>OZ023267.1:4605724-7493224 GCA_964006375.1 Tillus elongatus
GGCGAGGGTAGGGTCACCGATGAGACGTATAGCTCTCTTTTGAGTGGAGTCCAGGATAGCGAGAGTAGAAGCGGTAGCAGCACCCCAGATGTGGGAGCAGTATTCGAGGTTTGGCCTTATTTGTGAAGTATATAAGGTATAGAGATTAGCTGGTGAGAAGTATTTGCGAGTCCGGAAGAGGAAACCTAATTTCTTAGCAGCCGCTTCTGCAATTGATGTTGGTGCCAATTAAGATTTCGATCCACAGAAATGCCAACAAGAGAAAAGGACTCATTACTTTGAATAACTTGGTTGTTCATTGTGATGGGTCTAGGGCTGGTGTATCTCTTGTGAGAAAGAAAGCAATACTTAGTTTTGGTGGGGTTGAATTGTACAAGATTTTTACTTCCCCAGTCTAATATTTTTTGGAGATCCACGGAGACAGAACCCTCCATGAGTCTGTGATCCTCATCTAATTGGGCTAAAGAGACAGGCTTAGAATATTGTATATTTGAATGGAGGGTGCTGTCGTCCGCATAGCTGTGAACTGGGTTGGATGTGCTCGAGAGGAGGTCATTGATGTGGAGAAGAAACAAAGTAGGGGCTAAAGCTGAACCTTGAGAAACTCCTGCATTAATTGGATACAGTTTAGAGGAATGGCCATCCACAACAGATATGCTCCTGTTGGAGAGGAAATTTGCTGTCCACATACAGAGTTTTGGTGGTAGGCCAGAGGCCGGAAGTTTATTAAGCAGCGCTGCGTGCCAGACCTGGTCGAATGCTTTGGATATGTCTAGAGCAACAATCTGGGATTCACCGTGTTGTTCCATAGACTTGTTCCAAGAATGGGTGACAAAGGAAAGGAGGTCGGCAGTCGATCTGCGCTGACGGAATCCATACTGCCTGTCGTGGATTAGACTGTGTTTTTCAAGAAATTTTAGTAATTCGGTGTTTATATACTTTTCCATCACTTTAGAGACGACTGAAAGGAGAGAAATAGGCTGTAGTTGCTGCTGCGAAGCGCTTTGGATCCTTTCTTAGGGGATGGGTTGTACTCAAGCAGTTTTCCAGTTACTAGGGAATATGCCTTTATTATAAGATATCTGAAACAGACGAGTCAGGACAGGAGCAAGCTCTGGTGCGCATTTTTGAGAACAATTGCTGGGATCTCGTCAAGGCCAGAGGCTTTCCTGGTATTAAGAGAAGAGAGCCGCTTCCGTACTTTTTAGTTTTGAAAATGATATCCGTCATTTTATGCGCGACATTGGGGACTGTTGGTGGTTGAACATTTGGAGGTGGGTTGAGAGTAGAATTGCCGGCGAACAACGAAGCAAAAGTTCAGCCTTGCCCAGGGCGGTAGAAACAATTTCATCCCCTGAGACAAGAGGTGGGAACGTGCTTTTGTAGAAATTATTCCCAATAGATTTAGCAAGAGTCCAGAAGGGTTTGCCGCCGTTGGAGCTTAAGAGGACTTTGTTTTTGATGTGGTTATTAAACGAATTTTTGCCTCAGAAAGAAGGACATAGCGGTTTCTTGGCGTCGTTAAATTGTTTGACGATTTTCTTGACTGGGATTGTGTAGAATCGTTTTGTGAGCTTTGACCTTTTCAAGTCTGGCCTTGTCACAGGATTTAGAGAACCAGGGCTTTGGAGTGGCTGAAGAAGTTTTCTGTGTACGTGGGATAAATAATTCCATGCCATCTTGGGTAATTTCGGTGACGTTTTGTGAGATATCAGAGGGGTCAGGGATGAGAGAAGCAGACAGACGCCCATGGAAATGAGGAAATATAAGTGTAACATAGATATTATACCGATAATGATAAATGTAGCAAATAACTGAGAAGGAAGATCGCGATGGTACAGCAAGCATTCAATAGACAAAATACTCTTTTCACTAATAAATATTTTAACTTTGAACGGAGGCAGAGATTCATGAAATCATATGTATAAAGCACGGAGTAGGGTGGACAACGTTGAGGCTTAAACAAACGGCTGCCAGCATGGCGAAGAAAACCGCACCGGAGGAACTGGACTCCTCGATGACTTTGAATGTCACGAGGTTCTGGGAATGACCTCAGATCTGATGTCTATAAAGACCTGCCCAGAATTGTCATTCAAGGCCAGATGACTGGGACTGGGAATATAAGCGTAACTCGTAACTTAGATATTATTACCGATGATGATAAAAGTATAAAATAACTGAGAAGAAAGATCGCGATGGTAAAGCAAAGAAACAATATTTAAAGGAGACATACTTCGAAAAAGGGAGGAGACGGAACAGGAAGAGGAAAACATCTGGAAAGCCTGGTCCAGTTCATGAAGTACGGATGCTACAGTGAAGTGAAAATAGCTGCCGCAGGAGAGGGTCATGATGTTGACGAGAGGGCTATATCGCCTTTAGACTGTGATCATAATGAATATCATAATAAATGTATTTTCTTTCTTTTACATATAAAATGATCTTATAGCAAACTTGATGAGAACAATATTTAAAGGAGACATACTTGGAAAAAGGGAGGAGACGGAACAATAAGAGAAAAACATCTGGAAAGCGTGGTCCAGTTTATGAAATACGGACGCTACAGTGAACTGAACATAGCTGCCGCAGGAGAGGGTCATGATGTTGACGAGAGGGCTATATCGCCTTTAGACTGTGATCATAATGAAGATCATAATAAATGTATCTTCTTTCTTTCATATAAAAATGATCTTATAGCAAACTTGATGAGAACAATATTTAAAGGAGACATACTTGGTAAAAGGGAGGAGACGGAACAAGAAGAGGAAAACATCTGGAAAGCCTGGCCCAGTTTATGAAGTACGGACGCTACAGTGAACTGAAAAAAGCTGCCTAAGGAGAGGATCATGATGTTGACGAGAGGGCTATATCGCCCTTAGACTGTGATCATAATGAAGATCATAATAAATGTATTTTCTTTCTTTTACATATAAAATGATCTTACAGCAAACTTGATGAGAACAATATTTAAAGGAGACATACTTGGAAAAAGGGAGGAGACCGAACAAGAAGAGGAAAACATCTGGAAAGCCTGGTCCAGTTCATGAAGTACGGACGCTAGAGTGAACTGAAAATAGCTGCCGCAGGAGAGGGTCATGATGTTGACGAGAGGGCTATATCGCCTTTAGACTGTGATCATAATGAAGATCATAATAAATGTATTTTCTTTCTTTCATATAAAAATGATCTTATAACAAACTTGATGAGAACAATTTTTAAAGGAGACATACTTGGAAAAAGGGAGGAGACGGAACAAGAAGAGGAAAACATCTGGAAAGCCTGGCCCAGTTCATGAAGTACGGACGCTACAGTGAACTGAAAAAAGCTGCCTAAGGAGAGGATCATGATGTTGACGAGAGGGCTATATCGCCTTTAGACTGTGATCATAATGAAGATCATAATAAATGTATTTTCTTTCTTTTATATACAGAATGATCTTACAGCAAACTAATAACTATTTTAGCGATCTGTATCCTTGATGAATAATATTTCATTATCCTTGAGCCTTTAGAATTTAGAAGGATGACTTCAAGTTCTTGATACACTCCGTCGGCTGGAGGCTAAAGAGGTGAATAAGATCCTTTTCACATCCCGTTGGATGAAAGGTGATATTACAAAATAGCTCGACAATGTGAACGGGTTATTATGTAGGAGGTCTATTTATATTCAAAATAATGCACAATAGAAAGCGATCAAATTTCGTATGTTAAAGTGCGTCATTGTGCAAGTTTGTTCTTCATTTCAAGACGTTTGACATGTCTTGAAGTCTTTAGAATCAGATGAATACATTCTCCTTTATTCTGTCTATATAAACTTAATACCACTTACCGACCAATTCAGAGCGACAAATCACCTTCATAGTTAGAAAAACTAACGACAGAGCTTTGTTGGAGAAGTTACGTCTGCATGACATTTTACTGATGTTTCAGTATTTTTGACATAAGTATTATATGTAATTATTTGATTAATTTAAACATTAACATACATTTAAGGCACGTGAGGGTGTAAGAAAACAGATAATTCAGTCAACAAAGAAAACAAGTTAATGAAAAATGAATAGAAACGCTAACGATGTAAACACAAAGATGAGAGACATAAACACCATTTTGGAGAACCAGGTTTACGGTAACACAGTTTTATATTCGTTCGTGCTTGTGGGCATTGACTGTAAATTTAAAAGAGTTTCAGTTTCGTATAATGTATAATGTATTTATATCTCCGGAAATGACAAAGTAAGGGCAACCAAATTTGGTACGCGTGTTTGTATTATAAAGAGTGAACTCTGTACCAAAATTCAGGTCTCTAGATTTAAAGACAAAGAAGTTATGGGCAATTAAAGAAACCAATTTTGGAGTGATCCTCAAAACGTGAAACTCGCAATTTGAAACGTCAAAATTGGCAATGTTTAGGTAAAGAACTTGAAACAAATACGGATTGTGAAAAGAAAATGTTGCAAGAAGAGCGTTCTGCGAACCATTAAGTTTCAGATTCAACCGTCATTGCCCTTCACTTTACTCAAATATTTACAGAAAATTCATTTCAAATAGACCCTTTCTCTGATTCTTTGGCTGTCGGTTTAGTTAAGTTGATGCTTTCGCTGCAGGTTTAGTGAAGTTTATGGTTTAACGGTCTATAATTTTTTTAGCTAATTTTCGTAGAACAAATTTGTTAATGCATTTTTGCATTTTCTATCGAAATATGATGCATGTTTGTAAGGAAAAAATCTGAACGCGGTAAGTGCGTTTTAGTAACGAATTTTCGGTAAATTTGCAGTTTAGCTCCCGAACGTTTTTCAAAAAACTGTTTTCAGAATCCTGCCTAGGGCCCCCCTGGATCCACAAACCCCAAGAAAAATTTCTTGTTCACACCCCCAAGGATGTTACGGGACCAGGAGTGAGTAAGGGTGCTGGGCGGGGTAGGTAGTAAAAAGGAAATATGAGCAGAAAATGCGAATAAAACGGGCTTGAAAGCTGTCTTTTTCACATCTTGAAGCCATATCCCCGTTAAACCCTGCCTACCCCGCACAGCACACCTATCTCCCCAGGTGCAGTAACTTCCTTGACGGGTAGGAACAATACATTTTTCTTGTGGTTTATGCAGCGAGGGTAGTTGTATGCACGCGAGGGGGAAAGAAAATCCCCACGACGAAGCAGCCACTACCCGCCACCCCCCCGCCCCCCCGCCCCTGCCGCAAGTCGAACGGGGGAAGTCTGATTCGTCGTAGGCATTTTCCTTCCCACCCACCTGAGCATACAACCACCCTCGTTGCAAACCACAAGAAAAACTTCTTGTTCATACCCCCAAGGAAGTTACGTGACCTGGGGCAAATAGGGTTGCTGTGCGGGTAGGCAGGATTTAATGGGGATATGGCTTCAAATAGACAGCTTTCAAGCAGTTTTATTCGCATTTTCTGCTCATATTTCCTTTTTACTACCTACCCCGCCCAGCACCCCTATTCTCTCCCAGTCCCGTAACTTCCTTGGGGGGTGTGAACAAGAATTTTTTCTTGTGGTTTGTGCATCCAGGTGGGGTCCTAGTAGTGTTTCTGAAAACACATTTTTGAAAAGCGTTCGGGAGCTAATCTGCAAATTTACCGAATATTCATTAAATCCTTCAAATTTCAATAACTCAGTTTGCTATTAACGTAAGCTTTGTTGGTTAGGAAACCAACATCTAAGTTTATTTTCGGAAAATTTTTGTATATTTTCAAACCATACCTAATTTTGATAAAATATTGTACATTGTTTCTACTACATAGGCTATACCGGTAATCAGATTGATGTCTGCTCGCATTTGCTATTAAAAACATTTTTATGGAAATTCACTTCCATAACACACTGGCTGCATCCAGACTTTTGAAAAATGTTTTTATGTTTTCAAACAATAAAGTTATTTTGATGAAATATGGTACATTGTTTCTACTATACAGGCAACCAAGTTTGATGCCTGCTTTCATTAAATAAAGACATTTGCTATTAAAAATATTTTAAAGAAAATTCGCTACCATAACGCACTTGCTGCGTCCAGACTTTTTTTTTCGGTTTGACTAAAAATCCTAAAAACTTTATGAAGTACCTACGTTTTCTATGCATGCAGTAATTTCCAAACTAATTATGTACATAAATCCATCCAATAAAGCACACAAGATCTGAGTACTTCACTGCATTTAATTAAGTGCAATTATCTAGTCATGTTCGTGGATTCCTGAGAGAAGTTTGCATGTTTAGTTATCATGAATCAATGCATTTTCTCATCAACAATTTAGCTATTGTCTCACATACTCGAATTATGCAGTTACTGATTGAGATAGCTTCTCTCTTTGTACCTACGTAATTATCTGTTTATGATAGAATCATCTTCAGATACGAAAATATCTATATCTATAATCAAAACATCAAAATGTAGCTTATTATTATTATCAAAAGTTAAATACATTTTTAGGGCTAGCTTTACAAAATAACACACTGTATACTTTAGGTAATTTTGTACAAAATTATTGTTATCAAAATAACAACTAAGGAAACCAAGCGACGCGGTCTGACAAAACAATCTTCCTTTAGTGAATTTTCTAAAAAAAATTCACCAATGAGGAGATCTCGACTTTTGAATTTTGAAAAAATTTCTTCAAATGAGCGCTAATTAGGCCCCCTAGAACATATATCCGGGGTCAGTTTCAATTTTTATATGTTTATATATATATATATATATATATATATATATATATATATATATATATATATATGTATGTATGTATGTATCACACCGATAACTCAAAAAATAATAGGGCGATTTCGATTAAATTTGGCGAATACCTTCCTTTTGCAAATGGATAAGTTCGTTAGCCAGGAAAATCGGCCCAGGTTTTCCCGGAAAATTTTGTGTTTTCTCTCGAAAAAAAATTTATATATCTCCGGAATTAACAAAGTAAGGGCAACTAAATTTGGTATGCGGATTTACATCCTTATAGGTAAGTCACGTACCGAAATTTAGCTCTATAGATCGAAAGACAAAAAAGTTATAGGCATTTAAAAAAAAAATAGGGTTTTCCACAAAACGTCAAAGTTGCGATTTAAACGTCAAAATTCGCAACATTTAGGCAAAGAACTTGAATCTAATACGGGCTATGGAAATAAAATGTCTCAAGAAGACTGTTTTAAAAACACTGAAGTTAGTTTCAACCGTCATTGTCCTTCATTTTACTTATATATTTCCAGAAAATTAATTTCAAATAGATTCTTGTTCTGATGCTTGGTAGTAGTCTTAGCTATATAGTTTATCGTTTAATGGTATATAATTTTTGTCGAATTTGCGTAAAAAACCAATAAAGCTCAATATATCTGTTATTATACAAGATATGAAAAAAAGTTGTATATATTAATTATAGGGTGTCTTGAGCTACTTCTTAAAAAAATATTTCTACAATCACAGGGTAGCCCATTAGTGATACAAAATTTCTTTTTTTTTTTGTATCAAACACGCCTTATGTTATTGCATTTTTGCATTTTCCATCGAAATATAATGCATGTTTGTAAGAAAAAAATTCTGGACGCAGTAAGTGCGTTATGGTTTCGAATTTTGATCAAATTCTTCATATTTGAATAGCTCAATTTGCTATTAACCTATAAGGTTGACAAAGAAACGAGTTTTTTCGAGAACACTTTATGTTTACTTTCGAACATTTTTGTACATTTTCAAACAATAAAGTTATTTTGATGAAATATGGCACATTGTTTTTAGTGAATTTTCTTAAAAAAAATTCACTAATGAGGAGATCCCGACTTTTGAATTTTGAAAAAATTTCTTCAAAATCGGCGCTAATTAGCCCCCCCAGAAAACATATCCGGGGTCAGTTTCAATTTTTATATGTTTATATATATATATATATATATATATATATATATATATATATATATATATATATATATATATATATATATATATATATATATTTATATATATATATATATATATATATATATATATATATATATATATATATATATATATATATATATATATATATATATATATATGTATTACACCGATAACTCAAAAAATAATAGGCCGATTTTGATCAAATTTGGTGAAAAAATTCCTTTTGCAAATGGCTTGGATGAGTTCGTTAGTCAGGAAAATCTGCTCAGGTTTTCCCAGAAAATTTTGTGTTTTCTTTCGAAAAAAATTTATATCTCCGGAATTAACAAAGTAAGGGCACCCCAATTTGGTACGCAGATTTACATCCTTATAGGTAAGTTACCTACCAACATTTTTGTACATTTTCAAACAATAAAGTTATTTTGATGAAATATGGCACATTGTTTTTAGTGAATTTTCTTAAAAAAAATTCACTAATGAGGAGATCCCGACTTTTGAATTTTGAAAAAATTTCTTCAAAATCGGCGCTAATTAGCCCCCCCAGAAAACATATCCGGGGTCAGTTTCAATTTTTATATGTTTATATATATATATATATATATATATATATATATATATATATATATATATATATATATATATATATATATATATATATATATATATATATATATATATATATATATATATATATATATATATATATATGTATTACACCGATAACTCAAAAAATAATAGGCCGATTTTGATCAAATTTGGTGAAAAAATTCCTTTTGCAAATGGCTTGGATGAGTTCGTTAGTCAGGAAAATCTGCTCAGGTTTTCCCAGAAAATTTTGTGTTTTCTTTCGAAAAAAATTTATATCTCCGGAATTAACAAAGTAAGGGCACCCCAATTTGGTACGCAGATTTACATCCTTATAGGTAAGTTACCTACCAAAATTTAGCTATGTAGGTCAAAAGACAAAAAAGTTATAGGCATTTTAAAAAAAATTGGGGTTTTCCTCAAAACGTCAAAGTGGCGATTTAAAATGTCAAAATTGGCAACATTTAGGCAAATAACTTAAATCTAATACGGGCTATAGAAATAAAATGTCTCAAGAAGGATGTTTTACAAACCCTAAAGTTTTAGTTTCAACCGTCATTGTCCTTCATTTTACTAAAATATTTGCAGAAAATTCATTTCAAATAGACCCTTTCTCTGATGCTTGGCAGTAGCCTTAGCTATAGAATTTATCATTTAATGGTATATAATTTTTGTCGAATTTTCGTAAAAAATTAATAAAGCTCAATATATCCGTTATTATGTAAGATATGAAGAAAATTTGTATATATTAATTATAGGGTGTCTTGAGCTACATCTTAAAATAATATTTCTGCAATCACAGGGTGGCCCATAGGTCGTTGGTGATACAAATTCCCTTTTTTTAATCCATCACGCCTTATGTTATTGCATTTTTGCATTTTCCATCGAAATATAATGCATATTTGTAAGAAAATAAATTCTGGACGCAGCAAGTGGGTTATGGTAGCGAATTTTGATCAAATGTTTCATATTTGAACAGCTCAATTTGCTATTAACCTATAAGGTTGACCAAGAAACGTGTTTTTTCGGGAACATTTTAAGTTTACTTTTGGAAATTTTTGTACATTTTCACACAATAAAGTTATTTTAATGGAACATGGCACATTGTTTTTACTATATAGGTTATACTGGTAACCAAATTTGATGCCTGCTTTCTTAAAAAAAAACACATATTTGTTAATAAAAAGATTTTTATGAAAATTCACTACCATAACGCACTTGCTGCGTCCAGAATTTTTACTATATAGGTTATACTGGTAACCAAATTTGATGCCTGCTTTCTTAAAAAAAACACACACATTATTGCTATTAAAAAAGATTTTTATGAAAATTGACTACCATAACGCACTTGCTGCGGCCAGTTTTAGTGAATTTTCTTTGAAAAAATTCACTAATGAGGAGATCCCGACTTTTGAATTTTGACAACATTTCTTCAAATGAGCGCTAATTAGGCCCCCCAAAAGACATATCCGGGGTCAGTTTCAATTTATATATATATATATATATATATATATATATATATATATATATATATATATATATATATATATATATATATATATATATATATATATATGTATCACACCGATAACTCAAAAAACAATGGGACGATTTTGATTAAATTTGGTGACTACCTTCCTTTTGCAAATGGCTTGGATAAGTTCGTTAGTCAGAAAAATCGGCCCAGGTTTTCTCCGAAAATTTTGTGTTTTCTTTCAAAAAAAAATTTATATCTCCGGAATTAACAAAGTAAAGGCGACAATTTGGTACGCTGATTTATGTCGTTATAGGTGAGCTGCCTACCAAAATTTAGCACTGTAGGTCAAAAGACAATAAAGTGATGAGCATTTAAAGAAAAATAAATTGGGGTTTTCCTCAAAACGTCAAAGTGACAATTTAAAACGTCAAAATTCGCAACATTTAGGCAAAGAACTTGAATCTAATACAGGCTATGGAAAGAAAATGTCTCAAGAAGAATGTTTTACAAACCCTGAAGTCTGAGTTTCAACCGTCGTTGTCCTTCGTTTTACTAAAATATTTCCAGAAAATTCATTTCAAATAGACCCTTCCTCTGATGCTTGGCAGTAGCTTTAGCTATAGAGTTTATCGTTTAATGGTATATAATTTTTGTCGAATTTTCGTAAAAAATCAATAAAGCTCAATATATCCCTTATTATACAAGATATGAAAAACTATTGTATACATTAATTAAAGGGTGTCTTGAGCTACATCTTAAAAAATTATTTCTAGAATCACAGGGTGGCTCATAAGTCGTTGGTGATACAAATAATCTTTTTTTTAGCCGAAAACGCCTTATATTTTTGCATTTTCCATCGAAATATAATGCATGTTTGTAAGTTTAGAAATTCTGGACGCAGCAAGTGCATTATGGTAGCGAATTTTGATTAAATGCTCCATATTTGAAAAGCTCAATTTGCTATTAACCTATAAGGTTGACCAAGAAACGGATTTTTTCGGTTACCCTTTGTTTACTTTCAGATTTGATGCCTGCTTTCTGAAAAAAAACACATATTTGTTATTAAAAACATTTTTATGAAAATTCACTACCATAACGCACTTGCTGCGTCCAGAGTTTTTTTATTCTCAAATGCTGTCGACATATACTCGTATAATTACCATCTATTCAAAATCAAGAAATCCAAATTTTGTGGCAAATCAAGAGAGTTCATGATGTATTCAAGATATGTAGGCTTTGCCTTTTATAATCTACCCCATAACAAATTGTAAAACGTATGTTTTGATAATTGCATACTGTGTCTATATAAGAATACTGATTTTCTAAAAACAATTTTGTGGTCGTATTTATAATACAGTTAAACTGTGTATCGTGTAAGAGTTTAGAATATAAGGAGGAACATGTCTGGATGTTTCTTGGAGAAGCCCGAGGGGCAAGACAGGCCCGAGAGGGTTGGATATCGGGTCTGGGACAGTGTCAAGCGACCGGAAGGGAGTGGAGGGTTGGAAAGTTAGGACAGCGGCCAGGCTGGACATGAATAATGCATACCGCAGATGTGGAATACGTGTAAGCCCAGTCTCCACAAGTCGACCTTTCTCCCTTTTGCCCCGTACCCTGTGCCCCTAACAATGTGTCCTTGCTTTTCATGCTTCTATGTAACAACATTACATTTTCTTAGTAAGCAATATAATAATATAAATAATATTATAAGCTTAACGTATGTGATGAGCACTAATAAGTATATTCTAGAGAACTCGACACAGACAGTAACCGATATAAGATTTAAGCCACAATAAGAGATGGTCTACGTCAAGGATCCCTATTATTACAATATATTTTCATATAAGTACAACCCAAATCACCACAACACATATTTCAAAGACCTTACGATCGTTTCGTTGACAAAGTCAACGTCATCAGAGTATGAAAAATTCTAAAATTAAACTCAGCAGCTACAGTGCATTTATATCGCGTCTAGGTAAACGAACTAGTCCGAAGTATAATTGTCGTCGACGACCCATCCTTTGTCTATTGTGTAATGAACCTACGAGGTCGAAGACCTGCTTTAATTTTCTGGTTGACAAATTTATGAGCTTTTATCTAATGTAAGGATAATTGGCTTAAAAAGAAAGGTACCGAGTTATTTAAGGAAGCTACACGTTCCTTTTGATCTAGAAATTTACTATGTGAATATTGGAGCAAGCCGACAGGCACATCTGGCGAAACAGACACCATAACAGTCGCTCATCTTTTTTATAAAAAACAAACCGAGTGTTTGGCTCACAACGTTAACTTTAACAAAGGATAAATAATTCAACTAAAATTCTACATAAAAACAATATTTATATTGATTTTTTATTTTACGTAAAAACAAGTATTTATATTGACTTTTCAGATACAAAGATAATGAAAGGGGGTCTTTAAGTAGAAACAAACGTAGAGATTAGTATATGTATAGACCGGTCGAGTTATTGACAATAATTTATTATTCTACCAGACAAATTAGGAGTGTTTAAGTGGTCAAATGCAAAGTGAAAATAGAGGGATTGAAATTAAAGGTGCCGCACGATTCAATGAAGTTTTGTTCTTAATCGACCTTGATATATAAATATTGTCTAAGGAATCAAGCATAGTTTGATGTCTAACATTTTTGACAAGCTTCAAATTTTCTTTGTCAATGTGGTGATTATTATCCCATATATGTTGTGCCACACACGATTTGTCCACCGTACTGTATCGTAAATGTGCGAGATGTTCACGAAATCTGGTGGCTATGTTTCTCCTGGTTTGACCCACGTATTTAAGATTGCAATCTTTGCAACTTATCTCTTAAATACCGGACATTTCAGTGACTTTGTCTTTGTCTTTCGTATTACCCAACAAATTTTTTAAATTACTTTTCGTCAAAAACGTCAAATGTAAATCGGCTTTCTATAAAATACTTTCCAAACTCTTCGTGATACGTGGTTCATAAGGTAGATACACAAATTGTTTCTCTATTTTATTTTTCTTAAATGTCGTAAATTCAGATATCATTTTCTTTGTTCTGTGTTTGTTAACCAATTTGTCTACTAAACCATCCGAATAACCGTTATATTTCGCCACGTTTTTTAGGTACTTTAATTCTGTATTAAATCTATTTTCACTTAACGGAAATTTTATCAATCTGTTTACTAGGAAACTTAAACTAGCCGTTTTTTGTGCAAACGTATGATGAGAGTCGTTAGAAATATAACTAATAATGGCAGTTTCCTTCCTGTAGACATCGAATTCAAGCGAGCCATTATTTTTATTTTTAATAATTAGTACATCTAGAAACAAAAGTTTATTGTTGATTTCTATTTCGTGGGTAAATTTTATTGAATCAAATTGACTATTTAGTTTTTCAGTAAATTCTTCAACCTTACATATGTTTGTCTCAAACACTGCAAAAATATCGTCGACGTAACGAAACCAAACTCTAGTGAAATACCCATTTTTATTTTTTAAATCCGTCTCAAATCTACTCATAAACAGATCTGCGACAAAAGGAGATAATGGAATGCCCATTGCTGTGCCTTCAGTTTGTTTACAAAACTCATTGTTAAATTGGAAAATATTTTGTTTTATACAAATGCTAGTTAGAGTTAAATATTCTTTGTCTTTACTTATATTGTTCAATTTGAACAATTGTTCCAAAAACTTCTGGGGCAGAAAGAGCTTGTTTTCTTTCCCCAATGTTTTGCAGATGGATTGATCTCACCCTCGCTAACTAGTCGCCTAATTAGCGTTGGAAGAAGAATATGTTGAAGATGTATGTGGACTGTATTTTTAACTCCAGGTGCACTGGATTCTAGAAGATTTCAATAATACACTTTTTATATTTATATATGTTGTATTGTTATTATATACACTTTGAACTTAACACTAATTTACAATTTGTGGTTTTACACTTGATTTAATGGGTTACTCAGGAGATTTCACAATCTTATTAGCTACTTGTTATTGCATTTATTTAACTGCGCGTATACTTTCGAAGTTAGAAGAAACCACTGACTTTTCACTGTATCACTGTACGAACGGAATTTCTGTAGGAAGATTGGAACTTGAACTGAACTGGCTTAACCACACGAGCGGTGCTTAAGTAGAAGATTAGGAACTCGGGGTCCCAAGAAGCGAATAAGATGAGATCTATCGTAGAACTGCACTGTAGAACTGAACTGGCTTAAACACACGAGCGATGTTTAAGTGGAAGATTAGAAACTCGGAGTCCCAAGAAGCTAAGAAGAGGAGATCTGTAGTAGAACTGAACTGTGCTTTGGGAAAGGCTTGCTTTTATCGACCTTTCGCGTAACGCTAGCTGACGTAGTTGACATAACATAATGTCAGTAATGCATTATTCCTAGTGAAGAAATTCACTGGGTACATTTTAAGAATACGTTAAAGACAGCTAAAGCTATTTACAGGAAAGGATCTAACGGTATATAAGTATTCTTTGTATGGTATTGTTCACGCGTAAACGGAATGAAATACAGACGGCTAGAGGATAAAGATTACCAGCAGATTGAAAAAGATTGTGTAATCCAGAGATAAGTAATTCCAAGTAGAAACTTAAAGGATAGTGCAACCGAATGAAGTAAAAGAGACAGGGGCGTATCAATTATGTTTCTACAACAACTCCAATGTTTGTTTTGTGGGTACACTGGGAAATATTAAATATATTTTCAAGTTATTAATAAAAAAATCTAATTAATTCACCAAAGAAAAAGACAGCAGCATTCCAAATAAATGGACAAACGGATTCATTGCATAAAACACATGACAAAGCGCCGAAAGATAAAACAGAAAAAGAATTACAAAGAATACTCAGTGTATTGGATTATGTGCTAAGAACAATCGAAGTAGAAATCAATATTACAAAAAAAGTAATACTCAAAAGTCAGGATGGGCTGGTGAAAATGGAGATAAAGGTAAACGGACAACAAATTGGACATTTCTGCTCACGTACTTTGGGATAATTATTACAGACGACTATTTATCAGTCAAGAACACAGGAACGCAATAGCCAGCAAACATTCGTCAAAGATATTATCCTCTTATCAAAATACTTAGCAATGGAGTGTGATAATGTATGGGACAAAAAGGTGGGCTTTAAAATAGCAGAATATGAAGAGAATATAAGCCTTTAAAATATGCATCAAAAGGCAAGATATACTTAGAGAACTACCAATAAAAGTGTGCTAGAAGAGTTGAGATGAGAAAATGTTCGGGACGCAGCAAATGCGTTATGGTAGTGAATTTTCATAAGAATAATATATTATAGTGATTTAATGTGTAATTAGCCTAATATCAACAGTTATAAAACATTACTTTATTTAATTGGGAACAGTAAAAAATAGGGTAAAGAAGACCAAGGAAAAGCATGATCTCCAGCATAAATATTTATACAGTAATTTGGATACAAAACCGAAACAAAACAATTGATAAACAGGAAATATACTCAACAAAAAATACACCAGAAAGCTGAACATAAAAAAATTTCCGTGGTTGATGCATTGAGGGTGATTGTATGCATGCAGAAGGGGAAGAAGAAACCCCAGGACGAAGTGGGTTTCTGCACCCTTACTGAAAAACACGGGGGGTTCCCCTTCCCCTTGTGCATGCATACAACTACATTCAAAGCATAAAGCACAAGAGAATTTATTGGGAGCAACCCCAAGAAAGTTACTGGACCTGGACGAATATGAGTGTGGTGCGGGGTAGACAGAATTTAAAGGAGGTATGACTACAAAACGTGACAACTCATCTTTTCCAAGTCCGAGCATTTTCCGCTCATATTTCCTCCCCGCCCAGCACCCCTATTCATTCTTGGTAGTTAAAATTTTTGGGGGTTGTTTGTAACAAATTTGCTTTGTGGTTTGTGCATCCAAGGAGGGTTCTAAGCAGCCGCGTAACTACAGGAGGGCCTAGGGAGGCCGCCGCCCCCCTAGACCGCGCTAGGCCCTCCTAGGAAATAACTGACTTATATTGAGTTCCGAAATGCCAGTATTATGAAACCGCTCTGTAAATTCGCAAACCACATGTGTGCTGCGCCCTCTTTTATCGCAGGTATCAATCTATTTTCTTCACAAATCACAAACAAAAAACGACCAGCGTTCGGCGGTCAGTGCAATACGTACCTTCTAGTCGTCAATGATTATGATTATGCAGCAGCCATTGGAGATAAAAATTAAGGAAAAAACAGTAGTAAGATAAAAACGTTTAGAAAGCAACCACAACAAGTGGAATCCTTTGAAATCTGATTTTTGTCGTTTGTCTAATACATTTTCATTCTATATATTTTACTTCATATTTTTTCCTTTTTAAAAGCTCCCAAGTGGCAATGACAGGCCCACCTAGGCCCCCTCCAAGCCAGATGGCTAGTTCCGCCTATTCTAAGCATGTTTCTGAATTTTTTTTTCTAAAAGGTAAGGGTAACATTAAGTGACATATTGTCTAAAATTAATGAAGTGACAATTTGGCAAAAATGTGCAAGATTTAAAAGTATTTCTAATAAATTGGGAATTTTATCATAAAAAGGTATAAGTTAAAGCTTCTTTGGAGGTTAAATTGAAAGTATAGAGTACACAAATATATTTAATATACCTAATATACTTAAAAATACGAGTAATTTTGTATTATTAGTGAATTTTCTTTAAAGAAATTCACTAATGGGGAGATCCTGACTTTTGAATTTTGAATAAATGTCTTCAAGTGAGTGCTATTTAGGACCCCTGGAACCCAAATCCGAGGTCGGTTTCAGACTTTATATGATTATATATATATATATATATATATATATATATATATATATATATATATATATATATATATTATATATATATATATATATTTGTGTCACACCTATAACTAAAAAAATAATGGACCGATTTTGATAAAACTTGGTGAGGAGTACCTTTCTTTCGCAAGTGGCTTGGATAAGTTTATGATCCTGGAAAATCCGTCGAGGTTTTCCCGGAAAATTTTGTGTTTTCTTTCGAAAAAAATTGTAATCTCCGGAATTAACAAAGTAAGGGCAACCAAATTTCATACGCGGGTTTATATCATTATATGTAAGTTACTTACCAAAATTTAGCTCTGTAGGTTAAAGACAAAAAAGTTACAGGCATTTAAAGAAAAATAAATTTAAGTTTTCCTCAAAACGTCAAAAGCCGCGATTTTAAACGTCAAAATTGGTAATATTTAGGCAATGAACCTGAAACTAATATGAGCTGTGGAAGGAAAATGTCTCAAGAATAATGTTTTACAAAGCCTCAAGTCTTAGTTTCAATCGTCATTGTCCTTTCTTTTACTAAAATATTCCCAGGAAATTCATTTAAAATACACTCTTTCTCTGATGCTTTGGCAGTAGTGTTGGCTATAGAGTTTATCGGTTAATGGTATATCATTTTTGTCGAATTTTCGTAAAAAGTACCTTCCTTTTGAAAGTGGCTTGGATTCGTTAGCCAGAAAAATCGGACTAGGTTTTCCAGAAAAATTTGGTGTTTTCTTTCTAAAAAAATTCATATTTCCGGAAATAACAAAGTGAGGGCAACCAAATTTGGTACGCGTATTTGTATTATGAGAGTGAAGCATGTACCAAAATTTAGGTCTCTAAGTTTAAGGACCAAAAGTTACGGGCAGCTAAAACAACAAATTTTGGAGTTATCCTCAAAACGTCAAACTCGCAATTTAAAACGTCAAACTCGAAATTTAAAATGTCAAAATTGGCAATGTTTAGGCAAAGAACGTGAAACAAATACGGATTGTGAAAAGAAAATGTTGCAAGAAGAATGTTCTGCGAACCCTTAAGTTTCAGATTCAACCGTCATTGCCCTTAATTTTACTAAAATATATAAAGAAAATTCATTTCAAATAGACCCTGTCTCTGATGCTTTGGCTGTCGGTTTAGTTAAGTTGATGCTTTCGCTGTAGGTTTAGTGAAGTTTATGGTTTAACGGTCTATAATTTTTAGCTAATTTTGGTAGAACAAATTCGTTAATGCATTTTAGCATTTTTTATCGAAATATGAGGTAAGAAAAAAACTGGACGCAGTAAGTGCGTTTTGGTAGCAAATTTTTTATTAAATCCTCCAAATTTCAATAACTCAATTTGCTATTAACGTAAGTTTTGTTGGTTAGGAAACCAACATTAACTTTAATTTCGGAAAAATTTTTGTATGAACGCAGCAAGGGGGTTTTGGTTGCGAACTTTCATTAAATGTTTCAAATTTCAATAACTCAATTTGCTATTAATTAAAGGTTCATTGGCTAGGAGACCAGTTTTCTCAGAAACACTTAAAGTTTATTTTCGGAAAATTTGTTTACATTTTCAAATAATTATTTTGATAAAATATGGTACATTGTTCCTACTATATAGGTTATACCGGTAATCAAATTGATGCCTGCTCGCATTAGAGCGATATATTTGTAATTAAAAACATTTTTATGAAAATTCACTTCCACAACGCACTTGCTGCGCACAGAGTTTTTTATTTATTTAAAAGATTTTTAGCAGATATAACTTTGCTTGTGGGCTTAACTATAATTTCAAATTTATCTGCTCTATGGTTTATAAACTGAATTACTCAAAAACGTTAAATTTTTATGAAAATATGCTACCAGTACGCACTTGCTGCTTCAGTACTTTTAAATAATAACATAGTGATATCTTTGGCACTTCAATTTACTATTTAAGTTTTGCATATTACTTTCCTATATCAGACCATAAAACTTATAAAACAATAGTTTATGTAGATGAATATACCGTCTAGTATGTTGGTCCTCTGGGGAAACCGGAGATGAATTTATTAGCATCATACGTCAAAGGGACGTCGATTTCAGACTTCAGTATCCATGAATTCTGAAAGAAACAAATAGCTAAAGTCCCTCCGTCCCAGTACAATATTCGGCCTGGGCCACTGCGACCCATTCAATTATACTCCTGTCTCACTCGATGGCAACGAATTTGTAACCAATATGAGATATAGTTTATTGTTTACGTATATGTAATTCCAGACAAGCTTACTTTTGGATGGTTTAAGCTCCGTGAAACTACCTGTTATACCGATGCTTTAGACACCAAATAAAAATTATTGGCTCAGCAAGCGCACTATGCTAGCGATTTTTATATTTATCGTAAAAACAACTGGGGAGAAAGAAGCAATTATGATTTCTCGAAGGACCATTTACTTGCGCTGGGTTTTAAAGAGTTCTAGATATTTTATTTATTTATTTATTTCAACAACACACCACGAGGGCTTACAGCCTAAATACTATCGTACCGTGGGTGTCGACAAGGAGGAAAGAGGCAACTTGTTAATTCTGGACTTGAAGGCCTGGAGGTTCGAGGGAGAAGGAAAAACATGTGCCGACAAGGAATTCCACAACTTGGAAGTCCTCGGGACAAAAGAGCGGACATAACAAGATGTTCTATGTCTAGTGACCTGGACAGTAAAAGGGTGCATTCGCTCTGTTCCCCTGGTAGATCTCTTGGGGGCAGCAGTTGGAGGAACTATGGAAGAAAGCTCCTCTGAGCAGTGCCCGTGTAGATATCTATAAAAGAGAGAAATGTCACTAACGGCACGTCGGTGGGCAAGCGATGGCAGCCTTTGGGTGAGGGTAGGGTCACCGATGAGACGTATATCTCTCTTCTGAATGGAGTCCAAGATAGCGAGTGTAGAAGCGGCAGCAGCACCCCAGATGTGAGAGCAGTATTCGAGGTTTGGTCTTATTTGTGAAGTGTATAAAGTATAGAGATTAGCTGGTGAAAAGTATTTACGAGCCCGGAAGAGGAAACCTAATTTCTTAGCAGCCGCTTCTGCAATTGATGTGACATGTTGGTGCCAATTGAGATTTCGATCCACAGAGATGCCAACAAGTGAAAATGACTCATTACTTTGAATAACTTGGTTGTTTATTGTGGTGGGTCTAGGACTGGTGTATGTCTTATGAGAAAGAATACAAGACTGTGATTTGGTGGGGTTGAATTTTACAAGATTTTTACTTCCCCAGTCTAATATTTTTTGGAGATCCACGGAGATAGAACCCTCCATGCGTCTGCGATCCTTATCTAATTAGATTAAAGAGACAGGCTTAGAATATTGTATATTTGAGTGGAGGGTGCTGTCGTCCGCGTAACTGTGAACTGGGTTGGATGTGCTAGAGAGGAGATCATTGATGTGGACAAGAAACAAAGTAGGGGCTAAAGCTGAACCTTGAGGAACTCCTGCATTAATTGGATACAGTTTAGAGGAATGGACATCCACGACAACAGAAACGCTCCGGTTGGAGAGGTAATCTGCTGTCTACGTACAGAGTTTTGGTGGTAGGCCATAGGCCGGTAGTTTATTAAGCAGCGCTGCGTGCCAGACCTGGTCGAATGCTTTGGATATGTCTAGAGCGATAATCTGGGATTCGCCGTGTAGTTCCATAGACTTGTTCCAAGAATGGGTGACAAAGGAAAGGAGGTCGGCAGTTGATCTGCGCTGACAGAATCCATACTGCCTGTCATGGATTAGACTGTGTTTTCAAGAAATTTTAGTGATTCGGTGTTTATATACTCATGGATTAGACTGTGTTTTCAAGAAATTTTAGTGATTCGGTGTTTATATACTTTTCCATCACTTTAGAGATGACTGAAAGGAGAGAAATAGGCCTGTAGTTGCTAGGAAGCCCTTTCGATCCTTTCTTGGGGACGGGTTGTACTCGAGCAGTTGTCCAGTTACTAGGGAATATGCCTTTATTGTAAGATGTCTGAAACAGACGAGTCAGGACAGGAGCCAGTTCTGGTGCGCATTTTTGGAGAACAATTGCTGGGATCTCGTCAAGGCCAGAGGCTTTCCTGGTATTAAGAGAAGAGAGCATCTTTCGTACCTTTTTAGTTTTGAAAATTATATCCGTCATTTTATGCGCGACATTGGGGACTGTTGGTGGTTGAACATTTAGCAAGAGTCCAGAAGGGTTTGCTGCCGCTGGAGCTTAAGCTTATACCACTTGATTCAATTTAGGAATTTATTTACACTACTTACCTTATTACACAATAACAGTTGTCAATTTTTCATAATCTGGTTTATCTAGGAGTTGCACTTTTCTTGATCGTTGTTAGCTTTATCACGAAACTCATTATTTATTCTCGTGGTACTTAAACAAGGTAGCTTTCCTATTGAACACAGAATACATGTTTTAAAACGTTCGGATTCACGAATGCAGTGTATAAATTATACGTTAGAATAATACTGCTCTGGACTGCAGTAAACTATTGAACTTGGAAAAAGAACTGAATTGAACGAAATTGAATTGAAAGAAGGAACATAATGTTAAAAATAATCAAACTGGACCCATAGAAAGAATTAAAGTAAGAATTGTACTGAGCTAAGAAATAACTGAACTAAACGGAGTCTGGAAATATTCATTACGAATTTTCGTTTGCAAATTTTTTCTAATAACCCATATTTTCGTTTTTAACTACAAATTTTGTATGGAGCCATACGTGACAATAATTTTTAAAATGTCTTTAATTCCATGCTAATGGAATTGTGAAATAGTTTGAGAAACCGCTTTTATCTTCGTGACTAATTATCTAAAGTACCCACTACACAAAATTTATGTCACACTAATTAAGTAAATGAAGTGATTGTTTCCACAGGCTGATCGTAAAACAATGGCACACAGACCAGCAGTAGAAAATATTACGATTTAGCCAAACTTGCTTTAATGCAAAAGTCAAAATCAAAAGAGGTACAGAGTGTTAAAGTGAGAGACTGAATTTCAATTTTCCTTGATATCTAGAAACCCATTTGATGTATTGTGTTAATAATTGCTTGAGTGTTTTGTTGCAATAAAACATATTGTATTCCCAATTTGGCTCTAGCGGCCAGAGGGTGCTGCTTGCAGTACCTTTCAAATATTGACAATACTTTTTTGAGCATCGCTAGGACGCCCTTAATCGTAAAATAGTGTATTGTTGTATCTAATTAACAAAAAGGTATAGATAATCATTGAATGACGCCAAAATCAACCGTTTTCTAAATATTCGCGATTTTGAAACTAGCTGCAGTAATGTAGGTCAAAGTGGCAGCTTTAAAGTAAATAATCTGGCCGGTAAGGAGAGGTAAACTGTAGGATTGCCGAGGTAGGTTCAATGTTATATATATATATATATATATATATATATATATATATATATATATATATATATATATATATATATATATATATATATATATATAGGGTGATTCATAAGTGGTGACCAAAAATTGAACCCCATGTTCTTTGAACAATTTTAGAGAGGGTATGTCCTATAAATTTTTTTCCTATAATGCTTCATTAAAAAGATACAGGGTGTTGAAGTTGAATTTCAAAAAATAAAATTTCCCAAATTTTTTAAAAAGTAGCACGTATATTTTGCTGAAACTTCGCATGTGTAGGCTGCTATGTAAGGCGCGTATTCTACCATAACAATTGAATCGGCGGCTAATCCAGCAATGGCGCGCGCACCCACATGTCATTGGTTATCCCTCAAGAAAAAAACGGGTAAGCCAATGATATTTTTTTATTTTTTATTTTTTGAATCTTACTTTCATTCGTGAACAAACTGACTCTCTTGATAATTTTCTGTACGACGCTTATTATACGAGTAAGCAATGAATCAGGTAAGTGTTTTAGAGCAGAGTTCATGGTTTTTAACCAGTCGTTGTTTGGTAGAAAATCGCAATGATACACTTTTATGCCTCCATTGGCCTGAATACACGCACGACATCTTTTTCATATGGAAAATTTAATGTCTTGATAATTTTTTGTACGACGATTATCTTTGTTATATTTTAGTAAGTAGTAGTCTGGTTTGCCAAAGTTGTCATTAAGTGTCACTTGACGTTTAGGTTAACAAGTTGTTATTTTGAATAGGTGTAAGTGGTAAACTTTATAAAATTGCAAAATTTTCTACTCTTTTACTTCTTATAATGGAGTACACCTCAGAAGAGTATGCAGATATAATTTTTATCTACGGATATGCTGATCGAAATGCTCTAGCTGCTTGTCGGGAATATCAGCGTAGGTTTCCCACTCGCCGTCAACCTACACCAAGGGTTTTTTCTCGATCGTTTTCAAGACTTCGGCAGTGCGGTATTGGACAACGTCCTGACGCTAGAGCTAATGGTAGAAGACAACATCAACTTGACGACAAAGAGAGAGTGGTGTATGCAGTGAACCTTCTACAAGTACTCGGAGGATTGCCACGCAGTTACAATATTCTCAAAGCTTTGTTTGGAGAACTTTACATCGAGAAGCCTTACATCCGTATCATCGACAGAATGTTCATTGCCTTCTACCTGGAGATAATGTACATCGACGAGTCTTTTATGAATGAATGTTGGAAATGAACAATCAAAATATCTTATTCCCTGATCTAATCTTCTGGTCTGACGAATCAACATTTACAAGAAATGGTATTTATAATTCTTATAATGAGCATGTCTGGTCATTGGAAAATCCACATGCAACAAGGACTCGCACATTTCAACATAGATTTTCCATTAATTTATGGTGTGGTATTTTTAAAGGCTCACTGTTCATGGAACTTCTGTCCCAACGTTTAAATAGATCTTCGTACTTAGCGCTCCTAGAAAACCGTGTAGAAAATATTCTAGATGACATTCCACTAGCAACAAGATGTATAATGTGGTACCAGCATGACGGTGCACCAGCGCATCATAGTCGATACGTTCTTACATGGCTACATGAACATTATAATGAAAGATGGATTGGCAGAACTGGACCAATACATTGGCCTGCAAGATCACCGGACTTAAACTCACTTGACTTCTATCTTTAGGGTGGTTTTAAGCGACTGGTCTACAGTGAACAAATAAATACACCAGAGCAGCTACAAAAACTGATAAATAATGCTTTTCGTCATATTCAAGCAACAATCCTCAAGACATTAAATTTTACATATTAAAAAGATTCAGGCCAATGGAGGAATTTTTGAACATTTATTGTAATAAATAAATTACTATAACCCTGATAAAAGTGTATCATTGCGATTTTCTACCAAACAACGACTGGTTAAAAACCATGAACTGTGCTCTAAAACACTTACCTGATTCATTGCTTACTCGTAAAATAAGCGTCGTACAGAAAATTATCAAGAGAGTCATTTTGTTCACGAATGAAAGTAAGATTCAAAAAATGAAAAATAAAAAAAATATCATTGGCTTACCCGTTTTTTTCTTGAAGGATAACCAATGACATGTGGTTACGCGCGCGACTGCTGGATTAGCCGATTCAATTGTTATGGTGGAATACGCGCCTTACATAGCAGCCTACACATGCGAAGTTTCAGCTAAATATATGTGCTACTTTTTAAAAAATTGGGAAATTTTATTTTTTGAAATTCAACTTCAACACCCTGTATCTTTTTAATTAAACAATATAGGAATTTTTTTTATAGGACATACCCTCTCTAAAATTGTTCAAAGAACATGGGGTTTCATTTTTGGTCACCACTTATGAATCACCCTGTAGATATATATATATATATATATATATATATATATATATATATATATATATATATATATATATATATATATATATATATATATATATATACTCTGTCTATAATGTAATGCATAAATTCAATAAAATTGAAAGTGACTATTATTAAGGAAAATTCAAAAAGAGGTTGATTTTTATTGTAAAAAACTGACTCTTTGATATAAAAATCTTACCCCCCACGTCATACGTCTTCGAAGCGTAGCTAACCCTACGAAATTTTGAAATTGGATGGTGGGTAGTGTAGTACATCTCTTTAAAGCTAATCCAATTCTATATTCAGCAACATCAATTTTTCTTGTAGGAATAAAATAAAGTGAGTAATAACATTTTTTCTATCAGTAACCCCTAACACAAGTAAATCCTGTAAAGAATTACATAGTCCAGTCTTGTGATACTGATATGATACTTATGATATGATACTTCAATATCTCAAAGTCTGCAAACAATGTTCAAAATGTTGGGCTTCTTGTATGAAAAGAACTCTAGAGAATTTGTTGTATACTATGTCGTATCTGTAACAATCGCCTAATGATAATACTAATCTACTGTGTGATTTTATTTGTGACGTAGCCCTTCAGGACTGGTATCAGTTGCTGACTGAGTAGAATATTGATCAAAAGTTTCACATTTTAAATAATTTCTTGACATCCAGTTTTGACAAGCATGCTGCTTTTGTTACACGTAGAAAAGCAAAGCCTAGGGGTGAATGGATGACACCTACAATGATGTCTGTTATCAAGGAGAAGGATAATGCATTGCAAAAGTATAAGGAAAGTAAAGCTAGTACGGACTTTGATTATTGCAATCAATTAAGAAATAGGACTGTTCTTTGACGCGACTTGAGAAAAAACGTTATATACAAAACATTTGTCAATCAAATAACTCCCGCTCAATGTGGTCAGCATTAGGTGATTTACATGTTTATTCCACCTCTAAACAAAAAGAACTTCCTTCTCATTCGTCTGATCCAGACAGTATAAATATGTACTTTTCAAGATTTTTCAACAAACAAATAGTAACCGCGACGAAAAAGTTAAATTTTACAATAACAACTCTTTCAACTTTGATCATTCATTTACGTTTAAAATGACTGATCTTGATGAGGTACGTGGAGTGCTGACTAGACTGAGAAAGAATATTAGTGGATCGGATAACGTATCCCTTAAAATGTTAGCTTATGCGAGGCCTTTCATTGATATGTTCCTAATTCATATCTTTAACTCTTGTATTGAGGCTAATTACTTCCCTGTACAGTGGAAATATGCCATTGGCATCCCTCTTGCTAAGATTAATGAACCTAAAGGTTTCTTAGATCTCAGGGTTCTTAGTATTCTGCCTGTTATCTCAAAGGTGTTTGAAAAAATACTCTACACTCAGATTTATGACTATGTAATTAATAACGAAATTATTCCCGATAATCGGTGTGGTTTCAGGAGGGGTTTCTCAGCAGCTACGGCTCTTGCGAATTTGATTTCGGATATCTTTGGGGCTGGTGACAGAGGCCTTGCCAGTGTTCTTGTTCTTTTGGATTACTCTAAAGCTTTCGAAAGTTTTAGCATATATGATTTACAAATCATGATTTGCTATATGCTAAACTGAAATATTTTGGTTTTAATTAAAGTTCACTTGGTCTAATAAGATCCTACTTTACTGAGAGAACTCAGTCCATTTCTATTGCCAATAAGTGTTCTGGCAGCCTGCAGATTCTTTCTGGCGTTCCTCAGGGGTCGGTTTTGGGTCCCCTATTCTTCATTATATACACACAGTGATTGTTTAAAGTCATTTAAGCGGTTTTTGAATTTAAATAAACGACGTGTTTGGCATAAAAACGCGAGTTAGCAGTGATTCTTTGTCAACGACCTATTGCATTCCTCATGTTAATCAGAAAAGCTTGTGATTATTACCGAATTTTGAGTCAATTGGCAATAAATTTCACTTGAGCCAATTCACGTTTTAATTGTTGTTTGAAAGGTTTTCGTCAAATTAATTCAGAGTATCGACATAGGGGACAAGTTGTCTCACCCAATTTTAGAGCAACGAAAACCACTGAGATATAACCGTTAATGGGAATTACCACTCATTTTCTCCAGCTTCTCCTCTCTTATTGGAGTCTGTGAACATGTGTCAGGCATTGATAGTTGATCCCAGTTGGAAAGCATCTTCATAGGGTCATCAGGTAACTCAATGCATCAGGACCGGGTGAGTCGATATAAGCCTTATTTCTGTGAATCAACAGAATTTTTCATGCAGCAATCTAATATTTGAACCATTACAACTTGAACTTTCAAAATGACATAATCAAACTTGAATTTAAATAGTGTCAGGGAGGTGCTGTAAGGATAACCGTAAATTTCCTGTTTAATCTTAGAATTTTGTCAATTTTGTGAATTCAAATATATAGTTCTTTAAATTGTAATCAACAAATTTCGTTTGTAAAATATCTAACCTGTACATTTTTTATATCTTTCATTTTCAATCATTAATGTAGAAATTTCAGGTAGGAATCTATTTTTTTAATGGAGCCTCACTCAAAGAACTGGCCAGTTAACTCATTGAAGAATTAACCGAATTGATTGACAAACGTCAAATAATTTACCTAATAATTTGTGTTTGCTTTTGAGCTGTAAAATACAGCATTTGATTTTTAATAAACCTCAAGTAGCTGTTGGAATTTCATATTAAGCAAACTTTAATGTTTTTTCAATCATCCCCTGTATAATATTAACTTGGACACTAGCTGCCTTGAATTCCTTATGAATATTGTGGAAAGGGTGCATACCTGCTTTAGGTACCTGCGCACCACCACTTACAAGGATAGAAGGCATGCTGGTGAAGAATTTATAACATTATTGTATTATCATTCTTGCGATCATAACGACCAGTTCAGTTAAGCCATAATACACCCTCTGCAATAGTGCAGCATTTCTGTAAATTTATATGTAGAATAAATATGTTAAAGTTATTCTTGACGTGTTCAATTCTTTAAATTACAACAGTTCATCGAGTAATTACAAATCACAAGGTCCTTCGAGAGCAATCACAAATCACAACAGTAGCTATTATTAATATTTTAGTAACCTACAACCATTTTGATCTTATTATTTTGTCATATGCATGTGAAATGATAATTTCTTTTTCTTAAAACTCTTGCTGTTTATTTGATTTTTATTTGTGTATGATTCAATCTTTATTTTAACAAACCATGTAAATTTAATTTTGTTTACCATACCAAATTTATTTAAATGAATAAATTTAATATTATTGTTAACACTAACATATTTCTTTAATTGAAGAGAAATTCCTCCCTAATATCTTCCCTGTTTGGCTGCAATACAATTAATAGATTCTAATTATCGCTTATTTAGATACCTAAATTAAATACAACCAGGCTCTAGTCGGGGGCGCTCATAAATATCAGACCCCAGGCAGAGCAACAACAGAAAAGAACATCAAACCATATCAATATCTGCCAACCTCCTAAAATATTTCTAATCTTCATAATTATAATAATAATCTGATAGATAGATGCTTTTAGGGTGGGTTGTTAGGCGATGTTGACCTCACCATCAAGCAGATTCAAATCCGCTTGAGGTCAATCACAATATACCACGGTTCTAGTTGATTTATTTGAAGGAGGTTACAGAGTTAACCGTCAAAACTGCAGATATTAATAAAGGGAAAGTCCAAGATGGATGGGACAGAATCCCATACAATATGCACAAAAGGCAAATGTTTGGGCGGGAATTGTTAGGAGTAAGATGATTGGTCCCTATTTTTTAATGAAACTATAAATGGACCACGAGATTTACAATTTTTACAGAAATATCTCATTCCGAAGTTATTGAACTTATTTCTTGATGGCCACAATACTCGTATGGTAAATCATAACTTGTAGTATCAACAAGATGGTGCCCCCGCGCATTATGACGTTAATGTTCGACAATATCTGCATCAACAATTTTTCAACAGATGGTTTCGCAGGCGTAATGCAATCGAGTGGCCAGTAAGATCTCCTGACCTAACTGACCTGACAAGCATATTCATGGAAAATATTATCTCAAATTATTTGAGGCTTTAGTAAATAAAAATATTGTCGTAAAAAATCAAAATGCTTATGCAATACACATATACAGGCTGTTATTTTCATCAATATTGAAATTTGCTTTAGTCCTTTACTTTAAGGACACGACCCTTTACTAATTTAGTTTGTTATCTCTAACAAAGTGACCTAATTTTATAGCATTGGGAAACTATTAAACAAATAATCAGGTAAGTACATATGAGTAATAAATACATTCCTATTAAAATTACAGATAAGTATAAAATTACCATAAAATGATATCATCTTATGGAACATATCTTTTATATTTCAAACAATCAACTAGTTTTTTTTTAAACGCGGACGCGTGTACTTTTTCTAACTTAATGAGTAATTGTTCTCAGAGAACTACGCGAAAAAGATTTAAGCGATAGTTTATCTAAATGTATATATTGTTAATTAACCACTGCAAACTTTCCAGTGATAAACAAAATGCACAGCTTGGTGATATTGGGAGTAGTGCTAGTTTTTACAGCAACCCTTTCAACCCCGGCGGTAGTAACTGAACAGGGTAGCTTAGACTGGTGGAAACATGGCATCTTCTACCAGATCTATCCAAGATCTTTTAAAGACGCAAACAATGATGGGATTGGTGACTTGAATGGTATCATCGACAAACTGGACCATGTTAAAGATGCTGGAATTACAGCTGCTTGGTTATCACCAATATATAAATCACCTCAGGTGGATCAAGGGTACGACATTAGTGACTACAGAGGTATAGATCCTGATTATGGCACAATTGATGATCTGAAGCGGTTGCTAGAGAAAGCTAAGCAACTTGGAATCAAAATCATAATGGATCTTGTACCTAACCATACCAGTGACAAACATGAATGGTTCAATAAATCTGTTGAATCTGATCCAAAATACAAAGACTACTATGTTTGGCATGATGGGAAAAAACTGGAAAATGGTACTCGCGTACCCCCAAATAACTGGGTAAGTAAAAATTAATTAATATTTTTTTCTAATCTTGACCTGATTATGTGACGGTGTCTGGTCGTGCTGGAACTACATACCTCTCCGGATATCGAGAGTAATGTCTTCTAATATTATGGAAGTATGTGAAGTAGACAATGCGAGCCGTACCTGCCATCCACATCATCTTCAGAGAAGTATGGTCTATAAGTTGTTCCCCAATTCTAATCGCATCGACACAACAATTTTGTGATGAAAAACTCCTAACCTGGTAGTGTTTGTTTACAAACCATTTCAGTGCATAGGTAGGCTTTCAAAGTGGCTAATTTTGAAAAAAATCAATTTACGCTTGAACTTAGAAGAACTAAATTTGGTACACGTTTTGAGCGTACCAAGAGCAATAATCTACAGTAATAAGAAATCAATTGAAGAATTTTAAAGGGTTGATAAGCGATGATTCACCCTTAAAATGTGACATAAGAAACATTATTTCATTTTATGGGGAATTTAATTATAAAACTTTTGTTACTCTAATTAATTTTCAAAAAACTTTGTCGGTTTCAACAAAATTCCGAATAACTAAATACACGTATTAGAGCTGTGTTATTTAAAATCATCGGAAATTCAAACGTTGGCTATGAAATTTAACGTCAGACTTGACAGACAGGAAAAGACTATAATAAGAATAATTTAATAAATTACAGAAATTGTTCAAAATGATCACCGTTCTCTCTCAGGCATAAATTTATTCTTCGTCGAAAATTGAAGTCTACTCTATCCAACAATTGTCAATTGTTTCTAGTGAGTGTAGATTTATGTGTAATGCGATTCCACAATTCGGCTCGAGACGCAATTGGCGAGGAATACACAAATTCATTTAACATTCCCGAAAGAAAGAAGTCACATTTGTTGAGGTCTGGAGATCGTGGAGGCCACTTCTGGGCCATTATTTCCTCTTCCAATGCATTTATTTGGATACTGGTGGTTTAAATAGTCTTTAACAGCAATACTGACATGAGGCGGTGCTCCATCGTGCATAAACCAATGTTCCAGTCTAAGTTATAGAGGCACCACGTCATGTAGATCCGGGAGATTGTTTTGGAGAAATTCTAAATAAGTTTCGCCATTTAATCGATTCGGTAAAATAACTGGACCAATTAAATACCTATCAATAATACCGATCCAAACATTTATTTTAAACTCGTGTTGGAAATGTCAATGAGTTACTGAATGAGGATTTACATCAGATTCATGATGGTTATGTAAATTTGTAATACCTCCGCGGGTGAAACAAGCTTCGTCAGTAAAAAGAATTTTCTTTTGAAAATTAATTTCTTGATGCAAAATAAACTGACAGAAATTCACTCGTTTAACCAAATCTTGCACTTTTTGGATATGATATGGGTGCAGTAGATTAAGTCTTATAACTCGGTGAACAGAAGTTTACGATGTAACAGTTTATCGAGATAGATTTCTAGTACTAATATGTGGGTCATCTTCAATTGTATTCAAAATAAGTTCTTCGTCTTGTTTAGGCCTCTAAGTTAAAAAAAAGAGTTTTAGACATTCAAAGAAAAATTGGGTGTTTTCTTCAAAACGTCAAAGTCGCGATTTGAAACGTCAAAATTGGCAACTTTTAGGCAAAGAACCTTAAAGGAATACGCGTTATGTAGAGAACATGTTGCAAGAAGAGTGTTTTACAAATCTTTAAGTTTCAGCTTCAACCGTCATTGTCCTTCATTTTACTAAAATATATACAGAAAATTCATTTCAAAGAGATAAATAAAATATTTACAGAAAATTCATCTCAAAGAGATAAATAAAATATTTACAGAAAATTCATTTCAAATAGACCCTTTCTCTGATGATTTGGCTGCAGGCTTAGTTAAGTCGATGGTTTGGCTGTAGGTTTAGTTAAGTTTATGGTTTAACGATCTTTAATTTTTAGCTAATTTTCGCAGAAAAAAGATCGTTAATGAGGTGAGCGCGACTTTGTAATTTTAAAAAAGATTTCTTCAAATGAGCGTAAACTAGCCCACTAGAATCCATATGCGGGTTTACTTTTAGTTTTTAGTGAATTTTCTTAAAAAAAGTCACTAATGAGGAGATCTCGACTTTTGAATTTTGAAAAAATTTCTTCAAATGAGCGCTAATTAGGCCCCCCAGAACACATATCCGGGGTCAGTTTCAATTTTTATATGTATATATATATATATATATATATATATATATATATATATATATATATATATATATATATATATATATATATATATGTATCACACCGATAACTCAAAAAATAATAGGGCGATTTTGATTAAATTTGGTGAATAAATTACTTTTGCAAATGGCTTGGATAGGTTCGTTATGCAGGAAAATCTGCCCAGATTTTCCCGGAAAATTTTGTGTTTTCTTTTGAAAAAATTTATATCTCCGGAATTAACAAAGTAAGGGCAACCAAACGAGGGCTTATATCCTTATATGTAAGTTACCTACCAAAATTTAGCTATATAGGTCAAAAGACAAAAAAGTTATAGGCATTTAAAGAAAAATAAATTGGGGTTTTGCTCAAAACGTCAAAGTTGCAATTTAAAACGTCAAAATCGGCAACATTTAGGCAAATAACTTGAATCTAATACGGGCTATGGAAATCAAATGTCTCAAGAAGGATGTTTTACAAACCCTGAAGTCTTAGTTTCAACCGTCATTGTCCTTCATTTTACTAAAATATTTCCAGAAAATTAATTTCAAATAGACCCTTTTTCTGATGCTTGTCAGTAGCTTTAGCTATAGAGTTTATCGTTTAATAGTATATAATTTTTGTCGAATTTTCGTAAAAAATCAATAAAGCTCAATATATCCGTTATTATACAAGATATGAAAAAAATGTGTATATATTAATTATATGGTGTCTTGAGCTACATCTTAAAAAAATATTTCTACAATCACAGGATGGCCCATAAGTCGTTGGTAATACAAATTTTCTTTTTTCTTTTAATCAAACACGCCTTATGTTATTGCATTTTTGCATTTTCCATCGAAATATAATGCATGTTTGTAAGAAAAGAAATTCTGGATGCAGCAAGTGCGTTATGGTAGCGAATTTTGATCAAATGCTTCATATTTGAATAGCCCAGTTTGCTATTAACCTATAAGGTTGACCAAGAAACGAGTTTTTCCGGGAACACTTTAAGTTTACTTTTGGAAATTTGTGTACATTTTCACACAATAAAGTTATTTTTATAAAACATGGCACATTGTTTTTACTATATAGGTTATACTGGTAACCAAAATTGATGCCTGCTTTCTTAAAAAGAAAACACACATATTTGCAATACAAACATTTTAATGAAAATTCACTACCATAACGCACTTGCTGCGTCCAGAGTTTTATCTGTTTGCATATATACAAGCTGACGCATTTCTACGGTAAAGCTCAATATAATTGTTATTATACAAGATATGAGAAAAATTGAATACGTTAGTTATAGGGTGTCTTAAGCTGCATCTTATAAAATATGTTGACAATCACAGGATGGTCCATATGTCGTTGGTAACCCCTACAATTGTTTTTTTCGAACACCCTTATATTATGTGATTTTTGCATTTTTTATCGAAATATGATGCATGTCTGTAAAAAAAAACAAACGAGACGCAGTAAGTGCGTTTTGGTAGCAAATTTTCATTAAATCCTTCAAATTTCAATAAGTCAATTTGCTATTAACCTAAGGTTTGTTGGCTAGGAAACTAGTTTGCTCGGAAATATTTTAAGTTTCTTTTCGGACAATTTGTGTACATTTTCACACAATAAGTAATTTTGATAAAATATGGTACATTTTACTATATAGGTTATACCGGTAACCAAATTGCTGCCTGCTTGCAATAGAGAGACATATTTGGTATTAAAAACATTTTTTATAAAAATGCACTTCCACAACGCACTTGCACGTCCAGACTTTTTTACTATTTTACTGTTAATTTTCGCAATAAATTATAAAACCATAGAATTTTTGAGTAGAGAATGGAGAGATCTTTCAAATAAGGTATCAGAAGTCATTACTTCATTTAAAAACTGTGGGGGTTGTAACTGTCACACGAAGGGGGTTAAATATAGGGGTGAAGTTTACACGTTAAAGTCTACAAGTGGTTCGAATATGGGTCTCAGGTGGCCTTATTTGGGTTTATTGGAAGAATATTTGTCTAAATTCAAAAGTCGCAATTTTATACCATTTTTTTCTACGAAAATTCGCTAATAATGAAACTGTATACAAGCACTTAATTAGGAATGTAAAAATCCCGACGCACATTTATGTGAATTATCTACAACAATATTGTTCGATTTTCTTTTTAGATGGGAATATTTTCGAACTCCACATGGACTTGGTCTGAAAAACGTAAGCAGTTTTACTTGCATCAATTCACCCAATACCAACCGGATCTCAACTTTAGAAATCCTGCTGTTGTCGAAGAAATCAACGTAAGCACGTCAAGCTACAACTTTACTTCAACTAACAATGTCTTGTTTTGATTTTCTAGGATCTTATTAGATTTTGGCTCGATTTTGGTATTGATGGTTTTAGAATTGACGCTGCGCCGTTTCTTGTAGAAGACGATCAGTTTAGGGATGAGCCAAGGAGTGGACGAACTGACGTTCCACCTACTGATTATGGATATCTAAATCATATACACACATTCGATTTGAACGAAACATTTGAGGTGATATATACATGGAGACAGGTGGTTGATAACTATACCAAAGAAAAGGGGGGAGATGCCAGGTGCGACATTCAAAACTATACAATTAAAGTCCTAAATTCGATCTAATTGTAGTCTCCACAAAGCCGTTTTATTTTAAATTAATTCTGCATTATTATCAGGCCATCACCGTTGTCATAGTCTGAAGGTGATGTCGCCTTGTCACTGCAACCATGAAGCTCTGTCACCAGTGATTCTTATTAATTCGTTATAGTTTTCTCACCACTTTCGTTGAGTTTTCCAGACGATTTCTTTATGGTCTGTTTTTCCGATTCTTATGGTCACAAATCTATACACGTTAGTATTTGTTCAACTAATTTAGCCATCTTATTCTCAATGTCCTTCAGTAATCATTGTTCTTCTTCCACTTATTCTAGCACATTTCGATTCGTCTCTCCATTAGCTCATCTTATCTTCGCCACTTTTCTAAATGTCAACATTTTACAGCTTCTAATCGTTTTATGTCCTGAGTAAATTAAATACAGCTTTTCGCCTTATATATTACACTCACTCTGTACATAGGGGAGACCGAGGGAATGGTTGCCCCCTAAGCTTTATTTTTTTTTCATTGATTTTTGTTGCCCTTACTTGATGAAACTGGTCCATACTGCATGCAGACTTGAAGACTACTTATCTGGCTTCTCTGTTGGGTTTCGTTGGTTGTAGGTGAAGGACGTAGCCAGCGCGTAAGCTAACTGGAGCAAGAGGCCCTTATGAATTCTAGATGTTCTCGGATGTTCTTCAACGTTTCTGTGACTAGAATGCTGTGAAGCAGCGAAACTGGTCACAGAAATGTTGAAGAACATCCAAGAACATCTAGAATTCATAAGGGCCTCTTGCTCCAGTTAGCTTACGCGCTTGCTACGCCCTTCACCTACAGAAACGAAACCAAACAGTGAAGCCAGAGAAGTAGTGTCAAGTCTGTATGCATTTTTGTTTGTTATTTTGTTATAAATACCTTCAAAAATAAGGGAATCATTGAAATAGGTCATATTTCACCTAAATATTTATTATAAAGTGAACAAAAGATAATAAAACTTGTTTTACAGGAAAAAATGAAAACACTACATGGCTATCATTACCTCATTGATTGTTGTGGCCCTTACTTGGTGTAACTGGTCCATACTACATACAGACTTGGAGACTACTTCTCTGGCTTCACTGTTGGGTTCCAACAGTGAAGCCAGAGAAGTAGTCTCCAAGTCTGTATGTAGTTGGTTAATGGTGACATACAGCCACTGTTACCCCAATGAACAGATGAAAGTTTTCTAAGCACAATAATCGCATAGGTATATCTTTTACATGCCTTATGAGCCCAATTCCCACACGAATTACACCTCAACAATACCTCCCCATTTTTACCAAATTCCCCGCACACTAAACATATGTCAGTTCCATTCGCAACTTTGTACTTGTATTCGTCATCATTATCCTCGTCCTCTGAACTTATTTCCCTGTAAGTTTTCTTGTTCTTTCCTCTAGGTAACCTAACTCCCTTCCCAACTTCATGGTTTTCTTTGTGATCGTCAATAACGTCGTGGGAAAAAAGTTTTCTTTTATATCTCTGTTTCACAGTCGGTTTCGCATGTTTTTTCTGTGCTAATAATTTTATGAGCCTTTTCCTGGAGAACATCTTTGTTTGGGGTGGACGTAATTATTTGGGAATGCTGTTTTGCGGTCGCCATCCTACCCCCACTAGTTTTGGATTTTGATGGTACCAGTAACGGTAACATTCCGTGGAATTACTTTTCAATGTCTGAATATTAGGCTTCTGATGGCTTTACTACTTCCAATTGTTCCTCGCATGCTGGGGATTGACCCGGCTGAGAGGCTGGAACTATCTCCCTTTCGGAAGTCTCCTGACGATCATGAATAACAGGAACGTCGTTGATACTCCACTCACAAGACCATTACAACCATCAGTGCTATTGGTTCTTTGAAGTGCAGCTGGCTCAAAGTCTTCCCTAGTAAAAACATCTGAATTATAGGGACAGGTTCCTGTAGCTTGAAACTCTTTTATATGTTTTTATGGAGTAGCTATCCTGATAAATGCATAATTAAAAAGCTCTGCAACTTCAAAAGGGGTTATCTGTTCATGCGGGCGATTTCTTAAATATTTACTGCATTCTGAATTGTACGCTGTCTTCAGCGGCACTTAAAAAGCGGCATCAAGCGGCTGGATCCTATGTGCGCTATGTGAAGGGATGGACAAAAAAATAACACTGTTGGCTTTGCAAAATTCATAAGCGTATAGAGTAGAGTGAGTCGAATGGTTATCCATTGTGAGGAGAACCGGATCCCCCTGGCTCGCTTTCACAAATTTTTGGAAATGTTCTAAATACTGTAGGAACAGGTCTTCTGTGATCCACCCTTTGTCGGGACAACTATAGAAAGCTCCTGTTGGACCTCTTTCTTGGAGTTGCGGATTCATTCTTTTTCGCGCATAGATTAACATTGGTGGCACATAAATTACAGTTGCGCTGAATCTGCAATGTTTCGGCTGTTTCCACTGTAATGTTTCGGCCTCTTTCTCAGCTTGTGGCAAACTCAACTTGTTTTAGCCCCTTTTTGGCTAAAATGTTTCCTGGCGTCTGAACTGTAGAGATTCCTGTCTACTCAGTGTTGAAAATTATATGAGCCTTGAAATTATACTTTGCTTGCACTTGTTCTAAATTATTGAAAAGTATGACCACTCTTCGTTACTAAAAGCTGTTATTTGATTTATTGATGTTGTTTCGATCTTCCGACATCGATCTTTCGATCATCACCGACACTTTTTGAATCTTTATTAAAAGGACAAGGTAGGTAATTTTTTACACCATATTCATAAGCACATTTTTTGATTTCTTGCAGAAAATTCCGCAGAAAAGTTTTGAAAGATGAATAATATGCTGTGCTAAAAAATGTCTACATCTACTGAAAATATCGCTTTGTGTCCTTGGGCAGGCCCAACATCGCTGTTTTGTTTCAATAGACTTTTGTAGGGTATTTATGGGAACGTTGAAAGCTCTGGATACCTTCCTAACACTCCTACCGTTTCTAACCGCCGTGATGGCTGCGTTTAGCTGGTCACATTTCGAAGCCCCCTTTTCAGTTTCCCTGCGATAGGTCCTTGGCATCTGAAAAACGTAATAACTATCTCAACGTATCATTCAACATGTTTGAAATAGCGACTCTTTAATTTACCAATGAAAAACTGATTTTTCAATACTGATGGAGTAATGGTGGCCGGATCAAATTACCGACAGTGGCTGGCCACGATAACCCCAAAAACACATTTTTTCTCCTCCCTCAGGGCTCGTCCGCGTCTTTGCCGCCCTGATAGCACCGCAGCCTTTGGCGTATTGTACATGCCCTTTGTATTTTCTACTCCACCCATTCCAACATCACTGTGCCTTGAATTAGTTTGCAGAGCAATTTGTCCTCGGAAACAGGCAATTTGTTAATTCTGGACTTGAGGGTTTGGGGGTTGGGAGGAGAAGGAAAAACATGTGCCGGCAAGGAATTCCACAACTTGGAAGTCCTCGGGAAAAAAGAGCGGGCATAACAAGATGTTCTATGTCTGGTGACCTGGACAGTAAAAGGGTGCATTCCCTCTGTTTCCCTGGTAGATCTGTTGGGGGGCAGCAGGTGGAGGAACTATGGAAGAGAGCTCCTCTGAGCAGCGCCCGTGCAGATATATATATAAAAGAGAGAGAAAGAGGTCACCAACGGCACGTCGGTGGGTAGAGTTATGTTTTATATTGCTCTGTATCCGGTCTAGGCTGACCATAGATCAGTGGTCTTTTGCGGTCCAGAGCTTTACACTCGCACAAGATGTGCTGGGCTCATTCCTCTCCCTCGTCGCAGAGTCTGCATGCCAAGTCCCCCTCGAACCGCCCCATTTTATGCAGGTGTTTCTTGACGGCCATGTGTCCCGTCAAGAGACCTGTTATGTTTCTGAGTCGTCCTCTGCTAAGATTTATACCAGCTCCACAGCTCTCTTTGAACTGGGTTTTTCAATTACTGACTTCCCATGTCTGAGCCCTGGACAGCCTGCCCAGCATACCTTGTGTTCGTTTCTAACCCAGGACTTAATTGCTCCCCTGGCAGTGCTCTTTGTTACGCCCAGAATCGGTTATGGTCCCATAAATGGTTCTGCTGACCCTCTCTTCGCGAGACAGTCAGCTTCTTCATTGCCTTTGACTCCCGAGTGATCCGGCACCCAGATGAGGTTGACCTCATTCTGGCCAGCCAGGTTGCTCGTCTCGTCTCGGCATTCACTTACCAGCCTGGAATTTACCCGTGAGCTAGTTACGGTCTAACATATGTTATAATAACAGTAATGAAAAAATGATAAAATTAAACCAATGGCTACTTACGATTGTTTTCTCCCAAGTCTATTAATAACAAAAGAATACACAACAAACAGTTTCAGAAAAATTAAAATAATAATATGAATTTAGAACATATCAATTCAATCGTTCCTTACATACTGCGACACCAAAACAGAAATGTCATGTTGGCCGCTTTAGTTGAAGGAATCGCCGGCTTGTTCTTGGTTAACTAATTGAGCTACCCATAAGGAGATGGCGCAATTGTGTCCTGTTGCAAAAAACATTCCCTGATATTTGGGATGGCTCCTATTACCCCAGAGGCCACCATTCCCCCGGTTACCCCTAAGACTTGACGAACCTCTTCTTTATGTCTGGAATAGAATATTTACTAGCGAGAAGACTATTATGTTAGGCCAATGCTTACTTTGTTGTCACGATTTTCCTTCTTATTTCTCTGCTACATATATCATCATTCGTAATAATAATCTTCTGCTACGTAGATATCTAAACTTGTTCAAGTTTTTGGCCATCAAGTAATATATCCATTTTCACTCTTATTTCCGAATTTATTTTTATTGTCTTCCAATTGATGTTTAGTTGCTTTCTTCTTAGCAAATCTAAAATTTTACCTGACACATTTCAAACGAACTTCTTTGTTCCAGAATCATCATGACCGAGTCGTATACAGACATTGACCATACAATGCTGTACTACGGAAGTAAAGATGGCAAAAAATTGGGAGCCCACTTTACATTTAATTTCTTTATGATCACAGATGTGCATCAAGATTCAAATGCTGCCCATTATGCTGACGTCATTAATCGATGGTTGAATACCATCCCTAATGGATACATTTCAAATTGGGTGGTAAGTATATCCCGACAAATTTTAACTCTATTCAAAGCAACAAACAAAAGATAACGAATAAGATAAGAACCTGTCTTTTAAATAAAATAAATAAAATTGTATCCACAACTACGTATCTACTTATCAATAACACAGTAGAATCAAGTGTACGTCATTGTCAAATAAACATTATTGTTAATAATAATAATAATAATAATAATAAGCTTCTCAAGCGTGGGTCCGCTATGGCAACCTCTTTGTCGAGACAGAAGGGTTTGTGGCTGTGATTCAGGATCAGGTCATCCCAACTAAAGCATATCGGAGACATATACTTAAAGAAGAAGTAGCTACAACGAAGAGCCGATTATGCAACAATAAAGAAGAATCCATTGACCACGTTGTGGCAGGTTGCTCGATGTTGGCACCTAAAATGTACCTAGGTTGTCATGACCACGTCGCCAAATTGGTACATCGAGCTCTAATAAATGCACATACCACCACACGGGAAATGACACCATATTACAAGTATGAGCTGCCACCGGTCTACGACGACGACCGGGCTAAGATATACTGGAATCGGAAAGCCACTACTCACAGATTATATAGAACAACATTCCAGATTTGGTACTGACAATAAAAGACTCAAAAACTGTTTTTATAATTAGCATCGAAGTCCCTTTGGCCCCAAACACAAAAAGAACATATGCAGAAAAAATTAACAAATACTTATCACTAGCAGACGAAATTAAATTAATGTAGAGCATGGACAAGGTACTCATAGTACCAATAGTTCTGGGTACGAATGGAGAAATTCCAAAGAAGCTGCATACTAGTCTACAAACGTTACAACTTGGGAGCGACCTTTATTTACCTATACAGAAGGAAAAAATTCATATCTACGGAAATAATCAAGCTCTGGCAACCATATTTGTCAAGCTAGCTTATGTTGTAAAAACCAAACTCTACACCAAAATGTAGGTCTATATCTTGAAAGGAAAGGATGTTATAGGCACTTAATGAATGCAGATTTTAGTGCCACTAAAAGTCAGAGAAGACGCAATACCAAAATATATTATGTGGTAAACAACATCTACTAAATATTACAGACAACGTAATGCGTCTTCTCATGGTGCAAAAACTGTAAGAAGTATCAGAAAGACTACTTTGAGAATTTTATAATGTTTCTCCTGTAAATGTCAAACTGGAGATGAAACGTGAGAATTAGTATAACTATTGCGGTTTATGAATGGAGAATATTGCATAAAATGTGTATTATAATGTTGTTGATGTATGCTCCTCTTCTCATTTGTTAAAATAACTGCAAAATCTGCCTTTAAAGACCTTACATATTTCAAATTAATAACTTAAGACCATTATCGGCCATCTACCTTCCTTCATTGCAGTTCACCAGAAGCCTTATTTGATGTAATGGTTAGGATGCCTGTCTGATGAGCGAAGGGACGCAGGTTCAAATCTCACCGTTGACTGAATTTCTCTTTTAACTTTCTTTAAACTTTTTTTCGTCTTTGATTCCATTTCAACGTCATCTGATCAGATTGTGTAAGTCCAATATATTTATTTAACGACTTTTTGTTGAAAGGGAAAGATAAGCACTTTTAACACATTTACTTTAAGTTTAATAGTAGCTGTTGTTGCCCTTAGTTGGCAAAACCGTGCCACGGTTAACATAGACGTAAAGATTTGTGACATGAGAAGAGGTTGTTTTCTTCTCTACAACCGGATTCAATTTTTACAGCATCCACAGGCAAAAAAAATTCTCTGTGAAGTCACAGAAAAAGTATCTAGTTCTGTATTTAGATCAGTTCTTTTAATAGCGACTTTTCTTATAAATTAATTTAATGAATTTTCTTTGAAGAAACATTTGAGAATTTTTGTATAAAAAATTATTCAATTGATGGAACATTTTTAAAACGAAATTCGTCGAAAATAAGATTTTAATGGATTTTCGTGCAAAAAAATTATTTTATTTTCAATTTTAGTTACAGATTAGGTATACAATTTAAATTGTATGTATTCTTTTAGCAGAATAAAAAATATTTAGCCAAATTTGATGCCTGCTTTCATTATAAAAAGACATATCTGCCATTAAAAATATTTTTATGAAAATTCACTACCATAACGCACTTGCTGCGCCCAGACTTTTTTTACCACTGTGCAAGATAAATAAAATCAGTATTTTATAAGTACAAAAATTATTAAGAATGAAATAATGTATGGAGCTGCGTTTTGGTTAAAACTAGGACTTGCTATTTAAAGTATCTTTAGTATACACACACTGTGTAATAAACCAGCTGTATATTAACTGTATACTAACGTATACAAGACAAAACAAACGACTCAACTTATTGCTAATAAACATGAAAATTTTAACAAAGATTAGACCAGCCAAACAATGGCTTAGTATTTTGTTAAAAATATTCTTTTTACTAGTTCAATAATATAAAAATTTATATCTGTTTAGTTCGGCAATCACGACCAGCATCGTGTGGCAACACGACTGGGTCCACAGAATGTAGATGGAAACAACATGCTGATGGCACTCCTTCCAGGCATTGGTGTCACATATAACGGAGAAGAAATAGGTCAAGAAAACGGCAACGTAACTTACGAAGAGGGTAAAGACCCGGGCGCGAGAGACCCTAAAGAGTTCCAACAAAGAAGTAGAGATTTTGAAAGAACACCCTTCCAGTGGGATAACACTGTCAACGGTGGTTTTAACAAGGGAGCGAAACCTTGGCTGCCTGTCGATGAAAAATACAAGGTAACCAACCTGGCAGCTCAAAATGTAGATGGACTAAGAAGTCACTATAACGTATACAAGACTTTGGCAGGCTACAGACAAAATAAAATCGTTAGCCTAGGTAGCACTGAGGTCAAAGCAGTCTCTGAAGTTCTAACATTGAAGAGATCTCTTAATAACGAAACTGTTTTGCTATTGTTTAATATTAAAGATGGAAAGAAAGATGTTAATTTAACAGACTTTTTGCCAAAAGAAAACGTAAGGGTGGAAGTAGTTGTTAGCAGTATAAATTCTACTCGGCTTGCAGGGTAAGTTACTTTTTTATGTGCTACGTCTTTATCATTTGGCCTAGTTTTTAAGGTAAAGTTCCTATAACCATTTTTTTCATTTAATTTAATTTTACTGTAATAATTTACAATCTATTCTATAGGAAGTATTAAGTAAATATGTTACATGTTTTTGTCGATAAAATAAAGATGAAGTAGACAAGTGAGTAAGTAAATAATGAAGTACAAATTTCAAAATAACTAAGAATAAACTACAAACAATGTAAAACGTGTGAGGAGAAGCCAACCAGTGTCGAAACTGATTTTCAGATAACATCGGATTGTTAATGTAGTAAGTCTTTTGGCCAGGTTATTTTTAAGCCTCGATCGTGGAAAGGGCCTTCAGAGAGTTTTCCTATGAGCGAAATTCGCACGGCCAGTCAGATTTGCGTGATAACTTTGGGCATACCTTCAGCTTTCTTCGTTAATGAATAAAATCTTCAGATCTTGGTGTAAAGCAAGATTAGAAGGGTACCATGAAGGTTATATTTTTTATATATATTTCAACAACACACCACGACGGCTTACAGCCTAAATACTATCGCACCGTGGGTTTTGACAAGGAGGAAAGAGGCAACTTGTTAATTCTGGACTTAAAGGTTTCGAAGTTTGGAGGAGAAGGAAAAACATGTTCCGGCAAGGAATTCCACAACTTGTAAATCCTCGGGACAAAAGAGCGGGCATAACAAGATGTTCTATGTCTGGTGACCTGGACAGTAAAAGGTTGCATTCGCTCTGTTTCCCTGGTAGATCTGTTGGGGGCAGCAGGTGGAGGAACTATGGAAGAAAGCTCCTCTGAGCAGTGCCCGTGCAGATATCTATAAAAGAGAGAGAAGTCACCAACGGCACGTCAGTGGGCAAGGGATGGCAGCCTTTGGGTGAGGGTAGGGTCACCGATGAGACATATAGCTCTCTTCTGAATGAAATCCAGGACAGCGAGTGTAAAAGCGGCAGCGGCATCCCAGATATGGGAGCAGTATTCGAGGTTTGGCCTTATTTGTGAAGTATATAAGGTATAGAGATTAGCTGGTGAAAAGTATTTGCTAGCCTGGAAGAGGAAACCCAATTTCTTAGCAGCCGCTGCTGCAATTGATGTGACATGTTGGTGCCAATTGAGATTTCGATCCACAGAAATGGCAACAAGTGAAAAGGACTCATTACTTTGAATAACCTGGTTGTTCATTGTGATGGGTCGAGGGCTGGTGTATCTCTTATGAGATAGAAAGCAAGACTGAGTCTAATATTTTTTGGAGATACACGGAGACAGAAGCCTCCATGAGTCTGCGATCCTCATCTAATTGAGCTAAATAGAGAGGCTTAGAATATTGTATATTTGAGTGGAGGGTGCTGTCGTCCGTGTAACTGTGAACTGGGTTGGATGTGCTAGAGAGAAGGTTATTGATGTGGAAAAGAAACAAAGTAGGGGCTAAAGCTGAACCTTGAGGAACTCCTGCATTAATTGGATACAGTTTAGAGAAATGGCCATCCACGACAACATAAATGCTTCGGCTGGAGAGGAAATTTGCTGTCCAGGTACATAGTTTTGGTGGTAGGCTATAGGCCGGAAGTTTATTAAGCAGCGCTGCATGCCACACCTGGTCCAATGCTTTGGATATGTAAGGAGCGACAATCTGGGATTCACCGGGTAGTTCCATAGACTTGTTCTAAGAATGGGTGACAAAGGAAAGGAGGTTGGCAGTTGATCTGCGCTAACGGAATACATACTGCCTGTCGTGGATTAGACTGTGTTTTTCAAGAAATTTTAGTAATTCGGTGTTTATATACTTTTCCATCACTTTAGAGACGACTGAAAGGAGAGAAATAGGCCTGTAGTTGCTAGGAAGCGCTTTGGATCCTTTCTTGGGGACGGGTTGTACTCGAACAGTTTTCCAGTTACTAGGGAATATGCCTCTATTGTAAGATGTCTAAAACAGACGAGTCAGGACAGTAGCAAGTTCTGGTGCGCATTTTTTGAGAACAATTGCTGGGATCTCGTCAAGGCCAGAGGCTTTCCTGGTATTAAGAGAAGAGAGCATCTTTTAGTTTTGAAAATGATATCCGTCATTTTATGCGCGACATTGGGGACTGTTGATGGTTGAACATTTAGAGGTGGGTTGGGAGTAGAATTGCCATCGAACAACGATGCAAAAAGTTCAGCCTTTCCCAGGGTGGTAGAAACAATTTTATCCCCTGAAACAAGAGGTGTGTTCTACTGGCTAGATAAAGTCTAACTTCTTTTCAAGTCGTGTGGTAATTATTCTAGTAAATAATTTGTAGAGGTGGCTAAGTAGACTTATCGGCCTGTAATTTTCTAGCTTCGAGATGTCTCCTTTCTTGTGGATCAGTCTTATGATGGTGTTGTGCCACTTTTCTGGTATCGTACTATTGAAGAGACATAGGTTGAAAAGAGATTTGATTTTTTGGAGCAAGCAAGGACCACCAATCTTTATCGCATCGGAAACCACGCAGTCTTCTCCGGGCGATTTTTGATTTTTTTATCTTTTTTAGGGCTACTTTAATCTCATCTAGTGATATTTCCATCAGTATTTCCGAGCCTTGGTTAACCACGCCTTTTTTACGGGTTAGTATATCAGATTGTCAGATTTGGGATTCGCAATATGGGTCGTCTTTAATGTAAACTTTATGTAGGTGTTCAGGTAACAAAGAATGGTTGAAACGTAGACGGCATATTTTTGTTATTAGGTCTCTGGGAAAATTGGAGAACCGCGGGGCAAGTGGGAAACGTGGTTCAAGACTTTTATAAAATGGGCCCTTTCCTCCCTGTATGTAATGACTCTCCCAAAGATCTTATTGGTTTTAAAATGTCTTGTAGATAAAACTTTTGTAGTTGCTGTAGAGCTTTTACTTTTTTCCTAGGAGCCAGTACATCTGCCAAAACTTAGTATTTATTTTTTGTTTATTTAACTATACATATATATCTTTTCCACGTTAAAGACTGATCAAGATGTATACCAAGTTATTTTGCTTTAGTTTTTACGGGCATGTGGTTCCACTATAGAGTTACACTAGGCTGATCCTGTTTCTACTAGTAAATGTTACTTAACCGGATTTGCTTTCGTTAACACTGAAACGCCATTTCTTAAACCACACGCTGATCTCGTCCAAGTGTTGTTGTATGTTTTGTGAAGCTACCACGTCTTCTCCCTGGGCTGATAGTATTGCAATATTTTAGAAAAAGTAGCAGATATTGTTTTGACTGACTCTGGTATGTTTGATGTGCTGATTAAGTACAGTACTGGAACAAGCACGCTCTCTTGTGCTGATACCTGTCTTGTGTAGCGTAGCAAGATTTTAGTAGCAAGCAGTATGGCTGCGGTAGACGACGCTTGATCTTGTATAGTAGTCCAGTGTACCATACTTTATCAAACGTTTGAGAGGAATCTAAGATCACTGCAGTACAAAGTTCGTTGTTTTGAAGACTATTGATATTTTGTTGACCACTTGGTGAACTTGCTGAAAAGTAGAGGGATATCCTCTAAAGCCTAGTTGGGGTCTTCGTATTATTCGTATTATGCAGGTTAACATTTGTCCTTCGCTTCTTTAACAGTATAGTTTGAGCTACCTTGCCCAGTATGGATAGCAACCTATAGGTCTATAAGTTGTAACCTGATGTATAGTTCCGTCTTGATAAATACATTTAAATTATGACTTAGTGTATCATGATACACTAAGTCATAATTTAAATGTATTTATCAAGACGGAACTATACATCAGGTTACAACTTAGAGACCTATACGTTGTTATTCATACTAGGAAAGGTAGCACAAGTTTTACTGTTAAAGTCATAATTTAAATGTATTTATCAAGACGGAACTATACATCAGGTTACAACTTATAGCCAAGCTGCAATAAAGGCTCTTGTTTCCTACCGGTGTAATTTAAAGACGGCATGGAGTTGAAAATCTGTCCTTAACGAATTGGGCAGCTGTAATGAGGTGTCGCTGGTCTGGATACCGGGTCACTCGGACCATGATGGCAACGTTGCGGCCGACGCGCTTGCCAGGAGTGGTGCCCAGAGTGACTTTGTCGGACCAGAACCGGTGCTGGGAATAACATCTTGCACAGCAAAACGCACTTTAAAGACCTGGACAGAAAGAATGACAATCCAATATTGGCAAAATCTTCCAGGATTAGCTCACTCTAAGGCCTTCATAAATGGCCTGTCTGAGTCAAGGGCTAAGAAACTTCTAGAGATGAACAGACAACAACTGAGTACTCTAGTCGGCGTGTATACAGGACACTGTCGCTTGCGGCATCACATTGGAGTCGGTCAGGAGACCGAGTGCCGGCTGTGTATGGAGAATGACGAAAAAGCAGAGCACGTGCTGTGTTCCTGTCCGGCAGCGGACAGGACTAGACACCTGCTCTTTGGCAAGGTAAAGCTTGCTCCAGAGGATCTGGATCAACTTTCGCCCACAAAGGTTATCGACCTCTGTAGGAGGCTGGATTTGTTGGGAGAAATATAGACATTAGGCGTGAGCCACAATAGAGCTTATGGTCGCGGTGGAGGGACCGATATGGACCACTCACATTCAAACCTAACCTAACCTAACCTATAATAAATACAATTTTCAGTGCTGGATTTACCGTTGAAGATGATAGTAGCTATCACCGAAACTTACAAATATGTAAGCTACCAAATTTGTTAGCACTTGTATTACCTGATAGTTTTCTTATTAAATTTCAGCTTTCTGGAACTCTCTCATTATTTATAGCGACAACATTTTATTGAGCATATTTAATAAAATTTGATTTTTTAGGGATGAAGTACCAGTTGACAAACTATTTGAAATAGATGGCCATGAAGCAGTTGTGCTCTTCCAGACAAATGTTGGTGTCAGACTTTCCTTAGGATATTTACTATTTATGTGTTTAGCTCTAATATTTATACATTTTTAATTGAAATTCTCATTTAATGTTGCCAGTATGTATGTTTGTTTTTAATAAATAATAAATTATATTTGTATTTTTTGCTGAAAATAGGCTAAATTATATTGCTTAATAAAAGAAAATTTGGAATGCGAAATGGCTCCAGGCTGTTTTGTCATGTTTGAAGTCACTTGGTGTGCCGCTGGACATTTCGCCAACCTTAGTGGCTGGCTCTACAGTAGCTGGACTGAAACAAAACAAAAATGATCAAAGAAAATTGCAATATAATCCAGGTCCGCTGCATCAGGCATGCTATACCATAGCATTATCGTATATTGATTTTCTATTAAGCTAAAAAATTAAAATTTGGCAGATGTGGCTACTGTAGTTTCTTTAAAGCACTTTAATTAAAATTGCTAAAATTTTCAAAAAAAAAAATTTCTCCGTGTTAATCGATTGTCTGATTTCATTTTAGCCAACCCAATCGAACCCGTTTTCCTCAAAAAGTTTTCCATTATAAATCAAATTTGTATCTCCCATGGTTACTATGTTACTTTTATAAAATGTAATACAATAATAACAATTGTATCCGCGAAAACAACAACATTAAAAGCTCGAGAATTATTAATGTTCTGATGACGCTAACTTGGTTAGTGAAACGATAGTCACGTTTTTAGTGAATTTTTATTAAAAAAAATTCACTAATAGAGAGGTATCGATGGTAAGACTTTGCAAAATTTTTTTTAAATGAGCGCGAATTAGGACCCCTAGAACCCATATCCGGGGTCATTTTGAATTTTTATATGTTTATATATATATATATATATATATATATATATATATATATATATATATATATATATATATATATATATATATATATATATATATATATATATATATGTATCCGTCTGATAAATCAAAAAATAATTAACCGATTTCGATGAAATTCGGCAAGTGCCTTTATTTTATTAATGGCTTGGATGAGTTCGTTGGCCAGGAAAATCGGACGAGGTTTTCCAGGAAAATTTTAAGTTTTCTTTCAAAAAAAATTTTTTTTCAGAAAATTTCGATAAAATTTGGTCTACATATTGCTTTGGGAAAGACCTAACTATGTCCCAAAATTCAGCTTTCTAGGGTTACAGAAAATTGAGCTATTCAAATTTGAAACATTTATGTTTAAATCATAGATGAAGTATGTGGTTGCTGTTGGTTAGTCAATGACAGCTGCTATTAATGTCATTGACTCATGAAATTCATCTTTAAGTTTCAGAGAAATGTCAATAATACTGAATTCACTGATTGTTAATCATTGGCAGCATTTACGATTATATATAACCCTATTGTAATTTATCATCATTTAACACCTCTGTAGTATAATTATTTTTTTCCTTACAACTCGCATCGTTTTTAGTCAATTGTTGTTATTAATAATCAATAGTTTCTTCCCGAATGCACACGGCTTCCATTGACATCTGCTTCTGCCGCTGTTACAGTCTTTTTAGAGGTCCAGTTGTAACGACTCATGCAGCCAGTGTTGCCAGTTTAAGTATAAATAGTGTAGTATCTTTTAGTTTGTGTACACTCTATTTACTTTTTTATTTCTTCTTTGCTGCACATATCAAGACAAATTATGTTGTTAGTTTGTATACAGTGTGGTCTAGAAGTAATTGTATACAGAGCAGCAGTGGAAATTCAACCAAATTTACCTCAGTCCAAAAGTCAACATTAAAAGAGATATGGGATATACCTTTTAGTAAATTTTTATTAAAAAAAATTCACTTATAGAGAGGTATCGATGGTGAGACTTTGCAATTTTTTTTTCAAATGAGCACGAACTAGGACCGCTAGAACCGATATTCAGGGCCAGTTTCAATTTAGACATATATATATATATATATATATATATATATATATATATATATATATATATATATATATATATATATATATATATATATATATCCAACAGATAACTCAAAAAATAATTAACAGGGTTTTCCGGGCAAATTTTGAGTTTACTATCGAAAAATAATTTTTTCTGCGAAAATTATAAAGCTGTTTTAATTGAATTTAATAGGTGTGTTGCCTTGGAAGTTGATAGAAAATTGAGTTATTCAAATTTTCTTTCGAAATTTTTTTCTTCTCCGAATAGTACAAAGTTATTTTAATTAATTTTGGTGGATCTCTTGCCTTACAAAAGGCCTTACTACATACCAAAACTAAATTTTCTAAACTTATAGAAGATTGAGTTATTCAAGTTTGAAACATTTAATAAAAATTCACTACCATAACGCACTTGCTGCGTCCCGAATTTTTTTAAATGTGTTGTGGTGCTCATCAAAGGTTCCAATCTTCACTTAGTGAACATTAAAAACTCCAAAACCTTGTGGCCAATGGATTTGAGCTTTCGAGGTCATCCCGGATATATTATACATACATAGTACCCATTCTGATTTCATAGAAGCTTTGCTATGTATCAATTGAAAATTCTAGCTAAATAGGAAACTGAGTTGTAATATTTGATATATTTCTATGAAAATTCGCTACTATAACGCACTTACTATCTATACATTCTTCAACACACTTATTTACTAGTCAATATATATATATATATATATATATATATATATATATATATATATATATATATATATATATATATATATATATATATTATGAAAACAATTATTTTTAACTAGCTGTTGCCCGCGACTTCGTCCGCGTGGAATTCAACTATAATAATAATAATCATATTTTTCAGGCTGTGTATGCCTAGCATACTTATAAATACCTCACAAACTGACCTCCATATATAAATTAAACGTAAAACCAGGGTTAATATTGCAGAAGAAAAAACGCAAAATTTCAAGTCAGGTGATCAAAAAAAAATGAAAATTTACAAAAAAATTCCGAAAATGCACTTATAGGTTTTTCAGAAAACTGGTTTCCTAGCCAACAAACCTTAGGTTAATAGCAAATTGAGTTATTGAAATTTGAAGCATTTCATGAAAATTCGCTACCAAAACGCACTCACTGCGTCTCGATTTATTTTCTTTCAAACATGCATCACATTTTGATTAAAAATGCGAAAATGCATTATTATAAGGGATGTTCAAATTTTTTTTTGTACGTATCACCAACGACTTATAGGCCACCTGTAATTGTCAAAATAATTTTATAAGATGCAGCTGGAGACACCATAAAATCTTTGTTATTGTTCGCCTACGTTATAACAGAGACCTCTGTACACAATTTCAAGTTTCTAGACCCAGTAGTTTGGGTTGTCAATGTGGTGAATATTATCCCACACATGTTGTGCTGCGCAAGATTTGTCCACCGTACCATATCGTAAATGTGCGTGATGTTCACGAAATCTAATGGATATGTTCCTTTTAGTCTGACCCACGTATTTGAGATTACAATCTTTGCAACTTATCTCATAAATACCAGACATTTCATGCTCATCGCGGTTTCCGGCATTCACATAGTCAATTTCTACATCAATAAAGAACGTGAACTCTTTAAATAACGCGGATCTTTGCTTTCAAGCCCATTATCCTCTAAGAATTAGATAGGGGCTCATAAACTTGTCAAGCAAAAGATTAGGACAGGTCGTCAATCTTGTCCGTTCAATATAGACACAAAAGATAAACGTTAGTCATTGCACAGCAATTTTTACTTTTATTTTCGTCGTCTACCTGATAGTTATATAAGTATAGGTGTAGTAATAGTTTGGTTAGAATTTCACCCTCTAATGATGCCAGCATTTGCTGGATAAACGATCGTTAGGTCTTAATAAAAAAATCTGCCGTAGTGATTTTAGTGTTATTCTAGTGGCTCTGAAGAAAGCTAATATGATTATTTCATTTTCTTCGTTGTTTACAAACGGTACGTTTCTTACTGGTTTCGCTTTCAAAGATCCGAAGTTCTACCAATTCCCGGTTAACCTCTTCAACATATATCTGGTTGGCTTACGTTTATCAGGATATCTTGACGCAAAAGCATCACACGTTCTCCTTGCAACTTTATTGAGTTCGCCATAAATTTAAGTAGTCTTCATTAGTATAACCCAAACATGCCAAAATGAACTGAAAATACACAGAAAACTCTCAGTACTAGACTATTTTAGCTGGTTTGACAATTCTGTTACAATTTTGTTCTGACATTTATTTTCATGGCCAACATTGCAGATATCTCATAAAACAGCTATTTTACAAAAAATAACATAAAAACTCTGGACACAGCAAGTGCGTTATGGTAGTGAATTTCCATAAAAATGTTTTTAATAGCAAATATGTGTGTTTTTTAAGAGAGCAGGCTTCAAATTTGGTTACCAGTAATAAAAAATAACTTTATTGTTCGAAAATGTAAAAAAAATTCCGAAAGTAAGCTTAAAGTGTTCCCGAAAAAACTAGTTTCTTGGTCAACCTTATAGGTTAATAGCAAATTGAGCTATTCAAATATGAAGCATTTAATCAAAAATTGCTACCATAACGCACTTGCTGCGCCCGGAATTTCTTTCCTTAGAAACATGCATTATATTTTGATGGAAAATGCAAAAATGCAATAACATAAGGCGTGTTTGATAAAAAAAAAAGAAAATTAGTATCACCAACGACTTATGGGCCACCTGTGATTGTAGAAATAATTTTTTAAGATGTCAAGACACCCTATAATTAATATATACAATTTTTTTCATATCTTGTATAATAACGGATATATTAAGCTTTATTTATTTTTTTACGAAAATTCGACAAAAATTATATACCATTAAACGATAAACTCTATAGCTTAGGCTACTGTCAAGCATCAGAGAAAGGGTCTATTTGAAATGAATTTCTGGAAATAATTTAGTAAAATGAAGGAGAATGACGGTTGAAACTAAGACTTCAGGGTTTGTAAAACATTTTTCTTGAGACATATCATTTCCATAGCTCGTATGAGATTCAAGTTCTTTGCCTAAATGTTGCCAATTTTGACGTTTTAAATCGCAACTTTGACGCTTTGAGGAAAACCCCAATTTATTTTTCTTTAAATGCCTATAACGTTTTTCTCTTTTGACCTACATAGCTAAATTTTGGTAGGTAACTTACCTATAAGAACATAAACCCGTGTACCAAATTCGGCTGCCTTTACTTGGTTAATTCCGGAAATATAAAAATTTTTCGAAAGAAAACACAAAATTTTCCGGGAAAACCTGGGCAAATTTTTCTGGATAACGAACTTGTCCAAGCCATTTGTAAAATGAAGGTATTTACCAAATTTAATTTAAATCGGCTTATTATTTTTTGAGTTATCAGTGTGATACATACATATATATATATATATATATATATATATATATATATATATATATATATATATATATATATATATATATATAACATATAAAAATTGAAACTGACCCCGGATATGTGTTCTGAGGGGCCTAATTAGCGCTCATTTGAAGAAATTTTTTCAACATTCAAAAGTCGGGATCTTCTCATTAGTGAATTTTTTAAAGAAAATAATGACATTTAGGTATAGGGATGTAAACACAAACTTGCCCTCTTTTCAGTTGGATAGGCCAACAAAATAAAAAAAGACTGTATATATTTAAAAGAAAATGAGGATATTCCAGATTTTGGAAGTGAAATTTTGACGATTTTTGTAGTCACCTGTATAATTTTGATAATTTTATGATTATATATTGAATACCGGCGTCTGTGCTTATTAACGACAAAACATAAAATAATACATTTTTTGAAGGTTTATTTGGGGGGCTAATTGATTTAGAAGTTTGCAACTCTCATTTTTTCCATAAAATTATCAGTATCTAGAAAATTGTAATATTTAGGCAGATAGTATGTTTCATAAAGTCGGTGTTTTTTCAACTCCTTTATCAGACAAGAATTTGACATAACCATTCACCAACTGATTTATCGTAAATAAGATCATGTGGTGTCAGTTGTGACAGATTATAACTTGTTGTGACTTTACTTGCGAAATAGTCCAGGTTAATTATAAAATAACACGAATAGTAATAATAATGCTACAAGGACTTGTGGCAGGCATTTTTCAAGTAGCATAACTGAATTTTTTGCTCATCTATCACGTTCTCTGTAATTTACTTTAAAGAAAATTCACTACCATAATGCACTTGCTGCATCCAAAATTATTTAATTACAGAACCTAAACAATTTTAGAAATGATTCCTATTAAAATCACTTGAAAATTTAAAATCTTTTATCTGCTTCTTTACCTTATATTGATTAAATTCCTAAAACTCTTATCACATTTAAGGATTTTCCATTTGCCACTTCTTTACAATGTTTACAATTTACAATCACAATAGTTTCTGATAAACTTCTGTTCATTCAGGTGTACATTTTTGCAGTATCTGTATCTGTATACTGATAATTAAAATAAACAAAGTAGATAAGAGCATTCAACGTAACTAATTAACAGAAAAGTATCACGCTAACAGCAAACCGTGATTAAATTATGATGTTGATAGACCGATAAACAAAGTAAAAATTTTGATAAACATCAACACATGTTCACATTTTTAAATTGTACATATTGTTCTTATCAGTATTTTCTAGAGTTATATGAAAAATGTTCTACCAATACACAAAAAAACTCTAGACGCAGCAAGTGCGTTATGGAAGTGAATTTTCATAAAAATGTTTTTAATTACAAACATATCGCTCTAATGCGAGCAGGCATCAATTTGGTTACCGGTATAACCTATATAGTAGGAACAATGTACCATATTTTATCAAAATAATTGTTTGAAAATGTATAAAAATGTTCCGAAAATAAACTTTAAATGTTTCTAAGAAAAGTGGCCTTCTAGCCAATGAACCTTAGGTTAATAGCAAATTGAGTTATTGAAATATGAAACATTTAATAAAAATTCGCTACCAAAACGCCCTTGCCGCGTTTATACAAAAATTTTCCGAAAATAAAGTTAAATATTGGTTTCCTAACCAACAAAACTTACGTTAATAGCAAATTGAGTTATTGAAATTTGAAGGATTTAATGAAAATTCGCTACCAAAACGCACTTACTGCGTCCAGATTTATTTCTTACAAACATGCATCATATTTTGATAAAAAATGCTAAAATGCAGTAACGAATTAGTTCTACGAAAATTAGCTAAAAATTATAGACCGTCAAACCATAAACTTCACTAAACCTACAGCGAAAGCATCAACGTAACTAAACCGACAGCCAAAGCTTGAGAGGAAGGGTCTATTTGAAATAAATTTTCTGTGAATATTTTAGTAAAATGAAGGTCAATGACGGTTGAATCAGAAACTTAAGGGTTCGCAGAACATTCTTCTTGCAACATTTTCTTTTCACATTTGGTATTTGTTTCACATTATTTGCCTAAACATTGCCAATTTTGACATTTTAAATTGCGAGTTTGACGTTTTGAGGAAAACTCCAACATTTGTTTCTTCAGCTGCCCGTAACCTTTTGTCCTTAAACTTAGAAATCTAAATGTTGGTACATGGTTCACTCTTTATAATACAAATACGCATACCAAATTTGGTTGCCCTCACGTTGTTATTTCCGGAGATATAATTTTTTTTCGAAAGAAAACACAAAATTTTCCACGAAAACCTGGTCCGATTTTCCTGGCCAACAAACTCATCTAAGCCACTTGCAAAAGGAAGGTACTCACCAAATTTGATCAAGATCGGTCTATTATTTTTTGAGTTATCGGTACGATATATATATATATATATATATATATATATATATATATATATATATATATATATATTAATATATATATATATATATATAGGAATATTGCACTACACTGTAATCACTTTTAAATATACACTTTATTTGTTTGCTGTACGTTTGTGATTTCTTATTGGTTTGCGTGGACTGCAGTTTCGAACCGTCCCGGTTCATCATCAGAGTAGCGTGCTGATGATGAACCGGGACGGTTCGAAACTGCAGTCCACGCAAACCAATAAGAAATCACAAACGTACAGCAAACAAATAATGTGTATATATATATATATATATATATATATATATATATATATATATATATATATATATATATATATATATATATATATATATATATATATATATATATATATATATATATATATATATATATATATATTGACAGATGTAAAAATTCAATCAATATATAAACACGAATCTCCCCATTAGTGAATTTTTTAGAAGAAAATTCACTAAAAAAGAAAACTTGAATCACCAACGACTTATGGGCCATCCTGTAATTGTAAAAATATTTTTTTAAGATGTAGCTCAAGACACCCTATAATTAATGTCTACAATTTTTTTTCGTATCGTGCATAATAACGAATATATTGAACTTTGAAGATTTTTTACGAAAATTCGACAAAAATGATACACCATTAACCGATCAACTTTATAGCCAACACTACTGCCAAATCATCAGAGGAAGGGTCTATTTGAAATGAATTTTCTGGGAATATTTTAGTAAAATGAAGGACAATGACGATTGAAACTAAGAGTTCAGGCTTTGTAAAACATTCTTCTTGAGACATTTTCCTTCCATAGCTCATATTAGTTTCAAGTTCATTGCGTAAATATTACCAATTTTGACGTTTAAAATCGCGACTTTGATGTTTTGAGGAAAACCCAAATTTATTTTTCTTTAAATGCCTGCAAGTTTTTTGTCCTTTAACCTACAGAGCTAAATTTTGGTAGGTGACTTTCTTATAATGAGGTATGAAATTTGGTTGCCCTTACTTTGTTAATTCTGGATATAATTTTTTTTTCGATTTGTTTCGAAAGAAAACAAAATTTTCCGGGAAAACCTCGGCGGATTTTTCTGGGTAACGAACTCATCCAAGCCACTTGTGAAAGGAAGATACTCACCAGGTTTTATTAAAATCGGTCCATTATTTTTTAGTTATAGGTGTGACACATAAATATATATATATATATATATATATATATATATATATATATATATATATATATATATATATATATATATATATATATAAAGTCTGAAACCGACCACGGATTTGGGTTCCAGGGGTCCTAAATAGCGCTCATTTTAAGAAATTTTTTTTAAAATTGAAAAGTCGGGATCTCCTCATTAGTGATTTTTTTTAACGAAAATTCACTAAAAACTTCGAAAGTCGTTACCTTAATTTTTTAAATTTTTTAATGAAAATTCGCTAAAAATACAGCGGACTGCTCAAAGAGATTAGGTTAAGAAAAATAACAAAAGAATATAACTAACTGACTGATATTAGTAATATAATATGTGATCTCATATAAGATTTTTGTGAATTACTTACCTAAAGTACCCACTCAAACATAAAATTAAAAAGTTTGAGATAATTTTGTTTGTTTACTTTGAATCATTATATCAGGGTGTGTAATTGATAAGCATTTTTATTTAAAAAGATATAAACAATTTAAATATAGGGATATTTTGTATATATACACACACAGAATACAAGGTTTAGGCATTTAATGTTGCGGTAGATTTGGCATAAATATTAAGTGACGAGTTCAAAAGGTAACCTTGTCAATTTTTTCTTGGGTAGTCTTTAAATGTTTTTGCTATTAATGTTTACTAAATGTAATTAACAATTATCTTGCTTAGTGCAAAGGGCAAAACCTGATGGCCCGCCTCATATACCTATACACATACTTTCTTTATTTACTGCTTATCTTTCTTTGTTTTTGAAGATTCCTGTTTTAGAGAATTTTTATTTTAAAAAAAATCGCAAATAGAGACGTATGGATGGTGAGACTTTGCAAAAAGTTTTCAAATGAACGCGAATTTGGGCACCTAGAACCCGAAATCAAGGTCCATTTGAATTTATATATATATATATATATATATATATATATATATATATATATATATATATATATATATATATATATATATATATATGTATGTATGTATGTATGTATCCAACGGATAACTCAAAAAGTGATTAATCGATTTTGATGAAACCCAGCAACTACCTTTCTTTTATTAATACCTTGAAGGCCTTTGGGAAATGAAGGTAAGGGTTACAATTTCTATTTGATCAAATAATGAGGAAATTAAAATTTAGAATTGTGTTGAAAAATTGCAGTTATCAGTGTCGTTTGTGAAATTTGGGAGAACTTATTCTGGATCAACCCGTGTAATTTATAAAAGTCTGTGGTTAGTGGAGGACCATTCCGTTGCCATCCTAGCATTTGAACACACACACACATCAACCCATCAAAATTGCAATCTGTGAGAAGCACAAGTGTACAAGTTATTTTCGTGTTGCATTTTTAAATTGTCATCGATAAATATTATTATTATATAACTATTATTATCATTTACATACAAGATGGCGCATTGAAAACGAAACAGACCGTTTTGCGACCAGAGAATTTTTTTTTAAGAAACGCTGAAACACGTCAATTTTAATATTGAGGGGGGCATGTTTTGACATAAAACTCAACTTTGTCACATCAACCCCTTAAGGGTGGTGATAACAACCCTTATATTTTAAATAAGGAACATGGGTTGAGTGTTACATCATTTGAAATCTCTTTCTTTTCTAAATTCAGCACACTAATTGTTTTGGAAGTTTCATCAACTCGTTTAAAAATTATTCACAGTTGGAGGTGCAAGAACGTATTGCATTCATTGTGATAAGAAATGCACTAATTAGTCAATTTTTAGTTTAAAAAACTAAAAAACAAAATCAAACGTTCAGTTAAGTAAGTGTTCAAATTGTTGACCACCAGCTTCCATACAAAAGTACAAATTTTGTTCAAAACGAGCTCTGACATTCTGGAGCATTTGTGGAGTTATTAGACAGAATTCTTCTAGAGACTCCATTTCTATTCCGTAAATTCTACTCTTTAAATGGCCCTATAGAAAGAATTCTACAGGAGTTAAATCCGGTGATCTAGGGGGCCAATCAATAGAACCTCTACGCTCAATCCATTGTCCTGGAAACTCTCTGTTCAAAAACTCCCTAACACGTTGTGAAAAATGCGGAGGAGCTCCATCTTGTTGAAACAATAATTGATTTTCTTGATAGCGATCATCATTTTCAACAATGTCAATTAGTAGAGGGTAAACGATATCTTCTAGTAACTCCAAATACATTTCGCCACTCAAATTGCCGTCAAGAAAAATTGGTCCGATTAAACGGTCTCTAAAAATGCCAGTCCAGACATTCAATTTCTGTGGAGTTTGAGTGTGGACTTCGTGAAAATTTCTTGGATTATTATCTGCCCAATAACGACAATTATGACGATTGACTGTAGAGTTTAATAAAAACGTACACTCGTCTGAAAAACAGATATTGAACAGAAAGTTCCCGTTATCAGCTATTCGTGCAGTCATAACTTCACAAAACTCCAGCCGCCGATCAAAATGATCTTTATTCAGTTGTTATACAAGATGAATTTTATACGGATGAAATTTATGATGCTTCAATATTCGCTGAATAGTTCTTCTCTTGATGTTTGAAAGAGTGGCCAATTTTCTCGTGCTCAAAGTTGGGTCTGCAGCAATTTGTCCTAAAACTTCAATCTCAGTAGTTTCATTTCTAACCGGAAATTCACGTTCAGGATCCCGTTTTTTATTAGCTGCTGAACCACTTTGTCGAAACTTTGCAACTAACTCCATAATGTATTTTCTGTTAACATGTCTGTTCAAATGTCGTTCATTAAACAAATTTGCGGTACGGTTGGCACAGTCATCGTTTTTGAAAAAGGAGTAATTATTTCAACTCTTTCTTCTACAGAATACACCATTGTGAAATTAATTTTCGGTAGTACTATCAAGTATCAAATCGACCGATAAACTGAAATAATAGAACGCATTTCTCTCATTCCGATAAGAAATGTTCTGATAGTCATTTTTTGTTTGTTTACAAACCAACAAAACATTGACTATCAGCACATTTCTTATCGGAATGAGTGAAACGTGTTTTTGCATTTTAACTATGAATAATTTTTAAATGAGTTGATAAAACTTCCAAAAAAATTAGTGTGCTGAATTCAGAAAAGAAAGAGCTTTCAAGTGCTGTAACACTCGACCCATGTTCCCTATTTAAAATATAAGGGTTGTTATCACCACCCTTAAGGGATTGATGTGACAAAGTTGAGTTTTATGTCAAAACATGTCCCCCTCAATATTAAAATTGACTTGTTTCAGCGTTTCTTAAAAAAAATTCTCTGGACCCAAATTGGTCTGTTTCGTTTTCAATGCGCTACCCTATATAATCAAAATTTAGCGTAGTTTAAACTAAGGCAAAGTTTAAAGTAAAGGACACTAGAACATCTCAATCCTTTCAACGGCCGTTTTAAGAGTTTTTGATTGTCGAGGTTGACTTTCGTTATCCTGCTACTTTTAATTGTTGAGAAAACTCCGACGCTGGAAAAGTAGAATACATATTATACCTACTTAATGTATAATACTTACTATTTTAAAGTAGTTTACTTTTTGTGACATTTGTTTTTTTTTGTAGGTTTTAAAATGATACCGAAAATTCTTTTATTTGGATTGTTCGTCGGCACATCTTTGGGTGCCGCGATGCATGGTCACTGCGAAGACTGGTGGAAAACAGCTGTATTCTATCAAATATATCCAAGATCTTTTAAAGACTCTGATAACAATGGAATAGGAGATCTTAAAGGCATTTTACAAAAGCTAGAACATGTCAAAGAAGCAGGGATCACGGCATTTTGGTTGTCACCGATCTACCAGTCACCTCAAGTAGATCAAGGTTACGATATAAGCGACTATAGAAACATAGATTCAAATTATGGCACACTAGATGATTTTAAAGAACTCGTAAAGAAGGCTAAGGAGCTGGGGTTAAAGGTTATTATGGATTTGGTACCAAACCACACCAGCGATAAACACAGATGGTTTATTGAATCAGAAAATGGCAACGAAACTTACCGGGATTATTATGTTTGGCATGACGGGAAGGTGAATGAACAAACTGGTGAGAAAGAGCCACCAAATAACTGGGTGAGTAACAATTTTAGCTTGTTATAATATACAATTATAAACAACAAAGCGTATCTTATTTTTTGTTGGCTGCAAAACAATGGTATTTAAAATCAACTTATCAAAATGACACCTTAATATAATACAGGCAACAGAGAATTTGTTTCTGTATTAAATTACAGGAGTTTTTTGTTTTGATAGGTTCAGACTGACGTATTGAATGTAAAAACACAAAATCCTTACAAATTAGGAGGGCGGAAGTGCCGCCATTTTGAGAAAAACCGTTTCGGCCTATATCTCCGTAACCGTGTTAGGCTAAAAATGGTAATGACCTTTATTGTAGACAATTTCATTTCTCAGATTTTTTATTAAATTTTCTTTTTGCATCACTCACCGTTTACAACTTATACGACTATTAGGATTCATTTGATGACTTTTTTACCTATATCTTTGTTAATAATTTTTTAAACAATTATATGCTTATAACTTAACTTTTCAACCGACAAATTTCCCACAACTATTACTCAAAACTTTTTTTTCTCAAATCAATATTTACAAAGTTATAACGCGTTAATTTCAAAAATCCTGTGCCTAGACGGTTGACGCCAGTCTGGGCATGAAAACTGAGTCATCCAACATCTGGCCATATATATATATATATATATATATATATATATATATATATATATATATATATATATATATATATATATATATATATATATATATATATATATATATATATTTAACTGACCCTTCTTATAGAAGGTTCTCGAATTGGCCTTGAAAGGTCTCCAACGGTTAATGTATACTTATTTTCTCTAAATTGGCATTTGGGTTATCTCAAATGACAAGGACAAAAAAGAATGATTCAATGCAGAAAGTATTACTAAATGGTTTTTGAGCATTGGAAGTAAATGGACAGAATGGGGTTGTTGACGATAAAGAGATTTATTAAGGAAGCAAAATGTACTATTTGGTATGTCAAAATTTTAGTAGTCAAGTTCATCTTTATGAGTTTTGATTACTCTATTTGGAAAAACCTATCAAAATTGTGACTTGGACCAGCACTTGTCTTATTAAATTAATGTCCTGTTTTCTTTGTCGTTTATTATATTATGCCATCAGTATATAATTGATTATTTGATAAAAATCGAGGGGAATTTGGAAGTAGAGTACTATTTATTGTATAAAATATTATATAAATAATAAAAAAATAATTCAACGGGTACTTCCTGTTTTTTTTTTCAGGTTAGAAGGCACATTATTTATTAGTGCAACATTTAACGCGTTATAATTTTGAAAATATTGATTTTAAAAAAAAGTTTTAAGTTAAAGTTGTAGGAAATTTGTCAGTCGAAAAGTTAAGTTATAAAAATTTTCTTGCTTAATCAATTATTAACAAATATATAGGTAAAAAGTCAATTAATGATTCCTAATAGTCGTATAAGTTGTAAACGGTGAGTGTACAAAAAAAATTATGTAACAAAAAGGATGAGGAATACAATTATCTACAATAAAGGTCATTACAAATTTTGGCCTAAAGTACACGGTCACGGAGATATAGGGCGAAACGGTTTTTCTCAAAATGGCGGCACTTTCGCCCTCCTAATTTGTAAGGATTTTGTGGTTTTACATTCAGTACGTCATTCTAAACCTATGTATCAAAACAAAAAACTCCTGTAGATTAGTGCATTATGGACAAGAGTAACGGGCTCCTCTATTGCCTGTACTAATAGCTCTACTTATCTGTGGTAATTGCAACGTATGATTAATATCGATAATCTAATTTTGTTCCAGATGTCTGTCTTTGGAGGTTCTGCCTGGGAATGGTCTGACAAAAGAGGACAGTTTTATATGCACGATTTTGCAAAGCAGCAACCAGATCTGAACTACAGAAATCCAGCAGTTGTTGAGGAGATAAAAGTGAGGAAAATTAAAATTATTGATTTATTTAAAATGTAGCAAACTAAGCTTAAGACAGTCCAAAAAGAACAATGATTGAATTTGCCTGTAAAAAAACTATCTAGCTTTTCACGGTGGCAAATTTATATAATATTTATCGTTATTATCGACTTTAGCTTTAAAAGGTTTTAAACTAAATTAAAGTGTTTTTATACCTTCTTAAAAGCAAATATTAACCCATCCTAGCCATCTTCGATACCAAAAGAATTGAGCTGAGAGTAATCTCTAGGTTGTTTAAGTCTGGACAACAACATGAGATTACCTCATTTCCTAGAAATATCCTCCAGTGTGGACAGTTGCAAGTTGCAAGGAATACACTGCTTTCTGCATAGCCTTATAACGGTGTTCTCCAAAGCCCAGTATTTTAATGTTCCTTAGAAGGTTAATAGGGATCACACAATTTTTCAACATAATTTTCGGTCCACTTGGATGTAATTTCCTTCCATTGTCTTTTAACTTAGATCTCCAACTCTTTGTACTTGACAATTCCTCGCTGGAATAACCAAATTTTGTATGGCCATCATAAACCTCCCTGTTTCTGGAAACTCCTGTCCCTGCACTAACAGAAGTTCGATGCTGATGTGTGCTTGGAAAAAAAGTAATTTTCGCATCTTCGTCGTGTTTGGATTTGTACTCTTTTGCTTCAAACGTTTGGCATCCTCTACTAACGTGCCAGATAGTGACACTCGCAACTGTATGTAACACGTGTTTCCTCGCTGGAATGAGCACATATTGTATAGTCATCAAAAACCTCCATGCTTATGGAAACACCTGTCCCTTCACCAATAGAAGTTGGATGCAGATGTGTGCTTGGAAAAAAAGCTATTTTCGCATTTTCGTCGTATCTGAATTTGAACTGCTTTCCAGCAAACGTTCAGCAGTATCTGCCATACAGTGACACTCCCAACCGTATGTATCATATATTTCCTCGCTGGAATGGCCAAATTTTGTATGGCCATCAAAAACCTCAATGTTTCTGGAAACACCTCTCCCCACACTAATAGTACTTCGATAAGTGAGGATTGTAACCTGTGATGAGCACTAATAACTACACTTGGGGAAACCAAATCACCACAACACATTTTAAAAGACCTGACAACCGATTTTTCATCTTCTGTTGGCGCTAACTTGGTTAGTGAAACGATCGTCAGGTCTTTTAAAATGTGTTGTGGTGATTTGGCTTCTACAAGTGTACTTATTAGTACTTCGATGTTGATGCGTGCCTGGGAAAACTTATTTTGATGTCGCCCACGAAGAGGTTTCTGAATCTAAAATTATAGTTTGTCTTGATAAGTTTTATGGTGATTTTGCATTCCCATTTCCCTTAACATTTATAATCTGCCTCGCATATAGCACAGTGTGGTTAGAAAGTAAACGCTTGCCCATGGAAATGTGTACCAGACCCAATATTTGATGGTTCAGGTGTTTACCAATATCCAACAATTGATTTCCATCTTGGGGTCATTGTAGGTTACTCGTTCATTGGCACTAAAGGGTCATGCTTTTTGGCTTTTGTCAGAATTGTTCGCATCTTCCCTTTTAGACTTTAATGTCCATTTAACCGTGGCAGTTACAAATTAATTCTTGTACGCATTTTATTTATTATCAGTAATATTAATAGTCATACTTTTCTTTGTGTTGTGTAAAAACTATACCCGTAGTCAAATTTAATCTTTTAAGTAAATGTATTTTTATATTAATGTAAAATTTATATTTACAGGAAGTAATCAAGTTTTGGCTGGACCTTGGGGTAGAGGGCTTCCGCGTAGACGCTGTACCATTCCTTTATGAGGATCTAGAGTTAAGAGATGAACCCAGATCTAAATCCGACGTACCTGCTGATGATTATGGTTATTTGGATCACATCTATACTCAAAATCTACCAGAAACTTTTAATATGATTTACACCTGGAGAAAGTACATGGATGATTACACCAAAGAGAATGGCGGAGATGCCAGGTAAGTCAACATCAATTAAAATGTTTAACAAAGCTTGTAACAAAGAGGTGGAACAATTCTGGCTATAAACTAGGAGGTACTTGCTTTGAAATGACACACCAGCCTTAGTATGTGATAACAGGAACCTGTGATGAGCACTGATAAGTACACTTGGAGAACCCAAATCACCACAACACATATCTCAAAGACCTTACGATCGTTTCGCTGACAACGTCAGTGTCATCAGAGAATGAAAAATTATAAAAATTCTTTTTAGAATTTTTCATCCTCTAATGACGCTGACGTAGACCTTACGATCTTTTCCCTGACAACGCAGCGTCATCAGAGGATGAAAAATTCTAAAAATTCTTTTTAGAATTTTTCATCCTCCGATGACGCTGACGTTGTCAGCGATCGTTTCGCCTCATCAGAGGATCAAAAATTTTAAAATTCTTTTTGAATTTTTCAGCCTCTGATAACGCTGACGTTTCAGCGAAACGATCGTAAGGTCTTTGAAATATGTGTTGTGGTGATTTGGGTTCTCCAAGTGTACTTTTACCTAACACTAACATATGATAAGCAATGTGCCCCAAGGGAAATTCATTATTATATTTTAACACGACCAAAGTCAGCAAATAAAACTAAAATTGACTTTAAAGCAGTTATTTAGCTGCTTTTAATTAATCTCTAAAGATTAAATGTATGGATTTTAGGATTTTCATGACAGAAGCGTATGCAGATGTAGACCATACTATGCTATACTATGGTACGAATGATGGAAAAACTTTAGGAGCACACTTCACTTTTAATTTCAACTTCATATCGGATTTATCACACGATTCTACTGCAGACGATTATGCTAAGGCTATTAACAAATGGCTAGATAATATTCCCGAAGTATATGTTTCAAACTGGGTGGTAAGTAGTTCAGATATCGCTTTATTAGTAGAAAACTTTAAATTGATGCATAACTAAGATTCTGATTTTTTTCGAAATTAGAAACCCCACTTTGAAGGTATATAACTTCTCAGGGGTGCAACTTAGTATATGAGTAAGTTGCGTTAAATCACAATATTTTGGGTTCCCCTACATGCCCCTGCTCTGTGTCGGTTCTGATGCAAAACACCCTATATATATATATATATATATATATATATATATATATATATATATATATATATATATATATATATATATACAGTGTGTCCCAAACTGGATGGGAATGTATTGTTATCTCCGTTATTATTAGAGATAGGGAGACGATTAAATTAGCAATGTTTTGTAGACGTTCATGCTCGTTTCAAATATGACTTGTATTTTGCCCTGCCTCTTTTCGTTTTCGAGTTATTTTGAAAAAAACAAAATATGTCGATTTTTTTTCTTTCAATATATAAGTAGGCATTAATCTGACATGTCTAAGACTTGCACACTATCACGATACTTTTTACAGAGTAATCTTTTTGTGCTATTCTCAACTTTGGATTGTCATTTGTTTTTGAGCTACAGGTATCAACGTTTGTTTTTATTATGGCAGATATATTGGATTTTTTGCTCATGCGATAGCCTGTCAAAAACGCTTTCCAATGATGTACAACATGCTTGAGAAATCTTGTAATTGCACTGAGCATTTTGAGAAAAACCGTTTTGAGGATAGTAGGCTATGAAATCCAATACCAGAAAACAAATGACAAAAAAAAGTTGCCAGAAAGCAGTAGGCCATGGAGTCTAACAATAGACTTATAGTTTTAACATAATTTTCCGTAATGATTCACGATAAAAAAAAAGAACTTTGAGCACACCAATGAATCGGCCCATTATTACAAATGATATTTTACATTACATTATCCTAAAAAATGGTTATAATTAAATTAAATAGGTAAACCAAGTAAATAACTAAATTTTCTAACAGAACACAATAAAAAGCAGATGAATGATTTAGAAAGACGCCTTTGAAAATTGTTTGATTTTTAAACGTAAGGCAACTGAAAAACAACAGACGAAATGTTGCTATGGATATAACACTATCGCGACAATTAAGAATACTGTCATTCTTAATTATCTGAACAATTTGAGTTGTATTTAACACGTTGCTTAAAATTTTGTACTAAATAGTTTGTTTCCTGTTTATTTTAAATATTATTCAACAATATGTGCAGTAATGAAGAATTTTTTGACATGTTGGAATGTTATATTCGTTCTAACCGAAATACTGAGGCAGCTGCAAATTCATATCAAAACACAGAAACACAGAAAGACGACAACCAAACACCAAAATATTTCGCAGTATAGAGACCAATCTATTGAACGACGGTAGCTTCCACGCAAAGAAACTACCAATGCCTAGAAATGAAGAAAGAAATAATACCGTCTTACATGTTTCAAACGAAAAACCTCCGCAATCTGTTCGGTTTTATGGTGAACAAATTGACGTTCCAAAAAGTACGGTACACCGTGTATTAAAACAAAGTCATTACCATCCATACAAACCGACAATCGTACAAGATTTAAATGTTGACGTTTACCTTAAGAGACTTCAATTCTGCAGATGGTGTCAAGGAGAATGTCAGCAAGATGAAAATTTTCATTTGAAAGTAATATGGACTGATGAATCCAGAGTTACAAAATGTGGTGTGTATAATCGCCATAATAGTAATTATTGGGCAAATAAAAATCCCCATCTAAAGGAAGAAAGACGATTGCAAGACAGATTTGGTATTAATGTTTGGTGCGGCTTATTATGTAAAAAACTGTTTTTTTATTTGTAGATTAGACAGTTGATTTAAAAAAAATTCAGGTAACTTCATTGCTGGTCCGTTCTTTTTTGAAAATAATTTAACTAGGGAAAGGTATGTTAATCTATTGAGAAATGATATCTTACCAATAATTAGAAGAGTTAATGATAATTTAGACGAGATTTGGTACCAACAAGACAGTTGTCCAGCTCACAATGCTAGTATCGTGAAAGAATTTTTGTACCAAAATTTTAATAATCGTGTCATTTGTAACAATGGGCCGGTTCATTGGTGTGCTCGAAGTCCTGATATAATACCCATGGATTTTTATTTTTGGGGTACTCTGAAGAATGAGGTGTATAAATTCGATCCACCACAAAATATCAATGAATTACGAAACAGAATCACGGAAGCTATAAATCATATTAACCAAAACACCCTCACCAGAGTTTGCAGGCATGTTTCAAAAAGGTGTATAAAGTGCCATATTGAATGTAAGACTAGATGCATTCTCGCAGCAATTAGAACCGTAGACCGGTTTCGCTCTCATTAGAGCTTTTCAGTACGGCATACTAATTGTAGCAAAAATACACCAAAAATAACACGGCTATAGTATAGCCAGTCTTAAAACACTAAGTGAGTGGTGAACGTGTCGCCACCTAGTTCGGAACCAAGTATTATGTTGTTGCGAGAATGCATCTAGTCTTACATACTTTGTCCCTATATTGGGGTAGAAATGGGCCAGGGCTAACAATTTTTTAAATTGTTAGTTAGTTGTATACTGTCTCTATTTTTAACACTCTGCGTTATTTGGAGCGGGCGTGACAACATAGTACTTGGTTCCGAACTAGGTGGCGACACGTTCACCACTCACTTAGTGCCATATTGAACATTTTTCTATTTAGTGTATTTTTAAGTTACTATTTTATTATTTGTTAGGTTCCGTTACTAATTGTGTTGTTTTGTGTAGTTTAAGTTTCTATTTGTTAATGCCGGGTTTCGTTATTAAACTGTTTTACATAATATTACGTAGCATTATTACCTAATTAAGTATTCTAAATTAAATCACAATATCTTTTTATCATGAATCTATACGGAAAATTATGTTAAAAATAGAAGTCTATTATTAGACTTCATGACCTACTGCTTTTTGAACCCTTTTTTTGTCATTTGTTTTCTGGTATTGGATTCCATAGCCTACTATCCTCAAAAGGTTTTTCTCAAAATTGTCAGTGCAATTACAATATTTATCAAGCATGTTGTACATCATTGGAAAGCTCTTTTCACAGGCTATCACATGAGCAAAAAATCCAATATGGCTGCCATAATAAAAACAAACGTTGATACGTGTAGCTCAAAAACCAATGACAATACAAAGTTGAGAATAGCACGAAAAGATTACTCTGTAAAAAGTGTGATAATGTGCAAGTCTTAGACATGTCAGATAAAAGCTTACGTAGATATCGAAGAAAAAAGAAATTGACAAATTTTGTGTTTTTCAAAATAACTCGAAAACTCAAAGAGGCAGGGCAAAATAAAAGTCATATTTGGAACGAGCATGAAATTCTACAAAACATTGCTGATTTAACCGTCTCCGTATATCTAATAATAACGGAGATAGCAATACATTCCCATCCAGTTTTGGACACACTGTATATATATATATATATATATATATATATATATATATATATATATATATATATATATATATATATATATATATAAATTAGAGAACCGTTTCGAATGTTCAAAAATCGTGATTCCCAATTAGCGTATTTTATAATCACAATTTTCTAAAACTCACTAACCTGAAAATTTGACTAACTTTGAATACAGTTTTATGACAATACATTTTTTTTATCTTAAAATCTTGTATATAATCAAGACATTTTTTTAAAGTTTGGAAACCACGACAACCATCGTGCTGCAACTCGATTGGGCAAAGAAAATGTCGATGGTTCTAACATGTTATTGGGCTTATTGCCTGGTATAGCTGTGACCTATAACGGAGAAGAAATCGGCATGGAAAACGGCCAGGTAAAATATGAAGAAGGTCAAGATCCGAGTGCAAGAGATCCTAAAACATTCAAACAAAAAAGCAGGGACTTCGAAAGAACTCCTTTTCACTGGGACACCAGTGTAAATGCAGGTTTTAACGAAGGTGCTAACCCTTGGTTGCCAGTCAGCATCAAGTACCAAGAAAACAATTTGGCTGCACAGAACAAACCAGAAACAAGGAGCCATTACAATATATACAAAGAAATAATTGCGTACAGAAAGAATGAAGTTGCTGTGAAAGGAAATACTGACGTAAAATCTGTCAATAATGTCCTTGTAGTTAAGAGAAGCTTAGGAGATAAAGTAGCGACACTGCTGTTCAATGTTGGCGGAGAAGAAGCAAAAATGGATCTGAAGGGTTTGGTTGGAGACGAAGAACTTAAAGTCGCCATATCAAGTATAAACTCTAAACGCTCTACTGGGTAAGTTTCAACTATTTGATATTTAAATATACCGCTCATTTAGTCTCTAAGTAGGTTAGGTTGGGTTAGGTTATATTTGAGTGGGCCATAACGGTCCCTACTCTGCAACCTTAAGGGTTATGGTGGCTCACGACTAAGTTTCTTATATTTCACACAAGTCCAGTCTCCTACAAAGGTTGACAATTTTTGTGGGCGAAAGTTGATCCAGATCTTCTGGTGCATGCTGTATCTTACGAAAGAGTGGGTGTCTTGTCCTGTCTGCAGACGGACGAGAACATAGCACTTTCTTGAAAAACACAGTCTAATCCACGATAGGCAGTATGGATTCCGTCAGCGCAGATCAACTGCCGACCTCCTTTCCTTTGTAACCCATTCTTGGAACAAGTCTATGGAACTACACGGTGAATCCCAGATTGTCGCTCTAGACATATGCAAAGCATTCGACCAGGTCTGGCACGCAGCGCTGCTTAATAAACTCCCGGCATATGGCCTACCACCAAAACTCTGTACCTGGACAGCAAATTTCCTCTCCAACCGAAGCATGTCTGTTGTCGTGGATGGCCATTCCTCTAAACTGTATCCAATTAATGCAGGAGTTCCTCAAGGTTCAGATTTAGCCCCTACTTTGTTTCTTCTCTACATCAATGACCTCTCTAGCACATCCAACCCAGTTCACAGTTATGTGGACGACAGCACCCTCCACTCAAATATACAATATTCTAAGTCTGTCTCTTTAGCCCAATTAGATGAGGATCGCAGACTCATGGAGGGTTCTTTCTCCGTGGATCTCCAAAGAATATTAGACTGGGGAAGTAGAAATCTTGTACAATTCAACCTCACCAAAACTCAGTCATGCTTTCTTTCTCATAAGAGATACACCAGCCCTAGACCCATCACAATGAACAAACAAGTTATTCAAAGTAATGAGTCCTTTTCGCTACATTTCTGTGGATCGAAATCTCAAATGGCACATGTCACATCAATTGCAGAAGCGGCTGCTAAGAAATTAGGTTTCCTCTTCCGGGCTCGCAAATACTTTTCACCAGCTAATCTCTATACCTTATATACTTGACAAATATGGCCAAACCTCAAATACTACTCCCACATCTGGGGTGCCGCTGCCGCTTCTACACTCGCTATCCTGGACTCCATTCAGAAGCTATACGTCTCATCGGTGACCCTACCCTCACCCAAAGCCTGCCATCCCTGCCCACCGACGTGCCGTTGGTGACCTCTCTCTCTCTCTCTCTCTCTCTCTCTCTCTCTCTCTTTTATAGATATCTGCACGGGCACTGCTCAGAGAAGCTTTTTCCATAGTTCCTCCATCTGCCGCCCCCAACAGATCTACCAGGGGAACAAAGCGAAGGCACCCTTTTACTGTCCAGGTCACCAGACATAGAACACCTTGTTATGCCCGCTCCTTTGTCCCGAGGGCTTCCAAGTTGTGGAATTCTTCGCCGGCACATGTTTTTCCTTCTCCTCCGAACCTCCAAACCTTCAAGTCCAGAATTAACAAGTTGCCTCTTTCCTCCTTGTCGACACCCACGGTACGATAGTATTTAGGCTGTAAGCCCTCGTGGTGTGTTGTTGAAATAAATTTAAAAAAACGTGCTATGCTGTTCCGTCACTTTCTATACAGAGCCGCCACTCGGTTGCTTGTCTGAGCCCAATTCATGTAGTGACGAGGCAGTTTTCTATATACAGGCCGACCAGAGTCCCAGTTGTTGTCTGTTTAGTCCTAGAAGTGTTTTAGCTATTGACTCTGAAAGCCCATTTATGAAGGCTTTTAGTGTGCTAATCCTGGCAGATTTTGCCATAGTTAAGTTGTGGTTCTATCTGTTCAGGTCTCTAATGTGCGTTTTTCTGTGCATGTGGATATCCCCAGCACATGTTCTGGTGCGAGAAAGGCCACCCCCGAAAGCCCGTCGGCTGCTACATTGCGATCAGGGTCCGAGCCTTTATAGCAAAAATATTTTTATCGATTTGTGAGTGCAATGGTTTTGTATAACCTCCCTCGAACACATCTCGATGACATACACTTCTGCCTGATGTATGGTTGCATGCATTTCCGAGGCCAGATGATATTCTTGCATCGGTGCTGCTCTCATATTCGCCAGATCTTGCCCCAAGATTGATTCTGGGGCCGTCAGTGGATCAGCAGAGATCTTCCCTCAATAGGGTCGTTTGGTTTCGTTCCCAGTCTCTAAGTAAGACAAAGACAAAATTTCGTAAATCAATCCCAGGAGAGCTTTATTTCCTATTAGAATATCTTAAAAAAAAAGAAATAAACACCCTTACAGATATTCATGATAGTTATCACAGTCTCAAGGCGATGTCGTCCTGTCGTCGAACCAAGATTCTCTGGTGACAGCTCTTCATTTCATATTTTATGCAGTTGAAAAGAAAATCAAAAGTACTACCAAAATCAATAATAATAAAAAAAATAGTGCTGCAAATTGAATGATAACTTCCATATAGCTGTAATTACCTACTTTCCTCAGAAAGAGATTCTCATGAAATGAATTTAGGACCCATTACTTGACTGCAAAGAACATATTCTTATTTCAGTACCCAAAAACTTCTGAGACGTTACGTATATGACTCGAGTTTTAACGAGAAAATGTCAATTTTCAGCAAATCACCCCTTATTTATCCCCTACTCCCTGAATCAATCTTACCCAGAAACAATTTGAAACGCTACTTTGTCGGGTGCTAACTGCATACCAAATTTAAAGATGACATCTCAATTCGTTCCAAAGGTATTGCGCGCCTACATACAGACGCAGACCGACCTACAAACAAAAAAATGTTTGTTCCAAAATCAAGTTTTCTATATGTTTTGGGACTTTTTACTCTGTTTTATCAAAAAACAATTCGAAATTTCTGTCACCGATACTCCACCCCCACACATTCAACCCCTAATTTAATTTCAGCACAGAATGCCATATGTTTGATGAAATTAAAAGTTTTATAATAAACTAACCCTATAACCTTATATTACTCAAGTTTTAACGAAAAAATGTAAATTTTTATCAAACCGTCCCCTATTAATCCCTTACCCCCTAAAGCGGTTTTACCCAAAAACAATACGAACCGTTCGTTTGTCGGCTGCTAACTGTGTACGAAATTTGAACACGATATCTCAATTAGTTCTGAAGTTATCGTGGCTAGAAACAGACAGACATGCAGACCGACAGACCGACAAACCGACGGACCGACAGACCGATGAACCGACAGACCGACAGACACAGAAACTTTTTGTTCCCAAATCATGTTTTCTATATAATATAATAATAATATAGATTTATTCACAGTTACAATGATTATACAAAATACCAACAGAGGGGGAATAAATCAGAACTATCCCACAAAAGTCAAAGACTTGTGCGTGGGTTTAGAATATAAATGTTGTATTTAACAATCCTCAATCCAGCGCAATATCGCTATCTCAATAATACAGACAGCGCATGGCTACAAGGAAGATTACAAGACATATTACACTTACACTATATAAACGTTACTTACAAAACTAAACAATCCTAATTAAGTAATCCAATTAAAATGGTAACAATTTAAGATCGAAGACAAAACAAATAAACACAGTACCAAATTAGAAACAATCACACTCACACATACTTGCTCACTCACTCAATGACTTACTTGCTCATTCCTCACTCACTTTCTCACACAACACATGCTCACATGACACAGCTTCAGCAAAACAGGCATTACCCGTGAATTATTCTACGAGCATTCAGTCTTGGCCAGTCGAGTATCCAAGCCTTCAGCAGTACCTTAAACAATCGCATGTCATATACAGATTGTACATTCGGTGGCAAAAAGTTGCGTAGTCTTGGTCCCATCTGAACATGACAACGCCGGGTCTGAGACTTATTAAACCTCGGGATCATGCTGGCACTCCCAATCGATCGAGTCTGATAGCCATGGGATGCTTCAGTGAGTCTTCCTCTATTCTTTTGTTGCCAAATACCCACAGACACAAGGTAAATCTGAGAGAGATCCGGGACACGCATTTCCGCATAAAGGTCATCACTTGGGTAAGTATAACATCTGTTCCCAATTATTTTTAGAATCCACTTCTGAGCGACTTCCAGTCTTTTTATATAACATCTTGCAGCTCCTCCCCAGATGATATTAGCGTACTGCAGATGTGTCTCAACCAGAGATTTGTATATGATCTTTAAATGCTTTAGGTCAAACATATCTCGGTACATTTTAAACCTGCTGCTCAAAAATCGTATTTTGTACACCTGATTGTTTATGTGCTCATCCCATCTCAGATGACAGTCCACTGTCACCCCCAGGTATTTCACCGTCCTCACGACATCTATCCGCACTGTTCCATGATCTCCATCTTGAATCTCCAAAGCCGCGTATAACGGCAAGCCGCTGTCGTAGCTACAGAAAGGCAAGCATTTAGTCTTGTTGAGGTTAATTGTGAGCAATCTGGAGTCAAACCACGCTGATATGTTTTTGAAGTCATCTTCGGCTTTACTTTTCAGCTCTTCCCATGTTTCCCCCTTGTAGAATATGGCGGTATCATCTGCGAAGCCAACGACAGTACCCTGAGACGACTGTGCAAACAATTCGTTAATGTATATGTTGAACATTACGGGGCCGATGACTGTGCCCTGTGGAACTCCATATTCTATTATTTTTTGCTCACTAATGTGTTCACCTATCTTTACACATTGTCTTCTTCCCAGAAGGTAACTCTTTAGCAACCTGTGTATGTTTCCTCTAAACCCGACAGATTCCAAAACATCTAGCAGCCCCCCATGGTCCACGGTGTCGAAGGCTTTCGCGAGATCGATAAAAATGCACATGCTTGGAGATCCGTTGTCCATCTCGGCAATAGCCCTCTCAATAACGCACGCTATGGCATCCTGCGCGGATCTACCATCACGAAATCCATACTGTCTTTCCGACAGCAACTTAAATTCTTTTAGATAGTTGGTCATCCTAAGCTTTATAACCTTCTCAAAAATCTTTGCAATGTTGGAAATCAGGGATATGGGCCTATAGTTCTCCATTAAAGTTGTGTCACCACTTTTGTGTATGGGAACAATAGCAGACATCTTCAACACATCTGGGAAACATCCATTACGAAAGGATATATTTATTAAATACGATAGCGGGGCTGAAATGCTGCTTGAAATAGCCCTCAAAGCGGAACCTCCTATGCCGTCCAACCCAGGAGAAGTTCCCAGCTTTAGTGTTTTAATAATCCCTTCAACCTCCTCTTTTGTCGTCTCTCCAAAATAACATGACTTCAGATGCCCCGATGTTTTTCTCTTTTGATGGTTTTCTCCTTTCTTCTTTATTTTTTCTGCCAATCTCTTACCCACCTCGGCAAAGTATTCATTGAATTTGCAGGCAATAATTTTTTTATCCTTTATGGCCACGTTATCACTTTTGATCTCTCTTAACTCTTTTTTCTCTTTCTTCTGGCCCATAGAATTGACAAGCTTCCAGACATCTTTTGCGCTTCCCTTGCTATGCTGTAGTGTTTCACGGTAAAAGTCCCTTTTTCTTGCTCTTATTATGTCGTTCAGCCTATTTCTATAACTGTTAAAATGTCTCCGAAGTTGTCCATCCCCAGGGTGTCTCTGTAGCTGTCCATATAAATCCCGCTTCCTATTACAAGCCCTAACAATCCCTGCTGTGATCCATTGATTTCTCTTAACTTCCCTTTTTTTATTTTCCTGTTGCGGGTGTTATTTGCAATACTAGATCTTATTTTTTCAATAAAAATTTCTGTTGCAGAATCAGCAGTATCTTCTGACACTTTTTACGACGTTAAAGCAAAAAAGAAGTTTTGAAATTTTTGTCGCCGATCCGATACTTCCTCACGTTTTGACGATGTGGAAGTAAAAATATCAAAACATAGAAAACATGATTTGAGAACCAAAATTTTTTGTCTGTATGTCTGTCTGCTTGTAGCCACGATAGCTTTAGAACAAATTGAGATATAGACTTCAAATTTGGTATACAGTTAGCATTCGACAAACGAACGGTTCGAATTGTTTTTGGGCAAAATCGCTTTAGCGGTTAGGGATTGAATAGGGGGTGATTCGGTGAAAATTGACATTTTCTCGTTAAAACTCTAGTAATGGAACGTTTTAGGGTTTATTTATTAGAAAGCTTTTAATTTCGTCAAACATCTGGTATTCTGTGCTGAAATTAAATTAGGGGTTGGATGTGTGGGGGTCGAATATTGATAACAAACATTTAGAAATTATATTTTGCCAAAAAGCGTAAAAAGTTTAAAAACATATAGAACACTTGATTCTGCACCGAAATTCTTTTTGTCTGTCGGTCGGTCTGTCAGTATGTCGGCATGTACGTCTGTCTGTTAATAGCAATATAACTTTCGAACGAATTGAGATGTCATCTTCAAATTTGGTATCTAGTTATCACCCGACAAAGGAACGCTTCGAATTGTTTCGGTAAGATTGCTTTAGGGGGTAGGGGATAAATACGGGGTGATTTGGTGAAAAGTCACATTTTTTCAATAAAATTCGAGTAACATAACGTTTCAAAAGTTTATGAGTACACAAATATTTACTTTGTGGTCAAGTCATGGGCCTTAAACTAATTCCATGAGAATGTCTTTCTTAAGAGAATAAATTGTCACAGCTATATGAAAGTTATGATTCAATCTGCAGCACTTTTTTTATGATTCCTAATTTTTTCCCATTTTTAACGATTTCAACTATTTGGTAAATAATTTGGTTATATACATGTTGATAATTAAGTGGTGGAAAATTGTGTGCATAATTAAAAAATATTTTTTCTTTACAGAGATAAGATAGAAGATAGTGAGTTGGTCTTGGATGCCCACGAGGCACTAGTTTTAGACAATATTGCTTAAAGTAACTGAAAGTTTGAAATTCCACACTATGCTGACATTTCTGTTTCTAGAAGAATTACTACCGTTGTTTTCAATAAAGCTGTAGTATTTTTATTTGAGTTGCGTAATCAAATTAAAGCAATTAATTCCTAATTTGAGTTTTATTGGAAAAGAGATCACATAAATGTTAATGTTTTCCTAAATTATAATGACAATTTACATCGAATTAGTTTTTGTGTATTTAAATTATTTTTGTGTATTGTAATTTATTATATGTTTATGCCTTAATCAAAAGTCTGTTAAAGTTATTTTCTTTAGACTAGTTGTTTTATAAAAATGTGTTATTATGTAGAATATATGTAAAGAAATAATAAAATATTGAAGCATACTTTAGGTTTTTTCTTATTATCTCCTGTATTGGATTTTCTTTCTCCTCCCCATCATCCTCCTCCTCTTCTTCTTAATCTTCTTGTTTATGTGAGGTCAGTTGAATATTTTGGTCACTTAAAAATATGTTACAAAAATAATAAACAACATAAATAATAAATTAAATTAAATGCAAATGCGTTAGGGTAGTGAATTTTCATAAAAATCGTTTTGATAGCAAAGAAAACGATGTCCTTTTTCAATGAGAGTAGGTATCAAATTTGGTTACCAATATAAGCTATATATATATATATATATATATATATATATATATATATATATATATATATATATATATATATATCATAAACAATTAACCATATTTGCTATGTGAAGACTGGAACCTGTGATGAGTACTGACAAGTACACTTGGAGAATCCCAAAATCACCACAACACCTTTTTTAATACCTAACTATCGTTTCTTCAGCAAATGCTGGCATCATCAGAGGATGAAAATTTAATTATTTAGAAAGGGAATGTACCTGCCAAATTATAAACGTGGCAGGTATTATTCCTTATTAGTCGCTTGGATGATTCATTTTAGCCAACTCAATCGAACCAGTTTATGCAAACAAAATAACAAAAATGGCTTTCTAAAATAATTTGTCGTTGCCTGTGAAGCTCATTGTGTTATTTTATTTTAAATTTAGTACCCACGCTGCTTTTATATAGGTTTTAGTATTCATCAAAACTGAAGATTCTAGTTTAATGGGAAATTGAATTATAACCATTTGGAATATTTTTACGAAAATTCGCTACCATAACGCATTTGCTGCACCTAAACTCTTTTCAACACTTATTTACTATTAATGTATCCATACTTGTTAAAATTGAAATAAATAAATATAAACAATACAAAATCTTGAAATTAAAATTTTAATAATTTACGCAGAACGTCTATTTATAGGTATACTTTAAATTAATGCATGATATTATGTAATTTCATTTACCTCGAATTTTCTATACACAAGATGAAGAGTAAATAAAAACTAAAAGCAAACAATAAGTACCTTATTATAAGATTCTAAAGTATTAGCGAAGGCGGAGTCGATTTCTAGGTTATCTTCTTCTTCTTCTTCTTCTTTGTGTTTATGACATCTGTAAACAAATAAGAAGAAGATAACCTCGAATTCGACCCCCTCCTTGCTGTCAGTTGGCAAAATAACAAATGGCAAATAGGTAATTGGTGTTTGGTGTTGTCAGATTTAACTAGGAGAGCGATATCGCTTTTAAATACTCTAAAGAATTGGAAGCTTGATATTTATATATAATAAAACGTAGTTATAGATTGCCTTTAAACAAATTGAATCACTTTCATTATACTTTTTTATTTAGTACTACATATTTTTTTGATATCTTGAGTTGTTTACCTTGAGAGTATTGGCAACCTCGCTGATTGTTTATTGTGACATATTTGTAGCCTGTTCATTTAAAGTTTGATTTGGAGCATTTGTTTGCAATAGAAGCGTAACCCTATATCTGTCTGAGCTTGTCTAACATTATAGACACCCATTCAGAGGCAATTTCAGGTTATTTGGTAAATTATTTATTTTTATTTGGTTATAACTCAAAATTTACCCAAGTTTAAATTTTCTCGATAGGACCACTTATACGATATCTACATGCGTGTAAAGTTTTAGTTTTATCCTTTTAGTAATTGAAAAGATATTCCGATTTCAAACAGTTTTTCGCATTTTTTTCTAAAAGTATTTGAGTGTCAAAACTCTCTAACAAACTCATCCAAGCTATTAAAAAAATGAGTCCCACGTGACCGCTTAAGTTAGGCCTACACGGTTGTACAACCTGAATAAATGAAATCCCTAAGTTGCCAGTGTCGTCTCAGATTTCCTTTGGGGTTTTATAAAACATATAATTATAATAAGGTGAAACAGTAAATGTCTGAAATGTATTCATTATTTAGTATTTTTAAGAGCAAGTCTGTTGATGTATGGTTTACTGTTATTGATTGTTAAAAAAATAAATTAAAAACATTAGATAATATTACTTTTATTTTGTATAGATATCAAAATAAAACCAACAAAACTAGCATTACAAAAAACATTTTACCTAGTGTTCAGTAAATAAAATAAGTTTTTAAAAAAATTTGCATTTCTTATAAAAAGGGGTTCAAAATGACCAACCTCGTTTTGTAAACATAAATTTACCCTGCGTTTCATGCACTCAAAAACATTTTCCAATGCATTTGGAAAATTTATAGGGATGCATATGCAAGACCTTTGTTAGTGCTTTGTCACAAGAGCCAATCGACGGACCTATAACAAAAATTACAATAATTAGAAAAACAATTATAGCATAAAATAACTTAATAACACCCGTAATTGATGGAATACTTTTGTGAAACATAGTTAAGTACAGAAGCTAAAACGAATTAGATTATAAAATGTTACATACATTTTTATTAAACTTGAAATTTTTTAATGTACATAAACAAATTGAGGCCCGATTTTTTAAACTTCTAATTTACGGTTTTAGGAATGTGTATTGTATAACATGTAACAAATATGTACCTGTTTGGGCAAATAACCGACGAACAGATTTGGTAGGGCTTCGTTCCATGCGATGTCGAATATCGACAACAACATTATCTGTTAGAATAGTTGGCCTGCCTGTAGATTTGCCTTTGCAAATACAGTGCTTTTCCTCATATCGTTTAATAAGGACCAATCTGTGGTTTTTAAAAATATGGTATGGAATGTTATCCTCGGAAAAAGCTTTAGAATATTGCTCGATGCATGATTGTATCAAATAAGACCAACTTCCATTTGGATTTCGTGTACCACTGCGAAAATTGGCCATTAAAATACAGGCATCCTGCTCCGGTGTGAAATACATCTTTACGATCAAGTCTAAAAAAAAATGAAACAAATAAATGAAGATAACCTTAACATACCTACACTTTTAACTTACGTAAAAACGCAATCAAAATGCTAAGTTTTGATAAAAATTGTTTATTTTTATTGTCCAACAGGTAGAAAATTATTTGAAGAAGGTAAACACTGGTCGAACTTGGAAAATGCACGACTTACATACAAAATAACCGGTCAAAAGGGAAATGAGCGCCAATGGACTGAACTGTCAATCGTCAATTGATTTAGTAACTTTAGGGTCCCTAGTCTAGTGTTTTTTTGGTTACTTTTTGACTGCCAACTCATAAAATCATATTCCACTAAGAGAGAGAGACAGAATCCGGTCACGTGGGACTCGGGAATTAATGAAAGTCCTGTATATATATATATATATATATATATATATATATATATATATATATATATATAATATATATATATATATATATATATATATATATATATATATATATATATATATATATATATATATATATATATATATATATATATATATATATATCTAAACTTTTTAAGTGACCTTGAATTTGGGTACTAGGGGCCCTAGGTCGCGCTCATTTGAAGGAATTTTCCAAAAATCTTACCATCAATATCTCTCTATTAGTGAACTTTCATTAAGAAAATTGTGTACTACCAACTAACAATTCCGTAAATTGTTAGGGAAGAAATGGGCCAGGGCTGATAATTTAAAAAAATGTTACTTGGTTGTACAGAGTCTCTATTTTATAAAAATTTGTGTTATTTGGAGCTGTCGTAACATTAGACGAAAATCCTATAAAAATATTTACGAGACAGTTTTTTTACAGGAAAATTTGCTAAAAATTTTTTTTTCAGGAAATTCGAAAACAGTTTCTTTACGCGAATTCCCAGCATTTTTTACTGTTCAACACTGTGAGATAAAATTAAACCTGATTCGGGATAGGGGTTCTAGTAGAGCTAGTTCATGCTCATATGACGAAATTTTTTCAAAATTCAAATCGCAAGTTCCTCATTAGCAAATTTTCTCCACGAAAATCCATTAAAAAACAATAAATAATCATCAATGCCACCATATCACGTAATAAAAGAAAATGTTTTGCTTCCTATGATTTTATTTCAGTATAAATTTAAATAATTGCTTAATATTTATATGCTAAGAAGGGGGATGAATATAAAAACGCATCAAAGGTTAAAAGATTAACTACAAAACATATATTTAGGTCCAGTCAAAGGTGAAAGGTGACGGCAGGTTCATCTTAATAGGGAGCTGAGAGTGGTCCAGTGAATTGACACTAACCTCTGTTAGAACGAGGGGATGAAACAAGATTAAATCTGGATCATATCACCTGTGACGTTAGAAAACTGGTTTCCTCATCTGACAGGTCAATTTCTTTCACAATGGCAAATACATTTTATACATTAATACAATATGATTGTGGCATTCAACTACCAACTACGTAAAATATCACGTCACATAATAAAGCTTTCCAATTAGTTTAAGTTTTCTCCATGTCTAACATATCGTTCACCTCTCCTCAAATTAAACTGAGCCATAAAATATGTTTTGTCCAAGTTTACTGGCAAATAACCTGATTAAATGCAAAAGTCTTGTATAACAGAATAACTACATACATAAGATATGATGATCATGTAACGTTTCCGGCCATGACGTCATGTCAAGAGTTTCAATCAGAAATAACAAATTGTTCGAGACGCAGCAAGTGCATTATAGTGGTGAATTTTCATAAGAATTGTACACTGTTAGTAACGTATATTATAAAAATAATTCTTTAAATTTAAATGAACCTTGGAGATCGGTTCTAGAGGTCCCGGTAAGCAATTCCTTGAGGAAATTTATATTTTCTATGGAGATAGACAACTAAAATTTGGTACTTACATACTACAAGTCTCTTTAAAAAGTTGCGTTACAAATTTCATTAGAGTTAAAAACGTTTTCCAGAAAAAAAATTACAATTTATAAGGGAAATGTACCTACCAAATTATAAATATAGCAGGTATTTTCCTTATTAATTGCTTGGACGGTTTTGTTTTAGTCAACCCAATCAAACCAGTTTTTGCAAACATAACAACAAAAAGGGGTTTTCAAAACAAACGATTAGTTATTCGAGAAGCTCGTTATGTTATTTTTCTTTAATTTAGTACCCACGCTGCGTGTTACTATGGCTCAAGTTTGAAGAGTCTAGCTTAATGGGAGATTGAGTTAACAATTTTGAAATATTTTTACGAAAATTCTCTACCAAATAACCAGGGGCGGCTCCTCAATAAGTGTGCCCGTGCGCGTGCACTGCCGCCTGCCGTGAAAAAAAATTTGCTATGCTATATTTTAATATATTTTTATTTGCTTTTTTACCTCCTGCATTCCTGCATTCAACAAACAAAATTAGTATATCGAGGATAGAGGATCGCAGAATCGGCAGCCATTAATACAGCATCAGAATAAGTATAGTGTTAATGGTTGGTTGCAGACGTCATCGTTATATACATCCATATCCAAATATCCATATATACATCAGTCGCCGGCGGTGTGTATTTTTCGGCGCTCTTAAGGATATGCGATACTTCAATGCGAAATGATCGAGTATCATCGTCTAAAACGACAGATGACGGATGAGGCTTTCAAAATGTCTACGTGATGTATACGTAGACATTTTGAAAGCCTCATCTGTCATCTGTGTTTCATTTTTATTTTCAATTTGATAAATTTTTTGATCAAAACATCATATCATAACATAGCAATAGATCTTTATTTGTAGTTGCTATGATTTCGTAATAATTCAATTTTAATCTGTCTGAGAATGCTGTCAAGCAGCAAAACTATAGTCACAGAAACGTTGAAGAAAATCCTATAACATCCAGAATTCGTAAGGGCCACTTGCTCCAGTTAGCTTACGCGCTGGCTACGTCCTTCACCTACAAAAACGAAAACCAACAGTGAAGCAGAGAAGTAGTCTCCAAGTCTGTATGTAAATCGGATAAGGTTTTCCGGGAAAATTTTGAGTTTTGTTTCAAAAACATCTTTTTCTCCGAAAATTACAAAGCTATTTTAATGAAATTTGGTGAATATGTTGCCTTGTAAAAAACCTTACTACGCACTAAAATTCAACTTTCTACATTTTTAGAAAATTTAGTTATTCAAATATTGAGTTTTTTCAAAAAAACATTTTTCTCCGAAAATTACAAAGTTATTTTGATGAAATTTAGTGGATCTGTTGCCCTGGGTAATACCCTACTATACACAAAAATTCACTTTCTAAGTTCGTAGAAACTTGAGTTTATCAAATTTGAAGCATTTAATAAATATTCACTACCATAACGCACTTGCTGCATCCTGAACTTTTTTTTTCTTGCGCACCCTCAATGCATTAAGGCACGAGCTGCTACTGCAAATAACGTACTTGCTGCACCCAGGCCCTTTCCAGCACTTATTTACTGTTGCTGTATCCATGATTTTTTAGTGAATTTTCGTAAAAAAAATTCACTAATGGGGAGATCCCGACTTTTGAATTTTGAAAAAATTTTTGCAAATGAGCGCGAACTAGGACCCCTAGAACCCATTTCCAGTGTCAGTTTCAATTTTTATATATATATATATATATATATATATATATATATATATATATATATATATATATATATATATATATATATATATATATATATATGTAACACACCGATAACTCAAAAAATAATGGGCCGATTTTGATAAAATTTGGCACGTACCTTCCTTTTGTCAGTGGCTTGTACAAGTTCGTTAGTCAGGAAAATCGGACGAGGTTTTCCGGGAAAATTTTGAGTTTTCATTCGAAATTTTTTTATATCGCAAAACATAAAAAAGCTATGATAACCAAATTTGGTAAGTATATTAACAATATAAGAAGTAAACTATGCACAAAAATGTAGATTTCTATGTTACAAGAAAAAAGTTATAATAAAATATTTGGTGCCAGATCATTTCTATGAAAATTCACTACCATAACGCACTTGCTGCGTCTTTAAGTTTTTAATGATAACATATTGTAGCTCTCTATGTGAGACTGACAAACAAGGCAACGTCCAATTCATTTTTGGAAAAATATTTTAAACAAATGAAATGAGGTAACAATTTAAACATACTTTGATAATCTTTGTTCGCTGCTTCATCGCGGGGGTTCTCCTTCACCTTCTGCGTACCTACAACTACCCTCGATGTATAAAAAAGAACAATATAAGCAAGAAAAATTTCTTGAAACCGACACCCAAGAAAGTTGCGGCACCTGCGGTGACTAGAGGTTCTGTGCGGAGTAAATTGGATTTTAAGGAGGTATAGCTGCAAAATCGGATAAAGGCAGCTTATAGAGGTCCAACTGAGCTATTTTTTCGCACTTTCCGCTCACATTTCCGTTTTATCTTCTTCCCCGCCCAGCACCCCTATTAGCTCCTGGTCCCGTAACTTTATTAGGGGCTGTTTGCAAGAATTTTTTCTTGTGGTATGTGCTTCCAGAACGGATTCTAAGCACCTTTTTGATTTTTTCTCTAAAAGTCTCCTAAATTGCAAATTTACCGAAAATTTAACTTTTATTTACAAAACGAATGTACCTGCCAAATTATAAACGTGACAGGTATTTTTACTTATTAATCGCTTCGAGGATCCGTTCTAGTCAACGCAAACGAACCAATTTCTGCAAACAAATAAACAAAAAATGTGTTTTAAAACAAATTTATAGTTACTTTTTAAATTCAGTACACACGCTGCCTTTATATGGATTTTACTATGTATCAAAACTGAAGATTATAGTTTGCTGGAAAATTGAGTTATCACCAGTTGAAATATTTTTACGAAAATTCGCTACCATAACGCACTTGCTCTTTTCAACTGTACTTACATGGATTGATTAACAACCTGATTCTGATGCAAACAACAACTTTCTTATTTGTTTGATTGGATGTTAAAATCATAATATTATACTACAATCGACGCCCGAAGGCATTTGTTAATATTAGGTTAAAATTAAAAGTTGGATTATTATTTATCTACTCCTGTTTGTATTAACCTTAGAATATATGTCGATATTTTATATTGTAAGATTCTAAGATATTAGCGGAGTCGATTTAGAGGTCATCTTCTTATTATTATTATTATTATTATTATTATTATTATTATTATTATTATTATTATTATTATTATTATTATTATTATTACTATTATTATTATTATTATTATTATTATTATTATTATTATTATTATTATTATTATTATTATTCTTTGTTAATGACGTCCGTTAGTTTGGAGGTTATGCTTAGAAAGAGCACGTTCCTCTCATGACTCCTGTCAGTTAACAAATGACAAATAGTGGTGTTGTCAGAATAAACCAGGTGGGGGGCGGGAGATGGCTTTTAAATACCATGAAAATAGGAAGCTTAATATTTATACATAATAAAACGTAGTTCTAGTCTGCTTTTAAACAAATTGAATCACTTTCATTGAAATTTTTATTCATTAACATTTTTCTATCTTCAGATTCAGATGAAAGTTGTCGCAAATGGCAACCCCGCTGATTGTTTATTGTGACATACTTTCGTAGCCTGTCCGTTTAAAGCTTAATTTGAAAATTTTGTTTGCAGTGGCAGCGGAACCCTGATTTGTCTGTCTGACCTTGTCTAACATTATAGGCATCCATTCAAAGGTAATTTCAGGTTACATCGTCAATTATTTATTTTTTATTTAATAATAACTCAAGATTTACTGACCCGATTGAGTTCAAATTTGGTGGATAGGACAACTTATATGATATGTACGTGCTCGTAAAGTTTTAGTTTAACACTTTTGGTAATTTAAAAGATATTGTGTTTTCAAGCAGTATTTTTTTTTCTAAAAGTAATCGAGTGTCAAAACTGTCTGTTCGTTAGATATATATATATATAAACTGTGTAACTGACCTTGGATTTGGGTTCTAGGGGTCCTATTTCGCGCTCATTTGACGAAATTTTCCAAAAGTTTTACCATCGATACGTCTCTATTAATGAATTTTCTTAATGAAAATTCACTAATATGTTAGTGAAGTTATTATCGATTTTCCTGAATTTTATTGCAATAATTATAATATTTTCAACTCCCAACGTATTTGTATACGTTTTCTCTGTAACTACCAAAAGAAGTTGTTTAAATTAATATATAGTGCAAAAAACTAGTGAATAGATTAAATAGAGTTAATTTTATTACATACAAAAATTAATTAGGTATAAAAACAAATGAAAGGGTAAAAGAGCAATTACAAAGCATATATTTAGGTCCAGTGAAAGGTGAAAATGTGACGACAGGTTTATCTAAATAGGGAGCTGAGAGTGGTCCAGTGAATTGACACTAACCTCTGCCAGAACGAGGGGATGAATCAAGATTAAATCTGGATCACTTCACCTGTGACATCAGAAAACTAGTTTTTTCATCCGACAGGTAAACTTGTTCACAATGACATGTAAACATTATACATTAATGTAGTTATGCTGTTAGCTTTGAATATTGGCAACAGCGTAAGCAATACAGTGTTTACATTTATTAATACAGACGTAAATTATAATATGGAGTTGTAAAGTGATAAGTGGTACTTTGAATAAAAATCTTAGAACGTTTGAGAATGAAAATAAAAAAGTCTGGACGCAGCAACGGCGTTATGGTAGTGAATTTTCATTAAAATGTTTTTAATAGCAAATATGTGTGTTTTTTAAAGAAAGAATGCATCAAATTTGGTTACACGTATAACCTATATAGTAGAAACAATGTGCCATGTTTCATTAAAATAACTTTATTGTTTGAAAATGTACAAAAATTTCCGAAAGTAAACTTAAGGTATTCCCGAAAAAACTCGTGTCTTGGTCAACCTTATAGGTTAATAACCAATTGAGCAATTCAAATTTGAAGCATTTAATGAAAATTCGCTACCATAACGCACTGCTGCGTCTCGAATTTCTTTTCTTACAAACATGCATTATATTTCGATGGAAAATGCAAATATGCAATAACATAAGGCGTGTTCGATTAAAAAAATTTGTATCACCAACGACTTATGAGCCACCCTGTGATTTTAGATTTTTTTAAGATGTAGCTCAAGACACCCTATAATTAATGTATACAATTTTTTTGCGTATCTTGTATAATAACGGATATATTAAGCTTTATTGATTTTTTTGCGAAAATTTGACAAAAATTATATACCATTAGACGATAAACTTTATGGCTAAGACTACTGCCAAAGCATCAGAGAAAGGGTCTATTTGAAATGAATTTTCTGGAAATATTTTAGTAAAATGAAGGACAATGACTTCAGGCTTTGTAAAACATTTTTCTTGAGACATTTTCTTTCCATAGCTCGTATTAGCTTCAGATTCTTTGCCCAAATGTTGCCAACTTTGACGGTTTAAATCGCGACATTGACGTTTTGAGGAAAACCCCAATTTATTTTTCTTTAAATGCCTATAACTTTTTTGTCTTTTAACCTACAGAGCTAAATTTTACTTAGTAATTTACCTATAATAATGTAAATCTGCGTACCAAATTTGGTTGCCCTTACTTTGTTAATTCTGCAGATATTATTTGTTTCGAAAGAAAACACAAAATTTTCCGGGAAAACCTGGGCCATTTTTCCTAGCTAACAAACTTATCCAAGCCAATTGCAAAAGGAAGCTTTTCACCAAATTTAATCAAAATCGGCCCATTATTTTTTGAGTTATCGATGTGACACATACATACATATTACAATGTATATATATATATATATATATATATATATATATATATATATATATATATATATATATATATATATATATAAATTGAAACTGACCCCGGATATGTGTTCTAGGGGGCCCAATTAGCGCTCATTTGAAGAAATTTTTTCAAATTTCAAAAGTTGGGATCTCTCCATTAGTGAATTTTTTTTAAAAGAAAATTAACTAATATGTGTGTTTTCCCATTGATTGATATCGGTGGTTTTAACATAATAAAACCGTATTTCCACTGGCTTCACAAGAGTTTCTTATTTTCTCTACGACCGGTTTCGTCTTGGCATCGTAGATCTCCTAAAATTGATGGAATATTTTTTAAACGAAATTCATCGAAAATGGGGTTTTAATGGATTTTCGTGCAAACAAATTATTTTATTTTTAATTTTAATTACAGATTAGGTATATAATTCGAATGTTATGTATTCTTTTTGCAACATTTTGGGTAAAAAGATATTTAGCCAGTCCTCGCAGACATTTTTTGTGCTTCGTAGAAATCATTTTTTGCAAGATGTTTTTGTGAAATATTGGTAACTAATGATAAATGTTTAATAATTCATTATAAAAACAAATTTGCGAATTTTCTTGAATAATTGTTTGCAAATTTTCATGAAATTTGTGTTGTGTCGTCGAAAAAGTTTTTGTGAAAAATTATATTTTAGTAGGTGGGTAAATTACTTGAAATGGTTGGTTGGCCAGGAAGATCGGACCAGTTTTTTTAATTGAATTTATTTTTATTAGCGAATTTTCTTGTACAAAATGTTCTTTTAATAGCGAATTTTCTTATAAATGATATTTCTTTCAAGAACCATTTTAGAATTTTTGTATGAATTGATGGAATATTTTTTAACGAAATTCCCCGAAAATAAGGTTTCAATGAATTTTTGGGCAAATAAATCATTTTATTTTCAATTTTAATTACAGATTAGGTATATAATTTGAAATTTATGTATTATTTTGGCAGACTTTTGTGTAAAAAATATCTAGGCAAATTTGATGCCTCCTTTCATTAAAAAAACAACATATCTGACATTAAAAATATTTTAATGAAAATTCACTACCATAACGCACTTGCTGCGTCAACTTTTAAAAAATGTGGTGATTTGCGTTCTCCAAGTGTATTGTCAACCAAATTACAACAACAACAACAACTGTATCTTCCTTTTTCTTAGCAACAAAATAATGTAAAATATTATGTATAGCTTGAGCTTTCCTTGAAATAAAACTGATTTTGGTATTTGAGATAAATAAGTTACCAATCTGAAAATCAACAAACTAAACAAATGAATAACTCATTTTAGTATACGGGAGTTAGCTAATTTGTTTACAATACAATAATAAAATCTCGGGATGCAGCAAGTGCGTTATGGTAGCGAATTTTCTTTAAAATATTTTTAATAGCAAATGTCTTTCTTTGATGAAAGCATGCATCAAACTTGGTTGCCTATATAGTAGAAACAATGTACTATATTTCATTGAAACAAATTTATTGTTTGAAAATATATAAACATTTTTCAAAAGTCTAGATGCAGCAAATGTGTTATGGAAATGATTTTCCATAAAAATGTTTTTAATAGCAAATGCGAGCAGGCATCAATCTGATTACCGGTATAGCCTATGTAGTAGAAACAATGTACTATATTTTATCAAAATTACTTATGGTTTGAAAATGTACAAAAATTTTCCGAAAATAAACTTAAATGTTGGTTTTCTATCCAACAAAGCTTACGTTAATAGCAAATTGAGTTATTGAAATTTGAAGGATTTAATGAAACTTTGGTAAATTTGCAGATTAGCGCCCGAACGCTTTTCAACAAATTGTTTTCAGAGACATTACTAGGACCTCACCTGCAGGTTTCTGAACAGTTTTTTGAAAAACGTTCGGGAGCTAAACTGCAAATTTACCGAAAATTTGCTACCAAAACGCACTTACTGCGTCCAGATTTTTTTCTTACAAACGCATCATATTTCGATAAAAAATGCAAAAATGCATTAACGAATTTGTTCTACGAAAATTAGTTAAAAAAAATTATACACCCATACTCACTCCTGGTCCCGTAACTTCCTTGGGAAGTGTGAACAAGAAATTTTTCTTGGGGTTTGTGGATCCAGAGGGGTGGGGGCCTAGGCAGGTTTCTGAAAACAGTTTTTTGAAAAGCGTTCGGGAGCTAAACTGCAAATTTATCGAAAATTCGCTACCAAAACGCACTTACTGCGTCCAGATTTTTTTCTTGCAAACGCATCATATTTCGACAAAAAATGGAAAAATGCATTCACGAATTTGTTCTACGAAAATTAGTTTAAAAAAATTATACACCCCTACTCACTCCTGGTCCCGTAACTTCCTTGGGGAGTGTGAACAAGAACATTTTCTTGGGGTTTGTGGATCCAGGGGGGGCCCTAGGCAGGTTTCTGAAAACAGTGTTTTGAAAAGCGTTCGGGAGCTAAACTGCAAATTTACCGAAAATTCGCTACCAAAACGCACTTACTGCGTCCAGATTTTTTTCTTATAAACGCATCATATTTCGATAAAAAATGCTAAATTACATTAACGAATTTGTTCTAAAAAAATTAGCTAAAAAAATTATGCACCCCTACTCACTCCTGGTCCCGTAACTTCCTTAGGGAGTGTAAACAAGAAATTTTTCTTGGGGTTTGTGGATCCGGGGGGGGGGGCTAGGCAGGTTTCTGAAAACAGTGTTTTGAAAAGCGTTTGGGAGCTTAACTGCAAATTTACCGAAAATTCGCAACCAAAACGCACTTACTGCGTCCAGATTTTTTTTAAGATAAACGCATCATATTTCGATAAAAAATGCAAAAATGCATTAACAAATTTGTTACACGATAATTAGCTAAAAAAAATTTATAGGCCGTTAAACCATAAATTTCACTAAACCTACAAATAAATATCCAAACAGCTACCAAACTTAACTAAACTGACAGCCAAAGCACCAGAGAAAGGGTCTATTTGAAATGGATTTTCTGTAAACATTTTAGTAAAATGAAGGGCAATGACGGTTGAATCTGAAACTTAAGGGTTTGCAGAACAGTCTTCTTGCAACATTTTCTTTTCACAAATGGTATTTGTTTTACATTCTTTGCCTAAACATTGCCAATTTTGACGTTTAATATTGCGAGTTTGACGTTTTGAGGAAAACTCCAACATTTATTGCTTTAACTGCCCATAACTTCTTTGTCTTTAAAGCTATGGACCTAAATTTTGGTACGGAGTTTACTCTTTATAATACAAACACGCGTACCAATTTGGTTGCCCTTACTTTGTTATTTCCGGAGATATGATTTTTTTTATTAAGAAAACACAAAATTTTCCGGGAAAACCTGGTCCGATTTTCCTGGCTAACGAACTTATCTAAGCCACTTGCAAAAGGAAGGTACTCTGCAAATTTTATCAAGATCGGTCCATTATTTTTTGAGTTATCGGTCGGATATATATATATATATATATATATATATATATATATATATATATATATATATATATATATATATATATATATATATATATACATATATATATATATATATATATATATATATATATATATATATATATATATATATATATATATATATATATATAAAAACACAGATTTTTTAAAAAAAAAATTCGCTAAAAGGGGACGACGACATTCAAAATAGAATACGTATGTGATGTATTAATGCTATTTTATGATAATATGAAAATTCTCTATGTAAAGTTTTTTTAGAGGTATAAAATTGAGTTTGTAATATGCCCCCTTATATACGGTTGACCTCTCTGGTCACAGGGTGAGAATTCGTATCAAGTAATATGATCTACATTTAATCTTTGCATCCCCTCCGGTAGATACAGATACGGTACCGGCTGGACCAGTTTTCAGATCACTAGTTCGAGGGCTCCACACTCTCTGAATTTCAACCTTTCACCTATCTTTGACCCCGGCACACTTTTTATTCACAATTATTTAAATGAAGAGCTACATAAATATATGTGTTCCAGATAAATATATGTGTTCGACATACCTGTATTCTCAGTTTAAAGAATCGCTAATAATAATAATCGCTAATGTTATAGCTTGGAGCCAAGCGTAGGACTCTAACAAGACATTTCTTTGTCAAAAAAGAATTCAGGGTATCATATTTAAGTTGGATTTCATAGAGACTTGAAGGCATATTTAGGGGCAAGAAAATTTTAACTGTTTCTGGTATTTACTGCATAGGTTATTGATATTTGTTTCTTTGTCGCTAACTTCATCTTGATCTGCACCCTTCGCTTGTATTGTCTCACCTGCCTCTTCTATAGCACCGTTTCATTAATCTCCTTCTTTTAGTGAATTTTCATTAAGAATATTCACCAATAGAGAGGTATCGATGGTAAGATTTTTGAAAAATGTCTTGACATGAGCGCGACGTAGGGCCCCTAGAACTCAAATCCAAGGTCAGTTGAAAAGTTTATTTATATATATATATATATATATATATATATATATATATATATATATATATATATATATATATATATATATATATATATATATATATATATATGTCCAACCGATAACTCAAAAAATACTTCACCAATCGTAACCAAATCTGGCAATTCCCTTCATTTTGTTAATAGCTTGGCTGAGTTCGTTCGACAGTTGTGACACTCACATACTTTCAGAAAAAAATGCGAAAAACTGTTTGAAAACGCAATATCTTTCAAATTACTAGAAGTGTGAAACTAAAACTTTACACGCACGTATATGTCGTAACACTGATCCTCTCTACCGAATTTTAACTTAATCGGTTCAGTAAATTTTGAGTTGCAACCAAATAAAACATAACTAATTTACGATATAACCTCAAATTACCACAGAATGGGTGCCTATAATGTTATGCAAGGTCAGACAGATATATCAGGGTTACGCTCCTATTGCAAACAAATGCTCCAAATTAAACTTCAAACGAACAGGCTACAAAAATATTTCACAATAAACAATTAGCGAGGTTGCCATTTGTCAAAACTGTCACCTGAATTTGAAGATATCAGAAAAATGTATAGTAATAAATAAAAATTAGAATCAAAGTGATTCAATCTGTTTAAAGGCAATCTAGAACTACGGTTTATTATATATAAATATTAAGCTTCCCATGCTTTAAGGTATTTAAAACCCATCGCCATCTCCTAGTCAAATCTGGCAGTTAGCTATTTGTCATTGTCATTTGTTATTTTGCAAACTGACAGCAGGGGGGAGTCGAATTAGAGGCTATATTCTTCTTCTTATTTCTTTACAGACGTCATAAACAAATAATATGAAGAAGATAAATTCTAAATCGAGTCAGCTAATACCTTAGAATCCTAGAATAAGGTACTTATTGTTTACTTTTAGTTTTTAGTGAATTTTAATTATTATTTACTCTTCATGTCGTATATGGAAAATTTGAGGTAAATGAAACTACATAATATCATGCAGTAGTTTAATATTTACCTATAAACATATGTTCACTGTAAATTATTAAAACTTTAATTTCAAAATGTTGTATTTACATTTATGAAAATATTAGGAAATTATAATTTTCAGCAGACATTTTGTTATTAGTCATATTGAAAAAACCGGTCTGATTAGGTTGATTAAAACGAAATCATTCAGGCGATTAATAAGGAAAAATAACTGCTACGTTTATAATTTGGCAGATACTTTCCCTTTCTAAATATGAATTAAGTTTCCTTCTGGAAAACTTTTGTAACTTTTGTAATGAAATTTGTAATAAAAATTTCTTTTAAAGAGACTTACACTATCTACAGATTTTTTTTTTGATAATAGAGAGATATCGATCGTAACACTTTCAAAAGAATTCTTCAAATGTGCGCGTACTAGGACCTCTAAAATCGATCTTCAAGATCTGTGTAAGTATAAAGTATTAACTTTACTAATATGCCGTATAATAATATTGTACAATTCTTATGAAAATTCGATACTATAACGCACTTGCTGCGTTCCTAAATTTCGTTGTATTTCTCTCAGGGCTGAATTCCAATTCCAGAAGGACCAGCAATGTTAGAACCCACCTTTTTACTACAAACTATTCAACTATCACTATAGAAGAGCTCTAACATTACACTACTTATTTTTTTATATACAGGTGCCCAGATAAAATTAACTACATGGGGATTTCGGAAACGGTTAGTTAAATGGGAAAAAAGTTGCACTATTCCAAATCCAATGAGATGCTGTATGTAACTTAAAAATATCTACAGGGTTTTCAAAATGTCGAGCAAAAACTAAAAATGATGTTTTTCGAAAAACTGAAATATCTTCGCCATCGTGATAACAAATTTAATAAAATTTGGAAGTTTTTTATTAGCGACCAATCGAATGACGTTAACGAATTTTTTCTCGGCCTTCTTATTTTTCTGCAACCATAGTCAACTTTGTTATTTCTTATGGCAGCCATACTGGATTTATATGTCATTAAATAGAGCATGAATAGAGATTTTCAGCTACGTACCTCTCTTTGGATGAGGGAAAATGTAAATTTATTTAAAAAACAATTTTTGACTTAGTTGGCTCTGAAACCAAAAAATAATGCAATTTATTAAGAATCATCTTTTATTTATGATACTAAAGTTAACAACTGAAACATTATTTATGATTAAACACAAAACAAAACAAAAAACTAAAAATCGATGATAAAGCATTGAATTAAAGTAAACGTTCGAAAATTCCAGCGTTGCTATTATTGCACGTGCTGCATCGATGAATTAGAGACATAGATGCATCTTTAACCATTAGTCCAGGCATTTCTTTCATGGCCTGAACGACGGCTGCCTCAAGTTCTTCTACGGTATTATGAGGAGTACAATAAACTTTATCCTTTAAGTATCCCCAAATGCAAAAATCAAGAAGCGTAAGATCCAGCGAGCGTGCAGGCCACGCACTTGAACCTTGATTTCCGATCCAGTTATTTCCATGTTGCTGATTCAAATAGTCAGTTATAATTCTTGCATTATGTGGAGGTGCTCTATCTTGCTGGAACCACATGTTTGCTACATCTTGAAGAGGCAAGATTTCTAAAGTCTGGTCGACGCAATTTTGTAATACAAAACTACTAAAATTTATTAAATTTGTATGCACGATAGCAAAGATATTTCAGTTTTTCTAAAAACAAAATTTTTAAATTTCGCTCGATATTTTGAAAACCATGTAGATATTTTTAATTTTGATACAGCATCTGATTCGGCTCGGAATAGCGCAACTTTTTTCCCATTCAACCAAAATTGCATCTCTTACCGTTTCCGAAATCCACATGTAGCTATTTTTATCTGGAACACCCTGTATAAATTGACACTGTTGCTATCAGTAACAAAACTATTTGAAGGTATTAATTGACAAAGGTAAAGTGAATCATATCTAATTTTCAACAATCATTACAACCTGCATATTTCATAGATTTCCGACATTTCTGTAATTTCATGTTTACCCTTTGGGTGATAAGTACACTTGGAGAACACCCAAATCACCACAACACATATTTCAGAGACCTTACGCTCGTTTCGTTGACAAAGTCAACATCTTCAGAGGAAGAAAAATTCAGAATTTTTCTTCCTCTGAAGATGTTGACTTTGTCAACGAAACGATCGTAAGGTCTCTGAAATATGTGTTGTGGTGATTTGGGTGTTCTCCAAGTGTACTTATTAGTGCTCATCAAAGGTTCCAGTTTTTCACATAGTGAATTATGGCTCCTTTGGGTGAGTTAGAAACATTTTCAATGTATTTGAGTGTTCCTTTCCTTTAATCTTCCCTTTATATGTTAAAAATTGCTCCCAAACAGTAGGCGAAACGTCGACATTCAACAACTTATTCGCGCGCCTGAACCGGAGATCTAAGAATTTTTCAAAAATAAATTGTTTGGATTATTTGTATTGTCTTCCACCTGATTAACCTGGATAATTAATGTTTGTTTATTCTTAGCACATAATGTAGTTTACTGATTACCCTTGTAATTTTTTCCTTTTTCCAATCTCCGCAAGAGAACCGTTGTTCATTTATTTTCTGCTCCCTATACGTTTATTTTAGTATTGGATACCGTGTTAATAAAATTGGCTGTAAAAGGCATAACCTTGTCAGACATATTTATTATGTTAAAGAAAACACTTATGTATGAATACATATAGTACAAAAATCAATAAACAAGAAAGTATATTAAAATAAGACACGTTGTACATTGTTGTGTGGAAGCAAGTAAGCAAGCAAACTCGCGTAGTGTGAATTTTCATTGTCCGCAAGCATCTGTCCATTTAGCCGTTGATGTATAGTAAGAAGGATGAAGTAAGAGGGGATGCGGTGGGCGCCGTGTCGGGGGGAGTCGAAGGGGTGGCCATTTGCTAATGTAACTCGTCAATTTGGGCCCTTCCCGGAGGAAAGTCCGCTCAGTGTAACTGGCGAAGTCGGGGTCCGGATCGTAGGTCCCCAGATCCGGGCACCGCAAAGTAAACACACAACCATCCGCATTGTCCAGAATAGATTAGTGTGCTCTTCGACCGCATACTAATTTATAAAGGGATTCTGCACGGTAAGGTTCTACTGCTCTCTGGCCACGTCTTACGTTTACAGCTTTCCAGAAAACCTAGTTAAGCTACTTATTTCTACCGAGCTTTGAATTAATATTTTATCAGGTAATGCCTTACGATTTTTCACCAAGGCTTTTAAAATTGCTTCGATAAATAGAAGGATAAAGTTATTACCGTTATGTTTAAATAAATTTATCATGGTCACTGTTTATAAATATTTATGGTTTCATGTTATAATAATAGCAAAAAAGTCTTAACGCAGCAAGTGCGTTATGGTAGTGAATTTTCACAGAAATGATCTGGCATCAAATATATTATTACAACTTTTTTTTCTTGTAATATAAAAATCTGAATTTTGTCGCGTATATCACTTTTTACATCGCACACCTACCTACCAAATTTTTTTATTTTTTCGAAAGAAAACTCAAAATTTTCCCGGAAAATCTCTTACAAAGCCACTTACAAAAGGAAAGTACATGCCAAATTTAATCAAAATCGGCCCATTATTTTTTGAGTTATCGGTGTGATACCTATAGATATATAAACATATAAAAATTTAAACTGACCCCGCATTTGCAAAAATTTTTTCAAAATTCAAAAGTCGGGGTCTCTCCATGAATTTTTTCTACGAAAATTCACTAATGAGGAGATCTCGGCTTTTAAATTTTTAAAGAATTTCCTCAAATGAGCGCGAACTCGGCCCTCTAGAACCTATATCCAGGGACAGTTTGAAAATGTGCTGTCGTGATTTGGGTTCTGCAGGTGTGGTCTCTGGCGTCGGTGGAAATAGGCCAACCTTAACTATATATGTATATATATATATATATATATATATATATATATATATATATATATATATATATATATATATATATATATTGCATCTTACATAGAAGTTAATAACTTGTCACTGTAACTGCTACGATTTATACTTAGTTAAAATATTAAAAGTCTGGACGCACCAAGGCCGTTATGGAAGTGAATTTACATAAAAATGTTTTCAATAGCAAATATATCTCTTTAATGGAAGCAGGCATCAATTTGGTCACCGGTATAACCTATATAGTAGGAATAGTGAACCATATTCATATCTAAATAACTTGTTTGAAAATGGACAAACATTTTCCGAAAATAAACTTAAAACGTTTCCGAGAAAACTCGTTTCCTAGTTGACGAATCTTAGGTTAATAGCAAATTGCGTTATTGAATTTTGAAGCGTTTAATGAAAATTCGCTACCAAAATGCACTTACTGCGTCTCGATTTCTTTTACAAACATGTATCATATTTCGTTGAAAAATGCAAAATTGCAATAAGGAATGTTCAAAAAAAAATTGTAGGTATCGCCAACGACTTATGGGCCACCTGTGATTGTCAAAATAATTTTATAAGATGCAGCTCAGACACCCTATAGGTAACGTATACAATTTTTCTCGTATCTTGCATAATAACACTTATATTGAACTATACTGTAGAAATGCGTCACCCTGTATGTATGTATGTATATATATATATATATATATATATATATATATATATATATATATATATATATATATATATATATATATATATATATATATATATATATAAACAGAAAGTAAACCGGGATCTGGATTCTAGGGGACCTAGTTTGCGCACATTTGAAGAAATCTTTTGAGAATTCAAAAGCCGCGGTCTCCGCATCAACGAATTTTTCCTACGAAAATTACCTAAAAATTATAGACCGTTAAACCATAAACTTAACTAAAACCACTACCAAAGCATCAGAGAAAGTGCCAATTTGAAATGAATGTTCTGGAAATATTTGATTAAAATGAAGGGCAATGATGGTTTAAGCTGAAACTTAAGGGCTTGCAGAACACTGTTTACATAATCCGTATTTCTTTCAGGTTCTTTGCGACTAGGGGGCCTATTAGCGCTCATTTCAAGAAAATTTTTCTAAATTTAAAAGTCGGGATCTCCTGATTTGTGAATTTTTTTAAAGAAATTCACCAAAACAGGCACTTGTGAAGCCACAGGAAAAGTATACGAGTGTATTAAACATGGAACGGTTTTACTAAGTTAGGGCAAAAACAAACAACCAGATATGCTATTCAAATCGAATTAAGTCTTAAAGCTTTCATATCCTCTTTATCAAATTATTTTTTATACAAAAACTCGCTTAGAAATTCATCAGAATAATAAAAATCTGATTAGATAATGGTAAAGTGAAATGAGACTTAAAAAAATCGATAAAAAGTAAAGTCACTAACTAGGATTAGAACTCGTCATGTATGAGTCGATTATACGATGTACAGGGACTTGCCCACTGAGCTACGCTCGACGTGTATGTACTAGCAGGTATATCCCATAATACACGTTAATTGTTCAACGTTTTACAATTTATGTAAGGCTAGATGCATTCTCGCAACAATTAGAACCGTAGACCGGTTTCGCCCTCATTAGAGCTCTTCAGTGCGGCATACTAATTGTATCAAAAATGCACCTAGAGTAATGCGGCTATAGTATAGCCAGCCTTTCAACAATAGGCAGCCTTTCAACACTAGGGAGCCTTTCAACACTAGGTGGCGGCACGTCCACCACTCGCTTAGTGTTTTACAATTTACACAAAACCATTTTTATTTACAATGGATTTTTTGCCCATATTTCAACGAAAGCAAGGAAAATAACGTCCTAGACACATATCTAGGAGCTTGTTAGTCATTTCTTGTAGTATTATTCACTCCCATTCGTACTCAATCAATTTTACCGTTTTAACTTTTTTGAATCAGATTTAATTAATTAAAAACTAATTTATCTCTAACTTTTATTTTAAGATAGAGATCTGAATTTTGGTACATAGGATACTCTTTACGACAGAAACCAGTGTACCAAATTTGGTTGCCCTTACTTTGTTATTTGCGGAGATAGAATTCTTTCGAAAGAAAACACAACATTTTCTAGGAAAACCTGAGCAGATTTTCCTGACTAACGAAGTTATCCAAGCCACTTGCAGAAGGAAGGTATGTGCCAAATTTGATCAAAGCCGGATGATTATTTTTTGAGTTATCGGTGTGATATATATATATATATATATATATATATATATATATATATATATATATATATATATATATATATATATATATATATATATATATATATATATATCTATATATATATATATATATATATATCTATATATATATATATATATATATATATATATATATATATATATATATATACATACATACATACATACAAAAATTAAAACTGACCCTGGATATGGGTTCTAGGGGGCCTAGTCGCGGTCATTTGAAGAAATTTTTTGAAAATTCAAAAGTCGGGATCTCCTAGTTAGTGATTTTTTTTAAAGAAAATTCACTAAAATGAAATATATGGAAATCTTATTGACACTAAACATAATCTTCAGTGAGAGAAAAGCAAAAATAATTATTGCCAAAGAAAAACCAATCGTTTCGTCATATTATGTAAAAACATTAAGGGTTTCTTTGGCGATGTATTTCCCAAATAATCTGGTGTGGTTTTATGCTGCTTTAAAGTCTATAAATCGAAATTACGTAATTTTAAATTACTTCTTCTAAGGAGGTCGAACGGTAACGGGTGTTTGCGTATCCAGAAAATCCAGCGTTGGCATGAATGTGACAAAAGGAAACAACAACAGTAAACCAGGATTACCACCTCTACACCCTCGGGCAACTATTGGTCCAGTGGTCTTTAGCACGTCCTCAGATACACGGCTTTATTCTTATATTCCTGCTTTTACATATGAGACAAGGAGCCACAGATACCTTCTATAAAACTTCCAGCAACACGGATTTGTTTCCTCACATATTCCTTCCACATTATAGAACTCGGAGATGGTGGTTTGCATGCTAATAAAACCTCTAAGTGCGTTATTATATGCTCTTTTGTGATTCTCTGATACTATCTCCTCTTTTATACGTTTTATGTTCACCAGACTTCTTAAATTCAGTCGGTTTTTATAGCTTTTACTAAAAATGATTCAAGGGCAGGTGCATTCCCGTTTACATATCTCTTGTTTGATTCCTGTGTAGTAATAGTCTACATCTAGTTGCCTGACTTTTCACCTCATTGTAAACTGTGTTAGGCTATATCAATTCCGGCTGTCACTATAAACACAAACCGGTCTAGCTGTTGTTAGCTCATCTATGTGTTATAATCACGCCTCGGATTTAGATGCAAACTTTTTAGGTCGTATATATATATATATATATATATATATATATATATATATATATATATATATATATATATATATATATATATATATATGCAGGCAATTTTAAAAAAATGCACCAAATTGAACGAAATATGCACAAAAATATCGATATATGCAATGCATAAATAATCATAGTATACCAATAAAACAAGTTTTCAAATGTCTAAGCTATTAATTTTATTCACAATCAATACCACATAGGATCGTAATTATATTATTAATTAATTATTAATTAATATTATTATTGCAATTATTAATATTAACAGATAACGGGTGGGCCATCTAACGTTTGGAATTGGAGCTATAGGTTCTTTTGAGGTTGAAAGGTTTAATGACATTTCCGACGTGACAGAAAATTAGTTTTATGTTTGACATTTAAAAAGAGGGTAGCTTTTCGCTTAAACAAAGTTGGGAAATATTAAATACTTATTTCCAAAGTGGCGAGTCTTCTACTCAAACTGTGAGAAATTTGACAAAAAGGAAGTGCCAAAAACGCTCTTTGTAGATCAATTTGTGAAGGTTCGTGAAACTGGATCGTTGTTGGATAAAACAACCCGTGTACGTACTCGTCCAGTGCGCTCAACCGAAAACATCGCTGGTGTTGCTCAGAGTGTGGGTGAACAACCATCAACATCAACTCGCCATCCTTCTCAAGAATTGAACATTTCACGCACTTCTTTGAGAAGAATGTTGCATAAAGATCTCGGTATGAATGCGTACAAAGTTCAATTAGTGCAAGAGCTGAAGCCGCATGACCACCCGATGCGTTTTCGGTTTGTTCAATGGGACGAAGACCGCTTGATCGAAGATTAGCATTTTTGCCGAAAAATCATCTTTTCAGATGAAGCTTTCTTCCACCTCGGTGGATACGTCAATAAGCAAAATTGTCGTATCTGGGGTTCAGAAGATCCACACGTCATCGTGTAGAAATCAATGCATCCACAACGATTGACTGTTTGGTGCGGATTTTGGTCTGGCGGCATTATTGGATCATTTTTCTTCTAAAATGTGCAAGGAAACGCCGTTTCGGTAAATGGCGATCATTACCGCGCTATGCTAAGAGATTTTCTGTTTCCCAAAATTGAAGAGTATGACATAGACGATATTTGGTTTCAACAGGACGGCGCAACGTGCCACACAGCCAACGTAACAATCGATTTTTTGCGCAATGTTTTCTAAAATCGCATAATCAGTCGAAATGCTGATGCCAATTGGCCACCTTGAAGCTGAGATTTGACTCCGTTGGACCTTTTTTGTGGGGAGCCGTTAAAAACAAATGTTACGCTAACCTTCCAAAGACGATTGACGACTTGAAACATAAAATCGAAGTTGCCATGGACGAAATAGAGGCCCAAACAATCAAAAATGTACTGAAAAATTGGACTGATCGAATGGGGTATTGTAAGGCTAGCTATGGCAGTCATTTGAATAATGTGGTCTTCCATTCCTAAATGAAAAGGTTAAGTCTTTCTAATAAACTTATAACTTTGAAAAAATATTCATTAGTTTTTTTTATAGCCGATTCAAATTCCAAATCTTAAATGACCCACCCGTTATTATTAGGTGGCGCTCTAAATTGTCTATTTGAAAAAATTGCCTTCTCTTAGTTACTCAGTTTTTATACGAAGTAAAACTCCGTTCTACGTCGACTGAGGTAATTGGAGCATATTTTAAGCTTGACAATATGACATGGTCTACATTGTCCAAATTGTCTGAAAAATCTTCGTCTAGAGCTTTTGTAATCTGTGTTAACTTGGTAAAACCCTCATTTTTTGTGAGTGTTTCTGATAATTTTTTTGTAATTTGTTTTGCAACAGGCCCATTTGCTTTGTCAATTGTTTCTTTGAAATGTTCTATTAATTTAACTCTTTCAAAACATTTTGCTGCTTAAATTTGTTTATAGTTTCTGTAACAATTTTTTTTAAATTTTAACAACACACCACGAGGGATTACAGCCTAAATACTATCGTACCGTGGGTGTCGACAAGGAGGAAAGACGCAACTTGTTAATTCTGGACTGGAAGGTGTGGAGGTTCGGGGGAGAAGGAAAAACATGTGCCGGCAAGGAATTCCACAACTTGGAAGTCCTCGGGACAAACGAGCGGGCATGATAAGATGTTCTATGTCTGGTGACCTGGACAGTAAAAGGGTGCATTCGCTCTGTTCCCCCGGTAGATCTGTTGGGGGCAGCAGGTGGGGAAACCATGGAAGAAAGATCCTCTGAGCAGTGCCCGTGCAGATATCTATAAAACAGAGAGAGGTCACCAACGGCACGTCGGTGGGCAAGGGATGGCAGCTTTTGGGTGAGTGTAGAGTCACCGATGAGACGTATAGCTCTCTTCTGAATGGAGTCCAGGATAGCGAGTGTAGAAGCGGCAGCAGCACCCCAGATGTGGGAGCAATATTCGAGGTTTGGTCTTATTTGTGAAGTATATAAGGTATAGAGATTATCTGGTGAAAAGTATTTGCGAGCCCGGAAGAGGAAACCTAATTTATTAGCAGCCGCTTCTGCAATTGATGTGACATGTTGGTGCCAATCGAGATTTCGATCCACAAAAATTCCAACAAGTGAAAAGGACTCATTACTTTGAATAACTTGGTTGTTAATTGTGATGGGTCTAGGGCTGATGTATCTCTTATGAGAAAGAAAGCAAGACTGTGATTTGGTGGGGTTGAATTGTACAAGAAATCTACTTCCCCAGTCTAATATTTTTTGGAGATCCAAGGAGACAGAGCCCTCCATGAGTCTGCGATCCTCATCTAATTGGGCTAAAGAGACAAGCTTAGCATATTGTATATTTGAGTGGAGGGTGCTGTCGTCCGCGTAATTGTGAACTGGGTTGGATGTGCTAGAGAGGAGGTCATTGATGTGGAGAAGAAACAAAGTAGTGGCTAAAGCTGAACCTTGAGGAACTGCTGCATTACTTGGATACAGTTTAGATGAATGGCTATCCACAACAACAGATATGCTCCTGTTGGAGACGAAATTTGCTGTCCAGGTACAAAGTTTTGGTGGTAGGCCATAGGACGGAAGTTTATTAAGCAGCGCTGCGTGCCAAACCTGGTCGAATGCTTTGGATATGTCTAGAGCAACAATCTGGGTTGTTTCATAGACTTGTTCCAAGAATGGGTGACAAAAGAAAGGAGATCGGCAGTCGATCTGCGCTGACGGAATCCATACTTTCTGTCGTGGATTAGACTGTGTTTTTCAAGAAATTTTAGTAATTCGGTGTTTATATACTTTTCCATCACTTTAGAGACGACTGAAAGAAGAGAAATGGGCCTGTAGTTGCTAGGAAGTGCTTTGGATCCTTTCTTGGGGATGGCTTGTACTCGAGCAGTTTTCCAGTTACTAGGGAATATGCCTTTTTTGTAAGATATCTGAAACAGACGAGTCAGGACAGGAGCAAGTTCTGGTGCGCATTTCTTGAGAACAATTGCTGGGATCGCGTCAAGGCCAGATGCTTTCCTGGTATTAAGAGAAGAGGGCATCTTTCGTACCTTTTTAGTTTTGAAAATGATATCCGTCATTTTATGCGCGACATTGGTGACTGTTGGTGGTTGAACATTTGGAGGTGGGTTGAGAGTAGAATTGCCGGCGAACAACGAAGCAAAAAGTTCAGCCTTGCCTAGGGCGGTAGAAACAATTTCATCCCCTGAGACAAGAGGTGGGAACGTGCTCTTGCAGAAATTATTCTCAATAGATTTAGCAAGAGTCCAGAAGGGTTTGCCGCCGTTGGAGTTTAAGAGGACTTTGTTTTTATGTGGTTATTAAACGAGTTTTTACTTCAGAAAGAATGCGGACATAGCGGTTTCTTGCGTCGTTAAATGCTTGACGATTTTCTTGACTGGTATTGTGTAGAAGCGTTTTCATATTATTAATAAATTCATTGACTGAAGCAAATTGCTTTCTAATTTCTTCTGCTACCCTGTTTAACCCATGAGCCAGGCACGTACAATTAAGTTGGAACATATGAAGCAGCGTATATGAAGCAGCATATATGAAGCAGCATCGGTAAGCAGTAATAAAACTAGCTATCGATAACTGAATCGCCATATATTTTTGTATCGTCGACATGTGTTGTGCTACAGATCTTCAGTGATCTGAGTAAGTCTGAAGTATAAAGTTAGAAGAGAATCGGCCCGAGGACCGATCCCTGAGATACACTTCTAGATACAGATCTTATTTGCGACTTGCACGAACCCAGAAAATGATCTATTTTATAAAAACGCTATGATTCAGCCCACCAAACGGCCACCTATTCCAACATTTTCCAATTTACAAACGAGCAGATCGTGAAGAACCTTATCAAAGGGTTTGCTAAAGTCAAAAATATTATTGTTATTACATCGACAGACTGTCCATTGTCCAGTAATCTAGACCAGTAATTAATGTAACACATAAGGTTGGTTACGACGGATCTACCGGTAACAAAGTCATGTTGCGAATGGTCTATGATACCACACTCTATAAGAAGATGCATCAATTGCTTAACAATCATCCCCTCCATAATCTTACAGATTAGGGGGGTGGGACTTACGGGTCGATAGTTGTCCGGATAAAGTTTATATCCTTTTTTGAAAATGACTGTAACATCCGCCGCAGACCGAACCTCAGGAATATAACTCCTACTGAATGACTTAAATTTTAAGACCACCACAAGCCTGAAATTATTAAAAATGTCCAATTTTTGCAGACAAGATGTGAATATTAAATACAATGTAGATAATTCTTCTGTGGCTTAACAAGTGCTTGTGTTCTGCTCTGCAGCCAGTTTCGTCTTTTACGTCATCGTAAAAAAATTATATCGGTTTAAGATTTTTTTCAACAGAATTGTCGCGACGTACCTGTATATAGATATATTTTCTGCTTGTGTTATATTTATGAAATTAGTAAATACAAAATGTAGACCGTAGAACATGTAATTATTGAAATCTGTGATGAGCACTCATAAGTACATGATAGAAAACAAATTTTTCAGACCTGCAGGTTGCTTCGTTATCAGAGGGATAAAATATTATGTTAATAAATAAGAGCTGATATTTAAAATATGTAAAAATTAAATGCATTATTTGTTTGTGTTATATTTCTTACCAAAAAACTGTGTCGATTCTAACCAGATCGTGGAAACTGCCAATGAAACATTAATATTGCCGCAACAACAGAAACAACACTATTTGATATCGGGAGTCGAACATAAAATTCTACATAATTCACAATTGTTGAATATGGAATCTGCTGGAGGGTCAGTAAAACGAGTCCTTGAGCTTTTTTTATCTGCAGGAATCAGAGGACGTAACACGTAAAATAACCTAATTCATATGCGAAACACACGCAGAATGATGTGGCATCCAGTTTTATTGCTTGATCAGAATATAACGTTATATTGGAACATTTGGATGCTAAGGGGGTGTATATTTCACAGTCCTATTTGTTTGCTTTCTGGTGAGATGTTAAAGAAGAGTTACTTTAATTTAAGTCTACGAACCCTAACAACTATATGTTGGGACAAGCTAACATTTCGGAAATAATACAACGGCTTTTCCAAACGACTGAATTATTTAGTTTTTACTTTTAAATACAAACATAACAGTAAATTATATATTATTAAACAACCTTTTCATGCCCTGGTAAAGTAATCTCTATTAATAATAGCGTACTTTGTCATTGGAAGGTCAAACTTAAAGTTGGGACAAGCACAACTCTTGTACTTAAAATGTTTAAATTAGTTATAGGCGGCGTTGGTATAAACGCCAAAATTATTTTATTTGTCCATTGGCAGTTGGCCATTAATGTAAAACGTCAGGTAGTGATGTTAGTAATTGTTAACAAACTTTATTGTTAATTTAATTAAAATAATGGGTCGTGGAAAGGCTACGAACCAGAAATTACGTGAAATTATTATTCATCAATACCATAAGGGTAAAACAATGCGTAAAATTGCTAGTGATTCAACTATTTCAAAATCTACAGTGTACAATATAATAAAAAAATTCAGTGAGGCTGCTAATGTGGATGTTCGGGGCAGAAGTTCGGGAAGACCGCAACTCGTTTCTGAAAGAGATTTGCGAAATTTGCTCAAAATATGCAAGTCGTCAAGAAGAAGCACCCTTCGAGAAATAACTGCTAAATGGAACACGGTAACTGGATTAAATATATCTAGAGAATGTTGTCGAAAATACATGCGTAAATGCGGTCTGGGATTTTACAAGGTAAGTTTACTTTTGAATGGTTCATACAGTATCAAAAGTCTCATAAAATGTCTTATTTAGGGAAAAGAAAGCCGCTGTTAACAGAAGTTCAGAAGAAAAACCGATATAATTTAGTGATGAGGCTAAATTTGATGTTTGCGTTGGAGACCACCGTAAACGAGTAATACGGAATAAAACAGAAGCCTTTCATAAAGATTGCCTGAAAAGAGTTGTTAAGTTCCCAAAGGGAATTATGGTGTGGGGCTGCATGTCGGCAAGGGGTTTAGGTTTTTTAAAATTTATAGAGGGCACTGTAAATGCCCAAAAATATCAAGAGATACTTCAAACCATACTTTTGCCTAGTATTCAAAAATTGTTTCCCGACAATGATTTCATATTTCAACAAGATGGAACATCATTCCATTCGGCAAAATCAACCAAAAAGTGGTTTGGTGACAATTATGTAGAGGTTTTATCCCATCCAGCTAGCAGTCCGGATTTAAATGTGATAGAAACCGTATGGCATAAAATGAAGCAGTATTTAAGAACCCACCTTTAACGTACAATATCTGATTTACGGACAAAACTACAAGAAATCTGGGACAATTTTTCTGTTGAAATGTGTCAATCTTTGGTCAATACAATGCCTGCAAGAGTCTAAGCAGTTGTTAAAGCTAAGGGTGATGTGACCCCATATTAAATTTAGCTTTACTCTCAAGTTGTCCTAACATTTAGTTGTCAGTTAATTTGAACCTTGTGACAAAGTACTCCACTGCTAATGTCGATTGCTTTACCAAATCATAGAAACATTTTTAAATGGTCTAGGATATATTGTTATGTTTGTATTTAAAAGTAAAAACTAAATAATTCAGTCGTTTGGAAAAGCCGTTGTATTATTTCCGAAATATTATCTTGTCCCAACATATAGTTGTTAGGGCTCGTACACTTCATGCAAGGATTCGAGTGCAACTGTTTCTTTAAATACATCAGGTACTGGGTGATTTTTTTAGGTGTCTCACCCTTTTAATTTCTCTATTATCAGAGATAACAAAAAATTCCAACGCCATCTGACAAACTACCATGCGATAAGTTCAAACAGAAAAACAATTGCACATCGCCTTCATAGTAATCCATGGCAAACGTTGATTTTCTTTAATGGAACGATAGGCCCTCAGACACATACAGTCGATGCAGAACCGAAAGCTGCGTACAACGACGCCACGCTCGCATTTCTGAGTCAAACCGCTTCGGAGACATCAAGTCACAAAATTTCAAAATGTTTGTGATTTTTCACTGCGAACTGCTTTATAACGTAAAAATATTTTTTTGTCGGGTGGCGATGGAATTTTTTGGTTATCGCTTATAATAAAGAAATTACAGGGTTGAGGCACTTAAAAAAATCACAAACATTTTGAAATTTTGTGACGTCATGTCTCCGAAGCTCATTGTGTTATTTTTTAAATTTAGTACCCACGCTGATTTTATATAGGTTTTAGTGTGTATCAAAACTGAAGATTCTAGTTCAATGGGAAATTGAGTTATCACCATTTGAAATATTTTACGAAAATTCGCTACCATAACGTACTTGCTGCACCTAAAATATTTTCAACATTTATTTACTATTGCTGTATCCATACTTTTTAAAATGAAATAAATGTAAACAATACAAAATTTTGAAATTAAAAGTTAAATAAGTTACACTAAACATATGTTTATAGGTCTAGATTAAACTACTGCATGATATTATGTAGTTTCATTTACCTCAAATTTTCCATATACGACATGAAGTGTAAATAATAATGAAAATTCACTAAAAACTAAAAGCAAACAATATGTTCCTTATTCTAAAGTATTAGCCTAGTCTATTTCGAGGTTATATTCTTCTTCTTATTTGTTTATGACGTCTGTAAATAAAGAAGAAGAAGATAACCTCGAATTCTACTCCCCCCTGCTGTCAGTTTACAAAATGGGTTTTAAATACTTTGAAGAATGGGAAGCTTAATATTTATACATAATAAAACGTAGTTCTAGATTACCTTTAAACAAATTCATTAAAATTTTTATTTTTTACTATATATTTTTCTGATATCTTCAAATGTGTGTGTGTGTTCAAAGGATGGCAACGGAACGATCCTCCACTAGCCACAGACTTTTATAATATATCTTTAAAGATGACAGTTTTGGCAAATGGCAACCCCGCTGATTGTTTATTGTGACATATTTTTGTAGCTTGTTCGTTTGAAGTTTGATTTGGAGCATTTGTTTGCAATAGGAGCGTAACCCTGATATATCTCTGTGACCTTGTCTAACATTATGGGCACCGATTTAGAGGTAATTTGAGGTTATATTGTAAATTACTTTTTTTATTTACTTATAACTCAGAACTACTGAACCGATTAAGTTCAAATTTAGTAGAGAGGACCACTGATACGATATCTATATGCTTGTAAAGTTTTAGTTTCATACTTCTAGTAATTTAAAAGATACTGCTTTTCAAACAGTTTTTTGCATTGCTTTCTGAAGTATGTGAGTGTCAAAACTGTCTAACGAACTCATCCAAGCTATTAGCAAAATGAAGGGAACTGCCAAGTTTGGTTTCGATTGGTAAAGTATTTTTTGAGTTATTGAGTTATCGGTGGGATACATACATATACATATATATATATATATATATATATATATATATATATATATATATATATATATATATATATATATATATATATATATATATAAGTCTTCAACTGACATAGGATTTGGATTCTAGGGGCCCTAATTCGCGCTCATATGAAGACATTTTCCAAAAATCTTACCATCGATACCTCTCTATTAGTGAATTTTCTTAATTAAAATTCACTAAAAATCTTAAAATCGCGATCTCCTCTTGAAAGAACTTTTTCTTTGACGATTCACTAGAAGGGTTAATGTACTCACACATATCCTACGTTTAGTTTAAGTAAGACTCTAATTAAAAGTTGACATTTTTAATAGTTCTAAACAAAAAATATATTATACAAGTTCTAACACAGCAAACGCATGTTTTTAAGTAAAAGATTTGACTGTCCTTGCTATTAAATGGATTGAGCAGGCAGTAGCTGATATAAAGATATTGCCAAAGTGAAGTTCTTGATGTTTCAACTGCAAACAATAGCAGGATCTGCGTTCCAGCGCCAAATTTACGGACTTTATTAGGTAGCCGGATGGCTCAAAGTAACACGAAACAACTATTAAACCCTTTTTAATTCAAAAGCACCGTTAACGTGACTTTTACACAAAGTGATTAATGATATTACTAATAAAGTGCTGAAAACAAGAAAACATATGCAGTTAATTCCTCCGTCATATGGTGCTAAAGGGTTGTTGCAGTCCCATTCTTCATTACCTCACCGTGAAATCGATCAAAGGCGCCCAACGTAATTGACTCGCACATGTTTCACCAGTGAAAGGAACCCCAAAGGAGAGCCGGGTCCTTCCACGTCGTCTTTTAATATATAAGATATATCAAATCTGATATTTCTTTTTATTTTCGTAGGCACATGTCATGGATATTGGTAGAAGAACGTCTATGAAATCAAACGCGTCCGGCGTGCGGAACACATGTTATATTCCGGTACAGTGTGGGGTTGCAAGGGGGTGGCGAGGAGGTTTGAAATCGATGGCCATGTCGGAGTTATTCCTGAGCTACCCCCGGCCTAATGGCCGAGCTTCTACCCACGAAATGATCACTTCGTGGCTGGAATGACAAACGGTCACGGATGCTTATAATGGCCTTACTTACTACAGATACGGGTATGATCGTTCTATCGAATGCATTTACCCTATATTTGTCTCTCAAGTGTTTTAAAACGGCTGTAGCAACGCAGAAGGCATATGCCATTTGCCGAGGAGACCTTCAAAATTAATTTTATTTAAAAATAGCTAGTCCAAAGCATTTAGATCCTATTTGAGAGTGTATTTAACAGCTAGGTCCTAATATATATATATATATATATATATATATATATATATATATATATATATATATATATATATATATATATATATATATATATATATATATATATATATGTATGTCATCTAGCTGCCACAAAACCTAAATTCCTGAAGTACACTTGGAAAACCCAAATCATCACAATACATTTTAAAAGACCTGACAATCGTTTCACTAACCAAGTTAGTGTCATCAGAGGATGAAAAATTCTAACTACTTTACTTGTCACTTGTCTTGACTTCATGATGGACCAGGAGAGCTCTCCTTTTATCCCGTAAAACTAACTTCACCTTATACACCGGATCTTAGGTAAATAAACGGAACCGAGAGGGGAACTAGTCGCAGGAAAATTCTGCAGTCTATTGTATTTTTATAGCCGGACGAGATCTTTGAACTGTCTTTATTCAGTTATCTAAAAGGTGTCGATCTATAATAATTTTCGGGAGGTTCAACGACAACTAAATTAACATAGTTTCGTTTGGCGGAATCTATCTCTAGGACGTGTTGAAACGTGAGAATTTATTTTACAAAGCAATCGATCAGGTGAATTGTAATCGGCGTTGGAGAAACGTTCAAACATTTTTGTTGTCACTACATTTCGAAATATATATACTCTCGAACGCGTTTAGCATTCCTGGTTGTCTAACATTTTTATTAATTCTAGAATATCACCATTAACGTGACGATTATTATCCCAAATATGTCGGGCGACGGAAGATCTATCTATAGTACCGTATCGGAATTGGGCTAAGTGTTCTTTGAATCTAATTTCAATCGATCTTTTTGTTTGTCCGACGTACTCTTTACAACTTATTTTATAAATTCTCGACTTTTTGGCCGTGCTATCTTTGTCTTTTGGGTTATCTAGCAAGTTTTTAAAGGTACTTTCTGTCAAAAATTTTAAACTTAAAAGAAAATAAGCCCACAAAAATAAAAAACAAAATTGTAATCCAATTAAAATAGTTAAACGATTGCGAGAGAAAGAGTGTTTCTATGTTGAAGCAGATAAAGGCAATAAAGTTGTGATATTGGACAAAAACGAGTATAGAGATTGACTTCATAACGCCATAACGACAGGACCGTATAAAAAACTAAATAAAAACCCGCTACTGAAAAAGATTTCGGACGTTAAAAGCAGTCTAAAAAGTTGTTACAACCCCATATAAAATACTTAGGAAGAAAGTTTCTAATACGAAAGCCCCAAGAAGTACAGTCTGCCAAAAATTCATTGCTGCAAAACGGAATAAAGGCAACTTATAGAGGTCCAACTAAGCTGTTTCTTTTGCACTTTCTGCTCACATTTCCTTTTTATCTTCTTTTTTGCCCAGAACCCCTATTCACTCCTGATCCTCTAAATTTCTTGTGGGCTGTTTGAAAGAAAATATTTCTGGTGGTTTGTGCATCCAGAAGGGGTTCTAAACATGTTTCTGAAAGATTTTTTCTAAACACCCCCATGTGCTAGTCTGCAACTTTACCGAAAATTTAAATTGTATTTGCAAAAGGAACGCACCTGTAAAATTAAAGTTGGCAGGTAAGTGTTTTTCCACATTAATCGCTTGGATGATCCATTTTAATCAACTCAATCGAACCAGTTTCCGCAAACAAAATAACAAAAAAGGGTTTTTAAAACAATTTTGTGATTATCTGTGAAGCTCATTGTGTTATTTTTGAAATTTAGTACCCACGCTGCTTTTATATAGGTTTTACTACGTATCAAAACTGAAGATTCTAGTTTAATGGGAAATTGAGTTATCACGATTTGAAATATTTTTATGAAAATTCGCAACTCTTTTCAACATCTTTTGAAAATGAGATAAATATAAACAATACAAAATTTTGAAATTAAACTTTTAATAATTTAACCGGAACATCTGTTTATATAATTTAAACGGTGTACTTACTTTATACTACGTAGTTTCATTTACTTCAAAGTTTCCGTACACTACATGTAGAGTTAAAACTAAAAGTAGACAATAAGTACCCAGATATTATAAGTACTTACTGTATTAGTTTGAGGTATATCTTTCTTGAAATAATTTTGTTTAACTCTGGTTATACCTACCAGTGATTCTATATAGAGTCCACTGGATAATACATTCAGTATCTACATGCAGTTCACCTATCACTTTCTTATTTGTTTCACTAGATGTTAGAATCATGATATACTACTACAGTCGACGGCCGAGGGCATTTGCTAAAGTTAAGTTAGAATTAAAAGTTAGTTTATTATTTACCTACTATTTGCATTAACCTTAGAGTATAAGTCGTTGTTTTATATTATAAGATTCCAAGGTATTACCAATTAGCATTATCGGAGTCGATTTCCAGGTTATGCGATGCGCAGAACGTACACGCTTCTCTCATGACGATAGCTTCGTGTTGTCAGATCAACCTAGGAAAGGGAGACGGCTTTTAATTTTAAATACCGTGAAGAATTGGAAGCTTAATATTGATACAGGGCTGCAACTAAATTCATCTGTTGCATTTACCGGTCACCTTCTGAAAACAACTTTGTCCAGCTCTTCGACTACCTTTCTAAAAAAACTGACCGTCTGATTTCTGAATATCCTTCCTCCGTGGTCACTATTCTTGGTGACTTCAATGTCCATAATAATGAATGGCTAGGATCTTGAAACACCGATCCACGAGGGAAAGCAGCGGAGGCTTTTGCAGTCAGCAATTCTCTAGCCAATATGGTTCAGCGACCTACTTAGTTTCCTCGCATCCCAACACACAGCTCAAATCCCTTGGGTCTTCTTCTTACTACAAAACCTGAATTCCATAAGACATCAGTCCCCACCCTCCTTGGTCGCTCAGACCACGGCGTGGTCACTGCTTCCTGCGAAATGCAACCCGAGGTCACACAATCATCACACCCACGTATCGTTTGGCACTACAACTCCGTGAACTGGGAAGAAATGCGGGATTACTTTCGCTGATTTCCACGGGCGTCTGTCTGCTTCTCTCATCCTGACCCCTCTGTCCCGTCACCGAAATTATCCATGCTGGCATGGTATTATTTATTCCACGTACACAGAAAATCTCTTCAGCCACTAAAAAGACCTGGTTTTCTAAATCCTGTGACAAGGCCAGACATGAAAAACCTTCTACACAATCCCAGTCAAGAAAACCGTCAAGCATTTAACGACGCAAGAATCCGTTATGTCCGCATTTTTTCTGAGGCAAAAAACTCGTTTAATAATCACATCAAAAACAAAGTCCTCTCAAGCTCCAACGGCAGCAAACCTGCTGGACTCTTACTAAATCTATTAGGAATAATTCCTGCAAGAGCACGTTCCCACCACTTGCTTCAGGGGATGCAATTGTTTTTACCGCTCTGGACCAGCCTGCACTTTTTGCCTCGTTGTTAGCCGGCAATTCTACTCTCAACCCACCTACCAAATGTTTAACCACCAACAGTCCCCAGTGTCGCGCATAGAATGACGGATATCATTTTCATAACTAAAAAGGTACGAAAAATGCTCTCTTCTCTGGCGTTGACGAGATGCCAGCAATTGTTCTCCAAAAATGCGCACAAGATCTTGCTCTCCTCCTGACTCGTCTATTTCAGACATCTTACAATAGAGGCATATTCCCTAGTAACTGGAAAACTGCTCGAGTACAACCCGTCCCCAAGAAAGGATCCACAGCGCTTCCTAACAACTACAGGCGTATTTCTCTCCTTTCAGTCGTCTTTAAAGTGATAGAAAAGTATATCAACACCGAATTACTAAAATTTCTTGAAAAGCACAGTCTAATCCACGACAGGCAGTATGGATTCCGTCAGCGCAGATCAACTGCCGAGCTTCTATCCTTGGTCGCCCATTTTTGGAACAAGTCCATGGAACTACACGGTGAATCCCAGATTGTCGCTCTAGACATATGCAAAGCATTCGACCAGGTCTGGCACGCAGCGCTGCTTAATAAACTACCGGCCTATGGCCTACCACCAAAACTCTGTATGTGGACAGCAAATTTTCTCTCCAACCGGAGCATTTCTGTTGTCGTGGATGGCCATTCCCCTAAACTGTATCTAATTAATGCAGGAGTTCCTCAAGGTTCAGCTTTAGCCACTACTTTGTTTCTTCTCCACATCAATGACCTCCTCTTTATCACATCCAACCCAGTTCACAGTTACGCGGACCACAGCACCCTTCACTCAAATATACAATATTCTAAGCCTGTCTTTTTAGCCCAATTAGATGAGGATCGCAGACTCATGGAGGGTTCTGTCTCTGTGGATCTCCAAAAAATATTGGGCTGAGGAAGTAGAAATCTTGTACAATTTAACTACAACAAATCTCAGTCTTCTCTTCTATCTCATAAGAGATACACCAGCCCTAGACCCATGAGTCCTTTTCACTTGTTGGCATTTCTGTGCACCGAAATCTCAATTGGCACCAACATGTCACATTAATTGCGGAAGCGGCTGGTAAGGAATTATGTTTCCTCTTCCGGGCTCGCAAATACTTTTCACCAGCTAATCTCTATACCTTATATACTTCACAAATAAGGCCAAATCTCGAATACTGCTCCCACTGCGCCGCTGCTACGCTCGCTATCGTGGACTCAATTGAGAAGGGAGCTATACGTCTCATCGGTGAACCGACCCTCACCCAAAGGCTGCCATCCCTTGCCCACCGACGTGCCGTTGGTGACCTCTCTCTCTCTCTCTCTCTCTCTCTCTCTCTCTCTTTTATAGATATCTGCACGGGCAGTGCTCAGAGGAGCTTTCTTCCATAGTTCCTCCACCTGCTGCCCCCAACAAATCTACCAGAGGAACAGAGCGAATGCACCCCTTTACTGAACAGGTCACCAGACATAGCACATATTGCTATGCCCGCTCTTTTGTCCCGAGGACTTTCAAGTTGTGAAATTCTTTGCCGGCACATGTTTTACTTCGCCTTTGAACCTCCAAACCTTCAAGCCAGAATTAACAAGTTGCCTCTTTCCTCCTTGTCGACACCCACAGTACGATAGTATTTAGGCTGTGAGCCCTCATGGTGTGTTGTTGAAATAAAAAATAAAAAACACTGCGCCTGTGACATTTCTTGGACTTATGGTCGACAACAAGCTAATTTGGGACGCACACTGCATCTATACATGTTAGAAGAGATTATGCTGAAAAATAAAATTTGTTTAAGAAAATTATTGCATTTTCTATTGTAAGTTAAGTCGTTTTCAGTACTGCCTCGTATTTTTAATTTTAAAATAAAACTAAAATATAAGCTTTGATAAAGAAGTATCAAAATTCGTCAAATACGGGAGAAAAACACGACTGGTAATTTAAATCTCACTCCCGTTGTTTAGCTTGTTTTTATTATCACATCCATAAAGCATTCGAGGAATAAACAAGTATATGGTTATTGTCATTGTAAAGTTTTTCTTTCGTTGTCTTTTCTTCCTGAGGACATATAATGTTTGGTAAGCAGACGGCGAAGAGATAATAGCACCATACGGCAATTCCACAGAATAAGAAAGAATAGTCCAGCCAGTTTAGTTTTACGTTCGCATAAGTTGTATAACATCGCCAATGGAGAGAACGCTGTTTTCCATATCCACAATAGCTATCACCATAGGCGGCACTACTTAGTGCACTTTGGGCATAACATTTTTAAACCCAGTAGAAGCATCATATTATTTTTCAGTACCCACTTTAACTTGACATCAACCAAGGTTGTGGAATTATGTTTGAGCAATGTGTACACATTCCGCCCTTTGAAAGGGGGTGTACAGCCTTCGGTTCCGTTGATGTTGGGCACGTTAAACATTCCTAACCTCCTTATAGAAAGAAGGGGTTTGGCAAAATTTTCAGGATAGTGAGGTGAAACTACTCCTCGGCGTCGGTGATTGGCCATAGTCGCGGAAATAAGCCAACGGGACAAAATACAATACAGTACACAATTTTTAATTACGTAACTATTCGATTCAACCATAACATATGGACATATATACCTTTTCTCTGTCTTAATAAATGCTCGTTTTCTACTCCGCAACCAGTTTCGCCTTTCAAACGGCGAAATGGGCTGCAGTTAAACCACAAACATTTGTGAAGCCCGAGAAAAAGTTTGTACGTCTATATTTTTTTTCTGCGTAAAAAGATCCAGGGTGGCTACTTGAAAACGAAACAGGCGCGTTTCAGACCACTTATTGTGATTTTGTTGAAAATTGCAACACCAACCCTTAAGCGTTGATGCGATCCTCCCCTAAGATCCTAAATGATAAAGATGTCATGTAGCACATCATTTTAGAGCGGGTGTAAATCTCTCTTCAACGATGTCTTACGCTATTAGACTTCTTCTTGTGGGGATATGTGAAAAGTATGTTGTTCCTAAACGTCAAAATGTTTGGGGTTGACATCTTTGGGTGAGTCCTGTTGAATAATGGACAAATTCCCCTGAAGATGACCGATTAACAGGTCGAAACGCGTCGGGACAAGGAATGAACATTTGCTTGGAAAGAAAAAGCCTTTTTATTCAACTCACCCAAAGATTTCAAAAGTATGGCATACAAAACTAAACCATGTGATCTAACTGACTTAAGAAGAAGAATAACGCGATTAGGTCGGCCACGTCTCAGACGTTGATTAAGGTTAGAAGATATTTTTAGTTATGATTACGACGCTGCCAATAAAGTTCAGTTTGACCTTTATTACATTAAGATTTATGTGTTTTTTACACCGCTGAAAATGTACAAAATTGTCGGTTGGTGGTACACAGTCTTTATTTATAACCTTTTGTGTGACAACACACTACCTGGCGCCGCAAAGAGATGGCAACCCTGTCGTATATCTTACAATGTTCTAGGAGGCTGGCTACCTTAAGCTGCATTACTTTAGGTGTATTCCATATCCCTCACAAAAGAGAATTCTAGACGCGGACCTAGACCTCTTATTCGATACCAACCAATCCATAATAACGGCTGGCAATTTAAATTACCAACACGCTAATTGGCATTCTCGTAACGTCATTTTAAATGGGAAAATCCTCCAATCATATGTAGACAACCATGCAAACTGCATGGTTGACGCTCCTACAAAACCTACACACTTGGGCAGTGTGGGTCGCCCCGACGTGCTCGACGTATCAATCATGTCGAACACCACCCTTCTCCATGAAATAACAACCCTAAACGACCTCTGGTCGGATATGACAATGACCAACCCGACTTCCCAAGGAAAAAGGTACTGTGGCCAGTTTTCACAGAACACCTTAAAAAAACCCTTGGCAATATTCCGGTTACCCGCAGCATCTCCAAACTCTACAGTCCAAAATCCAATGTTCTGAGCGAACATGCATCAAGAACGTACCCCACACCAAGCATTCTACCCCCATTTCCGTCCAGTATCAAAGAAATGATACTAGAAAAAAAACTGCTTACGTAGATTAGCTCAAAGCACCGGAAACCCCACCGACAAACGAGACGTAAACAGACTCATCAAACAAGTACGATCCGTCCTACAAGAACTCCGCAACAACCGTTGGAAGGAACGCCTACAAACCATGTTCGCCCAAGACAAGTCCATCTGGCAAATGGCAAAAGCCCTTTGCTCCAAAAACTTCCGATGTCCCCACTTCATGGCCGAAATGGCATCGTATACACGGATGCGGACAAAGCAAGTTTATTCGCGGATCATCTGGAGTTGCAATTCAGCCCGAATTATAAGAAGGTCGGTCTATCGCACGTCAAAAGAACGCAATGCTATGTCGGGAGTGCGCTTCGCACCACCCCAGACGCAAACATCGAGCCCGCTACTTACGAAGAAGTTTCCTAAATAATCAAAATAATAAAAAATAGGAAAGCTCCTGGATACGATGTAATCTCCAACGTAGCTCTAAAAAATGTCTTCCGCAAACAGTAGTATTTATAGTTACGATTATGACGCCATTCTGCGATTTTAACATTTTTCTTCCATGTGGAAACTTTCCGACATTATCAATATCTCAAAACCCAGCAAAGATCTACTGTTCCCTCAGAACCACAGGGCCATTAGCCTACTGCCAGTCATTGACAAAATCGCCGAAAACTAATTCAGAAAAGGCTAGCCTCATTTACCTCTCCCAGCACTCCGCCACAGACCAAGTCCTTCGTGTTAAACCTCACTCGTGGGGAGGGGAGGGGTACTCCGCTGGCAGATCGCGGCGTGGTGCCCGCAGGGGAGCGTTTTGACTCCCCTGCTCTGGTGCTTAGTCGTGGACGGCCTAGAGTCTCGGGAGGGGGGTACGAGGCACAGGACTATGCGGACGACATTGTCATCATAGTCCGAGGAGAAGTTACACAGTCAGTGTAGGAGCTCATGCAGACAGCACTGAAAGTGGTGGAAAGGTGGACGATTAGCCAAGGGCTCGGCGTGAGCCTCGAGAAAGCCACCGTCATACCATTTACGAGGAGGAGGAAGTGGGAGGGTCACAGAACTCTCACTCTATGTGGTAGAAACATCCCAATGGCCAAGGAGGTAAAGTATCTTGGGGTCGTATTGGACTCTAAGCTAACCTGGAATGGCCACGTTGAAAAAATACTGCTCAAGGCTGTTATGACCCTAGCCGTCACTAGGCAGCTATATGAAAAATCGCGGGGACTGAGACCTAGTATGGCCCACTGTCTGTACATTAGGGTGGACAGACCATCGTTAACATACTCGGCAATGGTCTGGTGGCCTAAGGTGACACAATCCAGTGCCAAACAAAAACTGGGCAAGATCCAAAGGATGGCTTGCCTTGGCATAACAGGGGCCATGTCTTCAACCCCAACAGCCGCCATGGAGGTGTTGATGGATCTGTTTGTAACCTAACCTCGTAGCTAGGCCTGATAATGTCAGTCGGTCACGGCCTCTTGATAGGTCTGGGTACCAGGCTTGTGTATACGAGATTAGCACACTGGGGATTATAATGGTGAAAAGACTTACGGATCATGTACAGGATACGATCTGCTTTGGAACAGATACTGGGCACATGCGCAGACCAGGTCAAGTCTTCAGTCACGATGACTCCCAGATCGGTCTGTTGTTTAACCGTTGCAACCTGGGATCCATTAATGTCGTATGGAATTTTGGGGTTGTTTCTGGCAATGTGCACCACTGAACACTTGGAGGAGTTGAGGGGAAGCAACCATGACTTGCACCAATCCTCCAGCTTAAGCAGGTGTTCCTGGATATCACTGCGACAAACGAGTGGGTCGTTGTATAACTTGATGTCGTCGGCAAAAGAAGCGCATTCAGATCTGATAATCAGTGGTAGATCGCTGGTGTATACCAAGAACAGCAAGGGGCCGAGGATTGAGTCTTGGGGAACACCACTCACCACAGGTCGAGGAACGGAGTGTGCACCATCCACAAAAGCAGATCTCCACTTAGCATCCATGACAAATATTTTTCAGTTGTTGGTTATTGTTGACATTTTTCCTGCTTCTCTTTCTATTCTTCAGTTAAGCTGCCCCAATGATGACTCATTTTGAAAACTTTCTTATAAATAAATCTAATGCTTCTACATTTATTAATGATGAACTGCAATAATTATGCTCTTGTACAATACTTCCACTTGTTGAAACATCAGTCCTATTCATTGCCAAAGCTCTTGCCATGTGAAGATTGGAACCTGTGATGAGCACTGATAAGTACACTTGGAGAACATAAATCGCCACAATATATCTTTTTAAAGACCTGACGATCGTTACGCTAACAAAGTTAGCGTCATCAGAGGATGAAAAATTCGAACTATTTACTTCTCACGCCACCTTTTATACTGTCTTAGGTAAAGACCGATACGGAGAGGGAGACTAAAACGCAGGAAAATTTTCTGTGTATTGTATTGTAATTGCCCGACGAGGTTTTTGAACTTCCTTTATCACTTTACCTGACAGGTTTCGGAATCTTTATCTGCATCAAAGACAGAGTGCAAACAGAGGACTACAAACCAGTGACCGGGCTAGGTTTAAGAAACTTTTGTTTTTTATTGCCCTAAAAATATAAATACTTTGTCCTTTTTTAATAGAACAGCCCCTTAGTTATTGCATTTTTGTGTTTTCCATAGCATTATAATGCATGGTTGTAAGGAAAAAAATTATATGGTGCATCGTGTTTGAGTTATTTTAATTGTTTTGCAACTTTTCAGGTTTTTGGCACATATCACAAACACATATCACAAATTATGATACGCCGTTTTTACCACTAGATACGGAGTCCCATGAAAATGACGTATTCAGATAGCTTTTTGTTTGTATTACCCATCGAAAAAATCGAGCAGCCGTATACAAATAGTGGCTGAATTTGAAAAGTTTTCGCAGAAATGTTTTTAGTGTTTTCGTATAAATCATTTTTTGTAAGATTTTTCTGATATGTTGGTAATTAATAATACATATTTAGGAAGTTATTGTAAAAAAAGTTGTCGAATTTTTGTGCAAACTATAATTTAGTGTAACATTACAATTTCTGTAAAAACAATTGTATTGATTTTTTTTTCAATTTTAGTCTTAGAGCTGCTTGTGAAAAATTATATCTTGGCAGGTGTCTAATTAGCTTGGGGAGATTCGTTGGCCAGAAAAATCAGACCAGTTTTTTCCGGAAATTTTTAAGTTTATTTTCGGAAAATGTTTGTACTTTTTGAAACAACAAAGCTATTTTAGTGAAATATGCTATATTGTTACCGCTATATAGGTAACCAAATGCAACCAAATGTCCTTCTTTTCAAAACAAGACATATTTGTCAAAAAAACATTTCCCCGGAAATTCGCTTCCATAACGCACTTGCTGCGTCCAGATTTTTTAAATTTATATACTTCAGTGTGATTATTGTTATTTTATTTAAAGGAACGTGCCTCCAACATATTTTAAACAGTCCCCGCTCATGTGTATATGGTATATAACGTCTTGTGCCGCCACACATGCCGGATCTCGGACTAGACTGGCTAACTTCCTCTACCCAACATCCAGCAAGATCCCTCACAACAGCCTGGCCCGTCTCAAAGTTTCTGAAGTTTCGTGCATTTGTTATGTCAGTGGACCTTGCACGCCACCTCACACAACCTGATTTATACACGCTCGCCCGAACAACGCCGTCCCCGATAAAACTTTCCCAGTTCCACTTCGATTCCAACTTGGCCAATGTATGTTTTTAAATGAGTTCGATTATTTCCATCTTACAACTTGCCTCCTGTTGTACAAACTTTCCTTCCGCTTCTCAACGCAGTTGATCTATTTCAGTCCAGTCTCGAAAAAACTTCTTAGACATTTTACTGGCGTCTTAAATTATTTAGATACTTCTGCGGAAAGAGTAAGATTGAGAAAACTTGAAAAGTGTGTGTGCATTGACTAGAGCGAATTCTTAAAGTTGCAAACGACTTAAGTTTACGTCGGCAATAACTCCGGTTTTTATTACCTCTTCTTAAAAATTAAATAATAATAATAATAATAATAATAATAATAATAATAATAATAATAATAATAATAATAATAATAATAACCATAATATTATGTTTATTAAATCGTAGCAAGAAAATAATATACATTAAAATTCTTTATAAACTTAGTTGCAAGACCAAATTACTATAATTTAGTGTAACATTACAATTTCTGTAAAAACTTGAATTGAATTGTTTTTCAATTTTGGTCCTAAAGCTGTTTGTGAATAATTATATCTTGGCAGGTGTGTAAATAGCTTGAAGATGTTCGTTGGCCAGGAAAATCGGACCAGTTTTTTTCTTTTTAAGTTTATTTTCGGAAAATGTTTGTACTTTTTGGAACACCAAATTACTTAAATCCCTTGGATCTCCTTCTTACTACGAAACCAAAATGCTATAAGACATCAGTTCCGGCTTTCTTGGTTCACAGACCACGGCATGGTCACTGCTTCCTGCGCAATGAAACCCGCGATCACACAGTCATCACACCCACGTATCGTTTGGCACTACAACTCCGCGAACTGGGACGAAATACAGAATTACTTTTCCTCATTTCCATGGGCGTCTATCTACTTCTTTCATCCTGACCCCTCTGAGATCTCACAAAACGCCACCGAAATTATCCAAGCTAGCATGGAATTATTTATTCCACGTACACAGAAAACCTCTTCAGCCACTCAAAAGCCCTGGTTCTCTAAATCCTGTGACGAGACCAGGCTTATGGAATTAACGCAGGAGTCCCTCAAGGTTCAGCTTTAGCCCCTACTTTATTTCTTCTCCACATCAATGGTTTCCTCTCTAGCACATCCAACCCAGTTCACAGTTACGCGAACGACAGCAACCTCCACTCAAATATACAATATTCTAAGCCTTTCTCTTTAGTCCAATTAGATGAGGATCGCAGACCCATGGAGAGTTCTGTCTCCGTGGATCTCCAAAAAATATTAGACTGGGGAAGTAAAAATCTTGTACAATTCAACTCCACCAAATCTCAATCTTGCTTTCTCATAAGAGATACACCAGCCCTAGAACCATCACAATGAACAACCAAGTTATTCAAAGTAATAAGTCCTTTTCACTTGTTGGCATTTCTGTGGATCGAAATGTAAATTAGCACCAACATGTCACATCAATTGCAGAAGCGGCTACTAAGAGATTAGGTTTCCTCTTCCAGGCTCGCGAATACTTTTCACCAGCTTATCTCTATACCTTATATACTTTACAAATAAGGCCAAACCTCGAATACTGCTCCCACATCTGGGGTGCCGCTGCCGCTTATACACTCGCTATCTTGGACTCCATTCAGAAGAGAGCTATACATTTCATCTGTGACCCTACCCTCACCCAAAGGCTGCCACCCCTTGCCCACCGACGTTCCGTTGGTGACCTCTCTCTCTCTCTCTCTCTCTCTCTCTTTTATAGATATCTGCACGGGAACTGCTCAGAGGAGCTTTCTTCCATAGTTCCTTCACCTGCTGCCCCCAACAGATCTACCAGGGGAACAGAGCGAATGCGTCCTTTAACTGTCCAGGACACCAGACATAGAACATCTTGTTATGCCCGCTCTTTTGTCCCATGGATTTCCAAGTTGTGGAATTCCTTCTCCACCGAACCTCCAAACCTTCAGGGCCAGAATTAACAAGTTGCCTCTTTCCTCCTTGTCGACACCCACGGTACGATAGTATTGAGGCTGTAAGCCTTAGTGGTGTGTTGTTGAAATATAGAGAAAAACCTGATCTAGCTATGTCACCTTTGAGTCTGAAATTATAATTTTGTTATTGTTGATATTGAAAAAACCAGTTTGATTAGCTTGACTAAAACGAAATCATACTGGCGATTAAAAGGAAAAATAACTGCTACGTTTATAGTTTGACAGATACTTTACATTTCTAAATATGTATTAAGTTTCCTTCTGGAAATTTTCTGTATAACTTTAATGACATTTTTAATACAAGTTTTTTTAAAGAGACTCATACTATCTACAAATATAGCAAAATTTAGTTCTTTAGCTTCATAGAAAATTTAGTTTTGGGCATTTCTCTCAAAAGCAGTTAGAACGCAAGATTTTTTGACAATAGAGAGATATCGATCGTTGGACTTTCTAAATAATTATTATAATGTGTGCGTACTAGGACCTCTAAAATCGATCTTCAAGGTCTGTGTAAGTTTAAAGTATTAACACTACTAATATGCCGTATAATAGGAATGTACAGTTCTTTTGAAAATTCGCTACTATAACGCACTTGCTGCGATCCGAATTTTCTGCTTCATGACCATATTTCAAAAGCTTCTATATATATATCTATAAACATAATAACTTGCTGATAACAATTTTTGAAGAACGCACTGTTGGAAAAGAAAATAAAGAAGTAGACCAAGAGAAAAGCTTCAAAAGAACCTGGCCCAAATAATAAAATAAATATAGAGACTTTGTTGCGACTACAGGATGGCATTGCTGTTGGACTGTGATAATGAATATAAAGAACAGTTACGTTTTAATCAAACTATACCAATAAATAAATTATAAACTAAAAAACTATAACCAGCACATTTCTAAAACTTTCCTATTTGAAAATTAGTTAGTTTGTTTATTCAGTTAAGATTGGAACCTGTGATTAGCACTGATAAGTTTACTTTGGAGAACCCAGTTCACCACAGCACATTTTTAATGACCTAACGAGCGCTAAAATCCTCCGACGACGCTACCCTTGTTAGCGAAACGATGGTCCGGTCTTTGAAAATGTGCTGCGGTGAATTAGGTTCGCCAAAGTGTATTTGTTGTATCATGCTGGTGCTTTCTTGTTTTTAGTAAATTCCCATTAGGAAAATTACCTAATAGAGAGGCATCAATGGTGAGATTTTTTGTTTCTTTAACGTCGGCCTATTTCCATACCCATAACTAATTAGCGAATCGGGTCAGCAAGACAAATGAATTTATTTCGCTAAACATCTGGTTTTCCATTATTCACTGCCTATCCATTTTAGGCCATATTGAGCCAATTATATCTAAGAGGATACAGTAAGGTCCGTGGGGCTGTTTGAAAGAGAGGACAACAACATAATATAGACATGATGGTAGGGTTATGGGAGAGAGCTGACTAAGGACGGAGGAACGAACATAAGTTCTCCAGGACATGCGGTTACTCCCATAGGAATCGGAAACTCATTAGAATCGTCTTTGACCCGTGCGCTGTGAGGCCGAAAGACCGAAACTGCCCCTGAGACCGGATCAAAGTTGAAAGAAAGACATACGAAACCAATAACGGTCTACAGCAAAACTATCCTTCCATTACCGTATAAGATTCCACAAGAAACTCGACAAGAGATAAAATATTTGCAGAGACCGTAAGAAAATTTTATTTGCCCAAAATTTTACACTGTATCGGAGGTATGTTTTAAAATGTATTTAATTACAAGGGCTCCTCATCTGAATACGTATTTTTTGCTTTGTACAGGAGTAAAGTCTGCTATAGCAAGTGCGCTTTGGTAGCGAATTTTCATTAAAATTTTCCGAATGGCAATAACGCAGTTTTTTTTCGTCTTATAAAGTCTAACTTTGATCGTGGTTATAGTCTTAACAGAATTATCCAAATTAAGGGTCCACCGTTCGTAACTTTGTTATAATTAAAGATACAAAATTTCTTAACATAGAAAACTAACAGTATATTTTACGCTCTTTGAGCTTTGAGAACGCAAAAACAAATTTCAAACAAAAACAACCTGTGACGGGTTTTCCTGTGGTTTGAAACCTTGCCACGAACACCCGGCCCGTCACAATTGAGTTAAATGAGAAAAAGAATTAATTTTTAAAAGATTTCTAGTGTTTTTACGTGATCGGGGTTGGTATCACCCTAGCGGAGAGAAACGCTCATTAGAGTGACCAATCTCCACGCCAAAGTGAGTTTTGTTTTCAAATATTTAACACAGAGGGAGGACAACCTTAATCAAAGTATTAGATTTAAAATAGTATATACGGTGTGCAAAACGAATTTCCCTCTGTCACAGCGCTGCGTAGAGTTTACAAAACGTAAGTTGTTATTTTAAATTATTATGTAAAAAAAAAAGAAAGAATATCATACAAGGTGAGGTTAATATTTTAATCTAAGGTGTTTCACTTACAAGATGGTTGCTTTAAGATTGTTACCGTTAGGTCCACCATACAATAATAAAGATGTTTATCTCTACGCCTGGTATGGTCTGTTTACAGGCGTGACAGGAACATTAAAGTATCCCATTATATCTCTCTGTAGAAAGGTCCAGGAAATTACAGAACAATCCAATTTAATTACAAATCACCAGGCTGTTTGATGAAGAAAAATTAATACACCATATAAATTGCTAAGCCAGAAAATCAAATATCAGGCCAGAAAACCAAATGCCAAGCCAGAAAACCCCTGCGTATACATACTATGGATACAACTCTCTCTCAGGGCTGCAACTAAATTCATCTGTTGCATTTACCGGTCACCTTCTGACAACAACTTTGTCCAGGTCTTTGACTACCTTTCTGAAAAAACCGACCATCTGATTTCTAAATATCCTTCCTCCGAGGCCACTATTCTTGGTAACTTCAGTGTCCATAATAAGGAATGGCTAGGATCTTCAAAATCCAATCCACAAAGGAGAGCAGCGGAGGCCTTTGCAGTCAGCGATTCTTTAGCCAATATGGTTCAGCAACCTACTTACTTTCCTCGCATCCCAACAGACAGCTCAAATCCCTTGGATCTCCTGCTTACTACAAATCCTGACTGCTATAAGATATCAGTCACCGCCCTCTTGGGTCGCTCAGACCACGGTATGGTCACTGCTTCCTGCTCAATGCAACCCGAGGTCACACAGTCATCACACCCACGTATCGTTTGGCACTACAACTCCGCGAACTGGGACGAAATGCGAGATTACTTTTCCTAATTTCCATGGGCGTCTGTCTGATTCTCTCATCCTGACCCCTCTGATATCTCACAAAAAGTCACCGAAATTATCCAAGCTGGCATGGAATTATTTATTTCACATACACAGAAAACCTCTGCAGCCACTCAAAAGCCATGGTTCTCTAAATCCTGTGACAAGGCCAGACTTGAAAAGGTCAAAGCTCACAAAACCCTTCTACACAATCTCAGTCAAGAAAACCGTCAAGCATTGAAAAGGTAAAAGCTCACAAAAAGCTTCTACACAATCCCAGTCAAGAAAACCGTCACGCATTTAACGACGCAAGAATCCGCTATGTCCGCATTCTTTCTGAGGCAAAAAACTCGTTTAATAACCACATCAAAAACAAAGTCCTCTTAAGCTCCAGCGGCAACAAACACTTCTGGACTCTTGCTAAATCTATTGGGAATAATTTCTGCAAGAGCACGTTCCCACCTCTTGTCTCAGGGGATGAAATTGTTTCTACCGCCCTGGGCAAGGCTGAATTTTTGGCCTCGTTGTTCGCCGGCAATTCAACTCTCAACCCACCTCCAAATGTTCAACCACCAACAGTCCCCAATGTCGCGCATACAATGACGGATATCATTTTCAAAACTAGAAAGGTAGGAAAGATGCTGTCTTCTCTTAATACCAGGAAAGCCTTTGGCCTTGACGAGATCCCATTAATTGTTCTCAAAAAATGCGCACCAGAACTTGCTCCTGTCCCGTTTTGTCTGTTTCAGACATCTTACAATAGAGGCATATTCCCTAGTAATTCGAAAACTGCTCGAGTACAACCCGTCCCCAAGAAAGGATCCAAAGCGCTTCCTAGCAACTACAGGCCTATTTCTCTCTTTTCAGTCATCTCTAAAGTGATGGAAAAGTATATAAACACCGAATTACTAAAATTTCTTGAAAAACACAGTCTAATCCACGAGAGGCAGTATAGATTCCGTCAGCGCAGATCAAGTGCCGACCTCCTTTCCTTTGTCACCCATTCTTGGAACAAGTCTATGGAACTACACGGTGAATCCCAGATTGTCGCTCTAGACATATCCAAAGCATTCGACCAGGTCTGGCACGCAGCGCTAATTAATAAACTTCCGGCCTATGGCCTACCACCAAAACTCTGTACCTGGACAGCAAATTTTCTCTCCAACCGAAGCATTTCTGTTGTCGTGGATGGCCAATTTTCTAAACTGTATCCAATTAATGCAGGAGTTCCTCAAGGTTCAGCTTTAGCCCCTACTTTGTTTCTTATTCACATCAATGACCTCCTCTCTAGCACATCCAACCCAGTTCACAGCTACGCGGACGACAGCACCCTCTACTTAAGTATACAATACAGTTATCGCTGTGATACATACATACATATATATATATATATATATATATATATATATATATATATATATATATATATATATATATATATATATATATATATATATATATATATATATATATATATATATATATATATATATATAAACATATAAAAATTGAGCCTGATCCTGGATATCTATTCTAGGGAGCCTAACTAGCGGTCATTTGAATTATTTTTTTCAAAACTCAAAAGAAGGGATCTCCTCATTAGTGGTTTTTTAAAAGAAAATTCACTAAAAAGCAAAGTGAGGTTTAGAAACGTCTCAAACCTATGAAGCTCTGAAGCCCAAACTGGAACAATTAAATCATATTCACAAACTCTATTTTACCAATTAACTAATAAAGCAAAATAAAATCACAACTATTTTTTCAATAGATTCTCAAAAGTGCAACCCTGTCCTTTAATACATTTTTGTGCATGTTTTTGAACTGTTCGAACTGCCTTTCCACTGTAGTCTGGCCCTATCATCTAGCTGATTTATTTTTTCACTGTAGCCTTTAAGGCGTAAATACTAGTGAATTTGTTTCCCTAGATGTACGTAAGGACAGCAATCACATTGAGAAATGTTTTAGGTAAATCAAGGTGTGAATTTTTGCTCGACACATGTACAACATTTTCAACACCTGTTTTATATTTGTATTAACGTTTTTTGCAAATTGTGACAGATGAATCATGCATTGCAATCATAGCTTAAGATGGTTTGAAACTCGGGCTATATCCTATTTAGTATGACTTTGTCATACGTTGTAAGTTTTGTTTAAATTACAGCAATAACCAAGAAGGAATGGAATGGACTTTGAGAGTAGATATTATGTCATTGTAAATTTGTCACAGTCTAATATTCTATTTTTATCTGAAGGACTTTTATGTGCAGTATTTCAATCTGAGTAGTCCTTATCAAATTAGAATCCAGAAACAGAGATGCGTTATAGTCTCCAAGATTGCGGGAATAAAGTGACTTTATAATAGTGGACAGGCGACTGCGACTTCAGAACACTCTTCTGAATTGCTTCTATAAGCAAATTAGAGGAAATAGAAGCAGACGGGTCTACTTTGATAGAATTTGTGTTTGTTTCGATAGTATTAGAGTTTTGGTTCAAATTCTAGATAATGGAACAGTGACATAAGGAAAGCAGAATATATATTTATGTGAGAAACATATTTCCTGATCGGTAGTTTTAGAAAATATGCAAATAAATATATTTTGTACTCTATTCGTATCAGAATACCCAGCTAAAATAATTATTCTTTCTATTAGAGTTAGCTATTTTCGGAACCAAATTCTTTCTATTAGAGTTAGCTATCTTCGGAACTAAAACTGCTTTGCAATAGTTTTGAAAACCAACAAGCCTCTTGATCAATGTTTTACTTAAAAGAGATGTTGGTGTCTAACAATATAATCGTTAATAGTGTTAAAAATAATTTCTTATAATTGCTGATGATTAGGAAGTCAAAGTAAAAAGTCTGGACGCAGCAAGTGCCTTATGGTAGTGAACTTCCATAGAAATGATCTGGTACCAAATATTTTCTTATCACTTTTTTTCCTTGTAACATAGAAATATAAGTTTTGCTATATAGTTTTATTTTAATATCATAAACTTATCTACCAAATTTAGTTATCATAGCTTTTATATTTTCTGAGATAACATTTTTTTCCGAAAGAAAACCCAAAATTTTCCCGGAAAATCTGGTCCGATTTTCCTGGCTAACTAACTTATCCAAGCCATTTTCAGGAAGGTACATGCCAAATTTTAACAAAATCGGACTATTATAACACATAAAAATTGAAACTGACCCCGGATATGGGTTCTAGGGGTCCTAGTTTGCGCTTATTTGAAGAAATTTTGAATTTTTTCTAAGAAAATTCACTAAAAGCCCACCAAGAAATCCAGACGCAGCAAGTGGGTTTGGGTAGCGAATTTTCTTAATCCATATACCACTATACTTTTTTCTTCAAATGTTTTAGGAAAAATTTAATTTATGGAAGACATTACGTATATCACTATTTTTCGCTAATACTTTTTTATTGGATGCAAAATTTAAAAAAACGGCCTATGTTAAAACAAACTGTAACAAAATGACCTGTTGACGGATCAAACATTTATTTTCTCCCCAATAATAGCCGAAACATTCTTTGGTTTCTTAGTTCGAGAGAAAAAAAGTCTTGACGCAGAAAATGCCTTATGGTAGCGAATTTTCGTAAAAATGTTTCTATTATAAATATGTTTTGTTTTTCAAAGAAGGACATTTGGTTGGCAGTATAACCTATACCTATAATACTGACAATGTAGCATATTTCATTAAAACAGCTTTGATGTTTCAAAACGTAAAAACATTTTCCGAAAATAAACTTAAAAAGTTACAGAAAAACCGGTTCGATTTTCCTGGACAATGAACCTCGTTAAGCAATTTACACAGCTGCCAAGATATGATTATTCACAAACAGCTTTAGGACAAAAATTGAAAAAAAATTTATGAAAATTTGCAAAAATATCTTTTACAAAAATTCACCATTTTTTTCTTACAGAAATTGTCATTGGTAATGTTACACCTAATTATAATTTTCACAAAAATTCGACAACTTTTTTAACAATAACTTACTACATATTTATTATTAATTACCAACATATCACAAAAACCTTATAAAAAATGATTTCTACGGAAACACTAAAAACATTACAGCGAAAACTTTTCAGATTCAGCCACTATTTGAGAGTGCCTGTATACGGTAGCTCGCTTTTTGTGACGAGTAATACAAATAAAAAGCTCTCTGAATGCGTCATTTCCATGGGGCTCCGCTACCTATCGATAAAAACGCCATATCACAATTTGTGATATGTGTTTGTGATATGTGCCAAAAATGCGAAAAGTTGCAAAACTAGTTAAATAACTCAAAAACGATGAACGATATTATCTTTTTTCCTTACAAACATGCATTAACATTCGGTAGAAAATACAAAAATGGAATAACATATGGGGTGTTCTATTTAAAAAAATGTGTATCACCAACGTCTTATGGGCCACCCTGTGATATATTGAGCTTTACCATAGAAAAGCATCACCCTGTATATGTGTAAACAGACAAAAACTGAAACTGACCCCGTATATGGGTTTTAGGGGTTCTAGTTCGCGCTCTTTGAAGAAATCTTCTAAAAACTAAAAATTCATAAGTCGCGATCTTTTCAATAAGAAATTTTTTCTACGAAAATTTGCCAAAATATGGACTATTAAACCATGAACTCTATAGCTGAAAGTACTACCGAAGCACCAGAAAGAGGATCTATTTGAAATGGATTTTCCGACAATATTTTAGTAAAATGAAGGACAGTGATGGTTGAAGCTGAAACTTAAGGCCTTGTAAAACACACTTATGACGATATTTCTTTTTCATAATCCGTATTTGTTTCAGATTCGTTTTTCTAAAAATTGCAAATTTTGACCTTTTAAATCGCAACTTTAATGTTTTAAGTAGAAAAATTATAAAATTTTCAACATATTTTTTCTGCTACTTCTTGACCTGTTCTCGTCAAGAAAACTTCACCGTTGTATGTAATATTCAATTGGTTTTGTTAATCACACAAAATATTTTGTTCTTGTGCTTTCCTCAGATCACCAGTGGTACCCAAATTTTTTTCTTTAAATGCCTATAACTTTTTTTTAACGTAGAGATGTGGATTTCTACATGTAGGGTAAGTTTGATCGTAGAAACGTATACGCCAAATTTGGTTGTCACAGCTCTGTTATTTTCGGTGATACAAAAATTTTCCTGGAAAAACTGTTCCCATTTTCCTGTCTAACGAACTTATCGAAGCCACTTACAAAAGGAAGGTACGTACCCAATTTCATCAAAATCGGCCCATTAGTTTTTGAGTTATCGGTACGATATATATATATATATATATATATATATATATATATATATATATATATATATATATATATATATATATATATATATATATATATATATATATATATATATATATATATATATATATATATATACATATCTCCTCATAAGTGAATTTTTAGTTTTACGAAAAATTCGCTGAAAATACAAATAACAAAATTTTAAAGCAACTTTTTGAGTACGTAGAAACATTTTTGACAACTGAAAGCTGCTAATTTACGATAAACTTTACATTTGGTTTGCCTGTTTTGGTAAATCAAATTTTGACTCGCTATGCAAGTTGCTGATTTTTTTTTTGAATATACCATCCTTTGGCTCCTTTATGTATATATATATATATATATATATATATATATATATATATATATATATATATATATATATCTATATATATATATATATATATATATATATATATATATATATATATATATATATATATATATATATATATATATATAATTCAAACTGACCCTGGATATGGGTTCTAGGGGGCCTAGTTGGAGCTCATATGAAGAATATTTTTTTAATTCAAAAGTCGGGACCTCCTCATTAGTGAATTCTTTTTAAGAAAATTCACTTAAACAATCACTTGTGAAGCCACGGGAAAAGTCTACGACTGTATAAAAGATGGAACGGTTTCAATAAGCTAGGGCAAGAACAAACAACCAGATATGCTATTCGAAATGAATTAAGTCTTAAAAGTTTTTATCTCCTCTTTATACAATTACTTTTTATATAAAAACTGGCTAAAAAACTCATCGGAATAGCAACAATCTGATCAGATAACGGTAAAGTGAAATGAGACTAAAAACAATTGATAAAAAGTGAAGTCCTACTAGGATTAGAACTCGCCATGTAGGAGTCGATTATCCCATGTGCACGGCTTAGCCCACTTGGCCACGCTCGATATGTTTGTACTAGCAGGTATATCCGGTAGTATGATAATGGTCTAACGTCTACTATTTACACCATTAATTTTTGCTTACAATGGCTTTTTTGTTCATATTTTAACGAAATGAAGGAACACAACGACTTAGACACAAATCTGGGACTTTGTTAGTTATTTCGTGTCATATTTTTTACTCACATTTGTACTCCTACCATAATTATTAATTTTGGCGTTTTAACTTTCTTAGATCTAATTAATTAAAAATTAATTTGCCTCTAACTTTTTTCTTTTAACAAAGATATCTGAATTTTAGCACGTAGGAATACCTTTACGGCAGAAACCAGCGTATCAAATTTGGTTGCCCTTCCCGGGAAAACCTGGGCCGATCTTCCTGGCTAAGAAACTTATCCAAGCTGCTTGCAAAAGGAAGGTATTTACCAAATTTTATCAAAATCAGCCCATTATTTTTTAGTGAATTTTTATTTAAAAAAATTCACTAATAGAGAGGTATCGATGGTGAGACTTTGCAAAAATTTTTCCAAATGAGCGCGATCTAGGACCCCTAGAACCCATATCCGGGGTCAGTTTCAATATATATATATATATATATATATATATATATATATATATATATATATATATATATATATATATATATATATATATATATATCCGTCTGATAACTCAAAAAATAATTAACCATTTCAATGAAACTCTATTAATGGCTTGGATGAGTTCGTTAGCCAGGAAAAACGGACGAAGTTTTCCGGGAAAATTTTGAGTTTTCTTTCAAAAATAACAAAGCTGCTTTAATGAAATTTACTATATGTGTTGCTTTGGGAGAGACCTTACCAAGTACCAAAAGTGAACTTTCTAAGTTTATAGAAAATTGAGTTATTCAAATTTTAAGTTTTCTTTCGAAAACATTTTTTTCTCCGAAAATTACAACGTTATTTTAATGAAATTTATTGGATATGTTTCCCTAGGAAAGACCTTACTACATACCAAAACTAAACTATCTAAGTTTATAGAAAATTGAGTTATTCAAATTTGAATCATTTAATAAAAATTCACTACCATAACGTACTTGCTGCGTCCCGAGCTTTTTAGTTATCAGTGTGATACATACATGCATATATATATATATATATATATATATATATATATATATATATATATATATATATATATATATATATATATATAAACATATTAAAATTGAAAGTGACCCTGGATATGGGCTCTAGGAGGACTAGTTCTTGCTAATTTGAAGAATTTTTTTCAAAGTCGGAATCTCCTCATCAGTGAATTTTTTTAAAAGAAAATTCACTAATATAACATAGCGAGTCTAATTTAGTACTTGCTTCTTTGTAAATTTGAGCAGAATACTTGTTGGATCCGCCACTGGCGTCTTGTATTTGTAGGAGTGTTGGATGTGGAACATATCTGTGTATTTCGTCTGGTTCCAGTTAAGTACACAATAAATATCTGGGAATAGGCCAACCCGAACATACATCAGCCGTCATGGACCGGCCGCTACAGCACACATCTTCGACGTATTTCCTGAGGGTTCTCGATCTAATGGAAGCTGACCCGGGCCTTCGGCTTACCAACATCCACCAGTCTTCTAGCCTTAGCCTTATATTACTGCGGTCCCACATCATCCCATACATGCCCAACCCTTGTTCTAGGTTTTATAAAGTCATTTAACAATTTTAATATTATTGTTTCTTACGTTTTTAAATTTAATTTTCACACAAAAAAGCCAGGGCGTAGAAACTGCGTTATAGTAGCGAATTTTCATATTATTTTTCTTAATTTAATAACTTAATTTATCATCAACTTTGAAACTGCAGTTTTGGTATAAAGCATATCCTCCACGAGAGCCATGTGTGCTACATTTGGTCAAAATAGCTTTGTTATTAATTGATGTAAATTTTTTTTACTAAATTACTTCCACATCGTCGCAACGGCTAAATTTAAAGCATTTAATGAAAATTCGCTACCAAAACGCACTTGCTGCGTACGGAATTTCTTTTCTCACAACGATGTATTATATTTCCATGAAAAAGAGGTGTTCGATTTAAAAAAAGAAAATTTGTATCACCAACGACTTATGGAACACGCTGTGATTGTAAAATTATGTAATTAACATAGGTATACAATTTTTTCTCGTATCTTCTATATTAACGGATATATTGAGCTTTTTCTACGACAATTCTCTAAAAATTATAGACTATTGAACCATAAACTCTAACTGCTAAGGCATGAGGGAAAGAGTCTATTTGAAATGAATTTTCTGAAATATTTTAGTAAAGTTCATTAAAGTCTGGACGCAGCAAGGGCGTTATGGTAATGAATTTTCATGGAACTGTTTTTAATGTTAAATATGTATTTTTAAGAGAAAGACATGGATATTAGTAGAGAGTGTAACCTTTATAGTAGAAACAATGTACCGTATTTCATCAAACTAACTTTTTGTTCGAAAAAGTACAAAACTTTTCCGAAGATAAATTAAAAATTTTCCCAAAAAACTAGCCTGACTTTTCTGGCCAACGAACCTCTCCACGTAATTAACACAAAAACTACACTAGCCAAGATATAATTATTCACAAAAAGCTGTTTGACAGAAATTTAAAAAATGTTCACATGCAGATTTGTGAAGATTCTGTCTCAGGGCAATTCGCATTTTTTTACGAAGAAGTAATTTGACAGCGTCCTGTGTATGCATCTCGATTTTTTGACGAATAGTATAATTGAAAAACTCCCTAAATGCGTCATGGGACTCCGATTCCCATTGGTAAACACGCCGTATCACCATTTTTTAAAGACGCAGTCTTCTCAGTAACGATTTTTTTCTATGAAAATTTGCGAAAAAGAATAGACTATTAAGCCATAAACTCTCTAACTGAAACTACTGCCAAATCATCAGAGAAGGGGTCTATTTGAAATGAATTTTCTGCAAATATTTTAGTAAACTGAAGGAGAATGATGGTTGAAGTTGTAACTTAAGACTTTGTAAAACACATTTATAATGACATTTGCTTTACACAGCCCGTATTTGTTTCAGGTTCTCCGTCTAAAAATTGCAAATTTTGTCGTTTCAAATCGCGACTGTGACATTTTAAGAAGAAAAACTATAAAATTTTCTGTTATTTCTTGACCTTTTCGCGTCAAGAAAACTTAATCATTGTAATATCCACACTTTTTTTTTAAATGTCTATAATTTTTTTCCTTTCAACCCAGAGATCTGAAGTTTAATAGTGTAAACCTAAATACCAAATTTCGTTGTCATAGCTTTGTTATTTTCAGATACAAAAATTTTCCGAAAGAAAACACAAAATTTTTAAGGAAAAATTGATCCGATTTTCCTGGATAACGCAATTGTCAAAGCTAATTGTAAAAGGAAGGCACCTACCAAATTTTATCAAAATCGGTCTATTATTTATTTTTTGAGTTATCGGTACAATATATATATATATATATATATATATATATATATATATATATATATATATATATATATATATATATATATATATATATATATATATATATAATAAAATACAAAACATGATACCAAATAAATAAATGTCTGAAATAAACACATGTAAAACCCACGAAATTGTATACTTGTATGTGGGCACATGAAATATAAATAAATAAAAATAAAACATACATCAACTTTTTAAGCTTAACCTAATTCAATTTAATGTGTAGGAATTATCTGCTCACTCAAAACACCAACAGCAAAATAACGCACACAACACCACACAATCAACCAAACACAAAATTTAAGACAACTTGGCGTACAGCAAACACCCACTCAACCAAAAAAAAAAACAAAAAAAAAACAACGCACACTACACCGCACAGCCAACCAAATATACGACCCGTTATATGCCTATCCGTGCACTATACCATGAATCATGTATCTAGATTTCGAAACCCATGTCCTCACCATCCTCACATAAGAACGTAAGGTTAGTGCAGTTCTGATACTGACTGGAAGAGTATTATACATTATTGGTGCAATATAAGTATAACTACGCTGGACCACAGTCTCAATCGCTCTGCTCGTTTGAGCTGCCGCTGCTGCGTTTAACCTGGTTAGGTACGAATACTCTATTCTAGAGACGCGATCATACCTTCTTACGTACGTCAACAAAGACAATGAAAAGAGTTGCCTAACATCATTAGCTCCTGTTTCAGCGTACAACGCTTCAGACGGGTAAGTGTAGCACTTATTATATATTAGTTTCAGGAACCAACGTTGAATTATATCCAATTTTTTCAGGTGACAATTCGACGCAGCACCCCAAACAATAATCCCGTATGTAAGAAGGGGTTCAACTAATGCCGAATAGACCATTCTAAGACACGCCGTTGTCAGAAAGGTTTTCAGGTATTTAAACTTAAACAAAATTGTCCTCAACTTTTTAACAACCACACCAACGTGCTCATCCCAACGCAGATGTTGATCTATGACGATTCCCAAATACCTAACCTTTTGTACCGCCTCAATTTGGATATATTGGTTGTTACAAACTATTTGCAATGTATTAAATGACGGCAAGTGTGGCTTATAGGACGCAAATGCAACATACTTTGTCTTCATCGTGTTAATAGTTAGCCCATTGGCATCAAACCACCCCTTAATATTCACAAAGTAACCTTCAATTTTGGTCTTTAGCCGTTGCCAAGAACAATCTTCATATAAAATTGCAGTATCATCTGCAATACCACTGACTTTACCAGCTGTCTGCACATTAAATAGATCATTGATATACAAACTAAATAACAACGGGCCCAAGGCTGTACCCTGAGGAACGCCAAATTCAACCACCTCAAAATCGTTGCAGCTGTCGTCAATTTTTGTGCACTGCCTTCTAGACCGCAAATAATCCTCAATCAAAAGCAGCGGAACACCCCTAAAATCGATACCCTCCAATTTTCTGAAAACAATCCTGTGATCAACAGCGTCGAAAGCCTTCTCAACGTCTATAAATATGCAGATACTTTGTCTTTGCTTGTCAAGAGCAGAATAAATTTCTGTGGTTAGGGTATTTAACGCATTCTGTGTTGACAGACCCTCTCTGAAGCCAAACTGCGATTCTGCTAAGATGTTATGCTTCTTTAGATAGCTTGTTATTTCTTGACAAATAATTTTTTCGAAAACCTTGGCCACATTCTATAATAAGGATATCGGTCTATAATTTGGCATTTCGTCCCTGTTTCCTCCTTTAAATAGTGGTTTTATTACAGTCTTCTTTAGAATGTCTGGGAAAATACCAAATTCTATGCATCTGTTATCATAGTCAGTGGGACTGCAATAACATACACGAGTTCCCTCAAATTCTCCACAGTGATTGAGTCCAACCCAGGAGCTTTTTTTACCTTCATACTCATTATGCATTCAATAACTTCGGACTCCGATGTAGGTGTTAGAAAAATGCTGTATGGCTTCATGTCTACCTTAAGACTGTCCCCTGAAGACGGTATTTTTGTGCTAATGCTCTCCCAACGGATGAAAAATATTTATTGAATGCGTTGGCTATTTCCCCCGGGTTGGAGTTATTTAACGAGTTATCAGCCCCAAGTTGAATGTTTCTTGCAAGATCCTTTTTCTCTTCTATAGTTAGCCGATTTACCGTCTACCAAAGTTTTTTAGGTGAATTGGGGTGGAGGCATATTTGTCTTTCGACAAAGTTTGCTTTTGCGCACTTGATTATCTCATTTAAGCTATTTCTATATCGCGCAAACTGAAGTCTCTTACCTTCATCACTAGGGTTTTGTATCATTGTTCGGTATAAGCGATCCTTTGTGTATATCGACCTAATTATTCCCTCTGTTATCCAGGATTTACTGGGTCTATTTTTGTTTTTTATCTTAACTCTAACAGTACACCTTTCTAGCACTGATTTTAGATACTTCACAAAATTTTCCGCAGCACTGTTCAAGCTTTCAGAGCCACAAATATTATCCTAATCTGTATGCTCTAGTTCCCTGCGTGCCCTATCATAATCTATGTAACATTTTACCCCTAATTTATTGATTTTAATTTCTTTTTCAGAGTTCACTGGGAGATCCAATAATACAGAAAAATGGTCAGTGATAGAAGTGTGGTAGACCGCGCTCAATATATATATATATATATATTTATATGTATATAGAAATACAGATCTCCTCATTAGTGATTTTTTAAAGAAAATTCACTAATATGAAATAATAAATGTAGAAATTTCATGTCTACACATAAATAGAAAGCAATATGGAAGCTAGGAGTGTAACATTGCTAAAATCAGTATGACGAATTAAAATATTGATGTGGTCACCCTTCGAATAATTCGACCCCTTCACGGACGAGGGTGTGTTTGATATAAAATAGCCACACCCTGGTCCAGTGTACACAATCGAACTTCTCTCGTTGGGAGCAGACTCCCCCAAAACACATTTATAACCAGGGATCAGACCAGTCAAAAATGGAATTCAGAACAACACACTATATTGGCTATATTCGGGGATTTGATATACTAAATTATATAGATGGGACCTCTCGAAACATAGAGACGTTGTTTAGCATTTATACGTTTTTGATCGGTCACGTTTTTCACTGTTAAAAATGAGCCTGATTTCGGGAGATTTGTGTGGAATATATCGAGTTAAATTAGATAGTTGCAGCCGACAGTGACATATAAAGTTCGGTCGGCGACAAAAACCAAATCCCATTCCCTCGAGTCGGCCCTAGTCCGGGCTTATTTAAATCACGAGGGCCTTGGAGACGGCTGATAGCTTCTGACGCCTGCATCCCACAATGCTGCGACGTTGCTTCTCGCTGCCCTCTCGGTAAATATAACCATATACATATCATATGCTGCCTCTTTCCTCCTGTTTCTTGAGCACTGACTAGCCGCATCGGTTATCTTACTTCTTGTTCTTCTGATATACAGTCGTTAGATTAAAATGTTAGCGATGTTTGTCGGGAAACTGCTTGATTTATTTCTCGCTAATAATTATAATATACACAAATGTAGAAACTACTTGTCCAGCTTCACAAGTGTTTGTTTTCTTCTGTGTTCGCTGCTAGACATCATCATTTCATGTCTGATGATGCTGTCAAGCAGCTAAACCGGTTATTATTATTTTTTAATTTCAACAACACACCACGAGGGCTTACAGCCTAAATACTATCGTACCGTGGGTGTCGACAAGGAGTAAAGAGGCAACTTGTTAATTCTGGACTTGAAGATTTGGTGGTTCGGAGGAGAAGGAAAAACATGTGCCGGCAAGGAATTCCACAACTTGGAAGTCCTCGGGACAAAAGAGCGGACATAACAAGATGTTCTATGTCTAGTGACCTGGACAGTAAAAGGGTGCATTCGCTGTGTTCCTCTGGTAGATCTGTTGGTGGCAGCAGGTGGGGGAACTATGGAGGAAAGCTCCTCTGGGCAGTGCCCGTGCAGATATCTATAGAATAGAGATAGGTCACCAACGGCACGTCGGTGGACAAGGGATGGCAGCCTTTGGGTGAGGGTAGGGTCACCGATGAAACGTATAGCTCTCTTTTGAATTGAGTCCAGTATAGCGAATGTAGAAGCGGCAGCTGCACCCCAGATGTGGGAGCAGTATTTGAGGTTTGGCCTTATTTGTGAAGTATATAAGGTATAGAGATTAGCTGGTGAAAAGTATTTGCGAGCCCGGAAGAGGAAACCTAATTTCTTAGCAGCCGCTTCTGCAATTGATGTGACATGTTGGTGCCAATTAAGATTTCGATCCACAGAAATTCCAACAAAAGAAAAGGACTCATTACTTTGAATAACTTGGTTGTTAATTGTGATGGGTCTAGTGCTGGTGTATCTCTTATGAGAAAGAAAGCAAGACTGAGATTTGGTGGGGTTGAATTGTACAAGATTTCTACTTCCCCAGTCTAATATTTTTTGGAGATCCACGGAGACAGAACACTCCATGAGTCTGCGATCCTCATCTAATTGGGCTAAAGAGACAGGCTTAGCATATTGTATATTTGAGTGGAGGGTGCTGTCGTCCGCGTAACTGTGAACTGGATTGGATGTGCTAGAAAGGAGGTCATTTATGTGGAGAAGAAACAAAGTAGGGGCTAAAGCTGAACCTCGGGGAACTCCTGCATTAATTGGATACAGTTTAGAGGAATGGCCATCCACAACAACAGAAATGCTCCTGTTGGAGAGGAAATTAGCTGTCCAGGTACAAAGTTTTGGTGGTAGGCCATAGGTCGGAAGTTTATTAAGCAGCGCTGTGTGCCAGACCTGGTCGAATGCTTTGGATATGTCTAGAGCGACAATCTGGGATTCACCGTGTAGTTCCATAGACTTGTTCCAAGAATGGGTGACAAAATAAAGGAGGTCGGCAGTTGATCTGCGCGGACGGAATCCATACTGCCTGTCGTGGGTTAGACTGTGTTTTTCAAGAAATTTTGGTAATTCGGTGTTTATATACTTTTCCAGCACTTGAGATGACTGAAACGAGAGAAATAGGCCTGTAGTTGCTAGGAAGCGCTTTCGATCCTTTCTTGGGGACGGGTTGCACTCGAGCAGTTTTCCAATTACTAGGGAATATGCCTCTCTTGTAAGATGTCTGAAACAGACGAGTCAGGACAGGAGCAAGTTCTGGTGCGCAATTTTTAAGAACAATTGCTGGGATCTCGTCAAGGCCAGAGGCTTTCCTGGTATTAAGAGAAGAGAGCATCTTTCGTACCTTTCTAGTTTTGAAAATGATATCCGTCATTTTATGCGCGACATTGGCGACTGTTGGTGGTTGAACATTTGGAGGTGGGTTGAGAGTAGAATTGCTGGCGAACAACGAAGCAAAAAGTTCAGCCTTGCCCAGGGCGGTAGAAACAGTTATAGAAAACACTGACATTTGTCAAGCCCATGATGTGTCTCTACATCTGTATTTAGTATGAAATGGTTTCACCAAGTAAGGGTAGCAACAAAAGTAATTCTACCACACTCATGCAGGGTGAAAACAAAATCGTAACACTAAATACAAATTATATTTTTGTATTTTTGTTTCTTTAGCCTGAGTCATTTCTGCGACTATGACCAATCACCGACGTCAGGAGGCAATTTAACTTCACTACCCTAGTAATTTTTCCGGACCCCCCTATTTCCTGTAGGGAGGGTAGAGATTTTTAACGTGCCAAACATCACAAAATGAAGAACAAAAGCTGCTGAAGCACAAATTTAAGACCTTGCTAAACACACTTCCTGTAAAATTTGTTTTCTATAACTCGCATTCGTTTCAGAATATTTGTTTAAAAATCAACAATTTTGACGTTTCAAAGCGCCACTTTGGCGTTTCTAAAGACAAACCCAAAAAAATTTAAAGTGTTTTTCTTCTACTTCTAAATTTATCTATAAATTTTAGAATGTTTCAGTTTAAATAGTTCTAAACCTTAAATAATAAAAGAATCGGATCAGAAGACTTTCGACGAAAATTTCGTAAAGATAAAGGAAGATAATAACGTTTCCAAACACAACAGCTATTTACATTTTCCTGGTAAAACAAAAAAAAAGTCTGGACACAGCAACTGCGTTAAGGTAGTGAATTTTCAGAAAAATGTTTTAAATAGCAAATATGTGTTTCACTAAGTGAAGATTGAAACCTGTGATGAGCACTGACAAGTACACTTGGAGAACCCAAATCACCACAACACATTTAAAAAAGACCTGACGATCGTTTCACTAACCAAGTTAGCGTCATCAGAGAATGAAAAATTCGTTAACGTATGTAGCCCCTATATAGGGTGGCGCATTGAAAACAAAACAGACCGATTTGCGTCAAGAGAAATTGTTTTTTAAGAAACGCTGAAACACGTCAATTTTAATATTGAGTGGGACATATTTTGACATAAAACTCAACTTTGTCACATTAACTCCTTAAGGGTGGTGATAACAACCCTTATATTTTAAATAGAGAACATGGATCGAGTGTTACAGCATTTGAAAGCTCTTTCTTTTCTGAATTCAGCACACTAATTTTTTTGGAAGTTTTATCAACTCATTTAAAAGTTATTCACATTTGAAGATGCAAAAACCGATATCATTCATTCCGATAAGAAATGTGCTGATAGTCGATGTGTTGTTGGTTTGTAAACAAAAAATTGACTATCAGAATATTTATTATCGGAATGAGAGAAATGCGGTTTATTATTTCAGTTTATCGGTCGGTTTGATACTTGGTAGTACTACAGAAAATTAATTTCACAATGGTGTATTCTGTAGAAGAAAGAGTTGAAATAATTACTCTTTTTTTCAAAAACGACGACTGTGCCAACCGTACCACAAATGTGTTCAATGAACGACATCCGAACAGACATGTTAACAGAAAATACATTTTGAAGTTAGTTGCAAAGTTCCGACAAAGTGGTTCAGTAGCCAACAAAGAGACTACTGAGATTGAAGTTTTAGGACAAATTGCTGCAGACCCAACTTTGAGCACGAGAAAATTGGCCACTGTTTCAAACATCAAAAGAAGAACTATTCAGCAAATATTGAAGCATCATAAATTTCACCCGTATAAAATTCAACTTGTACAACAACTGAATGAAGATGATTTTGTTCGGCGGCTGGAGTTTTGTGAAGTTATGACTGAACGAATAGCTGATAACGGGAAAGTTCTGTTCAATATCTGTTTTTTAGACGAGTGTACGTTTTTATTAAACTCTACAGTCAATCATCATAATTGTCGTTATTGGGCAGATTAAAATCCAAGAATTTTTCACGAAGTCCACACTCAAACTCCACAGAAATTGAATGTCTGGACTGGCATTTTTGGAGACCGTTTAATCGGACCAATTTTTCTTGATGACAATTTGAGTGGCGAAACGTATTTGGAGTTACTAGAAGATATCGTTTACCCTCTACTAATTGACATTGTTGAAAATGATGATCGCTATCAAGAAAATCAATTAGTGCTTCAACAAGATGGAGCTCCTCCGCATTTTTCACAACCTGTTAGGGAGTTTATGAACAGAGAGTTTCTAGGACAATGGATTGGGCGTAGAGGTGCTATTAAGTGGCCCCCTAGATCACCGGATTTATTTCCTTTAGACTTCTTTCTATGGGGCCATTTAAAGAGTAGAATTTACACAACATAACCGGAGTCTCAGGAAGAATTACGACGACGCATTGTTGAAGAATACCGCCTAATAACTCCGCAAATGATCCAGAATGTCAGAGCGCGGCTTGAACAAAATTTTTACTTTTGTATGGAAGCTGGTGGTCAACAATTTGAACACTTACTTAACTGAATGAACATTTTTGAACGTTTGGTTTTATTTTTTAGTTCTTTTTAACGAAAAATTGACTAATTAGTGCATTTCTTATCACAATGAATGAAATACGTTCTTGCAACTCCAACTGTGAATAATTTTTAAACGAGTTGATAAAACTTCCAAAAAAATTTGTGTGCTGAATTCAGAAAAGAAAGAGCTTTCAAATGATGTAACACTCGACCCATGTTCCCTATTTAAAATATAAGGAATGTTATCACCACCCTTAAGGGGTTGATGTGACAAAGTTGCGTTTTATGTCAAAACATGTCCCCCTCAATATTAAAATTGACGTGTTTCAGAGTTTCTAAAAAAAAATTTCTCTGGACGCAAATCGGCCTGTTTTGTTGTCAATGCGCCACGCTGTATAATCTATGCATCACCAATATTGTATAAACATTGCTTGCTACATAGGTAAAGTTGGGTCATTTAAAAAGTATAGGAGTGTATTATCTATATGCTAGTACATATGTATATAGTATCCGATATTGGGGGAGTTTAGAGTTAATCGCTTTGAAAATGTGTAAGTGGCATTAAAACCGTAGCCATGAAAATTTGACAACACAGTTACACTTATACACACACCCACACACAGATACACCAACACACAAAATGAAGCAATAAGGATAGATTTAGCAAATCGTGTCTATATCAACCTACTTTGATTAGCAAACTAAGACCTAAACTTTACATAAACTCAAGGACCATACATACTACTACAAATAATAGATCGTCCAAATATGTAACACAAAATTTCGGAAATCATGGAATTTAAACCACATAATTCTTGCCTGATACGTACCCCAATATTCTCATTAACTGAATGAGTGAAGACTGGAACCTGTAATGAGCACTGATAAGTACAATTTGAAGAACCCAATTCACCACAATGCAGTTTTTAGACCAGCCAATCGTTTCGCTAACAAAGTTAATGTCATCGAAGGGATGAATAACCTAAACGAATAAAAACTAGAACTTCTATTCATGTTAGTTTTAAAGCAGTTGCGAATATGTATACCTTCCTAGAGGACGCTGTTTGCAACTACTTGGAACCTAATCGATAAATAGTAGTTTTAGTTTTTATCGGCTTAGTTTATTCATCCCTTTGGCGACGGTAACTTTATGAGCGATCGTCAGGTGTAAAAAATGTATTGTGATGAATTTTGAGAGAATTTACTTATTTTCAATAACTGAACTAAATACATCTTTTTCACTCACAGTCTAGTAAAGTACTGAACTAAAATGCAAGGTAATGATTCAGTTGCTATTTGTCAGTTACCATATGACATCTGCACACAGTAGGCTTAGAGGTGAGACAGAGGAGCGTCACCTAATGCCTAATGATTTCCCGCACCCTTCAACCCTTTAGTCCTTAGCCCCCCACTGTGTCTGCTCAAAACACGTCTCCACTCAATGGTTATACCCAATACTCGATACGGCACCTATACAGCCACATATCCCTTCACATATCCGATTATTTTTTGTTGAAAATGTACTCCCTAAAAGGGTGGTTCGTTTACATAGAAAAAAATCGCAATGCACTTTTTAAAATCATTATTAGAATTAATGTGTGTGGAATGATGTAGTATTTATTTTAGAAACTGCCAGAAATCATTACTGGGTTAATATTATATGTTCTTTTTAACTGCACGTTCTTGTATCGTTTTGTTGGATAATTTTACACATTATCATCACAGTCTGAAGCGATGTTACCTTGTTGTTACAAACATGACGTTCTTTCTTTCCAACGGTTCTTTTCACTTCATTGAAGTTTTCACATTTAATAACAGATTTTCCTGAAGTGGCTTTACTTTTAGTGAATTTTCGTAGAAAAAATTCACTAATGGGGAGATCCCGACTTTTGAATTTTGAAAAAAAAATTGCAAATGAGCGCGAATTAGGACCCCTAAAACCCATATCCGGGGTCAGTTTATATATATATATATATATATATATATATATATATATATATATATATATATATATATATATATATATATATATATATATATATATATCACACCAACAACTCAAAAAATAATGGGCCGATTTTAATAAAATTTGGCATGTACCTTCATTTTCTAAATGGCTTGGATAAGTTCGTTAGTCAGGAAAATGGGACGAGTTTTTTCGGGAAAATTTTGAGTTTTCTATCGAAACAAATTTATATCTCCGGAATTAGTACACGGGTTTATATTATTATATGTAAGCTACTTACCAAAATTTAACTCTGTAGGTTAAAGGACAAAAAAGTTACAAGCATTTGAAGAAAAATAAATTTTGGTTTTCCTCGAAACGTCAAAGTCGCGAATTAAACGTCAAAATTGGTAATATTTAGGCAATGAACCTGAAAGTAATATGAGCTATGGAAAGAAAATGTCTCAAGAAGAATGTTTTACAAACCCTGAACTCTTGGTTTCAATCGTCATTGTCCTTCATTTTACTAAAATATTCCCAAAAATTCATTTCAAATAGACCCTTTTTCTGATGCTTTGACAGTAATGTTGGCTATAGAGTTTATCGTTTAATGGTATATCATTTTTGTCGAATTTTCGTAAAAAATCATTAAAGTTCAATATATCCGTTATTATACAAGTTACGAAAAAAAATAATTGTATACATTAATTATAGGGTGTCTTGAGCTACATCTTAAAAAGTATTTCCACAATCACAGGTGGCCCATAAGTCATTGGTAACACGCCCTATGTTATTGCATTTTTGAATTTTCCATCAAAATATAATACATCTTTGTAAGTGCGTTGTGGTAGCCAATTTTCATTAAATGCTTTAAATTTGAATAGCTCAATTTGCTATTAACCTGAAAGGTTTACCAGGAAACCAGTTTTTTCTGGAACAGTTTTAGTTTACTTTTGGAAATTTTTGTACATTTTCAAACAATAAAGTTATTTTGATGAAACATGGCACATTGTTTCTACTATATAGATTATACTGGTAACTGAATTTGATGCCTGCTTTCTTAAAAAAACATATTTGCTATTAAAAATATTTTTATGAAAATTCACTACCTTAACGCACTTGCTGTGTCCAGAGTTTTTCCTTTTATGGAACTTTCGTAGAACAAAATCGCAAAATCCGATCGCGATTTTTGAACTAAAAAAAATGTCTCAAATGAGCGCAAACCAGGCTCTCTTGGACCCATATCTTGGGTCAGTTTTAGATTTTATAAAGTAATCACAGCGATAACTTAAAAAATAATGTACCGATTGTGATAAAATTTGGAAAGCGTCTTCTTGAATAAGTAGCTTGAATGAGTTCGTTAAGCACTCCCATAGCACCAGTTTTTCCGAGAAAATGTTACCTTTTATTTCCGATAAATATTTGTACCTTCGAAAATAACAATAGTCTGGACGCAGCAAGTGCATTATGGAAGTGAATTTTCATAAAAACTGTTTTCAATAGCAAATATGTCTTGTATCTAAAGAAAGCAGGCATCAAATTTGATTAGCAATATAACCTATTAAGTACACTTGGAGAACACCCAAATCACCACAACACATATTTCAGAGACCTTACGATCGTTTCGTTGACCAAGTCAACATCTTCAGAGGAAGAAAAATTCTAACATAAAAAACTAGATCCCGTATATTTATATCGCGTCAAAGAAAACGAACTAGTCCGAAGGAAAGTTGTCGTACAAGAACGATCGTTAGTTTATTGCGCAGTGAAACAGGTCGGAGACCTGCTTTAATCTTTTGGTCGACAAATTTATGACCCTTATCTAATATAGGTTTAAAAAGGACCGGCGTTCTTTAAAGAGAACAGCACGTTTCCTTTCGATCTAGAACTTTACAATGTGGATATTGGTTTATGCCGATAAAGACATCTGCTGAGATAAACAACATAAACTCAAATCATCTCTTTTAAAAATAGTAGTATTTTTAAAAGAGATGATTTGAGTTTATGTTGTTTATCTCAGCAGATGTCTTTATCGGCATAAACCAATATCCACATTGTAAAGTTCTAGATCGAAAGGAAACGTGCTGTTCTCTTTAAAGAACGCCGGTCCTTTTTAAACCTATATTAGATAAGGGTCATAAATTTGTCGACCAAAAGATTAAAGCAGGTCTCCGACCTGTTTCACTGCGCAATAAACTAACGATCGTTCTTGTACGACAACTTTCCTTCGGACTAGTTCGTTTTCTTTGACGCGATATAAATATACGGGATCTAGTTTTTTATGTTAGAATTTTTCTTCCTCTGAAGATGTTGACTTGGTCAACGAAACGATCGTAAGGTCTCTGAAATATGTGTTGTGGTGATTTGGGTGTTCTCCAAGTGTACTTATTAGTGCTCATCACAGGTTCCAGTTTTCACATAGTGAATATAACCTATATTATAGTAGAAAATATGTACCGTATTTCATCAAAATGTTTGAAAATGTACAAAAATTTCCGAAAATAAACTTCAAATGTTCCCAAAAAAACTGGTTTCCTAGCCAATGAACCTTAAGTTAATAGCAAATTGAGTTGTTGAAATTTAAAGCATTTAATAAAAAATTGCTACCAAAACGCACTTGCTACGTCGCGAATTTCTTTTCTCACAAACATGTATTATATTTCGACAAAACATGAGAAAATGCATAAGAGGTGTTCGATTAAAAAAAAAGAAAATTTGTATCACCAATGGGTCATGCTGTGATTGTAAAATTAATTCCATAAGATGCAGCTCACGACAATATATAAATAACATATACAATTTTTTCTTGCATTTTGTATGTATATTATGTAAAATTACAGTTTTTAAGTGTCTCAAAAACGAAAAATGCATCCCTATAAACTACAACACGTTCAAGAGTTGATTGACGGTGATTCTGATAAAATACTGCAATTTTGTGAACAACTGCTGGACATGTTACATAGAAATGTTATTTCTTCCGCTGACGTTCTGTTTTCCGATGAAGCAACATTTCTTTTGAATCGTGATGTAAACAGGCAAAATTGCAGATACTGGGCTTCCAAAAACCCCCACTGGATGCGACAAACACAAACTCAGCGTCCTCAGAAGTTTAACGTTTGGGCTGGTATTATTGGTGATCACGAGTTGGACCTGTTTTTATAGAAAATCTAAACGATCCAAGGTATTTAGAAATGCTAAGAGAACAGGTTGTCCCAATGTTAGCAGAATTGTATCCAAATGTAATGGAACCTAATATTCCCCATGAAAAGATATGGTTTCAAGAAGACGGTGCACCGCTCCACTTTGCTCTTCAAGTACGGAAGTATTCACATTAAGTATTTCCACAAAGAAGGATTGGACGAAGAGGTTTCGTAGAATGGCTCGCTAGATCACCAGATCTTACACCTCTTGATTGCTTTTTACGGGGATACCTTAAAAACAGAGTGCACGAAACGCAAACTGCCGATTTAGATGATTTGAAAATAAAAATAACAACAGAAATGAGGAACATAACGTCCGACGTGTTAAACAGAGTTAGGAAAGAATTCCAGAGCAGATTATTTCGTTGTGTGCAAGTGAATGGAGAACATGTTGAACATTTATTATAAGAAAGGGACGTTTTTATTAAGTGAATGGAGAACATGTTGAACATTTATTTTAAGAAAGGGACGTTTTTATTAAGTTTATCTTCGAAATTTAAATTTCAGGGTAAACTGTTTAGTTTTAATATTCCGATATTAAATTTCCATCCTGTATTGAAAACTGTAATATTAGGCCATACATATGGGGTATCCCTGCATTCAGAAAATGTGATCTATCGAATTGTGGTGAAAAAACGTTGGGTTGCTATTTAAGAAAAAGGATAAAGTGGTGGGGGTAAAATGGTGGGAGTTTAATTTATTTAGCCATGATTATAAGAGAATGTTCGACAAATTAAACGCGTTTCTCAGCGTTTTCCACAAAATCTATTTTTTTGCTGAATAATGAATTTTATTCCATAAGTGTGTTTGACACTGTATATATCTGTAAATCGCTATTATATAAGTTGAAGTTGTTTTATTGTCTTTCAAAACCAGGGTAAATACGCTAAAAAATATTTCTTACAAAATAAATTTACCGAGTAAGGACAGTCAGAATCGACGAAACGTGACTCGTGTTTCATTTAAAACATATGCAGCCTTACGAGTTTGAAAAAATAAAAGGAAGCAATCTATATTTATGGGTGATGAACGTAAGCAGACTATATAAATGTAAGGGATGAAATTTGCCATCATCGGCCGAAAGCATATTAAAAATTCAAGAAAAAATAAACCGAACATGATGATATCAGACATAAAGCAGCAGCGAGCGAGCGGGGAATATATGAAGTAAAATAGTCTGAAGACGGGCTCGGGATCAGAGTCAAAGTAAGCGACTGGAACTCGGGTGGTTTGTGACTGGAGACTATAGAAAAAGGGACTGGTGTCCTTGCATTAAAGGAGCTTAGATCCCGTAGACCTCGCTCGCATCACAGGTCCCGACAGATTGGCTACACCTAATCCTATGCCCGATATTATATGTATATTTTCTTTCCTCAGACAGCTCTCCTTCCTATTCATTGATAAACCCCTCTTACTATATTGAAAAATATACCCGCAACATAAGCATTCGTTTGGACGTTAATTTTTTAATCAACTCTCTAACATATTAGAACTTTTTTACTTACATCATTTATCCAGCAATCCAGAAACAAGAACTAATTTTATGGCATAATAAATACACTTAAAAACATAAGAGGAGACTAAATTTATGAAATAAATAGAACATCTCAAAATATTGTCTTGTATTTTGTCTCTATAACGCTGGTCTATTTCAGGGGCTATGGATAGCCACAGACTACAAGAAGCAGTTTCACTTCAGTACTATGGAAATTTTGCATACATTCGTCATCTGCGTAAATGGGTGTAGGGATCTTTAACGTGCCCCACATGGAATGATACACGGGAACAATGGCTCTACGCCACCTCGACCGCCCCTTAGCGCAACTGAGATGTGGCACTATGAAACAATCATGTGTTGCTCAACATATTTGGGATAATAATTACCACCTAGGTAAGGAAAATGCCAAACAACTAATCAAAGGGTTTAGAAAATTACGACAATTAGGCGCATACGAAAGTTTGCATGCCTCTGATGACGCCAACGCTGCTACCGAAAAATCCTCAAGTGTTAAAAGTTGTATAGTGGTAAATTAAGTTCATAATAGTGTTGCCAGATGGTCACCCATCCAACTATTTGCCGTACCCGACATTGTTTAACTTCGGTGATTGATGTGTTTAACTCAGTGTGGCCCTGCATATATATATATATATATATATATATATATATATATATATATATATATATATATATATATATATATATATATATATATATATATATACATAATATACTAGGTGTCCATTGTAAAATTGTAAAATGTTGCACCAGGCTATTCCCCAGAACTGCTGAGAATTTGGAAAAAAACTAAAAAAATGTCGATTTTGCTTTCACGGGGGACACTTTTTTTAACAGTAACAGAATTTGTTGCATACAATACTAGCAGGTTGAGGAGGGAAGGTAGGTGGAGTGACACCTTTTTGGAAAGCTCTTTTAATTCTCTTTTCGAAGCTGCAGTTTTAAATTCTACTGCTTGGGTTTTTAGATATTTGCTTTCAAACTTAATCTGTGATTTAAACATTTACTGACTAGTTTTTTAGTGAATTTTCGTAGAAAAAATTCACTAATGGAGAGATCCCGACTTTTGAATTTTGAAAAAATTTTTGCAAATGAGCGCGATCTAGGACCCCTAGAACCCATATCCGGGGTCAGTTTCAATTTTTATATGTTTATATATATATATATATATATATATATATATATATATATATATATATATATATATATATATATATATATATATATATATATATATGTATGTATCACACCGATAACTCAAAAAATAATAGGCCAATTTTGATAAAATTTGGCACGTACCTTTCTTTTGTAAATGGCTTGGATAAGTTCGTTAGTCAGGAAAATCGGATTAGGTTTTCTGGGAACATTTTGAGTTTTCATTCGAAAAAAATTCTTATCTCAAAAAGTAATAAGCCGATTTTAATAAAATTTGGCATGTACCTTCCTTTTGTAAATGGCTTTGACAAGTTTGTTAGTCAGGAAAATCGTATGAGGTTTTCCGGGAGAATTTTGAGTTTTCATTAGAAAAAAATTCTTTTCTCAAAAACTAATAAGCCGATTTTAATAAAATTTGGCATGTACCTTCCTTTTGTAAATGGCTTTAAAAAGTTTGTTAGTCAAAAAAATCGGACGAGGTTTTCCGGGAAAATTTTGACTTTTCATTTGAAAATTTTTTTTATCTCAAAGAATAATGGGCAGATTTTGATATAATTTGGCATGTACCTTTCTTTTGTAAATGGCTTTGACAAGTTCGTTAATCAGAAAAATCGGACGAGGTTTTCCGAAAAAATTTTGAGTTTTCATTTGAAAAAAATTTTTATCTTAAAAAATTAAAAATCTATGATAACCAAATTTGGTAGGTAGGTTTACGATATAAAAAGTAAACTATATACCAAAATTTAGATTTCCATGTTACAAGAAAAAAAAGTTATAATAAAATATTTTGTGCCAGATCATTTCTATGAAGATTCACTACCATAACGCACTTGCTGCGTCCCGAGTTTTTAGATATTAGATTTCAAAACTTCGAAGCCAGCGGTGGTCATTTTGGGCAATTATTAAATTACAAATAGCATTGCCAATTTTTGTTTGACAAAATACTCAAATCTCTTTTGCCATAATAAGTAACAACTGGAATGCAATATTAGTGGAGCCACACATTTTAACTTGAACATGAGGAAAATGTTTTTGAAGTCATGTAATGTATAGGGCGGGAAGCTGTATTTCGAATAACCAGGACATGGAGAGAATAGAAACTATTGAACTGTGAACAAAATGAGAAAGACAAGGTACGCCCGATAGAAAAATCAATAAAAGTGTGCTAGAAGAGGTGAGAGAAGAAAGGTGGTTGCTGGAAGGAGTTAGAAAGAGGAACGTAAAATTTTTTGGTCAATTTCTAAGACAGATTAATTTTGTGACAGCATTATTTAAAAAAACAACTACTTAGAAAAAAGGGGAGATGCAGACCATGAGCTTCTGGAAAGCCTGGCCAAGTTGCTTACAGCGAAATGAACAAAACGGCTGTAGACAGGGAATCATTGTTGCCACGGCAAGGCGACGTCGCCTTTTGACTGTAATGATAGTGAATTCTGGAAATCTGCAAAACTTTTCAAAAGTTGAAAATGTGATTTTTACTATGAAATTTTACAATAAATACATAATTCAAAATTTCAGCCTGTGGGCTGATGTTCAAGATACGAAGTTTTAAATGGTTGATACATAAAAAAAGTCTGGACTCAGCAAGTGCGTTATGGAAGTGAATTTTCATAACAATGTTTTAAATAGCAAATGCGAGCAGGCATCAATCTGTAGCCTATGTAGTAGAAACGATGTACTCTTTTATCATAATTACTTACTGTTTGAAAATGCACAAAAATTTTCCGAAAATAACCTTAAATGTTGGTTTTCTAGCCAACAAACATTACGTTAATCTCCAATTGAGTTATTGAAATTTGAAGGACATAAGGAAAATTCACTACCAAAACGCACTTACTGCGTCCAGATTTTTTCTTACAAACATGCATCATATTTCGATAAAAAAATGCAAAAATGCATTAACGAATTTGTTCTACGAAAATTAGCAGAGGGTTCGCAGAACACTCCTCTTGCAACATTTTCTTTTCACAATCCGTATTTGTTTCATGTTCTTTACCTAAACATTGCCAATTTTGACGTTTCAAATCGCGACTTTGACGTTTTGAGAAAAACTCCATTTTTTTCTTTAACTGCCCATAACTTTTTTGTCTTTAACCTTAGAGATCTAAATTTTGGTGCGTAGTTCACTCTTTATAATACAAACAGGCGTACCAAATTTCGTTGTGTTTGTTTTGTTATTTAGGGAGATATATTTTTTTTTTTAGAAAGAACATACGAAATTTTCCGGGAAAACATGGGTGGATTTTTCTGGCTAACGAACTTATCCAAGTCACTTGCAAAAGGAAGGTACTCACCAAATTTGATCTAGATCGGCTTATTATCTTTTGAGTTATCGGTGTGATAACTATATATATATATATATATATATATATATATATATATATATATATATATATATATATATATATATATATATATATATATATATATATATATATATATATATATATATATATATATATATATATATATATATATATATATGTGTGCATGTATGTATCACACCGATAACTAAAATGCGCTGATTTTGATTAAATTTGATAAATACCTTCCTTTTGCAAGTGGCTTGGATAAGTTTGTTAGCCAGGAAAATCAGCACAGATTTTCCCGGGAAATTATATCTCCGTAAATAACAAAGTAAGGGCAACCAAATTTGATACGCTGGTTTCTGCCGTAGAGGGATTCCTAAGTGCTAAAATTCAGATCTCTTTGTTGAAAGACAAAAAAGTTAGAGGTAAATTAATTTTTTAATAATTAAATCTAAGAAGGTTAAAACGTCAAAATTGATAATTATGGTAGAAGTACAAATGTGCAAAATGTGAGAGAAAAATATGACACGAAATAACTAACAAAGCCAGAGATCTGTGTCTAAGTCGTAAGTTTCCTCAATTATATATATATATATATATATATATATATATATATATATATATATATATATATATATATATATATATATATATATATATACATATATATATATATATATATATATATATATATATATATATATATATATATAAATTTAAACTGACCCCGGATATGTGTTCTAGGGGGCCTAATTAGCGCTCGTTTGAAGAAATTTTTTTTAATTCAAATGTCGGGATCTCCTCAGTGAATTTTTTTAAGAAAATTTACCAATAGGTATTTCAATAAACATGGCTATAAATTTATAAAGCCAAAAGTATATAGAATATCGCATAGAATAACTAGGCGAAACGGTTTCTCACGCTTTTTTATACCTGCCTTTCCCTTACAAAAGTCACTAATATCCTACTTGGAAAACACCCTTATCTTCCACCAGTTTTTTTTTTACCTGAAGTGTATATTAACCCTTATATCCCTGTACGGTACAAATAATGCTCAAAATTCGATTATACGATTACATTACCCATCGAATCTGAAAGTGTTTCGGTTACTTTTATTATATTTCACATGTTATATCAAGTGGAATAACAAGTTTTGGACATGATTTAAAAGGGCAGAATTTTGTTATTTTATTAAGAAGATTTATGCCGGCGTTCTGGTAGCGGATCTTTCCATTTATCTATGAATTTATGGTAGTGAATTTTTGTAGCAAATATTCAGTGAGGTAGCCAGTTATATCTCGGGGTCCCGGGGTGTCCGGGGCTGGATGTCATCCCTTGTAAGAGACGAGGGTTCAGGGGTGAAAGTAGTGGAGATTGTCGACCCTCTGTTATCAGCTAGCGGCCAGCTTCGCGAGGTATTACCATACCCAGCCGGGAATAGCCGATATAACAGACCCAAACTCCCTCTGCCTCTGACCAACCCTCCCCCAATCCCCTGCTGTAGCTCCCGCTTTACTCTTTCTTTGCCTTTGTCTAGAAAAAGCGATCGAGCGTGTTATTTTAATTATTTGAAAAAAGTTTGCACACAAATTTGTCTCAAGACAAAATGCATATCGTAATATTATGCAGTGGGGTGTCAATCACATTTTTAACAGACTTCAAAAAAAGGAGGAGGTTCTCAATTCGCCTGTATGTTTTTTTTATGTGTGTTACCTCAGAACTTTTTTCTAGGTGAACCGATTTTGATTATTCTTTTTTTATTTAAAAGCTGGTTCTTCTCATGTGGTCCCATATAAATGTGATCAGGATATGACCAGTAGTTTTTGAGTTATCCTTAATAATGCGTATTTAATTGACTTCAACTACGTTGAGGATGTTCTTGTGTGTTACCTCAGAACTTTTTTCTAGGTGAACCGATTTTGATGATTCTTTTTTTATTTGAAAGCTGGTGCTTCTTGTGTGATCTCATATAAATGTGATCAAGATCCAACCAGTAGTTTTTGAGTTATCGTTAATAATGCGTATATAATTGACTTCGATTACATTGATGATGATTGTGGATCACACCGTTGCGCTTCCGTCTAATTAAATCAGATATAAAGCTTCAGATTCACTAAAATAAAGAAATAAACCAAAATTTTAACAAAATGGAAAACCGAGTTCACAAAAAAAATTATTCTAAAACAAAAATGCGCTAAAAAGTAAAAAATAATTGCGTATTCTTCTGTCTACAACTTACAATCAACTTATTTTTTCCACTCAATGTACGATCAATGCATTTACCACGCAAGAATGTAGGTACCCACTTAAACTTAATTTCTAACTCAACACATACCTATGACTAATAGACAGTTATCAAAATATTTATTTAGAATTCACCTAAGCAGAAAGTTTTAAATATATGTGTAGACTGCTTAAAAGACAATCAAATTATTAGGATCATATAATGTAAAATTATTGTTATTTTTGGAGTCGATGTCAGCCAAGATGGGTTTGTAACTACTTAACCTGAAATGTCTTACTATATAACAATTGGCATACACACTTTACACACATAGACGCAGCGCGGGCGGGTCGATTGCGCGTGCGCGCCCAGAAGAATGGTTGGAGGGGTATAGCCGAGTGAGCGAGACAAACGCGTACGCAAATTCATTTGTAAAAAGGTTCAATTAGGTATTGATATATTGTCGTTTCAAGGTCCCAGGATATTGTCACAGTATATTGTATAAAATTTCATCTGTAAAATAGATTTCATAAGGTATTCTCGTATTATTAATGTAAGGTATATTGTCGTATTTCTTTGGCTGACACCGACTCCAAAAATAACAATAATTTTACATTATATGATCCTAATAATTTGATTGTCTGTTAAGCAGTCTACACATATATTTAAAACTTTCTGCTCAGGTAAACTCTAAATAAATATTTCGATAATTGTCTGTTAGTCATAGGTATGTGTTGAGTTAGAGATTAAGTTTAAGTGGGTACCTACATTCTTGCGTGGTAAATGCATTGATCGTACATTGAGTGGAAAAAATAAGTTTATTGTAAGTTGTAGACAGAAGAATACGCAATTATTTTTTACTTTTTAGTGCATTTTTTGTTTTAGAATATTTTTTTGTGAAGTCGGTTTTCCATTTTGTTAAAATTTTTGTTTATGTAGAATCGATTTGACTGAATGTGATAAAAAGTTATTGCATTTGAAACTTACGATAAGTATTCAATACACTGAGAGAACCTCACCTTAAGATTTATCGCAGTAAGTGAAGAGTGGAAGCTGTGATGAGCACTGATAAGTGCACTTTTGAAGAACCCAATTCACCACAACACATATTTAGGTAACTGACCATAGTTTCTAGAATTTTCCATCCTCTGATGCCGCTAACCTTGTTGGTGAAACGATCGTCAAGTTTTGGCGACAGGTGGACGGATATCGCTAATGATCTCAAGTAGTTTTATGAAAGGTTAGTTGGGCTGATAAAATTAGATATACTTTTCAAACTTGTCGATTGCTAACGGAAACCTAACGCAAGCCAAAGAGGAAGTATCCACATCTGTATTCCTAATCTATATTACTAAAGCAGCAAGGAAAAAAAGCATCAGATTTTGACAGTAAATGGATGAATGTAAATAATGTTCAATTTGTTAGATTTTGATGATTTAAAAAGTGATTTAGGCGGACGTGATGGACGCATTGAGTGGTGAACGGTGACGATGGAGCGGGTAGGAGCGACACGGCCCGAAGAAACGGTTTTTAGAACGTCGCCGGGAACGAATGGTAAGCTGCAGGAAAAGGGGGCACGTCCCAAATGTAAAGGGGCGAATTTTATCGAGGCACAATTTTTTTGGGGATTCTGTGGTTAAAAAAATCTGAGAAACAAGAGCAAAAACTGGATTTTTGACCTAAAAATGTGCTCCGATGAGGCGTCTATTGCCTCTGTAAATATGGCACTACGAAAAGTGCAATTACAAAAAACACAATCTCCATAAAATTTTACATGGAATAGGCCGGTCCTTATTCTTTTAAAGTCGACGGGATTTTTTTTATTAAACACCAAAGTTGAAGAACCTTCTGGAGAGCAGCTGGTTGTGCGTGAAATTAATCTACCTTGCACAATTCACATCAGCGGAATTTTTGACAGCGAAGGTTTAAAAATTATTTGCTCAAACGTCAAAATTTGCGATAGTTTGCAAGCTAATCACAACGTGTACGTTACGTCTAGAATTAATATAGTGCCCGATTAACCCCGATCGACTATTAAAGTGTTTATCCACAGATTAGGTCAATTAATTGACCTTGTTAATAAAAAAGCCATTTTTAAACTGATCCTTTTCACCTATTTTTAAGGTTGACAAGGTCATTTCCAATAATTTTATTGTTTGACGCTCACATTTCATCTGACAACTGTCATGTTGCTATAAAGCGTTTTAGGAGAAGGTCGTCTAAAGTTTTTGCAACAAGTTAGGCACTATCTGTGTGCGCATAATTATTTATCAACTGATTATGAATGAGATGGTGAGTAAACTCAGTTTTCTGTTTATAATATAATATAGGTTAAGAAGTTGTGTCAACATTATCCATTTTAGTTCTTCCGTTTTTACACAGTGATTTTTTAAACAAGTTTATCTGCAGTTTTTACGAGTTTTCCATATATTATTTAATTCTAAGTGGTTTTTAAACGTTAATATTGTCTATTCTTATCATTACATTAAGTTTTTATGTCAATTTTAATGGGAAAATGCTTTAAAAATATACTTTTTAAATGACCTGTCACATTTTTAGTGGTATAACTTCTTATGAATACATCTTTTATGATACTTGTGTAAGCGCGCATATGGCTATAAATCGAATCTTTATTTAGCTCTACGCGGCGGCCACTACTTTCCATTTTTAATAGCCTAATTTTGTAATTTAATGCCAAATAGAAAGGCCTATCCTGAAATGCAGTTTGTTTTTCCGCTTCTTCTTTCCTTCTTTTTCTTACAAAGATAATTTGGTTAAGCTTTTTTAAATATTTCAACAACACACCACGAGGGCTTACAGCCTAAATACTATCGTACCGTCGGTGTCGACAAGGAGGAAAGAGGAAACTTGCTAATTCTGCACTTGAAGGTTTGGAGGTTCGGAGGAGAAGGAAAAACATGTGCCGGCAAGGAATTCCACAACTTGGAAGTCCTCGGGACAAAAGAGCGGGCATAACAAAATGTTTTATGTCTGGTGACCTGGACAGTAAAAGGGTGCATTCGCTTTGTTCCGCTGGTAGATCTGCTGGGGGCAGCAGGTGGAGGAACTATGGAAGACGGCTCCTCTGAGCAGTGCCCGTGCAAATATCTACAAAAGAAAGAGAGGTCACCAACAGCACGTCGGTGCGCAAGGGATGGCAGCCTTTGGGTGACGGTAAGGTCACCGCTGAGACGTATAGCTCTCTTCTGAATGGAGTCCAGGATAGCGAGCGTAGAAGCGGCAGCGGTACCCCAGATGTGGGAGCAGAATTCAAGGTTTGGTCTTATTTGTGAAGTATATAAGGTATGGAGATTAGCTGGTGAAAAATATTTGTGAGCCCGGAAGAGGAAACCTAATTTCTTAGCAGCCGCTTCTGCAATCGATGTGACATGTCGGTGTCAATTGAGATTTCGATCCACAGAAATGCCAACAAGTGAAAAGGACTCATTACTTTGAATAAATTGGTTGTTCATTGTGATGGGTCTAGGGCTGGTGTATCTCTTATGAGAAAGAAAGCAAGACTGAGATTTGGTGGGGTTGAATTGTACAAAATGTCTACTTCCCCAGTCTAATATTTTTTGAAGATCCACGGAGACAGAACCCTCCACGAGTCTGCAATACTCATCTAGTTGGGCTAAAGAGACAGGCTTAGAATATTGTATATTTGAGTGGAGGGTGCTGTCGTCCGCGTAACTGTGAACTGCGTTGGATCTGCTAGAGAGAAGATCATTGATGTGGAGAAGAAACAGAGTAGGGGCTAAAGCAGTACCTTGAGGAACTCCTGCATTAATTGGATACAGAGGAATGGCCATTCACGACAACAGAAATGCTCCGCTTGGAGAGGAAATTTGCTGTCCAGGTACAGAGTTTTGGTGGTAGGCCAGCTGAGTAAACTGGCTATCCGGTAGGAACAGTTTGTCAACGAAATGTTAAGTACTACTAACGCAGCAAGTGCGTTATGATAGAGAGTGTGGTATAAATTATAAAAAAACGAACAATTTAAAAATAACATATATCGACGCAGCCAGTGTGTCACGGTAATGAACAATAATGTAATTGATACATATTATGGGAGCAATATCGACGAAGTAAGTGCGTCACGGTAATGAACAATAATATAGTTTATACATATTATGGAAGAAATACTGGCGCAGCAAGTGTGTCACGTGAAGGTAGATCCATGCGAAAAGGCTGATCCATGCGGAAATGAAGATCCATGCGAAAAGGTAGATTCATGTGTAAAGGTAGTTTCATGCGCAAAGGTACTTTCATGTGTAAAGGTAGATTCATGCGAAAAGCTAAATGCTTTCCCGAAGATGGATCCATGCGGAAAGGTAGATCCATGCGTAAAGGTAGAATCATGTGCAAAGGGAGATCCATGCGCTCACTAATTTTATACTAATTGTGTCCTGATTCAATCACACTCAGCTTATATACCATATCGTAACTGTGCGAGATGTTCACGGAATCTGGTGGCTATGTTTCTCCTAGTTTGGCCCACGTATTTAAGATCACAATCTTTGCAACTAATCTCATAAATTCCCGACATTTCAGTGACTTTGTCTTTGTCTTTCGTATTACCCAACAAATTTTTTAAATTACTTTTCGTCGAAAACGTCAAATGTAAATCGGCTTTCTTAAAAATACTTTCCAAACCCTTTGTGATTCGTGGTTCATAAGTTCACAGTTACGATATGGTACGGTGGACAAATCATGTGTGGCACAACATATATGGGATAATAATCACCACATTGACAAAGAAAATTTGAAACTTGTCAAAAATGTTAGACATCAAACTTTGCTTGATTAATTGAAAAGTATGTTTATATTAAGGTCTATTAAGAACAAAACTTCATTGAATCGTGCGGCACCTTTAATTTCAAGTCCTTTATTTTGTCTTTGCATTTGACCGCTTAAACTCCTTGACCTTGACGCGATATAAATACACAGGAGCTAGTTTTTTATTTTAGAATTTTTCTTTCTCTGAAGATGTTGACATTGTCAACGAAACGATCGTAAGGTCTCTGAAATATGTGTTGTGGTGATTTGGGTGTTCTTCAAGTGTACTTATTAGTGCTCATCACAGGTTCCAGTTTTCACATAGAGAAAGGAATATGCTTGGCCAATTTCCAGGAGCGTGAGGTGAAGCTACTTCCTGGAGTCGATGATTGGTTATAGTCGTGGAAATTGGTCGACACTAAACGAACAAAATACATACATAAAGTGGTGTTGTAATTATTTTGTTCTATTTTTAATTATATTCATTTTATTAATTGTATACTTTTGTTCTCAATTTAACAATTAATTTAAAGGTTTTATTTTATTGCTTGAGTGTAAATACCACGTGTATTTATTTTATAATGAATAACAAAAAAAAAACAGAACAAATAGGGCGCTGACAATAAGCAAAGTTACCTACCTTTATTCTCCAATAATGCAGGAACATAAGCTTCGTTCTTCTGTATTCACACACAACACCTCTAGGGACCTCGTGTCTCCCAAAGGACTTACAAACAAGTGGATATTTAGAGACCTCGTGTCTCTTCAAGGGGTTGAAAGCAATTCGCTTTCTCGAGACCTCTTGCCTCTTCAAGGACTCAAAAACAAGTGGCAGAGGGATGCAAGCTTCTCTCCCTTCTCTCATTCTTCTTCCCCCTCTCTGGTCTTCTGGCGGAAACCATTAGTAACACTTACTCTATGTCAGTGTAGCGCGCGACATTTGAATTTAAAAGTGACAGAACAACGAGCATGAACATTCCTCCCACCAAAATAAGGATTTATTTTCACAATTATATTGTTTCTCAAATAAACAAACAAAACAAAAATTTACAATAAGCACAAAAAACAAAAAACTGAAGCTATTGGATTTATAATTAACTGTACAAAAAAATTTCAAGGCAGACGTATTACTGCGATGGCAACAGACATAACTTCGTCAGAGGCCTATCAAAAGTGCCACTACTAGTGCGAACTTGAGCTACCCGAGCTATACCATCACGGCCTGGGTATAGTTGCATAATGCGTCCGAGCTTCCAAACAAGAGGTGACGAAGTCTCATCTTTAATCACAACTAAAGCTCCGATCGGGGGGGACGTTTGCACAGTATCCCACTTACTACGCTGCTGCAGTGTATGCAGGTATTCGTTCTTCCAGCGGCGCCAAAAGTCCTGGTGGATCCTTTGCACCAGCTGCCAGCGTGACAAGCGATTCATACTTAACAAAGTCAAATCAGCATCAGGAGGAGCACCTAACGGTTCCATTGTAAGAAAATGTCCTGGGGATAGGGCTAACAGATCATTTGGATCAGTACTCGCACTACACAATGGTCGAGAATTCAAAACTGATTCCACTTGAGCAAGCAACGTGGACATTTCCTCAAAGGTCAGAATCTGCAAACCGATCACCCTTCGCAAATGAGTCTTGACTGAGCGCACTCCTGCCTCCCACAGACCTCCAAAATGCGGAGCTGATGGGGGGTTGAAATGCCACTTAATGGTACAAGCATCTGCTGCCCCCTTTGCATAGTTTAAGAGCTGCTTATTTGAGCCGACGAAGTTGGTACCTCTATCGCTATACAAATTGTCACATCTTCCTCTGCGAGCCACAAACCTCCGAAGAGCTGCCAAGAAGGCTTCAGCTGAAAGATCAGACACTACTTCCAAATGGAGGGCCTTCGTTGCCATGCACACAAACAAACAAATATATGCTTTCACCTTTCGGACACCTCGATATCTGCCGTGTGTCACAAAAACTGGACCTGCAAAATCAACTCCGCTGTGTGAAAACGGCTTCAACTGAGAAACCCTGGCAACTGGCAAATCAGACATCATCGGTGCCATGGGAGTAGGATTCACTCGAAAGCAACGATAGCACCTTGACAAAACATGATGAATAGCTCTCCGAGGGGACAAAATCCAAAACTGTTGCGAAAGCAAATGAAGCAATGTGCGAGGACCAGGATGAAGATTGACATGGTGTGTGTGTGCAATGATTAACTCGGTGAGACGATGTGAGCGGGGCAACAATATAGGGTGTTTCACTTCAACTGGAACATCAGCTTGACGAAGGCGACCGCCCACCCTGAGGATACCCTCTGTATCCAGAAAGGGGGCTAACTTATTTATTGCCCTCGCACACCTCTCACCTTTAACCAAGGATGCTATTTCCCTTTGAAATACTTCACCTTGAGCACATTTGATAAGCATATGAAGCGCCTCCTGTAATTCGGTGGCTGTCAGAGATGCAGTAGTTCGGTCAGATGGAGACACCCTACAATTTCGCACAAACCGCTGACAATATACAACAACACCCTGAATTTTCCGTAGATGCGAAAAGCGATTCAAAAGTTTACTGAGCCACTCCTCATTTGCCAAAGTAACTAGTACGGGGAGAGTTCGTTGCTCCGCCAGGCACTCTTCTGGCGGCTCAAAACGCAACGACTTGGGCCAATTTTCTCTTGCCAATTTTAGCCAGGCGGGTCCCGCCCACCATAGTGGATGCTCACAAAACCCAGAAGGTAACATGCCTCTCGATGCACAATCAGCTGGGTTTTCTTGTCCACTTACGTGATGCCATGACTCTGGAGGAATCTTCTCTTGTATGCTTGCTACTCGATTCCCAATAAAGGTCTTCCACCTATTGGAAGATGATTTTATCCAGGCAAGGGCCACCATAGAGTCTGACCAAGCATACATAGAGTTAAACTCAAAACGACCTTCATACACCCGACACACAAATTCCAGAAGCTTTGCCAACAATAAACACCCACACAATTCGAGACGTGGAATCGATATTCTTTTTAAAGGTGATACCTTGGACTTGGCACACAGAAAATTGATCCAAACTTGACCCTCCTCTGATACTTGTCTTAAGTAAACAACTGCAGCATACCCTCGCTCCGATGCATCACAGAACCCATGGAGTTCTGTACTGATGATATTATCGTGTTTTACGCCTCTGGGAATTGATAAACCTGCTAGCGCACTGAGTTGTGATTTATACTGAGACCACTGACCAACAACATCCTTTGAGGGCTTATCATCCCATCCCACTTTTTGCTCCCACAAGCACTGCATAAGATAGTTTGCCAACAGGGTAACAGGAGACAAAAAACCCAGGGGGTCATAAATTCTTGCCAATTCCGAAAGAAGATTTCGTTTTGTGCACGGACGATCAATATGTTCAACATTAAAAGAGAATGTATCACCTATGGGACACCACTGCAATCCTAAAATTTTCAACACTGATGGATCATTTAAATCTAACGATCGAGGTTGCTGACTATCAGCTGATACTGTGGACAACAGTTTCGAATTATTGCTGGCCCACTTCTTCAATTCAAAACCCCCCTTAGCAAACAACCCAATCAATTGCCGTTGCAACTCAAAAGCCTCTGACAATGAGTCGACTCCACTGACTACATCATCCACATAGAGATCGGACCGAACTAGCTTTGCTGCCAGTGGAAAAGATGATTCCTCATCATCACAAAGCTGCATCATTGTTCGGATTGCCATGTGTGGGCTTGAGGAGACCCCATATGTGACAGTATTAAGGCGATATTTCTGTACAGGTTCCCCCTTTGAGAACCTCCAGAGAATTCTTTGATAATCCCTATGATTATCTACAACCAAAATTTGTCGATACATTTGCCGAATGTCAGCAGTAAATGCAATTTTGTTTGAGCGAAATTTCAACAACACAGTGGCAATATCTGTCTGCAACTTCGCTCCCACTAACAACGTATCGTTCAGAGATACACCATTCGTACTTTTGGAACCAGCATCAAATACCACCCGCAGTTTGGTCGAAAGGCTGTGAGGACGCAACACACAATGATGGGGAATATAGTATGCATCAGATGGTTCCACAGCTACATCTAATACCAGAGACATATGGCCAGACTCATAATAATCCCTGATAAACTCCGAATAGGACTTGTGCAACGCTGGATCCCTACTAAGACGTGCTTCCAGGGAGTAAAACCGCCTCAATGCAACACTGAAAGATTCTCCCAAACACGGAGTACCCTCACGAAAGGGCATATTTAAAATATATCTCCCAGCACTATTTCGGTGCTGAGTCTTCTTGAAGATTTCCTCACATTTTTTATCTTCCGGAGACATAACTAAACCTTGTGGTACCTGTTCCAAGCTCCAAAACTGTTTCAAGGTATGATCCAAGTCGACCAACGTGCATAAACTATTCACAACAGAATGAGACTTTGACTGTTCTACACTGCCCATAAGCACCCAACCAAAAACAGTATTGATGGCCACTGGTGCACCTCGAGGCCCTCTCTTTATTCCAGGTGTAACCACATGAGCATAAACGTCAGTACCCAACAAAATTTCAATGTCCCCTGGTATACCAAACTCTGAATCTGCCAACTCTAAGTTCTGAATATGTTGCCAGTGGCACTGCTCAATTTTAGCAAAAGGGATCTTGGAACAAATGTTCGGAATCACAATCATGTCCAACTCTAACTTTGTTGGCTCATAAATGGACTCTACTCGACATTTGAGAGTGCCTTGGCTAGCAAGCGAGCTCATTTGGTTCAAGCCTTGAACCATCACTGAACGAGATGAGGTGTTGAGCCCCAATTTTTCAACACACTGCTGCGAAATGAAATTAGCCTCACTCGCACAATCCAGGAGAGCTCGACATCTCCTAACCTTTCCATTTTTATCTCGTACTAATAGCATTATAGTTGCCAGTAACACGGACTGTTCCCTTTTTACCACACTTGCCAACACACGCAATTGCTCTGCACCTTGTGGCTCTTCCACAGGTGGCTTGTTTGAGTCACTCTCATCTCCCGATGCCGGTGCTTTTGGGAAGTGCAATAATGTATGATGGTGTTTATTACATACACGACAACTTGATGACTTGCACTCCCTGCTGGCATGCGAGTTTGATAAACAGTTAAAACAAAGATTATTCTTTTTTGCGAACGTATACCGTTTATGAGAGGATAAAGATAGAAATCCATCACACTTGAGCATGGGGTGCTCCTCCTTACAATAAGCACATACAAGCTTTGTGCTGGTAACAAAGGACGAAGCGGGCCTAGCAGTGGTTGCTGAAACATGCTGCCTTCTATTAGTCACATAATTGGAAGTTAAGGCAGTTGTCTCCATTGCTTTACACTGCTTTTCCAAGAATCTACATAAACTACTAAAACTGGGAATGTCCGATTCGCAAAACTCAAGCTCAAATTTTTGCTTAAGACTCATATCCACCTTTTGCAGCAACATGTTGAATTTAGTGAAATCCCACATGTCATGTTCAAACTGCTTCAACGCTTCCAAATTTTCACTGAATACAGACAACAACGTTCGTAGGGAAGAAGCAGATTCACTATTTGCTTTGGGGGCCTGTACGATACCCTGCCAATAATTGGTCAACAAAACCCGGGTATTGTGATACCTTGAGACCAGAGACTTGAATGCAATCCCATAATTGCTTCCCGTTAGCGGTAAATTCTTGATTAGGCCAGCTGCATCCTTCACTAACGAAGCACTCAAATATTGGAACTTTTCAATATCTGACAATGATTCGTTCTCATGAATCATTGTTTTAAACAGATCATAAAAGGTTGGCCAGTTTTTCCAATTTCCATCGAATTTTGGCATTTCGATTTTCGGTAACCTCAAATGTCTGTTTAAATTTGAAGTTGACATAATCGCGTTTGCGTTCGTTACTTCCTTTTCACTGAGAGATCGAGCGTTCGATGATTTGACAGAACACCGCGACTTACTCGATGCTCGACTCGATTTCGAACTACCGTGAAAAACGGATCGAGCTTGATTCTCAGCGGCTTTATTTGCATAACCTCTCAGTTCTCGATAGATAGTTTTTATAGAGTATTGCAGCTCATCGAATTTGTTCTGCATTTCATGCTCGCTCTCCAACTCTGATCGATCAACTACCGACACGATGTCCAAATGCAATGAATCAAATAGATTGACCAACTCATTCAACGCCTCAAAACGAACCTCAAATCTATTCAACCTATCTAAATCCACTACTGCGTCTATTTTGACCTGTTGAGCCACGTGCAATATGGCTTCTACTCGTCTATAAACGCTTTCGCGCTTATTTTTTAGCTGAATCAACTCCATTGTTCAACGCAAAAAAATTCCTAAACGCGATTTAAACAATATGCAAACGTGATTTCAACAATATGCAATTCGAGTATGTACCTAGTTATATACAAGCAATAACGTCACCTTGAAATTAAATGACTCAACACGGCAATAAACAATTACAAATTTACTAGACTAAAGGAAACAAGTAAAATTACTTCAAAAAATGGACTGTATCAACTAATAACAAAACAAAACAACTATAAAAATCCGGTCGATGGGCCAAATGTAAATACCACGTGTATTTATTTTATAATGAATAACAAAAAAAAAAACAGAACAAATAGGGCACTGACAATAAGCAAAGTTACCTACCTTTATTCTCCAATAATGCAGGAACATAAGCTTCGTTTTTCTGTATTCACACACCACACCTCTAGGGACCTCGTGTCTCCCAAAGGACTTACAAACAAGTGGATATTTAGAGACCTCGTGTCTCTTCAAGGGGTTGAAAGCAATTCGCTTTCTCGAGACCTCTTGCCTCTTCAAGGACTCAAAAACAAGTGGCAGAGGGATGCAAGCTTCTCTCCCTTCTCTCATTCTTCTTCCCCCTCTCTGGTCTTCTGGCGGAAACCATTAGTAACACTTACTCTATGTCAGTGTAGCGCGCGACATTTGAATTTTAAAGTGACAGAACAACGAGCATGAACATTGAGTCTTTATATTTTCTGCGTCTTTGCCTAATAAGTATATTTCGTTGAACTGACAAAACTTATTTATGAATAAGGTTTGTAATAAATTATAATATACTATATTATATTAGTGAATTTTCTTAGAAAAAATTCACTAATGAGGAGATCTCGACTTTTGAATTTTGAAAAAAATTCTTCAAATGAGCGCGATCTAGGACCCCTAGAACCCATATCCGGGGTCAGTTTCAATTTTTATATGTTTATATATATATATATATATATATATATATATATATATATATATATATATATATATATATATATATATATATATATATATATATATATATATATATATATATATATATATATATATATATATATATATATATATATATATATATATGTATCACACCGATAACTCAAAAAATAATGGGCCGATTTTGATAAAATTTGGCATGTACCTTTATTTTGTAAATGGCTTGGATAAGTTCGGTAGTCAGGAAAATTGGACGAGGTTTTCCGGAAAAATTTTGAGTTTTCATTCGAAAAAAAATTTTATCTCAAAGAATAATAGGCCGAATTTGATAAAATTTGCCATGTACCTTCCTTTTGTAAATGACTTTGACAAGTTCGTTAATCAAAAAAATCGGACGAGGTTTTCCGAGAAAATTTTGAGTTTTCATTCGAAAAAAATTCTTATCTCAAAAAGTAATAAGCCGATTTTAATAAAATTTGGCATGTACCTTTCTTTTGTAAATGTCTTTGACAAGTTTGTTAGTCAGGAAAATCGGACGAGGTTTTCCGGGAAAATTTTGAGTTTTCATTCGAAAAAAATTTTTATTTCAAAGAATAATAGGCCGATTTTGATAAAATTTGCCATGTACCTTCCTTTTGTAAATGACTTTGACAAGTTCGTTAATCAAAAAAATCGGACGAGGTTTTACGGAAAAATTTTGAGTTTTCATTTGAAAAAAAATTTTATCTTAAAAAATAAAAAATCTATGATAACCAAATTTGGTAGGTAGGTTTATGATATAAAAAGTAAACTATACACCAAAATTTAGATTTCTATGTTACAAGAAAAAAAAGTTATAATAAAATATTTTGTGCCAGATCATTTCTATGAAAATTCACTACCATAACGCACTTGCTGCGTCCAGGCTTTTATACATTGATCTACATTACAAAATTCATAATATAATTGTAACAGAATTAAGAAGACTTTTTTTCAATAAAAAATATACATTTTATAATAAGTTGAAAGATACGATTGATGTATCGGAATTTTCAGATAAACAACAATAGACTGAACCCACCTGCTGTTCCACTTCACACCATACTACATAACAACGGCAGTTTTTAGGCATGTAATGTAAACCCTTATTATGATATTATTTACCCCAAAACGAGATGTTTCAATTCCCCTATTGTGATATTTGCTTTTTGTTGAAAAAACACTTTTTCGGTAAATTCACTGGGCGTCCTGTTTACCCAACATATTAGAAGGGAGACTCCGACATTTATTTATGGGGGAGCCGGAGCAATAATACGCTACAATTGACTTTTATCTAAGATTTGTAAGCATTCTATTGAGTTCTTATTTTATCTCGGTTGGCATCTGAAGAGTTTACTTGTCTGTAGTGCGTTTCAAGTGAATGTTTTATATTATTAGAGCAAGTGGTTAGGTTGACGCCGATTACATCTGAGATGTTTATCAATTATTTTAAATGTAAAGTCAAGCGTTGCCACTCGAAGTCCCTCTTCTATTTAAGAACTGTGGTTTTGGGAATGGAGGGAATGATTAATAAATACTTGTTATTGAAGTTAAGCAGTGCTAAGTACACTTGCAGAACTCAAATCATCACAACACATCTTTTTAAAGACCTGACGATCGTTTCACTAACAAGGTTAGCGTGATCACAGGATGAACAATTTTGTCTATCTGCACCTAATAATCTAATTTTAGTAGTTAGATTTCGATAAAGATTCAGTTCCGTGGACCTGGAAGCCATAATTCACTAAGTGAGGATTACAACCTCACAGGTTACAATCTTCACTTAGTTAAGTACTGGTAATAAAACAGAATATAAAGTTTGAACTCAGCGAGTGCGTTATGGTAGTGAATTTTCATCAAAATGTTTTTAATTATTCAATTTATTTTTTATATTTCAACAACACACCAAGAGGTGTGGGTGTCGACAAGGAGGAAAGAGGCAGCTTGTTATTTCTCGACTTCAAGGTTTGGAGGTTCGGAGGAAAAGAAAAAACATGTACCGGTAAGGAATTCCACTTGGAACTCCTCGGGATAAAAGAGCGGGCATAACAAGATGTTCTATGTGTGGTGACCTCGACAGTAAAAGGGAACATTCGCTCTGTTCCCCTAGTAGATCTGTTGGGGGCAGCAGGTGGAGGAACTATGGAAGAAAGCTCCTCTGAGCAGTGCCCGTGCAGATATCTATAAAAGAGAGCGAGAGGTCACCAACGGCACGTCGGTGGGCGTGAGATGGCAGCCTTTGGGTGAGGGTAGGGTCACCGATGATACGTATAGCTCTCTTCTAAATGGAGTCCAGGATAGCGAGTGTAGAAGCTGCAGAGGCATTCCAGATGTGGGAGCAGTATTCAAAGTTTGGTCTTATTTGTGAAGTACATAAGGTATAGAGATTAGCTGGTGAAAAGTATTTGCGAGCCCGAAAGAGGGAATCCAATTTCTTAGCAGCCGCTTCTGTAATTGATGTGACATATTGGGGCCACTTAAGATTTCGATTCACATAAATGCCAACAAGTGAAAAGGACTCATTACTTTGAAGAACTTGGTTGTTCATTGTGATGGGTCTAGGTCTGGTATATCCCTTATGAGAAAGAAAGCAAGACTGAGATTTGGTGGGGTTGAATTGTACAAGATTTCTACTTCCCCAGTCTAATATTTTTTGGAGATCCACGGAGACAGAACCCTCCATGAGTCTGCGATCCTCATCTAATTGGGCTAAAGAGACAGGCTTAGAATATTGTATATTTGAGTCGAGGATGCTGTCGTCCGTGTAACTGTGAACTGGGTTGGATGTGCTAGAGAGGAGGTCATTGATGTGGAGAAGAAACAAAGTTGGGGCTAAAGCTAAACCTTGAGGGAATCCTGCATTAGTTGGATACAGTTTAGAGGAATGGCCATACACGACAACAGAAATTCTCCGGTTGGAGAGGAAATTTGCTATCCATGTATAGAGTTTTGGTGGTAGGCCATAGGCCGGAAGTTAGTAAGAAGCGCTGCGTGCCAGACCTGGTCGAATGCTTTGGATATGTCTACAGCGAAAATCTGGGATTCACCGTGTAGTTCCATAGACTTGTTCCAATAATGGGCGACAAAGGAAAGGAGGTCGGCAGTCGATCTGCGCTGACGGAATCCATACTGCCTGTCGTGGATTAGACTGTGTTTTTCAAGAAACTTTAGTAATTCGGTGTTTATATACTTTTCCATCACTTTAGAGACGACTGAAAGGAGAGAAATAGGCATATAGTTGCTAGGAAGCACTTTGAATCCTTTCTTGGGGATGGGTTGTACTCGAGCAGTTTTCCAGTTACTAGGGAATATGCCTTTAGTGTAAGATATCTGAAACAGACAAGTCAGGAGAGGAGCAAGTTCTGGTGCGCATTTTTTAAGGAGAATTGCTACTATTGGACATAACTCTGTGAACTTAGTTCTTGCTGTAATTGTTAAATTTACCAGCAACATGGTACCTGATAAATCAGGTTTTGCATCTTTAGGTATTGTTTCCGTGGAGACAGCTTCTTAGAGGCCAAAACGCGTTGGAAAATTTTACATTAAAATCTTCTGTCTGTAAGTGAAGCTTTTTATTCAGTTCTGAGGTACCGATGTAAAATCAACACGTTTTAAGATTACTAATTAAATAAATAGAAATTCATTTAAAGAAAATAATAAAGTTTTGGCATCAAAAACAATGAGGCACAATTTGTTTAACATAAACTTATATTCTGTTAAAGAAGAATTAAGAAACATATTAGTGTTTTTTAGTGAATTTTCTTAGAAAAAATTCACTAATAGGGAGATCCCGACTTTTGAATTTTGAAATTTTGTTTTCAAATGAGCGCGATCTAGGACCCCTAGAACCCATATCCGGAATCAGTTTCAATTTTTATACGTATACATACATACATATATATATATATATATATATATATATATATATATATATATATATATATATATATATATATATATATATATATATATATATATGTATCACACAGATAAATCAAAAAATAATGGAGCAATTTTTTTTAAATTTAGCGCGTACCTTCCTTTTGTAAGTGGCTTGAATAAGTTCGTTATCCAGGAAAATCGAACCAGATTTTCCGGGAAAATTTTGGGTTTTCTTTCGAGAAAAAATTTTATCTTAAAAAATAGAAAATCTATGGCAACCAAATTTGGTACGTAAGTTAACGATATTAAAAGGAAACTACACACCAAAATTTATAGTTCTATGTTAAAAGAAAGAAAAGGATTAAAAAATATTTTGTGCCAGATCATTTCTATGAAAATTCACTACCATAACGCACTTGCTGCGCCCAGACTTTTTTTCCTTGATAGAAAAGGTTTAAAGGTTGTATCAAGTTTCAATAGACAACTAAACGTGATTCTTTCTTAGTGATTAAGATTTTTTCCAATGTTTACATTAGAATAAAGCCTACTAGATTTCACTCTCCTCTTTCGGTAAATACAAGCTGTCCCCCTGTCTGTGTTGACACCGCCTAATCGAAGCGAGAATTTTGCGGTTTATTTTGGGACGACCTAGTTTATTTTTCAATAAGAACTTATCCAAATTGTGTAATATATACCAACACAAGATTTAAACTTAAGTCAACCGTTTTAGTGAATTTTTATTTAAAAAAATACACTAATAGAGACGTATCGATGGTGAGACTTTGTGAAAAATTTTTCAAATTAGCGGGAACTAGGACCCCTAGAACCCATATCCGGGATCAGTTTCGATTTTTATATGTTTATATATATATATATATATATATATATATATATATATATATATATATATATATATATATATATATATATACATATATATATATATATATATATATATATATATATATATATATATATATATATATATATATATATATATATATATACATGTATCCAACCAATAAATCAAAAAATAATCAACCGATTTCAATGAAACTCGGCAAGTGGTTTTCTTTTATTAATGGATTGGGTGAGTTCGTTATCCAGGAAAATTGGACAAGGTTTTCCGGGAAAATTTTAAGTTTCCTTTAGAAAAAACATTTTTCTCCGAAAACTACAAAGCTATTTTAATGAAATTTGGTCTTAGTCTCCACGTTTTTACATATAGCCACCTAGTGATGGCTAGGGTCATGACTGCCTTACGCAGTATTTTTCAACGTGACCATTCCAGGTTAGCTTTGAGTCTAATACGACCCCAAGATATTTTACTTCCCTGGCCATTGGAATGTTCCTACCGTATAGACTGAGAGCAGCAGGTTTCCTCTATTCCACGCTCCCTGACAGCTGCCAAAAACCGATCCAAATTGGTGTTGCTGAAGGCCCCCTCTATGTCTAAGAAGGCCCCCGGCGCCACCTCCCTGTCCTCCAGCGTAATCTCCAGTTTCAGCACCAGTTGGTGCAGTGCTGTTTCTGTTGAGACTCCTGCTCTGTATGCATATTTTCCGCAGTGTAGCGGATATTCTTCCAGTATACCGCCCCTAATGTGCCGGTCGAGCAGTGTTCCATTGTTTTTAGCAAGAAGGACATCAGGCTTATTGGCCTCAGGGACTTTGCCTGGTCTGTTGGACGCCCAGGTTTAGGAATGAATACAACTCTGGCCAGTATCCATGCCCTCGGAATGTACCACAGAACCAGACTGGCCCTCATAATGAGGGTAAGCGCCGGCGCCAGGATATCTATCCCCTGTTGAAGCATGATGGGCATTATTCCATCAAATCCTGGGGATTTGTATGGCTTAAAGCTGTTAATGGCACATCTGAGTTTGCTCCAAGTAACCATATACTTATGCACAATCAACCAAGGGTTGCGGTGCTATCGGGGCGGCAAGGCCGCGGACGAGCCCTGAGGGAACAAAAAAAAAAGTAACCATATCTTTAGCATAAGCATTTCTTGATTACTCTCTTTGTTTAATTATGGCCACACGAGGGCTGTCATCTCTCATCCTCCATTAATACGTCGTCATCGTCTGCTACGTCAAGGGAATAATTTTTTTAACTTATTAAATACCTTTTGTCTGTTGCAACTTTTATGGGAGACAACAACCGTACATCTTTCACATTTTCTTGGGTGAAATGGCTGCTTTTTTCTTGGCCGTTCTCAATTTGGTGGCCTTCGGTTTCTTCGTTTCGGATGGCCACTTTGGGTTAACTGCGGCGGAAGCGGTTTTCTTTCTGGCACTGGCAGGCTTTTTCGGCTTGGGACTGGAAATTACCTTTTTCGGTTTCGTTGTCGTTGTCTTGACCGTCCCGGCCTGCGGTTTGTTGCTGTCGACGATTCTCTTTAGCTTCTTGACGGCGGAATTTTTGTCGCTGCACAGAGCCCGATATTAGTCTGAAGGAACTGGAAGCTCGTTTGCCCTCCGTCAGTTCCTGAGAGCCAGCGACGACAGCCGATTTCAAGTATGAACAGCGCCAGCTTATCGGCGTGCACCTTGCAGTTTGTGGGGGTGTACTTTTTGATGTCTTGGTACGACGAACCGCCGCATTTTTTCAGGTCTTTGGTCATTTTCCATATCATCTCGGACGTCGGAAGATGCTTAGGTTTCGATCTGGGAGTTTTCGTTTTCAACAGAGTTCTAATAGACAAAATGCTGTGTATTGATAACACATTTCCCGGCCTTCGGTTTGTCGCTGCCGACGACTCTCGTTACCTTCTTGACGGCGATATTTTTGTCGCTGCACAGAGCCCGATGCTAGCCTGAAGGAACTGGAAGGTCGTTTGCCCTTCGTCAGTACCAGAGAGCCAGCGAAGACGGCCGATTTCAGGTATAAACGGCGCCAGCTTATCGGCGTACATCTTGCTGTTTGTGGGAGTGTACTTTTTTATGGCTTGCAACGACGAACCGTCGCATTTTTTCAGGTCTTTGGCAATTTTCCCTATCATCTCGGACGTTGGAAGTTGCTAAGGTTTCGATCTGGGGTTTTTCACTTTCAACAGATTTCTAATAGACAAAATGCTGCGTATTGATAACACATTTCCCGGCCTTCGGTTTGTCTCTGCCGACGACTCTCTTTACCTTCTTGACGGCGGGATTTTTGTCGCTTCACAGAGCCCGATGCTAGCTTGAAGGAACTGGAAGCTCGTTTGCCCTTCGTCAGTTCCAGAGAGCCAGCGACTACGGCCGATTTCAGGTATGATCGGCGTCAGCTTATCGGCGTACACCTTGCAGCTTGTGGGGGTGTACTTTTTGGTGGCTTGCAACGACGAAACGCCGCGTTTTTTCAGGTTGTTGGTCGTTTCCCCTATCATCTCGGACGTCGGAAGATTTCGATCTGGGGTTTTTCACAGTCAACAGACTTCTAATAGACAAAATGCTGTGTACTGATAAGACATTTTAAGTGGACCTGACGAAGAGGTGCATCAATTCGTATGAATGGAGTTTTGTGGAGCTGAAAGCTCGATTTTGAATAAGCAGGGCATGGAAAGAAGAGAGGCTTTTGGAATATGGACATAAATGTACATAGACAAGGCACACAGATAGAAAGATCAATAGATAGATAAAAGTGTGCTAGGAGAGGTAGTATAGAAAAATCATGTTTGCTGAAGGAAATTGACAAGAGGCTCGTAGTTGCTACACGGAGTGCTCGCGTTCGATTCCCGGTGGTGGCAGTTTCTGTCAGTGTGTGTTGGTTGTATGTGCGTTGCCTCTTCAATGTAATCTCCTCACATACCAGCTATTTAGAGTTTCTAGACGACGGGGTGTCATTTATATGTTGTATTTATTATTTACTAATATTGAAAGATTGAAGGATATCCTCGATTTTCAGAATTTCTGTCAAATTATCTAATCCAGTTATCACATTACCATCACGTTGGAGTATTTTACGTTTAAACGTTATTCGTTTAAATATTTATGATATTAAAGTTTATCTTCTTGCCTTTAAATGGTATTCAGATCGTATAAAGTTGCCAATATTCCCGGAGATAAACGTTATGTATCCCAAACGGACGCGGACGGATGAGGAATCGAGCGAGTTTGTGACCGAGGTCCACCCCATCTAATATACGAAGGCTACATTTGATATGGCGATTCCAAATGCTATAAATTCTAAATCGAACTAGCTATAATACAAAACCTTCGATCTCCATCGCAACTCCCCCACACATTTATGGTCGATCCTGGATATGCCAGATACTTCCTCCATATGAAAACTTATTTTCTTTGAATTATATGTAACGTTTGCTTATACAATATGCTTCAGCTACAATAAACAGTGGCACAGTGTAGTTTATCAAACAAATAATAAAATAAGAAAACATAATTATGACAATGATTGCTGCTTTGCCAACAAAAACAAAACCTTTGAAAACAAAAGAAATGAATACAGTTTTTCTAATTAGCGGATTTTCATAAAAACATTCGCAGTGTGGTGACGACTTTCAAAAAGTTTCTTCGAAATAGCGCGAACTAGAGCCTGAGGAAACAATAATTAATTTATTTTGTTTTTAGTGAATTTTCATTTAGAAAATTTAATAATAAAGGTGTCTCGCTGGTAAGCTTTTATATTTTATATTTATAAAAAAACGTAGTTCTAGATTGCCTTTAAACAAATTGTCACACTCAAACCATCACTTTCATTAAATTTTTTATTTATTACTATATATTTTTGTGATATCTTGAGTTATTTATCTTGAGAGTTCTGGCAAATGGCAATCCCGCTGATTGTTTATTGTGACATATTTTTGTAGCATGTTCGTTTGAAGTTTGATTTGGAGCATTTGTTTGCAATAGCAGCGTCACCCTGATATATCTGTCTGACTTTGCCCAGTTTCACAAAGCTCGATTAAATATTTAACGGTCGATTAGCTAATCAAGGCCTAATACAACCAACCACAGCATTCAAATATTTGGTTGTCATGGCAACAACCCGAATAATAGACTGTGATTGGTTGCATTAAGCCTTGATTAACTAACCCTCCGTTTAATATTTAATCAAGCTTTGTGAAACTGGGCAATAGACTAACATTATAGGCACCCATTCAGAGGTGTGTGTGTGTTTTTTTGTTTCTTTAAAGTCGGCCTATTTCCGCGACTATGGGCAATCACCGACGCCAGGGAGCAGTTTCACCTCACTATCCTGGAAATTTTGCCGGACCCCTGCCTTTCTGTAAGGAGGGTAGGGATCTTTAACGTGCCCAACATCGCATGGACACGGGACCGACGGCTTTACGCCCCCTCCGGAGGGCGAAACGTGCAGACATTCAACTTGCTCAAATACAATGCCAGAACCTCGATTGATCTTAATGTTACAGTTTGTACTGGAAAAGTGAAAGGAGTACGCTGGAATCGAACCCAGTACCCTTCGGTTCAGAGGCACATGTTCTTACCTCTGAACCACCGAGGTTCTTCCATTCAGAGGTAATTTTAGGTTATTTATTTTTTATTTGGTTATAACTCAAAATTTACTGAATCAATTAAGTTCAAGTTTGATAAAGAGGACTAGTTATACGATATCTACATGCGTATAAAGTTTTAGTTTCATACTTCCCGAATTTAAAAGATTTTCTGTTTTCAAACAATTTTTCGCATTTTTTTCTAAAAGTATTTGACTGTCAAAACTGTCTAACGAACTCGTCCAAGCTATTAAAAAAATGAAGCCAATTGCCAAATTTGGTTTTGATTGGTAAAGTATTTTTTGACTTATCGGTTGGATACACACACACGCAGGTATATATATATATATATATATATATATATATATATATATATATATATATATATATATATATATATATACTTTTGAACTGGCCTAGGATTTGGGTTCTAGGGGTCCTAATTCGCGCTCATTAGAAGATTTTCTTTTGAAATTCAAAAGTCGCGATCTTCATTAGCCAAATGTTTATACGAAAATTTGCTACTGTTTATTCAACTTCACTGCTGCTATAAAATCGCAAAAACGATATATTTGAAATAAATTTTTGGTGATATTTTAGCCAAATGGAGGCAATACCTTTTGAAATAGACGTTTAATGCCTTGCTAGACACACTTCTTGCAATATCCATTGACCATAACCCACCATCGTTTCAGAATATTTGTTTAAAAATCACCAATAGACGTCACGAGTCGACACTTTCACGTTTTTAGAAAAAAACCATACATTTTCAAATTTGCTAATAGAGATGTATCGATGGTGAGACTTTGCTAAAAAAAATTAAATGAATTTTTATAAATCAGGAGCCTGTTTTTAAGTATAAAAAAATGATCTTTTAGTTAGCCTGTAAAGATTTTTCAACTTTACGTGTATTTCTTTCTTTTTGTTCAATCATGTACAAGAATAATCTCATCTCCTATTCATTATTAGTTTAATTTTATGCAACTCCTTTCATATGTCATTTATATAAAGTATTTAGATAACCAACAGTTTTATGATTAGCTGAAAACTAATTTAAATGGTCATCAAAAGAGCCTCGGTGGTTCAGTGATAAGAACGTGTGCCTCTGAACCAAAGGGTACTGGCTTCGATTTCAGGATTCTCCTTTAACTTTGTCAGTACAAACTGTAACATTAACACCAACCGAGATTGTGGCATTGTATTTGAGCAAGTTGAATGTCTGCACGTTCCGCCCTTCGGAGGCGCGTAAAGCCGTCGATCCCGTGCCCATGCGTCGTTAGGAACGTTAAAGATCCCTACCCTCTTTACAGAAAGCCAGGGGCCCGGCAAAATTTCTAGGATAGTGAGGTGACACTTCTCCCTGGCGTTGGTGATTGGCCATAGTCGCGGAAATATTCCGACGTTAAAGAAACAAAGCACACATATGGTCATCAAGAGATCTGAGCCTCAGCTTCTACCAAACAGGTTCGTGGAAGATGCCAAGATGTTCAGACATGAACAATAATTCGTTAATGCATTATTTATTTCTTAATCTCGGTTTAGAAGCGAGCTTTTATTATTTGTTTCAGAATGCGGAGAATTTGAGCCCAGCTGTTGTATACGACCTACTGAAATACCTGTGGATATGAAGTACAATGCTACGATGTTTTGCTGTAGCAAGCACAATTTGCAACCGACCTTTAATTCAAGTGAACATAGAGATCCTATGTCAATACAACATTCCTCCAGTGTGTTTTCCAACGTCAATTTGCAAAGGCGGTAAATCAGCGAATATAAAACTGTTGTGGAATAAATTAAATAAAGGAAGATTAATATTAACATTTAAATGTACCAATTGTTTTAGAACTAAATATTTACCATTTCTAACATCACTTGTATATATATATATATATATATATATATATATATATATATATATATATATATATATATATATATATATATATATATGATTATATTCTTAATAAAATCACCTTTTGTTTAGAAACCACTTAGTAGTGTTATTCTTGCAACTGGTCATATATCCAAGTCTCCAATTACTTTATAACCTTTGTCCCTTTTTTGTAAACTTTTTCTTATGATGTGTGTTTTCAGTCTACATTTAGCTAACATATTGTTTGATACTCGATTATTTTCAAATATAACACTTACTGTTTTCAGTGACGCAGTCGCTTACTAAATTTATAACATCGACATCGCTAGTGTAGTTTCATTTTGAATTTCAATGTGGTTAGCGCTGAAGGGTTTATAATCAATCAATAGGCACACTTCCAATAGGTGAAACTATTAACTGGAACATCTGCCGGTGGACTAAAAGCGGAACCATATGCAGAATATTATAATGTATTAAAAATGTATGCAATTGTACAGTTAAATTTCTACCTGGCGAAAGGTTTATGTATGCAACGTGAGCTGACGGTCTAAAAAAAGGATTAAGTATCCCAATATACCCCTCAAACATACGATCAGATTAATAGTCAATGGCCCTTATTATAAGCAGTATAAAAACTTATCTTGATGACTGCGTTCTGTGACATTTGAATATCTGGTGCCGATGTTTGCATCTGAGTTAATTTAGAGGCCCGTAAACGAATAAAGCATTTTAATGTGTGCTTAAAGCTGCTGCCGATTTATAAGAGAGAATTGATTTACTTCTGCTGGCAACGGATTGCGATGTAGATACCACAGTCATTTATATCTACAAATCATAATTTAATATCACTACACTAGGAACTAATCATGCATTATGTCCGATATATTTTCCCATACAGTTAGTTTAGCGGCAGCTACTGATGAAGACAACTTCGTTGTCGAAATATGTATACAGATATTATTTTTATGGTCTCTTGGGGTGATTATGCTTTTTGTTTCGTATCTCTTATATCAAAGAGGCAGTGCGAACAACGAACTACTAATCAGTGGTGAAGCCTTGTTAGTAATCCATCACACTTAGTAAAACATCAGTCTAAAGACACAGTTTCTTAACCCATTTACCTGTAATTTAATGTAATTCATTATCATAAAACTATATTATTTGTAGCAATAATACAATGTATTTATTTCACTTCTAAACGTCACACAGTCTGGGATGGACATAATTAAACACTCAATGAAAGGCTTCTGATCCAGATAATAAATTGTATTAAAATCCCTACGCGTTTCGGCTAACTAGGTAGCCATCTTCAGGGGTAACTCTGAAAACATAATAAAAAAGGTCTCTCAGAAAACGTTGTTTTCTAGTAGGCAATTGTGCTGGTTGAAGCACAATGGTATCAAGACAAACAATACTGGAAACATTAAGGGTAAAACCTAAAGTTAAACAGTAAAAAGGTTAAAGGTTACAGTGAAAGCCACGAAAGCTAGCCTAAAAACTAAAACACTACAATTAAACAAGCTAAAAGCTACAATATAGTGATACTATATTGTAGTCAGTGGTCGATTTATCCAAAACTGCCCGGAAGGTAAATTGTAAATTCACCAATAATTGTTATAATATATTGTCACATTTGTCTATGATAAGTAAGTTAAGGAACTTTGTTACTTCTATGGTAGTGTGTTGGTAAGAGCGAACACTCTGGAATGATATTTCTAGAAGGGACCAGAAGTGACAGGTGTAGAATAGTGTAGAAGGTCTAGCATCTATATGGATGGTATAAATAGACGAGCAGTGCGCAGAGTAAGTTAGTTCAATATTGAGTTAGTGTGGTGTAAAAGAAGTGCTCATAGAGTATTAAGCGAGTTAGCAGTAAGTGTTAGTGTTTAAGAAGCGATCATAGAACGCAAACAGTGGAATATAGTTCTATGGACATTTCATAATAGAGAAGAGAAATATTTTAGTTGATACTGGTGGTGGAAAATAGTTGGTAATAATAGATTAGTAGTTTGGAAAGCTGTGTTTTTGTTAATCAACAAATCCAGAAACCCGTAGAACGTAACAACTGGTGTCAGAAGTGGGATTTTCAAGCTGCTAGGGGAAATATTTTCCAGAATATTCGTTGAACAACGTGGACATTTCTAGAATATCTGGAAGATCAGTGTCAGCAGCAGTTCATAACTGGGTGTGTTCTTGAAAGAGAATAAACTGTGTACCAGCTTTAAGTACGTTATGCTTGAGACACGTAGCGCAACAGCCAATATGGCCGCCCAGATATTGGAATTGATTAAAGAAGTGAAAGAAGATGCAAGAAAAAGAGATGAAGAAATGAGAAAAAGAGACGAAGAAGTTAAAGAAGAAGCCAGAAAGAGAGATGAAGGAGCTAAAAAAAAGAGACCAAAAAGCGAAAGAAGAGCTGAGAAAAAGAGACGAAGAATCCAAAGAAGAAATGAGAAAAAGAGATGAAGAAATAAAAGAAGAAATGAGAAAGAGATGAAAAAGCCAGAAGAAGATATAAAAAATAAAGAAAATTCTACAAGAACAAGCCAGCAGAATTGAGAATATTGCTTCGTGTGTGGACGAACGTATGAAGCAGGTAAAAGACGACGTCTTCCAACAAGTAGTATGTCGAGTAAGGGGTATCAGCGACGATATACATGACAAGCTGACGAGTATACAAGAGGTTCAGCATAAAATACAAACACTAGAAAGGAGGTGTGATACCCTAGCCAAGGGAAACACCAGACTCGAAAATAGCCCGGTCGTAAAAATTAAGGTTCCCACATTTGATAGCTCAGTTACATGGGGTATTTATCTACGCCAGTTCGAAGCCGCTGCTATAGTAAATGGTTGGGGCGAGAGAGAGAGAAAGCGATTTCGCTCATTGTGGCTCTCAGAGGAGATGCTCTAAATGTGCTTCAAGGTATTCCCAGGGCAGAACCGCTGAGTTTTGACAGCATTAGACATCAATTAGAGATTAGGTTTGGCGACCAGCATTTACAACAGTTGTATCGATTGCAGTTAAAAAATGGTTGTCAGAAATCGAGCGAAAATCTCCAACATCTCCACGCCGACGTTGTCAGACTGACACGATTAGCCTACACCATAGCGCCGATAGAGTTCTTAAACCAGCTGTCGCTGCAAACCTTCATTGGCGGCATCAGAGATACCGACACGCAACAGGCGCTGAGGATGGCGGGACACAAAAACTTGAACGATGCTTTGGCACATTCTTCGGAGTTTGAAGCGGTAAAGCAAGCGTTAGAAAGTCATGTGAAAGTCTTCAAGTCCAAGAAGAAAATAAAAGAGATCCATCCAAGATCATGCAGCTACAAGCAAAATAGCAGAACAAATAAGGCCGACGTCTAATGGACACCCAATAAGAGCTCACCGTGCAAATGTCTTGCGCTGCTGGAACTGCGGCAAGGTGAAACATATAAGGGGCGAATGTTGGGCTCTAAGTTCACGCGCAAGGGAGAAAGTGAAGCTAAGGCCAGTAACTATTTATCAGGTTAGCGATTCTGGCAACGCTCTCATCGTAGACGGATAGGTAAGCGAAAATAAGACCCAGATGGTCGTCGACACAGGCGCACCTAGGACGATTATTCGCCGCGACATGGTTCCAAGATGGCGAGTAAGAGAGCCAGGCAGAGTGTACAGAGTAAATGCAGCCGGTGGTGATCGGATCCACGTATTTGGCGAAACTGACGTCGAGCTGCAAATTGGGACATGGAAGGCAAATCAGAGAGCCATAGTCGCCGCCATATCAGACCCGATTATAATTGGCTTGGACATACTTCAGGGTCAGTGCGCTAAACTTGATGTTAGCATTAACATCCTGACTATCGGCGGTGAAGAAATAATAATGTCGCCTGGCAGTAACCTGGTAGTGCGGAAAATCACCATACAGGAAAATAGCAACGCCTGCCGTGAAAGTGCCATTCCAGTGAAGAGAGCTGTGAGAGAAAGAGACGGCCCAGTTACTCAGCGAGAAGCAAGTGGAGAAGAAAGTATGAGAGAAGTACAAGACGAAGGGTGCAAAGACCACGTAAATGTGAAGCCAGCCCAGAAAAGGATCAGTAAACACATTTTTTGGAACAGAACCGATGTCGAAAGGATGAATAGGGCCCGCCGAGATATTTGTGCAAGTAGAAACATCAAAACAACAGCAACTACACGGAAGAACCAGTACCACCTAAGAACTTCGTTTGAAGAAAGCCCCGACATATTGACGTGAAGGGAAACCGTCCACTCTGCTCTCGGAATGCATATACGAATAGAAAGCGACCGCATGAAGACCCGTTATGACGTGCCACCTAATTCAGCTGGTTTTAAAGAAGAAGATCAGGTGTTGTTCTGCAAGCCAGTACGACGCAAGCGACGGTCACCAAAACTACAGAAATTATGGGAAGGTCCGTATAAGGTGGTCAAAAGGATCAATGACGTTGTCTATCGCATTCAGAGTAGCCCGAAGAGCAAGATGAAGGTGGTCCATATGCACAGACTTACACCATACCAAGAAATGTCAGAATTCGACCGGGACGATCGAATATAAGAGGGGGGCAGTGTCACATTTTTCTATGAGAATTAAGTTTAGGAACTTTGTTACTTCTATGGTAGTGTGTTGGTAAGAGCTAACACTCTGGAATGATATTTCTAGAAGGGACCAGAAGTGACAGGTGTAGAATAGTGTAGAAGGTCTAGCATCTATATGGATGGTATAAATAGAAGAGCCGGTGCGTAGAGTAAGTTAGTTCAGTATTGAGTTAGTGTGGTGTAAAAGAAATGACCAGAGTATTAAGCGAGTCAGCAGTAAGTGTTGGTGTTTAAGAACCGATTATAGAAGGCGAATAGTGAAATATAGTTCTATCGACATTTAATAATAGAGAAGAGAAATATTCTAGTTGACACTGGTGTTGGAAAATAGTTGGTAATAATAAATAAGTAGTTTGGAAAGCTGTGTTTTGTTAATCAACAAATCCAGAAACCCGTAGAACGTAACAATATTATAACGCCCTCGTGGCGCAGGTTGCTAGGTGCCGGCCTGCTAAGCGAGAGGTCCCGGGTTCGATTCCTGGGCGAGCCAACGAGAAGTTTACTTGTCTGGAAAATTAGTAAAAATAGTGAAGGATTGGAAATGAATGTGCTAATGGCCTGAGATGCCGCAGCCAATAATATGAAATTACTATTTAACAATATTATAGCATAATAGTAGCTGATTAGGTTATATAATTTCTAATTCATTTTATTAGCGAATTTTCATAGGATAATTGGGTATCGTAGAAACTAGCGAACTTTTGCAGAAATATTCTTAACCGAATATTCGTAGGAATTAAAAAAGAATTTTTAGAACATTTGTGAAGCGAATTTTCCTGAACAATTATGCAAGTAAATTTTGGTGGAAAAACGTTTTTTTTATGAAATTGAAACTTCTCGTAAATAACATTTTTAGACAATTTTCTTGAAAACATCAAGTTTGTGAAAAACACGTCAATGAAAATCCGCTACCATAACGGACATGCTACGTCTAGATTTTTTGAATTGGGTTGAGTCATGAGGATATATGTAGATATAGAAAATCCTACTCACTTAGGGTATAACGAACGCAGCGGTATCAGAATATAAGGCGCTGTGAATATACCGTTGGTTCTTACATAATATATGCCATATGTGGACAGGTAAAGTCGTCTGCGTAACACTGCAAGGGTCTTATTATATTAAAATAGGACAACCCTTTTTAATTTTGTCCCAACGATCCCGGAAGGAAGAAAAGGGTTTGCAGGTAGTTTTTACCTACTGTATGCTCTGAATGACTATAGAAAATTGAAATTACTTCAGTTGCTATTTAGCTGTTCACACGATCATATCAAGATAAATTTATATTAAAATTTATTAAAGCAAGATGTTCTCGAATTATGTGAAATATAATTGTTCTAATTTATTAAGCTTAAGTGAACAGTATCGATAGAGCAGTCTCTGAGACGTGTCAGGTGAGTTTTAATGTTTTAATAATTACCAATAATTTGTTATGAGTGTTTTTCATGTATTATATTTTATTTATTTATTTACAATAATTTTACAATGCGCCATGCAAAAAGCATTAGATTGTTCTTGCATCAAAGCACGATTTAAAGCAACATCTTATCACCAATATTCACCTGCCGAAATAACCATATTATGTATCGACGATTTCAAAATCTTTTCAACATAATTGGCTCCCTGAACTTTATTCCAACCATCAGTTCTTTAATAATTTTAAATTTTTTTTAAATCTTTGCTCTAAAACAGAAACAATTCCTTTTTTTCCTTCATAGTCTGCCAAATAGCTGTGAGTTTATTACGCAAAAACTTTTGCTACATTGCATTATCTTTTAATAGCTTATACAGCTTTATACATTTTCGTGAATTTTCGCAGAAAAAATTCACTAATGGCGAAATCCCGACTTTTGAATTTTGAAATTTTTTTTGCAAATGACCGCGAACTAGGACCCCTAGAACCCATATCCGAGGTCAGTTTCGATTTTTATATGTTTATATACATCTATATATATATATATATATATATATATATATATATATATATATATATATATATATATATATATATATATATATATATATATATATATATATATATATATGTATGTATCACACCGATAACTCAAAAAATAACGGGCCGCTTTTGATAAAATTTGGCATGTGCCTTCCTTTTGTAAATGGCTTGGATAAGTTCGTTAGTCAGGAAAATCGGACGAGGTCTTCCGGGAAAATTTTTGAGTTTTCATCCGAAAAAAATTTTTATCTCAAAAAATAATGGGCCGATTTTGATGAAATTTGGCATGTACCTTCCTTTTCTAAATGGCTTGAATAATGTCGTTAATCAGGGAAATCGGACAAGGTTTTCCGGAAAATGTTTGAGTTTTCATCCGAAAAAAATTTTTATCTAAAAAAATAATGGGCCGATTTTGATGAAATTTGGCATGTACCTTCCTTTTCTAAATGGCTTGGATAAGTTCGTTAGTCAGGAAAATCAGACAAGGTTTTCTAAGAAATTTTTGAGTTTCCATTCAAAAAAAATTCTTCTCAAAAAATAATAAGCCGATTTTAATAAAATTTGGCATGTACCTTCCTTTTGTAAATGGCTTTGACAAGTTTGTTAGTCAGGAAAACCGTAGGAGGTTTTCCGGGAAAACTTTGAGTTTTCATTCGAAAAAAAATTTTATCTCAAAGAATAATGGGCCGATTTTAATAAAATTTAGCATGGCCCTTCCTTTTGCAAATGGGTTTGATAAGTTCGTTAATCAGAAAAATCGGACGAGGTTTTCCGGAAAAATTTCGAGTTTTTATTTGAAAAAATTTTTTATCCCCAAAATTAAAAAATCTATGACAACCAAATTTGGTAGGCAGGTTTATGATATGAAAAGTTAACTACACACCAAAATTTAGATTTCTATGTTACAAGAAAAAAAAGTTATAATAAAATATTTTGTGCCAGATCAGTTCTATGAAAGTTCACTACCATAACGCACTTGCTGTGTGCAGGCTTTTATATTATGCAAAATTTTGCTACATTGTAATTGCCTTTTAATGGTTTATATAACTTTATAAATTTTTATGTTACGTAAAATTTAGTAAATTAAACAAAGTAAAGGAGAAAATGGGTGCTTTTTTAATAAGTTTTTATTCATAGGAAACTTTTGCAAAAACTATCACTTTTTAGAGAATTTTCCTCAAAAAATTTCGCTATCGAGGAGACTGTAGATTTTGAAATAAATCAAATAAGAACAAACCGATCCCCTGGAACTCACATACGAGGTCAGTTTAAGACGTTATTTGTTTATATATATATATATATATATATATATATATATATATATATATATATATATATATATATATATATATATATATATTTATACTTTATACTTTATACTTTATTGGCTGAAATTACACAATACGTCTATACAGAAGTCCATTTTGACTTGTGTTGTATATAGTGACCTAATTTAAATAGTTTTTTCTAAAAATACTTGACACTGCATTATCCAAATATGACATACTTCAAATTTTGACACACCATTTTAAATAAACTTTTTATACCATTTTCTCTTCCATCTTACATTTACAATCACTGCCTTCATTTACTACTAATCTTTACACATCCATCATTACTTTCCCATCATCATTCTTTATTTACTTTCCATGTTTATACCAAAATTATAACATTTTATACAAAACCGAACCGAAGCTATTGATATATATATATATATATATATATATATATATATATATATATATATATATATATATATATATATATATATATATATCTTAAAAAATTATGACCGTCAGAAGGAAGATAAAAATACCGTTCGTATATGCGGGCGAGCGTTCGAAAACTTTTATTCCTTTATCAAAAAAATCTACAAATATCCGCATTTTGTTAAGAAAAATTTACAAAACAATATTATTCATACAAAAATTCCCTAAAACAGTTTCTTTGCACGAAAATTTATAAAACCATTTCAGCAATTTCGAAAAAAAAAGTTCCATCAAAACTTCCCTAAATATTACTTCCACAACGTCACAACGTGTGAAGAAAAATTTCAAAATTTTGTTATCGCTTAAAAGTCGTAAAAAGTACAAAACATACGTAAAACATCATTTGGGAACGAAAAATTGTTTTGTGTGTCGGTCTGTATGTCTGTCTGCTTGTAGCCATGATAACTTTAGAACGAATTGAGATATCGTCTTCAAATTTGGCATCCAGTTAGCACCCGACAAACGAACGGTTCGCATTGTTTTTGGTCATAATCGCTGGGGACGAATGGTGGGTGATTTGGTAAAAACTGCCATTTTTTCGTTAAATCTCGAGTAATATATCGGTTTAGGGTTTATTAGAAAACTTTTAATTTTATCATAAACATCTGGTATTATGTGCTGAAATTAAATTAGGGATTGAATGCGTGGGGGTGGAATATTGTTGGCAATTTTTTTTTTGCTAAAACGACGTAAAAGTCTTAAAACATATAGAATATTTGATTGTGAAACGAAATTTTTTTTGGCTGTCCGCTGTTAGGCCGGTCGGTCGTCGGTCGGTCGGTCTGCGGTCTGTCGGTATGTACGCCTGTCTGTTAATAGGCGCAATAACTTTCGAGCGAATTGAGATATCATCTTCAAATTTGGTATCTAGTTATCACCCGACGAAGGAACGCTTCAAATTGTTTCTGGGTAAGATAACTTCAGGGGGTAGGTGATAAATATAGGGATCTGGTGAAAATTGACATTTTTTCAATAAAACTTGAGTAATACAACGTTCTAATCTATGGTCTATGGGCACAGGAATACAAATATTTTCTTTGTGGTCAAGGCGTGGGCACTAAATTCATTCCATGAGAATATCTTTTCGAAGAGAATAAATTATTACAGCTATTTCTTTCCAGAAAATTTGACAAAATTTGTTGTTTTAAAATAGTTTGAGAAAAACATTTGCAAGAAAATTCGCTGTACAAGAACATTATCTACATGAAAATTCGCTATAAATTAAAAATTATACGATCTGATCTAAATACAAGCTTAGAGACGTTTTATGTGGCTTTACGGAGAACTTTTTTAGCCTGGCCATGCCATGAAAAGCAAAACTGATTTCAGAGACGTGACCAGGCACTTGCGAAAAAGTCTATGATACGTGTTTATTAAGTATAGAAGGCGGAAAAAATGTGCGAATGGTCTGACGACCGCAGCCATGAACAAAGACAACACACAACATATTATGTATAGAACGGTTTCACTAAGTGAGGGCAATAACAAACAATCTAATCTGCTATTAAAATAGTAAGCATTAAAAGTCTTAAAAGGTCTCATCTTCATATTAGGGAATATTTTCTACAAAGATTTCTTTAAAAATTATTGGAATTATATATTATCAGATGATTATCAGATAACGTTAAAATTGCAAATGTAAAATATGTGTAAATATGAAAAAAAATTAAAAAGAATTTGAACACGATTATTTATTAATAACTTGTCGTCTTGCGTATTTTCCTATCATAATCACATAAGGTCGTTTGTGATTTTTCTACGGTCTTGAGTTATTCGTAACAAGAAATGCCTACTTCAAATGCATTTTTTGCAAATGTCTTAGTCAAATGAAGGATAATAACATTTGAAACCAAAATCTAGGACCTTGTTAAACATATTTTTTTGCATTATTTGCCATTTATATATACCAAAAATTCCAGGAATATATGCTCGAAAAACACCAATTTTGCCGTTTCAAATTATCACTTTGACATTTTCAGACGCAAAACTATAAAAATTTAAAAATAATTGTTCTCGTGACTACTTCTTGACCTCTTTGCGCGAAAAAAAGTTAATCTTCGTCTGAAATATTTGATAGATTTTGTTTACCACATGCAATATTTTGGTCTTCTTCCTCTGACCTGCAGGGAGACCAAATTTTTTTCACCAAATATTTATAAGTTTTTTCTTCCCACATTAGAAATCAAATTTTGGTTTTTAGTATAGGTTTTATAATACAGACCCGCGTACCAAATTTGGTTTCCATAGCTTTGTTATTTTGGAAAAGGAGACTCAAAAATTTCCCGGAAAAGCCGCTTTTATTTTCCTTTTGCAGGCTAACGAATTTACCCAAGGCGTTTGCAAAAGGAAGGTAGTCAAACAAATTTTACCAAAAACAACCCACTATTTATTTGATTATCGGTGTGATGTATATGTAAACGCATAAAAATTGAAAGTGAACCGGCATGTAGGTTCTAGGGTTTTTGCTCATTAAAAAAAATTCTAGAATAGCCATCTCAAAAGCGACTTTTCTTCTACGGAAGTTTGCTAATAAATGTACAAGTAGAGTTTTCTGTTTACAATTTAATTTGTTACGTAGCGAAAACAATGTGAATAACTGATATCTGACTGTTGAAAGCCTTGCAATTTTGCCTTTTTAGTGAATTTTCTTTAAACAAATTCTCTAGTGAGGAGATTCCAACTTTTGAATTTTGAAAAATTTCTTCAAATTAGCGGGAACTAGGCCCCCTAGAACCCTTATCCAGGGTCAGTTTCAATTATATATATATATATATATATATATATATATATATATATATATATATATATATATATATATATATATATATATATATATATATATATATATATATATATATATATGTATCACACCGATTACTCAAAAAATAATGGGCCGATTTTAATGAAATTTGGTGAGTACCTTCCCTTTGCAAGTGACTTGGACAGGTTCCTTAGCCTGGTAAATCGAAGCAGGTTTTCCCGAAAAATTTTGTGTTTTCTTTTGAAAAAAAGTAAAGATTTAAAACGTCAAAATTGGCAACATTTAGGCAAAGAACCTGAAACTAATACAGGCTATGGAAAGAAACTGTCTCAAAAAGAATGTTTTACAAACCCTGAAGTCTTAGCTTTAACCGTTATTGTCCTTCATTTTACTGAAGTATTTCCAGAAAATTCATTTCAAATAGACCCTTTCTCTGATGCTTGGTAGTTCTTAGCTATATGGTTTATCGTTTAATGGTATATAATTTTTGTCGAATTTTCGTAAAAAATCAATAAAGCTCAATATATCCGTTATTATACAAGATACAAAAAAATTGTATACATTAATTATAGGGTGTCTTTGGCTACATCTTACAAATATTTCTACAATCACAGGATGGCTGATAAGTCGTGTATGATACAAATTTTCTTTTTTTTTTAATCGAACATGCCTAATGTTATTGCAGTTTTGCATTTTCCATCCAAATAGAATGCATGTTTGTAAGAAAAGAAATTCGGGACGCAGCAAGTGGGTTATGGTAGCGAATTTTCTTTAAATGCTTCAAATTTAAATAGTTCAATTTGCTATTAACCTATAAGGTTTCCCAAGAAACCAGTGTTTTCGGGAATACCTTAGGTTTACTTTCGGAAATTTGTGTACATTTTCAAACAATAAAGTTATTTTAAAGAAACATGGCACATTGTTTCTATTGTATAGGTTATACTGGTAACAAAATTTTCATGCCTGCTTTCTTTAAAAAAACACATATTTGCTATTAAAAATATTTTTGTGAAAATTCACTACCACAACGCACTTGCGGCGTCCAGACTTTTAGATAAATTATAACCAATTTTCGTGAAGAATCTGCCGACTCGATGAAATTTGTGAAATTAGTCTTAAAATTGATATTTCTTCACTCACGTGACTTGTTTTGACTTTATCATTACTATTTTTTTCTCGAGTTTTTATTTAGTTCCATAACATAACAGGGGTCACCAAACCCTTGTATAGAATGTCAAAAATCGTGTGAGTATGGGAACGCCGCCATCCGTATCGTAATAATAATAATAACTATAAAATTAGCCGTTTGCGTTTACGATTTCCGCACGTCTGGTGAACATACATGGTCAATTTATCAAACCTTCTGGTGTTTGACAAGTTCGGAATTTTACAAGCGCGTCTGCTAGAGGAAGAGGACGGTTCCGGCAGGAGCGAGGAAGGAGTAAGTCAGACAGAAAGCAGCAGCAGACATGACGAAACGAAGTTTCTTTACATTGAGTTGCAGGAAAGTGCTCCCATAAATTACCCGGAAGAACTGGCCATTAGTCTGTTTGAATCGGTCGAGCGTTTGTCGTTCTTTGTTGAATAGCTATATAGCACTGAAGGAATAGAGGAATGGTATGGATGTCGCCGTCAATCGTAAATCTAGGATGGACTCAGCTCAGATGCCCTTTCATTCAAATTTAATTTACATTCATAAAAGGTGATACCAAAAAGTCTGGACCCAGTCAAAATAGCAAATTCACATAAAAATCTTTTAAATACTAAAAGTTCAATTTTCTTTAAGTTGAAAATATTCAGTTTTAATGAATTTTCTTAAAAAAAAAATCACTAATGAGGAGATCCCGACTTTTGAATTTTGAATTTTTTTTTCAAATGACCGCGAACTAGGACTAGAACCCATATCCAGGGTCAGTTTCAGTTTTTATATGTTTATATATATATATATATATATATATATATATATATATATATATATATATATATATATATATATATATATATATATGTCACATCGATAACTCAAACAATAATGATCCGATTTTACCTTCCTTTTGCAAGAGGCTTGGATAAGTTCGTTAGTTAGAAAAATCGGCCCAGGTTTTCCCGGAAAATATTGGGTTTTTTGCGAAAAAAATTTATATCTCTGGAAATAACAAAGTGATGGCAACCAAATTTGGTACGCTGGTTTCTGTCATAAAGAATACTACGTACCAAAATTCAGATCCGTATCTTAAAATACAAAAAAACTTAGAGGTAAATAATTTTTAATTAATTAAATCTGATTCAAGAAAGTTAAAACGTAAAAATTGATTGATCAGAATGTGAGTGAAAAGTACCACAAGAAATGACTATCAAGCTCCTAGATATGTGTCTAAGTTGTTATTTTTCTTGATTTAGTTAAAATATAAGCAAAAAATCCATTGTAAATCAAAATGGTTTTATGTAAATTGTAAAACCTTGAACAACAGGATATTCCTGCTAGTAAATGCATATAGTGCGTAGCCCAGTGGGCTAGGTCCCTGTACATCGTATGATCTCTCAGATGACGAGTTCTAATCCTGGTTAGTGACTTTACTATTTATCAATTTTTTAGTGAATTGTTTTAGTCTCCTTTCACTTCACAGTTATCTAATGTGATTGTTGTTATTCCGATGAATTTTTTAGCGAGTTTTTGTATAAAAATATAACTTGATAAAAAGGAGATAAAAGTTTGAAAACTTAATTCAATTTGAATAGCACATCTGATTGTTTGTTCATATTTAATCCAGGCGTAGACTTTTCCCGTGGCTCTACAAGTGCTTGTTTTAGGGAATTTTCTTTAAGAACTCACTAACGAGGAGATCCCGACTTTGGTGGTTACTCTTAGCTTCCCTTCTTCCAATCCAAGTGTTCGGAAACACCTCATCTAAGTCTGCTGTGGAAGCTAAAAACCGCCACAAAACAAAACCATTCTTCACTGCATTACATAGCAGTGCCTGCCTTAACATCAAATTGTTGGAGCATATAGGAGAGTCCAAGCTGTGACGAAACCGGTCTACGTCTCCTACTTTACATCTTACCGCAAGTATCGGCATGACTGAAGTGATGGTGGCTAGTAAGAAGTGATGTGATTCAACGCCCGTCGTGGTACCAGTCAGAGGAGTAGTTGTTTTCGCTAGCCTGTTTTCTTCCCACAGATTGCTTTTTGCTGCAGCGTTTGTACGTGGAAGCTATCACCAGAGATGGCGCTTTTCGCTATTCCCCCACTGCATATATATATATATATATATATATATATATATATATATATATATATATATATATATATATATATATATATATACGTAGAAAAATTCAGGACTTCTAGTTTGTGGGTCAAATGTTCTAGATGCTCTATTCGCGCTCATTAGAAAACATTTTTGCAAAGGTTCACCAGCGATACCTCTCTATTAGGGAATTTTCCTTATAAAATTTGCTAAAAAGTTGAGCAAATCTACACTGTAAGAAAAAGTTCGGGACGCAGCATGTGCGTTATGGTGGTTAATTTTCATAAAAATATTTTTAATAGTAAATATGTGTGTTTTTTTCAGAAAGCAGGCATCAAATTTGATTACCAGTATAACATATATAGTAATAAAAACAATGTGCCATGTTTCATACAAATAACTTTCTTGTTTGAAAACGTACAAAAATTGCCGAAAGTAAACTTAAAGTGTAACCGAAAAAATCCGTTTCTTGGTGAACCTTATAGGTTAATAGCAAATTGAGCTTTTCAAATATAAAGCATTATATCAAAATTCGCTACCATAACGCACTTGCTGCGTCCGGAATTTCTTTACTTACAAACATACATTATATTTCGATGGAAAATGCAAAAATGCAATAACATAAGGCATGTCCGCCAAAAAAAAAATATTTGTATAACCAACAACTTATGGGCCACACTGTGATTATAGAAATAGTTTTTTAAGATTTAGCTCAAGACACCCTATAATTAATGTATACAATTTTGTTTCATATCTTGTATAATAAGGGATATATTTAACTTTATTGATTTTTTACGCAAATTCGACAAAAGTTATATACCATTAAACGATAAACTCTATAGCTAAGACTACTGCCAAGCATCAGAGAAAGGGTCTATTTGAAATGAATTTTCTGGAAACAATTTAGTAAAATGAAGGACAATGACAGTTGAAACTAAAACTTCAGGGTTTGTAAAGCATTCTTCTTGAGACATTTTCTTTCCATAGCCCGTATTAGATTCAAGTTCTTTGCCTAAATGTTGCCAATTTTGACATTTTAAATTGTCACTTTGATGTTTTAAGGAAAACCCCAATTTATTTTTCTTTAAATGCCCATAATTTTTTGTCTTTTGACTTATTTTGGTAGGTAATTTACCTATAGCAATATAAAACGATGTACCAAATTTGGTTGCCCTTACTTTGTTATTTCCGGAGATATGAATTTTTTTCTAAAGGAAACACAAAATTTTCCGGGAAAACTTCGGACGATTTTCCTGGCTAACGAACTTATCCAAGCCACTTACAAAAGGAAGATATTCACTAAATTTTATCAAAATCGGCCCATTATTTTTTGAGTTATCGGTGTGATACCTATATATATATATATATATATATATATATATATATATATATATATATATATATATATATATATATATATATATATATATATATATATAAATTCAAAAGTCGGGATCTCTCTATTAGTGAAATTTTTCTACGAAAATTCACTAATAAAGTCACAAATTAGAAAAATTCAAACATGTGGTTATATTTGTAGAACTGCATATAATATATTATCGCTTTCTCATCGATGTAGCTTTACTTTAGCTTCGCAAAAAATAATTCAATCTGTCAGTATACAATTTCATATTCTAAGTAAGAGAAGTTTTCAGGGTAAAAAGAAAACCGGTGGAAAATTACGCTTAACTCTGCCAAAACATTTATTATTGAATTAAAGATGTTCTGTTTATTGTAAGTTAAATTATTATTTAGTTAAACATTAATTGTCTAAATGATGGAGAAACAGAATATAGTACGGATCTGTAATTCGCGTATTCCTGCCATAACGAGTTCGACAGGAACTGAAGTGAACAATGACAAGAGTAACAGAAGAGAAGTGTAGAAAGTACATTAGCAAGATGGCCGTCCATCAGTGTCGATTAGGTCGTTGTCGCAGTCCACCCCCCCTATGACTAATTACTGTCCGAGGGCCGAAACGAGGGTGGCTGTAAGCCAGCCACCCCAACCTACAGTCCAGCTCTTTTTATCGACGACAAGGGGTACAGTTCTATATTTTTTACTACCATTTTGTAATCATTACTGCAAAAATATGGTTCTCCTTTCGCTATGTGAAATTTATTAAATGCGGCCTATCTCAAGGCGAACTTTTTATCTCGCTGACGTAAGTTCTCTATTCCCTAGTGTGCCAGTTTCACATGCAATAATAAACAAAGCAAATGAAAAGTTTCGCAAAGATATGTTGAACTAACAAGTCTGCATGGACCAAAATAGTTTAAGTGAATTTTCTTTAAAAAAAATCACTAATGAGGAGATCCCGACTTTTGAATTTTAAAAAAATTTTCTCAAATGAGCGCTAATTAGTCCCCCTAGAACACATATCCGATGGCAGTTTTAATTTTTATATTATATATATATATATATATATATATATATATATATATATATATATATATATATATATATATATATATATCACACCGATAACCCAAAAAATAATGGATAGATTTTGATTAAATTTGGCGAATACCTTCCTTTTGTAAGTGGCTTGGATAAGTTGGTTACCCAGAAAAATTGGCCCAGGTTTTCCCGGAAAATGTTGTGTTTTCTTTCGAAAAAAAATTATATCTGCGGAAATAACAAAGGAAGGGCAACCAAATTTGTTACGCTGGTTTATATCATTATAAGTAAAATACCTATCAAAATTTAGCTCTGTAGGTTACAAGACAAAACAGTTATAGGCATTTAAAGACAAATAAATTGATGTTTTCCTCGAAACGTCGCGATCTAAAATGTCAAAATTGGCAACATTTAGGCAAAGAACCTGGAACTAATACGAGCTTTGGAAAGAAAATGTCTCAAGAAGAATGTTTTACAAAGCCTGAAGTCTTAGATTCAGCCGTTATTGTCCATCATTTTACTGAAATGTTTTCAGAAATCTCATTTCAAATAGACCCTTTCTCTGATGCTTTGGCAGTAGTCTTAGCTATAGAGTTTATCGTTTAATAGTATATAATTTTTGTCGAATTTTCGTAAAAAATCAATAAAGCTCAATATATCTGTTATTATAAAAGATACGAAAAAAAATGTATACATTAATTATCGCGTGTCTTAAGCTACATCTTCAAAAAATATTTCTACAATCACAAGGTGACCCATAAGTCGTTGGTGATACAGACTTTTTTTTAATCGAACGCGCCTAATGTTATTGCATTTTTGCATTATCCATCGAAATATAATGCATGTTTGTAAAAAAAAAAGAAATTCGGGACGCAGCAGGTGCGTTATGGTAGCGAATTTTCATTAATTGCTTCATATTTGAATAGATCAATTTGCTATTAACCTATGAGGTTGACCAAGAAACCAGCTTTTTGGGAACACTTTAAGTTTACTTTCGGAAATTTGTGTACATTTTCAAACAATAAAATTATTTTGATGAAACATGGAACAGTCTTTCTACTATATAGGTTATACTAGTAGCCAAATTTGATGCCTGCTTTCTTAAAAAAAGATACATATTTGCTATTAAAAACATTTGAATGAAAATTGTGCATACCCTTAGTCTTACTCCACCCATTCCAAAATCACTGTGCCTTGAACTAGTCTGCATAGCGATTGGTAGGGTGAAGTTTTATATTGCTCTGTCTCCGGTCTAGACTGACCGTAGCTTAGTTGTCTTTTGCGGTCCAGAGCTTTGCACTCACACAAGATGTGCTGGGTTGATTCCTCCCCCTCGCCGCAGAGTCTGCATGCGAGGCCCCCTTGAACGGCCCCATTTTATGCAGGTGTTTATTGACGGCCATGTGTCCCGTCAAGAGATCTCTTGTGTTTCTGAGATGTCCTCTGATATTTTTTATATCTCCGTAAATAACAAAGTTAGGGCAACCAGATTGGGCTCGGGGGTTTATATCATAAAAGGAGAACCATGCACAAAAATTTGAATTGCTATGTTAAAATAGAAACAAGTTATAAGCTTTTAAGTTTTTCTTCTTAAAACGTCAGAAAAGTCGAGATTCGAAACGTCATGTTCTAAATAGAGAACCTAAATGAATACGTCTATGCGGCATTAATGTCGTAAGAAGTTAGAAACCCTTTAGTTTCGCTACAATCTTCATTGTTCTTTATTTTATTAAAATATTTACTGAAAATGAATTTAAAATAGACCCTTTATGTGATGCTTTGGTAGCAGTTTCACTTATTTATTTAATTCTAATAACGAATCAGATAACGTTATTATTTAGCGTTTTTTTCTTCAATTGGGCAAAGTGGGAGAAACGATGTTGGTAAGGAATTTCTCCTTTCTATGGCCTTCTGTAAGGTGAGTTTTTGACAGTTTCCATTTCTAGGTCCGTTGTAGCATGTTTACCTTGCACAAAACCTCAAATTTGCTTTAGGTCTTTTAACTGTATTGTGGAGTTGAGATCACAGCATTTGTCCGATGGGTAATGCATAAAGGGGTTTCTCTAATCATGTTTCTGATTTTTTTTTCAAAAAACGAACAATACGCTAATCTGATAATTTACCTATAAATGTTATTAATGTTAAAAAAAGGGGAAACAACGCTCGTTCCTCGAATAAAGTTCTCTTCGTGATATGAAATTTTCTTCACCCGTTTCGCATCCGTTCAACACATTGGGCACAGAAAATATAGGAATTTCCTAAAAATTGTCATTTATAAGTGAAGGAAAATAAAACTTGTTCTAGGTATGCAACGTTAAATGCGATGTTAAGTGAAACGACGTAGAACGAATCACCGGGAATGAATATAATATACATACATATGTACATATTTGTGGCTGCAAAATGATTAAAAAAACAGGATTCATTTACGTATGTATTTATATACTCCTTTTTTACCTACTATTTTGGATTTTTTTCGAATAACAACCGAATCAGTTTCAACGTTAAAGGATATATTTGCCTACAACAAACTGCGATGCTATAATGAAACAGCGTTAAATGAGACGAAAACAATTTCAGGCTAAGTGATCGAAAAATATAAAAACAGTAAAATAAGCTTTCGTACTCCAAAAAAAAAAAAACAATATTCTTATAAAGCGTAATACAATAGTGCATAATAGTCCACGGCAACAGTACATGTCATATTCAACTGACAAATTATTTTGACAAATATCAGATCTATTTTCAAAGTGACATGTAAGTAATTATTTTGTTTTCTGACATGTGTAATACAAATATAGGCATGCTCTTCTTCTTACATTCATATTTATTTTTGACCATCACAATTTTACTTGTAGAGTTGGCTACAATTTTAGTGACTTTTGAATTTTGAAAAGATTTCCTCAAATGAGCGCGAACTAGGCCCCATAGAACCCATATCCGGGTGAGTTTCAGTTTTTATCTGTTTTCATATATACAGGGTGACGCCTTTCTAGGGTAAATCTCAATATATCCATTATTATACAAGATACGAGAAAAAATCCTATATGTTAATTATACGATGGCTGGAGCTAGATCTTATAAAATTATTTTTAAAATCACAGGTGGCCCATAAGTCGCTGGTTATACATGTTTTTTCATAATCGAACACGCCTTATGTTATTGCAATTTTTGCATTTTCCATCGAAACATAATGCATGTGTGAAAGAAAATAAATGCTCAGAAAATGCGGTATAGTAGGGATTTTTCATAAAATGTTCCTTTCGATAGCTTAATTTACTATTAATCTAAGGTTCGTTGGCCAGGAAACCAGTTTTTTTAGGCACATTTTAAGTTTGTTTTCGGACGAGTTTTGTACATTTTTTCAAAAAATAAAGTTATTTTGATGAAATATGGTACATTATTTCTCCTATATAGGTTATACTGGTAACCAAATTTGATGCAAGCTTTTTTTAAAAAAAATTATATTTCCTATTAAAAATATTTTTATGAAAATTCAGTACCATAACGCCTCTGCTGCGACTTTTTACTCAATTACTTAGATTTTAGGAGAAAATAAGATTCATTCACCAAGGTACATTTTGCAACCTTTGTAGGTAGTTTGTAATAATATTAAGTTTTGATACTTATTTTTTAAGGCAGCACTAGATCGTAGTCATCTTCAGGACCTCTTGCTTTACAAAGATAAGATTTAGTTTTTTGTATGTTTACGATATGCTTTCAGAAAATAATACAGTAAATCTGTTATTATGTAGTGAATTAAGTGGATAATGTGTATTTTCGTCAGGTGCTACTAAACATAAATAACATTTTTCCCAACATGATATTTACATATTATTCGGTTCCGAGATTTTGACAGGAGCTCTTTGGACCATCAATATCAGGCTGATGTATAAGGTATACATTTATACACACATATACCAACACATACGACGGTGGCAAAAGAACGGCTGAGAGATGCTCTAACTCCACGGCAAGTTGAGTGGGTATATTTTTCTCAAAGAAAGTATGTATGCAAATAAACATACGTAGGAGAGTCGTTATGGTGGACCAGTGAAATATTGCCCTGGATGCCGGTGCGGACATTGAAATATTACAGATTCTACAATGACATATCATCGAGCACATTTGTAAGAAAGATTTTTGATATATTACCTCTTTTCAACTCTACTTAACAAACATAAGAATGAATGCTGTCCTGTTCCGGCCCGTAGACATATGACGATAGGAGATTTATTGCGTCCTGATCTGAGATTGTTATCACAGAAATCAACGGAATTAAGGTGCGTCCAAATATACGAGCGTTTAATAAATCGTTGAATAAGCACTAAAATTCCCATCTTTTTATATTTTTTTATATTTTTTTATTATTTCAACAACACACCACGAGGGCTCACAGCCTAAATACTATCATACCGCGCGTGTTCACAAGGAGGAAAGAGGCAACTTGTTAATTCTGGACTTGAAGGTTTGGAGGTTCGGAGGAGAAGGAAAAACATGTGACGGCAAGGAGTTCCACAACTTGGAAGTCGTCGGGACAAAAGAGCGGGCATAACAAGATGTTGTATGTCTGGTGACCTGGACAGTAAAAGGGTGCATTCGCTCTGTTCCCCCGGTAGATCTGTTGGGGACAGCAGATGGAGGAACTATGGAAGAAAGCTCATCTGAGCAGTGCCCGTGCAGATATCTATCAAAGAGAGAGAGAGAGAGAGAGAGAGAGAGAGAGAGAGAGAGAGAGAGAGAGAGAGAGAGAGAGAGAGAGAGAGAGAGAGAGAGAGAGAGAGAGAGAGAGAGAGAGAGAGGTCACCAGAGGAACGTCGGTGGGCAAGAATGTCAGCCTTTGGATGAGGGTAGGGTCTCCGATGAGACGTATAGCTGTCTTCTGAATGGAGTCCAGGATAGCGAGTGTAGAAGCAGCAGCGACATCCCAGATGTGGGAGCAGTATTCGAGGTTTGGCCTTATTTGTGAAGTATATAAGGTATAAAGATTGGCTGGTGAAAAGTATTTGCGAGCCCGGAAAAGGAAACCTAATTTCTTAGCAGCCGCTTCTGCAATTGATGTGACATGTTGGTGCCAATTAAGATTTAGATCTACAGCAATGGCAACAAGTGAAAAGGACTCATTACTTTGTATAACTTGGTTGCTCATTGTGATGAGTCTAGAGCTGGTGTATCTCTAATGAGATAGAAAGCAAGACTGAGATTTGATGGAGTTGAATTGTACAAGATTTCTACTTCCCCTGTCTAATATTTTTTGGAGATCCACTGAGGCAGAACCCTCCATAAGTCTGCGATCCTCATCTAATTGGGCTAAAGAGACAGGCTTAAAACATTGTATATTTGAGTGGATGGTGCTGTCGTCCGCGTAACTGTAAACTGGGTTGGATGTGCTAGAGAGGAGGTCATTGATGTGGAGAAGAAACAAAGTAGGGGCTAAAGCTGAACTTTAAGGGACTCCTTCATTAATTAGATATAGTTTAGAGGAATGACCATCCACGACAACAGAAATGCTCCGGTTGGAGAGGAAATTTGCTGTCCAGGTACAGAGTTTTGGTGGTAGACTATAGGCCGAAAGTTTATTAAGCAGAGCTGCGTGCCGGACCTGGTCGAATGCTTTGGATATGTCTAGAGCGACAATCTGGGATTCACCGTGTAGTTCCATAGACTTGTTCCAAGAATGGGTGACAAAGGAAAGGAGGTCGGCAGTTGATCTGCGCTGACGGAATCCATACTGCCTGTCGTGGATTAGACTGTGTTTTTCAAGAAATTTTAGTAATTGGGTGTTTATATACTTTTCCATCACTTTAGAGACAACTGAAAGGAGTGAAATAGGCCCGTTGTTGCTAGGAAGCGCTTTGCATCCTTTCTTGGGGACGGGTTGTACTCGAGCAGTTTTCCAGGGAATATGCCTCTATTGTAAGATGTCTAAAAGAGACGAGTCAGGACAAGAGCAAGTTCTGGTGCGCATTTTTTGAGAGCAATTGCCGGGATTTCGTCAGGGCCAGAGGCTTTGCTGGTATTAAGAGAAGAGAGCATCTTTCGTACCTTTTTAGTTTTAAAAATGATATCCGTCATTTTATGCGCGACATTGGGGACTGTTGGTGGTTGAACATTTGGAGGTGTGTTGAGAGTAGAGTTGCCGGCGAACAACGAGGCAAAAAGTTCAGCCTTGCCCAGGGCGGTAGAAACAATTTCATCCCCTGAAACAAGAGGTGGGAACGTGCTCTTGCAAAATTATTCCCAATATATTTAGCAAGAATCCAGAAGGGTTTGCTGCCGTTGGAGCTTGAGAGGACTTTGTTTTTGATGTGGTTATTAAACGAGTTTTTTGCCTCAGAAAAAATGCGGACATAGCGGTGTCTTGCTTCGTTAAATGCTTGACGGTTTTCTTGACTGGGATTGTGTAGAAGCGTTTTGTGAGCATTTCACCTGTTGAAGTCTGGCCTTGTCACAGGATTTAGAGAACCAGGGCTTTTGAGTGGCTGAATAGGTTTTCTGTATACGTGGAATAAATAATTCCAGAGAATAAATAATTCCACAGGGGTCAGGATGAGAGAAGCAGACAGAGGCCCATGGAAATGAGGAAAAGTAATCACGCATTTCGTCCCAGTTAGCGGAGTTGTAGTGCCAAACGATACGTGGGTGTGATGACTGCGTGACCTAGGGTTGCATTGCGCAGAAAGCATTGACCATGGTCTGAGCGACCAAGAGGGGCGGTGACTGATGTCTTATAGGATTCAGGTTTTGTAGTAAGAAGGAGATCCAAGGGATTTGAGCTGTGTGTTGGGATACGAGGAAAGTAAGTAGGTTGCTGAAACATATTGGCTGAAAAAGCTGACTGCAAAGACCTCCGCTGCTCTCCTTTGTGGATCGGTTTTTGAAGATCCTAGCCATTCCGTATTATGGACATTGAAGTCATCAAGAATAGTGACCTCGGAGGAAGGATATTCAGAAATTAGATGGTCGGTTTTTCCACAAAGGTAGTCGAAGAGCTGGACAAAGTTTTTGTCAGAAGGTGACCGGTAAATGCAACAGATGAATTTAGTTGCAGCCTTGAGAGAGTTTTATCCAAAGTATGTCTTTTCGTCCATCTTCCAAATTGGGAAGTCTGGTGCAGAGTAGATTGCTACAGACGTATGTGCACACACCTTCATGCAATCTAAAGGAAGTAAGGAGCTTATACCCTGGGAAATTAAGGTGATTAGTGGCTGTTTTGGCACTGATTTGGGTTTTGGTGAGGAAGCGGATTTGGGGCCTATTAGCCTGGAGGAAATGGTGGACGGAGTTCAGGTTAGAATTTAGGCCACACATATTCGAGAAGGATATGTTAAATCTTGTTGCCAGCGCCCCCTGTACACCCCTCTCCCGGAGATCCGAATGGAGGGGTATTTTATCTTCTGTACAAGAAGGAGCCATCATCATTTTTGTTTATAAGGGAAACCGACTCTTACACCTGAACCGGAGACCTCTGTTGGGACTTCACCGGCCTTTTGATGTAAGGGGTGGTACCTCCTCGGGCGCAAAAAAACCTTTACTATCACGTAAAGGAAAAGTTCACTACCACCTACCTACTCCGATTAGTCGCCTCTTACGACAGGCAGGAGCTACCTTGGGCTTACTCTTTTAGTTAGTCCCCGGACCCACACTTTGATTATATTATGCCAATTTTCTAATACCGTATTAATTACGTTCGTATATTCACACTAAAAATGGAAAAATTAACAAACCTGAAAAATAAAAATAAACCGACCTCACAATAGGCACTAAAAGCGAAAAAACAACAACTGTATTACAGGTTTAATTTAAAAGACAAAATTGTGTGTTTGTTTGTTTATTTAACGTGAGCCTATTTCCGCGACTATGGCCAATTACCGTCGCCAGGGAGCAGTTTCACCCACTATCCTGGAACGTTTGCCTTTCTGTAAGGAGGGTAGATGTCCAACATCGCATGGACACGGGACCGACGGCTTTACACCCCCTCCGATGGACAGGACGTGCAGACATTCAACTTGCTCAAATACAATGCCAGAACCTTGGCTGATGTTAATGTTACAGTATGTACTGAAAAAGTGAAAGGAGTACCCTGGGATCGAACCCAGTGCCCTTCGGTTCAGAGGCACACGTTCTTACCCCTGAACACCGAGGTTCTAAATAACAAAAATTAATTTAAATATAGAATTATCTATATTAGGAAGACGTATTTTCGAGTTTCACTGTAAGTTTAAATGTATATTTTCCCTGCGCTTCCGCCAAATGTTGACGAAATGTGGCTTTAGTTTGAGAACTTTGAGCCTAGAGAAGTAGTTGAGGCATATTCATACCTGAATTACGTTTATTTTAAGCTACACTGTTAGATACAGATGTAGCGACCTCCGTTCTGACTTCAAAAGTACTTGTTTTCTTATTTGCGACAGGTTTCGGCTTTTACGTCATCAGGTCATGACAACTAAATATAAATTTGCTGCTACGTTAGTGTACTTTCATATAAACTACTTTAAAAGTAAAATAAAAAGTCTGGACGGAGCAAGTTTGTTATGGTAATGATTATAGTTATTGTTAAATTTGTTGACAAATAATTACTTTTTTAATGGCTTTCGTTTGACCGCAAAAATAAACTCGTACGGCCACAGGAAGAAATTAGTTAATAATCAGTATTTACAGTCTATAGTAAATTAAAAACCTAGTGTACAGTCTAAAAGCAATTTTTTTTAAAAATAAAGTAAGGCTATTATTTACTAACAAGTATCTTGGATGGAAACTGTTGTACTCAAATATCCATGTACAACAGAGAAGGAAAGATAAAGTCACGTTGCGTATCTTATAGAAGGAGACAGAGAGCGTAAGCCCCAAGTTGCACAGAGTGGCCGCAAAGAAGGAACTTTCATTAATGTAAAGTAGGATTGATTTCAGTATCTACCTAGGCAGAGGACCTCCGTCCAACTCTGAAACTCTCCTTGTCCATAGCCAAAGCTCGGACATGCGCGCGCATCTCTGACCGCTGGACACTGATCAATAATAAGAAGATTGCAAAGTAAGCAAAAGTTTCGTCCGTTCCGTCCTGCTCTAGGCCGTTATGTTGCCCCCAAAACAAGATGTTATGAGCACAGAGGTGCGGCGAATTTAAATATATGCTGATTCTGCTGGTTCTCTTGCTTCGTACAAGAATGAGGGAGTTTGGGATATAAGACTGTGTTTTAATACTGCATTTCATTTATTTATAATTAATAAGGACATCAGTATTTTAAAAACACAATTACAAAACGTTTGGTGGGTAATTTTAAGCATCTTCAAAATATGACAGATAAGGCTAAAGAAGTTATTTTTCAATTAAAATAAGATCATTTTGCTTCAGTACAAAATATTTTATTTTTGTCATCGGCTAGTAAACAATTTCTCATGATGGTTAGCAAGAAAACTGCAAACACCTCTTTATCACAAAGTAGATATTTAAGTCATTAAGTTTGATTGTCTTCACTTGGACACCTTCATACTAAAAACAGATGAGACTTCTTCTCTGGCTTTACCATTTATTTCACTTGGAACACTCTATATTTGTTGCTGCAGTTGATAAACAAATGATAAAAATAAGAACAGAAAAACCAAGAGTAATTATAATAAACATAGTTCTACAAATGTTCAAACTGACGTCCATCCTGTTGAATGCATAATTATTGTAGCCTTTGTTCAAAGGACCGCTTGAAATTGAGCAATATTTGCGACGATATTGTATTGAAAAAATTCCGTATGCGTGGTTTCATGTCATTTTGTGTAGTCGGAGGCATTTCATATACGATATTCTTAACATATTCCCACAAGAAAAAATCAAGACATGTCAGGTCTGGTGATCTGACTGGCCAGTTTTGTGGACCTCCTCGTTCTAACCGTTTATTGGGAAAATGTCTACTAAGTTCTTGTCGCACTCTGATTTGAAAATGTGCCGGAGCATCATCTAGTTGTAGCCACATCCGCCCTATATAATCGAAACTGGGACGTTCCCCAAAAGTTCAGGCAAACTTTGATGAAGAGACATATGAAAGATATCTCCATTTAAGTGTCCATTGAAAAAGTAAGGACCTATTACTCTTGACGCTAATATTCCACCCCACACAATAATACACCAACGATTCTGATGGTTAATACTGCGGCAAAAATGTGGATTTTCATCAGCGTAGTAATGAAAATTATGTCTGTTGACCAAGCCGTTACTGTGGAAAGTCGATACGTCTGTAAACAGCACATAATCGAAAAAGTGTTCATCCTCGCCCATCTCTAATGCCCACATACAGAAATAAAGTCGTCGATTGAAGTCAGCATCTGAAAGTTCTTGATTTAATTGGATATGCTATGGATGAAATTTGTGTTTTCTAATTATTCTGACAATGCTCTGCCTGCTCAACGCCGTTTTATGATTGACTTTGCGCTGGCTTATGTGGGGATTTTCTATAGGGGATCCAATGAACTCAAACACATTTTCTTCATTTCCGATAATTGGACTCTGTTTATTGGTCCTTTCATATGCTACGATTCCAGTTCTCGAAAAACTCCTAACAATCTTTCAAAGCTTCTTCTGGATGGATCATTTTGTGCTGGATATGTCTGTGCGTAAACTCGTGACGCCAGTAAATAATTTTCATGACATTCACCGTTAGTTAGAATCATATCGATTCGTTCCTGTATAGGATACGTTTTCATTTCAAACACAATAATTTTAGAAATGATAAAATTACAAAAGAGAGTATCGATATAATTGAAGAATTAGAAGTTGTGCAGTAGGTAATCCCAAACCAGAATTGACAAGACGTGACAAATGTCACAGGCATATGTACAACCAAGTAACCATGTACGTTTCATTCAATTCAATACCCGATGCAGAGAATTGGTTATCAAGAGAAAAGTCTTATCTATACAAAAACGGTGACAGTTAGCCATAAGAACGTAGTTTTTAAGACAATCGAGTATCGCTTTAGATTAGGCTATAAAATAGAGGCTGTTCCATTTGAAATGAACACAATAACCAACTTGGCATGTGTAAATAGTAATAAAAGTGTGAATAGTGCCAGAACCGCTGCACTTGCTTATAGGGAACCCCAGTATGGTGTGTTTTTTTTATTTCAACAACACACCACGAAGGCTTACAGCCTAAATACTATCGTACCGTGGGTGTCGACAAGGAGGGACGAGGCAACTTGTTAATTCTGGACTTAAAGGTTTGGATGTTCGGAGGAGAAGGCAAAACATGTGCCGGTAAGGAATTCCACAACTTGGAAGTCCTCGGGACAAAAGAGCGGGTATAACAAGATGTCCTATGTCTGGTGACCTGGACAGTAAAAGGGTGCATCCGCTCTGTTCCCCTGGTAGATCTGTTGGGGGCAGCAGGTGGAGGAACTATGGAAGAAAGCTCCTCTGAGCACTGCCCGTGCAGATATCTATAAAAAAGAGAGAGGTCACCAACGGCACGTCGGTGGGCAAGGGATGGCAGCCTTTGGGTGAGGGTAGGGTCACCAATGAGACGTATAGCTCTCTTATGAATGGAGTCTAGGATAGCGAGTGTAGAAGCGGCAGCGGCACCCCAGATGTGGGAGCAGTATTCGAGGTTTGGCCTTATTTGTAAAGCAGCCGCTTCTGCAATTGATGTGACATGTTGGTGCCAATTCAGATTTCGATCCACAGAAATGCCAACAACTGAAAAGGACTCATTACTTTGAATAACTTTGTTGTTCATTGCGATGGTTCTAGGGCTGGTGTATCTTTTATGAGAAAGAAAGCAAGACTGAGATTTGGTGGGGTTGAATTATACAAGATTTCTACTTCCCCAGTTTAATATTTTTTGGAGATCCACGGAGACAGAACCCTCCATGTGTCTGCGATCCTCATCTAGTTGGGCCAAAGAGACAGGCTTAGATTATTACATATTTGAGTGGAGGGTGCTCTCGTCCGCGTAACTGTGGACTGGGTTGGATGTGCCAGAGAGGAGGTCATTGATGTGGAGAAGAAACAAAGTAGGGGCTAAAGCTGAACCTTGAGGAACTCCTGCATTAATTGGATATAGTTTAGAGGAATGGCCATACACAACAACAGAAATGCTCCGGTTGGAGAGGAAGTTTGCTGTCCAGGTACATAGTTTTGGTGGTAGGCCATAGGCCGGTAGTTTATTAAGCAGCGCTGCGTGCCAGACCTGGTCGAAGGATTTGGATACATCAGGAGCGACAATCTGGGATTCACCGTGTAGTTCCATAGACATGTGCGAAAGGGAATTATTTTCTCTATGAAATGCAGCAAAAAATATTGAGTGTTCCATTTGAAATAATCTTCTTTGAATGTGCCGATAATAACACTTGCATTTTTGAACGCCCTGTAGAGTATTGCGAAATATTGACTACAGTAGTTGATGAAGTACCAAATCCACCATCAAAAGCTAGTGAGTTTTTTTACGATATCATCTGACAATGGAGATAAGATTCTTTTCAAAAACCTCACAATCGTCGAAAAATCAAGATATGTGGTAATAGCTAGGTAGAGGGATCCTTTGAGTAAGTGAACTTTATTTGTCCTATAGAATTCAAAAACGCCAAATACCGGGTGTTCCATAAGTAAAAAACAAAACTTTGAGGTGTCACACTTTTTTGGCTCACCTGTATATTTGAAAATAACTTTAACTTTTAGGCCTTTTCAACCTACACACTCTCCGTTTGAAATGAATTCAAAATAACGAAAAATATAGACGTGAGAGCCCGTGGCTTATGTGGTGGCCCACCCTCTATATATATATATATATATATATATATATATATATATATATATATATATATATATATATATATATATATATATATATATATATATATATATATATATATATATATATATATATATATATATATATATATTGTGCGAAGGGGTAAGTGTATTGGCGTGAAATATTCAATGTTTGAATTAAACTAGAGTGCGTGCGTTAGCATTATTAGTTTAGAAAGACTAGTATAGTATTTCTAATCACCCGTTTATATACTCGAGAAGGGCCAGAGGAATTATTCTTTGTGGGTACAGATTTATAATCAATACACGGAGTAAAACAATAACAATTTAATATGACTAAGTTACAAATTTACATACAAAAATAAATGGGCCAGTTGTAATCCAATAATGATCAATACAATAAAAGGTGACTTACGATTAGAGATGGGTAGTTTTCCGTAACCAGCACGTGGATGATGTGGCTGGTAGCTGGGGGAGTCATATAAAGGGGCCAAGGTATCTAGGTGACAGATGTGGATTGCGTAGTGTTAATGCCGTGCTTTCTAATCACGGGTCAGTCGCTCGTCGGAAGATTGGTTCTTCCCACAACGAGGCTCACTGACCTGTCCAGGTATCAAGGTGACAACCGTGGGTTTTGATGTCTTGACTGAGTGTCGCGGGACAGGCGATCTTTCTATGATGCTCCCTGACCGCTGGACGACAACGAAGTTAACTTTGGAATGACCACAGTATAATCAACTATTATGCTGTGTCTGACTACCGCTCACAGTTCAGTCGGTCCTGTCACGACCTTACTGGACGCTGGATGACGAGGGAGTTATCGAGTCTTGGATCCTTTTGCAGCTGCTTCTTCGGTTGTTGCCGCTGGATGACACCTGTCACAGGGGCGCCACTGTCGGTACCTACGCCTCTGGTGTCCGTTGTAGGCATTAAGGGAAGTTGCAGCCTAATAACGGAGAGGGTCGGACTCGGGGATGTTAGGGATTCGACAATATTTGAACACAGCATATATAATATGCTAATGGGAAGATCTCAACTTTAAGACCTTCAAAAATGTTCATTGGAACGAACGCTAATGAGACTCTAGAAATATAGGTCAGTTCCAATATGTATAGGTATATATTTTGTGTTTATTCGAATACATTTTCTTTATTAAACTTATCTAACGCTTTTATTTACCATAAAACTGTTTTGTGTCAACATTTCGCATTTCAGTTGGATTTTTTTTAGCCATTGCAATTTGTTTTCTAATAAGTGAAAACTTAAATTTTTGTGTGCTCTACAGTCAATGGGAAGGGATATTGGCTGCAAAAGGTTGTTAGAATAACTTTGCTATTCAAGATACGTCAATATTTTCCAAAAACATTTTTTTTTCAGGAAAGCTAGTTGGTTGCAACCTCGCTGGCCCAACAGTAAGAACGTGTGCCTCCGAAGGCAACGGTCGAGTGTTCGATTCCCAACAAAAGCGTCATGTTATTTCTTCAGTACATACTGCAAGGTGTTCAACTTCAGTGATGGAACTTATGTCTACGGATCCAACGGTCCTAGATTAGATTCCCGGTAGAAAATTCAAACAATTTTTCATTACATACTGTGAATTAGGATCAACTTGGTTGTGGCACAGCGTTAGAGCAGGTTGAATGTCTGCATGTTAGCCCTCCGAAGGGGCGTAAAGTTGTCGGTCCCGTGTACTAGGCACATTAAAGATGCACACCTTCTTTACAGAAAGGTAGGAATTCTGCAGAATTTTCAGGGTGTTGAAACTGCTCCCTGGCGTCAGTGATTAGCGATAATCGCGAGAATAGACCTACGTTCAAGCAACAAAATACATACATTTTCATTATTGTATGTTCAATTTATATGGCACTTTTCGTCAAAGCTTTTAAAATTGCACATGGTTAAGGTAAGGAACAAAGTTTATTTGGTTTATTTGCAAATTTCAAAACTCAGTTACCTCTGCTATCTCTTATTAACTATAAAACAAAACCCCTAAAGGAAAGTACAAGACTTTAAGCAAGCTTTATGAGCTTTATTTATAGATTTTACGAGGACATTTACAGTTGTAATAGAAAGTAAAATACAACAGTGGACCGAACTTTAATATCGCCGAGCTTGGTTTGGTTTAATGTCCAGAATGCGATGGCCATTTACGTCTCCGGTCTTTATTTTATGCCGAGGCCTGTCTAAAATGTTTGCATAAGCTTCTGCCGCTTTTGCGTAGGGGGATAAAGAGGGAAGAAGTCTGAAGGGTGACGTATAATGCCGAATGAGGTGATTAGTTTAATGTATAGACTTGTCTGTTCTGCGCTAATATTGATTTAGAATTCACTCATTGTTCTCAGATTGACAATTCGGCTTTACCGATGTTTTGTACCTTAATAATACCTTTCTTAGGCACTAATCAAAACAATACCGTATTTATTATTAGCAGTAAACTGCTGTTGAATTTCCCAACAGCATCATTTATCAATACAGCGGCGAAATAGCTGTGATCACTGTATAGGAGACTCTGGAAAAGTCAAATGGAATAAATTCAGTATCTTTTCTTTCCTCTAACGTCGGTCTATTTCCGCGACTATGGCCTATCATCGACGCCAGGGAGCAGTTTCACCTCACTATCCCGGAAATTTTGCCGAACCTCCAGTGGCGATTTCTCCTAGTGAGCTAGGTGTGCGCCGCACACCCTAAAATATAATCAAAATGTGCACAGTTAAATATGTTTTATTTCTTTTTCCCTTAGTCTTAATACACTACATATTTTATGACAATCCATTTAATTTACTTATTTGATTTCACAAATAGTCGGTTAATAGTGACTTGGAATGAAGTAGGTACCACGTCTTCTAAGATATTGAGAGAATATGAGTAGGTCAATAGCAACGGGGAATGAATTCGGGTTAGGTGTGCATTAATATTTCCGAACAACTTCAGCTGTTGGAGCTGTATTGTTTTCCTTCCAAAGTAGGGGCTAAAGCTGAACCTTGCGGGACTCCTGCATTAGATGGATACAGTTTAGAAGAATGGCCATCCACGACAATAGAAATGCTCCGGTTGGAGAGGAAATTTGCTGTCCAGGTACCGAGTTTTGGTGGTAGGCCATAGTCCGGGAGTTTATTAAGCAGCGCTGCGTGTCAGACCTGGTCGAATGCTTTGGATATGTCTAGAGCGACAATCTGCGATTCACCGTGTAGTTACGTAGACTTGTTCCAAGAATGGGTGACAAAGAAAAGGAGGTCGGCAGTTGATCTGCGCTGACGGAATCAATACTGCCTGTCGTGGATTAGACTGTGTTTTTCAAGAAATTTTAGTAATTCGGTGTTTATATACTTTTCCATCACTTTAGAGACGACTGAAAGGAGAGAAATAGGCCTGTAGTTGCTAGGAAGCGCTTTGGATCCTTTCTTGGGGACGGGTTGAACTCGTTTTCCAGTTACTAGGGAATATGCCTCTATTGTAAGATATCTGAAACAGACGAGTCAGGACAGGAGCACATTCTGGTGCGCATTTTTTGAGAACAATTGCTGGGATCTCGTCAAGGTCAAAGGCTTTCCTGGTATTCAGAGAAAAGAGCATCTTTCGTACCTTTTTAGTTTTGAAAATGATATCAGTCATTTTATGCGCTACATTGGAGACTGTTGGTGGTTGAACATTTGAAGGTGGGTTGTGAGTGTAATTGCCGGCGAACAACGAGGCAAAAAGTTCAGCCTTGCCCAGGGCGGTAGGAGGAATTTCATCCCCTGAAACAAGAGGTGGGAACGTGCTCTTGCATAAATTATTCCCAATAGTTTAGGCAATACTTGAGAAGGACGCCCATGGGAATGAGGAAAAGTAATCCCGCATTTCGTCCCAGTTCGCGGAATTGTAGTGCCAAACGATATGTGGGTGTGATGACTGTGTGACCTCGGGAGGCATTGCGCAAGAAGCAGTGACTCTGCCGTGGTCTGAACGACCAAGGGGGCGGTGACTGATGTCTTATAGCATTCAGCTTTTGTAGTAAGAAGGAGATCCAAGAGATTTGAGCTGTGTGTTGGGATGCGAGGAAAGTAAGAAGGTTGCTGAACCATATTGGCTAAAGAATTGCTGACTGCGAAGACCTCTGTTGCTGTCCCTCGTAGATCGGTTTTTTAAGATCCTAGCCGTTTCTTATTACAAACATTGAAGTCATCAAGAATAGTGACCTCGGAGGAAGGATATTCAGAAATCAGATGGTCGTTTTTTTTTTCAGAAAAGTAGTCGAAGAGTTGGACAAAGTTGTTGTCAGAAGGGGACCGGTAAATGCAACAGATGAATTTAGTTGGTGCCCTGAGAGAGAGTTTCATACAAAGTCTGGTGCAGGGTAGATTGCTACGGACGTATGCGCACACACCTCCATGCAATCTAATGGAAGTAAGGAGCTCATACCCCGGGAAATCAGTGATTAGTGGCTGTTTTGGCACTGATTTGGGTTTCGGTGAGGAAAAGGAGGTGGGGCCTATTAGCCTGGAGGAAATGGTGGACGGAGTTCAGGTTAGAATTTAGGCCACATATATTTGAGAATGATGTGTTAAATCTTGATACCGGCGCCCCCTGCACACCCCTCTCCCGGAGATCCGAATGGAGGAGTATTTTATTTCCGGAATCTTTTCTACAAAGAGAAACTATCATCATTTTTGTTTATAAGTGAAAGCGACTCATACACCAGAACCGGAAACGTCCGTTGGGACTTCACCGGCCACTTGATTGTAAGGGGTGGTACCTCCTCGGGCGTGAAAAAAAGCCTTTACTATCACGTAAGGGAAAAGTCCACTACCACCTACCAAATACATACTAACCGAACCAACAATTGTGAAATCTCCGCCACAAATATGGCAAATGACAGACGACATCAATTTAAACATTTACCATGTGATTATTATTTAACTGGGGGATTGAATCAATTTCTAAAATACACTATATTTGTAACTTGATGAACTGCTTCAAATACAGTTTTAGCACAGCATAGATATATTATGCTGTGGGTTTAGATTGAAAGTGTACTATAATATAGTAGAAATGTAAACAAAATTAAATCAAGTCTCTATTAAAATGATTCTAACATGGTTTCTTTTATCTTTAAACTTAAACAGAAGACGTCATATAAGACCGAAACAGTCGTTGAATGTGTTTCTACTAATTCTGCAATTAATTGTTACGTATACCTTTTATATAATATCCCGGACTTGAAGCCTGTGTCCAGTATCATCTAAACAAAACGTTACTTAACGTAGCCTTAGATAGTTCAGAAAACGTTCCGTGGTCGATTTCAGCTCGATGAACATATGTTTTTTTGTTTTATTTTGACATTTGGAGTGCACAGATATCATACGTTTTGAACAAGATCTCATTTTTGTTTAAAACGCCTGAATAACTTTGTCACATTTTGAAATTTTAATTTTCAGCAACATTTTGTTATTGATGATATTGAAAAACCGGTTTGATTGGGTTGACTAAAACGAAATCATTCTGGAGATTAATAAGGAAAAATAACTGATACGTTTATAATTTGGCAGATACTTTACTTTTCTAAATATGAATTAAGTTTCCTTCTGGAAATCTTTTGTAACTGTAATAAAATTTGTAATACAAGTTTCTTTTAAAGAGACTTACGCTATCTACAGATATAGCAAAATCTAATTTTTTAGCTTCATATAAAATTGAGTTTTGGGCATTTTTCTCAAAAGGAGTTAGAACACAAGATTATTTGATATTAGAGAGATATCGATGCTAGCAGTTTCGAAAGAATTTTTCAAATGTGCGCGTACTAGGACTTCCAAAATCGGTCTTCAAGGTCTGTGCAAGTTTAAAGTATTAAGTTTAGTAATATGCCGTATAATTATAGTGTACAATTCTTATGAAAATTCACTACTATAACGCACCTGCTGCGTCCAGAAATTTTTCTTCTTAAGTCAGTTAAATCGCGTAGTTTAGTTTTACCGGACTTTTCACATATCACACAAGAAGTCTAATAGAGTAAGATTGGGTGGTCGTGCTGGCCATTTGTATGGTACTCGCCTCCCTATCCACCGTTTTGGAAATATTAGGCTAAGGAAAGTTTTCTGCCAAATTATAAACGTAGCAGTTATTTCCTTATTAAGTTTCCCTATTAATCGTCAGAATGATTTCATTTTAGTCAACCGATTCAAACCGGTTTTTTGAACATCATCAATAACAAAATGTCTGCTGAAAATTATAATTTGGACGCAAAGGTGACAAAGTTATTCAGTCCTTTGAAACAAAAATGCGATCTTGTTCTAAACGTATGAAACCTGTGCGCAATTGTTTCTCCAAATGTCAAAATAAAAAAAGCATACATTCACGAGCTTTAATCGGTCACGCAACCTTCTGCGTAGAAGACAAGCACTCTACCACTGAGCTATCTAAGGATACGTTAACTAACGTTTTGTTTACATGATATTTGACACCGGCTTCATGCCCAGGATATATTATATTGAAAGTATATGTAACAATTAATTACAGAATTAGTGTAATTGCCCTTGAATACATTCAACGACTGTTTCGGTCTCATGTGACGTCCTATGTTTAAGTTTAAATATTAAAAAAAACTATTTTAGAATCATTTTTATAGAGACTTATCTTGATTGTGTTTACATTTCTACTATATTATGGTAAATTTTTAGGCTAAACCACAGCATAATATATCTATGCTGTGCTAAAACTGTATTTGGGGCCGTTGATCAAGCTACAAATATAGTTTATTTTAAATATTGATTGAATCCCCCAGTTAAATAACAATCACTTGGCAAATTTTTAATTTCATGTCGTCTGTCATTTTGCCATATTTGTGGCCCATATATCACGATTGTTGGTTCCGGTAGTATGTTTTATGCCTGTTATTTATTTAGTTTGGTTACCGTTGATGTATGGTTTATACCTGTTGTACGAATCAATATATGCGTGACAGTTAACTATTCTATCTGTCAGGCATTGGACTTTAACCACTAAGTCGTTTCAACGCATGTCTCTCAGATTTCATTTTTAATTTGGAAAAAACTCTAAATATTGTGTACCAAATTCACAATAGGTTTATTTACATTATTTCTCGCCACATGTAAAGTATCGTTCCAGTTACTCTGATACTTACAAAAATATAGCGTCCTCGAAAATATTTTTGGATATTTTTGGGGGAAAAGAATGTACGTTATAGCAGTAAAGTTATGTGCCAAGTTGCGTTCAAATCAGTTGAGTATGTTTTGAGTTATCGCTCGGATAAATATATATATATATATATATATATATATATATATATATATATATATATATATATATATATATATATATATATATATATATATATATATATAAACATATAAAAGTTTTAACTGATCTTGGTTTTGGGTTCTAGGGATTCAAATGCCCGCTCCTCTGAAGAATTTTTTTAAAAACCTTTTCAACGTGACCTATCTATTAGCCAATTTTTCTGAATGAAATATCTCTGAAACCCATAAAGGCAACAATTTTTAATATGTTAAAATAATCACTAGATTTTGATGAGGGCGTGTAGGTGTCAATATTTGCCTAAGCAATATTTAAGAAAAAATCAACCTGTTTAGACTTTGTGCCACTTTTTAACAAATCCGACTATGTGTTACTCAAAAGGCACTCAAAAGTTCTTATTGAATTGGCGTCTGTATGTGGATACGTGTATTTACAAGCGGGTCTCCTCTTTGGTTTCACATAATCTGGATGAATATATTCTAAACGAAAGAAAGCATATGATATTATGTATGCATAAAGAGGCTACCGTCGATAAAAGGGGGTGAAGGGATGGTTTATGTAGCGTAAAAAACCCGGGGGTAGCATGTGCTGAGTCAGTCGGCCGCGTAAGAGAGCAAAAACTAAGAATGACTGGTGTATTTTCTTCGGCGTCCTTTAGATTGATGAAACTTTTTTAAAACCAACAAGAAATAGTAAAAATAAACCTCCTCCTGTCTAAATCGAACCGACAAACATTGACAATGGATAACAAATGATCAGTCGTAACGTTGTGTGCCAATATACCATGTTCACTATCTGTTTTTCAACACCGTACGTTACATTTTACAGATCGATTATGCAATTAGTTCTTATACTTTTTTTTTTTTTGTTCCCTCAGGGCTGGTTCTTATACTTACAACTTTGGTCAATGAGAATCATATAAATGCCATTTTTTATTATTTAAGTGTGTCATTTATACACTTAGTCGTCATCATTACAGTCTAAATGAAAATTATAAATGCGTTAAGAAAAATAATATCTGTTTGTATTACCTATTATATTTCCTTTTAACAAACACATATTTTTGGTCTTGCGCCCTCCTACGACCTCCAGTGGAACAAACATTTTTTTGTCATTAAACCTTCATAATGTTTTTTTCTTTTTAATTTAGAGATTTGAGTTATCTAGGATACGTTTTATAGCAAAAACTTTCTTACGAAACCTGATTTCCTAAGCTTTGTTATTTTTTGAGATACAACATATTTCAGAAGGAAAACCCACACCTTCCCCGTTTATTCTATTTTCGTCTATTCGAAATAAATTTTCGGCAAAGATTTTATAGTAGTAAGCACTACAGTGATACAAAAGGAACGAAATGCTACATTAACGACCTATAGAACTAACTGGGAATCAAACCAGCGATATATTGAAAATACCATAAACCTAAATTTGGCTATAAAGCAACCGAATGAACTCGGTGATATCATAAACTATTTAACTGAGCTGATCCAAGAAGCAGCCTGGAAAAGCACCCCGTCAGTTACAGACAATAACTTATCAGTGAACCAGATATCCCTGCAAGTGCGACAACTGATTGCAGAAAAACGTCAAGCTAAAGGAAGATGGCAACGAACACGTAATCCTACTGATAAATTATATTATAACGCCCGAAAAGACCCTTCAAAATCTTACAAACTCAAATTTCAGTCAATATATTCAAGATATCCACAATAGCGATCATTATGCCATCTGGAAAGCTACAAAAAACTCAAAAGGCCTTTAGTGAGAGTGTCTCCCATAAAAAAGTCAAACGGAGAATGGGCGTGCTCAAGTCAGGATAAAGCGAACGCTTTCGCAGATCACCTGACTGAAGTTTTCAAACCAAATGAAAACGATCCAACAATATGTTACAGAGAAATAGAGTCCTTCATAGACGTGCCGTGTCAAATGTTACTTCCAGTTAAGCCATTTACGAAGAAAGAAATAAAAGCCAAAACCAAGAAACTAAAGGCCAAAAAAGCTCCGGGTTACGACCTTATCACAGAAAAATTTCTACAATATCTTCCTGAAAAATCAATTTCTTTGCTGACCACAATCTACAATCGTATGATGAGCCTATCCTATTTCTCAGCCTTATGGAAATACGCCTTGATTATTATGATAGCTAAGCAAGGCAAACCTGAACATGAGGTTGCATCTTATCGGCCTATAAGCTTGCTATCCATACTAGGCAAAATAGCTGAAAGACTTTTGCTGAAGAGGCTAAGGAAAGATGTTAACCTGCATAATATAATACCAGGACACCAACTAGGCTTTAGAGAACATCACTCCACATTCCAGCAAATTCACCGAATAGTCAACAGAATATCAACCAGTCTTGAAAATAACGAATTTTGTAGTGTAGTGTTTTTAGATTCCTCTCAAGCATTCGATAAAGTATGGCACACTGGACTCTTATACAAGATCAAGAATCTTCTACCACAGCCATACTATTTGTTACTAAAATCTTACTTGTCAGATCGTTACTTTTCTGTGAAACACAATGATGCGATATCAAGTCTATATCCCATAGAATCTGGCGTACCACAAGGGAGCGTGCTGGGACCACTATTGTACTTAATCAGCACATCAGATATACCAGAGTCAGGAAGCACAACACTTGCTACTTTTGCTGATGATATTGCAATACTATCATCGCATCGAAAAGGTGAGATAGCTTCACAAAACTTACAACAACACTTGGACGAGATCAGTAAATGGTTTAAGAAATGGCGTTTCAGTGTAAATGAAAGCAAATCAGTTCAAGTAACATTTACTAATAAAAATACGATCTGCCCAAGAGTAACTCTATTCAAAAACCACATACCTATAAACACTGAAGTAAAATATCTTGGTATACATCTTGATCAACGCTTAACGTGGAAAGGCATATACAGTCAAAGAAAGCACAAATAAATTTTAAGTTTCGTCAGATGCACTAGCTCCTATGAAGAAAATCAAAGCTCACCATCAGTCACAAGCTATTGATCTACAAGGCATTTTTTAAACCAATCTGGACCTACGGAATCCAGTTTTGGGGAGGCGCTAAACCAACAAATATCCGAATTATACAAAGACAGCAATCCAAAATAATTCGCTCAATAGTAAATGCTCCATGGTACGTTTCCAACCTTACCTTACATCAAGATCTCAAAATCCCTTTCGTTCATGAAGAAATTCGAAGATACGCCCAGAATTATCACGCAAAGTTGCCTGGCCACGAGAATCCCCTCATAGGACAACTCTCTGAAGACCCTTTCTACGAGAGACGCTTAAGAAGAACCTGGCCAAGAGACCTACTAAATTAACAATTCAGTGTTGTCCGAGAGGGAGTACCGACATTGGTGGGCTTCTCCTCACACGCTTTGCATTATTTATTATTTATGTATATATATATATATATATATATATATATATATATATATATATATATATATATATATATATATATATATATATATATATATATATTCGTTCTTTTGGTTTTTAGTGAATTTTCTTTAAAAAAATTCACTAATGAGGAGATCCCGACTTTTGAATTTTGAAAAAATTTCTTCAAATTAGCGCTAATTAGGCCCTCCAGAAAACATATCCGGGGTCAGTTTCAATTTTTATATGTTTATATATATATATATTTATATATATATATATATGTATCACACCGATAACTCAAAAAATAATAGGCCGATTTTGATTAAATTTTGTGAAAAAATTTCTTTTGCAAATGGCTTGGATGAGTTCGTTAGCCAGGAAAATCTGCCCAGGTTTTCCCGGAAAATTTTGTGTTTTCTTTCGAAAAAAATTTATATCTCTGGAATTAACAAAGTAAGGGCAACCAAATTTGGCACGCAGATTTACGTCCTTATAGGTAAGTTACCTACCAAAATTTAGCTATGTAGGTCAAAAGACAAAAAAGTTATAGGCATTTAAAGAAAAATAAATTGGGGTTTTCCTCAAAACGTCAAAGTGGCGATTTAAAATGTCAAAATTGGCAACATTTAGGCAAAGAACTTGAATCTAATACGGGCTATAGAAATAAAATGTCTCAAGAAGGATGTTTTACAAACCATAAAGTCTTAGTTTCAATCGTCATTATCGTTCATTTTTCTAAAATATTCCCAGAAAATTCATTTCAAATAGACCCTGTCTCTGATGCTTGGCAGTAGCCTTAGCTATAGAGTTGATCGTTTAATGGTATATAATTTTTGTCGAATTTTCGTAAAAAATCAATAAAGCTCAATATATCCGTTTTTATATAAGATATGAAAAATTTTTGTATATATTAATTATAGGGTGTCTTGAGCTACATCTTAAAATAATATTTCTACAATCACAGGGTGGCCGATAAGTCGTTGGTGATACAAATTTCCTTTTTTTTAATCAAACACGCCTTATGTTATTGCATTTTTGCATTTTCCATCGAAATATAATGCATGTTTGTAATAAAAGAAATTCTGGACGCAGCAAGTGCATTATGGTAGCGAATTTTGATCAAATGTTTCATATTTGGACAGCTCAATTTGCTATTAACCTATAAGGTTGACCAAGAAACGTGTTTTTTCGGGAACACTTTAAGTTTACTTTTGGAAATTTTTGTACATTTTCACACGATAAAGTTATTTTGATGAAACAAGGCACATTGTTTTTACTATATAGGTTATACTGGTAACCAAATTTGATGCCTGCTTTCTTAAAAAAAACACATATTTGTTATTAAAAACATTTTTATGAAAATTCACTACCATAACGCACTTGCTGCGTCCAGAATTTTTTATTTTCCGACTAGAACATAGGTGAAACATATTTACTTAATACTCCTTGTAGAGTAGATTGTAAAAATTTAATAAATAATAAAAAAGATTTTATAGTAAAATAAAGGACAATGAACCAGAAACTTGAGGCTCTGTAACAAACACTTGTTTCGAGAATTATTCTACATAACCTGCATTTGTTTTAGAATCTATATCTAAAGGTCGTCAATTTTGAAATTCCGAATCGTGACTATGACGTTTTAAGAACAAAAAAGGTGCAAAATTTTTAATTTTAATTCAATTATAATGCACCTGGTAAGAACATGTGCCTCTGAACCGAAGGGGACTGGGTTCGATCCCAGGGTTCTCCTTTCACTTTTTCAGTACATACTGTACAAATAACATCAACCGAGGTGTGGCATTGTATTTGAGCAAGTTGAATGTCTGCACGTTCCGCCCACGGAGGGGGCGTAAAGCGTCGGTACCGTGTCGGTACCGTGTCCATGCACGTTAAAGATATCTATCCTCTTTACAGAAAGACAGGGGTTCGGCAAAATTTCCAGGATGGTGAGGCGAAACTGCTCGCTGGCGTCAGTGATTCGCCATAGTTGCGGAAATAGACCAACGATAAAAAGAAACAAAAAAATGCACCTAATGCTGCGTACAATTTTTGTTGCCATAGCTTCGGTATTTTTGGAGACACAAAAAATTTCCGAAGAAAAACACAAAACTTTGCCGTTGATTTCGTAAAATTAAAAAATATAAAACTTGAATCACAAATATTTTAATTTGAGGTGCTGCCGAAACTTCACAGAAATTTTAAATGAATATTCGGCAAATATTTTAGTCAAATAAAGAACAATTGTTGAAACAAATATAATACCTTGTTAAACACATTAATATCCAAAATATGTTATAGCCCTCGCTGGTTTTAAAATCGTTGTTTAATAATCATCAATTTTGACGTTTCAAATTGTCACTTTGACGTTTTTAGAAGAAAAAAAACACCATGAAGTCTTCAAAGCTTTTTTGGTAGTTTTTAATCTTTTTGCATCAAAAAACTTAATCTTTGTCTGTAATATTCAACCACTGAAACGGGAAACGTGGACGGTTGACCAAGGGCCGAGAAAGCAACCGTCATACCGTTTACGAGGAGGAGGAAGTGGGAGAGCCACAGAACTCTCATTCTATACGGTAGAAACATCCCAATGGTCAGGGAGGTAAAATATCTTGGGGTCGTATTGGACTCTAAGCTAATCTGGAATGGTCACATTGAAAAAATACTGCGTAAGGCCTGACTTGACCCTAGCCGTCACTAGGCGGCTATACACAAAAACGTGAATGCACATTTTCGAACAAAAATAAAGAAACCCCATTTAATTTCACACAAAAAATGTATACTTCTTTGAAGTCAAAACGATGACCCTTGTCAAAATAAACCTACTTATTATAAATTAACGATTATGTGCAAACATTATGTACCTTCGAAGGCTTCGATCTTAGTCCAAATTATGTCTATCTGTTGTAGATATTTTTTAGCACAATAAAATGTACGTTATCGAAAGAAAGATTTTTATTGAGAATTCAACAAACCCTTTAAATAAAATAACATCTATAAAACTATTAATTAAAAAGAAATAGTTAACAAAATGGATATCGGAAAGACTGTTACAAATTGCATTAATCTACCTAATTAAATTAATCTAAAATTAAACTGCAACTTAAGAAGCAAAACAACAACACATCAGAGTAGGTGCTTAAAGTGTTCACCATTTACTGCAATGCATTTTCTCACTCTTTTTTTAAAATTATCACTTACTTTAAAAATGAATTTTGTTGAGCTCTGATATTATTGACACCCTGTACGGTCTTTTCCCATAAATTCTGGCGGTTATTTATTTGTTATTTGTAGACCAGTGACCTTAAATAACCCGAAAAGTAAACCTTAGCGGATTTAAGTCGGGACTACGCGCTTGACATGGGTACGCACACTACCTCTACCAATCCACCTTTGAGGGTAAATTTCATCTAAATAATTTTGAACATCTCGGATATTATGTGCTGGAGCACCATCATGCATGAACCCAGAATCACTCCTTAAGGTTAAAGGTACATCTTCTAAAATGATCGGTAAATTACCTCTCAAAAACAAGAGACACGTTGCTCCGTTGAGTCTACGTGGCAGTTCAAATGGTCCCACAATACATTTTCCAAGAATGCCAAACCAAATGTTTATTGAAAATTCATGTTGAAAATGATGTTCGCGGATAGCATGAAGATTTTCAATCGCATAGGTATGGCTAGTCCGCAAATTGAACATACCTCTTCTGATGAATGAGGCTGCATCAGTAAATAAAATTTTCTCTGATAAACTGACAGAATTGAAGCCTTCTTTGTAAGTCCTGCGGTAACAGCTGCTGAACTCGAGTGAAATGATATGGATGCAGCTTTTTTTGCGTATCATTCTGGACACCGAAGATTTGCTTATACCCGTTGCTGCAGTAAAAAGTCTCGTGCTAGTTTTTGCGTCTTCTACAATACGAACTATGATTTCGTCTTCCATATCAGCGTCAATTACACTTGGTCTTCCTGCATTTCTGTTCTTGGGATAAAATGAGCCAGCTTTAACTAATCTATCGTACAGTGCGTAAAAGTTTTATGATTTGGTTGCCTTCTATGAGGATAAAGGTCAAAATAGCTATGTGCTGCTCTGCGCGAACAAAAATTTTCCTTGGCATAAAGACACACCATATCTCGCATTTGTGAATTTGAAAAATCATTATGACGCGGCATTTTAACGCAAATAACAAGAATAAAAGAATAAAGCGACAGTTAAAGAAACTTGTTTAATGTCAGTCGATTTTGACAAGTTGTAGTAAACAAGTGCCTAGTTGCTACCATAACATACTTAGCAATAAAGTAAATACAGATTTTTGGTTTTCATGAAAAGAGTACGTTTATTTTGAAAACGACACTTTTTCGACTTCAAAGAAGTATAACTTTTTTGTGTGAAACCAAGTGGGCTTTCTTTATTTTTGTTCGAAAATGTGCATACAGGCTAGACACAAACTTATGACTTTGTTAATGAACTAGTGTTGCTGTCGGTGTCACCACCTAAGGGCAGTGGTGAAATTGATACCGTCACCGTATTACGCATGATGCCTAATAAAACCACGCTAGATTTCATAATATGTAGAACCACTTTCAAGATATTTGAAAAAATAGTCCTAAGGAAAATTATCTAACCACCCTGTAAAACGAGAACGAGTAACATTTTACTAATGTCCAAATAATTATGGGGCAGCCTGTACAAAAGACACCACCAATAACTTATCAGAAGCCGGCCTTTCTATATTCGAGTGAAAAAAACAACTCTCTGAATACAGGATGGCCTAAAGTCTTCGGACGGGAAGGCAGAGGGGCTTCGGCCTCAAGATCGTAAATTATCTGAATACAGGACTCGAACCCGCGACCTAATGTAGCGAATTCTGGAGGTCACCCGCCTCGTAAACTCTGCTTTTTGGGTCTGTATAATGGGTCAAGCCAAAATTCACATGAAATACTATTTTAATTTGTTCCAGAAAAATTCACTCCACTTGCAGATTGCGTTTGAATATTAATAACATAAATACATGTTGCAATTGATCATTATTACTACGAAAACTTGTGATGAACGAATGGTGTGTATCACCTTGTATACATTTTTTGGATAGGAGTATTAGAAGAGAGACACGTTCGCCATTGAATGGTGTGAGAAACATAATGAGTAGTGGACAGACTCTGTGATAATAACATGGCGCATGCTCTGAATGATAAAGTGTAGATAGGGGAGATGTGGAATGACCACTAGGCGTGGGGTTGGTCAGCGAAGCAGACCGCACCCCACTTTTCCAATATACCTCCCTAACACTATTTCTTCCACACAATGCTTGGCACGCGTCTTGTGTTGTTGAATAGACCCAGCCGTGCTGGACTAACCTTATCTTCTTCCGCTTCTACGTCTTCCTCGCAGACAACACATTGTTCCCTTTGTTAAACCGCTGTCCGCATAAGAAAACCCTAACCGACTAGAAGGAATGTAATTTATTACTGAATCACCTCTTTTTATTTTAACGTACATACAGTAAAAATATAACATTATATCGAAAGGCAAATCAAACTCACAAACAAAAACATATTTAATTCGTAAGAAGTTGGCTTCGTCATCTTGTTTTAGTGAATTTTCTTTTAAAAAAATCACTAATGAGATCGCGACTTTTAAATTTCCAAAAATGTTTTTCCACTGAGCCCGAACTAACCCCGCTAGAACCCATACCCGGGGTCAGTTTCGATTTTTATATGTTTATACATACATACATATATATATATATATATATATATATATATATATATATATATATATATATATATATATATATATATATATACCTATATATATATATATATATATATATATATATATATATATATATATATATATATATATATATATATATATATATTACGGTATAAATATTTTGTGTTTTTATATTTTATTAAGATATTTTTGTTTCTCAGTGGGAGTTCAGGCACTATTCAGATTTGCTGCCACTGAAGTTGCCCAACAAATATTTAAATTAAATAATTTATTTCTTGAAAAAAAGGACTGATCTGCTTATTGATGACTGGGTGAATGAAATGAAAATGCAGATTTTACAATGTTAAATATAATAAAACATAAGTTCAAATATAAACACAATAAAAGAAAATGAACTGAATACTTTAACACTCAAATAATATATCTAGTTAAACTGTCTCTAATCTAATTATAAATATTAAACTAAACTCTAATGTAAATTATTACAAGACTTGTTTTTCTAAAGTGATGCTTTTCAAAAACTTTCTAATTTTATATTGTCTCTTGTTAGGTTATTTTGATATCGCAAAGAATGTATATATTTCTGAGGTCTTCTTGTTTGTATAAAATTATCGATTAGCTGTTTATATATATATATATATATATATATATATATATATATATATATATATATATATATATATATATATATATAGCGTTTTGCTACGACAAGGTGTATCTCACCACAAATCCTCCTTGTAAATTCTGATTGTCCGTCGCTCCAAATATATATGCAACGTCTTCTCAATACTATTTTAATCTTTTACTACTGTATATTTTGTTGATGGTGATTTTGTAGGCAATTATGTGAAATGTTTTATTTTTCTGTCTTCGGACTATTCCTTAAATGTCTTTTTTTTAGAACCCCGTCTTTCTAATATATCATCCCTTTTTTGACAAACTGTCATTCCTTTTCCTCACTTGATTTTATTTTTTAACTATTATTTTCAGATTGATCGTTATGGATACGCAGTCAATTATATGTTAAAAAAAATGTTGCTTTCATTTTATTCTTATGAGTATTGTAATTTATAATTGAAAACTAAATAGTAATTTTATTCAAATTACACTGATTTTCTCTACTCTAAAGGCTCAGCAATTTACTTATGTATTTATATTTTTTAAATTTTCAAACGATTTCATTTGTGTATAGTTAAAAATTTTACATTGTTGTCACCCGTCGAGTAGCAACAGACTCTACCTCAACAAATTTATTTTATATTATTTCCCTTACATCCACCAAAATTATTTTTTATATTATTTGTTTGTTTTTTTACTATCCTGAGATTGAATTAACGACGAACATATTTCAATATGTATGCTATCATAACAATATATATATATATATATATATATATATATATATATATATATATATATATATATATATATATATATATATATATATATATATATATATATGTATATGTATCACACCGGTAGCTAAAAAAATAATGGGCCGATTTTAGTTTGGCGAGGACCTTGCTTTTGCAAGTGGCTTGAATAAGTTCGTTAGTCAGGAAAATCGGCCCAGGTTTTACCGGAAAATTTCTCGTTTTCTTTCGCACAATTTTTATATTTCTGGAAATAAGAAAGTAATAGCAGGTGGCCCATAAGTTATTGATAATACCTACAATTTTTTTTCGAACATCCCTTACATTATTGCATTTTTGCATTTTTCATCGAAATATGATGCATATTTGTAACAAAAAATCGAGACACGGTAAGCGCCTTTTTGCTTCAGAATTTAGTGAAAATTCGCTACCAAATTGAGTTATTGAAATATGAATATTTCAATAAGTCAATTTGCTATTAACCTAGGGCTCGTTGGCTAGGTAACCAGTTTTTTTAGGAACATTTTAAGTTTATTTTCGGAAAATTTTTGTACATTTTCAAACAATAAAGTTCTTCTGATGAAATATGGTATATTGTTTTAACTACATAAGTTATACCAGTAACCAAATTTGATGTCTGCTTTCATTAAAAACAGATATATTTGCTATTAAAAACATTTTTATGAAAACTCAATTCCATAACGCACTTGCTACGTACAGACTTTTGGGTAATCACAGAAGCCATTTTAAACGTGTCGTAATGTGGCCATATATTATTATTATTATTTAAATTATGTTAATAAAACTAATCTCAAAATGATTTACTACAGCAATATGATATGAAATACCTAGTAACTTTTTTTTACTAAGTATTACTTCCACATTGTCAATACCTTCGTATGAAGTATGGCACCGGCGTCAAAAATTTCAATTTTTTTTTTGCTCAACCGCCAAAAAAGTGTGAAAACATAGAAAACATGATTTGGGAACGAATTTTTTTTGTTCTGTCGGTCTGTCGGTCTGCATGTCTGTCTGTAGCCACGATAACTTTAGAACGAACTGACATATCGTCTTCAAATTTGGATACAGTTAGCATCTGACAAACCAACGGTTCGGATTGTTTTTAGGTAAAATCACTCCAGCGGGTGGGGATAAAAGGATGATGATTTAGTGAAAAGTGACAATTTTTCGTTAAAACTCGAGTAATCTAGTTTTAGGGTTTGTTCATTAAAAATTTTTTAATTTCATAAAACATCTGGTCTTCTCTGTTGCAATTAAATTAGGAGTTGAATGTGTGGGGGTGGAATATAGGTGGCAGCAATTTCAAAATTTTTGTTCTAAAACGGCGTAAAAAGTCTCAAAATATATGGAAAACTTGATTCTGATACGAAATTTTATCTGTCGGCCTGTACGTCTGTCTGTTAAGAGCGATAATACTCGAACGAATTGAGATATCGTCTTCAAATTTGTTATCCAGTTAGCACCCGACAAAGGAACGCTTCGAATTGTTTTTGGGTAAGATAGCTTCATGTGATAGGGGATAAATGAGGGGTGATTTGGTGAAAATATTTTTGTTGTTGTTAAAACTCGAGTCACATAGCGTCTCAAAAGTTTATAGGTACAGGAATACGAATATTTTCTTAGTGGTCAAGTCATGCACCCTAAATTCATTTAATGAGAATGTCTTTCTGGGGAGAGTAGATTATTACAGTTACATGGAAGTTATGATTTAATTTTCAGCACAATTTTTATAGGCTTTGCCAAAAAATTGATATTCACAAAATCTTTTGAGTGTGTTACTTCGCTAATACAACCCTATGGCAATATCTAGTTTATTTATCTATTGTCAATAACAAGTAAGAGATAGCGGCAGTTGTGAGAAAAATGCCTCAGTCAAAGAACAGTTAGTTTTTCCCTGAATAAAATATGTAGTTATTGATACCTGAGCAAATATGAATCAGAAAGGGTTAGGAACAAGATATGTAACCGTTATAACCCATTAGCAGTATAGATTCACATTACCAAATGTAGAACATAAACTGATACAGACCTATTGTCATTATGTGAAATTTATAGCATCCCTTTTTACAGTTAGCAACATATGTGAACGCATCAAAATATAAACAATAATATTTACCTGGATCAGGTAATGGCAATATGTACCGCTACCGGTATACTATGAACTGTAGGGAGGGTGACCCAGTGTGTTGTAAAAAAAGGGTTAACGTGTGAAAAAATATCTCAAACCTAGCATTGGCAAAGTAGCCGGCAAAAGAAGCGGATCCCTTGTTTCCGCTACGTTTATTTTCAATTTTAAATTATTGATTGGTTTTATGTAGCGGAAATATAATTTTCTGCGTTAGGATTGAAATGCTTTTATCCTTTTTCTTTAATTTATTACTTTATTGTACAGTTATGTTAGAAGTGCACGTTTTGTGTTCATTTATAAAACTGCTGGTGACAATATTTTATTAAGAACTGACTGTTAGCGAGTTTTCATTAAAAAAAATAATTTGAACGGCATCACAATTTCCATACTTTCAAAAAACTTCTTCAAACAATACATGATCCTAATATATCTCAGAAAATTACGAAACATTCTGTACGTAATCCGATAATTCATGTGATTCTTTTGGGGAAGAAAGAGCTTGTTTTCTTACCACAATGTTTTGCAGGTGGATTGATCCCACCCTCGCTAATTAGTCGGCTTTGCTAATTAGCGTAGAAGAAGAAGAAGTTGAAGATGTGGACTGTATTTATAACTCTAGGTGTACTGGATTTCAGAAGATTTCAATAATACACTTTTTATATTTATATATGTTATATTGTTACTATATACACTTTGAACTTAACACTTATTTACAATTTGCGGTTTTACACTTGATTTAATGGGTTACTCAGGAAATTTTACAATCTTATTAACTACTTGTTATTGCATTTATTTAACTGCATGTATACTTTCGAAGTTAGAAGAAAACACTGACTTTTCACTGTATCACTGTACGAGCGGAATTTCTGTAGGAAGATTGGAACTTGAACTGAACTGGCTTAACCACAGGAGCGGTACTTAAGCAGAAGATTAGGAACTCGGAGCCCCAAGAAGCTAAGAAGCTGATATCGGTAGTAGAACTGCTCTGGCTTAAATACACGAGCGGTGTTTAAGTTTAGGAACTCGGGGTCCCAAGAAGCGAAGAAGATGAGATCTATCGTAGAACTGAACTGGCTTAAACACACGAGCGGTATTTAAGTGGAATATTAGGAACTCGGACTCTCAAGAAGCGAAGAAGATGAGACTCGTAGTTGAACTGAACTGTGCTTTGCGAAAGGCTTGCTTTTATCATGCTTTCGCGTAACGCAAGCTGAAGTAGTTGACATAACATAATGTCAGTAATGCAGGATGGCCAACTAGATAGAAGCATTATTCCTAGTGAAGAAATACACTGGGTATATTTTAAGAACACGTCAAAGACAACTAAAGTTATTTACAGGAAAAGACCTAACGGTAGATATATATTTTGTATGGCATTGTTTACGCGTAAACGGAATGCGATACAGATGGCTAGAAGATAAAGATTACCAGCAAATTGAAAAGGGTTGTGAAATCCAGAGATAACTAATTCCAGGTAGAAACTTAAAGGATAGTGCAACTGAATGAAGTAAAAGAGGCAGGGGCGTACCAATTATGTTTCTCCAACATCTTTATCAAACTACAATAGCTTTTTTTTATAAATATCTAGCACATTTCGCAGCCTCGGTGGTCCAGTTGTAAGAATGTGTGCCTCTGGGCCCAAGGGTTCTGGGTTCGATTCCAAGAAGCAGAGCCAACTCCTTTTAGTACATACGAAGAATTAACATCAGCTGAGATTGTGGTATGGTGTTTGAGCGAATTGAATGTCTGTAGGTTCCGCCTTTCGGACGGGGCGTAAAGCCATCGAGCCCGCGAACCATGCTGTTCAAGGAACAATACAAGCTTATAGCAGGCCTGAAGAGCCCAGTTAAAAGTAGGCAGTAGAGGTAATGTGTTAGTTTAAATTTTAATCTATTTTTACTATTGTATTAAAATTCATTTTCCGAAAAAAGCTGCTAAAATAATAAAACTGTTTTGATAAAATATATTAAAGATGTGGCCTTATTAGAATCATATACCTGTATCAAAATTGCAGTTCTATAATAATATGAACTTAAGTTATTACAGCTTGAAATAAATTCGCTACTAGAACGCACTAACTGCGTTGGAATTTTCATAAACAATATTTTACGAGTTCAGAAAACTGTAATAAATTATATTCTAAAATAGTTGGCGAGTCAGTAAGTCTGACCAGGCACAAGACAAAAAGCAATTAAATGTCAAATTATATAATTTTTTACTGAAAAACTTTTGTAACTTTAATGAAATTTGTAACACAATTTTTTAAAGACACTTGCAGTACTTACATATTATATCTAAGACCAAATTTTAATTTTTTAGCTCCATATAAAATAGAATTTTTTTCAAATAATCCCTAACTGGGACTCTAAAACCGATCTCCAAGGACCATTTAAGTTAAATAATTAGTTTTAATAATATATCTTACTAATAGTGTACAATTATTATGACAATTCACTATACCATAACGCACTTGCTGCGTCCCGAATTTTTTTAATATTTACTAACGTAACGCACTTGCCGCATAGAAACCATTCTCTTAAAGATCATTACCTTCGAACCCCGAAAAATTGTCTTCAAATGAGCGAGAACCAAGACGTCTTGTACTGATATCTATTTTCATAATACACATATATGTTTCGATAAAAATAATTAACTGATTTTGATGAAATTGAGCACATATTATATTGCTTTTGTAAATAGCTGAAGGAACTCGTTGAACCTGTCTTCGGGGAAAATTTTAAATTCCCAGTTTTGAAGTTTTGGTATTTTGAAAATAACATTTTCACATACTTATAGCACGTACTGGATTTCAAGTTTCCAACTTTACAGAAAATTGAGTTATCGGGATTATATAATTTTGTTGGTTCTATCACGACACCAAAGATGTTTTTATATAAACTATTATAGACAAGTGAAAGTTATTTTAGACTAAGAGGGAGTGAATGGTATGAAAATACATATTAAAATTAAATTGTGTAATGGAAAATATAAGAGAGGCTATAATATATTGGATGTGCTAAATCTATGCCTACATAATGTTGTATGTAAGGCTAGATACATTCTCACCACAATTAGAACCGTAGACCGGTTTCGCTCTAATTAGAGCTCATCAGTACGGCATACTAATTGTAGCGAAAATACACCTATAAAGTAATACGGCTATGATGGCCAGCCTTCCAACACTAAGTGAGTGGTAAGGGAAAGGTAAGATACTTACTGGCAATTAGGCCATTGCTGACCCTTTTTGCTAATTTAAACTAACCTACCCTACACCTTGAGCTCGATCTCAACGACGACAGTGATTTAAAAAATCATCCCCTGCCGGTGAATCTCGAACCGTCGTCCTCCGAGTCCGTTTTGGAAAGAGACACGAAGCAACGTGCCGCCACCTAGTTGCGGAACCAAGTAGTATGTTGTCACGCCAGCTCCAAATTACACAAAGTGTTAAATATTAGAGACTGTATACAACCAACTAACAATTTAGTAAATTGTCAGCCCTGGCCCATTTACATAATGTAGTGTATGCGAGAACTAAATTGAGAAGTTATCAAACAACCATCGCTAAATAACCACAATCATTTTTTACACTTGGTAATTATTTCGCTAACCAAGTTCATCATGAAATAGAAATTACCAATCCACCAGAGAATAAAAGTAGAGGAATAGCGTCAATGTTATAGGCACAGATAACTTTGCAGATATGTATTTAGGTAGGTGTGACGTTATCTCTGGATATCTGTGTAAGGTCCAACTAAACACAACATCGGACCGATCGTTATGCGGTATCTGAACAACGTGATAAGTATTCCCATAATGATGGCAGTTTAGGGTTTGTCCTATCATAGCTTGCGGACGTCGTTCCGAGACAAGGGCTACCTCGGACGACGGACGGGTCATCTTCACTTTGATGGGCCTTGTTCACTCTCTGATAACACGAAATGTCCCTCTACCCACATAGGGTCCACTATATTCTAATGGAGCATGCACACTTTACTTTGAATGGTGATGAGGGCGAACGAATGTAACTCACTGAAAACAAGCATTATAGAACTTCATTACCAAGGGTTCCAACAACGAGTACATTAAGTACATCATTAGATTGCAGGAAGAGGAAAAGATGATCATTGTCATGATTATGGTTGTTTCAACTTATTTTATCATGGCTCCATGATATTAAACTGATAAATCAAGTTTTATGCTACGCTTCTAAAGCTGCGTTAACGCTAAGTTGTAAAGGCATCGAACGAATGTAAGTTAATTAATATTTAAATATAAACTACTTTCCAAACTTTCATATGAATTTAATCGCTAAATGCGTATTGTTTTTGTTTGATGAAGATGCCGCAACTGACAAAACATTTACTTCTACTCATACACAGTTTTCTGAAGAGAAATCTAAACAATGTGATGCCCAAATTAATATTTTGTTACAAAAAAACTCTAAAAATTGAATATGTAGTAGTCGACAGGTACCTCGTCAAGTCGTTAGAATTGATCAAGATGATAAAAAAGTCTGGACCCAGCAAGTGCGTTACGGAAGTGAATTTTCATAAAAATGTTTTTAATAGCAAGTACGTCTGTTTAATGCAAGCAGGCATCAATCTGGGTACCGCCCTATACAGTAGAAGCAATGTACCATATTTTGTCAAAGTTACTTACTGTTTATAAAATATACAAAAATTTTCCGAAAATAAACTTTAAATGTTTCCGAGAAAATTGGTTTCCTAGCTAACAAACGTTAGGTTAATAGCAAATTGAGTTATTGAAATTTGAAGGATTTCAAGAAAATTATCTACCTAAACGTACTTACTGCGTCTCGGTTTTTTCTTACAAAGATGCATCATATTTTGATAAGAAAATGCAAAAATGCAATAATATAAGGGTGTTCGAAAAAAATAATTGTAGGGATCACCAACGACTTGTCAAAATGTTTTTAGTAGATGCAGCTCAAGACACCCTATAATTAACGTATACATTTTTTCTCGTATATTGTATAATAACAATTATATTGACCTTTACCGTAGAAATACGCCATCTTGTATTTATGTAAACAGATAAAAACTGAAAATTAACCCGGATATGGATTCTAGGGGACCTAGTTTGCGCTCATTTGAAGAAATCTTTTTAAAATTCAAAAGCCGCGGGCACCTCAATAACGAATTTTTTCTACGAAAATTAGCTAAAAGTTATAGACCATTATACCATTAACTTAACTAAACCTACAGTCAAAGCATCAACTTAACTCCTACAGCCAAAGCATTAGAAAAAGGGTCTATTTGAAATGAATTTTCTGTAAACATTTTAGAAAATGGAGGACAATGACGGTTGAAGCTGGAACTTAGGGGTTTGCAGAACACTCTTCTTACGACATTTTCTTTACATAATCCGTATTTGTTTCAGGTTCTTTGCCTAAATGTTCCGAATTTTTACGTGTCAAACGGAGACTTTGACGTCTTGAGGAAAACACCAATTTTTTTTAAATGTCTATAACTTTTTTGTCTTTTAACTTACAGACCTAAATTTTGGTACTCGCTATTTATAATATAAATACGTGTACCAAATTTGTTTGCCACAAACACAAAATTTTCCGGGAAAACCTGGGCCGGTTTTCCTGTATAACGAACTTGTCCAAGCCACTTGCAAAGGGGAGGTACTCACCAAAGTTGATCAAAATCGATACCGCTATTTTTTGAGTTATCGGTGTGATACATACATACATATATACATACATACATACATACATACATACATACATACATACATACATATATATATATATATATATATATATATATATATATATATATATATATATATATATATATATATATATATATATATATATATATATATACATATAAAAATTAAAACTGACCCCTGATATGGGTTCTGGGGGGCCTAATTAGCGCTCCTTTGAAGAAATTTTTTCAAAATTCAAAAGTCGGGATCTCCTCATTAGTGAATTTTTTTAAAGAAAATTCACTAATAGAGTTGTGCATATGAGATATTTACAATTATTTATCCTCTGAAGACGCTAACTTGGTTAGTGAGACGATCGGATTTTTTTAATTGTGTGGTGATTTGGGTTCTCCAAGTGCGCCTATCAGGGCTCATCACAGGTTCCAATCTTCACTTAGTGAATAATCCTTCAATCAACCAGAAAATGTGTACGTACCTTAACACCACTTCTAACTTATCTTAATGTTGGTTGGCTACTGAAATTGGGTAAGTTGGAATGTTTGATGGCCACTGTTTTTGTGATGAAGGCAGAAGGACGGTCAAACGCGTGGTCTTTATGGAATGTAAAAACTGGTTATGTACGTGGGGGTAATGAATCATATGAAGAGGAGCCGTTTATATAAAACTCGTGCCAGTGACTAAAACCAAACTAAAGGAAGGACAAACAGGCCCACAGTTGTTTCACGCGTGGTAATGTTAAATCGTTATGTTCAAATACGAAAAATATTTACCAGGGGAAAGTATGATATCTACGACAAAATTAGAATAATAAGGAAACCCTGAAAAGTAAAGAATATTTAGAAATGAATCTCATAAATTATGTTAACCACAGATGTAGAGATTTCTTCTTTGGCTTCACAAGTGCCTGTTTTCTTCTTGGTAGTGGTGGTGGTCAAAAAGGTGGTATGGCCTCAACAGAATTATCATTAGCCAATTGTTCTCTTCTCTGTAACGCAATTTTCTTTAATTTATTCTCGATATTCATCAATTTTTAAACACTCTACCTACAAACAGTAAAAATGGTTTGCTATTAAAAGAGACTGGACGCAGCAAGTGCGTTATGATACTGAATTTTCATAAAAATGTTTTAATAGTAAGTGTCTTTTTTTAATGAAAGCAGACATCAAATTTGGTTACCAGTATAACCTATATACTGGAAACAATGTACCATATTTCCTCAACAAACCTTTTTTTATGGATATATTATGCTGTCGTATAATATCAAAATGATTCTAAAATAGTTTCTTTTATCTTTAAACTTAAACTTAACACGTGATATAAGACCGAAACAGTCGTGGGATGTGTTTCAATGGTAATTCTACTAATTCTCTAATTAATTACGTCTACCTACTTTGAATATAATATCCCGGGAATGAAGTCGATCTAAGGTATAACGCAAGTACAACATTTTGTTGACGCGTGCCTAGAGCCTAGATAGCGCAGGGGCTACCGTGCTTCATTCCTAAGCAGAATGTTACACGATCGATCCAATATGATATGAATGTATGTTTTTTTATGTTTTATTTTGACATTTGGAGAAACAATAGTACACAGATTTCATACGTTTGGACGAAGATCTCATTTTTGTTTAAAACATCTAAATAAGTTTGTCACCTTTGAGTCTGAAATTATAATTTTGTTATTGTTGATATCGAAAAGAACCGGTTTGATTAGGTTGACTAAAAGGAAATCATACTGGTGATTAATAAGGAAAAATTACTGCTACGTTTATAATTTGGCAGATACTTTACTTTTCTAAATATCAATCAAGTTTCCTTCTGGAAATCTTCTATATAACTTTAATGGAATTTGCAATACAAGTTTCTTTTATAGAGACTTTCACTATCTACAGATATAACATAATTTAGTTTTTACCTTAATAGAAAATGGAGTTTTGGGCATTTTTCTCAAAAGGAGTTAAAACGCAAGATTTTCTTGATAATAGAGATATATCGATGGTAACACTTTCGAAAGAATTCTTCAAATGTGTGCGTATCAGGACGTCTAAAATCGACCTTCAAGGTCGGTGTAAATTTAAAGTATTAACTTTACTAATATGCCGTATAACAATAATGTACAATTCTTATGAAAATTCGCTACTATAACGCACTTGCTGCGTCCAGAAATTTTTGTATTTTTACCTGACTTCAAAAAAAGGAGGTGGTTCTCAATTCGATTGTATTTTTTTAATGTGTGGTTACCTTGGAACTTTTTTCTAGGTGAATCGATATTGATGATTCTTTTTTTTTTAATTTGAAAGCTGGTGCTTCTCATGTGGTCACATATAAATTTGATTAAGATATGACCAGTAGTTATTGTGTTAGCCTTAATGAAGTTGGTTTCTATTTTTTTGAATTTTTACGTGTTTAAGGGAGCAGGTCTTACAAGATCCTATATGAAACATCTAAAAAGTATGTGGCTCAACATATCAGGTTGTTGTAGGTTACAAATTGATCAGTTTGCGTCAGAGTTACTATAGTCAGTACAATTGTACTAGATTTAGTACAATCGCCTTTTTTCTAGTACTGCAGTACCCATTTAAAAAATCTAGTACAATTTGTGTTTAATACCGGGATTTAAAAAACCGCGCGCCCGGCGCGCCAATGCGTACTGCCGACGGACTGACCGTGGCTAGTGGCTAGTAACAGGCAGAGGACATAACAATGACATATTGTCATTGACATATAGAGAGAATGTCATTGGTGTGGTCTGTGGCCTCTGTGGCTGTACTGTCCTAATTTAGCTTTGACTTTAAAATTTGACAATAACGACTAACAACAATGACAACAGCTGATCTCGATAATGGATAGGTAGCTACAGGTTACTCTATTTATTCTAATTTATTTCCAGTACCGAATTTGATTTTAGATTTGTTATTAAACTAAATAGTTTTCCTTTGTATAACAGTCAAATACATAAGGATATAGGACATGTTAACGTAGAAGAAACTGTACTGATTGAATAATGGATAGTCTGAATAATAGTCCTGATCTGTTATTTTTTTTTTAAGGAAATAGCCTGTTTTTAGTGAATTTTCTTAAAAAAAATTCACTAATGAGGAGATCCCGACTTTTGAATTTTGAAAAAATTTCTTCAAATGAGCGCTAATTAGGCCCTCCAGAAAACATATCCGGGGTCAGTTTCATTTTTTATATGTTTATATATATATATATATATATATATATATATATATATATATATATATATATATATATATATATATATATATATATATATATATATGTATCACACCGATAACTCAAAAAATAATAGGCCGATTTTGATTAAATTTGGTGAAAAAATTCCTTTTGCAAATGGCTTAGATGAGTTTGTTAGCCAGGAAAATCTGCCCAGGTTTTCCCTGAAAATTTTGTGTTTTCTTTCGAAAAAAATTTATATCTCCGGAATTAACAAAGTAAGGGCAACCAAATTTGGCACGCAGGTTTACATCCTTATAGGTAAGTTACCTACCAAAATTTAGCTATGTAGATCAAAAGATAAAAAAGTTATAGGCATTTAAAGAAAAATAAATTGGGGTTTTCCTCAAAACGTCAAAGTGGCGATTTAAAATGTCAAAATTGGCAACATTTAGGCAAAGAACTTGAATCTAATACGGGCTATAGAAATAAAATGTCTCAAGAAGGATGTTTTACAAACCCTAAAGTCTTAGTTTCAATCGTCATTGTCCTTCATTTTATTAAAATATTCCCAGAAAATTCATTTCAAATAGACCCTGTCTGTGATGCTTGGCAGTAGCCTTAGCTATAGAGTTTATCGTTTAATGGTATATAGTTTTTGTCGAATTTTCGTAAAAAATCAATAAAGCTCAATATATCCGTTATTATATAAGATATGAAAAAATTTTGTATATATTAATTATAGGGTGTCTTGATCTACATCTTAAAATAATATTTCTACAATCACAGGTGGCCCATAAGTCGTTGGTGATACAAATTTTTTAATCAAAAACGCCTTATGTTATTGCATTTTTGCATTTTCCATCGAAATATAATGCATGTTTGTAAGAAAAGAAATTCTGGACGCAGCAAGTGCGTTATGGTAGCGAATTTTGATCAAATGTTTCATATTTGAACAGCTCAATTTGCTATTAACCTATAAGGTTGACCAAGAAACGTGTTTTTTCGGGAACACTTTAACTTTACTTTTGGAAATTTTTGTACATTTTCACACAATAAAGTTATTTTGATGAAACACGGCATATTGTTTTTACTATATAGGTTATACTGGTAACCAAATTTGATGCCTGCTTTCTTAAAAAAAAAACACACATATTTGTTATTAAAAACATTTTTATGAAAATTCACTACCATAACGCACTTGCTGCGTCCAGAATTTCTTTATTCTATATAGTTTGTTTTTTAGAATTATTTATTATTTTTATATATGATATTTTTTTGTTTTATTTTTGCATTTTATGTTACTTAATAAAAAAAACATTTGTATGTATTACTTGACCTATACCATACCAATAAATTACAAATTTTTGAGTTTTCGCGCCCATTTAGAGTTTCAGTACTATCCTCTTGAATTTAGTACAATTTCCCCCAACATTCTGGTACACAATTATGGTTGGCAATAGCAACCCTGGTTTGCGTCAATGTCAATCTTAAAACATACACCTTTGTAGATGACCTTAAAATAAAATTTATTCTAATCTGTGGCATTGCTACACGAAAGCGCAAGTAAGTCTGTTGAGTGTTTAAACTAAGAAAAGTTTACTATCTTTCACCAATATGTTCATCAGTATAAAGTATAAAACTGAAACCTAACTGTCTGAGTTCTAATAAGTAAACAATGACAGAATCCTCTTTGTCCCTTCCGTGAGAAATGTGCCAGGCAAGTTAAATATAACCCCATTTAAAACATTTTGACCCTATCGATTTGTTCAATACACATTTTATTTGTACTGGTAGAGTATCGGAAAAAAAATCAGAGCGCAAAATTCATTGTGCACCCTTTTCACTACCTGAGCCGTCTATTCAGAGATGTGATCCTAGACCACCAGTGATTTATCTATTGAGAAGAGGTTTTTTATGAATCTAATCCTAAAAACTGCATTGTAAGTCAATGACGATTTCGAAACCTTTATAGAAAAATTATATATCACCCTATATTATTCCTGCTGACTTATATATTTAATCCCAGTATGTTTTGGTTAACAGAACACAACTAATACGTTATATTTTAGAATTACATACAATCGAGTTTCATTTTAAAATCTATCAATCTTTATTTACACACTTCTTTCAATTACGATCATAAAATTTAGACCGTTACGGCAATTTAAAAATTAATATTTAGAGAATTATTGTGGGAAGTGGCTTAAAATTTTATTCGAAATAACAATTAGAAACGATGGGGGTAGAAACTGTGATATTGGTTGAGTAATTTGAATTCCATCAATTTAAATTTCTCTTTTGTTACGTTTTCATTTAACTTTTTCTTTACATGTTTTATGATGATTGATTTCCTATATCAAAAAAGTCAGGACGCAGCAAGTGCGTTATGGTAGTGAATTTTCATAAAAATGTTTTTAATGGCAGGTATCTCTTTTTTTAATGAAAGCAGGCATCAAATTTAGCTAAATATGTTTTACACAAAATTCTGCTAAAAGAATAGATAAAATCCAAATTATATATCTAACCTGTCATTAAAATTGAAAATAAAATAATTTAATTAAATCCATTAAAACCTTATTTTCGACGAACTTCGTTTAAAAAATTATCCACCAATTGAATAATTTTTCATACAAAAATTCTCAAATGTTTTTTCAAAGAAAATTCATTGAATTCATTTATAAGAGACTTCGCTATTAAAGGAACATTTTGTACAACAATTAAATAAATTTAAAAAACTGGTTCTATTTTCCTGGCCAACCAACCATTTCAAGTTATTTACCCACCTACCTTAATATAATTTTTCACAAAAACTTTTTCGACGAGGCAACAAAAATCTCATGAAACTTTGCAAGCAATTGTTTCAAGAAAATCCGTAAGTATGTTTTTTTCATAACTTATTAAACATTTATCATTGATTACCAAAAATTCACAAAAACATCTTACAAAATATGATTTCTACGAGGCACAAAAAAATTTCTGCGAAAACTGACTAAATATCTTATTACACAAAAGTTATCAAAAAGAATACATAAAATTCTAAATATATACATAATCTGTAATTAAAATTGAAAATAAAATAATTTGTTTGCACGAAAATCCATTAAAACCTTATTTTAGAAGAATTTCGTTTAAAAAATGTTCCATCGATTGAATAATTTTATGTACAAACATTCGCAACAAACGTCTCTTCAAAGAAAACTCATTAGATTCATTTATAAGAAAATTCGCTATTAAAAGAATAATTTGTACAAGAAAATTAACCAATAGAAATAGAAATACATTAAATAAATTAAAAAGTGTTCAAAATCTGATCTAAATACAGAACTAGATACTTTTTCTGTGGCTTCACAGGGAAAATACTTTTGCCTGGATGTAAAAAAAGAATCCGGTTGTAGAGAAGAAAACAATCTCTTCTCATGTCACAAATCTCTACGTCTGTTAACTGTGGCACGGTTTTACCTATGGGCAACAACAGCTACTATTAAACTTAAAGTAAAAGTCTTAAAAGTGCTTATCTTTCCTTTTCAACAAAAAGTCGCTAAAAATATATATTGGAATTACACAATCTGATCGGATGACGCTAAAATGGAATCAAATATGAAAAAAAGTAAAAAACAAAGTTAAAAGAAATTCAGTCAACAGTGAGATTTGAACCCGCGTTCCTTCGCTCATCAGACAGGCATCCTAACCATTACACCACGTAAGGCTTATGGCAAACTGCAATGTAGAAAGGTAGATAACCGATAATGGTCTTAAGTTATTTATTTGTAATCTGTAAGGTCTTTAGAGGCAGATTTTTATAACATTTTCAAAGTAATTTTTCTGGTACTTCTTGAACTTTTTGCGCTATGAAAAGATAAACGTTGTCAACAATATTTAATAGATTTTGTTTAACACATATAATATTTTGGTATTGCGTCTTCTCTGATTTTTAGTGGCACAAGAATTTTGTTTCATTAAGTCTATATTACTTTTTCCTTTCAACATGGAGACCCACATTTTGGTTTTTACAACATAAACCAGCTTGCCAACTGTGGTTGCGTTAGCTAGTTATATCCAGAGATATTTTTTCCAGAAGACAACCTAAAATTTTCCCGGAAAAACTGGTCCGATTTTCGTGGCCAACGAACTTGTTCAAGCCACTTGCAAAAATAATTTAGTCACCAAATTTTATCATATATATATATATATATATATATATATATATATATATATATATATATATATATATATATATATATATATATAGACATAGACATATAAAAATTGAAACTGACCCCAGATATGGGTTCTAGAGGACCTAGTTCGTGCTCATTTAAATATTTTTTTTCAAAATTTAAAAGCCGAGATCTCCTCATTAGTGAATTTTTAAGAGAAAATTCACTAAAAATTTAAAGAATATAGCTTTATCTATCAACGGACACTTGCGAGGTTTGTTTACTTGAAGTTGAATCTTTATATTATAGGTACACGATGTACACATATATAGCAGCAAGTGCGTTATGGTAGCGAATTTTCTTAAATGCTTTAAATTTCAATTACTCAATTTGCTATAAGCCTAGAACGTTGAATTTCGGTACATAGTAGGGGCAACATACCTACCAAATGAAATCAAAATAACCTTGTTATTGTTTGAGATACATTTTTTTTCTAGAAATATCATTTTTTTTAGAATAACTGGTCCGACCGGGCTGGCTAACGAACACGTTCGCGGTCTTAACAAAATGAAGATATGTGCCAAGGTTCGTTCAAATCATGCCCCAAACAAAGTCTCGAAACTATTACTTGATTTCGTTTGTTTACTGGAGGAGGTAATTATTGACATACTGATTGTTTAATTATTTTAAGTTTGGCATTTGTTACTTTCCACTCTTTTTGCTACATATATAACATCTTATTTTTGATTTCGCTTCTAATATATTTAGATGTTCAAGAGTCTATCATATCGAGTGAAGCAGGGTCTAATTTCCCTCTATGCAAAGATGAGAGGGAATATAAACAAATTGATTAACAAAGTTACTCATGCTTAAACTGTGTGGAATGTCTGATATCCATGATCAAATAATTTTTGGGTTACATAATTCCAATTAATTGAAAGGAGCTTTAAGAAGTGTACTTTGGAAAAATCCAATTTATCGTAAATCCAATTTTAAAATCAATGAGCGGTTCACAAACTGATATTGCTTCTCCAGATGATAAATCGGATTGATTGTAGTTTAATTTTGCTAGATGTATTCTTACCATAATTAGAACCGCAGACCGGTTTCCCTCTAATTATAGCTCGTGAGTACAGTATACTAATTACAGCGAGAACACACCTATAAAGTAATACGGCTATGGTAGTCAGCCTCCTAGAACATTGTGAGATGTACGACAGGGCCGCCATCTCGGTGCGGAACCAGGTAGTATGTTGTCACGACAGCTCCAATTAACACAAAACGTTATTAAATAGAGACTGTGTACAACCAACTAATAATTTTGTAAATTGTCAGCCCTTGCCCATTTCTTTCCTAATATAGGGACAATGCAAGTGAGGCTAGATGTATTCTCACCATAATTAGTACCGCAGACAGGTTGCGCTCTACTTAGAGCTCATCAGTACGGTATACTAATTACAGCGAGGACACACCTATAAAGTGAAACGGCTATGGTAGCCTCCTAGAACATTGTGAGATGTATGATAGCGTCGCATTCTTGTGGAACCAGGTAGTATGTTGTCACGACAGTTCCAAATAACACAAAATGTTATAAAACAGAATAATCAAATACCCAATGAAAGGCTTCTGATCCAGACAGCAAAATTTATTATTAAAACCCTACGCGTTTCGGCAACCTAGTAGACATCCTCAGGGGCATATTGTCTAATTCTTGAAAATTAGATTCAGAACTATACACAAGTTGACAAAGTTGGGATTTTCATCTATTGTATCAGAGGTCCAACAACATTGCACCCGAATGTGCCAGAAAATCTATTAACGGTGTAATCCAATTGATATAAAACGGTAATTTAACTACAAGACAAGAGTGAAAGTCGGCCATATGTGACCACTCAAGAGAGCGAATGGCGCCGAGTGTTCACAAATGGCCGACTTTCACTCTTGTCTTGGGGTTAAATTATATTAATTGGATTACACCATGAATCGATTTTCTGGCACATTCGGGTGCAATGTTGTTGGACCTCTGATACAATAGATGAAAATCCCAACTTTGTCAACGTGTGTATAGTTCTGAATCTAATTTTCAAGAATTAGAAATTTTGTCCCTGAGGATGGCTACTAGGTAGCCGAAACGCGTAGGATTTAAATAATAAATTTTGCTTTGCCTTTCATTCAGTATTTGATTATGTCTATCCTAGACCATGTGACGTTTAGGAATGAAGTTATAAAATAGAGACTGTATGCAACCAACTAATCATTTGGAAAATGTCAGCCCTGGCCCATTTCTTCCCTAATATAGGGACAATATATATATATATATATATATATATATATATATATATATATATATATATATAAATATATATATATATATATATATATATATATATATATATATATATATATATATATATATATATATATATATATTCTCACCATAATTAGAACTGCAGACCGGTCTCCGTGACAACATACTACCTGGTTCCGTACCGAAATGGCGACCCTGCCGTACATCTCACAATGTTCTAGGATAGCCGTATTATTTTATACGTGTGTTCTCGCTGTAATTAGTATACCGTGCTGATGAGCTCTGGTTAGAGCGAAACCGGTCTGCGGTTCTAATGATGTTGAGAATGCTTACATTTAATTTAGCTGTTGAATAATATAAATCATGAGAGGGATATTTTGAGATATTTAATGACTTGATGAACAATTTCATTAGAAAGGTAACATTTTAAAGGTAATATGAATTAGAAGGAACGTTCATCAGTTGGGCTTTTAGTATTCATATAAGTTATCGCATCGGGGTACAATATACGGAGTTTACGATGCAGCCTCACGACCGACAAGGGACATTTCCCTCGGACACTTTCAAATTTTCAATGCCTCCTTTGGGATTCTTTTAAATTTTTGACACATAGTAAAGTAAGGAACGTGGTCATCGTCGGTAACGTGATACGCTCAGGGCCCCTCGTCTCATGCCTCTGTCAAATTTACGAGATTCTCCTCAATTATTCATTCTAAATGTCTCCAGGAGATCTCTACAACTTTTCGCCGACGGACTTATACGATGTGTCTCTACACTTCATTTGTAAAACGAACTACATTTACATTATCCAGTTTTGTAAGTTGTCCTCGACTTGAAAAAGTTTTCAAAACGTTGTCGATCTACCTAAAATTAAATTTGCTAAGCAAACAAGGTGGACCCAATAATTAAAAAAAACATCGGTAAAAAATGTTGGTTTAAAACTGAAAAGGTGTGAACGTAGCAAGCACAGGATGTCCCATTTTGGTATACACTTGATTGAAAAAAAAAAACAGAGATTGGTCAATGTTTCAAAAACAGTAATACATATTTAGAAAAAAAACTAACTACGTCACTAGAGTCTACGTAAAAAGTTCTATAAGGATTCGTTTTTACCTCATATTTTTATATTTTCTATTGATTCTTCAATTATCAAAGGTAAAATCGGGACCACCTGTACTTATAATTCATAAATTTGTATACACTTAATTTAAAAAAAACATTGGTCAATATTACAAAAACAGTAATACATATTTAGAAAAAAAACTAACTACGTCGCTAGATTCTACATAAACAGTTCTAGAAGGATTCGTTTTTACCTCATATTTTGACATTTTCTATTGATTCTCAAATTATCAACGGTAAAATCTGGACAACCCTGTACTTATAATTCATAAATTTATTTTAAAGGAATAGAAAACAAAAACAAAACAAAAAACATCTGAACATAGTTTAATCCGGCCTATTACTCGACTATTTTGCGTCATGGTAGCGAATTTTCTTAGAAATGGCGTTTTTCTTACAAAAATTATATATATATATATATATATATATATATATATATATATATATATATATATATATATATATATATATATATATGTATGTATGTGCCGAGTACAAAATAATATTAGCATGTAATATTTAACAGATTTTGTTGAGGACACAAATATTTTGATGTTGTGTCTTTTGTCCTCCCGTGACATCAAGCGGCATCATTTTTTTGTTCATCAAATGCCTACAACTTTTACTTTCAATATGAGATATACTTGGTTCTCCCCGTCCAGAATTTATTGAAACTCGACGTTTCGGCTCCTGTTTTGGAGCCATTTTCTCTCTAGATCTCTCTTAGGTCTAGGGTTGAACACACCGAGACCTTAGAGACGATCTCCGGCGAGATTCGGGGAGTAGGCTGATTGAGGCCTCGTAATCGAGCTACAACAATTTCAGGTTTTCGAATTTAATATAAAATAGACCATGAAGACACAAACGCGTTTTGCGATTGGAAATCAACTGAAGAACTTCGTAATTTCGGTAGCCTTCATAAATTCAAAAGAAAGTGCATACAGAATGTTTAACAGCTGTATCTTTCTTAAGAAAATTTATTTTGTTCCTTTCTGCCCTGCTGCACATGCGATCACGAATGAGATCAGGTATAAAAACTTCTGCAGGCAGCAAGTGCGTTATGGTAGTGAATTTGCAAAAAAATGATTTTAATCGCTAACATGTTTTTTTAAGAAAGCAGGCATCAATCTATATAGTAGAAACAATATGCCATGTTTCATCAAAATAACTTTATTGTTCGAAAATGTACAAAAATTTTTCGAAAGTAAACTTAAATTCTTCCCGAAAAAACTGGTTTCCTGGTCAACCTTATAGGTTAATAGCAAATTGAGCTATTCGAATTTGAAGCATTTAATGAAAATTCGCTACCATAATAGACTTGCTGCGTCCCGAATTTCTTTTCTTACAAAGATGTACTATATTTTGATGGAAAATGCAAAAATGCAATAACATAGGGCGTGTTCGATTAAAAAATTCGCTACCATAACGCACTTGCTGCGTCCCGAATTTCTTTTCTTACAAAGATGTATTATATTTCGATGGAAAATGCAAAAATGCAATAACATAGGGCGTGTTCGATTTAAAAAAAAGATTGAATCACCAACGACTTATGGGCTATCCTGTAATTGTGGAAATATTTTTTAAGATGTAGCTTAAGACACCCTATAATTAATATACAGTATTTTTTTTCCGTAACTTGCATAATAACGGATATATTGAGCTTTAATGATTTTTTACGAAAATTTGACAAAAATGATATACCATTAAACGATAAACTCTATAGCCAACACTACTGCGAAAGCATCAGAGAAAGGGTGTATTTTAAATTAATATTCTGGGAATATTTTAGTAAAATGAAGGACAATGACGATTGAAACTAGGAGGTCAGGCTTTGTAAAACATTCTTCTTGAGACATTTTCTTTCCATAGCTGATATTAATTTCAGGTTCATTGCCTAAATATTACCAATTTTGACGTTTGAAATCGCGACTTTGACGTTTTGAGGAAAACCCAAATTTATTTTTCTTTAAACGCCTTTCACCTACAGAGCTATATTTAGGTATGGAGCTTACCTATGATGATATAAACCCGCGTACCAAATTTGGTTGCCCCTACTTTGTTAATTCCGCAGATATAATTTTTTTTCGAATAAAAACTAAAAATTATCCCGGAAATCCTCGTCCGATTTTCCTGACTAACGAACTTATCCAAGCCATTTATAAAAGGAAGGTATGTACCAAATTTTATCAAAATCGGTCCATTATTTTTTGAGTTATCGGTGTGATACATATATATATATACATATATATATATATATATATATATATATATATATATATATATATATATATATATATATATATATATATATAAATTGAAACTGACCCCGGATATGGGTTCTAGGGGTCCTAGTTCGAGCTCATTTGCAAAAAAATTTTGAAAATTCAAAAGTCGGGATCTCCCCATTAATGAATTTTTCCTACGAAAATTCACTAAAAGATAGGGGCAATTAAAAATTATGACCTTAACATAAAGAATCCCAGATATGAACCTTTCTCGGCGTTCCTATTGTAGTGGCACGTTCGGAGATAAATAGGAATTCATCACAACAGAAAAAGCAATTTGTGACAGTTTATTCTGCAGACAGAAATTTCTGTATGTGTGAGAAACTTATCTTAAAATTGCAAGTTTTGTATACAGTATCTTCTTTCTTCCTAATTATTTAAATTTGTCAAGGCTTAAAAATGTACAGTATATTAGTATATTTTTATTAGAAGGGTGTAACTTTCACTGTGATAAGATCCTATTCTGAAGTTATGCTGAAGTATTTAAGAGGCCGACATGTAGCAGGACTCAGCAGAAAGAGAGACGGAGAGCCAGGGTAAGTGAGTTTAGTCCATCTAGGGCTAAAGTCCCGGCGGAACATCGCACTGCCATGTTATAAATAAGGATTAGGCCAGTAATTTCGACCCCACGGCACATAGATTCCTTTTAAACTTATTTATTTTAAAATATTGGATGGATAAAAGCTTACACTGTGACCGTTCACCCGTCCGAGCCTATACCTCCCAACGCATACGACACGGTCCACTTATTTTAATTTTATGTCCCTTTTATATCAAGGGGTGAAATTTCAAATTGACATCTTTAAAATATATTACCAATACATCTTATGCGAACTATGTACTTTACTTAATTGTGTATTTTTACAGAATTGAAATGCGAATCTAAATCATGCTTTTAAATTGTGTCATAAATGTATTACTAGATCTGCACACGTAATAATTCTCTTGATGTCAAACAATAAATGCCATCAAAGTCAACTACAGAAACATATGGTATATACAGGGTGTGGCGCCAAGACTTTTAGTTAACCGTTTATCAATAACTACTCCGGTTTGAAATTTGAAAATTTACACACGTACGATCGAGACGAATTCCAGTTCAGTCAAAATAGTTTACTTTATGTCAAACTTCCGGTTTAACCGGAAGTGACCATCAACTTGCTTATTTTAAATACAACATGGTAATTTTCATTATATTTTCGAATTATACATTGAATTTGAGATAAATTATTACTAAATCACCATATGTCAAAAATCAACCGTTTTCGAAATTTTTCGATTTTTTTGAAAATTCTCGCGAAAATCAAGGTGAACGTTGCACGCTCTCCCTCTCTCTCTCTCTGTGTGTGTGTAAATACAACTGAAAAGACTCAGTTTCTTTACAGATGACCCTCAGATTGGAACCTAAACGACATGTTTGATAGCGTTTCTTTTAAGTATACAGGGTGGTGAGAATTAGCCGTGACATTTGGTAGAATTGAAATTACAATTACTCGCTTATTTCAAATGCAACACCCTATATTTTATGAGCTGTTTCGGTTCGCAGCCGGTTTCCTTTTCAACGTGCATTTAGCATTTCCTATACCTAAATTCCACCGTTTCTCGAATATTTCAATTTTATTGGATTCACTTAATTCAAATTGCCACAATAGATTTAAGTCAGGCTTTGGAACTTGATAATTTTCTTGTTGACGTCTACATGTCAAAAGAGCGTCAAGCGCAGATTATTGTCATAAAAATCTAGATACTATCAGTCAACACAGTGCAAAAATGGCAAATTTGCAGTACACAAACGACGATTTTTTGGAGCTTCTAATTATTTATGGCGAGTGTCAACGAATTGTGGGCCGAACATGTCGTGCATTTGCAGAAAAGTACCCGAATAAACCGAAACCCAGTCACGACATGATAAAGAGGTTGCTGCAAAATTGTTCACAGCATGGAAGTTTTCGCCCAAAAGTAGAGAAGCGTAAGCCACTCGTCGATAATGAGGTAAACGAAGTGAATGTATTGGCATTTTTTGTCGCTGATCCCAAGGCATCTATCAGGGGTTGCGAGAAAGAATTACGCTTGTCAGCGAGAACGATTCACATAATTTTGAAAAACCATCATTGGAGACCCTTCTCTTACCACCCGATACATGGTTTGTAACCAAACGATCTTCCTAGACGTATTGAGTTCTGTCAATGGTTCATATTGAAAACACAAGAAGATAAGAATTTCTGCAAGAGAATTATTTGGTGCGATGAGGCGAAGTTCTCCAAAAATGGCATGCACAATCGCCACAATAGTCACTTCTGGTCAGATGAGAATCCCCATGTTACCAGGAACAACTATTCTCAAGACAGGTGGTCATTCAATGTGTTTTGTGCAATTAAGAACGATAAGATTTTTGGGATTAAAATATACGTTGAAAATCTCACTGGTATGAGTTAATATTTTGCACGAAGTGATTCTAGTGTCTCTCAACACATTAAGTTTAGAAGAAGCTAAAACAAGCTGGTATCAGCAAGGCGGAGCACCGCCCCACAGTTTGCATTTAGCTCAGGATTTTTTGCAACAACATTTTGAAGACAGGGGATTGCCAATAACGGCCCACATACATGGCCACCACTGTCCCCTGACTTAACACCTCTAGATGCAAGGATCTGGGGCTATATCAAAAATAAAGTTTACCACGAACCTGCCACCACAAAAAAAGACATGGTAGGTAGAGTTTTACGTGCCTTCAATTCACTGAATTCGAGACAAATCAGAAAGGCTACGAACCAAAACATTATAAGACGAATAACAAAATGCCTCCATGTCAGTGGTAGTAATTTTGAGCATTTGTTATAAGTTCCACAATTTTTTATTTGTTTTTGTGTTTTAGTTTTACAATAGCTATTAGTTAAGTTCTGTACTCATTTATAATAAATAACTACCTATATTGTTGAGTTGTATTTTGGTTTTACAAGTTAGTTAACAACACATTGATTTTACAGAACTAAAACAAGGGAAATCCAGCGATTTGGATGCAAATACAAAGTGTTCTCTTTTCTTACGCGAGAAGGCCCAACAAATGTTATGTTCTCATTTATAAGGGGTGGGACTTGACATGTGGACTTCAACAAGCATATTATCAAGTTCCAAAGCCTGGTTTAAATCTATTGTGACAATTTGAATCAAGTGAATCAAATAAAATTGAAATATTCGGGAAACGGTGGAATTTAGGTATAGGAAATGCTAAATGCACGTTGAAAGGGAAACCGGATGCGAACCGAAACAGTTCATAAAATATAGGGTGTTGCATTTGAAATAAGCGAGTAATTGTGATTTCAATTCTACCAAATGTCACGGCTAATTCTCATCACCCTGTATACTTAAAAGAAACGCTATCAAACGTGTCGTTTAGGTTCCAATCTGAGGGTAATCTCTACAGAAACGGAGTGCTTTCAGTTGTATTTACACACACACACACACACACACACACACACACACATACACACACACACACACACACACACACACACACACACACACACACACACACACACACACACACACACACACACACACACACACACACACACACACACACACACACACACACACACACACACACACACACACACACACACACACACACACACACACACACACACACACACACACACACACACACACACACACACACACACACACACACACACACACACACACACACACACACACACACACACACACACACACACACACACACACACACACACACACACACACACACACACACACACACACACACACACACACACACACACACACACACACACACACACACACACACACACACACACACACACACACACACACACACACACACACACACACACACACACACACACACACACACACACACACACACACACACACACACACACACACACACACACACACACACACACACACACACACACACACACACACACACACACACACACACACACACACACACACACACACACACACACACACACACACACACACACACACACACACACACACACACACACACACACACACACACACACACACACACACACACACACACACACACACACACACACACACACACACACACACACACACACACACACACACACACACACACACACACACACACACACACACACACACACACACACACACACACACACACACACAGAGAGAGAGAGAGAGAGAGAGAGAGAGAGAGAGAGAGAGAGAGAGAGAGAGAGAGAGAGAGAGAGAGAGAGAGAGAGAGAGAGAGAGAGAGAGAGAGAGAGAGAGAGAGAGAGAGAGAGAGAGAGAGAGAGCGTGCAACGTTCACCTTGATTTTCGCGAGAATTTTCAAAAAAAATCGAAAAATTTCGAAAATGGTTGATTTTTGACATATGGTGAGTTAGTAATAATTTTTCTCAAATTCAATGTATAATTCGAAAATATAATGAAAATTACCATGTTGTATTTAAATTAAGCGAGTTGATGGTCACTTCCGGTTAAACCGGAACTTTGATATAAAGTAAACTATTGTCACTGAACTGGAATTCGTCTCGATCGTATGAGTATATTTTCAAATTTCAAATCGGAGTAGTTATTGAGAAACGGCTAACTAAAGGTCTTGGTGCCACACCTTGTATAGCAGAACACTAATAGTTGTTGCTGTAGTGAATAGCTAAATTAACTATTAACTGTGACACACTAAACTTATGAGGATCACCAAAATAACCAATTCGTTATGTTGGTTACAGGTATTTATAAAACTGTGGAAAGTGCGATAGCAACAGAACAATCTAGCAGTTTATTTGACTTTTCAGTACACTTGGAGAACCCAAATCACCTCAACACATCTTTTTAAAGATCTAACATCGTTGCACTAACAAAGTTAGCACCATCAGAGGATGTAAAAAATTTCGTCCTCTGATGACGATAACTTTTTTAGTGAAACGATCGTCAGGTCTTTAAAAAGATGTGTAGTGGTAAATTCGGTTCTCCAAGTGTACTTATCGATGCTCATCACAGATTCCAATCTTCACTTGGTTGATTTTTCACTTCAGTGGATTATTTTTTGGCAAAATCAGCTACGCCAGAAAATGTAGGTGTTAGGAATAAAATTTAAATGCAAAGACAGACAAGTAGAAGAGAGTGTATGACCCGAAAGGCCATGTTGTCACCATACGTAAATTATTAAAACCACCAAAATTAAAACATATCTAATACGTACACTTGGAGAAACCCAAATCACCACAACACTGACTATCGTTTCACAAACAAAGTTAGCATCATCAGGGGATGAACAATTCCAAACTCAAGCTACTTATAACTAATCATCACCTTTTATACTGAGCCTTAGGTAAAGACCCATACCGAAAGGGAGACGAAATCGCAGGAAAATTTTCTGCGTACTGTACTTTCATTGCCGAACGAGGTTTTATAACGCCCGTTATAACTTTACCTGCCAAGTGTCCAAAAATTCTTTATATCAAGGACATAGTGCAAACAAAGGGCTGCAAATCAGTGGCGGCGCTCAAGTTAAAGAACTTTTGTTTTTCATCGCCTTAGAAATATAAATACTCTCGTACGCATCTGGCTTCGCTGGTTGTCTTATATTTTTAATAAGTGTTATATTTTCTTTATCTATGTGGTGGTTTTTATCTCAAGTATGTCGTGCCACGAATGACTTGTCTACACTACCGTATCTAAACTGTGCCAGATGTTCCCTGAATCTGGTCTTAGTGGTTGTTTTAGTGTGTCCAACATATTGAAGATTACAATCTTTACAACTTATCTCATAGATACCTGACATTTTAGTGGCTTTATTTGTACCTTTCGTATTATCTAATAAATATTTTTAAATTGTTTTTGTCGAAAAGGTTAGCTGCAAATCGGCTCTCTTAAAAATCTTATCGATACCCCTTGTGATACGCGGTTCAAAAGGTAGGTAAACAAGTTTTTTCTCTATTTTATCTTTCCTGTATGTCGTGGATTCCGCTAACATTTCCTTTGTTTTGTGCCTAATAATTAATTTTTTCACTAAGCAATCAGAATATCGGTTATATTCAGCCACGTTTTTAATGTACTCTAACTCTCTACTATATCTACTTTTACTTAAGGAAATTTTATAAATTCATTTACTAAGAAATTTAAACTCGCCGTTTTTTTTGTGCACAAGTATGATGTGAGTCATTTGCAATGTAACTTAGAGTGGTAGTAACCCTCCTGTGGACATCTAATTCAAAAGAGTCATAATTTTTAATAACTAGTACATCTAGAAAAGGAACTTTACTGTTAACTTCTAATTCGTGGGTGATTTTTATTGAAGCAAATTAACAGTTTAGAATGTTTCCGAGAAAACCGGTTTCCTACCCAACAAACCTTAGGTTAATAGCAAATTGAGTTATTGAAATTTGAAGGATTTAATAAAAATTCGCTACCAAAATACACCTACTACGTCTTGATTTTTTCTATTACAAACATGCATCATATTTCGATAAAAAATGTAAAAATGTAATAATATAAGGGTGCTTGAAAAAAAAACAATTGTAGGGATCGCCAACGACTTACAGACCAACCTGTGATTGTCAAAATATATTTTCATAAGATGCAGCTTAAGACACACTATAATTAACGTGTACGATTTTTTTTCGTATATTGTATAATAACAATTATATTGAGCTTAACCGTAAAAATGCGTCACCTTGTATATATGCAAATAGATAAAAGTTGAAAGTAAACCCGGATATGGATTCTATCATAAACTTAACTAAAACTACAGCCAAAGCATCAACCTAACTAAACCTACAACCAAAGCATCAGAGAAAGGATCTATTTGAAATGAATGTTCTGTAAATATTTTAATAAAATGAAGGACAATAGCGGTCGAAGCTGAAACTTAAGGGTTTGTAGAACACTCTTCTTGCGACATTTTCTTTACATAATCTGTGTTTGTTTCAGGTTCTTTGCCTAAATGTTGCGAATTTTGACGTTTCAAATCGTACTTTGACGTTTTGGGGAAAATCCCTTTTTTTTAAATGCCTATAACTTTTTTGTTTTTCAACTTACAGACCTAGATTTTGGTACGTGCATCACTATTTATAATACAAACAGGCGTATCAAATTTGGCTGCCCTTACTTTGTAATCTCCAGAGATATAATTTTTTTCCGAAAGAAAACACAAAATTTTCCGGGAAAATCTACCCCGATTTTTCTGGATAACGAACTCATCCAATCCACTTGCAAAGGGAAGGTACTCACCAATTTGATCAAAATCGGCCCTTTATTTTTTTAGTTATCGGTGTGATACATACATACAGTGTGTAAAAGTCAAATGGAATAAATTCATTATTTCGGTTACTGTACATTATTGTAAAAAATCCCGTAACACGCCAAATTTAAATTATAAATTGACATTTTTCAACGTAAAAATGCGATCTGTAGCTTCAACCTCCTTCGAATGACAGGTACAACTCCCCATTTTTTTAAGGGGAAATATAGGCTTGTGATATGTCGTTTGAAAGGTCTGTTCATTATCTCTTCAAAAATGTTATCGTTTTCAAGTTTATTGCAACAATCTTAACTTTCATTAAGAAAAATTCTATAATAGATAGGTCACGATGAAAAGCTTTCAAAAAAATGTCTTCAGATGAGCGCGTATTTGGGTCCTCAGAACCCAAAACCAAGGTCCGTTACATTTTATTCACATAGTCCGTATTTGTTTAAGGTTGTTTGCATAAATGTTTATCATCTTGACGTTTCAAATCGCGACTTTGACATTTTGAGGAAAACCCCAATTTTTTTTTCTTTAAATGCCCATAACATTTTCGTATGCTGAAGATGAACCGAAACGGTTCGAAACTGCAGTCCACGTAACCAAATAACAAATCACTGAAAGTACAGCGAACAAATAAAGTGTATATTTAAAAGTGATTACAGTGTAGTGCAACATTCCAAAAGATATATATATATATATATATATATATATATATATATATATATATATATATATATATATATATATATATATATATATTGAAACTGGCCTCGGATAGGGTTCCTAGTTTGCGCTCATTTGAAGAAATGTTTTCAAAATCAAAAGTCGGGATCTCCTCATTAGTGAATTTTTTTTTAAAGGAAATACACTAAAAGCGAACAAAATATCGGTTTCCAATAAAGGCCAAAACGCATCTCTAGCCTTACATCTTTCTAAATTTACTTTAACAAATGGTAAGTTTGTATTGGAAATTCTTTGATTTCTGTAGGAAAAAAGACACAAAACTAGTTTGATAATATTGTAGTAAATCAGTTGCTGTGATTTTCTGTTTGATACCTTCGAAGCTACTAGCTACCTACATTAGAGGGTAGTGTTGACAAACGTATAGTTATCTGGTGGATGGAGAGAGCAGAAAGCGAGTAGCGGGAACGGTGAGGACGAAGGACGATAGGGAAGATGCATCGGGGGGCTCTTGAGCAGTTATTTGCGTAAGTCGCGTTAAGCCGAGAGCGCGCGGACACTTGTGTTTAAGTTACGGGACTGAACGTATCCCTTAATTAAACAGTTCTGTTTGAACAGCCAGATTAAATGTGACATAGAACTGTAATCGCGCTTATTGTGGTCGCCAGCTCCTGCTACCAGCTCTGGGTCAGCCGAGCCAGGCCCAACTTTGGATCCACTCCGGACCATTCCGGGCCACTCCGGATACTCTTCTGTCCCCGTAGTATTAAATCCCTGGATTTACCATTAATATTAACTAACTACTACAAACTTCAATATTTGATGGATATACCTACCTATTCCTAAATTGTATTCGCTAAATGTTGTCGTGACGAGAGTTGTTCCCCTATTGTGGAATGACTCACACTAATCTGCACAGGATTTAGCGTTGTCGTATCCTTGCTAACCTAAAAGTTTACAACTAGAATATATTAGTGAATTTTCTTTAAAAAAATTCACTAATGAGGAGATCTCGACTTTTGAATTTTGAAAAAATTTCTTCAAGTGGGCGCTAATTAGGCCCCTAGAACACATATCCGGGGTCAGTTTCAATTTATATATATATATATATATATATATATATATATATATATATATATATATATATATATATATATATATATATATATATATATATATATATATATACATACATGTATCACACCCATAACTCAAAAAATAATAAGCCGATTTTGATTAAATTTGGTGAATACATTCCCTTTGCAAATGGCTTGGATAAATTTGTTATCCAGAAAATTCTGCCCAGGTTTTCCCGGAAAATTTTGTGTTTTCTTTCGAAAAAAAATTATATCTTCGAAATTAACAAAGTAAGGGCAACGCGGGTTTATATCCTTATAGGTAAGTTGCCTACCAAAATTTAGCTATGCAGGTCAAAAGACAAATAAGTTATAGGCATTTGAAGAAAAATAAATTGGTGTTTTCCTCAAAACGTCAAAGTTGCGATTTAAAACGTCAAAATCGGCAAACATTTAGGCAAATAACTTGAATCTAATACGGGCTGTGGAAGTCAAATGTCTCAAGAAGGATGTTTTACAAACCCTGAAGTCTTAGTTTCAACCGTCATTGCCCTTCATTTTACTAAAATGTTTTCAGAAAATTCATTTCAAAAAGACCCTTTCTCTGATGCTTGGCAGTAGCCTTAGCTATAGAGTTTATCATTTAATGGTATATAATTTTTGTCGAACTTTCGTAAAAAATCAATAAAGCTCAATATATCCGTTATTATACAAGATATTTTTTTATATATATTAATTATAGGGTGTCTTGAGCTACATCTTAAAAAATATTTCTACAATCATAGGCTGACCCATAAGTCGTTGGTGATACAAATTTTCTTTTTTTTTTAATCAAACACGCCTTATGTTAATGCATTTTTGCATTTTCCATCGAAATATAATGCATGTTTGTAAGAAAATAAATTCTAAATGCAGCAAGTGCGTTATGGTAGCGAATTTTGATCAAATGCTTCGTATTTAAATAGCCCAATTTGCTATTAACCTATAAGGTTGACCAAGAAACGAGTTTTTTCGGGAACACTTTAAGTTTACTTTTGGAAATTTTTGTACATTTTCACACAATAAAGTTATTTTTATGAAACATGGCACCTTATTTTTACTATATTACTATATAGGTTATACTGGTAACCAAAATTGATGCCTGCTTTCTTAAATAAAAATAAAACACATATTTGCAATAAAAACATTTTAATGAAAATTCACTACCATAACGCACTTGCTGCGTCCAGAGTTTCTTTATATCAACAAGTTTTAATACAAAAATACAGACGCAGCAATTACGAATTTTCCATCAAAAAATTGTCAGGAAAATTATTATTATCGGTAGCTATTTTCTATACTAGATCGCACATTTGGCATACGCTTCTCATAGTATCAAACACAAAATAAATTATATTAAGTGTTGGCATCGGCCAAATAAATAAACTACAAGATTTTAATACAAAGAAAATGTAAAAATCTGAAGGCAGCAAGTGCGTTATGGTAGTGAATTTGCATTAAAAAAATTCATAGAAGAAAGCAGGTATCAAATTTGATTACCAGTATAACCTATATTATAGTAGAAAAGATGTACCATATATCATCAAAATAATTTTATTGTTTGCAAAAGTACAAAATTTTTCCAAAAATAAACTTTAAATGTTCCCAAAAAGACTGATCCGATTTCTCTGTCCAACAAACTTCTTCAAGATATTTACCCATCTGCCAAGATATAATTATTCACGAACAGCTTTTTGACGAAACATCTAAAAAACCTGGATATGTGTTCTGAGGGGGGGGGGGGGGTTCGTTATAGTTTGCGCTCATTTTGAGGATTATTTTAATTGAAAAGTCGCGTTCTCCCCATTAGAGGCTTTTTTTTCTAAGAAAATGCGCTAAAAAGGGACAATTTGTGTCACCAACGATTGACGGGCTACCCTGCAATTGTTGAAATAATTTTATAAGATGCAGCTCAAGACACCCTATAATTAACGTATACGATTTTTTCTTGTATTTTGCATACTAACGGATATATTGAGCTTTACCGTAGAAGTGCGTCACCCTGTATATATGGAAACAAATAAAAATATAACCAACTACGGAGTTGTGTTCTAGCGGGCCTAGTTCGCGCTGGTGTAAATACATTTTTTCAAAATTTAAAAGTTTCGATGCAGCAACTGCGTTATGGAAATTAATGCTCATAAAAATGTTTTAATGGCAAATATGTCTCTTCAATGCAAGCGGACATCAATCTGGTCACCGGTATAACCCATATAGTAGAAACAATGTACCATATTTTTTCAAAATAACTTATTGTGTGAAAATGTACAAACATTTTCCGAAAATAAACTTAACATGTTTCAGAGAAAACTGGTTTCCTAGCCAACAAACCTTAGGTAAATAGCAAATTGGGTTATTGAAATTTGAAGCATCGCTACCAAAACGCACTTACTGCGTCACGATTTTTTTCTTACAAACATGCATCATATTTCGTTAAAAAAATGCAAAAATGCAATAACATAAGGGTGTTAGAAAAAAATGTAGGTATCACCAACGACTTATCGGCCGCCCTGTGATTGTCAAAATAATTTTACAAGTTGAAACTCAAGACACCCTATAATTAGCGTATACAACTTTTTCTCGTATCTTGTATAATAACAATTATATTGAGCTTTACCGTAGAAATGCGTTACCCTGTATATATGTAAACACATAAAAACTGAAACTAAACCCTGGTATGGATTCTAGGGTGCCTAGTTTGAGCTCATTTGAAGAAATCTTTTGAAAATTATAAAGTCGCAGTCTCCTCAATGACACATTTTTTCTTCGAAAATTTGCTAAAAATTATAGACCGTTAAATCATACACTTAACTAAAACTACAGCCAAAGCATCAGAGAAAGGGTCTATTTGAAATGAAAGTTCTGGAAATATTTTAGTAAAATCAAGGACAATGACGGTTGAAGCTGAAACTTATAGGTTTGCAGAACACTCGTCTTGGGGGGACGTTTTGAAAAACCTCAATTTTTTTTAAATGCCCATAACTCTTTTGTCTTTAAGCTTACCGACCTAAATTTTGGTACGTAGTTCACACATTATTATACTATAAATATAAATATACGTACGAAATTTGGTTGCCCTTACTTTGTTATATCCGGGGATATAAATTCAAACACAATGGGAAATCATGTGCTGATTTTCCTGGCCAAAGAACTTATCCAAGCCATTTGCAAAAGGAAGGTACTCAGAAAATATGATCAAAATCGGCATATTATGTTTTGAGTTATCGGTGTGATACACACATACATACATACACACATATATATATATATATATATATATATATATATATATATATATATATATATATATTTATATATATATATATATATATATATATATATATATATATATATATATATATATATATATATATATATATATATATATATAAAAGATATAAAAATTGCAATTGACCCTGGATATGGGTTCTAGGTGGCCTAGTTCGCAGTCATTTGAAGAAATTTTTTCAAAATTCAAAAGTCGGGATCTCCTCATTTGTGATTTCTTCTTAAAGAAAATTCACTAAAAGTCGCGGTCTCCTCAATAAGGAATTTATTGTGCAAAAATTCGCTAAAAATTAAAGACTATTAACTTATAAATTCTAAAACTAAAACTGCTTTCAAAGCATCAGATAAAGGGTCTATTTCAAATTATTTTTCTGCAAATGTGTGTAAAACGAATGAGAACGACTGTTGAAGCTGAAACTTAAAGCTTGGTAAAACACACTTCTTGTGACATTTTCTCTACATAATCCATATTGGTTTAAGGTTCTCTGCATAAAAGTTACTAATAATTTTGGCGTTTGAAATCGCGACTTTGACGTTTTAAGAAGAAAAACTATAAAATTATCAAAGTACTTTTTCTGATATTTCTGTGCATTTTTAGTGAATTTTCTTTAAAAAAATTCACTAACGAGGAGATCTCGACTTTTGAATTTTGAAAAAAATTTCTTCAAATAAGCGCTAATTAGGTCCGCCAGAACACATATCCGGGGTCAGTTTCAATTTTTATATATATATATATATATATATATATATATATATATATATATATATATATATATATATATATATATATATATATATATATATATATATATATATATATATAGATATATATATATATATATATATATATATATATATATATATATATATATATATATATATGTATGTATGTATGTATGTATGTATCACACCGATACCTCAAAACATAATCGGCCGATTTTGATTAAATTTGGTGAATACATTCCTTTTGCAAATGGCTTGGATAAGTTCGTTAGTCAAGAAAATCGGCCCAGGTTTTCCCGGAAAATTTTGTGTTTTCTTTCAAAAAAATTTATATCTCAGGAATTAACAAAGTAAGGGCAACCAAAGTACGCTGGTTTATATCGTTATGGGTGAGCTACCTACCAAAAGTTAGCTCTGTAGGTCGAAAGACAAAAAAGTTATGGGCATTTAAAGAAAAATAAATTGGGGTTTTCCTCAAAACGTCAAAGTGACAATTTAAAACGTCAAAATTCGCAACATTTAGACAAAGAACTTGAATCTAATACGGGCTATGGAAAGAAAATGTCTCAAGAAGAATGTTTTACAAACCCCGAAGTCTTAGTTTCAACCGTCATTGTCGTTCATTTTACTAAAATATTTCCAGAAAATTCATTTCAAATAGACCCTTTCTCTGATGCTTGGCAGTAGCCTTAGCTATAGAGTTTATCGTTGAATGGTATATGATTTTTGTCGAATTTTCGTAAAAAATCAATAAAGCTCAATATATCCGTTATTATACAAGATATGGTAGTTATGGTTATGTGTAGTGAATTTTCATAAAAAATGTTTTTAATAGCAAATATGTGTGTGTTTTTTTTTTCAGAAAGCAGGCATCAAATTTGATTACCAGTACAACATATATAGTAAAAACAATGTGCCATGTTTCATCAAAATAACTTTATTGTTTGAAAACGTACAAAATTTCCAAAAGTTAACTTAAAGTGTAACCGAAAAAATCCGTTTCTTGGTCAACCTTATAGGTTAATAGCAAATTGAGATTTTCAAAAATGAAGCATTTAATCAAAATTCGCTACCATAACGCATTTGCTGCGTCCAGAATTTCTTAACTCACAAACATGCATTATATTTCGATGGAAAGTGCAAAAAGATAGGGCGTTTTCGACTAAAAAAAAAGATTATTTGTATCACCAACGACTGATGGGCCACCCTGTGATTGTAGAAATATTTTTAAGATGTAGCTCAAGACACCCTATAATTAATGTATACAATATTTTTTCCTATCTTGTAGAATAACGGATATATTGAGCTTTATTGATTTTTTACGAAAATTCGACAAAAATTATATATAATTAAACGATAAACTCTATAGTTAAGGCTACTGCCAAGCATCAGAGAAAGGGTCTATTTGAAATGAATTTTCTGGGAATATTTTAGTAAAATGAACGACAATGACGGTTGATGCTAAGACTTCAGGGTTTGTAAAACATTCTTCTTGAGACATTTTCTTTCCATAGCCCGTATTAGATTCAAGTTCTTTGTCTAAATGTTGCGAATTTTGACGTTTTAAATTGTCACTTTGACATTTTGAGGAAAACCCCAATTTATTTTTCTTTAAATGCCCATAACTTTTTTGTTTTTTCACCTACAGAGCTAACTTTTGGTAGGTAGCTCACCCATAACGATATAAACCAGTGTACCTAATTTGGTTGTCCTTACTTTGTTAATTCCGGAGATATAATTTTTTTTGAAAGGAAACACAAAATTTTCCGGGAAAACCTAAGCCGATTTTTTTGACTAACGAACTTATCCAAGCCATTTGCAAAAGGAAGGTATTCACCAAATTTAATCAAAATCGGCCGATTATTTTTTGAGTTATCGGTGTGATACCTATATATATATATATATATATATATATATATATATATATATATATATATATATATATATATATATATATATATATATATATATATATATATATATATATATTGAAACTGACCCCGGATATGTGTTCTGGGGGGCCTAATTAGCGCTCATTTGAAAATTTTTTTCAAAATTCAAAAGTGGAGATCTCCTCACTAGTGAATTTTTTTAAAGAAAATTCACTAATGTAGTCACATCATTACAACACTACCTTAAATAGTTAATAGTTATTAAGAACAAATACTAATACTAACACAAAAGTGACAAGATAAAAAGGTAACACTGAACACTTTTAATGAGTTATTAAGTTGAGTGAAGATTAGATGCTGTGATGAGCTACAATAAATTGACAGGGCTGCTTTCACATTCAAAATTTCTCTATTATTTTATAAAATTAGTTACTTACGGGACTTAAAATCTAGGCCTGTGATTTTCTGTAACTAAATTAAATGAAACTGCCATTTTGTATGCTGAGGCCAGGTAAATTTGCCTTAACAAAAGTGCACGTAGAGGGAGTCGATGAATACACAACTATAGAGGGTGTATATATAGGGATAAATGTCCAGCCGTCCGAGAAGGGAAGCCAATCAAAACCAGCCCCTGGCACTTGAAAACAACTGCTCTAACGAGGGTTCAGGCCTGAAGCAAACTAAATCACCCGGTACTTAGGTGAAACATATCTTAGTTTGCATAAAACATTCGCCTCGTTCTCTGAATTGAAAAATTAAGCAATCCTAATAAATATGCTAGCCAAAAAGGAGTGGTTTCGGACTGAATCTCATTTTCACCCCCTTATATTGGACATTTGTACATTTGTAAATGTCAAATATCTCCCCCAACTGGAGCTTATCTAGCCGCCTTCGGTCTCTGGACAATGGTCTACTGGTTTCTTGTGAGATTTCCTTGCAGAAACTTCACAAAAACTTATCGCTTCCTATCTGCCCTCGACATTAATCATTCAGGGAGAAGTCTACCCTACATTCCGGATTCTAACATTGTATAAAATTGATGGCGGAATTTGTTTTCGGACTGCTAGATACTTTCTTTTGTTTGACTCCAGCGTGTAGGTAGTTAATATCAAAATCAATAAACGGATTACGGGATTCTAATAAATGGATATCTACTATCTACCTTGTACCTAAAGCCATTAGTTCAAATTAAATTTGCGGATGATTTAATAAACATAAGTTTATAGAGAGATATTATTTGAATCACTGTAAAATAATATAGCTAAAGGGAATAAATGAAAGCCTTTACTACCATACAATCTTTTTAATTCTCAACCCTACGCGTTTCGGCTGCTTTTATCGAGCCATCTTCAGGGGTTTGACCTAAAATGTAAAAAGTTGGTTGTCAGAAACTACGTTTCTAGCAGATCTAACATGCGAGTGACTACGCTGCAACTACAGAAAGCAGTTGCGGCTCGTGCCTTAATGCATTGGGGGTGCGCGAGAAAAAAAGTTCGGGATGCAGCAAGTGCGTTATGGTAGTAAATTTTTATTAAATGTTTCAAATTTGAATAACTCAAGTTCCTACAAACTTAAAAAGTTGAATTTTGGTGCATAGTAAGGTCTTACCCAGGGCAATATATTCACCAAATTTCATCAAAATAGCTTTGTAATTTTCGGAGAAAAAAGGTTTTTTCAAAAGAAAACCCAAAATTTGAATAACTCAATTTTCTAAAAATGAAAAAAGTTGAATTTTAGTGTGTAGTAAGGTCTTTTACAAGGCAATATATCCACCAAATTTCATTAAAATAACTTTGTAATTTTCGGAGAAAAAGATTTTTTTAAAACAAAACTCAAAATTTTTCCGGAAAACGTCATCCGACTTTCCTGACTAACGAACTCATTCAAGCCATTAATAAAAGAAAGACACTTGCCTAGTTTCATCAAAATCAGTTGCTTATTTTTTGAGTTATCGGTCTGATATATATATATATATATATATATATATATATAAACATATAAAAATTGAAACTGACCCCGGATATGGGTTCTAGGGGTCCTAGTTCGCGCTCATTTGAATTTTTTTTGCAAAGTCTCTCCATCGATACCTCTTTATTAGTGAATTTTTTAAAATAAAAATTTACTAGAAATGAAGGGCTCGCCTATTTTTTCTCCGAAAATGTATTACAAAGAAACCTACTTACTAAACTTAATAATTATTAACTACTTACCAAGTTTTCCTCTAGTTAGTTATACGTTATAGTAATTAAAAGTTAACCTTTAAATTTAAAATATCCTCTGAATTAATCACAGTATCACAATTATTTTGTCCACTTATTAAGCAACCCGAAGTAGTAACCATCATAATAATAATAATTGTCTTGTTAGAACATGTAAACAACAACGAAATGATCTAATTACAAATCAATCCGACGCGAAGACGAAAATTACTAGGTAGCAGGTACACATGCTGTGCCAAAAGTCCACTACAAACTGGAAGTGTGTAATTTTATAGCGCACAACAGATTGCTTATTCGGTCGTTTTCGACGAAGATCATCAAGATTCGGCGATCATTTCGCACTGAAGTATCGCATTGCCTGAGAGCGCCGAAAAATACACACCGCCGCCCGCCTGCTTTATATGGATATGGATGTATATAACGTCTGCAATGATTAAAACTATACTTATTCTGATTCTGTATTCTGTATTAATGGTAATGGCTGCCGACTCTCTGCGATCCTCGATATACTAATTTTGTTTGTTGAATGCAGGAGGTAAAAAAGTATAAAAATTTATTAAAATATAGCATAGCAAAAATATTATTTTTTCCACGGCAGGCAGCAGTGCGCGCGCACGAGCGCACTTATTGAGGAGCCGCCTCTGACAGAAAGTACAAGGTCCAACAACAGCTAGTGTCAAGATATCAAAACAAGCCCTAACGGCCATGCAAAAATTAAACTGACAAGTGTGCCAGGAGTTACGAAATAGTTTTACGAAATATACACCTAAAAACAGGACCACAGTCCAACAAAAGAACACTACTTTGATGGAGCTAAATTATCATGTAAAAAAGCCAAATTAATCAACTATATAAAAGCCAATGGACAAGCACAACATAAAAAGCAAATCAAAGCAGACTGTACTATCCGGCAGAACATCCCGAGAACATCTGGACAAGTGAAAAACGTCTGGATGCAGCAAGTGAATTATGGTAGTAAAATGTTTTAAATAGCAAATATGTGTTTTTTAAAGAAAGCAGGCATCAAATTTGTTTACCAGTATAACCTATATAGTAGAAACAATGTACCATATTTCATCAAACTAACTTTACTGTTTAAAAATGTACAACAATTTTTAGAAAATAAACTAAAAATATTTCCGTAAAAACTAGTGTCCTGACCAATGAACCTTTTAGGTTAATAGCAAATTGAGCTATTCAAATTTGAAGCATTTAATAAAAATTCGCTACCATAACGCACTTGCTGCGTCCCGAATTTCTTTTCTTACAAACATGCATTATAATTTCGTGGTCGAAATTCGATATATTAAAGGTCAGCTTAGAACTGGCACGAGGGAATCCTATTATCTAATTAAAAAAAAACTCTGGACGCAGCAAGTGCGTTATGGTAGTGAATTTTCATTAAAATGTTTTTTATAACAAATATGTCTTTTTTTTTAAAGAAAAGCAGGCATCAAATTTGGTTACCAGTATAACCTCTATAGTGGGAACAATGTACCACATTTTATCAAAATATCTTTGTTGTTGGAAAAATGGCAAATATTTTTCGAAAACTAACTTAAAATATCCCCGAAAAACTGACCCGATTTTCCTGGTTAACGAACTTCCTCAAGGTATTTAGCCCCTACCAAGATATAATTATTTACAAAAAGCCTTTCGACAAAACTTACAAAAAAAAATGTAAACAACTTTTTTGCGAAAATCCAAAAACATTTTTTTTACAATAACTTATTAAACATTAGGTACTAATTACCAAAATTTTACAAAAATTTCACAAACAATGATATCTACATAAACAAATAAAGTTCGCTACCATAACGCACTTGCTGCGTCCAGAATTTTTTTCTTACAAACATGCATTATATTTCGATGGAAAATGCAAAATTGCAATAACATAAGGCGTGTTTGATTAAAAAAAAAAAGAAAATTTGTATCACCAACTACTTATGGGCCACCCTGTGATTGTAAAAATATTTTTTAAGATGTAGCTCAAGACACCCTATAATTAATATATTACAAATTTTTTTCATATCTTGTATAATAACGGATATATTGAGCTTTATTGATTTTTTACGAAAATTCGACAAAAATTATATACCATTAAACGATAAACTCTATAGCTAAGACTACTGTCAAGCATCAGAGAAAGGGTCTATTTGAAATGAATTTTCTGGAAATATTTTAGTAAAATGAAGGACAATGACGGTTGAAACTAAGACTTCAGGGTTTGCAAAACATTCTTCCTGAAACATTTTCTTTCCATAGCCCGTATTAGATTCAAGTTCTTTGCCTAAATGTTGCCAATTTTGACATTTTAAATCGCAACTTTGACGTCTTGAGGAAAACCCTAATTTATTTTTCTTTAATTGCCTATAACTTTTTTGTCTTTTGAGCTACAAAGCTAAATTTTGGTGGGTAACTTACGTATAAGAACGTAAACCCGTGTACTAAATTTGGCTGCCCTTACTTTGTTAATTCAGGAGATATAATATTTTTTCGAAAGAAAATACAAAATTTTCCGGGAAAACCTTGTTAGATTTTCCTGGCTAACGAACTCATCCAAGCCATTTGCAAAAGGAATTTATTCACCAAATTCAATCAAAATCGGTCAATTATTTTTTGAGTTATCGGTGTGATATATATATATATATATATATATATATATATATATATATATATATATATATATATATATATATATATATATATATATATATATATATATATATAATAAATAAATATATATATATATATATATATATATATATATATATATATATATATATATATATATATATATATATAAACACATAAAAATTGAAACTCACCCCGGATATGTGTTCTGGGGGGCCTAATTAGCGCTCATTTGAAGAAATTTTTTCAAAATTCAAAAGTCGCGATCTCCTCATTAGTGAATTTTTTTTAAGAAAATTCACTAAAAGGTCGGAACGCAGCAAATGCGTTGAGGCAGCGAATTTTCGTTAAAATGTTTTAAATGGAAAATATGTCTTGTTTTTACAAGAAAGACATTTGGTTGATAGTATAGCCTATATATCACTAACAATGTACCATATTTCATTAAAATAGCTTTGTTGTTTTAGAAAGAACAAACATTTCCCGAAAATAAACTTTAAAGGTTCCAGAAAAACTGGTTCGATTTTCCTGGCCAACGAACCTCTTTAAGCTATTTACACACCTGACAAGATATAATTATTCACAAACAGCTTTAGGACCAAAATTGAAAAAAAAATATGATAATTTCTTTTACATAAATTGCCTTCAGTAATGTTGAATTCTGCATTCTATTTTTCACAAAAACTCGACCACTTTTTTTTTTACAATAACTTACTAAACATTTATTATTGATTACCAACATATCACAAAAATCTTACAAAAAAATGATTTCTACGGAAACACTAAAAATATTTGTGCGAAAACTTTTCAAATTCAGCCACTATTTGAGAGTGGCTGTATAGGGCAACTCGACTTTTTCGTCGATTAATACAAAAAAAAGCTCTCCGAATGCGCCATTTCTATGGGGCTTCGCTATCTATTGATAAAAACGCATAATCACAATTTGTGATATGCGTTTGAAATATGTGCCAAAAACGTGACAAGTTGCAAAACAATTGAAATAACTCAAAAACGATTAACGATATCATTTTTTTCCCTACAACCATGTATTATAATTTAATGGAAAACACAAAAATGCAATAACATGGTGGTGGTTTATTAAAAAAATAAAGCATGTATCACCAAAGACTTATGGGCCATTCTGTAATTGTCAAAATAGATTCATAAGATACAGCTCGAGACACCCTATAATTAACGTATATACTTTTTCCTCATATCTTATATAATAGCGGATATATTGAGCTTTAGCGTAGAAATTTGTCACCCTGTATATGTGTAAACAGGCAAAAACTGAAACTGGCCCCGTATATGGGTTTTAGTTCGCGCTCATTTGAATAAATCTTTTTAAAATTCATAAGTCGCGCTCTTCTTAATAACGAACTTTTTCTACGAAAATTTGCTAAAATATAGACTATTAAACCAAAAACTCTATAGCGGAAACTACTGCCGAAGCATCAGAAAGAGGGTCTATTGAAATAGATTTTCCGAAAATATTTTAGTAAAATAAAGGGCAGTGATGGTTGAAGCTGAAACTTAAGGCTTTGTAAAACACACTTATTACGAGATTTTTTCGACGAAATCCGTATTTGTTCCAAATTCGTTGTCTGAAACTTGCAAAATTTGACGTTTCAAATCGCGACTTTGACGTTTCAAGAAGAAAAATTACAAAATTTTTAAAATATATTTTCTGATACTTCTTGGCACTTTTGCGTCAAGAAAACTTAACCGTTGTATGTAATATTCAATTGGTTTTGTTAATCACAGAAAATAATTTGTTCTTGTGCTTTTCTTTGATCACCAGTGGCACCCAATTTTTTTTCTTTAAATGCCTATAATTTTTTTAACTTAGAGACCTAAATTTTGGTGTGTAGGGTAAGTTTGATAGTAGAAACGTATATGTTAAAATTTGGTTATCATAGCTCTGTTATTTTCGGAGATACAAAAATTTTCCGAAGGAAATCGCAAAATTTTTCCGAAAAAACTGGTCCGCTTTTCCCGGCTAACCTACTTATCCAAGCCACTTACAAAACATACCAAAATTCATCAAATTCGGCCCTATATTGTTTGAGTAATCGGTTGGATATATATATATATATATATATATATATATATATATATATATATATATATATATATATATATATAGCGCTCATTTGTAGAAATTTTTTCGAAATGCAAAAGTCGTAATCAGTGAAACTTTTTCAAGAAAATTCTCTAAAAGAAAGTGGAAAAGAAAGTGGACGCCACTAGGGATTAATACTTACTAGATTTCTGTCTGCTTTACAGAAAAGAACTATATGAAGTGTTGCCAAGGTTTTGGTTTTTCATCTATTGTCTTCCATTGATCGATTTCCAGACGAAAATAGCATAGAACAAGAAAACAAGAACCTCACCAGACTTCAATTAGCCAGAGGATGAATCTAAAGAATCGATTCCAACCATGGGGCAGAACGAGGTTTTTCTTTTGGTTCTCTGTCCGTGCCGTTGACAGTTCTCCACTGGCCGTACTTTATCTGTCACTTTTGGCTCCTATGTGACCTGTCACTTGTCCTCTTCAGTGTCACTCTTCATTCAGATTTTAACAGGCCCAGACTCCATTTTGCGATCTTATAAAATGAAAATTAAGTGTCCTTTATATTCATCATATTTATACAATTGGTATAAACAATAACTAAACAATACATACAATAGAAAATAGAGCCTGGGTGGTTCAGTGGTAAGAACGTGTGGCTCTGAATCAAAGGGTACTGGGTTGGATCCCAGGGTTCTCCTGTCACTTTTTCAGTAGATACTGTACAATTAATATCAACCGAGGTTGTGGCATGGTATTTGAGCAAGGTGAATGTCTGCACGTTCCGCCCTTCGGAGGGGGCGTAAAGCCGTTGGTCCTGTGTCCATCTAGGGCACGTTGAAAATTCCTACCCTCCTTACAGAAAAGCAGGAGTTCGGCAAAATTTCCAGGATAGTGAAGGGAAACTGCCAAACTGGCGTCGGTGATTGGCCATAGTCGCGGAAATAGGCCGATGCTAAAGAATTTAAAACACATACGCATTATAGAAACCTTACACTGTTAGTGGAATTTCATTATTATGTGTAAATATTTCCATATTGCAATTTTATCTTAAACCCCCCGTAGTATGAGATATCTAAATTTAAATCCAACTGTACCTACCAGCATGACTATGACTATGACGCACGGCATTTCTACCTGAACTTGATCGAAGTTTTTTATAGAGCTTGTTAGGGGTCGGGTAAACTGAAAAGAATGGGGTTGTAAAAAGCGTCACTCGAGGCACAAGTTAAACAGGTTTTATTGGGGAACACAATCCTTTGCAATTATTGATTATTTAACAGAGACATCTGATGGCGGGTAGCGGAAGAATTTACGATGACGACGATTATTTTTGGTTTGAGAAATGACTAAAATTATGCAAAGCGGTATAATTGTGTCACTGGTTTATTGAGCTTCTCTTTTTTAACTATTTTTATATCTGTGGGAAGTTCGTTAACACTTAATTTGCGTTTTGTACAAAATAATGATTATATAACTTTTTGAATATTTTAGTGAACTTTTATTTTTAGTGAATTTTCTTAAAAAAAAAAAAACACTAATGAGGAGATCCCGACTTTTGAATTTTGAAAAAATTTTGAATAATATTTCTACAATCACAGGGTGGCCCATAAGTCGTTGGTGATACAAATTTCTTTTTTTTTAATCAAACACGCCTTATGTTATTGCATTTTTGCATTTTCCATCGAAATATAATGCATGTTTGTAGGAAAAGAAATTCTGGACGCAGCAAGTGCGTTATGGTAGCGAATTTTGATCAAATGTTTCATATTTGAACAGCTCAATTTGCTATTAACCTATAAGGTTGACCAAGAAACGTGTTTTTTCGGGAACACTTTAAGTTTACTTTTGGAAAATTTTGTACATTTTCACACAATAAAGTTATTTTGATGAAACATGCCACATTGTTTTTACTACATAGGTTATACTGGTAACCAAATTTGATGCCTGCTTTCTTAAAAAAAACACACATATTTGATATTAAAAATATTTTAATGAAAATTCACTACCATAACGCACTGGCTGCGTCCAGAATTTTTTTTAAATCACTAATAGAGAGGTATCGATGGGGAGACTTCGCAATTTTTTTTCTTCAAATGAGCCGCTACAACCCATATCCGGGAACAGTTACAATTTTTATATGTTTATATATATATATATATATATATATATATATATATATATATATATATATATATATATATATATATATATATATATATATATATATATATATATATATATATGTAACACACTGATAACTCAAAAAATAATGGGCCGATTTCGATGAAATTTGGTGAGTACCTTCCTTTTGCAAGTGGCTTGGATAAGTTCGTTAGCCAGGAAATTCCGCTCAGTTGAAATTGATTAAACAATGATTTGTTTTAATTAGACAGACGGATTCCCCCGGTCAGTGTTAGTTGACCTTAAATATATGGAATCTCGACCTGGAAATTATAATGCATGCTTGCAAGAAAATAAATTTGGGACTCAGTAAGTGCGTTATGGTAGCGAATTTTTATTGAATGCCTCAAATTTGAATAGCTCATTTTGCTATTAACCTATCAGGTACATTGGTCAGGATACTAGTTTTTTCGGAAACATTTAAAGTTTATTTTTGAATTTTTTTTATACATTTTCAAACAATAAAGCTATTTTGATGAAATATGGTACATTGTTTCTACTATATTATATATACTGGTAAACAAATTTGATGTCTGCTTTCTTAAAAAAATACATATTTGCTATATAAAACATTTTAATGAAAATTCACTATCATAACGCATTTGCTCCGTCCAGACTTTTACAGTAATTATTAAAATCAAAATCTTTTAATTTTGTACCTTAGACATTCTTTATATAGAGTGTAGATGATAATGAGGGATTGGTTTTTATTATATTTAGTGTTACAAAATGAAGGTTCTTTTATGGTATGTACAGATAACATCCTTAAACAAGGCGGGAAACCTGGAGGCGGTGAAAACAGAGAGAAGAGAAGAGATCTTTGAACGTGGCACAAAGGAAATGTTCTCCAAGCTGTGGTCACATCGCCATAGGATATTTACGCTGCTACCATCGGCTAACGCTGTCTCTGCGTCTACAATCTTCTCGTGTAATAACAAACTTGTTTATTTTCCATTTTGCCATACTTGATGATGCAAAGTGCTCTCTTGGAATCCAATACTACCATATTATTCTGTAAAGAATAGAGAAACTTTGTCCATGAACATATATATAAATTCTTTCCGGAAAACTCCATTTCATACAGGATATTACGTTGCTCTAATGTAATACTTCCTAATGTAATATCTACCTTGTACCCAGAGATACTCTATTAAAATAAATATAGTTTTAGCGAATTTTCATTAAGAAAGAAGTTACGTTGAAAAGCTTTTGAAAAAGTGTCTTCAGATGAGCGCGAATTTGAGTACCTAGAACCCAAAACCAAGGTCCGTTAAAATTTTTATATGTTTATATATAGCCTTTACCTTCAAGTTTTTCCGGTGGAAAACCGGGAAAAACTTTTTGAAAACGCCATATTTTTGTAAGTATCAGAGTAACTGGAATGAGACTTTACATGTGGCAAAAATAGAGCAAATAAACCTATGTTATGAATTTTTAGTAATTTGGTACACAATATTTAGAGTTTTTTTCCAAATTAAAAATAAAATTCCAAAGACCTGCGTTGAGACGACTTAGTGGTTAAAGTCCAATGCCTGACAGAGTAGTTAATTGCCACGCGTAGATTGATTCATACAACAGGTATAAACCATACATCAACTGTAACCAAACTAAATATATACCAGGTATAAAACATACTACCCGAACCAACAATCGTGAAATGTCGTCCGCAATTATGGTAAATGACAAACGACATGAAATTCAAAATTTGCCAAGTGATTTAATTGGGGGATTCAATAAATTATTAAAAGACACTATATTTGTAGCTTTATGAACGGCCTCAAATACAGTTTTAGCGCAGCATAGATATAGTATGCTGTCGCATAATATGGTAGAAAAGTAAACAAAATCAAGCCATAAAAACGATTCTAAAATAGTTTCTTTTATCTTTGAACTTAAACATAAGACGTCATATAAGACCGAACCAGTCGTGGGATGTGTCTCAAGGGTAACTCTACTAATTCTGTAATTAATTGTTACGTATACTTTGAATATAATATCCGGGGCATAAAGCCGATCTAATGTATCATATAAACAAAACGTTATTTGACGTATGCCTAGATAGCTGAGATGCGTTGAGCTTGCCTCATAAGCAGAAGGTTACGCGATCGAATCCAACTCGATGAATGTATGTTTTTTATGTTTTATTTTGACATTCGGAGAAACAATGGTGTACAGATTTTATACGTTTTGAACAAGATCTCATTTTTGTTTAAAACGCCTAAATAAGTGTGTCATCTTTGAATCTGAGGTTATAATTTTGATATTGTTGATATTGAAAAAACAGGTTTGATTAGGTTGACTAAAACGAAATCATACTGGCGACTAGTAAGGAAAAATAACTGCTACGTTTATAATCCTCTTAATCCTTTAAGTACCGTGACTAAAGCGTTTGACCGTGACCCGACTACTTTCACTGATAACGAAGCAGGTAGACGAAACGATACATACAATACAAGACTTGCAACGAACTGCCAGATCTCTCTTAGGCCTAGAGTTGAACACACTGAGACCTTAGAGACGATCTCCGGCGAGATTTGGGGAGTAGGCAGATTGAGGCCTCGTAATCAAGCTACAACAACCCAACCCACCTTTGTCCACCGCTCTAAGGAGTAGGCAGATTGACGCCTTAGACTTCATGTCCTTACATATTTCCTTTACCTCTTGAAAATGGCTCGAAAACAGGAGCCGAAACGTCGACGCGGTTCAACCCGAGAACCAAGTATATCTCACATTAAAGACCGCGGAAATCTTTATATATATATATATATATATATATATATATATATATATATATATATATATATATATATATATATATATATATATGTATGTATACGGTGGTTAGTTTTACCTGGCTGGGAGCTACCAAACCATGACAGATACATAGTAGGTTCATGCTTATTCATAATTTGAAGAGTCATTTGTATAAATTCTATCACTGTTGAAATAGCCACGAGTCATGGTTGAAAAGACAAGGCGACATCGCCTGTAGACTGTGATGTTGTTAATGAAGATATAAAAGGTTTATTTTTGAGACAAACGATAATTGTTGGAACCGTGTAAGGTAAAGTCCCGCATCCAGTACCGATTTATTTATGGAAACGTTGATATAAATGTATCAGTGTATCATAAAGGGAGCATATATACAGTTTTGAAGGCAGGTATTCATCGAGCAAGTTTCTAGGTGTGTTCTGATATAGTAAATTGTAGTGAAAAGCGAAGTTAAATTAGTTTGTTGTGGACGAAGTTTATTGAATGCCGCCGCGGCGGTGGTTTTGCGAGTTTCTGTTTGCTTTGAGTGCACATGTCTTGTATACAAGTTGGTGGACTGGGCATCAAAGAACCGTCGGGTGGGCGTCGGTCTAACTTCTCCAGTTGGTGGGGACTTCGCAAACGAACTTTGCAATTTGGCATGTGTTCTTTGTGCCCTTTGTTAGTGGAAACTCAGAGACTGGAACGGCTAGGGGAGAAGGAGGTGGTCATCACAAACAGGCCGTATTCAACTTCAGCCTCATCTCTTTTGCTCTCTATCTGCATCTTCCTCTCTATGTCTCTCTCTTGCCTCTCCTTTCATTCTTCCTACATTCTCTCTCAGTTTCGTTTGACAATCTTAATTACATTAAATTTCTTAATCTATTATGCAGGTGCGATACAAAACTATTAAAATCTAGAATACAGAAGAAAAAAATCAGGACGCAGCAAGTACGTTATTGTAGTGAATTTTCATAAGGATAATATATCACAGCGATTTAGCGTTATATTAAAAGTTATAAAACCTTACTTTTACTTTTATTTAATTAGGAACGGTAAAAAATAAGGTGAAGAAGGGCAAGCAAAAACATGATCTCTAACACAAATATTTATACAGTCATTTGGATACAAAACTCAAACAAAACAGTTGATAAATAGGAAATATACTCAACATAAAATACACTAGAAAGCGGAACATAAAAAGATTCCTGTGGTTCATGCATTCAGGGTGATTGTATGCATGCAGAAGGGGAAGAAGAACCCCAAGAACGAAGAGGGTTTTTGCCCGCTCACTCAAAAACACGGGGGTTCTCATTCCCCTTGTCCATGCTTGAAACTACCTTCAAAGTATAAAGCACAAGAAATATTTCTTGGGAGTCACCCCCAGGAAAGTTACTGAACCTGGGCGAATATGGGTGTTGTTCGGGGCAGAGAGGGTTTAAAGGAAGTATTGCTGCAAAATGTGAAAAACGCATCTTTTAAAAGTTCGACAAATTTTCGTTTTAGCATTTTCCGCTCATATTTGCTCCCCGCCCAGCAACCCTATTCATTATTGGTCCCTTAAGTTTTTTAGGGGTTGTTTGCACCAAATTTGCCTTGTGGCGTGTGCATCCAAGGGGGGTCTCAGCATGTTTTTGAAAAAAATATATCTAAAAGCCCTCCTTGCAGTAAACTGTATATTTACCGAAATTACATTTCACATTATCACCTATTATGTCTTTTTCAGATAATACCGAATACAGCGGGTTCTCCTGCCCCTTGTGCATGCATACAACTACCTTCAAAGCATAAAGCACAAGAAAAAATTCTTAGGAGCAACCCCCAAGAAAGTTACTGAATCTGGGCGATTATGGGTATTGTGTGGGGTAGACAGGGTCTAAAGACGGTATTGCTGCAAAATGTGAAAAAAGCATCTTTACAAAGTCCGACTAATTGGTTTTGTAGCATTTTCCGCTCATATTAAATTCCCGCCCAGCACCCCTATTCATTCTTTGGCCTTTAACTTTCTTGGCGGTTGTTTGCAACAAATTTCCCTTGTTGCTTGTGCATCCAAAGGGTTCTAAGCAAGTTTCTGAAAAATTCTTTTGTAAAAACCCTCTGTGCAGTAAACTGTTTATTTATCGAAATTACATTCCACTTCGTCGTCTATAATGTCTTTTTCAAATAATATCGAATACAGCACTAAAGTAAATAAATTCACTTGCTGTTTCACTCCTTTTTTATTTTTATATTGCACATATAAGCACAAGATAAGTAAGTATAACAAAGCGGGGCCCTTAAATAGCATTGGGGCTACACAAACTTAAAAGTGGAGAAGACATTTAGATCGTGTCTGTGTGCACACAAAAATTAGTAAAATAAATTTACAAAATCTAATAAAAAACAACAGTTTTACGAATTATTTTAAATGAACCAATAGGAATACGTTTCGCCAGTGTATGAATCTAGCTTTTGTCCAAGACTACACTGAAATCCGGTCGACGCCGAAAGCAAGCACCTTTTAAATTAAGCTCGATAGGCTCTTACGGTTAACAAACATAGGTATGTCTAATTTTAAGCGGGATACTGTACCTGTTTGAAACGTACAATATGAGAAATACAGAAATACGCTATATAGTGCTATTTACTAAACTCACTAAAAAAACTAATCTGCGAAACTATCGATAATAAAAATGATGGATCTAGTAACTTATCTATCAGTATCGTTCTCATTTTGTGAACAGGTTTTGATACTTGCAAAGAGTATTGTCGCATGCTAAAATTTAGCGCTTTTGAAAGCAAACATTGTCCTGGTATTATAAAAGAAATGGGCCAGGTCTGACAATCTACAAAATTGTTAGTTGATTGTACACATGTCTCCATCTATAACATTTTGTGTTAACTAGAGCTATCGTGACCACATACTACCCGGTTCCGCACCGAGATGGCGTTCCTGTCGTACATTTCACAATGGTCTCCGTACTGACATGTTGCAATAATACTTGTAACTTCCATTGTTTAGATTTGTATCCACAATTTACTTAAATAGCATAGCAGTACAGGTAACATCATCTGTCTTTGTCCATTGTAGACATTGCATTACAGAATTTGAAGTGATGTCAAGGATTCTTCAATTTTAATTTCGAATAACTTTATTTTTCTTTGATCAAAAGACTTGAAAATTGGTACACAACTATGTCTGTCTATATTCTTTAAGTTGTAAATTTTCGCTACAATCACTTAAAGAATTTGAGATATATTGCGTTTTAAAAAATATTTTTTAATTTTTTGTTAAGAACAATTGGGCGTTAAGATCTGATGAAGGAACTCATCCAAGCCATTAACAAAATAAGGATAATTCCCAAATATGGTCCAAATCAGTGAAATATTTTTTGAGTTATCGGCTGGATATGTATATATATATATATATATATATATATATATATATATATATATATATATATATATATATATATATATATATATATATATATATATTAGCAGACCATGGTAATGGGTTCTAGGGGCCCTAATTCGCGCTCATTTCAAGAAAATTTCGAAAGTCTCACCATCGATACCTCTCTATCAGTGAATTTTCTTAATGAAAGGACATTTGTTTAGCAGTATAACCTATATAGTAGCAACAATGTATCACATTTCACTAAAACAGCTTTTTTTGTTTCAAAAAGTGCAAACATTTTCCGAAAATAAAATGTTCCATAAAAAACCGGTTTAATTTTCCTGTCCAACGAACCTCTTCAAGCTATTTACACACTTGCCAAGATATAATTATTCACAAACAGCCTTAGGATCAAAATTAAAAAAAGGTCACCATTTTTTTTTACAGAAATTGCCTTCAGTAATGTTACACTAAATTATACTTTCTACAAAAATTCGTGTAAGATACCAATTATTAACATGACCAATAGGTATAATAAATATAAATAACCTTCAACTGCAATTCAAAAATCTGTGGTGAATGAACTACAAGTTCGTGCCATCCCGAGTGTTTGAGTGTTTACACTCACTCACTCAAACTCAACTCAACAAACAAAAATTCGACAACTTTTTTTTACGTTAACTTACTAAACATTTATTATTAATTGCCAATATATCACAAAAATCTTACAAAAAAATAATTTCTAAGGAAACTCAAAACATTTCTGCGAAAACTTTAAAATTCAGCCACTATTTGGAGTACCTCTATACGGCAGCTCGATTTTTTCGACGACTGATACAAACAAAAAGCTCTATGAATGCGTAATTTCCATGGAGCTCCGCTATCTAGTGGTAAACAGGGCGTATCACAGTTTGTGATATATGTTTGTGATATATGTTTGCGATATATGTTTGTGATATGTGGCAAAAACGTGAAAAGTTGCAAAACAATTGAAATAACTCAAAAAAGATAACGACATCAATTTTTTTCCTTACAAACATGGATTATAATTGGATGGAAAATACAAAAAGGCAATAACATAAGGGGTGTTCTATAAACAAGAAAATATGTATCACCAAGGACTTCTGAGCCACCATGTGATTGTCAAAATAGGTTTATAAGATGTAGCTCGAGACACCCTATAAGTCGCGGTCTTTTTAATAACGAGAAAATCTTGATAGTTATTTTATATCAACAATAACCACACTTAGTCTTAATCTGTCAGTATGTTGAGTGTGTTAAATAAAAATTTAAATAACTATCAAGATTTCCTCCCCTCCCATCTCTTCTATGCGAGTGTTTGGCGCTATATTTTTTTAAAGCTTTTTATAGGGGCAATAATCACGCTTAGTCTTAATCTGTTAGTATGTATATTTTTTGAAATAAAAATGTTAATATCTGTCAAGATTCCCCACCCCATCAATCCTACGGCTTGCGAGTGTTTGGCGGTATATTTTTTGATAGTATTTTTATAGGAGCTTTATTGCCAAGTTATTCAAAGTAATGAGTCCTTTTCACTTGTTGGCATTTCTGTGGATCGAAATCTCAATTGGCACCAACATGTCACATCAATTGCAGAAGCGGCTGCTAAGAAATTAGGTTTCCTCTTCCGGGCTCGCAAATACTTTTCACCAGCTAATCTCTATACCTTATATACTTCACCAATAATGCCAAACCTCGAATACTGCTCCCACATCTGTGGTGCTGCTGCCGCTTCTACACTAGCTATCCTGGACTCCATTCAGAAGAGAGCTATACGTCTCATTGGTGACCCTACCTTCACGCAACCTTGCCCACCGACGTGCCGTTGGTGACCTCTCTCTCTCTTTTATAGATATCTGCACGGGCAGTGCTCAGAGGAACTTTCTTCCATAGTTCCTCCACCTGCTGCCCCCAAAAGATCAACCAGGGGAACAGAGCGAATGCACCCTTGTACTGTCCAGGTCACTAGACATAGAACATTTTGTTATGCTCGCACTGTTGTCCCGAGGACTTCCAAGTTGCGGAATTCCTTGCCGGCGCATCTTTTCCCTCTCCTCCGAACCTCCAAACCTTCAAGTCCAGAATTAACAAGTTGCCTCTTTCCTCCTTGTGGACATCCACGGTACAATAGTATTTAGGCTGTAAGCCCTCGTGGTGTGTTGTTGAAAAAAAAGCTTAGTCCTAATCTGTTAGTGTGTATAGTTTTTGAAATAAAAATTGAAATATCTAGCAATACGCCATTTCTCATACGGGTGTGAGTCATCGTGGGTGCATTTGTTGACAGCATTACATAGAAGCAATGATGACCCTGCTGTATTTTAATTTGTTTCAACGTGCGTTCCATCTCTGATATTGTGACTAAGTAACTTTCAAAAACTTAAAATGTATCTTGTGCGTCATCCCTGTTACGGTCCTGTAAAACGTTCGGTTGTTTTTGAGAATCGGCTGCTGGACATTTGACCGCCAAAATCGGTATGTATCGTGTTAATACAAAAACTTAATTAAGACCTGAGGGGACATTTCTTTAAATCTTCTGTAAGGAATGGGTCATTATTTAAAAGTGGGTAGGTATAATATATGTAAATAAGAATGTATATAATTATTGGATACTTTTATTAAAGGCTGTGAGTATATTTTGTATGTTTTTATAGAGCGATAAGAAATGCGTTATCGCCGCCACCAAAAATATTCACAGTCCTACAGGTACGCTCGTGAATTGTAGTAGCAGTAAGTTTATTAAAAAGCGATTTGTATTATAGTAATGTACGTTTTAGAATAAAGCTTATTTGGGATTACAAGGTATTTAATTTACTTGTAAAAAGCCACCACAAAACGTTACAGTAGGGTAACATGAGTAAGCTCACTTCCAAAACGTGATGCAGTTGTCAAAGAAGTGAACTTAAACAACAGTCATTCTCGGATGTAAAACGTGTGATTCTTACTGAATGTGTTTCGCAATTTAAGGAATAAGGCGGTGTGAAAGCAAGAAATAGTTTGTCAGCAGGGGGTGTTGAAGAAACACATACTGCAATAGCCAGGAATGTAAATAGCAGACATTCCACGGGGTAATTTTGAATAGCTCTGCTGATGAAGCGACGTCCAGCAGCTTGGCCCTCATTCAGCCAAGTATTCCAAGTGAATTTCAGACAATATCCCACATGTTCCTGTGAGACTACTGTGTGTTACTGCTCTGCTGGTGCTGGGAGCTCGGCCAAGCAAACACTTGCCAGAAACACTACAGATATATTTACTGCGCCTGAAGCGGTTAAGCAATCATCATTATTATTTCGGTTGCTCTTAAATGAACAGAAACCAGGCTACTTTTTCATTTATTTTTACAAATTGTTTGTAGTGAATTTTCTTAAAAAAAATTCACTAATGAGGAGATCCCGACTTTTGAATTTTGAAAAAATTTCTTCAAGTGAGCGCTAATTAGGCCCCCCAGAACACATATCCGGGGTCAGTTTCAATTTTTATATGTTTATATATATATATATATATATATATATATATATATATATATATATATATATATATATATATATATATATATATTTATATTTATATATATATATATATATATATATATATATATATATATATATATATATATATATATATTATATATATATATATATATATATATGTATCACACCGATAACTCAAAAAATAATGGGCCGATTTTGATGAAATTTGGTGAATACCTTCCTTTTGCAAATGGCTTGGATAAGTTCGTTAGTCAGGAAAATCGGCCCCGGTTTTCCCGGAAAATTTTGGATTTTCCTTAAAAAAATATATATATCTCCGGAATTAACAAAGTAAGGGCAACCAAATTTGGTACGCTGGTTTATGTCATTATAGGTGAGGTGCGTACCAAAATTTAGCTCTGTAGGTCAAAAGACAAAAAAGTTATGGGCATTTAAAGAAAAATAAATTGGGGGTTTCCTCAAAACGTCAAAGTGACAATTTAAAACGTCGAAATTCGCAACATTTAGGCAAAGAACTTGAATCTAATACGGGCTCTGGAAAGAAAATATCTTAAGAAGAATGTTTTACAAACCCAAAGTCTTAGTTTCAACCGTCATCGTCCTTTATTTTATTAAAATATTTCCAGAAAATTCATTTGAAATAGACCCTTTCCCTGATGCTTGGCAGTAGCCTTAGCTATAGAATTTATCGTTTAATGGTATATAATTTTTGTAGAATTTTCGTAAAAAATCAATAAAGCTCAATATCTCCGTTATTATACAAGATATGAAAAAATATTGTATACATTAATCATACGGTGTCTTGAGCTACACCTTAAAAAAATATTACTACCATCACAGGGTGGCCCATAAGTCGTTGGTGATACAAATAATATTTTTTTTAGTGGAAAACGCCTTATGTTTCGCATTTTCCATCGAAATATAATGCATGTTTGTAAGTTAAGAAATTCTGGACGCAGCAAGTGCGTTATAGAATCGAATTTTGATTAAATGCTTCATATTTGAAAAGCTCAATTTGCTATTAACCTATAAGGTTGACCAAGAAACGGATTTTTTCGGTTACATTTTAAGTTTACTTTCGGAAATTTCTGTACGTTTTCAAACAATACAGTTATTTTGATGAAACATGGCACATTGTTTTTACTATATAGGTTATACTGGTAACTAAATTTGATGCCTGCTTTCTGAAAAAAAAAAAACACATATTTGCTATTAAAAACATTTTTATGAAAATTCACTACCATAACGCACTTGCTGCGTCCAGAGTTTTTTATTAAGTAATTTAACTGGCCGATTTCTGTAAATACTGTTATTGAATATTGCTGTAGCGAGCAGCCTTGATATCCTAGTAATAAGAACGTGTGCCTTTCAAGCCAAATGTGGTGGGTTAGATTGCCAATAGAAAAGTCCAACAAATTTCTTGGCACATAGTAAAAAGTCTGGACGCAGCAAGTGCGTTATGGTAGTGAATTTTTATAGAAACGATCTGACACCTAAAATTATTTTATAACGTTTGCTTCCTGTAACATAAAAATCTAAATTTTGGTATATAGTCTCTTTTAATATCATAAACTTACGTACCAAATTTGGTCACCATAGCATTTTTATTATTATAGATATACATTTTTTTCGAAAGAAAACCCTAAATTTTCCCAGAAAACCTGGTTCGATTTTTCTGGCTAACAAATTTATCCAAACCACTTTTAGGTAAGTGCCAAATTTTATAAAATCTGACCATTATTTTTTGAGTTATCACTGTAACACGTACATACATAAATATGTATATATATATATATATATATATATATATATATATATATATATATATATATATATATATATATATATATATATATATATATATTTTCTCATTTTTTATTTGTTTACGTGGACTGCAATATAGAACCGTCATTGGTTCAGCATGCTACTGACTATGATCGTTCCTGTGTGGTCTATGTCTCAAATTGTACGGGACGTCTGCGTGTTGAGCTTCTATTGGTCGGTTTTATGTTCTCTGATTGGTTGTGTTTTCGGACTGTGTTGAGTGTATCTGTTTCCTGTTTTGATTATTGTGGTTTGATAATTTGTCTATTTGTATAACTTTTATTGAGTTTTGGTTAAATGCTTGTACTTGGATTTGTCCTGGGGTTAATTGTTTCTTATTGTTTGCTTGTTGAATGTAGTATTGTTCCCAGATTTCCATTTTTTGTGGTCTTTAATATGTTTTATTAGTTGATCTCTGGTTTTTTGGTGTTTTCTGTTGTGAATGTGTATAGCTATGTTTGATTTATAGCTAACTATGTGGATTTTATCTAAGACTGTTATATGTTTCGTGAATCTTGTTTCTATTGATTTTTTTCTCATTCCTATATATTTTTTATTGCATGTGTTACATTCTATTTGATATACTCCGTTTAATTCATGTGGGTTTTGTTCTTGTTATTTATTTACTTTGTTTATTATTTTGTTATTGGTTTTGTAGCTCATTTTTACGTCATATTATTTGAGTGTTTGTGTTATTTGTTGATGTGGTGGTGAATGATGACTATTTTGTGTTTGTTGCTGGTGTTTTGTTTTCAGTTTTGTTGATTTGTTTGTTTTTTATTTCTTTTGCTAGCTTTTCTATTGTTTTCTTGTTGTATCCATTTATTTGTGCTATTGGTATTATGATCTTGTATTCTTTTTCTCGTTCGTCATTATGGAGTGGCACATTTAGCATTCTGTTTATTAAGTATTTGTATGCGGCCATTTTGTATGTGTGTGTGTGTGTGTGTGCGTTTTGAGTGTTTAGGTATAGTGATGTCTGTTTGTGTAGGTTGAGTAGGGTGTAATTAACGTAACCACAAATATAATCGAAAATAAAATGCATTACATGTGGCTAGAAAGGGTGTAAATAAACCTATGTTGTGAATTTTAAGTAATTTGGTGCATAATATTTAGAGTTTTTTCCAAATTAAAAATAAAATCTGAAAGACATGCGTTGGAAACGACTTAGTGGTTAAAGTCCAATGTCTGACAGACAGAGTAGTTAGCTGACATGCGTAGATTGATTCATAGAACAGGTATGTGATGCAGATCAAGTCAAACGTATATAAAAATGATTCTAAAATAGTTTCTTTTATCTTTAAACTTAAACATGAGACATCATATAAGACCGAATCAATCACTGAATGTGTTTCAATGGCAACTCTGTAATAATTGTGACGTATACTTTTATTATAATATCCCGGGCATGAAGACGGTGTCAAGTATAATGTAAACAAAACGTTAGTTAGCGTATCATTAGATAGCTCATTGATAGCGTGCTTGTCTTCTACGCAGAAGGTTGCGTGATCGATTCCAGCTTGATGAAGAAAGGGTTTATTTTGTTTTATTTTGACATTTGGAGAAACTAGTGCAGAGATTTCATACGTTTTGAACAAGATCTTATTCTTGCTTAACACGCCCGAATAACTTTGTCATCTTTGAGTCTGAAATTATAATTTACAGCAGATATTTTGTTATTGTTGATATTAAAAAAACCGGTTTGATTAGGTTGACTAAAACGAAATCGTTCAGGCGATTAATAAGGAAAAAATAACTGCTACGTTTATAATTTCGCAAATACTTTACTTTTCTCAATTTGAGTTAAGGTTCCTTCTGGAAAGCTTTTGTAACATTAATGAAATTTGTAATACAAGTTTCTTTTAAAGAGGCTTACACTATCTATAGATTTAGGAAAATTTAATTTTTTAGCTTCACAGAAAATTGAGTTCTGGGCATTTTCTCAAAATGAGTTAGAACAGAAGATTTTTTTGATAACGGAGAAATATCGATGATAACACTTTCGAAAGAATTCTTCAAACATGCGAACTAGAACCTTCAGAAGGTGGTAGTGGACTTTTCTTTACGTGATAGTAAAGGATTTTATTCACGCCCCAGGAGGTACTACCTCTTACATCAAGGGGCCGGTGAAGTTCCAACGGACGTTTCCGGTTCTGGTGTATGAGTCGATTTCCCTTATAAACAAAAATGATGATGGCTCCACCTTGTACAAAAGATTCTGGAGATAAAATACCCCTCCTTACGGATCTCCGGGAGAGGGGTGTGCTGGGGCGCCGGCATAAAGATTTAACATATCCTTCTCGAATATATGTGGCCTAAATTCTAACCTGAACTCAGTCCACCATTTCCTCCAGGATAATACGCCCCAACTACTCTTCCTCACCAAAACCCAAATCAATGCCAAAACAGCCAATAATCACCTTAATTTCCCGTGGTATGAGCTCCTTACTTTCTTTAGATTGCATGGAGGTGTGTGCGGATACGTCCGTAGCAACCTAGCCTGCACTAGCTCCCCACTTTGTAAGCGGAAGAAAAGATAAACTTTGGATGAAACTCTCTCTCAGGGCTGCAACTAAATTCATCTGTTGCATTTACCGGTCACCTTCTGACAACAACTTTGTCCAGCTCTTCGACTACCTTTCTGAAAAAAAACCGACCATCTGATTTCTGAATATCCTTCCTCCACTATTATTGGTGACTTCAATGTCCATAATAAGGAATGGCTAGGATCTTCAAAAACCAATCCACACGTCCTCTCTAGCACATCCAACCCAGTTCACAGCTACGCGGAAGACAGTACCCTCAACTCATATATATATATATATATATATATATATATATATATATATATATATATATATATATATATATATATATATATATATATTATTCTAAGCCTGCCTCTGTAGCCCAATTAGATGGGGATCGCAGACTCATGGAAGGTTCTGTCTCCGTGGATCTCCAAAAAATATTAGACGGGGAAAGTAGAAATCTTGTACAATTTAACTCCACAAAATCTCAGTCTTGCTTTTTATCTCATAAGAGATACACCAGCCCTAGTTCCATCACAATGAACAACCAAGTTATTCAAAGTAATGGGTCCTATTCACTTGTTGCCATTTCTGTGGATCGAAATCTCAATTGGCACCAACATGTCACATCATTTTCAGAAGCGGCTGCTAAGAAATTAAGTTTCCTCTTCCGGGCTCGCAGACACTTTTCACCAGCTAATATCTATACCTTATATACTTTACAAATAAGGCCAAACCTCGAATACTGCTCCCACATCTGGGGGGCCGCTGCCGCTCATACATTCGCTATCCTGGACTCCATTCAGAGCTATACGTCTCATCGGTGACCCTACCCTCACCCAAAGGCTGCTATCCCTTGCCCACCGACGTGCCGTTGGAGACCCCTCTTTCTCTCTCTCTCTCTCTCTTTTATAGATATCTGCACGGGCACTGCTCAGAGGAGCTTTCTTCTATAGTTCCTCCACCTGCTGCCCCCAACAGATCTATCAGGGGAACAGAGCGAATGCACCCTTTTACTGTCCAGGTCACCAGACATAGAACATCTTGTTATGCCCGAACTTTTGTCCCGAGCACTTCCAAGTTGTGGAATTTCTTGCCGGCACATGCTTTTCTTTCTACTCCGAACCTCCAAACCTTCAAGTCCAGAATTAACAAGTTGCCTCTTTCCTCCTTGTCGACACCCACGGTACGATAGGATTTAGGCTGTGAGCCCTCGTGGTGTGTTGTTGAATTTAAAAAAAATATCTACTGATACAGCAAAATTTAGTTTTTTAGCTTCATGGAAAATTGAGTTCTGGACATTTTTCTCAAAATGAGTTAGAACACAAGATTTTTTGGTAATGGAGAGATATCAATCGTAACACTTCCGAAAGAATTATTCAAATGTGCGCGTACTAGGACCTCTAAAATCGATCTTCAAGGTCTGTGTAAGTTTGAAGTATTAATTTTAGAAATATGCCATATGATAATAATGTACAATTCTTATAAATATTCACTACTATAAGGCACTTGCTGCGCCCCGAAATTTTCTATGATGTAAAATTAAGATTAACTTTTGCAGACTAAATAATGAACTTTGTAGCTAATATGTAAAGCTCAATATATGCACAAGTAGACAAAGGAAAATATAATGAAGCCGTTTGTGTTCTATGGCGTATGTGAAATGGCGAATCATCTCTGCCATGATTTTAATGTTGTTAGTAATAGTGCCAAGCTGAAACTAAATTTTCCAACTTGGCCAAATTCGTCTCTCGCACAGAGTTGCCTTTCGAATTATTGTACAAATTGCAATAATGTAATGCATGTATATTGGCAATTGGCAGACGTGGAATGTATTGCATTTGTACCGCAGGCTTTCAACTAGCTAACTCAATACTCCTTTATCTTTTACACTATTCCATACGTTGTTACTCGCGTCTGTCTCATTTCACTGGTTATCTCTTTAATTCAATTAAGTTCTGATCTGATTATTACACATCTATAAATTATTCGAATAATCATATTGATTATATTAGAGGTAAATGACTTCATGTTGTCTTTTAAGCAAATTTTAGTAGGAAAATTTGCTCAAACCAAATCACGGCCATTAATTAGTTTTACCTAAAGATATAGAAAATTAATTCGGGTGCATTAAGAACGTAGCTGGCTATAACGGATACACTGCTTGCCTAGTGGAGAAATTAATTAACAGACAGAAAACAAAACAAAATAAGTCTGGACGCAGCAAGTTATGGGAGTGAATTTTCTTAAAACGTTTTTAATAGAAAATCTGTCTCTTTAATGCAAGCATGAATTAATTTGGTCACCGGTATAATCTATATAGTAGGAACAATGTACCATATTTTACCAATATAACTTGTTTGAAAATGTACAAGAATTTTCCGAAAATAAACTTAAAAAATTTCCGAGAAAACTCGTTTTCTAGCTGACGAACCTTAGGTTAATAGCAAATTGCGTTTTTGAATTTTAATGCGTTTAATGAAAATTCGCTACTAAAACGCACTTACTGCGTCTCGATTTTTTTTTACAAACATGCATCATATTTCGATGACAAATGCAAGAATGCAATAAAGAATGTAAAAAAAAGTAGGTATCACCAACGGTTTATGGGCCATCCTGTGGTTGTCAAAATAATTTTATAAGATGCAGCTCAAAACACCCTATAGGTAACGTATACAATTTTTTCTCGTATCTTGCATAATAACAGTTATATTGAGCTTTACCGTAGAAATGCGTCACACTGTATATATATAAACAAAAAGTAAACCCCGATATGGATTCTAGGGGGTCGTCTAGTTTGCACTATTTTGAAGAAATCTTTTTAGAATTCAAAAGCCGCGGTCTCCTCATTAACGAATTTTTTCTATGAAAGTTATTTAAAAATTATAAACCGTTAAACTATACATTTAACTCAAACTACTTCCAAAGCATCAGAGAAAGTGTCTATTTGAAATGAGTTTTCTGGAAATATTTTATTAAAATGAAGGGCAATGGTGGTTGAAGCTGAAACATAAGGGTTTGCAGAACACTTTTTACAAAATCCATATTTCTTTCAGGTTCCTTGCCTAAATGTTGCCAATTTTGACGTTTCAAATCGCGACTTTTTACGTTTTGAGGAAAACCCCAATTTTTTTCTTTAAATGCCTCTAATTTTTTTGTCTTTAAACTTACAGACCTAAATTTTGGTAAGTGGTTTACCCTATATATATATATATATATATATATATATATATATATATATATATATATATATATATATATATATATATATATATATATATATATATATATATAATAAGGAATGTAAAAAAAGTAGGTATCACCATCGATTTATGAGCCATCATGTGGTTGTCAAAATAATTTTATAAGATGCAGCTCAAAACACCCTATAGGTAACATATACAATTTTTTCTCGTATCTTGCATAATAACAATTATATTGAGCTTTACCGTAGAAATGTGTCACCCTGTATATATGTTAACAGAAAGTAAACCCGGATATGGATTCTAGGGGGCCTGGTTTGCGCTCATTTGAAGAAATCTTTTTGGAATTCAAAAGCCGCGGTCTCCTCATTAACGAATTTTTTCTATGAAAATTAGCTAAAAATTATAGACCGTTAAACTATACATTTAACTAAAACTACTTCCAAAGCATCAGAGAAAGTGTCTATTTGAAATGAATTTTCTTGAAATATTTTATTAAAATGAAGGGCAATGTTGGTTTAAGCTGAAACTTAAGGGTTTGCAGAACACTCTTTACATAATCCGTGTTTCTGTCAGGTTCTTTGCCTAAATGTTGCTAATTTTGACGTTTCAACTCGCGACTTTTGACGTTTTGAGGTTAACCCCAAATTTTTTTTCTATAAAGCCTCTAACTTTTTTGCCTTTAAACTTACAGACATAAATTTTGGTAAATTGTTCACCCTTTATATATATATATATATATATATATATATATATATATATATATATATATATATATATATATATATATATATATATATATATATATATATATATATGAGATATACTTGATTTTCGGGTTGGACCGCGTCCAGAATTTATTAAAACTCGACGTTTCGGCTCCTGTTTTGGAGACATTTTCAAGAGGTAAAGGAAATATGTAAGGAGACTCTAAGGCCACAATCTGCCTACTCCTTAGAGCGGTGGACAAAGGTGGGTTGAATTGTTGTAGCTCGATTACGGGGCCTCAATCTGCCTACTCCCCAAATCTCGCCGGAGATCGTCTGTGAGGTCTCAGTGTATTCAACCCTAGGCCTCAGAGAGATCTGGGCTGATGCCACTCTGCAAATATATACATATATTATATATATATATATATATATATATATATATATATATATATATATATATATATATATATATATATATATATATATATATTTGTATGTATATATTGTGGAGGCCGATAATTTATGTAAATCCATTGCCAACTTAGAGAAACAAACAAATTGATTTATATAATTATTTATTATATTGTATGTATGACTGCAATCGCTGATGTCCTCAGCTGTGTCAAATACAGAATACTGAGAACTTCAGCGCAACTCCAGTCATATATACAATACAATAAATAACAGTGAAATTAATTCAATTGTTTCTTTAAGCTATATATATATATATATATATATATATATATATATATATATATATATATATATATATATATATATATATATAAATATATATATTATATATATATATATATATATATATATATATATATATATATATATATATATATATATATACAGGGTGGCGCATTGAAAACAAAACAGACCGATTTGCGTCCAGAAAATATTTTTTTTAAGAAACGCTGGAACACGTAAATTTTAATATTGAGGGGCACATATTTTGACATAAAACTAAACTTTGTCACATCAACCCCTTATGAGTGGTGATAACAACCCTTATATTTTAAATAGGGAACATGGGTCGAGTGTTACATCATTTAAAAGCTCTTTCCTTTCTGAATTCAGCACACAAATTTTTTTGGAAGTTTTCTCAACTCGTTTAAAAATTCTTCACAGTTGGAGTTGCAAGAACGTATTTCATTCATTGTGATAAGAAATGCACTAATTAGTCAATTTTTCGTAAAAAAAAACTAAGAAACAAACCAAACGTTCAACAATGTTTATTCAGTTAAGTAAGTGTTCAAATTGTTGACCACCAGCTTCCATATAAAAGTACAAATTTTGTTCAAAACGAGCTCTGACATTCTGGAGCATTTGTGGAGTTATTAGACGGCATTCTTCAACAATGCGTCGTCGTAATTCTTCCAGAGACTCCGATTCTATTGCGAAAATTCTACTCTTTAAATGGCCTCATAGAAAGAAGTTTAAAGGAGTTAAATCCGGTGATCTAGGAAGCCACTCAATAGCACCTCTACGCCCAATCCATTGCTCTGGAAACTCTCTCTTCAAAAACTCCCTAACATGTTGTGAAAAATGCGGAGGAGCTCCATCTTGTTGAAACAGTAAATGATTTTCTTTATAGCGATAATCATTTTCAACAATGTCAATTAGTAGAGGGTAAACGATATCTTCTAGTAACCCCAAATACGTTTCGCCACTCAAATTGCCATCAAGAAAAATTGGTCCGATTAAACGGTCTCCAAAAATGCCAGTCCAGACATTCAATTTCTGTGGAGTTTGAGTGTGGACTTCGTGAAAATTGCTTGGATTATCTGCCCAATAACGACAATTATGACGATTGACTGTAGAGTTTAATAAAAACGTACACTCGTCTGAGAAACAGATATTGAACAGAAATTTCCCGTTATCAGCTATTCGTGCAGTCATAACTTCACAAAACTCCAGCCGCCGATTAAAATCATCTTCATTCAGTTGTTGTACAAGATGAATTTTATACGGGTGAAATTTATGGTGCTTAAATATTCGCTGAATAGTTCTTCTTTTGATGTCTGAAACAGTGGCCAATTTTCTCGTGCTCAAAGTTGGGTCTGCAGCAGTTTGTCCTAAAACTTCAATCTCAGTAATCTCATTTCTAACCGCAAATTCACGTTCAGGATCCCGTTTTTTGTTGGCTACTGAACCACTTTGTCTAAACTTTGCAACTAACTCCAAAATGTATTTTCTATTAACATGTCTGTTCGGATGTCGTTCATTAAACAAATGTGCGGTGCGGTTGGCACAGTCATCGTTTTTGAAAAGAAAGAGTAATTGTTTCAACTCTTTCTTCTACAGAATACACCATTGTGAAATTAATTTTCGGTAGTACTATCAAGTATCAAACCGACCGATAAACTGAAATAATAAACCGCATTTCTCTCACTCTGATAAGAAATGTTCTGATAGTCAATTTTTTGTTTACAAACCAACAAAACATTGACTATCAGCACATTTCTGATCGGCATGGGTGAAATGCGTTTTTGCATCTTCAACTATGAATAATTTTTAAACGACTTCATAAAACTTCAAAAAATTAGTGTGCTGAATTCAGAAAAGAAGGAGCTTTCAAATGATGTAGTACTCGACTCATTTTCCCTATTTAAAATGTAAGGATTGTTATCACCACCCTTAAGGGGTTGATGTGACAAAGTTGAGTTTTATATCAAAACATGTCCCCCTCAATATAAAAATTAACGTGTTTCAGCGTTTCTTAAAAAAAATTTCTCTGGACGCACATCTGTCTGTTTCGTTTTCAATGCGCCACCCTATATATATATATATATATATATATATATATATATATATATATATATATATATATATATATATATAAACATATAGTCAAGAAATTTTTACAAAATTTAAATGTCACAATCTCCTCAAAAGTGATTTTTTACGCAAAATCCCTAAAAAGACATACCTACTGAAACCTGCTCTTAATCACATATAAACGTCAAATACACGCCACTTTCATTTGTATAGCATGTATATGTACTACGTCTTCCTATTTACCTTAAAGTCCCAACCACGTAGTTGGTAAGTTTCGTGTGAACCTATGTGTTTAGCTCACTTGTGAATTAAAATGATTAGTGCTTTGTGGAAGGGAAAATATTGATGTAGAGGCTGTGTAAACGAAACTACATACAAAACAAACTCTGCTAGTCCAAAACTAATTTAGAGAGAGAGTGGTTACTGTTCTGTGCCATTGTACAATCTTTAAACAAGGCCTAGGATCAGCAGAACTGCGGGAAGCCCATCAAGGATACTAGAATTTCCCCAGGATGCTTTTATAGATAATACAGTTAGCGAGATAATTTTGTTGGACAAGAAACATTCTTTACTGGTAACACAATTGACTGAAAGAGACAGATCTGAGTGTGTAATTTTATAAATATGTTAGCTGCATTACTTTACAAATCCTTTGGATGAGTTCAATAATCAGGTTACAGAGACGGGTTATCTATAGGAAGGTTCATTGCATACATGAAACTATTAGATTTTAATATGTAAGGTTTTATAATACAAGATATTTAAGGTCACAAAAGATTCTCAATTTAGTTGTCTTCCATCACCTATGCCTTGCTCAACGAAAACATAATCTTTTAGAACTCGCGAGCAATATACCAGGGTATGTCAAAATTTGAGCCTAGAAATTGCAATGCAAATCCTGTTGACGCTTGAAGAACATTTTGAAAAGGTTGATAAGTCCCCGGGTGTTATTAAACCTCTGGTTGTGTGAATTCCAATGACTGTCTGCTTTTCAGTTACAGATTTTTTAGCGCGTAAAAAGTGTTATAAATATAGATTCTTTAAACTTCACCCCGATTTTATTGAATTTCTAGGCCTTGCAGGAAAAGCTTCCACAAAATGAAGGGGTCTCCTTTTCCTATTCATCGCCGTGTGTTCAAATCGATTAATTAAACCGTTCGAGCTGCAGACCCTGCGGGGTATCATGTCAAGTGCAAAATTTCTTAAGTTAGTATCTTTCGTATTACCTAACAAATTTCTTAAGTTATTTTTTGTCGAGAAAGCTAGCTGTAAATTGGCTTTCTTAAGAATGCTCTCGAGACCCCTTGTGATACGCGGTTCAAAAGATAGGCAGACAATTATTTTTCAATATAAGTTTGTGTAATAAAATTTTTAAACTGACAACTCTGGCTGTTTCAATTGATTAGACAGATTTTTTTCCTAGACAACATTTAAACAAAATAAACTTAAGACATCCGTTATGTCAACCTTTCCCACGCACATTACATAACGCCTTAATAAACTTTTAGGAGCGTGTCGTTGCTTATCAATTTCTTTAATTCAGGATAACTTAAATTTGTGTTAATAGAAACGCCTCAGAATTAATATATGAGAAGATCTGTGAATGCACTATGTAAGTAAAAAATTCCATTCCACTCACTTTAATAATTTAAAAAATATAGCGTTTTTAGAAGGAGTTCCCCGATTTTTCCACCGAAAAAACTTTTTCGCCCAAACAAGATATCTGCCAAGTTTGATTGAAATCAGATTAGTATTTCTTGAGTTATCGCTCTGATACATACAAACCAAACATATATATATATATATATATATATATATATATATATATATATATATATATATATATATATATATAGTATATATATATATATATATATATATATATATATATATATATATATATATATATATATATATATATATATATATTTAGGAATATCGCACTACACTGTAATCACTTTTAAATATACACTTTATTTGTTTGCTGTACGTTTGTGATTTCTTATTGGTTTGCAAATTAACAGAAACAAAATTTACAATAGAAAAAGAATCAAACAACACCATAGACTTCCTAGACTTAACACTAATCAGAAAAGAAAACCAGATTGAATACAAAATATACAGAAAACCCATACAAACAGACATCACTATACCTAAACACTCACTACACCCACATACACACAAAATGGCCGCATACAAATACTTAATAAACAGAATGCTAAATGTACCACTTCATAACGACGAACGAGAAAAGGAGTACAACATCATAATACAAATAGCAGAAAGAAATGGATACAACAAAAAAAAAATAGAAAAGCTAGTAAAACAAATCAAAAACAAACAAATCAACAAAACCGAAAACAAAACACCAGAAACAAACACAAAATACACAACATTCACTTATAACCACCACATCAAAAAAATAACACAAACACTCAAACAATATGACTTAAAAATGAGCTACTGAACCAATAACAAAATAATAAACTAAATAAATAAAAAACAAAAACACAACCCACATGAATTAAACGGAATATATCAAATAGAATGTAACACATGCAATAAAAAATATATAGGAATGACAAAGAAATCAATAGAAACAAGATTCAAGGAACATATAACAGCATTGGATAAAATCCATATACCTAGCTACAAATCAAACGTAGCTACACACATTCACGACACAAAACACCAAAAACCAGACACCACCCAATTAAAACTAATGAAACATGTTAAAGACCACAAAAAATTGAAATCTGGGAACAATACTACATTCAACAAACAAACAATAGAAAACAATTAATGCCAGAACAAATCCAAGTACAAACATTTAAACAAAACCTAATAAAGGCCATACAAATAGACAAATTATTAAACCACAGTGATCAAGACAGGAGACCGATACACACGACACAGTCCGAAGGCACAATCAATCAGAGAACAGGAAACCGACCAATAGAAGCTCACGGCGCATGCGCCACCTACAATCTCCGATGTAGACCAGACAGGAGCGATAGCAGTCAGTAGCGTGCTGATGATGAACCGGGACAGTTCGAAACTGCAGTCCACGCAAACCAATAAGAAATCACAAACGTACAGCAAACAAATAAAGTGTATATATATATATATATATATATATATATATATATATATATATATATATATATATATATATATATATATATATATATATATATATATATATATATATATATATATATAGGGGAGAAGTGTGTACTTTGGAACACAGAAATTCAAATGCTTATAAAAGTTTTATTTTTCATTTAAATAAGCTTATATTACATAGCAAAATTTAGACATTATATAAATATCTTTAATGATATGAAAAAAATTAACAAAAAATAATAATGGAGGTTTCAGAACAAAATAAAAAATGTCCCAAGGTACAATAATGAAGTGTTCTTTGGGACACATATTAGTGTACCTTGAGACGCATGAACATAATATTTATTCAACATTATACGATGTCAAGTCGACGTGGAAAACCATATCTCGGCGTTTTCTTTCAGTGCCTCCGGTTAAGGAAGGGCATGGCAACTTCATAATGACTTCGGAAGCTTGTAATTCATATTCAGTTTCATCGCTGCATATTAATTTATTTATTCCAATTTTTTTGAGGTATTTGACTTCTAATATTTCTCCCATTTGCACAATTTGAGGTACATAAAATTTGTATGGTTCTTGCCGGCAAAACGAACCGAGATGAAATCATTAACACTTAATTCATTATTAATGTGTTCTACTGAATCTTTTGCAATACCAAACTCAACATCTTGTAAACTATCATCCGAATCAACATTTTATTCTTCATCCTCATCTAAACTACTAGTCACTATTTGCCTTCTAACTTTTTGTATCTTCTTTGGCATTATCTTCTGCTTTCTGAGTTGTACTTGCTGTTCAATTTCTGTCTTTTCCGGTCTATCGGTTAATAATCTACACCTACTTGGTTTTCTGCCACCACTTTTGGAATTCTTTCTAGCCTCTGCTTTAGGATAGGGTCGTATTTGCTCAGGACTTACAAATACAGAATCAGCAGACTTATTTAAATTTGTTCCAGAAAGTTCATCTTGATGTGAATCTTTTTAGGTGGATGGTCGTGCATCTGCTGTTGAACTTAAAGACTTGTCTCCGTGTACTTGTGCTGGAGTATAATTTTCAACATGAGGTCGTTCTTCAAGTGGCCTATCTGTTACATAAGAGCTAAGAAATTCGTGATCTGTAAAAATGTTCCTATTTAATGGATGAATCCCTGTGACTTCGATACCTGACTGAATATTTTGTGAGGTAAAAGCTCTAGCGTATGCTTTGCCCACACATTCTGCCACATCATATATGGTCATTGGTTTGGCGGTATTACTAAGAAGCCACTCATTGCATGCAGTATTATAGTACTTCTTAAAGAGCCCAAATACAGTGCGGTCTAATGGCTGCAATTTATGGCTCGTATGTGGGGGTAAGGTCAGCATTACGATTCTCATACCCTTTGCATAAATCAGACTTTCCACTGAGATGTGGCTTTCGTGATTATCGGTCATAAGCAATATTTTGTTGGTATTACTTGAGCGTGAATGTTAGACTAAATGACGCAGAAAAAACATAAAAATCTCTGAAGTCGACCATCCACTTGGATTTGCTGTTCCTACACTACCAATGGGAGCACCTTTTAACATATGACTTTCAAAATTAACGCGGGGAAAAACGAAAACAGGGGGTACGGAATTTCCAATTGCGTTGATAGCTGATATTAATGTGACATTTATTCCCATTGCAGCGGAAGTAACACTTCCAATTTGTTCTGTACCTTTGGTTGCTAATATACGAACCGGAGTATGGACTGTTGAGATTCCGGTTTCGTCCATATTGAAGATATTTTGTGGCTTAAACTGAATCTGTGCATCAGATCTTCTAGTTTATTAAAAAATATGTTTACATTATTCATTGATTGTTGTTGCCGTTACTTGGTGAAACTTGTCCATACTGCATACAGACTTGGAGAATACTTCTCTGGCTTCACTGTTGGTTTTTGGTGGTGAATGACGTAGCCAGCGCGTGAGCTAACTGGAGCAAGTGGCCCTTCGAATTCTGGATGTTCTAGGATGTTCTTCAATGCTTCTGTGACTATAGTTTCGCTGCTTGACAGCTTTTTCAGACAGATTAAGATTGAATTAGTACGAAATCATGACAACTACAAATAAATATCTGTTGCTATGTTATGATATGATGTTTTCATCAAAAAAATTTATCAAATTGGAAATAAAATGAACCACAGATGACAGATGAGGTTTTCAAAATGTCTATGTGATGTATGTCAATATTTAACATAAAAACTAGAACTAGCCTATAATAACTATGATAACAGTTACAACAATAAAATAACTAAACAATAACATTATAAAAGTAGTCTCTATACAACGAAAATATCGACATACATCAACTCATTATTTTATTACAACTTTTGTGAAATAATGGTTAAATTTATTTTCTTTGACATATTTAATTAGAAAGAAGAATATCCAAGAAAGGGGAATTCATTAAATCAGTTTGCTCGTTTAAAACAAGGTAGTTATTGTCGTGTATGTGCCTTTTGACTTCTAAAGCTTCAAAAAAGTCTAGTTTACGTTTGTCATTATAAAAATGTAGTGGTTGTATGCGGTTATTTATTGTAGGTCTATGTTCGGTATCAATAATATGTTTTGCAAATGTAGATTTGTCAGCGTGGTTATTTCTAAATGCAGAAATATGTTCTTTGTATCGGGTGTTAAAATTTCTAGAAGTTTGACCTATTTAGATTGCGTTATATAAGGCAATATGAAAAATTAAAAATATGTGAATTTTTAAGACATTTAACTTCAAAATATGACAAACGTCAAATTAACGAAACTCATATTTTAAAATCTGTTCAGCATAAAATATTAGACAATGATCTAGTTTTTACTAAAGCTGATAAAGGAAATACAACTGTAGCTATAAGTAGGGACGCATATAACATTAAAATTAATGATTTTATTACTACGGAAAATTTAACAGAAATTAGGAGAGACCCAACAAACGCATTTCAGACAAAACTAAAAAATGAACTTAAAAATGTGTCTGTTTAGTCAACAAGAAAAGAAATATCTTTTATATAAAAGCCCGCAACCACCAAAATTATATGGCCACCTGAAAATTCATAAGCCAAATATACCAGTGAGACCAGTAGTTAGCTATGTTAATACACCTAATCATAAGCTAGCGAGCAAACTGGTTTCACTTATTAAAGAATACAATTACTTTCCAAAATATTCAGTTAAGAATTCTTATGAACTTACACAAAAATTAAATAACTTAATTATTCCCACAAATAGTAAATTAGTCTCGTTTGATGTTTGTAGCATGTATTCTAAGATACCCCCTAAAGAATGTTTACCTCTATTAGAAAACGTTTTAATAGAAAAGAGCGTAAATGTCATAAAAAGACAAGAAATAATGAATCTTTTTAATGAATGTATAAAACAAAACTATTTTAAATTTAATAATAAAATTTATATGCAAAATGAAGGTCTGCCTATGAGTAGTCCGTTGTCACCTTTATTAGCCAACATATTTATGGAAAACTTAGAAAACCAAATTTTAACATCAGAACTTTCACATAATATTGTCTTTTGGTACAGATACGTAGATGATATTTTAGCATGTTTTCAAGGTAGTCATACAGAATTAAATGAATTTTTAAATTTTATTAATAGCTTTCACACAAATATTAATTTTACTTTAGAAGAAGAAGCTAACAGTTGTATAAACTTTTTAGACTTAACAATTAGAAAATTAGAAAATAATTCATTTGACTTTTTAATATATAGGAATCCAACTTACACTGACACAACCATACCATACGATTCATGTCACCCTTTTTCACAAAAGCTGTCAGCCTATCATTCTATGATACATCGTGCATTTTCAATACCTATGTCACAAAACAATTTTGAAAAAGAAATTTCAATAATTAAGCAAACAGCATTTAATAATGGCTACTCTGTTAAAATAATAGATAAAATGATAGAGAGAAAAGAATACAAATTAGCGATTAATTTAATTTATCCAAATATTAGAGACAAAGAAGACAACATATACGTTTCGATAACTTATTTTGGAACCATTTCAGAACACATTTCAAAAATTCAACACGACGCGTGATTTGTTATTTAACGCGAAAGAAAAATCTTGTTTCCTGACAAAAGCTGGAGTTTATAAATTAGCTTGTACACATTGTAACGCAATCTACATATGTCAAACTTCTAGAAATTTTAACACCCGACACAAAGAATATATTTCTGCATTTAGAAATAACCACGCTGACAAATCTACATTTGCAAAACATATTATTGATACCGAACATAGACCTACAATAAATAACCGCATACAACCACTACATTTTTATAATGACAAACGTAAACTAGACTTTTTTGAAGCTTTAGAAGTCAAAAGGCACATACACGACAATAACTACCTTGTTTTAAACGAGCAAACTGATTTAATGAATTCCCCTTTCTTGGATATTCTTCTTTCTAATTAAATATGTCAAAGAAAATAAATTTAACTATTATTTCAAAAAAGTTGTAATAAAATAATGAGTTGATGTATGTCGATATTTTCGTTGTATAGAGACTACTTTTATACTGTTATTGTTTGGTTATTTTATTGTTGTAACTGTTATCATAGTTATTATAGGTTAGTTCTAGTTTTTATGTTAAATATTGACATACACCACGTAGACATTTTGAAAGCCTCATCTGTCATCTGTGTTTCATTTTATTTTCAATTTGATAAAATTTTTTGATCAAAACATCATATCATAACATAGCAACAGATATTTATTTGTAGTTGTCATGCTTTCGTACTAATTCAATTTTAATCTGTCTGAAAATGCTGTCAAGCAGCGAAACTATAGTCACAGAAACATTGAAGAACATCCTAGAACATCCAGAATTCGAAGGGCCACTTGCTCCAGTTAGCTCACGCGCTGGCTACGTCCTTCACCACTAAAAACCAACAGTGAAGCCGGAGAAGTATTCTCCAAGTCTGTATGCAGTATGTCTACATTATATTTGTTGAATGCTGTGGATCTGACAATGCTTGTTGCTTGTGGTTTTCGTAAACTAATACCTGCGTTTCGCTCTAAAAAATATTTTAGCTAGTCTATGCCTACCATTTTATTGTCCTTCCAACTATCTGGATATTTTATATTGTTAGCAATAGCATAATTGTATGCCAACTTTCTGGTTTCAATGGCTGATAAGCCGTAATGCATGCTTGCACATTGCTTCAAATATGAAACTAAGTTCGCTTCTTGGCTACTTGTGAAAACTTGTTTTACAGCATTAGAAGCAGCATAAACAAATTGCCCTTTATTATCTCGGTTGTGTTTTTTCAAATGTCTACATAATCTAGATCTGGAAATTCTATATTCAATTGCGGCTTGTCTGAATGACAGTTCTCCGCTAAGAACTTTTTCTGCAGCCGCTAAACACTTTGGGGGTCTGGCTTTATTCTTTTTATATTTTGTTAACTTCAAGGCATCTAGAATAAAAATTATAAAGTTATATAACCACCGATAAAATAATGCATTTACTGTGTGTACCTTGGGACACGTCTCAAGGTACACTTTTCTCTATGTCCCTAGGTACACAAAAACGTCTCGTTCATTGTAAATACAATTATTTACATGTTTTTTAGGTTATGTCAGGATGCAAAATACAAATTAGGTATTTGAAAATCTCTACTAAATGATAACATAAGCTGTAATAATTTGAATTTCATACCTTGATATATATATATATATATATATATATATATATATATATATATATATATATATATATATATATATATATATATATATATGCTAATGAATATTATCTTACATTATGATGATATAGACACAAAATTTTACCTTCCACAAACAGTTGTGATCCCCAGGCAAGCATAATACATGTGCTGCCATCTAATATCTACATCATCAAATATGTGAGGTCTGGGCGGTTTAATTTGAATAATAACTTTAAAAAGTCACTGTCTCAAGATACACCCTTCTCCCCTATATATATATATATATATATATATATATATATATATATATATATATATATATATATATAAACATATAAAAATTTTAACGGACCTTGCTCTACGGTTCTAGGGACCCAAATTCACGCTCATCTGAAAACATTTTTTTAAAAGCTTCTCATCGTGACCTCTCTATTAGCAAATTTTTCTTAATGAAAATTCGCTAATATTTAATAGAATTTTTCGAAAATTTGCACTTGGTGCGTGCATACTTTCTCTTTTATTATAACTTATAACAATTTATTTACTAACTGTATTATATTTCTTCTCTTTGCCACAAGTGCCAAACAACTGATTACACAGATTGGTTCCCAGGGGGTCCTCAACATAAATCTGATAAATAATCTGGAATATGTTATGTTAATAGCTAAAACTGCAACATTATCAATTTAATTAGTAGACATTTTCATTCATAGTCACATCGTTAAGCATCCCCATCGAAGATGTCGGCTGAAGAAGGGTTATATAGCAGTGTATCGCAGTGGAGGCCTCGGGCAGACGCCAATGGGCATCTATTCGACGCCTCCACTGCTAGTTGTTATCTTACACTTCCTACGCGACCCAATGCCTGGGGGACAGCCGACTCTCCATCATGGATTAACCTAACCCTTCGTTCCCTCCTGCCCACCCCCCGGCCTATCTGAATATTCGTCGACTCATTATTATGGATAATTGATACCCATGAGGACTGTTGAGGATGAAAGTTTATGCTTTGAAGTGTTGCGGGGTCCGCACTTCTAACTACACTTACGACTTTAGGGTTTCGCACCATTCACTTCCTAGGAATTTACTTAAATCAAATTTCGAATTCGATGGTTACGCCCCGGAAATAAATATTCACACATTTCTATTTCCTCCTGCGAAAATTGTGGTTGATGAATTTTGGCATTGAGGAAATGATTTGCATTTTACTTAATCTATTTACGTGGCTGTTACTTGGTACACATGACGTATTTTATTTATTTTATATAAATATTGAGTTAAAAAAAAGATATAAAGTTACAAACTGTTTTGTAACTGCGATTTACAGCCGTGAGGATCCATATGTGTTGTCAATTTTTATTATCTAATTTTAGCACTAAGTAGGTATACTAAAACTACGAGTTCTGTGAGATACATAAGCAATGTTTCAAATCAACCCGAAAAAAAGTCTGGATGCAGCAAGTGCGTTATGGTAGTAAATTTTCATTAAAATGTTTTAATAGCAAACATGTGTGTTTTTTAAGAAAGCAGGCATCAAATTTGGTTACCACTATAACCTATATAGTAAAAACAATGTGCCATGTTTCAACAAAATAACTTTATTGTTTGAAAATGCACAAAAATATCCGAAAGTAAACTTAAAGTGTTCCCGAAAAAACTTGTTTCTTGGTCAACCTTATAGATTAATATCAAATTGAGCTATTCAAATTAAAAGCATTTAATCAAAATTCGCTACCATAATCATTTGCTGCATCACAAATTTTTTTTCTTACAAGCATGCATTATATTTCGACGGAAAATGCAAAAATGCAATAACATAAGGCGTGTTCGATTAAAAAAAAAAAGAAAACTTGTATCCTTAACGACTTATGACCTACCTTGTAATTTTTTTTTGTATCTTGTATAAAAACGGATAAATTGAACTTTATTGATTTTTTACGAAAATTCGACAAAAATTATATACCATTAAGCGATCAACTCTATAGCTAAGACTACTGTCAAAGCATCAGAAAAAGGGTCTATTTGAAATGAAGTTTCTAAAATTATTTTAGTAAAATGAAGGACAATGATGGTTGAAGCTAAGATTGCAGGGTTTGTAAAACATTCTTCTTTAGACATTTTCTTTCCCTAGCCCGTATTAGTTACAGGTTCCTTGCCTAAATGTTGCCAATTATGACGTTTTAAATCGCGACTTGACGTTTTGAGGAAAATTCCCTTTTTTTAAGTGCCTATAACTTTTTTGTCTTTCAACTTATAGAGCTAAATTTTGGTAAATAATTTACCCATAATGTAGTACAAACCTGTGTATCAAATTTAGTTGCCCTTACTTTATTATTTCCGGAGATATAATTTTCTTTCGAAAGTAAACACAAAATTTGCGGAGAAAACCTGGGCCGATTTTCCTGGCTAACGAATTTATCCAAGCCATTTAAAAAAGGAAGGTATTTACCAAATTTAATTAAAATCGGCCCATTAGTTTTTGAGTTATCGGTGTGATATATATATATATATATATATATATATATATATATATATATATATATATATATATATATATATATATATATATAAATGAAACTGACCCCGGATATGTGTTCTAGGGGGCCTAGTTAGTGCGTTAGTGCTCATTTGGAGAAATTTTTTCAAAATGCATAAGTCGGGATCTCCTCATTAGTGAATTTTTTAAAAGAAAATTCACTAAAATTAAATACCTCTGACTTCTATTTCTTTTAACCTAGAGATCTAAATTTCGTTATATAGTATAGCTTTAATAATGGAAATCTGCGTACTAAATTTTTCTGGCTTACAGACTTATCCAAGCGACTGCAAATGAAAGGTACTTACTAAATTTAATCAAGAGCTTTACATTCTTTATGTTTACCACTCTCAGTCATTCCAGAGATCGCAGCATTTAGTGAACGCTGAAAGCCATTTCTTAAACTCTGTGAAATTTCTTACTAAGAACCTCGGTGATTCAGGGGTAAGAACGTGTGCCTTTGAACCGAAGGGTACTGGGTTTGATCCCAGGGTACTCCTTTCACTTTTTCAGTACAAACTGTAAAATTAACATCAACCGAGGTTCTGGCATTGTATTTGAGCAAGTTGAATGTCTGCACGTTCCGCCCTTCGGAGGGGGCGTGAAGCCGTCGGTCCGGTGTCCATGCGATGTTGGGCACGTTAAAGATCCCTACTCTGCTTGCAGAAAGGGGTTCGGCGAAATTTCCAGGATAGTGAGATGAAAGTGCTCCCTAGCGTCGGTGATTGGCCATAGTCGCGGAAATAGGCCGACGTTAAAGAAACAAAACACACACAAACTCTGTGAAATTTCTTACTGAGATTCAACTACACCGTATCACAGACTGCGATGCCAATTCTCACCACAGACTGTGGGGCAGCACCAACACCAACCCACGTGGTGAGGCTCTGTTAGAGTATTTGGCTACAATGAACCTAGAGATATTAAATAGGCGTACAGCGCCAACGTTCATCAATCGTATTCCTCAGGAGGTGACTGACATCACGTTGGCGAGCAGAGGAATTACAGGGGACATATCTAACTGGAGGGTAACGGAACACATATTAATGTCTGATCATCGCATGATCAGCTTTGAACTGGATATGGACCGTGAGAGTACCCCCCACACCACCACCCCCACCCCCGTTGAAATCCAAGAAAGGCCGACTGGGATACCTATGTAACAGGTCCTTGTGGGGCGGCATCGAGCGCCAATGAGAGAAGACTCTCTAGAGAAGCATTGGACAGCGAGGCCGAAGTCCTAGAAGGTACAATAATGGCAGCTTATGAGGCTGCGTCATCACACAGGGGGAACCCACCATAAAGGTTCGATGGTGGAATAGGAATCTCGCCAAATTACGCGGGCTGGCACGAACGGCATTAAACTGTGCCGTCCGGGAATCTGGTGGGGCGGCCTGGGACAAGTTTAAAACTACCAGAAGGGAGATTAAGAAGGAATTACGACGAAGCAAACGAGCCGGTTGGTGGGCGTACTGTGGGGAAGTTAACTCTTACGGACGCAGCTAAGCTGGTAAGGGTGCTCAAACAGGAGTCAATAGGATCATTGAGGAAACCGGACGGGAATTGCACCAACACCACCGAGGAGACCTTGTCTCACCCCTCTGAGGTTCACCTTGCTGGCGGTGGAGGCTGTTAACCCAAGCCGGTGGTCGTGCCGAATGCGGACTGGCAGCTGGCGGAGGAGACAGTCACTGATGGCTCTATAACCTGGGCGGTGCACGAGTTTGCTCCATTCAAGTCCGCAGACTGTGACGGGCTTTTCCCGGCCCTACTCCAGAAGGGCCTGGAAATATTGTTTCCCAATATAAGGGAGGTTTTCCGGGCCAGCTTGACATGAGCCTGGATATGGGGGTGTCTTCATTCCTAAATCGGGAAAGGAGGACTACACGATGGCCAATGCGTACAGGCTAATTAGTATTTCTTTAGAGAATGTCGGACGGCATCCTCCAAGATCTCCTTTCTTGTACACCATATCTTTCTTAACTCTACGGCGAAAAGTATTTGCAGGTACGCTAAAAGTTTTGGAAGCAAGTTTCCAGTCCATCTTCTTTAATTTAAAATTCTTTATGGCTTTACACATATTCTCCTCCTTCCAGCTCTGACGACTAACTTCAAACATCGGTGCGAGTAATCATAAAAAATAACAGTCAGTCAAGAAACTGAATTCTTAATTTTTTTTGAAATGATGGCACCCTATGCCATCATAAAACATGCTTAGGGTGCCATCATATCAAGAAAACATGAAGGTAAACATCCTTCAATTCACTTTAACTAACCTAATATAATATTAAAAATAAGCTATATTTAAGAAGTTTATTATCCTGTTTATGATATGTACCTACAACTTTTCGCAAATTATTATACTCGAGATCACAAATTACTAAGTTGGTATTATAGAAAATATTCTATGTACTCACATAAAATCATAATAACCCATTCCAGCCGTTAGATGCATTAAACTGACATGATGTCGCCACAGTTAACCTATGATGCTCTGAATAATAGCGGGCACTCAACGAACTAACCTAATTTAAATAAATACCGCCAATTTCGAAAGGGTGCCATCATATCAGGTATGCCCTCATATCCACACTTCCCCTAATGCATATGACTCAAGTTTCCAAGAAGCCATAAACTTGAAATTTGGTAAGTATTATACTTTCTGTAGAAACATATAAAAATTAAAAGTGACCTTAATAACGGTTAATTTCTTAATTAAAGTATTGAAGTCGCGACCTCGCCATTAGCTTTTTTTTTCTACTAAAACTTTACAATGAAATATTTTAATGTTAACTAGTTTTTCTGCTAAAAAGCAACTTAGTTTCTTGTATTCTCTCAAACTAGTACGAAGTAAGAAAGCAAAATGCAAAGTGAAAGTTTCCAAGACGAGCAGAAAAGCAGAATAAGGCCATACTTAAAAGTGACATGCAATATCGCAAACATGGTGTTGGCCGAGCCCGGTCATAGGTTTCTCAACCCTTCAGTGTAACACTCTCCGCCTTGTAATTCCCTTTCTACCCCTTTCCGCTCTCTCTTGCGGAGACTTGGCCCACTCTCCTGGACAGACCCTCACATCCAGGCAACACTGAATAATTACTAAGAAGGACGGAATATATTCCTGGAGGGTGACCCCGAGAGACCACTGACTTTGTGCATGTATACGAGTCTACATTTTCCTGTGTTTTATCCCGGATTTAGATTACATTCTTGAACCATTACAACTATGTATTTTATCACAGGCTTGGAATGCTAGAGGGTGATCTGAATGATGTTGTGTTTTCTTATTCACCCAGCTTTACTTCACGAAACTATACAAAAGGAGCATAGAAACAGTACACCTAAAATATGATAGCTCTCTAACATCTGAAAATGCATTTATATGTAGTTTTTTTTAGCAATTAATGAAATATGCTTTAAAATATCGTTTTGTTCACTTTATCAACAAGATCATTGAAAGCGGATAATTTCCACCCTACAAACATGGCAGACGAAAACCTCTGTTTATCCCTTTTGCTACACTTAATATGATAAGTCTTAGACCGATTATTTTTATTAGAACTGTGCCTAAATTAGTTGAAACGGTTAGTCAAAAATGTTTTTCAATAATAAATATAAGCTGCTGCCAAATGATCAATGTCGCATTCAAGAGGACAGATCAATGCAGATGTAATCGCATTAACATGTAATCTATGGAGCACCTAATGCAAGATAACCGTGATTTTATATCTTTGTAGACCTGGACAAATCGTTTGACAATGAAATACCCGTTAGTGCATCAATATTTAGAGTGAGCTATTTAGTAGGATAGAAGTAGAGGGTGGAAGTGAACGGTATTCTCAGTGGTACACGAGCTGTTGAATACGCAGTCCCACAAGAAAGTATACTTGGACCAATTCCTTTCAATATATGCATAAATGATTAGTTTAGTGAATTTTCTTAGAAAAATTCACTAATGAGGAGATCTTACTTTTGAACTTTGAAAACATTTCTTCAAAATGAGCGCGAACTAGGCCCCCTATAACACACAATTTTTATATATTATATATATATATATATATATATATATATATATATATATATATATATATATATATATATATATATATATATATATATATATATATATATATATATATATATATATATATATATATATATATATATTATTAGATAAGTTCGTTAGCCAGGATATTTGGACCAGCTTTTTCGGGAAAATTTTACGTTTCCTTCTGGAAAAAACAAAGCTTTGGCAAGCTGGTTTATGTTGTAAAAAACAAAACCTGCACCAAAATTTAGGTGTCTATGTTGAAAGGAAAAAAGTTATAGGTACTTAACGAAACAAAATTTTACTGCCACTAAAAGTTAGAGAACACGCAATACCAAAATATTGTATGTAATATTGCATAAAATGAATATTGTTTTAGATTTATGCTACATTTCTCATTTGTTAAAATAGTTGCAGAACCTGCCTCTAAAGATCTTAAATATTACAAATAAATAACTTAAGACCATTATCGGTTATCTACCTGTCTTCATTGCCAGAAATTCTAAGTGGTCCAATGGTTAACATCCCCGTCTGATGAGCACAAGGACGCGGGCTCAAATCTCACCGGTGACTGAATTTCTCTTTTAACTTTTTTTAAACTTTTGTTCGTCTTTAATTCCATTTTAACGTTATCTGATCAGATTGTGTATTTCCAATATATTATTTAGCGACTTTTTGTTGAAAATGAAAGATAAGCACTTTTAAGACTTTTAATTCAAGTTTAATAGTAGCTGTTGTTGCCCTTAGTTGGTAAAATCGTGCCACAGTTAACATAGACGTAGAGACTTGTGACACGAGAAGAGGTTGTTTTCTTCTCTACAACAGGATTCAATTTTTACAGCATCCACGGGCAAAATAATTTTCTCTGTGAAGCCACATAAAAAGTATCTAGTTCTGTATTTAGATCACATTTTTAATATTTTTTAATTTATTTAATATATTTCTATTTCTATTAGTTAATTTTCTTGTACAAAATGTTCTTTTAATAGCGAATTTTCTTATAACTGAATTTAATGAATTTTCTTTGAAGAAACGTTTGTTACGAATTTTTGTATGAAAAATTATTCAATTGATGGAACATTTTTTGAACGAAATTAATCGAAAATTAATGGATTTTCCTGCAAAAAATTATTTTATTTCCAATTTTAATTGCAGATTAGGTGTGTAATTTGAATTTTATATATTCTTTTTGCAAAATTTTGTGTAAAAAGATATTTATCCAGTTTTCGCACAAATTTGTTTGTGCTTCGTAGAAATCATTTTTTGTGAGATGTTTTTGTGACATTTTGGTAATTAATGATAAATGTTTAACAAGTTATTATAAAACAAATGTTTACGGATTTTCTTGAAAAATTGTTTGCAAATTTTCATCAAATTTTTGTTGTAGAAAAAGTTTTTGTGAAAAATTATATTTTGGTAGGTGGGTAAATAACTTGAAATGGTTGGTTGGCCAGAAAAATCGGACCAGTTTTAAAATTTATTTTTGTTAGCGGATTTTCTTGTACAAAATGTTCTTTTAATAGCGATTTTTCTTACAAATGAATTTGATGAATTTTCTTTAAAGAACCATTTGAGAATTTTTGTATGAAAGGTTATATATATATATATATATATATATATATATATATATATATATATATATATATATATATATATGTTGATGGAACATTTTTTTAAATGAAATTCGGCGAAAATAAGGTTTGAATGGATTTTCGTGCAAACAAATTATTTTATATTCAATTTTAATTATAGATTAGGTATATAATTTGAATGTTATGTATGCTTTTAGCAGAATTTTGTGTCAAACATATTTATCCAAATTTGATGCCTGCTTTCATTAAGAAAAAGACATATCTGATATTTTTATGAAAATTCACTACCATAACGCACTTGCTGCGTCCAGACTTTCTTATTGAATGTTGTGTTTGAACTGTTAAGTCAAACTATCTCGAAGTCCGCATCGGTGTTGCTCAGGGATTCGTAATGGGACCATTTCTTTTCGTCGTCTATATAGAAATGTTGGACTTTCTATCTGACCAGCGTTCGGCGATAATCAGTAAAACCATACCTCTTGTGTTACGCAGTCTTCAGGCAAGTACTTTAGTTATGAAACTATATTTGTGTGATCAAAAACTTGAAAAGATGGAGCCGGTGAAGTTCCTAGGTCTTGAGCATGACGATACAGATAGCTGGAGTAAACATTGAAGTTACGTTAGCAACAGAGTGAATAGCTTATGTTACCTTATTCGAAATTTAAAACCGATGCTAGATTATAGCTACCTGAGGAGGTTTTATTTTGTATCTGTCCAGTCTCTATTGATATTGGGGCAAATGTCCGAGCCGTGGAAAGTATTTTTTACGAAGAACAGTGTTGTGAGATGACCGCCAACTATAAAGGCTATCCGGAATTCCCCAAACCCAACAACCAGAGCTCCCAAAGGAAGCCGCAAAATTCCTACGCGGCTGCCCCTGGATCTTCCCGACCTGCCCAACCCTTAACAACCCCGAAACCGGCTACATCCAAGCCGAATCCAGCTCCCTCTGCAAAAGCAGCTTCCACTGAAAAAGCAGCTCTCGCCATAGATCAGTCCAGTGCACTTTCCCTTATTACCACGATCAATTTCACACAGCTGAAGTTGGTCGCGGGAAAAGTCCTGAACATTCTCCAAACCTCCCCCGATCTGCTGACGCTGATCACTTCCGCCATCCCCCTAATCCCTGATATCGTGTCAATCTTCCAGAAGTAAATGATTTCTCGAAGAAAGCCACAATCCCTGCAGGTTGCATCGTGGAATGCAAAGGGACTAGCCTGCAAAAGAAATGAGCTACAAGAATTCGCCCAACGCTTAAAAATGGACGTTATTCTAGTCCAGGAAACCAAAATGCGTCTTCAAACCAATTCGAAACTCCCCAACTATACATTGTACCGCAATGACCGCACCACTTCCAGAGGTGGCGGCACGGCAGTGTATGTCAAAACAAATATTGACCATCACCCTCTCAGTACGCCACCTCTGCAAAACATCATGGCTACACAAATCGTAGTCAACACTTCCTCTGCAGGCCCAATAATGCTCATTTCTGCATATAATCCTCCACAAAAGAGAATTCTAGACGCCGACCTAGACCTCTTATTAGATACCAACCAGTCCATAATAATTGCTGGCGTTTTAAACTCCAAACACCCCAATTGGCAATCTCGTAATGCCAACATAAATGGGAAAATCCTCCAAGCCTATGTCGACAACCATGCAAATTGCACGGTTGACGCTCTCCAAATACCTACACACTTCGACAGTGCAGGTCGACCCGACGTGCTCGACAAAGTAATCATGTCGAACACCACCCTTCTCCATGATATAACAACCCAAAACTACCTCTCTTCGGACCATAACCCAGTCATATTGCAGCTCAACGATGTCAGTGACGAACCCTCCCTCCCAAGGAAAAAGGTACTGTGGCCAGTTTTCACATATCACCTTAAAAACACCCTTGCCAATATTCCGGTTATCCGCAGCATCCCCGAACCCGAGGGCGCAGTGGATAATCTCCAGTTCAGAATTCAATGTTCTATTGAACAAGCATCAAGGACGTACCCCGTCCAGATCAATCTGCGACCATTTCCGTCCAGTATCAGGGAAATGATACTCGAAAAGAACCGCGTGCGTAGACTAGCTCAACGCACCGGAAACCCCACCGACAAACGAGACGCAAACAGACTCATCAAACAAGTACGATCCGCCCTACAAGAACTCCGCAACAATCGTTGCAGGATATCCCCACTTTACGGCCGTAACGGTGTCGTATACACGGATGCGGAGAAAGCTACTGCATTCGCAGATCATCTGGAGTTGCAATTCAGCCCGAATTATAACAACGTTGATCTGTTGCAAGTAGCAAGAACGCACCGTTATGCCAGGAGTGCGCTTAGCGCCACTCCAGACACTACTATCGAGCCCACAACTTTCGAAAAAGTTTCCCAAATAATCAAATCATTAAAAAATATGAAAGCTCCGCCATGCTGCGATTTCAACACTTTCCTTCCATGTGGAAACTTGCTGATATTATCAACATCTCGAAACCCGGCAAAGATCAGCTGTTCCCTCAGAACGACGGGCCCCTTAGCCTACTACCAGTCATCGGCTAAATCTCCGAAAAGCTGATTCAGAAAAGGCTAGCTTCATTCATCTCAGAAAATCATATCCTCCCGGATGAGCAATCGGATTCAGACACCAGCACTCCACCACAGACCAAGTCCGAAGGATTTAATAAAAACAAGTCAACTGGTGCAATATTTCTTGACATTGCTAAAGCCTTCGATAGGGTTTGGCATGCGGGCCTCCTAAATAAACTTCTATCATTTAATTATCCTCTCCTTCTGATTCTGCTAAGCAGGTCATACCTGAATCAGAGGAAGTGCCAGGTCAAACATGTAGGAGCCAGATCTAGAACATACTCAGCCACAGCTGGTCTCCCGCAGGGTTCTGCTATCTCCCCTCTGCTGTACAATATATTTGTCGCAGACATTCCGACAGCGCCCCTAAACGTGACATACGCACTGTACGCAGACGACACTACCATCCTCAGCAGCTCCACCCAGCAGAGGATAATAACCGAACGACTTCAGACCGCCGTAGTCGAGCTGCAAGCATGGTATAGGTAATCCCTTCTACCCATAAACCCCCATAAATGTTCAGCTGTCCTATTTTCCAAGAGAAGACACACACCTCACGAACACGTATCATTAGACAACCGTCTAATTCCCTGGCAAGATTCCGCCAAATACCTCGGGATTTTCTTCGACAAACACTTAACATGGCGCCCTAATGTCGATCGCGCCCGAAAAAAAGCCTCGATGTTCATCTCGAAGCTGTTCCCACTTCTAAATATAAATTCCAAATTGTCCATGAACAATAAGTTGCTCATGTACAAAGTCATCTTCCGGCCAGCCTTGACCTATGCATCACCTGCATGGGCCACCGCGGCCGCAACACACATCAAGACCCTTCAAATCATCCAGAATAAAATTCTGAGAATGGTTTCCGGAGCGCCATGGTTTGTCAGAAACAGTCAGATTCACTCTGATCTGGAAATGCCTTCGATACTTGAGTTTATCAACTAACCACAAATCAGTTCGCAAAAGCAGCTTCTCACCCAACTGCTCTTCTCCGTAGTGCCACCGCCTACGATGAGCAGCTTCCACATAAGCATAAGCGTCCAACGCTTATACTTACCCGCTAACGCCCCCGCGGCAAAAACAGAATGCAAACATTCAAACCCAAACGTCATTGTGTGAAATCTTTCCGACGGAGGTATGGACTAACGTCCGGTACTCCATGGGAGGGAGTTTTAGTGAGTAGGTGTACTAAAAGTACGAGTCTCACAGTACCTCGATACCCCATGGCACCACGGTGTCGTGAATGAGGTCTGCATGAGGCATATTTCCCTCCTGTAGCAAAAAAAAAAAAAATGAAATGCTTAGTACCTAACTGCTGATCCTTTGGAATCCTGCTATCTGTCTAAGTACGAGACTTGAACCCGCGACCTCATACACCAAGTTAATTTTTTTATACTTACGTTACTTAGAGTAAAGTTAAAAATAGATAAAAAACGAGTTGTAGTTTGCTAACCGAAACAGAATTTTTGTACCACAAACAACATGCCATTATCAAATCTATTATCGCTCACTTAAAATGCTTGTTACTCGTTCTCAAATAGTTAAGAAGTAAACCTGAAACAAAAGCATCGTATTATTAGGTCGTTATAATAGAATTCACCGTAGGAAGTTATGTGAATAATAAATTAGGGGTCCAGGAGGCGAGAGGCGAGTTACTGGGCAAGTTAGTGAGCGAGGGGGTTCCGGGGGGTTACAAGGAAGGGTGAGTGGAGACCGGGAGTGGGTGGTGAGCTGGGCGCCATCGTCGTCCGGTGGCGCGGACACCCCGAGTTTCGCCTCCGGTTACAGTCCGGGTTTTGATTAACGATTCATATTCAAGATTACGTCTTGCTTTGTTCAGCTTCATTATACTGTCTTTGTCGCTCCCAATTTACGTGCTGGATGTTCACCAGAATACAAGTAATTGCGCCACTACCATCTACTAGCCAATAACAATACTGTTTCAAACTATACTTGTTACTAGCACTAGCTAAAAATGGTTTTAAAAGTTTTCACTCTCTAATTAGTAGGTAGAGACAGAAAGATTTGATGCTTCCGAATATTTATTTATTGTACAAAACTCGATTATCTACGTGGTTTTGTTACCTTGGATTATAAAACAAACAATGGACATTTATATTGAAAATAATTCTGCTCGCCTTCACGTCTACTTTGCAAAAATCAGTTACTTATTTTCAGAGTGTTCTAGAATGGAAATAGACCCGACCAAAGAACAAAAAAAAAAAACGGTGTCAGCTCTTAAAACGTTAGAATAAAGCAGACTTAAGAAAATAGTTCGTTTATCTGCTTTTAATACCTGGAAAAGAGATTCCATAAGGTGATTGAAAACTACTGTTTTATATAATGAGAAGAGCTGAACTGAACATTTCTATCAATCTATACAAAAATCAGAGTAACGTATCATATATTAACAAATATAAAATTAAACATCAGGAAAAATGTAAGGCAGGTACAGACCAATTTACCTTGTCACAAATCTAAGTAAAATTTTTCACAAACTTGTAAAGAGGGGATTAACAAAGCTCTTGAGGAAATATAGTATATCTGAACAGCAATTTTGGTTTCAAGACAAAGAATCTGCTATTGACGCTCTGGACTAATTATACGCTCTTTGCTCTGTCTCTTTCTCTCAGGATCTGGTGAAGGTGTTTGATAAAGTGTGCACACAACTTTTAAGCAAACTAAACAATTAGGATTAGAGGAAACGTGTTGGAAATGTATAGATAATATCTAGGTAATAGAAAACAATGTGTAAAGATAGGTGATGTAGTAAGTAGAGAAGAAGTGGTAAATTATGGTGTTCCGCATGGTATGGTGTTGGGGCCTGTTTTGTTAAGTAGATATTTAAATAACACATTGACTCTTGTAACCGCTGGCAAGGTGATTAGCTTTGCAAACGATACGCCAATTTTTTACACGAGTGACACTTTCAATTACCTAAGACTGTGGCAAGTAAACTGATAAAAAATATATACGATAGCAAGATGCTAACGATCAATTTCAAGAAAACATTTTACTTACCGCTAACGTGATATAGTTGCAATCCTCCTGGTCAGGTCAGTCAGGTCAGCAAACTAATTAACCTGTAATTGCACTGGCAATTTTGAGAAAAACAGTTTTGAGGGTAGTAGGCTATGAAATCCAATACCAGAAACAAATGACAAAAAAAAGTGTTCAAAAAGCAGTAGGCCATGGAGTCTAACAATAGAGTTCTACTTTTAACATAATTCCGTAATGATTCACGACAAAAAAATAGGAACTTTGAGTACACCAATGAATTGGCCCATTATTACAAATGATATTTTACATTACAATATTATCCTAAAAAATTGTTATAACTGAATTAAATAGGTGAAGCTAGTAAATAACTAAATTTACTAACAGAACTCAATAAAAAGCAGAATAATGATTTACGCTTTTGAAAATTGTTTGATTTTTAAACGTAAGTGAACTGAAAAACAACAGAAGAAAGGTTGCTATGGATATAACACTATCGCGACACTTAAGAATACTGCCATTCTTAATTATCTAAACAATTTCAGGTGTATTTAACACGTTGCTTAATATATATATATATATATATATATATATATATATATATATATATATATATATATATATATATATATATATATATATATATATATATATATATATATATATATATATATATATATATATATATATATATATATATATATATATATATATATATATATATATATATATATATATATATATACTAAATAGTTATATTCCTCTTTATTTTAAATATTATTTAACAATATGTTCAGTAATAAATAATATTTTGACATGTTGGAATGTTATATTCGTTCTAACCGAAATACTGAGGCAGCTACAAATTCATATCAAAACAACTACCGAGAAGACGACAGCCAAACACTAGAATATTTCGCAGGATAGTGACCAATCTATTGAACGACGGTAGCTTCCACGCAAAGAAACTAGCAATGCCTAGAAATGAAGAAAGAAATAATGCCGTCTTATATGTTTCAAACGAAAACCCTCCGCAATCTGTTCGGTTGATGGTGAACAGATTGACGTTCCAAAAAGTACGGTACACCGTGTATTAAAATAAAGTCATTACCATCCATACAAACCTACAATCGTACAAGGCTTAAATGTTGACGATTACCCTAAGCGACTTCAATTCTGCAGATGGTATCAAGGACAATGTCAGCAAGATGAAAATTTTCATTTGAAAATAATATGGACTGATGAATCCAGATTTACAAATTAATCGCCATAATAGGCATTATTGCGCAAATGGAAATCCCCATCTAAAGGAAGAAAGACGATTGCAAGACAGATTTGGTATTAATGTTTGGTGCGGCTTATTAGGTAAAAAACTGTTATTTTTATTTGTAGATTAGACAGCTAATTTAGAAAAAAATCAGGTAACTTCATTGTTGGTCCATTCTTTTCTAAAAGTAATTTAAGTGGGGAAAGGTATCTTAATCTATTGAGAAATGATATCTTACCAACAATTAGAAGAGTTCATGCTAATGTAGACAATATTTGGTACCAACAAGACGGTTGTCCAGCTCACAATGCTAGGATCGTCAAATAATTTTTGTACCAAAATTTTAATAATCGTGTTATTTGTAACAATGGGCCGGGTCATTGGTGTGCTCAAAGTCCTGATATAACACCGATGAATTTTTATTTTTGGTGTACTCTGAAGAATGATGTATATAAATTCGGTCCACCACAAAATATCAATGAATTACGAAACAGAATCACAGAAGGTATAAACCATATTAACCAAAACACCCTCACCAGAGCTTGCAGGCATGTTTCAAAAAGATGTATAAAGTGCATTGAACAAAACGGTGGCCATTGTTAACAATTTTCTATTTAGTGTATTTTTAAGTTTCTATTTTATCATTTGTTCAGTTCCGTTTCTAATTGTTTTGTAGAGTTTAAGTTTCTATTTGTTATTGCCGAGTTTCGTTATTAAACTGTTTCAAATAATATTACCTAGCATTATTACCTAATTAAGTATTGTAAATTAAATCACAATATTTTTTATCGTGAATCATTACGGAAAATTATGTTAAAAGTAGAAGTCCATTGTTAGACTCCATGGCCTACTGCTTTTTGAACACTTTTTTTGTCATTTGTTTTCTGGTATTGGATTTCATAACCTACTATCCTCAAAACGATTTTTCTCAAGATTGCCAGTGCAATTACAAGATTTCGCAAGCATGTTGTACATCATTGGAAAGCTCTTTTCACAGGCTATCACATCCAATATGGTTGCCATAATAAAAATAAACGCTGATACATGTAGATCAAAAACAAACGACAATCCAAATTTGAGAATAGCACAAAAAGATTACTCTGTAAAAAGTGTCCTGATAATGTGCAAGTCTTAGACATGTCAGATCAACGCCTACTTAGATATTGAAGAAAAAAGAAATCGACAAATTTTGTTTTTTTAAAAATAACTCGAAAACGAAAAGAGGCGGGGCAAAATACAAGTCATATTTGGAACGAGCATGAAATTCTACAAAACATTGCTAATTTACCCGTCTCCCTATCTCTAATAATAACAGAAATAGCAATACATTCCCATCCAGTTTGGGACAGACCGTAAATATATATATATATATATATATATATATATATATATATATATATATATATATATATATATATATATATATATATATATATATATATATATATAAACATGTAAAATTGAAACTGACCCAGATATGTGTTCTAAAGGACCTAATTGGAGCTCATTTAAAGAAACTTTTCAACATTTGAAAATCGATATCACCTCATTAGCGAATTTTTTAAAGAAAATTCACTAAAAGGAAAAGTGAAGTTAATTTTTAATTCTAAAATATTTGTAAACTAATAGTTTATAAAACTGAAAAAATGGTTTGTTCTGTCTTAGATTTTAAAACATTTAAGACCTTCATTTTTTCTGTCACTTTGATATATCTATTTATTTATTAATAACGATATTTGATTTCAGATATACAGATACGGACACTTCGCTTATTAGACTTTAAGCTTTGCTGAAATAGTGTTCTGTACTATATGGAAGCAGAAGGCTTTATGGTATCCACTTTAGCGAAGGACCGAAAGCATTGCCGGGAACGCAGTGTGGGTACAGTGGGGCGATCTGGATACCCTCCTCTCTAGTCATTACCAGAGAGCTCTTGATTGCGCTGACCACAGCCACCCAACTCAGACATCGCCAACAGAAATTTACCAACTTGTCCTCTCACACAACTCCTTCCTGGTGTCCTTGCAGGATGCTGTGCCGTACATTAAGTTCCAAAGTAAGTTTTAACCAGAGAAATGTCTCATTTAGTAATGTAAGGTTGAGACATTAGCAAATTTTTAAAAATTAACTTTATTGAAAATTAAGTATCCTTGATTATATTATTTTATTTATAATTATTGATTATAATTACGTTATAAATAAAGAGCAAAACGCAATTATCTTGTTACAAGATATCAGTTGTATATTTGTATGTCTTGATAGATGTTTCGTAGAAAATGTGCTTACTTGTAGTTAAATTACTGACGTACGTGTGTTTTGTTTTGCTAAAATCCTATATATTAATGTTACGAATTATTAGGTCGTCAAAAATTTTGTTCTTTAAAAATTATTTTTTTAAAATTAGAGTTTTGACTTTGAGAACTGGCTCATTCACTCACTGTCAATCTTTAAAGTGAACAAAGATGCATTTGACCTTGCTGACTATATATATATATATATATATATATATATATATATATATATATATATATATATATATATATATATATATATATATATATATATATATATATATATATATATATATATATATATATTACATACAGACTTGGAGACTACTTCTCTGGCTTCACTGTTGGTTTTCGTTGGTGAAGGACGTAGCCAGCGCGCAAGCTAACTGGAGCAAGAGGCCCTTATGAATTCTGGATGTTCTAGGATGTTCTTCAACGTTTATGTGACCATAGTTTCGCTGCTTGACAGCATTCTCAGACAGATTAAAATTTAATTAGTACGAAATCATGACAACTACAAACAAAGATATATTGCGATGTTTTGATCAAAAATTTTTATCAAAATGAAAATAAAAAATGAAACACAGATGACAGATGAGGCTTTCAAAATGTCTACGTGGTGTATGTCAATATTTAACATAAAAATAGAACTAGCCTATAGTAACTATGATAACAGTTATAACAATAAAATAACTAAACAATAACAGTATAAAAGCAGTCTCTATACAACGAAAATATCGACATACATCAACTCATTATCTTATTACAACTTTTTTGAAAGAATAGTTAAATTTATTTTCTTTGACTTATTTAATTAGAAAGAAGAATATCCAAGAAAGGGGGATTCATTAAATCAGTTTGCTCGTTTAAAACAAGGTAGCTATTGTCGTGTGTGTGCTTTTTGACTTCCAAAGCTTCAAAAAAGTCTAGTTTACGCTTGTAATTATAAAAATGTTGTGGTTGTATGCGGTTATTTACTGTAGGTCTATGTTTGGCATCAATAAATTTTTGCAAATGTAGATTTGTCAGCGTGCTTATTTCTAAATGCAGAAATATGTTCTTTGTATCGGGTGTTAAAATTTCTAGAAGTTTGACCTATGTAGATTGCGTTACAATGTGTACAAGCTAATTTGTAAACTCCAGCTTTTGTCAGGAAACAAGATTTTTCTTTAGCGTTAAATAGTAAATCACGCGTCGTGTTGTAAGATTTAAAGGCTACCTTTGTATTTGTACAGGTATTAAAAATTTTTGAAATGTTTTCTGAAATGGTTCCAAAATAAGTTATCGAAACGGATCTGTTGTCTTCTTTGTCTCTAATATTTGGATAAATTAAATTAATCGCTAATTTGTATTCATTTCTCTCGATCATTTTATCTATTATTTTAACAGAGTAGCCATTATTAAATGCTGTTTGCTTAATTATTGAAATTTCTTTTTCAAAATTGTTTTGTGACATGGGTATTGAAAATGCACGATGTATCATAGAATGGTAGGTTGACAGCTTTTGTGAACAAGGGTGCCATGAATCGTATGGTATGGTTGTGTCAGTGTAAGTTGGTTTCCTATATATTGAAAAATCAAAGGAATTATTTTCTAACTTTCTAATTGTTAAGTCTGTATGTAGTATGGACAAGTTTCACCAAGTAATGGCAACAACAACTAATGAATATATATATATATATATATATATATATATATATATATATATATATATATATATATATATATATATATATATAAATTGAAACTGACCCCGATATGGGTTCTAGGGGGCCTAATTAGCGCTCATTTGAAGAAATTTTTTCAAAATTCAAAAGTCGCGATATTTTTAAAGAAAATTCACTAAAAGCTAATTTTCAGCTAATATTTTCCACAAAAAATACTTTAAAAAATGTGTTAGGTATCCTAAAAGATAAGGAGAAAACCAATAAGATGTCAAGGATCTATGAAATATGTAGTGAAAATGGTAAATTTGAACATGTTGGACACTTAAACTAAAAGACCTATTGAAGTTTACCAATTAGTACAATTTGGATATAGAACTACAGATAGGTCATGCGTTGCCCGGTACATTTGGTACAATCATGCAGATAAAGAAAATCTTAAGCTAATTAGACATGTTAGATAATCGCGACAATTACACGCTTATGAAAGCATATATTATACCTTTAAAACTACTCTATGGAATTCATTGTTCGACTAATGTGCTAAAGTGCCGAAACTACGTGAGAACAAGGATACTGCAATTTTAATAGAGGGACTCCCGATAAACATAAGCGGAAAATTTGTTTGGGATCCTCTTACAAGCGTCGATTATCTGTCACCTAAAATAAATACAATATAAGTTGTTAACTGTTTAGATTATTCATCATCCAATGACGGCAACCTTCAGTATTTAGCGACTTACGTTCTTAAATTTAGTACAAATAATAATAGATATGATTATTTTAAGTAAAGCCTGTAAAACGGAACTTTAATGAGTTAATAGTAAATATTAGCTCTAGGTAGTTAATAAGTTTCTATTGTCTTGTCTGGGGTGTGAAACGTTCCTTATAATGGCTCAGTCTGCGATGTTGAAAGCTCTGAAGAGAGAAAAAAAAGTTTTTAGAGGTAGGATAATTTTAAGTATATTCATCTGCAGAAAAAAAAAAGTGTATAGGTGATCTAACGACTTCAGGAAAGGGTAGCAGAGGAGGGTCATAATGTGCTAATGGCTGATGAAAGCCACAGCCAATAAATCTAAACACACACACATGACTGTAACCTTGTTTGTGGAATGATCGTCAGGTCTTAAAAACAAACTTTAAAAAATATTAAACTGACCTCATATTAGGCAAAAAGCGAAAATAACTTCATTCAAAAGACAAAAATTAATTTGAATGAAATGCTATTATATGCGCTATCTACTTATATGTTTGAAGTAGTGCTGGGAATTTATCCGTTTGTGTATTCGAATATTCGTTCCGAAAGCTTCACGATATTCGATTTATTAGAGTATTCGAATATTCGTGGAGTATTCGAATATTCGTGGAGTATTCGAATATTCGTGGAGTATTCGAATATTCGTGGAGTATTCGAATATTCGTGGAGTATTCGAATATTCGTGGAGTATTCGAATATTCGTGGAGTATTCGAATATTCGTGGAGTATTCGAATATTCGAATATTAGTCGAGTATTCGAATATTCGAATATTAGTCGAGTATTCGAATATTCACAGAATATTCGAATATTCGCACAGTAATAAACACTCCTTTAACCCCATGAATGTGTCTCATTATCATTTTTTGAATCTGTCTCTGTTTCCTAGAAAATTAGCTATTTAATTCTTAACTTTCAAATAATTCCGGAAATGTTTCATTGTTTATTTTAGAAAAATTAACGACGTTTATAATGTCGGTTTCATTGTGCTTATCACAACAACAGTTAGGTTTTTAGTCATATTTACGTTATTTGCAAGTAGATATATAAATAAATAAATAAATCTGCATCCCGTGTATTTGCATTTTAAGCTGATAATGTGCTTAGTTAGAAAAATATGGCTAATTTATAATTTATAATAGATGGTGTACATATTACATATTAGTAATTTATGATGCCAATAACGACATTCCATTCGCCGCAGTTATCGATATAAATTTTATATTTTTTTAACAGAACATTCTGTATATTGTTACCTATTTGAATGCAATATTTCCTTTCGAGTTCAATAATATAGCACAATTGATACATAAAAATCATGCGTTGCTGAGTTATTAACCATTTTATCCAAGACCCAATAGCATTCGCACGATTACACATTGACAGGACAGAAGTCACAATATTGGTGCCGGTGCTTTTGAGTAGTGCTGGTAATTTATCCTTTTGTGTATAGAATATTCGTTCCGAAAGCTTTACGACTATTCGAATTATTCGAGTATTTGAATATTCGTGGAGTATTCGAATATTCGTGGAGTATTCGAATATTCGTGGAGTATTTGAATATTCCAATATATTCGAATATTCGAATACACTCTTGTTGAAATAATTCGTATTCGAATACTCGAATATTCAAACTATTCGTATTCGATTCCCAGCCCTAGTTTGAAGTCGGTGCCAAGTCACTTAGGCAGTAGGTAGATAGGCTAGGTCCACTCCCGCCACATCGAAAGATTCTCCGCGCACGCGATGGAATGCGTAAGCTTGGGTTGGTCTTTGATCATTAACAACATATTTAGGTAGTTAATTAGAATTATAAGCCGTTATTAATTAAGCTGTTTATATCGCTATGTTTTATTGTGTTTCGGACTTGGCACCGTCTTCAAACAGATAAGTATGTAGTGCATATAATAATATTTCATTTACACTCATTTTTGTCTTTTGAATTAAACCTGTAATCTAGTTATTTTTCCCTTTTTAGTCCTATTTTGAAGTCGGTTTAATTTTCTTTTTAAAGCTTGTTTATTTTTACATTTTTAGTGTAAATATACATACCTACGTTGTGAGTATGAGCAAACTACTAAAATATAATCAAAGTCCCATATTACAGTAGAACTTTAAGTTACATAGATTATAAGGGGATATTTACTTATTTATTAATTAAAACTGCTCTGAAGATCTCTACAAGATATCGAAAATAGTCAAAACACCAAAAAAATAGCTTATCAACGCTGAAATTTAAAATTAAAATATCGTCCACAGAATAAAAAAAGCTCTTTAAAAAACGATTTTAAAGCAAGCTTTAATTACCTGAGGCTGCTCAAATTTTTGACGCTGTCAGGTAAATGATTATATAAGCGTATTGCAGTGTTGCGAGGTGCCAGATTTATCTGTTCGATCCTATAAGGGGGAACATACAAATCTTTAGCCTGTCTTGTTTCATACACTGTAATATTACCGGAGGTACTAAAAATTGCAATATTTTTTCTGACATAACAAAGCGCCTCAAGCATATGTAGGCACGTCACTGTTAAAATACCATACCGTATAAATAATGGTCTACAAGATGCGGAAGACGGCAGGCCAAACCTGGTGCGGCCAATTCTCTTCTGCATCAACAGAACCCTCCCCAGATGCACACAGCCGCCCCAACACAGCTAACCATATGCCAGGAGACAGTTGACATTACCATAGTAGCATGTCAACAACGCCTGAGTACTCAAGGAATCCCTCAGCTGCAGCAACGTGTAATTCCTAGATGCAAAAGAGGCCACCACATGGTCAACATGGACATCCCATGATGAGTTAGAATCCAGATGAAGCCCCAAAAACTTTACACACGTGCCCTGTCTTATTGAACCGTTATCAGATCTCACATATAGGCTCAGATTCGGATGCTCACCCACCGGAGAAAAAAGAAGCATTTCAGTCTTCTGCGTGTTAAGAACCAGACCATTTCGCGAACACCAGGCTGACACCTGAGACACACACACATTAGCTGCAGCACCAAGCTCTTCAAAACTTTCCCCTGAGATTGCAGCAGTGGTGTCATCTGCGTACAAAGTTAAGTGGTAGTGTTGAAGATCATAAGCAACATCGTTAAGAAAAATTGTAAACAAAACAGGGCCCAATATACTGCCCTGCGGCACGCCGCTCGACACGGCTGAAAATCCAGATATATAGTTCTTACCTGAATGTCGTATCCTGACAGCCTGACTTCTCCCAGACATGTAGCTTTTTAGCCATAAATATGCATTTCCTCTAATGCCATAATGCTTCAATTTTTTCAATAAAAGGGAATGGTTGACCGCATCAAACGCTTTCGATATGTCGAAGAACAGCCCGGCGGATTTGGACCCACTATTTATGTCATCAAGACTGTCAGGTAAATGCTATGCACGATTTCCCTGAGATGTCATACTCAGATCATGACTTGGTGAAAACGGGACCACCTCAGGAGTATACCATTTCAAACAAAAGAAAGATGTTTTAAATTGGTCCATAATTGACGAAAATATCGGTAAACATACACACAGGCGAACATAGAACCTCCTCCTCTTTTGAATTCGGTTAAAAATGTGTTGTGAATTTGGTCCTGCAAAGTGTACTCATCACGGGTTCCAATCTTCAATTTTTTATTATATTTTATTATAATACATTGTGTATTTTTGTATGTTCGACGCTCTTTAATCGAGTCAGGTGATCACTATTACAAACCTCCCTTAACGATTTATTTTAGAAAACACTATTAGGTAACAAATAAACCCTTATATACTTTAGTGTGTCTGCGCACGTGTTTATTATATACTTTATGTATATTTAACTGGTTCAAGTTAATTAAAGCATATATGTAGCGGTAGAGTTGTCGTTTGGATTAGCGTTGTTGGCAAATTGTGACCCCCATGTCGGACCGGTCAGTCTGGTAGCTGCACCGGGTGGTCAGCACAGTCACCTGGCCACCGGGTCACAGGTCACGCGTATACACGGGAGTGAGCACGCCGCAAAAGCCCTAATACTAGTCAACTGTCAACACATTACCGATATTAATCATAAAATGTACCACAACTTTGTCAACCTTTAGTAAACAGACGTGAATCGAGTTTTAATTGATGTTTCTTCAAGAAAAAGTCAAGTTTTACTCTTAAATTTCGCTAAGATCAATAACATTGGAAAGCGGCGAGTGTCGAAAGTGATATGTAAATTAAAAGTGGCGTGGGTCTACATATGTAGGTATATAGGATCATTCCAAAGGACCTTTCTACCTGCGAAGGGACATATGCAAATGGTTTGGGATTTGGCAATGGTCAGTATTTTAACGGTTATTTTGTATCCGCTCTATAATCATACGCTCAGTTTACAATACAACTCAGGTAAAATTTATAGATTGTCATACCAGCTGTTCGTAAATTATATATTTTTCGAAATATTTGTTACGTAATGCTTCTTTTAATTTGATATCAAACGGGAAAGTTAAAATATATTTTTTGCCAAAAGCTGGAATTTACTAATTAACTTGTACACACTGCCTCGCAGTCTGCATTAGTCCAGCTTCTAGACGCTTAAACTGTCAAAACAAAGAATTCAATTTCGCCTACACAGGTGCCCATTACTTACCTACCATTTTCACTACCTATCATAGATCCTTGACATTTTATTGGTTTTCTCCTTATCTTTTAGGGTACCTAACACATTTTTACGAGTATATTTTGTGGAAAATATTAGCTGAAAATTAGCTTTTAGTCAATTTTCTTTAAAAAATTCACTAATGAGGAGATCCCGACTTTTGAATTTTGAATACATTTCTTCAAATGAGCGCTAATTACGCCCCCTAGAACACATATCGTAGACAGTTTCAATTTTTATATGTATATATATATATATATATATATATATATATATATATATATATATATATATATATATATATATATATATATATATATATATATATATATATATATATATATGTAGCATACCGATAATTCAGAAAATTATGGATCGATTTTGATTAAATTGGGTAAATACCTTCCTTTTGTAAGTGGCTTGGATAAGTTCGTTAGTCAGGAAAATCGGCCCAGGTTCTGCCTGAAAGTTTTGTAAACCCTGAAGACCTAGCTTCGACCGTCATTGTCCTTCATTTTACTAAAATATTTCCAGAAAACTCATTTCAAAAAGACCATTTGTCTGATGCTTTGGCAGTAGTCTTAGCTATAGAGTTTATTGTTTAATGGTGTCGTATTTTCGTAAAAAATTAATAAAGCTCAATATATCCGTTATTATACAAGATACGAAAGAAAATTGATTACAATAATTCTAGGGTGTCTTGAGCTACATCTTAAAAAATTATTTCTACAATCACAGGGTGGCCCATAAGTCGTTGGTGATACAAATTACCTTTTTTTTTTAATCGAACACGCTTTATGTTATTGCATTTTTGCATTTTCCATCGAAATATAATGCATGTTTGTAAGAAAAGCAATTCTGGATGCAGCAAGTGCGTTATGGAAGTAAATTTTAATTAAAGGTTTCAAATTTGAATAGTTCAATTTGCTATTAACCTATAAGGTTAACCTAAAAACCAGTTTTTTCGGGAACACTTTAAGTTTACTTTCGGACATTTTTGTACATTTTCAAACAATAAATTTATTTTGATGAAATATGGTATATTGTTTCTACTATATATAGGTTATAGTGATAACCAAATTTGATGCCTGCTTTCTTAAAAAAACATACATATTTGATATTAAAAACATTTGTATAAAAATGCACTACCATAACGCACTTGCTTTGTCCAGACTTTTTTTTAAATATGCTATTAAGAACCCTCGTGATTTGCGGGTCAGATGGTGAGCAGACACACTTTTTGTGTGCTATCTCTTTTCTGAGGGTCGTGGATTCCGCTCATATTTTGTGTTCATTAATACATTTTTTCACTAGAGAAACAGAATGTCCGTTATTAGTGAATTTTTATTTTAAAAAAATCACTAATAGAGAGGTATCGATGGTGAGACTTTGCAAAATATTTGTCTAATGTGCGTGAACTAGGACCCCTAGAACCGGGATCAGTTTCAATTTTTATATGTATACAGGGTCGCTGATAAGTCTGGAAACGGTCGATTATCCGGGAAAATATACAAGGTGTCGAAAAAAGTTTTATACAAAAGTTTTTGGGTTCTTCAATGTCTACTAGGCGGTGATAATTTTATTTATACAGGGTTGGTCATACAGGCGTGGCACACCAATATTAATTTTTCTTTAATGGAACACCCTATATATTATTCGATATTTCAATCTTTCTCTTAATTTTGAGCAACATTTATGAGAAGCATAATGTACCTAAACTCAATCGTTTCCGGGTAAAAAATAAATAAAAATAAACGCTACTGTTTTTAAAATCTATTGGATGAAGAACAAAAATAAATGAAAAGTAGAATATCTCTTGAAAACAATCTGTGAGTGTGAAAAGAACCGGTTGCGATGTTTTTAACATTGTTTGGAATCCCAAGATAAGATAAGATGCCCATAAGAAACGCAGTATTATTCTTTTGTTTTAAAATGTTTCCAGGACAACGAATGTCAAACATTCATTCAGTGTCAACAGTTTTGAAACATTAGTAATTTAGTGTCAACAGTTTTTGTGCAAAATGGCAAGTTTAAGTGAAACCGAACGTATCGAAATTTTAATGATGATAGGGTACGGTGATAGAACACGAAGTTTTGCTCAAGTGGTGATTATGTTCAATGAGTTGCATCCTGAGCGGGAATCGATCTCCAAATCCACAGTTTCGAAAACTTTGCATCGTTTTCACGAAACTGGCGGTATCAAGGATAAACCTAGAACTGGAAGGCCAGTAACCGTTACAAATGAAGAAAATTCTTTGAATGTAATATTGGATGTGGTGGAAAATCCGAAAACTTCGGCACAGCAATTGGCTTTAAATCACAATATGAGTCGATATTCAATTCAAAAGATTACGAAGCGGGAAAAGTTCCGTCCATATAAAATTCATTTATTGCAAGAACTGAGTGAAGACGATTTTGATCGCAGAATCGAGTTCTGTGAACTTATTATGGAGAAGTTACGCCAAAATTTTAACTTTGCCAACCACATTTTGTTTTCCGACGAATCTACATTTTGTTTGAATGGACAAGTCAACCGACACAACTGTACTGGTCAGACGAAAACCCACATTGGATGGAACAAATTCACACCCAAAGACCGCAAAAAGTAAATGTTTGGTGTGCTATTATTGGTGGACATATCATAGGACCTTATTTTATACACGGTAATTTGAACTCTGCTCGATATTTGACACTTTTGCAAGAATCAATTGTTCCAGACGTTAGTCGATTATTTCCGAACAATAACGACCCAAATCTACCAGCGGAAGAAATATGGTTTCAGCAGGATGGGGTACCCCCTCATTTTGGAATTGAGGTACGGGAATATCTGAATCAAACCTTTCCTGGCAGATGGATAGGGCGCAGGGGAACTATTGAATGGCCAGCTAGGTCTCCCGACATGAGGCCGCTTGACTTTTTTTGTGGGGTCATGTAAAAAATTTAATTTACCAAAATAGACCGCAGAATATTGAAGAGTTGCAAGCAAGGATTGTGCATGAAATTAATAACATTCCTCAAAACGCTCTTGTAAATGCAGTGCAATGTTTTGTTAAGCGAATTCATTATTGTCAGGAGGTCAATGGAGAACACTTTGAACATCTTATAAAATAGGATTCCAAACAATGTTAAAAACATCGCAACCGGTTCTTTTCACACTCACAGATTGTTTTCAAGAGATATTCAACTTTTCATTTATTTTTGTTCTTCATCCAATAGATTTTAAAAACAATAGCGTTTATTTTTATTTATTTTTTTACCCGGAAACGATTGAGTTTATGTACATCATGCTTCTGATAAATGTTGCTCAAAATTAAGAGAAGGATTGAAATATCGAATAATATATAGGGTGTTCCATTAAAAAAAATTAATATTGGTGTGCCACGCCTGTATGACCAACCCTGTATAAATGAAATTATCACCGCCTAGTAGACATTGAAGAACCCAAAAACTTTTGTATAAAACTTTTTTCGACACCTTGTATATTTTCCCGGATAATCGACCGTTTCCAGACTTATCAGCGACCCTGTATATATATATATATATATATATATATATATATATATATATATATATATATATATATATATATATATATATACATACATACATACATACATACATACATATATATATATATATATATATATATATATATATATATATATATATATATATATATATATATATATATATATATATATATATATATAAACAACTGATAACTCAAAAAGTAATTAACCGATTTTGATTAAACTCGGTAAGTACCTCTTTTTTTATTGATAGCTGGATGAGTCCGTTAGCTAGAAAAATCGGACAAGGTTTTCCGGGTAAATTTTGAGTTTCCTTTCGAAAAAATGTTTAATCTCCGAAAATTACAAAGCTGTTTTGATCAAATTTGGTTGATATGTTGCATTCGGAAAGACTTTTCTACGCACCAAAATTCAACTTTCTAGTTTTATAGAAAATTGAGTCATTCCAATTTGAAGCAGTTAATGAAAATTCGCTACCATAAGGCACTTGCTGCGTCCCGAACTTCTCTTGGCTACGTTTCTAATGTAATCAAGTTCTATATTTACTAAAAAATTTAACTTGCCATTGTTTGTTGGAACGTAGGGAAATTTTATAAGAATGGATTTCCAGAAAACATTTGTTGCTTAAATAATTAATAAAAGTTAAAAGGAATAATAATAACAATAATAATAATAGTTGTGGTGAAAAAGTAAAACAATACTAAGTCTTACAATCCGCTATTGAAAATCCAGGAAAACCAACTAAAAGAGTTGAAAGCTAGACTGGATTAGCAAATGTATATCGCAGAAAAAAAGTTAACCGGAGTTACGTAAAAATGTTCACACACAGTTTTTTTTTGTTTGTTAATTATCAACAGCGTTATATAAAAATGGTTTCTAATTTATTTATAATTAGTTCTCAGTGGTTCAACAAAATATTTTTAGATTTGTTAGGTTGTATGTATGCATATTCAGTATGTAAAATAATGTACTACAAGGAGGTGGGGGTTTTCTGTTAGCCTGCGGTATTCAAGGGTGTAGCGGCCCTGGCGGGGATGTTGGGGGGTGATACAAGAGGTGCGACTGTCAACCCACGGCTAGCTTGATCTCCGATTGCAATTAATTCGGCCGGCTTGAGCACTAATTTACATCTGCGGACAGTGTTAGTACACTCCACCCCTGTCTGCTACTGAGCGGCAAACATCTTGTACTATCTACGTTCTCGAATGTTTAAAACATATATTGTCGATAAGGCCATAAAAATATCTGACTTAAACGGTGTATTTTTTTTAAAGTTTATTTCATAAGAACAACTTTTTTCTTTAACGTCGGTCTATCTCCGCGACTATGGCCAATCACCGACGCCAGGGAGGAGTTTCACTTCACTATCCTGGAAATTTTACCCAACTCCTTCCTTTCCATAAAAAGGGTAGGGATCTTTAGTGTGCCCAACATCGCGTGGACATGGGACCGACTGATTTACGCCCCCTCTGAAGGGCGGAAATTATAGAGCTTTCATGCAGTGTAAAAGTTATGTGTCTAAATAGACCACAAGAGCTCTGACACAACAAATGCCTAATGATATGAGTTTTCTATGAAGATTTTGCATTTATTTAAAATAAAAAAGTATTTAGTTGTTTAAATTCAAAAGAGATGAAATAACTGAAGGTAAATCTAGGTATAAAGTTGTGGTAGGTAATATTTTTATTTCAGTAAGGTAATCCGTCAAACTATTATTTAAAGAATATATATATATATATATATATATATATATATATATATATATATATATATATATATATATATATATATATATTATAAAGGTAAATGTTTGATTGATTCTTGGTGAAGTATCTACTTTTTTTTGTGGGGGGCGTAGTTGGCGCCTCTGCTGACCACGCTAGTGGCTCCAGTGAACCGCTAACACACTGGTACTATCTTTACGACATATCTTCGCGAGTGTAGAGCTGTCTTTCCTTCTTCTCCTCCCACTTTTTTCCTACTTCCTCCGTTCACTTTAAGCGATTAGGCAATCTAGTTGGTTGTTTCCTTCGCTTCGCTAATTCTCGTGCCTCTCTTTTGTGGTCATAGCTTGTCGGGCGAATTCCATGACTTTTTTTGAAAAGCTCTTGTCTTTTGACTTTATTGGTACCAGGTCGCCGGTATTATGTATCCCTACAGAGTTGTGGGGGGGGGGGTACTTCTCATCTCATTGAACTTTGGGCAAACAAAAATGCAGTGCTCTACCGTGTTCTCTTCCACGCAGTAGATAGGTACATATTCTCTCGTTCTCGTCTAAGTTTCCCATGCGTTTGGCGTAGAATCTGAAGTATCCGTGGGTGTAAGTGTGTAGGCCATAAATTTATTTATTTTTGGTCGCATTTCACCCAGTTTGTCAGATTTGGAATCAATATTTTTGTCCACTGTCCCTTCGTCGTGTTTTGGGACCATCTTTGCTGCCATCTCTCCATGGCTCGGCTTCTGGCAGCCAGCTTAGCTTATTCTATTCTCACTTCTCTCGTCTCATGTAGGAAACATCCTTCCTCCACTAACAGGTCTATGGGTACGACGCCCGTTAACGCCTGAATTGCCTGTGTACAGTTGGTACAGAACCCGAAGGCTACCTTTAGTAACACTCTGCACTACATGTTCTCCATTTACATTTTATATTTTTGTATCTCTATTGTTTGATGCCATACCTAGGCTCAGTACAGTAGAATTGACTGCACTACTCCGATGAGCACTAGCCGTTTTGCTGATATTGGGCCTCCCACGTTGGGCATTATCCTACTTAGTGCTCCTTTTTTTTCACCTTTTCTTTTGCTATTTGTAAATGCTGGCTTAATCTCATTTAAGTAATAAACCACAAAAACTCTTGGTAATACTTTACACAATTTATTAACCTCGGACACAGTGTTCATTACGACCATTTTTAATGAGCGTAACTCTATATATATATATATATATATATATATATATATATATATATATATATATATATATATATATATATATATATATATATATAGTTACGCTCATTAAAAATGGTCGTGATACACACACACACACATATATATATATATATATATATATATATATATATATATATATATATATATATATATATATATATATATATATATATATATATTCGATATAGATGTACATACTTCTTCTCTGGCTTCGCAAGTCCTTGTTGTCTTCTCTGCAACCAACTGCGCCTCTTACGGCATTCTTAGGCATTACATAAAAGGCAAAATCAGTTGTAGAGAAGGAAACATGTATGTACTTGTAACGCCAGAGAATGAATAAGTCTCTATATCTGTATTTAGTATGGGACAGTTTCACCAAGTAAGGGCAAGAACAATTTAAAAAATTTTAAATTCAATAATTCAGTCTAATCCCCAACCACCCCAATTATACTCATTAATTAAGTTACATAAAGACGGTTACCCTATTAGACCTGTAGTCTCGTATTTGACAGCCCCTGCACACAAACATTTTCATTTTCTTTTTGATACTGTTCAAGTTATTGCAAATTTCGCCCAAATTTTCTATTAAGAACTCATACAAATTAATTCAGAGAATTAAAGACTCCAGAAAACGCGAGGTTAATTTCATTTGATGTCAAAAATTTGTTTCGCAGTATTCCACCAGAAGAAACAATAGAGCTAGTAAAAAAATATCTACAATCTAATCATATAAGGCAGTCATGACCTTAGCCGTCACTAGGCGGATATATGGAAAAATGTGAGAACTAAGACCTAGTATGGCCCACTGGCTGTACACAATGGTGGCCAGACCATCGTTAACATACGCGGCACTGGTCTGGTGGCCTAAGGTGACACAATCTAGTGCCAAACAAAAACTAGGCAAGATCCAAAGTATGGCTTGCCTGGGCATCACAGGGACCATATCTTCAACCCCAACAGCCGCCATGGAGGTATTGCTGGATCTGCCCCCCCCCTACAATTAGTTATTATGGGGGAGACCAGGCTAGGACTATACAGACTAGCCTGCAATGGTAGACTAAAGATCAACCCAGGTTGCAGGGGCCACTGAAAAATTCAGGAGATCGTGAAGGAGCCCATGCTTGGAATTAAGTCAGACTTCGCGAGCCCGCGAATTGCAGGGAAAACAAGTTTACAGTGGAAATCCCTGATCGCGAAGCATGGCGGGGGGAGACGCCGGGCCTGCCACGCGCACGTCTGGTTCACGGACGTATCCGTCGAGGAGCCTGGGACGGGGGCAAGTGTTTATTCGGAAGGACCGAGGGTAAGTCAGAGTATTTCCCTCGGAGCCCATGCAACGATTTTTCATGCCAAAATGTACGACATTCTGCACTGTGTGCGATATAACAAGAGGAGGGGCTACACCAACAAATGTATCCTCATAGCCACAGACAGCCAGGCAGCCCTTAAGGCCTTAAGTAGCCCATGGGTAAATTCGTGGCTGGTGAGTGAGTGCCGAGACGAGACGAGCGACCTGGCTGGGCAGAATGAGGTCACTATCGTCTGGGTGCCGGATCACTCGGGAGTCAAAGGCAATGAAGAAGCTGACAGTCTCGCGAAGAGAGGGTCAGGAGAACCATTTATGGGACCAGAACCGGTTCTGGGCGTGAGAAAGTGCACGGCCAGGGGAGCCATTAAGTCCTGGGTCAGAAAGGAACACAAGGTGTACTAGGCAGACTGCCCAGGGCTCAGACATGGGAAGTCAGGAATTGACGAACTCAGTTCAAAGAGAGCTGAGGAGCTGCTAAATCTTAGCAGAGGACAGCTCAGAAACATAACAGGCCTCTTGACGGGACACATGGCCGTCAAGAAACACCTGCATAAAATGGGGCGGTTCGAAGGGGACCTCGCATGCGAGGGCACATCTTGTGCGAGTGTAAAGCTCTGGACCGCAAAAGACAACTGATCTACGGTCAGTCTAGACCGGAGACAGAGCAATATAAAACTTTACCCTACAAATCGCTTTGCAGACTAGTTCAAGGCACAGTGATTTTGGAATGGATGGAGTAAAAAAGACTAAGGGCATGCACAATAAGCCAAAGGCTGCAAAGCTACCGAGGCGGCAAAGACGCGGACGAGCCCTGAGGGAGAAATGCCACCGTTAGTCCTACCACAAAAAAGCATAGAAATATTTTTGTAGAAAATATTATCAGTTTTAATTGTGGTGAGTAGGTAAAAACGACATGAGTGATCGTTTCTCAATTACAAGCGAAAAAATAAAACTGGTACCATTAACCCCTCCTCGAACTCGGCCCCCAACCTCGAAGACGTTTGATATATGTTTACTCAAGTGCAAACAAAACGTTTAGAAAATTTTTCAACTTTCTAGGAAATTTTTCTACCGATTTATCTAATTTGATTGGGTTAAACTATCTACTTTGTGTATGATATTGAAAGCCCGTCAAATATTTGAAAATCTACTCAAATTTTGTAAGTCACACTGTACAGGTCTTCACATTGTCTAAGTGAGAGCAATGTTCATCATTTGCTACTAGTAAACGTTAATTAATAATGACTTCAAATTAAGAAGTCAAACTTTTATGTGCGCTGGCGTATTTGTGTGAGTGGATATGTATGTAGGTTTTAATTCTAAGATATATGTTTAGTAAATAGCAAGTGTATACGGAGATAAAAGAAGATAAAAGAAAAAGTTAAAGAGATTGTTAGATTAACATTCTTAGGACAGGTTTTGCCATAATGAAAAGCAAGGGCAAAAAACTTTTATGACTATCGTAATGCGTTTGTTGACTTTTATGTGATGTAATATTGGTCGGATAAATTATATAACTTTATCAGGTGTATTATGAGGATGACACATGATGAGTAGTGAGAAACCAGTTTGGGTATGTTGCAATGTGATGAGTTAACCAACCAGTTTATTAAGCTCTTAGCACAGCATCGCTGTACCACCGGACCATGTCCATCCCATTCATCTCTCTGTTAGTGACACCTGTAATCTTATAAAACATGCCCTTTTGACATCATATTCCACAATATTATAATGAGATGGACACGCGACTGCTATTAACCTTTGACTGGTGGCTATTTACCTCTCGTGCAGATCTACCGGCTCTTACGCTATGGACCAGAAATACAGGTCAAAGGGGAGAAACTTATGTGCTCATATTGTAATGAATGTTGTTACCAGATTTGTTCCGTATTTTACAGAAGGTTGATAAATGTTACCTGCCACAGCAATTGGGTTATGGTTGTGAATTTACATACAAATTTGATTTGCATCGAAAAATCAGGTTATTGAGCTGATGAAAGTTAATAAAAATAAAGAAAACCCTAAATATAGGTGCTTAAAAAGTCGTGGCCAAAATAAATAAAAAAGAAAAATGTTCGGGACGTAGCAAGTGCATTAGAGTAGTGAATTTTCATAAGAATTGTACACTATTAGTAAGGTATATTAATAAAACTAATTCTTCAAATTTAAAAGGACCTGGGAGAACGGTTTTAGAGGTCCCAGTTAGCAATTATTTGAATAAGTTTCAATTTTATATAGAGCTGGAAAACTATAGTTTGGTAGAGATATATGTAAGTACTACAAGTTTCTTAAAAAAAACTCGGGACGCAGCAAGTGCGTTATGGTAGTGAATTTTCATAAAAATGTTTTTAATTGCAAATACGTGTGTTTCCTTTTTAAGAAAGCAGGCATCAATTTTGGTTACCAGTATAACCTATACAGTAAAAACAATGTGCCATGTTTCATAACAATAACTTTATTGTGTGAAAATGTACAAAAATTTCCAAAAGTACACTTAAAGTGTTCCCGGAAAAACTCGTTTCTTGGTCAACCTTATAGGTTAATAGCAAATTGAGCTATTCAAATTTGAAGCATTTAATGAAAATTCGCTACCATAACGCACTTGCTGCGTCCCGAATTTCTTTTCTTACAAACATGCATCGCTGAAAAATTCAAAAATGCAATAACATAAGGCGTGTTTGATTAAAAAAAAAGAAGAAAATTTGTATCACCAACGACTTATGGGCCATCCTGTGATTGTAGAAATATTTTTTTAAGATGTAGCTCAAGACACCCTATAATTAATATATACAAATTTTCTTCATATCTTGTATAATAACGGATATATTGAGCTTTATTGATTTTTTACGAAAATTCGACAAAAATTATATACCATTAAACGATAAACTCTAAAGCTAAGGCTACTGCCAAGCATCAGGGAAAGGGTCTATTTGAAATGAATTTTCTGGAAACATTTTAGTAAAATGAAGGACAATGACGGTTGAAACTAAGACTTCAGTGTCTGTAAAACATCCTTCTTGAGACATTTGATTTCCATATCCCGTATTAGATTCAAGTTCTTTGCCTAAATGTTGCCGATTTTGACGTTTTAAATCGCAACTTTGACGTTTTGAGGAAAACCCCAATTTATTTTTCTTTAAATGCCTGGTAGGTAGCTTACCTATAAGGATGTTAACTAGCGTACCAAATTTGGTTGCCCTTACTTTGTTAATTCCGGAGATATAAATTTTTTTCGAAAGAAAACACAAAATTTTCCGGGAAAACCTGGGCAGATTTTCCTGGCTAACGAACTTATCCAAGCCATTTGCAAAAGGAATTTTTCCACCAAATTTAGTCAAAATCGGCCTATTATTTTTTGAGTTATCGGTGTGATACATATATATATATATATATATATATATATATATATATATATATATATATATATATATATATATATATATATATATATATATATATATATATATATATATATATATATATATATATATATATATATATATATATATAAATATATATATATATATATATATATAAACATATAAAAATTGAAACTGACCCCGGATATGTGTTCTAGGGGGCCTAGTTCGCGGTCATTTGAAGAAATTTTTTCAAAATTCAAAAGTCGGGATCTCCTCATTAGTGAATTTTTTTTAAGAAAATTCACTAAAATGTGTTACTAATTTCATTTAAGTCACAAAAGTTTTCTAGGGAAAAATTAATTATTTACAAAGGGAATGTATCTGCCAAGTTTTAAATGTGGCAGGTATTTTTCCTTTTCATTGCTTGGATGGCTTTGTTTTAGTCAACGCAATCGAACTACTTTTTGCAAACAAAACAACAAAAATGTTTTTTAAAACCAACTTGTAGTTATCCGCGAAGTTCATTATCTCATTTTTCTTTAATTTAGTATCCAGGCTGCGTTTACATAGGTGTTACTATGGTTCAAGTTTGAAGATTCTAGATTAATAGGAAATTGAGTTATCGGATTTCAAATATTTTTTCAAAACCTCTCTACCATAATGTATTTGCTGCATCCAGACCTTTTTCAACACTTAGTTTTTAGTCCACTCAATCGAAACAGTTTCTGCAAACAAAATAATAAAAACGGTCTTCTAAAACATATTTATCGTTGCCTGTGAGGTTCATTGTGTTATTTTTTAGATTTAGTACCCACGCTGCTTTTATATAGGTTTTAGTATGTATCAAAATTGAAGATTCTAGTTTAATGGGAAATTGAATTATCACCATTTGGAATATTTTTATGAAAATTCACTTCCATAACGCACTTGCTGCATCCATACTTTTTTTTACAAGTTCATTTAGTATGGTTTTCAGTATGATCTTATTAGAAGAAGGTAATTCAGTAAACGTGGGGAAAACGATTTGAGCCTTAAAATAAATTTCATTATACAGTGCTTTTCATTTCAAAACTAGCCACCCTTAATAATTTCTCTATCAAGGAAATCTGGTTGAGAAAACAAAACAGGTCAATTGGGATTTCGAGGGGCACGTTCAAAAACAGTATTTTTGGAATTTTACTTTTCACCCCCTAAGCCCCAGTCACCCCAACTTTATAATTTTAAATAACACCCCCTAGCTTGAGATGCATCATTTTAAAGGTATTTAAAATCCTAATACAACGGCGTTCACGAAATTTAAATCCACCCCCAACTTTTCAATTTAGAAGAAAAAAACATCACCAAATTCGGAATATAAAAAAAATTAATAGTTTAAGACAAAAATCTACTTTATTAAGTGCTCAATGTTCCCTCCGTTGTTAGCTTAACAATAAAATAGTCGACTGTCGAATTTTTTTCTAACATTTGAATTGTTTCTATCAGTAATTCTTCTGAGCGTAATGCTGTTGCAAATTTAGCTCCCTGGTGCCATTTGCGGCTATCAATTTTCCTGAGAGGTGATATGGGAAAGATAATGCCCATGTCTAATTTAACGATAAATTTCAGATAAAATGAGCCAGTTTTACTTTTTTGATAACTTTGTTACTTATTCGTATTTACTGTTCAATTTCTTGATGACTGCAACGAGTTAAAACCGAGTCTGTTGTGATTAAATTTTTAAATTTTGAAAACTTCAAATTCATTTAAATCATTTCAATTTGAAATTTTAAATTTAAACAAAAATAACAATCATGGTTTACACTACACAAGAAACAGTTGAAATTATTTACTTGTATGGTGCTCAGAATAGGTGTGCTCGTAATACCGCCCGAGTTTTCAACAAAAGGCACCATGAAAAAAATGTGAGACACCAATATTTGCTAAGTCTTGCACGAAAATTTGAAGAAACTGGCTCAGTATGTAACAAAGCAAATAAGCAACCACGAGTTCTTAACGAAGCTGCACAAATTGGGGTTTTAGGTTGTTTTGCCACTGAACCTACGACTTCAATTCCAAAAGTCGCTGCATTAACGAATATTTCCGTCGGTTCCATACATAAAGTTTTAAAACTTTACAATTACCATTCTCCATGAACTCAGCGAGGATGATTATGATAGAAGGATTCAATTCTGTGAATTAATGAATGCCAGAATTCAAGACGATAGGAATTTGGTAAAGAATATTTGCTTTAGTGATGAATAAACGTTCTTTCTGAATGGTTTTGCTAATAAACAACTGTAGATATTGGGATAATCAAAATTCATGAGTGTTCGTAGAAGGTCATACACAGGTTCCAAAAAAAATAATATCTGGGCGGGAATAATAGGCCCTTTGTTTATTGAAGAAAATTTAACTGGTGATTTGTATTTAAATTTTTTGGAAAATTATATAGACCCACTCATAACAGAGTCTATAGAAAACCAACTAACTAACAGGACGGTGCACCACCACACTATACCTTACGTGTTCGCGAGTGGCTTAATCAAAGATTTTTCGACAAATGGATTGGCAGACGAGGCGCCCTGAAATGGCCCGTCAGATCTCTCGACTTAACACCACTGGACTTCTTCCTTTGGGGTTATTTGAATTCAGTTGTGTACCATAATCCTCTACTAGAGAATATTCAGGTTCTAAAAGATAGGGTCACCCAAGCTTTCCGACAAATTACTACAGAAACATTTCAAAACGTTAGACGAGAATTCGTCGATCGACTATTTTATGGTTTAGCTCACAACGGAGGACACTTTGAGCACTCAATAAAGTAGGTTCTTGTCTTAAACTATTGAATTTTTTTTATTCCGAATTTGATGAGGGTTTCTTCTTCTAAATTCAGAAGTTGGCGGTGGATTTAAATTTCGTAAACGTCGTTGGATTCGGATTTTGAATACCTTTAAAATAATGTATCTCAAGCTAGGGGGTGTCATTTAAAATTATAAAGTTGGGGTGACTGGGGCTTAGGGGGTGAAAAGTAAAATTCTAAAAATAATGTTTTTGGACGTGCCCTTCGAAATCCCAATTGACCTGTTTTTTTAACCAGATTTCCTTGATAAAGAAATTATTAAGGGTGGCTACTTTTGAAATGAAAGCACTGTATTTCACTTCAAACCAACGCTTTCTAATATAAGGTATGGATGTATCAGGTTGGCCAGTATCTGCTAATACTCCCGGGAGAGGTGGACTGTTTTTTTGTCCAGTATTTATTCGTAAAGTTTTCGACAAACAGAAAGCATATATATTGCTTAGTAGGTTTCTAAAACTGAAGTATTTAATTTTTAACAAGACCTTGCACGCCATAAGTGGGTCTTCTAATATTTTACTTTACATATACAGATATATCAACTTTAATAATTAGTGACTACATTTCTTTTATAGATGTGAATAACTACTGTTATAAGGCACTTACTGCATCATTTTTTTAACTTAAGACTTTGAGACAACCTATTGTACTTGGTATACGAGCAAGTGTGTCACTATTACGTTGTGAGATAAAACTGAATTTGTAAGGAGATATATTTTCAAGTAAATTTTTGCATATTAAGCACACGTAGAATCACTTATAGAATGCTTTATGTATATTCATAGAGATATAAATATTGATTTCTGTACAATTCTAAATACGTAACGGGTGGCGTTTGTAAGGTTACATGATTACTTTCAAAGCAAGGTATTCGCGGACGGCTGGACACACCGGTTCGTCTTCTGTATCAATTTCATTTGATCAAAGCGTAACTCTTGAAGCGTCAAAGACAGTCTTTATATCCTTGGTAACGTATACAGTAGCTCCAAGAAATATGTGTATGTGATACATCCAGGAGACTTGACAATATTACAAGGGAGGAGTACTCCACGGTAATACCCGTAAAATTCAATATGGTTTTTATTACTACACTCCCATCCAAAGGCGGAAATTTGTATGTTACGATTGGTAGAGATTTACTTTTTTGAGTAAGCAAATGAAATATTGCTTGGCTTTTGACAGAACATCTTATTTAAGTGAAAAATGACATGAGGCAGAACCTGTGTTATGGTAGCGGATTCTCATTAGAATCCTAATAACCTTTTAACCAATTTTCATTAAGAAAAATTCACTAATAAAGAGGTCACGATGAAAAGCTTTTGAAAAAATTTCTTCAGATGAGCGAGAATTTGGGTCCCTAGAACCCAAAACCAAAGTCCCTTAAAAATTTATAAGTTTATATATATATATATATATATATATATATATATATATATATATATATATATATATATATATATATATATATATATATATATAAGACTGCGGAAGAATTCGTATATCAGCTATAACGGATATTTTTTCCTCCAAAAATACACAAAAATATTTTTGACAACGCTATATTTTGTAAGTAACAGAGTAACTTGAATGAGACTTTGCATGTGGTTAGAAATGGTACAAATAAACCTATATTGATTTTAAGTAATTTGGGACACAATATTTGAAGCTTTTTCCAAATTAAAAATTAAATTTCAAAGACGCGTTGAAACGACTTAGTGGTTAAAGTCCAATGCCTGACAGACATAATAGTTAACTGTCACTCGTAGATTGATTCGTGCAACAGGTATAAACCACACATCAACGGTAACCAAACTAAATAAATACCAGGCATAAGACATACTAACCGAACCAACAATCGTAAAATATCTGCCGCAATTATGAAAAATGACATGAAATTTTAAAAATTGCCAAGCGGTTGTTATTTAACTGGGGGATTCAATCAATTATTAAAACACACTATATTTGTAGCTTTATGAACGGCCCCAAATACAGTTTTAGCACAGCATAGATAGATTACGCTGTGATTTTAGACTGAAAGTGTCGCATAATATGATAGAAATGTAAACAAAATCAAGTCAAGTCTATAAAAATGATTCTAAAATAGTTTCTTTTATCTTCAAACTCAAACATAAGACGTCATGTAAGACCGAAACCCTTGAATGTGTTTCAATAGCAATTCCACTAATTCTGTTATTAATTGTTACGTATACTTTTCATATACTGCCCAGGGCATGAAGCCTGTATCAAGTATCATGTAAACAAAACGTTAGTTGACGTATTGCAGATAGCCCAGTGGAAGCGTGCTAGTCTTCTATGCAGAAGGTTGCATAATCGAATCCAGCTCGATGAATGTCTGTTTTTTTATGTTTCATTTTGACATTTGGAGAAAGAATAGTGCACAGATTTCATACGTTTTGAACAAGATCTTATTTTGTTTCAAACGCCTGAATAACTTGAAATTATAATTTTCAGCAGATATTTTGTTATTGTTGATATTTAAAAAAAGCTCGGGGCGTAGCAAGTGCGTTATAGTAGCGAATTTTCATTAAATGCTTCAAATTTGAATAACTCAATTTTCTATGAAACTAGAAAGTTGAATTTTGGTGTGTGGGAAGTCTTTCCACAAGGCAACATATCCATCAAATTTCATTGATTGCTGTTGACCTTACTTGGTGAAACTCGTATATACTACATACAGACTTGGAGACTACTTCTCTGGCTTCACTGTTGAGTTTTTTTCGCCCTTCACCTACACAAACGAAACCCAACAGTGAAGCCAGAGAAGTAGTCTCCAAGTCTGTAGGTACCATCAAATTTCATCAAAATAGCTTTGTAATTTTCGGAGATAAAATTTTTTCGAAAGAAAACTTTTCCCCTTTTCTTGTCCGATTTTCCTGGCTAACGAACTCATCCAAGCTATTAATAAAAGAAAGGAACCGAGTTTCATTAAAAGTCGGTTAATTAATTTCTGAGTTATCGGTTGTTTATCGTTCCACTGTACCACGGGTATATATATATATATATATATATATATATATATATATATATATATATATATATATATATATATATATATATATATATATATATAAAATGATAATAAATTTCAAACAATATTTACAGTTTGCAGGAGATGTGAATGTACTCCTTTTTGTAAACTATAAATTAAGGGGGTAATAACCATAACAATATATATATATATATATATATATATATATATATATATATATATATATATATATATATATATATATATATATTTGTTTTTGACAAGCCAAACATAGACTGTGTACATTTATTGTGAATATAATTTATATCACGTTGGCCAAACAGATTATTATTATTATTACTATAATCATTTGATATTTGATATTTTGCCAAATTAATTGACTTTAAAATGTAGATTCATTTTTATAGATTTTTGTAGAAAGTAGTTTATTAACAAACAGAGGGTTAGTTCATCAAGGCTCCAGACGACCAATCAAAGAATATTATTCCAGTTTTTTCCATGAAAACCAAATATTTTGATCCTGTGATTGACTAACTGGCCGTTAAGTATTTAATAGATGTTGGGCGTTAGTGTGTGAAATTTTGAACGTTAAAAAAATCAAATCTAATTTTTTCGAAATCGTGGGACGAAAAATTTGTTTTCTCACCTTTAAATTGTTCAGTGGGCTCGTACTAAGACATGACGAGGAATAACACCGAAATATCGCTCGATTTCCGGAAAAAGCGATTTTTCTATTTTGCCTATTTCGAAAAATACAATTTTATTCCCTAGAAAAAGTCACTCACAAATTAGGGGCGAAAAAAATTTTTATGAAAAATGACAAATGAAAATTCTTTCCATTTGTGTATTTATTTGTGTATATATTTGTATATATACAGGCTGACCCATTGAAAACGAGCTGGTACCCATAACTGATAGGAAAAGATTTTGTTAAAAAACACTCCAAACACATGTCTTGTGATAACGCAAAATCACTTGCTGATTCCATTTGAAAGAAACTGATGGATGAGACCCCCGCTTAGATACGTAAAGTTTGGGCTACACTTTTTGCGTCGAAAGTTGGCCCCCTTACAATCAAACTTGACGTGGTCCAGTTTTTGTTCAACAGAATCTTTTCCTGGCAGTTATGGCTGCATATATATATATATATATATATATATATATATATATATATATATATATATATATATATATATATATATATATATATATATATATATATATATATATATATATATATATATATATATATATATATATATAGACATCGGAAAATCTAGGGATATTTTTAAAAATGCACGTATTTTTTTCTTGATATGATTTAAAAAGAAAACAAAAAATGTATGGTATAAGTAAGTGTTTAATATTACATCAAATGCGATGTTTTATTCCAAAAACCTAGAAGATTATTAATATATATATATATATATATATATATATATATATATATATATATATATATATATATATATATATATATATATATATATATATACTGAAAGCCAATATTTTAGGAATTTTTCAAAAACTTCCGAGCATGTGACAAAAAGTATAGTACAAAGTATGACCATCATGTTGAGTAATTATAGTTCTACATCTATTGTTCATACACAAAATGAGATTGTCAAGGTCTCCTTGTGGTAAACGTGTCCACTCTGCTGTCAGAAGCTCCTGGGAATGTAAACACATTGTGAGTGTTGCCCGTATGTGGCGTAATTTTTCGTTGAAGCATAACCCAGACATGCTCTATGGGATTCAGCTCCGGGGATTGTGCTGGCCATGGTAAAACTTTAATTCCCGCGTTATCCAACCAGTTGGTTACGCTGCATGCGGCAGGTGGACGCAGATTATGATGCATTAGGTGGAAGTTTTGACCAACAGCGCCTGCAAATGGATGCACGATGGGTTGAAGAATGCTATCCAGCTAGAGCTGAGCTGTTAGGAAGCGATTTGGAAAAACGAGTTCGGTTCTGCCGCCAATAATTATTCCTCCCCATGCCATTATTGTACTACCTCTGTGTGTGTACACTTCCTGAATATGTCTTAAGCGTTCCACATTTCCAGATCCTCTCCACACCCTTATTCGACGGGAATCCGCGTGGAAATCAAATATAGATTCGTCTGGAATAAAACTGCAGCCCAGTTATCTGCAGTCCAATTCAGATAATTTTGACACCCGTCCAATCTTGCAGCGCGACTGTCTGTGGAAATAGGTAAACATCAGAGAGGTTTGCTTCGTGAACACGATTTCTTACAGTATCTCGGCTAATGGTTAGATTATTCGCCCTTTGCAGAGTTGTAACCAATTCAGGTGCCGTAATTCTAGGCTGCCTTCTGGCAGTTAAACATAAAAATCTATTCTGACCTGCCGTCGTAGAGTATCCTCGTCCTGGATGTTGCTTGGCCGGACTGCCAGTTTATCTAAAACGCCTCCATAAACGACTTATCACACTTTTGGAAACACCCATCCGCTCAGCTACTTCATTCACCGCATGCCCGCTTGTAGAAGGCCTACTGCTCGATTCATTTCGGCTAAAGCCAAATGTCGCTGTTCCATGGTAAAACACAATATTTTAAATGCAGCTACTAAGCAACAACTGAAGAATGACTGAATTCGAAACTAAATTCAGCGGTACGTATGAGAATTCGACTTTTATGATATATCGGGTTTATCAATATTGGTATCATTTTAACTTTCTTTTAACAACAGATGGTTTTATATTGAGTGACTGATTAAATACGTACACCGTGAGTGCAATTTGATAGATTCCAAAATCAATTTGTTCTCTTTTTTGTATTATTTAAAAATATCCGTAGACTTTTCCGATGAGTGTATATATGTATATGTATATATGTATATGTATGTATGTATATATATATATATATATATATATATATATATATATATATATATATATATATATATATATATATATATATATATATATATATATATATATATATATATATATATATATATATATATATATATATATATATATATAATTGGTTCTAAAAGGCCTAATTCGCCGCCATTTAAACCAATCTTATAAATATTAAAGTGTGATCTCTGACAAAATTTTTCTACGAAAATTCGCAGAAAAACAATGCACTTTTGTAATATGTTTAAGACATATGTCATCACTTTTGTCCCTGCTTATACCAGAATCTTAACTAAGCTCCAATTAATAAACCCACTAAATCATTTGTTTTAGACTGGCGCAATGTAGTGCCCTTTACGATTAGAGAAACTATTCAGTGTGAAATGCGTATTATGAAAATTACCAAGTCATAAAACACAAGTGATAGTAACTAAAGCTATTCCGTGGAGTGTGTATGGGGGGGTATATGGTGGCCGAGACGGGCGCGGAGTGTACATTAACAATTAGCCAAATGAATAATAGGTGATGTAGTGCCCTGAATGTTGGTAGCTAGCTGGCACGCCATTGGTCAACGGCCCTATGGATTATTCGGTCTTTTGTTTCACCCCGGCTCGAGCTGGTGAGGAGAGGGTTCGGGGGCGGACGGGAGACTCAGACTGGGGTCCAGCCATGGCCGCTGCTTGTAATGACACTCGGACGGACCGAGTTGCCCTGAGTTTCATGGGTTGCCTCCTCGCCTCTTTCCTCTCATCTACACTCCTTGTCCTCCTTTACGAACTCTCCACAAGTGCTGACAAACACAGAGACAATCTACTCCGAAGTGGTGTGAGTGTGTGCTGGAGTCCTGGAGACTCTGCTTGGTTTCTGGCTATGTCTTCATTAAAGTTTGTTGGACTACGCAAATAATTAGACGTTATGTTGTATTCGTATACGTGTGTATTAATTATTTAATTTTAAATTACTCATAATAATATATTGAATACCTCAAATTATAAATCAAGATGTTAAAATGTCTAGATATGCGCTTTTTTAAATATAAAAGGTCATAATTTTAAGTTTTACTTTGTAACCAGTCCCACCAACAGATAACTATGTTTTTTTTCTGTGGAAGTTGCGTGGATTGTATAATCTTTGTATCTGTTATTATACTGGTTAATAAATAAATAGATAAGGGGAAAACGGTAACAACAATAAAAATGTAACAAATAACTGGACGCAGCAAGTGCGTTATGGTAGTGAATTTTCATAGAAATGATCTGGCATCAAATATTTTATTATAACTTTTTTTTCTTGTAACATAAAAATCTAAATTTTAGCATCTACCAAATTTGGTTATAATAGCTTTTTTATTTTTTGAGATAAAAAATTTTTTCGAATGAAAACACAACATTTTTCCAGAAAACCTCGTCCGATTTTCTTGGTTAACAAACTTATCCAAGCCACTTACAAAAGGAAGGTACCTGCCAAATTTGATCAAAATCGGCTTATGATTTTTTGAGTTATCGGTGCGATACATGTATATATATATATATATATATATAAATTTAAACTGACCCCGGATATGGGTTCTAGGGGTCCTAGTTCGCGCTCATATGCAAACAATTTTTCAAAAGTCGGGATTTCCCCATTAGTGATTTTTTCCTACGCAAATTCACTAAAAGATAAAAAGTCTGGACGCAGCGAGTGCGTTATGGAAATGAATTTTCATTAAAAACTTCTGGATGCAGCAAGTGCGTTATGGTAGTGAATTTTCATTAAAATGATTTTAATAGCTAACATGTTTTTTTAAGAAAGCAGGCATCAATCTATATAGTAGAAACAATATGCCATGTTTCATCAAAATAACTTTATTGTTTGAAAATGTACAAAAATATCCGAAAGTAAACTTAAATTGTTCCCGAAAAAACTGGTTTCCTGGTCAACCTTATAGGTTAATAGCAAATTGAGCTATTCAAATTTGAAGCATTTAATGAAAATTCGATACCATAACGCACTTGCTGCGTCCCGAATTTCTTTTCTTACAAAGATGTATTATATTTCGATAAAAAATGCAAAAATGCAATAAACATAGGGCGTGTTCGATTAAAAAATTCGCTACCATAACGCACCTGCTGCGTCTCGAATTTCTTTTCTTACAAAGACGTATTATATTTCGATGGAAAATGCAAAAATGCAATAACATAGGGCATGTTCGATTAAAAAAAATATTTGAATCACCAACGACTTATGGGCTATCCTGTAATTGTGGAAATATTTTTTAAGATGTAGCTTAAGACACCCTATAATTAATGTATGCGATTTTTTTTCGTAACTTGCATAATAACGGATATATTGAGCTTTAATAATTTTTTACGAAAATTTGACAAACATGATATACCATTAAACGATAAACTATATAGCTAAGACTACTGCCAAGCATCAGAGAAAGGGTGTATTTTAAATTAATATTCTGGGAATATTTTAGTAAAATGAAGGACAATGACGATTGAAACTAAGAGTTCAGGCTTTGTAAAGCATTCTTCTTGAGACATTTTCTTTCCATAGCTGATATTAATTTCAGGTTCATTGCCTAAATATTACCAATTTTGACGTTTCAAATCGCGACTTTAACGTTTTGAGGAAAACCCAAATTTGTTTTTCTTTGAATGCCTGTAACTTTTTGTCCTTTAACCTACATAGCTAAATTGTGGTAGGTAGCTTACCTATGATGATATGAACTCGCGTACCAAATTTGGTTGCCCTTACTTTGTTAATTCCGGAGATATAATTTTTTTTCGAATGAAAACTCAAAATTTTCCCGGAAAACCTCATCTAATTTTCTTGACTAACGAACTTATCCAAGCCATTTACAAAAGGAAGGTAGGTGCCAAATTTTATCAAAATCGGCCTATTATTTTTTGAGTTATCGGTGTGATACATATATATATATATATATATATATATATATATATATATATATATATATATATATATATAAAAACATATAAAAATTGAAACTGACACCGGATATGGGTTCTAGGGGTCCTAGTTCGCGCTCACTTGCAAAAAAATTTTCAAAATTCAAAAGTCGGGATCTCCTCATTAGTGAATTTTTTCTACGAAAATTCACTAAAATGTTTTAAATAGCATATATGTGTCTCTAATGCAAGTAGGCATCAATCTGGTTACCGGTATAACCTATATAGTAGGAACAATGTACCATATTTTTTCAAAATTACTCATTGTTTGAAAATGTAAAAAACGTTCCGAAAATAAACTTAAAATATTTCCGAGAAAACTGGTTTTCTAGCAAACAAACCTTAGGTTAATAGCAAATTGAGTTAATTGAAATTTGAAGGATTTAATGAAAATTTGCTACCACAACGCACTTACTGCGTCACGATTTTTTTTCTTACAAACATCCATCATGTTTCGATAAAAAATGCAATAATATAAGGGTGTTCGAAAAAATAATTGTAGGGATCACCAACGACTTATGGCCAACCCTGTGATTGTCAAAATACTTTTATAAGATGCAGCTTAAGACACCCTATAATTAACGTATACAACTTTTTCTCGTATCTTGTATGATAAGAATTATATTCAGCTTTACCGTAGAAATGCGCTACCTTGTATATATGCAAATAAATAAAAACTTAAAGTAAACCGAGATATTGATTCTAGGGGATCTAGTTTGCGCTTATTTCGTGAATAATTTTTAAAATTCAAAGGTTGTGGTCTCCTCCATAACGAATATTTTCTACGAAGAATAGCTAAAAATTATAGACCGTTAAACCATAAACTGAACTAAACCTACAGCCAAAGCATCAACTTGACTAAACCTACAGCCAAAGCATCAGAGGAAGGGTCTATTTAAATTGAATTTTCTGTAAAAATTTTAGTAAAATGAAGGAAAATGACGGTTGAAGCTGAAACTGAAGGGTTTGCAGAACACTCTTCTTGCGACATTTTCTTTACATAGTCCCTATTTGTTTCAGGTTCTTTGCCTAAATGTTGCGAATTTTTGAGAAAAACCCAATTTTTTTCTTCTTTAAATGCCAATAACTTTTTGGTCTGTCAAAGTTTTGGTACGTGGGTCGCTATTTATAATACAAATAGACTGGACGTAATTTAGTTGTCCTTGCTTTGTTGTCTCCAGAGATATAAATTTTTTCCAAAAGAAAACACAAAATTTTCCAGGAAAACCAGGACCGATTTTCCTGGCTATATATGTATATGTATATGTATATATATATATATATATATATATATATATATATATATATATATATATATATATATATATATATCCGAGCGATAACTCAAAAAATACTAAACTGATTTCAATCAAACTTGGCAAAAAGCTTATTTGGGCGGAAGCCGAGGTCGAGTGCATTCATCAGCCTTTGTGCTCAAGGCTTTCGAAATAATTCCTCAAATGTGCGCGTACTAGGACCTCTAAAATCGATCTTTAAGGCCTGTGTAAGTTAAAAGTATTAACTTTACTAATATGCCGTATAATTACAGTGTACAATTCTTATGAAAATTCGCTACTATAACTGCGTCCCGAAATTTTTTTCGTTTACGGAGGTTGGAGATCTCCAACGTCCCCAACATCACACGTTGCACGTGACCAAATGTTATACGTCTAAGGACGGAACGTGCAGAGATTCAAATGTTTAAACAGTGTCACAGCATCGGTTAGTACCTATTAATTTTACAATATGTACAAAAAGTAAAATCTAACTCTTACTTGGAACAGAACCACTGTGTCACAGAAACTGCAAAATGGGACCAATCATTGCCACTGCCACTGTGAAACGTTATTTTTAAGTGACCAGAACTTATTTTGGCTACCTTTTGCTTTTTAAGTTGTTATCCAACAACCAACCTCACGGAAATGTCTGAAGCTTAAAAATACATTTCGCGACATAGGAATCATGTGTACCTATTCCCTCAAAGAGGCATCATACATATTGAAATCCTAGCCTAGATACAGTATAAAAATGGTTTAATAAAAATACAACAGAGAAAAGGCAAGCCACGCTGCTTGTATGTAAAGAATGTGTTGTTATATTTTCTAAACTTTAATATCTCACATGTAGCACACGACAATATACCTACATATATAAAGAAGCGTCCGTTTCCAGAGGCTCAAATACGCCCTCGCTGTAACTAGATTAAAAACTAATTGTATCCGGGGAAAGACTTGCCTGTGCGATTGCTTTGATATGCAGATCCTGAAGGTTGAGGGACTACCATATACTTATATACAGTTCTATCCATCTCCGTATCCCAGCAACAAGCCCTCACTGACGTCACCCAGGTAACACGCTTTCTGGTAAATACCCGGCCAACGCAGAAGAGCTCTTCCTTTATTTCTGTTTTGGAAAGTTCCTGGATCACTCAGTCGCTGCTTATTATTGAAATATTTCATCTAGTTTACATGAATTCTCTGTCGAGGCATTCTCTTGTACACAATGCAAGAATACGTCCAATACTCTAATGCCAAGCAGTCTCCTGATCTTGTGCATAACTAATTTATTCGTTTTTAGAGAATTTTCGTTCAAGAAATCGCTTAAGAGAGATTTAGAAGACAACGCCTGGACGCAGCAAGTGCGTTATGGAAGTGACTTTTCATAAAAATGTTTCTAATAGCAAATATTTCTTTTTAATGCAAGCAGGCATCAATTTGGTTACCGCTTTAACCTATATAGTAGAAACAATGTACTATATTTTATCAAAATAACTTGTTTGAAAATGCACACAAATTTACCGAAAATAAACTTGAAACGTTCCCGAGAAAACTCGTTTTTTAGCTGACGACCCTTAGGTTAATAGCAAAATGAGTTATTGAATTCCGAAGCACATAATGAAAATTCGCTACCAAAACGCACTTGCTGCATCTCGATTTTTTTACAAACATGCATCATATTTCGATGAAAAATGCAAAACTCCAATAAGAAATGTTTAAAGAAATTTTGTAGGAATCACCAACGACTTATAGGCCCTCCTGTGATTGTCAAAATAATTTTAGATGCATCTCAAGACACCCTATAGGTAACGTATACAATTTTATCTCGTACCTTTTTTTCTCCCTCAGGGCTCGTCTGCGGCCTCGCCGCCCAGATAGCACTGCAACTTTTGGTTTAACTGTCTCGTACCTTGCATAATAACAATTATATTGAGCTTTACCGTAGAAATGCGTCACCCTGTATATATGTAAACAGAAAGTAAACCCGGATATGGATTCTAGGGGGAATAGTTTGCACTCATTTGAAGAAATCTTTTTAGAATTCAAAAGCGGCGGTTTCCTCATTAACGAATTTTTTCTACGATAATTAGCTAAAAATTGTAGACCGTTAAACCATAAACTTAACTAAAACTACTTCCAAAACATCAGCGAAAGTGTCTATTTGAAATGAATTTTCTAGAAATATTTTATTAACATGAAGGGAAATGGTGATCGGAGCTGAAACTTAAGGGTTTGCAGAACACTTCTCACAAAATCCATATTTCTTTCAGGTTCTTTGCCTAAATGTTGCCAATTTTGACGTTTCAAATCTCGACTTTTTACGTTTTGAGGAAAACCCCAATTTTTTGTCTTTAAATGCCTCTAATTTTTTTGTCTTTACACTTACAGGCCTAAATTTTGGTAAGTGGTTTACCCTATATATATATATATATAATTTGTTTTTCTTTAAATGCCTTAACTTTTTTGCCTTTAAACTTAGATATCTAAATTTTGGTAAATGGTTCACCCTTATATATATATATATATATATATATATATATATATATATATATATATATATATATATATATATATATATATATAATTGAAACTGACCCTGGATATGGGTTCTAGGGCGCCTAGTTTCGCTCACTTGAAGAACTTTTTTATAAATTCAAAAGTCGGAATCTCCTCATTAGTGATTTTTTAAGGAAAATGCACTAATAAGAACATTGGCATAAATAGAAGTGAAACCCTGTTTCACAGGAGTCATTATTGCCTTACCTACGCGGACTATACCTTGTTAATGCTCAGAAATAGAAAATAACTTAAAAAACACCACGGTAAAAAAAATGGAACGGTTTCACTAAGTTAGGGGAAGAACAAACAACCAGATATGCTATTCAAATTGAACTAAGTCTTAAAACTTTGATCTCCTCTTTTTAAAATTATTTTTTATACAAAAAATCGCTAAAAATTCATCGGAATAACAACAACCTGATTAGATAACGGTAAAGTGAAATGAGACTAAAAAAAATTGATAAAAAGTTAAGTCGCTAACTAGGATTAGAACTCGTCATGTAGGAGTCGATTATACGATGTAAGGTAAGCCCACTGAGCTACGCTCGACATGTTTGTAGAAGCAGGTATATACCATAATACATGTTAATTGTTCAACGTTTTACACAAAATAATTTTGATTTACAATGGATATTTTGCTTATATTTTAACGAAATCAAGGAAAATAACGACTTAGATACATATATAGGAGCTTGTTAGTCATTTTTTGTAGTATTTTTCACTCACATTCGTACTCCTACCATAATTATCAGTTTTGACGTTTTAACTTTGTTTAATCAGATTTCATCAATTAAAAGTTAATTTATCTCTAACTTTTTTGTCTTTTTACATAGATATCTGAATTTTGTTTTGAAAGAAAATACAAGATTTTTGGCAAAACTTGGGTCGATTTTCCTGACTAACGAACATATCCAAGCCACTTGCAGAAGGAAAGTATGTACCAAATTTGATCAAAATCGGCACATCATTTTTTGAGTTATCGGTGTGATACATATATATATATATATATATATATATATATATATATATATATATATATATATATATATATATATATATATATATATATATATATATATATATATCTTTTGGAATGTTGCACTTCACTGTAATCGTTTTTAAATATACACTTTATTTGTTTGCTGTATTTTTGTATAGCTTTTATTAAGTTTTGTTTAAATGTTTGTACTTGGATTTGTTTTGGCATTAATTGTTTCTTATTATTTGTTTGCTGAATGTAGTATTGTTCCCAGATTTCCATTTTTTTGTGGTCTTTAACGTGTTTCATTAGTTGTAATTGGGTGATATCTGGTTTTTGGTGTTGTGAATGTGTGTAGCTACGTTTGATTTGTAGCTAGGTATATGGGTTTTATCTAATGCTGTTATATGTTCCCTTGAATCTTGTTGCTATTGATTTCTTAGTCATTCCTATATATTTTTTTATTGCATGTGTTACATTCTATTTGATATATTCCGTTTAATTCATGTGGGTTGTGTTATTGTTTTTTAAACATTTAACATTTAAACAAAACTTAATAAAAACCATACAAATAGACAAATTATCAAACCACAGTGATCAAGACAGGAGACCGATACACACGACACAGTCCGAAAATACAACCAATCAGAGAACAGTAAACCGACCGATAGAAGCTCAACCCTCAAACATATAAAATTTGAAATTAACCCTGGATATGGGTTTTAGGGGGTCTAGTTCGCGCTCATTTGAAGAAATTTTTTCATAATTGAAAAGTCGGGATCTCCTCATTAGTGATTTTTTTTTAAAGAAAATTCGCTAAAAAGTTATTACTTTAAAATTTTGAATAAAATTTGTTTATAGAGTATCTTATCGAATCTTAAGTTTCTAGCTTGATAGAAAATTGAGTTAAACTCATTTTAGTGAATTTTCTTAGAATTAGTGAATTTTCTTAGAAAAAATTCACTAATGAGGAGATCTCGACTTTTGAATTTTGAAAAAATTTCTTCAAATGAGCGCGATCTAGGACCCCTAGAACCCATATCCGGGGTCAGTTTCAATTTTTATATGTTTATATATATATATATATATATATATATATATATATATATATATATATATATATATATATATATATATATATATTTATATATATATATATATATATATGTATCACACCGATAACTCAAAAAATAATGAGCCGATTTTAATAAAATTTGGTATGTACCTTTCTTTTGTAAATGGCTTGGATAAGTTCGTTAGCCAGGAAAATCGGACGAGGTTTTCCGGGAAAATTTTGAGTTTTCATTCGAAAAAAATTCTTATCTTAAAAAGTAATAAGCCGATTTTAATAAAATTTGGCATGAACCTTTCTTTTGTAAATGGCTTTGACAAGTTTGTTAGTCAAGAAAATCGGACGAGGTTTTCCGGGAAAATTTTGAGTTTTCATTCGAAAAAAATTCTTATCTCAAAAAGTAATACGCCGATTTTAATAAAATTTGGCATGTACCTTTCTTTTGTAAATGGCTTTAACAAGTTTGTTAGTCAAGAAAATCGGACGAGGTTTTCCGGGAAAATTTTGAGTTTTCATTCGAAAAATTTTTTTTTCTCAAAGAATAATAGGCCGATTTTGATAAAATTTGGCATATACCTTCCTTTTGTAAATGACTTTGATAAGTTCGTTAATCAAAAAAATCGGACAAGGTTTTCCGGGAAAATTTTGAGTTTTAATTTGAAAAAAAATTTTATCTTAAAAAATAAGAAATCTATGATAACCAAATTTGGTAGGTAGGTTTACGATATAAAAAGTAAACTATACACCAAAATTTAGATTTTTATGTTACAAGAAAAAAAAGTTATAATAAAATATTTTGTGCCAGATCATTTCTATGAAAATTCACTACCATAACGCACTTGCTGCGTCCAGGCTTTTTTTTCCTTCAGGAGACCAAAGCACAAGATTAGAAGTTCTTGTACAATAAAGACAAGGCACACTAAAATTTTCTTTTTACGAAAACACACCAAATGTTTTTTTACAAGTAGATATTACATAAAACAGTGATTTAGCAAGAATTCGCAAAATCGTTTTTTTTAACGAAAATCCGAAGAGAAGATTCTAGGAAAATATGCTAAAACAATTTACAATATAATTTTATTGAAATTTTGTTAAAAAAATTGTTACATCGAAATTTCGCTGACAGTTTTTTCACGAAAAGTTACTAAAAAATATTTGCTTATGAAAAATATTTCGACAAAAATTCAATAAAAACTTTTAACAAAAATTCACATACTAAAATGAATATATCGCCGGTCTAGGCTTGAAAGACAGTAGCCAGATTGAGGCCCCGTAATCGAACTACAACAACCAAACCTACCCTTGTTCACTGCTGTAAAGCCTTAGAACGTTTTTCTTTCATATTTCCTTAATCTCTTGAAAATGGCTTCAAAACAGGAGCCGAAACGACGAGTTTTAATAAATGCTGGACGCGGTTCCATGCGAGAACCAAATATTTTTCACACGAATGTCGTCGAATATGGGTTCTAGGGAGACTAGTTCGCGTTCCCGTTCATTTGAAGATATTTTTTTTGAAAATAGCAAATTTTTGCAACTGAAATTTGCTAAAAACAAAATGAGAGATCTAAAGTGCTCGACAGTTGTCCTGTTTTAAATATACCCACAAACACAATCAGGCTCAGGCAGACAATCAAATTCTTTATTTTTTCTGACAGAGATAACAATAATAATAATAATATAAATGATAATAATAATAATAAGAATAACAAGAATAGTAATAATAATAAGATATATTTCCCAAAGACAACATACATTGTATACGACCAGCCAAAATAAAGAAATTACAAAAATTAACAAACTAAATACAAACAATCACAGCATAAAAAACAAACATATCACTACATATGTTGTCCAAATATAAATTCTTCTATAAAAACATGCAGCCAATAATTTTTTTAAAGTTCTTCCATAAAAACTGACAGACTATTACATGATCTAACTCTCTCTGGCAGTTGATTGAAAACCCTAGGTGCTAGGTAATCGGGAGAATTATATGTCACTTTGAGTTTGGTAAATAGTACGTGTACTTTGTTTTTTTGTCTCGTATCTACATCATGTATGGCTTTATTTATTACAAAAGTTCCATCCTTATTTTTGAAAACAAACAAAGAAAGTTCCATTATAATCATCGAAAATAATGTAAAATAATGCAAGTACTCTGTTTTGCTGAAAAATATCTCTGCATGATTGACGTGATGGAACTCTTTCCAAGTATCTTAGTACCCGTTTCTGAGCTATAAATACAGCTCTCGTATGTGCTGACAACCCCCAGAATATTATACTGTAACGCAACCGAGAGTCGACCTGCCCGTGGTAGAGCATCAACAACTGATCCTTCTCGATATAACTCCTTACGTTGCTTAACTGATATGAAACCGAATTTAGCTTCCCAACCAGATACGCACAGTGATCATGCCAGTTCAAAGAATGGTCAAGAAAAATACCCAAAAATTTATAATCTCCAGCTGTGGCTGTTACAGACACCAAGCTGTTATTGTCTAAAAAGTTTATTGCGTTATTGATTTTGGTAGTTGTGAAACGTAATCGCAGCAGTCCTATCACAATTCAAAAGCAGTCTGTTGGTAGAAGACCATGCATTTAACTCCGTGAAAACAGAGCTACACCTAGTTCGAGACCCACATCCGAAATATCCGAAACAATAACTGAGGTATGATCCGCATACATGGTGATCGACGCGGGCAACTCCAAGCTACCCAAGTCATTAATATATCATAAAAACAGCACTGGACCCAGGACCGATCCCGGCGGTACGCCCAGCTCACTGCTGATAATTTGAAAAGTGCTCTGCCCAACAACAACATACTGTCTTCTCTGGGAAAAATAACTAGATAGCTAAGACAGAGGCAATCCCCGTATGACATACATCTGTAGCTTCTCGATCAAGATAGAGTGATCGACGCAGTTAAATGCCCTGCTGAGATCACAAAAAATACCAACAGGACACTCACCAGCCTCTTAATTACAGAGCCATAGTGTGAATAAATTGCCGTCGATGTTGATCTATTGTCCAGAAATCCATGTTGATTTTTTGTAAATATTCAAACATCACAAGCCGGTTCAGAAATGCATACTCAAATATACATGAAAAGCTAGAAGGAATCGCCACTGGCCTGTAATTTTCCAACAAAGAGAAATCTTGTTTTTATGTACCGGAACTTTCTCGTCGATCTTTAACACTTCAGGGAATAGCCCACTTATAAAATAAGTATTAACTAAGTGCAATAATGGTTTAATTATAATATACAGGCACTTCTTAAAAAGAAACTTGGGAAGATCGTCATACCCAGATGATAACTTATTTTTAACTTACAATGTTAGTACATAATAGAGTTCCGGTTCTGAAAACGGAGATACGAGTACGAAAGATGTGATTTTGTAGCAGTTTTAGTATTAATTAATTAGTAGTAGTAAGTTTTATTGATAATAATTATACTCGGCATCATACTTAACAAATAAGTTTTAAACTTAATAAAACACTGAATAGTTAGAATGAGCATTCTCTAGTATATACTTCATTTTTCCAGTGTGAACGAGGCTTGCGGCCAAACAGAATCGAGTGACCGTTGTCCAGTCTCGGCCAATGACAGAGTTAGCAGCGAGAATGGTCACTCCCTTGATGAGAAGAGTGGGGCGACTGAAATAGGGGTGCCGGACTCCAGGTCCCTTCAACAGTGAAAGGGTTCGCTCTCAGATTGCCGGGGTTGAAATATGTGTTTATTCTTAATTAAAAGGAGAAGCCATGTTAATAAAGTAAATATATCTCTGCCCGTTCACATCTTTGTCTTTCTGATTACAATAATATTATTCCCTACAATTTTACACGTTTAATCGTTGCCTGTATCAATTTGTGTTTGCCTTAGGTGTTATTACAGAGATAAATTTCAGGTACAAAATCGATAATTGGTATCATTAGATACAATTCTCTGTTTTCATTCACCTCCATACTAGCATTTTATAATATTTTGTTTGGTTGGTTGTATCTTTTAGTTATTATTGTAAGATAGTGATTAATTTGTGATTATTATTTTTTATTAAATGTTTATATAAGGTTGTATTTATTTGTTCCGGTATCTGTATTTTTTGTTGTCACTTTGATTTCACTGTATCTGTGTACCTAGATACCTATAATATCTTGCTACATGTTCTATAATATGGATTAGTATGCTCAATAAATTGCTGCTATTGTTGTTTTATTTATTACATATACGCATTGCAACAATTTTAGTTTAATGTTTATGTATAACATTTTTGGTGCATACCTACATAGAAGTGATTGTGACTAAGGGTGATAATAAAAAATTTCAGGACGCAGCAAGTCCGTTATAGTAGCGAATTTTCATAAGAATTGTACACTATTATTATACGGCATATTAGTAAAGTTAATACTTTAAACTTACACAGACCTTGAAGATCGATTTTAGAGGTCCTAGTACGGACACATTTGAAGAATTCTTTCCAAAGTGTTACCATCGATATATCTCTATCAAAAAAAGTCTGGTTGCATCAAGTGCGTTGTACGGTTCAGAATGGGTTAAATGTAATTCCGCAAAATACTAAAATATTTGAATTAAAATAAAATACGCGCATTAACATTACTAGTTTAGAAAGACTAGCATCGTGGTTCTAATTACCCGTTTAACACTCGTGAAGGACCAGATGAATTGTTTTTTTGTGGGGCAGATTAACGAATACACGTGATAAAGTAATATCAATTTAATATGAGTTAAAAGATTAAATACAGAGAAATGAATATTGTGATCTAATAAGGATACAATAAAAAAGGTGACTTAAAATTGGACAATTGGAGCTGGGTAGGTTGTAGGCTGGCGTACCCAACACGCTGAGGCTGCCGCTGGTACCTGGGGATTCGTCAAAAACGGCCAAGGTGTTTTTCGTATCCAGGTGACGACTGTGAAGACTTGCGGTGTGTTAATAACGTGGTTGAATGGATTTCTGAGCACGGGTCCGTCGCTCGTCGAAAGACTGGCTCTTTTAATATAAGGCTCACGAATCTGTCCACGTGTCTATGGAGACAACTGTGGTTCTTGACTCCGTGCCGCGGGTGAGGCGATCTTCCTGACCGCTGAAACGAGCACGGAGTTAACTGTGATGTGACCACAGCATAATCAGGTATTATGCTGTGTCTTGACTACCGCTCACGGTCCAGCCTGTCTTGAACGACCTTACTGGATGCTGGATGAGATGGAAGTGGTTGAGTCTTGAGCTATCTCATCACTGCTTCGCTTGATTCGTGACGCTCGATGACAACTGTCACAGGGATACCAATTTTGTACGCCGCTGGTGGCTGTTGTTGTCAACTATTCCAGGAGTGCCACTGTCGTCTCTGCGCCTCTAGTTGCTGTGGGGTGCATCACGGGAGGTTTGCCGCCTAAGAATGGTCAGGGTGGACGCGGGGAGATTGAGGGTGAAGATTAACAATATTAGGACACAACATGAGTTATGGTAGGGAATTCTCATAAAAACGTTTTAAATAGCAAATATGTGTTTTTTTAAAAGAAAGCATGGATCAAATTTGGTTACCAGTATAACCTATATAGTAGAAACAATGTACCATAGTTCATCAAAACAACTTGATTGTTTAAAAGTGCACAAATTTTTAAAAATAAACTTAAAATGGTGCCGAAAAAACTAGTTACCCAGCCAACGAACTTATAGGTTAATAGCAAATTGAGCTATTCAAATTTGAGCATTTAATAAAAATTCGCTACCATAACGCACTTGTTGCGCCCTGAATTTATTTTCTTACAAACATGAATTATAATTTTCTGGTCGAAATTCAATACATTAAAAAGAGCTCAGAACTAATACGGATCGGGGGACTTCGATTATCTAATCAAAACAAAGCATTGTTTAATTTATTTGAACTGAGCCGATTTTCCTAAAAATTCGCTACAATAACGCACTTGCTGCGTCCAAAATGTTTATTTTTTCTTTCGTTAATGTTATGTATTACGTAGAGTAAAGCCTAGCTTAACATGCCCCAATACCGCAAAGCATTTGAATTCCTTATTTAGAGGCACAGAATACTAATAAATAGTGTTTTGTAAAATAGGTATTTGTATATATTAAAAGTTTTATATTATGGAAGAAAGTTACTGAAATTTACCCAAAAGAAGAAAAATATAGTAAAATGATTATTTAAGACAGACTTGGAGACTACTTCTCTGGCTTCACCGTTGTAAGGGCAACAACAATCAATGAAATGATTATTTAAACAAAAAATTACCGAAATTTACCCAAAAGAAGAAAAATATAGTAACATGATTATTTAAACAAAAAGCTAACTTGTTCTCAGTTGGTCACCCATTAATTACTGACGGCGCCCGTAGTTGCTTAACTTCAGTGATCAAGCCGATGTACTCAACGCGGTATTGCTGTTGCCGCTTTGACATTATTTATTTTAGAGGTCTTAGTGAACCGCTGCATTTACTAAAAACTACTGCCAAATCATCAGGGAATGGGTCTATTTGAAATGAATTTTCTGCAAATATTTTAGTAAAACGAAGGACAATGATGGTTGAAGCTGTAACTTAAGCCTTTGTAAAACACATTTATTATGAAATTTGCTTTACATAAACCGTATTTCTTTTAGGTTCTCCCTCCAAAAATTGCAAATTTTGACGTTTCAAATCGCGACTCTGACATTTAAAGAAGAAAATCTATAAAATTTGCTAAGAAATTTGTCTGTTATTTCTTGACCTGTTTGCGTCAAGAAAACCTAATATTTGCCTGTATTATACAATAGATCTTGTTATCTACACAAAATATTTTGGTTCTGTGCATTTTTCTGGTCATCAGTGGCACCCAAAATATTTTTTTAAACGTCTATAATTTTTTTCCTTTCAACCTAGACAACTAAATTTTGGCATGTAGTATAAGTTTAATAGCGCTAACCTAAGTGCCAAATTTGATTGCCATAGCTTTGTTATTTTCGGAGATGCAAAAAATTTCCGAAAGAAAACTAAAAATTTTCCAGGAATAACTAAGTTCCGATTTTTGGTTAACGAACTTATCCAAGCCACTTACAAAAGAAGGCACCTACCAAATTTCTTTAAAATCGGTACTCTATTTTTGGAGTTATCGGTACAATATATATAAAACCACGGATCTTGTCATTAGTTAATTTTTTTTAAAGAAAATTCACTAAAAAATCTTGCGATCTAACTCCTTTTGGAAAAAATGCCCAAAACTCAATTTTCTACGAAGCTAAAGAACTAAATTTTGCTATATCTGTAGATAAGTGTAAGTCTTTTTAAAAGAAACTTGTGTTACAAGTTTCATTAAAGTTATACAAAAGATTTCCAGAAGGAAACATTAACTAACATTAAAACTTGTTTTGTGCATAAGATTCTACCAAGACCACATGATGTGTACCAAATTTCATCGAGGAATGATTATTACTTTCAGAAATATATATTTTTTCGGAGAAAAACTTTTTTGTAGTTGTGAAAACCCGGTCGAATTAGGCTGATTAACCAACCCGTCCAAGACATTTACAAAAGAAACACACTTGCCGAGTTAAATAATTGGTTGATTATTTTTTAAGTTAGCACGTTCGGGTACATTGGTACCTACATGTTATAGAGTTGGGAAAAAGTCCGACATCGCCGTGTTTTCTTCAAACAAGGTATCATTATGAACTTTTATGATGATGATTTGGCGTCGGCTTTGCATTTTTAGAGGATACATTTATATGACTCAGCGTTTAGTGTACCGCCGCCATCTTGAATTTTTTTTAATGACAACATAGGTCAAATGTTATATCAAAAGAAAGCTTATTTCTTCCTCGTTTCAAACATGCTAGTGACGTATCACATTACCAAGAAATACTCTAGAAATTGGCAGTTTTTAAATTTAACTTCAATTTGCATTATTATTTGTTCACACCTGGTAGCTGTTTATTCAAAACAAAAAACAGTAGTGGGCACTCGTGAAATGTCAAAATTTTAGGACGCAGCAAGTGCGTTATAGTAGCGAATTTTCTTTAAAATATTTTTAATAGCAAATGTCTTTCTTTGACGAAAGTAGGCATCAAACCTGGTTTCCTATATAGTAGAAATATACCATATTTCATCGAAATAACTTTATTGTTTGAAAATATATAAACATTTTACCGGTATTTCCTATGTAGTAGAAACAATGTCATTATCAAAATTACTTATGGTTTGAAAATATACAAAAATTTTCCGAAAATAAACTTAAATGTTGGTTTCCTAACCAACAAAGCTTACGTTAATAGCAAATTAAGTTATTGAAATTTGGATTTAATGAAAATTCGGTAAATTTGCAGATTAGCTCCCGAATGCTTTTCAAAAAATTGTTTTCAGAAACATTACTAGGACCACACCTAGATGCACACACCACAAGAAAAATTTCTTGTTCACACCCCCCAAGGAAGTTACGGGAGTGGGAGTGAATAGGAGTGCTGGGCGGGGTAGGTAGTAAAATGGAAATATGAGCAGAAAATGCCAAGAAAACAGCTTGAAATCTGTCTATTTGAAGCCATATCACCATTAAATCACACGATGGGGGAAGGAAAATGCCTACGACGAAGCAGGATCCACCACCCCCCCGTCCGACATGTGGCTGCTTCGTCGTGGGGATTTTCCTTCCCCCTCGCGTGCATACAACCACCCTCGCTGCATAAACCACAAGAAAAATGTCTTGTTCCTATCCGCCAAGGAAGTTACGGCACCTGGGGGGATAGGGGTGTTGTACAAGGTAGGCAGGGTTTAAGGGGGATATGGCTTCAAGATGTGAAAAAGACAGCTTTCAAGCCCGTTTTATTCGCATTTTCTGCCCATATTTCCTTTTACTACCTACCCCCCATCACCCCTACTCACTCCTGGTCCCGTAACTTACTTGGGGGGGTGTGAACAAGAAATGTTTCTTGCGGTTTGTGGATCGGGGGGGGGACCTGCCTAGCAAGCAGGTTTCTGAAAACAGTTTTTTGAAAAGCGTTCGGGAGCTAAACTGCAATTTACCAAAAATTCGCTACTAAAACGCACTTACTGCGTCCAGATTTTTTTCTTACAAACGCATCATATTTCGATAAAAAATGCATTAACGAATTTGTTCTACGAAAATAAGCTTAAAAAAAAACTCTGGACGCAGCAAGTGCGTTATGGTAGTGAATTGTTATTAAATGCTTCAAATTTGAATAACTCAGTTTTCTATAAACTTAGAATATTTAATTTTGGTATATAGTACGGTCTTTCCTAGGGCAAGATATCTACCAAATTTCATTAAAATAACTTTGTAATTTTTGAAGAAAAAAATTTTTTCGAAAAAAAATTTGAATAACTCAATTTTCTATAAACTTAGAAAGTTGAATTTGGTACTTAGTAAGGTCTCTCCCAACATATATTGTAAATTTCATTAAAACAGCTTTGTTATTTTCAGAGAAAAACTTTTTTTTTTTTTCAAAGAAAACTCAACTCAACTCCAGTTTCATTAAAATCGGTTAATTATTTTTTGAGTTATCATACGGATACATCTATCGAAATCATCTTCATTTAATTCTTGGTGAATTTGAAGTTTGTAAGGGTGATAGTTATTGCCATGCAAAATTGTCCGTACCGACTTTCTGCTAATGTCATGATTCCTTGACAATTCTGATGTAGATGTTCTAGAATTCTCCTGCATATCTAGAAGAACATCAAAAAGTTTTTCATTACTGATCGCTGTCTTCGGTCGGACAGACCTTGGACGATTCATCACGCTACAAGTTTCATTAAATTTGTTCATTATTCTCATCACCGTCGATTTGCTTATAAACGGGCCGTCATTGCCCTTCATTTTACTTAAATATTTACAGAATATCCATTTCAAATAGACCCTTTCTCTGATGCTTTGGCTGTCGGTTTAGTTAAGTTGATGCTTTCGCCGTAGGTTTAGTGAAGTTTATGGTTTAACGGTCTATAATTTTTAGCTAATTTTTATTTTAAAAAATTCACTAATAGAGAGGTATCGATGGTGAGACTTTGCAAAAAATTTTTTAAATGAGCATTAACTAGGACCCCTAGAACCCGTATCCGGGGTCAGTTTCAATTCTTATATGTTTATATATATATATATATATATATATATATATATATATATATATATATATATATATATATATATATATATATATATATATATATATATATAATTTAACGGACCTTGGTTTTCGGTTCTAGAGACCCGAATTCGCGCTCATCTGTAGAAATGTTTTCAAAAGCTTTTTATCATGCCCTCATTTTCTTAATGGAAATTCGCTAATAATGTTTCGTATTAATACAATGTTAAAAGAATCACAACTTTAAATGGACAAAAGATCTATAACTTATAAAACGTATTACAAGACTCACTGGAAAATCTCCAATCACCTTTATTATGGCGGTTTCTGCCCGAAACACAACAAAATAACAACAGATCAGAACGATTAGTGTTTGTTAGTGGAAGCTAAAGGTTGTGTGGAAGGGGGTGGGGGTGACGTGTGTGTGTTAGTCGAGATCTTACATTCTAATAAACAAGAAACGGGCGTACAAGTCAGATACAGGATCTGTGGAAGTTGTAGCCGAGTGTCTCCTTGATGGATTAATCCGGCCCTAATGAGTGTAAGAGCGATAAGTCTCGCCATGTGAATGCCTCTGTTAGCTTCCTTCACCCGATAGTCCCAGTCAGCATTACCAGCGATTCCTAATTAGATGAATGGTTCACAATGGTTGGCCCACTTGACTGGCATATCGCGTGGTTTGTTCTGTGCCTGTTGTATAACTGTTTGCACTTATTCTTCGTGCTCACGATACCCTATCTTGCCCCACCTTCTCCAACCCCCTTTACTTCCCCCGTGGATGCTGGGATGAGGTGAAGGAGGTGATGGCTGCCTGATGCAGGATTTCCTTCAGCAAACCCCGCCAGCCGATGTGTAACTCTTCTGCATGAAGATTAATGAGTTTGATTTTCAACGTGGATTCGTTCTACCTTTCAACATCCACCCCGGCATTAAAATTTCTTGTTCAATAATCAGGGCGAATAGCTGAAATATACTAAAATATTAATATCTCTCTTCGCCCCTTTTCGTGAAATTCATAGAGGTCACGACTTTCGGAAAATTGTTTCAAATGACCGCCAAATAGAGCCGTGAGAAGCCACATTTAGGTCCGTTAACATTTTTATGTGTTTATGTAATATATAAGACAACCAACAAACAAGCAGAATTATGCACAAGGTTTGCGAGTAAAGGAAGTGGTCCGAATATTAGCCCCCCTTTTCTTTTTTTTTAAAATAAATGTTGGGATCTTACGAATAAATATCCAATAAATGACACACTCCAACCCCAAATGTTTACTTATGGTATATTAAAAGAGTCTGGACGCAGAAAGTGCGTTATAGTAGTGAATTTTTAAAAAATGTTTTAATAGCAAATATGTGTTTTTTTTAAGGAAGCAGGCATCAAATTTGGTTACCAGTATAACCCATATAATAAAAACAATGTGCCATGTTTTATCAAAATAACTTTATTGTTTGAAAATGTACAAAAATTTCCGAAAGTAAACTTAAAGTGTTCCCGAAAAAACTCGTTTCTTGGTCAACCTTATAGGTTAATAGCAAATTGAGCTATTCAAATATGAAACATTTGATCAAAATTCGCTACCATAAGGCACTTGCTGCGTCCAGAATTTCTTCTCTTACAAACATGCATTATATTTCGATGGAAAATCCAAAAATGCAATAATATAAGGCGTGTTCGACTAAAAAAAAAAAAAAAGAAAATTTGTATCACCAACGACTTATGGGCCAGCCTGTGATTGTAAAAATATGTTTTTAAGATGTAGCTCAAGACACCCTATAACTAATGTACACATTTTTTTCATATCTTGTATAATAACGCATATATTGAGGTTTATTGATTTTTTACGAACATTCGACAAAAATTATATACCATTAAACGATAAACTCCATAGCTAAGGCTACTGCCAAGCATCAGAAAAAATGTATATTTGAAATGAATTTTCTGGAAATATTTTAGTAAAATGAAGTACAATGACGGTTGAAACTAAGACTTCAGGGTTTGTAAAACATTCTTCTTAAGACATTTTCTTTCTATATGGCGTATTAGATTCAAGTTCTTTGCCTAAATGTTGCCAATTTTGACGGTTTGAATCGCGACTTTGACGTTTTGAGGAAAACCCCAAATTTTTTTTAAATGCCTATAACTTTTTTGTTTTTGACCTACATAGGTAAATTTTGGTAGGTAATTGTATAAATCGGTGTACCAAATTTGGCTGCCCTTACTTTGTTATTTCCGGAGATATAATTTTTTTTCTAAAGAAAACACCAAATTTTCCGAGAAAACCTGGGCCGATTTTCCTGGCTAACGAACTTACCCAAGCCTTTTACAAAAAGAAGACATTTACTAAATTTAATCAAAATCTGCCCATTATTTTTTGAGTTATGGGTGTGATATATACATATATATATATATATATATATATATATATATATATATATATATATATATATATATATATATATATATATATATATATATATATATATATATATGTATATATATATATATATATATATATATATATATATATATATATATATATATATATATATATATATATATATATATATATATATATATATATATATATATATATATATATATATATAACATATAAAAAGCCTGGACGCAGCATAGAAATAGAGATGATCTGGCACAAAATATTTTATTATAACTTTTTTTTTATTGTAACATAGAAATCTAAATTTTGGTGTATAGTTTACTTTTTATATCGTAAACCTACCTACCAAATTTGGTTATTATAGATTTCTTATTTTTTAAGATAAAATTTTTTTTCAAATTAAAACTCCAAATTTTCCCGGAAAACCTCGTTCTATTTTTTTGATTAACGAACTTGTTAAAGTCATTTACAAAAGGAAGGTACGTGCCAAATTTTATCAAAATCGGCCTATTATTCTTTGAGATAAAAATTTTTTTCGAATGAAAACTCAAAATTTTTCCGGAAAACCTCGTCCGATTTTCTTGACTAACAAACTTGTCAAAGCCATTTACAAAAGAAAGGTACATGCCAAATTTTATTAAAATCGGCTTATTACTTTTTGAGATAAGAATTTTTTTCGAATGAAAACTCAAAATTTTCCCGGAAAACCTCGTCCGATTTTCCTGGCTAACGAACTTATCCAAGCCATTTACAAAAGAAAGGTGCCAAATTTTATCAAAATCGGCCCATTATTTTTTGAGTTATCGGTGTGATACACACATATATATATATATATATATATATATATATATATATATATATATATATATATATATATATATATATATATATATATAAATATATATATATATATATATATATATATATATATATATATATATATATATATATATATATATATATATATATAAACATATAAAAATTGAAACTGACCCCGGATATGGGTTTTAGGGGCCTATATCGCGCTCATTTGAATAAATTTTTTCAAAATTCAAAAGTCGAGATCTCCTCATTAGTGAATTTTTTCTAAGAAAATTCACTAAAATCAAAATTGACCCCGGATATGTGTTCTAGAGGGCCTAATTAGCGCTCATTTGAAGAAATTTCTTCAAAATTCAAAAGTCGGGGTCTCATCATTATTTTTTTAAAGAAATTTGAAGACGATATCTCAATTTGTTCTAAAGTTATCGTGTCTACAAACAGACAGACACACAGACCGACAGACAAAAAAATTAATAACTGTGGAAACTGAAATGAAAAGAGCTGCTAGAGACAGATAGTCGTGGTTGTTACGACAAGGCGACATTCCTTTACATTGTAATGCTGATGAGCTCAAGCGGTCGATCAAAGAAGGCTTACTTAAATACTTCTCATATCAAAATCAACTTACCTTTTTTTACCAGACAGTTTTCAACATAAATTTTTAATTAGCACCAAGCACCAACTCGTATGCATTAAATAATATTACCTTGGCAGAACTTAACAGGAGAACAGCTTGTGGTAACCATAGGGACAACTAAGACTAAGCAGAGAGGAGTCCTTAGACGCATCAGATGGCGATTAATTTGGTCGGAGATTGTAGTAGATAGTAAAGCACATGTGCCCTTAATCAAAATCCTCCATCCTGATGCCAGTAAAATACATCACTGTACAAACTACTCTTAACTCGTCTTGGAGTCAAGAGCTTGTTGTGTGGCATTATGGAAAACAAAGCGAGGAACAATCAGAGCAGAATCTGCAAATCCATCTCTCAGTCATCGTCAGCCACAACAGCTAGGTGTTTTTACACGTCTGTCCACGACAGCTCCAGATTGAGTAGCGCCTTGCGCCCCAAAACACTACGGGGTGCGTATGTATGTGCTGCCTGTGTTATAGGTGAGAGGGTGGGTAAACGCATTTAACCTGCCACCACTTTAATACAGGACCGGCTAATGTCAAAAACTTATCTGAACTTTCACTTAACTATATTTTCAGTAAGCCAACACGTTCACACGTGAAAAATGTCAATGTCACTATCAGGCAGCGGTATGAATTTCTTATGTAATTAGTTTTTTTAACTACACACGTAGAAGGTAAATATAAGTTTACTATGGATTGCATAAATATAAGTTCGTCGTTGATAATGAACTTAAAGCTAGATCCATATACTCGCGAATTACGAAAAACGAATTGCGAAATCGGAATTTATTGGTTTCCTTCCATTTACCTCGTCTTGTATATATTTTTGTACACCTAAGCGCTGATTCCAGGTTCCCTCTGCATTCCTCATACACCAAGAGGGCGTTCTTTGAATAGCTGGGTTATGTTGCTGTTTTTTTAAGAAACTCAAATGGATCGGATATCAATAATTGCACAGTAGAAGAGGCTACGAAAGACTGGAGCTACCAGTGATAACCGCAGTTCGACATCGTTGATCTAGCAGTAGATATTCGCTATCGAAGCTGGAACTACGAATTACCACATCTCAAATACAAGGTATCAACAATAAAAAAACAGATGAAGTTCAAAAAATAACATTTACTCTACTGACGTAAAAACAGGAATAAACGCACTATAAAAAATATATAATAGAATTCAATCAATATTACCTACATACAGACTTGGAGACTACTTCTCTGGCTTCACTGTTGGTTTTCGTTTCTGTTGGTGAAGGGCGTAGCCAACGCGTAAGCTAACTGGAGAAAGAGGCCCTTACGAATTCTAGATGTTCCCGGATGTTCTTCGATGTTTCTGTGACTAGTTTCACTGCTTGACCACATTCTCAGATAGATAAAAATTGAATTAGTACGAAATTATGACAACTACAAATAAGGATCTGTTGCTATGTTATATATTTTGTTTATATTTCAGCAATACACCACGAGGGCTTACAGCCTAAATACTATCGTACTGTGGGTATCGACAAGGAGGAAAGAGGTAACTTGTTAATTCTGGACATGAAGGTTTGGAAGTTCGGAGGAGAAGAAAAAACATGTTCTGGCAAGGAATTCCTCGGCACGTCGGTGGGCAAGGTATGACAGCCTTTGGATGAGTGTAGGGTCACCGATGAGACGTATAGCTCTCTTCTAAATGGAGTCCAAGATAGCGAGTGTAGAAGCGGCAGCGGCACCCCAGATGTGGGAGCAGTATTCGAGGTTTGTTCTTATTCGTGAAGTATATAAGGTATACAGATTAGCTGGTGAAAAGTATTTGCGAGCCCGGAAGAGGAAATCCAAGTGCCAACTGAGATTTCTATCCATAGAAATGCCAACAAGTGAAAAGGACTCATTACTTTGAATAACTTGGTTCTTCATTGTGATGGGTCTAGGGCTGGTGTATCTCTTATGAGATAGAAGGCAAGATATATTTCGTGGGGTTGAATTGTACAAGATTTCTACTTCCCCAGTCTAATATTTTTTGGAGATCCATCGAGACAGAACCCTCCATGAGTTTGCGATCCCATCTAATTGGGCTAAAGAGATAGGCTTAGAATATTGTATATATTGTCATCCGCGTAAGTGTGAACTGGGTTGGATGTGCTAGAGAAGAGATCATTGATGTGGAGAAGAAACAAAGTAGGGGCTCAAGCTGAACCTTGAGGGACTCCTGCATTAATCGGATACAGTTCAGAGGAACGGCCATCCACGACAACAGAAATGCTCCGGTTGGAGAGGAAATTTGCTGTACAGGTACAGAGTTTTGGTGTTAGGTGAAAAGAAGAAATTTTAGTAATTCGGTATTTATATACTTTTCGATCACTTTAGAGACGACTAAAAGAAAAGAAATAGGCCTGTAGTTGCTAATTTTATGCGCGGCATTGGGGACTGTTTAGAATTGCCGACGAACAATGAGGCAAAAATTCAGCCTTTCCCAGGGCTGTAGAAACAATTTCATCCCCTGAAACAAAATGTGGGAATGTGCTCTTGCAGACATTATTCCTAATAGATTTAGCAAGAGTCCAGAAGGGTTTGCTGCCGTTGGAGCTTGAGAGGACTTTGTTTTTGATGTGGTTATTAAACGAGTTTTTTGCCTCAGAAATAAAGCGGACATAGCGGTTTCTTGCGTCGTTAAATGCTTGGCGGTTTTCTTGACTGGGATTGTGTAGAAGCGTTTTGTGAGCTTTGACCTTTTCAAGTCTGGCCTTGTCACAGGATTTAGAGAACCAGGGCTTATGATGTTTTAATCAAAAAATTCGTCAAATTGAAAATAAAATGAAACACAGATGACGTATGAGGCTTCCAAAATTAACCACTGTAGACAAGGAACCTAAAACAAATACGGGTTATGTAGAGAAAATGTCACAAGAATTGTGTTTTACAAAACCTTAAGTTTCAGCTTCAACCGCCATTGGCTTTTTTGAAGATTGGAAGTCAAAATGCACACACACGACAATAGCTGCCTTGTTTTAAATGACCAAACTGATTTAATGAATTCCCCTTTCTTGGATATTCTTCTTCCCAATCAAATAAGTCAAAGAAAATAAATTTAACCATTCTTTCAAAAAAGTTTTAATAAGATAATGAGTTAATGTATGTCGATACTTTCATTGTATAAAGTCTGTTTTATTACTGTTATTGTTTAGTTATTTTATTGTTGTAACTGTTATTATAGGCTAGTTCTATTTTTAGGTTAAATATTGACCTACATCACGTAGACATTTTGAAAGCCTCATCCGACTACTGTGTTACATTTTATTTTCAATTTGACGAATGTTTTGATCAAAACATCATAACATAGCAACATATCATTATCTGTAGTTGTCACGATTTCGTACTAATTAAATTTTTATGTCTGAGGATGCTGTCAAGCAGCGAAACTAGTCACAGAAACGTTGAAGATCATCCGAGAACATCTAGAATTCATACGGGCCTCTTGCTCCGGTTAGCTTACGCGCTGGCTACGCCCTTCACCTACAGAAATGAAACCCAGTATGGACCAGTTTCACCAAGTAGGGGCAACAACAATCAATGAATTCAATATAATCTAGTTGATTGACTTCTCTCGTATGCAAACTGTCGTCCGTCATTTTCAAGACTGAAGTCTCGAATGAATAGATGAAACGACAGTCTCAATCTCTACCAGTAAATGTGCGAATCGTGTAAACACCGCAGCCAAAATACCAAAGTCACATCAATCTCTACCAGTGAAATATCATTTTTCATCAGATCATATTGTCTCTTTTAGTAGACCGATTGCAGTATACTATATCTTTCAGTCGTCCCCATAAATAAAAATCCAAACAACTAAAATCAGGCGGCCAAGGAAAGATACTTCACTTTCCTATCCATCTGTCAGGAAACGCCTAATCCAAGAAATGTCTAACATTTGAACAATACTGGGCTTGGACAGCCATCGTGTTGGAAAATCACATCACGACGAGTCGTTACAGGTACGTCTTCCAGCAACATTTCTCATAAAATCGAGATATCGCTGCCCGTTCAATGGTGCATTAAAAATTTAGGGACCAATTGTCTGTCCATCCACAATACCACACCAAACGTTAACAGACCAACGACCCTGATGTTGTACTTTATTCATCCAACGCGGATTCCTCTGCGACCAATAATGCATATTGTGCCTATTCACCCTACGTTACTGTGAAATGTGGTTTCATCTGACCACAAAATCCTCGAAATTTCTTCGAGATCGTCTTTCACCATATCCAATAACCAGTTACAAAAATTCGAGCGTCCACCAAAATCACGAGTTTCTAAACTTTGGAACAGAACGATGTGGTTTGGATGGAACCTAACAATAAATTATTAATATTACTTCCATTACTGGTACACATCCACTGCATTTTCGTTTCCTGTTGACTTTGTAATGACAACCCATTAATGTGGAATACTTTATATATAACTTACCTGTGGTCTTTCAGAATATTTCAAACAGTGTTCGAGTTACTCCTAAGCCACTGGATATTATACGGGTACTAAGATATGGATTGGATGCGACCTAGGCCAACACATTGATGACATTTTCATCACTGCGACCCGTGCGGGTTCTCTGACGAAGAGGAGATTGCACGTTTCCTGTCGCTTGTAGGAAAACGCCTTTGGAAAACCGACGTCTTCCCGGGTACTTCACCCCATACACCCTAGCAGCAACAGTTGCATTTCGCATGCATTCAAAGTAGACAGGTAGCATGTCAAATGCTTCTTAATTCGTGAAAATTATGGCAGTAATTAGCCACATCAACAACAACGTTAATTACAATCTAATGATTTTGACAATTTGGTTATGCATTTTGTCATTTTCACAGTATTCTTGATGTTTTCGAAATTCTGTGACACTGGGCCAATTTTCTGTTATACATATGGGATATATGAATGAATTACTGAGGGGATATAGATTGATATTTTCATACATATAAGTGGTTAAGGTTTTCTACCTAACTCACTTTAATATTTACGATAATTTATATCTAGAAATGGTGGAAGGCTCCGTTGTTGTTGCTGCCTTGTTATCAAGATGTGGTAATTCGTAGTTTCAACTTTAATCGCCAACATATACCGTTAGACCAATGATATCGAACTGCAGTTTTCACTGGTAGCTTCCTTCTTTTATGTCCTATTCTACTGTGTTATTATTGACATACTGTTCCATTTGATTTTTATCAAAAAAGAGCAACATTACCTAACTATTCAAGCAACGCCCTCTTTCGGTGCATGTAAGATGCAAAGAAACTGGAATGAGTGCAAATGGTAGACTAAGAAAAAATATTTTCAACGAGTCAAAACTCATCCAGTTTCGTCGAGCTAAACCGGAGTGATTAGCAATTGAAAAAATAGCAATTGAAAAAATATGGATGTTATTTACTCCCCCGCCAGTGAGTAAATAACATCCGTTGCTCGGCCATTATTCTGCGCGTGTCAAAGATACAGCTTAATTGGCAAAAATGTGATGAAAATCGCAATTTTCCAACCAACAGTTCTTCTTACGCCCTCTAACGGTGATTTTATAACCTTAAAAATAATTTACAGCGATTTACCATGGCAATATTTCTCATGACAGTTTTTTTTACTGGAGCTGTACAGTGAACCGTTCTTAAGATATGGCCAACAACCACTCTTAGTTGTAATAATTGCAAAGAAATGTTTGTGAATAAAATATTAATAAAACAAAAACAAATATCAATCACATAAAAATAAAATAAATAAAGATTTATAGCCTGAAAATTTAATAGCCAAAAAGCAAACTTTTGAGACGACTATTTGAGGTTACCGCACTGAAGTAACTTGAAATTCGGCTGGACGATTAATTCCTACAGGCTCTGATTGTGGCATTAAAGTATTGTGTATTCTTTTTTTAGTGAATTTTCGTAGAAAAAATTCAACAATGGGGCGATCCCGACTTATCAATTTGGAAAAATTTTTGCAAATGAGCGCGAACTAGGACACCTAGAACCCATATCCGGGGTCACTTTAAATTTTTATATGATTATATATATATATATATATATATATATATATATATATATATATATATATATATATATATATATATATATATCACACCGATAACTCAAAAAAATTAGCCGATTTTGATAAAATTTGGCATGTACCTTCCTTTTGTAAGTGGCTTGGATAAGTTAGTTAGTCAGGAAAATCGGACGAGGTTTTTCTCGAAAATTTTGAGTTTTCATAAAAAAAATGTTATTTCAAAAAATTATAAAAGCTATTATAACCAAATTTGGTAGGTAGGTTAACCGTATAAAAAAGTAGACTATACACCAGAATTTAGATTTCTATGTTACAAGAAAAAAAAGTTATAATGCAATATTTGGTGCCAGATCATTTCTATGAAAATTCACTACCATAACGCACTTGCTGCGTCCAGGCTTTTGTCTATCATCTTATTTGTTATTTGAAGACTGTAACCATTATGTTATGTGCTGCACGATTGAAATTTGTTTGTCGAAATTGATTTCTGACAGTTGTGTTAATACTGCCCAGTGTATTATTGAAGGATAGCGTAACAGTTTCTGTGAAAGAGGGTGACATAAATCTTATGGTATAATCACAGGATAATCAAACTTATTATGCTGTGGTATAGTTGTGTCTTTGTAAGACAATATTTTCGTAAGAGTTTTCTCTTAGCTAAGTTACTCTCTGACTTCAATACAGCATTTCGAACACGCCTCTTGCTTTCCAACCATTATTTTAACTCACGGCCATACATCTACTTTACCTACAAGAAAATCTGTAGACTGCTACATGATAGATTGATTATGCATGGATAAATATAAGGTAAGTTTATATGCGTAACCACTAAACAAAGTAATAATGTTCACGATTTATGATTAAACTGATGGTTTTAATTTTCAATGCCCCCGCAAACTTAAGAGCCAAATAACGTAGGTACTCTCATTGATAATTTTGTTAAATCGGACCTAAAATTGTATGCTGTGACAAACCAAATAATTAAAAAGTTCGGGACGCAGCAGGTGCGTTATAGTAGTGAATTTTCATAGGAACTGTACACTATTATTAACATATATTATTAAAACAAATTCTTGAAATTTAAATTGACCCTGGGGATCGGTTTTAGAGTTCCAGTTAGCGATTATTTGAAAAAAATTATGTTCTATATGGAGCTAGAAAATTAAAATTTGGTCTTAGTACTGCAAGTCTCTTAAAAAATTGTGTTACAAATTTCATTAAAGTTACAAAAGTTTTTCAGAAAAAAAATAATTATTTACAAAGGGAATGTACCTGCCAAATTATAAATATGGCAGGTATTTTTCCTTATTAATTGCTTGGATGGTTTTGTTTTAGTCAATCAATTCAGTGTTTGCAAACAATAAACAACAAAAAAAGGTTTTCTAAGACAAATTTATAGTTTCTTCTTTGATTTAGTACCCACGGTGCATTTACATAGGTGTTTTTTCTCCCTGAAGGCTCGTCGGCAGCTTTGCCTCCCCGATAGCACTGCAGCCCTTGGCCTATTGTGCATTACCGTCCACCTTAAGCTCGATCTCAACGACAGAAGTGATTTGAACAATCATCCGCTGCCAGTGAGTCTCGAACCGTCGTCCCCCGAGTGGGAAGTTTTACTCGACTTTCCAACACGGCCACGGCGGCGCTGTACATAGGTGTTATTATGGTTCAAGATTGAAGATTCTAGCTTAATGGAAAATTTATTGAGCTATCGGATTTGAAATACTTTTACAAAAATTTTCTACCATAACACCCAGACCCTTTCCAACACTTATTTACAGTTGCGGTATCCATACTTTTTGAAAATGATAAAATACTGCAGCTTACTATGTAAGACTGACCAACAAGGCAACCTCAAAATCATTTTTGGAAAAATATTTTAAAAAGTCTGGACAAGTGCATTATGGTAGTGAATTTTCATTAAAATGTTTTTAATAGCAAATATATGTTTTGTTAAGACAGCTGGCACCAAATTTGGTTACGAGTATAACCTACATATATAGTAGAAACAATGTGACATGTTTCATCAAAATAACTTTATTGTTTGAAAATGTACAAAAATTTCCGAAAATAAACTTAAGGTGTTCCCGAAAAAACTGGTTTCTTGGTCAACCTTATAGGTTAATAGCAAATTGAGCTATTCAAATTTGAAGCATTTGATAAAAAATCGCTACCATAACCCACTTGCTGCATCCTGGATTTCTTTTCTTACAAACATGCATTATATTTTGATGGAACATGCAAAAATGCAATAACATAAGGCGTGAAAAGAAAGTTTATATCACCAACGACTTATGAGCCATCCTGTGATTGTAAAAATATTTTTTTAAGATGTAGCTCACGACATCCTATAATTAATGTATACAAATTTTTTTCGTATCTTGTATAATAACGGATATATTGATCTTTATTGATTTTTTACGAAAATTCGACAAAAATTATATACCATTAAACGATAGCCTCTATAGCTAAGACTACTGCCAAAGCATCAGAGAAAGGGTCTATTTGAAATGAATTTTCTGGAAACATTTTAGTCAAGTGAAGGACAATGACGGTTGAAGCTAAGACTTCATGGTTTGTAAAACATTCTTCTTGAGACATTTTCTTTTCATAGCCCGTATTAGTTTCAGGTTCTTTGTCTAACTGGTGCCAATTTTGACGTTTATAATCACGACTTTGACGTTTTGAGGAAAATCCCAATATTTGATGATGCAAATCTGCGTACTAAATTTTGTGGCCCTTACTTTCTTATTTCCGGAGATATACATTTGTTTCGAAACAAAACACAAAATTTTCCGGGAAACTTGGGCCTATTTTCCTGGATAACGAACTTAACCAAGCCACTTGCAAAAGGAAGATATTCACAAAATTGCACACCTGCACACACACAGATATATATATATATATATATATATATATATATATATATATATATATATATATATATATATATATATATATATATATATATATATATATATATATATATATATATATATATATATATATATATATATATATATATATATATATATATATATATATATATAAACTGACCCCGGATATGTGTTCTAGGGGGCCTAATTAGCGCTTATTTGAAGACATTTTTTTTTAATTCAAAAGCCGGGATCTCCTCATTAGTGATTTTTTTTAAAAGAAAATTCACTAAAATGTTTAGTAAAACAGATGAATATAAAATCTACACTATACGATAATTGCATGACAGCTGTTTCGCTACATGTGGCTTCTTCAGACACAAAAGTAAAATAAACATTTTGAAGATGTAAGTATGCTGTAAGTATGATGTAAAGATGCTTTCTTCTCTTAATACCAGGAAAGCATCTGGCCTTGACGAGATCCCAGTAATTGTTCTCAAAAAATGCGCACCAGAACTTGCTCCTGTCCTGATTCGTCTGTTTCAGACATCTTACAATAGAGGCATATTCCCTAGTAACTGGAAAACTGCTCAAGTACAACCCGTCCCCAAGAAAGGATCTAAGCGCTTCCTAGCAACTACAGGCCTATTTCTCTCCTTTCAGTCGTCTCTAAAGTGATGGAAAAGTATATAAACACCGAATTACTAAAATTTCTTGAAAAACACAGTCTACTATACGACAGGCAGTATGGATTCCGTCAGCGCAGATCAACTGCCGACTTCCTTTCCTTTGTCGCCCATTCTTGGAGGAAGTCTATGGAACTACACGGTCAATCCCAGATTGTCGCTCTAGACATATCCAAAGCTATCGACCAGGTCTGGCACGCAGCGCTGCTTAATAAATTCCTGGCCTATGGCCTATGGCCTACCACCAAAATACTGTACCTGGACAGCAAAGTTCCCCTCCAACCGGAGCGTTTTTGTTGTCGTGGATGGCCTATCCTCTAAACTGTATGTAATTAATGCAGTAGTCCCTCAAGGTTTCGCTTTTGCCCCTACTTTGTTTTTCCCCACATCAATGACCTCCTCTCTAACACATCCAACCCAGTTCACACTTACGCAGATGACAGCATCCTCCACTCAAATATACAATATTCTAAGCCTTTAGCCGAATTAGATGAGGATCGCAGACTCATGGGGGTTTCTGTCTCTGTGGATCTCCAAAAAAATATTAGACTGGGGAAGTAAAAATCTTGAACAATTCAACTCCGCCAAAATTCAGTCTTCCTTTCTATGTCATAAAAGATACACCAGCCCTAGACCCATCACAATAAACAACCGAGTTATTCAAAGTAATGAGTCCTTTTCACTTGTTGGCATTTCTGTGGATATAAATCTCAATTGGCACCAACATGTCACATCAATTGCAGAAGCGGCTGCTAAGAAATTAGGTTCCGTTTTCCGGGCTCGCAAATACTTTTCACCAGCTAATCTCTATACCTAATATACTTCACAAATAAGGCCAAACCTCGAATACTGCTCCCACATCTGGGGTGCTGCTGCCGCTTCTACACTCGATATCCTGGACTCCATTCAGAAGAGATCTATACGTCTCATCGGTGACCCTACCCTCACCCAAAGGCTGCCATCCCTTGCCCACCGACGTGCCGTTGGTGACCTCTCTCTCTTTTTTTTTATAGATATCTGCACGGGCACTGCTCAGAGGAGCTTTCTTCCATAGTTCCGCCACCTGCTGTCCCCAACAGATCTACAAGGGGAACAGAGCGAATGCACCCTTTTACTGTCCAGGTCACCAGACATAGAACATCTTGTTATGCCCCCTCTTTTGTCCCGAGGACTTCCAAGTTGTGGAATTCCTTACCGGCACATGTTTGTAAGGCTAGATGCATTCTCACCACAATTAGAACCGTAGACCGGTTTCGCTCTAATTAGAGCTCGTCAGTACGGCATACTAATTGTAGCGAAAATACACCTATAAAGTAATAAACCTACATTAGGGTAGAAATGGGCCAGGGCTGACAATTTACTAAATTGTTAGTTGGTTGTATACAGCCTCTATTTTATAATACTTGACTCAAATCGCGACGTTGACGTTTTAAGAGGAAAACCACAAAGTGTTTTTCTTTAAATGCCTATAACTTTTTTGTCTTTTAACTTAGAGATCTAAATTTTGGTACATATAAAAAATGAAACTGCCCTCAGATATGTGTTTTAGAAGGCCTAATTTGCGGTCATTTTTTTTCCAAAAATCAAAAGTCGCGATCTCGATAGTGTGATTTTTCTACGAAATTTCACTAATACCATTCGATATCTTCTCACCTGATCTTGATATTTTTTTTAAATTGAAATTCCCAGAAAATTTCACAGCATTTGCCTCCATTACTCATTATAAATTATTCAACAACAGTCGTCTCTTTAAACAAACTTCATTATCATTTATGGAAACAATTTATTATACAAGATTATTTTACCTTCTTAAAAAATATCGAATATGTTATTATTATTATTATTATTATTATTATTATTATTATTATTATTATTAAGTATTTATTTCAAAGTAAGAATCTTTTATCGCATAATTGATCGATTGTTCTAACTTATTTACTGAATTAAGTAGGTATATTAGAAATCGCATAGTATGTATAAAGTATTTTCTTTTAATTAAACATTTGCTTCAATCTAAGCGTTATTAGCGAGAGTATTATGTACATCAACAAACAAAAAAACTTATCTAGGTATGTTACAAAAAATTACAACACTACAAATTGAGTATTTTATTAATAGATTAAATATCTTCAATACGTTCAACATTTTATGCAACCAGAATCTCACTCTACTGAAATCCAGGTAACATATATAGGTAATTTATATTTAAGCACCTGGTCATGTAAGTTATACCGCTATGTTAGGCTAATAATAGGAGGGAGAACTTTGCGTTTTTGTAAGCATTCTCGGCCAACAAGAAAACAAACCACTGAAATCAGTGCCATCTAGCGTTCAGTAGCTAACAACTTGTAGTTCCAGAAAATATTAATATGAGTAGTGGCGCTAGTATTTGTGTTGGAGATGTTGATATTGCATACTATACCTGATATGTGTAATATATTATTAATGACTGGATTGCGATAGGTGTGTAAATATTATTCAAGTAAGTTCACATTACACTTTAAAAATTCAAATAATTTATTGATTTCTCACGTATGTACTATACAAATTTCGGAAAGAGGAACAATATCATTTTCAGGTAGGTATAATGAAAACATACCTATTAGTGACGCAGGGATATTAAAATTGTGCTTATTAATGTTAATTTTTGGGCGCTGCTTTATCGTAAATACATATAACCGTTGTTAACTTTAATTGTGGTAAAGTGTGTGTTTTTGGTTAATTTTGTGCAAAAATTCACTAATAAGGAGATCGCGACTTTTGAAATTTGAAAAAATTTCTTCAAGTGAGCACAAACTAGGACCCCTAAAACCCAAATCCGAGGTCAGCTTCAGACTTTATATGTTTATATATACGTATTATATATATATATATATATATATATATATATATATATATATATATATATATATATATATATATATATATATATATATATATATATATAGTGTGAAACACACTTATGGAATAAAATTCATTATGCAGCAGAAAATAGTTTTTGTGTGAAAACGCTGAGACACGTGAAGTTTAATTTGTCGAACATTATCTTACAATCATAGCTAAAAAAATAAACTCCCACTATTTACCCCCACCACTTTATCCAATTTTTTTTTAAATAGCAACCCTAAATTTTTTCATCACAATTCAATGGACCACATTTTTCTGAATGCAGAGAAACCCCATTAGTATGGTCTAATATTACTGTTTTCCATACAGGGTGGAAATTTAATACCGGAATATTAAAACTAAACAGTTTACCCTAAAATTCAAATTTGGAAAATAAACTTAATTAAAACGTCCCTTTCTTATAAGAAATGTTCAGAATGTTCTCCATTCACTTGCACACAACAAAATAATCTGCTTGGAATTCTTCCCTAATTCTGTTCAATACGTCAGGCGTTACTTTCCTAATTTCTGTTGTTATTTTCATTTTTATAATCTAAATCAGCAGGTTGCGTTTTATACAATCTGTTTTTAAGGTGTCCCCATAAAAGGAGATCAAGAGATGTAAGATCTGGTGACCTAGCGGTTCATTCTACGAAACCTCTTCTTCTAGCCGTTTCTAGGGTTATTTTGAGATTCACTATAAACTAATAACATATCGACTTTTTTGTTGTGCGTAAACATTTTTCAAAGTGAAATGACAACAAAACAATATTTGTAAACCATTACTTTTTTTCTCCTCGGGGCTCGTCACCGACTAATGCCGCCCCGATAGCACTGCAGCCCTTGGCTTATTGTGCATGCCCTTAGCTTTTTTACTCCACTCATTCCAAAATCACTGTGCGTTGAACTAGTCTGCACAGCGATGGGTAGGGTGAAGTTTTATAATGCTCTGTCTCCGGTCTAGACTGACCGTAGATCAGTTGTCTTTTGCGGTCCAGAGCTTTACACTCGCACAAAATGTGCTGGGTTGATTCCTCCCCCTCGCCGTAGAGTCTGCATGCCAGGCCTCCCTCGAACTGCCCCATTTTATGCAGGTGTTTCTTGACGGCCATGTGTCTCGTCAAGAGTCCTGTTGTGTTTCTGAGCTGTCCTCTGCTAATATTTAGCAGCTCCACAGCACTCTTTGAACTGGGTTCCTCAATTACTGACTTCCCATGTCTGAGCCCTGGACATTTTCCTTCAAATTATTATTCATAACAAACTGTTAAGATTTGCAGATTGGCGACTCACATTGACAACTTGGCACAGCTTAGCGCACGGCTACTAGAAACGCTAATGACAGCGGCATAGAATAGTTGACAGAGGTTATAAAGTAAAATTTAACCTACCTTTTATTTTAGAGTGTCATGACGCAATTTAAAATTTATGGGTTCACCGGTAGTTATTTCACGGATTTAATTTTTTAACTAACTTTCATTCAGTGGCGGCTCGTGACATTGGGAGTGGGTGAAGCAGAATCGGCGCGGCCCCAAATGGGGGTCCAGTGAGACGAAGACCTCCCATGCGACGCAGACGAAATTTTTTAATTTTTTTAAGGTCACGCGTTCTCCTGGCACTTCAGTATTTAAACGAAAAATCAATTTGTACAAAAATATAGACTTTCACAAGGAATAATTTTCGGCATAATGACCACGAATATTCGATGAGAGGACACTGTACACATAATGTACACGCACGCATACGGTAAATTAAAGCGCGCATATTACATATGAAAATCTGTTTATAGAGGCAAGAGCTACAAGCATTTTTTTTTTCAAATTCGTGGCGCTTCTCTTTTTTACAACTTGAAATTTTATATCTAATATTTTATTATTTTGAAATTATTCTTTTAGAGGTGATAATAAACAAATCAATTCCACTTGCCAAAAAGAAACATGAAAAATCCAGCTTTTCAAAGTCTGTAAATGTGACACATTCCAGATTATTTGACGGCAACATATTAAAACTAGAAATACGCCTCTGACGATCCGGCTCAATCTAAGCAAACGACAGAAACTAAGATTTGAAGCAGTCTCAGAAGGCTGCATCACGTTTGTGGCCCGACTGCGCGTGCCGTTGCCATGGCAACCGTCTCATGCACGCGTCCCGCAGCAGACGCAGCGTTCGTATACTAAAAAATCTGGCTCAGTCAGTCCACAGCTGCGTGACGCCTTTACAGTAGTCTGTGGTCCGCAATACGTAAGGGCTGCGCGTTGCGGCATGTATACATTCAATTCGGTGATCAAGGGCGGGCTTGCAAATTATATCGTACCATGAATTACTATAAAAATACATTATCAACTGCGGCGCGACGTAACAAGACATTTTTATGTGGTTGCACCAAATGAATTTGAGTGAATGAAAAAAAAATAATTATGGTGGATTCTGAATAAAAAAGTTTAGCTTAACCGAAAAATATAGGTGAAGCAGCGCCTGCTTTCTTTTGTCATCAATAATTACGAAGTGTTGTGCCCGATGTTATACATTCTAAGATTCAAATGATATTTTATTACATCTGACAACCCTGCTCATATATGTTTAATTGGTACATGACTATTGTGACCTAGGTCGATTTTTAATTTCTCTGATTTAATTAAACTGTAAAGTAAAACACCTTGTCAACGTTAAATGTGAGAAATGCCTTATGGAATTTGAACTGATGTCGTAGATTGCTCATTTTTTAACATCTTTATTTGGGAATAACTTATTTTCACGTGGGCCATTTAATTTGACATTTAGGTTACTGCTATATTGTGACGTCTCCTATATATGTGCAAATTTTCATTTAATTAGTTGCGCTTTAAAAAAAATTACATTTTTTTTTAAGAAAAACTAAACATACAGTGCTCATATACGAACTCATCGAAGTCAATTAACACAAATCAAGGTAATCTTTTTTTCTTAATGAAAATTCACTAACAAGAATTAAAAGCAAAACTAGGAATGGTCTTTGTTTTCGGTTACACGTCATTTAAAGTGTAAGCTGTCAGTTAGATTATTTTATGTAGGTAATAGAAGATTCATTAGTTATTCTGAATACATAATTAACAGATTTAAGTGTGGATCTCCAAATGGAAATATTCTACAATTCTTTGTGTAATTCGTATACCAATGAATGTGTTTAGCTCTAGAAATTAAGGCACCTAAGTATCCACTTACGATGTGCTACAAAGTAACAAATCTTGTTCAGTCATCTGTGTTGTCAACTTAACATTGTAACAATATAAATTAATATTAAATTTCTTTATACACTTTTTTTTTCATAAAAACATTTATTAACTCCAAAGTTACACTCTTATACTTTTACTTTTTTCACTAATTACCCATAGCTGTTTGGAAACTTTCTCCATTAAAAAACAACATGATATAAGAACACAGCTAACAATAAAATTTACATGTCTAAAAGTAAAATTAAAAACAAAATAATTTTCCACCAAATTCCCTAATTGATCCATTCGCCATCTTGTTGAATCTATCTTTTCTTTAAATTCTTTTTAAGTCTTCTAAGTTACCATCTGTTTCCATAGTCACATAAGTCACGGCATACCAAAACCACATCCACACATTTTTATTTGCATTCTTTTTCAATTCCCTACATAATTCACTGTAAATGTTTTCTTCCATTTGTATTCCGAATTTTTGTAAGAGTTTAAGGCTAACCCAGATCCAGTTTACTTTTTGTCTAAAACACCCATTTAGCCTGTGTTTATTGGTGTCTACCCTGCCACAAGAATCACAAATATCTTCAGTTATTATGTTATGCCTCTTCCAGTAGCGGCTCGTGCCTTAATGCATTGGGGGTGCGCAAGAAAAAAAAGTTCGGGACGCAGCAAGTGAAGTGGTAGTGAATTTTTATTAAATGCTTCAAATTTGAATAAGTCAAGTTTCTACAAACTTAGAAAGTTGAATTTTGGTGCATAGGAAGGTCTTATCCAGGGCAACATATCCACCAAATTTCATTAAAATAACTTTGTAATTTTTGGAGAAAAAAAATTTTTTTTTCAAAAGAAAACTAAAAATTTGAATAAGTCAATTTTCTAAAAATGTAGAAAGTTGAATTTTAGTGTGTAGTAAGGCCTTTTACAAGGCAACATATTCACCAAATTTCATTAAAATATCTTTGTAATTTTCGGAGAAAATAATTTTTTTTTAAAACAAAACCCAAAATTTTCCCGCAAACCTTATCCGATTTTCCTGACTAACGAACTTATCCAAGGGATTAATAAAAGAAAGGTACTTGCCGAATTGCATTAAAATCAGTTGCTTATGTTTTGAGTTATCGATTGGAAACAAATATATATATATATATATATATATATATATATATATATATATATATATATATATATATATATATATATATATATATATATATATATATATATATATATATATATATATAAACATATAAAAATTGAAACTGACCCCGGATATGGGTTTTAGGGGTCCTAGTTCGCGCTCATTTGAAAATTTTTAAAACCTAGTTACTAAACTAACTAAACTTGATAATTATTAATTACTTACCAAGTTTTCCTCTAGTTAGTTATAGGTTATAGTAGTTAAAAAGTCATTTCCTTTGATAATTACTAACACAAAACACAAATCACAATTCTGTCAAAACTCAGCATTCACTTTAGTTTATATGTTATAACATAACAGACCTACACTCATTCCTTAAACGAAAAATCCATATGTCTATTTTTTAAAGCCACAAACTGTTCTAAAACTCTTTCATCAAAGTTCGGTATTTCAAATACAAAGTCCCTGTTTATTGCCCACATTGCTAGCGCATTAAGTCGATTATTCGACATAGAATTTCTAAGGAAGGTCTTTACTAGTTTTACACAGGCTCTGCAAAAAGTACACTGCAAACTGCAAGTGTGGAATTTTGGTACGTACGTTCCTTTTGTAAATGGCTTGGATAAGTTCGTTAGCCAGAAAATCGGACCAGTTTTTCCGTGAAAATTTTAGGTTACCTTCGGAAAATTTTTGTAGGTTATCTCCGAAAATAACAAAACTATGGCAAACGAATTTGGTACGCTATGTAGTAAAAAGTATATTCTGTAGCGAAATTTAGATCACTAAGTTAAAAGCAAAAAAAAAGTCTGGGCGCAGCCAGTGCGTTACGGTAGTGAATTTTCTGGCACCAAATTTTACTAAAATAACTTTATCATTTTCGAATCGGTATACGAACGAACATTTTCCGGAAATTTTTTTTTTTAAATTTTCCAGAAAGAATTGGTTAGATCGGCTGGCTAACAAACTTATCTAAGCTATTTGTGGCATGTTACCGCCAAATTGAGAATTTACGCCTTCGTTAATTGCTTGAATGAGTTCATTAGCACATCCAATCAAACCATTTTTTTCGAAAACAAAGTTTCAAATTATTGTTTCCGAACCTAATAATTTTGTTAATTTCCATGATTAAAAATATTTGTGTGAAAATTCGCTACCATAACGCACGTACCGCATCCAGACGTCCTTCAAATTTGAACCCCTTATAATTTTAGTGAATTTTCTTTAAAAAACAATTCACTAATGAAAAGATCCCGACTTTTGAACTTTGAAAAAATTTCTTCAAATGAGCGCGAACTAGGTCCCCTAGAACCCATATCCAGGGTTAGTGTCAATTATGATATGAATATATATATATATATATATATATATATATATATATATATATATATATATATATATATATATATATATATATATATATATATATATATACATCACAGATAACTCACAAAATAATACGCCGATTTTGATCAAATTTTCTGAGTACCTTCCTTTTTCAAGTGGCTTGGATAAATTTGTTAGCCAGAAAAATCGGCCTAAAATTTCCCGGAAAGTTTTTGGTTTCTTTAGGAAAAAAATTATATCTCCGGAAATAACCAAGCAGGGGCAACCAAATTTGGTTTGGCGTGTTTTTATTATAAAGAGTGTATCGTGCACCACAATTTACGTCTGTAACTTTAAAGACAAAAAAGTTATGGACATTTAAAAAAAGGGTTTTCCTCAAAACGTCAGTCGCGATTTGAAACGTCAAATTTAGTAACATTTAGGCAAAGAACCTGAAACAAATACTGATTATGTAAAGAAAATGTAGCAAGAAGAGTGTTCTGCAAACCCTTAAGTTTCAGCTTCAACTGTTATTGTCCTTCATTTTACTAAAATGTTTCCTGAAATTTCATTTTAAATAGACGCTTTCTCTGATCTAGTTTTAGTTAGGTTTATGGTTCAACGGCCTATAACTTTTAGTTAATTTTCGTAGAAAAAGTTCGTTAATAAGGAGACCGTGACTTAGGAATTTCTTCAGATGAGTGCAAACTAGGCCCCCTAAAATGCATATCCGGGTTTAGTTTCAGTTTTTATCTGTTTGCGTATATACAAAGTGACGCATTTCTACGGTAAAGCTCAATATATTTGTTATTATACAAGATACGAGAAAAAATTGTATACGTTAATTATAGGGTGTCTTGAGCTGCATCTTATAAAATTATTTTGTCAATCACAAGTGGCCCATAAGTCGTTACAATTTTTTTCAAACACCCTATTGTATTTTTGTATTTTTATCGAAATATGATGCATGTTTGTAAGCGAGAAATTGACACGCAGTAAGTGCGTTTTGATAGCGAATTTTCATTTAATGCTTCAAATTTCAATAACCTAATTTGCTATTAACCCAAGGTTTGTTGGCTAGGAAAGCAGTTTTCTTGGAAACCTTTTAATTTTATTTTCGAAAAATGTTTGTACCTTTTCAAACAATAAGTTATTTTGATAAAATACGGTACCTTGTTTCTACGATATAGGTTATACCGGTAACCAGATTGATGCCTGCTTGCATAGAGAGACGTATTTGCTATTAAAAATATTTTTATGAAAATTCACTTCCATAACGTACTTGCTGAGTCCAGACGTTTCTTTATAAACTGGTATACGGTCTTCTGGTAGACGATAAAATAAAATTAAGATACTTACTTACCTTAGTAGTGGATGTAGTCGTCCAAGAGCTTAACAATATTTGTATATCATGTATTTCATTTGATTTGGAGAAGGATAATAAGACAACTGTGGATATTTGTAATAGATTTAATTTTAATTAGTACACTGAAAATGGGAGCTCAGTATAGGAACACGTATAATATTTTAAGTACAGTGCAGCCGATACTAACACCGTAGTGGAGAGTGCTACAGCCATTTCATTCAAATAAATAAAACATATTCGAAATAACATATTAACATTAATAAATACATTATGTAGGTATTACATAGTACGTTTTCTCATCCGGTTATGGATACTACAAGAATAGACCCTGGTCCACTGTTTACTCTAATATTGCAAATACAAAATCAACTAGGAACATTCATTATTATTATTATTATTATTACTATTTACAATAGTTATTCTAAATTTACGCACTTGTCACCGTTGCAAAGAAAGAGTAAATTAAATTTCTGTATATAATACGTATTAATGTCTTTAAATTCTTTTATCATCTGGAAAATTATTACATTCTTTTCTCACGTTACATATTGTAAAATGTTTTAATTCGCCAAATAATGATTCAACAGGTTTTTCCTATAGGTGCCTACAAAAATATACTTATGCAGAAAGAAGATGTATTCATAAAATCGTGTATGCGATAAATCCTCTGGATTCATCCTACAACAACAGATGAAACGTATTCCTTGGACATTTCTCTGTATAATTTTTTAGTCCTGTTTAACATTGGACAAATTCCCCTGAGAATGACCGATTACTAGGTCGAAACGCATCAGGACAACAATAAAATTTGTTTGGAAAGAAAACAGCTTATTATTCAACTTACCTAATGAGTTTATTTATTGTTTTGTGTTTGTGTACTGTATTTCCTCTATGAATAAATTGAACAAATATGGCGATAATAGGCATCCCTGACGTACTCCTTTTCTTATATTAGCTTTAATTTCATGCCCGTTAATATCTATACTGTTACATTGCATTTTGTTTAGATTATGTCTAAATAACCAACGGGGAAGAGGAACACACGGTATTTAAAGAAAGTCCACATTGACAAAATACCTGCTTCTTGTGATTTTTGTTATTCAATCAGGTAAACCTAGGCAATCATTAGGTATCAACTTGCGGCACTAAATTTCGTAGGGTCATTCCGCGGTTTACAAAATGTATAAGTTTAAAACATATGGTTCAAAAAATTTATGTAAGATCTTATTAACTAGGTGTAACGAAATCATGATCAACAAAAATTTTAATCGGAAGCTAAGATGAACATGGGGAAAAGTGGAACTTAAGTTTATGTTTTTGATACAACTTGGAGAAATGTCCGATAATTTTTAAATTAATCTTTTTATTAAATTATGTCAAAATCCTCCACAACATTTAAATGTACACATTGATAAACATAGCTGCTTCCTGTTGCGATGTTTGTTATTTAACTTCATGCAGATAAAGTGACGCAATCATTATAACAATTCGGCTTTGAATTTCCCAGTTCCATTTCCAATTCGTAATTTCCAGTTCGTCAGTTGACAGAGATAGATTTTCCGAGTCGTCAATCAAACCTTTTTTATGCAAATGTACAAAGAAAATCGAAAAAATTCACAAGAAACAGTTATTTTAACGAAACTAAAGCATTCATCACTTAGCCAGCTTATAGTCCCGATTTTCTCCTCTTTGATTTTTATTTACTTGGATTAATATTTTCGCAGGAAACAATTTAAAACAACTGCAGATGTTAATGAAACCGACTTAAAATAAATATGCAATAATTGAAATTACATCAATTCTTATTCCGCTGCACAAGCAATATGGTTAAAAAAATATTTATGTAAAACATAATCAACTAGGTGTGAGAAATACTGAACAAGAGAAAGTTTAACTAGAAGCTGAGATGAACACGGGAGGAAGGCAGAACTTAAGTTTTTGATACAATTTGGAGAAATCTCAGATATTTTTTTAATTAACCTTTTATTAAATTATGTGAAAATCCTCCACAAGGCCTGATCGCTATTGTAGTGGCAAGTTATAAAATTTTAGACAATCAAATATACTGACGGTACCAGAACGGCAATTTTTCAAAAACAAAACAACATATTTTTATAGGATTGCATATTCTGTCAAGTAAAAATGAGACTGCATTAGCTTTCTTCATCCTTCTTGCCTGTACACATTTTTTTAACCAATTTTAATAAAATAACTATTACTTTGTCTTCTCATATATTCTTCTCAGTATATAGTCAAGATTTCTCCCCCATTGTTGTTATTTGTTTGGACAAAAAACGTTTGAGAGAAAACAATTTTAACGAAATTATGTTATTGAAAACGAAATTAATTTGGGTATACATTTTTTCCAATGAAGAAGAATCCGGCGACACCTATAATAACACCTATAATAAAGGACGAAACTAAATGGATACGTTTTCTAACTAGTATTTACATCGAGGCAAATTAATGGCGCAGACTGATGATATTGTATAACGAATTTGCAACCAGATTACAATACAGATTTAATCCCATTTGATATCCATTCGTTTGGACCAGATTTTTTAAAGAACAGGTTACGATAAGTGATGATGATCTGAAGAAACTTGACAAGAATCTTGGTAAAGTGCACCTTGGAGAACCCAATTCACCGCAACACATTTTCAGACTTGACGATCGTTTCGCTAACAACCTTATCATCATCAAAGCGATGAATAATTGTTATTCAACCATCTAATGACGCTAACGTTGTTAGCAAAACGATCGTCGGGTTCAAAAATGTGTTGTAGTGAATTGGGCTCTATAAAGTGTAATTATCAGTGCCCATAGGTTCCATTCTTCATCCTGAGAGTCCGGGTTGCAATGACAAGGCGTTCTCGACTATACACTGTGATGATACTGGAGACAATACAGCATTTGTCTTGTAGCCTGGTGGCAGCAGACAAACAACGGCATAACCTTAAGTACTTACAGAAAAGATTAGTTGGGCAGATATAATTAGATACGCTCTTGTCAATAATCGAATTAGACACGCTTTTTTACATGGCCGATTCCTAACGTAACTACAGTTAAGTAATGAAATTCTACGTAGAATTGCCTGTAGCCTATTGGCTCGCCCTGATCTTTTTGCTTAATAAATAGGAGGTGCCTTTGTATCGTGGTCCAGGTAGTTTGGTTAGCAGCATGTATTTTTCCAATATCTCTAAGTTTTTGTGTTCCGTCTCCACTCGATGCCTGAACGGTTATAACAGGTAGCACTTCTATGATTCAAATTCCAAGTAAACCAACTGCCTGGCCGGTGGTAATTCAATTCTTTGCATTATTAAATCTTTTTATTTGTGTTATAACTGAATGTGTTGTGTTTAAAAAAATGTTCAGTTTACTGCGTGACGTTTTTCTGCAAAAACTGAAACAATAAATAAGCGAGAAATAAATTAAACAACCATCGCTAAAGTGCCTTTCAACATCGATTTTTCAGACAGGCACGAATCTTGATATAATGAATTTGGAACCAGCTTATTTTCCAGATTTCGTCCCATTTGACATACATATTCGCAAATCTGGATTTATTTACAACAACAGTTTTTATTAAATGATAATGCTAGAAATTTTGATAATTTCTAGTTTTTGGCATGGTTTTCGGTATATTTTTTTGTAAAGAAGTTTTTTTGTATTTCCATATCTCCAGATATGTTTCAAATTAATGAGTCACGTACACAGATAAGAGGTCACTTATGCGCGCTTTTATTTGCTCCAGGGATTTGATCATTTCTTAATTATTTAATTAATCAATTAATTAGTTTCGAAAGGAACCAAAAATATTTGTAAACAAATTAAAAGGTGAGACGTGATAATAGAAGAAAATATGATCCAAAAATACGTACCGGTAAATTTACTCGTTCTGTGCAACAGTAATTTTTGTTCCATTTGTCAGTGACATTATACAGATATGCTCCTACAATTTGTTGTTGACCCTGAATGAAATCTATGTAGTAAGAAAACCCTGTTTTATTTGTAACAGGGTAGTTAATATACCTCGTTGCTATAACACCAATGAACTTTCAAAAACATGGACCTATACATTATTATACTATACATTTATTATGGAAAGATTTTTTTTTGTACATTTAAAAACTCATTTGCAACATTCCCAAATGAAAATTAAGCAATCTCAATATAGGTAATAAATTAATAAAACAAAAATACTATCAAAGTAGTCAACAACTAAATAATAATGTTTATATAACTAAGTTTGCAAGGAAATAAATATAAATTAATAAATAAACTTTCATTTCTGAGTAGCGTAACCTAACATAACGAAGAAAAATAAAAAAAATGCTTATTTAAGTATAGAGTGACTGTAATACTAGCTGATTTCTCCAGACCGTGGTTTACTGGTATCATTGCCTGACGTTTAGTCCACAGTTGCTGTAGACATTTTCAAGGGTTGTCGGCAGCGGTGTAAGTACTCTATGTCACATATTCAACCGAAAAAGACATTTAGACCGCAACCAAATCGCCTTTTAAGAAAATATCTACCTACAGAACTATAGATGAGATGCTAGGTATAAATACCAACAAAGCACGGCTTATAAATGCAGAAAACTCACCTAGTCTAACTGATATAGGCCATGGTAGCCTAAATTCTTCGACAGTCACACAATTTTAGGTAGGTATCCTTTAATAAGAAAATAAACTTGGTATTTAATAATGACAGGCGAATAAAAAAAAATACTTAAGATCAAAAATAAATAAATTTATGCATTTTGCTATCTAAATTTGGTTAAAAACCATAATAAACTAACAAACCTTGCGTCAAAATAAACGTTTGAAGACAATCACCGTCTATTCTTAAATTAGAGGATTATAATTTGGGCAAGACGCGTATATGCTAACTTAAATCATAAAACAGTCCGAGTATTAAAAATAGTCAAAAATTAACGAAAATCAATAGGTACTCTTAGTGTACCTGATTATCAGAAAGCTAAAAAGCATTAAAACAACAACCATAGCTTAACTTAATGGTAACTCAATGTGTGTGCATATAGAATTGACTGACTGAACCGTTATACGGGTCCCGATCAATAAATTGCTCAACTTTCATAGTGGACTTACAAATGTCTTAATTTACAACAGTTGACAAAATACTGGCCAGTTATATGATATGATCAGGAATGTACACTCAGTGGACCTAAGACAGTGGTATTTTAAATTGAGTCGTTTTTGACAACGGAAAATAGCGACTCTATATATCACTCCAGTTCAGAGTACTCAGTCTCAAACAACAGTTTCCTACAGACTAAATTACAAATATACAATAATAAACTCAATAATCAATAATAAATGTAAGTTAAACATTGCTTTGGTATCAGTTACACATAGAACAAGAAATAAGATTTTCTCCAGATAAACAACAAATAATATATCTGGAAGGAAGCCTCATTTACAATAATATACAAGATAACTAATAGTAAAAAAATATTACAATGTGCAGTCGGACTTGGACAGTTTGATTTTGATTTTTGGCCTCTGATAAATAATCAAATAATTTTTTATTCACTCTATAATGTTAACAAGTAAATGTGTAGAAAACACAAGGTCTGAAGAGTCTTAGTATGGAATAATATCCTTCAATGTTAGTAGTTTAAAAAAAATCCATGGGTGTAGTGTTGTTAATAAAAAAATCGAGATTCATATTCACATACGCATCTGCCAGTCATCAAGGGGTGACTGGTAGGGGGTAGAATAATGCAAGTACCTTAAGTACACCCATATACCGTCGGGCGTTTTATTTTAAAGACCTTAAAGAAAGCAACATTGTGCCAAACATCCTTTGTGTATTTTTAACGATGTTAAAGTTATTCATAATTCTAATAACTCATTTATTCAGAATTTATCAATCATTCTCATTTTTACGGGTTGAAATAGCCCAATAGCTTAAGCCGCAGTCGGTCGAAGATATTAGATTAGTCAATACTAAGAGTTTTAAGACACTGTGCATATAAACTAGACATTTATTTGTTAACAATATAAAAGTTATAGCTTAACTGAAACAAAAAGTTTATTTATTCGATCATCTATCCTGCTGCTTTGACTTAGACCAGTTAACGATAAAAGAAAACAAACAAACTGGACATTATGTTTCTTCTTCTGAAATAATAAGCGTTCATCTAAACAAAGTTAATCTTGAAGCTGCTATACCGTCAAAAAACCTCTTTGTAACAGTACTTTAAATTATTTGGAATGCAATGAAAATGTAATTTAAACTTGTTAGACATTTAATGTATGTGGAAGGTGAAGGGAAACCAACGCATTGCACTATTTCCCAAAAGAGCACCTCTAGACAGACACGGTCATGGTCGCGATGACATCGTCTTCATACTCTGATGATGACTTTTAAGATGATTTGATCTATAAAATGGGGTTTGTCAATCAAACAGCTGTCCAAATCTGACATCTACGATAATATGATAATAAATCAGTGAAATACCACACTGTCTCCGTCACTGTTCACAACAATTATCTAAGGTGTTTGTGGGACTAGTTAATAAGTAAGACTCGGGGGTGGCGGGGGCAGTCTGATGCCACCCCAGGGAAAGAGTCATGTAGTCTCCTTCGAGGTCATGCTCGTGGAAGAGTCTTCGTCACCAGACAGCATCGGCATGGTAGGTAACAAGTGCCCTTTACCTTGGTTCACGACGCACTTACGCATGTGTTTCTCCAACGTGGAGGGAACCGAGAATGGCATTTCACAAAACCTACATCGATACACGTCCTTACCGATCCTGCCGTGGGTCTTCATGTGACGGGTCAGTTTAGAACTTTGCGCGCAAGCATACGAACACAATTCGCATTTGTACGGTTTCTCGCCGGTGTGGGAGCGCCGATGCACTGTAAGATTAGAACAGTTTTTAAACACCTTACCACAGTATTCACATGTGTCGTTCCTTCTCGATGGTTCCTTCTTCATGAGGGGGTTAGGCAATAGCGCACTAGGACCTGGCAAACCTTTACCATCTCTCGTTAGACTCGGAAGCCACCAGTCGTTCCTTTCTAAGTCCAGTTTCAATCGCTTGGAAGCTTCGTACGAGTCGTTGAATGGAGGAAACAGCGGCAACGGTTGTGGAGGCGGAACTGGCAGTAACCCCTTAGCAAATTCCTCCCTTAACTTGATCTGATTAGATATGTTTGTGCTGTTATTGTTATCACGATCTTTATTTGCCAGCTGCAGTTTTAATGCGGTATTTGATTCCTGCAAGGCTTGTTTGTATGCTTCGCTGTATTGAGCTATGTTGCTTAAACCGAATTTATCCATCAGTTCTCCAACTAGAGAAGCAGATTGATTAGAATTCTTTGGCGGGCCTTGGCTTGGGACACTCAAGTCTTCAGCCTCCTCCTCATCGATGTCTTCCTCCTCCTCAGCTTCATCTTCCATATCTTCATCATCATCGCTTTCCTCGCCGTCTACTGTCTCAACAGACCCTGCGTTGCTTGTACGATCTTCTGGCGTTCTATGTATCTTCATGTGTCTCTTTAATTTTGAACTCTGTGCGCAGGAGTGGTCACACACAGTACATTTATATGGTAACTCTCCTGTGTGTGTGCGCCTGTGCGCCTCGAGACTATTTTGGTATCTAAACTTTTTGCCACAATAGTCACAAGTGTGCAAAGCTTCAGTTGTGTTGTTATTGTTTCCAGGAGAAGCTGGTTTACCTGGAGGGGTGGTTGTGGTAGGTGGTGTAGCGACAATGGGTGTAGCTTCTTCTTTGACTGGGGGTGAAGCGCTAGGCGGTCGGCTACCACTGCTACCGCTACAATTATTGTTATTGTTGTTGTTGCTGTTGGAGCTGCTGCTACTGAGGTTGTTGTTGATAGTGTTGGAAGGAATTTGCGATGGCGATGGACTTGTAAAAGGCGGTGAGAGCTTCCGGGGAGACGGCGAGCTCGCCTGCTGAGCCGTACCCGGGCTTGTTGTTCCAGCTAGTTGCCTCAACCGCTGTGAGTAAAAATCCAGTTGTGGTTCCAGTGATAATGGTTGGTTTGGTGTACTCCTTTCTCTTGGAGGTACCGGAGGAACGGAAGGGACCCTGTCTACCGGTGATGGAAAACTTGCGTGTGGAGGTGGTACTCCACCGGCTGCTACAGCAGCCGCGGCAGCCGCAAGATTGAGTCCGTGGTGACGAAATTGTTCACTGACTAACTGGTCGATCCGGTAGTGGTGATCGGGCCGAGAAAAGAGTGGTGCTGGAGGAACTGGATGATTCAGAGGTGGCAGTGGCAGCCTCAATAAACCACCTACCCCAAATGGATTGTGGAGATCAGGTGGTGGTAGAAGGTGGTGTCTCATATTTGGTGGAGGTGGACCACCGCTTGAGGAACATCCCGAAGAACTGCTACTAGCGCTACTGGAACTGTGATTGTTATTGTTGCCTTTACTGCTGGTGGGGGAACTTTCCATGTATATTTTGACTCCATGTGAATGTTGAACGTGTTGTACTAACCGCCAGGCTGAATGTAACCTTGCTTTACATGTGCTGCATACGTAGTTGCTGGGTTCTGAAACAAAGAGAGTTTGCAATTAAAGCAAAAAGTTTTATCTCGTGCAGTATATTATCTTAAAACCCATAGATTAATTTTACATATGCAAGAATAGAAATATGTCTGCAGGCAACGCCCGCGGAATAAATCAGTCATTACAAAGGTGAAAGTAAGAATATAATGTACACAAGCTGTATTGTAATTGATTTGATGAACATGAAGAAGGCAGCCCTTTGAACTTCATATCTGGGACAGCTCATTGACATAAACACCTGTAAATCTTCGCTAGTAAAAGCTACAACTTTTTATGCAGAACACTAATATGCAACATAATATAAGGTGCGGCCACAATTATTTAAATAACACACGACTAATATGCTAGTTGTGCTTATCTATATTACACTCTTACATTCTAATAAATGTTTCTTTATTTTGAACGAAATAAAATTCATAAAAAAGATGCAGCAAGTGCGTTGTTAGCGAATGTTCATTAAAAGTTTCAAATTAGAATAACTCAATTTGCAATTATCCTAGAAACTTTACTTGTAGTATATACAGTAGAATCTGGATTTAACGCGGAGTCCAGGCACCAGCAATAATATCTCGTAGAAACCGGATCTCGTTATATCAGAACCAAGAAGTAACTCCAAAAAATGTAGGTATGTACATCCCTATATGTAAGTGTACAAGTCGAACTACTCCCCTGTAACCATTTACATCAATATTGAAAGTCAACTGGAACTGTCTAGTTTGAATGAACAATTTTATTTGCATAAAAAAAGACATCACTCTATATACACTGTACATTATTACTTAATCTAACTCTATGCACATCATAAGAAGTCTGTGATTTTTATTTACACTGTCGACTTTTCTTTTTCCTTCTTTTCCAAAAAGCTTTCTATGGAACTTAATAAACTTAGCTCATTCTCTGAGTTTGAGTCCCTCTCAAAAAATATTCTAAGCTTCTCGGCGGAATCTATGGCATATTGCAGTGAAACATTGGTGCATTCGGGATTTTGGGATTCTTTGTCGGAATCGGAATCTTCAATTACTTCTTGTAGGGTTCAAATTTAGCCCTACCGTGGCCGTGTTGGAAAGTCGTGTAAAACTTCCCAATTCGGACTCGGGGGACGACGGTTCGAAACTCACCGGCAGCGGATAATTTTTCAAATCACTTCTGTCGTTGAGATCGAGCTTAAGGTAGAGGGTAATGCACAATAGGCCAAGGGCTGCAGTGCTATCGGGGCGGCAAAACCACGGACGAGTCCTGAGGGGGGAAAAGCTAAAAAAGGGTTTAAATTTGCAGCTTCAATTATCTCAGAATCTGGTGGAATATCTGAAGCTCCCAAAGAATTATCTATGTTTGGGTGATCCATCGCACCCGACACCTGCTCCAATTTCATAACCTTAGCACATCCGCTCAGAGGAATGTGATCGTCTTCGTCGGCGATATCTTCGTCAGTAATAACATCTTTTGAAACGCTTAAATCAACGTTTTCATTTCTATGCTCAAAATGAAAACCAGCATGCTTGAAACAGTTTTGCACCGTTTTTTGCGAGACATTTTTCCATGCACGATCAAGGAGACGATTAGCTTCGAGGACATTTACCGGAAGTTGACACTAATTCTTGTCCATGTTGTGAATTATTTTTGTGACGAGTTGTCTCCTGTAATTACATTTCAGAGAGTTGATGATTGTTTGATCTAAAGACTGCAGTACAGATGTGGTATTAGGTGGCAGAAAAACTAGTTTGATGTTCTTCAAACTCGTCAATTATGAAAGTCCATCAAAAGCAAGATTTTAAAATTTTTTCTTTCCGGTTCTCTATCCCATTCTTCTACTTCAGTGCTTTTTTATTCGCAAACCTATTTCACCGTCAAACTCTTTACATTTTTAATACATCTTAGTTTTTGTGCTTTGCCAGTAACCAATAGTCGTCGAAACTCAGAACCATCATAATTTACACAAACTAGTAGAGTCAGTCGCTCTTTGGATAACTTCCCACCAACACATTTTTTATAAGTTTTGTCTGGCAACATTTTGAAAAAGTCCTGTCTAGCCTGCATTGAAGACATCACAATATATTGTAACATGTCACACCTGTTACCACCCTTTTCCAAACTATACAGTTTCTGAATCAGTCCCACTAGTGACGTCAGAGTCATTAACGCGGCATACGCAGTTCGTAGTCAGTCGCTCTACCATATTATGACTCAATGAGAACGAATCTGCGAAAGCGACAGCTCGACTAATCGAATATATTTCAAGATAACAAGCCTTTAAAATACGTTCTAGACACGGACACGTCTTCTTCTTTGTTAAAAACTCAACCTCAGAATATGTCATCGCATAGTTAATTTAATCAAAGAAAGCAACATGTCTAATTGGGTAAGAGAAAGATATAATGCTCGCTTATTTTCTAATTGCTTGTAAACTTCTTTAATTATGTTTGATATATGATTGCTTACTAGTATATACCGTACTGAATTTACTTTCAATAATTGCTCTGTTCATTGTAAATGCTATATTGTTCTATGGTGGCTTGTGGTAGCGTTCCAAAAAAAGAAAAAAAAACAATATTAAATTATTGCTTGCTATTATACCGTACTAACTGTACTTTCAGAAAAGTCAATTAAAATTTTCTTAGTTATTAACACGCAGATAAATTTTGTACGCAAACGCAACCTGCTACCAGCCACCTCATGTAAATGATAAAGACTTGAACCGACACTAATCCACCTGAATTCTTATAGCCGCCCCGTCGTTTTACGACATATAATCGTTTTGGGACCCGTCGTTTTACGACATATAATCGTTTTAGGACCCGTCGTTTTACGACATATCATTTTATGGGCATCGTTTTATGACATATCATCGTTCTATGAAGAGAACATCCGTCGTTGTGGACGCAATAGTCACTTCTGGAGGAGACGAAGGCAAAGCTTGAATTCCACATCCGCCTCCAAGAGGAATATACAGTGGGTCACGTCACCGAAGCTGCCCCTGTAAGGAAACATCACTCAAGCTGCTCCTACAAGAAGATGCGTAGGCACAGTGAGGCCCCCCTAATATCCTGGCCTAGACAGATTTTTGACCACAATTCATCTGAACAATTTCAAATTAATCATTTTATATCTTTTATTTGGTCAATTGAAAGCAAGCAGCATTGTATAACTTCAATAATTTTGAATAAAGAGATTTTTATTGCATTCTTGATTTTTATTTGTACATTTTTTATCCTACCAAGTGTAAGTGCTACAGCCCATGCCCTGTATTTAATTTGTATTAAAGCTTATGCCTTTGACTGAGCAGCCAAATTGAATTTTATCTGTTATTTAAATTTTATTCTTTCATTAATTCATTAATATACAGGCATTTAATTCAGTTATACTCATTTAATTTTCCATTATACTGCCGCCCGAACAGTGGGACCATTTAATTTTCATTATAATATATGGCAATACCGTACTGCATACAAACATCACTTTTTTTCATTTCCGTTTTAACTTGTTTTAATTGAGATTGTATAAGAAAGAATGCTAAAACGTTTCTCATTTAAGGAGACCATTGTTCAGGCGATTTCGGTTTTAGCGAGGTAATTAATGCGCTGACTCGTTCACATTTTTATTGGGATACACAGATGTGCAAAAATAAACAAGAAGGCTTCGTCTTTCTGTGAACTTCGTTGTCTCTCTACCTAAAATATGACACACTAGGACTAGATGCACATGTTCCTTGATTGCGCGATGACACTAATGAGTAATAAATTTTGCTGTACACAACACAAAAGAAAATGTTTATGGGTTCTTCCACTCGAACAATGATGGAGTCTCTCTTACTACTTGAAATCAACGTTCGTTAGTTCGTTACAACTGTACATTTGTGCGGCTTTTTGTTTTGCTGTGTAGTTTGTTTTGTTGCACAGTGCGTTTGAGGAAGGTGAATAGAGTCTTGTTTACACAATGTCCGCCTCCGGTATTAAAAGAAATCAAATTAATATTGAATAGAAAATGTCGATATTAAAACAAGTGAAAACGGGAACGAAAATAAGTGATGTTTGTAGGCAATACGGTATTGCATTGTCTACATAATCGACAATTTTAAAGTGCAAGAGTACTATTGTCCAGGCTGGTGGTTCCAACACTATTGACAAGAAGAGAAAAAGTCTAAAAATAACCGACGTGGAGAATTTAAACAAAACATTGTTTGATTGGTTCAAATATCAGGGGCACGCAAACATTGCTATAAGCGGTCTATTTCTCCAGGAGGAAGATGTTTCTTTTGGTAGAAAATGGGATATGGACAAAATTTCCGGTATTCTACAAGTTGAATTTCTCGTGTTAAACAAAGACATTCAATTGATTCAGGAAAAGTTTCTGGGGAAGCGAAATTTGTAAATAAGGAAGTCACATCTGATTGGCTTCAAGATAACTTCCAAAAAATATCCGAGGAATATCAGGCATGTGATGTCTTCAATGCAGACTAGACAGAATTTTTTGACAAAATGTTTCCGGATAAAACTCTAAAATTCAAAAACGAAAAATCTGTTGGTGGTAAGTTATCCAAGGAGCGACTGACCGCACTAGTTTGTGTAAATTATGATAGTTCTGAGTTTGGAAGACTATTGGTTACTGGCAAAGCACCAAAACTAGGATGTTTTAAAAATGTAAAGAGTTTGTCGGTGAAATATGTCGCTAATAAAACTGCATGGGTGACTGACGATATTTTTAAAACTTAATTAGAGGAATGAGATAGAGAACCGGAAAGAAGATATAGAAAAATTTTACTTGTGGTGGATAATTGTGTGGCCCATCCACAATTGACGAGTTTGAAGAACATCAAACTAGTTTTTCTGCCACCTAATACCACATTTGTACTGCAGTCTTTAGATCAGAGAATTATCAACTCTCTGAAATGTAATTACAGGGGCCAACTCTTCACAAAAATAATTGACAACATGGACAAGAATCAGTGTCAACTTTCGGTAAATGTCCTCGAGGCTATTCGTCTCCTTGATCGTGCATGGAAAAATGTCTCACAAAATTAGAGCAATACCCCGAGCGTCCACAACCCCATTATTCATATTTTAACAATTTGGGCAGAAATTTAGGTCTCTTTGGTAAACCTAGAAATTCGTACGGCCAACGAATGGAAGCCGAAGATAAAGAAGCTGTTTTAAATGCTGTAAGTATCGTTATAAAATGATGCTATGCAATCTTTTATTACTATAATATTTTGCGATAACATGTCAAAGATATTTCACCAAAACGTTTTGTTAAAGGTTACGGAAAATCCTCGTGGTTCAATACGGCAATTTGCCTCGAAACTGAATATGCCTAGAAGCCGAATTCAGAGGGTTTTCAAAAAACATAGGTATCATCCCTATAGACTCCATGTTTTCCAAGAACTAAGACCAGGAGACAGGGACAGAAGGTTTGAATTCTGCAATTGGCTTGATGGAAAAATGCAACAAAATGATGATTTCTTAAATAAAATCATCTGGACAGATGAATGTAATTTTTCCACAAGCGGCCTTTTTAACAGAAACAATGAGCATTATTATGCAGTAGAAAATCCGTACCAAAATCGGCAAGTTCGAAGACAGGGACGAAAATCATTCAATGTTTGGGTTGGAATGTATCGAACCAAAATCTTAGGGCCAATTATTTATGATGGAAACTTAAATACTGAGCGGTATCTTAATTTAATCCATAATTATATATTCGATGCGCATGAAGATGAACCGTTGAATATGCTGCGGCAGCTGTGGTGGCAACAGGATAGTGCACCACCCCATAATGGAAGGGCAGTAACCGAGTTTCTTAATGAAACATTTCCCAATCAATAGATTGAAAACCAAGATGTGGTACGCTGGCCTGCTAGAAATCCTGATTTGTCCCCGCTGGATTATTTTTAATGGGGATTCTTGAAAAATCGCTTACTCAATGATACTTTTCCGAATGATATAAACATTTTGCGCCAAAAGTGACTGTTAGAATTCACAACTCTACGAGCAAAAGGAAGAATAATCCTTCGGGCTGTTACGAACAATCTGCGAAGACGTATGCGAAAATGCATAGAAGTCCAAGGGGGCTTCGAGCATTTAATTTTTTAATTTGTCTATTTTAAAAGTGAAGTAAGCATGAAATATTTTCAAAAAATACTGAAAAGGTCATTTTTGTTATCAAAACGTTTAAAAACCAAAAAGTGACGTGGCATTGTTTTGAGGTAGTCCAAAGGTAACAAAATATAAAATAAAAAATCCAGGGCCATATTTGAAAAAAAAAATGAGTTGATGGTTTCTGAAAGACGAAACATCGGATTTCGAATTTAAAAATGCGATCTTGTAGGAGAGGAAAAGTGACCTTGATGAAGTGTGATTCATTTTGTTATATCTTTTCAAATAACGCCAGAAAAAATAAAACATATTTTATAAGTTTTCGGTTTTTTCCGATTATTACCGGAAGTATTCGGAAGTTAGCCGTAAGACGCACCTAAGTATGAACACACTGTATCTACCCACACTGTATAAATTAAGTTATAAAAACAAGATAAACACGATCGACGTATAAACTGTGCCTTTTTAACAGATGCTACTAGTGCCAGTATTCATTATACATACCTATAAGACCAAAAAAATGTGGCCACTGGGAGACCCACTCTCAATGAACGTACCTCTAGTAAAGTCAGCTTCGAAGAAGACTCAAACTCGAACCCTAATTTAATAAGCACACAAGGAGGTCTACAACAAAGTTCCTAACATTAACTGGCATTAATTATGTAAAGTGATCGAACGGGTTTGTACCCTCTAGGTATCATCCGGTACGTCCACGCTCCACACGACCGATGCATCTCGTCAGACTTGTCCAGGTCACACTCCTTCCACAAAAAAACAAGTCTAATTGAGATGAACAAGAGATAGGACGAGTAAGGCGCGTGCTAAACATAATAGTTAATACCTGAAGCACCTAAGTACCCTCTCTTGTCCTATTAATCAGCCTGTCGGCTGCCGAACGCGTTCGGCAGCTCATCTCTTGTGTTTTTTGTGAACCGTTTTATTACTTCACGTACTACTTGTTTCATTGTTAAAGGACAGCTATGGGAGAGGCGGTAAATTCTAGTCGCCAGAGGACCATCACTCATAAGTTTCAATAGATTATTTCCTTAATGCCGTCGATAAGGCAGAAATGACCGCGATATTCAAATTTTTAAGCTCCGTTTCTTTGTGCGCCGTTGTCCAAAGCCATATCACGTATTCAATGCGGCTACTTTTCGCACCAACCGTGTCCTTATCATTCGGAGTCTGCTGCTAACTCGACGGTCTAGTGTGAGGTATGTGAAGATGACCCACCAAACTAAGACGTTCCGAATTTATAAACTCACTTAAGGGTAGCTATCACTTTAGTATAGGAAAACAAGGCCTCCTGAAATTTTTATTATCTCAAGAAATAGTAGGTCTACGGGAACAACTTAGAAAGCTGCATAATCTAGACAAACCACAGGTGGTGATGAATGTTCCCAAATTCCAAAAAATGTTTTGTGTTATTAGTTATAATTAATTGAAATTCACTTAAATTATCCAATGATTTAGTTAAGATGATATATATGAACATGATCCAAAAGAGATGACTTTGACTATTCATTACCTGCAGGAACATGTAAAGATTCGATTGCAATAAAATATAAATATGTAGCCCTTCTAGTTTTTTTTTAAATTACGTTTTTATTAAATGTCCACACAATACGATTTGTCCGGCTGCCCGAGGCAAATTCAATACAAGTGCAACTGTATTGTCACTGAGCTGAGAGATGACAAGTTGGGAAATTGTATAACAGAGGACGTTTGCATCGGATCCAATGACTGTCTACCTCCGGCATAAGCAGTGTTGTCAGTGTTATAAAAACTCACTGAAATTGAATACGTCGATAACCTGTAAGCTTTTGACAACGTAAAATAAATGAGGTACTTAACAATGATGAAAATAACGATAAAATTTGCCATTGACATTAATTTTACAATGCATTATTTGACGGACAAAATTTAATCGGGTGCTTAAACATTAACTTTTAGTTTCTCAAATAAAGCATTTTATGAATCCCGTGCAATAAGCTTACAAATTCTCTATAGAGAAAATTATACTTATAGAAGAAAGAATATAAGAATATCTTTTATTAGGATCTAATCACATTAAAAATCTTATAACTTATATTGAAGTAAAAACTAGCATAATTGAATTAAATTGTTTTAATGGTTCACCCACAAATTTTGTGTTGCTAATGTCTATATAATTAGGAAATAATAATTCTTAAGTAGAAGAAAATGAAAATCTTATCAAGCTGAGACAATGTTTCGGTCTCGTGAACATTTAATAAACTATCTTCAGTGAAGTTTTGAAATTTTTGATATTTTTTTTTACCCAAACAAGATGTTTCACCAAGTGGCAAGCCAGAAATCAATTGGTTTAAATCATTTTTAGTTTTAAAACAGGAAAAACCAACTAACTGAAGGGTACCTTCATAAGACCTTTATAATGATGTGGTAGAACATGAGTTAGCCATATACGTGGAATATAAGATTTAAGAAAATTTGCTCAAAAAGATTGGAAGAAATTCATTTAAAATTCATCCTTAAGTTAAAAGAAAAAGCTCATATCCGTCGATTGTTATTTATAAATGGAAAATTTGAAAACTAATTATCATTCATTCATATATATATATATATATATATATATATATATATATATATATATATATATATATATATATATATATATATATATATAATCACACCGATAACTCAAAACAATGGGCGGATTTTGATCAAATTTGGTAGGTACCTTCCTTTTGTATGTGGCTTGGATAAGTTCGTTAGGCAAGAAAATCATTCCGCTTGTTTATAACAAAGTGATGGAAACCATATTTGGTATGGATGTTTGTATCATAAAAAGTAAACTATGTACCAAAATTTAGGTCTGTAAACTAAAAGACATTTAAAGAAAAGAAAATGTTGGGATTTCCTCAAAACATCAAAGTCGCGATCTGAAACGTCAACACTAGCAAAATTAAGGCAAAGAACCTAAAACTAATACGCGTTATGAAGTTAACGTCATTACTTATGTCAGAGTACATTTTGGCTCTACACAAAATTTTTAATTTTGGCATAAATATACATCATAAAGAAAAGGCATTTGTTAGGCAGCAATTTGGTATGGAAAGCAACATCCAGGCAGTGAAGGTTTTGATTCAAGTTTAAGATGAGTGAAGAAGGAAAAATTTACTTTCAATAAATGTTGGTATGTCAAAATTTGAAGTGTATCATTAGATGATAGATGTCAAACATATTTAGAACGAACTCTGCAAAATTATGTCAAAATCCTCCACAAGTCATAGGACTTATTTGTATTGGTATATTGTATAATTTTAAACAATAAAAATTAATAATAATAATAAATGTCGCAAGAAGAGTGTCTTACGAACTCTTACGTTTCAGCTTCAACCGCCATTGTCCTTAATTTTACTAAAATGTTTCCAGAAAATTAATTGCAAATAGACCATTTATATGATGCTTTGGCAGTAGTTTTAGTTAGGTTTATGGTTTAACGGTTTACAAATTTTAGATTATTTTCGCAGAAAAAATTCTCCAATGAGGAAAAGAAAAGAAATGTAATAATCTATTAGCCAGTTTTACAAAGCTTGGTTAAATTATTAACGGTCGGTTAGTTAATCGAGGCATCAGACGTCCAATCACAGACGGGTCTTTGCCAGGACAACCAAATATTTGAAGCTGTGATTGGTCGTCTGAAGCCTTGATTAACTAACCGGCCGTTAAATATTTAATCGAGCTTTGTGAAACTGGGCATTAAAGTTATAGCGAACTCTGGTGGAAAAATTTGCCATTAAGGAGACCCCGGCTGTTGAATTTTTAAAAGATTTCTTCAAATAAGCGCGAGATAGGCCCCTTAGAACCCAGAATCCGGAGTTAGTTCCAGTTTTAATGTGTTTACATATACATATAAAGAGTGACGCATTTCTACGGTGAAGTTCAATATATTCGTTATTATACAAGATATGCAAAAAATTGTGTACATTAATTATATGGTGTCTTTAGTTGGATCTTATACAATTATTTTGACAATCACAGGATGGCCCGTAAGTCATTGGTGATACAATTTTTTTTGAACATCCCTTATATTACTGCATTTTTGAATTTTGCATAGAAATCTGATGCATGAATGTAAGAAAAAAATTCTAGACGCAGTAAGTGCGTTTTCGTAGCAAATTTTCATTAAATGCTTCACATTTCAATAACTCAATTCGCTATTGAGCCAACGTTTTTGTGAAAATTTACTCCCATAACGCACTTTTTGCCTCTAGACTTTTTTACGTTGTGGTAATTCGTTCTTTTCTTGTGGAAATTTGGTGTTGCCAAGTTGTTGACATTATTGGTTCGTCGCTGGTCACATAAGGTAAGTTTAAAGTAACATTTTTGTGTGTGTAAAATGCATGTTTTTTTGAAATCTTCATTCTCTCCTACGCTTTTTTTTTGGTAAGGTCAGGTTAGATCAGGTAGAATCAGATCTGGTAGGGTCAGGTCAGGTCAGGTCAGGTCAGGTCGTTGAGGCCTGCTTGGTAGCGTTTTGTGCATAAACGACAAGCAAAATGTTTTCTCTTTAACCCTCAAACAAGCTGGGGGACCTGCAGGAAATGGGGGTGGGTTGGGGAAGGGGGTGCGTATGAACATCATTAAGAAGAAGTGTTAATGCAAAATGTGAAAAAAGCTTCTTATAGAAATCTAACTAGGCTGCCTTTGTCTATTTTGCTTCTATATTTCCTTCTTCGTCCAGTAGCCCTGTTCACTCCGAGTTTCGTAACGGGGGGGGGGGTATATAAACAAACTCTCCTTGCTTAATTATTATTTCGTGCACACATCTTTAATAATGGACTATTGTTGGTTTGGTCAAACCGAGCGTTTAGTAAATTTCCTGTATTTTTGTTTGTTAATTTCTACCGCTTCGCACAAATTTAATTTAAAACCTTTTGTACCTAATTTAAGGATGTCGAACTCATGGTTAAATTGATGATTCTCGTTTAATAAATGACTTGCACAATTTGAATCAAATTTATTGTTCAAAGCTTTTTTGTGTTCGCGAATGCGTGTTTTAAAACTTCTAAATGTTCTACCTATACACACACACAAATATATATATATATATATATATATATATATATATATATATATATATATATATATATAGATATATGTATATATATATATATATATATATATATATATATATATATATATATATATATATATATATATATATATATTGTCACAGGAACCACATGAGAGTTTATATACTCTTGACTTATCCGATTTTTCAACTGTGGACTGACTGTTTTTTACGTATTTGTCGGTTTTATACATTGTCCTTATACCAAATTTAGAAAATGGATGTTTTAATTTTTCGCTAGTCTTATTTACGTAAGTCAAAGATGGGAATTCATTCTCTATTATTCTAGTGACGGGGATATTTGTTGTAAGTATATTTCTTCTTCTTTATAATATTATCAATTAAATTTTGATTATAGCCATTATTATCCGCTATTTGTTTAATTAAGATCTTTTTGAAAATTTTCATCGGATAAAGGTAGTGAGCGGTGTATCATTGAATCACTGAATTATTGGCTACAAGTTTGTGTAAGAGCCTCGGTGGGTCAGTGGTAAGAACGTGTGCCTCTGGACCGAAGGGTACCGGGTTCAATACCACGTTGAAGATCCCTACCCCCCTTACAGAAAGGCAGGGGTTCGGCAAAATTTCCAGGATAATGAGGTGAAACTGCTCCCTGTCGTCGGTGATTGGCCATAGTCGCGGAAATAGGCCGACGTAAAAAAAGTATAATGTATGGTTGTATCAGTGTGAGAAGGTTTATGGAAAATAGAAAAATCAAGTTTATTGGTTAAGCTGGTGATGGTAAGGTCTGGGAAGTTAATTGATTTGTTTAATTCTAATTCTTTTGCAAATTTAATTTTGGAATGTATGTATAAATATTTAGAAAATTTTCAAAAGTGTAAAATTGTCTGTCGGTACAATGCTATTCTTTGGGAGCTGACCCCAAGTACCTCTCAATTGGTGTAAAGGCGATGTGTCGTCTGGGCAGCACAACGACAGTGTGCCGCAACTTTTTATGGTGACTTTAAAGATTCTGCAAGATGTTTCCAAGAGCAAGGGAGAATTGCGCGGGCGTATGGGGACAGCAGGAAGGGGTTACTTTTTCGTCCCTTCGTGATAAATAATCGCGGCTTCGTGCACTCCTTTGTGCTCACTTCGCGGCCACATTTTAAACATATGCAAATCAACCTAAGACCTAAGCCTTCTATGATGACCGTGACTGGGAATTCTAAAGAAGCGGACGGCTGGACTGTGTATGGGTAAAGAGGATTAGCCATTGAAGTTTTCAACCATACACCCACTAAGTCCCTTTATAACGTATATTTTTTGTCCAGAAGATTTAAATAATAAAACACTTTTTTTAATGTCCACAATTTTTATATTTCACCATATAAAATCAATATCACGTGGCAGAAAATTAACAGGAAAAAGCAAATGCAACGAGTATTAGAAAAAAAATATTAGGAAGTATATAAACATTGAATTACTAAAATTTCTTGAAAAACACAGTCTTATCCACGACAGGCAGTATAGATTCTGTCAGCGCAGATCAACTGCCGACCTCCTTTCCTTTGTCACCCATTCGTGGAACAAGTCTATGGAACTACACGGTGAATCCCAGATTGTCGCTCTAGACATATCCAAAGCATTCGACCAGGTCTGGCACGCAGCGCTGCTTAATAAACTACCAGCCTATGGCCTACCACCAAAACTCTGTACGTGGACAGCAAATTTCCTCTCCAACCGGAGCATTTCTGTTGTCGTGGATGGCCATTCCTCTAAACTGTATCCAATTAATGCAGGAGTTCCTCAAGGTTCAGCTTTAGCCCCTACTTTGTTTCTTCTCCACATCAATGACCTCCTCTCTAGCACATCCAACCCAGTTCACAGTTATGCGGACGACAGCCCCCTCCACTCCAATATACAATATTCTAAGCCTGTCTCTTTAGTCCAACTAGATGAGGATCGCAGACTCATGGAGGGTTGTATCTCCGTGGATCTCCAAAAAATATTAGACTGGGGAAGTAGAAATATTGTACAATTCAACCCCACCAAATCACAGTCTTGCTTTCTTTCTCATAAGAGATACACCAGCCCTAGCCCATCACAATAAATAACCAAGTTATTCAAAGTAATGAGTCATTTTCACTTGTTGGCATCTCTGTGGATCGCAATCTCAATTGGCACCAACATGTCACATCAATTGCAGAAGCGGCTGTTAGGAAATTAGGTTTCCTCTTCCGGGCTCGCAAATACTTTTCACCAGCTGATCTCTATACTTCATATACTTCACAAATAAGACTAAACCTCGAATACTGCTCCCACATCTGGGGTGCTGCTGCCGCTTCTATACTCGATATCCTGGACTCAATTCAGAAGAGAGCTATACGTCTCATCGGTCCCACCGACGTGCCGTTGGTGTCCTCTCTCTCTTTTTTATAGATATCTGCACGGGCACTGCTCAGAGGAGCTTTCTTCCATAGTTCCTCCACCTGCTGCCCCCAACAGATCTACCAGGGGAACAGAGCGAATGCACCTTTTTACTGTCCAGGTCACCAGATATAGAACATCTTGTTATGTCCACTCTTTTGTCCCGAGGACTTCCAAGTTGTGGAACTCCTTGCCGGCACACGTTTTTCCTTCTCCCCCGAACCTCCAAACTTTCAAGTCCAGAATTAACAAGTTGCCTCTTTCCTCCTTGTCGACACCCACGGTACGATAGTATTTAGGCTGTAAGCCCTCGTGGTGTGTTAAAAAAAGCGGGAGGACAAAACTAATAAAATAAATCTATGTGTGTGAAAGCAGATAAGGTAAAAGCTGTGGTGTGTTTAGTAAATCCAGACCCTTGATTATATGGTAGCTTCGGTGGCCAAGTGGTAAGAACGTGTGCGTCTAAAGCCAGGGGTCGTGGATTCGATTCACAGAAGCATCATTAACTTTTATACATTAGGAAGACTATTTTCGAAAGACGAAAGAATAGTGTCAAGTAATTTCAATCAGATATCTTTGAAGATCATTGCGAATAATTAGAATGTGCTCCATCTTGTTGTAGCTGCTTTTTAATTTTTTTAATGGATGGTTTTATTTAATCATTTGAAAGCTCTTTGCATGCCAGGTCCATTAATATACTTTAATAAGAATGCGATTGGATTTTTGGGGTCCATAAATACCATATCGCGCATTTAATTTTATACGTAATCAGACAATAATCCTGTAGGACTTATTTATTATTATCGAGAACACATTATATCAACGTTTTTGAGTGAAGTTTTAATTTGCTTGCTGACACTGGTACTTGAAATACAATATTCTATAAATATTATAAGCAACTCTCCAAAAGTGATATGATATTTCATTTAAAATTAGTATTTGTGCTTGAAATTTGAGAATTTTACAAAGTGCAGTTATAACTTGAGTATTTTACCAACTATCTGAATGAAGGAATCCCATAAGCTTTTTTCAATTCTATTTTAGGTATTAGTTAATTTTATTTAAAAAAATTCACTATTAGTGACTAGTACCCCTAGAACCTATATCCTGGGTCAGTTTCAATTTTTATATGTTTTGTTTCGAAAAAAAATTTTTCTCCGAAAGTTACAAAGATATTAAAATTTGGTGAATATGTTGCCTTAGGAAAGAATTTACCAAAGAGTACCAAAATGAAACTTTATAAGTTTATAAGAAATTGAGTTTTTCAAATTTTGAGTTTCCTAGAGCAAACATTTTTTTCTTCGAAAATTACAAAGTTATTTTAATTAAATTTGGTGGATATGTTGTGTTAAAAAAGGCCTTACTACGTACCAAAATTCAACTTTATAAATTTATATCAAATTGAGCTTTGAGTTTTCTTTAGGAAAAATTTTTTTCTCCGAAAATTACAAAGCTATTCTAATGAAATTTGGTGGGTATATAACCTTCCGAAAGACCTTACTACGTACCAAAATTCAACGTTCTATGTTTATAGAGAATTGAGTTTTTCAAATTTTGAGTTTTATTTAGAAAACAATTGTTTTCTCCGAAAACTACAAGGTAATTTAACGACTTTTGGTGAATATGTTGCCTTGGGAAAGGCAACCAACCCACATGCCAAAATTCAACTTTTTAAGTTTATAGAAATTTGAGTTATCCAAATTTTAAGCATTTAATAAAAATTCACGAACTTTTTTTTATAACGTCGGCCTTTTCCCGCAATTTTGACGACTTCAAAAGAAGCCGTTTTACATTATTCTTCTGAAAATTTTGCTGCACTTATTTTTTTGTGCAAAATCCATCATTACAGTATAAGTCGCCATCTTTGTCTACAGCAGCTAATTTTATTTTGCAGGCTAGGTTTTCGAGAAGATATTCTCTTGATCTACCTGTTCCATTTTTTCACATTATGTGTCCTTCAGATAATATTGTCAGATGCCTCAGAACAAATTTTGCTTTCCTTTGCTTAAGTTCTTACAACACGCATGGTCCTTCTCTCAGGGCTTCTAGAACTCCCTTTTTCGCCTTTTCATTATTGTGCCTTGTCTATATCATTTTAATAATAATAATCCCAAGATAGGTGAATGTTTCTACTTGCTCAAGTATTTGCTACATCTCTCTTTAAGAGACGATCTTAAAAAAGGTAGTTTTAGGACCTGAAATTGTGCGGCGATGCCCCATCGTATATAAAATCATTTTCTACTTCATCCGTGTTTAGTTAGCAACTATGAATATATTATTTTTACGTTGGCAAGTATTGCAGACTACAAATATTTACAGATACAGCTTCTCTATTCTGTATTTTCCAGAAGGACAATAAAGCAAGTGATATATCCGCTGCAAAACCGCACCAAAGATGACATTCTTATCATGACGCTTCTTTAAATGATTTCATCGTTTTTCTTTTTGTTAGTTAGATCTCCCACAATTTCATTGTATTCGCGCAACGACCCAGAGAGAAAAATGATCTATCTGTCTCTATCTGCCTCTAAAATAAGATATCGCTATAAGCATCAGTTTTCATTTGAGCCAATCTTCGTACCTGATAGCCAAATTTGCATTATTTAGTTCATCTAAAGCAATGTCCTGATTTCGCCTTTAGGCCAATTTTGCTACAAAAGTTTCTTAAAATATGATAATACTGGGGTTGTTGTTAATACTTTCGAAAATCATACACTAGAGTAGACCCTTTCTAATTGTTAGTAATACTAACTTATCTGCCATTTAAAATATACTACATTTCCCGCAGGAGAATTACATAATAATAGAGTCTGAAAGCGAATAGATTATTATGTCTATCAAACGAACTAATTCTCATAATGCAGGAATTGAACAATACCGAAAACAGCAAATAATTTAAGCAGCACCATCTACAAGTATTTACTAATTACGAAGACACGAATTCAATCAGTGGTGGCAATTACATGGTCATGTATAGGCCATATATGAGGAAGACGTAAATGCCACGGTAAACTGTACATTTTGAATTTAATAAGCTCTTGCAAATCATGCGAACTGTGAATCTAATATGCTGGCAAACCAGAAGACGTCGGGAGATACTAGTTTATATTATGACCAGCCGTTGGTGGTCAACTGTAACCTATAACCCTGCCTGGATTACTGTTTATAAGGTACACATAATATGCTGCAGCTTATAGAAAACAACACCCAGGGAAAGAACCTACGTTTTCATATTTTGGAAACTATATTCTCGCATACTAAAATAAAAAAATATCTTCTTGTAAATTAACTTAACTAAACGCAACACATAGGTAAGTATAGAGTGTGAGCTTCATCGCAAACACTTCTTCAAAAAGCTTTATTTTTCATGTTGTGAAATCTAAAAGAGTTGACGTCTTTTGTTGTTGCATGGTCCTAATTCTTCCGAATATCACTACCTAATATTTAGCATTAGTTATCAATTATCTACAAAGTTTAAGGAAGGATCGTTTCATGGTTTAAAATGACAAAGCTTTTGGAAATAAAGTGTTTATTAAATTAGGTGTCCCATAGGGTTCGATGCTGGTACCCAGACGGTTTCTTTTATACTTTCCTTCAATATTGCAAATTAAGTGTTTATCGGATCACCTGTAGGACACCTAATGTCGCACAGCGTTTACTGTTAATATCTAGGCTTTTACTAGTATATAATTTCCTTATAACCACTGCTGGAAATATAACTAAAGTTTTGCTAAAGATTGTGTCTTTCTTTAGCACGGTAAATGTTTCCAGCTCGTGCAATATCTCTCTTATAATCCTTATGAATGTGAACTCAATAAATAAATTTAAAGAGTGATTTGTCGCAACATTTTTTTGATCGCCCAACACACATAATTCTATATCTAAATTATATATATCTAAATGTCGTGAAGTTGACCTACGAAGTCTTGATAAAGGTCATGTAAAGGCAGAAGACAACAGTTCTTCTCTTAGTACCAGGAAAGCCTCTGGCCTTGACGAGATTCCAGGAATTGTTCTCAAAAAATGCGCACCAGAACTTGCTCATGTCCTGACTCGTCTGTTTCAGACATCTTACAATAGAGGCATATTCCCTAGTAACTGGAAAATTGCTCTCGAGTACAACCCGTCTCCAAGAAAGGATCCAAAGCGCTTCCTAGCAACTACAGGCCTGTTTCTCTCCTTTCAGTCGTCTCTAAAGTGATGGAAAAGTATATAAACACTAAAATTTCTTGAAAAACACAGTATAATTCACGACAGGTAGTATGGATTCCGTCAGCGCAGATCAACTGCTGACCTCCTTTCCTTTGTCACCCATTATTTGAGCAAGTCTATGGAACTCCAAAAAAAACCACCAAAACTCTGTACCTGGATAGCAAATTTCCTCTCCAACCGGAACATTTCTGTTGTCGTGGATGGCCATTCCACTAAACTGTATCCAATTAATGCACGAGTCCCTTAAGGTTCAGCTTTAGCCCCTACTTTGTTTCGTCTCCACATCAGCGACCTCCAGCACATTCAACACAGTTCACAGTTACGCGGACGACATCACCCTCTACTCAAATATACAATATTCTAAGCCTGTCTCTTTAGCCCCATTAGATGAGGATCGCAGACTCATGGAGGGTTCTGCCTCTGTGGATCTCAAAAAAAATATTAGACTGGGGAAGTAGAAATCTTGTACAATTCAACTCCACCAAATCTCAGTCTTGCTTTCTATCTCATAAGAGATACACCAGCCCTAGACCCATCACAATGAACAACCAAGTTATTCAAAGTAATGAGTTCTTTTCACTTGTTGGCACTACTGTGGATCGAAATTTCAATAGGCACCAACATGTTACATCAATTGCAGAAGCGGCTGCTCAGAAATTAGGTTTCCTCTTCCGGGCTCGTCAATACTTTTCACCAGCTAATCTCTATACCTTATATACTTCACAACTAATGCCAAACCTCGAATACTGCACCCACATCTGGGGTGCTGCTGCCGCTTCTACACTCGCTATCCTGGACTTCATTCAGAAGAGAGCTATACGTCTCATCGATGACCCTACCCTCACCCAAAGGCTGCCATCCCTTGCCTACCGACGTGCCGTTGGTGACCTCTCGTCTTTTATAGATATCTGTACGGGCTTTGCTCAGAGGAGCTTTCTTCCATAGTTCCTCCACCTGCTGTCCCCAAGAGATCTACCAGGCGAACAGAGCGAATGCACCCTTTTACTGTCCAGGTCACTAGACACAGAACATCTTGTTATGCCCGCTCTTTTGTCCCGAGGACTTCCAAGTTGTGAAACTGCTTGTTTTTCCTTCTCCTCGGACCTCCAAACCTTCAAGTCCAGAATTAACAAGTTGCCTCTTTCCTCCTTGTCGACACCCACGGTACGATAGTATTTAGGCTGTAAGCTCTTTTGGTGTGTTGAAATAAAAATAAAATAAAAATAACTTTGTGCCGTAGTAAGATAGATCACCTGAAACAAACCTAGTTTTCAAACTTCAAAATTATACTAGCAATTTCTCTCTTGTGAAGAAAGATTTGATAGAGTTCGGATTAAGTCCTATTATTAGGGGGATTTCTTACACAGCCACAAGTAAAATAAACTACTTTTTTTTAACCTTCGTATGATGCCCAGCAAACGCAGCCACATCTCTTTTGAAAAGATTATGTTTTTAGTTTTTTGGGCTTAGAAGAAGGGGTATATTCTAGAAAAAATGCCTTACACCTTAGACCAGACTTACCTTGCACAGGAATTTAATTTTCGTATATTTTTCGCTTTTTATTTGGTAGATATAAATATTATTCAGTTGAGCCTGACACGAATATATATATATATATATATATATATATATATATATATATATATATATATATATATATATATATATATATATATATATATATATATATATATAGTGCAATTTTGCCCAAAAAAATTATATTCGACATATTAATAATTGAAAATAATTAACGTGATCAAGACGTGGTGAAATTAATTCTTTTCAGCTTAGACAAAACAAAAGAAGTTTCCATAGGTAAGTTCCTATTCTGAGCACATAAACACTACTTGGGTTTCGGACTCTGAAATTCCCAGCCTACTGCATTATTCCTATCCTATGCTTGTAACATATTTTTAACGCTACTAAACAGGACGCATGTCAATATAATCATTAAACGATTACATGCTATTGTTTTTATTTTTGCTATCTTAATTACTGTTGTTGATAACAGTGACTCATTATCAGAATTTAATATTAGCGGTGGAGATATTTACCGATGACCTCATATAGATGTATGGATAATGGTATCACCCCGTGGCAAGTAACCACTTGAAAAATAGGCGCTGTTTCGCAACTTTTCTGTTTGTTTTATGAAATAATTATTTCATTGGTTATACCGATATGAAAGTAAGATTCATAGAAACTAATTTAAATAAAACATATTTTGAACTATTTTACGTACGCGATGAAAGAAATTACCACAGACTTGGAATCTACAAAATACGCTAGCAAGTGTGGTGCAAAAGTCGGACACCACCACTAACTTACCAGAAGCCAGCTTTTCCACATTCGAGTGAAGTAAACCCACTGTCTGAATACGGGACTCGAACCCGTGATCCATAGTCCGAAATATAGAGGCTATGTGCGACACCAACTGGACTATTTTAGGTTTCGAACAACAAAAAGTTGTAATATCCAATTCTACCAGTACCTATTCATCTAGGATTATCGGAGCGACAGTTGGGGTGCCACAAGAAATAGTTCTTGGACTTACGCTGTACATTATTTATGCCAAGAGCCTACTTCAGTACATAGCGCATCAATCTGGAAACAGCATCAATCCTGACAACAGAATGACGGTCACCTCCTAAGCTGATGTTACCAACTTCCTGATGGGTGGACATATTGTTCATGACATTGTGGCTGATGCCGACAAAACTTTCAAAAGGCTTACCAACTGGGTTGATAAAAATAAGCTTGCACTTAACAAGGTGAAGACAGCATGCGTACTTTTTAGGTCCTAAAATTAAAAAAAAAGGTATGGGACAAGATGGAGAACTTGGTGGCCAAACCGTAACTCTGCAGGCCTCTACAGAATTACTAGGACCTCATATCGATAGGTAAATGGAATGTCCACATCGATGAACTCTGCTCGCGAATCTCATCCATTTCGTATGCGATAAGAACACTAACCCAAAGATGCAGTACCTCTACTGTGTTGTCACTATATTATGTGTGTCCACTCACAACTAAGGTTTGGTATTATACAAGGGGGGGTTAGCAAGTGAAGCAAATTGAGTTTTTAAACAACAAAATCAAGCAATGAGAATCGTATTCAATAGCCCGCATAGACACACTTGCAGGAACACTTTTAAGGAACAGGGTATCATTACACTCCCCAGCATCTACATCCTGGAAGTGCTTACTCATGTTTTTCAAAACAAGACCAAATACACACACAATGCATTTGAACATCGGTATACCACAAGAGGTAAAAATAACATGCAAACTGACAAACATCGTACAGCTCTATACCGAAAGTCACTGTTCTACATTAAAGGCAAGTTGTTTAATACATTGCCAGAAGATGTACGGAATGTAGATACTTTACCAGATTTTAAGAAGTGTGTGCAAAGTGAAAACAATTCTCCTAAACAAGACGTACTTCTCTCTGGACGATTTTTACATATAAACTACCACTAAATTATGTTTTTTTTTTAGTAATAGGCACTTTTTATTAGTAATATAGTTACCATGGTAAAAACCTCGTGCACCTGGTGTTTCTAAAAAAAACAATATTAGATTTAGATCTTTATTCTGCTATTTGTCTTTTGAACGTTCTTGTGTGTTGATAATAATTTTTGTTTTGCTTTTATGTGTTATTCAAGGAACAAATTTTCTTAATTGTTATATGATTGTTGTGTTATGTTATTTTCATTGTTAACCTGTAGACGTACAAGAACATGCCTGTCATTTAGGCGGTGCCATTGGCCTGCTTCGTTATTAATATATACATTATACATTAAAGATTATACATTATACAGGGCTTTCATTAATTCCCGAACCCCACGTGACCGGATTCTGTCTCTCTCTGTGTGGAATATGATGGCAGTCAAAAAGTAACAAAAAAAACCACTAGGCTAGGGACCCTAAAGTTACTAAATCAATTGACAATTGACAGTTCAGTCCATTGGCGCCCAATTCTCTTTTGACGGTTATTTTGTATGTATTATGTGCATTTTCCAAGTTCGACCAGTGTTTGCCTTCTTCAAATAATATTCTATCTGTTGGACAATAAAAATAAACAGTTTTTATCAAAACTTAGCATTTTCCTTGCGTTTCTACGTAAGTTAAAAGTGTAGGTATGTTAAGGTTATGTTGTTGACGATATTCGACATCGCATGGAATGAAGCTCTACCAAATCTGTTCGTTGATAATCTGCCCAAACAGGTATATATTTGTTACATGTTACACAATACACATTCCTAAAACCGTAAATTAGAAGTTTACCTCAATTTGTTTACGTACATTACAAAATTTTAATATCTATACAAAATAAAAGTTATATTTTATTATGTTTTTAATTTATTTTTTTAACAATCAATAACAGTAAACCATACATGAACAGACTTGCTGTTAAAAATACTAAATAACAAATACATTTAAGACATTTACTGTTTCAACTTATTATAATTTTTATATTTTTTATAAAACCCCAAAGGAAATATGAGACAACACTGGCATCTTAGGGATTTCATTAATTCAGGTTATACAACCGTGTATGCCGGGTTGCCTAACTTAAGCGGTCACGTGAGGTTCGGTAATTAATGAAAGCCTTGTACATTATTTGGCCTGCCAAAGATGATATACTCTGTCCAGATTTTCCGCAACAAAAGCTAGAACCGGCACGGGAACATTCTATTGCCTTTTCTATTGTTGGCTAATTACTTTTAAATACTTCCTCGTATAAAACAGATTTGGGTAGATTTATGATTGAAAAAATTAACAAATTATCAAAATGATAAAGAAAATGTTGTCTAAAACAATATTGAGACTGGCTCTATTGTATGATACTAATTTAAATGACCGATAACAAAGACTACGCACAACGAGAAACAAAACTGAAAACAGAGAAATGTTATGTAAACTTTTACGGAGGTGTGGTGAGATGCTACGAAGGCAGAAAGGAAGTTGGGATCCAAAACAAACTTTGAAGTTGATAAACCTCAGAAACCAATAATAAATTATAAAGCCAGAGCGACTTGCATCTTAACAAAGATTCTGTTGATTATGCTAATTAAATCCCTTATAATTTATTAAAAAAAAACAACAAATTAACAATATTTCACATATATTTTTGATTTATCTCACTGTTTCAATCGCTTCTGGAGATACAGACTGTATCTAAAGAAGCTACTGCCTACGAATTTGGTCATACAGTTTAATACATTTGCGCACAAGTCTTTGTTAAATAAAATATTGAGAAACAAACAAATCGAATAAAACAGTGAAAACTATTAGTAGCAAAACGCCAGAAAAGTGAGAATCAAGGCAATAAGGTAACTTAAGCCAAAGAAAAAAGGAAGCTAAAGATCGGAAATACAACTTAAAAATTGGTTTATAAAACTGTTTTCGTTGAACAGCGAGTAAGAATCTCGTCTACAGTAACTAACATATGTGAAATTTTTAAAAGTTTGTACTCTTGCAAAAGTTATATTACTTGCAGTCAGGACTGTCTTGTTTTCTACAGGATACAGTGTATATAGTGTAATAGGAAAGGCAGTATCCTAGAAGACCATCATAGCTCTCTCATGATCTAATAAAATACGTTTAGTACCCATCGTTAGCGTATCATTGTCGTCCGTTATGGTATGATTATGGATCACTAACGTCACGTTGAAGATAATGTTTTCATACCCTGTATAACAATAAGATACTATAAATCATAGCCATCTAATACATATTGCAGAAGAGAATAAGTCATTATAGACAAATTACTATTACTCTATAAATGGCAAAAACACAACGGAGAACATGACCTCTTTGTTGAACAAGATCCGGGTACTATTTTGATATTGCTTACCGTTACTAAAAGTCTTGTTGTGGATATTTTTTAGACTAATACCAAGGTTTCTAGATTAGATAAGTTGTCTGGTAACTCTGAGAGGGGAGAGACGCGAGAGGAGGGCATTACGTCATGTGTAGTCTAGACGCGGATAAATCCTATAGTTTCACATCGCGTTTTCGTGTTTTAAAGAACATTTATTAGAAATTTATGTAACTTTTTATGAGTTTGCTAAAAAAATTTCAAAAAGTATAAAAAGAAGAACAAGCTAATTGGTTGCTGTGGGTTTTGGAATAGCCATAAACTGATTAGTATTCTAAGAAAACAGAGCTTCCTTTACCCGAAGTTATTATATGATGCATTCCGTTATACAAGCTTATTACTTTGAATTTATCAGATTGAATGGAATCCAAAGAATTGAAATCAGATTTCGCTTTAAAGTCAGGTACGAGAAAAACTAAAGAAATTGGAATTAACCTAGAACCTTGGATTATTTTTCCTGTATCAGATAATTTTCATTATTATCAAGGTGTCCTCGAGTAGACCTCATAGCTGTGCCAGGCGCAGCTCAAACCAGGCGATGTTTCTTCTTCTTCTTTGTGTTAATATAGGATGCTAGCTGGCAAAAATTATAAGAGCTTGGGTGACGGTGTTCTATCCACCAGATATCCACATCTCTGCCAGAGCAGAGGCATTCGACACTGTTGGTCGCCAAGAGTTGTTGACTGTTCTAGAAAGCACTCGATTTCGAGGACAGGAACGATGCTAACAAAGAGTTATCTCGAAGGGAGATTATAGTGTGTGAGTGTAGCAGGTCGTAGCAAGCTGAGGAGGGTTGAGCGTAGCATTCCTCAGGGTACAGTTTTTGGTGCTTTACTTTTTAATTTATACATTAGTAACCTTTACCAAATTGACTGAGAGCCAGGCATAGGTTACTTATACATGCAATGAACTTGGGCATGGTTATATCATAGCATAGTGTATGCTGTGGTTATACCACAAGATGTAAGTATAACCTGCACAGTTGACCAACATCGCAGAGCTATATACCAAAAACCACTGTTCTACAATGATTACAAGTGATTTATTGCATTGCGAGAACTTTTTTTACAGTGAATAAAAACAGCAGAAAACATATTAAGTCCGCTTGATGAAATAATGAAATTATATCAGCAGACATGCTAAAGAAAACAGAACACAAAAACTTAATTATTATATATAGAAATATGTATTTCTTTTGCCCAATTAAATATGTGTGCAATAAGTACGATACGTTCTTCTTTTTAACCCAAAATTTCTATAACTCGAAAATTTTCGCGGTCCCCTTAAATTCGAGTTATAGACGTTCGACTGTATTATCGTTTTGTAAATATATCTAAAGTCTGGACCCCATTTTTGGATCCATAATTATTGTATTACGGATTCTTGTTTGAAAAGAAAAAAGTCTACTTTACGAAATTTTTAATACGTGTGTTAAAATTTCTTCACGTCATTAATATGACAGATTTTCTTAGGAATCGCTAGAATAATAACACTGAAAATATTTCTGCGTCTAAATATTAAGAAAAAAAGTTCGGGACGCAGCAAGTGCGTTATGGTAGTGAATTTTTGTTAAATGTTTGAAACTTGAATAACTCAATTTTCTATAAACCTAGAAAGTTTAATTTTGGTATGTAGTAAGGTCTTTCCTAAAGCAAGATATACACCAAATTTGATTAACATAACTTCGTAATATTCGGAGAAAAAAATTTTTTTAGATAGAAAATTTAAAATTATAATAACTCAATTTTCTATACACTTAAAAAGTTGAATTTTAGTACGTAGTAAGGTCTCTTCCAGGGAAACATATATAGTAAATTTCATTAAAACAGCTTTGTAATTTTCGGAGAAACAATTTTTTTTCGAAAGAAAACTCAACATTTTGTCGGAAAAAATTGTCTGATTTTCCTGTGTAACGAACTCGTCCAAGCCATTAATAAAAGAAAGATACTTGCCGAGTGTCATCGAAATCGGGTGATTATTTTTTGAGTTATCGGATACATACATATATATATATATATATATATATATATATATATATATATATATATATATATATATATATATATATATATATATATATATATATATATATATATATATATATATATATATATATATATATATATATATATATATATATATATATATAAATTGAAACTGACCGAAAATATGGGTTCTAGGGGTCCTAGTTCGCGCTCATTTGACAAAATTTTTGCAAAGTCTCATCATCGATACCTCTCTATTAGTGAATTATTTAAAATAAAAATTCACTAAAAAAGGTCTTTACATTTAAGCATGGACCGATACATCTGCGAGACGTTTAAGTTAGTCAAAGACAGCAGTGGAAACATTTGAGAGACGTTGGACTGGCAAAGCTCCGGGTACATTGCATCAGGACGGAGGAAATTTAAAATCTCTTCACGTAGCGTACACCCTCGCGAGCTTAGAATTTCGAGCATATATGTCCGAGCAATTTTTCATTCCCGATTTTCAGTGTATTATTATTTGGTCGCAGTGGGGGTGGGTACGAGGATATGTGGGGCGGTAATGGTTCGCCAACATGTGACCGCATGCAGATCGCCATGCTGCGTTGTGGAATATGGACATTGAAATTGCTTTCCATCTGACACCAAATTTATAGGCTCTTATGCTGACAAGTTAAATTTATAACAAACTGATAATGGATTTTCCTATAAAAATCGAATTACATCAATGTGATGTAAAGTTAGCGAAGGAAAAGTCATGCATCAGTTTAAGCAAATACAATTTATAGGTTTATTTGTGTTACGTATGTCTTAAGATATCACAACTTGATTAAACGCAAATCAAAGTCTGGACGCAGCAAGTGCGTTATGGTAGTGAATTTTCATAGAAATGATCTGACTCCAAACACTTTTTTTATAAAATGCTTACAACCTGTTTTCTTGTATTATTGTAACATAGAAATCTATTATATTTATTTATATATATATATATATATATATATATATATATATATATATATATATATATATATATATATATATATATATATATATATATATATATATGAGACATACTTGGTTCTCGGGTTGAATCGCGCCCAGAATTTATGAAAACTCGACGTTTCGGCTCCTGTTTTGGAGCCATTTTCAAGAGGTAAAGGAAATATGTAAGGACACTCTAAGGCCTCAATCTGCCTACTCCTTAGAGCGGTGGACAAAGGTGGGTTGGGTTGGTTTCAAGAGGTAAAGGAATTATGTAAGGACACTCTAAGGCCTCAATCTGCTTACTCCTTAGAGCGTTGGACAAAGGTGGGTTGGGTTGGTTTCAAGAGGTAAAGGAAATATGTAAGGACACTCTAAGGCCTCAATCTGCCTACCCCTTAGAGCAGTGGACAAAGGTGGGTTGGGTTGTTGTAGCTCGATTACGGGGCCTCAATCTGCCTACTCCCCAAATCTCGCCAGAGATCGTCTGTGAGATCTTAGTGTGTTCAACCCTAGGCCTCAGAGAGATCTCAGTCTCTAAGTTAGTAATCGGTAAAATAACGACATTTAAAAGCTGCAGGTGATTTTTTTTATAAAATTCAAAATATCTTTAAAACAAAACACTGTAGCTAAAACTATACTTCTACAAATTAGACTCAAATTTAAAAAAATGAGGTTCCAAAATTAAGAAATATACATGTTCTATTTAAAAAAAGTATATTTGCTTTGTCCTGCAAATATGGGACACCTGTATAATCACAAATAATTTTAGAACGTGCAGCCTATGCCTCTCTATCATTTTTGTCATTACATTTTTAATGAATTTAAAAATAAATTGGGAATTTCTTTAAAAAAAAATTACTAATGAGGAGATTCCGACTTATGAATTTTAAGAAAATTCCTTCCAATGACCTATAATTAGGTCCCTTAGAACACATCTCCGGGGTCAATTTCAACTTCCTTTTCAAGTGGCCTGGATAAGTTTGTTAGCCAGGAAAATCGGCACAGGAGTAAATTTTGTGTTTTCTTTAGAAAAAAATTCATATCTCCGGAAATAATAAACTAATGGCAACTAAATTTGGTACGCGGGTTTAAATCATTATAGGTAAATGACCTACAACAATTTAGCTCTATATGTTAAAAGACAAAAAAAATATAGGCATTTAAAGAAAAATAAATTGGGGTTTTCCTCAAAACGTCAAAGTCGCGATTTAAAACGTCAAAATTGGCAACATTTAGTTTTAGTAGCGAATTTTGACCAGGCAACCAGTTTTTTCGGGAACAATTTAAGTTTATTTTCGGAAATTTTGGTACATTTTCAAACAATAAAGTTATTTTGATGAAACATGGCACATTGTTTCTACTATATAGGTTATACTGCTAACCAAATTTGATGCCTTTTTTCTTTAAAAAAACCCGTATTTGCTATTAAAAACATTTTAATGAAAATTCACTACCATAACTCATTTGCTGCGTCCAATTTTCTTGTATTGTGAATGATAACGGGGAAAATGAGCTTTACCGCAGAAATGCGCCATTCTGTGTGTAAACTGTTTACTTAATTAAATTTAACTAACTGGATGACTCCACCTTTCTTTGAATAACATTTATGAAATTTCGCCTGGGATGGCGCACTGGTTGCGCCCGGACTGTTAAAACTAGGCTCTTCGATATAAGGTAAACTGCTCAATACTGGCTTCACAAATATATGTCAATTTCTGAAGTCTATACGATCCCCGTAGCTTTGAAACATCTTCTAGTCGCCCGGAGCTGCCATGAACCGGAAGTCTCTACCATTTCCGCTTCCGTAACGTCCGGCAGCAGGAGCGGGATACTCTTTAAGCGAATCGATTTCTTTAAATTGCGACCTTTTTAGAACAATGGACACCGCAATCAGACGCAGAAAGAAATGATTCGCAACGTTGAGGCCCAGCTAATCAACGTGATATTGCTTCCGTCGTTGTCTCGTGCTTGTGATTGACCTCGTGAGATGTGCACATATCCATGCTTCCGCGATATTGTCATCGACTAGGTGCAGTTTAGGTCAATCTATAGATGATTTTCAACGCAAAATTATCAAGCCACCACGAAATAAGTCACTTTCATGCCTCAAAGAGGATAATCTGTGTACAGAAGACACCATAAAGACTTACCGAGTCCAGATACCAGAAAAAAACTGTTTTGCTTTTCATTTTCTTAAAAGTTTACGTCGGTTTATAGATAAATTGGGAGTCAAAGATATAAAACTATATCAAAATGTTTAGACGCAGCAAGTAGCAAATTTTCATAAAAATCGTTCAATACGAAAAATGCTGGAAATGTAAAAAAAATAATCTCCAAAAAACAATAAATTTGGTTTAATACAGTTCCGTACACATGTTGCTTTTATAAAATATTTGTTAACCGACTTCAAAAAATAGGAGGAGGTTCTCAATTCGACTGTTATCTCAGAACTTTTTTCTAGGTAAACGGATTTTGATGATTCGCCTTTTATTTGAAAGCTCATGTTTCTCATGTGGTCCTATATTTTGAATATAATTGAAAAATGCCAAAGGGGTACCAATATACAAAAAAGACGATCCGTTCTCGGTGGAAAACTACCGATCTGTAATGGTACTGAATCCGTTTTCCAAAATCATGGAAAGAATTATGCATAACAGGATAACGGACTTCCTAAGTAAAAATAACGTGTTGTCTCCTAGTCAGTATGGTTTTCGCGAGGGATATTCCACCGAACTGGCCTGCGCGGACATGGTGCAGCATATTGCGGATTGTGTTGATAGAAAGCATCACACCGTGAGCATATTTTTTGACATGTCTCGCGCTTTTGATACCATTAATTGTACTTACCTCGAAAGAAAATTAAATGCGGTCGGACTTAGGGCACCTGTTAGTGATTGGCTTGTGTCGTTTGTAAGAGACAGGCGATTAGTAGTGTCAGTGGACGGTGTTAGATCTGATGAATATGAAGTAAAGCTGGGCGCTCCGCAGGGAAGCGTTCTGGGACCGCTTATGCTTATGTTGTACGTAAATGATCTTCCCAACTATCTGACAGGTGGGAGGTTGTTTATGTACGCTGATGACATAGCAATCGTAGTTTCGGATCCGGTATTGTCCGATGCTATGCGTAAGGTGAATAGTATTTTTTCGCACTTCGGTCAGTGGTGCTGCAGCAATCACCTGATTGTAAATAGTTCTAAGACAGTTTGTGTAGAGTTTATGGGAAGATGTCGAGAGCCTTCTATTGATATTAATTTTCATTTTAATGATAACTATATTGTCTGAAGTACCTCTACCAACTTTTTAGGTTGCAGGAGACCCAGGTAGAAAGTATATCAAACAAATTGGGTAAGGCCTATTTTTGCATCATGAAGCTGAAGAACACCTTAAATGCAGTTTCTCTAATTAATGTGTATTTTGCTTTAGTGTATAGTGTGTTGGCATACAACATAATAGTGTGGGGTCATGCAAATGATATACACAGGGTTTTCGTATGCCAAAAACGAGCAATCCGCCTGATTTTTGGACTACAACAAAGAGAGTCATGCAGGACTACTTTTAAAACAAAAAAACTGTTGACTGTCACGGGAGTGTATTTGTATAAACTCCTGAGTTTCACATATACACGTAGGAACAGGTTTATTAAAAACAGTGCAGTTCACAGCTACACTACGCGGGCAAGAAATGACATCCACTTGCCAAATTACCAGTATATGGCATACAAGAAATCACCTGTATATGCTGGCTGTTTTTATTTTAATATGCTTCCTCAGGAGATTAAGGCTGCGGATACACTGAGCTGCTTTAAACATAGGTTGAAATCATTTTTTGTTGACAATTCTTTTTATCATATCAGTGAATTTACTGAAAGGTGTACAGGCCCTGAGCAACGGAAAGAATGATAGTAATGGCTGTAAAAATAGCACCGTTGTAACTGTAAATTTAGGTTTAATGTAAACTGATTGTATATTTTTGTAGTTGGTTCTGTATGTAAAGTGGTGTTGTTATTTTTTGACTTCTGTTTTTGTAATTATTTAAGACTGATATTTTATTTTTTTCTAATTCTTTGACGTGCCTGTAGTATGTATGTACTTGATCAAAGGCTAATAAAGTTATCTATCTATCTATTTATAAATATGATCAAGGTCTAACTAGTAGTTTTTGAGCTAGCCTTAAAGAAAGCGGTTTTCACTTTTTTAAATTTTAATTGTTACTTGTTTCATACTTAAGTTGGATTCTACTGATTGAGAGAAAATTGGTTTATTACAATTTGAAAAAAGTTGTTGAAAATACGCCACCATCACGCAGTTGCTGCATCCGAATGATTCCTATCAGTGGTATATTCTTTGTCGGTTTACCGATTTATTAGCTGAAGATGGGAATTGTTTCAAATTTCTGTTCTAAAATAAAAAATTATAGCAATTCCAAGTTGCAAACTCTATAATTTGAACTCATGCTATGAAATCGCAGAAAGGGTCTATTTCAAATAAATTTTCTGCAAATAGTTTAGTCAAATAAAAAACAACAGCTATTAAAACAAAAATGTAAGATCCTGTTAAGCACACTACTTGCAATATTTATTGTCTAAAACTCGCCTTCGTTTTAAAATGTTTGCTTAAAATTCACCAATTTTGACGTTTCAAATTGCATATTTGATGTTTCTGGAAGAAGAATCATGAAATTTTGAAAGTGTTTTTTGTACTTTTTCACCTTTCCGCACCAAAAAATTAATATTTGTCTGTAATATGCAACAATTTTTGGATGACTGAATAATTTTTTTAATTTTTTTATTTCAACAACACACCACGAGGGCTTACAGCCTAAATACTATAGTACCGTGAGTGTCGAGGAAAGAGACAACATGTTCATTCTGGACTTGAAGGTTTGGAGGTTCGGGAGAGAAGGAGTTGTTCTAGTTGTTGTTTTCTGCTGTGTTTAATAGGGCGTAGTTGTTATCATGGTTTGTTCAATATTTTGGCCTTGTTTTGGTGTCACTTAGGGTAAAATTTGAATGCACAAGTCAACTGACTTAGCCTGGTATGTCTTATTTACGATTTTATACTATTTTAGTGAATTTTCTTTAAAAAATCACTAACCAGGTGTGTGTATGTATCACACCGATAACTCAAAAAATAATGTGCGAATTTTGATCAAATTTGGTTAGTGCCTTCCTTTTGCAAGTAGCTTGGATAAGTTCTTTAGCCAGGAAAATCGGCCCAGGTTTTCCCGGAAAACTTTCTGGTTTCTTTTGGAAAAAAATTATATCTCCGGAGATAACAAAGCAAGGGTAACCAAATTTGGTACGCGTGTTTGTATCATAAATAGTGACCCAGGAACCAAAATAGGTCTGTAAGTTAAAAAACAAAATAGTTATAGGCATTCAAAGGATTGGGGTTTTTCTCAAAACGTGAAGTCGCGACTTGAAACGTCAAAATTGGAACCATTTAGACAAAGAACCTGAAACAAATACCCATTATGTAAAGAAAATGTTGCAAGAGGCGTGTTCTGCAAACCCTCAAGTTTAAGCTTTAACCGTCATTGTCCTTCATTTTACTATAATATTTATAGAAAATTCATTTCAAATAAACGCTTTCTTTGATGCTTTGACTGTAGGTTTAGTTAAGTCGATGCTTTGGCTTACAGAAAATTGAGTTCAAATAGACCCGTTCTCTGATGATTTGGCTGTATGTTTAGTTAAGTTGATGCTTTGGCTGTACGATCAGTTAAGTTTATGGTTTAACGGTCTATAATTTTTAGCTAATTTTCGTAGAAAAAATGCCTTATTGGGGAGACCGCGACTTTTAAATAAAATAAAAAATGTCTTCTATTGAGCGCCAACTAGGCCCCCTAGAATCCATATCCGGGTTTACTTTCCATTTTTATCTGTTTGCATATATACAAGGTGACGCATTTCTACGGTAATGCTCAATATAATTGTTATTATACAAGATACGAGAAAAAATTGTATACGTTAATTATAGGGTGTCTTAAGCTGCATCTACAATCACAGGTTGGTCCATAAGTCGTTGGTGATCCCTAGAATTGTTTTTTCGATCACCCTTATATTATTGCATTTTGAAAAAATCGCGACGCAGTAAGTGCGGGTTGGTAGCGAATTTTCATTAAATTCTTTAAATTTCAATAACTCAATTTGCTATTAACCTAAGGTTTGTTAGCTAGAAAACCAGTTTTCTTGGAAACATTGTAGGTTTATTTTCGCAAAATTTTTGTACATTTTCAAACAATAAGTTATTTTGGTAAAATATAATACATTGTTTCTACTATATAGGCTATACCGTTAACCAGATTGATGCCTACTTGCATTAGAAAGACATATTCGCTATTAAAAACATTTTTATGAGAATTCACTCCATAGTGCACTTGCTGCGTGCAGACTTTTGTAATTGTTGTCATCTTTCTCAAGATAAATTAAAATTAAAATAATAATGATGAAAGTAATATAATATAAACAAAATAACATATGATAATGCCAATATATCGCTCTAAATTCTGAATTCTGACGTCAAAGAATAAACACTTTGGCTCCCTTTAGAAATCTAAATGACCATTATTCTTTAGCAGTGGTATCCAATAATTCATCTAAATTCTCTAGCGACTATTATTTAACAGTTAAGTTGTGAGCTCCCTCGCGTGTCTAAATTTGAAACGGGAGACGCGAACTCGATTATGAATTTCTCCGCAGCTTCACAAATGTTATCGATGGACTGTAAATCAATCAGGATTGTGATTTGGTTTTTAATAAGGGAAATTCGATAAGACTTACATGCCGCAGGATGTCCGGAGAGATTTCCCCATCTATTTATTAGAACTGAATACATGGTACAATAGTGAAAAATTATTTTAATCAGGCATGCACAGCATGGACATAAATTGTATATAAAGTATTTAAATTGAGCCCAAATTTGGAACCCTTCTAATCAGTATAAATTATTTATTTTAAGACGCCCTCGTGGCGCAGGTGGCTAGGTGCCAGCCTGCAAAGCGAGAGGTCCCGGGTTCGATTCCCGGGCGAGCCAAGTTGACTTTGTCTGGAAAATTTGTAAATAATATTAAATGATGGGAAAGAATGTGCTAATGGCCTGAGATGCCGCAACCAATAATATTAAATAAAATAAAAATTTAAATTAGGTACAGCAGCCATGGTGGTCCCGTGGTAAGAACGTGTGCCTCCGAACCCAAGGGTGCTGGGTTCGATTACCAGTAGAAGATTATTTCACTGTTTCAGTGCACACTGATAAGTACACTTGGAGAACCCAAATCACCACAACACATTTTAAAAGACCTGACGATTGTTTCACTAACCAGGTTAGCGTCATCAGAGGATGAAAAATTCTAACTACTTTAAAAATTAACATCAGCTTATACCGTGTCTTAGGTAAAGAAACGGAACCGAGAGGGGAACTAGTGGCAGGCAAATTCTGCAGTGTATTGTATTTTTATCGCCGGACGAGGTCTTTGAACTGTCTTTATTAACTTATCTAAAAGGTGTCGATCTCTAATAATTTTGGGAAGGTTCAACGACAACTAAATTAACATAGTTTCGTATGGCGGAAATATCTGTATTCTAATGTTATCTCTAGGATGTGTTGAAACGTGGGAATTTATTTTACAAAGCAATAGATCCGGTGACTTGTAAACAACGGTGGAGAAACGTTCATTCATTTTTTGTTGTAACTATATTTCGCAGTATATATACTCTCGAGCGCGTTTAGCTGTCCTGGTTGTCTAACGTTTTTTATTAATTTTAGATTATCTTCATTAACGTGATGATTATTATCCCAAATATGTCGGGCGACGGAACATCTATCTATAGTACCGTATCGTAATTGGGCTAAGTGTTCTTTGAATCTAATTCCAATCGAGCTTTTTGTTTGTCCGACGTACTTAAGATTACAATCTTTACAACTTGACCTCGTAGTAAATCTTTCTTGACGATCATTTAATAAAGAAGAGATCGACCCTCTAAACAAAGGGTTAAAATTCGGTATACAGTCACAAAAAGACGATATTATAGAAATCGTTGCTGGTATTGAAACGAGAATGAGAAAACTGCCATTTTAATTTCAGTAAGAGCGACCATCTTAAAAGCCTTATAAAACCTATAAATACATGACAGTCAAATCAACTGTTGTTAAATCTGGAGCATATAGAAGACAAATCAGCTAATGAATCAATTTGAGTTCGAGGTTACGTCTTCGAACGCAAGAGACGCAAAACTTGTTAGACGTATAAAGTTCTAATATTATTTAACACAAGAAATGAAGCGGTACACCAAAAGGGATATTTCTGGAAAACCTGGATAAACGAAATACGTGGTATGAAAAGAGAAGTGCATTTAGTCAGTGGTGATGAAATTTAAAAAAAATTAGTACGTGCGTCATGGCGTGTGTAATTCTCGACATATGCTAATACCGGTATGTATCTGCATTGTATGACTATTCTACTACACGCGCCTTTTCATTTAGTATTTTTTAGATGAGCTGCATCTCATTATGCTCATCTTTTTTTGCCTCCTTAATTATCGGTTGTGCCTTCCTGGTCGTTAGAATGTGCGACTCATCAACATAATTTATTCAATCACTTTCAGATCTTGTGCGTAAGCTGTGCTGCAGCTATTTACAATGATGCCACATGTGGCTTCTTGCCGCAAAATATAAGTAACGTCGGCTCGGCTCGGAAGATATTCCATATATATATATATATATATATATATATATATATATATATATATATATATATATATATATATATATATATATATATATATATATATATATATATATAATCGGTAGTCAAGTATGCACTAGGAAAAGTGAATAATGAGAGGTATCCCGGCGAAGACCGATTCACCTCAGAAATGTTAGGGGGGGGGGGGGGGGAGAAAGGTTAATAGAAACTGCCAAGCGGTTGTTAAACAAAAGTTTGATGGAGGGGAACCACAACCTCAGAAGAAGTTATTCTTCTACTTGAGAAAGGAGACAACACAAAGATGGAAAACTATAGACCCATAAGCTTGCTATCATACGTATATATTATTTTTACGAGAATTACAACAAACCGAGTAACAATAAAGTTAGGCTCGTATTAGCCAGTAGAGCAAGCTGGGTTTCGAGGAGGCTTTAGTAACGTCGACCATTTGCAGACAGTTAGGACACTTATAGAAGCGACAACAGAGTACAAAGTTCCTATACACTTGCAACTTGTTGACTACCACAAAGCTTTTGGCAGCATTAAAACTTGGACCTTCTTAGCAGCAATGGAAGATGCCAGAATTGATTCGAGATACATTAATTACAAACCGTAGACCGGTTTCGCTCTAATTAGAGCTCGTCAGTACAGAGCGAAACCGGTCTACGGTTCTAATTGTGGTGAGAATGCATCTATCCTTACATACTTTGTCCCTATATTAGGGTAGAAATGAGCCAGGGCTGACAATTTATTAATTTGTTAGTTGGTTGTATACAGTCTCTAATATTTAACACTTTGTGTTATTTGGAGCTGCCCTGACAACATACTACTTTGTTCCGCAACCAGGTGGCGCCACGTGCTTCGTGTCTTATATCTCACTTAGTGGAGAAAATAAAGCTAGTAAAAGGCGTGCGATAAGGAGATACAATCTCTCCAAAATTATTTACCTTAGCCCTGGAGAACATCTCTAAACAGCTGTCCTAGGAAGGCAAAGGTAAAAACATCGACGGAACAAGTCTAGGCCATTTCCGGCTCTCTAACGACATAATCCACATAAGTACACATGTTAAAGAGCTAGGTAATATGCTGAGCGACTTAAATGAAGCACCCAAGGAAATATGACTGTCGATGGATCTCAGTAAGACCAAAATCATCAACAGCAGCGAGTGTGACGTCGCAATCGATGATGCGATCATAGATAGAGTAACAGACTACATATATCTCGGACATTATAATTGGCAAGGAAACTCAGCGTGCAGAGATTAAACGACCTGACGATCATTTCACTAATAAAGTTAGCGCCATCAGAGGACGAAAATTTCATCAAAAATTTATACATGTTTTTCATCTTCGGATGACGCTAACTGTGTTAGTGAAACGATCGTCAGGTCTTTTAAAGGATGTGTTGTGGTGATTTAGGATGTCCAATGTGTGTGTGTGTGTATATATATATATATATATATATATATATATATATATATATATATATATATATATATATATATATATATATATATATATATATATATATCGTATCGTATCGTATCGATAACTCAAAAAATTATAGACCGATTTTGATTAAGTTTGGGAAGTATCTTCCTTTTGTGATTGGTAAGTTCGTTATCCAGCGAAGCCAGAGCAGTTTTTCCGGGAAAATGTTGGGTTTTCTTTGAAAACATTTTTGTATCTCTGAAAATAACAAAACTATGGCAACTAAATCTGATGCGCGATTTTATACTGTCAAAAGAACAAAAATTTGGATGCCACTGGTGATCAGAGAAACACCGAACCAAAATATTCAGAGGATGCTGTCGAGCAGCGAAACTAGTCACAGAAACGTTGAAGAACATCTAGAATTCAGAAAGGCCACTTGCTCAAGTTAGCTTACACCCTGGCTACGTCCTTCACTTACCGAAACGATACTCAACAGTGAAACCAGAAGTAGTCTCCAAGTTTGTATGTCATATTTTGTGTGGTTAACAAATGTACAGAATATTACAAAGATTGAGTTGTCTTAAAGCAAAAAGGTCAATAAGTACCACACAAATGACTTTGAAAATTTTATTCTCCTTAAAACGTCAAAGTCGCATTTGAAACGTAAACATTGGCTATTTTTCAACAAAGATTCTGAAACAAATGTTGGTTATGTAGAAGTAATGTGGTAAGAAGTGTGTTTAAGAAAGCCTTCAGTTTCTGCCTAGATTGCCATTATCCTTCATTTTACTATAATATTTGGAGAAAATTAATTTCAAAATAAATAAGCGTGTATAGCTTTTTATTGTCGAATCTTGGGGCAATAATTCGTCATTTAGCAACATGCTACAGAGACGCCCGGTATATTCAATGAGTTCATTAAAATATTTACACCGGTGCCACATATGGCTTTTTAACGCTAAAAATAACTAATCTGTTTGAGCCTCAAGTTACATCAAAACACAAGATAATTTAATTTTCATAATAACTGATCTTTAATTGATTATGAATGGGAACTAAAACAGATAAGGCAATATATAGGGCGTTTCCTGCAGAGTATACAACTTTTTACAAAAAAGTCTGCATAACTGTTACGACTTATTCATGACGTAGTTTCTTAATTTTATATTCGACAATTCAAACAGCATTGGGCTCACGAAATCTGTGAGGTTATGAGATATATTCTGACCGACTCGATGGATACAATTAGTTAACGTTCTTTTAGAACTGTAAATAGTGTCGGTGTTATTTGGAAGGAGAACTAGTGAAAGCTACAATATAAACTTACAGCCGACCTGGCTTTTTGCGCAGACCGGTTGATGTCCGGTTGTCAACTTTTAGTTAATTAATTTTTTATCAGGTAAAACTTGACTTATGATTGTTCAACAAATTTAAATTTTGAAATATAGCAACGCTATTGTTTTGTATTATATACGTGAAATTGCACGTAAATCAATTACGCGAACACTATCGCAACTACCTCGAAACAAGTTTCTATAGTTAGTAGCCGTGAAATTTTTTTTTGAAAGCACAAAAATATATTAATTTTGGGGTTGAATTCTGTCGAGATCTAGTTTCGTGTGAACTAGTGACTATAAAAAATGTAGGCTGTTATACATTTACATCAAAACCGTAGAAAAATTCATTAATTATTTAAAAAAATAAGTCACAAAGTAATCGACACTGGAACGGACTGGTAGTCACAGGATCAAGATACATCTACCCACTATTAAGCGTTCTTTTGTTTTGAATTCCCGAAAGAGACACATGTCGAGATTATAACTCGATGACCATAGCCTACCCTTTGTAAATAAAAAGAACTTGAAAATTTTAACGTACACGCTCTGGTGGACGTGAGTAGATGAAATTTAAAGGGTCGCACATGGCAAAGGGTTAAATGCTGACAACCGGAGGACTCACAGCCTCCCCTGATTTAAATGTGATGCGGTGACTGTTGTGAATTGCTGTGATTTTCAATCTAGTTGCTAATCAATAGACAGCGTGAAGTACTGCCAAAAAAAGAGTGTTAAATTCTAATAGCAAAAATACTCTCTTGAATTCTGCCCAGTGTCATTTCTACAGAAGTGACACAATTCTAATTTAAAAAGAGAAATCTAGACTGCGCAAGAAGCATTGTCTGAAGCGTAAGATTCATAAAACTACAAACTGCAATTAATTTTCTTTAAAAAAAAAACTCAACACGTGGTTTTTTTGGGTGATAAAATACAAAGATATTATCTGTGATTACTTGATGCAGCAGAAAGGATTTCCTCTCTCATTATATGATTAGTTTTTGCTACTTGCTAGGTTTCAGTAACTTTTCAACAATTTTTGACGATGATGTAAGGCAATACGCGTTGTATTGAGGTACTGGGAAAGATATACAGTTAGCGTGAGTTTCGCTGTTGGGGTTTTTGCGCCAAAAATTGTAGGCAGAATTTTTAGTAACTATTGCTTTTCGGCAAGTTGGATCAGACAATTATTTTAATATCCATAACCACGCCTGATCAAGTTTAGTATGTCAGTGCAATCAGTTAGCCTTGGAAGTTAATTCCAGTGGCCAAAGAAATTCGTTAACCAAGTTAGTTTTTGATATTTCGCTATATAATGATTGCGTAAGTTTTCCAATGTTTCAGCGATTTTAGTAGACATTTTTATCAAACGAGTGAAAATTAGAGGCCCTGCAACAAATTTTCATGTTATTTCACGAATATATAGCATTAGGGATATATTTGGAATAATGGGAATAACTTTCAGAAATTTTATTATCTAACCCCACTGAAATTTGACCACCTGTATGCAGGATAATTATTGTAGATTACAATAAAAGAAAGGAACAATAGTTTTCCATTTGAAAACATTTTGTTGTTACCAAGTCGATAATTTAAGCTGTCAAAAATTTCAAGGTCACATGAATATGCCCAAAAGTAAGTCAACAACTTTAGTAGGTATAGATGGGCGGTTCTGGAACCACCACCCACCACCCGATCACTGCGCATCCGCGCAGTGACGTCACAGTGACGTAACAAGATGGCGGCTGGATAGAGGACCACCTGAGGTCTAACCTGAGATGACGTCATCCAAGATGACGGCCGTCGAGCACGAAAATTCAAAAATTTAAATTTTGAATCGAGATTTAATCTAACCTGTCTAAATAAGAAGACCTGTCATTTTGATTTTTATAAAAATGACGTATGTAAAGATAGCGGTTTGCGCAAGCACAAACCAACTTTTTTTTATTAAGCGGTGTAGAGGTATAGTGTTTGGTGTCATGGCAATCGGCTCGAATAGTAGAATTTAAATATGGCAGTTGGCACATGCGCAAACTAACTGTTAGACAGCTGTATGACAGATTTTAGACATATGTTAGGCAGCAGTCTGTCCTGTTAGACAGCTGTATGACAGGACAGATAGCTGTCTGTCCTGACAGACAGCTGTCTAACAGTTGATTTGCTTATGCGTTAACTGCCATATTTAAATTCTACTCTTCGAACCAATTACCATGACATCAAACACTATACCTCTACACCGCTTAATAAAAAAGTTGGTTTGCGCATGCGGAAACCGCCATCTTTACAAACGTCATTTTTTTTAAATCAAAATGACAGGTCTTCTTATTTAGACAGATTAGATTAAATCTCGATTCAAAATTTAAATTTTTGAATTTTCGCACCCGACGACCGCCATCTTCGACGCAATTTTGTATGACGTCATCTCAGGTTAGACCTCTAGTGGTCCTCTATCCAGCCGCCATCTTGTTACGCCACTGTGACGTCACTGCCCGCATGCGCAGTGACCGGGTGGTGGGTGGTGGTTCCAGAACCGCCACTGTATACCTACTAACTTTCATCCTAAAAAGTTTTTTTATAATTTTTTTTCTTTTCTTTTTAAGTTATTCCCATTATTATCTCGAAAAATCAGGCACCCTAAGTGATCGTCGGGGCGTCGGTGGTCCACGGGTAAGAACGTGTACCTCTGAATCGAAGGGTACTGGGTTCGATTCCCAGGGTTTCCCTTTCACTTTTTCAGTACAAACTGTAATAAATTAACACCAACAGAGGTTCTGGCGTTGTATTTGAGCAAGTTGTATGTCTGCACGTTCCGCTCTTTGAGGGGGCGTAAAGCAGTCGTTCCCGTGTTGGGCATGTTAAATATCCCAACTCTCCTTGCAGAAAAACAGGGGTTCTGCAAAATTTCCAGGATAGTAAGGTGCTCCCTGGCGTCGGTTATTGGCCATAGTCGCGGAAATAGGCCGAAGTTAAAGTGAAAAAAAAGTGATCGCCAATTAGGCTTGCTATCATACGTCACTCATCTTCAAAAAATTTCAGGTCGCGTAATTTTATTGGATATTTCTTAAGTATCTGATATGGTTTGGCATGCTGCACTCTTCGATAAACTCCCAAAATACGAATTACATTCGAAACTATGCCTATGGATATCTAGTTTACAAAAAGAGCGCTTCTTGCATGTTGTTTTATTAGATGAATCAAAAATTAATGCGGGTGTTCCACTAGGTTCCGTTTTGGCCCCCAACACTTTTTTCCTTCGCATATAAATGATCTTCTGTCAACAACCAACAATCCAATCCACAGCTTTGCTAATGATAGCACTCTTCACCGACACGTCCAATATCTGCTTCTAGCTCCTTATCAATCAGAGTTGAAGTAATCAACTCCCTAAATGATGATCCGTCTAAGATTCTCAGCTGGAACTCCGATCTTTTGCATTGATTTTTGTTTTTGAAGACAATTTTCTGGCATTATGCAGATGTAGTGTTGCATGGCCCCTGGCAGAATGGATGAAGTTGTGACCTGAAAACCTTCATGTATAGTTTTGAGTTCAATTTTTTGAGAATTGTTCAAATTTATCCCCTGAAGATGACCTATTGGAGTGTCGAAACGCGTCGGGTGTAAGTAAAAGATCTGAAATAAATTTTGGTGTCTGGACGAGAAGCTGTTTCATTCAACGTTTAATTACCAATGTTTTGGCTTTTCGGGGAAAACATTGGAAACGTTTTATGAAAATTTGCTCCCATGACACACTTGCTGTGTCAGAAACTTTTCTGATAAGTTTTCTGCAAATTAGTATGTGTTACGCTTTAATACTGATAAGCGACATAGAATATATACTAATTGACTTGAGCAAGAGAATATATCTTCTATGGGCTTTTAGCACAGTTAGATTGAAAGGGTGTCACTTAAATGTGTTACTGAAGTAACCCTAGCCTGGTTATTTTTCTGTGTGGCAACAGCAACTATAATATTGAATAAATGTCGATATATTTATAGGGGAATGGTGTGCATTTGACTGGTGTGGTACACTGAGAATGTACGTCGGTTATTAAATATTCCAAGTGACGGTCGCCGGTCGTCTTTTTCAACAGCGTAAGACGAAGGGAAGACGGACGGGTAAGGGTTGTTGTGTAGGAATGACAGTTTGTTAATTTAAACGCCGCGAGCTGAAGACATTTGACACCGACGCCCATAAGAAATACGATTTCGTTACAGCGCCAAATGAAAAACTAAAATACATCCACGGAGATAACTTTCCCGTCAAAATACGTTTCTGCTGCCACGAGAGAAAGACTGAATCCCATGTAATATTATATGCAAACTTTATAATTTTCTTCTGATAAACAACTTTCTCTAACGAGACTTCAAACAGGACGAATTCTCCAATTACTTACCTTGAGTAATTTATAAGCCTTTAAGGTTTCGAGGAGCACACGTAAACAATAGCAATAGGAAATAAAAAGCAAGTAGCAAGGTTACTTTATACGAAAGAACTACACAATCGAATACTTAAAACCTGATTAAAAATCTACACGCAGCAAATACGTTATGTATTGAATCTCAAAAAATCTTCCTATTTCTAATAACTATTGCCAACTTTATTTACCATTGAGTTAGAAACTTCAATTTTGGCATTTAACTTTCTATTGATTTTATAGAAATGTTTTAAGCCCATTACGTGACCTAACAACTTCCTGTGACTACCCTTAGATTTGATTTAGGCGAAAGCTGACTATTTGGTATTTGCCACCGCGATCTTTAAATTAAAAGCTATTGTAACACCAACCCTTATCCAACACTGTCTAAGAAGTGGGCATATTGACGCCTTAGAAGGTTCTTTTTTCATAATCGCTCAATCTATAGACAATGGTTCCAAAACGGGAGACGAAACATAGAGTTTCAACCAGTATCAATCAAGTATTTATAATAGATACCTGGAAAAAAGCGAAGTCAATACCTGTACCAGAGAAGAAAATTTTTGTAGTAGTGGAAATTGTAATAATGTACAGGTTTCCACAGGTGTGGAAGATTGTCTTGAATGATATCATTTTATTTGCTGTGAAAAATGTTATTAGCACGGCTTTGTGAGGGACTGCTCCACGACCACCAATTTAATCTGTGTATCGGACTACATATCCAATGCTATGGGCATGTCGTTGCAGACATATGCCTTCATTTAACTAGACCATTTCAGGGTCTTTGATATGTTGGATCACGAAATTCTGTTAAAAAACTTGATAACACATGTTTCTCACTTGACCTGATAAACTTTGTGATGCCCTATCCGTGCGATAGAGTTAACATAGTGCGTGCCAAGTTGTGGGGTATTCATCAAGATCAGGCGTTCCCCAGAGATCTATTTCAGGACCTCTGTTTTTCAATCTTTGTAACAATATATTTCAGATATAATTACATTGACTTATCTTCTGCACGCAAATCATGTTAAAATATTCTCAGGCATTGGTAGTCGTGAAAAATAGAGGACAACTGTCCAAATTTACGCTCATTATAATACATTTTTTGATAGTTCGAAAGTCTTGACCTCTCTAATAGAGAATCTTTAAATGACACTTCGTTAAAAAGGATTTGGAAATATCATCTAGAATTACTATAATGAGTTATAAGTAAAAAGGATCCATCGTTAAAAGTAATTTAAAAAACTCTCTGGTCTGAAAAGAAAACAAAAATCTATGGTCTGGGCAGCAAAATGCAAATGTAGAAATACGATAGATACTAATAGCAAATGTGTAAGATTTCAAGATCTTACTACCTTAAGAGTAGGTATAGATGGACCATGAGACCACCTTTCACTGCCACGCACTGTGACGTAATGCAATATGGTGGTTGGTCCAACTTGAGATGACGCAATCTCGGATGGCGGATCTAGTTCTAAAAATAATAAGAAGTAAAAATTTTAAATGACGGTTTATGTATCCTGTCTAAATAAGAGTGTCCGACATTTTGATTTTGTTGGATATGGAGTATGTAAATATGTTGGCTGGCGCAAACCAACCTTTTTGAGTTTTGTAGTTAGAGGCGACCATAAGGTATCACTGTTCTCGGCTTCACCAGCAGTGTAACTTGAGATCACGTAATCCAAGATGGCGACCAAGATGATACGTTTTAAATATCTAGAGATTATACAATATTTATTTTTTTTGATTTGAGATTTACTAATAGCTTTTGTAAAAATGTATTTAAAAATACTATATTTTGTGACGTGAAATTTAAATAAGTCGTGTGAGACAACTGATCATAAAAGTTTGATAAAGGAATTTAATTGAAAACTACAAATTCGTAGTCGACTTCCTTCATTTTCAAACTATTTAAAATATTTAAAGATACAACAACAAATATAACACAAGAACTCACCACTATGTGTAGTATTGGATTCAGCATCTGCCACTTCCGTCCTGGACTTCTTGCATTGACTATTCTCTTCTGGCGAAGAACTAGTTTCCATCCTTTCTTCTTTGATGTTGGGTTTAATATCTTCTCCATCCTCCATGCTACACGAAGTCAGAGGTGACGACGATGCCCTTCTTTTAGGTGTCGACGAGGCCGCTCCATCGACACATAGATCTCCAGGAGCTGGCAATCTTGGAGATGCTGGTGGTGGTGTATGCACCCGACTCCCAGAGTTCTTTTTCCCGGAAATCGGAGCAGAGATGCTGGGTCTTCGTGTGTTGATGGTCGAGAGGGGAAGAGCACTGTCATCGTTGTCGCGATCTCTATCAGACGCTGTGTAACACTGTCCGAAATTCTCCTTGTTGCAAGAGGTGATCTTGTGTTGGATAAATCTGACAATGTCTGACAACGCGAAAGGTTTTTGACAGGCTCCGCAAGTGAGGATATCCTGGTGGGTGTCTGTGTCTGTTCCATCCGGGTCTGCAATTAACAAATACAATAATTAGAGATTATTTTCAATAAAGCAAGAAACAGAGCCGCGAGAGGTCTCGTTTCTAACATTAGTGAGCTTATATACAGGTTGATCCAAAAGTAACGGTACACGGAGCAGCAGGAGGAGACTCCGGTCATCAAAATTAGAACTGATAAATAAAATTTCGATTTTCTGTGAATCTAGAAAAGTTATTGACGCATTGTCTTGAAAATTGGTGCAGATGAGCTTTTCTAATCAACAAGCGCCTCTAGCGGATAGAGGGCGCTGCCTGTGGTACCCTTTAAACCATACAAATCCTCACTTTATTGTTAGCGTAAAATGTAAACAAAATTTTTTATTCGTTAAAATATTCTCAGGAATTGGTAGTCTCAACGACCGCTAAATAATAGAGGACAACTGTCCAAATTTACGCTCATTATAATACATTTTTTGATAGTTCGAAAGTCGCGACCTTTCTAATAGAGAACCCTTAAATGACACTTCGTTAAAAAGGATTTGGAAATATCTATATCTATATTCATATAAAATTTGGAGAAATGGCATAATAAGCACCAAAATACATAAAATTCGAGTTTTCTCTGCAACGGAAAAACATATTCGTTTTGGGTTTTCACTGAGTTCTTTCTAACTTCATCCACTTTTTGATAGTTATTTTATAAAAAATTGCATAAAATTTAATAAAACTGGACTCGTCTACTCCAACGCCCTCTGTATTTTGTGCATGTGTGACTGTGGATTTAAAATATTAATACGTGAAATTTCTTATGAAATCTCTTCCCAACAAGCCAAAATTCTTGAAATTATGTCTACTGGTGATCAAGTTATAGGCATTTGTTTATAAAAAATCCTCGCCTCCTACCTCCGCCACTGGTCCATATAGATTTTTTTTAACAGAAGTTGTAGATAAGTGAACGTTGATTACAAATTACCTAAAACCAGCTTATGTTATGCGTCAAGATTTTCGCGAAATTAAAGATTTTAGGTAAGCCATGGAATTTTCGCCACCTTGCGGCATCTTTAGAAAGCTGAAAATAATTTCGTGTCCTTATTTGAACACCCTGTATATATATATATATATATATATATATATATATATATATATATATATATATATATATATATATATATATATACACGTACCAAAATTTAGGCAAAAAAGTTATAGGCATTTAAAGAGAAAAAAATTGGGGTTTTTCTCAAAACGTCAATGACGCGATTTGAAACGTTAAAATTGGCAACATTTTAGCAAAAAACCAGAAAAAATACGGATTATGTAAAGAGTGTTTTGCAAACCCTTAAGTTTCAGCTTCAACTATCATTGCTCTTCATTTTACTAAAATATTTGCAGAAAATTCATTTGAAATAGGCCCTTTCTCTGATGCTTTGGCAGTAGTTTTAATTAAGTTGATGGTTTAACGGTCTACAATTTTTAGCTAATTTTCGTAGAGAAAATTCGTTAATGAGGACACCGCGACTTTTGAATTCCATAAAGAATTTTTCAAATGAGCGCAAACTAGGCCCCCTAGTATCCATACCCGGGTGTACTTTCTGTTTACATAATATATACAAGGTGACGCATTTCTACGGTAAAGCCCAATATAATTGTTATCATGCAAGAAAAAATTGAATGCGTTACTTATAGGGTGTCTTGAGCTGCATCTTTTGACAATCACAGGTGGCCCATAAGTCGTTGGTGAAAACTACAATTTTTTTTGAACATTCCTTATTGCATTTTTGCATTTTTCATCGAAATATGATGCATGTTTGTAAAAAAAATCGAGACGCAGTAAGTGCGTTTTGGTAGCGAATTTTCCTTAAATGCTTCAAAATTCAATAACTCAATTTGCTATTAACCTAGGTTCGTCGGCTAGGAAACGAGTTTTCTCGGAAACATTTAAAGTATATTTTCGGAAAATTTTGGTACATTTTTAAACAATAAGTTGTTTTGATAAAATATGGTACATTGTTTCTACTATATAGGTTATACCGGTAACCAAATTGATGCCTGCTTGCATTAAGGAGACATATTTGTTATTAAAAACATTTTTATGAAAATTCACTTCCATAACGCACTTGCTGCTTCCAGACATTTTAGTGAATTTTCGTAGAAAAAATTCACTAATGGGGAGATTCCGACTTTTGAATTTTGAATTTTTTTTTGCAAATGAGCACGAACTAGGATCCCTAGAACCCATATCCGGTGTCAGTTTCAATATGTTTATATATATATATATATATATATATATATATATATATATATATATATATATATATATATATATATATATATATATATACAGTGTGGAACAGCCAAATGGAATAAATTCGATAACGGATAAATGAGGACGTGTTGGGAAAAACGCTTGGACACATCGATTTGTATTTTTAACTGCGCATCTTTTTCAAGAAAAAAAAATTATTTAGGATGCGTCATGTGACAGTGGCCAATACCAACTTTCTTATTTTAAATACAAGCCCCTGTATATTATTAATTTTTTGGATTCTTCAGAAAATTCTAGACATAATTCATGTACAATGTCCTATACCTATCTTCAACTGTTTCGGAAATATTAAGTATTTTCAGATTTATTACAAAAATTAACATTAAAAATAGAAAATTATTTTATTTCACAAATTCTAATAAGAAATACTGATTATTTCTTAATAATTTAAGAAAACAAAAAAAAATTAATGTCAATGTAGTAAATGTTCAAAATGCTCGCCACGAACATCTTGGCAACATGCTAATCTGGTATAGAAATGTCTTCTAACATTACTCAACATCTCAGGCGTGATTGATCTAATCGCAAGCGTGATTCGTCTTTTTAAGTCATCTAAGTTGAGGGGCTTAGTTTTGTATACAATACTTTTGACATATCCCCACAAAAAGTAGTCTAATAGCGACAGATCAGGAGATCGTGCTGGCCATTCTATCGATCCGCGCCTCCCTATCCACCGATTTGGAACAATTTGGTTCAGGTACTGCCGGACATTGATTTGGTAATGGGGCGGTGCTCCATCTTGCTGAAACCATATTTTATTGGCAGGAACTTGTGGGTTTGCTGGATCTGGATATAAGTTTGTCAAAGTTGGCACGACATTATTTTGGAGCAGTTCTAAATATTTATCCCCATTCAAGTTGCCATCAATGAAAAAGGGACCTACGATATGATTTCCAACAATTCCTGCCCAAACATTAACTTTTTCAGGATATTGCGTATGTTCCTCTCTCATCCAATGAGGATTCTCATTAGACCAATGGCGGCAATTTTGACGATTAACATGACCGTGAAGTGTAAATGTGCTCTCATCAGAAAACAAAACATCTTCTAATTGGATCACATTGTTATCTAACATTGCCATCATTTGTTCACAAAAATACGTTCTCCTATCGAAATCGTCCTCCATGAGCTCCTGAGTTGGTATCATTTTATAGGGATGCATTTTACTTTCCTTTAATGTTCGAAAAATTGCTGTGTGGCTAACGTTGAATAGTTGGGCTGCTTGTCGACCAGAAGTATGTGGGTTTTCTTGAAACTCAAGCGTAATATCCAATTTCGTATCATCACTTACTGCATTGGCAGCTACTTTTTTTATCTGTCTCACATGACCAAGCTCGCGAAACTGCTTTTCTATTTTGCTAATTGTTCCTTGGGATACAGGCGGCAAATTTGGAAATTTTTCGTGAAATAAGCGAGACACTTCCATCTGTGTCCGTGTGTTATCTCCATAACCAATCATTTGTAGAATGGTTATTTTGTGCATTTCTGTTAAATGAACCATTTTTCTGATATTATTACGTACAGTTAACAAAATTCAAACGACAATAGCACTGACACTAATCACTACTGTCATGCAGGCAGACAACAAGTTGCTAAGGCTACGAGTTTTATACGAACAGAAATAAAACTGTTTTTGTTTTTGTTTCATTTCATATCAGTAAAAAGAAACGCAGGAATGGTTTTTGTTTACTTTCTCATTATCAAGAGCTGAATGGGAAATAAGTATTGAATGCAATGTAGCGAATTTGTGAAATAAAATAATTTTCTATTTTTAATGTTAATTTTTGTAATAAATCTGAAAATACTTAATATTTCCGAAACAGTTGAAGATAGGTATAGAACATTGTACATGAATTATGTCTAGAATTTTCTGAAGAATCCAAAAAATTAATAATATACAGGGGCTTGTATTTAAAATAAGAAAGTTGGTATTGGCCACTGTCACATGACGCACCCTATATAATTTTTTTTTCTTGAAAAAGAGGCGCAGTTAAAAATACAAATCGACGTGTCCAAGCGTTTTTCCCAACACGCCCTCATTTATCCGTTATCGAATTTATTCCATTTGGCTGTTCCACACTGTATATATATATATATATATATATATATATATATATATATATATATATATATATATATATATATATATATATATATCACACCGATAACTCAAAAAATAATGGGCCGATTTTGGTAAAATTTGGCATGTACCTTCCTTTTGTAAGTGGCTTGGATAAGTTCGTTAGTCAGGAAAATCCGACGAGGTTTTCCGGAAAAATTTTGAGTTTTCATTCGAAAAAAAATTTTATCTCAAAAAATAAAAAAGCTATGATAACCAAATTTGGTAGGTAGGTTTACCATATAAAAAGTAAACTATAAACAAAAATTTAGGGTTCTATGTTACTAGAAAAAAAAGTTATAATAAAATATTTGGTGCCAGATCATTTCTATGAAGATTCACTACCATAACGCACTTGCTGCGTCTTTGAGTTTTTACTAATCAAAAATCAATGTACTTTAAGCTGAATGACTACTATCCCAATCAATAATCAATAAAATATCAAGACAATTATAAAACATTAAAACAATTAAAATTTTTAAACAAAAGTACGTGTTCAATTTTAGTTTCGATCGTCCTAAAAGATCCAACGTACTTTTATAATACCAGCATGTAAGGAAGATAAAGAACGGGACCATTGATGGTAGTTGCCGTAATAAACCGACAAACAAGACACCCCGTTAAGGAGAACAATTAAAAATATGGCTCGTGGAGTTGGTGATTGCTAATCCCAGCAGGAAGCTCGATTACAGATGCAGTGGGGTGAAGGGGTTGCGTATCCTGCCGCCCCATTGCTACTGGAGTGTCATTACGACACCCAGCTTCGCAAGGGGGTGGCTTACTTTCACAGCTGTTTTATAAATCGATAGTGACATGCATCACTCCGCAAAAATTATCAAACAATATCCTTCACAAATTTATATTGAATTGTTAATCGAGAATCAATACTCAATTGACCGATAAATCTCTAGTATTTGTCATTCATGAATCCAGCATAGTGTTTTTATTTTTTTAAATGCCTGCCCTTAAACATCTGTCATATTAAATTTGTTACACGCTTTGTATTACTCTCATTTCTGTAATTTGGAGAACCGTAGTTTATACATACTTTTAAACATTACGATTATTTTGCCAACAAAGAAGTTGGTTTAAAAAAAAACAACTCGGGACGCAGCAAGTGCGTTATGGTAGTGAATTTTTATTAAATGCTTCAAATTTAAATAACTCAATTTTCTATAAACTTAGAGAGTTTAATTTCAATACGTAGTAAGGTTTTTCCTAAGGCAAGATATCCACAAAATTTCATTAAAATAACTTTGTAATTTTCGGAGAAAAAACTTTTTTTCGAAAGAAAATTTAAAATTTGAATAACTCAATTTTCTCTAAACTTAGAAAGTTGAATTTTGGTACGTAGTAAGGTTGAGGCAACATATATAGTAAATTTCATTGAAACAGCTTTGTTACTTTCGGAGAAAAACATTTTTTTCGAAAGAAAACTCAAAATTCTTCCGGAAAACCCCGTCTGATTTTTCTGGATAACGAACTCATCCAAGCCATTAATAAAAGACAGGCACTTGCCAAGTTTCATCGAAATCGGTTAATTATTTTTTGAGTTATCATATATATATATATATATATATATATATATATATATATATATATATATATATATATATATATATATATATATATATAACATATAAAAATTAAACCTATTTACAAATGAACTTTAATAAGATATTATGCTGTGACAATACCTCTCTCAAGCACCCTAAAATATAATCAAAATGTGCACAGTTATATATGTTTTATTTCTGTTTCCCTTGTCTTAATACACTACATATTTTATGACAATCGATTTAATTTACTTATTTGATTTCATAAATAGTCGGTTAATAGTGACTTGGAATGAAGTAGACACCACATCTTCAAACATATTAAGAGAATATGAGTAAATCAACAGCAACTGGGAATGAATTCGGTCAGTCGCCCAGCCACGTGGTTAAAAAACACTGTTTGTATGAGTGGTTAGAACTCTAGCTCTAAATAAAAGGACTGTAACAGCGGCAGAAGCAGAAGTCAATGGAAGGTGTGTGTATTCGGAAAGAAACTATTGACTATTAATAACAACAATTGACTAAAAACGCTGCGAGTTGTAAGGCAAAAATAATTATACTACAGAGGTGATAAATGATAATAAATTACAATAGGGTTATATATAATCGTAAATGCTTCCAATGATTAACAATCAGTGAATTTAGTATTATTGACATTTCTCTGAAACTTACAAATGAATTTCATGAGTCAATAAGAAAAGCATTGATTAACCAACAGCAACCACATACTTATGATTTAAACATAAACGTTTCAAATTTGAATAGCTGAATTTTCTGTAACCCTAGAAAGCTGAATTTTGGCACATAGTTAGGTATTTCCCAAAGCAATATGTAGACCAAATTTTATCGAAATTTTCGGAAAAAAGAATTTTTTTTGAAAGAAAACTCAAAATTTTCCCGGAAAACCCCGTCCGATTTTCCTGGCCAACGAACTCATCCAAGCCATTAATAAAAGAAAGGCACTTGCCGAGTTTCATCTAAATCGGTTAATTATTTTTTGAGTTATCAGACGGATACATTCATATATATATATATATATATATATATATATATATATATATATATATATATATATATATATATATATATAAACATATAAAAATTCAAACTGACCCCGGATATGGGCTCTAGGGGTCCTAATTCGCGCTCATTTGAAAGAATTTTTGCAAAGTCTCACCATCGATACCTCTCTATTAGTGATTTTTTTAAATAAAAATTCACTAAAAATGAAATGGTTGTGGCCAATACTTGATGCCAATTCGTTTTTGAATATTTAATAAAAGGCGCTGGTTGCATTCGACATTGCCCAATGCTGGATATCTATTTTTTTGATTTTTTGAGTCAATTTTGTGGGGCCCTCGGCTAATACTATTCAGGGGTCTACTAATTATTTAACTAATTGTCATTTTGTCAAGAAACTGTTTTCTATAGTGATGTAGGTATACGGTATAAGAAAAAATAGGACAATGAAACATTTTATTTATTTAATATGATTTAGTGTTTATGTATACAAACAGCAAACAGCAACTATACGAAATTATTGCAAAAAAAAAAGATAGGTAATGTGTAGCTATGTTATATAAATTATAAAGCAATTTTTCTGCATTTTTGTGCCGTAAATTCCTTAATTTGCTCATCACCTTGTCAAGTATTTAACGACGGAAGAAACAGCTATGTCCGCATTCTTTCTGAGGCAAAAAACTCATTTAATAACCACATCAGTCCTCTCAACCTCCAACGGCAGCAAACCCTTCTGGACTCTTGCTAAATCTATTGGGAATACTTTCTGCAAGAACACGTTCTCCCACCTCTTGTTTCAGGGGATGAAATTGTTTCTACCGCCCTGGGCAAGGCTGAAATTTTTGCCTCGTTGTTCGCCGGCAATTCGACTCTCAACCCACCTCCAAATGTACAACCACCAACAGTCCCCAATGTCGCGCAAAAAATGACGGATATCATTAACAAAACTAAAAAGGTACGAAAGATGCTCTCTTCTCTTAATACCAGGAAAACCTCTGGCCTTGACGAGATCCCAGCATTTGTTCTTAAACAATGCGCACTAGAACTTGCTCCGGTCCTGACTCGTCTGTTTCAGACATCTTACAATAGAGGCATATTCCCTAGTAACTGGAAAACTGCGCGAGTACAACCCGTCCCCAAGAAAGGGTCCAAAGCGCTTCCTAGCAACTATAGGCCTATTTCTCTAATTTCAGTCGTCTCGAAAGTAAAAGTATATAAACACCGAACTACTAAAATTTCTTGAAACACACAGTCTAATCCACGACAGGCAGTATGGATGCCGTCAGCGCAGATCAACTGCCGACCTCCTTTCCTTTGTCACCCATTTTAGGAGCAGGTCTATGGAGCTACACGGTGAATCCCAGTTTGTCGCTCTAGACATATCCAAAGCATTCGACCAGACCTGGCACTCAGCGCTGCTTAATAAACTTTCGGCATGTGGCCTATCACCAAAACTCTGTACCTGGACAGCAAATTTCCTTTCTAACCGGACCATTTCTGATGTCGTGAATGGCTTCTTTCATTTAAATCCATAACGCAACGATTAGCGTGTCTCTTTTAAATTTGTCCGCGCCGTACACCGAGACTTTATCTGTAGACTTATCTGAAAATTTTGATTCTTCCCAAAAAGTAACCAAAATTGCAGTTTCGAGTTTCGCCGGTTTATTAAAAAAAAATTCGTGCCTCTTTTCGGAAATCAACTTTCTCATCCTCATTTTCGCAAAAACTTTTAAAATGTTTCACAAAGTCATCATAATTATTTTTAAAAACTTTGACAGCATCATAGTGACCAGACCATCTGGTCTGGTTTCAACTTTTTAACGTAAATTGTAGTTTTGTTTCACGGTTTAACAGTTCCCACCTATGGGTCGAAGACGAAAAAAAAAAACATAAAGTTTTTGCACTACTCCCAAAAAGTCCACAATTTCGGTTGCAACTTTGACAGATTCTTCACCAACTAGGTTAAGGGAATTCGCAGCACACGGCACATAATCCTCGACAACGACCGAAAACAAGCGACAAGGAATTCTTCGTTCGATAGACGCCCACACGTGTTGATCTATCTCAGGGTTGCCAATTTTATGATTGGATTTTTTTTTAATTTCACATATTTTTCTTTACTTCAAAACAGGTATCGTCTATTGTTTTTAATGGGAGCTGGGGACCCTTTGTATCCACGGCGCCCTGGGCTGCAGCCCAGAAAGCCCTGAAATATATCCGCCCCTGACCAAATCAATTACAATGCAAGTAGGAAAAATGGTTTTGGCAGTTTGATTTTCGAAGGATTTTGATAAAAGTAGGTTTAAACAAGCACAAGCATAACTTCTTTGTAGGGCGTAATATATAGTGTGATAAAATTTGGAACATGATTGATAAATGCGTTATTTAATTATTTCCACATCGTCACAAGGTGTGGAAGTATCGCGACAAAAATTTGAAACTTTTTTTTCCGCTAAGCGTCGTAAAAAGTATCAAAACATATAGAAAACATGATTTGGGAACGAATTTCTTTTTGTCTGTTGGTCTGCCTGTAGCCACGATGACTTAAGAACGAATTGAGATATGGTGTTCAAATTTGGTATACAGTTAACACTCGACAAACTAACGGTTCGGATTGACATACACATAGTGTTGGAGGGCTGGCTACCATAGCCGTATTACTTTATAGGTGTATTTTCGCTGCAATTAGTATGCCGTACTAATTAGAGCGAAACCGGTAATTGTGGTGAGAATGCATCTAGCCTTACATACTTTGTCCCTATTTTAGAAATGGTCCAGGGCTGACAATTTACTAAATTGTTAGTTGGTTGTATACAGTCTCTATTTTTTAACACTTTGTGTTATTTGGAGCTGGCGTGACAACATACTACTTGGTTCCGCGAGGAGTGCTTCGTGTCTTACATCTCACATAGTGTTGGAAGGCTGGCTACCATAGCCGTATTACTTTATAGGTGTATTTTCGCTGCAATTTGTTTACCGTACTGACGCGCTCTAATTAGAGCGAAACCGGTCTACGGTTCCAATTGTGGTGAGAACGCATCTAGCGTTAAACAGCAGTCGCACAATACAAATGAAATTTTTATAAACATGTGGGTGGTTATGTGTAATTTAACCACGACAAATGTCAGATCTATATGTCAAACCATTTCTGCATCTCCTCATTTGATGCAATACTATTTGAATACCTGTATTAAAAAATTACGACTTACGAATATGCACATTTAAGCTCATTTAAATTATACTTATAACAATACTATGCAAATATCTATTTAGCCAGGTCATTTTCAACAAACCAGATATCCATTTAAAAAATATTGTGAAAGCAAATATTTTTCTCTGTTTATATTTTAATATAAAGTTGACGAATCCAGAATTACCAAATTATTTGATATATTTTAATTCTTGCGTCAAATCGAAGCCTCTCGCATATTAATGAACCCAAATCATGAAAAAATAATGCCCCTAGGTTTGACAACACTATGATTTTAAATTAATCCAGCCATTGTGATAGCTTTGAAACAACAGTCCTTTTTTCAGGCTATATTCCTGATGTTACAGACGCGATTTCAACTTTTAGCCAGTAAAAATCGACAGAAGAATCCTTACTGAAATTGATTGAGCTACATCTGGCGCAATTATTCATTATATCTTGAAAATTTCTGCGTTCATATGTGATAAATTACAATATAAATTGGAACAGTAATAGTTACAGAAAATAGCCAATTTATATATCTCTATTCTTTATCTCGGATTGTTTTCTCTCCCCTATCCGACACAAGTTCATATCAATTTGTTATTGGCATCGTATCTGAAGTATAAATCTGTGTTTTTCCCAGGGCTATTCTATGTATTTGTTCTGTGAGAATAACGACTTTTGTAAAGTATTGACCATTGTCCAGACTGTAACCAATGGGGAAGGGATGTTACATGTGTAAGTGTATATAACAGGACCCTTCCCGTGTATCTATTGGTCACTACAAGGGAGTGGTCACTCGGGGTTGTAAAAACTTGACGGGCATTGGAGGAAAAAGGTGCCGCTTCCTGATATTCTTTACCTATGAATCGCTGGTCAACCCTTTCTTTAACTTGTAACTTGAGAAGTTTGAGCATTTTCACTTTGCACACAGAAAATACATGAATAATGCATTTTATTTTCGAAGAATGGCTGAAGGGCAGACTGTAACTTGTGCATATAACGTAGAAATAGTCCATGCATGTTCAAATTTTCTATCAGAAAGTTTCAGATACATTTTCTGATAAATCTGATACAAGATATTACGTCTATAGTTTTAATATAATGGTCATAATTACTGATGTCATAATTAAATATATATTTCACCTTTTGTAAATGTGAGAACGTTTTGATTTTTTGTAAATTTCTTTAAAAAAATTCAATGATGAAGATATATATATATATATATATATATATATATATATATATATATATATACACTTTATTTGTTTGCTGTACGTTTGTGATTTCTTATTGGTTTACGCGGACTGCAGTTTCGAACCGTCCCAGTTCATCATCAGGACGCTACTCTGATGATGAACCGGGGCGGTTCGAAACTGAGGTCCGCACAAACCAATAAGAAATCACAAAAGTACAGCAAACAAATAAAGTGTATATATAAAAGTGATTACAGTGTAGTGCAATATTCCAAAAGATATATATATATATATGTATATATATATATATATATATATATATATATATATATATATATATATATATATATATATATATATATATATATATATATATATATATATATATATATGTATGTATATATAGGAAAATCGGACCTGTTTTTTCGGGAACATTGTAAGTTTTTTTTTGGAGAACTTTTGTATTTTTTCAAACAATCTGGTGGTATTTTGGTGAAATGCGGTACATTTTTTCTACTATAATCACAGCATAAGAAGACCCTATGCTGTGCTATAATGTTAACTTTCATTAAAAAAACATGTTGGCTATTAAAAACATTTTTATGAAAATTTATTACCATAACGCACTTGCTGCGTCGACTGACATTTTTTGAGATTTTTTTTTCACTAGAGAAGATCCCGACTTTTGAATGTTGAAAATATTTCTTCAAATGAGCGCTAATTAGGCCCCCTGGAACACATATCCAGTGTCAGTTTCAATTTATATATATATATATATATATATATATATATATATATATATATATATATATATATATATATATATATATATATATATATATATATATATTACACCGATAACTCAAAAAATAATTCATTTTGCAAGTAGTTTGGCTAAGTTCGATAGCCAAGAAAATCCCCCTAGGTTTTCCCGGAATATTCTGTGTTTTCTTTCGAAAAAAATGTATATACCCGGAAATAACAAAGTAAGGGCAACCAAACTCGTTGCGTGGGTTTATATCACTATTGGTAAACTACGTACCAAAATTTAGCTCTGTATGTTAAAAGACAAAAAAGTTAAATGCCTATCATTTAAAGAAAAAGAAATTGGGGTTTTACTCAAAACGTCAAAGTAGCAATTTAAAACGTCAAAATTGGCAACATTGACACAAAGAATCTGAAACTAATACGAGTTATGGAAAAAAAATGTCTAAAGAATAATGTTTTACAAAGCCTGAAGTCTTAGCTTCAACCGTCATTGTCCTTCATTTTACTAAAATATTGCCAAAAAATTCATTTCAAACAGACCCTTTCTCTGACGCTTTGGCAGTAGTTTTAGCTATAGCCTTTATCGTTTGATGGTATATAATTTTTGTCGAATTTTCGTAAAAAATCAATAAAGCTCAATATATCCGTTATTATACAAGATACGAGAAAAATTGTATACATTAATTATAGTGTGGCCCATAAGTCGTTGGTGATACAAATTTTCTTTTTTTTTTAATCGAACACGCCTTATGTTATTGTATTTTTGCATTTTCCATCGAAATATAATGCATGTTTGTAAGAAAAGAAATTTGGGACGCAGCAAGTGCGTTATGGCAGTGAATTTTCATTAAATGCTTCAAATTTGAATAGCTCAATTTGCTATTAACCTATAAGGTTAACCAAGAAACCAGTTTTTTTTTTCGGGAATACTTTAAGTTTACCTTTTAAAATTTTTGTACATTTTCAAACAATAAAGTTATTTTGATGAAGCATGGCACATTGTTTCTACTATATAGGTTTCACTAGTAACCAAATTTGATGTTTGCGTTCTTAAAAAAAAAACACATATTTGCTATTAAAAACATTTTTATGAAAATTCATTACCATAACGCACTTGCTGCGTCCAGACTTTTCAAATCATTTATCTTGACTTTTTAATGTGCACGGAAAGAAAACGATGTTGCCCTTAATATTTTAACTTAGGCAACAAGTTGTTACGCTTTTAATTTTTTAGGTCTCAAATTGTGCGAATGGCTTACGCCTTAGCAAAACACGATCTTGTTGCGCAAGAACTGTTTCTTTTTTCTATTTATGTTTTTGTACGAATAAATAAAAAGTATGAGATATTTATTGCAATAATTAATAAACGTGTAAAAATCACAGAATAGCAAACAGGGAATTCCTTGTTGTTTCGACAATGTCATTAGACAAGCTTTTTAATATATATATATATATATATATATATATATATATATATATATATATATATATATATATATATATATATATATATATATATATATAAATATATATGGTTGGTAAGCAACATTTACTCTACACAAATGACACTATTTTCTGGCTGGGTCTATTTTTTTACAATGTTGATCAATAGTTGCTTTCGGAGTTAGAACAAAACATCCCTTGTGGGGTTCGGACAATGCCCCAGTCTCCGACGTCCGTTGTTTTGGTCCATTGTGAGATCTAATATTGCTGTATATAAATGCTGTGTCCACACCTGGACATTGTGTTTATGCTGACAACATGGCCACTGCGAAAGGATTAAAGGAAACGTATCCATTCTCATACTAAAGGCCGTTTAACGTTGGATATATTACCCGAAATAAAGTAGAAAGGCCTTTCTTATAACCAAGTTTCTTATAACCAATTAGTTTAGTAAAGTATTTACTATCAAGTCGAAAAATAAACGTGTCTCTAATCGGGTTATTAGTAAACTAAACTTTAATTTTTTAAACGAAGATTGAATTGTGAAACTGTGCAAGTCTACATCTGTAATAACAGCAAATGGGGTGAGCGCTCCATTTCTTAAGAGTTGAGAATGTTATGTTCTTCAGAACATATTATATATGCTGAAAAGATATTGTAAGTTTTAAGACTTAAAAACAAAAATGTTCATCAAGTAGGCATTATCTCATCGAGGCTTTGAAATCGACAAGATGACGAATTTTATTTTGTTATCATCAAGCGTAAAGTTTGAAGTCTCTTCGTTGATTTAAACTTAAAGTAGAATAAAACAAAGTGAAAAAACAACACATTAGTTCTGAGCGTAAAAAATTTTGGGGTTAACATAATTATACAAGTTTATGTAACTATTGAAAATAACTTTTTTTTTACAAAAGTAGTCTAAAATTAAATGTACAATTAACCGAAAATTAGTTAAGAAAACATTTTAGCCACTAACTTTTAGAATAACTTTTCCGTAGGTTGAGTGACTTGTTTCGTAGTTTCGAAAAAACTGTTCAATAAAAATTACATACATTGACCTTTCTAGCCTCTTTGGGCAACTAACCAGCAAGTAAGCTTTGGATAACTCAATTCGTTACAATATATTTTTAGAACTCATGATCGTTTCGCTAACAATGTTAACTTTATCACATCATTCAGTAGACTATCGGATATTACATATTTTTAGTGAATTTTCTTAAAAAAAAATCACTAATGAGGAGATCCCGACTTTTGAATTTTGAAAACATTTATTTAAATGAGCGCGAACTAAGCCCCCTGGAACTCATATCCAGTTTCAATTTATATATATATATATATATATATATATATATATATATATATATATATATATATATATATATATATATATATATATATCACACCGATAACTCAAAAAATAATGGGCCGACATTGATTAAATTTGGTACATATCATCCTTTTGCAAGTGGCTTGGATAAGTTCATTAGTCGAGCCAGGTTTTGCCGGAAAATTTTGTGTTTTCTTTCGAAAAAAAATTATATCTCCGGAAATAACAAAGTAAAGGCAACCAAATTTGGTGCGCTGATTTCTGTCATAAAATGTATTTTATGTACCAAAATTCCTCTTTGTTAAAATACAAAAAAGTTTGAGGTAAATTAATTTTTAATTAATGAAATCTGATTCAAGAAAGTTAAAACGTCAAAACTGATACTTATGATAGGAGTAGGAATGTGAGTGAAAAATTCGACAACAAACGACTAACAAGCTCCTAGATATGTGTCTAAGTCGTTATTTTCCTTTATTCCGTTAAAATATGAGCAAAAAATCCATTGTAAAGCAAAATTGTTTTGTGTAAATAATAAAGACCTCAGACGATGTATTACGGAGTAAAGAAGAGAGAGATAGAGATAGAGAGAGAGAATTGTATAGGTTACGTATAGGGTGTCTTGAACTGCATCTTATAAAATTATTTTGACAATCACAGGCTGGCCCATAAGTCGTTGGTGATACATACAATTTTTTTTGAACATTCCTTATTGCATTTTTGCATTTTTCATCGAAATATGATGCATGTTTGTAAACAAAATCGCGACGCAGTAAGTGCTGTTTGGTAGCGAATTTTAATTAAATGCTTCAAAATTCAATAACTCAATTTGCCATTAACCTTAGGTTCGTCGGCTAGGAAACGAGTTTTCTCGGAAACATTTAAAGTTTATTTTCGGAAACTTTTTGTACATTTTCAAACAAGTTATTTTGATAAAATATGGTACATTGCTCCTACTATATAGGTTATAGTGGTAACCAAATTGATGCCTGCTCGCATTAGAGCGATATATTTGTAATTGAAAACATTTTTATGAAAATTCACTTCCATAACGCACTTGCTGCGTCTAGACTCTTATGAACCTAACGTTGAAAGCAAATATATTGTAAGCTCTAAAAATTTATGTGAATTGGGTTATCGAAACTTTAGACTCTAATTTGTGCTTATCATACATTCAGAGATGTACGAACAGTTGTTGTCAGGAAGAAAAGCAGATGCCAAATTATTTTTTTATTTTTACGTTTTATTGGTGTACTATAAAAAATTATTACTATAGCAAAAGAAAACTACTACTACAGCAAAAGACTAAATATACAAAAGATTATATCAGTAGAAGTAGTTAATAATAAAATGGTGTTCCGCAGGGGTGTGTGTTTGGTGCTATATATTTTTCAGTTTATATCACTGACTTTTCTAAATATACAGTGTAAGATACAAGTCTAATTTAAGCATCTAATCATTTAAGTATTAAATGTTTATGATTGTCATATACATTTATGTGACACCCTACACTGCCTGCTACTTCCACCAATCTTCTAGTGATGTGTACCTTTATCAACTTCTGGCAACCAATAAGATACCGTCCTCGAAAATGGAAAATCGATATCACCAGAAGACAATTTTTACATTTAATATTTTGAAAATCATGAAGTTTCAAAACATGTTCATATATCCCCGTAAATAGCTTCACGAGAGGAACTTCACCAAGCGACATCATAATATATTTGTAAGGTAGGCCGCAATGGCCTCTTGTCATTTTTTTTTCATTCAGAAGCAACCGAGGGGAATATAGCCATATGAACTACATATTATTATCTATTCCTTCATTACAAGGTTTTGCTCAACAAAGCTAAGACACAATTGGTTACAGTACTGGCATCTTTTAGATTTCTTTGGAATTTTGCCCAGATTTAAATTTTTGTAGGATCTAGCTTATTAAAGTATTTTTTTACCTCACACAACGCGCTGAAAACAGGTCGTGAAACTAAGAGTTCTAAAACCATACAATTTTTACACTGCAAACCAACAACAATACGTGTATTAATTTGAGGCAGGATAATTGTCCACAATTTTTATTCCTCCCTAACTTCGTTATATTTGAAAGTTAGTATCGCCTATACATATACACACATGACATGAGAGCAAAGGGCGTGACTTTTCGAACGCTACATATGCGTACATATTCAATACACTCATACATACTCATCCGATGACTAAGGGGAAACTAGCTATATTCAGTATTTGCGACAAACAAGCTTATTTACCATCGGACCTTTATTATCTCCAGAGTTCGCTTTATGTCTACCGACAATGACTGAACTGACGTTCGATACCATCGCGTACACATCACTCTGAAAATATTATACCACACTAGATCTTGTCCCAATAAAACAATTGCCTATCGCCCATAACACAATTTAGGAATTATCCGGAGTTAGTCAATCCGGTCATTAGATTATCTGCTTTATCGATGTGACAAGCGAATCCCAGAGGTCGACAATATGATTACTGACCACCTTCTGGCGTCAAAAAAGCCAGAAAATCTTATTTCAGAAAGTCGACCTCTGGTAAGCAAGTTTCCGTTGCTGCGGGCTATACAGAAAAATGTGGCCATATAAACACCATCAGGAAATATCCGTGTCTGCCAGAACTGATCATTTTTATCAACGTCGAGTATGATTTATTTAATGCTAATTTTAGCGAATTTTAATTATAAAAAAGTCACTAGATTCAAGAAGTATCTTCAGCATCATCAAGTATGATTTATTAAATGCTAATTTTAGCGCATTTTCATGAAAAAAAGTCTGGACGCAGCAAGTGCGTTACGGAAGTGAATTTTCATTAAAATGTTTTTAATTACAAATATATGGCTCTAATGCGAGCAGGCATCAGATTGGTTACCGGTATAACCTATATAGTAGGAACAATATACCATATTTTACAAAATAATTATTTGAAATTGTACAAAAAATTTTCCGAAAATAAACTTTAAATGTTTCCGAGAAAACTGGTCTCCTAGACAATGAACCTTAGGTTATTAGCAATTTGAGTTATTAAAATTTGAAACATTTAATGAAAATTCGCTACCAAAACGCCCTTGCTGCCTTAATACAAAAATTTTCCGAAAATAAAGTTAAATGTTGGTTTCCTAACCAACAAAACTCACGTTAATAGTAAATTGAGTTATGAAATTTAAAGGATTTAATGAAAATTCGATACCAAAACGCACTTACTGCCGCCAGATTTTTTCTTGCAAATATGCATAATATTTAGATAAAAAATGCATTAACAAATTTGTTCTACGAAAATTAGCTAAAAATTATAGACCGTTAAACCATAAACTTCAGTAAACCTACAGCGAAAGCATCAACTTGACTAAACCGACAGCCAAAGCATCAGAGAAAGGGTCGATTTGAAATGAATTTTCTGTAAACATTTGAGTAAAATGAAGAACAATGACGGTTAAATCTGAAACTTAAAGGTTCGCAGAATACTCTTCTTGCAACATTTTCTTTTTACAATCCGTATTTGTTTCACGTTCTTTGCCTAAACATTCCCAAGTTTGACGTTTCAAATTGCGAGTTTTCCGTTTTAAGGAAAACTCCAAAATTTGTTTCTTTAGCTGCCCGTAACTTTTTTGTCTTTAAATTTAGAGACCTAAATTTTGGTACATGGTTCACTCTTTATAATACAAATACGCTTACCAAATTTGATTCTAAATCTAAGTAGGTCATTTTGTAAGCACACCATAATAATAGCCCTAAGGTACGTCACCACACCAAAGACCAAGAAGCAGTCAAAACAGTGGGTTTATCTGTGTGAATGGGCGCCGAAGAAGGGTTTGTCAGCCAATAAAGCCATGGCGATCGTTTTTTTGCAATGCACGCGGTATAATCCACATTGATTACCTTCAAAAGGCAAGAACTATCAATAGCGAATATTATACCAACGTATTGGACCGATTCTATGGCGATTTGAAGAAAAAACGACCGCATTTGGCCAAGAAAAAAGTTATTTTCCACCAAGACAATGCAATGGTGCACACATGTGTAGTCTCCATGGCTAAATTGCATAAATTGAACTACGAATTGCTCCCTCATCCGCCCTATTCTGCGGATTTAGCCCCGAGTGACTATTTCTTGTTTCCAAACTTAAAGAAACGGCTCGGAGGAAAGAAATTTGACTCCAATGATGAAATCATCTCACAAATAAATACCTATTTTGAAGACCTCGAGAAACTTTATTTTTTGGATGCGATAAAAAAATGGAGAAACGTGTATAGAGCTCAAAGGAGACTATGTTGAGAAATAAAATGATTTTTTGTCAAAAAACCTGTGTTTGATTCAAAAAGTCACGGACTTATTGACCCGCCCTCGTATAGACGTAGAGCTTTCTCGCAGGATTCACCAACGCTCTGCCGAAAAGATAAGCATTCGTGAATCCAGCGAAAAAGCTCTACGTCTGTATTTAAATTAACAACAATTTGACGCACAGCTATTGGACTATGCATCAATGCGTATCTTTTTTGCATAGCATCGGTGAATCCAGATAAAAAGACTTTAGGTTTCAATTTACTATGAAACGGTTTCCCCAAGTTAGAGCAGCAATAATACATCTTGTTAATTCATTTTGTTAAATGAAGTATCGGCAGAATCTATATAATATTACTTAAATATATGAAATAACAGTTTCGTATTCGGCAACGTTGAATGCAACACCGATCTAGTTGAGGAGATCACCCAATTTTAATCGTTACTAGATTTTATTTCCGGGTCTCCACGGACAGACCAGTTAATTTCTCAATTAACTGACTTGAATAAAATATAGCGGTTGCGCTGGCCATTAAATGCAGCCCTCTTGATTGAAAATAGTGTCCTGATTAAGTCGAATACTCGTATATCCTGTCTCATAATGTCCAGAGCCCGGCACAGGAACTGTGTGCCAGAGGCTACACTTGGAATTATTTTATTGGCCCTCCTCGTGACAAATGAAGATCGGGTCATGACATTAACTACCACCTATCGCACTATATTTGCACTTTTGTGGTCTTCTTTAGCCATATAGGGTTCTATAAGCACTATAACCTACTTGGCGCAAAGAAAATAACAGATATAAAGAACTTGTAAAATCTGAGGTGATAAAAAGGGTGATACTAATTCGAAAATAATAATTTATCTGAAGGAAAATACTATTGGTTTTATAAACTGAGATTAAATCAAACATGTCTTCACTATTCCAGATAATGATATATGGTAAAATATTGCACAGGAAAACATTCACATTCAAAGATTATATACTACATGTTTCAGCAAATTTTCGTAAAAAAGATCGCTTATTAAAATATAACGACTTTGAGACTTTTAAACCTTTTAGTGAATTTTCTTTTAAAAAATTCACTAATGAGGAGATCCCGACTTTTGAATTTTGAAAAAATTTCTTCAAATGAGCGCTAATTAGGCCCCCCAGAAAACATATCCGGGGTCAGTTTCAATTTTTATATGTTATATATATATATATATATATATATATATATATATATATATATATATATATATATATATATATATATATATATATATATATATATATATATGTATCACACCGATAACTCAAAAAATAATGGGCCGATTTTGATTAAATTTGGTGAAAAAATTCCTTTTGCAAATGGCTTGGATGAGTTCGTTAGCCAGGAAAATCTGCCCAGGTTTTCCCGGAAAAATTTGTGTTTTCTTTCAAAAAAAAATTGTATCTCCGGAATTAACAAAGTAAGGGCAACCAAATTTGGTACGCAGGTTTATATCCTTATAGGTAAATCACCTACCAAAATTTAGCTATGTAGGTCAAAAGACAAAAAAGTTATAGGCATTTAAAGAAAAATAAATTGGGGTTTTCCTCAAAACGTCAAAGTGGCGATTTAAAATGTCAAAATTGGCAACATTTAGGCAAATAACTTAAATCTAATACGGGCTATAGAAAGAAAATGTCTCAAGAAGGATGTTTTACAAACCCTAAAGTCTTAGTTTCAACCGTCATTGTCCTTCATTTTACTAAAATATTTGCAGTAAACTCATTTCAAATAGACTCTTTCTCTGATACTTGGCAGTAGCCTTAGCTATAGAGTTTATCGTTTAATAGTATATAATTTTTGTCGAATTTTCGTAAAAAATCAATAAAGCTCAATATATCCGTTATTATATAAGATATGAAAAAAATTTGTATATATTAATTATAGGGTGTCTTGAGCTACATCTTAAAATAATATTTCTACAATCACAGGGTGGCCCATAAGTCGCTGGTGATACAAATTTCCTTTTTTTTTAAATCAAACACGCCTTATGTTATCGCATTTTTGCATTTTCCATCGAAATATAATGCATGTTTGTAAGAAAAGAAATTCTGGACGCAGCAAGTGCGTTATGGTAGCGAATTTTGATCAAATGTTTCATATTTGAACAGCTCAATTTGCTATTAACCTATAAGGTTGACCAAGAAACGTGTTTTTTCGGGAACATTTTAAGTTTACTTTTGGAAATTTTTGTACATTTTCACACAATAACGTTATTTTAATGGAACATGGCACATTGTTTTTACTATATAGGTTATACTGGTAACCAAATTTGATGCCTGATTTCTTAAAAAAACACACATATTTGTTATAAACAAGATTTTTATGAAAATTCACTACCATAACGCACTAGCTGCGTCCAGAATTTTTTTATATGAGCGCGAACTAAGACTGCTAGAACTCATATCCTGGATCAGTTTTTATGTTAATATATATGTGGGTGGATGTGTATCACTACGATAAATAAAATAGTGCTGCAAATTGAATCACAACTTCCATTCTCATGAAATGAGTTTAGAGTCCATGACTTGACCACAAAGTAATTCCTGCACCAGTAAACTTCTGAAACGTTATATTACTCGAGTTTTAACGAAAATTTTTTTCACCAAATCCCCCCATTCATCCCCTACCCCCTTAAGCCATTTGACCCAAAACCAATCCGAACCGTTTGTTTGTCGAGTGCTAACTGTATACCAATTCGTTCTAAAGTTATCGTGGGTACAAACAGGCAGACATATAGACCGACAGACAAAAAATCATGTTTTATATGTTTTGATAAGGAACCTCGGTGGTTCAGGGGTAAGAACGTGTGCCTCTGAACCGAAGGGTACTGGGTTCGATCCCAGGGTATTCCTTTCACTTTTTCAGTACAAATTGTAAATTAACATCAATAGAGATTCTGGCATTGTATTTAAACAAGTTGAATGACTGCACGTTCCGCCCTTCGGAGGGGGCGTAATGCCGCCGGTCCCGTGTCCATGCGATGTTGGGCACGTACAGATCCCTACCCTCCTTACAGAAAGTCAGGGGTTCGGCAAAAATTTCCGGGATAGTGAGATGAAACTGCTCCATGGCGTCGGTGATTAGCCATAGTCGCGGAAATGGGCCGACGTTAAAGAAAACAAAACACACAACACAACATATAATCTGATACTTTCTACGACGATTAAGCGAAAAAAAATTGTGAAATTTTTGTCGCCGATGCGATAATTTCACACATTGTGACGATGTCGAAGTAATTACGTTATGTTTAGTGACGTGTTTTACATTTCATATTTTTTTCAGTCGCCATTGCGGAAACCATATGTCTTACTTTTGTCATTATGATCACAAAATATTTTTGACCTCTAAATATTTTTAGTATCTCAAAAACGATCAATAAAATTTTTGGGTCTTTATGCCTTAAAAACTAATTTTTGTCTCAATCATTTATCATACCTTATATGTCATAGATACGTCTTCAGATAAAATGCTAGTACTGCCCAAAACACATTACGCTACTGGATCCTAATCAAAGTCCGGATCTAGGTACTTATTAAAACTCTGGACGAAGCAAGTGTATTATGGTAGTGAATTTTCATATAAATGATCTGACACCAAACATTTTTGCACCCATAAACTTTTGAACCGTTATATTACTCTAGTCTTATTGAAAAAAATGTCAATTTTTACCAAATTCCCCTTATTTATCCCCTACCCTCTGAAGCGATCTTACCCAAAAACAACTCAAAACGTTTCTTTGTCGGGTGCTAAGTGGATACCAAATTTGAAGATCATATCTCATTTCGTCCGAAAGTTATTACGCCTACTAACAGACAGACGTACATGCCGACCGACCAACAGACAAAAAATGTTCATTCAAGATTCAAGATTTTTTTATGTTTTGAGACTTTTTATGCCGTTCTAGCAAAAATAAAATTTCGTAATTGCTGTCACCGGTATTCCACCCCCACACATTCAGCCTCTAATTTACTTTCAGCACAGAATACCAGATGTTTGATAAAATTAAAAGTTTTCTAATAAATAAACCCTAAAACGTTATATTACTCGAGTTTTAACGAAATACTGTCAATTTTCAACAAATCAACCCCCATTGATCCCCTACCCCCTGGAGCGATTTTACCCAAAACAATCCGAAACCTTCGCTTGTCGGGTGCTAACTATATACTAAATTTGAAGACGCTGGCTCAATTCGTTCTAAAGTTATCATGGATACAGATAAACATACAGACAAAAAGAAATGTTACACACAGACTTGGAGACTACTTCTCTGGATTCACTGTTGGTTTTCGTTTTTATAGGTGAAGGAGGTAGCCAGCGCGTAAGCTAACTGGAGCAAGTGGCCCTTACGAATTCTGGATGTTCTATGATGTTCTTCAACGTTTCTGTGACTATAGTTTCGCTGCTTGACAGCATTCTCACAGGTATATCTCTATAGGTAAATTACCTACCAAAATTTAGCGCTGTAGGTTAAAAGACAAAAAAGTTATGGGCATATAAAGAAAAATAAATTGGGGTTTTCCTCAAAACGCCAAAGTGACAATTTAAAACGTGAAAATTCGCAACATTTAGGCAAAGAACTTGAATCTAATACGGGCTATGGAAAGAAAATGTCTCAAGAAGAATGTTTTACAAACCCTGAAGTCTTAGTTTCAACCGTCATTGTCCCTCATTTTACTAAAATGTTTCCAGAAAATTCATTTCAAATAGACCCTTTCTCTGATGCTTGGCAGTAGTCTTAGCTATAGAGTTTATCGTTTAATGGTATATAACTTTTTTCGAATTTTCGTAAAAAATTAATAATGCTCAATATATCCGTTACTCTATAAAATATGAAAAAAATTGTATACATTAATTATAGGGTGTCTTGAGTTACATCTTGGAAAAATATTTCTACAATCACAGGCTGGCCCATAAGTCGTTGGTAATACAAATAATTTTTTTTTAGTCGAAAACGCCTTAAGTTTTTGCATTTTCCATCGAAATATAATGCATGTTTGCAAGTAAAGAAATTATGGACGCAGCAATTGCGTTATGGTAGCGAATTTCGATTAAATGCTTCATATTTGAATAACTGAATTTTCTATTAACCTATAAGGCTGACCAAGAAACGAGTTTTTTCAGGAACACTTTAAGTTTACTTTCGGAAATTTTTGTACATTTTCAAACAATAAAGTTATTTTGATGAAACATGGCACATTGTTTTTAGTATATAGGTTATATTGGTAACCAAATTTGATGCCTGCTTTCTTAGAAATACACACACACATATTCGTTAATAAAAACATTTTTATGAAAATTCACTACTATAACGCACTTGCTGCGGCCAGACTTTTAAGTTATCGGTTATATATATATATATATATATATATATATATATATATATATATATATATATATATATATATATATATATATATAAACCGACACCTCTCTATTAGTGAATTTTTTGAACAAAAATTTACTAAAATTGATAAAATAAAGAAAATTAATATAATTTAATAATTTTCATTTAGTATTAGTTAATAATAAAAGCATTTAAAGTTAAGCCTAGCCTGTTTTATTTCTAGATGCCGGATTAAACAAAATTTAAAACTGTTTACGTAAGGAAAACAAAACTCACCAAAAAAATAATTGAGGAAATACTGCATTTTCAAAAACAGCTCCAATTGCATTACTTACAGACAGTTTTTAAAAATCACAATAAATAAAACACATATTCTCCAATGTTTTCTATTGTGTGTTGTGTTTAGATTCTTGTAGTTGCCTATAAAAAAAATCTAACCTACAACCACTAACACACTAGAGGGATGCTGGGCATGAACTGATATACAGAAACTATACAGGTAGCGGTAGAATCAGGGTAGAAATGATGCGGTTTAGTAGAGGAGGGGAAGAAAATATTAGTTAGGACCCTACGAATGCATCTAAAATATATGAAGGGGCTACAACAAAAGAATTTTAGCGACGTTGCAGAAATTGATGTTAATTTTCGATATCGGTTTCCAGATTGCAGTTAGGTAGGTTCTCCTTAAAAAAAAACGAGGGTTGACAGCATATAACGGTTAAAAAAATGACATAAAAATCAATCAATTTTTAAAAGATATACCCATAATGACTGCAGCATCTAAAATGAGAAGGCATGCTACATTGTGAGTTATGGATATTAGATTTTCTACCTGTCTCATCTTAGATCGTTTCCCTTGTGTTTTGTGAATTTTAAAATTATAGTTTTTGTGTAGATTGTACAGTATTATCTCCAGACAAATATTCTCGTAAGAAGAAATATTTTTGCACGTAATATTATAATAAATAACTATAAAAAAATAGTTTACAAATAAACCGAAAATCAAAAAAAATATAAATATGTATGTTAGTTTAGAGCCTTCAACGCGATCGACCGCATGCTATTCGTTAGATAATATGCTGTCACGTTTGGGTATTCGGGGGCAAACCACTACATTGGTTAAACTTTAGCTTTAAATTAGAAGATAGAAAGGGGATTGTGTAACTCCACATCAGCTTCTCGACACTCCCAGAGTCAGTGTACCACAGGGTTCCGTATTAGGACCTTTCCTCTTTTTGTTGTTTGGTAACGCTTTACAGACTAGGTTTTGTGACTACCTATGCAGATGACATTGTTACGATGTCTGCTAACGGTTATTATCAGCTAGTGGATAAATATGAGGCTGTTGATAATTAAGTGAGGATTTGGTGTGAGAATAAAAGGTTGCTGCTTAACCGGAACAAAACCGGATGCGTCAGTTTTTCTATTCGCAATCCTGTGATTTAATATCGGCTTCTCGACACTACCAGATGCAGTGTACCACAGGGTTCCGTACTAGGACCTTTCCCCTATGTTTTGTTTGGTTAGGCTTTACAGACTAGGTTTTGTGACTCGCTATGCAGATGACATTGTTACGATGTCTGCTAACGGTTATTATCAGCTAGTGGATAAATATGAGGCTGTAGATAATTAAGTGAGGATTTGGTGTGAGAATAAAAGGTTGCTGCTTAACCGGAACAAAACCGGATGCATCAGTTTTTCTCTTCGCAATCATGTACTTTAATATATAAGAGACTCTTAATGAAAGTTCTAGGGTTCTAGTTTTTGGGTACATATTTTTGGTTTTCATTTGTGCTGGGATGACGATATTGAGTATGTTTGTACCAAACTAAAAACTTCGCGATGCAGCAAGAGCGTTATAGTAGTGAATTTTTATAAGAATTGCACACTATTATTATACGGCATATTACTAAGATTAATACTCTAAACTTACACAGACCTTACGATCGACTTTAGAGGTGCTGGTACGCGCACATTTGAAGAATTGTTATCTTTTTATTATCAAAAAAATCTTGTATTCCAACTCCTTTTGAGAAAAATGAGAAAGTCAAAAAATTAAATGTTGCTATATATATCAACATAAAGCTTTCCAGAAGGAAACTTTATTCATATTTAGAAAAGTAACGTATCTGCCAAATTATAAACGTAGCAGTTATTTTTCCTTATTACTCGCCTAAATGATTTCATTTTAGTCAACCTAATCAAACCGGTTTTTTTTCAATATCAACAATAACAAAATATCTGCTGAAAATTATAATTTCAGACTCAAAGTTATTCAGGCGTTTTGAACAAAAATGACATCCTGTTCAAAACGTATGAAATATGTGCACTATTGTTTCTCCAAATGTAAAAGTAAACCAAAAAGAAACCATACATTCATCGAGCCGGAATCTAAGCACGCTACTACCGAGCTATCTAAGGATACGTTAACAAACGTTTTGTTTACAATTTTTTCTCGTATATTGCATAATAACAATTATATTGGCCCTTTGAATCTTTTTAAAATTCAAAAGTCGCGGTCTCCTCATTAACGAATTTTTTCTACGAAAATAACTAAAACTAAAAATTGTAGACCGTTAAACCATAAACTTCACTAAACAGCGAAAGCATCAACTTAACTAAACCGACAGCCAAAGCATCAGAGAAAGGGTCTATTTGAAATGAATTTTCTGGAAATATTTTAGTAAAATTAAAGTCAATGACGGCTGAAGCTAAAACTTAAGGGTTTGTAGAACTCTCTTCTAGCAACATTTTCTTTACGTAACTCGTATTTGTTTCAGGTTCTATGCCTAAATTTTGACAATTTTGACGTTTTGAGGAAGACCGACAATTTTATTTTCTTTAAATGCCTATAACTTTTTGTCTTTTAACTTACAGACCGTAGTTTTGGTATATGGTTCACTTTTATAATACAAACACGCGTACCAAATTTGGTTGCCCTTGCTTTGTTATTTGCGGAGATATAAAGGTTGTCCGAAAGAAAACACAAAATTTGCCGGGATAACTTGAGCCGATTTTCCTGGAACGCACTTATCCAACCCACATGCAAAAGGGAGGTACTTACTAAATTTTATCACAATCTGCCCATTATTTTTGAGTTATTGGTGTGATACACACACACACACTATATATATATATATATATATATATATATATATATATATATATATATATATATATATATATATATATATATATATATATATATATATATATATATATATATATATATATATATATATATATATAGAGTCGATATATAGTATATCGAAACTGACCCCGGATTCTAGGGGGCCTAGTTCGCGCTCATTTGAAGAAATATTCTCAAAATTCAGAACTCGCGATCTCCTCATTAGTGAATTTTTTTAAGAAAATTTCATGTCGTTTTTTAAGAAAATTCACCAAAAGTAACTCTTCCCCAAAAACTTTGTAATCATCATGTTTTCTATGATAACCTTTTATATTTAAATGTTTTTAATTCAAGTTAGAATCGTAAGCTTTATTGGGCGACATGTGAGACATAATAAAATAGAATCTGTGCGTAGAGGGACATAGCTTTTGTCCCAGAAAAGGCATATCTGTGGACATTATAATGCGATCTTATAATCGCCACAAACAAACTGAATAGAGAATTCCATCTAGGTATAATAGAGCATTATATTTTATTTCGTAGGAGACAGGTTGTGTTGACCATTGTCCGCCCGTACAAGTGTTGAATGGTCTTATTGTGTGATTTGACCCTTTCTCGCAGATGATCAGCTCATATGGAGCGTGGGAGTCTCTCTGAAAGTGACTGTTCTTTCCGTTGATACCACGAACTAAGAACACCTTGCATATGCATATAATAACTCTCAGCTCAACTCTCTTCTTGATGTGTTCACATGTTTATCCGCTGAATACTAACGGCTACCGTTAGAGGTCACCTCACTCTTGTATCACAATTTTTCACTCTAATCGCTCACTGCGATTCAATGCTTTGTTGTCGCTCTTTTTCAGTTACATTAATTTACAATGAAGATATATAACAACCTAATTTTCTTTTAAAAAAATCCTCCAATGGCGAGATCTCGACTTTTTAATTTTGAAAAAATTTCTTCAAATGAGCGCGATCTAGGCCCTCTAGAACCAACATCCGGGGTTGGTTTCAGTTTTTATCTATTTTGATACATATAGAGGTGACGCATTTTTACAGTAAACCTTGATATATCCGTTATTATAGAAGATACGAGAAAAATTGTATATCTTAATTATATGGTGTCTCGAGATGCATCTTTAAAGTTATTTTTATAATCACAGGCTGGCCCATAAGTCTTTGGGGATACCAATTTCCTTTTTTTAATCAAACCCGCCTTATATTATTCCATTTTTGCATATTCCATTAAATATAATGCATGTCTCTAAGGAAATTCGGGACGCAGCAAGTGCGTTACGGTAGCGAACTTTCATTAAATGCTTCAAATTTCAATAGCCCAATTTGCTATTAACGTAAGATTCGTTGGCAAGGAAACCAGTTTTTTCGTGAACATTTTAAGTTTATTTTCTGAAAATGTTTGTACATTTTCGAACAATAAAGTGATTTTGATGATGGAAACCAGTTTTTTCGAACATTAAAGTTATTTTGATGAAATGGTACATTGTTTCTACTATATATGTTATACTGGTAACCAAATATGATGCCTGCCTTCACAAAAAAAATTATATTTGCTATTAAAAAAATGCAAAAAAAACATTTTCACATTTTTTTGAAAACATTTTTTGCAAATTTTTATGTAAAAAATTTCTGCCAGTTTTGTTGCAAAACTTTTTGTGACTAATATCTTGGTAGGTGGGTAAATAGCTTGAAGAAGTTCGTTCGCCAGGATAATCAGACCAGTTTTTCCGGGAACATTTTTAGTTTATTTTCTTAAAATTTGTGTACTTTTTCAAACAATAAAGCTATTTTTATGAAATATGGTACGTTGTATTTACTATATAGGTTATACTGATAACCAAATTTATTGCCTGCTTTCATTTTAAAAAATACATATTTGTTATTAAAAACTTTTTTATTAAAATTCACTACTGTAACGCACTTGCTGCGTCCAGACTTTTACTTTATGGGGTTCATTAAGCGCTTCAGTCAGCCCTTCCCTTAGGTCTCACAGCACTCACTATTAACTTTCCCACAGTTTGTGGAGATGGATCTAGGCATAATTTTGAATTTATACTGCAGTTTTCGTCTTATAATCTGCTCTAATACCTTTGCAATTACTGGTATTATTGATAGCGTATACCAGATGAGGTATGACAAGCACTAAGATAAAATGGTTAACGAACAAAATAAATACATATTTCAGTGTAGTGCTGTGTGGGTGTCCAAAAATAAAGAAAAACCATGCTCACATTTAGTAGACGTTTTGACCCTTTTTTCGACATTTTTAGAACATATAATTGAAATTAAAATAAACAACAACATTAAAACTTTGATCAATCCTTATATTTGGTTTTTTAATATGTCTATTTCCGGGACTATGGCCAATCACCGACAACAGGGACTCACTATCCTGGAAATTTTACCAAACCCCTGCCTTTCTGTAATGAAAGTAGGGATCTTTAACGTGCACAACATAGCATGGACACGGGACCGACGGCTTTACGCCTCCTCCGAAAGGAGGAATGTGCAGACATTTACCTTGCTCAAATACAATACCACAATCTCGGTTGCGTTAATTTTATAGGGAATCGAACCCAGCACCCTTCGGTTCAGAGGCAAACGTTCTTACCTCTGGACCACCGAGGCACTCATATGTCGTTAAAAATGTATTTAGGTAAAACATTGGGTATATAAAGGCGATTTTATTAAATAAAATAAATTATGAAAATGTGTGAATGGGTAAATTAGCCGCAGCCATACAATTTCGTCTATACATACATACAAAATAAATTAAAACAGTGCATAGTTTTCCCCATCTAAAGAGGAAATCTTTGTGTATATTTGCAAAGTAACAGAGAACCGGTAACAGCTGATTTGCATGTCCAGAAATAAAGAGAAACAATTCCGAGTTCATTTTAATTGATGTCAAGTTTACTACATACATACACGAGTACATACATACATAAAAGTGGTTTTATTTATTTTTCATGAATCTAAATGGCTTCGTTTTCGTTGTGTGAGGTCCACACGACTTTTAATTTAACTGAAAAAGTCGAATGTCAATGTATAGATAAAGCAAACATGTGTGTGTGTGGGTTTTCCTTCTTTAACTTCTGTCTATTTCCGCTACTATGGCCAATCACCGACGCCAGGGAGCAGTTTCACCTCACTATCCTAGAAATGTTGCCGGACCCCTGCCTTTCTGTAAGGAGGGTAGGGATATTTAACGTGCCCAACTTCGCATGGACATGGGACCGACGGCTTTACGCCCCCTCCGAAGGGCGGAACGTGCAGACATTCAACTTGTTCAAATACAATGAAACAACCTCAGTTGATATTAATTGTACAGTATGTACTGAAAGAGTGTACAATTCTTATCGAACCCAGTACCCTTCGGTTCAAAGGCTCCGTTCTTACCAATGAACAACCGAGGCTTAAGGCAAACATGTGGATTATTCAAATCAAATATTAAACTTGTGTGTGTTTTGTTTCTTTAACGTCCGTATATGTGCGTTATATGACTAATCACAAACAATAAGGGGCGATTTGATCTCACCATTGTGGAAACTTTGCCAAATCCTTTTAATAATATAAACAGGCTAAATGTCTTTAACGTACTTAACATCGCATGGTACGTGAGACTGGCGGTTTTACGCCCCCTTAGAATGGTGGAACAAGTTCAAACACAATGCGCCACAATCACGGTTGACCTTAATTTAATAGCATGTACTTAAATGTGGAATCATTCGAACCCACGGCCTTTGGTTTCAGAGACACACGTTCCGACCACTTGGTCACCGAGTCTGCAAAATATTAAACCTCATTTTAATCGATCAGAGAACTCCAGATTAGAATTAGGTTTCAATGTATACGATTTACATTATATAATTAGGTAGAAGTTTTTTCATTAATTAATGATTTCAATTCATTAATTGTTGTTGCCCTGACGATGCAGTGAAAGGCGAAACCGGTTGCAGAGAAGAAGACAAGCACTTGTGAGAAAAATTCTCTTTATATGTATTAAGTAATGATTTTAAATAACGCGTTTCGCCTTCAGCATTATAAGATACCTAAAATTCTTATGTTGCTTATAAAACAAACGCATGTAATGTTTACTATTATCTGTAGATTACAGGTTGAAATGCTAAATAGCTTCCGGGCAGTTTTGCCGTGGTCAAGATCACTGGTTGATTTTCTAGACATTTCGCCAACCATAACAATTCGCTTCGTCAGTAGCTGGATTGAACCTACAGTCTAGAATGTGTAAGTGAAAATTGGAACCTGTGATGTGAACTGATATGTACACTTGGAGAACACAGTTCATCACAACACATTTTCAAAAGACCTGACCATCGTTTCAATAACCAAGTTACTGTCACCAGAGGATGGGTCATCAAATGACAGTGATTTCGTCACGTTGTAGCTTCTTAAGGTACAAAACGGATATCAATCGTGTGGTAATGATACATACATATATACATAATCTAATAACTTGGTTACCAGAAGGTGTCAAGTATTGTCTCTAGTTTATTTATTGTTGATAAGTAACTTTTACCCACTCTTGCTTATTTCTTGCCCTTGCCTTTGCTTCTTCCCATGTTATATTTTTTTGTTTGAGTGTCTCTGCTATTGCATTGTCCCAGGTCTTCGTTGGTCTTTCCCTCTTATTCTTTGCCTATATTCGAGTTTGCCACACTCTCTTAACTGGTCTCTTCTCGCCCATTCTCACAAGATGCCCGAACCACTTAAGCTGTTGTCTTTTAATAGTTTTGATCACTGGTTCCACTTGTAGTTCTTCTCTTACATTATTGTTTCTTATCCTGTCCAATCTTGACATCCCCTTCACCCTGTGTATGAACTTCATTTCCACTGCTTGTACTCGGCTTTCCATGGCTTAAGTCAGCACCCAACTTTTACTTCCGTAAGTCAGCACCGGGCAAAATAAAGATTTGTATACACTAATTTTCAACTTGTACTCGGCTTTCCATAGCTTTAGTCAGCATCCAACTTTCACTTCCGTAAGTCAACACCGGGCAAAATACTGTTTTGTATACACTAATTTTCAACTTGTACTCGGCTTTTCATGGCTTTAGTCAGCAACTAACTTTCACTTCCGTAAGTCAGCACCAGGCAAAATAAAGATTTGTATACACTAATTTTCGTTTTCGTCGATATTTCCCTCCTTCCTATAAATGAATGGCTCAATGCTTGCTATAGCGTTACTGCTGACTCTATGCTTTAGTTAATTTCCTCATCTTGTCTACCATTTGCCTGTAGTTGAACTCCCAGGTACTTGAAAGATTTAACCTGTTGTAGGTCTTTACCTTGCACTGTCACCTTAACGTGGTTGCCATCATTTACGATCACCATCACCTTAGTTTTTTTCTGTGTTGGTCTTTATATTCCTCTTCTCTAAAGCCTTTTTCCATACCTCCAAATTTTTTGAGGATCTGTGTCTAAAGCCTTCTTCCATACCTCCAAATTTTTTGCAGATCTTCCTCACTTTTTGCATATAGATCACTAGATCGTCAGCTAACGCGCACTCTGTAATACACACTGCCGGTAAATTTCGGTATCCTATCTGAAATTGTTTTGTTTCTGACACTACCTCCTTGATGAGGTCGTCCATAATCATTATGAATAATAAGGGTAATGGTGGTAATGATACTGATGATAAAATTCTGTTTTTACTTTGTTTAGATGTTAAAAAACATAGTTGGTGTAAGTTTAGGTCCAGAAGTCACTGACTTAGGGATGCTGAGTTTCGTTAAATCACATTTAGTTGACGCAATATGTTTCGAAACTTCCCTCTGTTTCTAACATTAGTTTTTTTTATTTATAAAAAAATGTATTTTTAGCGAATTTTCATTACGAAAAATTCGTTGATAGAGAGGTCAAGTATGCTCAAGTTTTTCCGGTGAAAAATCGGGGTAAACTTTTTGAAAACGCTATATTTTTGTAAATATCAGAGTAACTGGAATGAGACTTTACATGTGGCTAGAAATAGTGCAAATTAACATACGTTGAGAATTTTAAGTAATTTCGTACACAATATTTAGAGTTTTTTCCATATTAACAATAAAATCCAAAAGACATACGTTGAAACGACTTGGTGATTAAAGTCCAATGCCTGACAGACAGAGTAGTTAACTGCCACGCGTAGATTAATTCATACAACAGGTATAAACCATACATCAACGGTCACCAAACTAAATATATACCAGGCAGAAAACCTACTACCGGAACCAACAGTCGTCAAATCTCGGTCGCAATTATGGAAAATGACAGACGAAATGAAATTAAAAATTTGCCAAGTAATTGTCATTTAACTGATGGATTCAATCAATTATTAAAATACACTATATTTGTAGCTTTATTAACGGCCCCAAATACAGTTTTAGCGCAGCATAGATATACTTTGCTGTCGTATAATACAGCAGAAATTTAAACAAAATCAAGCCAAGTCTCTACAAAAATGTATACTTTAAATATAAGATCCCGGGCATGAAGCCGATCTAAAGTATGACGGAAATGAAACATTAGTTGACGTGTGTCTAGATGGCGCAGGGGGCATCGCCCTTGCCTCCAAAGCAGAAGGTTACGCTATCGAATCCAGCTCGATGAATGTATGGTTTTTTTTTTGACATTTGGAGAAACAAGGGTGCATAGATTTCATACGTTTTGAACAAAATCTCAATTTTGTTTAAAACGCCTAAATAAGTTTGTCACCTTTGAGTCTAAAATTATAATTTTGTTATTGTTGATATTGAAAAAAAAACCGGTTTGATTGGGTTGACTAAAACGAAATCATACTGACGATTAATATGGAAAAATAATTGCTACGTTTATAACTAGGCAGATACTCTACTTTTCTAAATATGAATTAAGCTTCCTTCTGGAAATCTTCAGTATAACTTTAATGAAATTTTTAATACAAGTTTCTTTTAAAGAGACTTACACTATCTACAGATATAGCAAAATTTAATTCTTTAGCTTCATAGAAAATTGAGTTTTGGGTATTTTTCTCAAAAGGAGTTAGAACGCAAGATTTTTTTTTGATAATAGAGAGATATCGATGGTAACACTTTCGAAAGAATTCTTCAAATGACCTCTAAAATCGATCTTTAAGGTCTGTGTAAATTTAAAGTATTACCTTTACTAATGTGCCATATAATTATTGTGTACAATTTTTATGAAAATTCGCTACAATAACGCACTTGCTGCGTCCCGAAATTTTTTGGCAGCAACTTGTTTATTATACACTACATACAAATGTCGAATCTTTCGCCTGGTGTCCGATAGTTTGTTATCTTCTGTGCGACCAGTTTCGCCTTTACGGCATTATCAGTTGGAAGAGATTTGAAAACGAATTGTAGTTAAAGCCAGAACATTATAATTAAAAAGCTCATCTTCACGTATATTAACAAAACGAAGGAAATAATATACCAGCATCCAAGATTCCAACTCTCACACTCTACAGGTCCAAAAATAAATGTTTGCCCTTTTATCACATGTTTTTCATAGAAAAATCGTTTAATTTTTGACCTGTCAAAACCTGTAAACTACTGCATAAATTGTATTTCTCGTGAGCCTCGGTGGTCCAGTGGTAAGAACGTCTGCCTCTAAACCGAAGGGTACTGAGTTCGATTCCCAGGGTTCTCCTGCCACTTTTTCAGTACATACTGTAAAATTACCATCAACTGAGGTTGTGACATTGTATTTGAACTAGCTAAATGTCTGCACGTTCCGACCTTCGGAGGGGACGTAAATCCGTCGGTCCCGTGTTGGGCACGTTAAAGATATCTATCCTCCTTACAGAAAGGCAGGGGATCGGCAAAATTTCCAGGATAGTGAGGTGAAACTGCTCACTGTCGTCGGTGATTAGCCATACTCGCAGGAATAAACCGACGTTAAAGTACAAAAAAAGTATTTTTGAAATAAAAGGAAATGTAAAATAACTCTTGCGATCTACCAGGTTTTGCTGGAATAAGAACACATAATAGAATTTATAATGTGCGGAATTAAAAGAGTGTTGTTTGACGGGCTACCTGCCAGCTAAACGATGAAATGTGAAGAGTTAAAGTCGGATGAATAGACCGCTGGTCAGATCTTTCTCAAAGATTTGACAACTGGACCGTTCATGGGTCAGAGAATTCAATGCAAGGTGGCCGATACTATCTCCGAGTTCCCACGTATAATAAACTCATTGTTGTGCTTGAAACAGATATGTGTGACTTTACACACATAATCTACTAACGTTTGCACCATTTCTACGAACAAAGCAGTGTTTAACTCTAATTTCTAACAGTCTTTGTTTTATTTTCCGCCAGATCTAGCTACTTTCTTTCAAATCATAAACGGAATTACGATATTAAAATTGGCTGGTGACTAAGTGAAGATTGAAACCTATGATGAGCACTGATAAGGGTTCTCCAAGTGTACTTATGGGTGATGACACTATTGCCAAATAAAAATGGATTTGAAACGTTTAAATTTCTTCCTATTTCAAGGTTGTCATCGACTCTTTTTACAAATCTGCAGATACAGAATTTAAAGACTCAGTATACCCCACCAAAACTGCAACTAAAAAGCACTTGCTGCGTCCAGGCTTTTAGTAAGTACCTAGATCCAGGCTTTGATTGATATCCGGCAGCGTAAGGTGTTTTTGGGCAGTACTAGCATTTTATCTGAAGATGTATCTATGACATATAAGTGTATGATAAGTGAGAAATAAATTAGTTTTTAAGGTACAGAGACCCAAACCCTTTAATTATCGTTGAGATACTGAAGATAGGTATTTAGAGGTAAAAAAAATCTTTGCAATCATATTAACAAAAAATTAGACATGTGACAAAAAGAGTATGAAATGTAAAAGACGTCACCATAATGTAATTTTTATAGTCATCTGATCAGACATGACCAGATAATATTTCAAGTAATCTTTCCGCTATATTTAACTACATACTTAACAACAATTACGGCTTGTTTATATTGTGGCGTCTCAAGGTAGATACGGCGTAAAATTGTACAATTTATAACTGATAGACTGTCACTGAAAAGCTAGAAATATATCTAGTTTAAATCAGTTTTTATTTTTCTGCGTTATCTCTTAACTCAAATAATAACTTGGTTGTTTCCTTACATTAGAAAATCAATTTATAAAATTAGATATTACTTGTTATCTGTACTATAAATATTTTGTCAAGTATTTTTATGTTGATTGTAGATGTTTTCATTAAACAGTATGCATTTCTTCAAAGTATAGCGATGGAACCAACTATTGGAGACCCAAAAACCCACCACCACTCGCTAAGTCCTATTCAGATGTAAAAATGTCGACCTCGAACTAACAACCAGTATTGGTAGGTGGTAGTGGACTTTTCCTTTAGGTGAGAGTAAATGATTTTTTTCACGCCCAAGGCGGTACCACCCCTTACATCAATGGCCGGTGAAGTCCCAACGGACGTTTCTGGTTCTGGTGTATGAGTCGGTTTCCCCTGTAAAATGATGATGGCTCCTCCTTGCACAAAAGATTCCGGAGATAAAATACTCCTCCATTCGGATCTCAGGGAAAGGGGTGTGCAGGGAGCGCCTGCATCAAGATTTAACATATCTTTCTCAAATATATGTGGCCTAAATTCTAACCTGAATTCCGTACACCATTTCCAGGCTAATTGGCCCCAACTCCTCTTTCTCACCGAAACCCAAATAAGTGCCAAAACAGCCACTAATCAACTTAATTTCCCGGGGTATGAGCGCCTTACTTCCTTTAGATTGCATGGAGGTGTGTACGCATACGTCCGTAGCAATCTACCTTGCACCAGATTCCCCAATTTAGAAGCTGGAAGAAAAGACATACTTTGGATGAAACTCTTCTCTCGGGGCTGCAACTAACTTCATCCGTTGCATTTACCGGTCAACAACTTTGTCCAGCTCTTCGACTACCTTTCTGAATATCCTTCCTCCAAGATTACTATTCTTGGTGACTTCAATGTTCATAATGAGGAATTGCTAGCATCTTCAAAAACCGATCCACAAGGGAGAGCAGCGGAGGCCTTTTCAGTCAGCAATTCTTTAGCCAATATGGTTCAACAACCTACTTACTTTCCTCGCATCCCAACACACCGCTCAAACCCCTTGGATCTCCTTCTTACTACAAAACCTGAATGCTATAAGACATCAGTCACCGCCCCCCTTGGTCGCTCTGTGGATCAAAATCTCAATTGGTACCAACATGTCAAATCAATTGCAGAAGCGGTTGCTAAGAAATTAGGCTTCCTCTTCCGGGCTCGCAAATACTTTTCACCAGCTAATCTCTATACCTTATATACTTCACAAATAAAGCCAAACCTCGAATACTGCTCACACATCTGGGGTGCCGCTGCCGCTTCTACACTCGCTATCCTCGACTCCATTCAGAAGAGAGCTATACGTCTCATCGGTGACCCTTCTTTCACACAAAGGCTGCCATCCCTTGCCCACCGACGTGCCGTTGGTGACCTCTCTCTCTCTCTCTCTCTCTCTCTCTCTCTCTCTCTCTCTCTCTCTCTCTCTCTCTCTCTCTCTCTCTCTCTCTCTCTCTCTCTCTCTCTCTCTCTCTCTCTCTCTCTCTCTCTCTCTCTCTCTCTCTCTCTCTCTCTCTCTCTCTCTCTCTCTCTCTCTCTCTCTCTCTCTCTCTCTCTCTCTCTCTCTCTCTCTCTCTCTCTTATAGATATCTGCATGGGCACTGCTCAAAGGAGCTTTCTTCCATAGTTCCTCCACCTGCTGCCCTACCTGGGGAACAGAGCGAATGCACCCGTTTACTGTCCAGGTCACCAACCATAGAACATCTTGTTATGCCCGCTCCCTTGTCCCACGTTGTGGAATTCCTTGCCGGCACATGTTTATCCTTTTCCTACGAACCTCCAAACCTTCAAGTCCAAAATTAACAAGTTTCCCCTTTCCTCCTTGTCGACACCCACGGTACGACAGTATTTAGGCTGTGAGCCCTCGTGGTGTGTTGTTGAAATAAAAAATAAATAAAAAAAGAGTGAAGTTTACAAAACACAATACCAGGCATTGCTATGCAGTCTAAAAACTGTTGTTCCAAGTCAACTCCAGGATGATAACCATATACGGAAGTAATAATCTTATTAGCAGAATATCAATTAGCTGCTAAATTCTTTACTGATGGTTCTAAATCAGAAGATTGGTTGGGGCAGGAATATACTGTGCCCAAAATAACAGCAAATATTCATTTAAATTATGTAAGAAAAGATCTATCTACACTGCCGAGACAATTGCTGCATTAAAGGCCTTCGACTTAGTTACTCCTGGGCCTTCCAGTACATATCTAATTATTACCGACTCATTAACTCTACTGTCAGCTCTGAATAACCCAAAAAGTATATTTACCAATACACTAATTTGCAAGATTATGGAAAAACTATTTAAAAATAATGCAGAAGCGTTTAAGATGTGTATTCGCATGGGTCAAAGGACATAAAGGTATCAGCGACAATGAAGAAGCGGACAAATTGGCCAAGAAAAGAAGACTTGAAGGAGATGACTGCCTGTTTGTGAGAAGAAATTCAGAGAAACTGGACATGTTAAACACATGAAAAGTGCAGGGCGTCCTAAGAAAATGGATAAAGCCGTAAAACATGATATTTTATTAAGTGTGGGTGAGAATACTCATGTTGCATCTCGATCAATTGCAGCAGGCTATGAAATTTTTCAGCGACCAGTGCACTACATTTAGAAAATTACCACCCGTACAGAATACAGCTGATGCACGAACTTAAAGCAAATGACCCTGACCGACCAGGGCATTTTTGTGATATAATGCAAGATTTAACAACCGTAATCCAAACATAACTCGCTAGATTCTTCTTTCGAAGAAAGCATCATTTTGGCCAAATAGAACAGTGGATTAACAAAATTGCGGGTATAGGAGTAGAGAGAAACCTCACTGGATGACTGAAACACATACACAATACCCTCATAAAGTTAACGTAAGCGCAGTGACAGTCCACGATAGAATCACAGGTCTTTTCTTCTTCGACAAAACCCTCACTGGGCAGCGTTATTATAATTTTCTGAGATGATCCTGATTTACCAAGTGGTGATATTTGGTTTCAGCAAGACGTTGCACCTCCGCACTTTGCACGTCCTGTTCGCGAGTTTTGAAGCGACTGCTTTCCTGGCAAGTGGATCGGTAGGCGAGGACCAATAGAGTGACCCCGTACGGCCCCAGATCTTACGCCTCTAGTTTTTATGAGGTATGTAAAATCAAAAATCTGTGTTAACAAACCAAATAACCTACAAGATTAGAAAAATCGAATCAAGTACGAAATTAGTCGAATTGACCCTGACATCATTCGCAATGTACAAGATTGCATTTCGAACATTATATTTAAAGGAAACAATACTTTAATTTGTTGAATAAGAACCTTTATCTTCTGATTGTTGTTATGAATAGAGGCAAGATTAAGAATGAAAAATTATTGTATGTATTCCGAGAACCAAATATTTAATACTATAGCTTTGTTATTTCCGGAGATCTAAAATTTTTCCGAAAGAAAACACAAAAGTTTCCGGGAAAAACTGGTCCGATTTTCTTGGCTAACGAACTTATTCAAGCCATTTGCAAAAGGAAGGTATCACGCAAATTTTATCATAATTAGTCCATTATTTTTTAAGGTATCGGTGGGACACAAATATATAATATATATATATATATATATATATATATATATATATATATATATATATATATATATATATATATAAACATATAAAAATTAACGCTGTCCCCGGATATGTGTTCTAGGGGGCCTAGTTCGCGCTCATTTGAAGAAAATTTTTTAAAACTCGAAAGTCGCGATCTCCTCATTACCGATTTTTTAAAAGAAAAGTCACTAAAAAGGGATAATATAAAACACGTACGTTACAATTGGGTCATAGACTGCTTTAAACTAGTATAGGCGATGAATATGATGTCAAAATTCGAAAAACATTATCATGAAAATGATGAAAATTTTCGTCGGAAAAATTACGGTATCTTGGGAAATACGCCTGTGCCCTAATTTTTTGTCTTCGTCATCTACGTACAAAAATTCGTGGGTATGCAAAATTTCATTAAAATCGCTTATAGGTCAAGGTACTAGACATTTACCAAAACTTACGTGTACCGTACTTCCTCCGAACTTATTAAACTTTAGAGACAAAAAAATGGGTAATATAATTCTGATTTTAATTCATTATAACTGAGAAATAGTTTAGCCTAGTTTAATTCAGTTTAATATTGTATGCTAATTCTGTAATGCAGTAATAGTTATCAGATAAATTAATTATGTTGGAAATAAATGGCGTGAACTAATACAAAACTGAGCAATGGACATTTATCAGAGCAGTCTTTCAGATCATTAGCCGCGCATAGGGATCATTTTTCATGTGGCAAACATGACGAATTATGTTTTATCAGGGCAAACATTTAGTATTGTCACGGCAGGAGCAGAAGAAAGGTAAGAAAGGGTTGTTCCCACATTCCCACACATCACCCACATCTGTCCTGTCAGGTCATTCTATTCAATTCTGTTTAGATGCACCAGAATGTACAGCGTTATCTACGGACAACAGAACGGTCATCGCTTCAACAACAATCTCTGATGAAATAAAAAATGTGTGTATGAATGAAATCTTATGATACTGCAATGATTATTTCTGTGTGAAATTTTAGTTGATACTCATCTTCTATCGCACCAATTGGATATCTGATTCGAATAAATAAACAAGTAAATAGTTCTCATATCAGAGGGGTTGCTTCTAATTGGTGGTACCTTCTATTTTCAAAATGTTTACGTAAACTTTTTCTTTGCATTCCTAAAAAAAAGAACAAATATGCTAAATATACATGCTGTGCAAAAATGATGAGCAAAAAACTCGGGTGGTAATTCTACTCGTACAACTAATGCCGCAAGTTTTAATACATTTTTGCAAAAACTCAAAAATAGCAGAGAAGCAGGCTTTTCAATTTTTCTTTAATAACTCTTTTGTTAGTAAATCGATTCTTTTAAAATTTGGTACGCTTATAAACAATTAAATTTTGTATTTGCGTGTTTGCGTCAAATTTGAGGTGAATCCCTTAAAGACATATGGTCGAACCTGCTCTTGGCCTGTAGATAATAACTAAATAACCTCTTTCGTAGAAAGTTTTCAAAAATTTTGATAATACGTTATTTTTAAAAACCAAAAAAATTAAAAAAAAAACAGATTCTTGTTTCAATACGATAAAATCATCCGTTTCAGATAAACTCCTTTTTTCTTGCATTGAGTGAATAAAAAGTCACTTTTTCACATTTTCAATATTAACGTGCTTATGAAACATTTGCTATAGTTGCCTCGGAAACAAGCCTATGTGGAATTTATTTTGAAAGATAAGAATTCTATATGAGCGGAAGAAACACGACAAGGGCTATGTATCAGGTTTTTGCAGAGATCTCTGAGAATATAAATAAAGGCCGAGAAGTATTATGTTTGTGTTTGGACTTGTCGCAGGCATTCGACAGTGTCTGTCATCGAGTGCTGCTTGACTAGATGGTGGAGATCGGAATACGGGGATTGATTGAGACCTATGTTTTAAGTCGTAGACAGTGTATGAGAAGTAACGATTGAGAATCGGGATGGACAGTACGTTCGTCACACCAAACAGTTCGCTATGGGGTGCCGCAGGGCTCAATTCTTGGACTGCTGTTGTTCCTGTTGTACACCAACGATCTTCCAGAGTAGCTTCAGTACAAAACTGTTCTACATGCAGATGATAGAGCCACGGTGGTTCAGTGCTAAGAACGTGTGCCTTTGAACCGAAGGGTACTGGGTTCCAACCCAGGGTACTCCTTTCACTTTTTCAGTACATACTGTGCAATTAACAGCAACCGAGGCTCTGTCATTGTATTTGAGTACGTGGAATGTCTGCACGTTCCGCCCTTCGGAGGGGGCGTAAATCAGTTGGTCCCGTGTCCATGCGATGTTGGGTACGTTAGAGATCCCTACCCTCCTTACAGAAAGACTGGGCTTCGGCAAAATTTCCAGGATTGTGGGGTGAAACTGCTCCCTGGCGACGGTGCTTGGTCATAGGCCGACGTTAAAGAAATATAAACACACACACACACACACACATATATGCAGATTATAGTCTGTGGTTGTCGGCGCTGTGCCTTTGGAAGATGTCTCTGGTTAAATTAGTGTGGGATTGGGATTCCTGAAAAACTGGTTTGATAGCAGAAATCTGAAATGGGATGTAAATAAGACAAACATTTTGAATATAAGTTACTTTAAAAGAGAACACTTGTTGGTTGCATGTAGTGATGAAATACTTACCTCGAGGGATACCGTGCGGTTTCTTGGATTGATCGTTGGCGGTCAACTGAACTGGAGGGCACAAAGTAGTATTAAGTATTGTTGCATTTATGTTTTATTGTATTTTTGTAACTATTAGTTTTTTGACCTGGCCTGCTTACTATTGTGATTATTGACTGAATAAAGATTATTATTATTATTATTATTATTATTATTATTATTATTATTATTATTATTATTATTATTATTATTATTATTATTATTATTATTATTATTATTATTATTATTATTATTATTATTATTATTATTATGCAGTTTCTCTTATGCAATAGTTAAATTAGTTTTTTATTTTTCATTTATTCACTTGCAGCAAGACGTTGGTATGGTGAAGCAAATGGCAACCCCGCTGATTGATTATTGTGACATATTTATGTAGCCTGTTCGTTTGAAGTTTGATTCGTAGCATTTTTGCAATAGCAGCGTAATCGTGATATATTTGTCTGACCTTGTCTAACATTATAGGCATCCATTCAGAGGTAATTTCAGGTCATATCGTAAATTATTTATTTTTTATTTGGGTATACCTCAAAATTTACTGAACCGATTAAGTTCCAATTTGGTAGAGATGATCACTTATATAACATCAACATGCGCGTAAAGTTTTAGTTTCATGCTTCCAGTAATTTAAAAGATATTGCGTTTTCAAATAGTTTTTCGCATTTTTTTCTAAAAGTATATGAGTGCCAAAATTGTCTAACGAACTCATCCAAGCTATTAAAAAGATGAAGGGAATTGCCAAATTTGGCTTCTTTGAGTTATCGCTTCGATACACACACACACGCACACACGCACACACGCACACACAGATATATATATATATATATATATATATATATATATATATATATATATATATATATATATATATATATATATAAATAAACTTCTCAACTGACCTTGGATTTCGGTTCCAGGGGCCCTAATTGGCGTTCATTTAAAGAAATTTTCCAAAAATCTTACCGTCGATATCTTTCTATTAGTGAATTGTCATCAAGAAAATTCACTAAAACTATTTCTTAGTAACTAAACAACGATTTCTAATAATAAAAGTAAACGACTGGTTTTTAAAAGCGTCTAAAAATAAGAGCCACCCTCCCAAGAGTTTAAATTTATCGCCAGTGTTGTAGACATTAAAAAACTGATGCAGTGATTTGACAGAGGTAAGTTGAAAAATGTTGGACAGGACCAAGAAATGTGCCTAAAAATAACCAGCCGAAAATAAACTTACATGGTGTTAAGAACTAAGAGCTCAGTCAAATACAAGTAATAAAGCTTATAAGTCGTGAACGTCAAAACAAATCGTTCAGTTTTAAATTTAGGAGAATGTTAACTGCTTATTTATCACACCTTATTAAATCTTAATTATCTATCAAGCAAAATGTAATGATATTCTTGACATCTTTTGTGAACAGCTTCATAAAAGCGACATCACTTTACGTATGACCCTGCCAACGCACTCTCTGATTCTATCATCATTTATTATTTATAGATTCAGAACAGCCCTTATCAGTTTCCAATCCTACAACAAAGTTTACACTCACCATGTCCACTCTGCATATATTAAACATAAATTAACTTTAACCAACTGTCCAAAATTTTAATTTTTAGTTGTTGGTAGTTGCCTGATTTAATATAAAACTTTCAGATACCAGACCTTGCTTAATAAATGCGTCCGTATCACTGATTATATAATTAGACAAAACAGATATACCGAATCTGTCTGTATCATAATCAATACACTTTGTATAATTTTTTCAAACAATATCTCGATTAAAACTATGAAATTAATTAATGTTGACAACGTAAATTTTGGTGACTGTTAAAAGCAAAGTTAAGAGAAAGTCCGATTCATTTATTCTGCACAAATTGAATATTGTCATGCAAGGCTTTGGCAAATCGGTTTTTTACTGGATTTTCATCTCTATATATTTTGTGGCAATTAAAATATTTTGTAGCGTTTTAAAGTGGGGAACGTTAGAATATCCTAGTGGACATATTCAGAGTGTTTAAAAGCTCGATTCCTGCATTTAAAAGAAAACTTCCTCCGTGTCTCAGTAAATTTGCAGTTAACCATCAACGTCTCTTCTAAGATACGCTGACAGCAAGTACTTCTGGAAGTCAATTAGATCAAAATCAAGAAACAGAGATCTCTATCTTAAAATACGACTTCGGTGTGTGTTTGCTCAACATGGGTTTAAGTTATGTATCAGTTTGTGGAATGCAGGAATACAAGACTGCTGAAGCGACTACGACTTTGGTAACGTGCTTAAAAAATCGTTTATTGTTATAATTTGAAAACGCCCCTTTTAATAACTGTTACCACTGTTTAATCAATTTTTAAACAGTGTTCCTAAAAATTGTCTAAACATTTTTTATGGAATAGTTCATGTGCATTCCCAAGCTTAGACCCTTTAGGAAAGAATAAGTAATCGTAACTAACTGTGGGTAACTTGACAGTAAAAGCCTGCGCTTTGCGACTAAACTGTGCTTGGCGATTGAAGGCCGCAATCAGATGTACTAACGAAGCAATTTCTGAGGATAAATGTCTATGACATTATCAATAAGAGGCAAGGATCTCCGAAATTTCTCCTGTGGTCTAGAAAATTAGGACTAACTGATAGCAGAGCCTCCTTTTTTTTTTTTTCAACAACACACCACGATGGCTCACAGCCTAAATACTATCATACCGTGGGTGTCGATAAGGAGGAAAGAGGCAACTTGTTAATTCCGGATTTGAAGGTTCCGAGGAGAAGGAAAAACATGTGCCGGCAAGGAATTCCACAACTTAGAAGTCCTCAGGACAAAAGAGCGGGCATAACAAGATGTTCTATGTCTGGTGACCTGGACAGTAAAAGGGTGCATTCGCTCTGTTCCTGGTAGATCTGGTGGGGGCAGCAGGTGGAGGTACTATGGAAGAAAGCTAATCTGAGCAGTGCCCGTGCAGATATCTATAAAAGAAAGAGAGGTCACCAACGGTACGACGGTGGGCAAGAAATGGCAGCCTTTGGGTGAGAGTAGGGTCACCGATGAGACGTAAAGCTCTCTCCTGAATGGAGTCCAGGATAGCGAGTGTAGAAACGGCAGCGGCATCCCAGATTTGAGAGCAGTATTCGAGGTTTGGCATTATTTGTGAAGTATATAACATATAGAGATTAGCTGGTGAAAAGTATTTGCGAGCCCGGAAGACGAAACCTAATTTCTTAGCAGCTGGTTCTGCAAATGATGTGACATGTTGGTGCCAATTGAGATTTCGATCTACAGAAATGCCAACAAGTGAAAAGGACTCATTACTTTGAAGAACTTGGTTGTTCATTATGTTGGGTCTAGGGCTGGTGTATCTCTTATGAGATACAAAGCAAGACTGAGATTTGGTGGAGTTGAATTGTACAAGATTTATACTTCCCCAGTTTAATATTTTTTGGAGATCCACAGACAGAACCCTCCATGAGTCTGCGATCCTCATCTAATTGGGCTAAAGAGACAGGCTTAGAATGTTGTATATTTAAGTGGAGGGTGCTGTCATCCGCGTAACTGTGAACTGGGTTGGATGTGCTAGAGATGAGGTCATTGATGTGGAGAAGAAACAAAGTAAGTGCTAAAGCTGAACCATGACGGACTCCTGCATTAATTGAATACAGTTTAGAGGAATGGCCATCAACGACAACAGAAATGCTCCGGTTGGAGAGGAAATTTGCTGTCCAGGTAGGACATAGGCCGGAAGTTTATTAAGCAGCGCTGTGTCAGACCTGGTCGAATGCTTTGGATATGTCTAGAGTGACAATCTGGGATTCACCGAGTAGTTCCATAGACTTGTTCCAAGAAGGAGGTCGGCAGTTGATCTGCGTTTACGGAATCCATACTGCCTGTCGTGGATTAGACTGTGTTTTTCAAGAAATTTGAGTAATTCTGTGTTTATATACTTTTCCATCACTTTAGAGACGACTGAAAGGAGAGAAATGGGCCTGTAGTTGCTAGGAAGCCGTTTGGATCCTTTCTTGGGGACGGGTTATACTCGAGCAGTTTTCCAGTTACTAGGGGATATGCCTCTATTGTCAGATGTCTCAAACAGACGAGTCAGGACAGGAGCAAGTTCTGGTGCGCATTTTTTGAGAACAATTGCTGGGATCTCGTCAAGGCCAGAGGCTTTCCTGCTATTAAGAGAAGAGAGCATCTTTGGTACCTTTTTATTTTTGAAAATGATATCCGTCATTTCATGCACGACATGGGGGAATGTTGGTGGTTGAACATTTGGAGGTGGGTTGAGAGTAGAATTGCCGGCGAACAACGAGGCAAAAAGTTCAGCCTTGCCCAGGGCGGTAGAAACAATTTCATCCCCTGAAACAAGAGGTGCTCTTGCAGAAATTATTCCGAATAGATTTAGCAAGAGTCCAGAGGGGTTTGCTGCCGTTGGAGCTTGAGAGGACTTTTTTGATGTGGTTCTTAAACGACTTTTTTGCCTCAGAAAGAATGCGGACGGTTTTCTTGACTGGGATTGTGTAGAAGCGTTTTGTGAGCTTTGGCCTTTTCAAGTGAGGCCTTGTCACATGATTTAGAGAACCAGGGCTTTTGAGTGGCTGAAGAGGTTTTCTGTGTACGTGGAATAAATAATTCCAGGCCAGCTTGGATAATTTCGGTGACGTTTTGTGAGATATCAGAGGGGACAGGGTGACAGAACCAGACAGACGCCCAAATAAATGAGAAAAAGTAACCCCGCATTTCGTCCCAGTTCGCGAAATTGTAGTGCCAAACGATACGTGGGTGTGATGACTGTGTGACCTCGGGTTGCATTGCGCAGGAATCAGTGACCATGCCGTGGTCTGAGCGACCAAGGGGGGCGGTGACTGATCTATAAGGCAAACAGCCCGTTTCTGAATAAAATTTAAAAGGGACAAGGTTATTTTCGGGGAGCACCACAGACATGATAACAGTATTCTAATTATACACGTATTTATGCTGTATATAGCGTAATAAGCTCCTGCGATAAAATCAAAGTTTTAGTCTAAACCAGAAACCCAAGCTTCTTTGGTGCCAGCTTAACAATACTGGAAACATGTCAATACCAGCAAATATACTCTGCAACAGTTATATTCAATTTATACACTTGGACTTATTGGGCAGTTTGTGAGAGCTATTTGAACGCCTAGGCCTTGTATTACTTTTCCTAGATAATATGCAATTCTATATTTTCTACCCGTATCAAAAATAGTAATAATGTAATAAGTTGATATATTTCAATATTTTCTATATAATGAACTTGTTACTGTTATTGTTATTTAATGAGTAGTTGATTTTATTTTTTACTTAAATATTGATATACATCATTTAGAAATTTTAAAGATATTATGTGTCATTTTTATTTTATTTTTAAGCCATCCTTTAGTCAAACTCATTGCATTATAGTTTCCGTACGTGAGTATAAATAAATTCAATTTTCTCCTGCCTGATGATGTCGTAAAAGCTGGAACCAGTCGCAGAGAAGAAACAAGCATTTGTGAAGCTGGAGAAGAAGTATCTATCTTGCTATTGTTTTGACTAGTTAGTGAATTTTCGTAGAAAAAATTCACTAATGGGGAGATCCCGACTTTTGAATTTTGAAAAAATTTTTGCAAATGAGCGCGAACTAGGACCCCTAGAACCCATATCCGGGGTTAGTTTCAATTTTTATATGTTTATATATATATATATATATATATATATATATATATATATATATATATATATATATATATATATATATATATATATATATATATATATATATATATATATATATATATATATATGTGTATCACACCGATAACTCAAAAAATAATGGGCCGATTTTGATAAAATTTGGCACGTACGTTTCTTTTGTAAACAGCTTGGATAAGTTCGTTAGTCAGGAAAATCGGACGAGGTTTTCCGGGAAAATTTTGAGTTTTCATTCAAAAAAAATTCTTATCTCAAAAAGTAATAAGCCGATTTTAATAAAATTTGGCATGCACCTTCCTTTTGTAAATGGCCTTGACAAGTTTGTTAGCCAGGAAAATGGGACGAGGTTTTCCTAGAAAATTTTGAGTTTTTATTCAAAAAAAAATTTTATCTCAAAGAATAATGGGCCGATTTTGATAAAATTTGGCATGTACCTTCCTTTTGTAAATATCTTTGATAAGTTTGTTAATCAGAAAAATCGGACGAGGTGTTCTGGAAAAATTTTAAGTTTTCATTTGAAAAAAATTTTTATCTTAAAAAATAAAAACTCTATGATAACGACTTTTTTTGTTTCTTCCAACTCTAGCATATATTTTGATGTTTTTTTTCGTTATGAGTATGTAATAATTCATTTAGTCTACGACCTCAGTAATACGAAGTTCTGTTGATATCAATTCTCCAGATATCAACTTGAGCCATTTGTAGTTATTCTGAGTCATTTTTTGTTACATACAACTCAACGTAATATTTTTTTTGCTTTATACAATGAATATACTATTACCATTACAACTACTATTTTAACTTATCCTCAACCGGTTATTTTGCCTTTTCATAACTGTTAGGCTAAAGAGAAATAAAAAATTAAGCTTTAATTAAAGCTAAGCCAAAACAAACGAAAGATAGATTAAAGTTTTTCCATATAGTAATATTTATGTGGTATATAATAACATGAGTCAGTGAAATACCTATAACGAGGTCAAAACTAAATACGGTTTCACATTAGCGGACAGTGTGCTGGTTGTTTTATCTTATCACGAGGTCCAAAAGCGGGTTGTGCTTATCTAAAATAAATATTGCTTACCTTTCAACGTATTAAATTCTCCTACACATCCGCTGCGATTACGAACCTCCATGTAATAAAGTAAACTTAATTTACATTTATGAGTGGATAAACTTTCAAGTAGAAACAGTTAGGACGGTTATTTTTTAAACGTTCGCTCCTAATTTATATGAAAAATACATGTTTATATACTTTTAGTTTGAATGTATTATTGGTCAATGTTGTCGTGAATTTTCGTAGAAAAAAAATCAGTATTGCGCGAACTAGTGCCCCTAATATAAATATGCACTACACCGATAACTCACAAAATAATAGGCCGATTTGATTAAATTTGGCAGATACTTTCTTTTGTAAGTGGCTTGGATAAGTTTGTTAGCCAGGAAAATCGGTCCTGGTTTTCCGGGAAAATTTTTAATTCTCTTTCAGAATTTTTTATCTCCGAAAATAACAAAGCTATGGTAAGTAAATTTGTTACTTAGGTTTACTCTATAAAAAGTAAACTATATACTAAAATCAAGATCCCTATGTTACAAGAAAAAAGTTATAAGCATTTAATAAAAAAAATGTTTGCTGCCAGATCATTTCTATGAAAATTCGCTACCACAACGCACTTGCTTCGTCCAGGCCCTTTTACATTTTTTCGTGTTTATTGGAACAGCATTGTTGTATTGTGGTTTTAGAGTGTTTTTTTTTTTTGTTTCTTAATGTCGGCCAATTTCCGCGACTATGTCCAATCACCAACGTCGGTGTACACGTGACCGACGACTTTACGTCTCCTGCGACGGGTGAAACGTGCAGACATTCAACTTGCTCAAATTCAGTGCCACAACCTCGGTTGATGTTAATTGTACAGTTTGTGCTGAAAAAGTGAAAGGAGAACCCTGCGATCGAATCCAGTACCTTTATGTCCAAAGGCAGACGTTCTTACCACTACACCACCAAAGCTTTTTTGTTGTTGTTGACGAGGCTACGTAATATTTGTGTTTAATAAATAAATGTTGTCTATGAATAATACTCTACGTGATATACAGGCTGTTCAAAAAGTAATGGTACATAGAGCCGCAGCAGTCCCTTGGCATAAAAATATTACGATCTAACCAAACTTACATTGGTCCAAAAGTTAAAATTAAAAGAGACATGTACAGGTGCTAAAGTGAAAAATTGAGTTTCAATTTTCTTTGATATTTAGAAAATTATTTGACGTTTTGTTTTGAAAACTGGTACAGATTTGTTTTTTATGTTGATAATAAATGATTAATATCTTATATGGATTTAAGCGATAGAGGGCGCTGCTTGCGCTGCCCGTCAAGTTTTAAAAATCCTCACACTTTTTGTTAGCACTACCAGAAAGTACATACAGACTTGGACACTACTTCTCTGGCTTCACTGTTGGTTTTTGTAGGTGAAGGACGTAGCCAGCGCGTGAGCTAACTGGAGCAAGTGCCCCTTCGAATTCTGGATGTTCGAAGGGCCACTTGCTCCAGTTAGCACACGCGCTGGCTACGTCCTTTACCTACAAAAACCAACAGTGAAGCCAGAGAAGTAGTCTCCAAGTATGTATGTAGTATGGACATTATAGTACCTACATACCAAAATTAGTTTTTGAGAGAAATCTAGTTATAGCCATTTACATCTCTTTCCGGAAATTTTCTTTATCTTCAAAAATAATAAAGCCTTGGTAGCGCAATTTGATACACATATTGCTTATATAGACACCATAGTACATACCAAATTACTAGCTTGAAGAGAAATAGATTTACAGGCTTTTAAAATAATGTTTGACTAAAAGACTATAAGTTTTTCTATGATAATCACAATTTATCATTATAACATAGCCAAAAGAAAAGTTATTCTGCCGTTACTGGTCTAAAAATATCATAACATTTTAAAAAGTTGTTAGTTTTAAAACAGCAAACATTTAAAAAAAGGTTTCTTAGCGTCATTCAACAAATATGTATGTATTGTTGAGAAAATACAAGAATATACTGTTTTCTAATCATAAGCTTTCTAACAGTTCATTGATTGTTGTTGCCCTTACTTGGTGAAACTTGTCCATACTACATACATACTTAGAGACTACTTCTCTGGCTTCACTGTTGGTTTTTGTAGGTAAAGGACGTAGCCAGCGCGTGTGCTAACTGGAGCAAGTGGCCCTTCGAACATCCAGAATTCGAAGGGCCACTTGCTCCAGTTAGCTCACGCGCTGGCTACGTCCTTCACCTACAAAAACCAACAGTGAAGCCAGAGAAGTAGTCTCCAAGTCTGTATGTACTTTCTGGTAGTGCTAACAAAAAGTGTGAGGATTTTTAAAACTTGACGGGCAGCGCAAGGAGCGCCCTCTATCGCTTAAATCCCGGCAAGAATATTTCCTTTATTAATAGCTTGGATGAGTTTTTGAGCTGTGAAAATCGGACATGACTTTCCGGGAAAATTTTGAGTTTCCTTTCGAAAAATTATCTCTGAAAATTACAAAGATATTTTGATGAAATTTTGTGGATACATTGCCTTGGGAAAGACCTTACAACATAACAAAACTGAACTTTCTAGGTTTATAGAAAACCGAGTTATTGAAATTTGATACCATAACGCACTTACTGCATTCCGAACTTTTTATTCTTGATATTAGTAAACTTTTATTAAGAAAATTCACTAATAGAATGTTTTAAAAAGCGTTTTTGTTGTTGGAAAAACCGGTTCGATTAGGTTGACTACAACGAAATCATCCAGGCGATTCACAAAGAGAAATATCTGCCACGTTTATAATTTGGCAGATACATTCCTTTTCTAAAGATGAAGATTCTCTTCTGGAAAGCTTTTGTAACTTTAATGAGATTTGGAATACAAGTTTCTTTCAAAAGACACTTAAAGTACCTAGATTCACAAAATTTTAATTGTCTAGCGTTATAAAAAATTCAGTTTTGGACATTCAAAATTTTTTTTCTGAAAAGGAGTTCGAACAAAGGATTTGAAAATTTTTAATGATAATATAAAGGAAGAAAGTCTTCAAATGAGCTTATATCACCACGTCTAAACCCGATCTCCCACGTCTATTTAAATTAAAAGTACTACTTCTGGTAATATGCCGTACTAATAGTTTAAAATTCTAATGAAAATTCGCTGTTATAACGCATTTGCTGCGTCCCGAAATTATTCCTATGTTTTATTTACGCCGTATCCGCATATCCCGAGGTGAAAACTATTTTGGTGCATATGTTTTTTGTTTACAGGATTTAAATACCTTATATGTCGTTTAACTTACAGCTTGGTAAACAAAATAATCGCAAAAGTCCTTGGTCACTAGCTTATAGAGCTGTAAAATTATTTAACAGTTACACTTTACCATATATGTAATTAAAAAATTCATGATGATCCTTTATAGAAAGACACAATGTATAAAAAAACAAATCTAAATATAAAGCTTGTAATTTTTAGTTCGTGTTACCAAAAAAAGTCGTATTTTATGTAGGTAGGTACCTACAAAACACAGTTAATGTTGATGGTCAAGAACATCTTTTAGTGAAGATACTATAATACGTTATTAATTATAATATGGATGATTAGCTAGAATGCCTCCTTAATATTATTCAGAAGACTGGTTTTTTGAGATTACAAGATGGCGGACAAATTGGTAATTATATATGTCACGACAGGTCTCCACATATGATTGGGTCTGAGTAACAAAAACACTGCGTGACTTTACTTTCAACCAATCCTTATTTCACTTCTACAATCTCCAGTTGCTACTACACACTCTAATAATGACTTCATAATATACATAATTCATAGCATGGCTCTCGCAACTGAGATATTGTCCATACAATCAATAAATTCCTTAGATACTATACTAACACATATATGTACGTATACTACTGGTATACGACTATCATAACCGTCGCATAGGTTTTATTTGAATCGAAATAAAGACAGTTTACATGCTTCCATATTTAAATTAACAAACAAATATGGAAAATTACAATTTAACAAGAATGGAAAAGCTTGTGCCTTGTATTTGGGTGTTTTGCTACTTGAAAAACCTCCCGTAATGACAGTAAGCATTATACAGGGTGATTCACAACTCAATGCTCACAGAATGTGTGCCTGAAGAGGACCTCAAAGCATGCTGATTTTTATATAAAATTGTTCTCTGACGCTCATAGTTCGTGAGATATTGCCCTCGGAACATTCTTTAATAATTACAAAAAACAGCTGTATGGCAGCAGTGTCCTAACAAAAGTTGGTAGGTGTTTTTCTTTTATCAAGATCGTTATTTAACAAAAATTGGAAGTAGATATAAAGTCAAAAAGTGGTGAATTGGGGTGGGTCACTCTTTTAATGAATTGATTTTTTTAACCCTAACCTAATTAAAAGTTAAAATCCATCAATTTTATAGCAAACTAAATTCTCTATATTTTTTTCCTCTTGTCAATTTCTCGACAAACCACACGTTTTTTAGAAAATTCAGATTTTTAGAGTTGAGATCAAACCAAAATTATGTCCCTTGAAGACTTTATTAAACATTAAAGTCATATGTTGCTAGGTTACAGTCGTTGTCAAATCTGACATTACTTACATTTATTAAGTTTTACAATAATTATTGTGTTTCTTGTTTTCTTTTGTGATAATAATTTGTTACTCAAAATGGCTGGAAAACTATCGGTTAATGAACAAGTTGACATGCTTATGGTATTAGGGTTTTGCGAGGGTAATTGCCGCAGCGAAGTGAAGTGTAAAGGTATATCTAAGAAGATTTCCTAATGGTAATATACCACATCTTCAAACGTTTGACCATGTTGAACGTAGAGCTCGGGAAACGGGTTCCTTTTTCATAAAAAATGCTGGAGGACGCGTTCATGTAGTGAACGCACGAGCTGAGAAGCGTCTTCTAGACAGTATTGGAAGTGCGCCTCAAACCAGCACCAGATGACTATCCAGGCAGTTTCATATAACACAGCCGACGGTCCATAGAATTTTCCGACGCAATATGCTGCATCCCTATCACCTTCAAAAAGTTGCAAGAACTGCTACCGCAGGATTTAGAGGCAAGACTGTTTTTTTTTTGTAGTTTCATCACATCAGAACATTGATTTTCGCATTATTTTTACGGATAAAACTTGCTTCACTAGGAGAGTGATTACGAATGTGCCCAACGGCCACGAATATTCCGATGTAAATCCACATGTTACAGTAACCCTCCACTTCCGGCGAGGGGGAGGAATCAGCCCAGCACATCTTGTGTGAGTGTATAGCTCTGGACCGGAAAAGACAACTGATCTACGGTCACTCTAGACCGGAGACAGAGCAATATAAAACTTCACCCTACCAATCGCTGTGCAGACTAGTTCAAGGCACAGTGATTTTGGAATGGGTGGAGTAAGACTAAGGGTATGCACAATCAACCAAGGGTTGCGGTGCTATCGGGGCGGCAAGGCCGCGGACGAGCCCTGAGGGAAAAAAAAAACTCCACTTCAAAGAGAATTTAAAATGAACGTGTGGGGAGGTATTGTTAGAGGACATTTGGTTGGGCCGGTTATTTTACCAAATTGCTTAAACGGCGCAACATATTTATTTCTTGCAAAAAATTCTTCCTGTGCTACTGGAGAAGCTGTACTTATAACTGCGCAGCGAAATGTGGTTTATACATGTTGGGGCTCTTATATCAATTCTATCATTGGCATTGTTCCTTAGAAATTGCTTTGCTAATACCTTCGCTTGCGGCCTTTAACCGAAAATCCATGTTAGTTGCAAAGCACACACTTTTAGTGCTTTTAGTCCGAATTACTCACTTGCCGAGAAGTTCGTTACGAAAACCCGTTTTTTCCTAAAGCGTGTAAGTTTTGAAAGACCTTCCTGCCAGACATATTTCCCTAATCTCCAACTATTCAAGAATCGAGTAAACACCCATCTTGTTACACAAGAATTAAATTACTGATGTCTTCAGAAACGTATTACACACATACCGCGAGACGACGTCGCCTCTACAATGTGATGAGAAAACTCATACAAATAAGAGTGGAATGGCAATATGCGAGGATGGTCATAGACAGAATGAAATCAAAAATGGGTTTTGCTATACATTTTGTAGTATAAGGTGTATAATATTAAAAATTGCTTATTTTACTTGCCAAGCTAGTTACCTAAAAACAAATTCAACCTTCTCACCATGCAGGCTCTTAGTTTCCATAGAAATTTTGATTAAACGGAATGAAAATGAATAGCAGTTTTTTGTATAATGTCGAAATGGGAAACGAGCAGATCTCCTGTGACCTTTTGGTCGCGGCCCCGGTCCGGACTCTAAGAAATCGTTCTTCCGGACTGTTTCGCTCAGATGATCTCGTGGTGTCGGCACCGTACAGACAAGTAGAAGCGTAACTCCGTTCTGTCCAGTTATGTGACAACTAACCAGGATGTCAATAAATGTCATCTAATGTTATTCAACACTTGCAGCCGGGCTTTTACCTCACGGACAATTATTCTCTAATTACGCGATTCAACCTTCATTCATACCTACTGAAATAAATGACTTGAGAAGAACGAATTTATACTTATATGAAAAAATATATCACCTTCTAGGACGAGAAATTAAAACATGCCAGTGTAACAATAATCAAATTAAAAAAGCTCGAAGTGCGTTATGGTAGTGAATTTTTATTAAATGCTTCAAATTTGAATAATTCAAGTTTTTTCAAACTTAGAAAGTTGAATTTTGGCGTATAGTAAGTCCTTACCCAGGGCAACATATCCACCAAATTTAATCAACATAACTTTGTAATTTTCGCAGAAAAAACAAATTTTCAAATGAAAACTCAAAATTTGAATAACTCAATTTTCTAAAAATGCAGAAAGTTGAATTTTAGTGTGTAGTAAGGTCTTTTACAAGGCAACATATCTACCAAATTTCATTGAAATAGCTTTGTAATTTTCGGAGAAATAGATTTTTTTTAAACAAAACTCAAAATTTTCCTGGAGAACCTTATCCAATTTTCCTGACTAACGAACTCATCCAAGCCATTAATAAAAAATTCACTAATAGTATAGCAGTAAGCGTAAGCAAAGCGACATGTTAAGAGTTAAGACTGTAACAGCGCCAGAAGCAAAAGTCAATGGAAGCCATGTGTGTTCGGTAAGAGCATATTTTGGGAAGCAACTATTGACTATTAATAACAACAATTGACTAAAAACAATGCGAGTTGTAAGGAAAAAAATAATTATACTACGGAGGTGATAAATGATGATAAATTACAATAGGGTTATATATAATCGTAAATGCTGACAATGATTAGCAATCAGTGAATTCAGTATTATTGTCATTTCTCTGAATCTTAAAAATGAATTTCATGAGTCAATGACAATAATAGCAGCTGTCATTGACTAACCAACGGCAACCACATACTTGATCTCATATAAGCGGTGATTTAAACATAAATGTTTCAAATTTGAATAGCTCTATTTTCTGTAACCCTAAAAAGATGAATTTTGGCACATAGTTAGGTCTTTCCCAAAGCAATATGTAGACTAAATTTTATCAAAATTTTCGGAGAAAAAATTTATTTTGAAAGAAAACTCAAAATTTTCCCGGAAAACCCCGTCAGATTTTCCTGGCCAACGAACTCATCCAAGCCATTAATAAAAGAAAGGCACTTGCCGAGTTTCATCGAAATCGGTTAATTATTTTTTGAGTTATCAGACGGATATATATATATATATATATATATATATATATATATATATATATATATATTTTAAATAAAAATTCACTAAAAATATAATTTTTAAGGGAGCTTCTAACAGTCAGTCCATAAAATCAAAATGAGATATCAGAATTCCATCTGATGATATCTTTATCTAATTTATGTTATCATATATTCATTATTATGATTATATATCCTATATAAATCCCGTCTACCATCGACTTAATTGCATGTACCTATCACTCTGACAGTATAAAACTTTCGCATCGCTTCTTCTCCTTCTTGCAGGTCATATTCCACGCTATAATCGTCTGATGTTTATTGCATCTGTGCACTTGTGTAATTTACATTTAATATTGTGCTCATTGCCTTTTTCAAAATGCATTAAAGACCTTTAAAATTAGAAAGTTATAGGTACTCTTAACGAATAGAACCATTCTGACATAGGTGGTAAATTTATTACGGAATAAAAGCAATAATTATATCCTGAATTATGTCTATGTTTATTTATAGTTATATTGCTTGATAATAGTACGTGTTTCATGCAGGTAATATTAATTTCATCCCAGCAGGCGTAGTTTTGTCGTATAAGGAATTACATCGCTTCTTGGCTGTTGGCTGCTTCAATATTTCTGTTCAAATTGATAGTAGGCTAAAGTTGGGTATATCGTACCGTCGGCTACATCGTACCACTGCTATGTTTTAAAATTGACGGTAGAATTTTGACATCTGATATTCAAAATCTGTTCTGCTACACCTTAAACGCGTCAGTTATGTGCCTTTTCAATCTGTGGATATCAAGGGAGTTATAATTGTGGTTCGCTACTGTGGGCCATTGATACACGAGAGAGAGAGAGAGAGAGAGAGAGAAAGAGAGAGAGATATATGAGAGAATAATAAATATTAATTTTAACTAATCCTAAATATGACTCCTAGAAGCTCTAATTCGGAGCCACTTGACAAAATTTTCTCAAAGTTTTACCATCGTGATCTCTCTATTAGTGAATTTTCTTGATGAAAATTCACTAGAAACAACTTAAGATAATTTCAATAAATAAATAGTCACAAATTAAACAAATATAACAATTCACTTTTGTGAAAATGGAAATGCAAGACAAAAACAAACGTGCTATGACAGCCGATTTTCATTAAGTATTTTTTTATTTTATTTTTAAAAATGAGTTGAGTTTGAGTGAGTGAGACTAAACACTCAAACACTTTGTATGACACGAACATAAGTTCACTTACCACAGCTTTATATATATATATATATATATATATATATATATATATATATATATATATATATATATATATATATATATATATATACATACATATACATATACATACAGGGTGGCGCATTGAAAACGAAACAGACCGATTTGCGTCCAGATAATTTTTTTTAAGAAACGCTGAAACACGTCAATTTTAATATTGAGGGGGACATGTTTGGACATAAAACTCAACTTTGTCACATCAACCCCTTAAGGGTGGTGATAACAACTCTTATATTTTAAATAGGGAACATGGGTCGAGTGTTACATCATTTGAAAGCTCTTTCTTTTCATAATTCAGCACACTAATCTTTTTGGAAGTTTTACCAACTCGTTTAAAAATTACTCACAGTTGGAGTTGCAAGAACGTATTTCATTCATTGTGATAAGAAATGCACTAATTAGTAAATTTTTCGTTAAAAAAACTAAAAAACTAAACTAAACGTTCAAAAATGTTTATTTAGTTAAGTAAGTGTTCAAATTGTTGACCACCAGCTTCCATAAAAAAGTACAAATTTTGTTCAAAACGAGCTCTGACCTGCTGGAGCATTGGTGGAGTTTTTAGACGGCGTTCTTCAACAATGCGTCGTCGTAATTCTTCCAGAGACTCCGGTTCTGTTGCGAAATTTTACTCTTTTACTCTTTAAATGGCCCTATAGAAAGAAGTCTAAAGGAGTTAAATCCGGTGATCTAGGGGACCACTCAATAGCACCTCTACGCCCAATACATTGTCCTGGAAACTCTCTGTTCAAAAACTCCCTAACACGTTGTGAAAAATACGGTGGAGCCCCATCTTGTTGAAACACTAATTGATTTTCTTGATAGCGATGATCATTTTCAACAATGCCAATTAATAGAGAGTAAACGATATCTTCTAGTAACTCCAAATACGTTTCGCCACACAAATTGCCATCAAGAAAAATTGGTCCGATTAAACGGTCTTAAAAAATGCCAGTCCAGACACTCAATTTCTGTGGAGTTTGAGTGTAGACTTCGTGAAAATCTCTTGGATTATTATCTGCCCAATAACGACAATTATGACGATTGACTGTAGAGTTTAATAAAAACGTACACTCGTCTGAAAAACAGATATTGAACAGAAAGTTACCGTTATCAGCTATTCGTGCAGTCATAACTTCAGAAAACTCCAGCCGCCGATTAAAATCATCTTCATTCAGATGTTGTACAAGATGAATTTTATACGGGTGAAATTTATGATGCTTTAATATTCGCTGAATAGTTTTTCTTTTGATGTTTGAAACAGTGGCCAATTTTCTCGTGCGCAAAGTTGGGTCTGCAGCAATTTGTCCTAAAACTTCAATCTCAGTAGTCTCATTTCTAACCGGAAATTCACGTTCAGGATCCCGTTTTTTGTTGGCTACTGAACCACTTCGTCGAAACTTTGCAACTAACTCCAAAATGTATTTTCTGTTAACATGTCGTTCATTAAACAAATTTGCGGTACGGTTGGCACAGTCATCGTTTTTGAAAAAAAGAGTAATTATTTCAACTCTTTCTTCTACATATTACACCATTGTGAAATTGATTTTCAGTAGTACTATCAAGTATCAAACCGACCGATAAACTGAAATAATAAACCGCATTTCTCTCATTCCGATAATAAATGTTCTGATAGTCAATTTTTTGTTTACAAACCAACAAAACATTTACTACCAGCACATTTCTTATCGGAATGAGTGAAATGCGTTTTTGCATCTTCAACTGTGAATAATTTTTAAACGAGTTGATAAAACTTCCAAAAAGATTAGTGTGCTGAATTCAGAAAAGAAAGATCTTTCAAATGATGTAACACTCGACCCATGTTCCCTATTTAAAATATAGGGGTTGTTATCACCACCCTTAAGGGGTTGATGTGACAAAGTTGAGTTTTATGTCAAAACAAACAAACAACAAAATTGCTTACAGTTTACTTAAATAAAATAAAATTTGTACCTTTCTGTAGCTACGTTACTGATTTACCCTCGTACTCATCTTTGCAGATCCATCATGGTGGTACAAAACTAGAAGTGCTGCTAAAAAAAATCAAGTATTTGGGGGTAGAGATGGACTGTCATATGAGATGGGACGCACATATCGACAACCTAGTTAAAAAAATCGGTTTTTGAGTAGTAAATTTAAAGTATACAAAGAATCATTTGACCCTATACACCTCAAAATCATATATCAGTCTAATGTATAGCAAGAGACATAGACCGGTTTCGTCCCTGTTTGGGCTCTTCATACCTATGAGCCAACAAGCCCACACTAGCATAGGCACTGCCAGTGGAGAATAGCGCGAAGTGCCATCTTTGATCTTTTGACGGTTCTAGACATCCACAACAAGCACCATGGACACATCAAGAAGGCAAGAAACTAGCGAACGAAAACAACTACTCCCCTGCCTAATACCGCAACGGGCGTTGAATCACATCACTCACTTCAGTCCTGCAGGAACCTTTAGTATGACGTATAGCGTGTGTGGGTTTTGTTTCTTTAACGTCGGCCTATTTCCGCGACTATGGCCAATCACCCACGCCAGGGAGCAGTTTCATCATCCTGGAAATTTTGCCGAACCCTTTCCCTTCTGTAATATTTAACGTGCCCAACACCGCATGGACACGGGACCGACGGCTTTACACCCCCTCCGAAAGGCGGAACGTGCAGACATTCAACTTGCTCAGATACAATGCCAGAACCTCGGTTGGTGTTAATGTTACAGTTTGTACTGAAAAAAGTTAAACGAGAACCCTGGGATCGAACCCAGTACCCTTCGGTTCAGAGACACACGTTCTTACCTCTGAACCACCGAAGCTCTTATGACGTATAGCAAACGACATAGATGTGATATAGATACTTTGATTTACGTTTATTAAAAAAAAGTTTGAGAATCTCAGTGTCGTCGTAGATAAAACATGGCAAGTCCTTTTTTATTCGCATAGCCTGTTAGTAAATGTGTGTGATTTTTCTTTAACGTCGGCATATTCCCCGCCAATATAAACAATTGGTGACGCTAGGAAGCAGTTTAAGCTCACCAACCTGAGAATTTTGCCGAACTCCTGTCTTTTGTAAGCAAGATATGGATCTTTCATTTGCCTAACATCGCATGGAACACGGAACCAACGGTCAAGTACTTTCTCCTAAAGGTCTCTCATTATAATGAATAACAGTTCTAGTTTTTAAAGGTAAGATAATTTTCGTTGATTAATTTCAAAGAAAAGTTAAGATTGAAGAATTGGGACATTCAAAAATAAATGTTAATTTAATTATTAACATTTATGACTTAGGTCAATTAACAAAACATTAAGGACGATGCAATAAAAAAATGCAATATTAAAAATCAATCTCTGAATAAAAAATATATAAATTTGATGATATTTCAGAAGAAATAACACATAATATGGGTACTTACAAAAGTGGGAACAGCAGGCTCATCTGTAGATTGTTTTTTAGTATCTAATTGTGCAAATACATGAAAATCATTCGATAAAGATGTTTGAGTTTCTAACTATTCTTCCAGACAAGAAGTCATTCTGGTTACATATTTTTTTCTTGTCTTGTGGATAGATAAAAACCAACAGCCAAGGTCTGTGGTATTTATTTTACTACTAGACAGGCTGACATTGAATATTCTCTAAAAATCAGGTTTCAACTCCCTATACCTACCTACAAAAATTGCCAGACGGTCTTGGTTTTATTAAAAATAAAACCAACCCCACTTGCGTTATTTACAGAACCTGACAGAATATAGATTTTTTTTTAATTTGTGACACTTCACAACTGAATATCGTTCAAACATTAAAATCATACTGGGTTACTAACCTACTTTTTCTATACCTTGATTTAAAAGTTGGCTTAAGATGATAGTAGGTGGTTATAACAAGCATTTACTATCATTTATTTCACTCCCCTTTTAGAAAAAAAAAACTATTTTTATACACTTTTATCGTGTACCTCTCAAACGCAAGTTAAACAAAACTTGTCGAGTTTTAGTGGTTGATTTTTTGAGATGTTTTCTGTGTACACAATATACTTCTATAGGCAACATTTTATTGATACCGTGAGTGTGTGTGTTTTGTGTCTTTAACGTCAGCCTATTTCCGCGACTATAGCCAACCACCGACGCCAGCAAACAGTTTCACCTCACTTTCCTGGAAATGTTGCCGAGCCCCTGCCTTTCTGTGAGGAGGGTACTGGTCTTTAACGTGCCAAACATCGCGTGGAGACGGTTTTACGCGCCCTTCCGAAAGGCGGAACGGGCAGACATTAAACTTGCTCAAATACAATGCCACAACCCCGGTTGATGTTAATTTTACAGTATGTACTGAAAAAGTGAAAGGAGAACACTGGGATCGCACCCAGCACCCTTCGGTTCAGAGGCACACGTTCTTACCACTGAACCACCATTAATTGATACTGAATGGATTACACCATACCGAAATTACAAAAGTCATCGTAAAACTTATTTATTTTAGCTATTTATTTATCCATTCATTTTATCATACATGATTATCGGTGATGCGCCTTCTGGTGAGCACTCGGTTAGGCTTGGTGTCCCTCAGGGATCAATGTTGGCGCCTTTACTTTTTCTTGTATACATAAATGATTTGCCTGATCACTTAAACAACTGTACTGTAATTTTGTATGTAGACGATATGTATGTGGTGATTTCTGAAACAAATTTTGAGGATCTCAAAATTCGAGCATTGGAAGTGGTTGATGCAGAGTAGCCCCCAACAGATCGTACATAGTTTGAGTGGCACTGGTTTGAGTCTCGCATGCTCTGTATCGCTACTGGGAACCATGCTTAAGTGGTGTCTTAACCTGGAGTCAGCATTTGTGTCTAAGAAGCTAAATCCTTCATTTTTGCTTTGGGTTGAATGAAGCTTTATTTTGGTGTAAAAACATTGCTAAATTTATCCCACTCGCTTCTTCAGTCAGTGCTCTTCTATAACATACGCATGAGGGTGTACTTCCGAATTAGAACGCGATTCAAAAAAACTCTGGACGCAGCAAGTGCGTTATGGTAGTGAATTTTCATAAAAATGTTTTTATTGCAAATATGTGTGTTTTCTTTTTAAGAAAGCAGGCATCAATTTTGGTTACCAGTATAGCCTATATAGTAAAAACAATGTGCCATGTTTCATAAAAATAACTGTATTGTGTGAAAATGTACAAAAAATTTCCAAACATGTAAGGCTGGCTCAGAACTGTCACTGATAGAGGGAATCCGTCTGTGTAATTAAAAGAAAACATTGTTTAATCTATTTCAACTGAGTAGATTTTCCTGGTTAACCAACTTATCCAAGCCACTTGCAAAGGGAAGGTACTCACCAAATTTGATCAAAATCGGCCCATTATTTTTTGAGTTATCGGTGTGATACATACATACATATATATATATATATATATATATATATATATATATATATATATATATATATATATATATATATATATATATATATATATATATATATAAATTGAAACCGACCCCGGATATGTGTTTTCGGGGGCCTAATTAGTGCTAATTTGAAGGAATTTTTTCAAAATTCAAAAGTAGAGATCTCCTCATTAGTGAATTTTTTTTAAGAAAATTCACTAAAAGAATTATCGTGTGTGTGTGTGATTTGTTTCTTTAACGTCGGCCTATTTCCGCGACTATGGCCAATCACCAACGCCAGGGTGCAGTTTCACCTCACTATCCTGGAAATTTTGCCGAACGCCTGCCTTTCTGTAAGGAGGGTAGTGATATTTAACGTGCCCAACATCGCATGGACACGGGACCGACGGCTTTACGCCCCCTCCGAAGGGCGGAAAGTGCAGACATTCAACTTGCTCAAATACATGCCAAAACCTCGTGTAATGTTAATGTTACAGTTTGTACTGAAAAAGTGAAAGGATAACCCTGGATTGAACTCAGTATCCTTCGTTTCATAGGCACAAGTTCTTTCCCCTGAACCACCGAGGCATTAAAAAGAATTATTAGACAATCATTTAATATTAAACCAAGGCAGTCCTGTCGATCATACTTTATAGATTAGCACATCTTGAAAGCTGCTTGTATATACATCCATTAAGCTGTAATTTTTGTGACGTTTAATCCCGAACTGTTTAATTCAAACTTTAAATCGGATCAGTATCAGATAAGGGATAGATATGCCGTTGAAATTGCTAGATATCGATCGGCTGGTTAAGAGTAATCGCCACACTAAGGTGCCACAAAATTGTGTAACATTCTGCCCCGTACTTTGAGACAAATATACGAGCCGCGTCGTTTCAGAAATCAGATAAAAATATTTTTGACTGATAATTGCTTCTACTCGCGTCAAGGAATACCTGCTACTTAAAACGAGCTTTTTGTAAATATAAATAAATATGTATTTATAAATAAGTGTATATTAACATGAGTTTTTTTTTTGTATCGTTGATTTTATTGATAAGTTTATATGTAGTTTTAAAATTGTATAAGAACCTCGCTGGTGCAGTGGTAAGAACGTGTGCCTCAGAACCAAAGGGTACCGGGTTCGATCTCAGGGTTCTCCTTTTACTTTTTCAGTAGATAATGTGGCATTAACGCCAACCGAGGTTCTGGCATTGTATTTTAGCAAGTTGAATGGGTGCACGTTCTGCCCTTCGAAGAGGGCGTAAATCTGTCGGTCCCGTGTCCATACGATGTTGGGCACGTTAAAGATCTCTAGTCTCCCTACAGAAAGGCAGGGTTTCGGCAAAATTTCCAGGATAGTGATGTAAAAACTGCTCTCTAGCGCCGGTGATTGGCCGTAGTCGCGGAACTGACGGACGTTAAAAAATCTATAGAAATTTTGTATTTTAAGTTTTAATTGCAGTCTTTTTGTATGTAGTTCTTAACGAGCCTATCTGTTACTGACGACGTAAGTGTCTATCGGAAGGCAATGACAACCACCGAGTATATTTGAAAGTCAAGTTTGTTTCAGCGGTTGGCAAGACTCAGATTGAGTTAGAGTATTCGTTATTATTTTTAATATATGATTACACAAGTGGTAGGTACAAGTAAGATTAGAACTTGTGTTCATACATATTACACACTTTATATTGGTCTACAACTCATAAACACACCGAAGTAACATCAGTTTCACAAATTAATTTAGACTCTTCTATGAAAACCAAATTGATAGTATTAAGCTCAACCTGTTATACTTAAATATAAATTTTAAAAAAATGATTAATTTATTTAGAACACTCGGTGGTATATCTGAATAGGCTAGTAATCTTGCTGTTTCTATTTTAGTACCTTTTGGGTGGTCGAACTCATAAAATTTGTCAACACAACTTCATTGCCTTTTAATGGGATCTTTTCAGTGCACAAGACTTGGCATTTCAACAGCCTGTGAGATGCTGGACCATTGATGACCAAGCTTTTAATTAATTACCTATTGGCATTTTATTAACTGTCGTTAAATGATTGATTTTAATGCATTTACAAATTTCTTAATTTAATGAGTATAATTTCCTGTATTTAACCGATTTATTTTTGCGATAACTGTGTCTAACCTATATTAATCTTTTGTAATGTAAGCAGATTAGTCGATTTTATCAAAGTTCTATTGATATGACTTGGCTTTGATGTAACGTAACCCACCGTTGTTGTTGTTGTTCGCGATTATTTTGGCTGCGGATAATTATCCATTAGCCCATTGTCCGAGTAACGTAACCCACTCTCGATGATGATAGTCACATATCTATAAGTTACAGGAATATTTTTGTTTAAGAAAAAATCATTTGACAATTACTACGAAAGTAACTGATGTAATAGATGTTACTTCTGTAGTTTCTTCTTTATTTGGTCTTTATTATGTTTATTAAGAGTACTTGTTTTCAGTGATGCCATAATTAAGTCTATCTCAGAAAGTTACTGCGTTTTGTAAAAAAATCTCCCAAAAAATGTATAGAAAAAACAAAACGCCTAACTGCTTACACGATTTTAAAGGGGCTCTTCAAATTTTACAATTTAGTTTCAGAAATCGTTTAAAGGAAAAGTTTGAAACGCAGCAAGTGAGTTAGGGTAATGAATTTTCATAAGAATACTAGAATTCAACCCCACCAAATCTCAGTCTTGCTTTCTTTCTCATAAAAGATACACCAGCTCTAGACCCATCACAATGAAAAACCAAGTTATTCAAAGTAATGGGTCCTTTTCACTTGTTGGCATTTCTGTGGATCGAAATCTAAATTGGCACCAACATGTCACATCAATTGCAGAAGCGGCTGCTAAGAAATTAGGTTTCCTCTTCCGGGCTCGCAAATACTTTTCACCAGCTAATCTCTATACCTTATATACTTCACAAATAAGGCCAAACCTCGAATACTGCTCCCACATCTGGGGTGCTGCTGCCGCTTCTACACTTGCTATCCTGGACTCCATTCAGAAGAGAGCTATACGTCTCATTGGTGACCCTACCCTCACCCAAAGGCTGCCATCCCTTGCCAACCAACGTGCCGTTGGTGACCTCTCTCTCTTTTATAGATATCTGCACGGTCACTGGTCAGAGGAGCTTTCTTCCATAGTTCCTCCACCTGCTGCCCCCAACACACTACCAGGGGAACAGAGCGAATGCACCCTTTTACTGTCCAGGTCACCAGACATAGAACATCTTGTTATGCCCGCTCTTTTGTCCCGAGAACTTCCAAGTTGGAATTCCTTGCCGCCGCATGTTTTTCCTTCTCCTCCAAACCTCCAAACCTTCAAGTCCAGAATTAACAAGTTGCCTCTTTCCTCCTTGTCGACACCCACGGTACGATAGTATTTAGGCTGTAAGCCCTCGTGGTGTGTTGTTGAAATAAAAAAAATAAAAATAGATAATATATTAGTTATTCAGCCTTGCAATAAAATTCATAAAAAATTACTTTATTTAGTTAGGAACAGTAAAAAATAAGGTAAAGAAGGGCAAACAAAAACACGATCTCTAATATAAATATTTATACAATAATTTGGATACAAAACCTAAACAAAGCAAATGATAAACAGGAAATATACTTAATAAAAAATACACTAGAAAGCTGCACATAAAAAAATTCTTGTGGTTCATGCATTGAGGGTGATTGTATGCATGCAGGAGAGAAAGAAGAATCCTCAGGACGAAGAAGGTTTCTGTCCCCTCACCCAAAAACACAGGGGGTTCCCCTTCCTCTCGTGCATGCATTCAACCGCCTTCAAGGCATAAAACACAAGAAAAATTTCTTGGTAGTAACCCCCAAGAAAGTTACGGGACCTGGGGCGAATATGGGTGTTGTGCGGGGTAGACAGGGTTTAAACGATGTATTGCTGCAAAATGTCAAAAACCCAAAAGTCCGACTAAGTGTTTTTTAGCACTTTTCGCTCATTTTTTCTCTCCGCCCAGCACCCATATTCATTCTTGGTCGCTTGACTTTCTTGGGGGTTGTTTGTAACAAATTTGTCTTGTAGCCTGTGCATCCAAGGGGGGTTCTAAGCATGTCTCTTACGTAGATTCAAGAACGCACCGCTATGTCATAAGTGCGCTGCGCGCCACCCCAGACCCAACTATCGAGCCCAAAACTTTCAAATAAGTTTCCCAAATAATCAAATCATTATGATGGGATATGATGGAATCTCCAACGTAGCCCTGAAAAACCTCCCCCGCAAAGCCGTGGTATTCCTAGTTACGATTATGAATGCCATGCTGCGATTTCAACACTTTCCTTCCATGTGGACACTTGCCGACATTATCAACATCCCGAAACCCAGCAAAGATCCGCTGTTCCCTCAGAAATACAGGCCTATTAGCCTACTACCAGTCATCGGCAAAATCGCCGAAAACTGATTCAGAAAAGGCTAGGTTCATTCACCTCAGAAAATCATATCCTCCCGGATGAGCAATTCGGTGTGAGACACCAGCAGTCCACCACAGACCAAGTCATTCGTGTGGTGGAAAACATCACCGAAGGATTTAATAAAATCAAGTCAACTGGTGCAATATTTCTTGACATTGCTCAAGCCTTCGATAGGGTTTGGCATGCGGACCTCCTAAATAAACTTCTATCATTTAATTATCTTCTCCATCTGATTCTGCTAATCAGGTCATGCCTGCAACAGAGGAAGTACCAGGTCAAACATCTGGGAGCCAGATCTAGAACTAACTCAGCCACGGCTGGTCTCCCGCAGGGTTCTGCTATGTCCCCTCTGCTGTACAATATATTTGTCGCAGATATTCCGACAGCGCCCCTAAACGTGACATACGCACTGTACGCAGACGACACTACCATCCTCAGCAGCTCTACACAGCCGAGGATAATAACCGAACGACTTCAGACCGCCGTAATCGAGCTACAAGGCTGGTATAGGAAATCCCTTCTAGCCATAAACACCGATAAATGTTCAGCTGTCCTATTTTCCAAGAGGAGACACACACCTCACGAACACGTATCATTAGACAACCGTCTAATTCCCTGGCAAGCCGCCAAATACCTCGGGGTTTTCCTCGACAAACACTAAACATGGCGCCCCCATATCCAAGACGCCCGACGAAAAGCCTCGATGTTCATCTCGAAGCTGTTCCCACGTCTAAATAGAAATTCCAAATTGTCCGTAAACAATAAATTGCTCATGTACAAAGTCATCATCCGGCTAGCCTTGAGGATCCCCTGCATGGGCCGGCCGCGGTGGCAACACGCATCAAGACCCTTCAAATCGTCCAGAATAAAATTCTGAGAATGGTTACCGGAGCGCCATGGTTTGTCAGAAACAGTCAGATTCATTCTGATCTGGAAATGCCTTCGATACTTGAGTTTATAACTCAACTATCCACAACTCAGTTCGCAAAAGCCAGTTCTCACCCAAATGCTCTTCTCCGTAGCGCCACCGCCTACGATGAGCAACTTCTACATAAGCATAACCGTCCAAAGCTTATACTTACCCGCTCACGCCGCCGCGGCAAAAACATAATGGAAACATTCAAACCCAAAACGACATTGTGTGTAATCTTTCCGACGGAGGTATGGACTAAGGTCCGGTACTCCTAGGGAGGGAGTTTTAGTGAGTACGAGCCTCACAGTACCTCGATATTCCACGCACTAGAGTGTCGTGAATGAGCTCTGCTTGAGGCATTTCTCCCTCCTATATCAAAAAAAGTAGATTCAACAACCACCGTAGTGGTGAATATTTTCTGTGCAAATAGACATACAACATAGTGGCATATTTCCTGCAAATATAAATAAACGAATCTATTTATGCTAAATTTGACTTTTGAAAATTATAAGTGGTAAAAATGAATTTTTGAACATTGAGACGAAATATTGTAAGGCTACCTGTACTGCTTTATATCTGTTGCTAATTTTGCTACCGCGATAACTCCATTCTGGGCAAATATTCATTACACTTTACTACCCTAACGCACCTTCTGCGGCGTCAGGACTTAAAATTATAGCCAAACTAATATGTTGCTGAAATTTACGACTCCTAACTAACGTCACAGTAATATTATTAGAGTAACTGTAGTAACAAGGTCCAGTAACGATGTGAGACTGGAAAGATTGGTGATGCGAGTAAACAGCGATGTCTTGTTACGCTCCATCTATAATAATAAAAGTCATAGTTGGCTGGTAACTAGCGTCTTGCTGGCTTTGAAATTTAAGATCGGTTTCTTAGCGGTTTATAAAAAGCTTGTCATGTACCTGGACAATATGAGGGAGCTAGAAGTTATGTTTAAGGTGTCTACACACACTTAACCCATAGACGTATGCAATGAGTTGGGAAAGGTAAATCAAATAATAAATTTAAAAAAACAAGAACAGATGAAATGACACCCTGTATGAACCATGTGATAAGTCCTGGCCAAGGTAAGGAAAGACAATTAACAGTTATAAAATAATTCAGGAAAAGGACAGAAATAATATTATAAGTAAACTATTAATTTTATAAATATTTCTTGGTAGGTTATTTTCTGTTCTATCTCAAATTATTCATTAAACATCTATCAAAACAGTCCTTTTCCATCAACTCTACTCCTACGTTGTACCACACCCACCAAAAAAAAATTGCACTATACAGACTGACATAATTCTTGTTTCTTAATAATTTTTGGAAATTTTGTTTTTATTTATTCAGTGGCCAACTGCTTTTTACAAGAATTTGCTAAAATAAATTATTTTTAAATTATTACAGAATTATATAAAAAACAGAACTTCCTACCCTTCTGAAGTAAAGCATGTTGAACTAAAAAAAGTCTTAGTGCAGCAAGTGCGTGAAAGTGAATTTAAAAAAAACTACTTTTAATGGCAAATAAGTCTCTTTAATGGGAGGAGGCATCAATTTGGTTACCCGTATAACCTATATAATATAAACAATGTACTATATTTTATCAAAAAACTTATTGTTTGAAAATCTAAAAACATTTCCGAAAAAAAAAACTTTAACTGTTTCCGAGAAAACTGCTTTCCTAGTCAACGAACCTTAGGTTAATAGCAAACTGAGTTATTCAAATTTGAAGCATTTAATGAAAATTCGCTACCAAAACGCACTTACTGAGTCTAGATCTTTTTCTTACAAACATTCATCATATTTCGATGAAAGTTGCAATAATATAACGGATATTCGAAAGCAAATTGTAGGTATCACCAGCCACTTATGGGCCACCTGTGATTGTCAAAATAATTTTATAAGATGCTGCTTAAGACACCTATAATTAACGTATACAAATTTTTCTCGTATCTTGTATAATTACAATTATATTGAGCTTTACCGTAGAAATGCGTCACCCTGTATATATGTTAACAGAGAAAAACTGAAACTAAACTAGAATGTGGGGTCTAGGGGGACTATTTTGCATTTATTTGAAGGAATCTTTTTAATTTTCCTGGCTAACAAACTTATCCAAGCCACTTGCAAGGGAAGGTACTTACCAAATTTGATCAAAATCGGCCCGTATTTTTTTAAGTTATCGGTGTGATTCGGGGCCTAGTTAACGCTCATTTGATGAAATTTTTAAAAATGTCAAAAGTCGCGATTATCTTATTGGTGAATTATTTAAAGAAAATTCACTAACAAAAACTTTGAGCTCAGACACAGTGTTAAGCTTTGTGTGTAATTTTAAGCGTTTCGCTTTATATAATCCCGGAAGGTAAAAAAAAAATTGTATTGGAGATAAATGTATGCCAAAACCTACAGATAGCTCACTTTTTATGTTTACAGATAAGTAATATTTTGTAGAAAACTGTAAAAAAGCCCCAGATATAGGGCCCGTGGGCCAGCTTTCCAGAGACCATGCACCCAGTTACACAGGCCGTCTAGCCGGGGTGACTCGCGAAACGGGCTATCACGAGCCTAGGATCCACCGGCACAGCATATGTCTTCTTATGCTGTGCCACCGGTGTGTCGGTAAAGTTGTTCATCCTTAAAGGAATTAAAAAAACTCGACGTATCGCTAGCAAGTTAGCAGTGTAGCTAATCTTTTCAGAGATCGCCGTAGATTTAATACTAAACTGACTAGTTTGAGGGATAGGGAACAAATCTAGATGATAGACACTTTGTGCAAGATCCCTAAGTCGTCTAATCACGGTTATAAACAAACAAAAAAGCTATAGGCTCGAGAATGGCAATCGACGGATCATCTATCCGGGTCTAAATTATTACGTAAATAAATGGGATGGCGATTAATTAAAGAAAAGTCTACATTATGTATCAACTATTCTATACTAAATAATGGAATGAGTAGTGCCGTTATTATAATCTTGATACAATAAAAGTTTATAAGAATCACACTGTAGTGTTACCATATGACAGCTGTTTTGATAATGTAGTTTTAGTGAATTTTTATTTAAATAAAATCACTAATAGAGAGGTATCGATGGTGAGACTTTGCAAAAATTTTTTCAAATGAGCGCGAACTAGGACCCCTAGAACCCATATCCGAGTTCAGTTTTAATTTTTATATGTTTATATATTTATATATATATATATATATATATATATATATATATATATATATATATATATATATATATATATATATATATATATATATATATATATATATATATATATATATATATATATATATATCCAACCGATAACTCAAAAAATAATTAACCGATTTCAATAAAACTCGGCAAGTGCCTTTCTTTTATTAATAGCTTGGACGAGTTCGTTAGCCAGGAAATTCGGACAATGTTTTCCGCGAAAATTTCGAGTTTTCTTTCGAAAAAAATTTTTTTCTCCGAAAATTACAAAGCTATTTTAATGGAATGTGGTGGATACGTTGACTTGAAAAAGGCCTTAATACACACCAAAATTCAACTTTATAAGTGTATAGAAAATCGAGTTTTCCAAATTTTGAGGTTTTTTTTTCGAAAAAAAAATTTTCTCCGAAAATTACAAAGCTGTTTTAATGACATTTGGCGGACATGTTTGCTTGGGAAAGGCCTCACTAATTACCAAAATTCAACTTTCTAAGTTTATCGAAAATTGAGATCCAAGTTTGAAGGTTTTAATAAAAATTCTCCACCATAACGCACTTGCTGCGTCCCAAACTTTTTTTTAAATACAAAAGTAAATAGCTATCCCTAAAAAAGCTGTCATTAACAAAACAACTGTTATTAATACAATATAGATCTCATTATTATATGTTCAATTTACGGTTAGTTGTATATGATCAAATATAAGATTTTATGTAATATTCCTTGGTTAGGACGACCCCTTTCTGACCCCCTTGGTACCGCTTATGTGTTCAGTACTTAATATTTAGCACTGGTCAGTTACGTGGGCGACATGTTCATCGCAGAACATTTAACTGTGATCCAAGCTGTATTTACACCTCTGATTATATGAATTATAAATGTACATACGCAAGAACGAGACGAGCGTGAAATATTTTGACACGTTTCTAGATGACATGGAATTCAATTTAGAATAAAATTATAAAAATAAAACTTACATAAATTAATCTGTCTTTTAGATACCGGCATTCTAGTTGTATGTATTGTACTAACCTCCTTATTCATTGAGAACAAAACGTCTATGTCTAACAATACAAGTTTAAAAATTCTTAATGTATCACCTGTATATAAATACTTTGACAAAATTTGTGAAAATAATTTTTAATGAAAATTTGTTACCATAAGGCACTCACTGAGCCCGAGGTACTTTTATTATGTATTTTTTAATTCTATTGGTTTCTACCTACCAATACAAAAAACACGAGATGAAATCTCGATCTTAACTGTCACAAAAACATGTTTTCAAAGCTGAGAAGAGCATATAAAATTAAATGGTCAATTAGGCGGAGAAGTGTTCATCATTGTATAACAAACATCAATACTGACAGAGGCCAAAGGCTAGTTTGTTATATCAATATTGGTCGAGAGTAAGACCAGGTGTGCTTACATAAGAATCTAGACAATTATGCCCCTAAAGCGTCGTCTATAATATAAATAGCCGCCGAGTTTAGCTCTTACTTACCAAGAGCTTTGAAGTTTGTAGTAACGGGCGACACCTTGCAGTTAGTCGCTGAACTAAAGCAATATAAGTCTAGCTTTAATAACGAATTTTCATTAAGAAAAAGTCCATTATAGAAAGATATTACGGTTATCGATACATTTCTCTCCATGAGCACAAAATAACCAATCCTAATTAAATTACAGTCTAAAGGCGATGCGGTGCTTTTTAGTCCATAACTTCCGCACGTCGTTTTCCTCTTGGTATACCTCTTTTTCCAAGGATGTGTCCTTTGAATAAGGTTGTCAGAAAGCTATACTCAAAATATGCCCAAGAAATGTTACCTTCCCCTTATCAAGTTACTTTGTTTGAGAAACCCCACCGATCAGCTACTGTTTATATTGGGTAACATTCTACCTGTACTTAATCACTTTGGTAGATTCCAATTTTAGTAGGTTGTTGGTTCTAGTTTATACTTCAGTCTTTTTTAATCCAAAATAAAGTATCTTTAGTACATGTACATTTATTTTTCGTCTAAGTACTGTCGGACAATTAGTAGTAGATATACACTTTGCTGGTTAGTTTCATTACCTAATTGCCAAAGATGTATTTTTAACTATTCATAAGTACCCTTGCAGAATGAAAGACTGGGAATTCTCTGCACAATATACGTACATTACGTAGACATATTACTGGAGAAAACGGCATATGAGCCTACCTTCCGCCGCAGTTTCTCACAGTTTATTTACAAGTCCGACGCAGTCCGTTCTATCACTTCATTCTAAAGTTCAAAAAGAGTTCATGCTACAGTTTACTGCAGTCAAGGGCGGTGTTATGGTGAGTCCTACTTTCTACAGTGCTTTCGTGAAACCGAACGTTTCAAAGCGTACATTTTGCGTTTAATAAAGAACATTTATTTCTTAAGTACCATGCTAATAAATAATCAGATTCGTGATAACGCTAACAACGAGCAAGAAAGGCACAATTTTTCCCCTTAGGGCTCGTCCGCGTCTTTGCCGCCCCGACAGCACCGCAGCCTTTGGCTTCTTGTGCATGCCCTTTGTCTTTTCTACTCCAGACATTCCAAAATCACTGTGCCTTGAACTAGTCTGCACAGCAATCGGCAGGGTGAAGTTTTATATTGCTCTGTCTCTGGTCTAGGCTGTCCGTAGATCAGTTGTATTTTGCGGTCCAGAGCTTTACACTCGCACAAGATGTGTTGCGCTGATTCCTTCCCCTCGCCGCAGAGTCTACATGCCAGGTCCCCCTCGAACTTCCCCATTTTATGCAGGTGTTTCTTGGCAGCCATGTGTCCCGTCAAGAAACCGGTTATGTTCCTGAGCTCTCCTCTGCTAAGATTAGGAGCTCCACAGCTCTCCTTGGACTGGGTTGTCCAATTAATGACTTCCCCTGTTTGAGCCCTGGACAATCTGCCCAGTATGTCTTATGCTGTTCCCTGACTTAATGGTTCCCCTGGCCGTGCCTTTCGATACGCCCAGGAGCGGTTCTGGTCTCATAAATCGTTCTGCTGATCCTCTCTTCGCGACACTGTCAGCCTCTTCATTGCCTTTGATCCCCGAGTGATCCGGCACCCAGATGAGGGTGACCACATTCTGTATAGCCAGGTCGCTCATCTCGTCTCTGTATCCACTTACCAGCCTGGATTTTACCCGTGGGCTACTTAGGGCCTTAAGGGCTGCCTGGCTGTCTGTGGCTATGAGGATCCGCTTGTCCGCTTGTTGGTGTAGCCCCTCCTATTGTTCTCTCGCACGCAGTGCAAGATGGCATACATTTCGGCCTGAAAGACCGTTGCATGAGCTCAGAGGGAAATACTGTGACTTACCCTTGGTCCATCCGAATAAACGCCTGCCCCCGTCCCACGCTCCCCGCCGGATCCATCTTTGAACCAGACGAGCGCGTTCCGTGGTAGGCCCGGCGTCTCCCCCGGCATGCCTCGCGGTCGGGGATTACCACTGTAAACTTGTGATCCCCGCAAATTTGCAGGCTCGCGAAGTTTGACCTCATTTTAAGCATGGGCTCCTTCACGATCTCCTGAATTTTGCAGTGGTCCCTGCAGCCTGAGTTAGTCTTCAGCTTCAGTCTATCATTGTAAGCTAGTCTGTATATTCCTAACCTGACCTCCCCCATGATAAGTAGGTTCAGGGAGGGGGGAGGGGGGGGTGGCTGCAGATCCAGCAACATCTCCATGGCGGCTGTTGAGGTTGAAGTCATGGCCCCCGTGATCCCTAGTCAAGCCATCCTTTGGAGCTTGGCTATATAAGGTACCATTCCTAATTAAACAATTTTATGTACAGTTTCCAACTGGTATGCTGTAACGTCTACTCGTATAAAAAGTGTAAATAAAAACTTAAAATAAATAAAGTGGTATAGTTTTAGAACTCCTTGAAATCCAGCGCAAGTAAATGGTGCTTAGAAAAATCTTCATTGCTTGTTATCAATAATAATTATCACGCAAGTGCTCTCTGCTCGCAAAGATTATGGAATGAAACGAAAACAAGCTATTTCTGCCCGATTCAGTCAGCATCTTTTTTAACTCACTCTTGAAACACATTTATTTCGTCTTTCTATCGGTATATCTTGGCTGACATTTTTCTCCATATCCACATTTCAGAAGCTTTTGTTCTCTCAATATCCTGCTTATTTAAATTCCAACTTTCCGCCCCATACATTATAACCTCCATACGTATGACTTGCTGATTCAGCTTCGTGGGTGCAAGTTGAAACGTGTATTACAGAGAAGAGTATTTTGTTTGTTGAATGCTTGCTTTGCTATCGCCATCCTACTTCTTACTTCTTTGGTTCATGTACCGTAATAATGTGTTCCCATTTGTCTAAATTTTTGGCCGTTTGTCTTTATATCCATACTTAAAAACAAAAAAAGACAAAACATAACAGGAGTACTAAGTGAGTGGTGAACGTGTCGCCACCTAGTACTATGTTGTCACGTCCGCTCCAAATAACACAGAGTGTTAAAAATAGAGACAGTATACAACTAACTAACAATTTAAAAAATTGTTGGTGCATTTTTGCTACAATTAGTATGCCGTACTGAAGAGCTCTAATGAGAGCGAAACCGGTCTGCGGTTCTAATTGTTGCGAGAATACATCTAGTCTTACATACTTTGTCCCTATATTGGGGTAGAAATGGGCCAGGGCTAACAATTTTTTAAATTGTTAGTTAGTTGTATACTGTCTCTATTTTTAACACTCTGTGTTATTTGGAGCGGGCGTGACAACATAGTACTTGGTTCCGAATTAGGTGGAGACACGTTCATTACTCACTTAGTGTTTTAAGACTGGCTATACTACAGCCGTGTTATTTTTGGTGCATTTTTGCTACAATTAGTATGCCGTACTGAAGAGCTCTAATGAGAGCGAAACCGGTCTACGGTTCTAATTGTTGCGAGAATGCATCTAGTCTTACATGACAGGAGTAAATGAAACAAATCATTTGGCTGGTGGAAATTTGTTTACCGGGTTTGGAACGAAGAAAAAGGAGAAAACTGAGCAAAAAAAAGATACACTGACCGAAAGACGAAAATACTGAGCTAGGAATAGCGAAAGAAGAATGATGTTTATTGAAAGACATTGAGAAGTCAAAATTTTTGGACAAACTGTGAGACTACGACCAAACAAACCGTCTGTCAACAAACTTTTATACGTGTAAATATTTTTAAATCTCTTCTGGTTAACGCTGCTGAACAGATAAAGAGTTTGGACGCAGAAGTGCGTTATGGTAGTGAATTTTCATAAAAACATTTTTAATGGCAAATATGTATGTCTTTTCTAATAAAAGGCATGACATTTGATATAACCTATATAGTAGAAAGAATGTACCATATTTCATCGAAAACTGTTTTGTTTGAAAATGTAACGAACTCATCCAAGCCACTTGCAAAAGGAAGGTACTTACCAGATTTGATCACAATCGGCCTATTATTTATTGAGTTATTGGTGTGACATAACTATATATATATATATATATATATATATATATATATATATATATATATATATATATATATATATATATATATATATATATATATATATATATATATATATATATATATATAAGATATACAAGTAGGTATAGATGGAGAGTTCTGAAACCTCCACTTCCTCCACTCGGCCACAGCGCCGGATCGACATCACTGGACGGAGAGCCAATAGGGGGCAAACCTGAGATGACGTAATCCAAGATGGCCAACAAAGCCACTCTAGGATATATATATATATATATATATATATATATATATATATATATATATATATATATATATATATATATATATATATATATATATATATATATATACATAACAATTCAAACTAGTTTGCGCTCATTTCACAAATTTTGTTAAAAATCAAAAGTCAAGATCACCTCATTAGTGCATTTTTTTAGGAAAATTAACTAACCGGTTGCAAGGTAAACATATTGGCTGGAATTTTCAGTTGCTTCAAAGATAGTTTATTTTGTTTGTGACAATTTTAAGTAATATCTAACGTATTGTTGTTGCCATTTTTTTTAAATTTTAAGTGAGCTGAATAAGCTGTTGTTGGAATTTAAAATCTTATTGTAAGTTAACTTCATTACTGGTAATGATAATTTTGAGTATTTTCGGTAACATTAAAAGATCACATTCAACCATCGAATTAAATTTGACACGTTAGGCTGGTAAAAGCGCCTACTTAGGCCTGTATTTTGACAGCTCTATAACATGTCAAGCATACATAAATACAAATGTTAATGCAGAAGGAAACAAACGATTACTTAAAAGGCCGGCAAAGCGTTTTATTCAGTAAGGAGCTTGATAATGTTTACGCTTGACCGCACACCCTGCGCTGTGAGAGTGGACATGGTCACAACGGAACACCCCAGGGCTTAACCTATGGATTAAAATTCACCTGAGCTGAATTACAAATGACTCATCAATTATGCTGTCCCCTTGTATCTGTGAACAAAGTTGTGGATGCTAATTTTTAATTAAACTACAGACTCTGCTACTTTGTGCTGATTTTTTAAATTTTAGTTATACACCGACCTTTAGCGACTTTACTAAATTACCTATAATAACGTCGACCTAGTTAGATTTGACAACACTAATTGGAAATTAAGAAATTATGGGAATCTGAAGAATAAAAAAGACATTTTTTTTATCAAAGAAAAAACCTGACTGCAAACGGAAAGTCACTCGTACTTTTATAGTGAGCTATGTACTGTATTTTTTGTTTCATATTGCACAAAAATTTGGTATAAATATATGATTTAACAAGATATGAAGTTGTCGCATTATGAAGTTGATTTCAAAAGATTTGGAAACGTGGACATGTGGAATCATCCCTCTAGATTTCCCGATTTGACGCCGAGGAACGAATTTTTCATGACTTAACAATATCAGACTGTTTCCGGAGAACTATTTATGACGTTTTTTATACCCTTAAGCGTTAAATTTTGGGAAATTCATTTATTGTAGAGGTAACTGAAACAAAAAAAAATATTTTTCGCATATAAGCTTTTACCCTTGAATTATGAGAAATGTTTGTATATATTGCAGACTGCTTATGCTAAGTTCCAAGTAAATTAACCAAAAAAATTTTTCCCATTAACCCTTTTACACCCTCTTTAAAACGCCTCATCCCACTAGAGGGTGCATTTTGAGACATTCATTTGTTGTAGAGAATTAAATCCGACCAAAAAATTTGTTTCTCTATATTAACTTTTACAGCCCCCCTTTATCCCCTGAGGGGTTGATAATCGAAAAATCGTGTGTATGTATTGTCGAGTATGTTGCTTTTTTAAGTGAATTTGACGAAAAAAAGATTTTGCCCATTTATGCAGACAAAACTTCAAGTAAATCCGATTAAAAAAATATTTTATTCATTTATAATTTTACACCCGTTTGATCGTTTTACGCCACGGGTTGAATTTTGAAAAACTTATTTATTGTAGAGAGTAAATCCGACCGAAAAAATATTTTCCCACAAAGACTTTTACACCGCCTTTTTACCCTATAAGGGTTACAAAAAATCGTATGTATATATTGTCGAATATTTATGCTGCGTCAAAAAAATACCACCAAAATTGGCTTTCGTCATTTAAACTTTTACTCCTCTTTTACCCATACATATGTAATGTGAGCATTTATGCTAAGTTTCCAGTTAATCCGCCTAAAAAATATTTTTCCCTCATAAAGTTTTACATCCCTTAACCCCCCTAGGGGTTGAATTTTGGGAAATTTTTATTGATTGTAGAAAAGTAACCCGCCTAAAAACTGTTTTTCCACAGAAACTTTTACACCTCCTTTTACCTTCTTAGGGGTTAAATTTCGAATAATCGTTTTTGGATATCTTTCAAGTAAATCTGAGAAAAAAGTTGTTTCCATTTAAAGTTTCACACCCTATTTTACACCCTTAAAGACTTAATTTTGGGACACGCTGAAGTACATGTTTTGATAATATGTATTGAAGAGTATTCTTCTAAATTTCAAGTAAATTCGGATAACAATTTTTTTCTGATAAACTTTTACACCTCTATTTGCACCTTAGCGACTGAATTTTGTAAGATACTCGTTTGGTCTTGTAGGGCATGTAATCTAAGTTTCAAGTAAATCCGAAAAACCAAATATTTTTCTTACAAAAACCTTTGCACCCCCTTTTACCCCTCTTAGGGGTTAAATAAAAAACGATCATCACCTCCACTAATCGTGTGGAAGTCAAAAGAACATTCACACAAAAAATTGGCGTCGATACCTACGATGTAGATTACGTAGATTCCAAACATCCGACTATTTTACAATATTGATTAAATTTTGTGATATAAATGTGGTTAGCTATATAAAAGCGATACAAAATTATCGTAAATGTAATGACTAGGTACATGCACAAATTTTAAAATTAGGACTCCTTCCTATATACATTTCATATGTATGTAGTACGTAGTACATATAGGGTATAGGTATTTCTCAGAATATCTAGCTTTACTGGATTTATACCTGGATAAGTCTAACTACCGAACCCATTTATATTATTTTATAAGAAAATGAATACATTGCATTAGCCTGTGGGAAAATGTAAATTTGAACCTGTTACCATTAGATTTTTATGACGTATACAAATCCTACGGTGATTTTCCTGTTCTAAAAATAACGACTGACCCTTATTTACACTATAACCACATATCTGTTGTTGGATATGACGGATTTTTCTTGCCGTATTATTGACGACAAAGGGAGTGCATTACATCATCGATTACGTAACGTTTGGTCGGCAACTGATTGTAAGAAATACATTTTCCTTCAAAAATAGAGTAGATAATTTAAGATCTTATAGGTATAACATCATCGATTACGTAATGTTTTGCCGGCAACTGATTTGAAGGAATACATTTCACTTCAGCAACATAATAGAGAATGTAATAAGGTCTTATAGGTATAAAATGTGACGAAATTATTCCTAGGTATTGCCAATTCAGAAATCACATTTAAATTCAGTCATTCAATCTCATTAATTCTAAAATCAGCAGAAATAATTAACGCCGGATTCACAAAATGAAAGAATAGGGTTCGAATTTATTGATTAGTTACAAATTTATGTGATATTTATTAGATATTTATTAGATTGTTGCTTTTGACTTTAAACTAATCATTGAAAAACTTTTGACAAACAACTTTTAGGAATATTTAGTTTTAGAAAACGATTGTCACTTTGAGTGTTGTTGTTGTGCGCTCATTTCGGGAACAATAAACGGTTGACTTTTTGGGCAAAATCATGTTTTCTCGCGTTGGTGTGCTATTTAAACTGTCAAGTAGGTACAATTTGTAGAACACCATTCATCACAATGAAGTTTTCAGACCTGGCAATGGTTTTGCTAACAAAGTTAGCGTCATCAGATGTATGAATTAACTGCCAATTCATTCCTCTGATGACCCTAACTTTGTTAGCGAAACGATTGTCAGGTCTGAAAACTATTGTGATGAATCGGTTCTCCAAATTATGTTTATTATTGCTCATCACAGGTTCCTTCTTCATTCATCTATTCAGGCTTTCATACTCCGAAATAATTGATTGGATTGTTTTACTTCCGCATCGTCACGTGTTTTGACAAAAATTTCAAAATTTTTTCGCTCAAACGCAGTAAAAAGTGTCAAAACCTATAGAAAACATGATTTGGGAAACAATTTTCTTTTATCTGTCGGTCTGTATGTCTGTCTGTAGCCACGATAACTTTAGAACGAATTGAGACATCGTCTTCAAATTTGGTATACAGTTAGCACCCGACAAACGAATGGTTCGGATTGTTTTTGGATAAAATCGCTCCTGGGGAAGGGGATGAATTGGGGATGATTTTGTGAAAATTGACTTTTTTGCGGCAAAACTCGAGTAATATAACCCTTTATTTACTAGAAAACTTTTTATTTCATCAAACATGTGGTATTCTGTGCTGGAATTAAATTAGGGGTGGAATGTGTGGGGGTGTAATATCGAAATCTCGAACTTTTTTTATGCTAAAGCGGCCTAAAATGTCCCAAAACATATAGAAAACTTGATTTTGGGCCAGAATTTCTGGCACAACAATTTTTTTGTCTGTCGGTCGGTCAGTGTGTCCAGTTAACACCCGACAAAGCAACGCCTCGCATATTTTTGGGTAAGATCGCTTCAGGGGGTAGGGGATAAATGTTGAAAATGGTGAAAATTTGCATTCTTTGGTTAAAACTCGAGTAATGTAACGTTTCAGAAGTTTACGGGTGAAGGAATACGAATCTTTTCTTTGTGGTCTAGTCATGGACCCTGAATTAATTCCATGAGAATGTCTTTCTGAAGAGAGTAAATTATCGCAGCTACGTGGAAGTAGCAACCAGCTTTGCGTTTTACTGCAATTACGTTATTATTTTTTAAATAATTCTGTTGCTGTAGTGATTTCAGTTTTTTTTTCTTTAACGCCGGCCTATTTTCGCGACTATGGCCAATCACCGACGACAGGGAGCAGTTTCACCTCACTATCCTGGAAATTTTGCCGAACCCCTGCCTTTCTGTAAGGAGGGTAGGGATTTTTAACGTGCCCAACATCGCATGGACACGGTACCGACGGCTTTACGCCCCTCCGAAGGACGGAACGTGCAGACATTCAACTTGCTCAAATACAATGCCAGAACCTCGGTTGATGTTAATGTTACAGTTTGTACTGAAAAATTGAAAGGAGAAACCTGGGATCGAACCCAGTACCCTTCGGTTCAGAGGCACACGTTCTTACCCCTGAACCACCGAGGTTTCTGATTTCAGTTTTTATACTGTTGTTCTTGTTGGTTCATTATATCCAAATTTTGAGATTATAAATTTTAATAAAAATATATATTTAACTCAGTGTTTCTAATCGATAATAAAATCGCCATCTTTATTAATTGTTGTTGCCCCTCCTTGGTTAATCCATTCCATGTTTTTTTTTCTGCAACCAGTTTCGCTTTTTAAGCCATATTTATTTTATTTTCAAAGATTTTTTTGATTAAAATAAATAAATAATAATATATCTGGTAACTGATTTTTATTTATAGCTGTATGGGCGCATACGAATAAATTCAAAAAGCCAGAAAAGTCTTTACACGCCTATTTAAGATCATTAACGTTTATTGGAATATAGGACAAGAAAATTATTGATCGATTAAAATTGGTTAAAGACTGTGCTTCTATTAAACGTGCGTTATTTTTTTGTGATGTTTACAAATGCGTCTGTTATGTGTTTGTTGAAACTCAGACAGGTCTAGCTTTCTAAAACTTAATAACTCGTACAAAATGGATTATTCTCGTAAATAATATTTGATGTGCAGTGTTCAACAGAAAGAAAGAGGATTGAAATTTTTAGATAGTTTCAAGAAAAGTTTTTTAGTTTCTAATGAAAAACACACATTTTGCTTTTAACAAAGTTGTGAGGACGATTATCCTTGAAATGTCAACTTTCTTTAGTAAGCTAATTCTTTTATATAGGTTATTTTCTATTCAAATTAAAATGGAATTAATAATTGATATAAAATTCATTCACAAAATGACAATTTTCTTATGCTGATAAGCAGACCGAATAGTCGAGTTATCCGGGCGAGTGACCTGTAGAGTACGAAGTATAAGATCACGGGTTCGATTCCCGTATTCCGGAAGTCGTTTTTTCCCTGGAAAGTGTAACAACCGACTTCTGATGAGTTACCTGGTGATGTTCTTTTCTCGTGTTTGCAAGCTTTCTTGCCAAAATCAAGACTTAAAGGTGCGAAGTTTGTCTACTGTGGTGCTATTTATTTATGTAAAGCAGACAAATACCGGTTTCGTCCTTCTTAGGACTCTGCAATATGCCATACCTGCGCCCCAGCATTGCCATAATATGCAATGAAGAATAGCCCAAAAACGACAATTAATGAATCAATGACCAAAAACTGCATTCAAGCTTGCAAAACATATCGAACGTCCCCAAAAACTTCTACTGCAGATTATTGTTGTGTTATTGGGAGATTTTTTTAAAATTATGAGCTTTTACACATTATAAGTTGACACGTATTGCTATCATAATGTCTCCTACAAATTTTTGTATAATAACAAGAAAACTAAAACCCCTTACTTGCAAATTTATTGACTTCTAGATACAGGGTTACACAATGCACTGTTTTACCGTGCCCATTCTCTTCTAAATAAGAGATTCTGGCGTGTGCCGATAATAAATAAAACTAAATGGGGTCCTAAATTTAAATAGACAAGCGAGGACTTCTTACAGCATGTTAATACGTTGAGCTTCTTCTTTTAAATAGCCTGTTTATGACAAGACACGAGTGGCTACCTGCATATCAAGTTTTTTATGAGTCTTACCTTGTGCATACAATCGAAAGGATAAATAAAGTTAAAACGAGGTGCTTTCTATGGGTGACAACCCTTTACAGAAGAATAACTTAAAGTTGGTCACTTCGGTCAGCTTGGTGGCATTTTTAATGAAAACTTCTCGCTTAGGTGGGTTTGTAAAATGTAACGGTCAGTAATTGACTCATTGTCTGGAAAATTGTCGGCAAGAATGAGTTTGTGATGCGTAAAAAGCGTTTTTAATTCACTGGGTATTACCCCAACTAGAGGAAATTAATTATATTGTATTTTCGAGAGAAATCTTAGTCAAATAAAGCATATTTGTAGCAACACAAATTAGATCTACACTTATTTTATATAATTTTCACATCCACTAGTATTCCGGGTAAACCTGATCAGTAAAACAATAAATATTTTGAATTTATGTTAAGCCAATTCATTAATTGGTATTGCCCTTACTTGGATAAACCATTCTATAGTAAATATTGGTCGTAGAGACTTGTTTTCTGATTCCACAAATACGAAACCGATTACAGAGAAGAAGACAAGCAATTTTAAAGCCAAATAACAAGTCTCAACATCTGTATAAGCTTTTGGACGCATCTTACAAATATTAACACATATTACCATTTTTAATAACCAAAACTTTTCTTAAGTCTCTTTTTGTGATATCAACTGCATGAGACCCCCGCATCCTAAAAAGCGAAGAATCTAAAAGACAATTTGATTAAAGTATTTATTTTTGTTCTCAGAGAGGTAACAAACTTTAAATAATTTAGTACGTACCAAAAACTCACTGAAATTACGATGGTTTCGCTTTCCTATTTGCAAAGTTAGATATCGCCTTATGGGGAAGCGATAAACGAAAATCGCACGCAGAAAAATACAAAAAATTTAATGTTTATCAAGTATTGCGATAGCTTAAAGCAAATAATTAGAAAAATGACCTAGAGTAATTAGAATTTAAAACGATAATAACGAAGTGGACTTACTTTGTAGAAGTAACAACACTAAAAATACTATGAAAGTTATGTTAATTTAATGCCGTAGTTATTAATATTATCTTTAGAAGACTATGATTATAGGAGATTACAATTTGGCTAGTTATGCTTTTAAAATACGAAAATAAGTCTTACTGGTTTTCTTTCGTTTCATATATCTTTTAATTTATGAAAATGTTCATTATGCTCAAAATTCAATTTTAGAATCGCTCTGTCATAAAACTCTAACTCTAACTCTAACTCAACTCTAACTCTAACTCTAACTCTAACTCAACTCTAACTCTAACTCTAACTCTAACTCTAACTCTAACTCTAACTCTAACTCTAACTCTAACTCTAACTCTAACTCTAACTCTAACTCTAACTCTAACTCTAACTCTAACTCTAACTCTAACTCTAACTCTAACTCTAACTCTAACTCTAACTCTAACTCTAACTCAAGCTGAGTATCCTGTTTTAGGAACGAATCTTAATTTGCAAATATACTCAAATGGTGGTTCGCCATTGCCGTCCTATGGCAGACGGTGTCCCCAGTTGATCACCCATCCACTGATCGTGCCTGATATTGCTTAACTTCGGTGATTGCAACGATGTGTTCAACGTAGTGTAACCGTGCTGTGTATATTGAAACGAAGGAAAACTTTTGAAAATGAAATGAAATTTAATGAAAATGTAGGTAATAAAAATATAAAAAGCAAGCTTAACAGACAGGCATTGTTTATAATACTTAAAACCTTTCGTAATACAAAGGAAACATATATGATTTGAAGATAACCAGTTTGTGAGTAGGTATTTTAAAATTATAAGCTGAAGATTCACCTTCTCTTCGCTTTTCAAGACTAAAATTTTCCTGAAAATGCTTACACTGTGTTGTAAATAAAGCCAAGCATTGAGTTAATGAATTTCCTTAACTAAAAAAAAGCGCAGTTGAATCGACAGGATATGCAGGAATTTAATGTAAAGAAAACTTCTTCTGATTTACTCTTCACGGATCCTTCGATAGCTGTATTAAAAACAAACGATAAAGCTCCACATAAAACTGAAAACGATAATTGAAAATATTGCATGCGGAAGAGGCTAAAGACCCGACAAAGTAGTTTTTCTAAATATCATTTAGGTAAATTTTTGTTTGGGAAAAAAAGCTGATAGTGCAAGAAATAAAATCACCTCTTCATTGCTTCAACCATTTGTTTTATCAACGTAGCTATTTTTTAAATCAAAAAACAATAAGAAATCCCTAGGTAATTAGAATAGGTAACATTGGCCTGGTTCTAGTTTCACTGCCGATTCCTCTAAAATTTGTGTGTAAAATAAAACATTATCACAAATATATATATATATATATATATATATATATATATATATATATATATATATATATATATATATATATATATATATATATATATATATATATATATATATATTAAATGCAAAACACACTAATCTAAAAATCTAGTTTCTATTTAACTTTCCCTCATAAAATTGTATACCGCACAGCAAATATTTGCAGGAATTTTCACAAACTGCATTTAAACTCTTTCCTACTAATGATTTTCTCCATTTTCTTTTAATATCTCACTGTACTTAACATATTGTAAATATGAATCACAAAGCTAGATATACAGTTGCTGGAAAATTCAATTTACAACAAAAATTGAAATAACTAAGATACTTCTAATCATTCCTGCAACTCCGATTGATAACAGGTTTCGCAGGAAATTATCAAAAGCTTTTGGATAACAAAACAAAATGCAATGATTTTTTTTAAATACAACTTGTCTAAACAAATATACGTACCAACACAAGTATATGCAGGAATTTTCAACAAATTTTTTTTAAGAGGGTGCCTCTTACAGATTATCGTTTTCTATTTTATTTAAAAGTAAACTTAAATAATGGAGGTATTTTACATATCTTAGTAATGTTTGGAAATATCTTATAATAGCTTGAAAAAATCAATTCACATAAAAAGGGAAATAAATATTTTTTAATCATTCCTGCAAATATCCAACAGATTTTACATGAAATAATTTTTTAAATGATATCTATTCAACTTGACTTAAGAAATTTGTGTATTACGGCAACTATTCGCAATAATTTAGATTGTGGTTTTCTTCTTACAGATGATTTTTTATTTATTCAAGAATATAAATTAGCTATTTTTCATATATTTTGGTCGCATTTGTGAGGATCTTATTTACAAACGCTTGAAAAATGGGTTCAAATAAAAACGAAAATAACTACTTGATTCAGATACTTCTATGTCATTCCTGCAAATTTCAAAGACAGCTTTTGCAGGATATAGTTTTTGAAATTAATTTCTATTCAACATGACTAAAGGAATTTGTGTATCACCGCAAATATTTGCATTAGGTTCTCACAAGGATTTTAGTTTGCATCTTACACATTTGTTTTTTGTATTCTATTCGAAAATATATATGTACATAACAGATTTTAATTATGATTTTATTTACAATAGCTTAAAAAATTAAATGGAAATAATAACCTAATTAGATAAGAAATTTCAAGTCTATTTCTGCAAATTCAATACACAACGGATTTTGCAGGAAATCATCATAAGCTTTTAAATAACAAACTTTTTTTTTGCTTGGCATATTAAAGCTTCGGCGTTTAATGAAAATTTATATATATTTCAAGAGATTTATTCTTAAATCAAATTTTTCTCATACTGACGTGAAGAAACGCACAGTTTTTTACTTTTCTCGCGCTAAGATAGTAAGCGAAGTCGAAATCTAGCAGGAAATTTTCTACAGGTATTAAATAATAATTTCAGTTTTCTATTGAATAATCGATATATTTATTTCAAAGATGTTATTGCAATTTCAGGACGTATTACATTACTTGTACAGAAAAACATATATTAGAGGAAAATAGTAACTAGTCTTGTCTGTTTACTTTTTTTAAGGACCGTCTGCCGGCTTTTTGCAGGAATTTTTTCACTAAACTATAAATTTCTTAGTTATTTGTCGCGTTTTAGAGGAAACAAATATTTTAGGGCTCAAATTTAGTTGCGGCTTTCATTATTTTATTATTTAAATAAACATGCTTTAATATTTAAAGACACACAGCAGGAACTTCAATTTTAATTTAAAATTTCATAAAAGCACAGAACTGTTTAATTTAATTTCTCAAATACACACTATTTATTTATGGACTTTTGAATGAGTGACAGAGAACTTGATTACGTAAAAAGAATCGACTAATGAACTCATTTCAGCAATTTTCAGCGAAAGACGTGAACCGTTTGAAGAGTTTCAGCGGACTGAATAAGAAAAGCTTAGGAGAAAAAGTTCGCGCAAGCGAGTACGCCAAAAATCATTATGCTAACTTTTTCTTATTAGCAAGAAGAGAAAAGTTGCCCTCTATTCATTCTTCTTTCTCTGGGGAAACTAATTAAAAACAGCGATCACGTGGTGTGGCGCGTAACTCCCGAATTCAAACAGGGACTCAATGAAATCATTCTGGGACTTACCTTGTGCGATTCGCACGGCGGGCATCTTAATTCTCATCTTGGGCAGTTTTTAGCGGCCGTCTTGGGTGGTTGTTTTCTTTTTTACAAGTCCATCGTTTATATACACAAATTCAGCACAACACAGTTTGTTTTTGTTTAAACACAGTTTTTCTAGTTTGAAAACACATATCAATTCATCTGTTTGATATTAAGAGTCACTGGTCACTAGATAAGAGGGTTGTCACTGGGATGCAAATAGAACCGTATGCGAGAGATGACCATGTCGTGTTGTCCGGTGTGTGGGGTCGCTGGACCAGTGATGCTGAATAGCCAATGGTCTGAACGCGTGTGTCAGTGTATGTAGTCAGCAGAACACGGCGAGGTCCGTCCTCAGGTCGGCGCCGGTCGTTGCAGCTCGTACGAGCTCGAAAGGGCCACTCACTAGCCTTTGGTCGTATAGCTACCCCGTATGGAAGGGATGAACTGCGCTTTACTGCGCGAGTATAACGTGTTACATGCTGGAGTGCTGGAGTGGGGGCCGCAGACGATGGTCTTTCTCCGGATATTCACCGGAACACTCCGGGATCCTGCTGCGGTGTTTGTTTCTGCTGACAGAGAGACTTGTACGAACTGTGAATTCATAAATTATCTCTTGTCCAGCTGAAGAAATGTTAATCGCCACTTAATTTATTAGCGCTGCTGAATTTGAATGCGTCATCGTAAAATATTAATGAGCATAATCATCCTGACCTAACCATTCATGTTTTTAGTGAATTTTCATTAAGAATATATATATATATATATATATATATATATATATATATATATATATATATATATATATATACTAAATGGAGATTGGAACCTGGAACCTGTGATGAGCACTGATACATTGATAAGCACACTTGGAGAACACAAATCATCACAACCCATTAAAAAAACCTGACGATCGTTTCACTAACCAAGATAGCGTCATCAGAGGATAAATAATTCTAAATATCTTATATCCACAACTCTATTTATATTCTTTTGTAGGTAGTCGCCCACTAAAGATCAGAGAGGTTTAACGACACCAAAAAATCTCGGGACGCAGCAAGTGCGTTATGGTAGTGAATTTTCATAAAAATGTTTTTATTGCAAATATGTGTGTTTTCTTTTTAAGAAAGCAGACATCAATTTTGGTTACCAGTATAACCTATATAGAAAAAGCAGGCATCAAATTTGATTACCAGTATAACATATATAGTAAAAACAATGTGCCATGTTTCATCAAAATAACTTGATTGTTTGAAAACGTACAGAAATTTCCAAAAGTAAACCAAAAGTGTTACTGAAAACATCCGTTTCCTGGTCAACCTTATAGGTTAATAGCAAATTGAGCTTTTCAAATATGAAGCATTTAATCAAAATTCGCAACCACAACGCACTTGCTGCCTCCAGAATTTTTTAACTTACAAACATGCATTATATTTCGATGGAAAATGCAAAAAAAATAAGGCGTTTTCGACAAAAAAGAAATTATTTGTATCACCAACGACTTATGGGCCACCCTGTGATTGTCGCAATAATTTTTTAAGATGTAGCTCAAAACACCGTATAATTAATGTATAAAATATTTTTTCATATCTTGTATAATAACGAATATATTGAGCTTTATTGATTTTTTACGAAAATTCGACAAAAATTATATACCATTAAACAATAAATTCTATAGCTAAGGCTACTGCCAAGCATCAGAGAAAGGGTCTATTAGAAATGAATTTTCTGGAAATATTTTAGTAAAATGAAGGACAATGACGGTTGAAACTAAGAGTTCGGTGTATGTAAAACATTCTTCTTGAGACATTTTCTTTCCATAGATCGTATTAGATTCAAGTTATTTGCCTAAATGTTGCGAATTTTGACGTTTTCAATTGTCACTTTGACGTTTTGAGGAAACCCCCAATTTATTTTTCTTTAAATGCCCATAACTTTTTTGTCTTTTGACCTACAGAGCTAAATTTTGGTAGGTGGCACACCTATAACGATATAAACCAGCTTACCAAATTTGGTTGGCCTTACTTTGTTAATTTTGGAGATATAAATATTTTGCGAAAGAAAACACAAATTTTTCCGGGAAAACCTCGGCGGATTTTCCTGGCTAACAAAATTATCCAAGCGACTTGCGAAAGGAATGTACTCACCAATTTTGACGTTTAAAATCGCAATTTTGACGTTTTGAGGAAAATCCAAATTTATTTTTCTTTGAATGCCTGTAACTTTTTTACCCTTTAACCTACGGAGCTAAATTTTCGTAGGTAACTTGCCTATAATGAAATAAATCCGCATATGAAATTTGGTTGCCCTTACTTTGTTAATTCCGGAGATATAAATTTTTTTCGAAAGAAAACACAAAATTTTCCGGGAAAACCTGGACCGATTTTCCTGGCTAACGAACTTATCCAAGCCATTTGCAAAAGGAATCTATTCACCAAATTTAATCAAAATCAACCCATTATTTTTTGAGTTATCGGTGTGATACATATATATATATATATATATATATATATATATATATATATATATATATATATATATATATATATATATATATATATAAACATATAAAAATTTAAACCGACCCCGGATATGTATTCTGGGGGGCCTAATTAGCGCTCATTTGAAGAAATTTTTTCAAAATTCAAAAGTCGGGATCTCCTCATTAGTGAATTTTTTTTAAGAAAATTCACTAAAATAACATATTTCGTTTGGCTGGAATATCTGTATTCTTTTGTTATCTATCGGACGTGCTTTTGCCTGTATTTAATTAATAAAGTAATCTATCAAGAGACTACCCATAGGCGGCGAGATTCACACAACTTTTTATCATTACTATATTTAGTAATATATATATATATATATATATATATATATATATATATATATATATATATATATATATATATATATATATATATATATATATATATATTGAAATGAACCGGGCAGAGTACGTCGATGTGACATCTCTTCCAGTTTATAAGTACGTTTTTGTTGTGATTTTGCTTAAAAACAATATGGAACTTGGTATGAACGGATGCAGAATAGTGGTAATTTCACAGTAGTAAAGTTTTGAATAAGCATAATAAGTGGTTGCGCAGTATTCATGGTTTGGCCAAAAAATTATTTGTCCTCTGCACTAGGTTGAAGATTACACCTATCCCAAAACAACAAAATGGTATTGTCAAGATCTCAAGAATCTGAATTTAAAAGTTTTGTAAAAGTTGAGTTTTCAAAATGTTTGGACGATATGAGCATATTTGAGAAAATAACAGAAAAAATAGTGGAGGCAGTGACATCGAAACTTGAACAGAAAGTTGAAGAAATATTTTCTAATTTTAGAATAATGAAATTTAAAATAGATACTCTTGATAAAGAGAATGAAATATTGAAGCAGAAGGTAGAACAAAAAGTCAATAACAGCAACATTCCAAGAATATATGGATTGGAAATACAAAATGACAGCAGCACATCTGACACGGTAATCCAGTTTTTAAAAGAAAAGATGGGTCTGGGTTTTGGATGCGAAGTTGTTGATGTTTCCTACAAACTGAGACTGAACCAAAAAAAAAAAAAAAATGGAAATGACAGTCCTTTGGTTGTAAAATTCAAAAGTGATGATATAGTAAATCAGGTTCTGAGTAAAAGAAAACTTTTAAGACACTCCAATGTTTATATTGTAGAAGAACTAACCAAGAGAAGGTTAGATTTATTAAACCGTGCAAAGCAAAAATATGGAAGAAATAAAGTATGGGTTTGGAGGGAACTATTTACACAAGAAAAGATGCAGTAAGAATCGCGATAAAAGATTCAAGTGAGTTAGAGGCATAGAATAATAAGCTAGGACGAAGCGACTATCAATAGTGTTATATATTTTTTAATATTTACATCTAATATTGGTAACTATATATATATATATATATATATATATATATATATATATATATATATATATATATATATATATATATATACACTTTCGTAGGCGTTTAGCTGTCCTGGTTATCTAAAATTTTTATTAATTTTAGATTCTCCTCATTAACGTGGTGACTATTATCCGAAATATATCGGGCGACGGAAGATCTATCTAAATTACCTTATCTTAATTGTGCTAAATCTTCTTTGAATCTAATTCCAATAGATATTTTTGTTTGTCCGACGTATTTATGATCACAATCTTTACAACTTATTTCATAAATACCCGACATGTTGGCTTTACTATCCTTGTATTTTGGGTTATCTAGCAAGTTTTTTAAAATTTTTTTGTCGAAAATGTTAGTTGCAAATTGGCTTCCGCCCTTCCGAGGGGGCGTAAAGCCGTCGGTACCGTGTTGATCCGATATTGGGTACGTTTAAGATATCTACTCTCCTTACATAAAGGCAGGGGTTCATAAACATTTCCAGGATAGTGAGGTGAAATTGCAGTCATTATTTTTAATAGTACATTTAGAAAAGGAAGTTTACTGTTAACCTTCAATTCGTGGCTGAATTTTATTGAAATTGACAGTTCAGTCTTTTAATAAAATCTTAAACTTCCTTTTCTAGATATGCTACTTATTGGGCAGACTAAGAGAACCATTGCGACTAGATTTCGTGAACATCTAGCACAGGTGAGATACGATAGTGTAGACAAGTCATGCGAGGCACAACATATTTGCGATCATAACCATCACACTGATAAAGAAAATCTGAAACTTATCAAAAATGTTAGACAGCCAGCGTACGAAAGTATTTATATAAATACTTACAAACCAGTGGCGAAGCGCGGGTTCAGGAACGTTTGTTTTTTTATTGCCCTAGAAATATTTCTAGGGCAATAAAAAACCAAAGTTCCTTAAACCGAGCTCCGTCACTAGTTTGCAGTCCTCTGTGCTTTGTCTTTGGTGCAGATAAACATTCCGAAACCTGTCAGGTAAAGTGATAAAGGAAGTTAAAAAACCCCGTCCGGTAGTGAAAATACAATTAACAGAAAATTTGCCTGCGATTTAGTCTCCCTCTCGGTATCATTCCATTACCTAAGATTCAGTATAAGAGGTGATGTTAGTAGTAAGTAGTTTGAACTTTTCACCCTCTCATGACGCTAACTTTGTTAGTGAAACGATTTTCATGTCTTTAAAAATATGTGTTGTGGTGATTTGTGTGCTCCAAGTGTATTTATTATCATTTCTCCATTTTACAAGCTCCCATTCTCTTCATCTCCCGCTTACCAATGTCCTGTTTTCCGCGCCATACACACCACTCCATATGTAAGATTCGACGAACCTCTTCCTCAGGTCCATTTGTTTCAGAATCATCGTTTAGAAATGACTGTTTACCGATCACCCCTCCAGAAATCACTGGTTGTCTAAAATGTTAAGGTACATATCCAAATCGGCAAAAAGGGTCAATCTCAAATAATTTTTGCAAACGTTTTAATTAAATGAATATAGGTAACTACTGAAACATAAACTTAAGACCTTGTAAAATGCATAAACGTAACATTTTTGTTCTTCATAAACTGCATCTGCTCCAGAATATTTATTTAGAAATTGCTAATCGTAACATTAAATTGTTACCAAATAAGCCTGTTCTTCTTGTCATGTGATTGATCAAGACCTACAGACTCGCCGACTATTTTAAAGAATGTAACGTATCGTTTTGACCGTGTAAAATATTGTTTAAGACAAGTCCAAACGCAGTAGTATATTTTAATATGTAAGTTTCCATAGGTTACATGTGTATCAAAACTTTATTTTTTTGAGAAAAGCTTGTCTGGCTGTAAAGGTTCCAAATCGCGCCTATATAAAATTTTTGTCCAAAGGTGTCACCATCGTGAACTGGAAAGAATTACTTTAAAATAGTGAATTTAAAAAAAATCAAAATCACTAATAAAGACAGGTTGAACGACTAAATAAACTTATTTGTCTAAGAAGTCAATATGTAACTCAAAATAGTCGTAAAACTAGTCGGGTCATATTTAGACATAAAATATAAATAATATAGCGGTATTTGGCATTTTCTTGGAATAAAAAGGCCTGAACGCAGTAAGTGCGTTATATGGAAGTGGATTTTCATAAAAATGTTTTTAATAGCAAATCTGTCTCTCTCTCTAATGCAAGGAGGCATCAATCTGGTTACCGGTATAACTTATATAGTAATAAAAGTCTGGACGCAGCAAGTGCGTTATGGTAGCGAATTTTCTTTAAAATGTTTTTAGTAGCAAATGTCTTTCTTTGATAAAAGCAGGCATCAAACCTGGTTGCCTATATAGTAGAAACAATGTGCCATATTTCATTGAAATAACTTTGTTGTTTGAAAATATATAAACATTTTCCAAAACTCTGGATGCAACAAGTGTGTTATGGAAGTGAATTTCCATAAAAATGTTTTTAATAGCAAATGCGAGCAGGCATCAATCTGATTACCGGTATACCCTATGTAGTAGAACCAATGTACTATATTTTATCAAAATTACTTATGGTTTGAAAATATACAAAAATTTTCCGAAAATAAATTTAAATGTTAGTTTCCTAACCAACAAAGCATACGTTAATAGCAAATTGAGTTATTGAAATTTGAAGGATTTACTGAAAATTCGCTACCAAAACGCACTTACAGCGTTCAGATTTTTTCTTACAAACGCATCATAGTTCGATAAAAAAAAAATGCAGAAATGCATTAACGAATTTGTTCTACGAAAATTAGCTAAAAATTATAAACCGTTAAACTATAAACTTCACTAAACCTACAGCGAAAGCATCAACTTAAGTAAACTCACAGCCAAAGCATCAGAGAAAGGGTCTATTTGAAATGAATTTTCTGCAAATATTTTAGGAAAATGAAGGACAATGACGGTTGAATCTTAAACTTAAGAACACTCGTCTTGCAGCATTTTCTTTTCACAATCCGTAGTTGTTTCACGTTCTTTGCCTAAGCATTGCCAATTTTGACGTTTACAATTGCGAGTTTGACATTTTGAGGAAAACTCCAAAATTTGTTTCTTTAACTGCCCATAACTTATTTGTCTTTAAAGCTAGAGACCTAAATTTTGGTAACGGGTTCATTCTTTATAATACAAACACGTGTACCAAATTGGTTGCCCTGGCTTTGTTATTTCCGGAGATATGAATTTTTTTAGAAAGAAAATACAACATTTTCCGGGAAAACCTGGTTTGATTTTCCTGGTTAACGAACTTGTCCAAGCCACTTACAAAAGGAAGGTACTGACCAAATTTTATCAAGATGAAGGACAATGACGGTTGATGCTGAAACTTAAGGGTTTGCAGAACACCCTTCTTGCGACGTTTTCTTTACATAATCCATATTTGTTTCAGGTTTTTTGCCTAAATGTTGCTAATTTTGACGTTTCAATTCTCTGCTTTGACGTTTTGACGAAAACCCAATTTTTTTCTTTAAATGTCCATAACTTTTTGCTCTTTAAACTTACATACCTAGATTTTGATACGTGGTTCACTCTTTATAATACAAATACACGTACCAAATTTGGTCGACCTTACTTTTTCATTCCCGGAGATATCATTTTTTACGAAAGAAAACACTAATTTTTCCGGGAAAGCCCGGGTAGATTTTCCTGGCTAACGAGCTTATGCAAGCCACTTGCAAAAGTAAGGTGCTCAAAAAATTTGATCAAAATCGGTCCATTATTTGTTAAATTCCCATTGAGTCGAAATCTCCTCATTAGTGATTTTTTAAAAAGAAAATTCACTAAAATAAAATACACATATGTAAGACTTTTTAGTGTTAATCTACTGTTTTGGGAGATGTACCTCTCATTAATCAGCTTAGTAACAAGCAGCCTTGTTTTAAAAAGTTATGCAATGTCTTATGTATCGACAAACAAACGCTCTTCATGATGCAACAAGAAACTTGTAGGGAAATAATAAACAATTAAGTTTTCTTAATTGTAAATGTTTACTTATCTTACAGAAAAATGCAATTCTGGAATATAGTTAGATAAAAAAAACATTATAACACAATGTGATAAAAATATTGTTCCAATTGTTTTCCAAAACACTTTGGACGAGGTAAAAAGTAATCATTATGTTTAAAGACAAAAACATATAGTTATTATTAATATCATATCTACCAAGAAATAATACAACTAAATAGTTTTTTTTATCAAATTTGGAATTTTTTTTAGCGAGGTCCGCACCGGACATGGTATAGATTAACTAATAATTTAATTATATTGCTAGTTTCTACTAAATACAGATTTTTTTACTTTTTTGTCTCTGCAACCGTTTCTCCTTTTACGCGATCGTTTTTCAAGGTAGCTTCACAATATCGAGTATTTCGAATGGCTTTGTAGTTTTTTGCTTTACATTTTGGATTTTAGTTACGAATTGGCGTTTACCCATCGATTATCTGCCGACGACCTAAAGTTTCATGGTAATCTGGTTTTTCAGAGAACAATAGGGTTTGCAGAAGGGTAGTAGCAATTGTAGAAACATGATTATTAAAAACAGTAAAATAATATGTAAAGTTGGTTTAGGAAAATTCTCTACACTAAGTAATGTAAATATTGCATATAATTGTAGGTCATAATTCTATCGATAACATTGGCATTGAAACTATTACATTATTATGTAAATAGTAAACAAGGTAAAATTGCAACGTACAAGGAACGCATGACTGCTGAAGTCGGCAATTTAGGGAGAACGTAAACTGATTAAAAAACTATAATTAGTATTTGTTGATACACATTAAGAGACAGTTAATTTAGATTGCTTAAGATGTAAAGACGCGACACTTGTGATCTAATTATGTAAACATAATAAGACTGTTCAGTTAAGATTCACGATGTAAAAAGTCCGATTTTAAAATTCATTCAGTTAGTTAGTAGTAGCAATGTTAAGTTTTGTGAGTTTATTAAAGTTATAATTACAGCGTTACTTATGTCTACATTCGCCTAGTTCGACGAGTTTATTCCTTAAATTATCCTCCGCTCCTTAAAAACTGGTTGTCGATTGTGCTGCGCTTTGTGCATGCTTGTCTGCCCGTCATAGGTGGTGTGCCGTCTAGCTTATCACTTTCACCCATGAAAAGTGTAGAGAGCTTTATCTTTATCAGTACTCATGGTCTCCAGCACATATAGCAGTGATTTTCAGCCAGACGGATTTGGACGTGGTGACTTCAGGTTTTTGTTAGTCGAAACATGTTACTTATGTGTTTAAACAGGCTAAAAGTAGTTTACACTTGCCATCTAATGCGTTTCAAAACGTGGACTACAAAGCGCACTTATTTAAACTCGCCGGAAATGTATTGCCTCTTTACTTAAATCGAAATACCCAAGAATTGAAGTCTGCCCGAAGACGTGCTACCCCAGTTTTTGTGCCATCTTTAAGATCTCTCACATCACGAAAGGCTACAGTGTATAAAGCTGACAGATTTCTCACTCATCGTGTCTGTGGTACCTCATCAAGGTTTATGAAATCCCATTCCATAAGTACTCTGCGGATCTTGACCTCATGGTTACCGAAAACCTGGATGTCAGATTTTGTAGCCACTCGACGAAACTTGCGAGAGAAGGATTCTGAAGCTGCACTCGTTGGCAATCGTGTATATAATAGACGTGGAACTCACTTCCGGAGCATATCTATAAATTTCACCTGATTCGCATTAAGGTTGTGGCCAAACCACTTAAACCTCTTCATTTTCAGGTTTCTGTCGGTCTAATATAGCTCTTTGTGGTCAATAAATGTAAACTGTCAAGTGAACCTATCACACACGTACATATCCACATGTAGGCAGTGTGATCCAAAGCCAAAAACTATACAGCATATCACAGCCGGATGTGGGTCTATGCCCAAAGTGATTACTATCACAGGCACAATCAAGTAGGTTTATAACTTATTAAGCACTTGTACCTAACCACACTGTACCAATAGGCGTGAAAACTGTTTAGTGTTCCAATACCAACTGCAAGCATTTATGGGGATGGATAATGGCACCATTTCTCCCTTAGGGCTCGCCCGCCTCTTTGCAGCACCGATAGCACCGCAGCCTTTGGCTTATTGTGCATGCCCTTTCTCTTTTCTACTCCACCCATCCCAAAATCACTGTGCCTTGAACTAGTCTGCACAACAATTGGTAGGTTGAAGTTTTATATTGCTCTGTCTCCAGTCTAGGCTGTCCGTAGATCAGTTGTCTTTTGTGGTTCAGAGCTTTACACTAACAACAAGATGTGCTGGGCTAAGTCATCCCCCTCGCCGCAAAGTCTGCATGACAGGTCCCCCTCGAACCGCCTCATTTTATGCAGGTGTTTCTTGAGAGCCATGTGGTGCGTCAAGAGACCTATTATGTTCCTGAGCTGTCCTCTGCTAAGATTTAGCATCTCCACAGCTCTCTTTAGACTGGGTTGCCCAATTAATGACTTCCCATGTTTGAACCCTGAACAATCTGTCCAGTATGCCTTATGCTGTCCGCTGACCCTGTTCCCGGACCCAGGACTTGATGGTTCCCCTGGCCGTGCCTTTTGATACGACTAGGATCGGTTCTGGTCCCATAAATGGTTCGCTTTGCGAGACTGTCAGCTTCTTCATTGCCTTTGACCCCCGAGTGAGCCGGCACCCATATGAGAGTGACCTCATGATGCACAGCCAGGTCGCTCGTCTCGTCTCGGCATTCACTTACCAGACATGAATTTAACCGTGGGCTATTTAGCGCCTTAAGGGCAGTCTGGCTGCCTGCAGCTATGAGGATCCGCTTGTTGGTATAGCCCCTGCTCTTGTTCTCTCACACGCAGTGCAAGATGGCGAACATTGCTTCCTGAAAGACCGTTGCATGAGCTCAGAGGGAAATACTGTGACTTAGCCTCGGTCTTTCCGAATAAACACCTGCCCCCGTCGCTCGCTTCCCGCCGGATCCATACGTGAAGCAGACGAGCGCGTCCCGTGGTAGGCCCGGCGTCTCCCCTCGTCATGTTTCGCTGTCGGGGATTACCACTGTAAACTTGTTCCCTGCAGATTCGCGGGCTCGCGAAGTCTGACCTCAGTTCAAGTATGGGCTCCTTCACGATCGCACCATACAAACATATCCAATTCCTCACAACACGAGTTTCCAGAGTATCCTATTCTGAGATGCGACGCCATAGCCTCCACTCGCGAGCGGCGGTAGCATCAGAAAGACCTCTGGTGCGGCTGAGGGTGTCGTCCTTATAGCGCCGGTGATACCCAGACTTGCCAACCTTTGAAACTGGCCAGCTTCCGGGTAGCAGTTTGATTCAGATCGCTCCATCAGACCACTGCCCCATAAAAGACCATCGACCTGACAAATTGCAGTGCAAATCCAACGAAGGAACCAAGGATCCCCCTCCTCGCTTCCACACGGCGCAACTACCAAAGGGTGGCTACTCGGATTAAGTGTGTAACTGTTGATATGGCGAAGAACAAAATTCAATATTTGTCTAAATGTTTTCCTTCCTGATCAGGTGGATTTCAGTTTAGTCTTTTTCGGAGCAGCACAAGAACCAAACTTTCTGAAGCTGTATTAAATAAAGTAGCAATTGTCAGAATGATACTGATCTGATAAGACAGCAATAGAAGACGTTTTAGCATTAGTACTGGAACAGCTAACTGTTGGCTTAATTTTAACTACTTTTGGTTCTGGTATTATTTGATACATAATATCATTCATGAAGGTGTTTTAATAACGTTTCGTGTAGTATTAGATAAAACATGAAAGAACATAAAAAATACACCCATTATCACTTCTAAACACGTACGTATATTATGAGTAAAGTTTATCTTTGTTGTCTCATCTTATCTGTTTGTCCACTACACTATCTCTAGCCATTGTCACATAAAGCCTGGAATTAGATTTCATCACCTTTGCGCATTTCATCATAATTCATTACATTTTGTTTTAAATATAGGAGAGTTGTGTTTACTTTTAATTCTCTTATCTGCGTACGGTCTAGAATTTTGCTTGTGATGCAAACCACGTGTCCATTTTTAAAGACATACTTTTATTACCTTGATTATCAAATATTATTAACACATGTAATTCACAATCACGTAGATAATTTAATATAGAGCATGGTCAGAAAACTAGTCATCAAGCGGCTTGGTAAGGAAACAACTTGTTATAATAATTGTGGGCGTTTCAATTGTCCATTTTTTCCTGATACTTAAAAATATAGTTAGGTAATACTTGAGATATTATAAACTACCGCCATATTTAAATGTTGTCCAATGTAGGAAAGGTCTTTGAGAGAGTACTACAAGCGTATTTGTTTGCAGGTCAGAAGTCGTATTTCTGAATCCCAACATGGATTTGTTTAAAAAGACCTAGAGTTTGTAATTTAGATTTAGTCACTCAATATATTAAAAAGTCTGGACGCAGCAAGTGCGTTTTGGCAGCGAATTTTCATATAAATGATCTGACACAAAATATCTGATTATAACTTTTTTTCCTGTAACATAGCAATCTAAATTTTGGTGTATAGTATATTTTTTATCTCGTAAACCTACCTACCAAATTTGGTCATCATAGCTTTTTTATTTTTTGAGATAAAAGATTTTTTCGAATGAAAACTCAAAATTTTCCCGGAAAACCTCGTCCGATTTTCCTGATTAACGAAATTGTCTAAGTCATTGTCTAAGTCATTTAAGGTACGTGCGAAATTTTATCAAAATCAACCAATTATTTTTTGAGAAAAAATTTTTTTTTGAATGAAGACTCAAAATTTTCCCGGAAAACCTCGTCCGATTTTCCTGACTAACAAACCTGTCCAAGCCATTTACAAAAGTAACGTACATACCAAATTTTATCAAAATCGGCCCATTATTTTTTGAGATAAAATTTTTTTTGGAATGAAAACTCAAAATTTTTCCGGAAAACCTCGCCCGATTTTCCTCACTAACGAATTATTTAAAGCCATTTACAAGAGGAAGGTACATGCCAATAGCACCGGTTTACAATTTCAAAACGAGAATTATCCGCGAAGCAATCGAGATTGAAAAACGTCCCGATTGTTTAAATAAGAGAGATGATGGTCTTCGCCTTCAGACTACTTAGAATCCTATTATATCTTCTTTACAAACACACAAAAAGAAAATAAATTCCACAGACAATTTTATTGCATCATTATCTGCCTCAACAAATGCCGGTGACCCTCTTAATCCTCCTCCAAATACCGTGACCAAAGCCCCCCACTTAATTGACGATGACCCCACTACTTTGACTGATAACGAAGCAGGTAGACGGAAGGACATATATAAGACAAGACTTGTAAGGAACTGCCAGATATCTCTGAGGCCTAGGATTGAACACACTGAGACCTCACCGACGATCTCCGGCGAGATTTGGGAAGTAGGCAGATTAAGTAATCGAGCTACAACAACCCAACCCACCTTTGTCCAACGCTCTAAGGAGTAGGCAGATTGGGGCCTTAGAGTGTGCTTATATATTTCCTTTACCCACCTTTGTCCACCACTCAATGGAGTAGGCACATTGAGGCCTTAGAGTGTCCTTACATATTTCCTTTACCCACATTTCTCCACCACTCTAAGGAGTAGGCAGATTGAGGCCTTAGAGTGTCCTTACATATTTCCTTTACCCACCTTTGTCCATCACTCTAAGGAGTAGGCAGATTAAGAGGCCTTAGAGTGTCCTTACATATTTCCTTTAGCTCTTGAAAATGGCTCCAAAACAGGAGCCTAAACGTCGAGTTTCCATAAATTTTGGACGCGTTTTAACCCGAGAACCAAATATATATATATATATATATATATATATATATATATATATATATATATATATATATATATATATATATATATATATATATATAGACATATAAAGATTGAAACTAACCCCGGATATGGGTTCTAGGAGTCCTAATTCGTGCTCATTTGCAAAAATTTTTTCAAAATTCAAAAGTCGGGATCTCCCTATTAGTGAAATTTTTCTACGAAAATTTACTAAAAGACAGGTTGGACACTGTGGCTGGAGACTGAAACAAAAAGCAGAATCACCCCAAAAACCACAAAAATAATAATAACAGAGAGTTATGCCCTAGATACATCTTTCTACAACGAAGTCAGTAGCTGTCGCTAAAATAACTGTATGGGCAAAATTATCCTATTTATATACCTTTTTTATTTTTTTAGTTCAACAACACACCACGAGGGCTCACAGCCTAAATAATATCGTACCGTGGGTGTCAACAAAGAGGAAAGAGGCAACTTGTTAATTCTGGAGGTTTGGAGGTTCGGAGGAGAAGGAAAAACATGTGCCGGCAAGGAATTCCACAACTTGGAAGTCAAAAGAGCGGGCATAACAAAATGTTCTATGTCTGGTGACCTGGACAGTAAAAGGGTGCATTCGCTCTGTTTCCCTGTTAGATCTGTTGAGGACAGCAGGTGGAGGAACTAGGGAAGAAAGTTCCTCTGGGCAGTGCTCGTGCAGATATCGATAAAAGAGAGAGAGGTCACCAACGGCACGTTGGTGGGCAAGGAATGGCAGCCTTTGGGTGAGTGTAGAGTCACCGATAAGACGTATAGCTCTCTTCTGAATGGAGTCCAGGATAGCGATTGTAGAAGCAACAGCGGCACCCGAGATGTGGGAGCAGTATTAGAGATTTGGCATTATTTGTGAAGTCTATAAGGTATAGAGATTAACTGGTAAAAAGTATTTGCGAGCCCGGAAGAGGAAACCTAATTTCTTAGCAGCCGCTTCTGCAATTGATGTGACATGTTGGTTCCAGTTGAGATTTCGATCCACAGAAATGCCAACAAGTGAAAAGGACTCATTACTTTGAACAACTTGGTTGTTCATTGTGATGGGTCTAGGGCTAGTGTATCTTTTATGAGATAGAAAGCAGGACTGAGATTTGGTGGAGTTGAATTGTACAAGGTTTCTACTTTCCGAGTCTAATATTTTTTGAAGATCCACAGAGACAGAACCCTCCATGAGTCTGCGATCCTCATCTAATTGGGCTAAAGAGACAGTCTTAGAAATTGTATATTTGAGTGGAGGGTTCTGTCATCCGCGTAACTATGAACTGGGTTGGATGTGCTAGAGAGAAGGTCCTTGATGTGGAGAAGAAACAAAGTTGGGGCTAAAGCTGAACCTTGAGGGATTCCTGCATTATTTGGATACAGATTAGAGGAATGGCTATCCACGACAACAGCAATGCTCCGGTTGAAGAGGAAATTTGCTGTCCAGGTATAGAGTTTTGGTGGTAGGCCATAGACTGGAAGTTTATTAAGCATCGCTGCGTGCCAGACCTGGTCGAATGCTTTGGATATGTCTAGAGCGACAATCTGGGATTCACCGTGTAGTTCCATAGACTTGCTCCAAGAATTGGTGATAAAGGAAAGAAGGTGGGCAGTTGATCTTCGCTGACGGAATCTATACTGCCTGTCGTGGATTAGACTGTGTTTTTCAAGAAATTTTAGTAATTCGGTGTTTATATACTTTTCGATCACTTTAGAGACGACTGAAAGGAGAGAAATAGGCCTGTAGTTGCTAGGAAGCGCTTTGAATCCTTTCTTGGGGACGGGTTGTATTCGAGCAGTTTTCCAGTTACTAGGGAATATGCCTCTATTGTAAGATGTCTGAAACAGACAAGTCAGGACAGGAGCAAGTTCTGGTGCGCATTTTTTGGGAACAATTGCTGGGATCTCGTCAAGGCCAGAGACTTTTCTGGTATTAAGAGAAGAGAGCATCTTTCGTACCTTTTTATTCGTCATTTTATGCGTCACATTGAGTACTGTTGGTGGTTGAACATTTTGAGGTGGGTTGAGAGTATAATTGCCGGTGAACAACGAGGCAAGAAGTTCAGCCTTGCCCAGGGCGGTAGAAACAATTTCATTCCCTGAAACAAGAGTTGAGAACGTGCTCTTGCAGAAATTATTCCCAATAGATTTAGCAAGAGTCCAGAAGAGTTTGCTGCCGTTTGAGCTTGAGAGCGCTTTGTTTTTGATGTGGTTATTTAACGAGTTTTTTTGCCTCAGAAAGAATGCGGACATAGCGGTTTCTTGCGTCGGTAAATGCTTGACGGTTTTCTTGACTGGGATTGTGTAGAAGCGTTTTGTGAGCTTTGACCTATTCAAGTTTGGCCTTGTCACAGAATTTAGAGAACCAGGGCTTTTGAGTGGCTGAAGAGGTTTTCTGTGTACGTGGAATAAATAATTCCATGCCAGCTTGGATGATTTCAGTGACGTTTTATGAGATATCAAAGGGATCAGGATGAGAGAAGCAGACAGACGCTCATGGAAATGAGGAAAAGTATTCCCGCATTTCGTCCCAGTTCGCGGCGTTGTAGTGCCAAACGTTATGACCCGAGTCAATCATATGTTGGGCAACTACATGCTTTGTTTGATATGCTGATGAGTCTTAACAAGGACGACACTGGTCTATATCTAGTCTCGTGATTATTGCTTGAGAATTTTACACTCACGGATATATATATATATATATATATATATATATATATATATATATATATATATATATATATATATATATATATATATATATATTATTTATATATATATATATATATATATATATATATATATATATATATATATATATATATATATATATAAGTCACGATCTTGTCATTAGTAAATTTTTTCTAAGAAAGTTCGTAAAATGCTTTTATTAATTTTTAATTATAAAAAGGTTTGAAAACATAACGCAAGGTAAAATAAAAGATATACATATGATTAAACCAATTTTAAAAAACAATCTCTGTTAGAAGAAAATTTTCTTAAAGACCTTGTTAGTAAGTGAAAATTAGAACATCAGACAAATGAGGCTGATATAGTGAAATAGAGTACTATATCTTAGAAGTCATTGGTCAAACCGCAGGTTGATTGGGGTGATTCATTAAAATCGAAATCTTCCAAATAACTAAAAATTACTTAAATGTGAAATCTATTTGAGCTTATTGAAACGAAAAGATTTTCGTGATGCAATTTTTTTATGGCAATTTTAAGCGTAATGTGCATCAAAATACATAAAGAATGATTTGAGGAAGTACTGATAAAAAGAAGTCTTATAAGTAATTCACGAAATGAGCCAGTTATTTTATTTATGAGGACAAATCCATTATGCATATTTCATTAGATAAAGTTGGTAAACAGGACGATGGAAACATCTGTTAAGTTGTTAAGCAAAAGGATAAGCTAATAAATAAAGTTCAAAACTTTGGCAAAACTTCCTTCTATTATCATTCATAAGGAAATCGCGTTGAAGAGTGCATTTTAAACTCTTTAAAATAATTAATTAACTTTTCTGACTTTTTAAGTACACATTATGGGTTAGGGGAAAGGGTGGCTGCAGTTGTAGCGGCCACCGACGCGCGGCGCCACTTCCAGGCGTCGCGACGTTCATACTTCACACTGGCAAGAAATACGGAAAGCAGGACGACTTGTGAAAACGAATTCCACCCCTAATAAGATTTTTTCATTGTATTTCAAAGCTAAAAATATATCAACCGTTTGAAAAATTCTACATTAATAAAATTTCTGACGCAGCAAGTGCGTTATGGTAGCAAATTTCCATAAAACTGCGTCCAGACTTTTTTTTTTGAAATGGTAAAATTTTGGGAAGATTTTGCCTAACGTATATAATAGGCTAACGTTAAAGGCTTGGTTGGTTTAGGCAATCGTAAAACGGATTAAATAATCTAAATCGTCGCTTGCTAAGTAACGTAGGGTTAAACTTTGAGCAAAATGATTTTTACATTTGCAAAACCTGCTTTTTTACTCCCCCCACTAGGCAGCTTTCCCGGTTTTTGTAACATTTGATGATGATCATCACAATCGAAGGGCGATGTCGCAACTATATAACTTTGTCTCCAGCAGCGCTCTTCATTTCATTGTAACTTCCACACTCCATCAGTTGTGCCAGATTTTGACGAAGTTTTTTTCTTGGTCTACCTCTTTCCTTTTTTCCAGGTACGTATCCATCAAATAATGTTATTATATATCAGAATGTGACCCATAAATTTTGCCTTCCCTCTTTCAATATCTCTCTAGCACACTTTTATCAGTCTTTGTAATTTCCACCGTGTATTTGTAATATTTTTCCATATCGACATTTTAAAAGCTTATATTCGCTTCATGTCATGCTTAATTAAAATCTAGGTTCTCGCCCCATACACTACCACACTCCATACGTCAGACTTGATGAACTTTTTCCTTATGTCCAAGTTGAAATGTTAACAGTGAGAACAGTACTTTGTTTGTAAGTTTAAGAAGTTAGTGTAAAAGAAATATTTTCGAATTTTCGTGAAAAAATTGCAAATTTTCATGATTTTTTTTTAGGAGTTCCGCCGGAAAGGTTTTTGGAAATGATTATATCTTACTAGGTGGGTAAATAGCTTTAAGAGGTTCGTTGACCAGAAAATCGGACCAGTTTTTTGGGGACTGAGTTAATTTTCGGAAAATTGTTGTAATTTTTCTAACATTAAAGCTATTTTAATGAAATGTGGTACATTATGTGTACTATACAGGGTGTCGCATTGAAAACGAAACAGACCGATTTGCGTCCAGAGAATTTTTTTAAGAAACGCTGAAACACGTCAATTTTAGTATTGAGGGGGACATGTTTTGACATAAAACTCAACTTTGTCACATCAAACCCTTAAGGGTGGTGATAACAACCCTTATATTTTAAATAGGGAATATGAGTCGAGTGTTACATCATTTGAAAGCTCTTTCTATTCTGAATTTAGCACACTAATTTTTTTGGAAGTTTTATCAACTCGTTTAAAAATTAATCACAGTTGGAGTTGCAAGAACGTATTTTATTCATTGTGGTAAGAAATGCACTAATTAGTCAATTAAAACGTTGAATGTAGCGGCTTCTCCTCCAGACACCAAAATTTACTTCACATTTCTCTTATTCCCGACGCGTTTCGACCCTCCAAGAGGTCATCTTCAGGGGATACATTTGAACAATTCTCAAAAAATTGAACTCCAACCTATACATGAAGGTTTTGACAGGTCACAACTTCATCCATTGTGCCAGGGGCCGTGCAACACTACATCTGCATAATGCCAGAAAATTGTCTTCGAGAACAAAAATCAATGCAAATGATCGGCGACTTTTTAACAAACATGATGAAGGGCGGCCATTATGCGAACCTACAATTTTCTGTCATTATGCAGATGTAGTGTTGCACGGCCCCTGGCACAATGGATGAAGTTCTGACCTGTCAAAACCTTCATGTATAGTTTCGAGTTCAATTTTTTGAGAATTGTTCAAATTTATCCCCTGAAGATGACCTCTTGGAGGGTCGAAACGCGTCGGGAATAAGAGAAATCTGAAGTAAATTTTGGTGTCTGGAGGAGAAGCCGCTACATTTAACGTTTCAATTATGGTAATCCCAGACGGTGTGACGTTCAGAAATGAAATTAGTCAATTTTTCGTTAAAAAAAACTAAAAAGCAAAACCAAACGTTCAAAAATGTTTATTCAGTTAACTAAGTGTTCAAATTGTTGACCACCAGCTTCCATACAAAAGTACAAATTTTGTTCAAAACGAGCTCTGACATTCTGGAGCATTTGTGGAGTTATTAGACGGCATTCTTCAACAATGCGTCGTCGTAATTCTTCCAGAGACTCTGGTTCTGTTGCGTAAATTCTACTGTTTAAATGGCCCCATAGAAAGAAGTCTAAAGGAGTTAAATCCAGTGATCTAGGGGGCCACTCAATAGCACCTCTACGCTCAATCCATTATTCTGGAAACTCTCTGTTCAAAAACTCCCTAACACGTTGTGAAAAATGCGGAGGAGCTCCGTCTTGTTGAAACACTAATTGATTTTCTTGATAGCGATCATCATTTTCAACAATGTCAATTAGTAGAGGGTAAACGATATCTTCTAGTAACTCCAAATACGTTTCGCCACTCAAATTGCCTTTAAGAAAAATTGGTCCGATTAAACGGTCTCCAAAAATGCCAGTCCAGACATTCAATTTCTGTGGAGTTTGAGTGTGGACTTCGTGAAAATTTCATGGATTATTATCTGCCCAATAACGAAAATTATGACGATTGACTGTAGAGTTTAATAAAAACGTACGCTCGTCTGAAAAACAGATATTGAACAGAAAGTTCCAATTATCAGCTATTCGTGAAGTCATAACTTCACAAAACTCCAGCCGTCTATCAAAATCATCTTGATTCAGTTGTTGTACAAGATGAATTTTATACGGGTGAAATTTATGACGCTTCAATATTCGCTGAATAGTTTTTCTTTTGATGTTTGAAACAGTGGCCAATTTTCTCGTGCTCAAAGTTGGGCAGCAATTTGTCCTAAAACTTTAATCTCAGTAGTCTCATTTCTAACTGGAAATTCACGTTCAGGATACCGTTCTTTGTTGGCTACTGAATCACTTTGTCGAAACTTTGCAACTAACTCCAAAATGTATTTTCTGTTAACATATATGTTCGGATGTCGTTCATTAAACAAATTTGCGGTACGGTTGGCACAGTCATCGTTTTCGGAAAAAAGAGTAATTATTTCAACTCTTTCTTATAGATAATACACCATTCTGAAATTAATTTTCGGTAGTACTATTAAATAATAAACCGCATTTCTCTCATTCCGATAATAAATGTTCTGATAGTCAATTTTTTGTTTACAAATCAACAAAACATTGACTATCAGCACATTTCTTATCGGAATGAGTGAAATGCGTTTTTGCATCTTCAACTGTGAATAATTTTTAAACGAGTTAATAAACCTTCCAAAAAAATTTGTGTGATGAATTTAGAAACGAAAGAGCTTTCAAATGATGCAACACTCGACCCATGTTCCCTATTTAAAATATAAGGGTTGTTATCACCACCCTTAAGGGGTTGATGTTACAAAGTTGAGTTTTATGTCAAAATATGGCCCCCTCAATATTAAAATTGACGTGTTTCAGCGTTTCTTAAAAAAATTCTCTGGATGCAAATCGGTCTGTTTCCTTTTCAATGCGCCACTCTATACAGGTTATACCGGTAACTAAATTTGATGCATCCCTTCATTAAAAAAACATTTTTGCTGTTAAAAACATTTTTATGAAAATTCACTATTATAACGCACTTGCTGCGTCTAGACTTTTTGTTATTACTGAGCTCCAAAGTAATGAGTTTAGTTGGCGAATTACTCTTTTTCCTTTAGCTTTATTATTACTAGATGCAAATTATAGGTGTACGTTCTTTTTCTTATTTTGGTTTATTTTCTCAACACAAAGAAATTTATTTATCGGGTAACATTATAATTTGTATTTCTTTTCTAGCTGTTTTTAGTGGATGATTGCTGTCATGGGGAACTTGCTGCATCTAATTTTTGTAAATCTATCAAATCCCACTGATACTTTGAATCGCGATAAACTTGTATGTATTGTATGAATACAATCCTGTGTAGAAGGTGCTAGTTGCAGATGGATGTCAAAGGTTCCTAACAGCTATTACTTGCTTCTTCGATGGGGTCACATCTCAAAGCTGTCCGATCATCGATACTCGATACCTTGCTAATAATGAATAGCATTGTACATTATGCAAGACGTCAGCTTTTTGATAATACGTACTGTAATTAGAAAAAAGTCATTTGCACGTACTAAACCGTTGGGTCACGAAAATATACAAGCATTACCAGTAACTTGACATTCGTGAACTCTGATTGGAAATATAACTTGTAAGAAACAAGGTTCGGCACGCAGCAAGGGCGTTATGGTAGTGAATTTTCATAAAAATATTTTTAATAGGAAATATATTTTTTTAAAGAAAGCTTGCATCAAATTTGGTTACCAATATAACCTATACAGGAGAAAGAATGTACCATATTTTATCCAAATAACTTTATTGTTTGACAATATACAAAAATCTTCCGAAATTAAGCTTAAAATGTGCCCATAAAACTGGTTTCCTGGCCAACGAACCTTAGGTTAATAGTAAATTAAGCTATCGAAAGAAACACTTTATGAAAAATCCCTACCATAACGCACTTGCTGAGTCCCGAATCTATTTTCTTACAAACGTACATTATATTTCGATGCAAAATACAAAAATTGCAATAATATAAGGCGTGTTCGATTATCAAAAAAAATTGCATCACCAGCGACTTATGGGCCACCTGTGATTGTAAAAATAATTTTATAAGATGCAGCTCCAGACATCGTATAATTAACATATAAAAATTTTTCTCAAATTTTGTATAATAATGGATATATTGAGCTTTACCCTAGAAACCCGCCACCCTGTATATATAAAAACAGATAAGAACTGAAACTAACCCGGATATGGGTTCTATGGGGCCTAGTTTGCGCTCATTTGAAGAAATCTTTTCGACATTCAAAAGTCACTAAAATGGTATCCAACTCTATGAGTAAAATTGTGATGGCCAAAAATAAATATGAATGTAAGAAGAAGAGCATGCCTACATTTGTATTACAAATGTCAGAAAACAAAATATTTATTTACATGTCCGTTTGAAAATAGATCTGTCATTTATCAAAATAATTTGTCAGTTGAATATGACATGTACTGTTGCCGTGGACTATTATGGACTATTGTATTACATCTTATAAAAATCGTTTTTTTTTTTTGAGTACGAAAGCTTATTTTACTGTTTAAACATTTTTCGATCACTTAACCTGAAATGGTTTGCGTCCCATTGTATGTTGTTTTATTATAGAGTCACATTAGGTTTTAGAATCTAGTAATTATTCTATTTTGAACAAGTTTTATTTTCCTTCAATTATAAATGACAATTTTATGTAAATTCCTATATTTTCTGACCCCAATGTGTTGAACGGATGCGAAACGGGAGAAGGAAATTTCATTTAAAGTTAAAATGACGAAGAGAACTTTATTCGAGGCACGAGCTTTGTTTCCATTTTTTAAATATTAATAACATATATAGGTAAATTAGCAGATTAGCGTATTGTTTGTTTTTTGAAAAAAAATTCAGAAACATGCTTAGAGGAACCCCTTTATGCGTTAACCATCGGACAAATGCTGCGATCTCAACTCCACAACACAGTTAAGAGACCTAAAGCAAATTTGAGGTTCTGTGCAAGGTAAACATGCTACAACGGAGCTAGAAATGCAAACTGTAAAAAACTCACCTTACAGAAGTCCATAGAAAGGACAAACTACTTACCCACACCGTTTCTCCATAAAAAACAGCCACTTTGCCCAATTTAAAAAAAGCGTTGAATAATAAGCGTAATCTCATTCCTTAAAATTAAATAAATAACTGAAACTGCTACCAAAGCATCACATAAGGGGTCTATTTTAAATTAATTTTCTGCAATTAATTTAATAAAATAAAGAACAATGAAGATTGTAGCTGAAACGTAAGGCTTTTTAACTTCTTACGACATTTATGCTGCATAGCCGTTCATGTAGATTCTCTATCCAGAACATGTCACTTTTGACGTTTTGAATCGCGACTTTTTTGACGTTTTAAGAAAAAAAACTAAAAAGCTTTTTTTTTTTTAATTTTAACGTAGAGATTCAAATTTTGGTGCATGAACCTCGGTTGATGTTAATTTTACAGTTTGTATTGAAAAAGTGAAAGGAGTACCCTGGGATCGAACCCAGTACCCTTCAATTCAGAGGTACACGTTCTTGCCCCTGAACCACCGAGGCTCTTAAAATTCGCTATTAAAAAAAGATTTTGTACAAGAACATTCGCTAATAAAATTAAATTAAATAAATTTAAAAAAAGGTCCGATTTTCCTGGCCAAAGAACCATTTCAAGTTATTTACCCACCAACCAAAATATAATTTTAGTTAATTTTCGTAGAAAATATTCACTAATGGGGAGATCACGACTTTTGAATTTTGAAAAAGTTTTTGCAAATGAGCGCGAACTAGGACCCCTAAAACCTATATCCTGGGTCAGTTTGAATTTTTGTAATATATATATATATATATATATATATATATATATATATATATATATATATATATATATATATATATATATATATATATATATATATATATATATATATATATATATATATTTGGCACGTGCCTTCCTTTTGTAAATGGCTTGGATAAGTTCGTTAGTCAGGAAAATAAGACGAGGTTTTCCGGGAAAATTTTGAGTTTTCATTCGAAAAAAATTTTTATCTCAAAAAATAATAGGCCGATTTTGATACAATTTGGCATGTGCCTTCCTTTTGTAAATGGCTTGGATGAGTTTGTTAATCAGAAAAATCGGAAGAGGTTTTCCGGGAAAATTTTAAAATTTCATTATAAAAAAAATTATCACAAAAAATAAAAAGCTATAATAACGAAAATCGGTAGATAGGTTAACGATATAAAAAGTCAACTATATACCAAAATTTATATTTCTATGTTACAAGAAAAAAAGTTATAATAAAATATTATGTGCCAGATAATTTCTATGAAAATTCACTACCACTACCACTTGCTGCATCCAGGCTTTTTATAGTTACTGTTAATTAGAAATAAGGTTTACAAATATTTGTTAAATAATTTATTGCCCTATTATATATTGTAGATGCCAATGACAATTAATGTTGAGGCACCAATTTTTCTTTAAATAAAAATAATAAAAATAATGTATCCGTAAATAATCTTAAAGCGCGTACCAAATTCATCCTGTGTAACGATACTTGAATAAAGCCCCGTACTTATAGCGACAAGTACAATAAAATAACAGGTCGTTCAAAGACGCTGATATACCTCGGGCATAATCTAATAACACCTCAAAGTAAATTTACATTTAGAATCTTAATTATGTTGAAATTGTGTCAGCCACTGTCAGGTATAAGTGACGAAACAATGTAAACGTACCAACACTTGTAACTCGGTTTTGTCTGCGTTTATTATGGCTTAATAAACAATATTGCTAATTGTTTCCTTGAGCTATGCATGAAGCCATTAATATTCATAAAACGACACTAAAAACAGAACAAATAAATAAAGTAAAAAGCAGGATCTCTGAAATTTTCTTCTTAAGCATTGTAAAAGTTACCGACGAAAATATTTTGTCGGATGTGAAAATGACATACAACTCATTCCAAACGAAATATCAAAAATTATTTTAATAAAACATGGTCGTTGGTGTGGTGAAAAACCCTTACTTTATTGGTAAGGTGGGGTATGACATAGCCCACTCTTTTATTCAATGAGTGAAGATTGGAACCTGTGATGAGCACTGATAAGTGCAATTTGGATAACCCAATTCATCATAATACAGTTTTTGAGACCCGACGATCGTTTCGCTAACAAAGTTAGCGTCACAAGGCGATAACGCACTTGCTGCGTCTAGAATTTATTTTCTTACAAACATGCATTATATTTCGATGGAAATGCAAAAATGCAATAACATAAGGCGTGTTCGACTAAAAAAAAAAAGAAAATTTGTATCACCAACGACTTATGGGCTACCTGTGATTGTAGAAATAATTTTTTAAGATGTAGCTTAAGACACCCTATAATTAATGTATAAATTTTTTTAAATCTTTTATAATAACGGATATATTGAGCTTTATTGATTTTTTACGAAAATTCAACAAAAATTATATACCATTAAACGATAAACTGTATAGTTAAGGCTACTGCCAAGCATCAGAGAACGGGTCTAAGACTTCAGGGTTTGTAAAACATTCTTCTTGAGACATTTTCTTTCCATAGCCCGTATTAGATTCAAGTTGTTTGCCTAAATGTTGCTATTTTTGACATTTTAAATCGCAACTTTGATGTTTTAAGAAACACCCCAATTTATTTTTCTTCAAATGCCTATAACTTTTCTGCATTTTGACCTACACAGCTAAATTTTGGTAGGTAATTTACCTATAAATGTATAAACCCCCGTACCAAATTGCCCTTACTTTGTTATTTCCGGAAAAATTTTTTTCGAAATAAAACACAAAATTTTCCGGGAAAACCTGGATCGATTTTGCTGGATAACGAACTTATCCAAGCCACTTGCAAAAGGAAAGTATTCACCAAATTTAATCAAAATCGGCCCATTATTGTTTGAGTTATTGGTGTGACACATACATACATATATATATATATATATATATATATATATATATATATATATATATATATATATATATATATATATATATATATATATATGTGTGTGTGTGTGTGTGTATGTATAAACTTGGACTATACATCTCGGACTTGGGTTCTACGCGCCCTAATTCGAAATTTTCTAAACATTTTTGAATCGACATCTCTCTATAGGTCAATTTTCTTAATGAAAATTCACTAAAATTCATATGTTGTAATGAGCAGAATTGAGGAAGCTTTAAAATGAAGTGCCATTCAACATAAGTTACCATTTAAAATTTAAATGTACTTTACGCCGCTGACTAAGGGGTAGGTTCCAAAACACCAAAACTTACGCCAATATATGTATCACATCGATAACTTAAAAAAATAATAGGCCGATCTTGATCAAATTTGGTAAGTACCTTCATTTTGCAAGTGCTTTGTATAAGTTCGTTAGCCAAGAAAAGCGACCTAAGTTTTCCCGGAAAATTTTGTGTTTTCTTTATAAATTTTTTTATATTTTCGGAAATAACAAAGTAACGGCAACCAAATTCGGCACACGTGTTTGTATTATAAAGAGTAAACCATGCACCAAAATCTAGGCCTCTAAGTTTAAAGACAAAAAAGTTATGGGCAGTTAAAGAAAAAAAAATCGAGTTTTCCTCAAAGTCGCAATTTAAAACGTCAAAATTGGCAATGTGTAGGCAAAGAACGAGAAACAAATACGGATTATAAAAAAATGTTGCAAGAAGAGTATTCTACGAACCCTTAAGTTTCAGCTTCAACCGTCATTGCTCTTCATTTTACTAAAATATTTACAGAAAATTATTTTAAAATAGACCCTTTCTCTGATGCTTTGGCTGTCGGTTTAGTTAAGTTGATGCTTTCGCTGTAGGTTTAGTGAACTTTATAGTTTAGCGATCTACAATTTATAGCTAATTTTCGAAGAACAAAACAATATGAATGCATTTTTGCATTTTTTATCGAAATATGATACATGTTTGTAAAAAAACAATCTGGACGCAGTAAGTGGGTTTTGGTAGCAAATTTTCATTAAATCCTTCAAATTTCAATAACTCAGTTTGCTATTAACGTAAGGTTTGTTGGTTATGAAACCAACATTTAAGTTTATTTTCGGAAAATTTTGTACATTTTCAAACAATAAGTAATTTTGATAAAATATAGAACATTCTTTCTACTACATAGGCTATACCGGTAGATTGATGCCTGCTTGCATTTGCTATTAAAAACATTTTTATGTAATTCACGCACTTGCTGCGTCCAGACTTTTAAATTTATAAACTTATTTCTTCAGGTTGAATACAAGGAACAATCACCCCTACTTATTTATTTACAAATATTCTGTTGATTCTGATGATACAGTTTCCATCTGATAAAGTAACTGAGTAACGAAACCTGTCATGCAGTATTATAAAAAATGTCAGTGAAAGTCGAGCTCCCTTTTATTAACCAAAACATTTTTATACCCAACAAAGAAACTGTCAATAATATAGTGTAGAAACGCGCTGTTTCCCTATATTTCTTTCCAGTTTACTATGCTATAATCCAATAGGTAATAAATAGCCGGTTTATTCGCTAAACGCCGGAGACACATATAAATCTGCGTGAATTACACTTCTCCAAGCTATTTATACTAACTTAACCCATCCAACGTGTTGTACAGACCACGGTCTGTGTACATCGACACTTTAGTATGGAATTGTTACGCCAATTCAGAGACCAAAACTAGCTGTAGCTTCAGGCTAAACGGGACTGACTTGCAATAGAAATCAGGTCTAAGGTCACATTCTCGGGGCATCTCTCTGCTCCATCCTTGGAGATAGCGATGTGCATTTTGCAACACCATGAGAACATTACACCCAGAAGATGATAGTATGGGTCGGTCAGCTAGTTATGAATAAACCTGCAACGGAGAACCAAATTACATATGCTAATGCAATTATGGTCGTGGCGTCGTGGTCAGGTTACTAAATAGATGAGTACCAGATGGACAGATAGCTGGTTACTACACTACTTACCGCTGCGAACTCTTTCACGAGCTAAGATATAGGTGGCTTCAATACGTAATCGTGTTTATGAGTATGGGACGAAACGCTGGCTGCTGAAAATGAAAAAACTCTAGACGCAGCAAGTGCATTATGGAAGTGAATTTTCATAAAAATGTTTTTAATTACAAATATATCGCTCTAATGCGAGCAGGCATCAATTTGGTTACTGGTATAACCTATATAGTAGGAACAGTGTATTATATTTTATCAAAATAATTATTTGAAAATGTACAAAACTTTTCGGAAAATAAACTTTAAATGTTTCTGAGAAAACTGGTCTCCTAGCCAATGAACCTTAGGTTAATAGCAAATTGAGTTATTGAAATTTGAAACATTTAATGAAAATTCGCAACCAAAACGCCCTTGCTGCGTTTATACAAAAATTTTCCGAAAATACAGTTAAATGTTGGTTTCCTAACCAACAAAACTTACGTTAATAGCAAATGAGTTATTGAAATTTGGAGGATTTAATGAAAATTTGCTACCAAAACGCACTCACTGTGTCCAGATTTTTTCTTACAAACATGCATCATATTTCGATAAAATATGCTAAAATGCAGTAACGAATTTGTTCTACGAAAATTAGCTAAAAATTATAGACCGTTAAACCATAAACATCACTAAACCTACAGCGAAAGCATCAACTTAACTAAACCGACAGCCAAAACATCAGAGAAAGGGTCTATTTGAAATGAATTTTCTGGGAATATTTTAGTAAAATGAAGGACAATGACGATGGAAACTAAGACTTCAGGCTTTGTAAAACATTATTCTTGAGACATTTTCCTTCCATAGCTCATATTAGTGAAACGTTTATTGCCTAAATATTACCAATTTTGACGTTTAAAATCGCGATTTTGACGTTTTGAGGAAACCCCAAATTTTTTTTTTTTTGAATGCCTGTAACTTTTTTGTCCTTTAACCTACGGAGCTAAATTTTGGTAGGTAACTTGCCTATAATGATATAAACCCGCGTATGAAATTTGGTTGCCCTTATTTTGTTAATTTTGGAGATATAATTTTTTTTCGAAAGAGAACTTAAAATTTTCCGGGAAAACTTCGGCCGATTTTCCTGGGTAACAAACTTATTCAAGCCACTTGCGAAAGGAAGGTACTCACCAATTTTGACGTTTAAAATCGCGATTTTGACGTTTTGAGGAAAACCCAAATTTATTGTTCTTTAAATGCCTGTAACTTTTTTTTTCCTTTAACCTACAGAGCTAAATTTTCGTAGGTATTTTACCATAATAATATAAACCCGCGTGCGAAATTTGGTTGCCCTTACTTTGTGAATTTTGGAGAAATATTTTTTTTTTCGATTTTTTTCGAAAGAAAACACAAAATTTTCAGGGAAAACCTCGGAGGATTTTCCTGACTAACGAACTTATCGAAGCCACTTGTAAAAGGAAGGTACTCACCAAGTTTTATCAAAATCGGTTTATTATTTTTTTAGTTATAGATGTGACACACACACATATATATATATATATATATATATATATATATATATATATATATATATATATATATATATATATATATATATATATATATATATATATATATATATATATATATATATATATATATATATATATATATATATATATATATAAACATATAAAGTCTGAAACCGACCTCGGATTTGGGGTCCAGGGGTCCTAATTACCGCTCATTTGAAGAAATTTTTTCAAAATTCGAAAGTCGGGATCTCCTCATTAGTGAATTTTTTTAAAGAAAATTCACTAAAATTGCGGGACGCAGCAAGTGCGTTATGGTAGTGAATTTTCATTAAAATGTTTTTAATTGGAAATATATTTTTTTAGAAAGCTTGCATCAAATTTGGTTACCAGTATAACCTATATAAGAGAAACAATGTACCATATTTTATCAAAATAACTTTATTGTTTGACAATATACGAAATCTTTCGAAAATAAACTTAAAATGTGCCCGAAAAACTGGTTTCCTTGCCAACGAACCTTAGGTTAATAGTAAATTAGGCTATCGATAGAAACATTTTATGAAAAATCACTACCATAACGCACTTGCTGAGTTCCGAATTTATTTTCTTACAAACATGCATTATCTTTTGATGGACAATACAAAAATTACAATAATATAAGGCGTGTTCAATTAGGAAAAAAAAATTGTATCACCAGCGACTTATGGGCCACCTATGATTGTAAAATTAATTTTATAAGATACAGCTCCAGACATCGTATAATTAACATATAAAAATTTTTCTCATATCTCGTATAATAATGGATATATTGAGCTTTACCCTAGAAATGCGCCACCCTGTATATATGAAAACAGATGAAAGTGAAACTAACCCGGAAATCTTTTCAAAATTCAAAAGTCTCTAGAATTATATCCTCTATGAGTCAAATTGTGATGGCCAAAATAAATATGAATGTAAGAAGAAGAGCGTGCCTACATTTGTCACAAATGTCAAAAAACAAAATACTTATTTACATGTCACTTTGAAAATAGATTTGACATTTATCAAAATAATTTGTCAGTTGAATATGACATGTACTGTTGCCGTGGACTATATGGACTATTGTATTACGCCTTATAGGAATCTTGTTTTTTTTTTGAGTACGAAAGCTTGTTTTATTGTTTAAACATATTTCGATCCCTTAACCTGAAATGGTTTTAGTCTCATTTAACGTTGTTTCATTATAGTGACAGTAGGTTTTAGAATATAGAAATTATTTTATTTTGTGTGAATTTTTCGTTGCATACCTATAACAAGTTTTATTTTCCTTCAATTATAAATGACAATTTTAAGTAAATTCCTATATTTTCTGGGCCCAGTGTGTTGAACGGGTGCGAAACGGGAGAAGGAAATTTCATTTAAAGTTAAAATGATGAAGATAACTTTATTCGAGGCACGAGCGTTGTTTTCATATTTTTTTTTATATTAATAACATTTATAGGTAAATTAGAAGATTAGCGTATTGTTCGTTTTTTGAAAAAAATATTCAGAAACGTGCTTAGAGGAACCCCTTTATGCTTTAACCATCGGACAAATGCTGTGATCTCAACTCCACAATACAGTTAAGAGACCTAAAGTAAAATTTTCCGGGAAAAACTTGTCCGATTTTCCTGGCTAACGAACTTATCCATGCCACTTGCGAAAGGAAGGTACTCACCAAATTTTGTCAAAATCGGCCCAAAATTTTTTGAGTTATCGGTGTGATATATATATATATATATATATATATATATATACATATATATATATATATATATATATATATATATATATATATATATATATATATATATATATATATATATATATATAATAAAATAAAAATCTGAAATCGACCTCGGATTTGGGTTCCAGGGGGCCCCAATAGCGCTCATTTGAAGAAATTTTTTCAAAATTCAGAAGTCGCGATCTCCTCATTAGTGAATTTAAAAAAAAATTACTAAAACAGACGTAGTTCCCTGTCATTCTTATTAAAATAAACATTAATGTTTATTAATATCTTAAACATGTAGTGGTATTTAGTTAACTAGAATGGTACGCTATCTCAGACATAGTGTTTCAATCATTAAATCATTATCAGTGAGTAATAATGATATGTAATAATGACTGAAAAGGCAAAGTATAAATCTAATTCATTTATGGACATAATTTTCTGCAAAATGTTTTAAATCGCTATTTTTTTTTAATTTCAACAACACACCAAGAGGACTTACAGCCTAAATACTATCGTACCGTCGGTGTCGACAATGAGGAAAGAGGCAACTTGTTAATTCTGGACTTGAAGGTTTGGAGGTTCGGAGGAGAAGGAAAAGCATGTACCGGCAAGAAATTCCACAACTTGGAAGTTCTCGGGAGAAAAGAGCGGGCATACCAAGATGTTCTATGTCTGGTGACTTGGACAGTAAAAGGATGCATTCGCTCTGTTCCCCTGGTAGATCTATTGGGGGCAGCATGTAGAGGAACTATGGAAGAAAGCTCCTCTGAGCAGTGCCCGTGCAGATATTTATAAAGGATAGAGAGAGGTCACCAATGGCACGTCGGTGGGCAAGGGATGGCAGCCTATGGGTGGGGGTAGGGTCACCGATGAGACGTATAAATGCAGTCCAGGATAGCGAGTGTAGAAGCGGCAGCGGCCTGTAGTTGCTAGAAAGCGGATCATTTCTTGGGGACGTGTTGTACTCGAGCAGTGTTACAGTTACTCGGAAATATGTCTGAAACAGGCGAGTCAGAACAGGAGCAAGTTCTGGTGCGCATTTAAAAAAATAATTTCTGGGTTCTCGTCAAGGCCAGAGGCTTTCCTGTTATTAAGAGAAGAGAGCATCTTTCGTACTTTTTTAGTTTTGAAAATGATATCCGTCATTTTATGCGCGACATTGAGTACTGTTGGTGGTTGAACATTGGGAGGTGGGTTGAGAGTAGAATTGCCGGCAAACAACGAGGCGAAAAAGTTCATCCTTGCCCAGGCCGGTAGAAACAATTTCATTCCATGAAATAAGAGGTGGGAACGTGCTCTTGCAAAAATTATTCCCAATAGATTTAGCAAGAGTCTAGAAGGGTTTGCTGCCGTTGGAGCTTGAGAGGACTTTGTTTTTGATGTAGTTATTAAACGAGTTTTTTTCCTCAGAAAAAATGCGGACATAGCGGTTTCTTGGTTTGTTAAATGCTTGACGGTTTTCTTGACTGGGATTGTGTGAAAGCGTTTTGTGAGCTTTGACCTTTTCAAGTCTGGCCTTGTCACACGATTTAGAGAACCAGGGCTTTTGAGTGGCTGAAGAGGTTCTCTGCGCACGTGGAACAAATAATTCCATGCCAGATTTCGGGTGACGTTTTGTGAGATATCAGAGGGGTCAGGATGAGAGAAGCAGACAGACGCCCATGGAAATGAGGAAAAGTAATCCCGCATTTCGTCCCAGTTCACGCAGTTGTAGTGCCAAACGATACGTGGGTGTGTTGCATTGCGCAGGAAGCAGTGACCATGCCGTGGTCTGAGCGACCAAGGGGGCGGTGGCTGATGTCTTATAGCATTCAGGTTTTGTAGTAAGGAGATCCAAGGGATTTGAGCTGTGTGTTGGGATGCGAGGAAAGTAAGTAGCTTGCTGAACCATATTGGCTAAAGGATTGCTGACTGCGAAGGCCTCCGCTGCTCTCCCTTGTAGATCGATTTTTGAAGATCCTAACCATTCCCTATTATGGACCTTGAAGTCACCAAGAATAGTGACCTCGGAGGAAGGATATTAAGAAATCAGATGGTCAATTTTTTCAGAATGGTAGTGGAAGAGCTGGTCAAAGTTGTTGTCAGAAGGTGACCGGTAAATGCAACAAATAAGTTTAGTTGCAGCACTGAGAGAAAGTTTCATTCAAAGTATGTATTTTCTTCCAGCTGCTAAATTGGGGAGTCTGATGCATGGTGGATTGCTACGGACGTATGCGGACACACCTCCATGCATTCTAAGGAACTAAGCAGCTCATACCCCTGGAAATTAGGGTGATTAATGGCTGTTTTATCACTGATTTGGGTTTAACTGAATAAACAAGTAAAAACCAAATAAGCAAAAAAATAAACAAACCGCTAAATGAACAAAAACCAAGTAAACAAACAAATAAATAAAAACCAAATGAACAAAATCAACTTAATAAACAAAAACCGAATAAACAAACACAAATAATCAAAAAAATGGATAAACAAAAATCAAATAAACAAAGAGAAAATGTACAAATTAGGAAATAAAAAATAAACAAATAAACGAATAAACGACAAATAAGTAATTAAAATAAATGAATAAAGAGATTAACTATCATAAACCTAAAAAACTCGGGACGCAGCAAGTGCGCTATGGTAGTAAATTTTTATTAAATGTTTCAAGGTTGAATAACTCAATTTTCTATAAATTTAGAAAGTTTAATTTTGGTATGTAGTAAGGCATTTCCTAATGCAAGACATCCACCAAACTATTTCATTAAAATAACTTTGTAATTTTCGGAGAAAACAATTTTTTTCGAAAGAAAATTTAAAATTTGAATAACTCAATTTTCTATTACCTTAGAAAGTTGAATTTTTGTACTTTGTTATTTTCAGAGAAAAAAATTTTTTCGAAAGAAAACTTAAGATTTTCCCGGAAAACCCCGTCCGATTTTCTGGATAACGAACTCATCCAAGCTATTAATAAAAGAAAGGCACTTGCTGAGTTTCATCAAAATCGGTTAATTATTTTTTGAGTTATCAGATGGATACATATATATATATATATATATATATATATATATATATATATATATATATATATATATATATATATATATATATATATAAATCGAAACTGACCCCGGATATGGGTTCTAGGGGTCCTAGTTCCCGCTCATTTGAAAAAATTTTTGCAAAGTCTCATCATCGATGCCTCTCTATTAATGAATTTTTTAAAATAAAAATTCACTAAAAACTAAGCAGTTTTATAATTGTATAATACAAATAAACAAATAATGAAATAAACGAACAGGTAAAGAAATAGACAAGTAAACAAACCAATAAAGACATAAAAAACAATAACAACAAACAAGAAATGGAATAAACGAGCAAGCGATAGACGTCGATTCAAAGAAGAATATTCACAAAATATGGCCTTATTCACTTTTGCAATAAAGGCAAAGGATTATTTGAGGTACTCCTGACTCAAGATTACTAACTTCCTTTAAAGCTGCATATCGCCTTTATAATATTTTGCACAACTTGCTAAGTTATTTGAAGATATGCTTAGGTATGTTTTTTTTTCAGTTGAAAATTGAATAACTGTTCGAGCAACATGTCACACAAAAGTAAAAATCTGTACCGTGATGCCGAATTAAGTGGTTTCTTTTGAAAAAGCTCAGATTGTATAAGCTTGTCTTGTGTTTCTATACATAGAAGTATCCGAAATAACCTTTGTTTGCTTACCATTTGAACCTCGAATCACGAGCGGTCTAGATGGCATTTTTTAAAAAGTCAACTTGCAGCTAACATTTTTGACAAAAAATACCTTAGAAAACTTGCTAGGTAACCCAAAAGACAAAGATAACACGGACAAAATGTCGGGAATTTATGAAATAAATTGTAAAGATTGTAATCTTAAGTACGTCGGACAAACAAAAAGATCGATTGGAGTTAGATTCAAAGAACACTTAGCCCAATTACGTTACGGTACTATAGATAGATCTACTGTCGCCCGACATATTTGGAATAAAAAATGTTAGACAACCAGGAGAGCTAAACTCCTTCGAAAGTATATATATATATATATATATATATATATATATATATATATATATATATATATATATATATATATATATATATATATATATATATATATATATATATATATATATATATATATATATATATATATATATATATATATATATATATTTATTTTATATATTTTTTATTTAACGAAGCAATCGATCAGGTGACTCGTAATCGGCGGTGGTGCCACGTTCATACAATTTTTGTTGTAAGTATATTTCGCAATATATATATATATATATATATATATATATATATATATATATATATATATATATATATATATATATATATTGCGAAATATACTTACAACAAAAATTGTATGAACGTGGCACCACCGCCGATTACGAGTCACCTGATCGATTGCTTCGTTAAATAAAAATTCCCACGTTTTTAACACGTCCTAGAGATAACATAATAATACAGATAGTTTCGACAAAGCAAACTATGTTAATTTAGGTGTCGTTGAACCTTCACAAAATTACTAGAGATAGACACATTTTAGATAAGTTAGTAGGGACAGTGCAGACCTCGTCCCGCGATAAAAATACAATACACTGCAGAATTTGCCTACGTTTATTTTCCCATCTCAGTTCGGTCCCTTTACCTAAGATCCGGTATATAAGGTGATGTTAGTTTTTTAAATAGTTAGAATTTTTCATCCTCGGATGACGCTAACTTGGTTAGTGAAACGATCGTCAGGTCTTTTTTAAAATGTGTTGTGGTGATTTGGGTTTCTCCAAGTGTACTTGTAGAAACTGTATTTCATAATTCTAATTAGGATTCTTGAATACACACATTTACCAGATACTAAAAATTAGTATACCATAACCTGACCTAACTAATTGATCGGTCTAATATAATTTTGCAATCTGACATATTGTCTCTATAAAATTTAAACATACGTGCCTAACAGAATTACACTGGCAAACACAGCAAGTGTCCAGTTAGCTATCAAAATCGCAATAAAGACATGTCAATTTCAACAACAATTAAAGAAAGCCAACAAAGGAGCGCATTGTGTCCAACGTCATTATACACTTGAAGAAAACTAAAGAATCTATAGAAGGCATCTAACTATGCTTCTACCTTGGAGCTATTATGGCTCTCCGGTGGTATCGGATATCTCAACATAACTGTAAAATAGGGCTACTCGCGATACAATAAAAAAAGAGACAGATCCCCATTATGCGTATAAAAAATCTGGACCCCAGGACAAAGATGACCGTAAAGGTCTTTTATCGAACACCGTTCAGGTATTTTTTTATCTTTTTACCGTGAGATTTTTACATCGTTTTACAAAAGCGATCCGAGATTGAATTAAATTTCGCATTATGTTCAAAATAATGTGCGCATTCTTTTGATGAACTGGTTTCGATTATCTAGTAGGCTTCTCAATTTTTTCAAACATGAAAGCTCGCTTATTTTACCTGACCTAAATAAAGAGATAAAAATGTGTGTCTGGTAGCAGCTACTTTCTAATTATTTATGTAATTTGTCATCTTTTTAGTCTTTATTCATTCGAAAAATAATTAATTATTACAAATTGCATTAACAATAAGTTAAAACTTAAAAAATATATTTCCTAAAATTATGTAAATTTTTGTTGATCTTAATTTTAAAACCTGCTCAAATCTGAGGTAATCCAAGCATAATTCTCAAATTTTTACCCTATAGTTAGATAGACGAATTTTAGGGTTTAAAAGTTTAAGGCCTATAAAAATACATAATCTACGGTTGAATAGCTCCCAAACATTTTTGGAGCTCAAGGTTCGGTCCAAATTCGGATTCCTTTTTCAAGCAAGGTTAAGAAAATGTGAAAGGGACGTTATCTAAGTGTATATAAAAAAGAGGCGACATTCAAAGAACTTTTGATGAATTTCCATCAGGTCCTGATCCCTCCTTGATGTCTAAATTTTCTATTCTCAACACTAAATGTCTGAAAAAAATTCACTTATTTTTGACTTCACATCTGTTATAGTTGTTGAGCTCGTTCCCAGCCGATCGAGCATGGATTTATAAGCAAATACACAAGCAGATAGATCAGCTTTCTCTGTTGGCGATACAGCGAAAATTTCATAATTAAAAAAATTCGGGACGCAGCAAGTGCGTTATAGTAGCGAATTTTCATAAGAATTGTACACTATTATTTTACGGCATATTAGCGAAGTTAATGCTTTAAACTTACACAGACCTCGAAGGTCGATTTTAGAGGTCCTAGTACGCGCACGTTCGAAGAATTCTTTCGAACGTGTTACCATCGATATCTCTATATTATCAAAAAAGCCTGGACGCAGCAAGTGCATTATGGTAGTGAATTTTCATAGAAATGATCTGGCACAAAATATTTTATTATAACTTTTTTTTCTTGTAACATAGAAATCTAAATTTTGGTGTATAGTTTACTTTTTATATCGTAAACCTACCTACCAAATTTGGTTATCATAGATTTTTTATTTTTTAAGATAATTTTTTTTTTCAAATGAAAACTCAAAATTTTCCCGGAAAACCTCGTCCGATTTTTTTGATTAACGAACTTGTCAAAGCTTTTTATAAAAGGAAGGTTCATAGCAAATTTTATCAAAATCGGCCTATTATTCTTTGAGATAAAAATTATTTTCGAATGAAAACTCAAAATTTTCTCGGAAAACCTCGTCCGATTTTCCTGACTAACAAACTTGTCAAAGCCATTTATAAAAGAAAGGTACATGCCAAATTTTATTAAAATCGGCTTATTACTTTTTGAGATAAGAATTTTTTTCGAATGAAAACTCAAAATTTTCCCGGAAAACCTCGTCCGATTTTCCTGACTAACGAACTTATCCAAGCCATTTACAAAAGAAAGGTACATGCCAAATTTTATCAAAATCGGCCCATTATTTTTTGAGTTATCGGTGTGATACACACACACACACATATATATATATATATATATATATATATATATATATATATATATATATATATATATATATATATATATATATATATATATATATATATATATATATATATATATATATATATATATATATAAACATATAAAAATTGAAACTGACCCCGGATATGGGTTCTAGGGGTCCTAGATCGCGCTCATTAGAAGAATTTTTTTCAAAATTCAAAAGTCGAGATCTCCTCATTAGTGAATTTTTTCTAAGAAAATTCACTAAAAAGCTTGCGTTCTAACTCCTTTTGAGAAAAATGACCAAAACTCAATTTTCTATGAAGCTAAATAGTGACAAACTTATTTAGGCGTTTTAAACAAAAATGAAATCTTGTTCAAAACGTATGAAATCTGTGCACTATTGTTTTTCCAAATGTCAAAATAAAACATAAAAAAACATACATCAATCGAGCTGGATTCGATGGCAACATTCTGCTTATGAGGCAAACGCGACGCCTCCCAGCCATCTAGGCATACGTCAACTAACGTTTTGTTTGCATGATACGTTAGATGGCCTTCATTCCCGCGATATTATATTCAAAGTATACGTAACAATTAATTACATAATTAGTATAGTTACCATTGAAACACATCTTACGACTGTTTCGGTCTAATATGACGTCTAATGTTTAAGTTTAAAGATAAAATAAACTATTTTATAATCCTTTTTATAGAGACTTTGCTTGATTTTGTTAACATTTCTACTATATTATGCGACAGCATAATAAATCTATGCTGCGCTTAAACTGTATTTGAGGCCGTTCATAAAGCTACAAATATAACGTCTTTTATTAAGTTATTGAATCCCCAGTTAAATAACAATCACTTGGCAAATTTTTAATTTCATGTTGTCTGTCATTTTCCATAATTGCGGCAGAGATTTCACGATTGTTGGTTAGTGTAGTATGTTTTATGCCTGCTACATATTTAGTTTGGTTACCGTTGATGTATGGTTTATATCTGTTGTATGAATCAATCTACGCGTGGCAGGTAAGTATTCTGTCTGTCAGGCATTGGATTTTAACCAGTAAGTCGTCTCAGCGCATGTCTTTGGGATTTTATTTTTAATTTGGAAAAAAACTCTAAATATTGTGTAGCAAATTACTGCAAATTGACAACATAGGTTTACTGCATACAGACTTGGAGAATACTACTCTGGCTTCACTGTTGGTTTTTAGTGGTGAAGGACGTAGCCAGCGCGTGAGCTAACTGGAGCAAGTGGCCCTTCGAATTCTGGAAGTTCTAGGATGTTCTTCAATGCTTCTGTGACTATAGTTTCGCTGCTTGACAGCATTTTCAGACAGATTAAAATTGAATTAGTACGAAATCATGACAACTACAAATAAATATCTGTTGCTATGTTATGCGATGTTTTGATCAAAAAAAATTTATCAAATTGAAAATAAAATGAAACACAGATGACAGATGAGGTTTTCAAAATGTCTATGTGATGTATGTCAACATTTAACATAAAAACTAGAACTAGCCTATAATAACTATGATAACAGTTACAACAATAAAATAACTAAACGATAACAGTATAAAAGTAGTCTCTATACAACGAAAATATCGAAATACATCAACTCATTATTTTATTACAACTTTTTTGAAATAATAGTTAAATTTATTTTCTTTGACATATTTAATTAGAAAGAAGAATATCCAAGAAAGGGGAATTCATTAAATCAGTTTGTTCGTTTAAAACAATGTAGTTATTGTCGTGTGTGTGCCTTTTGACTTCTAAAGCTTCAAAAAAGTCTAGTTTACGTTTGTGATTATAAAAATGTAGTGGTTGTATGCGGTTATTTATTGTAGGTCTATGTTCGGTATCAATAATATGTTTTGCAAATGTAGATTTGTCAGCGTGGTTATTTCTAAATGCAGAAATATGTTCTTTGTATCGGGTGTTAAAATTTCTAGAAGTTTGACCTATGTAGATTGCGTTACAATGTGTACAAGCTAATTTATAAACTCCAGCTTTTGTCAGGAAACAAGATTTTTCTTTCGCGTTAAATAACAAATCACGTGTCGTGTTGTAAGATTTAAAAGCTACCTTTGTATTTGTACAAGTGTTTAAAATGTTTGAAATGTTTTCTGAAATGGTTCCAAAATAAGTTATCGAAACGTATCTGTTGTCTTCTTTGTCTCTAATATTTGGATAAATTAAATTAATCGCTAATTTGTATTCTTTTTTTTTCTATCATTTTATCTATTATTTTAACAGAGTAGCCATTATTAAATGCTGTTTGCTTAATTATTGAAATTTCTTTTTCAAAATTGTTTTGTGACATAGGTATTGAAAATGCACGATGTATCATAGAATGATAGGCTAACAGCTTTTGTGAAAAAGGGTGACATGAATCGTATGGTATGGTTGTGTCAGTGTTATTGTTTAGTTATTTTATTGTTGTAACTGTTATCATAGTTATTATAGGCTAGTTCTAGTTTTTATGTTAAATATTGACATACATTATACTTCATCTGTCATCTGTGTTTCATTTTATTTTCAATTTGATAAAATTTTTTTGATCAAAACATCATATCATAACATAGCAACAGATATTTATTTGTAGTTGTCATGATTTCGTACTAATTCAATTTTAATCTGTCTGAAAATGCTGTCAAGCAGCGAAACTATAGTCACAGAAGCATTGAAGAACATCCTAGAACTTCCAGAATTCGAAGGGCCACTTGCTCCAGTTAGCTCACGCGCTGGCTACGTCCTTCATCTACAAAAACCAACAGTGAAGCCAGAGAAGTATTCTCCAAGTCTGTATGCAGTATGGACAAGTTTCACCAAGTAAGGGCAACAACAATCAATGAACATAGGTTTACTTGCACTATTTATAGCCACATGTAAAGTCTCATTCCAGTTACTCCGATACTTACAAAAATATAGCGTTTTCAAAAAGTTTACCCCGATTTTCCACCGGAAAAACTTGAGCATAAAGGCTGATTAACGAACTCGACCTCGGTTTTCACGCAAACAATATTTGTGCCAAGTTTGATTGAAATCAGTTTAGCATTTTTTGAGTTATCGCTCGGATACATACACACACACAAATATATATATATATATATATATATATATATATATATATATATATATATATATATATATATATATATATATATATATATATAAATTTTAACGGACCTCGGTTTTGGGTTCTAGGGAGCCAAATTCGCGCTCATCTGAAGAACTTTTTTCAAAAGTTTTTCATCGTGACCTCTTTAGCAGCAAATTTTTCTTAATGAAAATTCTCTAAAACCAAGGGAGGAAAGGAGCTGGTGGTGAAATTTCTACCTATAATTTTTGCCATAGAAGGTATTTGCTTTTAAGGGTACCTCATATTCCCCGGCTAGGTTTTTAATAAAACTTAAAGCAAAAATTGCAATCGAGGAAAAATATTATAAGAAGTACAAAAAGGTCTGGACGCAGCAAGTGCGTTATGGCAGTGAATTTTTATAAAAATGGTTTGAATATCAAATATGTTTTTTTAATGCAAGCAGTTATCAATTCGGTTACCGGTATAACCTATATAGTAGAAACAATGTGCCATATTTTATCAAAATAACTTATTGTTTGAAAATGTACACAAAATTTTCCGACAATAAACTTTAAATGTTAGTTTCCTAGCCAACAAACCTTAGGTTAATAGCAAATTGAGTTACTGAAATTTGAAGCATTTAATTAAAATTTGTTACCAAAACGCACTTGATCTTTTTTTCTTACAAACATATTTCGATAAAAAATGCAATAAAATAAGGCTGTTTGAAAAAAAATTGTAGGGATCACCAACGACTTATGGGCCAGCCGGTGATTGTCAAAATAATTTTATAAGATGCAGCTCAAGACACCCTATAATTTATTATATTAACTTATACAATTTTTTCTCGTCTCTTGTATAATAATAATTATATTGAGCTTTTCCGTAGAAATGCGTCACCCTGTATATATGTAAACATATCAAAACTGCACGTAAACCCGGATATGGATTCCAGTGCGCCTAGCTTGCGCTCATTTGAAGAAATCTTTTTAAAATTCTAAAGTCGCGGTCTCCTCATTGGCGAATTTTTTGTACAAAAACTAGCTAAAAATTATGGACCGTTAAACCATAAACTTAACTAAAACTACCGCCAAAGCATCAGAGAGAAAATAACTAACCTGTTGCATATCAGTCCTTTTTGTAAAACTTCGATCATTTATATGTGTGGATAAAACATAACAAACACTGTTTAGTCCACCCACTAACATTAATAAAGGAATAACTTGCACTTGTATATAAAAATTTCCCAACTAAAACAAATAATTTGCCTCTCAAACAGATAAACATATAAACAATCTTATACCATACGATAAACGTCAGTTACAGCGTGTAACAAACCTGCGCAATAATATCAAATGTTCCGTTGCCAGGCAACGCTCAGACATACTAGATCTCATATAAACCAGGTTTGCCATTGTTAATGAAACACGGTGATATTAAAAATAAATGTTTCAAATTTGAATAGCTCAATTTTCTGTAAACCTAGAAAGCTGAATTTTGGCACATAGTTAGGTCTTTCCCAAAGCAATATGTATATCAAATTTCATCGAAATATCTTTGTAATTTTCGGAGAACAATTTTTTTTCGAAAGAAAACTCAAAATTTACTCGGAAAACCTTGTCCCATTTTCCTGGCTAATGAACTCATCCAAGCTATTACTAAAAGAAAGGCACTTGCCGAGTTTCATCAAAATCGGTTAACTATTTTTTAAGTTATCGGTTATATATATATATATATATATATATATATATATATATATATATATATATATATATATATATATATATATATATATATATATATATATAAACATATAAAAATCGAAACTGACCCTGGATAGGGGTTCTAGGGGCTCAAATTCGCGCTCATTTGAAAAAATTTTTGCAAGGTCTCACCGTCGATACCTCTCTATTAGTGAATTTTTGAAAATAAAAATTCACTAAAAGCATTGTTTTATGAATTTTAAATTGGTTACAGATGATTTCTAGATATTCGGGTAATATATATTTTCAAATGTATGCATTGTCGACTTTTTGTAGATATCAGATTCTCCTTAAATGCAGGTGCATTTGACAAGTTATTCTCCAACATAATCAGATCCTGTGTTAAGTTACTTATTGTCCGATATTTGTATACAAGGTGATCAGATTACGAAGTGTCATTGTGTCGAGTTCCGGGGTTCTGACCGGATATACACTTCGGACAGGATTACATCCCTCCACCCACATCACATGTGAACTGAAATATTGCATGGTGCTCAAATATCGTATAGTAGCGCTTTCATAGCCATACATGATGATAATAAATTTTAAAATGATACCGCACAGGAGGAGCTTTGTGAGATAGATGACGTTGAATATGTTAAATTATATAAGCAAGAGAAAACTCATGAATATGTTTTTGATTGAACAAAATGTGGTAGATTTTACATTTAAAAGCCTTAATTGAAATATTAAAACAAATAATAAAAGTCTGGACGCAGCAAGTGCATTCTGGAAGTGAATTTTCATAAAAATGTTTTAAATAGCAAATATGTTTTTTTAATGCAAGCAGGATCAATTTGGTCACCGGTATAACCTATATAGTAGAAAGAATGTACCATATTTTATCAAAATTACTTGTTTGAAAATGTACAAAAATAAACTTAAATGTTTCCGAGAAAACTCGTTTCCTAGCCGGGAACCTTAGGTTAATAGCAAATTGAGTTATTGAATTTTGAATCATTTAATGAAAATTCGCTACCAAAACGCACTTACTGCGTCTCGATTTTTTTTACAAGCGTGCATCATATTTCGATGAAAAATGCAATAAGGGATGTACAAAAAAAATGTAGGTATCATCGAGACTTCTGGGCCAGCCTGTGATTGTCAAAATTATTTTATGTCATACTAGTTCATTATTGTGTTTTTATTGCTTAGTTACCAGCTACACAATGGTGTACTTTATGCCCACGGGCCATAAAGTGTACTTTATGGCCCGCGCGGGAAAAACGTACACTTTATGGCCCGCGCGCACATCAAAACAAATAATTTTTGTTTCACTTCTTTAATAACCTTGATTAATTAAATTACAGATAAAAGTAATATGTAAATATTTAATTAACATTATTTAGTCGAATTAACATAAAATTGACAGTTCTGAAAAGATCCGGTGATAGTTAGGTTGCCTTCAGCAAACGGTGATTCATGTTTCGTTGTTTGGGTATGACTAGTATGACATAAAATTTTGTATGCACCGCTGGTATAAATACAGGTGTATGCCCTCGAGCAACGTACAAACCCTTAGGCCGGAGGCCCTCCAATTTGTAAAATCGTCGCTCTCGGGCATAAACATCTATTTATACCCTTGGTACATAAATAAATATTATAAGATGCAGCTCAAGACACCATATAAGTAACGTATACAATTTTTTCTTGTATCTTGCATAATAAGAATTATATTGAGGTTTGCCGTAAAGTAAACCCAGATATGGATTCTAGTGGGCCTACTTTGCGCTCATTTGAAAAAATCTTTTTAGAATTCAAAAGCCGCGGTCTCTTCGTAAACGAATTTTTTCTACAAAAATTAGCTAAAAATTATAGACCGTTTAACCATAAACTTAACTAAATCTACTGCCAAAGCATCAGAGAAAGGGTTTATTTAAAATTACTTTTCTGCAAATATTTTAGTAAAATGAAGGGCAATGATGGTTGAAGCTGAAACTTAAGGGTCTGCAGAAAACTCTTTACATAATCCGTATTTCTTTTAGGTTATTTGCCTAAATATTGCCAATTTTAGTGTTTTTTTTAAAGAAAATTAACTAAAACAAGCATTTGTGAAGCCACGGAAAAAGTCTACGACTGTATTAAATATGAAACGGTTCCACTAAGTTAGGGCAAGAACAAACAACCGGATATGCTATTCAAATTGAATTAAGTTTTAAAATTTTTCATTTCTTCTTTATTAAATTATTTTTTTACAAAAACTCGCTAAAAAATTCATCGGAATAATAACAATCTGATTAGATAACGGTAAAATGATTGAGACTAAAAAAAATTGATAAAAAGCAAAGTCATTAACTAGGATTAGAACTCGTCATGTAGGAGTCGATTATACGATGTACAGGGACTTAGCTACTGAGCTATGCTCGACATGTATTTAGTAGCAGGTATATCCCGTGATACATGTTAACTGTTCAACGATTTACAATTTACACAAAACTATTTTGATTTACAATGTTTTTTTGCTCATATTTTAACGAAATCAAGGAAAATAACGAATTAGACACATATATACGAGCTTGTTAGTCATTTCTTGTAGTATTTGTCACTTACATTCGTACTCAATCAATTTTGACGTTTTAGCTTTCTTGGATCAGATTTAACTAATAAAAAATTAATTTACCTCTAAGTTTTTTGTCTTTTAAGATAGAGATCTGAATTTTGGCACATAGGATACTCTTTATGACAGAAACCAGCGTACCAAATTTTGTTGCCGTTACTTTGTTATTTCCGGAAGCATAATTTTTTTTCGAAAGAAAACATAAAATTTTCCGGGAAAACCTGGGCCGATTTTCCTGATTAACTAACTTATCCAAGCCATTTGCAAAAGGAAGGTATGTGCCAAAGTTTCAAAATCGGACCATTATTTATTGAGTTATCGGTGTGATATATATATATATATATATATATATATATATATATATATATATATATATATATATATATATATATATATATATATAAACTGAAACTGACCCTGGATATGGATTCTAGGGTGCCTGGTTCGCGGTCATTTGAAGAAATTTTTTCAAAATTCAAAAGTCGGGATCTCCTCAATAGTGATATTTTTAAAAGAAAACTCACTAAAACTACTTTGTAATGCCTCACAGTAAAGAGAAAGTCATAAATACGTTCCTTATTGACACAAAAAATGTGTAAAATAGCAAACTCGTAGTCTATTGAAAAGCAATTTAGTTTCTTCGAAAATTCGCAATAAAAAAAAATTCTACTAGGATATCAATGCTAAACTTATACCATTTACAGATGTAGAGACTAATTATCTGGCTTCATAAGTGTTTGTTTTCTTCTCTGTAACTGGTTTCGCCGTTTTATGCTTCACCAGACAGGAGAAAGTTTCATGTAATGCGGTTCAACGGAACGTATGAATTTCAAATTGACCCTTTATGTAGGTTTCAGGGGCTTAGCTCACGCTAATGTAAAGCAGTTTTCGCAATCTCGTTATAGGTGAATTTTGTCTACGAAAATTTACCAATGAAAATAAGTAAGAATATAGAGACGCGGAAATAAAGAATAGAACTGCAAAAGTTCGAGACGCAGCAAGTGCGTTATGGTAGTGAATTTTCATAAAAAGTTTTTAACCATAAATATGTGTGTTTTTTTAAGAAAGCATGCATCAAATTTCGTTACCAGTATAACCTATATAGTAGAAACAATGTGCCATGTTTCATCAAAAGAACTTTATTGTTTGAAAATGTACAAAAATTTCCGAAAGTAAACTTAAAGTGTTCCCGAAAAAGCTGGTTTCTTGGCCAACCTTATATCTTAATAGCAAATTGAGCTATTCAAATTTGAAGCATTTATTGAAAATTCGCTACCATAACGCACTTACTGCGTCCAGAATTTCTTTTTTTACAAACATGCATTATATTTCGATGTAAAATGCAAAAATGCAATAACATAAGGCGTGTTCGATTATAAGAAAAGAAAATTTGTATCACCAACGACTTATGGGTCATCCTGTGATTGTGAAAATAGTTTTTTAAGATATAGCTCAAGACACCCTATAATTAATGTATACATTTTTTGGTATCTTGTATCATAACGGATATATTGAGCTTTAGTGATTTTTTACAAAAATTTGACAAAAATTATATACCATTAAACGATAAACTCTATAGCAAAGAATACTGCCAAAGCATCAGAGAAAGGGTCTACTTGAAATGATTTTAGTAAAATCAAGGATAATGACGGTTGAATCTAAGACTTCAGGCTTTATAAAACATTCTTCTTGAGACATTTTCTTTCCATAGCTGGTATTAGTTTCAGGTTCTTTGCCTAAATATTGCCAATTTTGACGTTTTAAATCGGGACTTTGACGTTTGAGGAAAACCCCAATTTATTTTTCTTTAAATGCCTATAACTTTTTTGTCTTTTAACCTACAGAGATAAGTTTTGGACTGTAATTTACCTATAATGATATAAACTCGCGTACCAAATTTGGTTGCCCTTATTTTGTTATTCCCGAAGATATAATTTTCGAAAGAAAACACCAAATTTTCTGGGAAAACCTGGGCCGATTTTCCTGGCTAACGAACCTTCCAAGCCACTTGCAAAAGGAAGGTATTCACCAAATTTAATCAAAATCGGTCCATTATTTTTTATTGGTGTGATACATACATACATATATATATATATATATATATATATATATATATATATATATATATATATATATATATATATATATATATATATATATATATATATATATATATATATATATTGTTACGTTTTCTCCGGGTTCTGGATAAGTGAGACTTTTAATTTTAACAAAACAACTTTATTTACACTCTAAATATGGATACAATAAAATTTCTAGAATGTCTCTCTCACAAAACACTTCATTTACTGGCCTTACAATTACTACTCTCAACAAAAGTCACTAATCTGGTACTACAGTCACTACTCTCTTAACACTTTACACTGCTTCAAGTCACTACTCTCTTAACACTTTACACTGCTTCAAGTCACTACCACATTCTCTTACTGAACTGAACTCGGGCTGGCTTGCTTTCGCTTTTATATACTCGCCGTACCTTCCCCTCCTTTCTAGAGCATTCCATTCCAGAACGTTCCAGGACCTTCTTTCACTAGAAAGTTCTGTGAATACAGATCGGTCCCGTGTGTATACAGGGGGATGTATATACAGGATGATCCAAATGTGGTCACCACTCCTATGTTACACAAGAGGTGTTTCTCGAACTATAAGATCTCTCTGCGTATACAGGGTGTAAGGGTTCTCTGCGTATACAGGGTGTATATACAGGGTGTTCGGAATGTGCAGACCTCAGTTATCCGTTCCGACGGGGTACAAGTTAGTAACTTCGTTATTTCTGGTCCTAGAGGGTTGAGACTTCGCCTGAGGGGGGTCACCCCAGGCACCCCCAGGGGGGTGGGGAGGCGGTGTTGCCAGACTGTGCAAAAATTCCCAGATGTTGGGGAAATTCTGGAGATGTGGCAACACCGCACCTACGTCTATTGAAGTGCTTTGTAACACTGCCCCCCTCCTTAAGACTGTTCGTCCCGAACAGTATTTACCGGCCGCCAACTTGGGGGTTCATTGCCCCGATAGCGACTCAACCTCTCTATGTGAACAACTTTGGGTTTAGTTCTTGGAGACAGCTGGATTCTGTAGACTAGGTCGTTAATTTTCTTAGTCACCAAGTATGGCCCTTCCCATGGTTTCTGAAGTTTGGGACTGAGGCCCTTTCTCCTTGTTGGTTGGTACAGCCACACTGCATCACCTTCCTTGAATGTATGGGGTGTTGCTCTGCGATCCAAGCGCATCTTCATCCGGTCACTGCTTAAGAGGAGCCTATCTCTGACACATCTGTGTATAGTGCGCAGTTTCCCTTCTAGGTCGGCGACATACTCAGGTAACGTAGCTAGGTCCGCTATGTCCTCGTTCGGTAGTGGTCTCGTCATGTCGATTGGTAACCGCATCTCTCTGCCGGTCAACATCATGGATGGAGTGTAGCCGGTAGATTCATGCTGAGAGCTTCTGTAAGCTAGGAGGAACAGAGGTATCAGCTTGTCCCAGGTTCTCTGATTCTCGTCGACAAACATAGCAAGATACTGATTGATGGTCCTGTTATGCCGTTCTACCATGCCGTCTGATTGAGGGTGGAGTGGCGTTGTTCTCGTTTTCTTTATGCCTAGCAAGTCCATTAGGCTCTTCCAGACCTCTGATTCGAAATTCCGGCCCTGGTCGGTGTGAATCTCCAAGGGTACGCCATGCCGTGATATGACATTTTCCATCAGGGCTTCTGCTACGGTCGTTGCCTCTTGGTTGGGGATCGGCGCAACTTCAGGCCATTTCGAGAAGTAGTCCATCGCCACCATTATGTATCTGTTCCCAGACTCCGTGATGGGAAAAGGTCCTGCGATGTCTACGGCAACTCTCTCCCACGGTGTACCTGAGATGTACTGCATCATTTTTCCTCTGGATCGGGTCTTTGGTCCTTTCTTTGAAGCACATTGGTCACACCTTTTGCACCATTCTTCCACGCTCCTTCGGCAGTTTATCCAATAGAAGCGGTCTCTCACTCTGGCAAGAGTCCTGTTGACACCAAAGTGGCCTCCACTTCTACTATTGTGTAACTCTTGAAGAACACTGTCTATGCACTCACTTGGCACAACGGTCTGGTATATACAGTCTCTACCATCGGCAGTTTCCCATTTTCGAGTGATCATGTCATTCTTTAGACACAATGAGTCCCATTGTAGCCAGTAGCCTTTAACCTCCGCCCCAAACCGGGACACATCATGCCACTCAGGTTTTTTCCCTTTTTGTAGCCATTCTCTAATATTTTTCAAGTCTGGATCTGTCTTCTGTGCGTCTCTGATGTATTCAAGATTTACGTCTAGATCGGTATTATTCTCCTTTTCCGTCACCAGTTGTTTGATCTGATGAGTTACTTTATCGATCTCTTTGTTCTCTTGTCGCTCGCAAAATTTACATGCATGCACTGAAAATGGTCTTCTTGACAGGCTGTCTGCATTGGCGTGACTTCTTCCTCTTCGATGTTCAATCCGGAAGTCGTAGCTCTGCAGTTTCTCTATCCATCGGGCTATCTGTCCTTCGGGATTTCTAAAGTTCAGAAGCCATTGCAGAGCAGAGTGATCTGACCTCACGCGGAATGTTCTTCCGTACAGGAAGCTGTGGAAATGTTCGATGGATCTTACAACTGCCAGCAGTTCTTTCCGGGTTACACAGTAATTTCTTTCTGCTTTTCCGAACGTTTTGCTGAAGTAGCCTATCACAACTTCTTCTCCGGCTTGGAGCTGTGAGAGTACTGCCCCAATGCCATACTGGGAAGCATCGGTGTCCAGTATAAACAATCCTTCGTCCTGAGGATAAGCCAGCACAGGAGCAGTGAGAAGACGATGTTTGAGCTCTCTAAAAGACTCTTGGCAATCTGGTGACCAGATGAACTCGGCCTTATTTTCAGTCAGGCTATGCAGAGGTTTCGCAATGCTGCTGAAGTACTTCACAAAGCGTCGGTAATAGCTGCAAAGTCCCAGAAAACTTCTGACCTCATGTTTGTTCTTCGGCACAGGCCAGTCTCTTACTGCCTTTATTTTCTCTGGATCGGTTTCTATCCCTTTCTCAGAAACGACATGTCCAAGGAAACTCACTTTCTTCTGGAAGAGGACTCATTTCTTGGGATTGAGTTGCAGATTGGCACCTCTCAGCCTGGAGAAGACTTGCTTCAGATTCGACAGGTGTTCATCGAAAGTCCTTCCAATCACCATGACATCGTCAAGATACACCAGGCATGTTTCCCATGTCAGTCCTCTCAGCACTAACTCCATTAGTCGTTCGAAGGTGGCAGGAGCATTACACAGGCCGAATGGCATGACCTTGAATTGGTACAACCCATTCCCGGTTGAAAAAGCAGTCTTCTCCTTATCCTCTTTATGGAGTTCTACTTGCCAGTAACCACTTTTCAGGTCTAATGTAGAGAACCACTTTGATCCGGCCAAAGTGTTCAAAGTGTCGTCGATCCGGGGCAGGGGATAACTGTCTTTCTTGGTGACATCATTCAGCTTCCTATAGTCCACGCAAAATCTCATAGTGCCGTCTTTCTTGGTGACCAAAACTACTGGGGACGACCAAGGACTATTAGACTCCTCGATCACACCATCTTCCAGCATTTCGTTAACCATCGCCTTGATTTCTGATTGCTTGGCAAAAGGCAGTCTTCTCGGCGGCTGTCTAATTGGTCTTGCGTCGCCAGTATTAATCCTGTATTGCACTAGACTCGTACGACCTGTGATTTTATCTTGAGCGAAAATATCGGCCTCCTCCAATACGAACTTCAGGGCCATCTCCATCTCCATATTGTTCAATTGGCCCCATGAATTCTTGAACCGCTCTACTATTTCTACTGGCAGTCTTCTGTCTAATGCAGTGGGTGTCACGTTTTTGGACAACGTCACTCGGTCAATGGGTTCGCAAGTGGCGATAACTTCACCTCTCTTCAATGTGACCCTGTTAGTTTGTACGTTAGCCACTCTTATGGGTATTGTCCTCTTCGGGTCTACTAAGCATCGTGCGACCAGGGCACCATCATGCCTATCTTTTAGGGGCTCCGCTATGAGAGCAGTCATACCATCAAGTTTCTTCTCTAGCCTGGCTCTGACAATCTTCTCACTGTTACCAGGAATCCGTGTATCCTCGTCGACAACAAGTCTCACCCTGGGATTAGCTTCGCCTGCTGTTGGAGATAAATACAACTCTTCGTTACCGATTTTCAAGATCTTATTCTGGAAGTCTACTGATAGGACATCGAAATCTTCCATTAAATCCAGGCCCAGAATAAATTCGTCGACGATTTCTGCGACGACAGCCCTTACCTGTAGCTCAGTACTGCCCAGCCTAATGTAAACAGTGGCCTCTCCATGCACGGGTATTCTATCTCCTTTTGCCGTCTCCAACACAGGTTGTTTGTTGGTAGTGAGTGCTGACTTGTTTGGCAACATGTCTGGACGTACAACGGATCTAGTGGCACCAGTATCGATGGTGAAACTGCATTGTCTTCCGTCTATGCTGCCAGGTATAACGAGGCTCTCGTGGTAGCGTCGGATAGTGGAGACCTTTACTTTGGGGCCTTGGGACTCGCACGCCAGCTGCCGCCCCCTTACACTGGCGTCAGGTCGTTTCCCTGACGGCGCTCCCTGTTGGTGTATTCCTGTCCCCTGCGAGCCACCTGTTGGGTTTGTGAGCACTGCCTACTTATGTGCCCTTTCCTACCACACTTGTAGCATTCTATGTGGGACCAATCTGCTTTCGTCTGACGTGCTCCAACCGTTGCAGTGAGCTTGCTTATGGCTTCCTTCATCAACTTGATTTCTCGCCTTAGGTCCTCTGTCGTGTCTGCATGGTCCTCTATCTCCTTCACTTCGCGCAGCCTGTTTCGGCGAGGTTGAGATGCATTCTTGGCTGCTTCAAATTCCAAACCATAAATGACGCAGTCTGTAAGTGTTTTAAACCTTCCGAGCCTCAAAGATTGTTGCATCTCGTTGTCAAGTACCCCATCGATGAAGGTCTGGACGGTTATCTGGTTGACAAATTCTTCTGGGGCTTGGGGATATGCCAGTCGCACAAGTTTCTCCACTTCGGCACTAAATTCTTGCAGCGTCTCATTTGGCTTCTGGACCCTTGACTTTAGTTGTGTCTGGTAGACCTGGCTCATGTACTTGTTACCATATCTCAAATCTAGGGCCTGTATCACTGTTAAGTAGTTTTGCTGTTTCGACTCCGGGATGTTCTGGAGGATTTCTAGGGCTTTACCTCGAAGCGAGAGAATTAGAGCAGTTGCTGCCTGTTGTTCGCTCCACCCATTGCTGAGAGCTGCCGCCTCAAACTGCCTCCTGTACATGGGCCACGATGTTTCTCCGTCAAAAGTCGGCGGCTTCAAGGTTCCATGAGGCTGCTGCACGATTGGCATATCTTCTTCCGGCCGATTTTGAACTGGGGACATTCCAGTAACTCCTCTTGGATGAGTTCTGTCAGTCTGGCCCATCACCTGCTCTGTCAGTTCTCTATGTCTGACTTCTGTGCCTTTCATCATCATCTTCATTTGTTCTTTCAACCCTTCAACTTCTTCCCATCGTTTATTCAAATCCTCTGTTACATTATCTACTTTCCTGTCCACATTTTCTATTTGTTCGTTGATCTGTTCAATTTCTTCTTTTACATCGACTCTCATATCATGGAACATACTTCGGATGTCTTCTTTGTCTTCTTGTCGCCGTTTTTCGTCTTCTTCGCGTTGCTTCTTGAGTTCTTCTTTATCTTCAAGGCGCCTCTGTTCTTCCTCTTGTCGTCTTCTTTCATCTTCTTGTCGCCGCTGTTCGTCTTCTTCGCGTCGTCTTCTTTCATCTTCTTGTCGCCGCTGTTCGTCTTCTTCGCGTCGTCTTCTTTCATCTTCTTGTCGCCGTTGTTCGTCTTCTTCGCGTTGCCTCTTGAGGTCTTCTTTATCTTCTTGTCGTCTTCTCTCGTCTTCTTCGCGTTGTCTTTTCAGTAAGTCCATCAACTCTTTGATTTCAGCCATCTTGTCGTAGTCAGTCGATCTGGTGTTTACCATTTACAACTAGCTTAATTGTCCACTTCTTCACTCACTTATCCCACTTCTGACACCAAATTGTTACGTTTTCTCCGGGTTCTGGATAAGTGAGACTTTTAATTTTAACAAAACAACTTTATTTACACTCTAAATATGGATACAATAAAATTTCTAGAATGTCTCTCTCACAAAACACTTCATTTACTGGCCTTACAATTACTACTCTCAACAAAAGTCACTAATCTGGTACTACAGTCACTACTCTCTTAACACTTTACACTGCTTCAAGTCACTACTCTCTTAACACTTTACACTGCTTCAAGTCACTACCACATTCTCTTACTGAACTGAACTCGGGCTGGCTTGCTTTCGCTTTTATATACTCGCCGTACCTTCCCCTCCTTTCTAGAGCATTCCATTCCAGAACGTTCCAGGACCTTCTTTCACTAGAAAGTTCTGTGAATACAGATCGGTCCCGTGTGTATACAGGGGGATGTATATACAGGATGATCCAAATGTGGTCACCACTCCTATGTTACACAAGAGGTGTTTCTCGAACTATAAGATCTCTCTGCGTATACAGGGTGTAAGGGTTCTCTGCGTATACAGGGTGTATATACAGGGTGTTCGGAATGTGCAGACCTCAGTTATCCGTTCCGACGGGGTACAAGTTAGTAACTTCGTTATTTCTGGTCCTAGAGGGTTGAGACTTCGCCTGAGGGGGGTCACCCCAGGCACCCCCAGGGGGGTGGGGAGGCGGTGTTGCCAGACTGTGCAAAAATTCCCAGATGTTGGGGAAATTCTGGAGATGTGGCAACACCGCACCTACGTCTATTGAAGTGCTTTGTAACAATATATATATATATATATATATATATATATATATATATATATATATATATATATATATATATATATATATATATATATATATATATATATATATATATATATATATAAATCATTGAAACTGACGCCGGATATGTGTTCTAGGGGGCCTAGTTCGCGGTCATTTAAGAAATTTTTTCAAAATTCAAAAGTCTGGATCTCCTCATTAGTGATTTTTTTTAAGAAAATTCACTACAAATGAATATAAGCCAAAACTGCCAACAACTTAAATAAATTGAAATACCTTGGGAATATTGTTACGGATAATGGAAATAAGTGCAGCAAAAAGTGGGGATGCAGCAAACCTATTATGGTAGCGAATTTGCTTTAAATTGACATTAATTATTAACTCTTGAAATTTAGTCAAGACGTACATCCGAAAATAGTATAATACTCTAATATACGTAGTACTCACGAGGTTGGTTATAGGTGTATGAACCTACAAATCGTATATATTTATTTTTCATACAAACCATTTAAGAAATGGCAGAGAAAATATCTAATCTAAATCACAAATAAAAACAAATTATGCATCGTTAGATTTTATAACAGGATAAATAGCGACTCCTCTGTAAGACACGTAGACCGTTACTTTAATAACCGTCATAAGACATGGTGTACATATTAGAATTTCATCTTGTCAATGATGGGATAATTTTGAAATAGTGTAAGGAGTGACTGGTGAGATCACATTAGCATTGAATGGGTGACGTCACCAGGGCGAGCCGGGTCACTATTGTCCGAGACGTTGAACACGACGACGCTCCTTCTTCTTCAAGAGAATATCGAGACGGTCAACTCACGAACAGCGTGACTCCTGCCCACCCTGAGCCCGTGCAATAACCACGCTGACATTTGTCCCGTACTAATGTCACTTCTGCAGGTCACAGGAAATGGAACTTAGAAAATATCATCGCATTTATCTAACAATAGATCCTATATTATCATTTTTCTGTAGAGACTTGTTTCGGTTACATACAAAAACATTATGCAATGTGAACAAAAGAGAAATGTATCTTCTTGCACCTACTATATTATTCACTATAAAATATTTATAGAGATTATAACATATACAAAAGTCTGAATGCAGCAAGTGCGTTATGGCAATGCATTTTCATAAAAATGTTTTTAATAACTACATAATATGTCTTTTTGTTAATGAAAGCAGGCATCAAATTTGGTTACCAGCATAACCAAGGTTAGGTTAAGTTAGGTTAATTTGTTAGTGGGCCATAACGTTCCCTCCACTGCGACCATAAGGTATCTTGTGCCTCACGTCTAATTGTCTTACATTTGGCCCAACAAATCCAGCCTCCTGCAGAGGTCGAGATTTTTGGTGGGCAAAAGTTGACCCAGATATTCTGGTGCAAGCTTTGTCTTGCCAAAGAGCAGTTGTGTTGTCCTGTCCGCAGCCGGACAGGAACCTAGCACGTCCTCTGCTGTTTCGCCACTCTCCATACACAGCCGACACTCAGTCCCTTTACCGAGACCAATTGGGTGCACGTGGTGACGCAAGCGACAAAGTCCGGTATACAAGCCGACCAGAGTTCTCAGTTGTTGGTTGTTTAGCTCTAGAAATTTTTTAGCCCTTGACTCTGAAAGGCCACTCATAAAGGCCTTAGAGTGTGCTGTCTTTAAGATGCGTGTTGCTGTGCATGATGATATCTCCACCACAGGTTCTGATTCTCACTCTGGCAGCTGCGTCGAGTGATAGGGAGGACCTGGGGACTTAACCTCGGATCCTTCATTGGATTTACACTGAAATCGTCAGGCCGAGGATCCTCTATGGAGCGTTGGTCTGGTGGTGCGGTGTGAACCAAACCACTACCAGGAAGCTAGCCAAACTCCAAAGGCTGGCAATCCTGGGTATCACAGGCGCTATGAGGACGACATCTTCAGCCACGCTAGAGGACTTGCTGATGCTGCCACCGCTTACCATCTGTATCATAAGGGAGGCTATGACGTCGCATCTTAGAATACGAGACTCTGGAAACTGGTGCGGAGAGGGAGCAGTAATGGGGCATGCAAGAGTCGCCAAGGAGGTGGAAAAGGAAATTCCGATTTCCACCATCAAGGTACGGAATGCAGAGGACGATATTAGGTTGACTAGGCCATATTTCCTCAGGATCCCCAGTAGGGATCGGTGGAGGGAAAATGAGGTTGCAATCCAGCCTACAAGCCTGGTCTGTTTTACCGACGGATCACGGCTGGAGGAATCCTCCGGGGCAGGAATATATATATATATATATATATATATATATATATATATATATATATATATATATATATATATATATATATATATATATATATATCAAAGGCCTGGGGGTGCGCGAGAGTTATGCTCTGGGCGCATATCCACGGCATTCGAAACAAAGGTGTACGCTATCTTGTATGTGGCCAGTAGATAGGATGTGAAGATGAGGGGCCGGACAGAGATAAAGCTGTATGGCTACTCAATAGGAGTCGACCTACGCTTCGCCGCATCCTTGGGGTGCTGACAGGCCACTGCGCCCTTAGAAGACACCTCACATTGATAGGCGTAGAGAGGGATTCCATTTGTCAGGAATGCGGCGAAGATGAAGAAACGTCCTACCACTACCTGTGTGAATGCGAGGCTTTTGGGAGTCTTCGAGCAGAATTGTTCGGATCGAGGACTCTGCAGAGGAATCAGGTAAGTACCGTCCAATTGAAGACCGTCACGGCCTTCATCTAGAGGTCGAGGCGGTTTGGCGACGGAACCGAGGAAGAGTAGAGCATGGTTGCTGGGGTTGGCAAAAAGGGCCCATTGTGGCCTATTTGCTTGGTGTTAGCCTCCCCGCCACTGCTACTACTACTACTACTACAGTTCCTTGACCGAGACCAATTCGGTGCATGTGGTGACGCAAGCGGTAGGGTCCTCGATACAGGCCGAAGAATTTATTTGATTTATTAGTACATTTTCTTCAAAAAATTCACTAATGAGGAGATCCCGACTTTGGAATTTTGCAAAATTTCTTCAAATGAGCGCGAACTAGGCCCCTAGAACCCATATCCAGGGCCAGTTTCAATTTTTATATGTTTATATATATATATATATATATATATATATATATATATATATATATATATATATATATATATATATATATATATATATATATATATATATATATATATATATTTGTGTGTGTGTATCACACCGATAACTCAAAAAATAATGCGCCAATTTGGATGAAATTTGATACGTACCATCCTTTTGCAAGTGGCTTTGAAAAGTTCGTTGGTCAGGACAATAGGCCTAGGTTTTCCCGAAAAATGTTGTGTTTTCTTTCGGAAATTATATGTCCGAAAATAACAAAGTGAGAGCAAACAAATTTCGCACCCCTTTTTTTTTGTAAAGAGTATCCTATGGACCAACATTTAGATATCTAAGCTAAAAGAGAAAAAAGTTATAGGTAAGCCTTTGATTAAAAAAAGTTAAAATGTCAAAATTGATAATTATGGTAGTTGTCCTAATGTGGGTGAAAATTACGACACGAAATGATTAACAAGTTCCTAAATCTGTGTCTAAGTCGTTATTTTTCTTCATTTTGTTAAACTGTGAGCAAAAAATGCATTGTAAATAAAAATTGTTTGGTATAAATAATCAAGACGTTAAAAAATTAACATACTGGCGCATATACCTGCTAGTACATACATCTGTCACGTCGACGATGGTCAAGTGGTCTAAGCGGTATGCATCAGATAATCGAGTCCTATAATAAGAGGAGTTTTAATCCTCGTTAGTGACTTTGTATATATATTTTTTTTAGTTTTTAATAACACTTTACCGTTACCTGATCAGCTTGTTGTTATTCCAAAGAATTTGGAGTTTTTGTATGAAAAAAAAATTAATAAAGAGGAGATGAAAACTTTTAAGATTTAATTCAATGTGAATAGCATATCTGGTTGTTTGTTCTTGACCTAACTTAGTAAAACCGTTCCATATTTAATACAGCGGTAGACTTTTCCAGTGGCTTCACAAGTGCTTGTTTTTTCCCGCAAGCGATTTTAATTTCTAGTGAATTTTGTTTAAAAAATTCTTTATATCTCCGAAAATAACAAAGTTATCGCAACCAAATTTTATAAGCGGGTTTGCGTCATGAGAGGTAAATTATGTATCAAAATTTAGATATGTAGCTTGAAAGACAAAAAAGTTATAGACATTTAAAAAAAAAGATATTTTACTCTTAAAACGTCAAAGTCGCGATTTGAAACGTCAAAATTGACAACATTTAGGCAAATAACGTGAAACAAATACGGGTTATGTAAAGAAAATGTAGCAACAAGAGTGTTTTGCAAACTCTTAAGTTTCAGCTTCAACCGCAATTGTCCTTTTTACTAAAATATTTGCAGAAAATTCATTTCATATAGACCCTTTCTCTGATCCTTTGGCAGTAGTTTTAGTTATAGAGTTTATCGTTGAACGACCTATAATTTTTAGCGAATGTTTGTAGAAAAAATCGTTAATGAGGCGACCACCAATTCTTAATTTTGAAAAGATTTTTTCAAATGAGTGCTAACTAGGCTCCTTAGAACCCATATCCGGGGTTAGTTTCAGTTTTTATGTTTCCATATATACAGAGTGACGCGTTTCTACGGTAAAGCTCAATATGTTTCTTATTATACAAGATACGAGAAAAAATTGTATATGTTAATTATAGGCTGTCTTGAACTGCATCCTATAAAAATAGTTTTACAATCATAGGTAGCCCATAAGTTCTTGGTGATTCAAATTTTCTTTTTTTTTTATTAGTCGAACACATCTCATATTATTATATTCTTGCATTTTCCATCGAAATATAATGCATGTTTGTAAGAAAAGTAACTCAGGACGCAGCAAGTACGTTATGGTAGCTAATTTTCATCATATGTTTCAAATGTCAATAGCTCAATTTGCTATTAACTTAACGTTCGTTGGCTAGGAACAAGTTTTTTTCGGGAACATTTTGAGTTTATTTTCGATTTTTTTTTTATAGCATTTTCAAACAATACAGTTATTTTGATGAAATATGGTACATTGTTTCCACTATATAGGTTATACTGGTAACCAAATTTCATACCTGCTTTCTTTAAAAGAAAACACATATTTGCTATTACAAACATTTTTTTGAAAATTTACTACCATAACGCACTTGCTGCGTCCAGATATTTTATAACGCTCTTATTATATAGAAAACATATAACCCAATAGTGTTTGACAGCAGTTCTCATAAGAATATATCGGGAAAGTTAACAAAACAAATAAATAGAATATTTCTGTAATATATTCCTGGAACTCGACGTAGGTCGAAATTATACAAAGTACTGTCAGTGGGTGTTACTTATTCTGAGACCACTGCTGGAAAAAGTAAACAATTGACAATGCTTAAGATTATTATATACCTTCGGTGTTGTTAGAGCCTTTTAAAAATCACCTATCTTTGTATTCAAATATCGAATGATTATAGATTGGAGAAGGAAAAATTCAAGAAGTAGAGAAAGGTGAAAAGGTTAAGAAAGTCCTCCATACCGCCAATTTTGAGACAATTAATTGATCTTAAATACACTGTATTTGTATGTTACTAAATAAAAATTGTAACCTGTGATGAGCACTGATAAGTGCACTTTGGATAACTCTATTCGTCACAGCACGTCTTTAAGACCTGGTCATCGTTCCCCTAACAGCGTTGGGGTCATCATACCTTATATATTAGCTGGCAGGCAAACAGCGCCCTCAACGAGGGGATATAAATAAACTTTTACTGTTTTGTGGGAAGTTCCTCTAATAAAGAACAATCAAAAATTTTTAAGAGAGTCAACTTGCATCTAACATTTTGAACAAAAACATATTGGGAAATTTGCTACGTAACTCTGAAGATAAAGATAAAGCTACAGAAATGTCGGTCATCTATTGAAATTAGACTTAAAAACATTTAGCACAACTAAGATAAGGCAATCCAGTCAAAATAGTTTGAAGTGAAACAGAAGAGATATTAATACAATGAAAGAGCATATAATGGACAACCCATACAAAATGATTATATTTCTGTAATAACAGCTCTGAAAGTCGTTATCTCTACAAAGGCGGCTTCCTTTATGAAAATTCGCTAAAACAATGTTGTTTTTCATAGTCAAAAAATGTTTCTTGTCTGTTATTTTTGATTTTGCAATGATTCACTCGCTCAAATGAGCAATAATCTCTTATCAAAAGTAGATAATAGTAAATAAGTTATACTATTAATTAACAATGGTTTTGGAAATTTAAAATTTGTCGAAAGAGAGCTTACGAAATTTCACTTACTGAACGAAAATCTCTAAAATAAGTGAAAAATTAATCCAAAAGCTGACTATATTTGCTTCGATGGTGACCTTGAAAAAACGTATGCATTTCGAACACACTCCATCTCGCATGCAGACAGATAAATCAGCCCTTTTAACGCGGGGGCGGGAAGTAGTGACGGATTGAAACCATCAGGCAATAAAGACACCCAAGCGGCAAGGGAGTGTTTCAGGTTCAGCCGCAAACGAAGAACTAACATCCCTCAAGTAGCAGATATAGCAGACGTCTGGCCGTATGTTTAGTCTACATTTATGTCCTGCATCAAGAGCTGTACTTAATTACCCCTTGGCCACCCTCGAAACATCTTCTGGCACAACACTTGGCCCACATTACTCCATATGAATGATCTATGGTCAGCTCTTGAAGATTATTTAAGTCTCGGTTATCAAAGAGGTCGATGTAAGTTTGTGAGAAATGCATTAAAGCTGCTTTGAGGGTACGGTAAAACAGTTAAGTGGTTCAAGAGCTGTAACAACCAACAACACGGTTAAATATTCAATATACATATACGTTTTCTATGGTGATATTAAAACACATGATAGCAACATAACAAACAAAAACTGACTTTACTACATGCCCAAATTAAAGTTTTTAGGATAGTGACAAATTAGGTTATTAAATTTTGAAGCATTTAATGAAAATTCACTACCATAACACACTGGTTGCGTCACGACTTTTTCTAATTATTTTTAGAACTCTTTGTTTTCAGCTGGATATATGGAAGATCAATCTCTTGTTGGATGGAGTCAGCCTATTTTTGACAGTTGTCTTTATAAATTTCATGCTTACAAATTACAAAAAAGCAATTCTTATATATATATATATATATATATATATATATATATATATATATATATATATATATATATACAGAGAGTGTCCATTATAAAAGGTTGCACCAAGGTTTTCCCGATAACTGCTGAGAATTTCGAAAAAGAAACATGTCGATATTGCTTAAAAAAAGGTGGGGGGGCATTTTTGGACCCTAACATAGCATTCAACCTCTGCCGGGGGTAACTTTTAGCCTCTAAATTTGAATAGGGTAGTTTAAAGGTAAGGGATCGTTTAACACTTTTTGTGAATTTTCCTTTAAAAAAATTACACTAATGAGAACTTTGGAGTTTTGAACAAATTTTTTCAAATGAGCGCAAAGTAGTCCCCCTAGAACCCGTATCCAGCGTTAGTTTAAATTTTTATATGTTCATATATATATATATATATATATATATATATATATATATATATATATATATATATATATATATATATATATATATATATATATATATATATATATATATATACAGGGTGACGCATTGAAAGCGAAACAGACCAATTTAACGAAAAATTGACTAATTAGTGCATTCTTATTAGAATGAATGGAATACGTTCTTGCAACTCCAACTGTGGATAATTTTTAAACGAGTTGATAAAACTTCCAAAAAAATTAGTGTGATGAATTCAGAAAAGAAAGAACTTTCAAATGATGTAACACTGGACCCATGTTCCCTATTTAAAATATAAGGGTTGTTATCACCACCCTTAAAGGGTTGATGTGACAAAGTTGAGTTTTACGTCAAAACATGTCCCCCTCAATATTAAGATTGACGTGTTTCAGCGTTTCTTAACACAAATATCTCTGGACGCAAATTGGTCTGTTTCGTTTTCAATGCGCCACCCTATATATATATATATATATATATATATATATATATATATATATATATATATATATATATATATATATATATATATATATATATATATATATATATATATATATATATATATATATATATATATCTCACACTGATAACTCAAAAAATAATGGGCTGATTTTGATCAAATTTGGTGAGTATCTTCCCGGAAGACTTTGCGTTTTCTTTCGGAAAATTTTATATCTCCGGAAATTTAGCGTAACCAAATTTGATACACTGGTTTACATCATAGGAGGTAGACTTCGCACCAAAATGCAGATCTCTAAGTGTAAAGATAAAAATGTTATAAGAATTTAATTTGAATAGATTAGGTTAAAGGTAAGGGACCGTTGAACATTTTGAATGAATTTTCTTAAAAAAAATTACTAATGAGAAGGAGTTGAATTTGAATTTTGAACAACTTTTTCCAATGAGCGTAAGCTAGGCCCCCTAGAACCCATATCCAGGGTCAGTTTCAATTTTTATATGTTTATATACAGCGTGATTCCGGTGGAATGGGAAGTATTTCAGGGGTAGATTCAGGGGGTCAAAATAAGTAAAATAAACACATAAGTTATCGTTCGAATGTCAACCATTTTTGAGATAATTAGTTTTTAAAATGTTTTTTTTTAAACAACTTTTTTTTCCTGCCTTTTCCTTTTTTTTCAGTTTGACATTAACTGGCTTACTTACGAATTCCTAAAATGGCTCAAATATTCACATGTCAGCTAGGTGATATGTGCAAATCAATAATTTTGATTGATTTGTCAGAATTAGTTATCTGTCAGTTTGACATTAACTGGTTTACTTACGAATTCCTTAAATGCCTCAAATATTCACCCATAGGGAATACGTGGATATGACTTTTGTTAATGGATTTTGTAATGGAAACTCAGTTCACGCAGTTAATGAATATCGACGCCGATTTCAAAACCGAAGGGTCCCTAATAGAAAACTTTTCCAAAGATTTCGTTAGCGCTCAGGAAACTGGTGTTTTTCCAAGCGCAGGTATTTTTAATGAAAGAGAAGGTCTTGACGTACGAACCGAGGACGATTAAGCGACTTTCCAATAAGAACTCGGGGGACGACGGTTCGAGACTTACCGGCGGCGGATGATTTTTCAAATCACTGTCGTCGTTGAGATCGAGCTCAAGGTGGAGGGTAGGTTAGTTTAGATGAGCAAAAAGGGTCAGCAATGGCCTAATTTCCAGTAAGCATCTTACCTTTACCTTACGAGGAGGATTGCAAATCAACTCAAAATGTCACAGAAAAACGTTTTCAATACGCTCAAGAAAAATAGTTTACAGCCTTTCCATGTCCAGTCCGTTCAACATCTTGAAGATGGCGATAACGTTCCAAGGTTACAATTTTGTGAATGGATTCGTCAAAACCCGACAATAAGTAAATACATTTTATTCAGTGATGAGGCTCAATAAATGTAAATGTAAATAATTTACACAATGAACACCAATGGTCAGAACAAAACCCTCATGCTACGTTTGAACGCAATTTTCAACCTCGATTCAGCATAAATATTTGGTGTGGCTTAATCAATGATCAGTTAGAAGGTCCGTTTGTGTTGGATGGGCGTCTCACTGGGAAAGGATATTTACATTTCCTAGAAAGAAGAATTTCTAGGACAAAAAAGTTATAGGCATTTAAAAAAAAAGGGGTTTTCCACAATACGTCAAAGGCGCGATTTGAAACGTCAAAATTCGCAAAATTTAGGCAAAGAGGAGTGTTCTGCAAACGCTTAGGTTTCAGATTCAACCGCCATTGTCCTTCATTTTGCTAAAATATTTACAAAAAATTCATTTCAAATAGACCCTTTCTCTGATGCTTTGGCTGTAGGTCTAGTTAAGTTGATGCTTTGGCTGTAGGATTAGTAAAGTTTATAGTTTAACGGTCTATAATTTTTAGCCAATTTTCGTAGAAAAAAATCGTAATTAAGGAGACCGCGACTATTTTAATTTTAAAAAGATTTCTTCAAATGAGCGCAAACTAGACCCACTGGAATCCATATTCGCCCGGGTTTACTTTAAGTTTTTCTTTGTTTGCATATGTACAAGGTGACGCATTTCTACGGTAAAGCTCAATATAATTGTTATTATACAAGATACGAGAAAAATTGTATACGTTGATTATAGTGTCTTAAGCTGCATCTTATAAAAATATTTTGACAATCACAGGTGGTCCATAAGTCGTTGGTGACCCCTGCAACTGTTTTTTCGAACACCCTTATATTTTTGCATTTTTTCATTTTTTATCGAAATATGATGAATGTTTGTAAGAAAAAATCTAGACGCAGTAAGTGCGTTTTGGTAGCGAATTTGCATTAAATCGATCAAACTTCAATAACTCAATTTGCTATTAACTTAAGGTTTGTTGGCTAGGAAACAAGTTTTCTCCGAAACATTTAAAGTTTATTTTCGGAAAATATTTGTACATTTTCAAACAATAAGTAATTTTGATAAAATATAGTACATTGTTTCTACTATTTAGGCTACACCGGTAACCAGATAAATGTCTGCTTGCATTAGAGAGACATATTTGCTACTAAAAACATTTTTATGAAAATCACTTCCAGACTTTTTTTTGTAGTACTCTAGCAGAGATGCACCGCCACATAATGAAAGCATATATACATTTTTGAGTGTGAGTGATGCTTTTTTAATGCCTTCTGTGATCTAGCCCACAAGCGAGGTATATAACAAGCAGTAAAAGTTCGAACGCAACAAGTGCGTTATGGTAGCGTATTTTCATAAACATTTTTATTAAGCAAATTTTTTCTCAACCTAGAAAATTCGCGATTGGCATGTGATAAACTATTTACTGAAGCAGCATATGCACCAGATTTCATCAAACTAACTTTAGTACTTTCAGAGGTACAATCCTATTTTCAATTTGTTATGATTTTTGGTAATTTAAAAGATTTGCATAAAAATACGTTAAGTGAGTGGTAAGACACGAAGTAACGTGCCGCCACCTAGTTGCGGAACCAAGTAATATGTTGTCACACCAGCTCCAAATAACACAAAGTGTTAAAAAATAGAGACTGTATACAACCAACTAACAATTTAGTAAATTGTCAGCCCTGGTCCATTTCTACCCTAATATAGGGACAAAGTATGTAAGGCTAGATGCATTTCTACCACAATTAGAACCGTAGACGGGTTTCGCTCTAATTAGAGCTCGTCAGTGCGGCATCCTAATTGTCGCGAAAATACACCTATAAAGTAATACGGCTATGGTAGCGAGCCTTCCAACACTAAGCGAGTGGTAAGACACGAAGCAACTTGCCGCCACCTAGTTGGGGAAGCAAGTAATATGTTGTCAGTTCAGCTCCAAATAACACAAAGTGTTAAAAATAGAGACTGTATACAACCAACTAAAAATTTAGTAAATTGTCAGCTCTGGCCCATTTCTACCCTAATAAAGGGGCAAAGTATGTAAGGCTAGATGCATTCTCACCACAATTAGAAACGTAGTCGGCTGGCGTGACAACATATTACTTGGTTCCGCAACTAGGTGGCGGCACGTTACTTCGTGTCTTACTACTCACTTAGTATTGGAAGGCTGGCTACCATAGCCGTATTACTTTATAGGTATGTTTTCTCTACAATTAGTATGCTGTACTGATGAGCTCTAATTAGAGCGAAACCTGTTTAGGGTTCTAATTGTGGTGAGAATGCATCTAGCCTTATATAAAAATACGTTACCATAACGCATTTACTGTGTACAGACTTTTGCATTACTCAGCAAAACACGTTCCATAGAGACAGGTGTCCTCTTGAGATTAACATATATAACTAACTGTTCCTAAGTTCAGAAGAACCGTGAGAATATTGGTCATATCGGATAAAAAAATAACCTGACCGTTTGAAAATTTAAAAAAGCAGGGTCGGCAAATATTGACTGAACTGTGAACGATAAAATTATTGCGATGTAGCGGACTCGAAGTAACATATATCTTGTGTACTATGAAGATACTGATGGACCGCTTTTAGTTTTTTTTATTCTGCGTTCCCACGTAAGAGGATACCGAAGGATATTAAACAGTGAACGCACATGTGCCTTATTACTTTTTATCAAACACCGCCATCCTCTTCTAGAGCCACAGATTTTGTATATATACGTCTCTTTCTGACATAGACTCTGTTCGCAACATCCCATGTGCAAACCAATCTTGCACCTTCATTGTCCAGGTATAAAAAAAGTTTTTTGTATTTTAAATTAATCTCGAACGGAACTCAGTGTAGGGTTCCTTAAAAAATCTGCCCCTTTCCTGTGTTGAAAAAACGCTGTGGGGACTCGAGGCGTGCATAAAAAAGCGGGCTTAAAAAACGGTCAGGGGACGCTTTCTCGGTCGGACCATCTGGCTGGCATAAGGGCCTGTATGTTACACACTTGAGACGATCTAGGAGGCTGCCAATGTCCCCTTTGACCTGCATGCAGTCTGAGAAAAAACTCACATTGTACTTTAAATAACTAGTGCTCGCAATTCATTATATAAGAATGGTTTTTAGAACGTTTTTTTCTTTATTATGAGTGTTTTATCATGGTATCGGATGACCGAAGTACACTCATTTAAAATAAATTTGTAAATGAATAATTGTAGATATGTACACAGTGTTAATTACAAACGATTTATGGATATTACCATATTTAAATTTATGATTTATATAAATAAAAATTGTGTAGCATTACCGTCCAAAGGCGAACATCTTTCTTCTCTAACCTCTTTTAGCACACTTTTATTTGTTTTTATGTCGGTGTCTTTGTCATGAATTTTCATAGAAAAAAATCACTATTGATGAGATCGCGACTTTTGAATTTTGCACCTTCATTTCTGAACATCACACAGTCTGGGATTGACATAATTGGATATTGAATAAAATGTTTCTCCTCCAGACACCAAATTTATTCTAAACTTTACTCCCGACGCGTTTAGACCTGCAAGAGGCCATCCTCCGGGGATAAATCTACAAATATAACAAGAAGGGTCTGTGAAAAAAGCATTAGTTTTTCCGGTAGGCTATTGTGCATGTGAGAGCATAACAAGGTAATCTCTACAGAAAACGTCACAGGCTAAAAATCACAAGTCACACAGTAAAATTCCATCCAACAATCAAGTTAAGATCTAAGAGCTACAGATACAGTAACACGAGTTAAAAATATGCTAAGTTAAACATACAATTAAACTAACAAAAACTAACAACAGAGCAAATTGAAAAGCGTTAAAAGCCACAAAATTGCAAAAGTCTAATATTTGAACACTAAGAATTCCAAATCACACCGCTGGCTCAAAAAATAATGTGCCGATTCTAATCAAATTTGGTGAGTGCGATCTCTCTGCAAGTGGCTTGGATAAGTTCGTTAGCCAAGAAAATCAGACCAGTTTTTCAGAGATAATGTTGGTTGTTTTTCGGAAGAAATATCTCCAGAAATAACAAAGCTATGTCAACCAAAAGTGTGCTGTGTACCAAAATTTATATCTCTACGTTAAAAGAAAAAAAGTTGTAGGCAATAAGCAATTTTGGTGCCACCGATGACCAGAGAAACGCACAAAACCAAAATATTGTGTGTGGATAACAAAATCTATTGTATAATACAGGAAAAGATTTTTTGGCCCAGAAAGGTCAAGAAATAACAGAAAAATTAATTTGAACATTTTATAATACTTCTTCTTAAAATGTAAAAGTCGCTATTTGAAACGTCAAAATTGGCGTTTTTTTAGGCAAAGACCCTGAAACGAATACGGGTCACATAGTAAAAATGTCGCAAGTGTGTTTTACAAAACCTTAAGTGTCAGCTTCAACCGTCATTGCCCTTCATTTTACTAAAATATTTGCAGAAAACTCATACTGGTAACCAAATTTGATGCCCGCTTTGATGTGATATATTTGCTACTAAAAGCAGATCCTTACAATCCCAAAAAAAATTCGTAGCAATATCTTTCTTTGGCGACCGACAAACCTTAAACTTTGTTGGCGGTGCTTCTCCTATACGCCTGCATTGCATCAACCCCCTTCTGCACAAAGTATTATAGTAAAGAACCTTAGTTTCATCCACTGTGACAAATTATCTTCAACACGTCCACATTTTCTCCACAGAGGTCCAAAAAGAATCGGGCACATTCAACACGACACTGACGCTGAATTGCTGAAAGATGCTTAGGGACCCACCTTGCACTAACTTTACTCATTTGTGTTTTCTTTCGAAAAAAAATTATGTCTCCGGAAATAACAAAGTAAGGGCAACCAAATTTGCTACCAGGGTTTATATAATTATATGTAAATCACCCACCAAAATTTAGCTCTGTTGGCCAAAAGACAAAAAAATATAGGCATTTAAAGAAAAATAAATTGGGGTCTTCCTCATAACGTCAAGTCGCAATTTAAAACGTCAAAATTGGCAACATTTAGGCTAAGAACTTGAATCTAATACGGGCTATGCAAAGAAAATGTCTCAAGAAGAATGTTTTACAAACCCTGAAGTCTTAGCTTCAACCGTCATTGTCCTCTATTTTACTAAAATATTCCCAGAAAATTCATTTCAAATAGACCCTTTCTCTGATGCTTTGGCAGTAGTGTTGGCTATAGAGTTTATCGTTTAATGGTATATTATTTTTGTCGAATTCTCGTAAAAAATCAATAAAGCTCAATATAACCGTTATTATACAAGGTATGAAAAAAAATTGTATACATTAATTATGGGGTGTCTTGAGCTACATCTTAAAAAATTATTTCTACAATCACAGGGTGGGGCCCGTAAGTCGGTGATAAAAATTTTCTATTTTTTTTTGTAGAACACGTCTTATGTTATTGCATTTTTGCATTTTCCATCGAAATATAATGCATGGTTGTAAGAAAAGAAATTCTGGACGCAGCAAGTGTGAATTATGGTTAATGATTCATATTTGAATAGCGTAATTTGCTATTAACCTATAAGGTTGACGAAGAAACGAATTTTTTCTGGAAGACTTTAAGTTTACTTTCGGAAATTTTTGTACATTTTCGGACAATAAAGTTATTTTGATGAAACATGGCACATTGTTTTTACTATATAGGTTATACTGGTAACCAAATTTGATGCGTGCTTTCTTAAAAAACACATATTTGCTAGTAATTTTTTTAAAATGAAAATTCACTACCATAACGCACTTGCTGCGTCCAGACTTTTTTAGCTTGTACACGCACTGTAACGCAATCTACATAGGTCAAAATTCCAGAAATTTTAACACCCGATTCAAAGAACATATTTTTGCGTTTAGAAATAACCACGCTGAAAAATCCATTGCAACACATATTATTGATACCCAACATAGACATACAGTAAATGACCACATAAAACCACAACATTTTTCTAATGACAAGCGCAAAGTAGACCTTTTTCAAGCTTTATAAGTAAAAAAGCACATACACGAAAATAACTACCCTGTTTTAAATGAGCAAACTGACTTAACGGATTCCCCTTTTTTGTACTACTTTCACTTTTTCAGTAGATACTGTACAATTAACATCAACCGAGGGCATTGTATTTGAGCATGTTGAATGTCTGCACGTTCCGCCCTTCGGAGGGGGCGTAAAGCCGTCGGTCCCGTGTCCATGCGATATTGGGCACGTTAAAGATCCCTACCCTCCTTACAGAAAGGCTGGGGTTCGGCAAAATTTCCAGGATAATGAGGCGAAACTGCTCCCTGGCGTCGGTGATTGGCCATAGTCGCGGAAATAGGTCGACGTTAAAGAAATAAAAACACACAACAAGTCTGATTTATCTAACTTTCATCTCTGTTTTTGTTGTTTCCCGTGAAAAATTTGATTCTATTACAGTAAATTTATTAAAATCTTTTTGAGACAAGTGAAGATCTACCAATATCTTAAACGATGTGTTCATATTTGTTTGTTTTTGTTCCAAAGACAAATTGTCTAGTAAATTATTTTTGGATTCGTTGTAAATTGCTAAACATGTGTGTGGTCAAAAAAAGCCATTGAAACTTCTTAATACCATTATTTAACTTATCAAATACATGTCAATAATTTTTTCCTGGTTCATGGACAGCAAGGCAACAGCTGTCGGGAGTTCTGAACGTGTTGTGGCTTTCTTATATAACACGATCTTTATATTGTTTGGTCTAATAACAAGTTACCTTTTCTTCAATATCATATAATTTTTAACACGAAACACTTTTAGTACTGGTCATTCGTGCAACGAGAGTGCTATAATGATATATTTACCAGAGGACAAGAAGTTTGATTGATTATACCTTCTTTTGTATAACATATGTATGACCCTCAACATATGTTATTAGCGCAAATAGGTAGCGAAAAGTAGCAAGTGTGTTACGGTAGCGGGTTTTCATGAAAATTTTCAAAATGAAACTAAAAGGTAAAGGTAAGAAAGATGCTTACTGGCAATTAGGCCATTGCTGACCCTTTTTGCTCATCTAAGCTAACCTACCCTTCCACCTTGAGCTCGATCTCAACGACGACAGTGATTTGAAAAATCATCCGCCTTCGGTGAGTCTCGAACCGTCGACCCCCGAGTCCGCATTGGAAAGTCTGAATCGACTTTCCCGCACGGCCACGGAGGTGCTAAAAAAATGAAACTAAGTCAATTGTCCATTAAACTAAAACTTCTATTGTGGTACATATTGTAATCGCTATGAAAGCACGGGTTTTGATGTTCAATATTATGCTGGTGGAAAATGAAGAAAATGTTCAATTCCAGGTGACTATTCATGTGATTATTTGGCAGTTCGATATTTACACGAATTCATTGATGGTTGTTGCCCTTACTTAGCGAAACTGGTCCATACTACATATACACTTGGATACTACTTCTCGGGCTTCACTGTTGGATTTCTGTAGGTAAAGGGCGTAGCCAGCGCGTAAGCTAACTAGAGCAAGAAGCGCTTATGAATTCTAGATGTTATTTAACGTTTCTGTGACTAGTTTCGCTGCTTGACAGCATTCTCAGACAGATAAAAATTGAATTAGTACGAAATCATGACAACTACAAATAATAAAGGTGTGTTCCTATGTTATGATATGAAATATGTGATGAGGCTTTCAAAATTTCTACGCGATGTATGTCAATATTTAACATAAAAATAGAACTAGGCTATAATAACTATAATATCAGTTACAACAATAAAATAACTTAACAATAACAGTAATAAAGCAGTCTCTATATAACGAAAGTATCGACATACATCAACTCATTATCTTATTACAACTTTTTTTATGAAAGAATCGTTAAATTTATTTTCTTTGACTTATTTAATTAGAAAGAAGAATATCCAAGAAAGGGGAATTCATTAAATCAGTCTGCTCATTTAAGACAAGGCAGACATTGTCGTGTGTGTGCTTTTAGAAATAGTCACAGAAACGTTGAAGAACATCTTAAAACATCTAGAATTCATAACCGCTTCTTGCTCCAGTTAGCTTACCCGCTGGCTATGCCCTTCAACTACAGAAACCCAACAGTGAAGCCAGAGAAGTAGTCTCCAAGTGTGTATTACAGTCTAATCCACGACAGGCAGTATGGATTCCGTCAGCGCAGATCAACTGCCGACCTCCTTGCGTTTGTCACCCATTCTTGGAACAAAACTATGGAACTACACGGTGAATCCCAGATTGTCGCTCTAGACATATCCAAAGCATCCGACCAGGTCTGGCACGTAGCGCTGCTTAATAAACTACCGGCCTATGGCCTACCACCAAAACTCTGTACATGGACAGCAAATTTCCTCTCCAACCGGTGCATTTCTGTTGTCGTGGATGTCCATTCCTCTAAACTGTATCAAATTAATGCAGGAGTTCCTCAAAGTTTAGCTTTAGCCCCTACTTTGTTTCTTCTCCACATCAATGACTTCCTCTCCAGCACATCCAACCTAGTTCACAGTTACGCGGACGACAGCACCCTCCACTCCAATATACAATATTCTAATTATGTCTCTTTAGCCCAACTAGACGAGGATCGCAGATTCATAGAGGGTTCTATCTCCGTGGATCTCCAAAAAATATTAGACTGGGGAAGTAGAAATCTTGTACAATTCAACCCCACCAAATCACAGTCTTGCTTTATTTCTCATAAGAGATACACCAGCCCTAGACCCATCACAATAAACAACCAAGTTATTCAAAGTAACGAGTCCTTTTCACTTGTTGGCATCTCTGTGGATCGAAATCTCAATTGGCACCAACATGTCACATCAATTGCAGAAGCGGCTGCTAAGAAATTAGAAATTAGCTTTCTTCTTCCGCGCTCGCAAATACTTTTCACCAGCTAATCTCTATACTTTATATACTTCACAAATAAGATCAAACCTCGAATACTGCTCCCACATCTGGGGTGCTGCTGCCGCTTCTAAACTCGCTATCCTGGACTCCATTCAGAAGAGAGCTATACGTGTCATCGGTGACCCTACCCTCACCCAAAGGCTGCCATCCCTTGCCCACCGACGTGCCGTTGGTGACCTCTCTCTCTCTTTTTTATAGATATATGCACGGGCACTGCTCAGAGGAGCTTTCTTCCATAGTTCCTCCACCTGCTGCCCCCAACAGATCTACCAGGGGAACAGAGCGAATGCACCCTTTTACTGTCCAGGTCACCAGACATAGAACATCTTGTTTTGCCCGCTCTTGTGTCGCGAGGACTTCCAAGTTGTGCAACTCCTTGCCGGCACATGTTTTTCCTTCTCCCCCGAACCTCCAAACCTTCAAGTCCAGAATTAACAAGTTGCCTCTTTCCTCCTTGTCGACACCCACGGTACGATAGTATTTAGGCTGTAAGCCCTCGTGGTGTGTTGTTGAAATAAAAAAAATTAAAAAAAATAACCACGCCGACGAATCTACATTTGCAAAACATATTATTGATACCGAACATAGACCTACAGTAAATAACCGTATACAACCACAACATTTTTGTAATGACAAACGTAAACTAGACTTTTTTGAAGTCAAAAAGCACACACTAGACAATAGCTGCTTTGTTTTAATTGAGCAGACTGATTTAATGATTTCCCCTTTCTGGAATTTTTTTTTCTAATTAAATAAGTCAAAGAACATAAATTTAACTATTGTTTCATAAAAAAGTTCTAATAAGATAATGAGTTGATGTATGTCGATACTTTCGTTGCATATACTGCTTTATTACTGTTATTTTATTGTTGTAACTGTTATTATAGTTGTTATAGCCTAGTTCTATTTTTATGTTTAATATTGACATACGTCACGTAGACATTTTGAAAGCCCCATCAGACATATATCTGTGTTTCATTTTATTCTCAATTTGATGAATTTTTTGATCAAAACATCATATCATAACATAGCAACAGATCTTTATTTGTATTTGTCATGATTTCGTACTAATTCAATTTTAATCTGTCTGAGAATGCTGTCAAGCAGCGAAACTATAGTCACAGAAACGTTGAAGAACATCTCAGAACATCTAGAATTCATAAGGGCATCTTGCTCCAGTTAGCTTACGCGCTGGCTACGCCCTTCACCTACAGAAACCCAAGAGTGAAGCCAGAAAAGTAGTCTCCAGGTCTGTATGTAATTTACATGAATAGTCATTTTTAACAACTTATTGATAAAATTATCTTGATAAATTCTGTCCACTACAATAAAATCCTTAAAAGGGTCGATGATCTTAAACTTCCATATTCTTTAAGTGCTCGTTTAGTAATGATAATGTTTTTTAAAATATTTATATGCAACTAAATTTGGAAGAAACCTAATATCCACCCTCAGATTTAAGTGGACACTATAAACAGGATTTATTGGGATTTGAAAGAGGAAGCGAAGCAGACAAGGGTCGACGGTCAAGGTTTGCTTCCACACCACTCTGTGTGTGTTGTAGAAGCTTTGGATTGAATTTCGCTTACTTGGTCTACATTTCAAACATATATGCATATTGAAATGTGTGTGAAGTCAGCCAGTACCTATAATAAAAAGTCTGAACGCAGCAATGGTGTTATGGAAGTGAATTTTCATAAAAATGTTTTTAAAAGCAATATACCTCTCTTTAATGCCAGCAGGCATCAATTTGGTCACCGATATAACCTATATAGTAGGAACAATGTACCATATTTTATCAAAAGAACTTGCATTAAAATTTTCAAAAATTTTCCGAAAATAAACTTAAAACGTTTCCGAGAAAATGCGTTTCCTAGCTGACGAATCTTAAGTTAATAGCAAATTGCGTTATTGAATTTTGAAGCGTCTAATCAAAATTCGCTACCAAAACGCACTCAATGCGTCTCGATTTTTTTTTACAAACATGCATCATATTTCGATGAAAAATGCAAAAATGCAATGAGAATTGTTAAAAAAAATATTCTAGATATCACCAGCGACTTATGGGCCACCTGTGATTGTCGAAATAATTTTATAAGATGCAGCTCAAGACACCATATAGGTAACGTATACAATTTTTTTCGTATCTTGCATAATAACAATTATATTGAGCTTTACCGTGGAAATGCGTCACCCTGTATATATGTAAACAGAAAGTAAACCCGGATATGGATTCTAGGGGGCCTAGTTTGCGCTCATTGGAAGAAATCTTTTTAGAATTTAAAAGCCGCGGTCTCCTCATTAGCGATTCTTTTCTACGAAACTTAGCTACAAATTATAGACAGTTAAACCATAAACTAAACCTATTTCCAAAGCATCAGAGAAAGAGTCTATTTAAAATGAATTTTCTGGAAATATTTTATTAAAATGAAGGGCAGTGATGGTTGAAGCTGAAACCTAAGGCTTTGCAGAACACTCTTTGCATAATCTGTATTTTTTCAGGCTGTTTGCCTAAATGTTGCCAATTTTGACGTTTCAAATCGCGACTTTTTACGTTTTGAGGAAAACCCCCTTTTTTTTAATGCCTCTAACTTTTTTGACTTTAAACTTACAGACCTAAATTTTGCTAAATTGTTCACCCTTTATATATATATATATATATATATATATATATATATATATATATATATATATATATATATATATATATATATATATATAATTGAAACTGACTCTGGATATGGGGAGCTTGTTAGTCATTTCTTGTAGTATTTTTCACTCACCTTTTAACTCAATCAATTTTGACGTTTTAACTTTCTTGAATCAGATGTAATTAATTAAAAATTAATTTACCTCTAACTTTTTTTGTCATTTAAGATATATATGTGAATTTTGGTACTTATGACAGAAACCAGCGCACCAAATTTAGTTGCCCTTACTTTGTTAATTCCGGAGATATAATTTTTTTTTGTCATATCTTACACAATTTTAAAAAATTATTTTATGAAAGAGGCAACTTGATATTGAGAAGTAGGTACTTACACGATTATTTACGGTAACCAATCATACTGTAAAATTAAGGTTTTGTTTTGGTTTACGAGCATGTTAGATGTCTGCATGTTCCGCCATTCGGAGACGATGTAAATCCGTCAGTCCAGTGTACCGTGTTGAGAGGTAACAGCTTGAGCCTTTTTTAGTGAATTTTCTTTTAAAAAATTCACTAATGAGCATATGAATTTAAAAATTTTGAATTTTGAAAAAATAACTTTAAATGGTGCTAAATAGGCCCTCTAGAACACATATCCGGGGTCAGTTTCTTAAAAGTTAAGACGTGTAGGACATACGTTCATATGAAATTTTCTTCTTAAAATAGACCCAAAAATTACCCTCTAAGATATTGACATTCAATTAGAAAACACCGTGTATATATATATATATATATATATATATATATATATATATATATATATATATATATATATATATATATATATATATATATATATATATATATAATAGTATAGTAGTATGTTTAATGATTTAAATTTTACTGAATGTTTCACAAATAAACATAAGCTTGTGCTTGCAGTTAACACAATTTTATTTTAAACCACAAGAAAAATGTCTTGTTGACACCCTATACCAAGGAAGGGACCAGGAGTGAGTAGAGGTGCTGGGTGGGGGTAGGTAGTAAAAAGGAAATATGAGCAGAAAATGTGAATAAAACGGGCCTGAAAACTGTCTTTTACAAATCTTGAAGCCATATACCCCTTAAACCCTGCCTACCCCGCACAGCAGCTCTATTCCCCCTGGTGCCGTAACTTCCTTGGCGAGTATGAGCAAGACATTTTTCTTGTGGTTTATGCAACGAGGGTGGTTGTATGCACACGAGAGGGGAAGGAAAATGCCTACGACGAAACAGCCCCCCCGTTCAACTTGTTAAATGACTGGACCCGAAGTTGAGGGGGGTGTAGGGTGCTTCGTCGTGGGGATTTTCCTTCCCATTTCGCGTGCATACAACCACCCTTGTTGCATAAAACACAAGAAAAATGACTTGTTCATACCCCCCAAGGAAGTTACGAGACCTGATGCGAATAGGGGTGCTGTCCCGGTAGGCAGGGTTTAATGGGGGATATCGCTTCAAATAGACAGCTTTCAACCTGTTTTCTTCGCATTTTCTGCTCATATTTCCTTCTCACTACTTACCCCGCCCAGCACCCCTATTCACTCCTAGTCCCGTAACTTCCTTGGGGGGTGTGAACAAGAAAATTTTCTTGTGGTTTGTGCGTGCAGGGGAGGGTCCTAGTAATGTTTCTAAAAACAATATTTTGAAAAGCGTTCGGGAGCTAATCTGCAAATTTACCGTAAATGTTTCTTAATTGTTATATGATTGTATGCGTTGTTATTTTTATTTTTAACCGGTAGACTTACATGAACATCATCATGTCATTTAGGTGTTTAATTGTTAATAAATGCATTATACATTATTATACATTAAACAAGACGATTCGCCTAAAGCCAAGCGAAAATGCATTTTCCTACAATAATGCTCAACATTAGGGGTCGACATCACAGTACCCTTGTTGTATGTTTAGTATAGGGCTACTTCTGACCATACGGTTTTATTATATTGACCGGCAAAGGCAGATTTAGTGCCCTCAGCAACCGCACAACCACAAAATCCTCTACCTGTCACAACATACCAACGTCCGGTATTGTCTGCCTGAATAGACGACGGAAATGTAAGGTGTAATTCACAGATAACAAATCATAAATGCTCTTCTAAAACTTGTAAACTGCTTTGTATCTGGTTGTTGTGGGAATGTTTAACGTCGATCGTTTTATTATATTTCTGTGTTGGAGTAGAGATAAATTTGTCACTCAAATGTCATCCAGATTTATTAGTTCATTAATTAGTTTATTATTATTAAAAATTTCGGTAAATTTGCAGACAACTTCCCGAACGCTGTTTTGAAAAATCTTTTTTTATATTTCAACAACACACCACGAGCGCTTACAGCCTAAATATTTACGTACCGTAGGTGTCTACAAAGAGGAAAGAGGCAACTTGTTAATTCTGGACTTGAAGGTTTGGAGGTTCGGAGGAGAAGGAAAAACATGTGCCGGCAAGGAATTCCACAACTTGGAAGTCCTCGGGACAAAAGAGCGGGCATCACAAGATGTTCTATGTATGGTGACCTGGACAGTAAAAGGGTTCATTCGCCCTGTTCCCCTGATAGATTTGTTGAGGGCAGCAGGTGGAGGAACTATGGAAGAAAGCTCCTCTGAGCAGTGGCCGTGCAGATATCTATAAAAGAGAAAGAGAGGTCACCAACGGCACGTCGGTGGGCAAGGGATGGCAGCCTTCGGGTGAGGGTAGGGTCACCGATGAGACGTATAACTCTCTTCTGAATGGAGTCCAGGATAGCGAGTGTAGAAGCGGCGGCGGCACCCGAGATCTGGGAGCAGTATTCAAAGTTTGGCCTTATTTGTGAAGTATATATGGTATAGAGATTAGCTGGTGAAGAGGAAACCTAATTTCTTAGCAGCCGCTTCTGCAATTGATGTAACATGTTGGTGCCAATTGAGATTTCGATCCACAGAAATTCCAACAAGTGAAAAGGACTCATTACTTTAAATAACTTGGTTGTTCATTGTAATGGGTCTAGGGCTGGTGTATATCTTATGAGATAGAAAGCAAGACTGTGATTTGGTGGAGTTGAATTGTACAAGATTTCTACTTCCCCAGTATAATATTTTTTGGAGATCCACAGAGACAGAACCCTCCATGAGTCTGCGATCCTCATCTGATTGGGCTAAAGAGACAGGCTTAGAATATTGTATATTTGAGTGGAGGGTGCTGTCGTCCGCGTAACTGTGAACTGGGTTGGATGTGTTAGAGTGGAGGTCATTGATGTAGAGAAGTAGCAAAGTAGGTGCTAAAGCTGAACCTTGAGGGACTTCTGCAGTAATTGAATACAGTTTAGAGGTATAGTCCTCCACGACAACAGAAATGTTCTGGTTGGAAAGGAAAACCAAATATGGGCTAAAGCCGAACCTTGAGGGACTCCTGCATTAATTGGATACAGTTTAAAGGAATGGCCATCCACGATAACAGAAATGCTCCGGTTGGGAGGAAATTTGCTGTCCAGGTACAGAGTCTTGGTGGTAGGCCATATGCCGAAAGTTTATTAAGCAGCGCTGCGTGCCAGACCTGGTCCAATGCTTTGGATATGTCTAGAGCGACAATCTGGGATTCACTGTGTAGTTCATTAGACTTGTTCCAAGAATGGGTGACAAAGGAAAGGAGGTCGGTAGTTGACCTGCGCTGACCGAATCCATACTGCCTGTCGTGGATTAGACTGTGTTTTTCAAGAAATTTTAGTAAATCGGTGTTTATATACTTTTCCATCACTTTAGAGACGACTGAGAGGACATAAATGTGCCTGTAGTTGCTAGGAAGCGCTTTGGATCCTTTCTTGGGGACGGGTTGTACTCGAGCAGTTTTCCAGTTACTACTACCTCTATTGTAAAATATCTGAAACAGACGAGTCAGGACAGGAGCAAGTTCTGGTGCGCATTTTTGAGGACAATTGCTGGGATCTCGTCAAGGCCAGAGGCTTTCCTGGTATTAAGAGAAATGAGCATCTTTCGTACCTTTTTAGATTTGAAAATGATATCCGTCATTTTATGCGCGACATTGGGGACTGTTGGCGGTTAAACATTTGGAGGTGGGTTGAGGGTAGAATTGCCGGCGAACAACGAGGCAAAAAGGTCAGCCTTGCCCAGGGCCGTAGAAAGAATTTTATCCCCTGAAACAAGAGGTGGGAACATGCTCTTGCAGAAATTATTCCTAATAGATTTAGCAATAGTCCAGAAGGGTTTGCTGCCGTTGGAGCTTGAGAGAACTTTGTTTTTGATATGGTTATTAAACGAGTTTTGCCTCAGAACGAATGCCGATATAGCGGTTTCTTGCGTCGTTAAATGCTTGATGGTTTTCTTGCCTGGGATTTTGTAGAAGCGTTTTGTGAGCTTTGATTTTTTCAAGTCTGGCCTTGTCACAGGATTTAGAGAACCAGGGCTTTTGAGTAGCTGAAGAGGTTTCCTTTGTACAGGGAATAAATAATTCCATGCCAGCTTGGATGATTTCGGTGACGTTTTGTGAGATATCAGAGGGGTCAGGACGAGAGACGCAGACAAGACGCCCATAGAAATGAGGAAAAGTAATCCCGGATTTCGCCTCAGTTCCGGAATTTTAGTGCCAAACGATACGTGAGTGTGATGACTGTGTGACCTCGGGTTGCATTGCTCAAGAAGCAGTGACCATGCCGTGGTCTGAGCGACCAAGGGTGACTGATGTCTTATAGCTTTCAGGTTTTGTAGTAAGAGGGAGATCCAAGGGATTTAAGCTGTGTGTTGGGATGCGAGGAAAGTAAGTAGGTTATTACTCGAGTTTTAACAAAAAAAATGTCAATTTTCACCAAATCACACCCCATTCATCCCCTACCCCCTGGAGCGGGTTTACCCAAAAGCAATCCGAACCGTTCGTTCGCCGGGTACTAACTGTATATTAAATTTGAAAACGATTTCTTAATTCGTTCTAAAGTTATCGTGGCTACAAACAGACGGACATACAGATCGACAGACAGACAAACTGACAGACCGACAAACCCACAGTCCGACAGACCGACAGACCGTCAAACCGAGAGACCAACATACCGACAGACAACAAAGTTTTTCGTTCCCAAATCATTGTTTCAATATGTTTTGACACTTTTTATGACGTTTAAGCGAAAAATTTTTTTGAAAGTTTTGTCGCCGATACCATCTTCCACACGTTGTGACGATGTGGAAGTAATAGAGTTTGCACCGATTTCTCTTGCAATTTAATCGAGTGTTATAAAAGCAAGCAAAGTTTAAAAATCAAAATATCCAGTCCTGTTTCTGGTAAATATACCGAGTATTAAACTTCAAACTTGTTGATTTTTCAACATATGCAACAATTTCAGGATTATCGTAAACAGAAGCTGCTGCAAAAGTGTCATAAAATTTAGCATCAGTTAAATATTTCAATTCCAATCGATTTTATTATGGCTATTCCAGTAAAATTTAACACATTTTTATCGTACAAACAAATATAAACTAATGAATTGTTTACGTGTAGAATTTTTTGTGAGAGTTTAAGATCCTGGCCGGTGGCATTCTGTATATATAGCAAGCACATGTTCGACATATATCTGACGACAGTCACCCTAATGTCGCTGCTGGATTAGGCCTGCATCTCCTGGATTCTTTGAGGACCGAGCTCTAGATGCATGTGTTGTTATGTGTGAGGGATATCTTCAAGGCATTGCAGGCCTGCATGCATGTTGTGTTTATGTGTCTGCTGCAGTGGACATGGACCAAACATATCTCCACTTTGAGAGGGTTACGGGTTATTTTTAAACTCCCCACAAAAAGTTGCCGATTTGTTTAATTTATCTCAGTGATCTAAGCTGCTTTTAAGTATATACCGTATAGGTAAAATCACACGGGAAAAGTGCAGAAATATGAGCTTAACCATTTTAAGGGATTTTATTAAGTTTTGAGCCAATTTATTATAATTACTTCTGAACGTTAAAAAGTTTCGGGTTGACATCACAAATTTCACAAGACTGTGCATGTGAGACCTTCTGTTTACGTTAAATATCGTTTATTGAAAGAAAAAAAATCTCGGGACGCAGCAAGTGCGTTATGGTAGTGAATTTTCATAAAAATGTTTTTATTGCAAATATGTGTGTTCTTTTTAAGAAAGCAGACATCAATTTTGGTTACCAGTATAACCTATATAGAAAAAGCAGGCATCAAATTTGATTACCAGTATAACATATATAGTAAAAACAATGTGCCAGGTTTCATCAAAATAACTTGATTGTTTGAAAACGTACAAAAATTTCCAAAAGTAAACCAAAAGTGTTACTGAAAAAATCGGTTTCTTGGTCAACCTTATAGGTTAATAGCAAATTGAGCTTTTCAAATATGAAGCATTTAATCCAAATTCGCAACCACAACGCACTTGCTGCCTCCAGAATTTCTTAACTTACAAACATGCATTATATTTCGATGGAAAATGCAAAAAAATAAGGCGTTTTCGACAACAAAAAAATTATTTGTATCACCAACGACTTATGGGCCACCCTGTGATTGTCGCAATAATTTTTTAAGATGTAGCTCAAAACACCGTATAATTAATGTATACAATATTTTTTCATATCTTGTATAATAACGAATATATTGAGCCTTTTGATTTTTTACGAAAATTCGACAAAAATTATATACCATTAAACAATAAACTCTATAGCTAAGGCTACTGCCAAGCATCAGAGAAAGGGTCTATTAGAAATGAATTTTCTGGAAATATTTTAGTAAAATGAAGGACAATGACGGTTGAAACTAAGAGTTCGGTGTATGTAAAACATTCTTCTTGAGACATTTTCTTTCCATAGCCCGTATTAGATTCAAGTTATTTGCCTAAATGTTGCGAATTTTGACGTTTTCAATTGTCACTTTGACGTTTTGAGGAAACCCCCAATTTATTTTTCTTTAAATGCCCATAACTTTTTTGTCTTTTGACCTACAGAGCTAAATTTTGGTAGGTGGCACACCTATAACGATATAAACCAGCTTACCAAATTTGGTTGCCCTTACTTTGTTAATTTTGGAGATATAAATATTTTGCGAAAGAAAACACAAATTTTTCCGGGAAAACCTCGGCGGATTTTCGTGGCTAACAAAATTATCCAAGCGACTTGCGAAAGGAATGTACTCACCAATTTTGACGTTTAAAATCGCAATTTTGACGTTTTGAGGAAAATCCAAATTTATTTTTCTTTGAATGCCTGTAACTTTTTTGTCTTTTGACTTACATAGCTAAATTTTGGTAGGTAGCTTACTTATAAGGATATAAACCAGCGTACCAAATTTGGTTGCCCTTACTTTGTTAATTCCGGAGATATAATTTTTTTTCGAAAGAAAACACAAAATTTTCCGGGAAAACCTAGACCGATTTTCCTGGCTAACGAACTTATCCAAGCCATTTGCAAAAGGAATTTATTCACCAAATTTAATCAAAATCGGCCCATTATTTTTTGAGTTATCGGTGTGATACATATATATATATATATATATATATATATATATATATATATATATATATATATATATATATATATATATATATATATATATATATATATATATATATATATATATATATATATAATATATATATATATATATATATATATATATATATATATATATATATATATATATATATATATATATATATATATATAAACAAATAAAAATTTAAACCGACCCCGGATATGTGTTCTGGGGGGCTAATTAGCGCTCATTTGAAGAAATTTTTTCAAAATTCTAAAGTCGGGATCTCCTCATTAGTGAATTTTTTTAAGAAAATTCACTAAAATTACAAACAGTGCTAATTTCTAAATCTTCTGGTATTATTCAATAGGGTATATGTCCCCCTTTGGCTTTCATTGCAGCTTCAACTGGTTTTGGCTTAGAATCAATAAACTTCTTGCAATTCTCCTTGATTTTGTCATGTCGAAAGCACACCTGAATGACTCAGTCTTACTTTGTGTTCTACAATCTATTGTTAGCAATGTGGCCTTGCATATAAACCACAAGTTCTCAATAGAATTAATATCCGGTGAGTTTACAGGCCAATCTAGAAAGGTAATCTTTTCGTCTTTGAAACATTTCACCATCTTCTTGGAAAGATGCTACGATGGAAGATTGTTTCGCCATTTGCTTGAACTTATTCCAGTACTCTGGACAAACATGATTCTAATACATCTTTATATTTTGCACTGTTCATCATGCCTTCAATAGGTTTAAGTTTTCCTGTTTTCATATATGAAAAACAGTTTTTTGACTGGATGCTTCAGTGTCTGGACCAACTCAGTTGCAGTTAACTTTTCATCCACACGATTTTTGATCGGTGTCCCTGCAGCAAAAACTGTCTCATCTGACAACATTTCTCCAGTGTTCTGTTCAGTGGGCATATTTTTTGCTCAAATCAGTATGGTAGAGTTGTGAATTGTTACTTCAGCCTTTTCTAAGTCTTGCTGAAGGTCACAGCTTCTCTTTCTGGGGTTCAGCTTGCTATTTATCAAAAGAAAAGATTCATCTCGGGAAGATGCCTTTCGTTTTTCCCACATTCTCCGTTCCCCTGAATTTCAACTGGCCCAGTCTGTCTTTTTAGTGAATTTCCTTGAAAAAATTCACTAATGAGGAGATCCCGACTTCTGAATTTTGAAAAAATGTTTTCAAGTGAGCGCTAATAAGGCCCCCCAGAACACATATCCGGGGTTAGTTTCAATTTTTATATGTTTTTATATATATATATATATATATATATATATATATATATATATATATATATATATATATATATATATATATATATATATATATATATATATATAGGGTGTTTACGGAAATCGGGAACAATAGCTATCTTCGTTATTATTTGAGCTACGAAGTCGGTTGAGGGCAAAGTTGACGAACTGGACACGCTGCTTCTGAATATATCACGGATATCTAGATTGCACAACAACTGTCAAATCTGTTGACATAACCTCAATCTTTTTAAATGGAACGATATAAATATTTTGCGTTCAATCGACCCAGGGCAAACCATTCTATACGTACACATAAATGTTTTCTTTCAAAAAAAAAATTATATCTTTGGAATTAACAAAGTAAGGGCAACCAAATGTGGTACGCTGGTTTATATCTTTATATATGTTTATATATTTATGTGTCACACCTATAACTAAAACAAGTAATGCACCGATTTTGATAAAATTAGGTGAGTACCTTCCTTTCGCGAGTGGCTTGCATAAGTTCGTTAGCCAGGAAAATCCGCCAAAGTTTTCCCGGAAAATTTTGTGTTTTCTTTCGAAAAAAATCGAAAAAGAATTATATATCCGGAATTAACAAAGTAAGGGCAACGGGTTTATATCATTATAGGTAAGTTACGTACCAAAATTGAGCTCTGTAGGTCAAAAGACCAAAAAGTTATAGCCATTTAAAAAAAAATTGGGGTTTTCCTCAAAACGTCAAAGTTGCGATTTAAAACGTCAAAATTGGCAACATTTAGGCCAGGAACTTGAATCTAATACGGGCCGTGGAAAGAAAATGTCTCAAGAAGAATGTTTTACAAACCCTGAAGTCTTAGTTTCAACCGTCACTGTACTTCATTTTAGTAAAATATTTCCAAAAAATTCATTTCAAATAGACCCTTTCTCTGATGCTTGGCTCCAGCCTTAGCTATAATAGAGTTTATCGTTTAATGGTATATAATTTTTGTCGAATTTGCGTAAAAAATCAATAAAGCTCAATATATCCGTTATTATACAAGATAGGAAAAAAATTGTATACATTAATTATAGGGTGTCTTGAGCTACATCTTAAAAAATTATTACTACAATCACAGGCTGGCCCATAAGTCATTGGTGATACAATTTTTCTTTTTTTTTTAGTCGAACACGCCTTATGTTATTGCATTTTTGCATTTTCCATCGAAATATAATGCATGTCTGTAGGAAAAGAAATTGTGGAGGCAGCAAGTACGTTATGGTAGCGAATTTTGATTAAATGCTTCATATTTGAAAAACTCCATTTGTTATTAACCTATAAGGTTGACCAAGAAGCGGTTTTTTTCGGGGAACACTTTAAGTTTGCTTTCGGAAATTTTTGTAAATTTTCAAACAAAAAAGTTATTTTGATGAAACATGGCACATTGTTTTTACTATATAGGTTATACTGGTAACCACTGGTGCCTGCCTACTTAAAAAGAACACAAATATTTGCTATTAAAAGCATTTTTATGAAAATTCACTACCATAACGCACTTGCTGCGTCCAGAATTTTTATAATTTAGTAGAAGTCATGTCTAGACAACATATGTAAGTAGTGATGTGTTTGCTTTTATGTTGTTATTGTCTATGTTTGGTTCGTTAATTTTTGTAATTTGTTTATTTTGACGAGTCCTATACAATGTATGTTGTCTTTGGGAAATATATCTTATTATTATATTATTACTGATGAAACACGGTGCATTTTTTCTGCTATAAAGTTTACACTATCTACTAAATTTCATGTCTTTGTTAAAAAATAATATATTCTACATTAGAAATAGTTCTATGAAAATTCATTTGAAATAGACCCTATCTCTGATGCTTTGGCAGTACTTTTAGTTAGAGATTATCGATTAATAGTCCATAATTTTTAGTGAATTATCGTAGAAGAAAGCTCAGTATATCTGCTAATATACTAGATACGAGAAAAAATTGTAAATGTTAATTATAGGCTACATCTTATAAAATTAATTTTACAATCACAGCGTGGTCCATAAGTCGCTGATGATACAAATTTTCTTTTTTAAATCGAACACCTCCTATCCATTTTTGTCTTTTTCATCGAAATATAATACATGTTTGTGAAACCAGAAATTCGGGAAGCGGCAAGTGGGTTTTGGTAGCGAATTTGGAGTGAATGCTTTAAAAATTAACTCAGTTTGCTGTTAACTTAAGGTTCGTTGGCTAGGAAACCAGTTTTTTTAGGAACATTTTGAGTTTATTTTTGGAAACTTTTTGTACATTTTCAAACAATAAAGTTATTTTGATGAAATATGGTACATTGTTTCTACTATAATATAGATTATACTGGTAACCAAATGTGCCTTCATTAAAAAAAGACGTGTTTGCTATTAAAAACATTTTTATGAAAATTCACTTCCATAACGCACGGTAAATTCGTTTGATCTTATGAATATACATACCTATGTATTTAAATGTTGAAAAATTGTCACACAAAATGATATTGTTGCTTGCTTTCTAAACCTAACCTCTGTTGGTAGTAATTATATGTTGATGACCGAACTTTAAATTTCAGATGTTGCTGCATTTTTAACTAAAAAAACTAAAAACGGACATATGTTACATATATGTGACTGCTGGTTAAATGTGTAAATAAGATGGGATAAATATTTAGCTGGACGCTTCCGAAGAGGATCAAGATGACATTTTACACACATGTGTCCAACAGCACATGTGTTTGTATATAATATATTAACGCGTTCCTTTCTGTTATACGGTAAAAGTGACGAATCTTTACCATACCTCTGAATTCGTTGCTCATTTGAGTGCCTCTGATTTTTTTGTCATATCTTACACAATTTAAAAAAATTATTTTATGAAAGCGGCAACTTGATATTGATAAGTAGGTACTTACAAGATTATTTACGGTAACCAGTCATACTGTAAATTTAAGCTTTTGGCATTGTTTACGAGCAAGTTGGATGTATGCACGTTCCGCCATTCGGAGATGATGTAAATCCATCGGTCCAGTGTACCGTGTTGAGAAGTAAGAGCTTGAGCCTCTTTTAGTGAATTTTCTTTAAAAAAAATATTCTTAAATTCTAAAAAAAAGAGCAAATCCTGACTTTTGAATTTTGAAAAAATAACTTCAGATGGGCCTACATATCCAGGGTCAGTTTCAATTTATATATATATATATATATATATATATATATATATATATATATATATATATATATATATATATATATATATATATATATATATATATACTCTATTTGCTTGCTGTACTCTTGGTGATTCTTTATTGGTTTACGTGGGCTGCAGTTTCGAACCGTCCCGGTTCATTATCAGCACGCTACTTGTGAACTGAGTAGCGTGCTGATGATGAACCGGGACGGTTCGAAACTGCAGCCCACGTAAACCAATAAAGAATCACAAGAGTACAGCAAGAAAATAGAGTGTATATTTGAAAGTGATTACAGTGTAGTGCAACATTCCAAAAGATATATATATATATATATATATATATATATATATATATATATATATATATATATATATATATATATATATATATATATATATATATCTATGTATGTATGTAGGTATCACACCGATAACTCAAAAAATATTAGGCCGTTGTTGATTAAATTTGATGAATACCTTCCTTTTGCAAGTGGCTTGGAGAAGTTCGTTAGCCAGGAATATCAGTACAGGTTTTCCCGGTGAATTTTGTGTTTTCTTTCGAAAAAAAGATATCTCCGGAAATAACAAAGTGAGGGCAACCAAATTTGGTGCGCCGGTTTATATCATTATATGTTAATTAACTACAAAAATTTAGCTCTGTAGGTTAAAAGTCAAAAAAGCTATAGGCATTTAAAGAAAAATACGTTGGGGTTTTCTTCAAACGTCAAAGTCGCGATTTAAAACGTTAAAATTGGCAACATTTACGCAAAGAACCTGGAACTAATACGGGCTATGGAAAGAAAATGTCTCAAGGATAATGTTTTACAAACACTGAAGTCTTAGATTCAACCGTCGTTGTCCTTCATTTTGCTAAAATATTTCTAGAAAATTCATTTCAATAGACCGTTTCTCTGATGCTTTGCCAGTAGTCTTACCTATAGAGTTTATCGTTCAATGGTATATAATTTTTGTCGAATTTTCGTAAAAAATCAATAAAGCCAATATATCCGTTATTATACAAGATACGAAAAAAATGTATACTTAATTATAGGGTGTCTTGAGCTACATCTTCAAAAATTATTTATACAAACACAGGATGGCCTATAAGTCGTTGGTGATACAAATTTTCTTTTTTCTTTAACTGGACACGCCTTATGTTATTGCCTTTTTGCATTTTCCACCGAAATATAATGCCTGTTTGTAAGAAAAGAAATTCGGGACGCAGCAAGTGCCTCATGGTAGCGAATTTTCATTAAATGCTACAAATTTGAATAGCTTAATTTGCTAAGGTTGACCAAGACACCGGTTTTTTCGGGAACACTTTAAGTTTATTTTCGGAAATGTTTGTACATTTTCAAACAATACAGTTATTTTGATGAAACATTGTGCATTGTTTCTACTATATAAGTTATACTGGTAACCAAATTTGATGTCTGCTTTCTTTAAAAAAAGAATACGTAATTGGTATTAAAAACATTTTTATGGAAATTCACTACAATAACGCACCTGTCTAGACTTTTATATTATGATATGTCTAAAAATGATAGTTTATGATTGATTTAACTACTCTTCGAATTTATTTACACTGTTATTTTTTATAAGTTTCATTCTTTTATACAAAAATACGTGCCTGTTGTCACCAAAGAAAATAGTAGGCCACTGAATGAAAAATATTTATTTACATAGGATCATCAAAATATCGATACAAATTTAATTTTAAGAAGGACGTTGAAAATTAAATTTTTCAAATACCAACCTAGTGGATGTTTACACTGTTTAAAAAGCCTGGACGCAGTAAGTGCGTTATAGTAGTGAATTTTCATAAAAATATTTGTAATAGAAAATATGTCTTTTTTATTGAAAGCAGGCATCGAAATTTGGTTACCAGTATAACCTATATAGTAAAAACAATGTACCATATTTCATCAAAATAACTTGATTGTTTGAAAAAGTACAAAAGTTTTCTGAGAATAAGCTTAAAATGTTCCCGAAAAAACTATTCCGATTTTCCTGGCCAACGAGCCTCTTCAAGCTATTTACCCACCTACCAAGATATAATTATTCACAAAAAGTTTTTCGTTGAAACTCCAAAAAAAAAATGTTTGCATGAAAATTTGCAAACAATTTTTTCACGAAAATCCAAAAATATTTTTTTTACAATAGCTTATTAAACATTTACTATTAATTACCGAAATGTGACAAAAATCTTACGACCAATGATTTCTATGGAAACAAAAATAATTCCTGCAAATATTGACTTTTAACAAAAAAATTGTTTTAAGAATAGATAAAATTCATATTATATACCTAATCTGTAATTAAGATTGTAAAAAAGAAAATACAAATAATATTTCCAAAACTGTAGGTATAGGGAGTTGTATTTAAAAAATTGAATGAAGAGAGTTTGAATTTTTTCAAATTCTATCATTATTTGAGAGCGCTTTGTATACAGCATCTCGATTTTTCTCGTAAAATATTATAAACGAAATCCTGTCTGAATGCGTCACATTCATGAGACTCTCACATGTATTGGTAAAAACGCTGATAATGATTTTTGATGTGCGAAAAATGTGAAAAAAGTTGCAAAACAATTAATTGAAATAATTAAAAAACGGTGAACGCTATCAAATTGTTTCCCCTTCAAACATGCATTATAATTCGATAAGAAATACAAAAATGAAATCACATGGGAAAAAAGAAAATTCATATCACCAACGACTTATGAGCCACCCTGCTGCTGTCAACATCACTTTATAAGATGCAGCTCAAGACGTCCTATAATTAACGTATACAATTACTTCTACATCGTCACGTCTTTTTACGCTTAAACGTTGTAAAAAGTATCAAAACATATAGAAAACATGAATTGGGAACGAAATTTTTTTGTCTGTCGGTCTGTATGTCTGTCTGTTTCTAGTCACGATAACTTTAGAACGAATTGAGATATCGTCTTCAAAATTGGTATAGAGTTAGCACCCGATAAACGTCTTGGCTAAAATCGCTTTAGGGGTAGAGGATGAATGGGGGGTGATTTAGTGAAAATTTAATTTTTTTCATTAAAACTCGAGTAATATAATGTTTTAGGGTTTATTTATTAGAAAACTTTAAATTTCATCAAACATCTGGTATTCTGCGCTGCAATTAAATTAGGGGTGGAATGTGTGGGGGTGGAATATTGTTGTGAGTAAAAAGTCTCAAAACGTATAGAAAACTTGATTCTGGAACGAAATTTTTTTTGTCTATCAGTCTGTCGGTCTGTCAGCATGTACATCTGTCTGTTAATTAGCGCAATAACTTTCGAACGAATTGAGATATCATCTTCGAATTGGTATCGAGTAAGGACCCGACAAAGAACGCTTCGATTTGTTTTAGGGTAAGATCGCTTCAGGGAGTAGGGGATAAATAAGTGGTGATTTGGTCAAAATGGACATTTTTTCAATAAAACTAGAGTAATATAACGTTTCAAAAATGTATGGGTACAGGAATAGAAATCTTTTCTTGGTGATAAAGTCATGGGCCCTAAATTCATTCGATGAGAATGTCTGTCTGAAGAGAATAAATTATCACAGCTATGTGAATGTAATGATTCCATTTGCAGCACTATTTCTTTCTCGAATCTTCTATAATAACGGATATATTAAGCTTTACCGTAGAAATGCGTCACCCTGTATATATGTAAATAGATAAAAACCGAAACTAACCCCGGATATGGGTTCTAGGGGACCTAGTTCGCGGTTATTTGAAGAAATCTTTTCAAAATTAAAAAGTCGCGGTCTCTTCAATAGCGAATTTTTTCGACGAAAATTCGCTAAAAATACTTATAGACTATTAAATCATAGACTCTATAATTAAAACTACAGACAAAGGCTCTATTTGAAATGAATTTTCTGAAAATATTTTAGTAAAATAAAGGACAATGACCGTTGAAGCTGAAACTTAAGGGTTGTAAAACACTTTTCTTGCGACATTTTCTTTATATAATCTGTATTCGTTTCAGGTATTTTGCCTAAAATTTTCCAATTTCGACGTTTGATATTGCAACTTTGACGTTTTATACGGAAAACCCCAATTTTTTTCCTTTAATGCCTACAACTTTTTTTCTTACAACTTACAGATCTAAATTTTGGTACCTAGTTTACTTTTTATAATGTAAACCAGCGTGTTAAATTTGGTTGCCATAATTTTGTTATTTCCGGACATATAAATATGTTCCGAAAGACAATGCAACATTTTCTGGGAAAAACTGGGCCGATTTTCCTGGCTAACGAACTTATCCAAGCCACTTGCAAAAGAAAAAGTACTCGCCACGTTTTATTTTATTTTATCAAAACCGGCTCATTATTTTTTAAGTTATCGTTGTCAGATATATATATATATATATATATATATATATATATATATATATATATATATATATATATATATATATATATATATATATATATATATATAAACATATAAAGCCTGAAACTGACTTCGGATATCGGTTCCAGGGTCCTAGTTAACGCTTATTTGGAGAAATTTTTTCAAAGTCATGATCTTCTCATTAGTGAACATTAGTGAGTTTGTTTTAAAGAAATTCACTAAAATTACAAAATATTTTACGAAGATTCTCAGACCTTAAATTGTGTTCTTGTGAATTCTCTTACCAAAAAAATGAGGGGAACGTAAGAAAAAAATTAACTTGACTAAATTTTTATCGAAATTCGCTGCCACAACCCACGTGCTGTATCATGACTTCTAATGACTGGATTTTACCCCAAGTGTACTTAAAGCAGTTATTTATTTAAAAATATTTAAGTCCAGTTAACTAAATAAGTACTTCTTAATTAGCAGGCTAAAACGAAACTAATTCTACTCATCTTTCATCTGTTGTCTTTTTGGCATAAACATTTGTAAGTAGCCTATAAACAATTACAAGGCTGTACTTAGCCATTAATTACACTTTATTAGCTATAAAAGTGGCAATGTTCATAAAACACAAGTCGCCATCAGTAAATCGCCAATTCTAAACATATACTTAAATGGAAAGGTTTTTAAAGTCACACACGTTGACTAGTTTATAATAAATGTAGGTACGTATCAAGTTTCCCTAAGTATTACAAGCGTTGACAGCTAAGGAAATTACAAAAATATAAAATATTCAAATTAGTCAACTTCCGAGAACAATTTGTCATAACTTCTAACCATCAAATACCGGACAAACATCTGGATTTCAAACTAATTTATCCGTACATCACACGTCACTGTTTCTTCCTTGTTTCATAACAGTCCATTCCACTAACGACTGCAAAAAAATCAGGTATTAGTTCTATATATAAAATAATTAATAGAGTTGCTGGAAAGATATTTGAGTAATTTTTGTGTTTATGTGTAATATTTGTAAAGTTTTAGACTCCTATATTTGTATACTTGACATTATAAAGCATATTATGTTCTATATTTATGAAGCTCAAATTTTATATAGTTGGGCGCCTTTAAATTTGTTTATTGATTATTTGATTATAGGGTTCACTATGTTATTTAATTTATATCATAACACAAAATCTGACACTTTTAGAACACCTATATTTATATATGTAAGTAAAATTTTGTTAATTTTTTGCCTCAGAAAGAATGCGGACATAGCGGCTTCTTGCATCGTTAAATGCTTGACGGTTTTCTTGACTTGGATTGTGTAGAAGCGTTTTGTGAGCTTTGACCTTTTCAAGTCTGGCCTTGTCACAGGATTTAGTGAACCAGGGTTTTTGAGTTGCGGAAAAGGCTTTCTGTGTATGTGGAATAAATAATTCCATGCCAGCTTGGATGCTTTCTGTGACGTTTTGTGAGATATCAGAGGGGTCAGGATGAGAAAAGCAGACAGACGCCCATGGAAATGAGGAAAAGTAATCCCGCATTTCGTCACAGTTCGCAGAGTTGTAGTGCCAAACGATACGTGGGTGTGATGAGAGTGTGACCTCGGATTGCATTGCGCAGGAAACAGTGACAATGCCGTGGTCTGTGCGACCAAGGGGGGCGGTGACGGATGTCTTATAGCATTAAAGTTTTGTAGTAAGAAGGAGATCCAAGGGATTTGAGCTGTGTGTTGGGATGCGAGGAACGTAAGTAGGCTGTTGAACCATATTGGCTAAAGATTTTCCAACTGCGAAGGCCTCCGCTGCTCTCCCTTGTTGATCAGTTTTTGTAGATCCTAGCCATTCCTTATTATGGACATTGACATAGTGACCTCGGAGGAAGGATATTCAGAAATCAGATGGTCGGTTTTTTCAGAAAGGTAGTCGAAGAGCTGGACAAAGTTGTTGTCAGAAGGTGAACGGTAAATGCAACAGATGAATTTAGTTGCAGCCCTGAGAGAGAGTTCCATCCAAAGCATGTATTTTCTTCCAGGTTCCAAATTGGGGAGTCTGTTGCAGGGTAGATTGCTACGGACGTATGCGCACACACCTCCTAAAGGAAGTAGGGAGCTCATACCCCGGGAAATTAAGGTGATTAGTGGCTGTTTTGGTACTGATTTGGGTTTCGGTGAAGAAGAGGAGGTGGGGCCTATTAGCCTGGAGGAAATGGTGGACGGAGTTCAGGTTAGAATTTAGGCCACATATATTCGAGAAGGATATGTTAAATCTTGATGCCGGCGCCCCTTGCACACCCCTCTCCCGGAGAAGCCAATGGAGGGGTATTTTATCTCCGCAAACTTTTGTACGAGGAGTTTATAAGGGAAACCGACTCATATACCAGAACCGGAAACGTCCGTTGGGACTTCACCGGCCCCTTAATGTAGGGGGTGGTACCTCCTCGGGCGTGAAAAATATCCTTTACAATCACGTAAAGGAAAAGTCCACTAAAACCTACCGCATGAACATACAACATGAATAATAATAATAATACTAATAATAGTATTTACCTTAGCACCTTCCTTTGTATAAATTTTTAATTTCCATGATGTATCTGATACTTGGATACGCTTTCTGTCAGGTACATTTTAAATTTTACCACTAATAATAATTAACCATAACCAAAATATTAGGGTAGCGGCACGTGGCATCTGTTTACTAGGTAAAATAACCGACGAACTTGATACTAGAGAGCAGCGTAGTCGATAGCTGTTTATATAGATGCAAATTCGACTAACTAAATAACCGGCGTCTAGAAATCGGGCTCGAATGAATAGTATGTCGTATAGAAAACTCCACTCGGTCGCGGTCGGACGGCGGGATTGACGGTTATATAGTAATATGCTGCTGGGGCACTCGGGGATCAAAGACAATAAAGAGACTCACAATCTCGCAAAGAGAGGATCAGCAGAACCATTTATGGGACCAGAGCCGGTCCTCGGCATGCCGAGAAGCACCTCCAGGAGAAGCATTATGTCCTGGGTCAGAAACCAACATGAGGAATACTGAGCAGATTGGCCAGAGCTTAGACATGGGAAGGCATTAATTGAGGAACCCATTTCAAGCTCTGCTGTTGAGCTGCTAAATCTCAGCCGAAACCAGCTAAGGAACACAACAGGACTCTTGACGGGACACATGGCTGTCAAGAAACACCTGCATAAAATGGGGCGGTTCGAGGGGGACTTGACATGCAGACTCTGCGACGAGGGGGAAGAATCAGCCCAGCACATCATGTGCCAGTGTAAAGCTCTGGATCGTAAAAGGCAACTGATCTACGGCCAGCCTAGACCGGACTTGGCCCTATCAGATATTGTGTAGACTCGCTCAAGACACAGTGATTTTGGAATGGGTATTGTTCCTAAACGTCATAATGTTTGCGGTTTACATCTTTGGGTGAGCTGAATAAAAGGCTTTTTCTTTCCAAACAAATATTTTATACCTTGTCCCGACGCGTTTCGACCCTTTTTAACCGGTCATCCTCAGGGGAATCTAGAATTTACAAAAGGCTTGTCAGAAAAACTGAGTTTTCCGGTAGGCTACTTGTGCGAGGGTACAACACAGAAATACAAGATAAAATGAGGCAACAACAGCTAACCCCCAACACTAAGTCAAAAGTTAAAAATGTCAAGCTACAAAGCTATAAAACTTATAAAAGATTACAGGAATACAGTCATAAACTACTACATGCAATAAAATGAAACAAATACAAGTCAAATTGAACTACAAGAAAAGCTAATTAGTCCTCAGATTTTAAATTACAATAAGTCTAACTCTAGCAACTCATAACACTTAAAAATTCTTCAAAAAATTCTTTAAAACTTCACCCTTGGCAGGGTATTTTTCAAGTTCAAGCTGAATTAACCGAATTAGAATTGAAACAGAAGCGAATTTTTTACTTTTTTATAAAACATGAAAACGCCAAAATGGCGAACTTACTTACTTGTCTTGTTAAACAGGACTGAAAAACTATAAAGTTGAATGTCCAAGGAACATGCTTCATCTTTTATTGAAAATAAGAATGAATTTTTGTTTTAAGATGTAAAAGTTGAGATTAAAATGTACGTCTCACGTGACGCGAACACGACCAGAACAACACATCGAGGCGCAAGATCGGTTCTTAAAGCCGAAAACGGAAATGACAAGTGACAACTGACAAAAGTGACATATCGACTAGGAAACGTCAGGACGCCAAAATCGAATGACAGGTCTGGGGTAGACCAAAACAATCAGACCCAAGATCGGTCTCGAAAACGAGAACGGAAAAACGACAACTGATAACTGACAGAAGTGACAAATTGACTCGAAAATATACGGACATGAAAATCAAAATGACAGGTCTGGAAACCACGGAGCAGACCATCTCACAGAGTTATCTCATGATCTACTTGAATGGTGTGTGGATTGGTGATCTGCTCTCCGATTTTCTGACAAGCCTTTTGTAAATTCTAGATTCCCCTGAGGATGACGAGTTAAAAAGGGTCGAAACGCGTCGGGACAAGGAATACAGTATTTATTTGGAAAGAAAAAGCCTTTTAGTCAGCTCACCTAAAGTTGGAATGGGTAGACTAAAAATGATATAGGGCATGTACAATAAGCCAAAGGCTTGAGTGCTTCCGGGGCGGTAATCGTGTACGGATCCTACGAAAGAAAAAAAAGTAGATCGAGGCTTTTGACATATGGTCATTAAGAAAAATAACATATGCGCAAATTGAAGAGAAAATATGCCAACAAAAAAAATTTGGCAACAGAAGGTAACGTTTGTTGGAGATGTCAGATGTCCTTGAGCCCGTGCTAACAATATTTACCATACTTGGAGAGAAAAGAAAAGTAGATTAAAATTAAGCTTTTTCAAAAACGTGCTAAAAACGATTCAGTTCTAAAGCATTAGCGAATTGAAGGGGTGAAGAGTTAAAATGCGATTATGTCCTTATACCGTGATAATAATGAATATGTTTTAATTATACACATACGTAGATCTTAAGTAATGAGTTTCTTGGATGCAAAGTTTCCAAGATTTTTCAAAAATATTAACACCAATGTATTATCAAAAACATGTAGCACCATTTAAATGTATAAAGCGCGCGATAATTCTTGTATATATTGTGCAAGAGGTGAGAGGTTAGAAAGGAAGTAGAGTATACTATATATCTGAAGAAGATATGTGTAATTGAACAGATTTATTAGATCATGCGCTGTTGTCGATGCTCCATGTGAGATATACTTAGTATCTTCAGCTTTCTCATCCTCAACATACCATCTATTATCGGTACAGACACTTTTCATTACTCGCTATCTGATTGTTTTAAGTCCGTTAATGCCATCGTTCCATATTTCACCTCTTTCTTCCATTTACTTTTCACATATAATTCAGATCCTCTCTTTTATATATCAACTATATGGAGTACAGGTCGTGCAGTGATTTGAAAATATCTTTAATAGAAATAAATGTAGCAGATCATGATCCACATTGATTTTCAGATATTTAATTCTATTTTCAAATATATTATGTCACGCTTAGTTTAATTACCATGATTTTCTTTCTATATGAAGATTCCTCCAAGTTTTGTTTTAATAACCCTTTTTACTGAAAATATAATAAATATAGGGAATTTGTTAAGAGAGACAATCTTCTAGACGCTTAGGCTATTTTTATTCTAACTCAAATAAGTAACTAAAAGTAACGAAAGCTTAGACTAAACAATTACGTACTTGGACATTTTATCTACGGGGTGTAAGAAAAGTGTGGAATGTTGCCAATATTTCAAGCGTTTCAAGTTGTTGCATGACTTTATAAAGGTTTTCTTATCTGACAAATAAATATGGACTACCAAGTGTCAATTATTCCTACGAAAGCAGGACCAGTATCAGATAATGTGTGTGTGTCTCTATGAGCAGGGTGACTAACAAAACGGTGCAATCATTGACTACGATCCTGATAATTCACGTTGATGATTATGACGTCAGTTTATGTTGACAACGTTTCTTGACTCAATAAATATTGCAAGATGTGTTTATGAACCTTATAGTATGGGAAAGGTTGTAAAACGTGTAAAATGTTACACGTTATCACAAGTATTCCACTGAATTTCATGAAGTTCATTCCTAATTATAATCTTCAAATGTTCAATATCATCCGGCTTTACTTTTTAGATCGCCCAACAAATAAAAGTCCAGTGGCGTCAGGTGTGGGGATCTTGCGGGCCACTCAATTGCACATCTTCCTCCTATCCGTCGATTTGGAACTGTCTGCTTTAAGAATTGACCAACTTGTAAACCAAAATGTGCAGGAGCACCCTGAGGAACCCAAATATATCTTCGGTTTGGGTAAATGGTTTCTAATTGTGGCATATCCTGTTCACGTAACAACTGCAAATGAAGTTCTGACGTAAGGATTTTGTTAATGAAAAATGGTCCAATGGTATTATGGCCTAGGATACCTATCTAAATGTTGACTTTCTCTGGTCTTTGTGTATGTGCGTCAGCCACCCGCCGCGGATTTTCTGCTGACCAATATCTACAATTGCGCCTATTAACAGTGCTATTAAGCATAAATATAGGCTCATCGGAAAAGAGAATATCATTTACAAAAATGGGATCAACATTGCACTTCCCCATCATAATTTTACAAAACTGCGTTCTTCTATAAAAATCATCCTCTATAAGTTCTTGAAGTGGATGTAACTTGAAGGGACGTATCTTTTTGCTTGAAAATAAGTTTTTAACTGACGTGTGAGACATATTGTGTTGTTGACCGAACTGTCAAAGTGGTTTATTGCTATTGTCCTGTAAATCAACTAAAACATTTATAGCCACATCACCGGCGGTAGTGATTTTCTGTCTGCCTGTTTTTGGTCTGTCTTGTGAACTTCCTGTTTCATTGACTTTCTGTAGAAGTTCGCTTACACAAGATTGGATAATCGCAGGCCGATTGGGGTAAGCTTGATTAAATAAATCAACAACTTCCGCTTGTGTTCTCTTGCGGTCACCATATCCAACCATCATTAACACTTCAATTTTTTCTTGTTCAGTTAGGACTACCATGTTAATTTCTATTAACTGAGGCGTACACTTATCTGAGCGCTTAGGAACATTTGAGAAAAACTGTTGAATTTATCAGTGCAGATAGGGCACCTGGCAACATTACAAATGAGACGACTTATCTTCATAGTTTCAGTGTATTCATGTGACTGATTTCAGTTTGAGCATATTAATGTCTCATTGTGACGAATAAACATATTAAAACTTACATCATTGAATTTATCTCTTAAATGCTGATTATAATCTGCAAAATATACAGGCTGTTCCATTTAAAATAACAAAGTTGGTCTTATTTCTCAGCCACTCTGTATAGTTACACATACTTTTTTACTTGTGAAAAGTGTATTGAACTTAAATACATCAACATGTAAGGCTCGATGTATTCTCTTAAAAAATTTTGAAAATTTTGAAAACTCCAAATACGGTTAGACCTTAAATTAGATGAAAATTTAGAAATCGCAAAAACATAAAGAGGTTCCATATGAAATAAAAATGTTGGTATTATTTCTGAGCCAGCCTGTATAGTTACACATACTTTTTTACCTGTCAACGAAGTACTAAATTTAAGTACATCAATATACCAACTGTGAAAAAATATGTTTAGTAGTTTTCGAAATATTGGAAATATTCCTTTTTTTTCACACCCTATATACTCTTTTCAATAGTTTCTTTTAATTCTTTTATCTACAACTTCCATCATTTGCCCACAAAACTGGCCTCTGTCAGTTACCAAAAATATACTAACTTACAAAATTTTACTGATGATATGGCACAATTTTGTTTGGAAAACCTTCTTTCCTCTTTTAAATTTTTCACCCTTCCTGGGGTGTGAAAATTGTCTGGGGTGTGTCCCATTTTCAAGGTGCTATAATTCACGCTCATTTGAGCAAACATTTTGAAAATTTGAAAGTCGTATCCGCTATAATGTTAGCAAGTTTTTCATGAAAATTCGCTAATAAAAAATGAAGAAACCTTCTAAAATAATTGACTAAGGGTCGTAGAGAATTGTATAATGCAGGACAGAAGTGGCAATAAAACAAAAGATGCTTTATAAGCTTTTCATTCATAACCGTGTAAAGCTCCTCGGGCCAATTGTAAAACGAATCTGAATTTATCTCTTCATTTCATCTAGTTATAAACTCAGATCAGGCAGGCGAGATTACGAAACCAGTTTACTTCAATAAGCTGCTTGAATTAATATCAGAGTTTCATTCAAATCGTCAAAATGAGACAGATTGACATGCAAAATTTAATAGAATATAAGTTTTCAGTGATTTTTCATTTAAAAAATTCGCTATTAAACAAGCCACGGCTCTCAACACTTTTAGTGAATTTTCTTTAAAAAAATTCACTAAGGAGATCCCTACTTTTGATTCAAAGGAGTGCTAATTTGGCCCCCTGGAACACATATCCTGGGTCAGTTTCAAATTTTTTTTATGTTTATATATATAATATATATATATATATATATATATATATATATATATATATATATATTTATTTATATATATATATATATATATATATATATATATATATATATATATATATATTTATTTATATATATATATATATATATATATATATATATATTTGACACATACTTGGTTCTCGGGTTGAACCGCGTCCAGAATTTATGAAAACTCGACGTTTCGGCTGCTGTTTTGGAGCCATTTTCAAGCGGTAAATGAAATATGTAAGGACACTTTAAGGCCTCAATCTGCCTACTCCTTAGAGCGGTGGACAAAGGTGGGTTTGGTTGGTTTTAAGAGGAAAAGGAAATATGTAAGGACACTCTAAGGCCTCAATCTGCCTACTCCTTAGAGCGGTGGACAAAAGGTGGGTTGGGTTGTTGTCGCTCGATTACGGAGCCTCAATCTGCCTACTCCCCAAATCTAGCCGGAGATCGTTTGTGAGGTCTCAGTGTGTTCAACCCTAGGCCTCAGAGAGATCTGGCAGTTCACTTGTCACTTGTCATGGCTTGAAGATGGACCAGGAGAGTTTCCCTCTTATCCCGCAATCATGAGCCGATGGAATAGACTTCAGTTGTTACATGGTTTTTAATCGGTCAAGTCATCTTTGTTATTGTTTGAGTATCTGTTTGGGTCTCTTAATTTTGGTGGGGTAGTCGTAGTCATAGTTTGAGGGGCCTCGGTAATGGTTTTGTTCGTGTGTGCGGAGGCATTTATGAGTGCCTTGGTTGTCATTAATCTGGGCAGTTCGTTGCAAGTCTTGCCTTATATATGTCGGTCCATCTACCTGCTTCGTTATCAGTGAAAGTAGTAGGGTGAAGGTCAATTAAGTGGGGCGCTTTGGTCATGGTGCTTAGAGGATGAGGAGGATTAAGAGGGTCACCGGCATTTGTTGAGATAGATAATGGGGAAATAAAATTGCCTGTGGAATTTATTTTCTGTTTGTGTGTTTGTAATGAAGATATAATAGGTTTCCAAGTAGTCGGAAGGCGAAGATCATCATCTGTCTTATTTAAACAATCGGGACGTTTTTCAATCTCGATTGCTTCGCGGATAATTCTCGTTTTGAAGTTGTAAAACCGGTGCTATTATTTTGGCATTATCGAAGTCTATTTTGTGTCCTGTATGAATATGGTGCCATGGCCAACGCCGATGAAGGGTCGGATTTTCCTAACTGCGAGGGTGTGTTCATATATTCTATTGTGGATGCGTCTGACAGACTGACACACTAAATGGTGAACAATGTACCAAAAATTTAGGTCTGCAAGTTAAAATATAAAAAAGTTATAGGCATTTAAAGAAAAAAATGGGTTTTTCCTCAAAAACATCAAATTTGCTATTTGAACCGTCAAAACTGGCAACATTCAGGCAAAAAACCTGAAATAAATACGGGTTATGTAAAGAAAATGTCGCAAGAAGAGTGTTCTGCCAACCCTTAAGTATCAGCTTTAACCGTCATTTCCTTCATTTTACTAAAATCTTTATTCAGAACATTCACTCCCTTTCCCTGATGCTTTGGCAGTAGTTTTAGTTAGGTTTATGGTTTAACGGTCTATAATTTTTAGCTAATTTTCTTAGAAAAAATTCGTTAATGAGGAGACTTTTGAATTTTAAAAAGATATCCTCAAATGAGTGCAAACTAGGCCCCCTAGAACCCATATCCGGGTTTAGTTTCAGTTTTCATCCCGTTTACATATATACAGGATGATTCATTTCTACGGTAAAACTCAATATAATTGTTATTATACAAAATACGAGAAAAAACTGTATACGTTAATTATAGGGTGTCGTTAACTGCATCTTATAAATTTATTTGAATAATCACAGGATGACCCCATAAGTCGTTGGTGACCCACAATTTTTTTTCAAACATCTCTTATAGCTATTATTGCATTTTAGCATTTTTTATCGAAATATGATATTTGGCTGTAAGAAAAAATCGAGATGCAGTAAGTGCGTCTTAAAAAGTCTGGAACACCTGACCCAATTGATAAGATGGGAGAGCATCAATTAAATAAAAAGAGCTAACGGAGACAGAGAATCATGGTTAGAAAGATAAGGCGACACCCTTTAGACTTTCATAATAATTATTTTTTTCTGAAATTTCTTTTTTCTGAAATTTCCTTAAAAAATTACCTGTTTGCCTTATTCGCTAAACTCAACCAAACTATTCACCAAAGAAATACATTCGCTAAGTGTAATTAAAATTAGGTAACTTGTGTCTACAAAATCATATAGTAGGAATTTGTGCTGTCAAGTTACTAACAATCCTGGTATATCTTTTCTTGATATTTTGGTCCTAACTCTATATATTAGGAACAATATTCAAGCCTAGATAAATACCTACTGATTTTAGTTTAATTGGTGTATATTTTATTCTGATTATAGGAGTTAGGATAAGTAGGTAATTTATCAAGTGGTCGTTACTTCTTTCACAGTAATTTAGACCACAAAGCACGTTTCTAGTGTTATCGCGTCTAGCAATGCAGGTGGGTACTTCATTTGAAAGGTGACGAGTACAAACGGAACACCCGCATTCCCCTATCACATGTCACGCCACTGTAGAATGGGTGAAAGGTCTCCAAAGCTGAGATCCTTCCTCGAATTCCCATCGATGTTGCCAAATGTTTATTTTTTGTTAATAGATCGTTTCCAAACAGTTGAAATTCAAACCTAAAACTTAGAGCTGGCTTTTGTATGGATTCTCTCTTGGTTGTAGTCCTTTTAAAAATTTAAAATATAAAGTTAATATTATTTAAAGACCATTACTTCTAGAATAGATTGATGGCGCAGAAGCTGTATGTTATTTCACAAGAAAAAAAAAACGTAGACTTTTGCCAGCCTTGTTTTAATCAAGTGATTCTTTATCAAGGCGTTTCACCTTGATAATGCAGCCTTGGTAGTCCAGTGGTAAGAACTTGTGCCTCCGAACCGAAGGGTCCCTAGTTCGACTCCCAGTAGGGGATAATACTTTTTTAGAACTGTAGGTTTGCTATATGATGTTACATAATCTTCCTTTTTTCTCGTGGAGTGATCGTGCCTTTGTTGATGCTCCACAAACAAGTCTCCATTTAATATGCGTTTGGGGTTAGTCACTTGACTGGGAGCGAATATTTATTTGCCAGAAGAGAATAATTAGATTACTTTGTGACGTACCGTTTGGAGTTTCGTGCAGAAAACATTTTGTGAAAACAAAAACCTTATTGTTGTTTCAATATATTTGTTTAAAATACTGACGTATGTGCATCACCACGAGTTGGAATACCCTCGAAATAGGGTATTTCATAGTTACCAAACACGTGGTGCCAACCGCATCCATTTGGAAAAGTGCAGTCATGCTTTTCATTTAAGGGCTCCGAAAATCGCTGATTGCACAATTTATAACCTACTACCCGTTTCGAGGACACATGAAGGTTCTGTGGCATTTAGGCGTCATCTCAGGGGTATTTTACTTAGTAACACCTTTTACAGCGTTACTGAATTTAGAGATCACATACTGGCCTTGTAGTAGCTCTCTCATGATCTCTGCTTGTAGATTTTGTGTTGTAATTTTAAATTGTTAATTGTTTTGTCGCGGTATACTCAATGTTGTCTTTTTTATTTGCTTTCTAGTGTGTTTTGTTATTTGCTCATAGTTTATAAGAGTGTATACTTTTGACTGACGTGTCTTGTATATTTCTGTACATGTATGACTAGATAATAAATAAATGAATAAATAAATAAATAAATAAATAAATAAATAAATAAATAAATAAATAAATAAATAAATAAATAAATAAATAAATAAATAAGTAAATAAATAAATAAATAAATAAATAGATAAATAAATAAATAAATAAATAAATAAATAAATAAATAAATAAATAAATAAATAAATAAATAAATAAATAAATAAATATTGTTATGCTTGTTATGCTTATTGTACTTATTTATATTGTAAATGATTTTTTCTTATATACTTGTATTTTAAATTGGATTATAATATATACAGTTTACACCCAATGTCTATGCACAAATTATGGAATTTACATCTTTATTTTTGTGATTTTGTTTGTTAATAAATGTTTATGACGGTGTTTTTTTTAAATTATTCAAATCCCTTTGTATATATTGAATTATAAGGTGGCTTCAACCCTTGTTATTTCTGTGTAATGTTGGGGGTCTAGCCTTTACTACTGTTACCATTCATTTGTTAGTCAAATAGCAATTGATACATATATAAATACTTACCTTTCTAGTATGCCCTGGCTCTGCTCTGCTCTGACTCTATCCCAGTAGTCAGTTCTAATTTGAAGAGAATAGGCTGCTATATGCAATTAAATCTTAATTATATCTGAATATGCCTAAAGAAATACGTCATATTTGAATTAGTAACAAAATATTTTTTAATTTATTTTATGAAAATTTTAGAATTTTTATCTTAAAAGCGGATCCTCTAATATACTAAATTCAAGAACAAATTGTACTATAAATTATGTGACAGGATTTTTATCGTATCAAGGTTTACAAAAATTTATAAATAGGGTTTTTAGATTTCACATTTGAGACACTTCGCGCCCTCTATGATTCCGCTTTTCAACTATCGTGGGAATATGATTTGTATTTCTGTTTATAAGTTAATTTTCTGCTTTTACCATAAATACATTTATAGCTAGACAAAACGGTTGACAGTTTGTACATGTAATAAAAGTTCTTCCCTTCTGGTTTGATTTAAACAAATTAAATGTATTTTTCGATACCTTGTTTCCTTTGGCTGGTTTTATATGTAAGTCTTGACGTGATTTTCCATTATATTCTATTCATTGGATGATTTTCTTATTCTGGATCTTTTAATCTATTTCTTCTGTTACTTATAGAAACAAATAGCTATTATTTACACACAAAAATGGTTTAAAATATTGAAATTCATTCTGGAAGACAATATAACGCTCGCTTCTCGCGTCCTACCAAACAACAATAACTTAATTCCAGCGGAAATCGGATATCGTCGAAAATTAATCTTGAACCCCTTTTCCTGTCTTGTTTTATGGCAAGCTTCTTGAAATTACCTTTGACAGGTATGTAAATTTTAAAAGCCCACTAAGTTCAAATCTTATAAAAATTAATTAAATGCCTAATATTAGGATGACATTTGCATAACCTCACTCATTCTAGATATAACAATCATACTAAATTAAAAACGAAAACACTTTTAAATGTTATAATCTTGATTTCAAGTTTCTCAACATCACTTTTGTCTTTTGTGTTTTAAAAATACACTTTCTTGTATAGTATACAGAGTGTTTTTCAATATATTTTATTTTAAATTATATGTAGGTAAATATCTTTTGAGCATAATTCTTTGGTTTTAAATGACATGTTTAAAAGTTTAAGCTACACATATACATTTAGATTTGTGGCTAAATTAACCTCTATACTGAGATATTATTCCAAAATTGTTTAGGTTATAAATTTTAGAATTGTCATTATTGATCATTTTAATGAACCATTGCTTCTATAGCTATCACTGCTTACCTAACCGTCACCAGCTAACAATAATAAAAAATATGTTTAGTTATTAGCGTGATTTTATTTATGTTTTAGTGTGGATAAAATGTCGAGTGATATGGATATGGATAGAATTTACAAAAAAAAAAACATATACATCACGTGCAAACTGTAAGTATCGAATTCACTACTGACCTGTGGTCAAGTTCTAGTAATAACATTGCTAAGATTTGTATCATAGCAATATATATATATATATATATATATATATATATATATATATATATATATATATATATATATATATATATATATATATATATATATATATATATATATATATATACATACATATAAACATGTAAAAGTTCAAACAGACTTTGGATATGGGTTCTAGGGGCCTTGATTCGAGCTCATTTGAAAAAAATTCCGAAAGTCTCACCATCGTTACCTCATAATGAAAATTGACTAAAAAGAACACAGTTTATGCATAACTTGTTATACTTTGCGAACATAGTGATAAAAACAAAAGCAATAAGAGCCACAATACTGTTTACTATTAATAAACATCTGATGTGTTACTTCATTCTGACATCAGATTTCATGTTAAAAGCGCGAACTGGCAACACCGCTTGATGTTATGAATTCAGTACACGCTCACCCACAACAGCCACACACACATACACATCGCACGGCCAACAATTTAATTCAGATCCTATCGCGTTCCGCTTCTTTTCAATTAACTTCATTGTGGAGTTTGCGTTGTCTATTTAATTTACGAGGATGTAGGTACTCTTTACGTTTGTCGAGCCCTTGTTTAATTTGACTGCAGTTTTTTACAGGGAATTCCAGCATTAGCAGCCCTTATGTCTATATTTATCATTAATGGAAAATGATCTTTGCGTATTGTATTTTGTTTCTTTAATGATAGAATATACAGCCGCCTTTCAGCAGGACGAAAGCTACTCATCTGAGTACGCTAGAAATTGCTATATATTAGCCTTATGCATCCTGTTGGCAGTACCAATTTGTTTACAGTTTAAAAGCCAATGAAATTCTCTAATAGCACATTTTTGTTCGAAGTCGATATCTGTATTAGTTTCCATTTTACGCGAGAGTGAACTTGTATATCGCAGAAGACGCAATTTAACATTGTTACATTGAATCATGCAGCCTGGCGGTGGTGTTTCTACGGCAGCAACTACTTTCGACACGAAAAATGACCACCTCTGGAGTATTTCACAATTTGGGGATAGCTGGAAAACCGCCAAGTGCTTAGGAACAATAAAAAACGTTTTCAGATCCAAAAATATTGCTGTTGTTGAATAGGATATCGATGGCAATACAACTAAGATAAACTGCAATGCCATTGTAATTGAATGTGAGTAACTGCTCGTGGTACGTACACGACGCACTTTTCATTTTCTGATTTATCTTTATTATGTTATAAAATATTTATTTGAAAACAAAATAACAAGGTTTTTGATACCCATTTACTTATTTATTCAATTTTATTTTAGACTCTCCTGAATCAAATAGCCTTATTCACCAAGGCGTTGACGAAAAGTCTTCTCGAAACAAAAAGTCAAGACTTGCAGATCGAGACTCCACGCCAGGTTCTTATTTTGGTTCAAGCGACTCTGATTCCTCTTTTTCATCAGATCTCGATTCAGACGACCAAGTAAGTGACGAACTGTTTCCGAATACTCCCGCAAACGATGAAGAACCGGTGAGTAATGAGCCTGTTTTTGATAATAGTAATCAGGTGACAGTCTATGGCACAACTTGGACTTTTGGGAAAACAGTAACCGTCAACGCTTTCAAAGATGCGCAGTATAAGCCCCAGTTGCATGTCCGTAATATTCAAAATATGACTGAGCTTGACTTTTGGCTTGCGTTTTGCCCATCAGAAGATAGGCCTAATTATCCAAATCAATAATGCTAAATTAAGAGAACTTCGAAAAGTGGTTACTAAAGGCGAATTTGACAAAGCTTTGGGAATAACGTATGCGATGGCAGTAAATTCGTTGCACACTAAAAGCGATTACTGGAATACAGAATCACACCTATTCTCAGTTCCTGCTTTTGGTCAAAGATTTGGAATGGGACTTCATCGATTCGACGAAATAATAAACTGTCTCTCTTTTGCAATGCCTGATGATGCTGATGAAGTATAAAACGAGGAGAACTAGTACCAGGTCAGAGCCTTTTGCCATATGACAACTACTAAGCGGAACGATATTTTTGCATCCGGGTACAAATTAAATTATATATATATATATATATATATATATATATATATATATATATATATATATATATATATATATACAGAGAGAGAGAGAGAGAAAGAGAGAGAGAGATGCATAAAAATTGAAACTGGCCCCGGATATGTGTTCTAGGGGTCTATACGCGCTCATTTGAATTTTTTTTCAAAATTCAGAAGTCGCGATCTCCTCATTAGTGAATTAACAAAAAATGCACTAAAAATTGAAATCGGTTGCAGAAAAAAAAGCACTTGTGAAGCCACCGGAAAAGTCTACGACTGTATTAAATATGGAACGGTTTTACTAAGTTAGAGGACCTAATTAGCGCTCATTTGAAAAAAATTCCGAAGTCTTACCATCGTTACAAATTTTCTTGATGAAAATTCACTAAAAGCCATACCATAGTTATTCAAGCCGTTTAATTATAGCTCGTCCTCCTTCTTCTTATTATAAGCAGACAGCTTAACAGTTATCCGAACCAGTAAAAACAAAAATCTTCATATATTCTTCCATAAAACACAAAATTTCAAACCGCACCTTTAAATTTCCGTCATGGAATTCCTTTGTTTATTACCATCCTCCGGTTTTTGCTCATTACTATTTCAACAATTACATATATTACTCTGACGACAAATCATAAATTACTAATTACAGGTAAAAGGTGTACGCGAGAATTTGTTTACTTATCTTTCAATTAAAACTCACCTTTTTCTAGCAATGATTTATATTCATGGCTAAGAAACCATAAACGGTTGGTAATCAACGAGTATGCTTAGGAGCAACCGATGAAACTGCAGTCAAAAAGAATTAATAACCACCGCAGTGATTTATCATAAAATAAGTTGATGATGATTTATTTCTTTGGTTAATCGAGTTTATGGGAATTTCCTGTTAGGTGATTATTATCGCACTCTAACATTTGTTCAGCGCTACCGTCCAGGAGAAATGCATTCTCTTTTGCAAATTAAAAAACTCGGGACGCAGCAAGTGCGTTATGGTAGTGAATTTTTATTAAATGCTTCAAATTTAAATAACTCAATTTTCTATAAACTTAGAGAGTTTAATTTCAATACGTAGTAAGGTTTTTCCTAAGGCAAGATATCCACAAAATTTCATTAAAATAACTTTGTAATTTTCGGAGAAAAAAATTTTTTTCGAAAGAAAATTTAAAATTTGAGTAACTCAATTTTCTCTAAACTTAGAAAGTTGAATTTTGGTACGTAGTAAGGTTGAGGCAACCTATATAGTAAATTTCATTGAAACAGCTTTGTTACTTTCGGAGAAAAAAAATTTTTTCGAAAGAAAACTCAAAATTTTTCCGGAAAACCCCGTCTGATTTTTCTGGATAACGAACTCATCCAAGCCATTAATAAAAGACAGGCACTTGCCAAGTTTCATCGAAATCGGTTAATTATTTTTTGAGTTATCATATATATATATATATATATATATATATATATATATATATATATATATATATATATATATATATATATATATATATATATATATATATATATATATATATATATATATATATATATATAAACATATAAAAATTAAACCTATTTACAAATGAACTTTAATAAGATATTATGCTGTGACAATACCTCTCTCAAGCACCCTAAAATATAATCAAAATGTGCACAGTTATATATGTTTTATTTCTTTTTCCCTTGTCTTAATACACTACATATTTTATGACAATCGATTTAATTTACTTATTTGATTTCATAAATAGTCGGTTAATAGTGACTTGGAATGAAGTAGACACCACATCTTCAAACATATTAAGAGAATATGAGTAAAGCAACAGCAACTGGGAATGAATTCGGTCAGTCGCCCAGCCACGTGGTTAAAAAACACTGTTTGTATGAGTGGTTACAACTCTAGATATAAATAAAAGGACTGTAACAGCGGCAGAAGCAGAAGTCAATGGAAGGTTGATGAATGAATCTCATGAGTCAATAAGAAAAGCATTGACTAACCAACAGCAACCACATACTTATGATTTAAACATGTTTCAAATTTGAATAGCTCAATTTTCTGTAACCCTAGAAAGCTGAATTTTGGCACATAGTTAGGTATTTCCCAAAGCAATATGTAGACCAAATTTTATCGAAATTTTCGGAAAAAAAATTTTTTTTGAAAGAAAACTCAAAATTTTCCCGGAAAACCCCGTCCGATTTTCCTGGCCAACGAACTCATCCAAGCCATTAATAAAAGAAAGGCACTTGCCGAGTTTCATCTAAATCGGTTAATTATTTTTTGAGTTATCAGACGGATACATATATATATATATATATATATATATATATATATATATATATATATATATATATATATATATATATAATATATATATATATATATATATATATATATATATATATATATATATATATATATATATATATATATATATATATATAAGCATATAAAAATTCAATCTGACTCCGGATATGGGTTCTAGGGGTCCTAATTCGCGCTCATTTGAAAGAATTTTTGCAAAGTCTCACCATCGATACCTCTCTATTAGTGAATTTTTTTAATAAAAATTCACTAAAAATGCAGTATTCTTTTAAATTTATCACTAAAACAGTCTCTCGACGATGCAAGCGCGATAGAGAATTTTTATAGAAATTAATTTTTTAAATTGTTAAACAGTTATCATTTTAAAAGATAGTGCTGCAAATTGCAATTCGTTCGAAAGTTATTGCACCTATTGACAGACAGACGTACATGCCGACATACCGAGAGACCGACCGACCGACCGATAGACAAAAAGATTCGATCCGGAATCAAATTTTCTACATGTTTTGAGACTTTTTACGCCGTTTTACCAACAAAAAAGATTTCGAAATTTTTATCAACAATATTCCATCCCCACACATTCAACCCATAATTTAATTTCAGCACCGAATACCAGATGTTTGATGAAATTTGCAGCGCTATACAGTACGGTAGGAACCAAGTGCCTTTATTACAGCTGGCTATCTGAATATATTTGTATCGATTCGTGTGTGCAATGATTTTGTACAATTTCCCTCGCACACATCTCGATGGCATACACTTATGCCTGGAGTATGGTTGCATAGTTTCCGAGGCTAAATGATATTCTTGCATCGGTGGGGCTCCCATATGCGCCAGCTCCTGCCCCCCGATTGGTTTTGGAGCCGTCAGTGTACCAGCAGAGATCTGCCCTCAATAGGGTCGTTTGTTTGCGGCTCCAGTCCTCTCTGTCTGGAAGGACGGTCTTGAAAGACAGATCTCTGCTGACCTTTGTAGGCATCAGGTCTCAGACTACTCCCATAAATCATGACTCTCAATGTAATCGAGGAGCCGGCTCTTTTCCAAACTGATTGCCTTCGACATGCTGTCAGCCATTGGTCTTAATCTGTACGCTGTCCACCTAGCATCCCGCTAAATGTGAAAAGGTGGAATGTTTAGGAAAATTTCCAGCGTGGCTGATGGAGCGGTGCTTATCGCGCCAGTTATCATAAGACAAGCTTGTCTCTGTAGCTGAGCTAGTTTGTTCCTCGCGATACCACGAAGTACCTTAGGCGACCAAACTATAGCTCCAAATGTTATCATCGGTCTGATGACCATTACATAGAGCCAGTACATCTGTTGTGGGCTTCTCCCCCAGTTATTACCACAGATTCTTCGGCATGTCCACCGGGACAACTTGGCTCTGCGGATTACATTCTCTAACTGTACGTTCCAGATGAGCTCCTTATCCAGAGTAACCTCTAGATGTTTCACCTGTCCGATAAATGGAATTATTTCCCTCTTAGGAATAGGTGGTTTTAATTTGACCTTCTTCTTCTGGTAAATGGAACAATGATGGTTTTGCGGGGGTTCACAGATATCTGCTTCCTCCGGCACCAATCAATCACTACATTTGGTGTCTCTTGAAATGTATTTAAAAGTTCCTCTTCAGATTTACCTCTAACCATTATGACAAGATTATCCACCTGGACCTCAACGCCCTAGTTTCCGAATAGGCAGCAAATCGTCGACAAAGAGGGACCAAAGCAGAAGGGATAATACTTCTCCCTGTGGGCACCCCCTCGCAGACCAAATTTGGTTAAAACATCTTTGCGCTTTTCAAAGATACAAAAATTCTCTAAAAGAAACCGTAAAATTTTCCTGGAAAAACCAGTTGGATTTTTCCGGTAATCGATTTTATCCAAGCCATTTACCAAGGAAACGCAAGTACAAAGTTTTATTAGAATCAGTTTATTATTTGAACTTAACGCTATAGCCTCAAAAATAATTGTAGATATAGTAAATAAGAATTTGAGAAACAACAAGCAGGATCACCCAAAAAACGACAAAATAATAACAAAGAGCTATGCGCTAGGTAAGTTTTTATTTTCTTTAAATTTTTTTATTTCAACAACACACCACGAGCGCTCACAGCCTAAATACTATCGTACCGTGGGTGTCGACAAGGAGGAAAGAGGCAACTTGTTAATTCTGGACTTGAACGTTTGGAGGTTCGGGCGGTGGGGGTGGTGAAGGAAAAACATCTGCCGGCAAGAAATTCCACAACTTGGAAGTCCTCGGGACAAAAGAGTGGGCATAACAAGATGTTCGATGTCTGGTGACCTGGACAGTAAAAAGGTGCATTCGCTCTGTTCCCCTGGTAGATCTGTAGGGGGCAGCAGGTGGAGGAACTATGGAAGAAAGCTCCTCTGAGCAGTGCCCGTGCAGATATCTATAAAAGAGAGAGAGAGAGGTCACCAACGGCACGTCGGTGGGCAAGGGATGGCAGCCTTTGGGTAAGGGTAGGGTCACCGATGAGACGTATAGCTCTCTTCTGAATGGAATCCAGGATAGCGGGTGTAGAAGCGGCAGCAGCACCCCAGATGTGGGAGCAGTTCGAGGTTTGGTCTTATTTGTGAAGTGTATAAAGTATAGAGATTAGCTGGTGAAAAGTATTTTCGAGCCCGGAAGAGGAAACCTAATTTCTTAGCAGCCACTTCTGCAATTGATGTGACATGTGGGTGCCAATTGAGATTTCGATCCACAGAGATGCCAACAAGTGAAAAGGACTCTTTACTTTGAATAACTTGGTTGTTTATTGTGATGGTTCTAGGGCTGGTGTATCTCTTATGAGAAAGAAAGCAAGACTGTGATTTGGTGGGGTTGAATTGTACAAGATTTCTACTTCCCCAGTATAATATTTTTTGGAGATCACGGAGATAGAACCCTCCATGAGGCTGCGATCCTCATCTAATTGGGCTAAAGAGACAGGCTTAGAATATTGTATATTTGAGTGGAGGGTGCTGTCGTCCGCGTAACTGTGAACTGGGTTGGATGTGCTAGAGAGCAGGTCATTGATGTGGATAAGAAACAAAGTAGGGGCTAAAGCTGAACCTTGAGGAACTCCTGCATTAATTGGATACAGTTTAGAGGAATGGCCATCCACGACAACAGAAATGCTCCGGTTGAAGACGAAATTTGCTGTCCACGTACAGAGATTTGGTGGTAGGCCATAGGCCTGTAGTTTATTAAGCAGCGCTGCGTGCCAGACCTGGTCGGATGCTTTGGATATGTCTAGAGCGACAATTTGGGATTCGCCGTGTAGTTTCATAGACTTGCTCCAAGAATGGGTGACAAAGGAAAGGAGGTCGGTAGTTGATCTGCGCTGACGGAATCCATACTGCCTGTCGTGGATTAGACTGTGTTTTTCTAGAAATTTTAGTAATTCGGTGTTTATATACTTGTCCATCGCTTTAGAGATCACTGAAAGGAGATAAATAGGCCTGTAGTTGCTAGGAAGCGCTTTCGATCCTTTCTTGGGGACAGGTTGTACTCGAGCAGTTTTCCAGTTACTAGGAAATATGCCTCTATTGTAAGATGTCTGAAACAGACGGGTCAGGACAGGAGCAAGTTCTGGTGCGCATTTTTTGAGAACAATTGCTGGAATCTCGTAAAGGCCAGAGGCTTTCCTGGTATTAAGAGAAGAGAGGATCTTTCGTACCTTTTTAGTTTTGAAAATGATATCCGTCATTTTATGCGCGACATTGGGGACTGTTGGTGGTTGAACATTTGGAGGTGGTTTGAGAGTAGAATTGCCGGCGAACAACGAGGCAAAAAGTTCAGCCTTGCCCAGGGCGGTAGAAACAATTTCATCCTCTGAGACAAGAGGTGGGAACGTGCTCTTGCAGAAATTATTCCCAATAAATTTAGCAAGAGTCCAGAAGGGTTTGCTGCCGCTGGAGCTTAAGAGGACTTTGTTTTTGATGTGGTTATTAAACGAGTTTTTTGCCTCAGAAAGAATGCGGACATAGCGGTTTCGTGCGTCGTTAAGTGCTTACGGTTTTCTTGACTGGGATTGTGTAGAAGCTTTTTGTGAGCTTTGACCTTTTCAAGTCTGGCCTTGTCACAGGATCTAGAGAACCAGGGCTTTTGAGTGGCTGCAGAGGTTTTCTGTGTACGTGGAATAAATAATTCCATGCCAGCTTGGACAATTTCGGTCACGTTTTGTGAGATATTAGAGGGGTCAGGATGAGAGAAGCACACAGACGGCATGGAAATGAGGAAAAGTAATCTCGCATTTCGTCTCAGTTCGCGGAGTTGTAGTGCCAAACGATACGTGGGTGTGATGACTGTGTGACCTCGGGTTGCATTGCGCAGAAAGCAGTGACCATGCCGTGGTCTGAGCGACTCAGGGGGGCGGTGACTGATATCTTATGGCAGTCAGGATTTGTAGTAAGTAGAGATCCAAGGGATTTGAGCTGTGCGTTGGGATGCGAGGAAAGTAAGTAGGTTGCTGAACCATATTGGCTAAAGAATTGCTCACTGCAAAGGCCTCCGCTGCTCTTCCTTGTGGATTGGTTTTTAAAGATCCCAGCCATTCCCTATTATGGACATTGAAGTCACCAAAAATAGTGATCTCGAAGGAAGGATATTCAGAAATCAGATAGTCGGTTTTTTCAGAAAGGTAGTCAAAGAGCTGGACAAAGTTGTTGTCAGAAGGTGACCGGTAAATGCAACAGATGAATTTAGTTGCAGCCCTGAGAGAGAGTTTTATCCATAGTATCTCTTTTCTTCCAGCTTCTAAATTGGGGAGTCTGGTGCAGGGTAGATTGCTACGGACGTATGCGCACACACCTCGATGCAATCTAAAGGAAGTAGGGAGCTCATACCTCGGGACATTAAGGTGATTAGTGGCTGTTTTGGCACTGATTTTAGTTTCGGTGAGGAAGAGGAGTTGGGGCCTATTAGCCTGGTGGAAATGGTGGACGGAGTTCAGGTTAGAATTAAGGCCACATATATTCGAGAAGGATATTGTAAATCTTGATGCTGGTGCCTCCTGTACACCTCTCTCCCGGAGATCCGAATGGAGGGGTATTTTACCTCCGGTATCTTTTGTACAAGGAGGAGCCATCATCATTGTTGCTTGTAAGGGAAACTCATACACCAGAACCGGAAACGTCCGTTGGGACTTCACCGACCCCTTGATGTAAGGGGTGGTACCTCCTCGGGCGTGACAAAAATCCTTTACTATCACGTAAAGGAAAATTCCACTACCACCTAACATATTGCAAGTATACCACACCAGCCAACTATTAAAGAGCTGACCAGCTTTAGAACTTGCTGAAAGTATTTTATTTTGCTGAAGTATTTTAACAGCGCTGTCTTCATCAGTAGCTGTCGCTAAACTGTTTAGCGACAATGTGAAATTCTTCCTCTGCTACCAAATCTCTAAAGTGATCAAAACTAGTAAATAAAAATCTTACGTTTAGATGGGCAAACACGATTTACTCTCATTATTCCAACATATGTAACGACGAATCAGGAAAGGACTATCTTGGTAGATTATTTCTTGTAAAACCAAGTTATCGTCAAGATTTAATACTTTTATTACATATAAGTAAACTCTTCCACAAAAATGATCCATGAAATACAAAATAAGTCGTCTGCAAATCTGTCGTGTCGTTTTTAAAACTGCCTAGGACATATAAACAAAGGGGCGTTTGCTGCGTACCTTATTTACCATTCTGTACAATAACATCCGTGTAAATAATTAAGAGGCATATTTTTTTACAGGGTAGTGTAGAAAAAATAATTTTTTATTGATTAAACTGATATCCATAAACAATGGGTGTGGAAACACAAAGAAGCGAAGAAACTGGACGTAGAGTGTATAAGTAAATCTATATTTTCTTTGCCATAAGGTTCAACAATCCAGCAACACTGACCAGACGTCGTCTCGACTTATTTTTACACCGGATTTGGTCCAAAGTAACATAAATATCAACGTGAATCTGAAAAGTCATTGACCAATGCGGTGCCTGTGATACGGCTAAATCAACTGGTAATGCCGTCCTCTAATACTGGACAAAATAAGACACAAATGTAAAGGTAATTAAAACATGAATTATGTGCCAATTTACTGCATCTTCTAACTCCAGATTTCCATACACATGGCGACCTAACTCTGAATTATATAAATAGTGATGCGAGTTAATACATGTCCAATGACGCACGGTAAATTAACTTTAATTAATAGTTTGATGAGTTACTTGCTTTGCTTCAAGCGACACCTCGCTTACTGGCCTGGCTCTAACTGTAAAAATGCATCAATTACTGAATTTAAAGGATTATTTCTATACGAGTGGTCTCCAGGTTTTCATATGAAACCTAATTTTTGCTGTTTGCTAATTAAGCGACTACACAAACATTCTCAACTGGAAAGGTATGATGTTTTTTGAATGTCTAAAAATTTAAATATTACACTTAATACATACTTTCAACCAGATATAGTTTTTTCAGGTAGACTTTTTTTATATTTCAACAACACACCACGAGGGCTTACAGCCTAAATACTATCGTACCGTGGGTGTCGACAAGGAGGAAAGAGGCAACTTGTTCATTCTGGACTTGAAGGTTTGGAGGTTCGGAGGAGAAGGAAAAACCTGTGCCGGCAAGGAATTCAACAACTTGGAAGTCCTCGTGACAAAATAGGGGGCATAACAAGATTTCTATGTCTGGTGACCTGGACAGTAAAAGGGTGCATTTGCTCTGTTCCCTGGTAGATCTGTTGGGGGCAGCAGGTGGAGGAACTATGGAAGAAAGCTCCTCTGAGCAGTGCCCGTGCAGATATCTATAAAAGAGAGAGAGATAGAGAGAGAGGTCACCAACGACACGTCGGTGGGCAAGGGATGGCAGCCTTTGGGTGAGGGTAGGGCCACCGAGGAGACGTATAGCTCTCTTTTGAATGGAGTTCAGGATAGCGAGTGTAGAAGCGGCAGCGGCACCCTAGATTTGGGAGGCGTCTTCGAGGTTTGGCCTTATTTGTGAAGTATATAAGGTATAGAGATTAGCTGGTGAAAAGTATTTGCGAGCCCGGAAGAGGAAACCTAATTTCTTAGCAGCCGCTTCTGCAATTGATGTGACATGTTGGTGCCAATTGAGATTTCGATCCACAGATATGCCAACAATTGAAAAGGACTCATTACTTTGAATAACTTGGTTGTTCATTGTGATGGGTCTAAGGCTGGTGTATCTCTTATGAGATAGAAAGCAAGACTGAGATTTGGTGGAGTTGAATTGTACAAGATTTCTACTTCCCCAGTATAATATTTTTTGGAGATTCACAGAGACAGAACCCTCCATGAGTCTGCGATCATCATCTAATTGTGCTAAAGAGACAGGCTTAGAATATTGTATATTTGACTGGAGGGTGCTGTTGTCCGCGTAACTGTGACCTGGGTTGGATGTGCTAGAGAGGAGGTCATTGATGTGAAGAAGAAACAAAGTTGGGGCTAAAGCTGAACCTTGAGGGACTCCTGCATTAATTGAATACAGTTTAGAGGAATGGCCATCCACGACAACAGAAATGCTCCGGTTGGAGAGAAAATTTGCTGTCCAGGTACAGAGTTTTGGTGGTAGACCATAGGCCGGAAATGTATTAAGCAGCGCCGCGTGCCACACCTGGTCGAATGCTTTGGATATGGATTTGTTTTTAAATAAAAATTCACTAATAAAGACTAATGAGGAGGTCCCGACTTTTGAATTTTGTTAGGACCCCTAGAACCCATATATATATATATATATATATATATATATATATATATATATATATATATATATATATATATATATATATTTGTGTGTCACTCAAAAGATACTGGCCGGATCTTGATCAAATTTGGTGAGTACCTTCCTTTTTCAAGTGGCTTGGTTAAGTTCGTTAGCCAGGAAAATCGGCCCAGGTTTTCCCGGAAAATTTTGTGTTTCTTTCGGAAAAAAATTATATGTCCGGGAATAACAAAGTAAGGGCAGCTAAATTTGGTACGCGTATTTGTATTATAAGTACTGACTGACGTACCAAAATTTAGATCTGTTAGTTATGAAATAAAAAGGTTATAGGCATTTAAAGAAAAAAAAACCCGGGATTTTCCTCAGAACGTCAAAGTCGCGCTTTAAAACGTCAAAATTCGCAACATTTAGGCAAAGAACCTGAAACAAATACGGATTACGTAAAGAAAACGTCGCAAAAAGAGTATTCTGCAAACCTTTAAATTTCAGCTTCAACCATAATTACCCTTCATTTTACTAATATATTTACAGAAAATTCATTTCAAATAGACCCTTACTCTAATGCTTTGGCGATAGATTTAGTTAAGTTTATAGTTTAACGGTCTATGCTAATTTTCGTAGAAACATTTCGTTAATGAGCAGACTGCGACTTTGGATTTTAAAAAGGTTTCTTCAAATGAGCGCAAACTAAGCCACCTAGAATCCATATCCGGGGTTAGTTTCGGTTTTTATCTGTTTACATATATACAGGGTGACGCATTTCTACGGTAAAGCTCCATATAATTGTTATTATACAGAATACCAGAAAAAATTGTATACGTTAATTATAGGGTGTCTTAAGCTGCATCTTATTAAAATATTGTGACAATCACAGGATGGTCCATAAGTCGTTGGTGAACCATACAATTGTTTTTTTTCGAACACACTTAGAGTAATGCATTTTTGCATTTTTAATCGAAATATGATGCATCTTTGTAAGAAAAAAATCGAGACGCAGTAAGTGCGTTTTGGTAACGAATTTTCATTATCTCCTTCAAATTTCAATAACTCAATTTGCTATTAACCTAAAGTTTGTTGGCTAGGAAACCAGTTTTCTCGGAAATATTTAAAGTTTATTTTCGAAAATTTTTTGTTCATCTTCAAACAATAGGTAATTTTGATAAAATATGGTACATTGTTTCTACTATATAAGCCATACCGGTAACCAGAGTGATGCCTGCTTGCATTCGAAAGACATACTATTTGCAATTAAAAACATTTTATGAAAATTTACTTCCATAACGCACTTACTGCGTCCATACTTTTTTTTGTGTATTTCGCATAGTAGTGTTATAAAATAATTGATTTAGAAGAATAAGGTACCGACTGAAGAAATCTTTATTTTCATCATATATATATATTGCTTACCGGATATATCATAACAGTGGTAACTAGATTATGTAAGATTTGGTAGATGTGTTAAAGAATACGGAGCAATTCGGCACGCAGTTCGTCATGGTGGATAAGTTTGTGTGTACGTCCATCAAACTATAGTAGCAGAGTTGTTTACAGGATCGACTAAACGTGTCACATTTGTGATATTTTCCATAGACTGATGTAAGAACACAATGCGGGCTCCGTATTATGACGAATGGTCTATCGTCTATCCATCACAGGACACAGGGCCTGCCGATGACTATTGCTGACTATTCAACAACACTGACCACGGTTCCAAAGTGCAGGGGCGAAGAAGCATAATAAAATAGCTTATCTAGCTAATATTTTGCGTCAAATAAATTGGGAATATTTAAAAAGAACAGTTTTTTAGCCATTTCTTTAAAAAAAATCACTAATGAGGAGTTCGCGACTTTTGAAGTTTGAAAAAATTTCTTTAAATGAGCGCAAACTACGACCCCTAGAACCCATATCCGATCTGTTTAATTTTTTTTTATATATATATTTATATATATATATATATATATATATATATATATATATATATATATATATATATATATATATATATATATATATATATATATATTCCAGAAAATTTTTACCTCTCCAGAAATAACAAAAGAAGGACAACCAAATTTGTTAGACGAATTTACAATATTAAAAGTAAATTAATTACTAAAGTTTAGCTCTGTATGTTAAAAGAGAAAAAAGTTATAGGCATTTAAAGAAAACGTCAAAGTCGCGATTTAAAACGTCAAATTTGGCAACATTAAGGCAGTGAACCTAAAAACTTATACAGGTTATGTAAAGAAAATGTCGCAAGAAAAATTTACAAAGCCTGAAGTCTTAGCTTCAACCGTCAATGCCCTACTTTTTACTAAAATTTTTCCAGAGAATAGACTTTCTCTGATGCTTTGGCAGTAGTTTCAGCTATAGAGTTTATCGTTTAATGGTATATAATTTTTGACTAACTTTCGTAAGAAAACAATAAGGCTCAATATATCCGTTATTATACAAGAGACGAAAAAAATTGTATACATTAACTATAGAGTGTCTTGAGCTACATCTTAAAAAAATATGTCTACAATCAAAGGCTGGCCCATAAGTCGTTGGTGATACAAATTTTCTTTTTTTTTTCGAACACGCCTTGCGTTATTGCATTCTCCATCGAAATATAACGCATGTTTGTAAGAAAAGAAATTCGGGACGCAGCAAGTGCATTATGGTAGCAAAGTTTCATTAAACGCTTCACATTTGAATAGCTCAATTTGCTATAAACCTATAAGGTTCGTTGGCCAAGAAACCAGTTTTTCGGGACCATTTTAAGTTAACTTTCGAAAATTTTTGTACATTTTCAAACAATAAAGTTATTTTGATGAAACATGGCTCATTGTTTCTACTATATAGGTTATACTGGTAACCAAATTTGATGCCTGCTTTCTTTAAAACAAACACATATTTGCTATTAAAAACATTTTAATGAAAATTCACTACCATAACGCACTTGGTGCGTCCAGAATTTTGTTAAATTGGTTAGGGTTCTGTCACAAAAGACAATATATTTGCAGATAACTCTTTGATTATACATATTCAGGTGATCGAAAATCATGGCCAAGCTTAAAACTTGGTCATTGTTTAGTTCTCCTAGTCGTTGCCAGCTATTTACACTACATAAATCTCAATCTGGTACTAGCAAAGTGACAAAAGAGTCTACTCGCAGCAAGTGTGTTGTGGTAGCGACATTTCCATAAAAATGCTTTTAATAGCAACTATGCCTTTTTTAAATAAAATGCATGGTTTTGGTATAACCTACATATAGTAGAAACAATGTACCATATTTCCTCAAAATAACTTTATTGTTTGACAGAGTACAAAAGTTTTCCGAAAATTGACTTACAATCTTCCCGAAAAAACTGGTCCGATTTTCCTGGCTAACAAACTTCTTCAAGCAATTTACACAGAAACTACACCTGCCAAGATACAATTATTCACAAAAAGGTTTTTGACGAAAATTCAAAAAAATGTTGTCGCATGAAAATTTGCAACCGATTTATTTGGGGAACATTTTTTTTACCAAAACTCATTTCAGTACAAAAAAATATCTGCTAAACAATTTTTTTTTACGAAAACTTGAAAGCATCTTCATACAATAATATTAATTATTAAATACCAACGATTAAAAAAAATTAGCAAAAAAGTAGTTTTACGAAAACAAAAAAAAATTTAAAGATATAAAAATTTTTACGACAATATTAACAGGAGTATCTGACTTCAGACAACTATCGAGGGCAAGTCGCAAATATTTTATTCTGTTTTTAAGCAGTGTTGCAAATTTCTCGTTATCGAGTTTAATGGGGGCAAGCTGGGTTGTTTATGGCAAATGGTGTATAATTTGTTTTCTTCAGAGCTGATGAAACCCGAAACACTCCTTTATCAAGGCGATGTCATTCTGAGCCAGGTCAATTAGACTGGTCCATGTTTTAGAGCTATAAAAGATGGCTATATCGTCGGCAAAACTTGTATTCTTTCTCGAGAGGGCAAGAAGGAAAAGCTGTTTATGTAGATAAAAAAAAATATAGGTCCAAGCACAGTCCCTTGTAGAACACCATACTCTACCCACATCGTAACATTGTGGCCACACTGAAATCTCTCTGAGGGGTAGCTCTTAACAACTTATGTCCTACCATACGGGTGGTAGGACATAAGTTGTTAAGACCAACCGTCTCCAAAGTCTCCAGCAGTTTGGCATGACACATTGTGTCAAATGCCTTCGCAAGGTCCACAAAAAAGCACAATGAGGGATTTCATCAATCTCTTTATATATGTAAGATGTGAGATGGGATAGTGCGTCCTGTGTGGCGGTACTCTCTCTAAAGCCGTATTGGTTATCTGAAATTATACCAAATCTGTTAACAAACCTCACTATTCGTTTTGTAATTACCGATTCTACCAACTTGGCAAGGACATTCCTGCGGGGACGTGTGGTAATATGTAAGCAAGAGACACAGACCGGTGTCGTCCTCCTTATGGCTCTTCAGTATGCAACACCTGCGCTTCAAGTGATGATGGCTGGTGTGATATAATTTAATGCTCGTCGTGGTATTTTTTTTCACCCTTAGGGCTCGTCCGCGTCTTTGCGGCCCCGATAGCACCGCAGCCTTTGGCTTATTGTGCCTGCCCTTTGTCTTTTCTACTCCACCCATTCCAAAATCACTGTGCCTTGAACTAGTCTGCTCACCAATTGGTAGGGTGAAGTTTTATATTGCTCTGTCTCCGGTCTAGACTGACCGTAGATCGGTTGTCTTTTGCGGTCCAGAGCTTACACTCTCACAAGATGTGCTGGGCTGATTCCTCCCCCTCGCCACAGAGTCTGCATGCCAGGTCTCCCTCGAACAGCCCCATTTTACGCAGGTGTTTCTTCACGGCCATGTGTCCCGTCAGGACTCCTGTTATATTCCTGAGCTGTGCTCTGTTAAGATTTAGCAGCTCCACAGCTCTCTTTCAACTGGGTTCCTCAATTACTGACTTCCCATGTTTGAGCCCTGGACAATCTGCCCGGTACAACCGTCGTGGTATTACCCAGGGGACTAATTGATTTCGCTAGCTGATTTGCTTCCCAAGGTTTTTCGCTTGCTGTACTGTGTGTACGTAAAAGCTGCTGTGGAAGCCTAGAACCGCCACAACACCAGAGAGAGAGAGAGAGAGAGAGAGAAAGAGAGAAAGAGAGAAAGAAAGAAAGAGAGAAAGAGAGAAAGAGAGAAAGAGCTCTTGCGCTATTCTTCATTCCATTCTATGACAAGGCCTGCTTAAGGCTGACTTGTAGGAGCGTTCCCATATTTCATCAAAATCGCTAATACCTTAACATTATATATATAAATATATATATATATATATATATATATATATATATATATATATATATATATATATATATATATATATATATAGGGTATAAAGATAGGAATTTTTTATTTTAAAAAATCGCAAAAAAAATTGAAAACGTCAATATTTGTTCTGGTTTTTTAAGTTCCAGTTTTATTTAATAATCAGGAAATAGGTGATAAAAAGTATAAAGAAATTAGGGTTGCTGGAACAAGAGTTAGAGAAAAGATTGGTAGAGCTGGAATATCTTTAAGGAATTGATATTTGACCGAAATTTGTTGACAATTCCAGACACATTTTGATTCTTAATTATTATATCTTTTACATATGTTTTACTATATGCAAAATATCATATACTAAATATACTATACTATAACGCACTTGCTGCATACAGCGTTTTCTGCTGTTTAAAATTCTGGCGGCTTTTATGAAAGCGATCATTACTCTCCAATAAATGCTAAATGGTCTAGTACTGCCCTGAATCTGCAGCCGTCAATGAGTTGCATATTTTTTGACAATTGCATTTTGTTACGTTTCGGACATTCCATAGAAATGTCACTTAGGAATATTATAAATGGTATAATTTTTGTTTAGCCGTAATAATAATCGTCCCGATATATTGGAAATCTGATATTTTTCTTTTGTATCTAGCAGGCTGTGTTCCTCTAATCTACCCTCACGGAAACGAGACAGTCCACGCACAGATTATATAGATTATCAGCATTTACAAGGAACAATCTGCTAATATTCATAATGTACGTGACAAAGTGTACAGAAATACCGAGTGAATAAGGTAATATATCCGAATAAAATATTTTTTTATTAATAACTTACTCTTGCTGTTCATGGAAAATGTTGCAGTCTAGCAAAATTTCTATATGACTCTTATATAGAGGGTTTACTATGTAGCAAAATTATTAGTGAATTTGTCTTAACAAAAATTCGCTTTTGGACCGGTGTCGATGGTGAGACTTTGCAAAAAAATTATGTCAAAATTTTAAAAAACTCATATGGAAAAAATTAGTGGATTCGTTATTCTTCAAAATTGTGTACCTACCAAATATCATAAAAGAAAATAACTATTATGGCGAAACTATGAAAGTGAACAATAACATCTTAAAAGTTGAAGAAAAAAGTTAATAAATGCTGTGACATGAAAATAGTTTTAGTAGGCCGTGATCGATTGGCATAGGAAACAATTTTAATTAGACTTCTTTATTTTCTATCTTTTGAGATATCGTTAAAAAAATCGCGTTGTAAATACAAAAGTTGCGGGGGTGCTTCCATAGACAAGGGTCATACAAATAAACATCTCTGAAATGGTTAATAATTTTTCTTTTGTGATAAAAGTTGGTGTGTGTGTGTGCGCGTGTTTGGGATGACCTTGGAAGCTTAAGTCCATTAGCCACAGACTTTTGAAGATATAAAAGTTGGTATATATATATATATATATATATATATATATATATATATATATATATATATATATATATATATATATATATATATATATGTATATATATTGAGGGATTCCGAATTCAGTGCTTATTTTTTTCCTAAAAATAGCACCAAACCCTTTTCTCATTTTTTGACATAGAAAAACTGCATTAGTAGGCCTTGGTTAGGTTTCACAGCATTAATAGAGTTTTTCATCTTTCATCTTTTATCTTGTGATCTTTTGTTCATCAAAATCGAAATAGAAATACAAAAGTTACAGGGGTGTTTTCATTTACCTTTTTTGGTTTCTGAAATATCCTAAAAAACTGAAAATCGTCCAAATTTTGAAACTTAAATAACTCTATAACTTTCGTGGATAGGAAAAAAGTTTAAAGTTATCATTCTTAGATATTTTGATGTAGCTTGAATTCTACATCAAAATATCTTATCAAAATTCTCATGGCTGTCATGATTTCTGAAATATGACACAAACTTACATTTTTTAAATGGAAACCATAGTTGGGTGTGATCTCAAAAAATAGTTTTTTTTCTGATTTCAACGATATAAGCATTTGTATTCCTATTTTTTTAAATTTGGTGAAAACCCCCAAAAAGCTAAAATGTTCAGTAGAAATTACAATTAAGAGGCAGTAGGCGTTGGAAATAGATATGTATTACTGTTATAGAATAAGAAAAAAGTTCGGGACGCAGCAAGTGCGTTATGTGAATTTTTATTAAATGTTTCAAATTTGAATAACTCAATTTTCTATACACTTGGAAAGTTGACTTTTGGTATGTAGTAATATACTTCCCAAGGCAACATATCCGTCAAATTTCATTAAAATAACCTTGTAACTTTCGGAGAAAAATTTTTTTTCGAAAGAAAAGTCAAAATTTGAATAACTCAATGTTCTATAAACTTAGAAAGTTAAGTTTTTTGTAGGTAGTAAGGCCTTATTCAAGGCAATATACGCATCATATTTCATTGAAATAACTTTGTAATTTACGAAGAAAAACATTTTTTTCGAAAGAAAACTCGAAATTTTCCCGGAAAACCTTGTTCCATTTTGTTAACTAACGAACTCGTCCAAGCCAGTAGTAAAAGAAAGGCACTTGCCGAGTTTCATCGAAATCGGTTATTTAGTTTTTGAGTTATCGGTTGGATAACTATATGTATATATATATATATATATATATATATATATATATATATATATATATATATATATATATATATATATAAAACGCAGCACCTTGCATTTAAAGCCCATTATCCTTTAAATTAGATAAAAGCTTATAAATTTGTCAACTAGGAGATTAATGTAGCTCGTCAACCTCTTCCGTTCAATATAGAGACAATAAACAAACGATGGGTCTCCGATTACAATTTTACCTTCGGTTTAGTTTGTCTATCTAGGTATCATATAAATACATTTGTAGCTGTTAATTTAGTTTAGAATTTCTTCATCCTCTGATGATGCTAACGTGGTTAGTGAAACGATAGTAAAGTCTTTAAAAATATGTGTTGTGGTGATTTGGGTTCTCCATGTGTCCTTATCTATGTGTATATACTTCTATTAAGGTCACAGTGACAGTTTTTATCAAAGTAGCTTTATTCTTTTAGGAGATACATTTTTTTTGGCGTAATTTTTTTTCGAAAACTGTTCTGATTGGGCTTATTAACGAACTCGTCCAAGATATTTACAAAAGTAACATGCTTTCCAAGTTGGATCAAAATCTGTTAATTATTTTTTAAGTTACCATTGCTGTATATGTAAGTATCACCATCCTGACGTTTCTACTAGTGATTTTTCTTGAAGAAAAGTCACTAAAAGTCTGTGGAATAGACTTGTACAATAGGTGAGTGCGGAACGTTAATTCGTCAAAACAATAAATGTTATTTCGACGACAATAAACTCGTTTAAGAAAACAGCTCGAAAGTCAGAGAATCAAATCAGTATATCCTTTGCTTCTGACCAGCAGTGCGAAACTTAATTTCCAGATAATAAAGTTAGTAAGGTCCCTAGTTCTAAATTGTAGTGTGTAGAGTGCTGGCATTAAAAGGATAAAGGACGTGCTGGCACATTGTACATTCCATCTTAACTTTAACTTTCCTACCTAAACTTTGTACACAAAATAAAAATGTCCAGTTTGTCTCCTGGAATGCCCCTGTTTCGTCTGTTTGTCGCGAAACTTGCCCATTTACAGAAACTTTACAAATAAACTTATCTCGCCACTCCAGGAATTAAATTATATTACAGAAGACGTCAAATGCATTTTAATATCTTTTGTATGGAGCTTTCAGAAAAGCCTTCCGTACAAAAGTTTCACAAAAATGCAGCCAACTTCATTTTCATTCATTAATTTACACTGGCGAGTGTAGCTCATGGGGGTTAAATAATGCATCTTAAAAAAATAATCAAAATTTCTATGTAATCGCGAATATGGCTCTAATCAAAATTGATCCACGGGTGACATTCTTAAAAACGTCACTCAACTTTAGTGTTTATAAATACAGATTCTAAAAAAAATCTTAACGGTCGACAGGGAAGATAATTTTTTTAAAATCACTCGGAGAACCTAAATCACCACAGCACATTAAAAAAAATTCGGGATGCAGCAAGTGCGTGATAGTAGCGACTTTTCATAAAAATTGTACACTATTATTATACGGCATATTAGTAAGGTTAATACTTGCTGGATCTGCCCCCCTACACTTAGTTATTATGGGGAAGGCCAGGCTAGGACTATACAGACTAGCCTGCAATGGTAGACTGAAGATCAACCCAGGCTTCAGGGGCCACTGCAAAATTCGGGAGATCGTGAAGGAGCCCATGCTTGAAATGAGGTCAGACTTCGCGAGCCCGCGAATGTGCAGGGTAAACAATTTAACAGTGGAAATCCCCGACCGCGGGGCATGCCGGGAGGAGACGACGGGCATACCACGGGACGCGCTTGTCTGGTTCACGGACGGATCCGGCGGGGAGCCTGGGACGGGGGCAGGTGTTTACTCGGTAGGACCGAGGGTAAGTCATAGTATTTCCCTCGGAGCCCATGCAACGGTGTTTCAGGCCGAGATGTACGCCATCCTGCACTGTGTGCGGGAGAACAAGAGGAGGGGCTACACCAACAAGTGGATCCTCATAGCCACAGACAGCCAGGCAGCCCTTAAGGCACTAAGTAGCCCCCGGGTAAATTCCTGGCTGGTGAGTGAGTGCCGAGACGAGACGAGCGACCTGGCTGGGCAGATTGAGGTGACCCTCATCTGGGTGCCGGGTCACTCAGGGGCCAAAGGCAATGAAGAATCTGAAGAGTGGGTCAGCAGAACAATTTATGGGACCAGAACCGGCTCTGGGCGTGTCAAAGAGCACTGCCAGGGGAGCCATTAAGTCCTGGGTCAGAAACCAACACAAGGTGTACTGGGCGAACTGTCCAGGGCTCAGACATGGAAAGTCAATCATTGACGGATCCAGTTCAAAGAGAGCTGTGGAGCTGCTAAATCTTAGCAGACGACAGCTCAGAAACACAACAGGTCTCTTGACGGGACACATGCCCGTCAAGAAACACCTGCATAAAATGGGGCGGTTCGAAGGGGACCTCGCATGCAGACTCTGCAGCGAGGGGGAGGAATCAGCCCAGCACATCTTGTGCGAGTGTAAAGCTCTGGACCGCAAAAGACAACTGATCTACGGTCAGTCTAGACCGGAGACCGAGCAATATAAAACTTCACCCTACCAATCGCTGTGCAGACTAGTTCAAGGCATAGTGATTTTGGAATGGGTAAGACTAAGGGTATGCACAATCAACCAAAGGTTGCCGTGCTATCGGGGCGGCAAGGCCGCGGACGAGCCCTGAGGGAGAAAAAAAAAAGGTTAATACTTTAAACTTACACAGACTTTGAGGATCGATTTTAGAGGTCCTAGTACGCGCACATTTGAAGAATTCTTCCGAAAGTATTACCATCGATTTCTCTCTATTACCAAAAAAATCTTACGTTCTAACTCCTTTGGAGAAAAATGGCCAAAACTCAATTTTCTATAAAACTAAAGAACTAAACTTTGCTGTATCTGTCGATAGTGTAAGTCTCTTTAAAAGAAACTTGTATTACAACATTCATTAAAGTTATACAGAAGATTTCCAAAAGGAAACTTAATTCATATTTAGAAAAGTAAAGTATCTGCCAAATTATAAGCGTAGCAGTTATTTTTTCTTATTAATCTCCAGTATGATTTGGTTTTAGTGAACCTAATTAACCCGGTGTATTCAATATCAACAATAACAAAATTATAAGTTTAGACTCAAAGGTGACAAACTTATTTAGGCGTTTTAAACAAAAATCAAATCTCGTTCAAAACGTATGAAATCTGTTAAGTATTGTTTCTCTAAATGCCCGGGATATTATATTCAAAGTATACATAACAATTAATTACAGAATTAGTAGAATTACCATTGAAACACATCTCACGACTGTTTGGGTCTAATATGTCGTCTGATGTATAAGTTTAAAGATGCAGGAAACCATTTTAGAATCATTTTTATGGAGACTTGGCTTGAGTTTGTTTACATTTCTACTTTATTATGCGACAGCATAATATATCTATGCTGCGCTAAAATTGTATTTGAGGCCGTTCATAAAGCTACAAATATAGTGTCTTTCAATAATTGATTGAATCCCTGGTTAAATAACAATCACTTGGAAAATTTTTAATTTAATGTCGTCTGTCATTTTCCATAATTGCGGGCGAGATTTCACGATTGTTGGTTCGGGTAGTATGTTTTATGCCTGGTATATATTTAGTTTGTTTACCGTTGATGTATGGTTTATACCTGTTGTATGAATCGATCTACGCGTGGCAGTTAACTACTCTGTCTGTCAGGCATTGGACTTTAACCACTAAGTCGTTTCAACGCATGTATTTGGTATTTTATTATTAATTTGGAAAAAACTCTAAATATTGTGTACCAAATGACTTAGAATTCACAACATAGGTTTATTTGCACTATTTTTAGCCACATGTAAATTCTCATTACAGTTACTCTGATACTTACAAAATATAGCGTTAAAATAAAACTTGAGCATAAAGGCAGATTAACTAACTCGACCTCGGTTTTCGCCCAAACAAGATTTTTGCCAAGTTTGATTGAAATTGGTTTAGTATTTTTTGAGTTATCGCTCGGATAAATACATACATACATATATATATATATATATATATATATATATATATATATATATATATATATATATATATATATATATATATACAGGCTGGCGCATTGAAAACGAAACAGACCAATTTGCGTCCAGAGAATTTTTTTAAGAAACGCTGAAACACGTCAATTTTAATATTGAGGGGGGCATGTTTTGACATAAAACTCAACTTTGTCACATTAACCCCTTAAGGGTGGTGATAACAACCCTTATATTTTAAATACGGAATATGGGTCGAGTGTCACATCATTTGAAAGCTCCGTCTTTTCTGAATTCAGCACATTAATTTTCTTGGAAGTTTTATCAACTCGTTTAAAAATTATTTCCAGTTGGAGTAGCAAGAACGTATTTCATTCACTGTGATAAGAAATGCACTAATTAGTCAATTTTTCGTTAAAAAAACTAAAAAATAAAAACAAACGTTCAAAAATGTTTATTGAGTTAAGTAAGTGTTCAATTTGTTGACCACCAGCTTCCATACAAAAGAACAAATTTTGTTCAAAACGAGCTCTAACATTCTGGAGCATTTGTGGAGTTATTAGACGGCATTCTTCAACAATGCGTCGTCGTAATTGTTTCAGAGACTCCGGTTCTGTTGCGTAAATTCTACTCTTTATATGGCCCCATAGAAAGAAGTCTAAAGGAGTTAAATCCGGTGATCTAGGGGGCCACTAAATAGCACCTCTACACCCAATCCATTGTCCTGGAAACTCTCTGTTCAAAAACTCCCTAACACGTTGTGAAAAATGTGAAGGTGCTCCATCTTGTTGAAACACTAATTGATCATCATTTTCAACAATGTCAATTAGTAGAGGGTAAACGGTATTTTCTAACAACTCCAAATACGTTTCGCCACTCAAATTTCCATCAAGAAAAATTTTCCGATTAAACGGTCTCCAAAAATGCCAGTCCAGACATTCAATTTCTGTGGAGTTTCAGTGTGGACTTCGTGAAAATTTATTGGATTATTATCTGCCCAATAACGACAATTATCACGATTGACTGTAGAGTTTAATAAAAACGTACACTCGTCTAAAAAACAGATATTGAACAGAAAGTTCCAGTTATCAGCTATTCGTGCAGTCACAACTTCACAAAACTCCAGCCGCCGATCAAAATCATCTTCATTCAGTTGTTGTACAAGATGAATTTTATACGGGTGAAATTTATGATGCTTCGATATTCGCTGAATAGTTCTTCTTTGATGTTTGAAACAGTGGCCAATTTTCTCGTGCTCAAAGTTGGGTCCGCAGCAATTTGTCCTAAAACTTCAATCTCAGTAGTCTCATTTCTAACTGGAAATTCACGTTCGGTATCCCGTTTTTTGTTGGCTACTGAACTACTTTTTCGAAACTTTACAAAATAACTCCAAAATGTATTTTCTGTTAACATGTCTGTTCGGATGTAGTTCATTAAACCAATTTGCGGTACGGTTGGCACAGTCATCGTTTTAAAAAAAAAGAGTAATTATTTCAGCTCTCTCTTCTACAGAATACACCATTGTGAAATTAATTTTCGGTAGTACTATCAAGTATCAAACCGACCGATAAACTGAAATAATAAACCGCATTTCTCTCATTCCGATAAGAAATGTTCTGATAGTCAATTTTGTGTTTACAAACCAACAAAACATTGACTATCAGCACATTCCTTATCGGAATGAGTGAAATGCGTTTTTGCATCTTCAACTGTGAATAATTTTTAAACGAGTTGATAAAACTTCCAAAAAAATTAGTGTGCTGACTTCAGAAAAGAAAGAGCTTTCAAATTATGTAACACTCGACTCAGATTCCTTATTTAAAATATAAGGGTTGTTATCACCACCCTTAAGGGGTTGATGAGACAAAGTTGAACTTTATGTCAAAATATCTCCCTCTCAATATTAAAATTGACGTGTTTCAGAGTTTCTCAAAAAAAAATTTCTCTGGACGCAAATCGGTCTGTTTCCTTTTCACTGCGCCACCATATATATATATATATATATATATATATATATATATATATATATATATATATATATATATATATATATATATATATATATATATATATATATATATATATATATATATATATATATATATATATATATATATATATATATATATAACATATGACAACTTTAACGAACCTTGCTGCTTTTCATCGCGACCTCTCTATTAGCGATTTTTTCTTAATGAAAATTAGCTATTACGTAGTTGCTAGTTACAGGATAGTTCCAAGACAGTTTTTCACTACATTCGAGATATTTTTAAGTTGCTGAGAATTAAACCATATAATCGAATATCGATAAAGGGGTATTCTTTCGATTTGAAGGTATTGATATTGATAGAAATACGCTGTGGCCAATTTACTTTACTGGATACTACTGATGCAGTTTCCAGCTAAATTGAAAATAATATCTAACCGCCTGGAATTAAAACCTTAATTAAACATAAATGCAGAGGCACTCCTTGGGATTTTGGGATTTTTTGTTACTGGACGCAGTTTTGTTTACAAGACGATTACATGCCCTGAAGCACCAAGTGTATATAATAAAACACAATATTTCTCAACCCGAGTGCCATTCGACATTTAAATTTTCAAACATTTATCATTTGTTTCTCAAGTAACAGCAAATTCTCTGTATATCCATCTCAAGCATAAGCTAGATCTAAAGTAACATGACACTGTAAATACTGAAGATGTCATACCAATAATTCCATCAATCATTAATTAAAAAGTGGTACACCGTTAGTACAGTCCACTAAATGTTATTGTAATAAATGAGTTACGAAACTTGGGGTCAGCCTAACCTCCGAATTCCTCCGCACCCATATGGGTCAAGCAAACATACAATCAAACTGTATAGAGTACATTGATGAATGTCTTGAAGACATAAGAAACTGACACTATTGGTACTGGTATATATTTGTAAAAAGTCGAATTTAAATTTTAGATGACCATTAATCAATTAGTGACGTACCGTTTGGATATTTCTTTCGTTGTTTGATCATACTGGACGTTTATAGCTAACGGTTAATCAAAAGGCTTCCGGTTTACAAACGTAAAGAAACTGTTAGTACTATATATCCATCGGTTTAGTAATAATTAGCCTAAGATTAAGGTAAGTTGTGTTTTGGCAAGGTTTAAATATAGTTTTTACTGCATTTTCATTAAGAACATTCACTAATAGAGAGGTGTCGATGGTAATATTTTTAGTTTTTACTGCATTTTCATTAAGAACATTCACTAATAGAGAGGTGTCGATGGTAATATTTTTGGATTTCTTCAAATGAGCGCCAATTAGGGCCCCTAGAACCCAAATCTAAGGTAAGTTGAAAAGTATATATATATATATATATATATATATATATATATATATATATATATATATATATATATATATATATATATATAAAAAGTCCTCTTAAGCTCCAAGTGCAGCAAACCCTTCTGGGATTTTGCTAAATCTATTAGAAATAATTTCTGCAAGAGCACGTTCCCACCTCTTGTCTCAGGGGATGAAATTGTTTCTACCGCCCTGGGCAAGGCTGAACTTTTTGCCTCGTTGTTCGCCGGCAATTCTACTCTCAACCCACCTCCAAATGTTCAACCGCCGACAGTCCCCAATGTCGCGCATAAAATGACGGATATCATTTACAAAACTAAAAAGGTACGAAAGCTCCTCTCTTCTCTTAATACCAGGAAAGCCTCTGGCCTTGACGAGATCACAGCAATTGTTCTCAAAAAATGCGCACCAGAACTTGCTCCGGTCCTGACTCGTCTGTTTCAGACATTCTACAACAGGGGTATATTCCCTAGTAACTGGAAAACTGCTCGAGTACAACCCGTCCCCAACAAAGGACCCAAAGCGCTTCCTAGCAACTACAGGCCTATCTCTCTCCTTTCAGTCATGTCTAAAGTGATGGAAAAGTATACAAACACCGAATTACTAAAATTTCTTGAAAAGCACAGTCTAATCCACGACAGGCAGTATGGATTCCGTCAGCGCAGATCAACTGCCGACCTCGTTTCCTTTGTCACCCATTCTTGGAACTAGTCTATGGAACTACACGGTAAATCTCAGATTGTCACCCTAGACATATCCAAAGCATTCCACAAGGTCTGGCACGCAGCGCTGCTTAATAAACTACCGGCCTATGGCCTATCACGAAAACTCTGTACCTGGATAGCAAACTTCCTCTCCAACCGGCGCATCTCTGTTGTCGTGGATGGCCATTCCTCTAAACTATATCCAATTAATGCAGGAGTTCCTCAAGGTTCAGCTTTAGCCCTACTTTGTTTCTTCTCCACATCAATGACCTCCTCTCTAGCAAATTCAACCCAGTTCACAGTTACGGGGACGACAGCCCCCTTCACTCAAATATACAATATTCTAAGCCTGTCTCTTTGACCCAATTAGATGAGGAACGCAGACTCATGGAGGGTTGTGTCTCCGTGGATCTCCAAAAAAATATTAGACTGTGGAAGTAGAAATCTTGTACAATTTAACCTCACCAAATCTCAGTCTTGCTTTATATCTCATAAGAGATGCACCAGCCCTAGACCCATCACAATGAACAACCAAGTTATTCAAAGTAATGAGACCTTTTCACTTGTTGGCATTTCTGTAGATAGAAATCTCAATTGGCACCAACATGTCACATCAATTGCAGAAGCGGATGCTAAGAAATTAGGTTTCCTCTACCGGGCTCGCAAATACTTTTCACCAGCTAATCTCTATACCTTATATACTTCACAAATAAGGACAAACCTCGAATACTGCTCCCACATCTGGGGTGCCGCTGCCGATTCTACACTCGCTATCTTGGACTCCATTCAGAAGAGATCTATACGTCTCATCGGTGACCCTATCCTCACCCAAAGGCTGCCATCCCTTGCCCACTGACGTGCCGTTGGTGACCTCTCTCTCTCTCTCTCTCTCTTTTATAGTACGGGCACTGCTCAGAGGAGCTTTCTTCCAGGTTTCCTCCACCTGCTGCTCTCAACAGATCTACCAGGGCAACAGAGCGAATGCACCCTTTTACTGTTCAGGTCACCAGACATAGAACATCTTGTTATGCCCGCTCTTTTGTCCCGAGGACTTCCAAGTTGTGGAATTCCTTGCCGGCACATGTTTTTCCTTCTCCTCCGAACATCCAAACCTTCAAGTACAGAATTAACAAGTTGCCTCTTTCCTGCTTGTCGACACCCACGGTACGATAATATTTAGGCTGTAAGCCCTCGTGGTGTGTTGTTGAAATATATAAAAAATATATATAATCAGTGCTTCACCAGATCCTCGGGTGGGCCTAAATCATAAGTGCTTCTATATATATTTTTCACCATGGTTAAAAGTATCTTTTCCACATGACTTTCTAAAATGATTGTAATGCGCTGGTTGCATTTTGGTGCGTTCACCTTACTGGGGCAGTAATTTTTTTACTCTTTATAAACTCACTGGACAGCGCTCCCGATCTATCACTTTTCACGATTAGTTTCATTTTCATTTTTCACCAACATGTTTCAAAAGATTCGCTGCTGGTTTAAGGACTTTCTTAAATTGTGTTCTTAAAATATGCGGTTCCAGATCCGCTCGATTTATCTTTTCTCAAGAGAATATTAATTTATTGTTTGTTAAATATGTCGAGTATTTTCTGCTTTGATTTTGTCTGAACTGATTTAGCTAATTTTATTTAAAAAATGTTCTCAATAGTCCGAGTACGGTTTTTAGGTAAGGAAAAACTGGAAAAGTTGCACAGAAAATTGGACAATTCAGGAAAAACTGAAACTACTTTTTTCTCCGACTTATTTGGCTACATGCGCAAATGTCGTTTGACATATTCAAATTTGGATCGGACGTCTGTCGCGTTAGCTAGTAATTAAATAATTTTCTTAATTCATCTGTTCGATAAGTTTTAAAATTTATGGCACGTATGTGATGCTATCTCGTTTGCAGCTTTCTCTCGTTGCTTAAAAAACAGTTAAAGCTTTAAGAAAAATTAATACTGGGTGTGTTTACGATAAGCAATGATACTTACATGCAAGGAACAGACCGCCTGGTGTCTAGATAATGAACATATTACGACTCTTATATTAGAGTCATGTCTCTGACATGCAATATAACATCAAATTATATGATCATATTTATCAGATCCGCAATATTACGTACATGTTACAGTAGCTGAAAAATTGTAATTTACAAGGAAATATGTGTGGCTTTTGAGAGAGGTTATGGTTAACGACAGGGACGTATTTGGGTCGATATAAAACTTTTGTCCGCAATTCTAGAGCCTTTCAAGCTCGTTCTCCTAGATTCTGTTAACTTCCAGCTAACAAATCTGAAGATAAAAAGTACCTTTAAGTAGATTTAAAATGTCAAATTAATTTTAGTGAATTTGTAACATGTTACACGTTTTGCAACCTTTCCGATACTGTAAGGTTTATAAATTCATCTTGCAATATTTATTCTGTAAAGAACAATTGCCAACATAATGACGTCATAACTATTGACATGGTCCAGTAGGCGCGTAGTCAATAATCGCACCATCTTGTTAGTCAGTGAGAATTATTCTACAGACGGGACAGTTGGTTGGTCAAATTTATTTTCGAGATAAGAAATCTTTATAAACTTCTGCAATGCCGAGACCCGTTCTCTTCTTACTGAATATTCAGCATTGAAACACCATGCCATTAACATCTAGCTAAAGTAGTAAAAAGTATAGCACGCCTGATGAGGTAAGATGAAGATATAATGCTCGCTTGTTTTATAATTTACTTTTATCAATTGCTTTATTTAATATATGATTGCTGTAGTTGCTTGTTTGTTTTACAATAGTGAATTTCCTTTCAACAATTGCTTTGTCCAATACATGATTGCTATATTGTTTTCATGGTGGCTTGTAGAAATGTTCTCGTAGCATTTAATATTAACAATCATTAGTTGTTTTTTCAATTATTAATATGCAGATAAATTTTGTACTTGACCTGAACATACTGAAGGCTGCCCCATGTGAATGATCATAAACTCGACAGACACTTATACACTTCAATTTTTACAGTCACCCCGTTTTTGACGGCGTCTCTTGACGCTGTTTTTGAGGACGTTCTTTGAGGCCGTCCTCTGGTCTGTTCCTGGAAGTAGGGAACACACCATGCATAACAGAAGAGCACTGCACCAGGCAACCAGGGGTCCCTATAAGTTTGAACAATGGTTTAGGCAGCCTTGAGTCGCCCCCTCGATGGTTGGGAGGTTTTAATGGCGCTGAACAACCGGTTGAGTTCCACCGCCAGTGTCAAGTTAAGTACCTCATCTATCTGTGTCAATCTTTGAGTATAGGTAATTTCATTTAACTGCTATCCATTACGGAACATATAGTCATTTTGCTTTATATATTTTCATTCATTTTAATACATTCACAACTGTTTGCATTATATGACTTCACAAATTTTTTAATAAACCAATTCTAACCGTATTTCTGATTTTTATTTGTGCATCTAACACCATACCAATTATGAGTGCAAAAGCCCATGCGCTTTGTTTAATTTATATTAAAGCTCATGCCTTCGACTGAGCAGCCAACTTAAATTTTTGTAATCGTTTATATAAATTTCATTTATTCATCAGATTAATATAAAAATAGATAAGTTACAAATTGTCGTAGAAAAAATTCACGGTAATACTGCATATTAAGGGCCAGCTGGATTTTCGTAAGCGTTCTTTCAGAAAGATGCTTAAAACCACCTCAGTATGCGTAGTCAAGAAGAAGTATGTTGTGAAAACAACGCACACCAACCCCAAACCCCCCCTCCCCCCCCCCCCCCCCCAATTACGTGACCTGAAGTGAACAGGGGTACTGAAGGAGAAGGAAATAACGAAGGAACTTCGACAAAAACAGCTTAGTTGGATTTATATAAGCAGCCTTTTTTAGATCTTGCATCAACATGTTCTCGTAATAATGTTCTTCCCCCTCCAGCACGCACATTTGCTCCAGGTCTCCAGCTAGTTTAGGAGTTGAAGGGACAACTTTTTTTATCGTTTATGCACAAAACAACCTACTAAGCAGGCCTGAACCACCTGACCTGATATGACCTGACCTGACCTGACCAAAAAGTTTGGAGGCCACAAAAAAGAAAAGAAAATATGCCTTTAACAACAACAAAATTAAAACATGTTTGTTGTAACTTACCGTATGTGACCAGCGATGAACCAGTAATGTCAATAACTGGGCAATAAAGATTCCCACAATGTAAAAACGAATTTCCAGAACATAAAAATAGTATCAAACTGCATAAAAGGTGATAAACTTGGTGATACATTTTTTTAGTAAACAGGCTAATTAATTTTTATTTAAGTATATTAAGAGCGTGGCCTAATATAACAGATGCACGGCTTGCCTAGTGGAGAAATTAATTAACAAACAGAAAACATAGAAAATGTGAGTGGAATCAACGACTTTTAGAAGAGAAAAAGCCGAAAGAAACTCGTTTGCCTACCGTCTGAACCTCTAATCACGGGGGTTCTAGGTGGCATTTAAAAAAAATCCAATTTGCAACTAACGTTTTCGACAAAAAATACTTTAAAAAACTTGCTAGGTAACCCAAAAGACAAGGATAGCACGGCCAAAATGTCGGGAATTTATGAAATAAGTTGTAAAGATTGTGATCTTAAATACGTCGGACAAACCAAAAGATCTATTGGAATTAGATTTAAATTCAATTCATTTAGCACAATTGAGATACGGTACTATGGATAGGTCTTCCGTCGCCCGAGATATTTAGGATAATAATCACCACGTTAATGAGGAGAATCTAAAATTAATAAACAATGTTAGACAACCAGGACAGCTAAACGCCTTCGAAATGAAAGAATACATATATTTCCGCCAAACGAAATATGTTAATTTTGGTGTCGTTGAACCTCCCTAAATCGTTAGCGACCGACTACATGCAGAACAATATAAAAAGTTCAAGACGCAGCAAGTGCGTTATGGTAGTTTATTTTCATTAAATGCTTAAAATTTCAATAATTCAATTTTCTATAAACTTATAAAGTTGAATTTTTGTACTTAGTAAGACCTTTCACAGGGAAATATATTCACGAAATTTCATCAAAATATCTTTGTAATTTTTGGAGATAAAAACTTTTTTCGAAAGAAACCTTAACATTTTCCTGGCTACTGAACCCATTCAGGCCATTAACAAAAGAAAGATTCTTACCAAGGCTTTGTTAGTGAATTTTCGTAGAAAAAATTCACTAATGGGGAGATCCCGACTTTTGAATTTTCAAAAAATTTTTGCAAATGAGCGCGAACTAGGACCCCTAGAACCCATATCCGGTGTCAGTTTTATATATATATATATATATATATATATATATATATATATATATATATATATATATATATATATATATATATATATATATATATATATATATATATATATATATATATATATATCACATCGATAACTCAAAAAATAATGGGCCGATTTTGTGAAATTTGGCATGGACCTTCCTTTTATAAATGGCTTGGATAAGTTCGTTAGTCAGGAAAATCGGACTAGGTTTTCCGAGAAATTTTTGAGTTTTCATTCGAAAAAAAATTATATCTCCGGAATTAACAAAGTAAGGGCAACATCATTTGGTACACGGGTTTATATCATTATAGGTAAGCTACCTACCAAAATTTAGCTCTGTAGTTTAAAGGACAAAAAGTTACAGGTATTTAAAGAAAAATAAATTTAGGTTTTCCTCAAAACGTCAAAGTCGCAATTTAAAACATCAGAATTGGTAATATTTAGACAATTAACCTGAAACTAATATGAGCTATGAAAAGAAAATGACTCAAGAAGAATGTTTTACAAACTCTGAAGTCTTAGTTTCAACCGTCATTGTCCTTCATTTTACTAAAATATTCCCAGAAAATTCATTTCAAATAGACCCTTTCTCTGATGCTTTGTCAGTAGTGTTGGCTATAGAGTTTATCGTTTAATGGTATATCATTTTTGTCGAATTTTCGTAAAAAATCATTAAAGCTCAATATATCCGTTATTATGCAAGTTACGAAAAAAAATTGTACAGATTAATTATAGGGTGTCTTGAGCTACATCTTAAAAAATATTTCCACAATTACAGGTGGCCCATAAGTCGTTGGTGGTAAATTTTCTTTTTTTTTAAACGAACACGCCCTCTGTTATTGCATTTTTGCATTTTCCATCGAAATATAATACATCTTTGTAATAAAAGAAATTCTGGACGCAGCAATTGCGTTATGCTAGCAAATTTTCATTAAACGCTTCAAATTTGAATAGCTCAATTTGGTATTAACCTATAAGGTTTACCAGGAAACCAGTTTTTTCTGGAACAATTTAAGTTTACTTTCGGAAATTTTTGTACATTTTCAAACAATGAAGTTATTTTGATGAAACATGGCACATTGTTTCTACTATATATGTTACACTGGTAACCAGATTTGATGCCTGCTTCCTTTAAAAAAACATGTTTTTGCTATTAAAAATATTTTTATGAAAATTCGCTACCATAACGGACTTGCTGCGTCCAGACTGTTGTTTTATGGCCAGGAGACTGTATACTTTGTAGCAACTTAAGCTTTTTTCGTGACTAAAAGGAAATTGTATTACGTATAAAATAGTCTTAGCACACTTTGTAGTGTAACAAGTGGTAATTCTCGTTTTTTTGTGTCATAATAATTTAACAGTATTTTCAAAGCAATGTCATGCAGTAAGAATCACAATAGATGCAAAGCTGTGACGATAATTCTGTAAGTTCCGCCACAGATTAGTAAGTTCGGCCACCGTGAGCTAAGACCGGTACTACATAACTATACAGCTGGCCATGTTAAAACAAGCAACACTATAAACCTTTTCGAATTCCAATTATCTATATGCAACAATAAAAAAATCACTTCATTTGGTCGTCTAGTGAGGCTGTCACCTCGTCGTCGCAACTATGGTCTCTGGCTCTAGGAGCAGCAGCATCAATTGCCCCACGTTTTCTAGAAGTTTTCCTTTTGGTCTAGTTCTTTCCCCTTTTACTAGTATCTGTCCTTCCACAAGTTTTGTCTCAAAACCTGTCCTATAAATTTTGCCTTTCTGCTTTCAATTTCTTCTAGTCTTCTAGTAGGCATATTCCTTACCCTCTTCTTTTCTAGCATAATTATAGTTGACTTCCTATTGGGGTCCTAAGCCTTTATCGTTATTCTCATTGTCCACACCTGAAAATCTTATATTCTCTTCATGTTCTGCTTTGTAAATGTCAAGTTTTTCGCCATATCTATCACAATACTAGATACATATGAGTTAATACGCTGGTATAAGTAAAAATGTTTATTAATGCTTTGCCATTCTAGGTTCTTTGGTTAGTTTCGATTCGTAATAACACTGCCAAGGTACGTGATTATTTCTACCTGTTCAAATTGTTGGCCCATTTTAAGCTTTATATCCATATTTGCAACTTTATCCTTACTTTTTTTAATTACTTTTATTTTCGTTATACTGATATTTAGTTTGATTCTTTTAAACACCCTATCCAACTCACTCAGTATCCTTTGCTATTGTTTTTCAGTTTCTCATATCGGCGGTATATCATCTGCGTACTTTATGCAATGGAATCGCGGTCCATTTATTTTTATTTCTGCTGTCTTTATTATATATATATATATATATATATATATATATATATATATATATATATATATATATATATATATATATATATATATATATATATATATGTATATATATATATATATATATATATATATATATATATATATATATATATATATATATATATAAGATAAGATTAGATGGTTTATTTTCACTGCCTTGCCATAATACATGGATGAGCTCTTCATAATAGATATAAATAGATAAAAGCAATTTTGCTATTTAGTTAAAACAAATAGATAAAAGTGCACAAGAAAACACAACGCTTAAAACAGTGAGATACAAACATCTGTATACACTTATACGCCCTGCAATATTATATATATATATATATATATATATATATATATATATATATATATATATATATATATATATATATATATATATATATATATATATATATATATATATAGGTACAGCATCAAACAACAAAACTCTGGACGCAGCAGATGCGTTATGGTAGTGCATTTTCGTAGAAATGATCTGGCACCGAATTTTTTTGTAAATTAAATGCTTATAACTTTTTGTTCTTGTCACATAGAAATCTAGAATTTGGTGTGTGATTTACCTCTTATAACCGGAACCTATGTACTAAATCTGGTTACCATAGGTTTGTTATGTTCGGAGAAACCAAATTGCACACAACACTACCCGCATACACAGGGGTTTTCTTGTACGCCATTCTTTGAAAATGGTTTAAATTAACGTGACTGCAGTGCCCAGTGGAGTACGAGTGATTGTTTGGATGTCTTGCCAACATATGTTTCTTACTATAAATGAAACTGAGTACCTTATAAAGGTAAATTTTTGCGAAGGTCTTAATTTCCTTTTTCTCAAAAAGTTCTCGGCATGACTCGAGGTTGTGCATATCAAAAATTACCCTCAGTATTCTCTTCTGAAGCACAAAAACCCTGTTAACATCTATGGACTGACCCCAGACAACAATTCCGTATGATATCAATTGATACACCTCTGAATAGTAGACAGAAAGCAAATGTGCGTCACTTAGATAGTTCTTAAGATTATATATCATAAAATAGACAGATTTAAGACTGCCACAGACATAACTATCATGAGACTTCCTGGATAAGTGCTGATGAACCGTGACCACAAGGAACTTTCCCTCCGTAGCAGAGCAGTCATACCATCCTCAAGCTGAAGAACGAAAGGCAGTCGGTGGAAACTTCCGAACTCTATGAACGTTGCTTTATCATGGTTTATGATTAGCTGGTTTGTACACCATTCACCAAACTGTCTTATTAAAGTGTTTCCCTTAGACTTACCTTGTCGCCGTCACGACCAGACACAGTGTCGTGTGCGTACACGAACACACTACCCGCCTTTAGGTAGCCGGACAGGTCATTCACATACAAAACAAGCACCAACGGACCAAAAATATTACCCTGTGAATTGTCCAGATTTATCTCATAGGAGTCCGACAAAGTTCCCCCAATCGAAGCCACCACCCGTCTATCAGTTAAAAACGATAAAAACCAGTCATTTACCGACCTTCGTTTACCCAGGTATCGCAAGTTTTCGCTTACATAACCCAGATTAAGCGTGTCAAACGCGCGCGATAAGTCAAACATGACAGCTACCAGTTGCATACCCTTATCTAAATCTTCGTGAAGATGCTATATAAAATCACTAGTAGCTGGCTCTCTAGGTAAGCCACTTCGGAAAACGTATTGACACTTTTTTAAAATTATTTCAACAACACACCACGAGGCCTCGCAGCCTAAATACTATCGTACCGTGGGTGTCGACAAGGAGGAAAGAGGCAACTTGTTAATTCTGTACGTCAAGGTTTGGAGATTCGGAGGAGAAGGAAAAAAATGTGCCGGCAAGGAATTCCACAACTTGGAAGTCCTCGGGACAAAGGAGCGGGTATAACAAGATGTTTTATGTCTGGTGACCTGCACAGTAAAAGGGTGCATTCGCTCTGCCCCCCTGGTAGATTTGTTGGGGGCAGCAGGTGGAGGAACTATTGAAGAAAGCTTCTCTAAGCAGTGCCCGTGCAGATATCAATAAAAGAGAGAGAGGACACCAACGGCACGACGGTGGGCAAGGGATGGCAGCCTTTGGGCGAGGGTAGGTCACCGATGAGATGTATAGCTTTCTTCTAAATGGAGTTCAGGATAGCGAGTCTAGAAGCGGTAGCGGCACCCCAGATCTGGGAGCTGTATTCGAGGCTTGGCCTTATTTGTGAAGTATATAAGATATAGAGCTTAGCTGGTGAAAAGTATTTGCAAGCCTGGGAGGGAAAACTTACCACTGGGGTTGATTTGTACAAGATTTCTACTCCCCCAGTCTAATATTTTTTGGAGATCCACGGAGAGAGAACCCTCCATGAGTGTGCGATCCTCATCTAATTGGGCTTAAGAGACAGGCTTAGAATATTGTATATTTGAGTGGAGGGTGCTGTATTTCGCGTAAGTGTGAGCTGGGTTGGATGTGCTAGAGGTGAGGTCATTGATGTGGAAAAGAAACAAAGTAAGGGCTAAAGCTGAACCCTGAGGAACTCCTGCATTAATTAGATACAGTTTAGAGGAATGGCCATCCACAACAACAGAAATACTCCGGTTGGAGAGGATAGTTGCTGTCCAGGTACAGAGTTTTGGTGGTAGCCCATAGGCCGGAGGTTTATTAAGCAGCGCTGCGTGCCAGACCTGGTCGAATGCTTTGGATATGTCTAGAGCGACAATCTGGGATTCACCGTGTAGTTCCATATACTTGTTCCAAGAATGGGTGACAAAGGAAAGGGGGTCGGCAGTTGATCTGCGCTGACGGAATCCATACTGCCTGTCGTGGATTAGACTGTGTTTTTCAAGAAATTTTAGTAATTCGGTGTTTATATACTTTTCCATCACTTTAAAGACGACTGAAAGGAGAGAAATAGTTCTGTAGTTGCTAGGACGCACTTTGGATCCTTTCTTGGGGACGGGTTGTACTCAAGCAGTTTTTCAGTTACTAGGGTATATGCCTCTATTGTAAGATGTCCTAAACAAACAAGTAAGGACAGGAGCAGGTTCTGGTGCGCATTTTTGAGAACAATTGCCGGGATCTCGTCAAGGCCAGAGGCTTTCCTGGTATTAAAATTCGTACCTTTTTAGTTTTGAAAATGATATCCGTCATTTTATGCGCGACATTGGGGACTGTTGGTGGTTGAACATTTGGAGGTGGGTTGAGAGTAGAATTGCCGGCAAATAACGAGGCTAAACGTTCAGCCTTGCCCAGGGCGGTAGAAACAATTTCATCCCCTGAAACAAGAGGTGGGAATGCGCTCTTGCAGAAATTATTCCCAACAGTTTAAGCAAGAGTCCACAAGGGTTTGCTGCCGTTGGAGCTTGACAGGACTTTGTTTTTGGTGTGGTTATTAAACGAGTTTTCGTAGGAATATTTCAATTTTATCGGCTATCGTTTTCTCCTTTATCTTAGAAAACACACACAAGATGGATATTGGCCTATAGTTTAGGATATTGAAACTATCTCGCTCTTTAGCAACTGGTATTACTTTTGCTTTCTTTAATTGCATAATAAAACTGCCAAAATTATTGCCAAGTTCAATATGTCACAGATATATGTGCAATTATCTTCGTGTACAGCTTTATAACCGAGATCTCGTCAACACCAGTAGACTATTTGTTTTTCAAGTTTTTTATAACACTTTCAATCTCCAGAGAAGTAAACGGCAGTAGTCTCTTATAATGCTCGTTTACATTTGGGACAGCCATATAGTGGGCATCAGTGTTGTTTAGAGCAGTGGTTTGCAACTTCCGGTTTGCACTTATACACATATCGCTTATTATTTCAGGTAGAGATATGAGTTAAGACCGCAGACCGTCCAGATACGTTGCTTTCTCGCCTCGACAACTTGCATGCTCCGCGTCTCGTGGACGTCACTCATCTCATGACGACTCATGTCGGACAAAGCTTCCGCGTTTGCTAAACTACCTACTATCTACTTGACTTTTAATATTAAGCAACTTTTTTTACAGTCAGAAGTTTGATATTCCTTAGAAGAAATGTTGCATTGTGTTTTGGCAAAAGCGAAAACGTCTGGACGCAGCAAGTGCATTATGGCAGTGAATTTTAATAAAAATGTTTTTATTAGCAAATATTATATTTTCATGCCACAAGCTGTTAGAAATAAGAACGTTACTTAAGTCTGCTTTAAACTGCACATTAACTACTTAAAGTTACATTTGACATTCGTGAAAATAATTTATCAACTACTTATAGATATGTGTATATATATATATATATATATATATATATATATATATATATATATATATATATATATTTATTATTATTATTTATTTCAACAACACACTACGAGGGCTTACAACCTTAATACTATCGTACCGTGGGTGTACACAAGGAGGAAAGAGAAAACCTGTTAATTCTAGACGTGAAGGTTTGGAGGTTCGGAGGAGAAGGAAAAACATGTGCCGGCAAGGAATTCCACAACTTGGAAGTCCTCGGGACAAAAGAGCGGGCATAACAAGATGTTCTATGTCTGGTGACCTGGACAGTAAAAGGGTGCATTCGCTCTGTTCCCCTGGTAGATCTGTTGGGGGCAGCAGGTGGAGGAATTTTGGAAGAAAGGTCCTCTGAGCAGTGCCCGTGCAGATATCTATAAAAGAGACAGAGGTCACCAACGGCACGTCGGTGCACAAGGGATGGCAGCCTTTGGGTGAGGGTAGGGTCACCGATGAGACATGTAGCTCTCTTCTGAATGGAGTCCAAGATAGCTAGTGTAGAAGCGGCAGCGGCACCCCATATGTGGGAGCAGTATGCAAGGTTTGGGCTTATTTGTGAAGTATATAAGGTATAGAGATTAGCTGGTGAAAAGTATTTGCGAGCCTGGAAGAGGACACCTAATTTCTTAGCAGCCGCTTCTGCAATTGATGTGACATGTTGGGGCCAATTGAGATTTCGATCCACAGAAATGCCAACAAGTGAAAAGGACTCATTACTTTGAATAACTTGGTTGTTCATTGTGATGGGTCTAGGGCTGGTGTATCTCTTATGAGATAGAAAGCAAGACTGAGATTTGGTGGAGTTGAGTTGTACAAGATTTCTACTTCCCCAGTCTAATATTTTTTGGAGATCCACAGAGACAGAACCCTCCATGAGTCTGCGATCCTCATATAATTGGGAAGAGACAGACTTAGTGTTCAGAGAACAGGAAAGGTCTTCAGTAGGGCCGTAATAGAAGTAGAAACATAATTGTTAAAAACACTAAAATAATAATTAAAAGTAGTTTAGTTTAATTCTTTAAGCAATGAATGTAAATATTGAAATTAATTAGAGGTCAGAATTGTATCGATTGACATTGAAAATATCACATTTGTTATGTAAACAATAAACAACGTAAATTAGCAACGTGCAAGGTATCAAGGAATGTTGAAGTCAGCAATTTGGAAGGTCGTAAACTAGATAAGAAACAATATAAAGGTAAAGGTAAGATGCTTACTGACAATTAGGCCATTACTGACCCTTTTTGCTCATCTAAACTAACCTACCCTCCACCTTGAGCTCGATCTCAACGACGACAGTGATTTTTAAAAAATCATCCGCCGCCGGTGAGGCTCGAACCATCGTCCCCCGAGTCCGTATTGGAAAGTCTGAATCGACTGTCCCGCACGGCCATGGAGGCGCTAAGAAACAATATAAGTATTATTGTTGATAAATATAAAAGAGATTAATTTTAGTGAGTCAGAATGAGTTGGTTAAATAAGTTCTTACGATGTAGACAGTTAATTTAGTTTGTTTCGGATGTAACGACGCGATACTTGTGATTAATTATGTAACATTAAAATACTGTTGAATTTAGATTCACCATGTCACAGTCTACGTTAAGTTCATTCAGTTGCTACTAATAATGTTATTGTTGAGTTTTGTGAGTTTAATATAGTTACAATTATACCGTTACTTATGTCTACATTCGCCTAGTTCGACGATATTTACCCTATAATTATCCTCCGCTCCCTTTACACTTAGAATATTGTATATTTGAGTGGAAAGTGCTGTCGTCCGCGTAACTGTGAACTGGGTTGGATGTGCTAGAGAGGAGCTCATTGATGTGGAAAAGAAACAAAGTAGGGGCTAAAGCTGAACCTTGAGGGACTCCTGCATTAATTGGATACAGTTTTCCAGTTGGTCATCCACGACAACAGAAATGCTCCGGTTGGAAAGGAAATTTGCTGTCCAGGGCGGAAGTTTATTAAGCAGCGCTACGTGCCAGACCTGGTCGAATGCTTTGGATATGTCTAGAGCGACAATCTGGGCTTCAGCATGTAGTTTCATAGATGTTGTTCCAAGATTGGATGACAAAGGAAAAGAGGTCGGCAGTTGATTTGCGCTGACGGAATCCATAAGCCTGTCGTGGATTAGACTGTGCTTTTCAAGAAATTTTAGTAATTCGGTGTTTATATACTTTTCCATCACATTAGAGACGACTGAAAGGAGAGAAGTAGGCGTGTAGTTGCTAGGAGTAACGTATATTATTAAAACTAATTCTTTAAATTTAAATGAGCCTTGGAGCTCGGTTGTAGAGTTCCGAGGAAGAAATTACTTGAATAAATTTCTATTTTCTATGGAGATAGAAAATAAAAATTTGGTACTTATATTCAAGTACTGCAAGTCTCTTTAAAAAAGTTGTGTTACAAGTTTCATTAAAGTTACAAAAGTTTTCCAGGAAAAAAAATATTATTTATACGGGGAATGTACCTGCCAAATCATAAATATAGCAGACATTTTGCCTTATTAACTGCTTTTTTCTCTTAGGGCTCGTCCGCATCTTTGCCACCCTGATAGCACCGCAGCCTTTGGCTTATTGTGCATGCCCTTTGTCTTTTCTACTCCACCCATTCCAAAATCACTGCGCCTTGAACTAGTCAGCAATTGGTAGGATGAAGTTTTATATTGCTCTGTCTCCGGTCTAGGCTGTCCGTAGATCAGTTGTCTTTTGCGGTCCAGAGCTTTACACTCGCACAAGATGTGCTGGGCTGATTCCTCGCCATCGCCGCAGAGTCTGCATGCTAGGTCCCCTCGAACCGCCCCATTTTGTGCAGGTGTTTCTTGACAGCCATCTGTCCCATCAAGAGTCATGCTATGTTCCTGAGCTGTCCTCTCCTAAGATTTAGAAGCTCCACAGCTCTCTTTAAATTGGGTTCCTCAATTACTGACTTGGATGGATCCCCTGGCATTAAGTCCTGGGTCAGAAACGAACATAAGGTGTACTGGGCAGACTGTCCAGGGCTCAGACATGGGAAGTCAGTAGTTATTGTTGTTAACTGCTTGGAGGATTTTGTTTTAGTCAACCCCATCAAACTAGTATATGTATATATATATATATATATATATATATATATATATATATATATATATATATATATATATATATATATATATATATATATATATATATATATATATATATATATATATATATATATATAATTGTGCCTTTCGGATCCATATCTTTTCCTTTCATAAAAATTAAACAATGTGATTTTAACCTCAACCGTGTTGACCTTTTGTCTGTGACCAAAGAATGAACCTATTGAATCCATGGAATAGTTTACTCTTGTATTTGTCAAATAAATAGGTTGTATTCTCGTTTCTGTACTACGGTTTCATTGTATTAGTACTAAATCAATATAATTGTTACTTATAATAATTTGTCACTCAAATAAATTCTAACTGTATCTTGTAAGGGACAAAATAAGGAGACATGCCTTACATGGTATATTTGCTATCCCAGAATATATTAAATGAGATTTAGCAAAGATTGAATGACCTACAAGTTGTGGGTATGCAATAAATATGACTTGTTCAACGTATATTTCAGGAAGATTTAGATTTTCTCACAGTACCTGTGACCTGCGCCCACCACTCCACGTGAATTATATGCGAGATGTGGTTCCTATTCGCAAGAACTAACGTACCAACATCTCTTCTTGTTTTGCAACAGCTACCGCACCGCAAACTGCATCGGTACTCAATTCGCGTCTTGTAAATAGTCTCATGTTGTTACGTAATCCATACGAGGGTGGTATATACGTAAAGTGTATCTTTACAGAGTGTAATCATGTAACAGCTTGATGGAGAAGTACATTATGAAAAGGAAGTGTTTAATCGACTCACTCTCTCTTTTCTTCATTTGTAAAACTGATGATTTTTTAATATACGCCACAAAGAAAATGTACAGAAATACCTTAAACATCAAAGTCTGGCTAAACTGTCAGTATTTAGATCGTTAAACAAATTTATTGGCGTCCCTTCCAAAGCCCTCTTCGCAGAAACGATTTTTTCCAAATTATGATAGCAGGTAAGATGCAAGGGCGTAGATAAGGGAGGGGTAATGGGGGTAATTACCCCCCATAAGATCGAGGAGAAACAAATTACTAGGTCGGAATTTTTTTGTTAAAAAAATGAGAAAATCTTTTTTTAAGTAAAACTCTTGAAAATTTTTTGTGAATATGCTCCTTGGATCTGCATTTTAGAAAATTTTTAAACTTTTAAAACGAGATAAGCTGAGAAATCAGTCGTTGTCTTTCAGATCTGATAGAAGAAGGAAGTATAAGCGCAGACGGATGCTTCGCGAGATTGTATGAAGAAATTGACAAACTGCGCAATGAGTTAAATATTTCCATAAGGTTTCTTCGTATAAACACTATAGACCGCGAGGCCTTACTAAGATTTCAACCATACTAACCTTCAGAGGGAAACCCCCCAGAGATATTATGACATAGGCATTATCGTTTCTCTATTAAAGAACATCATGGAAGATTTTAAGTTTCACTTTAATTCTAAAACATTTTTTGCCTAAAAATGAAAATATCACTGCTGCAGTTATAATAGAAAAAATGACAACAACATTTCATCATCAGAAGAAAATGTATCAAAATATTTGCTGAAAAGGAAAAATAATAATGAGAGTCCAGATTTTTACGAGTAACGTTGGATTCGGATTTAGTTGAGTTGAGTTGAGTTTGAGTGAGTGAGTGTAAACACTCAACCACTCGGGATGGCACGAACTTGTAGTTCATTCACCACAGATTTGATTCGGATTTAGGTACAGCTGAATTTGTGTATTAGAAAATAGAACAACAGTTTTCCAGGTGCTTGTTGAAGTTGTTGAAACTCTCAAGTTATCTGATAAAGAAGTATTTCGTGATATAGGCACATCTCGCACTGAGATTTTTTGCCTGCCAGTGTGGAATGTGCAGAAAAATGTTTTCTCGTGTTAATAACGTTTAAAATTTGGTTCACCTTAATAATGGGACAACAGACGTTACATGGACTAGCCTTCATGCATGATGATCAGAGCATTCCTACAAATGACCAAAAGGTTTTGGAGCGATTTGCGAAACAAACAAAAAAACAGAACCTTGGCATTACTCTGATTTCGAGTTTGATTTTTTAATTGTTTTTAGTGAATTTTAGTAGCAAAAAATCACACGATAACTCAAAAAAACAATGGTCCGGTATTGCTGAAATTTGGCAGGTACCTTCCTTTTGCAAGTGGATTATCCAGAAAAATTGGATCAGGTTTTCCGTGAAAATGTTGGATTTACTTTCTAACATGTTTTTTTATTTCAGAAAATAACAAACCTATGGTAACCAAATTTGTAATGTAGGTTTATGTTATAAAAATTAAATTATATACAAAATAGATCTATATGTTATACGGAAAAAAATTATAAGCATTTAATAAAAAATGTTTGGTGCAGATATTTTCGATGAAAATTCACTACCATAACACACAATTATTTTAATTCAATACATTTTTTAGCCTTTGTATTTGTAATTTTGTTTACCTTTGTATTTTTGGAATACCCTCCCCAAGAAAAAAAACTATCTACGCCCTTGGTAAAATGTGATCGTATCGTGTGATATACTGTAATCAGAAAGTATTTTTTTATGATCAGAATACTTTTTTCCCTCAGGGCTCGTCCGCGACTTTGCCGCCCCGATTGTACCACAGCCTTTGGCTTATTGTGCATGCCCTTAGTCTTTTTACTCCACCCATTCCAAAATCACTGTGTCTTGAACTAGCCTGCACAGCAATTGGTAGGGTGAAGTTTTATATTGCTCTGTCTGCGGTCTAGACTGACCGAATTAAATTAATTAAGGATTAAATATACAGGGTGTTCCATTTAAGATTACAAAGTTGCCCTATCCTTGAAAATCCGTTTTGTCATTTCCGGTTAAAGCGGAAGTGAATATAAAAAGACATACCCAAAAACAAGCTTATAAAAATAAGAAGAAGACTGGCGAAAACCGCATTCCTTTAGATCAATTATTTCAAAAGTTATATAAGGTTCACTATGTGAAAACAGTAACATGTGATGAGCACTGATAAGTACACTTTGATAACCCAAATCACCACAACACATATTTTTTAAAGACTTAAAAAATATGTGTTGTGGTGATTTGGGTTTTCCAAGTGTACTTATTATATAAGTTTATAAGGGGTCAAAATATAATGGGACAACCGGTATAAAAAATTTCTCATAAAATGTAACACCTGGTAAAATGTACATTAGTTAGTGAGTCAGTTAGTGTAAGCTAGACACATGATGTTACTTGGACACCAGCATTTCATTTGTGTTTTCTCTTTAAAGCCTGCGGTAACGGTAACAATTAAACAAGGCTCGCTACTTCTTGTATTCGACCATCACGAAATGCCAATTTTACTTTGTCTCTCGTGACAATCGATCTCTGAATACATTGACTCCTCATGTCGTACATATGAATAACAATAAACATCTATGCAATATATTACAGAATATACAATAGTTTTATTTTTATAAGCGTTTCTTCTAATCATTTATCTTTAAATTCATCTGTTGCATTTACCGGTCACCTTCTGACAACAACTTTGTCCAGCTCTCCGACTACCTTTCTGAAAAAACCGTCCATCTGATTTCTGAATATCCTTCCCCCGAGGTCACTATTCTTGGTGATTTCAATGTCCATAATAAGGAATTGCTAGGATCTTCAAAAACCTATCCACAAGGGAGAGCAGCGGAGGCCTTCGCAGTCAGCAATTGTTTAGGCAATATGGTTTAGCAACCTGCTTACTTTCCTCGCATCCCAACACACAGCTCAAGTCCCTTGGATTTCCTTCTTACTACAGAACCTCAATGCTATAAGCCATCAGTCACCGCCCCCCTTGGTCGTTCAGACCACAGTATGGTCACTGCTTCCTGCGCAATGCAACCCGAGGTCACACAGTCATCACACCCACGTATCGTTTGGCACTACAACTCCGTGAACTGGGACGAAATGCGGGATTCCTTTTCCTCATTTCCATAGGCGTCTGTCTGCTTCTCTCATCCTGACCCATCTGATATCTCACAAAACGTCACCGACATCATCCAAGCTGGCATGGAATTAATAATTCCACGTACACAGAAAACCTCTTCAGCCACTCAAAAGCCCTGGTTCTCTAGATCCTGTGACAAGGCCAGACTTGAAAAGGTCAAAACTCACAAAACTACACAATCCCAGTCAAGAAAACCGTCAAGCATTTAACGACGCAAGAAACCGCTATGTCCGCATTCTTTTTGAGGCAAAAAACTCGTTTAATAGCCACATTCAAAACAAAGTCCTCTCAAGCTCCAACGGCAGCAAACCCTTCTAGACTCTTGCTAACTCTATTGGTAATAATTTCTTCAAGAGCACGTTACCACCTCTTGTTTCAGGGGATGAAATTGCTTCTACCGCCCTGGACAAGGCTGAACATTTTGCTTCGTTGTTCGTCGGCAATTCTACTCTCAACCCACCTCTAAATGTTCAACCACCAACAGACCCCAATGTCGCGCATAAAATGACGGATATCATTTTCAAAACTAAAAAGGTTCGAAATATGCTCTTTTCTCTTAATACCAGGAAAGCCTCTGGGCTTGACGATATCCCAGCAATTGTTCTAAAAAATGCGCACCAGAACTTTCTCCTGTCCTAACTAGTCTGTTTTAGACATCTTACAATAAAGGCATATTCCCCAGTAACTGGAAAACTGCTCAGGTATAACCCGTCCCTAAGAAAGGATCCGAAGCGCTTCCTAGCAACTACAGGCCTATTTCTTTCTTTTCAGTCGTCTATAAAGTGATGGAAAAGTATATACACACCGAATTATTAAAATTTCTTAAAAAACGCAATCTAATCAACGACACTCCTTTCCTTTGTCACCTATTCCTAGAGCAAGTCTATAGAACTACAAGGTGAATCCCAGATGGTCTCCAATTAATGCAGGAGTCCCTCAAGGTTCAGCTTTAGCCTCTACATTGTTTCTTTTCCACATCAATGACCTCCTCTCTGGCACATCCAACCCAGTTCACAATTACGCGGATGACAGCACCCTCCACTCAAATATACAATATTCTAAGCCTGTCTCTTTAGCCGAATTAGACGCGGTTCGGAGACTCATGGAGGTTCTGTCTCTGTGGATCTCCAAAAATATTAGACTGGAAAAGTAGAAATCTTGTACAATTCAACTCCACCAAATCTCAGTCTTGCTTTTTATCTCATAAGAGATACACCAGCCTTAGACGCATCACATTGAACAACCAAGGTATTCAAAGTAATGAGTTCTTTTCACTTGTTGGCATTTCTGTGGATTAAAATCTCAATTGGCACCAACATGTCACATCAATTGCAGAAGCGGCTGCTAAGAAATTAGGTTTCCTCTTCCGGGCTCACAAATACTTTTCACCAGTTTATCTCTATACCTTATATACTTTACAAATAAGGCCAAACCTCGAATACTGCTCCCACATCTGGGGTGCCGCTGCCGCTTCTACACTCGCTATCCTGGACTCCATTCAGAAGAGAGCTATACGTCTCATCGCTTCCCCTACCCTCACCCAAAGGCTGCCATCCCTTGCCCACCGACGTGCCGTTGGTGACCTCTCTCTCTCTCTCTCTCTCTCTCTTATAGATATCTGCACGGGCACTGCTCAGAGGAGCTTTTTTCCATAGTTCCTCCACTTGCTGCCCCCAACAGATCTTCATGGAAACAGAGCGAATGCACCCTTTTACTGTCCAGGTCACCAGACATAGAATATCTTGCTATGCCCGCTCCTTTGGCCTGAGGACTTCCAAGTTGTGGAATTCCTTGCCGGCACAGGTTTTTCCAGAATTAACAAGTTGCCTCTTTCCTCCTTGTCGACACCCACAATTTCACTAAAAAAGAGAGACTGCCCATCATACTTTACTTTTTTTGGTCACGTGTATATATTTAGGTCTTTTCACCTAGGCTAATAACTAACTCCACTACGTTGTGGTCATCAATTTTGTTTTGAGGACAAATTTAACTCTGAATCACATTGTTTTTCCGCAAACCCGTATTCCAATAGTCAAGGAGTTGGGTTAGGTGATTTTGCGAGATTTTATTAGTATCTTAGTACATAACTTTTTTTTATGATTGGTCGATGGGGAGGTGGCAATTTTGACATTTTGTTGATGTCGATTTCAACTACGTTGCTGTCGGCAAATTTGCTTCCTAAGTTTTTCGCAAAACGCGCATCAGAATAATGAGGGATTTGGGCTAGGTGAATTTTCGGTATGTAGTTGTGGAACATTCGTTTAATAGCCACATTCAAAACAAAGTCCTCTTGTGGCGTTTCTGAGATTCTTTTGCATAGTGTACCCAAATGTGAAGTCCTGGTACTATAAAATAAAACGCGCTGCATAGGGCGCTTAAAATAAAACACGTTTAATTGATTGTTTACTAAAAAAACCTACTTGTCGTAAATATGATCCAAACCAGCCATTTTGCAAAAATTACTATCAAAGGTCTTGAGAGAGAGAGAAAGGGGGGAGAGAGAAAGAGAGCGAGAAAAAGGGACTGCAATTACACAATAAGTAAACACACAATGTAACTACATTTTAGAATTCTATGACTAAAGTAGCAATCGTAAAATTATTAGAGGATAAATTACGTTAAGTTTGCAATACAGTATTTAACGGTATACGTTAATGAAAAATATGAAGTTTATTATTGGTATGTAATTGGATATCCAACAGATTTCAAATAATGTCTGTTAACATTCTTAATAGCGTATCAATTGAAAGTCATAAAATACAGTAAAATATTAAACATCCCGTATAAAGGTAAACACATTTCAAGAAGTATCTATAGAAATGATATTACTTTTTAAAGAATTTCTACACCTCCACTAAAGGATCAGCGTTTATAACAGAAGACCTTATATTTTGTTGGACAGGAAACCAAACATTGTCGATAGTTTATGCTGTAACTGCTTATAATATACCTACAGTTATTCAATATGTCATATTTTTGGTATATGCTATACAAGGTGATTCACAACGCAATGGACATAGAAGGTGTGGGTGTAGAGGACCTCAAACATGCCGATTTTTTATATAAAATTTTTCCGTGAGGCCCACAGGAATCACTCTGTATAGATATGTACGACACAATCTGCAAAGCTTCTACGCCACCTAGAGACTTCGGCATTATTGAATTTTCTTTAAAAAAAAAACACTAATGAGGAGATCCCGACTTTTGAGTTTTGAAAAAATTTCTTCAAATGAGCGCAAACTAGGACCCCCAAAACCCATATCCGGGGTCAGTTTCAATTTTTCTGTTTCTGGCTTGAATTCCAGGACGTTGCAATTTTCTAACGACATCAGCATGAAAACTACGCAGTTCGAAAGTTTTCAGCCAGTCACACGCGAGTATTTCTCCCAGTATCGCAACAAAGGAGAGAAGGCTATAAATAAGAGTTGAGGACGCCGTCGCGGTAAGATTCACCAGTGATCAGCAAATAATAAGGCTCTTAAGTAAAGGACTTTCTTTCTCCCTCAGGCAAAAACAAAGTCCTTAACTTAAGAGCCTTATTATTTGCCGATCACTGGTGAATATTCCCACGACGACGTCTTCAACTCGTATTTATAGCCTTCTCTACTTCGTTGCGATATTGGAAGAAATACTCGCGTGTGATTGGCTGAAAACTTCCGCACTGCGTGGTTTTTTGTCTTTCAAGTCCTTCACTTGAGAGCCTTATTATTTGCCAATCACTGGTGAATCTTCCCGTGTCGGCGTCCTCAACTCGTATTTATAACGTTCTCTCATTTGTTGCGATACTGGGAGAAATACTCGCGTGTGATTGGTTGAAAACTTCCTAACTGCGTAGTTTTCCTGCTGATGTCGTTAGAAATTTGTAACGTCTCCCTGCTTCTGAGAATTTAGGATATCCACCGAAATTTAGAGACAGAATATTTTATTCTCTTTATATCGAGGCTTCAAGTGCACAAAAACATAACGGTCGTTGTTGACCCAAATGCGCCTAATATTTCGATATTTTCAAATGAGTAGTCTATTGTCTAAATGCCCCACTCACGGAAATTCATCTGCGTTGTATGCTATTATGTTTCTAAGTATGAAAATATTTTTATTGCAAACAGTCAATCTTTGTATGAAATTCTCCATCGGTTAAATCATTGAACGCCCGCAGATAATATTCCTTTTAAAAATCTCTAATATAGGGTGAGAGGTGTGTTACCAAAAATAATATAGCGAGTTTTCGCATAGTTCTCTGAAGGTAGTTTATTCGCTCTAAAAATTCGAGAAAAATATAGCAGCTGTAGGAAACTCTCAAATAGTATGTGACGTTAAGAAAAAAAGGCCAGCGTAACAATCTGTAGGGCACGATGGCGTTCATTTATGGCCTCGTCAAATTGAACGAGTCCAGTTAAGCTGACATTTAATCTGTTGGTTTGGCAAGTGACTGAAATGAAATAATTTTCAGGATCTTTAAGTGGCCTTAGAAGGCTAAGTTCGTTGGCCAGTTCTGAGATTCAGTTTTCTCCATCAAAACTTTCAAATTCTCTTTAGAAAATACTATATCTTCGAAGCTCGTCAATTTATTTTTAGCAAATTCAACTCATATATTGCCAGTAAACTACAAATGCAATGTTGCAAAATTTAGTTTTGTTGAATAGTTGTAATCCAAGTTTTCCCGGAAATACATTTAACAGAATTGATAAAAAGCCTCGAAATTTATTAATATATATTAAAAATAACCAAACTTAAGACCAATATGACGAAAACAAAAGCAAATATAAGACTATGAAAATGGATGTAAACAACAACTTGTACAGGTAAAAATGTGCATGTACCTTGGGAATGTTACTATGAATAATATTAAATGTAGCAAAGATCTTAGAAGATGGATCGCGATGACAAAGCAAGCATTTAATAGACAAAATGCTCTTCTCAGTAATAAACATGGCAACTTGGCCGTGAGGAAAGGGTTTATCGTGTCATATATGTGGTAGTCTATGTGGTGAAGAGCTGGACTTCGACTAAGTAACACATGAAGAGAATAGAAGCTTTTGATATGTCGACATGAAGAAAAATAAAAAAAAACACACCGATAGAAAGACAAATAAAAGTTTAATAGAAGGGGTGAGAGAAGAAAGACCCTTGCTGAAAGAAATTCAACGGAGAAATGGTGAATTTTGTGGATATCCTGAAACATAATAACTGACGCTGACAACATTAAAAAAAAACACACACCTGGAAAAAAGGAAAGAAGGTATAATAGTTAAAAATCTTCTCTAAAACCTGTAATAATGGACAAGTCACAATGAAATGATGAAAGCTGTCAGAGGCATAAGCATGACTGCTACGACAGGGTGACATCGCCTCCAGACTGTGATGAAGAATACTCACGCTTATCAAACAGCAACATAATGCTATACAAAACCCTTCAGAGAAAGTAAATTTACATAAACATATATTGTTTATTTGTACTGAGTTGTACAACAGTTGACCATTATTGTTTCGCCCACAATTTGTAAGTCTCAAATGAAACATAACATCGAAGGTGTAAGATATATTGAACTGTAGATAGATCCGGTCATTCTCAATATTTTATTACATTACGAAACATCAGAGACATAATGCATATGAGTTCTTTGATAATTTGCTACCCAAGCCATGATGCTTCAGTATGTCTCAAAAAATTGGTATTTGTTGATAAAGGTACAACAAATTCGATAGGTATCTAATACAGAATTTGTCAGAATTAATCAGTGAATGTGTAATTCCAGGTTAACAGATATTATTCTGCCTCAACCGTCGTTTTATCACTGTTAAATACGAACCTTGCTTAAAGAACACACTTTGATTTAAAAATGGTATATTTTATGTGAAAAAGAATATATATATATATATATATATATATATATATATATATATATATATATATATATATATATATATATATATATATATATATATATATATATATAAACCGAGAGTGGCGGCGCCAACGAAGACAGGAGCGAAATCGAGAAAAGCCTCTTCTAGCCGCAAGACGAAAATGCCAGTCCTTGCGGATGCCAGAAAGGAACCCGCTACCCTGCGGCTAAACCGAATTGTCGGCCAAGGCAAAAAAGTATGTACGCAGCAAGTGTGTTATGGAAGTGAATTTTCATAAAAATGTTTTTAATAGCAAATATGCCTCTCTAATGTAAGCAGGCATCAATTTGGTTACCACTATAACCTATATAGTAGAAACAATGTACCATATGTCATCAAAATAACCTCTTGTTTGAAAATATACAAAAATTTTCAGAAAATATATTTTAAATGTTTCCGAGAAAGCCGGTTTCCTAGCTAACAAACCTTGAGTTAGAAGCAAATTGAGTTATTGAAATTTGAAGCATTTAATGAAAATTCGTTACCATAACGCACAAATGCAAAAATGCAATAATATAAAGGTGTTCGAGAAAAACTGTAGATGCAGCTCAAGACACCCTATAATTGTAAATTGAGAGCTGAACATTTAGTGTGGTAGTCCAATTGTTAGTGGCAGAAAGGAAGTTCAAAATTATTGAATATTTAACAAAATTGTAAATGTGACAGTAGCAAGATTTGGCAGTTCCCTTTAGGCATGTCAGAAATCAAAATTGTATTTATTGCAAGCACAAGCATTAGGCTTATTTGTGAAACACATTGTAAAATTATGTACTAATAAATATACTAAATATACTAAATAAATAAATAAAAAATTAACAACTTTTTCTCGTATTTTGTATAATAACAATCATATTGAGCTTTAGCGTAGAAATGCGTCACCCTGTATATATGTAAACAGACAAAAACTGAAACTAAACCCGGGGTCCTAGTTTGAAGTCATTTGAAGAAAGCCTTTTAAAATTCCAAAGTCGCGGTCTTCTCCTTAACGAATCTTTTCTAGGCAAATTAGCTAAGAATTATAGACCGTTAAACCATAAACTCAACTATAACTACCACCAAAGCATCAGAGAAAAGGTCTATTTAAAATGAAATTACTGGAAACATTTTAGTATAATGAAGGGCAATGACGATTGATGCTGAAACTTAAGGAATTTGCAGAGCACTATTCTTGCGACATTTTCTTTACATAATCCGTACTTGTTTCAGGTTCTTTATTAAATGTTGTCAATTTTGACGTTTCAAATCGCTACTTTGACGTTTTGAGGAAAACCCCAATTTTTTTCTTTAAATGCCAACAACTTTTGTGTCTTCAAACTTACAGACCTAAATGTTGCTACATGGTTCACTCTTTATAATGAAAACACGCGTACCAATTTGGGTTTGGCATTTGGTTGCCGTTACTTTGTTATTTCCGGAGAGCTGTTTTTTTCCGAAAGAAAACACAAAATTTTCCAGAAGAACCTGAACCGATTTTCCTGGCTAACGAACTTGCGGAATTCCTTGCCGGCACATGTTTTTCTTTCTCCTCCGAACCTCCGAACCTCCAAACCTTCAAGTCCAGAATTAACAAGCTGCCTCTTTCCTCCTTGTCAACACCCACGGTACGATAGTATTTAGGCTGTAAGCCCTCGTGGTATGTTGTTGAAATAAAAAATCTCGAGACGCAGCAAGTGCGTTATGGTAGTGAATTTTCATAGAAATGATCTGGCGCAAAATATTTTATTATAACTTTTTTTTCTTGTAACATAGAAATCTAAATTTTGGTGTATAGTTTACTTTTTATATCGTAAACCTACCTACCAAATTTGGTTATCATAGATTTTTTATTTTTTAAGATAAAAATTTTTTTCAAATGAAAACTCAACATTTTTTCAGAAAACCTCGTCCGATTTTTTTGATTAACGAACTCATCAAAGCCATTTATAAAAGGAAGGTACATGCCAAATTTTATTAAAATCGGCTTATTATTCTTTGAGATAAAAATTTTTTTTGAATGAAAACTCAAAATTTTTCCGGAAAACCTCGTTAGATTTTCCTGACTATCAAACTTGTCAAAGCCATTTACAAAAGGAAGGTACATGCCAAATTTTATTAAAATCGGCTTATTACTTTTTGAGATAAGAATTTTTTTCGAATGAAAACTCAAAATTTTCCCGGAAAACCTCGTCCGATTTTCCTGACTAACGAACTTATCCAAGCCATTTACAAAAGAAAGGTACATGCCAAATTTTATCAAAATCGGCCCATTATTTTTTGAGTTATCGGTGTGATACATATATATATATATATATATATATATATATATATATATATATATATATATATATATATATATATATATAAATATATATATAAATATATATATAAATATATATATATATATATATATATATATATATATATATATATATATATATATATATATATATATATATATATAAACATATAAAAATTGAAACTGACCCCGGATATGGGTTCTAGGGGTCCTAGTTCGAGCTCATTTGCAAAAATTTTTTCAAAATTCAAAAGTCGGGATCTCCCCAATAGTGAATTTTTTCTACGAAAATTCACTAAAAATCCAAGCCACTTGCAAAAGGAAGGTACTTAAAAGATTTGATTAAACTCTGCCCATTATTTTTTGAGTTATTGGTATATATATATATATATATATATATATATATATATATATATATATATATATATATATCAAAAAATTAAAACTGACCCTGGATATGGGTTATAAGGGACCTACTTTGCCGTCATTTGATTTTTTTTTTTAAATTCAATATTGGAATCTCATTAGTGAAATTTCTTCAAAGAAAATTAACTATAAACCAAGAACCGGTTCCGCAAAGAAGTCGAAGGCATCCAAATCGAAAACGGTCACGAAAAAGGTAGCGGCTTCACCCAAGAAAAAGAAAAAGGAAACAGGGTACGGTCGTTGTCTGCCATAAAAAAGTTGCAACGGGTGCAAGACATTTAATAAAGAAAAAATTATTCACTCGACGCAACTGACGAAAACGTATCAACGGGGGATGAAAGTTGACTGCCCTCATGTGGCCGCAGTTAAATCAACCTCATAATATGAGTCAACAGATTGCAATGCTATGCCTCTTTTTGTACCGGGCAGTCTTAATCTTAGTTCAGTTATTGGTAAGATATTGATGTTTTATAACTAAATTGTTTTTTAAAGTTGTTGTTCTTTGTAGGCTTCTGAAGAGGGTTCTGTTTGACACGAAAAATCTAGAGCATGTTACAGCAAAGAACTTATTATTCTTATATGTATATATATATATATATATATATATATATATATATATATATATATATATATATATAAATGTATATATGTATGTATTTTAATTTCTTCAGACAAGTAAGGTATAACGTCGTCTCCATTGTGTCACTTATGACCGTTAGGCGCCAAATTAAAAGAACTAATTTACCAAACTTTCAAATAGATATATTTTATGATAAATTAGTATGTATATATATATATATATATATATATATATATATATATATATATATATATATATATATATATATATATATATATATATATATATTGATGCAAAATTGAAAACAAAAATCGCTGTAACGAAACAGTCATGAACATTCAGTTGTGTCCATGTCCAGACGAAGATGGTGCTTAATATACACATATAAATAAGACTGAGTTTAATAACCACTAAATATATTTTATTGCTTGTTTTATTATTAATAATTGCCTTATAAAACCAAGAGGCGATTACGGGCCTTTTACATTTTCTTTTCCATTAACATATTTACTTACATGACAAACAATTTTAATCGTATGAAAATGGGCTTATATGACAAATAAAAGAACAAAATTACCTACACATAACTTTATTTCATTACCTTCTAGGTGCGTACGTGTCTCATCTAATAATCTCAAGAAATTAGCCAATTCAAAACCTTTACATATAACCTGACTTCTGTTTTCCTTTCAATTAATTGTGATACCTTAAAGCGTATAGTTTTATTGGGATAAGGTTATAAAGTTGGTATCTAGCAAGAAATATTCTTTAGAATAGGCGATTCCAGAACACGTGAGTTCGACAGGTCCGCCATTTTCCCTGAGTGGCACACCAATTGATTATTTGACATATGTTTCGCAAGCGTTTTCGTGTTAACTTAAGTTTAGCCGGAGTGTCAGAAAAGTAAGTAGCAGCTGTTGAAAATTAGAACGAGCCTTGTTCGGATGAAAAGAAAGATGTAAAGAACATAATCGTGAAGCAGAAAGAACATAGCATCTTTTGGAAGGCCTGTAAAACAGCATGTTTTTGTGTCATCATTTTCCAAACAATCCTCATTAATATGCACCAATTCAGGTTTCGTTTGCAAGATGTAAATTTTGGAATTGCAAAAATTTAATTAACTAAAAAGACGACTTCAATATTCGTCAGTTACATCAGTTCGTACTGATTCACTAACACAGTTTTCCTGAATTGGTTTTGCTAACATCTCTTCCTGTTGAGGTTCATTAGATTCTTATGTAGGATCTTCTGGGGCGACAACTTCAGCTTGGGTCTAAAAGACACAACAACTTAAAAAAAATATATATTAAGCTTTATAATGTTATAATAGCAACATACCTCCCGTTCAATCTTAACGCTTTTTACAGACCTTTCAAATCGAGAGGATGCAGATTGATTTGGTTGGACAGTGGAAATATATTATTTCTATTATTTTATTTCTGAACGTCATAACGTCTGGGTTTGACATGATTTAGGAAAAATTAAAAGGCTTTCACTACCAGACAACTTTTTCATTCTTAACCCTACGCGTTTCGGCCCATTATTAAGCCATCCTCAGTGGTTTAGACTATTTCCTGTCTCTGTTACAGAAAAGTGCTATATGGAATGTTGCCAAAGTTTGGTTTTTCATCCATTGTTCTCAGGATTCCAAACAAAAACTGCACAAAATCAGAAGACAGGAACATCACAAGATTTGAAGAAATCAGAGGATGAGTAAATGACGCTTATTTCCCAGCTTTTAATTTTTATCAGACGAACAAGATGGAGTCTTCAACATGGATCTTCAGATACCTAGGTCAAAATTAAAAGCTGGGAAATAAGCGTCATTTACTCATCCTCTGATTTCTTCAAGTCCTGTGATGTTCCTGCCTTCTTGTTTTTGTTAGGAATCCTGAGAACAATGGAGAAAAAAACATATTTTGGCAATGATCCATATAGCACTTTTCTGTAACAGAAACTGGAAATAGTCTAAACCCCTGAGGATGGCTCTATAATGGGCCGAAACGCGTAGGGTTAAGAATAAAAAAGTTGTCTGGTAGTGAAAGCCTTTTCCTTAATCAAGTGTAAATGTATCCTAAATTCTGATTGGACAACCAGTCTAGGTTATTTTCCAGAGCAGCTGGTTTTCCTACAATCAAACATACATAGTAGTAACCTACCTCTTTTTTTTTCTACAACGAAGTACTTATCTTACCGGTTATAAAATGTCTTTAACAAACACGCCCATTTCTTAGGTGGCTTTCACTTAAAGTCCCCCGTTTTAAAGCCTTAGCCCAAGCATTTCGACGTTCAATAGATATACCATTCCAATATTCACCTCTGTTAGTTAAAGCAGTAGGGAATCAAAATAATGAGAGTTTATCTCATTCAACGCGCATTGAGCATTTAATGATACTACAAAAATGAGGCATTTTCAATAAATTAGATGAAGATTAACGTGATTTGACAGTAAATAATCTCAAGGTTTTGTTATGCAAACACATAGTCAAATCGAATTGTGTGCCATCCAGCAACTATGGCCGACCTGTCAATGACGTCATTCTATAATGATCAATACATACTGAGATATATTGTAGAATCGTCATCTAGTGTATAATTATGAACTGCAAGGGTATATTGATATTTATTTAGCCTAGAAGTTTTCCAATTAGCAAAATTGATTTCAGTTGATTTGGTAAGAACATATAAGTACCCAAATCACATCGTTTTAAAGGCCTGGCGATCTTTTCACTAACAAAGTTACTGTAATCAGAGGATGAAAAATTCTAATTACTTACTGCTAACATCACCTTTTATACTGAGTCTTAGGTAAAGAACGATACCGAGAGGGAGGAAAATTTTCTGTGTATTGTATTTTAATTGCTGGACGAGGTTTCTGAACTTCCTTTATCACTTTACCTGATAGATATAGGAAGGTCTATCTGCATCAAAGACAGATAGCAAACATAGGACCACAAACCAGTGGCGGAGCTCGGTTTCAGGAACTTTTGTTTTTTATTGCTCTAGAAATATAAATACTTTCGTACGCATCTAGCTTCGCTGTCTGTCTAACGTGTTTAATAAGTTTCAGATTTTCTTTACCAATGTGGTGGTTTTTATCCCAAATATGTTGTGCCACGCGTGACTTGTCTACACTACCGTATCTCAGCTGTGCCAGATGTACACGAAATCTAGTCTCAATGGTTGTCTTAGTCTGCCCAACGTATTTAAGAATTATGAAGTTTTATATATGAGCTAACAAAGTTTAAGATCGAAAGGCTAAATCGTGAGAAAACACTGAATTTTTGAAAACAGCATGTGTGCGAAAGAGCTAGATTTTGATAAAAAAATTTGGTCCGTTATTATGTTACTGCCCAAAGAAAATTTCGCTGATGTGATAGGAACGTTAGGTAGTGAATGTCGTTCGTATGCTATCACTAACAATTTCGGAATTTAGAAGAGGACGAGAAAAAGTTAAAGCTCACCACCGTTCTGGAAGACCAATTTCGGTGACTACTCAAGAAAATATTGTTACTGTCCTTAAATGATCGTAGAAAATCATGAAATTGGGCTGAAAGGCATAATAAAAGTGTTTTTCACCTGGCTCATTACAACTTGCAAATGAGAATACTTTCGTCCAATGGATTGCCAAATGATTATATGGTGATCAAAAACGCGCTCGTTTGACAATTTCGAAGGAAATGTGTCAGCGTTTTGAAGAAGATTCGTTATATTTTTGGGTCACCTTGTTACTGGACGATTCAAGGACTAAAGAGCAATCGACATAGTGGAAGAATTTAGATTCGACCCAAAAAAATGTGCCAAAGTCCACTGGCAAAGCTCGTGCTTCAGTTTGTTGGGATAAAGGTGGGATAATTCTGTTGGATTTTCCGGAGCAAGATAGAGCTGTCACGCGAGCATACTTTAATGAGTTGCTAGCAAAATTATACGGTAGAATTGCGGGAAAATGCTACTGAGAACTGTCCAAAGGTGTGCTCATTTTGCAACCGAACCCACAAAAAATTGTAAATATGTACAACTAACCAATTATTTTCAGATCGTCAGCCCCGTTGCTTTATTCCCTGATAGAGTGAATAATTACAACAATATAAGGCTTTCACCATCATTAGTCATATTTAGGCAACTAAGGCAAAACTTAGATAACATTCCACCGGAGGTCCAGTCGGGTTTTAGAAAGAACTACACAACTGCTCTTGCGTCCATCAATGACTACATAATAAATGCAATTACTGTACTAATACTTCTTGACTATAGCAAAACGTTTAATACAGTATGCCATGACACTATGATTGCGTTTCTGAAAAGTATGGGTCTTCAGGAGGAGGCATTAAAACTGCTGAGAAGTTTTTCCAGCCACGTACACAATATATAAGGGTTGGAGGAGTTTTAACGGCACCCTCGGAGATGCTGCAGGGTTTGCCGTAGGAATCTATACTTTCACCTGTTCTGTTTACGATATACACCGACAGATTCCATGGGTGCCTTAAGCATATGAAAATACATATGTATGCTGATGATATTCAGGTCTACTGTTCATTTCCTAAAAATAAGTTGACAGAAGTGGTAATTGAGATAAACGAAGACCTGGAAAACTTAACAAGGTTTTCAGAGATGCATTCCCTGCATTTGTATAAAAAAAAAGACGAATGCAATAATTTTCGGTTACGATAGACATGTTCAGGAAATAAAAAAGGATGTGGTACTGAGGATGGGCGCTGACATTATACCGATCGTAGAGTCGATTCGGAACTAAGGATTAGTAATGGATAACACCTTTAGATACCGTGCACATGTCTCGCGTTGTTTGAGTCGTGGATATGGCGGATTGAGGCTTTTGTACCATCACAGGCAATATATACCTACAAAAATTAAAAAACACCTGTGTGAAACATTAGTGTTATCACAAATAAAATATTGTGCAGAAATGTTCTCATGCTGTTTGCATGTGGAGACTATGGGGAGGGTGCAGAGGCTTCAAAACGCCTGTTTAAGATATATTTATAACATTCGAAAATTTGTGCACATCTCCCGTAAGCTCAGGGAAGCACAATGGCTGGACATGAGGGGTATATTCCAATTGCAGACATCGTATTTCTACCATGGTGTCATCAGAAAGACAACACCGTCTGACCTTAATAGAAAATTAGGTATCGCACCGATATACATAATGTGAATATCTGAAGAAGGGATCTTCTCTCTATACCAGTTTTCAGACTTGCTCTATATCGACGGTCTTTCGCATATGACGTCTGCGAGACTTATAATAAAATACCAAATCATATAAAAGAAATGATCATTGGTAAATTTAAGATACACATGTTACGGTGGATGCTTGATTAGCGGGTTAAAAACAGGAATAATAATATGTGGGTAAGTGGTGGGAGATTCTGGGTTTGAGTGCGCGAATGTTTTATGCATACGTGCGTATCGGGCTGTGTGGGGCTGTTGGAGTGCATTAAGGTAGATGTTTGAATATGTGTATGTGTGTGTGAGAGAGAGATTGGGAGTCTTTGCGTATATGTGTGAGAGTGTTTTGAGCGTACGCTGGGTGTGAGGGTTGGGTAAGTAGCTGGGTGTCCTTAGCTTGTGGCTTGGGCTGGGTGGCTTGCCACTAATAATTTAATAGGGTTTAAGTGGTAGAATAGTGGATACTACGGTATAGGACTGAATTTCGCCCTAAGATTTGTTTTGTTTTAGTGGATATGGAAATAGTTTACTTATTGCATGAGCACATGCGAAAAGCGTCAAAACAAATAAAGAAATTATTATTATTATTAGAAACACATGCCGGTTTTGCTCTTATTGAGCTCGTCAGTGGTAGCAATCAAAACACCTGAGAATCTTTCGCCAAATTCGCATCTCCCAAGATGTATAAGGGTTAATTTATCCGGTGTGTACAAGAATATGGTGGCAGCTTTCTACTAGATTACATATCAAACGTTTCCTCAAACTCATGTCAACCACAATTATTAAATAGCGAAATCAGTACGGTAATTTAAACAAGAAATTTTAGTGGCATATCGAGCTAAATTTCTTTCACTATCAATAATACAATAGTTAAAACAAATTAGTTTCCATTTATTTAAAACTATCAAGTAATAACTGATGACAAATGAATATATAAATTTACTACATAAATACCGCAACTAGTAACTGAACCTGACCATAGCCAACGTGATTTATTATCAATTGTGTGTAATTTCTACATCGATCATGTTGCGAAAGTTGCTAATCAATTTCATTTATGAGAGTCGACATCGAAACATACATCTGTAAAGTCCAAGCGTCTTGCAAGCGTTGCAACTTAGTCTCCTTAGTTTGTTTAAATTAATGCTTGTTATATTTTTAATGCGTCGTTACTGTAAGTAAATTTTAATCAGTTGTCTGTGTGTTTTGTTTATTTAACGTCGGCCTATTTCCGCGACTATGGCCAACCACCGACGCCAGGGAGCAACTTCACCTCACTATCCTGGAAATTTTGCCGAACCCCTGCCTTTCTGTAAGGAGGGTATAGACAAGTGAAAGGAGAACCCTGGGATCGAACAGTACCCTTCGGTTGAGAGGCACACGTTCTTACCCCTGAACCACCGAGGTTCTATTTGAATCAATTAAATGTTGAAGCAAATTATTACATTGGAACGCTAAAAAATTATGTGAACAACCAAAATGAAACGTCTAGATGGTGCACTGTTAACTCTAAAGAAACCTCAGCAGATTTACCGAATGGCTCGTTACAAAGGGGTGGAGCAGTAGGTGGTTTAAGAAAGTAGGACGTAAAGAAATATAAGAAATCGGACATCATTTTTAGATACTTCTGAAATAGAAAACGTGATTATTAATACAGGAACTCCAGCGGTTAAAGATTATTTATTTATATGATTTGTGATTAAGTATTATTTTCTATTGGTCTGTTTTACAAAACGCGTAATTTCTAATTAAATAATTAATTAAATAGAGAATAACAAAATACAAACTATATAAAGATTTGGTAAAATATTTTTACCATAAAATATTTTAGAGCGATTTATATTTAGTTAAATGTGTATTTCGTATGAATTATCTTATCCAGCCATGATAAGGTGATAAAAAATTCCAGGCATCGCGGAGATTTTTGCCGTCCGTAAAAATCATATAAAAGCGGACGCCACACGGGGTAGAGACAGTATTGGTAATTCCGCTACGCCGACCACAGTGAGCCGTCACCACCCTGTAAGAAACCGTACCGATTCCGATTCCGCTTTCCGTCCGAGCGCACCCAGTTTGGCTGATTTCGGTGTACAAAAATATTGTCATAGATGAGAAATAATCTGTTTTAATTCATATTTGGTAGCGAATTTTCATATTTTTAAATTATCACGCTTTTAAGTCAAAATCTCCCCAATCGAGTTATTTCTGCTTTTCCTGACCTGCCGACGTCCGTTTAGACAACTCCCGTAAGTTAGATTGTCTTGCATTATTTTTGTTGGGATGCTGATGATTCACAGGTCACTTAAATAATCGAGATATATTCATTTTGGATTGATCCCGATAGGGACGCTGAGGATTCACAGCCTATCTAGGTCACTCCATGTAACATGTTCCTTTCCAATCAACCCTGTACACTTCGTCTGGCTCCAGGCTTTCCGCCCCATATAGTGTAAGCTTTTGTGTTATTTTAGTGAGGACGCTGAGGATTCACAGCTCGCTAAAGTAAGCAAGATGTTTGTGTCCTGGTGTGGCGCTAGCAGAGATGCTGGATATTCATAGTCCGCATAGGCCTCCCGGAAACTCTCATCCCGTCTCTTACTTCCGTAATTTTTCGTATCCGGTGTGCCCTGCTTTGACTGAGAGGTTATGCTTATTATTTTAATCTTATCTATCGCTATGTGTCGCCCGTCTGCTATATCCTTGCTTGGGAGAACACCGCTCGTATCGTATATACCTGGCTAAATGCATACGCTTCATCATACACTAACCCTGACCGCTTTAGCGAGAGTTACGTTCTGATTAATGTTATTACCCACATATTTTATTTGTACATAGTTTGTAAATATTGTTTTGTATATATATATATATATATATATATATATATATATATATATATATATATATATATATATATATATATATATATATATATATATATATATATATATATTGTAAACAATTTCTAATCTTAAATATAGGGTTGGGTAAATAAAAGACTTCAATTAATTCGTATCTAACCCCTTCACCTATACTTACAGAATCTGCTACACCTTCCGATAAAGCAGAAGTGGTCGGATCACGCCGAGTCAGCGATTAAAGCCCGCTCACTCGGGGGTCACTAAATTTAGTCTGTATCACCTAAAGGCCACCGAACCCTTCTCCACAGAATTACCCCGGTACTCTGATCGTTACATTGTTCAGCGTTTTGTGCAGAGGTCACAGACACCCTCAACAAGGAGTAAACCCTTTAAAATCTGGCATCCGAGATCTGTCTATGGTAACCGTCAATCTGTGTCACCAAAAAAACGGTCTGCAAGCCAAGGCCTCGTCACAGATTTAAGGTGAATCTCCACAGTACTCCAATATTTTTCAAATTTTTCCAATTAATATTACAGATAATAATATATGGCCAATAAATTACAAAAAATAATCATACTAATATACACGGCGGCCACTTTCAACCGGCTTACTGTTGAGATGTACCAAACCATGACAGAAGCACAGGCTGGTAGATTAGAAAAAACATGCGTGAATTTAGGCGTATTTATAATACGAAGACAAATTTTGCATAAATTCTGTCATTGCTGAAATATCCTAAAAAACTGAAATGTTGTATACATATTTTAGTTTTTTATATATTTTTTATTGTCAAATCGATCATTGCTAAAATTGGGAAGTTTCCATAACTGACTATGGGCTACCAAACGGGTACCTTAGAATTAATAGGGATGCATTGTTTTCAATTTGGCAAATGTTATTGCGTTAACTAAAGTTTACAAAATATTTTTAATTCCCGTTATTTCGGTAATTAACTGAACAAAGAGCATTTGAGCTATGATGACTATGTCCATGTAATCCTGTCTTAAGTCTTCAGATTCAAAATTTTTCGTTAGAAATTCAATACGGTCTACTATATTTTTTTTATTGTTAGTCAAAATGTAAACTGTTTGATTAAATTTGGTAATAGCGGTTTCAGTTAGTGACATTTGATTTTTTTGAATTATTTATAATTTATTTTGGTTACTAGTTAGCTCATTATCATCTAAATTTCCTGTGATAGACTTAATTACTGTTCCGAGTCCGTTTATCAAACCTCTCTTTTTTCGATTTAAACTTGTTGGTATAATTTGTTTGAAAATGTTGTTAGTTTCACTTATTTCATGGAATAACACATTTTGATAATTTTGTAATTTTTCATAATAGGATTCATTATGAGGGAAGTTTTGTATAGAGATGTTCAGGTGATAGGATGTGTTTTGTAAAAAGTTAAAGTCTTGTAAAAGTGGTTGTAGTTCAATCGTTCTAACCAATGTCCATTTATCGATTGCGTTTTGCATAGTCCCTATTTTTAGGGGTAGCAGTCCAGGGTTATCATTCAATCTGTTAAACTCTACCTGTCCAAAGACATGGGTGAGGAAGCGGATTGTCAATAATTTTTCCATTCGCTTAATTATGAAGTCGGCAGTGTTGTCCTTCGCTGACGATTTTTGGTCACTTCTATCTATACTTGACTTGGCCCTTCGAAGTTGGCGATGATGTCCCTCCCTTTGTGGCTGTGTTGTCTTCTGCTGGTGGTGGCTTCTGCTGTTGAGGTTGGCGATGATGTCCTTCCTCGTTGGCGATGTTTTCACTTTAAATTTTCTAAGTTGCAGGTTTTTAACGATAAAAATCGACGTGTACTTTGGGATTTTTGCCAAAAATACACTTAAATCTATACTAACGACTGCGCCAGTTTGGATAATGCCCTTTTCGCACTTCAAAACAAAAAACTTTATTTCGAAACTACAAGAAGTTTAATTATAATTCTAAAACAAAGGAGAAATACACGATGTTTAATGTTTAAAGACTCGTAATATATTCTAACATAATATTGTATCTTATTTGTATATATATAAACTCGAATATGCTTGGCTAACATTATAAAATAAAACAACTTAACCTAAATAATTATGTTGACTATAATTAATCAGCGGTTTTCTTATTTCCGCGGTGAACGACTGCTTCCATCCTATTACTATACTAACACGAGATATCAGTACAGCATTATACAGGGTGCTGTAACTCACGACGCACTGTCAGACAATGCCGCATTGATAGAACAACGTTTGTCGAACATTACTATGCTTGAACGACCACTTTACACGCGGGACTTGGCTTCTTGTGAGTCTACTCCTTTTCAAAAGGATATGTACTGTAGGATACTCATTTTGCGTTTATTAAAGAGCTGAAAGCGAAAAACGGCACAGCCACTAGAGAGACTTTAAAAAAATGATCTGGCATATTATTATAATCAGTGGAAACATTGCATATAGCATGTGTAGAAAATAGATCTATTTGGGGATTCTCGTTAATTTTGTATATAACAGGATTATAAAAACTCCCATATCCATTCTACAGGATACAGTGTGCTGTAGGCACATTTATATGCGGGAGGCAACAGGAAACTACCACATTGTACCTATCCCCAAAACAGTAATCATGACGACCAGAGCCATGATCGTGGCGACAAGGCTACAATTTCTTTGGACTCTTGTGATCATGACCTAGTATATAGGATTCTATTTAAAATAAGATACGTTTTGCTTTCTGCAACATTTTTAGAAGCATCTCCAGTTTTTCACTTTTTTGTCAAAAAATGTTTAGTTGAATCATGCAATGGTCTCACTTGGTTAGGTTAGTAGCAACATATTATCTAGTTCAACAAAACTTTGGATTCCATTTTACTTGTATCAAAGGCAAAATATTCAAAATTGGTAATCATTTTGAAAACGATGCCAAACAAACTTTAAGTGTAATTAAGTACATCTATATAAGACTAAACTATAAGTCTACCGTTACAAAAACATACGAGTGTTCCATATAGTATACCCATTGTAAGAAACTCCTCTAAAAGTTTATACTGTATGTATTCATTATGCAATGATGTTTGAACTCGGATACGGATACGTTACAAAAACATACGAGTGTTCCATATGATATACCCATTGTAAGAAACTCCTCTAAAAGTTTATACTGTATATATTCATTGTGCAATGATGTTTGAACTCGGATACTGCATTTTTTTAATTGATTGATAATCTAATAGTCCATTAGACAGAGTATAATGTTGTATTGTGCAATATGTCAAACTGTGACTGTAGCTGAGTATACACACCAGCTCTGCAAGCGAGTAGGTATAGGTGTTAATAATAAACCAATCATTCCGCGGTTGTCGATTGACGGCAACAACAAATTTGTTTTCAGTCACTGTTTTAGAAGGAATATTTATCATATTCACGTTTGGTTAACTTGCATCATTTAAGACATAAATTAAGTACTTTGCCACAAAGATTATTTTAAAAGCTGCATATTATTGTGTATTAAACACTTATACCGGGTGAAAAATTTAATACCGTTACTAGGTTCCTAAATCACCTAATTTAGAAACTTGTAGCCTATTTATTATTAACAAGCCACTATTTAATTATTATTATTATTATTATTATTATTATTATTATTATAAGAGATTCCACTTAGTTTCTAAGGATATTTCTGCATGAGTTGAGCAACACCGAGTGCACCTAGGGTGTTGCTTCTGCGTCTGGATGTCAGGTAAGTATTATAGTACTTTCCGTACTATATGCGCTGTACCCAGGACCACTGCCTTTTGCATTAGCAGGAGATTGTGTTTTCCTGGAACTTCCTTCATGAAATTGGTGGTGGCATTGGAAATAAGTCATGTGGCTCCGATGATGACGTAGATTATTTTGGCCTTCAGGTTCCACATGCGCTGTATCTCAATTTGCAGATCTTTATATTTAAGCATCTTTTCTGCTTCCTTCTGTGTGATGTTGTAGTCAGAAGGTATGGCCACGTCTATGATTAGGCAATGTTTTTTCTTCTTATCCTTAACTATGAGGTCTGGCTTGCTTGCAACTATTTTCCTATCTGTATGCACCTGTGTACCCCATATGATTGTCACATCTTCAGTATCTATTACAGGGTCCGGGGTGTGTTGGTACCACTTTTTATTTACATCTATCTTATAGTATTTGCAGATGTTCCAGTGAATCTGCCTGGCTACTGTGTTGTGTCGCTCCATACACGAATGTTTTGCTAGTATGGGGCAGCCCGCAACGATATGGTGGATGGTTTCATTGAAAGACCGACAGAGTCTGCATTTCGGGTCTGTGTCGGTTTTCATTATTTTAGCTTTCACATAATTTGTTGCGATAGCTTGATCTTGGCAGGCAGTTATCAGAGTTTCCGTCTCGGTCTTGAGATTTGCATGGGTGAGCCACACCCATGAGTTATTTTGATAGATGGTTTCCTTGACGGCCTTATTTGCTATTTGTCCATGAAGTTGCTTGGTTTTCCATTTTATAATTCGTTCTTCTTTCATCCGTTGTTTCATTTTCTGTTTCATTTCTTTTACTTTCTTTGTTTCAGGCATATTATGGCTGTTGTGTTCTGATTCCTTTACTTCTCCGTTATCTTCGTCTTCCTCTGTGCTGCCATATTCTTCAGGGGCACCTTGTTGTTCTCTGTACACCATTCCCAGGTATTTATCTTTTTGTTTTAGTTGTAGGTAACTGCTGATTCCTTCCTTGGCGATGTTGTTAGTAGCCTCAATGCTAATCAATCCTCTGCCTCCTTCTTTTCTAGGGATGTACAACCGGTCAATATCGGCACATCGATGGAGAGCACCGTACATTGTGAGGAGCTTGCGTGTCTGGGTGTCCAGCTTCCGAATCTCTGCCTGGGTCCACTTGATGATCCATATACTGTATTGAATGACAGGAACAGCTAGAGAGGTTATCGCCATCATCTTGTTTTTGGCATTGAGCTCGGTTTTAAGAATCGCTCCTTATTATTATTATTATTATTATTATTATTATTATTATTATTATTATTATTATTATTATTATTATTATTATTGCTATTATAATTATTGACTTTAGCCTGAAGGGCTTTCACACTTCCTCAAAGGGGAACAATCACTTATCTCAGGTATCTCAGATATCAAAGGGACTGAGTTAAGATGGAGCCCTTTCCAAGTTATTGGGCTCTGAACGACAAGGCGACAGATCCTCATTTCCCAGGAATCTCTGCACGGCGTGGGCAGTTGTAAGTATTACCGCCTTCTATATAACCTTATAAAGATGCTCTCCAAGACCCAGTCGCTTAATGTTCTCTCGAGGATTCTTAGGAACCACACCAGTCGACGACATGACTATTGGGATCACTCGGACACTATCTGCCCTCCACGGTCTCTTTACTTGTATCTCGAGGTCTCTCTACTTAATGATCGTCTTGTTGTGCTTTATCCCCAGATTAGTAGTATCAGGAATGGCTACATCAAACAGCGCAACTTGCTTGCAGGACTTATCCACTATTATTATATCTGGCCTGTTGTGGACAACTCGTTGGTCTGTGAGCATGATCCGATCCCAGTACAACCTGTATCCTGAATTCTCTAAAACAGACTCAGGAGTATATCTATAGTATGGTACCTTACTAAGATTTAAAAGCCCCAGTTTTGGAGCCAGTTCTTGATGAAGTACTTTCGCAACTGCGTCGTGCATCTCTTTATACTCTGTTGCAGCAAACGCCTGACATTCTCCGGTGACATGCTGGATAGTCTCTGATGACTGACACCCAGATTTACACTTGTCATCTTGGACCGAATTATCGCTAGATATATACTACAGGTAGTTTCCTGTTGGGATGACCTGATCTTGCATGGCCAGCAAAAACCCCTCTGTTTCTGGAAATATCTGTCCGGACATCAACAAGTAGTTCGACGCAAATTTGTCGACATGTTCCTGGGAGGTCTCATTCAGATGTCGCCCATGGAGAGGCTTCTGCATTCAAGATTGCATCTTGTTCTGATCAGTCCGATAGTGACTTTATATTTCACTATCTTTTAATTGTAGCGGTGTTGAATCATCTGCCTTGCATATGGCACGTTGTAGTTCAGATGTAACCACCCGCTGATGGAAATATGTACGTAGGTTCAATATCTGCTGGTCTAACTGTTTACCAATATACATCGCTCCTCTTCCACCTTGGTGTCTAGGTAGGGTTACTCGCTCGATCGCACCACGGGGGTGATGGTTTTTGATTTTGTTAGAAGTGTTCGTACCTTGCGTTGTAGGTTTTTGATGTCCGTTTGACTCCAGTTTACAAGCCCAATTGAATAGCTAAATGTAAAAAATGCACATGTATTAGGAGCTTTAGTCAGGTTCTTTGTGTTGGGATGTGCTCGCGCCACCTGCTTTACTCGTTTCGCAAACTCATTTGTCAGATCGTTTTCATTACTGAGTGGTTTATTTTTCTCGCTTGCTGTATTCTCCGGTAATTATAACACTCTTCTACATTCATCGAGGCAATTTTCTGGCCATTCTGCATTTCATATACACTTGTTTGTATCTTCCCTCTGACTACATATAAGTTACCTAGATATAATATCATTAAAAACGTGTAAACGTGTTAGCTAAGAAACACTTTCCTCAGTAGGCCCTGGAGTAAATTCGTTTTGTCTGGCCTTCTCATGTAGTATCAACAAGTTAGACAGATCTGACAGTCGCAGTGATAGTTTCGACCTGACATATGTATCAGTTTTCGTCGGCCAGGGCCTACTGAGGGAAAAAATTAGCTGGCACCTTATAATGGCGGTGATGGTTAGGTTAGGTTTGTTTGTGAGTGGGTCATACCGGTCCCTCCACCGCGACCATAAGGTCTATTGTGGCTCACGCCTAATAGTCTATATTTCGCCTAACAAAGCCAGCCTCCTGCAGAGGTCGATAATCTTCGTGGGCGAAAGTTGATCCAGATCCTCTGGAGCAAGCGTTATTTTGCCAAAGAGCAGGTATATAGTCCTGTCCGCTGCCGGACAGAAACACAGTACGTGCTCTGCTGTCTCGTCACTCTCCATACACAGCCGGCACTCGGTCTCCTGACCGACTCCAATACGGTGCATGTGGTGACGCAAGCGGCAGTGTCCTGTATACAGGCCGACTACAGTACTCAGTTGTTGTCTGTTTAACTCTAGAAGTTTTTTAGCCCTTGACTCAGACAGGGCATTTATGAAGGCCTTAGAGTGAGCTAATCCTGGAAGATTTTGGCAATACTGGATTGTTATTCTTTCTGTCCAGGTCTTTTGCTGTGCATGATGTTATCCCCAGCACCGGTTCTGGTCCGACAAAGTCTCTCTGGGCACCACTCCTGACAAGCGCGTCGGCCGCAACATTGCCATCATGGTCCGAGTGACCCGGTATCCAGACCAGCGACACCTCATTACAGCTGCCCATTTCGTTAAGGGCAGATTTACAACTCCATACCGTTTATGAATTACACCGGTAGGAACCAAGATCCTTTATTGCAGCTTGGCTATCTGCATATATCTTTATCGATTTGTGTGTGCACTAGTCTTTTATACTTTCCCTTGCACACATCTCGAAGGCATACACTTCTGCCTGGTGTATGATTGCGTACTTGCCGAGGCTAGCATCGGTGCTGCCCCCAAATGCGCCGGCTTATACTCCCATATTGGTTTTGGAGCCGTCAGAGTACCAGCAGAGATCGGCTCTCAATAGGGTCGTTTGATTTCGTTCCCAGTCCTCCCTTTCCGGGAGGACGGTCGTGAAAGACAGATCTCTACTGATCTTTGTAGGCATCAAGTCTGAGACCATTCCCAGAATCCCGTGACCCTCAATGTCTTCTAGGAGTCCGGACCCTCCCAGACTGATTTCCTTTGGCATTCTGTCGGCCGTTTGTTTTAGTCTGTACCTTGTCCACCTCGCCACCCTCTCCAACCATATGTGAAGAGGTGGAATATCAAGGAGGACCTCCAGAGCGGCTAATGGATCGGTGCTTATCGCGCCCGTTATCATCAGACAAGTTTGTCTCTGTAGATGAGCCAGTTTGGCCCACGCGATACCACGCTGTGCCTTAGGCCACCAAACTATGGCTCCATATGTTATCATTGGTCTGATAACCACTACATAGAGCCAGTACAACTGTTGGGGGTTTGTTCCCCAGTTGTTTCCACAGATTCTCTGGCATGTCCACAGGGACAGTTTACCCCTGCGGATAACATTATCTGACTGTATGTCCCAGTTGAGCTTCTTATCTAGGGTAACCCCCAGATCTTTTGCTTGTTCCGAAAATGGAATCGTTTCCCCCATAAGAATAGGTGGTTTTAATTTGTCCAACCTTCTTCTTCTGGTAAATGGAACAATGATCGTTTTGCGGGGGTTCACAGACATCTGTTCCCTCCGGCACCAATCATTCACTACATTTAGTGTCTCCTGAAGAGTACTTGCTAGTTCCTCCTCATATTTGCCCCTAACCATTATGACTAGATCATCAGCATACGCTTGGACCTCAACCTCCCACAGTCCGAGGATAGCCAGCAAATCGTCCACAAAGAGAGACCACAGCAGGGGGGATAGTACTCCCCCCTAAGGGCACCCCCTCGCAGCCCTGAAGCTGACCACCTCCCCCTGCAGCGAGGTAATAACGGTCCGATTGTGGAGCATGCTTCCGATCCAGCCACAAATGGCAGGTTCCACCCCTCTAGCGATAGTGGCTTCGTAGAGGGAGATAGGTAATGCATTGTTGAATGCTCCTTCAACGTCGAGAAATGCAGCCACCGCCACCTACCCGTTATCCAGGGAGTGTGTGATATTCTCGACGAGGTTATTGAGTGCTAACTCAGTAGATCTGCTAGTTTGGTAGGCATATTGGTGGGTATTAAGGGGGGTGTTAATGGCGGTGATAGTACCAGCGTAGCATGTTATGTGATACGCTCAATACTCGAAAAAATGTGCAAAACTAGTTTTGAGCAACGGATATTTATCAAGCCCGAAATTTTACTTTCATACGGCTATTGAGCGTTACACAGTAAGCAGAGCTGGTCCTGCGCATTTTAAATTGTAACACTAGTTTAATATATTTCTGAGTAACCAGATCTGCTTGTTTTATTTAATAATTGTAACGCCTGCCGCTTGTACCAAGATAAAAAGTAGGGTTGGTTTTTTGTTTTGAATTTATTTCGTTTATGCCCGTGATTGTGCATGTTACAATTATTTTAATTGCAATATTTATGGACATCTATTGAATAGGTAAAAATATGAAGCCTTATTGGAAAAAAATGACATCTTGTTTATTCGTAAAAATACAGCACATGATTGAAGTTTTTTTTAAAAAACAACTACTCATGACAGTAATTAAATATTTGCGTACAACAATTATACCGATAATTTAAAAAGGAGATTTCTTGATGGCTTCCTGTTGCAATAATATCTTCAAGACAAATGCTCAACAGCATTTCGTTGTGTTGTAAACAAGCGGTGATTCGTCTCAGAATGTTGGCATTTGTAGCACACTGTAGTCATACTACATTCATTTCACCAAAAGCACAACGTATTTGATCTTGGAAATCTTCTTTTGTTGTAATGGGGTATGCAATGTAACCCCAAATAAAGAAGTCTAGCGGTGTCAGATCTGGTGAGCGAGGGGGAAACATGTATGGACCTTTAACTGACTGTATATAATTGTAAAGTAATTAAAGTAATTTTGTATACAATGGTCACTAAACCAATTGTCGTAAATAGGCAGCGTGTTACCTCATTGATAAATTCCTTGTGCGATTCTTACGTAGAAGGATTCTTAGGTTTATGTGTATTGTCGTCGTTGTATACTGTGATAAATTACATTTAATTAAACCATTTATCTCAATAAAAGCATAAATAAGCTTGTAGCTTGTACAAAATGCGGCAAACATGGTATAAACATGCATATCTACAAATCTAGATGTAGCGGATTATAGATTTAGTGCTACCAGATTCGAGAAGAATCACATTTTGTTGCTTCGCTAGGTAGAAGGCTACCTACTTATTCTCACATAACTACCATAGTCAAACTTCTTAAGCGGTTTGTTCCGTATATGTCCGCGTAATGTGGTAAAGCTAATAGTGTTACTGAATTGGTTATGGATAATGCCTAAAAACGCATTTACAAGCTGACTATGGATGATCTTCATCATTACAGTCTGAAGGCGATGTCGCCTTGTTGTCACAACCATAACTTTATGTCTTCAGGAGCTTTCTTTATATCATTGTAGTTTCCGCACACATCAGTTGGGACAAGTTACCAAAAATTTCTCCCTCGGTTTGCCTCCCCCCTTCTTTCCAAGCTGGTGCCCTAAAATAGGAAGATAATCACGAAAGTATGGTTTCCTATTTTTAGAAATAGAACGAAACGTTCTTTTAAAAAATTTGTACAACATTGTAAAGCTTGGAGATTCCTTTATTAGTGAATTTTCGTAGAAAAAATTCACTCATGAGGAGATCCCGACTTTTAAATTTTGAAAAATTTTTTGCAAATGAGCGCAAACTAGGACCCCTAGAACTCATATCCGGGGTCAGTTTCAATTTATATATATATATATATATATATATATATATATATATATATATATATATATATATATATATATATATATATATATATATATATATATATATATATATATATATATATATATATGTATGTATCACACCGATAACTCAAAAAATAATCGGCCGATTTTGATAAAATTTGGTCCGTACCTTCCCTTTGTAAATGGCGTGAATAAGTTCGTTAGTCAGGAAAATCGGACGAGGTTTTCCGGAAAAATTTCGAGTTTTCATTCGAAAAAAAATTATATCTCCGGAATTAACAAATTAAGGGCAACGCGCGTTTCGATCATTAAAGGAAGGTAAGCTACCTGCCAAAATTTAGCTCTGTAGGTTAAAGGACAAAAAAGTTACAGGCATTTAAAGAAACATAAATTTGGGTTTTCCTCAAAACGTCAAAGTCGCGATTTAAAACGTCAGAATTTGTAATATTTAGGCAATGAACCTGAAACTAATATGATCTACGGAAGGAAAATGTTTCAAGAATATTGTTTTACAAAGCCTGCACTCTTAGTTTCAATGGTCATTGTCCTTCATTTTACTAAAATATTCCCAGAAAATTAATTTCTAATAGACCTTTTCTCTGATGCTTTAGCAGTAGTGTTGGCTATAGAGTTTATCGTTTAATGATATATCATTTTTGTGGAATTTTTGTAAAAAATGATTAAAGCTCAATATATCCGTTATTATGCAAGTTGCGAAAAAAAGTTGTATACATTAATTATAGGTTGTCTTGAGCTGCATCTTAAAAAATATTTCCACAATTACAGGCTGGCACATAAGTCGTTGGTGATTCAAATTTTCTTTTTTTTACGAACACGCTCTATGTTACTGCATTTTTGCATTTTCCATTGAAATATAATACATATTTGTAAGAAAAGAAATTCTGGACGCAGCAAGTACGTTATGGCAGCGAATTTTCATTAAATGCTTCAAATTTGAATCAATTTGCTATTAACCAGAAAACCAGTTTTTTCGGGATCAATTTAAGTTTACTTTCGGAAATTTTTGTAGATTTTCAAATAATAAAGTTATTTTGATGAAACATGGCCCATTGTTTCTAATATATAGTATGACAGTTTGATTATTTGAGGTTTTTTACAAAATTATGTTGATACAAGCACAAGCACAGCTTTTTTATAAGATATAATGATTATAAATGAGTATAACCAAATTTGATGCCTGCTTTCTTAAAAAAACATATTTGCTTTTAAAAACATTTTTATGAAAATTCACTACCATAACGCACTTGTTGCGTCCAGAGTTTTTTTATATCTATTCGCCATTTCGGTTAATGTATTTTTGCAGGCGCCGTGTCAGTTTCTGTTTGCCCATCTCATACGAGCTCGCCGCCATGTCGTTGGAAAAACATTGAACTTTATGTTTCAGCTTGTCATCGTCGCTGAAGCACCTTTTGGGCAAATGTTCTTTTAGCTTAGGAAACAAGTCGTAGTCACTGGGTGCCAAGTCTGGACTATAGGGTGGGTGGGTGTTGATGTTCCATCCAAACTGTGGCAGGAGAGCGACGGTTTTACGGGCGACGTGGGGGTGGGCGTTTTTGGGGACAAGAGTCACGTCCTTGGTCTATATTCCTTTTTCTGGTTCTGGATCGTCTGTCTGAGTTAGTTTTAGTATCTCCTAATACCAGTCAGCGTTTATTGTAGTCTCAGGAGCCATGAAGTCGACCACAAAGACTTCCTTTAAATCCCAAAACATAGATACCATGACTATGGAGTATGGAGGCAGTCTGTGTTTGTTTACTTTTTTACGGCTTGGGCGAAGAGCAATGCCGCCATTCACGCTATTACTGTTCGGTCTCAAGTGTGAAGTGAAACACCCAGGTCTCGTAATCAGTGACGACCAAATCCAAAAGTTGTATTTAACGTCTGCATCGCGTCGACTAATTTCGGTGGAGGAGCCCACGTCTTGTCATTGGTAGTCTTCTCTGAGCATGCGCTAGATCCAGCTTGCGCACACCTTATGACTTTTCAATCTTATAAATGTTACTTTGAGAAACCTCAGGAGCCAAAATGTAGAAATCATCGAAAGTGTTCTCCACATCTTGATGCATGATTAATTCAACTCTTGCGACTATAGTCTCGAAGATTGAAGGGATTGTGCTTCGCTATTTATGGTGATATTCAGTGCTACCGGCTGTTAACTCCGTACACACTTTGCGGATTTTTTTTTGACATCGTCATTTGGCGATTAAATTTGATGGGTTGAACGCCTTTTGCGTTCAGAGGTTAAATAACTACGCCCATTTAGCACCTGGCTGTAGTGCAAGAGGAAGTTTCATTGAATGGCTACCGAGCCAAGGCTGAGCATCCCAGCGGACTGAACGTTACTTTTTGGGGAGTGGGAAAAGTAACAGACACATCAGTGTGGCCAACCACCTCATAAACAGTTTCTTTTTGGCCCCAGCGTTTTAGTGAGCTTACTTGTCTGATTAGCCTCGTGTTGTTTTGCATACAAACACTACCGCATGCTTCCCGTGTGTCCAACAAGCTAATGACTTCTTGGGCATGAATTAAGTTTCCTTCTGATAAGCTTTTGTAACTTTAATTAAATTTGTAATGTAAATTTCTTCTAAAGAGACTTACAGTACCTAGATTCAGCAAATTTTAATTTTATAGTGTAATAGAACATTAAGTTTTGGGCATTCAACTTTTTTTTAGGAGCTAGAACGCAATATTTGAATTATGATAATATAAAGAAGCAATTTTCAGATAATCAATTACTTAATAAATTCTTTTGAAATAAGTATTCTAAACAGTAACTTGATTCTTTTTAATTTCGACGATAATAAAATTTTAATCTACGTATGTAAGCTTATTAATCAGTTAACTATCGTTTCCAAATAAAGTTCCGCCCAACGTTACAAGATCACCAAAAATTGAAATTTCAGCAATCCTTACTAAATAAATAATACCTTACAAAAATACAAAAGTCTGCGAGTAGTGCAGCCAATCCCTGAAGCCAGTATGCCACATACACACTAAGTGAATGTTGTAGCTGATTGTATGAGATTGATTTTATACACTTTAAGCTACAAATAAATGAAAGCGGAAGGATGGTCAACAAAAAGAACTGAGAAAAAATGAAGAATCTTCAATTTTCCCATGATTATAAGTGCAGGAAACAAGGTGTGCTTTGTTCTTGTAGGCAGAGGTCAGTGTCAGTTCTCATCGTCACTTCACAATAAGACCCTGGTCACCGCCAGCTACTACTGTCTCACACAGATCATCACACAAAACAATGAACGATCTAAGCTCTCTAATTATACTTGGTTCATAATTAACTCGATTATAGGTCATTTTAGTAAGTTTTCTTTAAAAAAATTCACAAATGAGAAGATACCAACTTTTGAAGTTTGAAAAAATTTCTTCAAATGAGCGCAAACTAGAATCCCTAGAACTGATATCCGCGGTCAGTTTCAATTTTTATATGTTTATATATATATATATATATATATATATATATATATATATATATATATATATATATATATATATATATATATATATATATATATATATATATCACACCGATAACTCAAAAAATAATAAGCCAATTTTGATAAAATTTGTACATTCCTTTTGTAAGTAACTTAAATAAATTTGTTAGCCAGGAAAATCGGTCCAAGTTTTCTCAAACAAATTTCTGTTTCCTTTCGGAAAAAAATTATATCCCCAGAGATAACAAAGTAAGGGCAACCAAATTTGGTACGCTTATTTTTATTATAAATGGTGACCCACGTACCAAAATTTAAGAATTTAAGTTAAAAGCCAAAAAGTTATAGGCATTTAAAAAGAAAAAAAATGGGGTTTTCCTCAAGGCGTTAAGGTCGCGATTTGAAACGTCAAGATTCGCAACATTTAGGCAAAGAACCTGACACAAATACAAATTATGTAAAGAAAATGTCGCAAGAAGCGTGTTCTGCAAACCCTTCAGTTTCAGCTTCAACCGTCATTGTCCTTGATTTCACTAAAATGTTTACAGAAAATTCATTTCAAATAGACCCCTTCTCTGATGCTTTGGCTGTAGGTTTAGTTTAGTTGATGCTTTGGTTGTAGGTTTAGTTAAGTTTATGGTTTAAGGGTCTATAATTTTAAGCTAATTTTCGTTGAAAAAATTCGTCAATGGGGCGACCGCGACTTTTGAATTCTTAAAAGATATCTTCAAATGAGCGCAAACGAACGCAAACGAGACCCCCTAGAATCCATATCCGAGTTTACTTTCAGTTTTGATCTGTTTTCATATATACAGGGTGACGCATTTCTACGGTAGGGCTCGATATAATTGTTATTATACAAGATACAAGAAAAAATTGTTTACGTTAAGTATAGGGTGTTAAGCTGAATCTTATCATACATACATACACATATATATATATATATATATATATATATATATATATATATATATATATATATATATATATATATATATATATATATATATATATATATATATAGTCCATAAGTCGTTGGTTATCCCTACAATTGTTTTTTTAAACCCTTATATTATTCGATTTCTACATTTTAATCGAGATATGATGCATTTTTGTAAAAAAAACGAGACGCAGTAAGTGCGTTTTGGTAGCGAATTTCCATTAAATCCATTTTTCAATAACCCAATTTACTATTAACCTAAGGTTTGTTGGCTGGGAAGTCTGTTTTCTCAGAAACATTTTAAGTTTATTTTCGGAAAATGTTTGTACATTTTCAAACAATTTGTCAAAGTAATTTTGATAAAATATGGTACATTGTTTCTACCATATAGGCTATAACCGGTAATTAGAATTATACTAGTTGCATTCTATATTAATTTTCTCAATTAATTTTTACATTATTATTTATATATTATTATATATTACTATTATATATTATTATTATATATTATTATATATTATTATTCTTCGCTTCCTTCAGTTTTTCTGGCCTTAATAGGTTTATAACATTTCATGTTCCTAAATTGAATGAGTTGTTGATTTACTTCTTCTTTACATATTTTCTAATAATTGCTCCACCTAGGACATTGTAAGATGCACGACAGTGTCGCCATCTCGGTGTGAAACCAGGTAGTATGTTCTCACGACAGCTCCAAATAACAGAAAAGTTACAAAATAGAGACTGTGTACAACCAACCAACAATTTTGTAAATTGTCAGCCCTGGCCCATTTCTTTCCTAATGTAGGAACAATGTATGTAAGGCTAGATGTATTCTCACCATCATTAGAACCGCAGACCGGTTTAGCTGTAATTACAGTACTGATGAGCTCTAATGAGAGCGAAACCGGTCTGCCGTTTTAATTATAATGAGAATAGATGTAGCCTTATATTTCCTCTACCTGGCGCTTTAGTTGATGGGCTTCTCATGATAGCAGCCTGAGAAGTCCGTTCGCGTCTTCCCCTACCGAGTCTTGAGTTCCGAACCTTATGACTCGTAACAAAACCTTGTTGTGCTTTGTCTACCATGGTTGCTGGTTTGGAAAATGTATGTGCAATACGGTGGTTTCCCGTTGCATTCCGCCACCTTTATGAGAGAGTCAGGAGGGAGAGGGGAAGAGAGAGATAAGTTTGGGGTAAAAAGAAAAGGAGGTAATGTGGATAGATGCCGAGGTTGAACACTGTGGTTGGAAATGGAAACAAAAAGCAGAATCACCCAAAACACAAAAATAATAAGAGAGAGTTATGCGCTATATACGTATTTCCACCACTAAGTTGTCTTCATCAGTAGCTGTCGCTTAGGTTTTTGGGGGTGATTCCGCTTTTTGTTTCAGGTAGTGTGGAAATTAGTATTAGGTATTAGGGTAGACTGGGGGAATACCGGCAATTAGGGTAATTCCGGCCATCGTGTTTCTCCCACCCTAATAAAAGTTTTGGAGGGGCTTACGTATCTGGTCACGCATCTCAGTAAACCTAACGGTTAGTATCGTTTAGGTAGTGCTAGTGCAAGCTATGAACTTTTTATAGACAATTTTCTGAAAAAGCATGTGCTAGTATAAGAAAGGTGTGTGTTCAAGGCTGCATATTTCAACAACGGCACGTTGTAAAAATTGTTTTTATGTATAAAAATGAACTACATGCTGTCTTTTTTCACTGAATTTACCCAAAACCCACGTAAATTTAGGTATTTGTAAGTATGTATTGGGTTTTAGATGATTGCTTTAGGGGTAATTCCGGCCACTAATTTGTGGGTAATATCGGCATGGCCGGCATTACCCCATATAATTTTGTTTCCCATTGTTTCAAATTTTCTTTTGTTTTCAGATGCCGCGGACCTATAAACGAAAAACTACCAGAGCTTCTTGGACTTCGGAGACGCTTCAGGCAGCTCTGACAGTAGTAGAAAAAAGACGTCCTGTTCGGGAAGTTTCAAGAAGTTTTGACATTCCAAGAGCGACTCTTCAAGATCGACGTGGAGACGGCAGAGTATCTAAGCCTCAATTGGGACGACGCCCAGTATTTACTAAAGAACAGGAGCGGGAATTGTCGGAGCAAATAATCACTCCTTCCAAATTGTTTTTTGGAATTATACCGGCACAGGTTCAGCAAAGCGCTTACACTTTTGCCAAATCCAAAAATTTGAAAATCGGTTTAAGGAGGAAAAATGATAAGCGGGTCGTTATTGTTTTGAGGGATTTTACGACGCAATCCACAAATGACACTCAGGAACCCGTAATCAACCAGCGAAAATCGTGTGACTGCTTTCAACAGAGAAGAAATTGGATTTTTTTTTTTTTTGCAAATCTTAACACTTTAATGAACAAATATAAATTTTCTCCAGCAAGAATAGTTAACGCTGATGAAACCGGCATTAGAGCAATACAGCATCCAAACGGAGTATACGCTAAAAAGGGTAAAAAAAGAGTGGGTTCTTTAACTAGTTGGAAGCAGAGAAAAACTACTACTGTTATGTCTTCATTTGGCGCGTCTGGAATTTACGTTTCTCCAATGTTCATTTATGCGAGAAAAAGAACGGCTGATCACTTGAAGAATAAAGAACCTCCAGGCGCTATTTATCGCTGCTCAGGTAACGGATGGATAACCGAAAATTTATTCATTGAATGGTTAAAAGGCTTTGTGGATTGTGTTAAAATGTCAAAGGAAGATCTAGTTCTGCTATTAATATATAACCACTCCAGTCACTGCTCGTTAAGTGTCTGCAGTTTTTGCAAACAAAGAGAAATTATTATTCCGACGATTACACCACATACACAGCACCGAGTTCAACCGCTTGATATTACTTTTTATGGTCCTGTGACGTCAGCATATAATTCAAAATGTAATAAGTTTATGAGAGATAACCCAGGAGAAAAAATTAGGCCCAATAGGGTCGCTGATTTGTTCAACAAAGCTTTCGGTAGAGTTACAACTAACGAAAAAGCCACTAAAGGTTTTGAGGTGACTGGAATATTTCCTGTCAAACCTGATGTTTTCAGCGCAGAAGATTTTGCCCCTACTGAAAACTTACAGCCTACAAACTTAAATATGCCGATTCCCAGAAATGAACACATAGCAGAGAACAGAAAAGATGAAAAGGAAAAAAATATAGGAGAACAAAGAATGAAGGTAGACCCAAACGAAAATGAAATAAGACAGAACCTATCATTTGGAGAAATAATACCAGTTCCTGGATGTTCTGGAATTAATAACCAAAACGGAAAAAAGGTGGAAAAAAGCAACACTCTCAAATATTTACGTCCACTCCCATGAAAGACATTCTATAGAAGAAAAAGAAACTGCAAAACAGAAAAAGCTGCAGAAGATAGAGCAGTCAAAAGTAACTAGATTAAAAAATTCTGGACGCAGCAAGTGCGTTATGGTAGTGAATTTTCATAAAAATGTTTTTAATAACAAATATGTGTTTTTTTTTAAGAAAGCGGGCATTAAATTTGGTTACCAGTATAACCTATATAGTAAAAACAATGTACCATGTTTCATCAAAATAACTTTATTGTGTGAAAATGTACAAAAATTTCCAAAAGTAAACTTAGTGTTCCCGAAAAAACACGTTTCTTGGTCAACCTTATAGGTTAATAGCAAATTGAGCTGTTCAAATATGAAACATTTGATCAAAATTCGCTACCATAACGCACTTGCTGCGTCCAGAATTTCTTTTCTTACCAACATGCATTATATTTCGATGGAAAATGCAAAAATGCAATAACATAAGGCGTGTTTGATTAAAAAAAAAATGGAAATTTGTATCACCAACGACTTATGGGCCATCCTGTGATTGTAGAAATATTATTTTAAGATGTAGCTCAAGACACCCTATAATTAATATATACACAATTTTTTCATATCTTATATAATAACGGATATATTGAGCTTTATTGATTTTTTACGAAAATTCGAAAAAAATTATATACCATTAAACGATAAACTCTATAGCTAAGGCTACTGCCAAGCATCAGAGAAAGGGTCTATTTGAAATGAATTTTCTGGAAATATTTTAGTAAAATGAAAGACAATGACGATTGAAACTAAGATTTTAGGATTTGTAAAACATCCTTCTTGAGACATTTTATTTCTATAGCCCGTATTAGATTCAAGTTCTTTGCCTAAATGTTGCCAATTTTGACATTTTAAATCGCCACTTTGACGTTTTGAGGATAACCCCAATTTATTTTTCTTTAAATGCCTATAACTTTTTTGTCTTTTAACCTACATAGCTAAATTTTGGTAGGTAACTTACCTATAAGGACGTAAACCTGCGTGCCAAATTTCGTTGCCCTTACTTTGTTAATTCCGGAGATATAAATTTTTTTCGAAAGAAAACACAAAATTTTCCGGGAAAACCTGGGCAGATTTTCCTGGCTAACGAACTCATCCAAGCCATTTGCAAAAGGAATTTTTCACCAAATTTAATCAAAATCGGCCGATTATTTTTTGAGTTATCGGTGTGATACATATATATATATATAAATATATATATATATATATATATATATATATATATATATATATATATATATATATATATATATATATATATATATATATATATATATATATATATATATATACATAAATATATATATATATATAAACATATAAAAATTGAAACTGACCCCGGATATGTTTTCTGGGGGGCCTAATTAGCGCTCATCTGAAGAAATTTTTTCAAAATTCAAAAGTCGGGATCTCCTCATTAGTGAATTTTTTTTAAGAAAATTCACTAAAAACAAGTTTTCGGTAACCTTAATGACACCAGCGTTTTGGAGAGAAAAAACCCACAAATACTGTACAGCAAAAAGAAAAGCTCAGAAAGAAAACAAAAGTTACTTACCATAAGTGTGATGAGGGAAAAAAGTCAGACTCCGAAGTTACTGAGGACATTTGCAATATTTGTGGAGAGTTCGGAAAAAACCGGGAACTCTGGCTAATATGAGTGCACTGTTCTTAATGGGCTCACAGTTAATGTACCAATTGAAAAAAAAAAAAGAAAGCCTTTCTGTGCGATTTCTGCCTATAAATCAAATTGTGGGTAATTGCGGCCCCCGGCTGATATAATCCCATGCTTGGGGGTAATACCGGCCTCTCATATATTTGCTTAAACATTTTGTATTATTTTTAAACTGTTTCCTTCGGTTCTAATAAACATGTATTTTGTTCTCTAGCGTCTTATCTTTCAGTTAAACCTACCAGTTTCTCTTAAATCATAAAATCTCCGAAATATTTCAAGAGTTTCTTTAAAGGGCCGGTATTCCCCCAATCTACCCTAAAACATGGAAGAAAATGGTTTGTTGGACAGTGGCAACAGGTGCTCCTGTAAGACGTCATTTATGACAGTTAGAGATATCTTGGACCTATTCTTTGCAAGCTCCCGAGCCCATGGTGGACTGATGTGACATAGTTGCTGAAAAGTACTAGAGAAATAAAATGGCATAAAAATCATTGATAGTTAATTATTATAATGAGTTAAGATATATCTTAAGATCATGAAAACGTGCAAGTGAACTGATGTCTTAATCCTGGCGACTCTTACAAGCCGAGTAAAACTTAGCATATTGTAATTAACAATCACGTAAGTAGATTTATTTGCTTAAAGCGGACACCCTGATATATTCACGATGTAGGTACACTAGGATATTCACATACATGTGTACTGCAGTTGAATATTACTATATTTTACAACACAATGTAATTATATATTTCGCATGTTGTTTATAGTCTCCCATAATGCTTAACTAACAGATTTAGCATAAACGTGTCATATAAATGAATGTCCCAAGGCGATACAATAAAACAGAAGTAGGAACTACTGTTACCGCTGATTATAACAAGTGATAATATTAATAAACAATGGTTTTGTTATGTTATTATCAACAATTAAGTGATAAATCCTGCTATTTCTATCATCTGCAAACTGACAAGCATATCCTGAAACTAAAAGTGTTGAAAAAAACAATTTTTGTAATTTAGGGGAATGAGTGAAGATTGCAAAATGTGATGAGGACTGATAAGTACAATTTGGAGAACCCAATTCATCACAATACAGCTTCTTGACCCGACGATTGTTTCGCTAACAAAGTTAGCGTCATCAAGGGGATGAGTAAACTAAGTGATTTTTGTGTGTCTAGGATACAGGGGGAGAAATGCTGCATGCAGACCTCTTTCACAACACCGAAGTGCGTGGGAGTTTAGAGGTACTGTGAGACTGCTACTCACTAAAACTCCCTCCCTAGAAGTACCGGACCTTAGTCCATACCTCCGTCGGAAAGATTTCACACAATGACGTTTGGGTTTGAATGTTTCCATTCTGTTTTTGCCGCGGGGCGTTAGCGGGTAAGTATAAGCTTTGGACGCTTATGCTTATGTGGAAGTTGCTCATCGTAGTCGGTGGCACTACGGAGAAGAGCATTTGGGTGAGAAGCGGCTTTTGCGAACTGAGTTGTGGATAGTTGAGTTATACACTCAACTATCGAAGGCATTTCCAGATCAGAGTGAATCTGACTGTTTCTGATAAACCATGGCGCTCCGGTAACCATTCTCAGAATTTTATTTTGGATGATTTGAAGGGTGTTGATGTGTGTTGCGGCCGCGGTGGCCGATGCAGGGGGTCTATAGGTCATAGCTGGCCGGATTATGACTTTGTACATGAGCAAATTATTGTTGATGGACAATTTGGAATTTCTATTTAGAATTGGGAACAGCTTCGAGATGAACATCGAGGCTTTTCGTCGGGCGTGTTGGACATACATGTTCGTGAGGTGTGTGTCTTCGTTTGAAAAACAGGACTGCTGAACATTTATCGGGGTTTATGGTTAGTCAAGATTTCATATACCAGCCCTGCAGCTCGACTACGGCGGTTTCAAGACGTTCAGTTATTATCCTCGGCTGAATGGAGTTGCTGAGGATGGTAGTGTCGTCTGCGTGCAGTGCGTATATCACGTTTAGGGGCGCTGTTGGAATGTCTGCGACAAATATATTGTACTGCAGAGGGGAGATATCAGAACCCTGCGGGAGACCAGCCGTGGCTGAGTACGTTATAGACCTGGCTCCCAGATGTTTGACCTGGAACTTCCTCTGTTGCAGGTATGACCTGATTAGCAGAATCAGAGGGAGAGGATAATTAAATGCTAGAAGTTTATTCAGGAGGCCCGCATGCCAAACCTTATCAAAGGTTTGAGCAATGTCAAGGAATATTGCACCAGTTGACTTGTTTTTATTAAATCCTTCGGTGATGTTTTCCATCACAAGAAGGACTTGTTCTGGGGTGGACTGCTGGTGTTTGAAACCGAATTGCTCGTCAGGGAGGATATGATTTTCATCAGGTGAATGAAGCTAGCCTTTTCTGAATCAGTTTTTCGGCGATTTTGCCGATGACTGGTAGTAGGCTAATGGACCTGTAGTTCTGAGGGAACAGTGGATCTTTGCTGGGTTTCGGGATGTTGATAATATCGGCAAGTTTCCACATGGAGGGAAAATGTTGAAATAGCAGCATGGCATTCATAATCGTAACTAGGAATACCACGGCTTTGCGGGGGAGGTTTTTCAGGGATTCGTTGGAGATTCCATCGTATCCCGGAGCTTTCCTATTTTTTTAATGATTTGATTATTTGGGACACTTCTTAGAAAGTTGCGGGCTCGATAGTTGTGTCTGGGGTGGCGCACTCCTGACATGTCAGTGCGTTCTTGCTACGTGTGTCAGATCAACGTTGTTATAATTCGGGCTGAATTGCAACTCCAGATGATCTGCGAATGCAGTAGCTTTCTCCGCATCCGTGTATACGACACCGTTACGGCCGTGACGTGGGGATATAGGAAGCTTTTGGGAGCGAAGGGCTTTTTCCATTTGCCAGATGGAATTGTTTTGGGCGGACAGGGTTTGCAGGGGTTTCTCCCAACGGTTGTTGCGGAGTTGTTGTAGGACGGATCGTACTTGTTTGGTGAGTCTGCGTCTCGTTTGTCGGTGGGGTTTCCGGTGCGTTGAGCTAGTCTACGCACGCGGTTCTTTTCGAGTATTATTTCTCTTATTCTGGATGGAAATGGCGGCAGATTGCTTTGAACGGGGTACGTCCTTGATGCATGTTCGATAGAACATTGAATTCCGGACTGTAGGTTTTCCACTGCACCCTCGAGTTCGGGGATACTGCGGATAACCGGAATATGGCCAAAGGTGTTTTTAAGATAATCTGGGAAAACTGGCCACAGTACCTTTTTCCTTGAGAGGTCGGGTTCGTCATTGACATTTCCGAGCTGCAATATGACTGGGTTATGGTCCGACGAGAGGTCATTTAGGGTTGATATTTCATGAAGAAGAGTAGTGTTCGACATTATTACTATGTCTAGCACGTCGGGGCGACCCGCGCTGCCGAATTGTGTAGATCTTTGAGGAGCGTCAACCATGCAGTTTGCATTTGTAACGGTCTCTACCTAAATTTCAGTATACAAGGTAATGTTTATTTTTAAGCAGTTTAGAATTTTCCCTCCTCTGATGACGCTAATCTTGTGAGTGAAACGCTCGTCAGGTTTTTTAAAAGATGTGTTGTGGTGATTTGGGTTCTCTAAGTGTACTTACCAGTGCTCGTCACAGATTCCGATCTTCACTTACTACTTTCAAATTGATTGATATCCCTAACTGAAGGCATATAGAATTCAATAACAACAGTGTTATCTGTTATACAATTTGGTGATAATGGTAATGATTGATCCTACTGGCTCATCTGATAAGGTGACCTAAAACAGTAAGTAAAATAATCGTATTATCTGTTAGATGGACAAAAGTAACTATTAAGTCAAAGTAGTGATTTAGTTCATCATGTCGTAGTGTCGATAAGAAGAAGACCGGAGTCGTATTTCGCAATCACCCGGAGCATCTCAACGTTTCACGACTCACGATGGAGTAGAATAACAACTGAAGCTAGTTGTGTGTTCGGTGAACGATCAACGATCATTTCTATCCTGAAATGATAACAATCAGGTTCTTAAATCTCGGACTGTCGCACTTCTGAGCTTTCATTACTTACTTGCTGATCACAGCAGTCCTATAAGATTTGGAATCCGGTTGTATTATCATTGAAAATATAAAATTAATTACATTTTAGTGAATTTTCTTTAAAAAAATTCACTAATGAGGAGATTCCGACTTTTGATTTTGAAAAAATTTCTTCAAATAAGCTCTAATTAGCCCCCCCGGAACACATATCCGGGGTCAGTTTCAATTTTTATATGTTTATATATATATATATATATATATATATATATATATATATATATATATATATATATATATATATATATATATATATATATATATATATATATATATATATATATATATATATATATATATATATATATATATATATATATCACACCGATAACCCAAAAAATAATGGGCCGATTTTGATTAAATTTGGTAAATGCCTTCCTTTTGCAAATGGCTTGGATCAGTTCGTTAGTCAGGAAAATCGGCCCAGGTTTTCCCGGAAAATTTTGTGTTTTCTTTCAAAAAAAATGTATATCTCCGGAATTTACAAAGTAAGGGCAACCAAATTTGGTACACTTGTTTAAATTGTTATAGGTGAGCTACCTGTCAAAATTTAGCTCTGTAGGTCAAAGGACAAAAAAGTTATGGGCATTTAAAGAAAAATTAATTGGGGTTTTCCTCAAAACGTCAAAGTGACAATTTAAAACGTCAAAATTCGCAACATTTAGGCAAAGAACTTGAATCTAATACGGGCTATGGAAAGAAAATGTCTCAAGAAGAATGTTTTACAAACCCTGAAGTCTTAGTTTCAACCGTCATTGTCCTTCATTTTACTAAAATATTTCCAGAAAATTCAATTCAAAGAGACCCTTTCTCTGATGCAAGCTATAGAGTTTATCGTTTAATGGTATATAATTTTTGTCGAAGTTTCGTAAAAAATCAAATGTCTTGAGCTACATCTTAAAAATATTTCTATAATCACAGGGTGGCCCATAAGTCGTTGGTGATACAAATAATCTTTTTTTAGTCGAAAACGCCTGATGTTTTTGCATTTTCCATCGAAACATAATGGATGTTTGTAAGTTAAGAAATTCTGGACGCAGCAAGTGGGTTATGGTAGAGAATTTTGATCAAATGCTTCATATTTGAATAGCTCAATTTGCTATTAACCTATAAGGTTGACCAAGAAACGAGTTTTTTCGGCAACACTTTAAGTTTACTTTCAGACCTTTTTGTACATTTTCAAACAATAAAGTTATTTTGATGAAACATGACACATTGTTTTTACTATATAGGTTATACTGGTAACCAAATTTGATGCCTGCTTTATTAAAAAAACACACATATTATACATATTATACATATTAAAAACATTTTTATGAAAATTCACTACCATAACGCACTTGCTGCGACCCGAGTTTTTATAACTTATTTTTCTTATGTGAAAATTATGGCTACTGCTGGAGCATATTTGACTGTTGCTGTCCGTCTTAGTCCCACGAAACTTAACAGAGGCACTGAAATATAAGCTGTGCCTGAGACTAAAATACCCAGTCGAAGAAAACTGGTCCTCTCAGCCATCCAGTTGGCTAATTAACCAAGTTTTCCAAGCATTTAAGAAATATTGGTGGCAGTTTTTGTTATCATCAGAACCATGGTGGCTTGGAAAGCTGAAAAAAATAATATTAGTTTTTTTGTAAAAGTTGTTCCAGTTAAGTTTAAAAGCTTCTTGTAAAAACAAATGTTGTAGCCACAAGTGTTAACCAGTTTTTAGCGAATTTTATCTCTTATAAATACGTTTAATAAAGTGTAAAATCTGAGGGAATAGAATATTTATTTTTACGACTTTCTGTGTGTAATTTCTAGTTACCGTGTTAAAAATACGCTTAAAATATAATAGCCATAATTTTAGAAAGAAAATTAAGATTCTTCAAGGAGTGGTTCAAGGCTGTCTTATCTTCTTCTTCTTCTTATTCGAGTGCCTTCTCCTATCGAAGATCGGCAACAATTTAGGCGAATTTTTCTCTGTCTTGAGCCCTTTTCAGCAAAGTGTTTGAACCCAAGCCTGTCCAATCTCGTTTGGTCTTAAGCCAGGAGCACTGCCTGCGTCCCGGTCCACGTCTACCTTCGATCTTACCCTCTATCATGAGTTGTAGAAATTCATATATATTGTGTCTGATTACATTTATAAGCAAAAATGATGATGGCTCCTCCTTGTATAAAATATTCCGGAGGCAAAATACCCCTCCATTCGGATCTCCGGGAGAGGGGTGTACAGGGGGCGCCAACATCAAGATTTAACATATCCTTTTCGAATATATGTGGCCTAAATTCTAACCTGAACTCCGTCCACCATTTCCTCCAGGCTAACAGGCCCCAACTCCTCTTCCTCACCGAAACCCAAATCAGTGCCAAAACAGCCACTAATCACCTTAATTTCCCGGGGTATGAGCTCCTTACTGCCTTTAGATTGCATGGAGGCGTGTGCGCATACGTCCGTAGCAATCTACCCTGCATCAGACTTCCCAATTTAGAAGCTGGAAGAAAAGACATACTATGGATAAAACTCTCTCTCAGGGCTGCAACTAAATTCATCTGTTGCATTTACCGGTCACCTTCTGACAACAACTTTGTCCAGCTCTTTGACTACCTTTCTGAAAAAACCGATTATCTGATTTCTGAATATCCTTCCTCCGAGGTCACTATTCTTGGCGACTTCAATGTCCATAATAAGGAATGGCTAGGATCTTCAAAAACCGATCCACAAGGGAGAGCAGCGGAGGCCTTTGCAGTCAGCAATTCTTTGGCCAATATGGTTCAGCAACCTACTTACTTTCCTCGTATCCCAACACACAGCTCAAATCCCTTGGATCTCCTTCTTACTACAAATCCTGAATGCTATAAGATATCAGTCACCGCCCCCCTTGGTCGCTCAGACCACGGCATGGTCACTGCTTCCTGTGCAATGCAACCCGAGGTCACACAGTCATCACACCCACGTATCGTTTGGCACTACAACTCCGCAAACTGGGACGAAATGCGGGATTACTTCTCCTCATTTCCATGGGCGTCTGTCTGCTTCTCTCATCCTGACCCCTCTGATATCTCAGAAAACGTCACCGAAATTATCCAAGCTGGCATGGAATTATTTATTCCACGTACACAGAAAACCTCTTCAGCCACTCAAAAGCCCTGGTTCTCTAAATCCTGTGACAAGGCAAGACTTGAAAAGGTCAAAGCTCACAAAACGCTTCTACACAATCCCAGTCAAGAAAATCGTCAAGCATTCAACGACGCAAGAAACCGCTATGTCCGCATTCTTTCTGAGGCAAAAAACTCGTTTAATAACCACATCAAAAACAAAGTCCTCTCAAGCTCCAACGGCGGCAAAACCTTCTGGACTCTTGCTAAGTCTATTGGGAATAATTTCTGCAAGAGCACGTTCCCACCTCTCGTCTCCGGTGATGAAATTGTTTCTACCGCCCTGGGCAAGGCTGAACTTTTTGCTTCGTTGTTCGCCGGAAATTCTACTCTCAACCCACCTCCAAATGTTCAACCACCAACAGTCCCCAACGTCGCGCATAAAATGACTGATATCATTTTCAAAACTAAAAAGGTACGAAAGATGCTCTCTTCTCTTAATACCAGGAAAGCCTCTGGCCTTGACGAGATCCCAGCAATTGTTCTCAAAAAATGCGCACCAGAACTTGCTCCTGTCCTGACTCGTCTGTTTCAGATATCTTACAATAAAGGCATATTCCCTAGTAACTGGAAAACTGCTCGAGTACAACCCATCCCCAAGAAAGGATCCAAAGCGCTTCCTAGCAACTACAGGCCTATTTCTCTCCTTTCAGTCATCTGTAAAGTGATGGAAAAGTATATAAACACCGAACTACTAAAATTCCTTGAAAAACACAGTCTAATCCACGACAGGCAGTATGGATTCCGTCAGCGCAGATCGACTGCCGACCTCCTTTCCTTTGTCACCCATTCTTGGAACAAGTCTATGGAACAACACGGTGAATCCCAGATTGTTGCTCTAGACATATCCAAAGCATTCGACCAGGTCTGGCACGCAGCGCTGCTTAATAAACTTCCGGCCTATGGCCTACCACCAAAACTTTGTACCTGGACAGCAAATTTCCTCTCCAACAGGAGCATATCTGTTGTTGTGGATGGCCATTCCTCTAAACTGTATCCAATTAATGCAGGAGTTCCTCAAGGTTCAGCTTTAGCCCCTACTTTGTTTCTTCTCCACATCAATGACCTCCTCTCTAGCACATCCAACCCAGTTCACAGTTACGCGGACGACAGCACCCTCCACTCAAACATACAATATTCTAAGCCTGTCTCTTTAGCCCAATTAGATGAGGATCGCAGACTCATGGAGGGTTCTGTCTCCGTAGACCTCCAAAAAATATTAGACTGGGTAAGTAGAAATCTTGTACAATTCAACCCCACCAAAACTAAGTCTTGCTTTCTTTCTCACAAGAGATACAGCAGCCCTAGACCCATCACAATGAACAACCAAGTTATTCAAAGTAATGAGTCCTTTTCTCTTGTTGGCATTTCTGTGGATCGAAATCTTAATTGGCACCAACATGTTACATCAATTGCAGAAGCGGCTGCTAAGAAATTGGGTTTCCTCTTCCGGGCTCGCAAATACTTTTCACCAACTAATCTCTATACCTTATACACTTCACAAATAAGGCCAAACCTCGAATACTGCTCCCACATCTGGGGTGCAGCAGCCGCTTCTACACTCGCTATCCTGGACTCCATTCAAAAGAGAGCTATACGTCTCATCGGTGACCCTACCCTAACCCAAAGGCTTCCATCCCTTGCCCACCGACGTGCCGTTGGTGACCTCTCTCTCTTTTATAGATATCTGCACGGGCACTGCTCAGAGGAGCTTTCCTCCATAATTCCCCCACCTGCTGCCCCCAGCAGATCTACCAGGGGAACAGAGCGAATGCACCCTTTTACTGTCCAGGTCACCAGACATAGAACATCTTGTTATGCCCGCTCTTTTGTCCCGAGGACTTCCAAGTTGTGGAATTCCTTGCCGGCACATGTTTTTCCTTCTCCTCCGAACCTCCAAACCTTCAAGTCCAGAATTAACAAGTTGCCTCTTTCCTCCTTGTCAACACCCACGGTACGATAGTATTTAGGCTGTAAGCCCTCGTGGTGTGTTGTTGACATAAAAAAAAAAAAAAAAAAAAAAAAACATGACCGAGATATGCAGTTTTTCGCTTTTTTATGATTTCGATTAATTCACGTTCTCCGCCCATACGGTGCAAAACCTCCAAATTTGTGGTGTGAGCAGTCCAAGGAACTCGCAACATTCGTCGATACACCCACATTTCGAATGCCTCGAGTCTGTTTAGACCGCCAGCCTTTAGCGTCCACGCCTCAACCCCACACAGAAGCGTGGAATATATGTAGGACTTCACAAAGTTGTATCTAATTTGTATATCAAGTGACAGGCTTCGCATTTTTAAGAAATTTGCCCTAGCCATTTCAATCCTAGTTTTGATTTCCAAATCAGGACTCAGATTTTCGCTGATCCAACTGCCCAAGTATTTAAACTTAGAGACCTTGGTTATCTGTGTCCCGCATACGTTTATATGTATTGGTTGATTTGAATTCCGGTTTACCGCCAATATCTTTGTTTTTGAGGTGTTGATTTTTAAGCCCATGGTGTGCCTTATGTAACCACTATAGTTTAACCTGTGCAGTTAAAGTATCTGGCAAACAGCACACTGAGAACAGATGAAAAATTGATGGCCACTAGAGCCAAATTTGGAATGATTTATTTTTTAATACTATGAAAACGTAATATGTACCAATCATCAAGGTAATGTATTAAAAAACTTTTCGGGTTATCAAGAAAAATCGAAATCCATATTCTCACTTTAACAGTCTGTATCTCTTTTTGTTAGTACATTTTCTTAAAAAAAAATTCACTAATGAGAAGATCGCGACTTTTGAATTTTGATAAAATTTCTTCAAATGAGCGCGAACTAGGCCCCCTAGAACCCATATCCGGGGTCAGTTTCGATTTATATATATATATATATATATATATATATATATATATATATATATATATATATATATATATATATATATATATATATATATATATATATATATATATATATATATATATATATATATATATATATATATATATATATATATATATATATATATATATATATATATATATATATATATATATATAGTTTATATATTGTTTATTGGCAAAAATTATACATTATGTTAATACAATAGGTCTTATGCGACTTGCTGTATTATAACACAATTTAGAAGGTTGAATCCTAAATAGTTTGACAGTCTTACACCAAATTCGGCAAACTTCAAATTTTGACGTACCAAAACAAAAATTTTTTGCTCTTCTATTTTGCAACTTCTAACACATCAACCATCGTCGGCCTATTTACCATAAATCTTTTCTATTCCATAATGTCTTTCTAACTGCTATTCTTTCCAAACATCCCATATTTTCACCAAGATGTTTAAATTTGTATATATGTATCACAGCGGTAATTCAATAAATAATGGGCAGATTTTGATAAAACTTGGTAAGAACCTTTGGATTAAAAAAGATAAAAACTGAACCATATACTAAAATTTAGGTCTGTAAGTTAAAAGAGAAAAAAGTTATAGGCAATTAAAGAAAAAAAATTGAGGTTTTCCTCAAAACGTCACATTCGCGATTTGAAACGTAAACATCGGCAAAATTGAGGGAAATAACCTGACACAAATACGCGTTATTAAAGAAAATGTCGCAAAAGGAATGTTCACAAACCCTTAAGTTTCCGCTTCAAGCATCCTTGTCCTCAATTTTACTAAAATATCCAGAAAACTCCTTTCAAGTAGACCCATTCTCTGATGCTTTGGCAGTAGTTTTAGTTAAGTTTGTGATTTACGGGTCTATAATTTTTAGCAAATTTCAGTAGAAAAAAATTCGTTAATTAGGAGACCGCGACTTTTGATTTTTGAAAACATTTCTTCACATAAGTGCAAACGAGGCCCCTTAGAATTTATATAGGGGTTTAGTTTCAGTTTATATCTGTTTACATATATACAGGGTGACGCATTTCTACGGTAATGGTCACTATAATTTTTATTATACAAGATACGAGAAAAGATTATAGAGTGCCTTGATCCTCATCGTATAAAATTATTTTGACAATCACAGGTGGCCCATAAGTCGGTGATACCTACATTTTTTATTTGAACATTATTGCATTTTTGCACCTTTCGCCGAAATATGATGCATGTTTGTAAGAAACAAAATAGAGACGCAGTAAGTGCGTTTTGGTAGCGTATTTCCCTTATATGCATCAAATTTCAATAACTCAATTTGCTATTAACCTAAGGTTCGTTGACTAGGAAACCAGTTTTCTCGGAAACATTTAAAGTTTATTTTCGGACCAGTTTTTGTACTTTTTCAACAATAAAGTTATTTTGATAAAACATGACACATTGTTACTACTATAATATAGGTTATACCGGTAACCAAATTGATGCCTGCTCGCCCTAAAGAGACATATTTGCTATTAAAAACATTTTAATGAAAATTCACATTCATAACGCACTTGCTGCGTCCAGACTTTTTTAACCTTTTGGACTCAGGTGAGTTTAGGTGAATACTAAAATTTAGATGCCAAGAATCCATTGCCGATTTGTGTCACATTACTTATGGACCATTCTGTATGTGTGTGTTTTATTTATTTAACGTCGGCCTATTTCCGCGACAATGGCCAATCACCGACTCCAGGGAGCAGTTTCACCTCATCCTGAAAATTTTGCCGAACCCCTGCCTTTCTGTAAGGAGGGTAGTGATCTGTAACGTGCCCCACATCGCTTGCACACGGGACCTACGGCTTTACGCCCCCTCCGAAGGGCGGAACGTGCAGACATTCAACTTGCTCAAATGCAATGCCGGAACCTCGGTTGATGTTAATTTTACAGTTTCTACTGAAAAAGTGAAAGGAGTACCCTGGGATCGAACCCAGTACCCTTCGGTTCAAAGGCACACGTTCTTACCCCTGAACCACCGAGGTTATCATTCTGTATGTAAGAGGGTGTTTATGACTTAATACAAATTAGTGCTTTATTTAAAGAAAGAATTTCCCATGTGTGATGGCAAAATGCCATTTAAAAAATACACGAATATAAGTATGATAATGTAATATGTAATTAGTCTAAATACAAATTTAAATTAGTGTAAAGTAATACGACAACATTGGAATTTATAAATAATTGCTTGGTGATTCCACATGTCATCAGCAGTCAAAGGGAAAGATCGGAAGTGTTTGATTAAGTGAAGATTATTATAGTGACCTTGCGTGCAAAGGTAGAGAAAAGCGCTAGCGGGTACAGTGTTGCCATTATATTTTAGATACAAATAACTTGCTAATATGAAAGTATCTGCGATTGATCTTGTACGCTTCTGTTTTTGCATGGTATTGTTTTCTTTTTTGGTTGACGTAACAGTTCTCTTAAAAAAAAGTACTGCCATAAAACCTTTTTAATTCGATTTTCCTTCCGCATTTCTGGGGTGTCTTTAAGGTCTGTGTAAGTTGAAAGTATTAACTTTACTAATATGCCATATAATAAAAGTGTACATGAAAATTCGCTACTATAACGCACTTGCTGCTTCCCAATTTTTTTGTTTATCATATTAATTCCCTTAAAAAATAATTGTCTGTATGATTTTACTGTTAACGATCCATGACAAACAGTGAGAGACCTGTCATTTATCCGCGACTTGTGTTATCAGATAATTACATGAATTGTTTATTTTTTTATCTCAACAACACATGACGAGGGCTCACAGCCTAAATACTATCGTACCGTGGGTGCCGACAAGGAGGAAAGAGGCAACTTGTTAATTCTGGACTTTAAGGTTTGGAGGTTCGGAGGAGAAGGAAAAACATGTGCCGGCAAGGAATTCTACAACTTGGAAGTCCTCGGGACAAAAGAGCGGGCATAATAAGATGTTCCATGTCTGGTGACCTGGACAGTAAAAGGGTGCATTCGCTCTGTTTCCCTGGTAGATCTGTTGGGGCAGCAGGTGGAGGAACTATGGAAGAAAACTCCCCTGACCAGTGCCCGTACAGATATCTGTAAAAGAGAGAGAGGTCACCAACGGTCGGTGGGCAAGGGAAGGCAATCTTTGGGTCGGGGTAGGGTCACTGATGAGACGTATAGCTCTCTTCTGAATGGAGTCCAGGATAGCGAGTGTAGAAGCGGCAGCGGCACCCCAGATGTAGGAGCAGTATTTGAGGTTTGGCCTTATTTGTGAAGTATATAAGGTATAGAGATTACCTTGTGAAAAGTATTTGCAAGCTCGGAAGAGGAAACCTAATTTCTTGGCAGTCGCTTCTGCAATTGATGTGACATGTTGCCAGAAATGCCAACAAGTGAAAAGGACTCATTACTTTGAATAACTTGGTTGTACATTGTGATGGGTCTAGAGCTAGTGTATCTCTCATGAGATAGAAGGCAATACTGAGATTTGGTGGAGTTGAATTGTACAAGACTTCTACTTCCCCAGTCCAATATTTTTTGGAGATGCAGAGAGACAGAACTCTCCATGGGTCTGCGATCCTCATCTAATTGGGCTAAAGAGACAGACTTAGAATATTGTATATTTGAGTGGCGGGTGCTGTCGTCAGCGTAACTGTGAATTGGGTTGGATGTGCTAGAGATAAGGTCATTGATGTGGAGAAAGAACAAAGTAGGGGCTAAAGCTTAACCTTGATGGACTCCTGCATAAATTGGATACAGTTTAAAAGAATGGTTGGAGAGGAAATTTGCTGTCCAGGTACAGAGTTTTGGTGGTAGGCCATAGGCCGGAAGTTTATTAAGCAGCCCTGCGTGCCAGACTTGGTCGAATCCTTTGGATATGTCTCGAGCGACAGTCTGGGATTCAGCGTGTAGTTCCATAGACTTGTTCCAAGAATGGGTGACAAAGAAAAGGAGGTCGGCAGTTGATCTGCGCTGACGGAATCCATACTGCCTGTCGTGGATTAGACTGTGTTTTTTAAGAAATTTTAGTAACTCGGTGTTTATATACTTTTCCATTACTTTAGAGACCACTGGAAGGAGACTGTAGTTGCTAGGAAGGGCTTTGGATCCTTTCTTGGGGATGGGTTGTACTCGAGCAGCTTTCCAGTTACTAGGGAATATGCCTCTATTGTAAGATGTCTGAAAAAGACGGGTCAGGACAGGAGAAAGTTCTGTTGCGCATTTTTTGAGAATGCGCATTTTTTGAGAATCATGATATCCAATTATAAATGTAAATATTTCCAAAACTAGAGACTTTAAGTAGAGAGAGTGTAATACAAAAGTGGAAGCAACCTGCGCTTTACTTATAAGGCAGCATTAAATACAGGCTGTTCTATTTGAAAAAATATATTTACCGCAGTTTGAATGTTTTCAAATTACGTCACTATTTTAGAGTGTCGGGTATATGGCATTTTGATTTTTTAGATTAATAATGTAAACAAGAACCTTGCTGAGAGATTTCCTTTCATCGAACCCAGCTATCTGTTGGTAAAGATGTTTTATTAAAACTTTTGATATGCGCCAAAAACCTGAGAACTTTCAAAATAATTGAAACAACTTGGTGCAAAAATGCAGTACTATGGGATTTTTTCATTAAAAAATATATGCATTTGTATCACCACCGACTTATGGATAACCCTGCCATTGTCAAAATAATTTTTTATAAGATGCAGCTTAAGAGACCCTATACCAATGTATGTAACTTTTTCTCGTATCTTGTATAATAACAGATATATTGAGCTTTACCGTAACAATGCACGACACTGTATATAACTTAGTAGCTACGCAACTACCTATATCTAACGTAGTATTCGCTTATGTGGCAACACAGCCTCCATAGACAGTAGATTGAAAGAGGATGTCCGGAGGTGGTGAGATCCTGGTCGGGTCGAGTCGCAGAGAACACCAGGGGTCAGTGGTCATTCCCGTGGCCAGGATCGCGTGGGAGCTCTCTCACACAGCTCCTATTGTTAGGCGCGTCTTCATTTACGGACTGCTGTTATTATTATTATCATTGTCTGCATAAATATCATGGCTATTAAGAATAGGTATTCTATGTCGGTGTGTGTGTGTGTGTGTGAGGGTCCACATCGGCGGTCATGTGAATTCTTCTCCGGAAACAACGCCGACTAATTTTAATTAATTCTATGTGTAGTTGTTTAAAGCAATTAAGAGCAACCAATTGCTCTGTGATACATTAACGATGTGAAATTATGGCGAATAAAATGCTTGAAAGTAATTCTCCGATGCTTAATTTACTAATGAATTTATTTTATTATTTACAGTTATTATTAGGATCTTACCATATTTTTATTCGGAGATTTCGCAACAACTAAAAAAAGTTTGGACGCAGCAAGTGCGTTATGGAAGTTAATTTTCATAAAAATGTTTTTAATAGCAAATATGTCTTTTTAATGCAAGCAGGTATCAATTTGGTCACCGGTATAACCTATATATACTAGAAACAATGTACCATATTTTATCAAAATAACTTACTGTTTGAAAATATACAAAAATTTTCCGAAAATAAACTTAAAATGTTTCCGAGAAAACTCGTTTCCTAGCCGACGAACCTTAGGTTAATAGCAAATTGAGTTACTTAATTTTGAAGCATTTAATGAAAATTCGCTACCAAAACGCACTTACTGCGCCTCGATTTGTTTTTACAAACATGCATCATATTTCCCTGAAATATGCAAACATGCAATAAGGAATGTTCAAATAAACATTGTAGGTATCACCAACAATTTATGGGCCAGCCTGTGATTGTAAAAATAATTTTATAAGATGCAGCTCAAGGCACCCTATAAGTAACGTATACAATTTTTTCTCGTATCTTGCGCAATAACAATTATATTGAGCTTGACTATAGAAATACGTCACACTGTATATATGTAAACAGAAAGTAAACCCGGATATAGATTCTAGGGGTCCTAGTTTGCGCTCATTTGAGGAAATCTTTTGAGAATTTAAAAGCCGCGGTCTCCTTATTAACGAATTTTTTCTACGAAAATTATCTAAAAATTATAGACCGTTAAACCATAAACTTAACTAAAACTACGGCCAAAGCATCAGAGAAAGGGTCTAGTTGAAATGAATTTTCTGGAAATATTTAATATTTCATTAAAACTAAGGGCAATGATGGTTGAAGCTGAAACTTAAGGATTTGCAGAACACTCCTTACATAATCCGTATTTCTTTCAGGTTCTTTGCCTAAAAGATGTCAATTTTGACGTTTCAAATAGCGACTTTTTACGTTTTGAGGAAAACCCCAATTTTTAATGGGTAGATCTGTGTTATATATATATATATATATATATATATATATATATATATATATATATATATATATATATATATATATATATATATATATATATATATATATATATATATATATATATATCACCACCCGATATATCAACAAATAATAGGCCGATTTTGATAAAATTTGGTATGTACCTTCCTTTTACAAGTGGCTTGGATAAGTTCGTTAGCTAGAAAAATAGGACCAGTTTTTCCGGGAAAATTTTGGATTTTCTTTCGGAAAATCTTTGTACCTCCGAAAATAATAGAGCTTTGACAACCGGATTTGACATATACGTTTGTATTATCAAACTTACCCGACAAACGAAAATTCAGATCTCTAAGTTAAAACAAGAAAAAGTTATAGGCATTTAAAAAAAATGGGTGCCACTGGTGATCAGATGAAAGCACAAGAACAAAATATTTTGTGTGATTAACAAAACCAATTGAATATTACATACAACGGTTAAGTTTTCTTGGCGCAAAGGTGTCAAGAAGTAGCAGAAAAAATATTTTGAAAATTTTATAATTCTCCTCCTTGAAACATCAAACTCACTATTTGAAACGTCAAAATTTGCAATTTTCAGACAACCAGCTTGAAGCAAATACTGATTATGTCGAAAAAATATTTTAATAAGTGTGTTTCACAAAGCCTTAACTTTGAGCCTCAACCATCACTGTCCCTCATTTTACTAAAATATTTTCGGAAAATCCATTTCAACAGACCCTCTTTCTGATGCTTCGGCAATAGTTTCCGCTATAGAATTTATGGTTTAATAGTCTATATTTTAGCAATTTTTCGTAGAAAAAATTCGGTATCAAGAAGACCGCGACTTGAATTTTAAAAAGATTTCTTCAAATGAGCGCGAACTAGAACCCCTAAAACCCATATCAGTTTCAGTTTTTGCTTGTTTACACATATACAGGGTGACGCATTTCTACGGTAAAGCTCAATATATCCGTTATTATACAAGATATGAGGGAAAAGTATATAGGTTAATTGCAGGGTGTCTCGAGCTGTATCTTGTCAACCTATTTTGACATTTACAGGCCCATAAGTCGTTGGTGATACACGCTTTATTTTTTTTTAATAGAACACCCCTCAGTTGTTGTATTTTTGTGTTTTCCATCAAATTATAATGCATGTTTGAAAGGAAAAAAATTGATATCGTTCATCGTTATATCAATTGTTTTGCAACTTTTCACGTTTTTGGCACATTGTTCAAACGCATATCACAAATTGTTATATAGCGTTTGTATCAATAGATAGAGAAGCCCCACGGAAATTACGGATTCAGAGAGCCTTTTCTTTGTATTACTCGTCGAAAAAATCGAGCTGCCGTATACGGGCACGCTCAAATAGTGGCTGAATTTGGAAAGTTTTCGCTGAAATGTTTTTAGTGTTTCCGTAGAATTAATTTTTTGAAAGATTTTTGTGATATGTTGGTAATGAATAATCAATGTTTAGTAAGTTATCGTAAAAAAAGTGTAGTAAACCCAACGCATTATTTTCTATTCTTTAGATTCCAATAATATTGATTATTTCACCAAAATATCCAACAATCTTTTAACTATACAGTGCATTTAAATTTCAGGATGCATAAATTTTATATACATGACTCGTTTTTCTCCACAAAAGGTTTCTATTTTTAAGCTATATTTGCTATTTATAGTAATATATATATATATATATATATATATATATATATATATATATATATATATATATATTTACAAGTTACTCCTTATATTACTCATATAATAAACACATGCATTGCAACTGGTGTCTTTCCATCACAGTGGAAGCAGGCATATATCATTCCTTTTCCTAAGATTCCAAACCCGGAGACTCCCAGGGATCTACGTCCCATTATTATATTACCTATTCTTTCAAAGATTTTCGAACATGTAATCTATCAACAACTAAATATGCACTTAGATCGGTATCCCATTTTGCCGTCGCATCAGTCTGGCTTCAGACAATTGCACAGTTGTACGTCGGCCTTGGTAAAGGTTTCAGATGATATATTGGGGTCTTCAGACAGTAACAGAGTAACGGCTCTAGAACTGCTGGATTTTACTAAGGCATTCGATACTATTAACCATAATTTACTTGTTTCTATTTTACATTTCATTGGTCTGAAAACGACTGCACTGGACCTCATTTCTAATTACCTGGAGGGTTGAACCCAGTCTGTAAAAATAGACGGAAATTACTCGCAGACACGTTTAATTAGTGTCGGTGTTCCACAAGGGTCAATTATTGGTCCCCTATTACTATACGAGCAACACGTTTCGCAAGATTCAACATTGTCAGTTTCATATGTATGCCGATGACACCCAGCTATATTTGTCGTTCGAAAGGGCAAAAGTTCGTGAGGCGGAGACCAAGATCAATTGTAATCTGGCAAACTTGACGCAGTTTTCGAGGGAACATTCTTTGTTTCTGAATCCATCCAAATCTAAAGTGCTATTATTTGGAAATAAATCATCTGTAGCTGAAATAGCTGAGAATTTTGTTGTGGAAATAAATAACGTCGTAATACCTATCGTTGAGAGTGCTAGTAACTTGGGAGTTACTTTTGAAAATAACTTTAGGTTTACTAGTCAGATTTCAAAATACTTAAGAAGATCATATGCTGCCTTAAAACTATTGTATCCCCATAGAAATTATTTATCTGTTGAAACGAAAGCGATGCTATGTGACACGTTGGTCTTGTCGCACTTTTTGTATACTGCACCACTGTACTATCCCTGTCTTGATGTAGTCACCAGGAACAGAGTACAGAAAATACAAAACTCGTGTCTCAGGTATATTTTTGGATTGCGGCGTAGGCAACATGTATCGCATAAATTAAGTGAATTAAAGTGGCTTAATATGGGTAACAGACTGAAGTTAAATACGCTGTGCTTCTACCATCAGGTTGTTTTTTAAAAAAACCTGCCTATTAGTACGATAAAATCCGCTTCAGGACTGACATTCACAACATAAATATCCGCAACCGTGATTACATAACTCCTCCTCGCCATAAAACCTCTCTTTTTGAAATATCTTATAGTTACAATGTTCCAAAGCTTTATAATGCGATACCAAATGAACTTAAGAGGCTAAAAATTGAACAGTTTAAGAAGCATTTGTTTGACTACCTGTATAGTACACAGAAAACGGTACTTGATCTTTTTCTTTTTTGTAATCGGGAATAATTTGGGAGATATTATGACTTTCCGGTTAAAATATTAGTCTAGTTAAGTGTTTAGACTAGGTTAAAGAATCGCTAAAATATTAAATGTAAGATATCTAGGTAAGCGAATTAGTCCGGGGGGCAGAAGGATCTTCTGCTTGCTTGATCGCAATCTAGTGGTTTTCCTCTGTTTATGTACCTAATTAATTGCAACGAATGAACTGTTTATTTTTTGTAATGAAGGGAAATAAACTTATATTATTATTATAAAGACTTCAATACAAACATAGAAAAACGTGTTGACCGTCCATTCACAAAATTTAAAATGAACGTAGAGAGGCAGAACCTGAGATGAAAGATAAAATCCAATTTAACTACTGTAATACACATATCTACCTTATATCTGTGTTGCCCTAACAAGATGATACGTAGCTTCAGCAACTATTATAGACACCCACATCCTCAGAGAGACTGGAGTTGAATATTAGAGGGACGTGGTACGGTACGGTCATAGCGACGAGCTATGATTTGAGAGGTCATGAAGATGCGGATATATACGGATCTGTTGGAAGAACAGAAGAACCGCGATGACCGTACAGATAGCCACAATCACGTGTAGGCATGTGGAGAGATGTATGATCTACCGGCCATGGGAACATCTTCAGTATTCTGGTTAAGGAAACAAATCATACAATCATCAAAATAAAGAGGTTTTTACATAATGATGATTTTGGTGCTGTTACTTCTAAATAATTATTAGTATAGCTTTACCACAAAATTAGACATTGCAGGTACTTATAAACGCAAATCATAAAATATATACAGGTGGCCCATTGAAAACCATCTGGCAGCGATAACTGCCAGGAAAAGATTTTGTCGAAGAAAATCTAAACACGTCAAGTTTGCTTGTGAGAGGGACAACTTTTGACGCAAAAAGTATAGCACAAACTTAACCCTCCTAAGTAGGGGTGTTATCGCTTAAATTTTTTCAAATGAGAGTCATGTAATAGCTCGCTGATGCATAATAAGCCAAAGGTTGCAGTGCTATCGGGGCAGCGAGGCCGTGGACGAGCCCTGAGGGGAAGAAAAAAATAGCTTGGTGAGAAGAGCTTTAGATTCTTCAACTATTGCTTTTTGATTTTTGAAATTGCGTCTATTCGTTTAGGAGATATGGATTTTTTTAAATATCACCAATGCATTTCCCGAGAAATTCTTAATATTTAAGTTGGGCCGCACTAGCGTCCATTATACAATATAAAAATGTTATTAAAGGTTTGCGTAGATAATAAAAAGTCATTTAGATTAAGGTGCTCAAAAAAACCTCAGCAAAATATGTCTTGTGATAACGCAAGAATGCGTTATTACAAAACATATTTTGCTTGTGCGGGGATTGTTGAGAATAGAATCATCGGGCGGTTTTTGTTTTGGAGAAAACATTGACTAGAGAGCGAGACCTCTCATTTCTAGAGAAAGATCTTGTACCGGCCTTAATTACACTATTTCCAAATCAAGCTATTTCAGATAGGTTTGATAGAATTTGGTTTCAGCATGATGAAGCTCCTGTCCATTTAGTGCAAATGTTCGAAGATATTTATACAATACGTTTTTCATCGTGTGATAGGCCGGCAGGGTGAAATTGAGTGACCAGCAAGATCACCCGATTTGACTCCGCTCGACTTATTCTTAAAGAGAGGGTACACATCAATAAACCACAACATTTAGAATACTTAAGATAAGAATAAGAGCAACTATAAAGCAAATTACCCCAGATATTAACACTAGCGTCCAACGAGAGTTAGTGGATATATTGGGCGGTTCGAAAGCTGTCAATGGATATCACTTCAAACATTTATTAAAATAGGCAGGCATATTTTTTATAGTAAATAATTTTCGCTTTATAAAAATAATTATTTCCCTTGTTTTTAACTAATAGGTAGGTTTTAGGTAGGTAGGATATCATTACACTAAATTTACATCGAATTTTAACTAGAATTCAAATTTGCAAAAGGGGGGGGGGGGGTCATTTCATTTAAAGAAACAACCTTTACATTGATATTGCCTTTTTTGAGACTCCCTTGAATTCTACAAATGAAAGTAAAGTGTGGAATAATAGGAATTACTGTAAACAGGTTAATTTTTCAAAACAACACTCGGACAATTCGATTTTTATTTTTATTTTCATTGAAAATGTCTAATTTTTAATTTTCAATAATTCGTAATTGAGTATAAGTATATGATATCATATATGAAACATATCTAGAATTTTCCAATGAATCCAGAAATGTGATAACATACGGGGTGTTATAATTAAAAAAGGGTAACGTTGAGGTGATATTTCATGTATGCACCCTGTATATGCTAGAACTAAGTAAAAAAAGTAGAATTGAAAATATGGACCTGTCAGAGCGTGTTTCTTTTAGGCTCACCTGTATATTCCTATTATCCCAAGCTTCATGACCAGCCTGTATTATGTGTATTTGTGGATTTTTATGTATATATATATATATATATATATATATATATATATATATATATATATATATATATATATATATATATATATATATATATATATATGTACTTTGATACATATCTGAGTAATTGGAAAGCTATAATTTAATTGTAATAAATAGAGCCAGACCCACTATTTGTATATTAGAGTAAATATTAAAATAACCTGTAATTTACAAAGATCCAACGAACACACTAAATTTATTTTCAGGTTCAGGGCAGCCACAATAGCTTAAAATTTCAATGTTTCATTGAAATTGATTGCTTTGACAAAATATTACCTGTCAAACAGATAGCAGTATATTGAACATGATTTTTTTTTCTCCTCCCTCAGGGCTCGTCCGCGGCCTCGCCGACCCGACAGCTACGCAACCTTTGGTTTATTGTGCATACTCCTAGTCTTTTTATTCCACCCACTCAAAAATCACTGTGCCTTGAACTAGTCTGCACAGCGATTGGTAGGGTGAAGTTTTATATTGCTCTGTATCCAGTCTAGACTGACCGTAGATCAGTTGTCTTCTGCGGTCCAGAGCTTTACACTCGCACAAGATGTGCTGAGCTGATTCCTCCCCCTCTCGGCAGAGTCTGCATGTGAGGTCCCCCTCGAACCGCCCAATTTTATACAGGTGTTTCTTGACGGCCATGTGTCCTGTCAAGACACCTGTTATGTCTCTGAGCTGTCCTCTACTAAGATTTAGCAGCTCCACAGCTCTCTTTGAACTGGGTTCGTCGATTATTGACTTCCCATGTCTGAGCCCTGGACAGTCTGCCCAGTACACCTTGTGTTGGTTTCTAACCCAGGACTTAATGGCTCCCCTGGCAGTGCTCTTTGTCACGCCCAGAGTCGGTTTTGGTCCCATAAATGGTTCTGCTGACCCTCTATTTGCGAGACTGTCAGCTTCATCATTGCCTTTGGCCCCCGAGTGACCCGGCACCCAGATGAGGGTGACCTCACTCTGCCCAGCCAGGTCGCTCGTCTCGTCTTGGCACTCACTCACCAGCCAGGAATTTACCCGTGGGCCACTTAAGGCCTTAAGGGCGGCCTGGCTGTCTGTGGCTATGAGGATCCGCTTGTTGGTGTAGCTCCTCCTCTTGTTCTTCCACACACTGTGCAGGATGGTGTACATTTCGGCCTGAAAGACCGTTGCATGGACTCCGAGGGAAATACTATGACTTACCCTCGGTTTGAGCCAATGTTTGAATACTTAAACGTTGCTAGTATTATATTACGTCACAGCTACTTCTAAAATAGCAAATATATCGCAAATGGTCGATTGTAGCGTCAATCAACAAGTATAGAATTTTTGTTAAGAAAATGCAGGGGAATAAAGCTTCCCAACTGCGCTAACAAAAAAGTGTGAGGTTTTTTTTAATCTTAAAGGGTACCGCAAGCAGCTTCCTCTATCCGTCAAAGTCAAATTGACACTAAATTGTTTTTAGTGCTGTGAAAAACTGATGTCTGCCAATTCTCAAGGAAATAAGTCTAATACTTTTTTAGACATGAAGGAAAATCGAAATTCAATGTGTCACTTTAACACCCTGTATTTTATCTTCTTTAAGTGTGACTTTTGGACCAATGCATGGTTAAGTTGTAATATTTGGATGTCTAATAAGTACACTTGGAGCACCGAAATCACCACAACACATATTTCAAAGACCTTACGATCGTTTCGCTCACAACGTCAGCGTCATCACAGAATATAATTAAATCAACAGCTACCGTGTATTTATATCGCACCCAGGTAACGAACTAATCCGAAGTAAAAATTATAATCGGCGACCCATCGTTTGTCTATTGTGTCAATATTGAACGGACGAGGTCGAAAAACTACTTTAATCTTCTGGTTGGCAAATTTATGAGATTTTATCTAATTTAAGGATAATGGGCTTAAAATGAAAGGTACCGAGCTATTTAAGGAAGCTACACGCTCTTTTTGATCTAGAAATTTCACTATGTAAATATTGGCGCCCCTAAAGAACGCCGAAAAGCACATCTGGCCAACAGACCAATAAATGCCGCTCATCTCAAAAACGAGTGTCTGGCTCACAATGTTAACTTTAACAAAGGATAAATAACTCAACTAAAATTCTACATAAAAACAAGTATTTATATTGATTTTTTATTCTACGTAAAAATAAGTATTTATATTGACTTCTCAGAGAAAAATAATGCACTCCCGCTCTGTGTACCCTCACTTTTGGACCAAGCTGTATATTTCTTTAAAGCTGTTGACACTTCTAAATACTCAAGACCTAGAGCGAGCGCTTGACCTTTGAAACTCGATATTAGAATAATATGCAAAGTATAACACATTATAAAAAGGCAGTGTCCATATAAACGATTATAAATTAAGTACAAGGTGTTCGGACACACGAGTCAATTTATATGAAAATATAATCGTAATTGAATCGAATGGCATTATAATCGTGACATTATAATATCACGGGCAAGCCCAGTATAATCGTGTTGGTCACCGAGTGGTTATTTATATCCCGATATGAAGAATATCCAGTGGTGTAACAACAGCATCCATACCCGGACAGATCCATAGATCAGTGACGAGGCAGTTTTAGGCTCGTTATATGCTTTTTAAGGTGTGTTAAAGCTTATGTAAGAAGCTTATTGAAGACAAAAGTCAAACGAGATTTAATATTTTATCATAGGACAATTGAAAAAGACGAATTCATAAAAGAATCGTAAACCAGCCATATATAATTCCGCTTTAATAATGTTAAAGATGTACAAGTTAAACTAATTTTGTTAAATAAGATAGATGCGTTTTCCAGCCTTTTTGGCGTTTTAACCACAGCAACATTCTCAAGGACTACAGTAGCTATCGACGCAACGTCAGCTAGAAATACCAACAAGATGACGGGGTGCAAGCCCATATAATACACAAGTACACTTTAGGGAACCCATCTCACCACATCACCACATCACATTTGACAGACTTTATATGTTTATGTATATATATATATATATATATATATATATATATATATATATATATATATATATATATATACATACATACATACATACATACATACATACATACATACATACATAAACAATTTTAGTGAATTTTCTTAAAAAATTCACTAACGAGGAGATCCCGACTAGAACCCATATCCTGGGTCAGTTTCAATTTTTACATGTGTCTATATATATATATATATATATATATATATATATATATATATATATATATATATATATATATATATATATATATATATATATATATATATATATGATTTATTTGCTGTACTTTCATTGATTTGTTATTTAGTTACGTGGACTGCAGTTTCGAACCGTTCATCTTCAGCACGCTACAGTAGCGTGCTGAAGATGAACCGGGACGGTTCGATACTGCAGTCCACGTAACCAAATAACAAATCACTGAGAGTACAGCAAACAAATCAAGTGTATATTTAAAAGTGATTACAGCGTAGTGCAACATCTCAAAAGATATATATATATATATATATATATATATATATATATATATATATATATATATATATATATATATAGATTTGGGTGTTTGTGTCACACCGATAACTCAAAAAATAATGGTCCGATTCTGATAAAATTTGCTGAGTACGTTCCTTTTGCAAGTGGCTTGAATAAGTTTGTTAGACATGCAAATCGGACTGGTTTTTCCCGGAAAATTTTGTCTCTTCCTGTGGAAAATTGTTATATCTCCGGAAGTAATAAAGCTATGGCAACCAAATTTGGTACACGGGTTTGTATCATAAAAAGACTATGTATCAAAATCTGGATCTCTACGTTAAAAGAAAAAAAAAGTTATAAGCTTTTAAAGGAAATATATTTTTTTTCTTAAAACGTAAAGTCGTCGCGATTCTTGACATGCTCTAGATCAAGAAACTATGACCCATGTTTAACACATTTTTATTATTCTAAAGTCGACCGGAATTTTTTTATAAAACATCAAAGTTGAAGAACTTTCTGGGAGCGGATGGTTTTGCGTGAAATCACTGTACCTTGAACAAATCAGATTAGTGGAATTTTTGACAGAGAGGGTTAAAAATTTATTTGCTCAAACGTCAAAATTTGCGACACTTTTCACGCTAATCACGACGTGTACGTTACGTCTGTAATTAATATAATGCCCGATTAACCTTGATTGACTATTAAAGATTGCCTTTTTATCCACAGATTTTAATGAGATGGTGAATAAACTCAGTTTTCTCTGTGTAATATAACAAAGGTTAAGGAGTTGTGTGAAAATAATCCATTTATTTCTCCCATTTTTACATAGTGATTTTTTGACAACGTTTATCTGCAATTTTTACCAGTTTGCCATAAATTATTCAATTCTAAATGGTATTTAAACGTTCATATTGTCTATTTATATCATTACATTAAGTTTTTGATGTTTATTTTAGGGAAAAATTCTTTACAAATTTATTTTTTGAGTGACCTGTCACATTTTTAATCGCATACCTTCTAATGAATTTCATCTTTCATGATACTTATATAATTGTTTAACCGCGGATATGGCTACAAATCGAATCTTTATTTAACTCTACATACGTGGCGGCCACTACTTTCCATTTAAATAGCCGAATTTTGTGATTTACTGCCAAATTGGAAGGCCTATGCCGAAATATAGTTTTCTTCTTCATATTCTTTTCATTCCCTTCTTCTTCTTACAAAAATAATTGGGTTAAGCTGGGCAAACTGGCTATCCGGTAGGAACAGTTTGTCGACAAATTTTTGAATATTGTTTCATACGATATATATATATATATATATATATATATATATATATATATATATATATATATATATATATATATATATAGATGCAGTAAGTGAGTTACGGTAATGAACAATATATAATAATGAATACATATTATAAAAGAAATACTGACGCAGCAAGCACGTTATGGTAGAGAGTATGGTGGAATTTATCAACCAAAACGAAAAGCTTTAAAATGTACATATTGACGCAGCAAGTGCGTTATGGTAATAAACAATATTGGTAATTAGTAAATTTTGTTAAAAAAAATTAACTCAGGAGAAGATCCGGACTTTTGAATTTTGGAAAGATTTCTTTAAATGAGTGCAAACTAGGCCCCCTAGAATCCATATCCGGGTGCAGTTTCAGTTTTTATCTGTTTACATACATACAGGGTGACGCATTTCTACAATAAAGCTCAATATAATTGTTATTGTGCAATATCCGAGAAAAAATTATATACATTAATTATAGGGTGTCTTGAGCTGCATCTTATAAAATTATTTTGACAATCACAGTGGCCCATAAGTCGTTGGTGATCTCTACAAAAAAATTTGCGAACACCCTTATATTATTGCATTTTTGCATTTTTATCGAAATATGATGCATGTTTGTAGGAAAAAACCGAGGCGCAGTAAGTGCGTTTTGGTAGCGAGTTTTCGTTAAATGCTTCAAATTTCAATAACTCAATTTGCTATTAACTTAAGGTTTGTTGGCTAGGAAACCACTTTTCTCGGATATTTTAAGTTTATTTTCGGAAAATTTGTGTACATTTTCAAACAATTAGTTATTGTGATAGAATACGGCACATTGTTGCTACTATATAGGTTATACCGGTAGTCGGATTAATGTCTGCCTGCATTAGGGAGACATATTTGCTATGAAAAACATTTCACTTCCATAACGGACTTGCTGCGTCCAGACTTTTTAGTAGAAAAGATTCACTAATGGGGAGATCCCGACTTTTGAATTTTGAAAAATTTTTTGCAAATGAGCGCGAACTAGGACCCCTAGAACCCATATCCGGGGTCAGTTTCAATTTTTATATGTTATATATATATATATATATATATATATATATATATATATATATATATATATATATATATATATATATATATATATATATATATATATATATATATATCACACCGATAACTCAAAAAATAATAGGCCGATTTTTCTAAAATTTAGCACATACCTTCCCTTTGTAAATAGCTTAGATAACTTTGTTAGTGAGGAAAATCAGACGAGGTTTTCCGGGAAAATTGTGAGTTTTCATTCGAAAAAAATTTATATTTTCGGAATTAACAAAGTAAGGGCAACTGAATTCGGCACTCTGGTTTATATCATTATAGGTAAGCTACGTACCAAAATTTAGCTCTGCAGGTTAAAGGACAAAAAAGTTACAGGCATTTAAAGAAAAATAAATTTGGGTTTTCCTCAAAACGTCAAAGTCGCGATTTGAAATGTCAAAATTGGTAATATTTAGGCAATGATCCTACAATTAATATGAGCCATGGAAAGAAAATGTCTCAAGAAGAATGCTTTACAAAGCCTGAACTCTTAGTTTCAATCGTCATTGTCCTTCATTTTACTAAAATATTCCCAGAAAATTCATTTAAAATAGACCCTTTCTCTGATGCTTTGGCAGTAGTGTTGGCTATAGAGTTTATCGTTTAATGGTATATTATTTTTGTCAAATTTTCGTAAAAAATCTTAAAAGTTCAATATATCCGTTATTATGTAAGTTACGAAAAAAAAATGGTATACATTAATTATAGGGTGTCTTGAGCTACATCTTAAAAAATATTTCCACAATTACAGGCTGGCCCATAAGTCGTTGGTGATTCAATTTTTTTTTTTTTAATCGAACACGCCCTATGTTATTGCATTTTTGCATTTTCCGTCCAAATATAATAAATCTTTGTAAGAAAAGAAATTCGGGACGCAGCAAGTGCGTTATGGTAGCGAATTTTCATTAAATGCTTCAAATTTGAATAGCTCAATTTGCTATTAACCTATAACGTTGACCAGGAAACCAGTTTTTTCGGGAACATCTTAAGTTTACTTTCGAAAATTTTTGTACATTTTCAAACAATAAAGTTATTTTGATGAAACATGGCACATTGTTTCTACTATATAGATTGATGCCTGCTTTCTTAAAAAAAACATGTTTGCTTTTAATAATATTTTTATGAAAATTCACTACCACAACGCACTTGCTGCGTCCAAAAGTGTTTTTTTTATCTTTAATTTCATATACGCTAATGCATAGGCATATAATTATTTTGCTACTGCATTTCAACCTACAACAAAAGATTTTCTTGATTGTAATACTCATTTGTGTTGCGTTTAATTTATTACTATTATTGGTAAAGAAAACCTCAAATGACACAAAAAGTAGAAGACTAGGCTTATATTCACCCTTAGTCGTAGACAACTCACATGAAAAACACTAGAAGAGGTAGTTCTTATTTCGTCTTATAAGACAAGCTTTCCGAAAGCCGTTGAGACGTTATATCCGTTACATATATTTACATCATCAAACAAAACCATATTATTAATTCATCGAAGATAATCTACCTGAGATAAACGGTTGAACAACTATTAATAATATTGTGTATATTCGTAATTTAATAGTGACTTCCTATTGTTACTTAAAAATAAGCCAACTAAGTATTTTAAAACACAATACAAAGCTCTATGAAGGAACATAAAAACTATTTACATAAGCAAAACTGTCCCCCCAGGTTTTTTATGTCCTTTCTACCCTTTGTACCCGCATATTTAGTCTAATAAAGGGTCTCGTTGTACTCCGCTGTAAGACCAGGTGTGATAAAAAAAAACCTTTTTTATATGCGGGACTTTAAATGATTTATTTTTTTAGGCGGTATTCTTTGGCATGTGCTCGGTTGAAAAAATAGCCACTGGTGACAGTTGATATTCTAAATTGATGGACTTAATTACGGCCCTTTTTTGTCTGTGATTTAATTTTAACGTTATTTATCACTTTGCTTTTCCGTTTCATAAGCTATACACATTGTATTATCATTTAAATTATAATCTATGACAGAATAATGCCGGTTTTAATTAGCTTAAGCTCGTAGCTTCATTAGCCTGTTGTTCAAACTTCTATTCTACAAGGTGTTTCAAAAATGTATGCGAAAACTTCAAAGGCGTATAGTACACCAGAAAGTAGGTGTAGTTTATTCTATAAATTGCACCCCTAAGGAGCTAGAGCCTCTAGAAGAAGCCTATCAAAAATGTTCGGCATTTTCTTGAAAACTACTACAGGTAACTTAACGAAATGTTACAGAGGGGCGTAGTTTTTAATAAGAAATATTACTAATTTATTGAATCTTCATATATAATTCAGAGGAGTAACTTACAAAGGGGCTGCAATGGTTCAATTTCCATATCTTTTTTGTGCGTGGTTTTATCTAATACATTTTATTCTTGTTAACATGTTTTGATAAAGTTGATTGTTTTCGAGTAATTTGCAGTTGAACGTTGATGTGGTTTTTAAGCTTTTGAAATCACTTGTCTAAAATGCCTTCGAAAATCTTATAAGTAGGCCATGATATGAATGAAACAAATGAGCAGGATGTCAGCTTGACATTGTTTGACGGATAGTAAATGTCACCTTATCATTTCTGTTATTTATTTATTAAAAAATCCGGGACGCAGCAAGTGCGTTATAGTAGCGAATTTTTATAAGAATTGTACAGTATAATTATACGGCGTATTCGAAAAATTAATACTTTAAACTTACACACACCTTGAAGATCGATTTTAGTGATCGTGGTACGTGCATATTTGAAGAATTATTTCGAAAGTGTTACCATAGATATTTATCTGCCCAAAACTCACATTTCTATGAAGCTAAAGAACTAAATTTTGCTATATCTGTAGACAGTGTAAGTCTCTTTAAAAGAAACTTGTATTACAAATTTCATTAAAGTTATACAGAAGATTCCCAGAAGGAAACTGAATTTATATTTAGAAAAGCAAAGTATCTACCAAATTATAAACGTAGCAGTTACGTTTCCTTATTAATCGTCAGTATGATTTCGTTTCAGTCAACCTAATCAAACCGGTTTTTTCAATATCAACAATAACAAAATTATAATTTCAGACTCAAAGGTGACAAACTTATTAACGCGTTTTAAACAAAAAATGAGATCTTGTTCAAAACGTATGAAATATGTGCACTATTGTTTCTCCAAATGTCAAAATAAAACATAATAAAATATACATTCATCGACCTGGATTCGATCGCGTAACCTTCTGCTTAGGATCCATCTAGACACACGTCAAATAACGTTTTATTTGAGTGATACTTTAGATCGGCTTCATGCCCGGGATATTATTTTCAAAGTATACGTAACAATTGATTACATAATTAGTAGAATTACCATTGAAACACATCCCACGACTGTTTCCGTGTTATACGGCGTCTTATGTTTAAGTATAAAGATAAAAGAAACTATTTTAGAATCATTTTTATAGAGACTTGGCTTGATTTTGTTTACATTTCTGCTATATTATGCGACAGCATAATATATTTATGCTGCGCTAAAACTATATTTGGGGCCGTTAATAAAGCTACAAATATAGCGTATTTAACAATTAATTGAATCCACTAGTTAAATTACAATCACTTGGCAAATTTTTAATTTCATGTCGTCTTTAATTTTCCATAATTGCGGCAAAGATTTCACGATTGTGGATTCGGGTATTATGTTTTCTGCCTGGTATATATTTAGTTTGGTTACCGTTGATGTATGGTTTATACCTGTTATATGAATTAATCTACGCGCGGCAGTTAACTACTCTGTCTGTCAGGCATTGAACTTTAACAATGCGTTTCAACGCATTGCTTTGAGCTTTTATTTTTAATTTGGAAAAAACTCTAAATATTGTGTACCAAATTACTTAACATTCACAACACAGGTTTATTTGCACTATTTCTAGCCACATGTAAAGTCTCATTCCAGTTACTCTGATATTTAGAAAAATATAGCGTTTTCAAAAAGTTTTCCCCGATTTTACACCGGAAAAACTTGAGAATAAAGGCTGATTAATGAACTTGAACTCGGTTTTCACCCAAACAAGATTTGTGCCAATTTTGATTTAAATCAGTTTAGTATTTTTTTAATTATTGCTTCAGTCTTGCCGGGACTTGCGGCAAGATGCACACTTAGCAACTTACTTCGTCCTCAATTTGTTGTACAAAACTGAAAATTATTTCTTATAATTGTTCGATGATATCAATTCTCTCAGCAAAAACCAGTTGTTTTAAGTGACCCCACATATAGAAATCAGGCGGATTTAGTCAGGAGACCTAGCAGGCCACCGAACTGCACCGCGTCTTCCGATCAATCTCTTATTGAAATTGTTATTGAGCGACTGTACCACATTTCCTCAAACATGTGGTGGTGCATCATCGTGCTGATACAACATTCTATTTTGTTGACTAAGGAGAATATCATTCGATAAATTTTCAAATTTATGAAAATCTTGTGCATGATTTAGCTTTTAAACGATGAGGCAAAATTTAAAAACAGAGTGATCGATTAAACAAACCAAACCAGGCGCTAATTGAAAATATCTGTTAAAAAGCCTAATTCTACCTTCGCGAAGATCGTGGGCTGAACGATAGAGTCGCCATCTCGGTGCCTATCTCGCTTTGCTTGAAGATTATAGTCGAATGATATTGATGCATACGAAAGTCCGGGATGTGTGAAATACTACAAGGTAAAGCTGGATTTATTAAAGAAAATGGACTTGATAAAGAAGGAGCATATAAATTCCATTTATATTCCCATATAAGTTGTTTTGCTTCTCCACATCAATGACATCCTCTTTAGCACATCCAACCCAGTTCACAGTTACGCGGACGACAGCACCCTTCACTCAAATATACAATATTCTAAGCCTGTCTCTTTAGCCCAATTAGATGAGGATAGCAGACTCATGGAGGGTTATATCTCCGTGGATCTCCAAAAAATATTAGACTGGGGAAGTAGAAATCTTGTACAATTCAACCACACACCACCACAGTCTTGCTTTCTTTCTCATAAGAGATACACCAGCCCTAGACCCATCACAATAAACAATCAAGTTATTCAAAGTAATGAGTCCTTTTAACTTGATGGCATCTCTGTGGATCGAAATCTCAATTGGCACCAACATGTCACATCAATTGCAGAAGTGGCTGCTAAGAAATTGGGTTTCCTCTTCCGGGCTCGCAAATACATCTCACCAGCTAATCTCTATACTTTATATACTTCACAAATAAGACCAAACCTCGAATACTGCTCCCACATCTGGGGTGTTGCTGCCGCTTCTACACTCGCTATCCTGAACTCCATTCAGAAGACCCTCGGTGACCCTACCCTCACCCAAAGGCTGCCATCCCTTGCCCACCGACGTGCCGTTGGTGACCTCTCTCTCTTTTATACATATCTGCACGGGCACTGCTCAGAGGAGCTTTCTTCCATAGTTCTTCCACCTGCTGCCCCCAACAGATCTACCAGGGGAACAGAGCGAATGCACCCTTTTACTGTCCAGGTCACCAGACATAGAACATCTTGTCATGCTCGCTCTTTTGTCCCGAGGACTTCCAAGTTGTGGAATTCCTTGCCGGCACATGTTGTCCTTCTCCCCCGAACCTTCAAACCTTCAAGTCCAGAATTAACAAGTTGCCTCTTTCCTCCTTGTCGATACCCACGGTACGATAGTATTTAGGCTGTAAGCCCTCGTGGTGTGTTGTTGAAATAAAAAACAAAAAAAGGTATCACTTTAATAGTATCTTTTGTGGTGCGAAAATTGGTAGGTAATCAGTGGTAAAAGACGGCACAATTGAAATTACATAAAACGTATTGTTTAAATCTAATCAAGAGATTTCAATGCTTTTGGCTTTGAGTTTTAGGTAGCCTATTACAATTTATGATTAACTTTCGATAACATTTAGAAATTATGTTGCCTGAAAAAGATAACAACGATAACTCTAAAAAACGAATTGCTGAATAAAGTCAATTTGTCCTAATGTGTTAGATAATGTCTCTCAAATAAACGTAAAAATCAACCAATAATCGTACTAAAACCAGAACACTGTAGCTCTTCCAACTTCCAGTGAAAATAGCTGCTGTTAATTAGAGGAGATTATATAATGGACGAGCTAGCTATACATGGACATATATAGAACATAACATACATGTAGCCTGAACGTGACCCTACAAACAAACAGAGGATCAACTGATAGCCCCTGGTCTAGCTGCAGGGACCAGGCATCATCATCCTCTCTATCCAGCTTCCATCTCATCAGGCTACCGCATTACTAGTAATATGTTCACTGATCTCCATGGACTTAGCATCCATTTACAAATTAGAATAGTCCATAGATTATGTAGCACTGTAAAAAAAAGCCAAAAAATTAATCTGTATAAATATACTAAGCTTATTATGAAACAGGGATATCAATTTGAAATGCACAAATTTCAGGATGTCATTTTAAATATTTAATAATATTTGAAAGCGTTTGCGATAACGATAGATAATTTTAGGAACTGAGTTTATGTATTAACTATATTTGTTTAATTAATTTTACAATGTGTCATACAAATAAGCTGAGCTTGTACTTGTATAAGGCACAATTTAGATTACCAATGTAGAGTCTAAAATATAATGTTCAAACGTCAAAGTCATTTTCAACAGTGTTGTCTTAAATTTGGTAAAATATTATACGATATCATCTTTTAGCGAATTTTCATAAACAAAGGTAACGACTCTCGAGACATTTTTTCAAATGAGTGCGAATTAGAGCTTTTAAAATTCAAGGTCAGTTGACCTTATATGTATACAGAGTGTCCCAAAAGTCGTAAATCAAACGTCACATGAAGATAGGCTAGCTCAAGCCCTTTCAGGAGAACCCTATATGATTTTATCAAAAAGTTTACGGTTTTCAAGATATTGAGAATTTTATGAAAAAAATTTAAATTGTCAAATTTTAAGGTATTTTGCTCCCCTCCACATACAGAAAAAACATTTCTAGAATGTGATTTGTGTGCATGTTAATCCTCAATAAGGGCGTTATCGAATCAATCTGAATTATTTTATATTATTATTCACAAAATCTGAAGAAAAAAAAATCAAAAACCGGACTTTCCTTCCTCATTTTTTTTAATTAGGAATAAACCATCGTACTGAAAAAAAATTTTTAAAATTTACTGGCTCATAATTTCAAAAACTTCCCTCTTTTAATGAGATTCCAAAATGGTATAAAATATTATCAATGTCTCTAAAAGTAATTCGCTGTCGACGATTTAAAATAAATTTGGACGTAAAATAAGGTAGCTAATAACAAAGGGATTGTGAAATTTACAAAAATTATTTTATTCATAACAGATGCTCAAATTGACGGCCATTCTGTCTTATACATAAACGACATCGTCTTAGCAACGACCCTCTTAGTCTTCTTAGACTGCTTCGTGAAATTTTTTTAGCTGCTATTCTGATTCTTTGACGTAGCTCTTGATTTCTTATTGGTTTTTCATAAATTTCATCTTTTGAGCTTCCCCAAAAAAAAGTCTAGTAGATTCAGGTCCGGTGAGCGTGCTGGCCACAAGATAGATCCTAGACGGCCAATCCACCTGCCCGGGTACTGATTAAAGTATTGTCTCACTTCTAAGGGATGATGGGCTGGGCATCTATCATTTTGAAGCCACATTGTCCTCCGAAGTTCAAATGAGGTGTCTTCCAGCAGTTCTGGCAAATAATTTTGTAAAAACGCTAAATATCTTTAGGCCATTTAACGTAGGAGGCAATTCCACTGGTCCCAAGTGTTCCGTTAAAAATACCGGCCCAGAGGTTTATCTGCAATTGATGCTGGAACCGATCCTCTCTAAACTCATGTGGATTTTAAATTTTCCAACTATGAAAGTTGTGAAGGTTTATGTATCCATCATTTTTACATGCTGACTCGTCACTCCATAAAACTTTATCGAATGAATTGGGATCCGGTCTAATTTTTCTTAACATAATTTCGCAAACTCGCTTGCGCTTTGCTTAGTCACGCGGTTCCAAAACTTGGACCCTCTGAATATGGTAGGGATGGTACCCATACCTTTTTAAAATACTATGAGTAGTAGACCTTGGGACATCAGTTCGTCTCTGTACTTTCCACGTCGAGGTACCAGGTTCTTCCAGCAGCATCCAGGTCTGCATGTCCTCGTCTGCAGTTAGCGGTCGTCCAGTTCGCTCAATACGATCGATGCCAGGCATTCTGCTGGCGCTGTAGACGTTATGGGTTCTTATGATTAGGCCGTAATATGGATGTTGTCAGTCAAGGTAGCGCTGCGCAATCCTTGCTGTTTGTCTGGCGTTGTAAGCCACACCACCTCTGAACGGCACGTATCGAGTCTCTCCATAAATAAGATGCATGTCCGCATACTCTTGATGGGTTTAATTCACTTAATTTTCCACTGTATCTAAAATCCCGAGTAAAAAAAGTCCATTAGTGAATTCATTTACTGAGAAGTGAGCGCGTGTGTAGCAAGTACAAATTAGTAGTCTTACTGACACCGACAGAAATATTTTTTTATAAATGTTTGTTTTTGTTTATTAGCTACCCCATTTCACTATCAAATTTACTTTCAATCGTTGACAGTGAATTACTTTTAGAGATATTTTAGAAACTTCATAAAACAGGGAGGTTTTTGAAATTACGAGCCAGAAAATTTTGCTAAAGTTTTTTTCAGTACGGAGGTTTATTTCAAATTAAAAAAAATTGGGGAAGAGAAGTCCGATTTTTATTTATTTTTCTTCAGGTTTTCTAAATAATAACACAAAATATTTCAGATTAATCCGATTACGTCATTATTGAGGATTAACATCTACAAAAATAACATTCCTGAAATGTTTTTTCTGCATGTGGCGGGGAAAAATACCTTAAAATTTGACTATTTTTTTTTCATAAACTTGTCAATATCTTGAAAACCGTAAACTTTTTGATAAGATCATATACGGTTTTTCTGAAAAGGCTTGAGTCATCGTATCTTCGTGTGACGTTTGATTTGCGACTTTTGGGACAACCTGTATATATATATATATATATATATATATATATATATATATATATATATATATATATATATATATCGACTCTAAAAAATCCGAACACTAAGAGTCTACCATTTGCCATGGAATTTTCTATACCACTCTGTTTTGTCTCTGATAAGAAATGATAATAATATGGACAAAAAACTAAGTGAAGATTGGAACCCGTGTTGAGCACTGATAAGCGCTTGGATAACCCAAATCACCATAACACATTTTAAAATTACCTGACGATCGTTTCACTAACCAAGTTAGCATCATAAGAGGATAATAAAAACGAGTATAAAGATAGAGTTTATAACGTCACGGAGACAGGACCGTGTAAAAAACCTATTAAAAACCTGCTACCAAAAATGATTTCGGATGTCAAAAATAGTCTAAAGAGTTGTCACAATCTAATATCAAAAGACTTAGGAAGAAAGTTGCAAGCTGCAAATTCCAAAGTCCCCAAAAAGTACAGTCTCCCAAAAACTCATAAACCGAGAAAATCAATGACACCTATTGTTTCGGCTGTAGATTCCCCGACATAAAATTTAGCAAAGTGGTTGACAAATGAGTTTAAAGGCTTTTTTCTCCCTCAGGGCTCGTCCGCGTCTTTGCCGCCCCTATAGCAACGCGGCCTTTGGCTTATTGTACATTCCCTTTGTCTTTTCTACTCCACCCATTCCAAAATCACTGTGCCTTGAACTAGTCTGCACAGCAATTGGTTGGGTGAAGTTATATATTGCTCCGTCTCCAGTCTAGGCTGTCCGTGGATCAGTTGTCTTTTGCGGTCCAGAGCTCCTCGCACAAGATGTGTTGGGCTGATTCCTCCCCCTCGCCGCAGAGTCTGCATGCGAGGTCTCCCTCGAACCGCCCCATTTTATGCAGGTGTTTCTTGACGCCCATATCTCCCGTCAAGAGTCCTATCATGTTCCTGATGTGTCCTTTGCAAAGATTTAGCAGCTCCCCAGCTCTCTTTAAACTAGGTTCCTCAATTACTGACTTCCCATGTTCGAGCCCTGGACAATCTGTCCAATACACCTTGAGTTTTTTACAAAAAATTTTGCAAAAAGAATACATAAAATTGAAACTATATACCTAATCTGTAATTAAAATTGAAAACAAAATAATTTGTTTGCACGAAAATCCATTAAAACATTATTTCCGATGAATCTCGTTTAAAAAATGCTCCATCAATTGAATAATATTTCATGCGAAAATTGGCAACAAACGTTTCTTCAAAGAATATTCGTGAAATTCATTTAGAAGAAAATTCACTATTAAAAGAACATTTTGTACAAGAAAATTAAATAATAGAAATATAAATAAATTTAAAATATTCAAAATATGATCTAAATACAGAACTAGATACTTTTTCTGTGGCTTCACAGAGAAGATTCTTTTGCTTGTGGATGCTGTAAAAATTGAATCCGGTTATAGAGAAGAAAACAACCTCTTTTTATGTCACAAATCCCTACATCTATGTTATTTGTGGCACGGTTTTACCAACCAAGGGCAACAACAGCTATTATTAAACTTGCATTAAAAGTCATAAAAGTGCTATATTTCATTTTCAACAAAGTCGCTAAAAATATATTGGAATTACACAATCTGATCAGATAACGTTAAAGTGGAATCAAAAACGGAAAAGGTTTTTTTAAATTAAAAGAGGAATTCAGTCAACTGTGAGATTTGAACCCGCGTCCCTTTGCTTATCAGACAGGCCACCTAACCATTACACCACGTAATGGTTCTAGCAAACTGCAATGAACAAAGGTAGATCATCGATAATGGTCTTAAGTTATTTATTTGTAACATGTAAGGTCTTTAGAGGCAGATTTTGCAGTTATTTTAACAAATGGGAAGAGTTGCATAAATCTAGAACATTCTAATACACATTTTATGCAATATTCTCGTAGTTCGAGCAAGCCGGAGATATCACCCATTTAAAGTTTGAAAATAGGTTTAGGCCGTTTCGACCCCAATGCCTCTAGTAATTCGCTTTACCGGATGAGACTCGTAGGCGATGAGCGCCAGCTATCCTGAGGGAAACTTCGAAGGGATAAACCGCAATATTTATACTAATTTTCACGGTTCAAATCTCCAGTTTGACATTTACAGGAGAAAAATTTAAAAATTCTTAAGTAATCTTTCTGGTACTTCTTGAACTTTTTGCGCCGTCAAAAGATAAGCGTTGCCTGTAATATTTAATAGATTTGGTTTAACACATACAATATTTTGGTATTTCGTCTTCCCTGACTTTTAGTGGCTTTAAATTTTTGCTTCATTAAGTGCCTTCAACTTTTTAGTGAATTTTCTTTTAAAAAAATCACTAATGAGGAGATCCCGACTTTTGAATTTTGAAAAAATTTCTTCAAATGAACGCTATTTAGGACTCCTGGAACCCAAATCTGAGGTCGGTTTCAGACTTTCTATGTTTATATATATATATATATATATATATATATATATATATATATATATATATATATATATATATATATATATATATATATATATATATATATATATATATATATATATATATATATATATATATATATATATATATATTTATGTGTCACACCTATAACTATAAAAATAATAGACCGATTTTGATAAAACTTAGTGAGTACCTTCCTTGCGCAAGTGGCTTGGATAAGTTTGTTAGCCAGGAAAATCTGCCAAGGTTTTCCCAAAAAAATTTTTGTTTTCTTTCGAAAAAAATTTATATATCCGGAATTAACAAAGTAAGGGCAACCAAATTTCATACGCGCGTTTAGATCATTATAGGTAAGTTACCTATCAAAATTAAGCTCTGTAGGTTAAAAAACAAAAAAGTTACAGGCATTTAAAAAATATATATTGGGGTTTCCTCAAAACGTCAAAGTCGCGATTTTAAACGTCAAAATTGGTAATATTTAGACAATGAACCTGAAACTAATATGACCTATGGAAGGAAAATGTCTCGAGAAGAATGCTTTACAAAGCCCGAAGTCTTAGTTTCAATCGTCATTGTCCTTCATTTTACTAAAATGTTCCCAGAAAATGAATTTCAAATAGACCCTTTCTCTGATGATTTGGCAGTAGTGTTGGCTATAGAGTTTATCGGTTAATGGTATATCATTTTTGTCGAATTTTCGTAAAAAATCTTTAAATATATCCGTTATTATGCACGATACGAAAAAAAATTGTATACATTAATTATAGGGGGTCTTGAGCTACATCTTAAAAAAATTCACTAATGGGGAGATCCGTGTTTATATATCTATATATATATATATATATATATATATATATATATATATATATATATATATATATACATATATATATATATATATATATATATATATATATATATATATATATATATATATATATATATATATATATATATATATATATATATATATATATATATATATATATATATATATATATATATATATATATATATATATCGTACCGATAACTCAAAAAATATTGGACCGAGCTTGATCAAATTTGGTGAGTACCATCCTTTTGCAAGTGGCTTGGATAAGTTCGTTGGCCAGGAAAATGTGACCAGGTTTTCGTGGAAAATTTTGTGTTTTCTTTCTAAAAAAATGTATATCTCCAGAAATAACAAAGTTAGGGCAACCAAATTTGGTGCGCGTATTTGTATTATAAAAAGTAAACCATGTACCAAAATTTAGGTCTCTGAGTTTAAGGAGAAAAAGTTACGTGCAGCTAAAGAAACAAATTTTGGAGTTTTCCTCAAAACGTCAAACTCGCAATTTAAAACGTCAAAATTGGCAATGTTTAGGCAAAGAACGTGAAACAAAAACGGATTGTGAAAAGAAAATGTTACAAGAAGAGTGTTTTGCGAACCCTCAAGTTTCAGATTCAACCGTCATTGCCCTTCATTTTACTAAAATATTTACAGAAAATTCATTTCAAATAGACCCTTACTCTGATGCTTTGGCTGTCGGTCTAGTTAAGTTGATGATTTCGCTGTAGGTTTAGTGAAGTTTATGGTTCAACGGTCCATAATTTTTAGCTAATTTTCGTAGAACAATATCGTTACTACATTCTAGCATTTTTTATCGAAATATGATGCATGTTTGTAAGAAATAAATCTGAACGCAGTAAGTGCGTTTTGGTAGCGAATTTTCATTAAATCCTTCAAATTTCAATAACTCAATTTGCTATTAACGTAAGTTTTGTTGTTTAGGAAACCAACATTTACACTTTATTTTCGGAAAATTTTTGTATAAACGCAGCAAGGGCGTTTTGGTAGCGAATTTTCATTAAATGTTTTAAATTTCAATAACTCAATTTGCTATTAACCTCAGGTTAATTGGCTAGGAGACCAGTTTTCTCAGAAACATTTAAAGTTTATTTTCGGAACATTTTTGTACATTTTCAAATAATTATTTTGGTAAAGTATGGTACATTGCTCCTACTATATAGTTTATACCGGGAACCAAATTGATGCCTGCTCGCATTAGAGCCATATATTTGTAATTAAAAACATTTTTATGAAAACTCACTTCCATAACGTAATTGCTGCGTCTAGAGTTTTTTTTTCTTCCCACATAGAGACCTAAATTTTGTTGCAGAATTTGGTTTTTACAACATAAATCAGCTTTCCAAATGTGGTTGCCATAGCTTTATTATTTCCGGAGATATGAGTTTTTTCCAGAAGATAACCTTAAATATTCCCGGAAAAAGTGGTCCGAGTATCCTGGCTATCGAACATATCGAAACTGACCCAGGATATGGGTTCTAGGGGGCCTAGTTCGCGCTCATTTGAAGAATTTTTTTCAAAAATTCAAAAGTCGAGATCTCCTCATTAGTGATTTTTTTCAAGAAAATTCACTAAAGAGAGATAGAGGAAATTATTTAATTTGATATGTCAAAATTCTAGGTGATATATATATATATATATATATATATATATATATATATATATATATATATATATATACTTTAGAAAGCGCTTAGCTGACCTGGTTGTCTAAATTTTTTTATTAACTATATTCTCCTTGTTTACGAGGTGATTATTATCTCAAATATCTCGGGCAATGGAAGATCTATCTATGGTAGCGTATCTTGGTGATGCTTAATGTTCTTTGAATCTAATTGCAATAGATCTTTTTTACGTGGGACAAACAAAAAGATCTATTGAAATTAGATTAGAAGAATTTATTTAAAAAAAATTTTGTGCTCTTGTTATTTTTCAAAAAAACTTTGTCGTTTTCAAGACAACCCCGAATAACTAAAGACACGTATTTTATCTGTGTTACTTAAAATCATTTAAAATGCAATAGTTGCCTATGAAATTATTCGTCAAACTTGACAATCAGAGTTATTTAATTCTAGTAATTATTTGCTCATTGTTTTGAAAATTACCGCAAAGTTTTCATTTAGCGAACAAGTTGACATACTATTAGTGTTAGGTTTCTGTGGAGGAAATTGCAGACAAAGTGGTGAAGAATATCGGAGAGGATTTTCTAATCCTGTGCCCCCATAGGGAAATATTTTCCGATGTTGAAAAACGAGCTCGAGAAACGGGCAAGTTTTTCACTAACACTCAAGAACGTGCTTTTATCAAGACACAAGCAGAATAACTTATTTTAAACACAATTGAAGATGAACGTCATATGTATGAGAAATCTGTCTCGACAAACTAATATATTCCAAACTTCTGTGCATCTGTACCACCCCTTACATCGAGGGGCTAGTGAAGTCCCAACGGACGTTTCCGGTTCTGGTGTATGAATCGGTTTCCCAAAAATGATAAAGGTTCCTCATTATACAATTAAGAGATTTATCAAACACATTTTGAAATTATCTTATTAAATTTTGCCATAACATACTACACGAATCCTAGAAGTTACGTGTTTGATTTTCATTAAATAAGTAAGTAAATAAGTAAAATAAATAAATATTGTTACCGGACTATAAACAACTAAATACATTTTTAAAGCTAAAAACAGTACTATATTTTCTAACAGTTCTTCAAGTCGTTTCGTGGCATCTTCGCCACATCAATGGACATTTCGCTATTTGAAGATTTGAACAGCGCCGATATCTTGAAGATAGTGAAGTTTAGCAGTTGATGTCGTGACACGTGATGAGTCCTCGTGACACACGAACTACCCACTATTTCCTGTACTTCACTCCACAAACCTCAAATCTCATCACTGACAATACATTCACAACTTGCCGTCTCCAGGTGTACATACTACTGTAATCTGTAATCGAATGTGTATATACAGCCAGGTCCCAAACACAAATCCTTTCATAATTCTATTGACTGTCTCTTGTAGTCACTTCAAGCAGAATCTAAGTGAAATAATTATTAAAAAAAAAATCCTGACGCAGCAAATTTTATTTTTTATTCCAACAACACACCACGATGGCTTACAGCCTAAATACTATCGTAGCGTGGGTGTCGATAAGGAGGAAAGAGGCAACTTGTTAATTCGGGACTTGAAGGTTTGGAGGTTCGGAGGAGAAGGAACAATATGTGCCGGTAAGGAATTCCACAACTTGGAAGTCCTCGGGACAAAAGAGCAAGCATAACAAGATGTTCTATGTCTGGTGACCTGAACAGTAAAAGGGTGCATTCGCTCTGTTCCCCTGGTAGATCTGTTGGGGGCAGCAGGTGGAGGAACTATGGAAGAAAGTCCTCTGAGCAGTGCCCATGCAGATATCTATAAAAGAGAGAGCAAGGGATGGCAGCCTTTGGGTGAGGATAGGGTCACCAATGAGACGTATAGCTCTCTTCTGAATGCAGTCCAGGATAGCGAGTGTAGAAGCGGCAGGAGCACCCCAGATGTGGGAGCAGTATTTGAGGTTTGGCCTTATTTGCGAAGTATATAAGGTATAGAGATTAGCTGGCGAAAAGTATTTACGAGCCCGGAAGAGGAAACCTAATTTCTTAGCAGCCGCTTCTGCAATTGATGTGACATGTTGGTGCCAATTGAGATTTTGATCCACAGAAATGCCAACAAGTGGAAAGGACTCATTACTTTGAATAACTTGGTTGTTCATTGTGATGGGTCTAAGTTTTGTCAGTATTGGTAGTAAAAGATAAAAAACCAGACAAAGCTGAATGTACCAACCTATGCCTAATCAATCTTAATACTAAGACAATCGTGAGCAATATCAACTAAAACATACATAAAACATTATACCCTACACAGTACACTTTAATAAATACAGAATCACAGAAAGACATGCTGACTCCCTCAGCTAAATACAACAATTTCACTACTAAAAATCCAAGAATTTTCCTGGCCAAAGTGTAGAAAAAAATCCCTGGAGTGAATAAAATCTGTAATAGGGCAATAATAAGCTTTAGCCCCTACTTTGTTTCTTCTCCACATCAATGACCTCCTCTCTAGCACATCCAACCTAGTTCACAGTTACGCGGACGACAGCACCCCCCACTGAAATATACAATATTCTAAGACTGTCTCTTTAGCTCAACTAGATGAGGATCGCAAACTCATGGAGGGTTCCGTCTCCAAAAAATATTAGACTGGGGAAGTAGAAATCTTGTACAATTCAACCCCACCAAAGCTCAGTCTTTTTTTTTATGTCAACAACACACCACGAGGGCTTACAGCCTAAATACTATCGTACCGTGGGTGTTGACAAGGAGGAAAGAGGCAGCTTGTTAATTCTGGACTTGAAGGTTTGGAGGTTCGGAGGAGAAGGAAAAACATGTGCCGGCAAGGAATTCCACAACTTGAAAGTCCTCGGGACAAAAGAGCGGGCATAACAAGATGTTCTATGTCTGGTAACCTGGACGTTAAAAGGGTGCATTCGCTCTGTTCCCTTGGTAGATCTGCTGGGGGCAGCAGGTGGGGGAATTATGGAGGAAAGCTCCTCTGAGCAGTGCCCGTGCAGATATCTATAAAAGAGAGAGAGGTCACCAACGGCACGTCGGTGGGCAAGGGATGGAAGCCTTTGGGTGAGGGTAGGGTCACCGATGAGACGTATAGCTCTCTTTTGAATGGAGTCCAGGATAGCGAGTGTAGAAGCGGCAGCTGCACCCCAGATGTGGGAGCAGTATTCGAGGTTTGGCCTTATTTGTTAAGTGTATAAGGTATAGAGATTAGTTGGTGAAAAGAATTTGCGAGCCCGGAAGAGGAAACCCAATTTCTTAGCAGCCGCTTCTGCAATTGATGTAACATGTTGGTGCCAATTGAGATTTCGATCCACAGTAATGCCAACAAGAGAAAAGGATTCATTACTTTGAATAACTTGGTTGTTCATTGTGATCGGTCTAGGGCGGGTGTATCTCTTGTGAGAAAGAAAGCAAGACTTAGTTTTGGTGGGGTTGAATTGTACAAGATTTCTACTTCCCCAGTCTAATATTTTTTGGAGGTCTACGGAGACAGAACCCTCCATGAGTCTGCGATCCTCATCTAATTGGGCTAAAGAGACAGGCTTAGAATATTGTATGTTTGAGTGGAGGGTGCTGTCGTCCGCGTAACTGTGAACTGGGTTGGATGTGCTAGAGAGGAGGTCATTGATGTGGAGAAGAAACAAAGTAGGGGCTAAAGCTGAACCTTGAGGAACTCCTGCATTAATTGGATACAGTTTAGAGGAATGGCCATCCACAACAACAGATATGCTCCTGTTGAAGAGGAAATTTGCTGTCCAGGTACAAAGTTTTGGTGGTAGGCCATAGGCCGGAAGTTTATTAAGCAGCGCTGCGTGCCAGACCTGGTTGAATGCTTTGGATATGTCTAGAGCAACAATCTGGGATTCACCGTGTTGTTCCATAGACTTGTTCCAAGAATGGGTGACAAAGGAAAGGAGGTCGGCAGTCGATCTGCGCTGACGGAATCCATACTGCCTGTCGTGGATTAGACTGTGTTTTTCAAGGAATTTTTTTGCCTGCTTGCTTTCTTTCTCATAAAAGGTACACCAGCCCTAGACCCATCACAATGAACAACCAATTTATTTAAAGTAATGAGTTCTTTTCACTTGTTGGCATTTCTGTAGATCGAAATCTCAATTGGAACCAACATGTCACATCAACTGCGGAAGCGGGTGCTAAGAAATTAGGTTTTCTCTTCCGGACTCGCAAATACTTTTCACCAGCTCATCTCTATACCTTATATACTTCACAAATAAGGCCAAACCTCGAATCCTTCTCCCACATCTGGAGTGCCGCTGCCGCTTCTACACTCGCTATTCTGGACTCCATTCAGAAGAGAGCCATACGTATCATCGGTGACCCTACCCTCACCCAAATGCTGCCATCCCTTGCCTGCCGACGTGCCGTTGGTGACATCTCTCTCTCTCTCTCTTTTATAGATATCTCCACGGGAACTGCTCAGAGGAGCTTTCTTCCATAGTTCCTCCACCTGCTGCCCACAACAGATCTACCAGGTGAACAGGGCGAATGCACCTTTTTACTGTCCAGGTCACCAGATATAGAACATCTTGTTATGCCCGCTCTTTTCTCCCGAGGACTTCCAAGTTGTGGAATTCCTTGCCGGCACATGTTTTCCCTTCTCCTCCGAACCACCAAACCTTCAAGTCCAGAATTAACAAGTTGCCTCTTTCGTCCTTGTCGACACCCACAGTACGATAGTATTTAGGCTGTGAGCCCTTGTGGTGTGTTGTTGAAATAAATAGTAAAAGAACATAAAATTTCAAGTTCTTTATCTACTATCTTCTTATAGTCTGTTTCACAATTCATTGCTGTAAATATACTTATAGTCAGTGTCACCATTCATTGAATTATGTCTGAGCAAAAAGCTTTAAAAAATTTGAAAGTGATGTTTAGAACCGTCACAACTAATTGACATAAAATCCATTTTTGTTTATTTTCAAGGCTGATAAGACTTGAACCAATATCCTACCACATCTTGAAACGCTGCTATACTCTCGATCTATGTCAGGCTGGAAAATTTTGGCACTTGCCTCGTACTTTATAACTTAACTGCTTTCCAGTAAATTAAATTAACTCGTAAAAGAAAGTACACGACTAGCCACTGGTGAACTGACACTAAATGCATAATTTAAATAAGAACGGGGGGAGGTTACCAGCCACATAATTCATGTGGGCTCTAAGACACAAGTAAAAAATCAAGACTCAGTTATAGTTATTTATTGATAGAATATGAATTTACATAATGCAAAACATTGTATATGATAAAATGGTATTTATTTATAAAATATTAATTTACATAATGCAAAATATTGTATTTAAAAAAACGATTACTTACAACAGTTATTGATGATATTTAAAGTAAAAAGAATGAAAGCATATAAACCAGGTACTTAACTTTAACTGCTGAGGTGTTGTTTCATTAGAGAGAAGAGAGACAGAGACGCAGAGTCTTTCAGCTTCTCACGGCCAGGAGGACCTCTCAGAATACATATATTTGAGTCATTTAAGGCTGTCCAGACCATTACTACAGTTGAGCAGGGCACTGTTGAGTTGACGTCAGCGGGCTCTCCAAGTTACTGATTGACTTTTTCTGCTATTCTTGTCATCTGGATGGTGGAGAGGGGGTGCCTTAAATCGGCGAGAGATGAGGCCCCCAAAAGGGTAGAGAGTGAGCACCCCTAACGAGGCAGCTAAAAAAATCGATGTCGCCTTAGTGCATTATCGTATCCAGGATTATACATATACGGCAGCTTGCGACGTGTTCACAGTGAATACAAGGTTCATCTGCAGTTTAGTTTAATAAAAATACAACTTTTATTTGTTGATGATAAGGTACGTGAACATCATTGCAAGCTACCATAAAACAGAGGAGCATCAATCAAAGTAATTCACAAAACCGTTATAGTGCAATCATTTTATTCAAGTTTACGTTATCAACTCACCCCATTTTTGGCATGCTGATTCTCCTGATCTAGCTCATGATGGAATTTTACATTTTCAAATGACTAAGCAGAGGCTGCCGAAGGAGGCGGCATGGTTATATGGGGTCCTTATCTCGTTCATGACATTTAGAGGAATTTCATCGTGTATGGCCTTCGACTAACCATACAGTGGAGCCTTAGACTAATGAAAAGAAGGACGGAATACATTGAATGAGGTAGTAATGTTATTATTATGTCAATCATAATAAAGCTGAGAGTCGCAAGATGTGTAACACGTTACAACCTTAAATTTTTTTTAAATATATAATTGTTTGGTTCTGAAAAATGCCACAATAGTAGGTTTTTTTATAAGTCCGACAACAATTTTCAGAATATGTAACAAGTAATTAATTTATAATTACTAGCACATAATCAATATCTCATTGTAATAAAATTAATAATACAACTAATTTTAGTGCTTTGAATTGTGTTTATGATAGAGTCTAGAAGAGCATGACCTGGTAGTGAACATAAGAATGGTTATCACATGATAACAATGTCTACGTAATGCTTGGGTAATGTTCGCAGCATATTTGAAGTCTTGAAAATTAGAGATCTTAGCAAATTAGAGAAGTGACATTATCAGAAGATGTTTGACGTTTTTCTTTATTTTGGAGTTCTGAAAAATTGTGTTATGTACGGTTGTACAAAATGAGCTCTATCTTGTGGTTACAAGCTAGAGCTCATTTTGTATATCACGCTGTATAATTAAGGTAGATAAATATACTAGAGTATACTCTATATAACAGAATTGACTTTGGACCGCAACTTACAATTAATCATCTAATTAGTTAATTAATCATAATGTTTATTGGCTTAAGCTTACTACAGAGGTATGAAACATTGTACGTGATGTATTATGCGGCCATTACGGAGAGTCCAGATTATGGGATTGTCATTGTCAGGTGGAGGTCAACCAGCCCCAAAACATATTTGCACTATATGTAATTGGTTTCTATTAGTGAATTTTCATTCATTTCGCTAATATCGAGGTAACGATGGTAAGACGATCGGAATTTTTTTTTCAAATGAGCGCGAATTAGGACCCTTAGACCGTAAATTCAAGGTCCGTTTGAATTTTTATATGTTTATATATATATATATATATATATATATATATATATATATATATATATATATATATATATATATATATATATGGTCGATAAGTGAAAAAATACTCAAAACATACACTGATTTGAACGAAACTTGGCACATATCTTCTGTGTATTAAGACCGCGGGTGTGTTCGTATATCAGCTATAACGGACATTTTTGTCCCCCTAAAATATACAAAAGTATTTTTGAAACCGCTATCTTTGTGTAAGTATTGGAGTAACTGGAATGCGACTTTACTTGTGGCTATAAATTGTGTAAGTAAACCTACGTTGTGAATTTAAAGTAATTTGGTTCACACTTTTTCAAATTTTTTCAAATTAAAAATAAAATCCGAAAGACATGCCTTAAACCGACTTAGTGGTTAAAGTCTAATGCCTGACGGAGAGGGTAGTTAACTGCCATGCGTAGATTGATTCATACAACAGGCATAAACCACACATCAAGGGTAATGAAACAAAATAAACAACTGGCATAAAACATACTACCCGAGCCAACAATCGTGAAATCTCGGCCACAAATATCCCAAATGACAGACGATGTGAAATTAAAATTTGCCAAATAATTGTTATTTAACTAGGGCATTCAATCAGTTTTTAAAAAACACTATATTTGTAGCTCGATGAGTATCTCCAAATACGGGGATCAGGGGGTAGCTTCGGCCAGAGACCTGTCCCCGACACCCAAGCTGGAGGCTGGGTCCCACCGGAGGGCGGCGAGCTCCGCGGACTCCGGGGGCCCCTCCACCAGTGAGGACTCTACTGTTAGAGTAGAGGGACTGCCCCGGCAGTCCAAGCGTCTTTCCGGGGCGCAAAGAAAGAAGCTCCGGAGGGCGCAAAAAATGGCGGCCGGGACCTGGACGGTCGAGAAACCTGTAAAGGCGCAAGAGGGGAGTGCGGGTCAGAAGAGGACGCGCTCGAACTCTAGCACGCCCACTACAGACAGACGTTCCAAAAGGGCCAGGGTGCCTGTAAAGGCGCAAGAGGAGAGTGCGAGTCGGAAGACGCCGCGCTCTGGCTCTAGCACGCCTACTACAGACAGACCTCCCAAAAGAACTAAGGCCGGAACACCGGCGCAGACTGGCTCTTACAGGGAGGCTGCGGAGGGCCTCGGGATGGCGGTGATTGACAGACGCCATCCTGAGGTCACGCTAGACCAGGGGAAGGCGGACCTGATCCAGGCTGCGGTGGTAGCTGCAGTGGACTCTCTTCAGGAAGGGGAGAGCCCGCCTCAGTTCCACCGGACGCGCCTGACGGGGGGCATCCTCTGGATAACCTGTGCCGGCCCGCAGTCGCGGGACTGGCTGCGGAAAACGATCGGGGGCCTCGGTCAGATTTGGGAGGGGGCGGACTTGACAGCCGTCGAGCCCAAGGAACTCCCAAAGAGACGCAAGGTCCTCGTACGGATCCCTGACACCGTCCCGCAGGAGACGGTGATCAGCAGACTTAAGATCCAGAACCCTGAACTGGGGACGCAACACTGGTCGGTTCTAAGCAGGAAGGCAGAGGAGAAAGGACAGACGCTCGCCTTCTCGATCGACCCGACATCTTACAGAGCCCTTGAAGGAACCTCCTTCAAGGCATTCTGGGGCATGGGAAGGGTTAGCTTCCGCCCACTGGGGAAGCAATTAAGGGTTAATGGGACTTAGGTTCCTTCAGGTCAACCTCCAACACAGTAGGGCAGCCACGGCCGGACTACTAATGGCTCTGAGGAACACGGATGTGGCCCTCATCCAGGAACCGTACTCCTACAAAGGAGAGATCAAGGGACTCGGCGGAGCTAATGGAAAGCTCATCTACAGCAGGTCCAGCGAGAATCCGAGGGCCTGCATTTTTGTCAGGGAAGGGATAGAGTTTCTCCCTCTAATGAATTTCTGTTCCAGGGACCTGGCAACGATCAAAATCCGATGTGGAGGAGCGGATGGGCTGAGGGACATTACTGTCGCGTCAGCCTATCTGCCAGGGGACAGCACGGACCCTCCTCCACCCAACGAATTGGAGCAGCTGATGGTGGGTAGCAGAGCAGGTGGATGGCAGACCATCATCGGCATGGATGCGAATGCGCACCATGAGTTGTGGGGTAGCTCGGACACAAACTCTAGGGGTGAGGCACTTTTACAATTCTTTATGAAATTTAATTTAGACATATTGAATAGAGGTAATAAACCGACATTCGTCACAACACGGCGTGAGGAAGTTTTAGACCTAACAGTTTCCACCCAGTTTCTGGGTGACTTTGTTAAAAGCTGGGCTGTGTCTGGGGAAGTGAGTAGCTCAGACCACAGATACATCCGGTTTGAAATCGCCAAAGTCGAAAGAGAAACGGTATGGTACCGGGACCCCCGCAAGGCGGACTGGGAAGCCTACAGGGCAGACCTAGCTGTGGAACTGCGGGGGGTTGAGAGGGCCATAAGGGATTCAATAGACCTCGAGATTGCAGCAGTCCAATTGCGAGACGCAATTACCTCGGCCTATAACGCCAACTGCCCCCTGAAAATGAGGGTGTCCACCAGGAACGTCCCATGGTGGAACGAGGACCTCAGGCAAAGGAGGACGCAGGTTCGTAAGCTGTTTAACGCGGCCAAAAGGTCGGGAGCATGGGATGAATATAGACAGGCCCTATCGACCTATAACAAAAGACTGAGGGACGCCAAGAAGGAGTCGTGGAGGAGGCACTGCGAAGAAGTGGAAAACACGTCCGAGAGTGCTCGACTACACAAGATCCTGTCTAAGGGCCCTCAGACTAACATAGGCTCCCTTAGAACACCCACGGGAGGCTTTACAAGCTCGGGGGAGGAAACTATGGAAATTTTACTCCAGACGCACTTCCCCGGCTGTAACATAATAAACCAATCACCTCCGGACTGGGAACACTCAGAAATAGAGGCGCCTTATAGGCGGGCATCTAGAGTAGACTGGACAGTCGCTAAAGAGGTGGTTACCTGGAGCAAAATCAGATGGGCCATTAACAGCTTTAAGCCATACAAATCGCCGGGATTTGATGGAATAATGCCCATCATGCTCCAACAGGGGATAGATATACTGGCGCCGGTGCTTACCCTCATTATGAGGGCCAGCCTGGCTCTGGGGTACATTCCGAGGGCATGGAGACTGGCCAGGGTTGTATTTATTCCTAAACCTGGGCGTCCAACAGACCAGGCAAAGTCCCTGAGGCCAATAAGTCTCATGTCCTTCTTGCTGAAAACAGTGGAAAAACTGCTCGACCGGCACCTTAGGGGCGGTGTACTGGAAGCATATCCTCTACACTGCGGACAATATGCATACAGAGCAGGATTCTCAACAGAAACAGCACTGCACCAACTGGTGCTGAAACTGGAGAATACGCTGGAGAACAAGGAGGTGGCGCTGGGGGCCTTCCTAGACATAGAGGGGGCCTTTAGCAACACCTCGTTCGGATCGGTTCTGGCAGCTGCCCGGGAGCGTGGAATAGAGGAGACCTGCTGCAGGTGGATCGGTTCCATGCTCAGGGACAGGGCGGTGTTCACCTCACTCGCGGGAGGGACTCTGCTGGCGGGGGTCGCGGCGGGGTGTCCGCAGGGGAGCGTTCTGTCTCCCTTGCTCTGGTGTCTAGTCGTGGACGGCCTGCTGGGGAGGCTCTCGGGAGGGGGGTATGAGGTACAGGGCTATACGGACGACATTGTCATCATAGTCCGAGGAAAGGTCACACAGGCAGTGTGGGAGCGTATGCAGACTGCACTGAAAGTGGTGGAAGGGTGGACGGTTGATCAAGGGCTCGGGGTGAGCCCCGAGAAAGCAACCGTCGTGCCGTTTACGAGGAGGAGGAAGTGTGAAAGCCACAGAACTCTCACTCTATACGGTAGGAGCGTTCCAATGGCCAGGGAGGTAAAATATCTTGGGGTCGTATTGGACTCTAAGCTAACCTGGAATGGTCACATTGGAAAAATACTGCGTAAGGCAGTCATGACCTTAGCCGTCACTAGGCGGCTATATGGAAAAACGTGGGGACTAAGACCTAGTATGGCCCACTGGCTGTACACAAGGGTGGTCAGACCATCGTTAACATATGCGGCACTGGTCTGGTGGCCTAAGGTGACACAATCCAGTGCCAAACAAAAACTAGGCAAGATCCAAAGGATGGCTTGCCTAGGCATCACAGGGGCCATGTCTTCAACCCCAACAGCCGCCATGGAGGTGTTGCTGGATCTACCCCCCCTACACTTCGTTATTATGGGAGAGGCCAGGCTAGGACTATACAGACTAGCCTGCAATGGTAGACTGAAGATCAACCCAGGCTTCAGGGGCCACTGCAAAATTCAGGAGATCGTGAAGGAACCCATGCTTGAAATGAGGTCAGACTTCGCGAGCCCGCGAATGTGCAGGGAAAACAACTTCACAGTGGAAATCCCTGATCGCGGGGCATGGCGGGAGGAGACACCGGGCATACCACGGGACGCGCTCGTCTGGTTCACGGACGGATCTGGCGGGGAGCGTGGGACGGGGGCAGGTGTTTACTCGGAAGGACCGAGGGTAAGTCACAGTATTTCCCTCGGAGCCCATGCAACGGTGTTTCAGGCCGAGATGTACGCCATCCTGCACTGTGTGCGGGAGAACAAGAGGAGGGGCTACACCAACAAGCGGATCCTCATAGCCACAGACAGCCAGGCAGCCCTTAAGGCACTAAGTAGCCCACGGGTAAATTCCTGGCTGGTGAGTGAGTGCCGAGACGAGACGAGCGACCTGGCTGGGCAGAATGAGGTGACCCTCATCTGGGTGCCGGGTCACTCGGGGGTCAAAGGCAATGAAGAAGCTGACAGTCTCGCAAAGAGGGGGTCAGCAGAACCATTTATGGGACCAGAACCGGCTCTGGGCGTGTCAAAGAGCACTGCCAGGGGAGCCATTAAGTCCTGGGTCAGAAACCAACACAAGGTGTACTGGGCGGACTGTCCAGGGCTCAGACATGGGAAGTCAATAATTGACGGACCCAGTTCAAAGAGAGCTGTGGAGCTGCTAAACCTTAGCAGAGGACAGCTCAGAAACACAACAGGTCTCTTGACGGGACACATGGCCGTCAAGAAACACCTACATAAAATGGGGCGGTTCGAAGGGGACCTCGCATGCAGACTCTGCGGCGAGGGGGAGGAATCAGCCCAGCACATCTTGTGCGAGTGTATAGCTCTGGACCGGAAAAGACAACTGATCTACGGTCACTCTAGACCGGAGACAGAGCAATATAAAACTTCACCCTACCAATCGCTGTGCAGACTAGTTCAAGGCACAGTGATTTTGGAATGGGTGGAGTAAGACTAGGGGTATGCACAATCAACCAAGGGTTGCGGTGCTATCGGGGCGGCAAGGCCGCGGACGAGCCCTGAGGGAACAAAAAAAAAAAAAAAAAATCTCCAAATACAGTTTTAGAATGAAAGTGTAGCATAAGTAAACTTAAAGTGTTCCCGAAAAAACCGTTTCTTGGTCTACCTTATAGGTTAATAGCAAATTGAGCTCTTCAAATATGAAGCATTTAATCAAAATTCGCTACCATAACGCACTTGCTGCGTCCCGAATTTCTTTTTTTACAAACATGCATTATATTTCGATGGAAAATGCAAAAATGCAATAACATAAGGCGTATTCGACTAAAAAAAAAAGAAAAATTGTATCACCAACGACTTATGGGCCACCTGTGATTGTAGAAATTAGGTTTTAAGATGTAGCTCAAGACACCCTATAATTAATGTATACAATTTTTTTCATATCTTGTATAATAACGGATATATTGAGCTTTATTGATTTTTTACGAAAATTCGACAAAAATTATATACCGATAAACTATATAGATAAGACTACTGCCAAGCATCAGAGAAAAAGTCTATTTGAAATTAATTTTCTGGAAACATTTTAGTAAAATGAAGGACAATGACGGTTGAAGCTAAGACTTCAACGTCTGTAAAACATTCTTCTTGAGACATTTTCTTTCCATAGCCCGTATTAGATTCAAGTTATTTGCCCGAATGTTGCCAATTTTGACGTTTTAAATCGCTACTTTGACGTTTTGAGGAAACTCTCTTTTTTTTTAATGCCTGTAACTTTTTGTCTTTAGACCTACAGAGCTAAATTTTGGTACGTAATTTACTTATAGCGATATAAATCTATGTACCAAATTAAAGAGACATATTTGTTATTAAAATTATTTTTATGAAATTCACTTCCATAACGCACTTGCGGCGACCAGACTTTTCTAAATGTCCATATCTTTCTTGTCTGTTAACCTACAGACCTAAATGTTGGTGCGTGGGTCATTATTTATAATACAAAAACGCGTACCAAATTCGGTTGCCCTTACTTTGTTATTTCTGGACATATAATTTTTTTTTTAGAAAGGAAACACAACATTTTCCGGGAAAACCTCGGCAGATTTTCCTGGCTAACGAACTTATCCAAGCCATTTGCAAAATTGAGGTTTTTACCAAATTTTATCAAAATCTGCCTATTATTTTTTGAGTTATCGGTGTGATATATATATATATATATATATATATATATATATATATATATATATATATATATATATATATATATATATATATATATATATATATATATAAACATATAAAAATCGAAACTGACCCCGGATATGTGTTCTAGGGCCTAACTAGCGCTCATGGGAAAAAAAATTTTCAAAATTGAAAAGTCGGGATCTCTTCATTAGTAAATTTTTTTAAGAAAATTCACTAAAATTGAAACTGACCCTGGATATGTGATCTAGGGGGCCTAGTTCGCGCTCATTTGTGAATTTTTCTACGAACTTTTCCACGAAAATGCATTAATAACTTATAATCTAGACAAAACAGCAGAAACAGGAATTTACAGATTCTGTGTGGGATAAATGCGATCTAAATAAATTAAGACGCAATTATAAAGTTGTTAAGTTTTTTATAGACGAACATTAAACCGCCAGCGGAAAAAAAAAACCCTCTTAAAAATAACCTGCAATTTATAGTTATTTTTTGTCCCCTCAACTAATTTGCATACAACATAGTGTATAGAATATGATAATAAATAAGATCATCTAATCAGGGGTGAAAATGAATTTAAAAAATGTGGGTATGCCTTTCTCACATCAAGTATTCTTCATCTAATCTGAGGTACAAACCTGTGGGGTAACGTTTTTTCTTTATGATTCAAATTCGCCATAAAGAAGTCTGTACTTTTATGATGATAGTTTTTTAAGGCAGTCTCTCACCCCTCACGTTTTTTATGGCTTTCTCACGGTAACCTATATGTTTTTCTTGATCAATGCTAGAAACTTCTATGATGCACTATGCGAATTTTTATATACGTCAGGACAGGATAATGCAACTGTGTTCGGAACAATGTAACAGTTTCCGTGGCACCTTGTCTAATAGCTGTAGCTAAAATAGTAAAAAATATAGCTGGGAACTAGCTTCAAAATAGGACTGGTAAAACAATCAATCATTTAAAACTACCATACCGAAAAACAATGAAAACTTTTAGCAATGGGTTCTAGTGCCGTTACTATGATTTTTTTTTGGCTTCGTTAAAAAGCTGAATACCTTTTAGTTAATTTTCTTAACAAAAAGTTCACTAATAAGTAGATCCCGTCTTTTGAATTTTGAAAAAATTTCTTCAAATGACCGCGAACTAGGCCCCCTAGAACCCATATCCAGGGTCAGTTTCAATTTGTATTTGTTTATATATATATATATATATATATATATATATATATATATATATATATATATATATATATATATATATATATTTGTGTGTGTATCACACCGATAACTTAAAAAAATAAATGTCCGATTTTGGTCAAATTTGGCACATACCTTCCTTTTGCAAGTGGCTTGGACAAGTTAGTCAGGAAAATCGGCCCAGGTTTTCCCGGAAAATTTTGTGTTTTGTTTCGAAAAAATTTATACCCCTGGAAATAACAAGGCAAGGGTAATCAAATTTGGTAGGCTGGTTTCTATCATCAATTCGGATCTTTATCTTAAAAGACAAAAAAGTTAGAGGTAAATTAATTTTTAATTAATTAAATCTGATTCAAGAAAGTTAAAACGTCAAAATTGATTGAGTACGAATGTGAGTGAAAAATACTACAAGAAATGACTAACAAGATCATAGATGTGTGTCTACGGCGTTATTTTTCTTGATTTCGTTAAAATATGGGAAAAAAATCCATTGTAAAAACGGTATTGTGTAAATTGTAAAACGTTGAACAATTAACATGTATTATGGGATATACCTGCTTGTACATACATGTCTAGCGTAGCTTAGTGGCCTAAGTCTCTATACATTGGATAGTCGACGCCTACATGACGAATTCTTAACCTAGTCGACTTTACTTTTTATCCATTTTTTTAGTCTTTACCGTTACCTAATCAGATTGCTGTTATTCCGATGAATTTTTTAGCGAGTTTTTGTATAAAAAATAATGTGATAAAGAGAAGATGAAAGTTTTAAGACTTAATTCAATTTGAATAGCATATCTGGTTGTTTGTTCTTGCCCTAACTTAGTGAAACCGTTCCATTTTTAATACAGTCGTAGAGTTTTCCCGTGGCTTCACAAGTGATTGTTTTAACGAATGTAAAAAAAATCACTAACGAGGAGATCCAGATTTCTGAATTTAGAAAAAAGTTATTCAATTGAGCGCGAACTAGGCCCCCTAGTACCCAGGGTCAGTTTCAATATATATATATATATATATATATATATATATATATATATATATATATATATATATATATATATATATATATATATCTAAAGAGTGAACAATTTGCCAAAATTTAGGTCTGTAAGGTTAAAGACAAAAAAGCTGGAGGCATTTAAAGAAAAAAAAAGGGGCTTTTCCTAGAAACGTAAAAGTCGCGATTTGAAACGTCAAAATTGGCAACATTTAGGCAAAGAGCCTGAAAGAAATACGGATTATGTAAGGAGTCTTCTGCAAACCCTTTCAGCAAAGTTTCAGCTTCAACCATCACCTTTCATTTTAATAAAATATTTTCAGAAAAATAATTTCAAATAGACAATCTTTGATGCTTTAGAAGTAATTTTAATTAAATTTATGGTTTAACGGTCTATTATTTTTAGCTAATTTCCGTAGAAAAAATTCGTTAATGACGCGACCGCAGCTTTTGAATTCTAAAGAGATTTCTTCAAATAAGCGCAAACTAGGCCTATAGAATCCATATCCTAGTTTACTTTTTGTTTACATATATACAGGGTGACGCATTTCTACGGTACAGCTCAATATAATTGTTATTATGCAAGATACGAAAAAATTGTATACGTTACCTATAGGGTGTCTTGAGCACCATATTATAAAATTATTTTGACAATCAGAGGATGGCTCATAAGTCGTTGGTGATACCTGCAATTTTTTTTAACATTCCTTATTGCATTTTTGCATTTTTGATTGAAATATGATGCATGTTTGTACAAAAAAACGGGACACAGTAAGTGCGATTTGGTAGCGAATTTTCATTAAACGCTTCAAAATTCAATAACGTAATTTGCTATTAACCTAAGGTTCGTCAGCTAGGAAACGAGTTTTCTCGGAAACGTTTAAAGTTGATTTTCGGAAAATTTTCGTATATTTTCAAACAAGTTATTTTGATAAAATATGGTAAATTGTTCCTACTCTCTTGGTTATACCGGTAAACAAATTGATGTCTGCTTGCATTAAAGAGACATATTTGCTATTAAAAACAATTTTATGAAAATTCACCTACATAACGCACTTGCTGCATCCAGACTTTTTATCAGTCGCTATACAACACTGTATATGATATTTCATTTTAGTGAATTTTCGTAGAAAAAATTCACTAATGGGGAGATCCCGACTTTTGAATTTTGAAAAAATTTTTGCAAATGAGCGCGAACTAGGACCCCTAGAACCCATATCCGGTGTCAGTTTCAATTTTTATATGTTTATATATATATATATATATATATATATATATATATATATATATATATATATATATATATATATATTATATATATATATATATATATATATATATATATATATATATATATATATATATATATATATATATATATATATATATATATATATATATGTATCACACCGATAACTCAAAAAATAATGGGCCGATTTTGATCAAATTTGGCATGCACCTTTCTTTTGTAAATGGCTTGGATAAGTTCGTTAGTCGGGAAAATCGGACGAGGTTTTCCGGGAAAATTTTGAGTTTTTATTCGAAAAAAATTCTTATCTCAAAAAGTAATAAGCCGATTTTAATAAAATTTGGCATGTACCTTGCTTTTGTAAATGGCTTTGACAAGTTTGTTAGTCAGGAAAATCGGACGAGGTTTTCCGGGAAAATTTTGAGTTTTCATTCGAAAAAAATTTTTATCTCAAAGAATAATTGGCCGATTTTGATAAAATTTGGCATGTGCCTTCCTTTTGTAAATGGCTTTGACAAGTTCGTTAATCAGAAAAATCGGATGAGGTTTTCTGAAAAAATTTTGAGTTTTCATTTGAAAAAAAAAATTATCTTAAAAAATAAAAGATCTATGATAACCAAATTTGATAGGTAGGTTTACGATATAAAAAGTAAACTCTACACCAAAATTTAAATTTCTATGTTACAAGAAAAAAAAGTTATAATAAAATATTTTGTGCCAGATCATTTCTATGAAAATTCACTACCATAACGCACTTGCTGCGTCCCGAGATTTTTTATTCGTAAATATGTCACAGAAGCTACAAATGACGAGCTAGGTGTTGAATCAATCACTGATTACTGTTAGACTAGTTTCGCATAAACTGACTTTACTAATATCTACCCTTAATAAACGATTTTTGTTCTTAGAAAGAGTAACAGGCTGGTACTTATTATTCAGTAATATTTACTTTTAGTTCTAGCGCCTCGGTGGTTCAGTGGTAAGAACGTGTGCCTCTGAACCGAAGGGTACTGGATACTGGGTTCGATTCCCTGGGGTCCCCCTTCACTTTTATAGTACACACTGTAAAATTAACATCAACCGAGGTTGTGGCATTGTACTTGAGCAATTTGAATGTCTGCAAGTTCCTCCCTTTAGAGGGGGCGTAAAGCCATCGGTCGCGTGTCCATGTGGTGTTGGGCACGTTAAAGATCGTTATCTTCTTTGCAGAAAGGCAGGGATTCGGCAAAATTTCCAGGATATTGAGGTGAAACTGTTCCCTGGCGTCGGTGATTGCCTATAGTCGCGTAAATAGACCGGCCTTAAAGAAATGCGAACTGCAAATCTTATCTGATTTTTTATTTTAAATAATATTGCGATATAATCCAGAATAAATGTCCAAAAAATCTCTTAATAAGTGTGTTTCACAAAGTCTTAAGTTTCAGCTTCAAGCATCACTGTCCTTTATTTTACTAAAATATTTTCGGAAAATCAATTTTAATAGAGCCTCTTTTTGAGGCTTCGGCAATAGTTTCCGCTATAGAGTTTATGGTTTAATAGTCTATATTTTGGCAAATTTTGGTAGAAAAAATTCGTTATTAAGACCGCGATTTATGAATTTTAAAAAGATTTCTTCAAACGAGCTGGAACTAGAAACCCTAAAACCCATATACAGGGTCAGTTTCAGTTTTTGCCTGTTTACAATAGATAGCGGAGCCCCATGGAAATGACGCATTCAGAGAGATTTTTCTTTGTATTACTCGTCGAAGAAAACGAGCTGGTGTATACAGGTGATCTTAAATAGTGACTGAATTTGAAAAGTTTTCGCTAAAATGTTTTTAGTGTTTCCGTAGAAATCATTTTTGTAAGGTTTTTGTGATATGTTGGTAATGAATAATAAATGTTTGGTAAGTTATGGTAAAAAAAAAATTGTCGAATGTTTGTGAAAAATATAATTTTGTGTATCATTACTGAAAGCAATTTATGTAAAAGAAATTATCTTTTTTTTTTCAACTTTGGTCCTAAAGCTGTTTGTGAATAATTAGGTATATCTTGGCAGGTGTGTGAATAGCTTAAAGAGGTTCGTTGGCCAGGACAATCGGACCTGTTTTTCTGGAACTTTTAAAGTTTATTTTCGGGAATTTTTGGTACTTTTGGAAAAAACAAAGCTATTTTAATGAAATATAGTACATTGTTAGTACTATATAAGTTATACTATCAACCAAATGTCCTTGTAAAAACAAGACATATTTTACAATAAAAACATTTTTACGAAAATTCGCATTTGCTGCGTTCCGAACTTGTTTTAGCTTGATTTCGTCTGCAGATATAATATAGCAGCCTAACGAATCTCTTGTAGTTATAATTTACCTAAACGTGAAGATATAACTACTTCTCTTGTTATTGTTTGTTATGAATTCTTACCGTTAAAAAACTAAAAAGTATAGGAGCCACACAGGTATAATAAATTGGCCTACAACAAGCGAGAACAAAAAAACAATGAGGGGTTGAAATAAGAACTAACTACGTAGACTGTTTTTCATGCACATATGGGGTCAGAAAAAAATATAAAAAGGGACTTCCAAAAAAATAAACAGCCCAAGTAAAAAAATGTTTGTATCAAGCCTTCTTTGCTCTGTTTTTGCAATTACGCAAGATATACCGAGATATAACCGACACTGGAACGCTACCCCACAGACGCTAAAAAAATTAACCCTTTCTGTAGCTGTATACAAATGTATAATTAACACAATTCCACTACTGTTAGAAACTGGTTAAGGTTTTTTATCTGTTAAAGTATAATAAAAGTATACAATTTAACGGATTAAAAAGAAAAAGTAACACATTTTATAATTTGTGTGATATATATTTTTGTCGAACACATTTCGAAAATGAAAAATTAGCATTAGTGGTTCGGTTTGCATATAAATGGGTTCTTGTTAAAAGCCAAAAATCAAGTAATCAGTTTCGCCATCTAAAGCAGTCGTAGTGCTCAATATCAGCCTCTAACTCGTTGTCAACTAATAAATAATGACCCGTGTAAGATTCTTAACTGATGCCTTCAAATTTGGTTATATTTGATGTCTAAAAAGACAAAGAACTGCATCTTATTTATAAAAACTGACCTGCAAGGCTCAGATCAGTTGCAAAATATTTACCAAAAATGGACCTGTTCTGCATTGAATATAACAGCTGCAGAGGATTTTCGATCACATCTACATACATGTTGGCGATATGGTAAAAGTTTTTTTTTTTTTCACCGCGGTAGAGTAGAGTACAATGATAGAGTGACCAAGCGTCCTACCAGCAGTACGTGCTATCCTGCTAACAGTACCTAATTACGAGACCGTTGTTTTCAATTGGATCCCGTCTTCCCTGGAGGACAAAATATTTATCTTTTTTTTCTCCTTCAGGGCTCGTCCGCGTCTTTTCTGCCCCGATAGCACTGCAGCCTTTGGCTTATTGCGCATGCCCTTAGTCTTTTCCACTCAACCCATTACAAAATCACTGTGCCTTGAACTACTCTGCACAGCGATTGGTAGGGTAAAGTTTCTCTCTCTCCTGTCTAGACTGACTGTATATCAGTTGTCTTTTGCGGTCCAGAGCTCTACACTCGCACAAGATGTGCTGGGCTGATTCCTCCCCCTCGCCGCAGATTCTGCACGCGATGTCGCCGCCCCATTGTATGCAGGTGTCTCTTGACGGTTACGTGTCCCGTCAAGAGACCTGTTATGTTTCTGAGCTGTCCTCTGCTAAGACTTGGCAGCTTCACAGCTTTCTTCGAATTGGGTTCGTCAATTACTGACTTCCCATGTCTGAGCCCTCGATAGTCTGTCACGCCCAGAACCGGTTCTGGTCTCATAAATGGTTCTGCTAACCCTCTCTTCACGAGACTGTCTTCATTGCCTTTGACCCCCGAGTGACCCGGCACCTAGATGAGGGTAACCTTATTCTGCCCAGCCAGGTCGCTCGTCTCGTCTCGGCACTCACTTACCAGCCTGGAATTTACCCGTGGGCTACTTAAGGCTGCCTGGCTGTCTGTGGCTGTAAGGATCCGCTTGTTAGTGTAGCCCCTTCTCTTGTTCTCCCGCACACAGTACAGGATGGCGTACATTTCAGCCTGAAAGACCGTTGCATGCGCTCCGAGGGAAATACTATGACTTACACTCGGTCGTTTCGAATAAACAGCTGCCCCCGTCCCACGCTCCCCGCCGGATCAGTCCGTGAACCAAACGAGCGCCTCCCGTGGTAAGCCCGGCGTGTCCTCCCGCCATGCCTCGCGGTCGGGGATTTCTACTGTAAAATTGTTTTTCCTGCAGATTCGCGGGCTCGCGAGGTCTGACCTCATTTCAAGCATGGGCTCCTTCACGATCTCCTGAATTTTGCAGTGGTCCCTGAAGCCTGGGTTGACCTTCAGTCTACCATTGCATGGTAGTTTGTATAGTCTCAGCCTGGCCTCCACCATGATAACTAAGTGTAGGGCGGGGCAGATCCATCAACACCTCCATGGCGACTGTTGGGGTTGAAGCCCTCCCTGGAGGACAAAATATTTATCATTGATTCAGTTACAAAATTTTGCCTATCTAATGTGCAAAGTCTCAACTTATTAGGGCTGTTAGTAACAAGAACAAAGATACGAGGTAAGTATGTTTTCGTCATTAGTCTTTGCATTCTCAGTGGCGTGTAAAGTATATATAAATGTATCTGGGAAATTATTAATGTGTTAACGATAGAGTTAGTACAAAAGCGGTACCGTAACTTCCTTTGGGGTTGTTCCCAAGAAAATTTTCTTATGATTTATGCTTAGAGGATGATTGTGCGCATGCAGGAGGGGAAGATGAAGTAGCGACCTACCTCACCTCCCTCAGTTGAAAACACGGCGAAGTGCAATCTGAGAAATAGTTAGTGATAGTAATAACAGAAGGAGTGCACCGGGAAAGGAACATGTAGGCTGCGTGGACAACGTATAGATTAAAACAAACGGCTGACAGCATCTCGAAGGCAATCAGTTTGGGAAGGACCGGACTCCCCGATGACATTGAGAATATGATGTTCTGTGAATGGTCTCAGACCTGATGTCTACAAAGATCAGTACAGATGTGTCTTTCAAGACCGTCCTTCCGGAAAGGGAGAACTGGGAACGAAACCAAACGACCTTATCGAGGGCAGATCTCTGCTGGTACACTCACGGATCCAAAATCGATCGGCGAGCAGGAGCCGGCGCATATGGGAGCAACACCGATGCTGGATTATCAACTAGCCTCGGAAAATACGCAACCATACACCACGCAGAAGTATCTGCTATCGAGATGTGTGCGAGGAAAATTATACAAAACCATTGCACACACAAATCGATAAAAATATATTCAGATTGCCAAGTTGTAACAAAGGCATTTGGTTCCTACCGTTGCAACTCAAAAATGGTATGGAGCTGTAAGTCTGCTCTCAAAGAATTACGCAGCTGTGATGAGATATCGCTGGTCTAAATACCGGGACACTCGGACCTTGATGACAATGTAGCGGCCGACGTGCTTGCCAGGAGTGGTGCCGAGTAGGATTTTATCAGACCAGAACCTGTGCTGGAGATATCATCATGCACAGCAAAACGCACCTTAAAGACCTCGACACATAGAAGGTCAATCCAGCAATAGCAAAATCTGGCAGTATTAGCACACTCTAAGGTCTTCATAAATCGCCTTTCAGGGTCAAGTGCTAAAAACTTCTAGAGCTAAACAGACAACAGCTGAGAACTCTGGTCGGCCTGTATACAGGACACTGCCGCTTGCGTCACCACATGAACTGAATTGGTCTCGGTTAAGAGACCGAGTGCTAGGTATGTGTATGGAGAGTGAAGAAACAGCAGATGTAGTGATTTGAACGTAATTTTGTACATGTTATTTTTAAAAATCCATAACTGATGGTTACCGTTGCGGCTCGACAACCGTTTAAAAATAACAGACAGTTAAATAACGACCCATCACTAAGCAGATGACGTGCTGTGCTCCTGTCCGGCTGCGGACAGGACTAGATACCCGCTCTTTGGCAAGACACAGCTTGCACCAGAAGATCTAGGTCAACTTTCGCCCACAAAAATTCTCGACCTCTGTAGGAGACTGGATTTGTTGTGTGAAATATAACACAATTAGGCGTCAGCTACAATAGACCTTGCGGTCGCAGTGTAGGGACCACTCACATTTTAACCTAACTCCTAACCTAACATAGCAAGCGAAAAAATCGAGAAATTGTGGAAAAAAACTTACTTACTTTGAGTTTAAATGTAAATAACTCAGCAAAGACAAAGAAGCAAAAGGTAAAAATAGTATCAACGTGCAAATAAGATGCCATACTTTATCTATCGGCCGTCGATGTATATAAAACTGTCCATTACCTCAATTGCGTATTCACCATATTTTATTTAAAAAGTTTGCTCATAAACAACAAACTTACTTTATTCACTCGTTGACTCGGCTTGTATATATACAATGAATCAAGAATGATAAATCAAAAAAGTTTTTTTATTATTATATGGGACCAAAAAAGATATGTTAAAATTTTGTTTTATCTTTGATAAGTAAGCTTTAACAGAAACAGAACAGTAATTGAAATGTCCTATTAGTAATCCTAATAGAAATTCAAGCGATTTTTAGCAGTCCTCATATAAAGATAAAACGTCCTGTTTCACGCACGTCGTTCGCACCGTAAAGATTTCTTTTTAATTTTCAGAACAACAAAGGTTTACACAGGACTTAGCGAGCACAAACAACAACGGGGATATTATTATTTGTAAATTATAACGACCGGTACACACAGAAGTGATAAGATAAGGCGGCGAATGGCCCGCCTGTCCATGACAGACACCGGCGTTGATAGCGGTTAAAAAGCAAATACTGATAACGTGGGGTCACCTACATACACACATATACATGCTCACAACGCAAACACACATCGCATTATGTCTATATGACTTTATGACTGACTGCTAAAGGTGCGTACGGATCAATTGAACAGGAACCGCTTTACCATAGACAGATTATTAAAAATCTAACGTGCCGCTTCCGCTTTTCCAACTGTCATACATGTCTTCATACGCTCATTCCTGTTTTCACAGATGTCAGATGACATTTCAAATTGGCAGACTGATGTAAAACGATGAAAACGGTTACAGAGAAAAAAAGAAGTAAGATATTGTGAAGCCACAGAAAAAGTTTCTACCTTTGTATTTGCTACGTATTTCTGACAATTTTATGAGTGCTACCGCGGCGGCGCAGCACAGATAGGTGTCGACATTTGTTAATTGGAGTTAAGCAACGTCGGACACGGTCACTTTTTGGATGGGTGACTGGTTTGTAATCTCGTCCGGGGTCTGATATTTGTAGAAAACTTTTATTAGTGAGTTTTCGTAGAAAACATTTTAAGGAGAATTTTTGTAAAAATAATGTTTATAGAATTTTATTACTCTTATTACTTCCACATCGTCAATGCGTGTTGGAGCACAGCGTTCTTATTTATTATGCTGTGGTGGAAGTATGACATCGGCGACAAAAATCTCAAAAATCTGTTTTCGCTTAAACGTCGTAAAAAGTGTCAAAACATATAGAAAATATAGTCTGAAAAAAAAAGCATTTTTGGGACTGTGGCTCTGTCGATCTGTGGCTCTGTCGATCTGTCGGTCTGTCGATCTGTATGTCTCACTGTTTGTAACCAGGATAACTTTAGAAGAAATTTGGTATACAGTTAGCACGCGACAAGCGAGCAGTTCGGATTGTTTCTGTGGAAAATCTCTTTAGGGGGCAGGGGATGAATGGGGGACAATTTGGAGAAAATTCAAATTTTTTCGTTAAAACTCGAATAATATAACGTTTGTTTATTTTTTCTCTCTCTCAGGGCTCGTCCGCGGCTTTGCCGCCCCGATAGCACTGCAACCTTTGGGTTATTGTACATGCTCTTAGTCTTTTTACTCCACCCATTCCAGAATCACTGTGCCTTGAACTAGTCTGCACAGCGATTGGTAGGGTGAAGTTTTATAATGCTCAGACTCCGGTCTAAACTGACCGTAGAGCAGTTGTCTTTTGCGGTCCAGAGCTTTACACTCGCACAAGATGTGCTGGGCTGATTCCTCCCCCTCGCCGCAGAGTCTGCATGCGAGGTCCCCCTCGAACCGCCCCATTTTATGCAGGTGTTTCTTAACACCCATGTGTCCCGTCAAGAGACCTGTTTTGTTTCTGAGCTGTCCTCTGCTAAGATTTAGCAACTCCACAGCTCTCTTTGAACTGGGTTCGTCAATCATTGCCTTTCCATATCTGAGCCCTGGAAGTCTGCCCAGTACACCTTTTGTTGGTTTATGACCCAGGACTTAATGTCTCCACTGGGAGTGCTCTTTGTCACGCCCAGTGCCGATTCTGGTCCCATAAATGGTTCTGTTGATCCTCTCTTCGCGAGACTGTCAGCTTCTTCATTGCCTTAGACCCCAAGTGACCCGGCACCCAGATAATGGGGACCTCGTTCTGCCCAGCCAGGTCGCTCGTCTCGTCTCGGCACTCACTCACCAGCCAGGAATTTACCCGTGGGCTACTTAGGGCCTTAACGGCTACCTGGCTGTCTGTGGCTATGAGGATCCGCTTGTTGGTGTAGCCCCTCCTTACGCTTGTTTATTAGAAAACCTTCAATTTCACCAAAGATCTGGTACTCTATGCTAAAATTAAATAAAGGGTTGAATGTGTGGAGGTGGAAGATCGGTGACAGAAACTTTGTATTTTTTTTTTTGCTAAAACGGCGTACAAAGTCTCAAAACACATAGAAAACTGGATTCTGGAACGATTTTTTTATCTGTCAGTCTGTGAGTTGGTCGTTCTGTCAGCCTGCACGTCTCTCTGTTAGTGTTAGTGGGCGCAATAACTTTCCAGATATCATATTAAAATTTGGTGTCCAATTAGCAACCGACAAAGGAACGCTTCGAATTGTTATTGGGTAACACTTCATGTGGTAGGAGATAAATGAGAGGTGATTTGGTGAAAATTAACATTTGTTCGTTGAAGCTCGAGTAATATGACGTTTCAGAAGTTTATGGGTACAGGAATACGAATATGTTCTTTGTGATCAAGTTGTGGACCCTAAATTCATTTTATGAAAATGTCTTTCTGAGGAGAGTAGATTATCACAGCTATGTGGAAGTTATGATTCAATTTGCAGCACCATTTTTAATGATTAGAATTGTCCTACCGTATTTTCGAGGCAACAATTAGTAAGTTTCGATAAACGCTTATAGTTGTTTAAGCATATTTACACAGAAATGTTTGCCAGATAATTTTTATAGCGAAAAAAACAAATGCCTATAACTCGATTTTCTATTAAGCTAGAAGCACTTGCTAAGTGCTAGTCTCTCTAAAGGCAAATTTCTGAGGGGTCGTAAATCCGTCGCTCTTATGTACCATACGATGTGGCGCACGCTACAAATCCCCAGTCTTCTTAGAGAAAGGAAGGGGTGCGACAAAATTTACAGGATAGTGAGGTGAAACTGCTCCCTGGCGTCGACATAGTATAATACCTAAGGTACCTAGGCACTTATGGTTTCTTTACTCTTAGCTTTTACTCTTTATGGAACTTTCTTCAGGTAAACGTGAACTAGGACATCTAGAAGCCATATTCGTGGACCGTTAAAATTATTATCTGTTTATGTACAAAGTGTCTTCTCGAGGCCGGTAGTTAGAAATTTATGAAGTTATGGACTAAATAAAAAAACTAAATTAAAAAATCTTTTCAATAATTTGGAAAAATACCCTTCATTAATTTGTAACAGATGGGATAATGTTCATAGTTTTTTTTTCTTTTTTTAGGAAATTTACCACATATTTTTGTAAAAAATGAAGTTTTTTATAAAAAGACAACAATATATCTAACGTACTGCCTTAGCACCGGCTACAGCCGTTTTTGGTTTTCCTATTGTTAGGTTACGTTTCGGTCAAAAAAAATTCTTCAAAACTTTTCAATAATTTGGAAGCATACCCTTCATTAATATGTGAACAATAGGATACGCTTCATAGTCGCGGAAAAAGACCGACGTTAAAGAAACGAAAATTTAAAAAGTCTGGACGCAGCAAGTGCGTTATGGTAGTGAATTTTCATAAAAAATGTTTTTAATAGCAAATATGTGTGTTTTTTTAAGAAAGCTGGCATCAAATTTGGTTACCAGTATAACCTATATAATAGTAGAAACAATGGACCATGTTTCATCAAAATAACTTTATTGTTTAAAAATGTACAATAATTTCCGGAAGTAAACTTAAAGTGTTCCCGAAAAACTGGTTTCTTGGTCAACCTTATAGGTTATTAGCAAATTGAGCTATTCAAATTTGAAGCATTTAATGAAAATTCGCTACCATAACGCACTCGCTGTGTCCCGAATTTCTTTTCTTACAAACATGCATTATATTTCGATGGAAAATGCAAAAATGCAATAACATAAGGGGTGTTCGATTAAAAAAAAGAATTTTTTTTTATCACCAACGACTTATGGGTCACCTGTGATTGTAGAAATATTTTTTAAGATGTAGCTCAAGACACCTATAATTAATGTATACATTTTTTTCATATCTTATATAATAACGGATATATTGAGCTTTATTGATTTTTTACGAAAATTCGACAAAAATTATATACCATTAAACGATAAAGTCTATAACAAAGACTACTGCCAAAGCATCAGAGAAAGGGACTACTTGAAATAACTTTTCTGGAATTATTTTAGTACAATGACGGTTGAAACTAAGACGTCAGAGTTTGTAAAACATTCATCTTGATACATTTTCTTATTGTAGCCCCTATTAGTTGCAGGTTCTTTGCCTAAATGTTGCCAATTTTGACGTTTTAAATCGCGGCTTTGAAAACCCCAATTTATTTTTCTTTAAATACCTATAGGTATCCGTCTGATAACTCAAAAAATAATTAACCGATTTCGAAGATACTCGGCAAGTGCCTTTCTTTTATTAATGGCTTGGATGAGTTCGTTGATCAGGAAAATCGGACAGGGTTTTCGAGGAAAATTTTGAGTTTTTTTTTGAAAAAAGAATTTTTTCAGAAAATTACTAAGCTGTTTTAATGAAATTTACTATATATGTTGTCTTGGGAGAGACATTACTACGTACCAAAAGTAAACTTTCTAAGTTAATAGAAAATTGAGTTATTCAAATTTTGAATTTTCTTTCGAAAAAAGTTTTTTTCTCCGAATCTTACAAAGTTATTTTAATGAAATTTGGTGGATATCTTACCTTAGCAAAGGCCTTACTACATACCAAAATTAAACTTTCTAGGTTTATAGAAAATTGGGTTATTCAAGTTTGAAGCATTTAATAAAAATTCACTACCATAACGCACTTGCTGCGTCCCGAATTTTTTTAACTTACAGAGCAACATTTTGTTACGTAATGTATCTATAATAACATAAGCCCGCGCACTAAATTTGGTTGCCCTTACTTTGTTATTTCTGGAGATATAATTTTTTTTCGAAAGAAAACATAAAATTTTCCGGGAAAACCTGGGCTAACGAACTTACCCAAGCCAATTGCAAAAGGAAGGTATTCATCAAATTTAGTCAAAATCAGCCGATTATTTTTTGAGTTATCAGTGTGATACATACACATACACATCTAGGGGGCCAAATTAGCGCTCATTTGAAGAAATTTGTTCAAAATTCAAAAGTCGAGATCTCCTCATTAGTGATATTTTTTTAAAGAAAATTCACTAATACACAACGCAAATTTAATTCGGAGTTTTACTAAAATAACTATCTTATTTTCGAAAATAACAAAAATTATCTGGAAGAATGTTAAGAATTCTCCCACAAAACTAATTCGATCGGGCTGGCTAGTGAACGCATCTAAGCTATTTCTAAGGGAATGGTACCTGCCAAATTTATAATATTTCCTTAGTCGATTGGATGAGTTCATTCGCCAACACAAACAAAACAAATTTTTATTTCCAATTTGTTATTTTTTGTTATTTGACATATTTGTCTCAAACACGATAGAATAGCGCCCTTGCTGCCTCCAGATTTTTTAGCAATATTTTATGTAACCTGAAATTGATTGCCTAGAAGAAATTCAAACTTTCATGAAAGTTGCTTTCACTTGGTCGATAGATTTTCTGTACCTTATACCTTTCATTTGATAGTCGTTTTTTTTTATACGAACAAGAGGAATATTAAAGCCAACTACATAACTTATTTTTGATTTCTCACTTAAAGTGATCGAGTTTAAATGAACGTAAAATTTTACTGATATTTATGTTTTTCAATTTGTTCGGTATGTTTTCTTTTGTGTGATGTTCCCTAATTCAGGATATTTAAGCCAGACCCAGGCCTCTCTAATGTGATACAAGCGATAAAGAGGATCGACCACAGAAAACACGCGTTTCCGTTTAAATATAAAAAACACTTGTGGTCGCTCCCCCACATGGAACATTCAATGGCTATTGAGACCATCACCCCGTCACCCCGGGACATTTCATTTGCTCAGATGGTCAGAATTGCAACAGGTGTTAATCCTGTGTTATTCTCTTGAACGATAAATGTTATGAGTTCAAAAAAAGATTTGATTCCAATAATACAGAAGAAACCGGATTTAACGAGGAGTCAAGAGACCAGCAATAACATCTCGTAAAAACAGTTATATCGGAACTAAGGAGTAGCTATAAAAAAGTGAATGTGTAAAAAACAATATTGCAAAATAATATTGCATTCAGCCGATTTTACGGTGGAAATCCGCTAAAATCTAATAATTTAAACGACGTTAAAGAGGGGAAAACAAGAAAAAATCTAAACGCAGCAAGTCCGTTATAGTAATGAATTTCGTTTAAAAAATGTTCCATGAATTGAATCATTTTTCATACAAAAATTCTCAAATGTTTCTTCAAAGAAAATAAATTAAATTCATTTATAGGAAAATTCGCTATTAAAAGAACATTTTGTACAAGAAAATTTGCTAACTGGTCCGATTTTAATGGCCAACCAAAAGTTTCAAGTTATGTACCCACCTACCAAAATATAATTTTTCACAAAAACTTTTTTGACGACACAACAAAAATTTCATGAATATTTGCAAACAATTTTTCAAGAAAATCCGTAAAAAAAATATAATAACTTATTAAACATTTATCATTAGTTACCAAAATTTCGCAAAAGCATCTTACAAAAAATTATTTCTACGAAGCGCAAAAAAATTCGGCGAAAACTGGCTAAATATCTTTTTACACAAAATTTTGCAAAAAGAATACGTAAAATTTAAATTATATATCTAATCTGTAATTAAAATTGAAAATAAAATAATTTGTTTGCGCGAAAATCCATTAATTCGTTATTTTCGATGAATTTCGTTTAAAAAATGTGTCATCAATTGAATAATTTTTCATACAAAAATTCGCAACAAACGTTTCTTCAAAGAAAATTCATTAAATGCATTTATAAGAAGATTCGCTATTAAAAGAACATTTTGTACACGAAAATTAACTAATAGAAACAGGAAAAAATTAAACAAATTAAAAAATATTCAAAATCTGGTCTAAATACAGAACTAGATACCTTTTCTGTGGCCTCTCAGAGAAAATTCTTTTGCCTGTGGATGCTGTAAAAATTTAATTCGGTTGTAGAGAAGAAAACAACCACTTCTCATGTCACAAATCTCTACGTCTATATTAACTGTATCACGGTTTCATCAACTAAGGGCAACAACAGCTACTACTATTAAACTTAAATTAAAAGTCTTAAAATGCCTATATTTCCTTTTCAACAGAAAGTCGCTAAAAATATATTGTAATTACATAACCCGATCAGATAACGTTAAAATGGAATCAAAGACGAAAAAAGTTTTAAAAAAAAGTTAAAAGATAAATTCAGTCAACGGTGAGATTTGAGCTCGTATCCCTTCGCTTACACCACGTAAGGCTTCTGGCAAACTGCATTGAAGCAAGGTCGATAACCGATAATAGCGTTAAGTTAATTATTTGTAATATGTAAGGTCTTTAGAGGCAGATTTTGCAGTTATTTTAATAAATGAGAAGAATAGCATAAATTTGGAACATTCAAATACACATTTTATGAAATATTCTCCATTCATAAACGGCAATAGTTATACTAATCTTCACGTTTCAAAACTCCAGTTTGACATTTACAGGAGAAAAATTATTAAATTCTCAAAGTAATCTTTCTGGTACTTCTTAAACTTTTTGCGCCATGAAAAGATGAAAGTTGACTGTAATATTTAGAAGATTTTGTTTAACATATACAATATTTTGGTATTGCCACTTCTCTGACGCACTAAAATTTTGCTTCATTAAGTGCCTATAACTTTTTTTCCTTTCAACATAGAGACCCTAATTTTAGTGGAGATTTTGGCTTTTACAACATAAACTAGCTTGCCAAATGTGGTTGCCATAGCTTTGTTATTTCCGGAGATATGATTTTTTCTTAAAGAAAACCTAAAATTTTACTGGAAAAACTGGTCCAATATTCCTGGCTAACGAACTTATCCAAGCCACTTGCAAAAAGAATTCAGTCACCTAATTTTATCAAAATTGGCCCTTTATTTTTTAAGTTATCGGTGTGACACACACACAAATATATATACATATATATATACCTCTCGCGCAAGCTTTGAGGACCAGATATGGATTTATATCTCAATGTCTTAAACGCAAGGTTTGAGGACACATTTGTTCTCAGAGATATCCCTTCTTTTCTTAGTTGCAATTGCCTCCCCTCCTATGGCATTAGCTGCAAGCTTTGAGGACTAAGAACAGGGCAAGTGATCAGGTACAGGTAGTGGCGTTGTTGTTTTACATGCAATCTATCAAATACATATACTTATTTTTTGCAAATTTGTTATAAACGAAAATGTCGTTTACATTCCAGCGTAAATAATATATCTAGACCGTTCTTGAATTTAATCGAATTGTTTTTGTTATAACCATATATACTCGACAATCGACAATGATTTGAAATTTAAAGATGCGCACTGCATATTATGTCAATCACTCCTAACACTTTTACGAAATGTTTCCTAACAAACATATTTTTTAGAAGAAAAAAAATATATAAAATTAAAATTTATAATTCAACTATACCGTATTCTACGTACTTTCGTTATCAGTGTTAATTTTTTCTGAATTAAAGAATGTATATGCATATTATGTATTGTGCTGTGGACTTTAAAACCTTACTCCAGTAATCCACACGAAACTCTTAATTATGAAATTTCATGACCTTAAAAATGCCGCTTTTCCTGTTAGTCAAATACAAATAAAATAAGCATTTGTAAAATATTAACTAATTAAAAAACGGGATAATAAATAACATTTTTTAAAAGATCTATAATATCTATATTTAGAAAATATTTCTTTTAATTGAAAGATGTCTTTTGTATGTAGATTACCTGTTTTTCACCTTTTATGTTTACTTTCATTTTGTACTGTTTCATACATACAAAATGGAAACAAACATAACGGACAAGAACAAATAATTGAAGCCGCATTGCTCGAACTGATTTTGAAAAATAAAAAACTTCCCCATTAACGTCTTAGGTGAAAAGTTTGTTTTATATGTCTTGTGTTGTTAAGCTTAATTAATAATTAGAGCTTATAATGTGGTTTTAATTCAGTGTGTATGGCCAAACAGACCAAGCCAAACGAGTTTTAATGATTTATAGCGTTTAGTATCAAAACAACAGAAGACTTCATAATTTAAATTTTTATTTTACTTTAGCTATTAAATATACTTTTGTGTATGATAACAATAGTTCGTCACCTAGGTGCGATATAAATACACTGTAGCTGTTGATTTAACTTTAGAATTTTTCATCATCTGATGACGCTGACGTTGTCAGCGAAACGATCGCAAGGTCTTTAAAATATGTGTTGTGGTTATTTGGGCTCTCCAAGTGTACTTATCAGTGCTTATCACAGGTTCCAGTTTTCACATAGACAAATATAATATATTGATTGTTGTTGCCCTTACTTGGTGAAACTTGTCCATACTACATACAGACTTGGAAACTACTTCTCTGGCTTCATTGTTGGTTTTTGTAGGTGAAGGACGTAGCCAGCGCGTGAGCTAACTGGAGCGAGTAGCCCTTAGAATTCTGGATGTTCTAGGATGTTCTTCAATGTTTCTGTGAAAAGCGAAACTATAGTCACAGAAACATTGAAGAACATCCTAGAACATTCAGAATTCGAAGGGCCACTTGCTCCAGTTAGCTCAGGCGCCGGCTACGTCCTTCACCAACAAAAACCAACAGTGAAGCCAGAGAAGTAGTCTCCAAGTCTGTATGTAAATATAATATAATTCTCATAATTATGTATATAATAAAATTTGTGATTTTTTTTTCTATTCGAATTTAAAATTATAACCATATTAGTAAATGCCGGAATTTTACAAAATAATTGCTCAACAAAGTTTTTCCAACTATATCTTTCGACCTAGGCTAATAGATAATTATCCGCAGCCAAAAAATCGCGAACAACAACAATCTTTCGACTTTCACATACACGAATATCGCACCAGCAATCTAGCGGACAGATTCATGATTGTCAAATTATTTGACAAACCAGCTTTACTTATGTTAATGTATGTCTCTATTTACTTATAACAGTTATAGGGTCTTACATGAATAATTTCTAATTATAACCGATCTAGCCCAAATAGCTTACGTGGACGTAATCATGTATTTTGCCGTAGTTTTAAATGTACTTATTGCTAACATAATCCCTTTCGGTAGCGCAAAAACTGAAGCACACGAACATGTAGACCAATTGTAAGCAGGGCGTCGGTGGTTCAGGGGCAAGAACGTGTGCCTTTGAATCGAAGGGTACTGGGTTCGATCCCAGCGTTCTCCTCTCACTTTTTCAGTACAAACTGTAACATTAACATTAACTGAGGTTTTGGCATTGTATTTGAGCAAGTTGAATGTCTGCATGTTCTGCCCTTCGGAGGGAGCGTAAAGCCGTCGATCCCGTGTCCATGTAATGTTGGGCACGTTAAAGATCCCTACCTTACTTACAGAAAGGCAAGGGTTTGTCAAAATTTCCAGGATAGTGAGGTGAAACTGCTCCCTGGCGTCGGTGATTAGCCATAGTCGCGGCAATAGACCGACGTTAAACAAACAAAAAAAACACACACACCAATTGTAAGCGAGAAGTCAGCATAATTGAGACTGTTAGTTAAAGAAACACAACACCAAAAATAAAAACAAAAAATGTAAAACCTATTTTTCTTTTTCCATTGATTTGACGCGCAATTAGCAGGTAGCTGACACGTTACTAAACATTTCAAATAACGCCCAACTAGCACAATTAGTCGTGGCAGTGACAATCGTGATAACTTCTACGTGTTGCCGCCAGTCAAAGATCCATTATAGAAACGCTCCTATCACGGAACAACCAACAACATGAAGCATGATTGTAGCGTTACGACGTGGTATCGGGAACGTATCCGGCTACATTACCACGCTGCGCCGTAGCCTTCACGTAGCAAAGACCTGGCGAAACGGTTACAGCCCCTATCACGAGCTTATCACTACCTACTCTGGCCTGTGCTTTCTTTTTTTCTTGAAAATTATTTCACAAAATAAATATCTCTCCAACTATTGTGTTCTAAAACCATTATTTGCCCTTTGTCCAATTCTAGACTTCACAAATGTGGGTTCCTTTGCCTGTCTGGTGATGCTCCCAATCATCGTTAGCGGTTACAGAGAAGACAACCAACATTTGTGAAGCCAGAAAATAGGTCTCTACATCTTAATTTAGTAACTTTCTGATGATTTATATTTGGATGTTCTGAGTGTTTAATCTAAACGGATGCACGCTTGCTGTTAAAATATATTTGTGCATTCAGAAATTGCGCATGTTCGAAATGTTCCTTTATTTAAAGAAAATTATATATCACGTAATATACGGCAATCAACTTCAATACTCTCAAAGTGTTACAAGTTGTATTACTATTTACTTTTATACACATAAAACTCATAATTTTGTAAAAATTTGTTATGATAATTCAAAAGTAGCAATAGATTAATTTTTAGATACTGATCCTAAGAGCGGAGGTAATAATGGTGTCATAAATCTGCATCTACAAAAATGGTGCATTTCAAAAAAACATTTTAAAGTGACATTTACCAAAATATTGAACGTGAAATTTGTTACCACTTGTTGCTCGTGACGAATACTGAAAAGCCAAAACTTTAAAATTACTTTCACTAAACGCTACCAAGTGGGACTATGACCCAACATTGTATAGTTAGTTTGCGGTAACGGCTACATCCTTATCTATTAAATAGTTGTCCTTGCCGCTCTATGGTTCCCAAAACAGAAGATACTTTTAAAATTATTTGCTTTGTCTGTAATTTTATCCTAACAAAGCTGTTTTTGTTCATACGTCTTTTTTTGAGCTTTGTATTACCCACATTAAAAACCAGTGGTGGTGTTATGGAGCTGCTAAGCTGAAAAAATGCTGTGTCCAATGCCATTGTACCAAAACTTTCTTAGGTCAAAAGTTTTTTTTAAAGTTTTTAATGAAGTTCTACTATCAGTTGGTATATTATACCATTTGATTTTAATATCTGCGATAGATGTGTAAACGCGCTGTTGCTTATTTTGACAATGATACCATGTTCTAAGCTGTTGTCGCAATAGTGAAATCTAAGAAACGATAATATCTTGATCCTCAGCCTTTACCATCAAATTCATTGTCATCTTCAGAAGGGATGATGCAGTTACCATCATCAGAGCAGTTAAAACATTTGTTTGGTGTTCCGTTTGAGGACAACTCTCCTCATTTGTAGCAAATGTTTCACTGAGGTTTGTTAACTATAACCGAGTGTTCACGACAGAATTATACTGTTTTAACTGTTGTAAAGTTTTCTTGGTTGCTCAAATGACTTGTTTTTATTGACGTATGAAATGATTTTTGGATCATACACATTACACATTCAACTAGACGCGTACAAAATTGCATCGCAACTAGCACCAAAGTGATGGTAACTGAAATCGGAACTTGAAAAGCGTAGTTATTACGTAATCCCCACTAATTCTTCCAGTTGGTAATGAAACTAACTCTATATTACATATTAAATGTGACAATGGCCTAATATTAACCGCTTATAACTACTTTAGAGTTACGCAACTTCTTAGCTGCTTTCCACGTATTAGGCGCGTCGTCGTTACACATAGAACGAATCAAAAGTTCCGAAAACTTGAAGGTAGCAAACGACAGTCGCCTATCTTAAGTTACTGAAATCCTACATCAAAGTTGCAGATACTTTCAAATAGCATTAATAGTTGCCGTGATGTTTTCGGCTTCTTCATATTACACCTAATAATTGTGAAACTTTTTGGTGAAATATTTCGGTGGCCGTTACTTTTTCGTTACCTAAGGAAGTGAATGTTACTATTTGTGTCTAATAAAGTAAAAGTACCTTTTCAAATTCCCTATAAAGTATTTTTACCATACAGTCCCACTGATTCATAAAGGATTATTGTTCCATCACAACAGCATGAGATGCGATGTTTTACTATTAAAGTGTTGTGCTTCTATACAATAAAAAAATCAACTTCGCATTTTTTGTTCGGTGTAAATAAAATATAGTATAATTGCAAATTATGCAAAACTCTGATATTCATCATTCAGGGAATACGAGAACGGTTTCGGTAAGAGTGTTCCCCCTTCTTGATAAAATTGTCTATAACAAAGGCCTCTAAACAAATTTATAATTGCTTTAGGGTCGAAATTGTTTAGTAAGTTAAAATTATAATATTATCAATAATAAATTACTTATATTAAAACAAAGTTGCCTTACTTACTTTTCCCTTATTAAAAATTATACGTTTAAGAAACGTTTTTTGTGATACTAAGCAACTTATGAAACGCTATTTGAAGTTTCGTAAAAATTAGACAAATTTCATAATTATGTTTACTTTTTATACACAAATTATTCAATGAAACGAGTATGTAGTTCGCTTAATTCTATATAATTCTAGCTGCATTGTATTACTAATTTTTTTACTATCATTTCCTTTAACTTTTCCACAATAAGTTTTGCACTTATTTAAGCTGGTAATAGTTAATTTGTAATAGTGTAATTTGTTATTCAAGAAACCAGTAATCAAGTTTTAGAATTTTCCGTTAATTTGAAGATGATTATAAACTTTAAACTTACCATGAACAAACATAATCTATTTCAATAATAATAATAATAATTCTGCTTTACAATTAGTGGGCTGTTATTTTATATTATACTCGTATTACAGTCATAACGAGAACGGATAAATTACACCCAAAATTAAAAATTACCTAGGTTGTGATATAAAGGTGACCGCCCAACAAAATAAAATTGCTTATGTACCTTGTAAGTATTATTACTGATGATGATAAATACAAATACAGCCAGAACTTTCAAGAAGGACCGCGATGGCGAAGTAAGCATTTAATAAATAAAATGCCTGCTGTTCACGTTAATAAACATTTTAACTTAAATCTCATGTAAAAATATATAAAATGTATGTTAAATAATTCGGCCACACCAATGCCGTTATATGAATGGAACTTTCTCATTTCATTTTAAAGGGAAGGAATGTGGTAAATATTGGTTCCAGATGTTTACAGTCCATTGTAATATGCTGCCTTCTTTCAACCTATGTAACTGTTCTAATCTTACTGTGATCTTATAATACAAAAAGACTGTATAAATAGATCTACTTTATTAAAGGAGTTAAAAAAGGTTATTTTGCAAACTTAAAGATATATGGAATAAAGAAGTATAATCACTACACTGAAACAAAAAGAATGCTAGAAGCATTCTAAACACTACTAGTTCTGATAAGAACACTTGGAGAACCCAAATCACTACAACACATTAAAAAAACTTGACGTTCGTTTCACTAACCAAGTTAGCGTCATCAGAAGATGAATAATTTTAGAATTTTATGTAACTTGTCAACAATGTAATGTACTATAATTTCGCGCTTGCAGGCTTGAATGCATACTTTATATCAGAGAAGTGTAAAATTATATTGTTTTAAAACCGTAGGTATTATTGTTAGAAAATGGGATGCAATCAAACTAAGGGACAGCCGAGGATTTCTTACTGTTAACTTTGTACGTGCACATTTATAATTTTTGCTTAATTTTATATGTGTGAATAATTCGTTGTAAAATAATCAAAGGTATGGAAATAATCATCACAAAAAGCTTAAAATGGCTAATTATATACTTACAATTAGAGTTTATTTTGCGTAGTAAACTAAGGGATAGCAAATATTACATGCATTAAGATTAAATAATACATAAAATAGAAATATACAATGTGTTCAAAAATATCAAGACAATTACACTTGAGAACATATTTTCTACGAAGTAATTCATTTCTTAAACCACGTGTCTAATTCTAAAGATTATTCTTTATAGAAATAAATTTAAGTTTAGATGTTCGTGATCTGATATTTCTCATTTTTTTGGGTATTTTGTAAGATATTACTCAGGTTGCGAGCGTGCTAATAGTTTCCTTGCGTTTAACCACCTTTTGTCGCTATCAAATTATTTGACATAAAATCCAGCAGCTAAGACCACATTTCGTTAAGCAAATAAATGAAGCATCCCGGGATTTAAATTTTTCCGTTGGTTTTTAGATTTATTATGCTGCAACAACAGCAATACTGCGATAAACATTGTCAAATTAATAATCACCTAAAAAAAGTTGCACCGTCTTCAAAGAAGCGCTAAACGATACATAATGGTATTGATTTTAAATATGCTAATAGTTCTACCCCAAATAGAATTTTATACACCAACTATAAAATATGCAATATGAAATTATCAGCTGGTGTCTTACTTCTTAAACCAACTTTTTAGGCATTTAGTTTTTTATTTATAGTTTGGTTGTTATTTGATTCCAGTCAATGCCTCAATTGTAACCTATTTATTAAAGTGTAAAATATAGTCTTGCAGGCTATCCGTGTTTAACATATTTGCAGATAACTGTAGATTTATTTTGTGTTGCAAGAGAGTAAGCGACATAGGTCCTCTATACATTAAAAATGGTAGGTTCTAATAATTTTTGTTTGTCGCATATCCTAAATAGCACAATTAAAAATAAATAGGAAAACCTCTCTCGGGTTTTTTTTATATGAAAATAGACTGTTTTTGTCTAATTAAATGATTCAGTTAAGAATGACGTGGATTTTGCATTTTTGTGTGTTGAATACTCTGAATATGACTATTTCATTTCAATATAATTTTTTGTTATTTAGCGAAAGGTACCTAATAAACCGATTACAGAAATAACTTAAAGGAACCTACCACCCCACGATTATCTCAACCTAATAACATCAAAACCGTTCTCATAGGTCTACGCGTTTCCTAATAATAGGCTAATAAAAAAATCACCATGCTTATCAAATTGATCCTTTTTAGTGAATTTTCATTTAAAAAAATTACTAATGAAGAGGTATCGATGGTAAGACTCTCGGAAAACTTCTTCAAGTGAGCACGAATTAGGGTCTCTAGAACCCATTTCCATGGTTAGTTAAAAAGTTCATCAGATCTTAACGCTCAATTTTTCTTAATAAAAAATTTAAAAAATATTTTTAAAACGCAATATCTCTCAAATTGTTTAAGTAATTGAAATGACAATTTACAACTTAGATTAACATAGACAGACGTGGTTGTTTACCAATTTTCTAATCTTTTGATCAAAGGAAAATAAAGTTATGCGAAATTATATATAAAATAATCCTCAACATCACTTCAGATTCTGTAATGCAATATCTACAATGTTGGACAAAGACAGATGACGTTATCGGTACTACTATGCTATTTAAATAAACCGCAGATAAAAATCTACACAATGGAAGTTACAATCGTTCCAAGATGTCAGAATATAAAACATTGTGAGAGATACGACAGGGACGCCATCTCGTTGCGGTACCAGGTAGTATGTTGTCACGGGAGCTCTAGTTAACACAAAATTTTATAGAGACTGTATACAATATACAGCCAAGTAACAATTTTGTAAATTATTAGTCCTGGCCCATTTCTTTTCTAATATCGGTACCATGTTTGCGTCCAAAGGCGCTACATTTTAGCATGCGACTGCAAGCGGCTTGATAGCTGGTTTACGTTAGATGACACCGCTGATTTTTAACAGCGGCGGGGTGGCCATTTGCCACAACTCTCATCTGAATCTGAAGATATGACAAAAATATATACCAGTAAATCAAAAATTTAATGAAAGTGGTTTAATCTGTTTAAAAGCAATCTATAACTGCGTTTTATTATGTATAAATATTAAGCTTCCCATTCTTCACGATCACGGTATTTAAAATTAAAAGTCATCTCCCTCTCCTAGTTTAATCTGACAACACGTAGATATTTGTCACAGGGAAGTGTGTACCCTCTACGCATCGCATAACCGCGAAATCGACTATGCTTATGCTAATTGCTAATACCTTATTAGAATCTTATAATATAAAACAACTATCTATATTCTAAGGTTAATTTTAACTTAACTTTAACAAATGCCCTCGGCCGTCGACTGTAGTAGTATAATATGATTCTAACATCCAATGAAACAAATAAGAAACTGATAGGAAAACTTTATGTAGATTGTGGATGCTGTGTCCTCTATACAGAATTTACTGGTAGGTATTACCAAAGTAAAACAAAACTATTTTAAGAAGAAATATACCTACCCCAAACTAATATAGTAAGTACTTATAATATCTAGGTAATTATTGTTTACTTTCAGTTTTAACTTTACATGTAGTGTGTGGAAAATTTGAAGTAAATGAAACTATGTAAAATAACTTACATACCGATCTTCAGGTAAAATTAGTAAAATTTTAATTTCAAAATTTTTTATTGTTTATAATTATTTCATTTTCAAAACATATGGATATAGCAACAGTAAATAAGCGTACTGTGCGATATTGGAAACATTATAGTAGACTTAATTGGGATACATGTAATAACATTTACGATTCACCTAGAATGTTTATGTTATAATACAATTATTTTATCCACTGCAAAGAAAACAATTTGAATTTTACAGTGCTACTAAAGAGTCGAAATCATTTTTACTGAGACGGCGAAGAACCAAATATACTAATTTCGCATTATTGGCCCTAAGTAACTAGATAAAAAAGTAAATCAACTTCAGTTCCTTGCATATCCTTCCTTCCAGCTGCAGAAGTATATGCCATCGGGATGTGTGCATCGGAGATTAATCAAAAATATTTTCTGATAGCCAAGCTGCTATAAAAGAACTCTGCTTCTACCGTTGCAATTAAATAACGGTATTCCAAGACTGACCTTGAAGTGCGAGCAACATTGTGGTATCGCTGGTCTAGATATCAGAGCACTGTGACCTTGATGGCAATTGTCAATGTAGCTTCAGACGCCCTAGTCAGGAAAGGAGCCGAGGCGGACTATGTCAGACCGGAACCTGCTCCAGGCAGATTGTTATGCACAACGAAACGCACTTTGTAGACCTGGATGAAGGAAAATACATGACATCAATTACAGAACCTGCCAAGATTAGTCCGTTCTAAGGCCTTCATAAAGGACCTCTCAAAATCAAGGGGTAAAAAACTTATAGAGTTAAACAGACAACAGCTGAGAACTCTGGTCAACCTGTATACAGAACATTGCGGTCTGCGTCACCACATGCACAGAATTGGGCTTGGATAAGAAACCGAGTGCCGACTGTGTAGGGAGGGTGACGAAAAAGCAAAGCTTGTGCTATGTCCCTGTCCGACAGTGAAAAGAACCAGACACCTGCTCTAAGACCCAACTTATACCAGAAGATATGGGTCTATTTTCGCCCTCAAAAATTGTCGATTTCTGCAAGAGGATGGACTTGATTGGTGAAATATAGGACAATTAATTCATGAGTCGCATTAGACTTTAAGGCTGTAGTGGGGGAACTGCAATGGCCCACTCACAACATAACCTAACCTAACCGAACCTGGATCCAACATTCCTGACATTGGTTTCCAAAATTATCAAAACTTAGAAAATAAATCTTAAGCCTTTATTTATTTTAATATCTAATAATAAATAATCATATGCTTTCGTGGCGAAATTTAATGTGCCTCAGTCTGCAAAGAGAAAAGGGTTCGAATTCTGGGTGGGCATACCAAAAGTTAACATTGTCTGGAAAATTGGAATTGTAGATAATACCTACTAACGTTATGTTTTTATTTTCAAACGACATACATATAGTGTTCTCGTAATGTGTCAAGTGGAATGTGAATTAAATATAAATAGCGTATTGTGATATATCCTTCCTGATTATTTAACGTAAAATATAATTTTGGTGTTACCGCCAAAAAGCAAGTAATCTGTAGCTATTTAAGTATACCTACTCTTAAAAAGTGTGTTCAAAAATGACTAAAGTAAAAAGTAACCACTTGAGATTGTTAAGGATTCTGTGGCTAATACTAAAATATATTCAAAAGTCTTGGTACATTGTTGTTGGTTATCCTTACAAGGAATATGTTTGATTAATAGGAAACGACATATATAGTTATGCTGAATAAATAAAAAGGGTAATTTGCCAACAAAGGGCTTATTTTTTATACCTATTTTAACCTAAAGTTAAATCCTCATGGGTAGGATTATCACAGACCACTAAATAACTTCTTTCATTTTAGTGCTAATTTTCAATAATGGCATTTCGATTAAATAATTTAAAATAAAATAGATGATTTTATAAGTAGCAAGTTTTTAACAAAAAACCGCTATAGGTGTAAATGTATGGCAAACTTTTTTATGTCGAAATTGAATAGGTACATCAATTGCATTGCACAGTCTCGGTAATTAGTTTTAATAAATATTATAATAATTATTATATTATTAACTTAGTTATACTTATTAGTCATATCAAAGTATTGCTTAGCCAACAATATAATAATATAATAACTGCACACTGTTTTAAAATATTTTGTTTTTGCTTAATACATATACAGGGGCTTTCCTTTTTTGCTACTCTGTATTCTTATCAAAACTTTGTTACGGATAAATTCATAAACATAGTTGATTACCTATTTTGGTAAATATAATAAAAATCACAATGTCCTCAAAGCTTGCATAACCTAACACCTTTTAGTAAAATAAATTTCCCCTCATTTTACAAAGAGTGGGGGAAGCACAAATTTTAAACCATTTATTCACGAAGTCCTCAAAGCTTGCATGATGTCCCCAAAGCTAGCAGGCAATGTCCTCAAAGCTTGCAACTGTACCCAAACCTTGCGCGTAACGCCTGGAATAGTCCTCAAAGCTTGCGCGAGAGGTATATATATATATATATATATATATATATATATATATATATATATATATATATATATATATATATATATATATAAACATATAAAAATTGAAACTGATCCCGGATATGTGTTCTAGAGGGACTAGTTCGCGCTCATTTGAAGAAATTTTTTCAAAATTCAACAGTCGTGATCTCGTCATTAGTGAATTCTTTTTAAAAATTTTCACTAAAAGCACTAATAATACAGAGAAGAAAACAAAAAATTGTGAAGCCGGAGAAGTAGTCTTTGCGTCTATATTTAATAACACTGAGATAAATTTTTAGCTTATAACATATTGTTGCAAAATACACTACAGAAATGTCTGATTATGCTGCCTTTACACAAGTTAAATTTAACGCCAATTTTGTATCGTTTTCCACACAATTTTATCAATTAATCGGACTGAAATATTCATTACTGCATTCAGTTTGTTTGACAAATCAAATTTATATCATAAAATTGATTTGTGAAGGCATTGTGGATGTGTGGTGTACCATTGCGTTGGATGAATAGATTTTTTGAAATTATAATGTAAATCAAACGTATGGATCATTTTGTATTTTAACTAGGCACTTCTACAATGGGCATTTAAGTTCCTAACATGCTAACGGAATGCTGAAGAATCAATTAATCATAAATGACCGAATTATACAAGTTTTAACAAATTTGGATTAATTTTCGAGTTTTCTTTAGAGCGTCGGTGGTTCAGTGGTAAAAACGTGTGCCTCTGAACCGAAGGGTACTCCTTTAACTTTCTCAGCACACACTGTACAATTAACATGAACCGAGGTTGTGCCATTATATTTGACCAAGTTGAATGACTGCACGTTCCGCCCTTCGGAGAGAGCGTAAATCCGTCGGTCCCGTGTCCATGCGATGTTGGGCACGTTAAAGATCCCTACCCTCCTAACAGAAAGGCAGGGCTTCGACAAAATTTTCATCATAGTGAGGTGAAACTGCTCCCTGGCTTAATTTACCGCTACTCTGGTAGTAGCGTGCTGATGATGAACCGGGACGGTTTGAAACTGCAGTTCACGTAAACCAATAAAAAATCACAAAAAGTACAGCAAAGAAATAAAGTGTATATTTAAAAGGGATCTCTCATCCTGACCCCTCTGATATCTCACAAAACGTCACCGAAATTATCCAATGGAATTATTTATTCCACGTACACAGAAAACCTCCTCAGCCATTCAAAAGCCCTGGTTCTCTAAATCATGTGACAATGCCAGACTTGAAAAGGTCAAAGCTCACAAAACGCTTTTACACAATCCCAGTCAAGAAAACCGTCAAGCATTTAACGACGCAAGAAACCGCTATCTCCGCATTCTTTCTGATGCAAAAAGCTCGTTTAATAACTACATCAAAAACAAAGTCCTCTTAAGCTCCAGCGGCAGCAAACCCTTTTGTACTCTTTCTAAATCTATTAGGAATAATTTCTGCAAGAGCACGCTCTCACCTCTTTTCTCAGGGGATGAAATTTTTCTACCGCCCTGGACAAGGCTGAACTTTTTACCTCGTTGTTTGCGGCAATTCTACTCTCAACCCACCTCCAAATGTTGAACCACCAACAGTCCCCAATGTAGCGCATAAAATGACGGTTATCATTTTCAAAACTAAAAAGGTACGAAAGATGCTCTCTTCTCTTAATACCAGGAAAGCATCTGCCCTTCACGAGATCCCAGCAATTGTTCGCACAAAATGCGCACCAGAACTTGCTCCTGTCCTGATTGGTCTGTTTCAGATATCTTACAATAGAGGCATATTCCCTAGTAACTGGAAAGCTGTTCGAGTACAACCCGTCCCCAAGAAAGGATCCAAAGCGCTTCCTTGCAACTACAGGCCTATTTCTCTCCTTTCAGTTGTCTCTAAAGTGACGGAAAAGTATATAAACACCGAATTACTAAAATTTCTTGAAAAACACAGTCTAATCAACGACAGGCAGTATAGATTCCGTCAGCGCAGATCAACTGCCGACCTCCTTTCTTTTGTCACCCACTCCTGGAGCCAGTCTATGAAACTACACGCTGAATCCCAGATTGTCGCTCCAGACATATCCAAAGCATTCGACCAGGTCTGGCATGCAGCGCTGCTTAATAAACTTCCGGCCTATGACCTACCACCAAAGCTCTGTACCTGGACAGGAAATTTCCTTTCCAACCGGAGCATTTCTGTTGTCATGGATGACCATTCCTCTAAACTGCATCCAATTAATGCAGGAGTTCCTCAAGGTTCAGCTTTAGCCCCTACTTTGTTTCTTCTCCACATCAATGACCTCCTCTTTAGCACATCCAACCCAGTTCACAGTTACGCGGACGACAACACCCTCCACTCAAATATACAATATTCTAAGCGTGTCTCTTTAGCCCAATTAGATGAGGATCGCAGACTCGCGGAGGGTTCTGTTTTCGTGGACCTCCAAAAAATATTAGACTGGGCAAGTAGAAATCTTGTACAATTCAACCCCACCAAATCTCAGTCTTGCTTTTTTTCTCATAAGAGATACAACAGCCCTAAACTCATTACAAGGAACAACCAAGTTATTCAAAGTAATGAGTCCTTTTCATTTGTTGGCATTTCTCTAGATCGAAAGCTCAATTGGAACTAACATGTCACATTAATTGCAGAAGCGGCTGTTAAGAAATTAGGTTTCCTCTTCCGGACTCACAAATACTTTTCACCAGCTAATCTCTATACCTTATATACTTCACAAATAAGGCCAAACCTCGAATACTGCTGCCACATCTGGGGTGCTGCTTCCGTTTCTACACTCGCTATCCTGGACTCCATTCAGAATGGGGGCTATACGTCTCATCTGTGACCCTATCATCACCCAAAGGCTGACCGCTCTCTCTTTTATAGATATCTGCACGGGCACTGCTCAGAGGAGCTTTCTTCCATAGTTCCTCCACCTGCTGCCTCCAACAGATCTACCAGGGGAACAGAGCGAATGCACCCTTTACTGTCCAGGTCACTAGACATAGAATATCTTGTTATGCCCGCTCTTTTGTTCCAAGGTTTTCCAAGTTGTAGAATTCCTTGCTGGCACATTTTTTCCTTCTCCTCCGAACCTTTAAGTCCAGAATTAACAAGTTGCCTCTTTCCTCCTTGTCGACACCCACGGTATGAGAGTATGTAGGCTGTAGGCCCTCGTGGTGTGTTGTTGAAATAAAAAAATAAAATAGTTTTAGTGGTTATCAAGTACTGTTTAATAGATTATTGTAAAAAGAGGTGTTTGCAAATTTACGTGGAAAATCTGTTTTCGAATTTTCTTGAAAAGTAATTTGTTTAACAAAATTATGTAAAATATTTTTGCCTAGCTAATTTTCGTAAAATTAATTTTATATTAATTTTGTGAACATTTAAGCCAATTTTCGTAAGAGAATGATTAATTTTCGTGAAAGGGGTTTTTTGCAAATTTTTGTCAAAAAGCTTTTGGTGAATAATTATATATTGAGTAGTCTAGTTTTTGTGTAAATCGCTTGAATTGGTTCGTTGTCTAGAAAATCGCATTAGTTGTTTCGGGACAATTATGTTTATTTTCGGAAAATGTTTATATTTTTGAACAATAATGTGTAACACGACCCTACCTTGTTTACATGGATACCTTCGCCTAATTGTTATATATTATCCCCATAGAAGCATGCAGTTACGAAAGTCCTATCGGACCAGTTTTTCTTTAAAAAAACTCTGGTCGCAGCAAGTGCGTTATGGAAGTGAATTTTCATTAAAATGTTTTTAATTGCAAATATATCGCTCTAATGCGAGCAGGCATCAATTTGGTTACCGGTAAAACCTATAAAGTAGACACAATGTACCATATTTTATCAAAATAATTATTTGAAAATATACAAAAAAAAATCCGAAAATAAACTTTAAATGTTTCCGAGAAAACTGGTCTCCTAGCCAATGAACCTTAGGTTAATAGCAAATTGAGTTATTGAAATTTGAAACATTTAATGGAAATTCGCAACAAAAACGCCCTTGCTGCGTTCATACAAACATTTTCCGAAAATAAAGTTAAATGTTGGTTTCCTAACCAACAAAACTTACGTTAATAACAAATTGAGGTATTGAAATTTGGAGGACTTAATGAAAATTTGCTACCAAAACGCACTTACCGCGTCCAGATTTTTTCTTACAAACATGCATCATATTTCGATAAAAAATGCTAAAATGCAGTAACGAATTTGTTCTACGAAAATTTGCTAAAAATTATAGACCGTTAAACCATAAACTTCACCAAACCTGCAGCGAAAGCATCAACTTAACTAAACCGACAGCCAAAGCATCAGAGAAAGGGTCTATTTGAAATGAATTTTCTGTAAACATTTTAGTAAAGTGAAGAGCAATGACGGTTGAATCTGAAACTTAAGGGTTCGCAGAACACTCTTCTTGCAACATTTTCTTTTCACAATCCGTATTTGTTTCACGTTCTTTGCCTAAACATTGCCAATTTTGACATTTTAAATTGCGAGTTTGACGTTTTAAATTGCGAGTTTGACGTTTTGAGCACAACTCTAAAATTTGTGTCTTTAGCTGCCCGTAACTTTTTTGTCATTAAACTTAGAGACCTAAATGGTTCACTTTTTATAATACAAATACGCGTACTAAATTTGGTTACCCTCACTTTGTTATTTTCGGAAATATGAATTCTTTTAAAAAGAAAACACAAAATTTTCCTGCCTAATGAACTTATCCAAACCACTTTCAAAAGGAAGGTACTCACCAAATTTGATCAAGATCAGTCTATTATTTTTTGAGTTATCGGTACGATATATATATATATATATATATATATATATATATATATATATATATATATATATATATATATATATATATATATATATATATATATACCTATATAAACACGGATCTCCCCATTAGTGAATTTTCTTTAAAAAATTCACTAATGGGGAGATCCGTGTTTATATATATATATATATATATATATATATATATATATATATATATATATATATAAACACGGATCTCTCCATTAGTGAATTTTTTAAAGAAAATTCACTAAAATAGAAAATTTGAATCACCAACGACTTATGGGCCAGCCTGTAATTGTAGAAATATTTATTTAAGATGTAGCTCAAGACACCCTATAATTAATGTATACAATTTTTTTTCGTATCTTGCATAATGACGGATATATTGAGCTTTAAAATTTTTTTTAGGAAAATTCGACAAAAATGATATACCATTAACCGATAAATTCTATAGCCAACACTACTGCCACAGCATCAGAGAAAGGGTCTATTTGAAATGAATTTTCGGGGAATATTTTAATAAAATGAAGGACAATAACGATTGAAACTAAGACTTCAGGCTTTGTGAAACATTATTCTTGAGACATTTTTCTTTCATAGCTCATATTAGTTTCAGGTTCATTGCCTTAATATTACCAATTTTGACGTGTAAAATCGTGATTTTTGACGTTTTGAGGAAAACCCAAATTTATTGTTCTTTAAATGCCTGTAACTTTTTTGTCCTTTAACCTACAGAGCTAAATTATGGTAGGTAACTTACCTATAATGATGTTAATCCGCGTATGAAATTTGGGTGCCCTTACTTTGTTAATTCTGGAGATACAATTTTTTTTTTCGATTTTTTTCGAATATATAAAGTCTGAAACCGACCTCGGATTGGGTTCCAGGGGTCCTAAATAGGGCTCATTTGAAGAAATTTTTTGAAAATTCAAAAGTCGGGATCTCTCCATTAGTGAATTTTTTTTAAGAAAATTCACTAAAAATATTTTTTCCGTACAAAAATTTTGTATGTCAAAAAAATAACCAAGTGATATTGATCAAATTTGGTTGGTATGTTGCCCTTGTAAATACGTTACTCCACGAAAACTCAACTTTATAGGTTTATGCAAAATTGAGTTATACAAATTTGAACCATTTAATAAATAATTCGCTACCATAACGCAATTGCTGCGTCCCGAAATATTTTATGAAGATATCGAAGCTGTGGCGTTGTGCTTGGCCAAGTTGAATGTTTCCACGTTGTGTCATCGGTATCATGTACCATACAAAGTTGGACACGTTAAAGATCCTTAATGTTCTCACAGAAAGGAAAGGATTCGTTAACATATCCAGGATAGTGAGGTAGAGCTGCTCACAGACATCGCTAATTTGCCATAGGCACAGAAATAGGCCGACGTTAAATAAACAGAATACATCAACAGCATTTGGCATAGTTATTTAAACGCAGGAAATTCATGAATATATGAGAATATATTGGCAAACATATTATTTGCATAAATACATGTACGAGGTATTGAAAAAATAAACTCTCCCTTATGCAAATAAATAAGCGGACAATAGCCATATGTGACGTGTGAATAATGCGAGCGATGGTCATTTTAGTATTTTTGGAATTGCTGGCGTCCGGCAGGAAAGAAGTTAACCTTTGATCCTCGTTTCCCTCTGTTGTGTGTCCCGCTAGGACGACTATCTCCCAGTCAAACACTGCTAATGAAGATAAGATGAAAATAGCATGTCTATTTCACTGGGCGAGTAGACCGATGTTTTGTGCAAACACCCCATTTTTTTCACCACAATTGCGTCTACTAAAGCTAAATGTACTTTTGTCATTCTCGTGCATTTACTTGCATTATTGTTGAAAGAAGGGAAACGGGTGTCATGGTAATCAATAATAAAGTGTGTATGACTGTTTTAAGGAAGTGGTAGCAGTTAGTATTGGGGATTAGTTATTTGGGTAAATAGATGATAATGTTTTACTCAAAACATTTTAAATAAAATAAAAAACTCCAGACGCAGCAAGTCCGTTATGGAAGTGAATTCTCATTAAAATGTTTTTAATTACAAATATATCGCTCTAATGCGAGCAGGCATCAATTTGATTACCGGTATAACCTATATAGTAGGAACAATGTACCATATTTTATCAAAATAATTATTTGAAAATGTACAAAAATGTTCCGAAAATAAACTTTAAATGCTTCTGAGAAAACTGGACTCCCAGCCAATGAACCTTAGGTTAATAGCAAATTGAGTTATTGAAATTTGAAGCATTTAATGAAAATTCGCTACCAAAACGCCCTTGCCGCGTTTATACAAAAATTTTCCGAAAATAAAGTTAAATGTTGGTCTCCTAAACAACAAAACTTACGTTAATAGCAAATTGAGTTATTGAAATTGGAAGGATTTAATACAAATTCGCTACCAAAACGCACTTACTGCGTCCACATTTATTTCTTACAAACATGCATCATATTTCGATAAAAAATTCTAAAATGCAGTAACGAATTTGATCTACGAAAATTAGCTAAAAGTTATAGACCGTTAAACCATAAACTTCACTAAACCCACAGCGAAAGCATTAACTTAACTAAACCGACAGCCAAAGCATCAGAGAAAGGGTCTATTTGAAATGAATTTTCTGTAAACATTTTAGTAAAATGAAGGACAATGACGATTGAAACTAAGACTTCGGGCTTTGTCAAACATTCTTCTTGAGACATTTTCCTTCCATAGCTCATATTAGTTTCAGGTTCATTGCCTAAATATTACCAATTTTGACGTTTAAAATCGCGACTTTGACGTTTTGAAGAAACCCCAAATTTATTTTTTTAAATGCCTGTAACTTTTTTCTCGTTTAACCCACAAAGGTAAATTTTGGTAGGTAACTTACCTGTAATGATCTAAACGCGCGTATGAAATTTGGTTGCCCTTACTTTGTTAATTTCGGAGATAATACTTTTTTTTTCGAAAGTAAACACAAAATTTTCCGGGAAAACCTCGGCGGATTTTCCTGGCTAACGAAGTTATCCAAGCCACTTGCAAAAGGAAGGTACTTACCAAGTTTTATCAAAATCGGTCCATTATTTTTTTAGTTATAGGTGTGACACATAAATATATATATATATATATATATATATATATATATATATATATATATATATATAAACATATAAAGTCTGAAACCGACCTCGGATTTGGGTTCCAGGGGTCCTAAATAGCGCTCATTTGAAGAAATTTTTTCAAAATTCAAAAGTCGGGATCTCCCAATTAGTGCATTTTTTTAAAGAAAATTCACTAAAAACACTATTAATCGAATGATATCATATATAGGCTGTGCCAATTAAAACTTCCCACCTGGAAAAAAGCGGATTAAAAAAAATTCTGGACGCAGCAAGTGCGTTACGGTAGCCAATTTTGATTAAATGATTCCAATTTAAATAACTCGATTTTCTGTAAATCTAGAAAGTTAAATTTTGGTAAATGGTAAGGTATTTAACAGGGCAATATACCTACCAAAGTTCATCAAAATAACTTTGTTATTTTTTGAGACACGAATTTTATTTCGGAGAAATCAAATTTTTTTAAGGAAAACTAGCCCGATCGCGCTAATTAACGAACTCGTCCAAGCTATTAATAAAAGAAAGTTACTTGCGAAGTTTATTCACAATCGGTTAATTACTTTTGGTGAATTTTCTTTAAAAATTCACTAATGAGGATATCCCGATTTTTGAATTTTGGAAAGATTTATTCAAATGAGTGCAAACTAGGACCCCTAAAACCCATTTCCGGGGTCAGTTTCAATTTTTATGTGTTTATATATATATATATATATATATATATATATATATATATATATATATATATATATATATATATATATATATATATATATATATATATATATATAGTACGGTATAGCCAGGTGATGATGGAAACACTCTGGATGGAGAAGCAACAATACACGGAGTCACAACAGGCAACCAGTGCACATTTGCAGCATCATCACACCGATAACTCAAAAAATAATGGGCCGATTTTGATCAAATTTGGTGAGTACCTTCCTTTTGTAGCAAATAGCTTACACAAGTTTGTTAGCCAGGAAAATCAGAGAAGGTTTTCCGGGAAAATTTTGGGTTTTCTTTCGAAAAAAAATTCATATTTCCGAAAATTTAAAAGCTATGGTAACCAAATTCGGTAGGCTGCTTTCTCTCATACAGAGTATCCTTTGTGCCAAAATTCAGATTTCTAGGTTAAGACAAAGAAATTACAAGCCTCTGATTAAAAAAAGGTGAAACGTCAAAATTGATAATTCTGGTAGTTGTACATTAGTACACATTAGCGTTTAGTAAGTTAAAAATACGGCTCGAAATGACTAACAAGTTCCTATATCTGTGTCTCAGCCGTCATTTGCCTTCAGTTCGTTAAAATATGAGAAAAAAATCAATTCTAAACAAAAATTGTATGGTGTAAATAATCAAGACGTCAGATGAGTAATATCCTAGAATAGATACATCTGTCATTTCGAGAATAGCCGAGAGGTAAAGGCAGAAGTGTTGATTTAATAATGGACTCCTATAACACGCGTTTTAATATCATTTAGTGAGTTCACTTTAAAAAAAAATTAAGTCTTATTTCATTTTACCATTATCTGGTCAGATTGTGTAATTCCGAAGAAATTTTGGCAAGTTTTTGTTTAACAAATTCAATTAAGACGAGATGAAAACTTTTAAGATTTAATTCAGTTTGAATAGCGCATCTGGTTGTTTGTTAGTGAAACCGTTCCATACTTAATACAACCGTAGACTTTTCCTGTGACTTCACAAGCGCTTATTCTTTTCTGCAACCGATTTAAGTTTTAACTGGACGCAGCAAGTGCATTATGGTAGGTCAATTTGCTATTAACCTAACGTTCGTTGGCCAGGAACCAATTTTTCGGGAACATTTTAAGTTTATTTTCGCATAATTTGTACATTTTCAAACAATAAGGCCATTTTGATGAAATATTGGACATTGTTTCTACAGTATAGGTTCTCACCATCGATACCTCTCTATTATCGAATTTTTTAAATAACAATTCGCTAAAACCCATAAAGAGTGAACTGTGTAACAAAATCTAGGTCTGTAACTTTAAAGATAAAAGAGTTATGGGCATTTAAAAAAATAGGGGTTTTCCTCAAAATGTCAAAGTCGCGATTTTAAACGTCAAAATTGGCAACATTTAGACAAAGAACTTAAAAAGAAAAACGGACTATGTAAAGAAAATGTCACAAGAAGAGTGTTCTTGCAAACCCCTAAGTTTCAGCTTCAAGCATCATTGTCCTTTATTTTACTAAGATATTTACAGAAAATTCATTTCAATTAGACCTCTTCTCTGATGCTTTGGCAGTAGCTTAAGTTAAGTTTAACGGTCCATAATTTTTAGCTAATTTTCGTAGAAAAAATTCGATAATGCGGAGACCGCGACTTTTGAATTTTAAAAAGATTTTTTCAAATGAGCGCAGACTAGGCCCCCTAGAATCTATATCCGAGCTTACATTCAGTTCTTATCTGTTAACATATATACCGGGTGACGCATTTCTACGGTAAAGCTCAATATAATTATGATTATACAATATACGAGACAAAATTGTATACGTTAATTATAGGGTGTCTCGGGCTGCATCTTATAAAATTATTTTGACAATCACAGTTGTTGGTGATCCCTACAATTTTTATTTTTTTTTTGGAACACACTTATTTTATTGCATTTTTGCATTTTTTCTCTAAATATGATACATGTTTGTAAGAAAAAAATCGAGACACAATAAGCTCGTATTGGTAGCAAATTGTCAATTTTCAAATTTCAATAAATCAATTTACTATTAACCTAAGGTTTTTTGGCTAGGAGACCAGTTTTCTCGGAAACATTTTAAGCTTATTTCCGGAAAATGTTTGTACATTTTTAAACAATAAGTGACTTTGATAAAATATGGTACATTGTTTTTACTATATAGGCTATACCGGTAACCAGATTGATGCTTGTATTAGAGAGACATATTTGAATTAAAAAAATTTTTATGAAAATTTACTTCCATAACGCACTTGCTGCGTCCAGCCTTTTTTCTATTTGATCAAATCATAGGTTATCCAAATAATGCTACTTTACAGACAGTGAATGGTTCTTGTAAAAAAAAACTAAATTCAAAGTAAACAGAAATATGTGATATATTCTTTGAAAGAGGGCTTTACCTTTTAAATACAGAAAGTAATTTAGTAAGAGTATTAAACGTGTAAATTTAAAATAAGGACCACCTCAGTATTGTAATGTGATAGAAAAGATGTTGACCGCACCATTAAAAGCAGCTTAAGGTTAGGACCTACCACATGCAATCGTAACTAACGCCTTCTTCGCAATGAGGAAGTAACAAATATCACGCACAGCACCTGACGTCACGGTAATTCTTCTCAAAAATAGAATAATATATAATATGAGGTGGATCTATTAACGTTAAATTGTTAACGTGGTCTAGAAATGTAGAAATGTGTATCCAAGTCTAAAATGCTGCACTCATATTTATTTATTGGCTCATTATTACCCCCAGAGCATGGTTTTTTAGTTTAGAGATTTTAGCAAAATAGTGCTGCAAATTGAATCATGTGTGTGTGTGTGTTTTGTTTTTTTAAGGTCGGCCTATTTCCGCGACTATGGCCAATCACCGACGCCAGGGAGCAGTTTCACCTCACTATCTTGAAAATTATGCCGAACCCCTGCCTTTCTGTAAGAATGGTAGGGATCTTTAACGTGCACAACATCGTATGGACACGGAACCGACGGCTTTACGCCCACTCCGTAGGGCGGAACGTGCAGACATTCAACTTGCTCAAATACAATGCCACAACCTCGGTTGATGTTAATATTACAGTTTGTACTAAAAAAGTGAAAGGAGTACCCTGGGATCGAACCCAGCACCCTTCGGTTCATAGGCACATGTTCTTACCTCTGAACCATCGAGGTTCTAAATTGAATAACTTCCACATTGCTGTGATAATCTACTCTCCTAAGAAAGACATTCTCATGAAATGAATTTATTTCTCATGAGTTGACCAAAAGAGAATATTCGTACTCCTGTACCCATACACTTCTGAAACGTTTTATTTCTCGAGTTTTAACGAGAAAAATGCCAATTTTTACCAAATCGCTCCTTATTTATCCCCTATGAGATTGAAAGCAAAACTGAGATTTGGTGGAGTTAAATTGTACAAGATTACTACTTCCCCAGTCTAATGTTGTTTGGAGATGCACAGAGACAGAACCCTCCATGAGTCGGCGTTCCTCATCTAATTGGGCTAAAGACAATATGGCATATTTGGGTGGAGGGTGCTGTGGTCCGCGTAACTGTGATCTGGGTTGAATGTGCTAAAGAGGAGGTCTATGATGTGGATAAGAAACAAAGTAGGGGCTAAATCTGAACCTTGAGGGACTCCTGCATTAATTGGATACAGTTTAGAGGAATGGCGATCCACGACAACAAACATGCTCCGTTTGGAGAGGATATTTGCTATCCAGGTACAGAGTTTTGGTGGTAGGCCATGGGCCGGAAGTTTATTAAGCAGCGCTGCGTGCCAGCCCTGGTCGAATGCTTTGGATATGTCTAGAGCGACAATCTGGGATTCACCGTGTATTTTCATACACGTGTTCCAAGAATGGGTGACAAAGGAAAGGAGGTCGGCAGTTGATCTGCGCTGACGGAATCCATACTGCCTGTCGTGGATTAGACTGCGTTTTTCAAGATATTTTAGTAATTCGGTGTTTTTATAATTTTCCATCACTTTAGAGACGACTGAAAGGAGAGAAATAGACCTGTGGTTGCTAGAAAGCGCTTTGTGTGTGTGTATCACACCGATAACTCAAAAAGTAATGTGCTGATTTTGATTAAATTTGGTGAATACCTTCCTTTTACCAGTGGCTTGAATAAATTCGTTAGCCAGGAAAATCGGCGCAGGTTTTCCCGAAACATTTTGTGTTTTTTTTTCGAAAACAGTTATATCTCCGGAAATAACATGGTAAGGGCAACCAAATTTTGTACGCAGGTTTATTATTATAGGTAAATTATCTGCCAAAATTTAGCTCTGTAAGTTAAAAGACAAAAAAGTTATAAGCATTTACAGAAAAATAAATTGGGGTTTTCCTCAAAACGTCAAAGTCGCCATTTAAAGCGTCAAAATTGAGAACATTTAGGCAAAGAACTTTAAACTAATTCGGGCTACGAAAAGAAAATGTTTTGCAAACCCTGAAGTCTTAGCTTCAACCGTCATTGTCCTTCATTTTACTAAAATATTTCCAGAAAATTTATTTTAAATAGAGCCTTTCTCTGATGCTTTGGCAGTACTCTTAACTATAGAGTTTATTGTTTAATGGTATATAATTTTTGTCGAATTTTCGTAAAAAACCAATAAAGCTCAATATATCCGTTATTATACAAGATATGAAAAACAATTGTATGTATGTATGTATGAATGTATGTATGTATCACACCGATAACTCAAAAAATAAACAGCCGATTTTGATTAAATTTGGTGAATAAATTACTTTTGCAAATGGCTTGGATAAGTTCGTTAGCCAGGAAAATCTGCCCAGGTTTTCCCGGAAAATTTTGTGTTTTCTTTCGAAAAAAAAAATTATATATCTCCGCAATTAACAAAGTAAGGGCAACCAAATTTAGTACGCGGGTTTATATCCTTATACCTAAGTTACCTACCAAAATTTAGCTATGTAAGTCAAAAGACAAAAAAGTTATAGACATTTGAAGAAAAATAAATTGGGGTTTTCCTCAGAACGTCAAAGTTTCGATTTAAAACGTCAAAATCGACAACATTTAGGCAAATAACTTGAATCTAATACGGGCTATGGAAATCAAATGTCTCAAGAAGGATATTTTACAAACCCTGAAGTCTTAGTTTCAACCGTCATTGTCCTTCATTTTACTAAAATATTTCCAGAAAATTTATTTCAAATAGACTTTCTCTGATGCTTTGGAAGTACTCTTAGCTATAGAGTTTATTGTTTAGTGGTATATAATTTTTGTCGAATTTTCGTAAAAAAATTATAAAGCTCAATATATCCGTTATTATACAAGATATGAAAAAAAAATTATACAATAATTATAGGGTGCCTTCAGCTACATTTTAAAAAATATTTCTACAATCACAGGGTGGCCCATAAATCGTTGGTGATACAAATTTTCTTTTTTTTAGTCGAATACGCCTTATGTTATTGCATTTTATTTTATTTTATAATGCATGTTTGTAAGAAAAGAAATTCGGGACGCAACAAGTGCGTTATGGTAGCGAATTTTGATTAAGAGCTTCAAATTTTAATAGCTCAATTTTCTATTAACGTATAAGGTTGACCAAGAAACGAGTATTTTCGGGAACACTTTAGGCTTACTTTCGGAAATGTTTGTACATTTTCATAAAGTTATTTGATGAACCATGGCACATTGTTTTTACTATATAGGTTATACTGCTTACCAATTTGACGCCTGCTTTTTTAAAAGAGAAGACATATATTTGTTATTAAAAGCATTTTTATGAAAATTTACTACCATAAGGCACTTGCTGCGTTCAGACTTTTTTATATACTTTATGTCAGGTATTATTTATAAACGTAAAGGTCTATTAGTTATACTTTCAATTGCACCCAAAGGAACATCAATCTAAAAACCTTTAACAGAATAATTCATAACAGATTTCGTTGATTCACTTGACTGGACTGATGAAGAATATCCTGTTATCACGATGAACCGAACATGAAAAGAATGAACAATTTTATCATTTGTTCTTTGAATCGAGATTAATTTTTGTCCAGTGCCTGGTCCAGCGTGAATCAAAGTATGTTATCTACCACTAGTCTGATCTAACATATTGCGTAGGGGTAGCGAAATATCAAAATACAATAACATCTAGTTGGCCAGTCTTCACATGCACCGCACTGAATCGCAGAAGGTACAGAAATGACTAAACAATCGATGGGCGATTCTCATTGCATATGACAATTGTATTTTTTTCACCGTATGAATATATTGCGATTAATTTCTAACAGGGGTGTCCACAGGGTCAACTTTATTCGCAATTTATTTGTAGAGAAACATGCGAAGTCGTTCTTGCCAACTGCAAATTTGGTTCTTGTTCTTTGTTAGTGATGAGCCTCGGTGGTTCAAGGGCAAGAACGTGTGTCTCTGAACCGTAGGGGACTGGGTTCGATCCCAGCCTTCTCCTTTCACTTTTTCAGTACAAACTGTAACATTTACATCAACCGAAGTTCGGAGGGGGCGTAAAGCCGTCGGTTCCGTGTTCATGCGATGTTGGGCACGTTAAAGACCCCTACCCTTCTTACAGAAAGGCTGGGGTTCGGTAACATTTCCAGGATAGTGAGGTGAAACTGCTCCCTGGCGTCGGTGATTGGCCATAGTCGCGGAAATAGGTCGACGTTAAAGAAACAAAACACACACACACGTTCTGTGTTAGTGATACTTTTTAATTCCCGATTTATATCTAGTTCCTTGTTAGAGATACTTTGGCACAGTTTCACTTTTTTTTTCACAGCTTTAATTATGTTTAAAAAAATATGTTTTTCTTTTTACCATATCTTCACGAATTTAGGTTAAAATGTATCAAAAAATAAAAGTGCAGTTGGTGGCCCTGTGATAATGCGTTTGCGTCTGAAGACAAGTGCTGTGGGTTTTATCCCCAGTAAGACAGTCGTTATCCTTTTTCAGTACACTTTAGAAAATTAACATCAACCGAGATTGTGGCATTGTATGGGAGGAGGTTGGATGACTGCACTTCCGTCCTTCGAAGGGGGCGTAAAGCCGCTGGTACCATGTATTATGCGATGTTGGTCAGGTTAAAGATGCCTACCAATCTTAAAGAAAGGAACGTGTTCGACAAATTTTCTAGGATGGTCAGGTAAATATACTTTCTGGCGTCAGTAATCATCGTCACAACTTAAAGGCGATGTCGCCCTGTCTTGACAACCATGAGTCTCTATCTCCAGCAGTTCACTTTATTTTATTGTAACGTCCACACTTTATCAGCTTTACCAGGTTTTTTTCTTGTTGCTCTACCTTTTCTCTTTTTCAAAGTATGTGCCTTTTAAATAATTTAAGACCCTGTTAAACACATTTCTTGCAATGTTTATTGTCCAAAACCCGCCTTCGCTTTACAATATTTGTTTCAAAATCACCAATTATCTCGTTTTTATCGCAAGTTTGGCGTTTCTGGAAGACAAAACATAAATCTGCCTTATTGGTTTATTCTTTTAGGTTTTCCAGTTCCTCTGCGTCATTAGGTTTGTTTCCATTCCATTCCATTTCCTTCTTCTATTTCCTCTATTATTCGTTTCAAAAGGTATTTGTGTAAGAAATATTTTAGAAAACAAGCATCACTCTAGCCCTGAAAAATTGCTTGCTTTATGTAAAGCAAGTCGACAAAATCTTACGGCTGATGACTTGATCGCGGAACACCTGTTATGCTAGGACTGGACTGTTGTTGAGACTAGCAGAGAATTTTGCGGTTTATGTATAATTTTTATAGAACCTCGGTGGTTCAGGGGTACGAATGTGTACCTCTGAATCGAAGGGTACTGGGTTCGATCCCAGCGTATTCCTTTCACTTTTTCAGTACAAACTGTAACATTAACATCAACCGAGGTTCTAGCATTGTATTTGAGCAAGTTGAATGTCTGCACTTTCCGCCCTTCGTAGGAGGCATAAAGCCGTCGGTCCCGTGTCCATGCGATGTTGGGCACGTTAAAGATCCCCACCCTCCTTACAGAAAGGCAGGGGTTCGGCAAAATTACCAGGATAGTGAGGTGAAACTGCTCCCTGGCGTCGGTGATTGGCCATAGTTGCGGAAATAGGCCGACCTTAAAGAAACAAAAACACACAAACACGTATAATTTTTATCGTCCCTCAAAGATAATGAAAGTTACTTGATAAATAATGTATATGGACACCCCTGTGTATGAAATGCCGGCAGCTGTTATATGCAGACACTGGACATTACATTATCCTGAATTACATTAGGTCAATAGTCTTCCCCCAAAAAATAGGTCGCGTGTCCCCTTTTTGTCTGTTTTATTGTGACGTGTCCGCTGAAGACCCTTGGTCCAGCAACCCCCAGCAAAGAACAGTCGGTGTATGTACGTTTATACATGTTTATCCCACTCATTTACATCTCAGAGTAGACTCTTTTTAATTTGGCTAGATTATCATCACATTCTGCAGGCAATGTCACCCCGTAGTCGCAGTCATGCCTCTCTGCTTCCTGAAGCTCTTTTCATTTTATTGTAATTGCCTAAATATACTACATAAAAACTGTATTCTTCTAATTCATTTGTCTTTCTCTTGTGTCTAATACTTCGGAAATACTATAGCACAGTTTTTAGTATATGTGCACCAAATTTGGTTCACATTTCTTTGTTATTTTTGGAAAAAAATTGTCCCGTTAAACTGATTCGAATTTATTAAGGCCATTTACAAAAAACCTGGACGCAGCAAGTGCGTTATGGTAGTTTTTCATAGAAATGATCTGGCACAAAATATTTTATTATAACTTTTTTTTTCTAGTAACATAGAAATCTAAATTTTGGTGTATAGTTTACTTTTTATATCGTTAACCTACCTACCGAATTTGGTTATCATAGCTTTTTTATTTTTTGAGATAAAAATTTTTTTCGAATGAAAACTCAAAATTGTCCTGGAAAACCTCCTCCGATTTTCCTGATTAACGAACTTGTCCAAGTCATTTACAAAAAGAAGGTACATGCTAAATTTTATCAAAATCAGCCTATTATTTTTTGAGATGAAGCCATACCAAAGCTGTTTTGTCACACACACACACACATTTTTTGAGATAAAAATTTTTTTCGAATGAAAACTCAACATTTTCCTGGAAAACCTCGTTCGCTTTCCCTGACTAACGAACTTATCCTAACCATTTACAAAAGAAAGGCACATTTTATCAAAATCGGCCTATTATTTTTTGTTATCGGTGTGACATATATATATATATATATATATATATATATATATATATATATATATATATATATATATATATATATATATATACAGGGTGGCGCATTGAGAAGGAAACAGACCGACTTGCGTCCAGAGAAATTTTTTTTAAAGAAACGCTGAAACACGTCAATTTTAATATTGAGGGGGACATGTTTTGACATAAAACTCAACTTTGTCACATCAACCCCTTAAGAGTGAGGATAACAACCCTTATGTTTTAAATAGGGAACATGGATCGAGTGTTACATCGTTTGAAAGCTCTTTCTTTTCTGAATTCAGCACACAAATTTTTTGGAAGTTTTATCAAAAATTATTCGCAGTTGGAGTTGCAAGAAGGTATTTCATTCATTGTGATAAGAAATGCACTAATTAGTCAATTTTTCGTTAAAAAAAAACTATAAAACAAAACCAAACGTTCAAAAATGTTTATTCAGTTAAGTAAGTGTTTAAATTGTTGACCACCAGCTTCCATACAAAAGTACAAATTTTGTTCAAAATGAGCTCTGACATTCTGGAGCATTTGTGGAGTTATTAGACGGCATTCTTCAACAATGCGTCGTCGCAATTCTTCCAGAGACTCCGGTTCTGTTGCGTAGATTCTACTCTTTAATGGCCCCATAGAAAGAAGTCTAAAGGAGCTTAATCCGGTGATCTAGGGGGTCACTCAATAGCACCTCTACGCCCAATCCATTGTCCTGGAAACTCTCTGTTCAAAAACTCCCTAACACGTTGTGAAAAATGCGGAGGATCTCCATCTTGTTGAAACACTAATTGATTTTCTTGATAGTGATCATCATTTTCAACAATGTCAATTAGTAGAGGGTAAACGATATCTTCTAGTAACTCCAAATACGTTTCGCCACTCAAATTGCCATCAAGAAAAATTGGTCCGATTAAACGGTCTCCACAAATGCCAGTCCAGACATTCAATTTCTTTGGAGTTTGAGTGTGGACTTCGTGAAAATTTCTTGGATTATTATCTGCCTAATAATGACAATTATGACGATTGGCTGTAGAGTTTAATAAAAACGTACACTCGTCTGAAAAACAGATATTAAACAGAAAGTTCCCGTTATCAGCTATTCGTGCAGTCTTAACTTCACAAAACTCCAGCGGCCGATCAAAATCATCTTCATTCAGTTATTGTACAAGATGAATTTTATACGGGTGAAATTTATGATGCTTCAATATCCGCTTTTGATGTTTGAAACAGTGGCCAATTTTCTCGTGCTTAAAGTTGGGTCTGCAGCAATTTGTCTTAAAACTTTAATCTCAGTAGTCTCATTTCTAACCGGAAATTCACGTTCAGGATCCCGTTTTTTGTTGGATACTGAACCACTTTGTCGAAACTTTGCAACTAACTCCAAAATGTATTTACTGTTAACATGTCTGGTCGGATGTCGTTCATTAAACAAATTTGCGGTACGGTTGGCACAGTCAACGTTTTTGAAAAAAGGAGTAATTATTTCAATTCTTTCTTCTACAGAATACACCATTGTGAAATTAATTTTCGGTAGTACTATCAAGTATCAAACCGACCGATAAACTGAAATAATAAACCTCATTGCTCTCATTCCGATAAGAAATGTTCTGATAGTCAATTTTTGGTTTACAACCCAACAAAACATTGACTATCAGCACATTTCTTATCAGAATGAGTAAAGTGCGTTTGTGCATCTTCAACTGTGAATAATTTTTAAACGAGTTGATAAAACTTCCAAAAAAATTAGTGTGCTGAATTCAGAAAAGAAAGAGCTTTCAAATCATGTAACACTCGATCCATGTTCCCTATTTAAAATATAAGGGTTATTATCACCACCCTTAAGGGGTTGATGTGACAAAGTTGAGTTTTATGCCAAAACATGTCCCCCTCAATATTAAAATTGATGTATTTCAGCGTTTCTAAAAAAAATTTCTCTGGACGCAAATCGGTCTGTTTCGTTTTCAATACGCCACCCTATATATATATATATATATATATATATATATATATATATATATATATATATATATATATATATATATATATATATATATATATATATATATATATATATATATATATAAATTGAAACTGACCCCGGTTATGGGTTCTAGGGGTCCTAGTTCGCGCTCATTTGAATAAATTTTTTTCAAAATTCAAAAGTCGGGATTTTCCGATTAGCGATTTTTTTTTCTACGAAAATACACTAAAAGGACAAATTTCCATCAAAATTCGTCCATTATTTTTCAATTTTCTCGAATAATTAATAATTTTAAATTTATAATTCAATTTTCTCCTGTCTGATGATGCTGTCAGCGAAACCGGTTACTGAAAAGAAGAAGCCAGAAAAATAGGCGCTAAGTCTGTATTTACAAAAGCTTGTGCTTCTATTTAAACACAATCTTAATATGTTTTTCCCCACAGCTTCCAGTTGTTAAATTAAATCCATGTACTACAACTTACAAATTTTCTTCCAAATTATAGCCTCCTTGCAGTTTTGTTCTTGTTTTCCACTAGAAATTGGTATGAAACGAGTGCCATGGGTATTATAATATATTCTTTTTAGAACGTACCCCATTGTGATTTTTTTTACCGGTAAGATAGTAAGATATATTTGTATAAACGTTTTTAAACTGTTGCATCTATTGATAAAAATCGAAGATCCATCTAAAATGGCCAGAGTGAATAGTGAGGCCTGAAATGCGTTTAATAATCCGGATCATACGTTCTGCGGTCACGTAAAAAAGTTCCTGATAATAAAAATCTAAAATAGCCTGAACGCAGCTGGGTATACACATCCATATTGACCTCCCACAATTCACAATGCACTAACATCTTCTACAAATTTAAATCCGAACAATGCTACCATTTATAAATTATCTATGGAGATTTGGTTGTTCAAATATCCGGCATTTCACGGAGATTTTAATAGTTGCAAAGAAAAATAAGACTAACACGGTCTACTTATGTAATCTAGTTTTTAGATAAGTAACACATTTTTGTAAACATTTTCTTCATTGGACCTATCAGTGCTCATCACAGGTTCCAATCTTCATCCAAAATTATATTTTCTGATTATCATCAATTTTTTTATAACTAATATAGTAACTTTTGTTATTCAAGTTTTTTTTTAAATCGCGTAGCACCCTGTTCTATACAATTAAAATTTCTTACATAATGTAATTAACTACTGTTAACACAATCACTTTTCTACGCGAAATGTTGCTAGCAAATAAAGCAATTGGGTGAATTTTCTTGAATTAGCCGGGATCTTAGCCCCCGTGACACATATTTAAAGTTCATAAATCCTATTTGTAAAAAGTTCGGGACGCAGCAAGTGCATTATGGTAGTGAATTTTTATTAAATTCTTCAAACTTGAATAACTCAATTTTCTGCAAACTTAGAAACTTAAATTTTGGTATGTGGTAAGGTCTTTCCTAGGGCAAGACATCTACCAAATTTCATTAAAATAACTTTGTAATATTCGGAGAAAAACAATTTTTTCGAAAGAAAATTCAAAATTTGAACAACTTAATTTTCTATAAACTTAGAAAGTTAAATTTTGGTACGTAGTTAATTTTTTTAAATAAAAATTCACTAATAACTAAAGCAAAATGCACACACATGCATATTTTGCATAGTTCGCATATATTATGCAATTCTCTATGCCACCGCATAATTTTTCACAAGTTTTATTTACTGCATATATATATATATATATATATATATATATATATATATATATATATATATATATATATATATATATATATATATATATATATATATATATATAGTATGGCCCAAACTGGATGGGAATGTATTGCTATCTTCGTTACTATTAGAGATAGGGAGACAGTTAAATTAGCAATGTTTTGTAGAATTTCATGCTCGTTCCAAATATGACTTGTATTTTGCCCTGCCTCTTTTCGTTTTCGATTTATTTTTAAAAAACCAAAATTTGTCCATTTCATTTTTCTTCAATATCTAAGTAGGCGTTGATCTGACATGTCTACCACTTGCACACTATCAGGACACTTTTTTCAGAGTAATCTTTTTGTGTTATTTTCAACTTTGGATTGTCATTTGTTATTGAGCTACAGGTATCAACGTTTGTTTTTATTATGGCAGCCATATTGTATGTTTTGCTCATGTGATAGCATGTGAAAAGAGCTTTCCAATGATGTACAACATGCTTGAGAAATCTGGTAATTGCACTGAGAATTTTGAGAAAAACCGTTCTGAGGATAGTAGGCTATGAAATCCAATACCAGAAAACAAATGACAACAAAAAGTGTTCAAAAATCAGCAGGCCAGGGAGTCTAACAATTGACTTCTACTTTTAACATAATTTACCGAAATGATTCACGCTAAAAAAATATTGTAATTTAATTTACAATACTTAATTAGGTAATAATGCTAGGTAATATTATGTGAAACAGTTTAATATCGAAACCCGGCAATAACAAATAGAAACTTAAACTCCACAACACAATTAGAAACGGAACTCAACAAATAATAAAATAGAAACTTAAAAATACACTAAATAGACTATTGTTCAATATGGCCACCGTTTTGTACAATGCACTTTATGCACCTTTTTGAAAGATACCCGCAAACTCTGGTGAGGGTGTTTTGGTTAATATAATTTATAGCTTCCGTGATTCTGTTTCGTAATTCATTGATATTTTGTGGTGGATCGAAATTATATACATCATAATTTAGAGTACCCCAAAAATACAAATGCATGGGTGTTATTTCAGGACTTCGAGCACACCAATGAACCAGCCCATTTTTACAAACGACACGATTATTAAACTTTTGGTACAAAAAATCCTAGACGATCTTAGCATTGTGAGCTGGACAACCGTCTTGTTGGTACCAAATATCGTCTAAATTATTATGAACTCTTCTGATTGTTGGTAAGATATCATTTCTCAATAGATTAAGATACCTTTTCCCAGTTAAATTACTTTCAAAAAAGAACGGATCAACAATGAGGTTACCTGATTTTTTTTTAATTAACTGTCTCATCTACAACTAAACAACAGTTTTTTACCTAATAAGCCGCACCAAACATTAATACCTAATCTGTCTTGCAATCGTCTTTCTTCCTTTGGATGGGGATTTTCATTTGCCAAATAATGTCTATTATGGCGATTATACACACCACAATTTGTAAATCTGGATTCATCAGTCCATATTATTTTCAAATGAAAATTTTCATCTTGTTGACATTGTCCTTGATACCATCTGCAGAACTGAAGTCGCTTAGGGTAATCGTCAACATTTAAACCTTGTACGATTGTAGGTTTATATGAATGGTAAAGACTTTGTATTAATTCACAGTGTATCGTACTTTTTGGAACGTTAATTTGTTTACCATAAAACCGAACAGATTGCGGTGAATTTTCTTTGAAACCTGTAAGACGGCATTATTTCTTTCTTCATTTCTAGGCATTGGTACTTTCTTTGAGTGGAAGCTACCGTCGTTCAATAGATTGGTCACTATCCTGAGAAATATTTTGGTGTTTGGTTGTCGTCTTTCTGGATAGTTGTTTTCATATGAATTTGGAGCTGCCTCAGTATTTCGGTTAGAACAAATATAACATTCCAACATGACAAAATATTTTTAATTACTGAACATATTGTTGAATAGTATTTTAAAAAAACAGGAAACAAACTATTTATACAAAATGTTAAGCAACGTGAAAAATACACCTGAAATTATTCAGATAATTAAGAATGACAGTATTCTTAATTGTCGCGATAGTGTTATATCCATAGCAACCTTTCTTCTGTTGTTTTTCAGTTCACTTACGTTTAAAAATCAAACAATTTTCAAAGGCGTCTTCGTAAATCATTAATCTGCTTTTTATTGAGTTCTGATAGTAAATTTAGTTATTTACTAGGTTTACCTATTTAATTAAATTATAACATTTTTTAGGATAATGCTGTAATGTAAAATATCATTTGTAATAATGTGCCGATTCATTGGTGTGCTCAAAGTGTGCTCAATTTTTTTTATCGTGAATCATTACGGAAAATTATGCTAAAAGTAGAAGTCTATTGTTAGACTCCATGGCCTACTGCTTTTTGAACACTTTTTTTTGTAATTTGTTTTCTGCTATTGAATTTCATAGCCTACTATCCTCAAAACGGGTTTTCTCAAAATTGTCGGTGCAATTACAAGGTTTCTCAAGCATGTTGTACATCATTGGAAAGCTCCTTTCACAGGCTATCACATGAGCAAAAAATCCAATATGGCTGCCATAATAAAAACAAACATTGATACCTGTAGCTCAAAAACCAATGACAATCCAAAGTTGAGAATAGCACAAAAATATTACTTTGTAAAAAGTGTCCTGATAATGTGCAAGTCTGAGACATGTCAGATCAACGCCTACTTGGATATTGTAGAAAAGTAAATCGTCAAATTTTGGTTTTTTAAAAATAACTCGAAAACGAAAAGAGGCAGCGCAAAATACAAGTCATATTTGGACCGAGCATGAAATTATACAGAGCAATGCTGATTTAACCGTCTTCCTATCTCTAATAATAACGGAGATAGCAATACATTTCCTTCCAGTTTGGGACACACTGTATATGTATCACACCGATAACTCAAAAAATAATCGACCGATTTTCATCAAATTTGCTGGGTACCTTCCTTTTGCAAGTGGTTTTCTCGGAAAAGTTTATGTTTCTTTCGGAAAAAATTATATCTCCTGAAATAACAAAGTAAGCGCAACCAATTTGGTACGTATGTTTGAAATATTAAGAATGATCCATGTACCAATATTTAGGTCTGTAAGTTTAAAGACAAAAAAGTTATATGCATTAAAAAAAAGGTTTTCCTCAAAGCCGCAAAGTCGAAAACATTTAGACAAAGAAACTGAAACAAATACGGATTATGTAAAGAAAATGTCTCAAGAAGAGTGTTCTGCAAACCCTTAAGTTTGAGCTTCAACCATCATTGTTCTTCATTTTACTAAAATGTTTCCAGAAAATTAATTTCAAATAGACCCTTTCTCTGAAGCTTTGGCAGTAATTTTAAATAAGTTTATGGTTAACGATATAATGTTTAGATAATTTTCGTAAAAAAATTCGTTAGTGAGGAGACCGCAACTTTTGAATTTGAAGAGTTCTTCAAATGGGTGCAAACTAGGCCCCCTAGAACCAATATCCGAGTTTAGTTTAATTTTTTATCTGTTTACATATTAACAATACACAGGGTGATGCATTTCTAAAGCTCAATATAATTGTTATTATACAGGATACGAGAAAAAATTGTATACGTTAATTATAGGGTGTCTTGATCTGCATATTATAAAATTATTTTGACAATCCCAGGATGGCCCATAAGTCGTTGGTGATTCCTAATTTTTTTTTCGAACACCCTTATATTATTGCATTATTTAATTTTTTATCAAAATATGATGCATTTTGCAAGAAAAAACCAAGACGCGCTAAATGCATTTTGGTAGTGAATTTTCATTAAATGCTTCAAATTCAATAACTCAATTTGCTATTAACCTAAGGTTTGTTGGCTAGGAAATCAGTTTTCTCGGAAACTTTTAAAGTGTATTTTCGGAAAATTTATAATTTATAACTTATAGTTTATTGTTATATAAATAGTACAAAGCATCTTACAAATAAGTCTAAACTTGTGGCTGCAAATGATGCAATTTTGACTACATTTTAATCTAAATGTCAATTGTTCTAAAGTTCTGTCATCTGATTTCTAATCTCCAAAATTACCTCACCTCATTATGTACCATTACAATTTTCAGAAAAATGGATGGTATTTGAAATCAATTTCTTCATTTTAGTCAAAAACTTCTAATTTTAAAACTTGACTTAAATTAAATTCTACATCTTTTTCAACAGAAACATTATTTCGACGCAACAGTGACAAATGTTTGTACATTTTCAGAAAATATGTTATTTTGAAAAAAGATGGTACATTTTTTCTACTATATATGTTATACCGGTAACCAAATTGCATTAAAGAGACATATTTGCTATTAAAAACATTTTAATTAAAATTCACTTCCGTAACGCACTTGCTGCGTCCAGACTTTGTACTTTGCTTTAAATATACGACAGTGTAACTTTAGAAAATAAACTTGGTTCGCTATAAGTTTCATTGAAATTTAAAACAGTATGTAAACTTATTCTGAGACATCTACGTAGAGAAGAATATACGTAGAAACCGTGAGTGGAATAATATATAGCCCACAATATTTTAATAACCGGGTAAATACTTGATACGTAAGGGCCGTACATTCAAAGAGACGATATTTTGTATCAAAATAGATCTTTTCATCTGTCAATCAGTTTATACCTGAAAGCATAACAATCTGAGGTTCTCTGTGTTGTATTAACAGTGTTATTTTATAATAGATAGGTTCTGAAGAGCTTGTATTTGTAGTGGACATCGTATATAAAACATCAAAGTACCTAATAACAATACTTGTTAGCTGTTCACTAGAATCGCTTCAGCGCATTTTTCAAAAATACGAGATACCGAAACAATACTATTATAACTCAAGCACACTTTTTCAGAAATATTAGACATTCAGATAATGCTCAAACTAACTATTTTGTTTGAAATTGATTGCTTTAGCCACGAAAACAGTATTTTTGTTCAAAAGTAACTACAAACTTTTAATTTAATAACAAAAGTTACAGATGGGTTTGTGATCTTCATAAACTAAAGAAACGAGTGGCTTAACGACTTAAGTTAAGAGTAGTAACTACTTTTAACCCAACTAAGATAAAGAAATTATACAAGAAATAATTATTGTCTCATATGTTCTTAATAATATTCATGTATCAAAAACAAAAAGCAGCATCACCCAAAAAAAAAATTATAATAACGTAGAGTTTTGCACTAAATGTGTGTTTTGACGTAAGTTGGCTGCAACTAAATTCATCTGTTGCATTTACCTGTCATCTTCTGACAACAACTTTGTCCAGCTCTTCCACTACCTTTCTGAAAAAACCGACCATCTGATTTCTGAATATCCTTCATCCGAGGTCACTATTCTCGATGACTTCAATGTCCATAATAAGGAATGGATGGGATCTTCTAAAACGGATCCACAAGGGAGAGCAGCGGAGGCCTTTGCAGTCAGCAATTCTTTAGCCAATATGGTTCAGCAACATACTTACTTTCCTCGCATCCCAACACACAGCTCAAATCCCTTGGATCTCCTTCTTACTACAAAACCTGAATGCTATAAGACATCAGTCACCGCCTCCCTTGGTCGCTCAGACCACGGCATGGTCACTGCTTCCTGCGCAGTGCAACCCGAGGTCATCCAGTCATCACACCCACGTATCGTTTGGCACTGCAACTCTGCGAACTGGGATGAAATGCGGGATTACTTTCCCCATGTCGATGGGCGTCTGTCTGCTTCTCTCATCCTGACCCCTCTGATATCGCACAAAACGCCACTGAAATTATCCAAGCTGGCATGGAATTATTTATTCCACGTACACAGAAAACCTCTTTAGCCAATCAAAAGCCCTGGTTCTCTAAATCCTGTGGCAAGGCCAGACTTGAAAAGGTCAAAGCCCACAAAACGCTTCTACACAATCCCAGTTAAGAAAACCGTCAAGCATTTAACAACGCAAGAAACCGCTATGTCCGCATTCTTTCTGAGGCAAAAAACTCGTTTAATAACCAAATCAAAAACAAAATTCTCTCAAGCTCCAACTACAGCAAATCCTTCTGGTCTCTTGCTAAATCTATTGGGAATAATTTCTGCAAGAGCACGTTCCCACCTCTTGTCTCAGGGGATAAAATTGTTTCTACCGCCCTGGGCAAGGCTGAACTTTTTGCCTCGTTGTTCGCCGGCAATTGTACTCTCAACCCACCTCCAAATGTTCAACCGCCAACAGTCCCCAATGTTGTGCATAAAATGACGGATATCATTTTCAAAACTAAAAGGGTGCGAAATATGCCCTCTTCTCTTAATACCAGGAAAGCCTCTGGCCTCGACGAGATCCCAGCAATTGTTCTCAAAAAATGCGCACCAGAACTTTCTCCTGTCCTGACTCGTCTGTTTCAGACATCTTACAATAGAGGCATATTCCCTAGTAACTGGAAAAGTGCTCGTGTACAACCCGTCCCCAGGAAAGGATCCAAAGCGCTTTCTAGCAACTACAGGCCTATCTCTCTCATTTCAGTCGTCTTTAAAGTGATGGAAATGTATAGAAACACCGAATTACTCAAATTTCTTGAAAACCACAGTCTAATCCACGAGAGGCAGTATGGATTCCGCCAGCGCAGATCAACTCGCGACCTCCTTTCCTTTGTCACCCATTCTTGGAGCAAGTCTATGGAACTACACGGTGAATCCCAGATTGTCGCTCTAGACATATCAAAAGCATTCGACCAGGTAGTGCACGTAGCGCTGCTTAATAAACTTCCGGTCTATGGCCTACCACCAAAACTCTGTACCTGTACAGCAAATTTCTTCTCCAAGCGAAGAATTTCTGTTGTCGTGGATGGCCATTCCTCTAAACTGTATCCAATTCATACAGGAGTCCCTCAAGGTTCAGCTTTAGCCCCTAATTTGTTTCTTCTTCGCATCAATGACCCCCTCTCAAGCACATCCAACCCAGTTGACAGTTACGCGGACGACAGCACCCTCCACTCAAATATACAATATTCTAAGCCTGTCTCTTTAGCCCAATTAGATGAGGGTTCTGTCTCTGTGGATCTCAAAAAAATATTAGACTGGGGAAGTAGAAATCGTGTACAATTCAACTCCACCAGATCTTAGTCTTGCTTTCTATCTCATAAGAGATACACCAGCCCTAGACCCATCACAATGAACAATCAAGTTATTCAAATTAATGAGTCCTTTTCACTTGTTGGCATTTCTGTGGATGAAAATCTCAATTGGCACCAACATGTCACATCAATTGCAGAAGCGGCTGCTAGGAAATTAGATTTCCTCTTCCGGGCTTGCAAATACGTTTCACCAGCTAATCTCTATACGCCAGCACTTTGTGTTATTTGGAGCTGGCGTGACAATATACTACTTGGTTCCGCAACTAAGTGGCGGCATGTTAGTTCGTGTCTCACCACGGCTGCTAAGAAATTAGGTTTCCTTTTCGGGGCTGGCAAATACCTTTTACCGGCTAATCTCTATACCTTATATACTTCACAAATAAGGCCAAACCTCGAATACTGCTCCGACATCTGGGGTGCCGCTGCCGCTTCTACACTCGCTATTCTGGCATCCATTCAAAAGAAAGCTATACGTCTCATAGGTGAGCCTACACTCACCCAAAGGCTGCCATCCCTTGCCCACCGACGTGCCGTTGGTGGCCTCTCTCTATTTTATAGATATCTGCACGGGCACTGCTCAGGGGAGGTTTCATCCATATTTCCTCCACCTGCTGCCCCCAACAGATACCAGGGGAACTGAGCGAATGCACCCTTTTACTGTTCAGGTCACCAGACATAGAACATCTTGTTATGCCCGCTCTTTTGTCCCGAGGACTTCCAAGTTGTGGAATTCCTTGCCGGCACATGTTTTTCCTTCTCCATCGAACCTCCAAACCTTCAAGTACAGAATTGACAAGTTGCCTCTTTCCTCCTTGTCGACACCCACGGTACGATAGTATTTAGGCTGTGGGCCCTCGTGGTGTATTGTAGCTATGATGTTAAAGTAACGTTACACGTTTCAAACAATGGGTAATTTTTTACCTGTTGCTTCTCTGTCATTGTCCGGCCCTCATTTTTCTTGCCTATTGGTAAGATGCTTTTTTCATGAATTCTTACCTTAATGAACTGTAGAACTTTAATTTTGTAGGCTCCTGGTAAAGCCCTAAGATACAGAGCGAATTATATAAAGTTCATTTTAGCAAAAGACATGCGCTTTTATGCCCAACTTCATTACTTGATATGCCCTAACTAGAGACTATAGACGTAAAGTCTGAAGTTGACCTCGGATATAGGTTCTTATTTGATGACATTTTTTCAAAATTCAAAAGATGCGATCTTCTCATTAATGAATTTTTTCTACGAACATTCGGTAATGTATGTATGTGACAGAACAACCAACAGCCTTACCGTTTCGTCCGCAGCGAGTGCTGCAATCGTTTTCCTCCTACCCCGCACTCTTCATTCAGCCAATATAGTTCACTATTAACCACCTATCCTTTGATTACTTGCGAATCTAGGATTACATTCCTTTTGTAACACAACAATGTCTTCTAAAAATTCAATCCCTTACATCAAATTCTGTTACGGAGGTATTATATATATTACTAAAGGAGAACTCGGCTGGACTTTTAAAAAGATTATATCACTCTTGTTAAAACGATTCTCAGTGAAAGATTTTTTGCAGTTTTTTACGCTTTGTCGAATTAAATGGAAGAGGGTTGAGGATTTCTATTTTAGTTTTAATTTTGTGAATTTATAAAAGTTTATTATGTTAAAGTTGACCCACAGATTGTAATCCGTGTTCTGTGACATATCGTCTGGGCATTTGAAAGGCCCTTTCGTCGTATCAGAGCAGGAATCAGACGACAACCAGGGCAGGGGTCAGATCTCTTTGTGTTGTTCTTTGTCCTTCTTGTCCTTTAGTTCATATCTTATATCGCTGCTTTATTATGTTCGCCCCCACGTATATCTTAAGACGTTTTAAAATTACTTCAGCCTCCGTTGTTCAGAGCTCAAGATAATTATCCAATCAACGACAGAGCGGGTTTGTTTTGTTGGGGGCCGAAATTATGCATTTATTGATGTAAAGCATAACATTTACTTTCTTACGTTAATCAATAACTCATCTTCATCGCAGTGCAAAGGCGACGTTTCATTGTCGTCGCAGCCATGTGGCTGACTGCCTCCAGCAGAGTTGTAGCATTATAGCTTCCGCACATAATCAATCAACGTCCCAACGGACGTTTCCGATTCTGGTGTATGAGTCGGTGTCCCTTATAAACAAAAATGATGATGGCTCCTCCTTGTACAAAAGATTCCGGAGATAAAATATTTCTTCATTCCGATCTCCGGGAGAGGGGTGTGCAGGGTGCGCCGGTATCAAGATTTAACATATCCTTTTCGAATATATGTGGCCTAAATTCTAACCTGAACTCCGCCCACCATTTCCTCCAGGCTAATAGGCCCCAACTCCTCTTCCTCACCCAAACCCAAATCAGTGCCAAAACAGCCACTAATCACATTAATTTCCCAAGGTATGAGCTCCTTACTTCCTTTATATTGTATGGACGTGTGTGCACATACGTCCGTAGCAATCTACCCTCTACCAGACTCCCCAATTTGGAAGCCGAAAGAAAAGACATACTTTGGATGAAACTCTCTCTCTCTCTCTCTCAGGGCTGCAACTAAATTCATCTGTTGCATTTACCGGTCACCTTCTGGCAACAACTTTGTCCAGCACTTCGACTACGTTTCTGAAAAAACCGACCATCTGATTTCTGACTATCCTTCCTCCGAGGTCACTTCAATATCCATAATAAGGAATGGCTAGGATCTTCAAAAAGCAATCCACAATGGATTCTTTAGCCAATATAGTTCAGCAACCTACTTACTTTCCTCGCATCCCAACACACAGTTCATATCCCTGGGATCTCCTTCTTACTACAAAACCTCAATGCTATAAGACATCAGTCACCACCCCCCTTGGTCGCTCACACCACGACATGGTCACTGCTTCCTGCGTAATGCCACCCGAGGCCACACAGTCATTACACCCACGTATCGTTTGGCACTACAACTCCGCGAAATGGGACGAAATGCGGGATTACTTTTTCTCATTTCCATGGGCGTCTGTCTGCTTCTCTCATCCTGACACCTATTATATCTTACAAAACATAACTGAAATCATCCAAGCTGGTATATAATTATCCATCCACGTACACAGAAAACCTCTTCAGCCACTCAAAAGCCCTGGTTCTCTAATCCTGTGACAAGGCTAGACTTGAAAATGTCAAAGGTCACAAAACGCTTCTACACAATCCCAGCCAAGAAAACCGTCAAACATTTAACGACGCAAGAAACCGCTATGTCCGCATTGTTTCTGAGGCAAAAACTCGTTTAATAACCACATCAAAAACAAACTTATCTCAAGCTGCAACGACAGCAAACCCTTCTGGACTCTTGCTAAATCTATTGGGAATAATTTCTGTAAGAGCACGTTCCCACCTCTTGTTTCAGATGATGAAATTGTTTCTACCGCCCTGGGCAAGGCTGAACTTTTTGCCTCGTTGTTTGCCGGCAATTCTACTCTCGACCCACCACCAAATGTTCAACCACTAACAGTCCCCAATGTCGCGCATAAAATGACGAATATTATTTTCAAAACTGAAAAGGTACGAGATCCCAGCAATTGTTCTCAAAAAATGCGCAACAGAACTTGCTTCTGTCCTGACTCATCTGTTTCAGACATCTTACAATAGAGGCATATTCCCTAGTAACTGGAAAACTGCTCGAGTACAACCCGTCCCCAAGAAAGGATCCAAAGCGCTTTCTAGCCTATTTCTCTCCTTTCAGTCGTCTCTAAAGTGAGGGAAATGTATATAAACACCGAATTACTCAAATTTCTTGAAAACCACAGTCTAATCCACGGCAGGCAGTATGGATTCCGTCAGCGCAGATCAACTGCCGACCTCCTTTCCTTTGTCACCCATTCTTGGAGCAAGTCTATGGAACTACACGGTGAATCCCAAATTGTCGCTCTAGACTTATACAAAGCATTCGACCAGGTATGGCACGCAGCGCTGCTTAATAAACCTCCGGTCTATGGCCTACCACCAAAACTCTGTAGCTGTACAGCAAATTTCCTCTCTAACCGGAGCATTTCTGTTGTCGTGGATGGCCATTCCTCTAAACTGTATCCAATTCATGCAGGAGTCCCTCAAGGTTCAGCTTTAATCCCTACTTTGTTTCTTCTCCGCATCAATGACCCCCACTCTAGCACATCCAACCCAGTTCACAGTTACGCGGACGACAGCACTCTCCACTTAAATATACAATATTCTAAGCCTGTCTCTCTAGCCCAATTAGATGAGGGTTCTGTCTCTGTGGATCTCCAAAAAATATTAGACAGGGGAAGTAGAAATCTTGTACAATTCAACTCCACAAATCTCAGTCTTGCTTTCTATCTCATAAGAGATATACCAGCCCTAGACCCATCACAATGAACAACCAAGTTATTCAAAGTAATGAGTCCTTCTCACTTGTTGGCATTTCTGTGGATCGAAATCTCAATTGGCACCCACATGTAACATCAATTGCAGAAGCCGCTACTAATAAATTAGGTTTCCTCTTCCGGGCTGGCAAATACTTTTCACCAGCTAATCTCTATACCTTATATACTTCACAAATAAGGCCAAACCTCAAATACTGCTCCCACATCTGGGGTGCCGCTGCATCGTCTACACTCGCTATCATGGACTTCATGCTGAGGAGAGCTATACGTCTCATCGGTGACCCTACCCTCACCCAGTGGCTGCCATCCCGTATCCAGCGACAAGCCGTTGGTGACCTCTGTCTCTTTTATAGACATCTGCACGGGCACTGCTCAGATGAGCTTTCTTTCTTCCATAGTTACTCCACCTGCTGCCCCCAACAGATCTACCAGGGGAACAGAGCGAATGCTCTCTTTTACTGTCCAGGTCACCAGACATAGAACATCTTGTTATGCCCGCTCTTTTGTCCCGATGACTTCTAAGTTGTGGAACTCCTTGCCGGCACATGTTTTTCCTTCTCCTCCGATCCTCCAAAACTCCAATTGCAGAATTAACAAGTTGCCTCTTTCCTCCTTGTCGATACCCACGATACGATAGTATTTAGGCTGTGGGTCCTCGTGGTGTGTTGTTGAAAAAAAAAAGAGAATGCATAAAAAACTGTATTCAGTATTAAATAACTTTGTTTTTTTTTGCGTATAAGTTTCAAAATGTAATCATTTTCTAAGATTGTAAACACACATTATGCACAACTTTTATTAAACTTTATCAACTTTTAATGGATGTTCGATTTTTTTTGAAAGTCAGTGTATTTATTTTTATCTGAGATGCAAGACTTTGAAATATTTTGCTTGTACCAACCCATATTTTAATCTGTGCATCTAAGAAACTAAGAATAAGTCTTTCAAATTAAAAAAAAATGCGACGCAGCAAGTGCGTTATAGTAGTGAATTTTCATACGAATTGTACACTATTATTATACCGAATATAACTCAAGTTAATACTTGACACTTACACAGACCTTGAAGATCGATTTTAGACACCCCAGTACGCGCACATTTCAAGAATTCTTTCGAAAGTATTACCATCGATAACTTTCTATTATCAAAAAACCTTTTGTTCTAACTCCTTTTGAGAAAAATGTCCAAAAACACAATCTTCTATGAAGCTAAGAAATTATATTTCGCTATATCTGTAGATAGTGTAATAGTCTTTAAAAGAATCCTGTATTACAAATTTCATTAAAGTCACAAAACATGTCCAGAAGAAAACTTAATTCATATTCAGAAAAGTAAAGTATCTTCCAAATTATTACCGCGGCAATAATTTTTGCTTATTAATCGCCAGAATGATTTCATTTTAGTCAATCTAATCAAACCGGTTTTTTCCCTATCAACAAATGCAAAATGTCTGCTGAAAATTATAATTTCAGACTCAAAGGTGACAACGTTATTTAGGCGTTTTAAATAAATTGAGATCTTGTTCAAAACGTTTAAAATCTGTGCACTATTGTTTCTCCAAATGTCAAAATAAAACAAACAAAAAACATACATTCATGGAGCTGGATTCGATCACGCAATCTTCTGCGTAGAAAACAAGCACGCTACCACTGTGCTATCTAAGGGTACGTTAACTAACGTTTTGCTTACATGATACTTGACGCCTTCATGCCGCGGGATATTTTATATTATATTAAAAATAAACGTAACAATTAATTACAGAATTAGTAGAATTGCCATTGAAACACATTCAACGGCGGTTTCGGTTTTATGTGACGTCCTATCTTTAAGTTTAAAGATAAAAGAAACTATTTTACAATTATTTTCATAGAGACTTGACTTGATTTTATTTACATTTCTACTATATTATGCTACACTTTCAAGCTAAAACCACACATAATATATCTATGCTGTGCTAAAACTATATCTGGGGCCGTTCATTAAGATACAAATATAGCGTATTTAATTTTCTTAAGGCCACAGTTTAATTACAATCACTTGTCAAATTTTTAATTTTATGTCGTCTGTCATTTGCCATATTTGTGGCCGAGATTTCAAGATTTTTGGTTCGGGTAATATGTTTTATGCCTGTTATTATTTATTTAGTTTGGTTACCGTTGAAGTGTGGTTTATACCTGTTGTATGAATCAACCTACGTGAGGCAGTTAACTATTGTGTCTGTCAGGCATTGGACTGTAACCACTAAGACGTTTCAACGCATGTCTTTGAGATTTTATTTTTAATTTGGAGAAAAGATATTTTGTACTAAATTACTTAAAATTCAGAATATAGGTTTATTTACACCATTTCTAGCCACATGTAAAGTATCATTCCAGTTACTCTGATACTTACAAAAAAATAGAGTTTTCAAAAATACTTTTGTATATTTTTGGGGCGAAAAATGTCCGTTATAGCTAATATACGAAATCGTCCGCGGTCTTAATACAATGAATATATGTGCCAAGTTTCGTTCAAATCAGTTGAGTATTTTTTTGAGTTATCGCTCGGATACATATATATATATATATATATATATATATATATATATATATATATATATATATATATATATATATATATATATATATATATATATAAAAAATTGTATCCTTCCAACAGTAGCAATTACACAAACCAACTTTATGCACTATAAGTGTTGATCGATTCTTCCAGCACCAACAGGTATGTAATATTAACTGACTCTTTAAGTTCTTTGCAAAGTTTTGAAGTGCGTTATGGTAGTTAATTTTCATAAAAATGTTTTCAATAGCAAATATGTGTTGTTTTCAGAAAGCCGGCATCAAATTTGATTACCAGTATAACATATATAGTAAAAACAATGTGCCATGTTTTATGTGTGTGTGTGTTTGGTTTACTGGCTGTGGCTTTGATCAGCCATTAGCACATTATGACCCACCTCTGCTACCCTATCCTAAAGTCGTTAGATCACCTTTACACTTTTCTTTTTGTATATATACATACTTAAATTTATTCTATGCTATTATTCTAAATACAAGTATTCATCCTTGATTATATAGTTTTTTTTTTTTTTTTTTTTTTTTTTTTTTTTTTTTTTTTTTTTTTTTTTTTTTTTTTTCTCAATCTTTTATTTCTCTTAGGACTTTTTTTTTTAATTTCTATCTTTTTTGGCTTTTTTTTATGTTGCAATCTTTTATTTCTTTTTTTTTTGCAATCTTTTATTTCCCTTAGGACTTTTTTTTTTTCTCTCTTTTTTGCCTTTTTTTTATGTTGCAATCTTTTATTTCTTTTTTTTTTCTTTTTTTTTTTTCTCAAGAGCCTTTTTTTGTTATTAAATAAATAAAAGGACTGTGAGGAGATGGTTGACTACAGGGATACGTATACGCTACTGGGGCTCTTCAGAGCTTTCAACATCACAGACTGAGCCGCTATAAGAAAGGTGTCAAACACTAGGAAAGACAATAGGAACTTATTAACTATCTAGAGGTAATATTCACTATTAACTAATTACAATTCCACTTTACAGGCTTTACTTAATATAAGTATGTCTATTATTATTTGTATTAAATTTAAGAATGGAATTAAAAGTCGCTAAGTACTGGGAGAAAGAAAATACTACTTCCAAATTTCGGAAAGTTGCCGCTAGGTTTCTAATCTATACTTTGATTTTCATATTTTTGATATGTTTGTTTAAAGCTTTAAATATTTCTATATCATTTGTGGCTAATAGTTGAGCTAGGTTAAAGGGTTTATTTACAGAAAGTTTTTGGATAATTAACGAAAATGTTTCTATTTCGTCCTTTCTTAATATACATGATAACATGACATGTTCGATATCTCCATATTCCATACACTCACAATGTGGACTGTCTTTTAATCTAATTTTAAACAAATAGGCTGGACATAATGCATGATTAGTTCTTAAACGACATATATTTTTTATTTCCTCTTTTGAGAAGTTTCCATAATAAAACCACGGTTTAGAGGGGAGTTCCGGCTGAATACGCTTATACATTTCCCCAGCTTTATCAGATGTATAATTTATTTGCCATAGTTGTTTCTGTCTTTTTGTAATCGTACTATAGTAATCTGAATATGGAGTTTTGTATTCTGCCTTCTCTCCCCTATCCACCGCCATCTTCGCAATTTCGTCAACAGTCTCATTGTGCTGTATGCCACAATGACCCCTTAACCATGCTATAGTTACAAGTTGGCCACTATTTTTCATAGAATGTATTTTATTAACAATTAACTGAATTACATAATTCCCAATGGGGTGAAAACACACATTCTGAATTTTCTGAACGGCACCTTTACTATCTGTTATAATTATGGCTTGGTTTATTTGTTTCTCCTCAATATATTCAAGAGCTTCATTTATTGCAATAAGTTCTGCCGTGTATATGGACATGTGTTCTTCTAAACAAAGCATTTTTTGTTTATTGGCAATAGGATCGTAACAAGCACAGCCGGTTTTGCTATCCATTTTGGAACCATCTGTATATATTTCATATGTTTCTGGAAAGAGGGTTTCCAGATCAAGCCTGAACGCTATATTTCTAACTGCCTTTGGAAGATTTTTATAGTCTTGGAAGAAAAATGTATTAATAGATCCTCTTACAGATGGAACAACGTTGTGATCTAAATGTAGGTTTTCATGGAAAATGTTATCTGCCATATTAAGCAGATGCTCATATGCCTCTACCATTGGTATACTTTTTGCTTTTTGCCATTTCTTATGAGTTAGATCCGCGATAAATAGTTGATGTATTGTTTTTATTAATGTGGCATTTTTGGACATAGTTTTAATTAAAAATCTTTCAGTGAGAATATTTCTTCTAAAACTAAGTGGCAATTCTCCCGACTCAGCTGTGACTGCACAAACTGGTGTTGATCTAAGTAAACCCAAACATAATCTCAAACACTTATTCTGTACAATGTCTAGCTTTTTGAGATGTGTATTCGCTGCTTGCCCATAAAATATACATCCATAGTCAATTATTGTTCTTATATATGACTTATATATTAATAAGGCTACGGTTGCATCTGCTCCCCATTTCGTGCTTGTAACCATTCTTAAGATATTCGTGCCTTTTTCTGCTTGGGATATAAGATCTTGTATGTGCTCCTTCCATAATAGCTTTCTGTCTATTCTAACGCCCAAAAACTTAATGGATGGTGATATTTGTATTTTATAATTTGATAATACTATTTCTGTTGGAATACGATGTTTTTTGCTGAAGATGCACACTTGCGTTTTTGTATGGGATAGGGTAAGACCGTTATTGCTCATCCAGTCATTAAGATCGTCATATGCTTTTTTAATAATTAACATCCCTGAGTTAATGTCCTGATGGGAAGCATAAATGCAGATGTCATCCGCGTACTGAAGGACTTTAATGTTGTTCAGATTTTTTTCCATTTCCGTTGTATATAAAACGTATAGCAAGGGGCTCAATATACCACCTTGAGGAAGTCCTTTGTTGGTCAATCTTGGCCCTAGTATGTCGTTATCTGCCCGTACGTATATTAGTCTATTGGTATACAGTGACACAACTCTGTGACTAAAGCTTGGTGGAATTCCTAATGATGTCATTTTTCTCACTAGCATGCTTAGGTTAATGTTATCATAAGCCCCGCAAACATCTAAAAATGCAGCTACTATAGATTTTGAGTTGGTAAAGGACATGTTAACATCTGTGATTAAATGTGCTATGCTTTCGTTAACTGAATGCCCTTTTCTAAAGCCAAACTGGGTTTTTGGGAAAATATTGTTGTTTTCTAACCAACCTTCTAATCTACGTTTTAACATTCGTTCAAACGTTTTTAATATACACGAGGCTAAAGAGATTCCTCTGTAAGACTCTGGGCTTAGCGGATCTTTCCTTGGTTTTAAAAATGCTAATATAATATAGATCTTCCATTCCTGTGGAAAATTCGCAGTCTGCCAGATCTCTTTCATTATCTTTAACAAAACATGCTTTGCTTGAATAGGTAGATTTGTCAACATCGCATAGTGTATTTGATCATGCCCTGGTGCAGTATTGTGTGTTCTTTTCAAACTACATTCTAATTCTTCTATACTAAATGGTCGAAGTAGAGGATGATTATTATGTCCTTCCGAAATTCCTGCTGTTCTTATTTGTGCTTCGACCCAAGGAGGAGCCAACTTGTTTAAAAATGCCTCGGCCACTGATTTAGAGATTGCTGTTTTTCTAATAGCCTGACTGTTACTTAGACATTTGATCTGTTGCCAAATATCGCCCAAAGGTGTTCTTTTAGAAAGTTTATTACAGTAGTCTTGCCATGTCTTTCTTTTGCTTTGTAGAATAATTTTCTTTGTTATTGCCACTGCTTCATTATATCTAGTAAAGTTTTCATAGTTCGAATGTCTTTTATATTCGGATAGTCTGCTTTTTTGCAACATGATGGCTTTTTCACATTCTTCACTCCACCAAGATTTACCAAAATATTTTTTATTTTCATTGGATACCGCTCTCACTACCGGCACCGACTGTTCACTGGCATTTTCCAGCATTAAAACAAAATCTTGATATTTCCAATTATGGTTTGATTTTTCCTTTAAAGTGTCGGTAACACCCTGTGAGAACGCCATCCAATCGGCCTTACGTATATTCCACCTACTATTTCTCATATATCTATTATTATTTAATTTTTCAACATTATTTACCACGAACAAAATTACAAAATGATCAGAACCTAAAGTTTCATCAATAACATTCCAACTAATTTGCGGCACTATATCTGGAGTACTTAGCGTTAAATCTATAGCTGATCTACTTTTACTAAAGGGTTTGGGCAGCAAGGTTGGTTTTCCGTCATTTAGATATACAAGATGACAATCTTCTATGGCTGATAAAAGCGCCTCGCCTTTGCTATCGCTCCAAGTACTTCCGAAGGCCAAGTGATGTGCATTGTAATCTCCCCCAACTATAAATGGTTTACTAAAGCTATTAAATGTGCTTTTCCACTGATCCTTCGTAACGGAATGACCAGCTGCAGCATATAATGAGTACAAATTAATTTTTTTATAATTTTCTAAAACTATGCAAGCAGAAACACACATTATGCCCCCTAATTTTGCAAAACCTTTCGTTTCTGTGTAAACAATATTATTTTTAACGAGGATCGCTACCCCCGCCTTACCATCATCTCTATCTTGCCTTAGAATATTGTAGCCGGAAAAGTGTACATAACAATTAGGTTTAAACCAAGTTTCTGATAACAAAGCGATGTCAACGTCATTATCATATAAATATTTTCCTAGGCTTCCCTTATTAGAAAGGGCTGACCTAGAGTTCCATTGCATAATATTTAACTTGAACTTTGTAAATTATTTAATATTCTTTCCAATGTGCCCTTTATACTACTTTTTGTGTTGTTATCTAAAGTTTCTATTTTGATACTATTTAAAAGTTCCTTTACCGAATTAGTAAAATAGTTACCCGGGTCCTCTCCTGCGGGGACCTGATATTGAGGAGGATATTTATTTTTAATAGGTTGGTTTAGATAATTATAGTTAACAAGTAGTTTACTGTGTTCTGGTGAATATTGGCTGAAACTTTTCTGTTCCATTCTTTTTCGTTTTGTAGGGTTTTGATCTATACTTACGTATTGGCTTCCCGTATCTATGTTAGTTTTTTCTGAAATGAATTGTTTTTTTGGAATAAAAGATTGGACTGATGCAAACTGAGATAATGAGCTTTGTTTTATTTCTGATTGTGTTGTTGGTTCTTGGCTAGTTTTAATATTACTTTTTAATAAAAAGCTGTAAGAATTATTGTATTTATGCGAAGCGTCCTTATAAGAAATGTTTTCCATCCCCATAATATTATGAATTGCTTTTTGTTTAGCAAATTCGGGACATAACTGGTGATCAGTAGCTTTATGCGCACCCCCACAGTGAACACAACATGAATGCTCAACATTTTCACACTGACTGTTTGCATGTTCTCCTCCACAATTTTTACATCTTTCTTTTCCTCTACATTGGGAACTCAAATGGCCATACCTTAAACACTTCAAACATTGGATAATTTTTTTAATGTATGGCTCTACTTCAAAAACTATTTTTTCAATTACTACTTTTTTAGGTAATTTTTGGCCTTTAAATGTTATTAGAACGGATTGTGTATTTATAAATTTTACTTTATTTTCCTCAAATACCCTTCTGCTTAACCTTTTAACCGCACTAACCTCAAAATACTCCCCATAAAGAGGTTTTATTAAATCTATTAATTCGTTTTCCGTAATATCCAAATCTACAAACCGTATAACGCCCTGTCTACATGCTAGAAACATTGGTATATAGGTCTCATAGTTATTTTGCATTAGATTTTTTGATTTGACTAACATATTTGCACTTTCTGCCGAATTTAATGTAATTTTTATTTTATTTATTCCTATACTGCTAATATTATCTATATTTTCATGGATTGATGGTTCTAAATTTTTTATTAACCGAGATGTTGCTATTTTGTGTAGTTTTCCTAGAAAACCTTCTTTTCTTTGCATATAAACTATAAATGGGCCACCTGTGTGTAAACTATAAAAATATTGAGGTCTTATATTATTTTCATTTACATTTTCCACATATTTTGAATTTATATTATCACTGTTTATTGTTTTTGTACTTACTGATACCGGCTCTCCAATTGTATATCTCCTACCTTGTTTAATTAAATCAACACTATCCTTCTTACTTTCTATTTCCTGTTTCTTATCCATATTTACGTCGCCTAGGTCTTCATCATCAATGAACATCGTTTCTAATAGTTGTTCACCTTTCCCCCTATCCGGCGGGTCTATTTTTTTCTTACCACTCATGTTACTATCACTTATTTCACACGTTTAAAGTCGATCGATTTAAACAGCTACCGCTTTCAATCAGCAACCGACCCGAACTGTGCCATGTTTTATCAAAATAACTTTATTGTTTGAAAACGTACAAAAATTTCCGAAAGTCAACATAAAGTGTAACCGAAAAAATCCGTTTCTTGGTCAACCTTATAGGTTAATAGCAAATTGAGCTTTTCAAATATGAAGCTTTTAATCAAAATTCGCTACCATAACGCACTTGCTGCGTCCAGAATTTCTTTACTTACAAACATGCATTATATTTCGATGGAAAATGCAAAAACATAAGGCGTTTTCGACTAAAAAAAAATTTATTTGTATCACCAACGACTTATGGGCCACCCTGTGATTGTAGAAATATTTTTTTAAGATGTAGGTCAAGACACCCTATAATTAATGTATACTTTTTTTTTTATATCTTGTAGAATAACGGATATATTGATCTTTATTGATTTACCTATAGCGATATAAAACGATGTACTAAATTTGGTTGCCCTTACTTTGTTATTTCCGGAGATATGAATTTTTTCTAAAGAAAACACAAACATTTAAGGGAAAACATCGGCATATATATATATATATATATATATATATATATATATATATATATATATATATATATATATATATATATATATATATATATATAAACATATAAAAATCGAAAGTGACCCCGGATATGTGTTCTAGGAGGCCTAATTAGCGCTAATTTGAATAATTTTCTTAAAAATTCAAAAGTCGGGATCTTCTCATTAGTAAACAGCATCACAATGAAAATCAAGGAAAATTTGCATAAGTCACAAGCTGTAGGTAAAGAGGTAATTTTTGTCTGGGTCCCGTCCCATATTGGAATTCATGGAAATGAAAAAGCTGTTTTTTTTTAATATTTCAACAACACACCACGAAGGCTTACAGCCTAAATACTATCGTACCGTGGGTGTTGACAAGGAGGAAAGAGGCACCTTGTTAATTCTGTACTTGAAGGTTTGGAGATTCGGATGAGAAGGAAAAACATGTGCCGGCAAGGAATTCCACAACATGGAAAATCTTGGGACAAAAGAGCGGGCATAACATAATGTTCTATGTCTGGTGACCTGGACAGTAAAAGGGTGCATTCGCTCTGTTCCCCTGGTATATATGTTGGGGTCAGCAGGTGGAGGAACTATGGAAGAAAGCCCCTCTGAGCAGTGCCCGTGCAGATATCTATAAAAGCCTGGACGCAGCAAGTGCGTTATGGTAGTGAATTTTCATAGAAATGATCTGGCACAAAATATTTTATTATAACTTTTTTTTCTTGTAACATAGAAATCTTAATTTTGGTGTATAGTTTACTTTTTATATCGTAAACCTACCTACCAAATTTGGTTATCATAGATTTTTTATTTTTTAAGATAAAAATTTTTTTCAAATGAAAACTCAAAATTTTTCCGGAAAACCTTGTCCGATTTTTCTGATTATCGAACTTGTCAAAGCCATTCACATAAGGAAGCTACATGCCAAATTTTATCAAAATCGCCCTATTATTCTTTGAAATAAAAATTTATTTCGAATAAAAACTCAAAATTTTCCCGGAAAACCTTGTCAGATTTTCCTGACTAACAAACATGTCAAAGCCATTTACAAAGGAAAGGTACATGCCAAATTTTATTGAAATCGGCTTATTACTTTTTGAGATAAGAATTTTTTTCGAATGAAAACTCAAAATTTTCCCGGAAAACCTTGTCCGATTTTCCTAACTAACGAACTTATCCAAGCCATTTACAAAAGAAACGTACATGCCAAATTTTATCAAAATCGGCCCATTATTTTTTGAGTTATCGGTGTGATACATATATATATATATATATATATAAATATATATATATATATATATATATATATATATATATATATATTATATATATATATATATATATATATATATATATATATATATATGTACATATATACATATATATATATATATATATATATATATATATATATATATATATATATATATATATATATATATATATATATATATAAACATATAAAAATTGAAACTGACCCCGGATATAGGTTCTAGGGGTCCTAGATCGCGCTCATTTGAAGAAATTTTTTCAAAATTCAAAAGTCGAGATCTCCTCATTAGTGAATTTTTTCTAAGAAAATTCACTAAAAGAGAGAGAGGTCACCAACGGCACGTCGGTAGGCAAGGGATGGCAGCCTTTGGGTGAGGGTAGGGTCACCGACTAGACGTATAGCTCTCTTCTGAATTGAGTCCAGGATAGCGAGTGTAGAAGCGGCAGCGGCACCCCAGATGTGGGAGCAGTATTCGAGGTTTGGCCTTATATGTCAAGTATATAAGGTATAGAGATTAGCTGGTGAAAAGTATTTGCGAGTTCGGAAGGGGAAACCTAATTTCTTAGCAGCCGCTTCTGCAATTGATGTATAAAAATTTTTAACGAACCTTGGTGTTGGGCTCTAAGGACCCAAATTCGCGCTCTCTGAAGTAATTTTTCAAAAACTTGTCATTGTGTCCTCTCTATTAGCGAATTCCTCTTAATGAAGATTCGTTAAAAACAGCATTTCTTAATTCCCACTTTCTGAAAATTGTGATTTGGTAAATGTTTGCATATACTAATTTTTATTTTCCAATTTGAAAGAATGATCTATCATTTTTGAAAAAAATTCGCTACCATAACGCACTCGCTGCGTCAGGACCTGTTTTAATTTACTACCATAATGCTCTCCCTACGTCGATACCTTTCCATAATGTTATTAATCTTTATTTCTTATTCGCTCCACTTCTTTGACAAATTTGATAGACTTTAGGTGTGATATTATCAAAAAAGCGTTAGGAACAGTTGCCAATAATGAATTTCATAAAATTGTTAGCCGCATCGTCATATATTATACCACTGAATCTTGACTGAACCCTCAAGCTACCCCGTCTGCTGTTTTTTTCATGTCCGGTCCAAAGAATCGAAAACCACCTGTCTTGATGTATTAGAAAGTTAAATTCACGGCCAGCAGGTTCGCTATGTGTATAATTCTTTTCTGAACGTAGCTTGAAATTGGCCACCGCCCACCCCTGTATAAGCAGTTTTTAAGGGTGAGAATTCTCACTGTAACAGTTTCTGACCACGGACATTAATTTCAGACCCTCATCAAGAAGGAATAATGTCTCAAAATTTGAACGCTTGCAACCTGTCCGATTAATAATCCACCCCTTGGTCAGCTTCTATTTTACACTGCACCCTGTGTTTTAGGAGGAACCGCATCTATCAGTTGTTTCCGTCAGATAACTTTCTCGATAATCATATATTAGATACAAAAAGGCAAACGTAATAAAAGCTTTACTGTAGGTGGTTGATTTTTTTTGAATTTTACCCTTAAATTTTATCCAGTCGTATGGTGAATTAGTAATTTTACTCTTTATCAAGGATAAGAACAATAATGATGTCGGCCAGTAAAGTTGTCACAACTCTCAAATTAAGAAAAAAAATTTCGGGACGCAGCAAGTGCGTTATAGTAGCGAATTTTCATAAGAATTGTACACTATTATTATACGGTATATTAGTAGAGTTAATACTTTAAACTTACACAGACCTTGAAGATCGATTTTAGAGGTCCTAGTACGCGCACATTTGAAGAATTCTTTCGAAAGTGTTACCATCGATATCTCTCTATTTTCAAAAAAATCTTGTGTGTTACTCCTTTTGAGAAAAATGCCCAAAACTAAGTTTTCTATGATGCTAAAAAATTACATTTTGCTATATCTGTAGATAGTGTAAGTCTCTTTAAAAGAAACTTGTATTACAAAGTTCATTAAAGTTATACAAAAAATTTCCAGAAGGAAACTTAATTCATTTTTAGAAAAGTAAAGTATCTGCCAAATTATAAACGGAGCAGTTACTTTTCCTTATTAATCGCCAGTATGAGTTCGTTTAACCTAATCAAACCGGTTTTTTCAATATCAACAATAACAAAATTATAATTTCAGACTCAAAGGTGACAAACTTATTCGGGCGTTTTGAACAAAAATGAGATCTTGTTCAAAACGTATGAAATCTGTGCACTATTGTTACTCCAAATTGTCAAAATGAAACATAAAAAACATACATTCATTAAGCTGGATTCTATCGCGTAACCTTCTGCTGAGGAGGCAAGGCCGATGTCCCCGGCGCCATCTAAGTATACTTCAACTAACGTTTTATTTGCGTGATACTCTAGATCAGCTTCATGCCGGGGATATTATATTCAAAGTATACGTAATTAATTACAGAATTAGTAGAATTACCAATGAAACACATCCCACGACTGTTTCGGTCTTATATGACGTCTTATGTTTAAATTTAAAGATAAAGAAACTATTTAACAATCTTTTATAGAGACTTGGCTTGATTTTGTTTAATTTTCTTCTATATTATGCGACAGCCTAATATATCTATCCTGCGCTAAAACTGTATTTGAGGCCGTTCATAAAGCTACAAATATAGTGTATATTAATAATTGATTGAATCTCCCAAATAACAATTACTTGGCAAATTTTTAACTCCATGTCGTCTGTCATTTTCCATAATTGCTGCCGAGATTTCACGATTGTTGGTTCGGGTAGTAAAATATTTCCAGAAGGAAACTTAATTCATTTTTAGAAAAGTAAAGTATCTGCCAAATTATGAACGTCGCAGTTACTTTTCGTTATTAATCGCCAGTATGATTTCGTAATAAAGCAGACTATATACAATGAAAATATCGACATACATTATCTTATTACAACTTTTTTGAAAAAAAATAGTTATATTTATTTTGTTTGATTTATTTAATTAGGAAGATAAATATCCAAGAAAAGGGGATTCATTAAATCAATTTGCTCAACAAGATGTCGTGTGTGTGCTTTTTGACTTCTAAATCTTCAAAAGTCAAGTCTGGTTTACGCCTGTCATTACAAAAATGTTGTAGTTTTATGCGGTTATTTACTGTAGGTCTATGATGGGTATCAATAATATGTTTTGCAAATGTTGATCAGCGTGGTTATTTCTAAATCACAAATATATTCTTTGTATCTGGTGTTAAAATTTCTAGAAGTCTGACATATATATAGAACGCGTTATAATGTGTACAACCTAATTTATTAAACTTCAGCTTTTGTCAATAAACAAGATTTTTCTTTCAAACCGACAATTGCTTTAAAATCTATACAGTGTTAGTAACCAGAGGCATACTAAAGACGTTTTGGTTTACAAACAAGTGTGAATCCACCCCACGACTTTGATATCGCAGAATTGATTCTTATCTACTTAAATTTCAAATTTGTTAAAGGAATATTGAAATTTAATTTTGTTATACTTGTTTCAAGAAAATCATCTATAGCATATTGGGCAATAATTGGAGGGATACAAGCACCCATTGGAGTTTCAAAAATTTGTTTATATGTGTTTTGAAAAACAAAATAGCTTCAGTTAAAAATAAAAACTATTTCAAGAAATGTATTTTTTGAAATGGATGTTTCTAGAGAAATAGAATGCTATCTTTAAAGAGTTTAAGTGGTATGTTAGTGAAAAGTGAAACAATATATATATATATATATATATATATATATATATATATATATATATATATATATATATATATATATATATATATTGTTTCACTTTTCACTAACATACCACTTAAACTCTTTAAAGATAGCATTCTATTTCTCTAGAAACATCCATTCCAAAAAATACATTTCTTGAAATAGTTTTTATTTTTAACTGAAGCTATTTTGTTTTTCATATATATATATATATATATATATATATATATATATATATATATATATATATATATATATATATATATATATATATATATATATATATATATAGTACATTCTTTGTAATCTGTTAAAAGATAAACATTTTTAAAAATCAGCATCTTCATGGCACGAGTAATATTGGAATTCCTTTCTATGTAATGTAATATCTTCTCCTTATTAAAACTTAAACAAAGATTATTAAAAATTCAAATAGATACTTATGTATGTAATATGTGATATACTTCTAGAAAGGTATTTTAATAAACCCTGCATCTACTCGTATATTTCTTATTGGTTTTTTTTTGTACTCTCCGAGTATATCTTACCCATCTCCATCATAAATAACTTGTGTTCCAAAAGCTTTTATATTAGTCGCAACTAAAATATTCTTCTTGCAGTCAGAATCAAACAGTTTGTACAAAGTTAATGTCTGGTAAAATATATTGGCGAAAAAAATGAATAGTTACATAAATGTAACTTTATACTTAACGTCAGAAGTGGTGAATATATTACATAAGTACTATCAAGAAAGCTTAATTCTCTTTAAAAATCGCTCAACCAATAAACATAATTATATAGATACATGAGTATAATTTTTTGATGTTGATGCGAGAGTCTACAGTCGTCTGCCAGCCCGATCTGATGAGTTGTCTGGAGTTTTTCCTTAGACCAAAGCTATTTATTGAGTAAATATTGGAAGCTGTGATCAGCACTGATAAGTACACTTGAAGCACCCAAATCACCACGACATACTTTAAATAACTTGACGATCGCTTCACTAATCAAGTTAGATCTAAATTTGCATCCTCTGATGAGCACTAACTTGGTTAGTGAAACGATTGTCAGGTCTTTTTAAAATGTGTTGTGGTGATTTGGGTTCTCCAATTGTACTTAAAAGGTAATAATTTCATTAAATTAATGCAGAAATTCGCTTTATAGATGCCAAATTTCAAATATTTAGATTTATAGAAAATTGAGTTATAAACACCTACAGGTTCTCCGGAAAACTTTTTAAGTCTTTACAAACAATTAAATTATTATAATGAAATTTGGTACAAACATTGCCTTAATAGAGACGAGTACGTACTAAATTACAAGCTTTAACTGTATGTAAAACTGAGTTATGGGCATTTGGTTTGACATGTGGCTTTAAACGTACCAAAACTATTTGGGTGGAATTTTGTGCAGGTATTGCCTTTATTGAGACTCTAGTACTGGTTAAATTTAAAGTTTCTAGTTTTACGAATAATTGAGTTATAGGCATATAAAGGGAAATTTGCATTCAGGAGAGCAAATGAAGGCCTAAGACTAAATGCTTTTGCATAATAAAAACAATCGATTTATTTATATACACGAAAAACTTATTTGGCGTCAAGGGTCTAAAGATATCAAACGATTTAAATTGAGCCTTCCGAAATGGTAGTTTCAAGCACAAGACAGCCATTTCTATCGTCAAAATCAACAAGAATATTATCAATAATATTCAGACTGTTATCAATCACCCAGTCGGCCCACCACCAGAGTGATTTTAAAGTAGGCCAACATATTAGAAAGTATACAAAACTCTTTAGACATAGCATTATATAAATCAAAATTATAGTCACCAGTGAATATCACTCAAACCTCAGGTTTTCCTAGTTGGCTCAATAAATCATAGAGTTGATTAATACAATATAGATATCACCAAAGGGAGAGCGATGGCAGCTTTTTTATTATTTTTTTATTTCAACAACACACCACGAGGGCTTACAGCTTAAATACTATCGTACCGTGGGTGTCGACAAGGAGGAAAGAGGCAACTTGTTAATTCTGGACTTGAAGGTTTGGAGGTTCTGGGGAGAAGGAAAAACATGCGCCAGCAAGGAATTCCACAACTTTGAAGTCCTCGGCACAAAAGAGCGGGCATAACAAGATGTTATATGTCTGGTGACCTGGACAGTAAAAGGGTGGATTCGCTTTGTTTCCCTGGTAGATCTGTTGGGGGCAGCAGGTTTAGGAACTATGGAAGAAAGCTCATTTGAGCACTGCCCGTGCAGATATCTAAAAGACAGAGAGAGAGAGAGAGGTCACCAACGGCACGTCGGTGGGCAAGGAAAGGCAGCCTTTGGGTGAGGGTAGGGTCACCGATGAGACGTATAGCTCTCTTCTGACTGGAGTACAGGATAGCGAGTGTAAAAGCGGCAGAAACACCCCAGATGTGGGAGCAGTATTCGAGGTTTGGTCTTATTTGTGAAGTATATAAGGTATAAAGATTAGCTGGTGAAAAGTAATTGCGAGCCCGGAAGAGGAAACCTAATTTCTTAGCAGCAGATTCTGCAATTGATGTGACATGTTGATGCCAATTCAAATTCCGATCCACGGAAATGCCAACAAGTGAAAAGGACTCATTACTTTGAATAACTTGGTTGTTCATTGTGATGGGTCTAGGGCTTGTGTATCTCTTATGAGAAAGAAAGCAAGACTGTGATTTGGTGGGGTCAAATTGTACAAGATTTCTACTTCCCCAGTGTAATATTTTTGGTAGATCCACGGAGATAGAATCCTTCATGAGTCTGCGATCCCCATCTAATTGGGCTAAAGAGACAGGCTTAGAATATTGTATATTTGAGTGGAGGGTGCTGTCGTCCGCGTAACTGTGAACTGGGTTGGATGTGCTAGAGAGGAGGTCATTGACGTAGAGAAGAAAGAAGAAGAATTTCCAGCGAACATTGAGGCAAACAGTTCAGCCTTGCCCAGGGCTGTAGAAACAATTTCATCCCCTGAGACAAGAGGTGGGAACATGCTCTTGCAGAAATTATTCCCAATAGATTTAGCAAGAGTCCAGAAGGGTTTGCTACCGTTGGAGCTTGAGAGGACTTTGTTTTTGATGTGGTTATTAAACGAGTTTTTTGCCTCAGAAAGAATGCGGACATACCGGTTTCTTGCGTCGTTAAATGCTTGACGATTTTTTTGACTGGGATTGTGTAGAAGCGTTTTGTGAGCTTTGACCTTTTCAAGTCTGTGTACGTGGAATAAATAATTCCATGCCAGCTTGGATAATTTCGGTGACATTTTGTGAGATATCAGAGGGGTCAGGATGAGAGAAGCAGACAGACGCCTATGGAAATGAGGAAAAGTTATCTCCAGTTCGCGGAGTTGTAGTGCCAAACTACCACCTACCATATTGCAAGTATACTACACCAGCCAGCCATTAAAGAGCTGACCAGCTCTAAAACTTGCTTGCTCTAGAACTTGCTTACCACAAGTGTTGTGATATTATCACCTCTATAAGAAATTCCACACACTTCAAAAATGTTTTTCGGTACACAGTTGCACAAAGTGAAGATTTTTTACAAACAAATTACTTTTATAGTAAACTGTCACACCACCACCTCTATTATAACATCTACAGTAAAAACTGCCAAGGTCATAATCATTAATTTTTCAATAATTAATAGAAAGATTTGACTCCCATATTTCGCTAAAAAACAAAAACTTTATACTAGGAAAATATATTAGGTCTGTATCTGATTCATCAATTTTGTCGTATTAAAACTCTGCGTATTTAGTAAAAGTAGACTGGGCTTAAAATTACTTCCGCAAATCATGTTGAGGTAGTCAGGCGCGGTCGCGGGTTGAAAACTTACTAGCACAAGTGCCAACAGGCTAGGTAAACGTCTGAATTCATAGAAAATTAAAAATTTTAATCAAAAACACAAACTTTAAAAGAGGCATATTGGTCTTTATTTTTGGACTCAAATTTTCCGCCAGTCACCTCAAAAAAAAATTCTTCTTAAGATGCTGCTGAACCTGTTTAACTGTCGTATCAGGTTATAGTTCTTATACATGTATGGCTACAAATTTTGGAGCAGCCTAAAATTTGGTACCAAGGTACCAGTCTCTATAAAAATAACCTGTGTTCAGAATCTCAAATTATTGTTATTTCAGAAAATGCAAAATGTTTCAAGGACAAAATGTGAGACTTTCGCGCAAAAACTGGTTCGATCTATGGCTAACGGACACACCTAAGCTATTTACAAAATAAGGTACCCACTAAATTTATCTTTTTCCGTTTGTAAACCGATTTTTCCGAAAAAAGTTTTTTTTTCTCAAAACAAATTGGTATCTATGAAACTAATTAGGTTTTTTTAGAGCTAAGATAATGTACAAGATGTTTACAGAAATTTGCTAAGATAACGAATTGTGTTTACGTATAATTTTCTTTTAGTGAATTTTCTTTAAAAAATTCACTAATGAGGAGATCCCGACTTTTGAATTAAAAAAAAAATCTTCAAATGAGCGCTACTTAGGACTCCTGGAACCCAAATCCGAGGTCAGTTTCAATTTTATATGTTTATATATATATATATATATATATATATATATATATATATATATATATATATATATATATATATATACATGTAACACGCCGATAAGTCAAAAAATAATTGGCCGATTTTGACCAAATTTGGTGGGTACCTTCTTTTTGTAAATGGCTTGGATAAGTTCGTTAGCCAGGAAAATCGGATAAGGTTTTCCGAGAAAATTTTGTTTTTTTTTTAGAAAAAAATTCATTTTTCTGAAAATTAAAAACCTATGGTAACCAAATTTGGTACGCTGGTGTCTGTCATAAAGAGTATCCTTTCTTTCAAAATTCAGATCTTTATGTTAAAAGACAAAGAAATTACAAGCATCCGATTAAAAAAAAGTTGAAACGTCAAAATTGACAATTCTGGTGGTCGTACAGTAGTATGCATTAGCGCGTTGTAAATTAAAAATACGGCTCGAAATCACCAAGCCCCTAGATCTGTGTCTCAGCCGTCATTTTCGTTCATTTCGTTTAAATATGAGAAAAAAATTAATTCTAAACAAAAATTGTATGGTGTAAATTATCAAGACGTTAGAAAAGTAATATACTAGAGTATATACCAGTTAATAGAAACATATGTCATGTCGAGAATAGCCGAGAGGTAAAGGCAGCAGTGTTGATATAATAATGGACTCTTATAAGACGCGTTCTAATCTCAATTAGTGAACATTTTTTTAAGTCTTATTTCATTTTACGGTTATATGATCAGATTGTGTAATTCCGATGAATTTTTTAGCAAGTTTTTGTATGACAAATTCAATTAGGATGAGACGAAAACTTTTAAGACTTAATTAAATTTGAATAGCACACCTTGTTGTTTGTTATTGCCCTAAATTAGTGAAACCGTTCCATACTTAATACAGCCGTAGACCTTTCCCGTGGCTTTACAAGTGCTTGTTCTTTTCTGCAATCGATTTCAGTTTTAAGTCGACGCAGCAAGTGCGTTATGATATCGAATTTTCATAAAAGTTTCAAATTTCAATAGCCCAGTTTGCTACTAACCTCAGGTTCGTTGTCCAGGAATCAGTTTTTCGGGAACATTTTAAGTTTTTTTCGGAAAAAATTTGTAAATTTTGAAACAACAAAGCCATTTTGATGAGATATGGTACATTGTTTCTACTATATAGGTTATACTGGTAACCAAATTTCACGCCTGCTTTCTTTAAAAAAAATACATATTTGTTATTAAAAACATGTTTATGAAAATTCACTACCATAACGCACTTGCTGCGTCCAGGCTTTTTATTTTTATACACTGTAGTGGCAAGGATATAATTGTTTGGGGTTGAATTCTAACAGTCTGTAAACTAATTTTATATTCGTTTAAGTAACTGCATTTGTAGTAATTGCGATTTAACTAAATTTTTGTCACTATTTTAATTTTCAAGCAACATTTAACCCCATAGATAAATTATCATGACTTTTATCTAGGACTCTCCCCATATTATGCTAAAATTAGAACAACAGAAATACCTTGGACATGGGACTGCATTTAGTAGTAACCAGACGCGCCTGTAGTCAGTAAATATTATGTGCCATCACTGAATGTGAACGTGGTAAAAGACATTTCTCTATGAGGGTGTGTGCACCAGAAATAGTAATATAAATTAGACCCATGCGAGGAGACCGCTTTTTTCTACAGACAGGGTAGACTATTTACTGACATAAATTCACGGAAGCTTCGACCTTGTCTGACATTACCGGTGCACAGCATCCTAAGATTCATGGGAAGCGAAAATTAAGTAATCAAATCAAATAAAGAACAGAAGTGATACCGGTAATAATGTTTTCACAATTTATAAATTTAAAAGAAAACTGAATGATTTAATTATTAAATAGTCATATACCACCCCTAATGAGGCTACTATCCATCGACATGCTTCTGTTTTAGGGTATGATTTCTTAGGTTATTAAGGAGGGTATGAGCGAATTTTTATTTGGAAAAAATCGCTAATAGAGGGGCATCGATCGTGAGACTTTACAAAAATTTGTTAAAATGGTCGCGTTTTGGGGCCCCTAGTACCCAAACCCAAGGTTCATTTGAATTTTTTTATATGTTTATACTCGTCTATATGTATTCGACCGATACCTTATCAAATAATTAACCGATTTGAATTAAACTCGGCACGTGTTCTTCTTTTATTAATAGCTTGGATTAGTTCGTTGCCCAGCCCTATCGCGGACCAGTTTTTCACAACAAAAAAATCGCAAAGTTATTTTGATGAAATTTGGTAGACATGCTGCCCTGGTAGAGACTCTACTACATATGAAAATTCGACTTTTTAGGTTAATAGCAAATTGAGTTACTGAAATTTGTAGCATTGGGTAAAAGTTCGTTACCATAACTCACTTGCTGCGCCCCGAATTTTTTAGATATTATTTTCAATTTAAGCGTGTGTTAATAAGACATAAGATCACATATTTGAGTTTGAAAAGTGTTTGTCTCGCTCTGCGTCACCGCAAACAAGTGCTATGATATTTTCGACAAAAACAATGATACGCCACTGACATTTTTCCATGTTGATCTTTTCAGTGAATTTTCGTAGAAAAAATTCACTAATGAGGAGATCCAGACTTTTGAATTTAAAACTTTTTTTTCTATTTGGTTCTCGGGTTGAACTGCGTCCAGAATTTATGAAAATTTGACGTTTCGGCTTCTGTTTTGGAGCCATTTTCAAGAGGTAAAGGAAATATGTAAGGACACTCTAAGGCCTCAATCTGCCTACTCCTTAGAGCGGTGGACAAAGGTGGGTTGGGTTGTTGTAGCTCGATTACGGGGCCTCAATCTGCCTACTCCCCAAATCCGGCCGGATATCGTCTGTGAGGTCTCAGTGTGTTCAACCCTAGGCCTCAGAGAGATCCACACAAACCAATAGAAAATCACAAAAAGTACAGCAAACAAATAAAGTATATATATATATATATATATATATATATATATATATATATATATATATATATATATATATATATATATATATATATATATATATATATATACGAGGGCGGGTCAATAAGTCCGCGACTTTTTGAATGAAACACAGGTTTTTTGACAAAAAAACATTTTATTTCTCAACATAGTCTCCTTTGAGCTCTATACACTTCGTCCAACGTTTCTCCAATTTTTTTATCTCTTCCAAAAAATAAGGTTATTCGAGGGCTCAAAGTAGGTATTTGTTTGTGAGATGATTTCATCATTGGAGCCAAATCTACTTCCGCCGAGCCATTTCTTTAAGTTTGGAAACAAGAAATAGTCACTCGGCGTTAAATCCAGAGAATAGGGCTGATGAGGGAGCAATTCGTAGCCCAATTTATGCAATTTCGCCATGGAGACTACACATGTGTACCCCCTTGCATTGTCTTGGTAGAAAATAACTTTTTTCGTGGCCAACTGCGGTCGTTTTTTCTTCAAATCGTCATTGAATCGGTCCAGTAAGTTGGTATAATATTCGCCATTGATTGTTCTTCCCTTTTAAAGGTAATCAATGTGGATTATACCGCGTGCATCCCAAAAAACGGTCGCCATGACTTTATTGGCTGACCACCCACCTTCGCCTTCCTCGGCGCCGATTTGCACGGAGAAACCCACTGTTTTGACTGCTGCTTGGTCTCTGGTGCGTTGTGGTGAATCCATGTTTCGTCCACGGTTGCGAAACGGTGCAAAAACTCGTCCCTATTGCGGTTGAACAACGCCAAACACTCCTTCGAAGTTGTCACAATTGCGGATAGCTTTCTCATACCCAAGTGATAATGCAAAATTGAAACCACTGAGCCACGTGGTATGCCTATGGCTTCCACAATCTCCCGCAGTTTCAATCACCGATCGGCCAACACCATATCGTTAATTTTTTCAATTGTTTCGGGTCCAGAACGTTTGGCGTCATTTGTGCTTGTACGGCTGTAACGAAATTCAGTAAACCACTTTTTTACCATGGAAATTAATGGTGCAGAGTCCCTATAGTATTTATCAAGTTTAGCCTTGGTTTAAGTGATGGTTTTTTCCGCACAAAATAATGGCCGGATTTTGATAAAATTTGGCAAGTACCTGCCTTTTGTAAGTAGCTTGGATAACTTCGTTAGCCGGAAAAATCTGAGCAGGTCTTCTGGAAAAATTTTGGGTTTTCTTCCAAACAAAAAATTTCTCTGAAAATAACAAAGATATGTCAATAAAATTTGGTACGTGGGTTTACGTTATATGAAGTAAAGTATATACCAAAATTTAGATCTTTAGCTTACAAGAAAAAAAGTTGTAATCATTTAAAATAATTTGGTGCCCTATCATTTTTATGAAAATTCACTACCATAACGCACTTGCTGCGTCCAAATTTTTTGTGATTACCCTGGTGACTTCCACATAGAAAAAGTCTCCTGTCATTATATCGTGAGACGTACCTTTTTGCTATTAAATTATTGGTGCACGTTACACACCATTGAAAAAACCTTCAACCGCTGTGTCCATAAAACGTGAAATCATTATTATTAACATTGATAATGTGTGTGTGTGTGTTTTGTTTCTTTAACGTCGGCCTATTTCCGCGACTATGGCCAATCACCGATGCCAGGGAGCAGTTTCACCTCACCATCCTGGAAATTTTGCCGGACCCCAGCCTTTCTGTAAGGAGGGTGGGGATCTTTAACGTGCCCAACATCGCATGAACACGGGCTTTACTCCCCTCCGAAGGGCGGAACGTGCAGACATTCAACTTGCTCAAATACGATGCCAGAACCTCGGTTGATGTTAATTTTACAGTTTGTACTGAAAAAGTGAAATTAGTACCCTGGGATCGAACCCAGTACCCTTCGATTCAGAGGCACACGTTCTTACCCTTGAACCACTGAGGTTCTAACATTGATAATGATAAATATTATTTTATAAAAAATGTTTTAAACGACCACCTTCCCTTAATAGGCATGCTTTCGGTTGTCTTTGTATCTAATTCCGCACCTGTCGAAATATTCCTAGTATATTCCCTATTGTTTTACACGAGGCAGCTATTAGCTCTATTAAATCTGTGATAATGAGATTTTTAAACACCAATGTTTTAAGACAAGCCCACGAAATAAATTCAAACTATTGAGATCGGGGGATCTTGATGGCCATAGCTGAGGGCCTTCGACGACCTATTCGACAATTAGGATCAAGTGTATGTAGATAGTCGCGACCAATTACAGTGAAATAAGCAGGAGCTCCATCGTGTATGTACCACATTTAAATCCTTAACGCAAGTGGCACCCCTTCGAGCAACACAGGGAGTTGTTCTTGGAGAAAATACAGGTAAAACTGTCGATCAAGGCGCCCTGGCAGAAAAAAATGGACCTATAAGATGATTGTCAACAATTTCTGCTCATACATGAACTGAAATCTGCTCTTGAAAATGGGTTTCGATTATGGCATGGGGGTTTTTGTCTGCCCACATAGGACTATTATGGTAATTGTGAATAGCATTCGCAAAAAAATTATTTGGCTGTGAACAGCAATTGTTACTCAAATTGTTGATTAAGTGTAACATTCTGAAAGTACCACTGGCAGAAGCTTACACGGAAAATCTCTGAGGAGTAATACCAGAACTCTTAGCACATGATACGGATATAACAGAAAATAAATTAAGATTCGCCAACCAATTTGATGACAGAGATTTATAACTCTAGCTTCGTCCAACTCATCTCAGGAGACTTGTCGATTTTCTGCAGCACTACTTTCTCAATTTCGGGTGTTTTGACAATTCGAGGAGTGACATCCTAAGCACCTATCTTTATGGAAACAATGCGACGAATATTCGAAATGATTCGGCTATCTGGCAAAAACGATTTGGATATATTTTCTGATAAATACATGTAGTTTTGTTGCATTTCTCTCTGCGAGAACATATCATTATCATTTCCGTATTCGTATACTTCACTGAGAAGTTAGAATAAAAACAACAAAAAATAAATAACTTCAATGACAAACTAGAAATAAAATAAATAATATGACAAGATGGTTCATATCTTCTAAAGGAATAAACCGAAATTTAAAACTGAAAAATCAATATATACGGAATCAAAAGGCCTTTTCGGCGAGCTACCACGTGACCCATATTCCCAGTTGAAAAAATTTGAGGGATGACACCCCGCTTAGGAGGGTACAGTTTGAGCTATACTTTTTGCGGAAAAACTTGTCTACCTCTCAAGCTAACTTGAAGTGATTCAAGATCTAGCAGGAAGCTGGCCAAACTCCAAAGGCTGGCAATCCTGGGTATCACAGGCGCTATAAGGACGACACCCTCAGCCGCGCTAGAGGTCCTGTTGATGCTGCCACCGCTTCCGATCTATGTCAGGAGGGAGGCGATGACGTCGCATCTCAGAATGCGAGACTCAGGAAACTGGTGCGGAGAGGGAGCAGTAATAGGGCATGCAAGAGTCGCCAAGGAGGTGGAAAAAGAAATTCCGATTTCCGCCATAAAGGTGCGGGATGCCGAGGATGATATTAGGTTGACTAGGCCATACACCCTCAGGAACCCCAGTAGGGAAAATGAGGTTGAATTCCAGCCCGCAAGCCTGGTCTGTTTTACCGACGGATCGCGGCTGGAGGACCAACAATCCTCCGGGGCAGGAATATACATCGAGGGCCTGGGTGTACGCGAGAGTTATGTCCTTGGCGCATATACCACGGCATTCGAAACAGAGATGTACGCTATCCTGTCTATGGCCAACAGGCAGGATGTGAAGAGGAGTCCCATGTGTGTACATCTGTTCGGACAGCCAGGCAGTCCTCCGGGCAGTCTGCGCGGCCAGAATCAGGTCTACACTGGTTCAGGAGTGCGCTGATGCCCTCAGAGGGTTAGCCAGGACAAAGGAGGTACAACTAGTGTGGGTTCCGGGACACTGTGGCGTGCCGGGGAATGATGTCGCGAATAATCTCGCAAGGCTTGGTTCCCGGCGGCCGTTCTGTGGCCCGGAGCCGGCCATAGGTATAAGTAGGCAGTCGGTCTCCGTCGCCTTAGACAGGTGGACCGAGGAAGCAATGAAGAGGCACTGGGGGTCGGTTGGTGGCTGCAGGCAGGCGAGGGACTTCGTGGAGGGGCCGGACAGAGATAAAGCTGTCTGGCTACTCAGAAGGAGTCGACCTACGCTTCGCCGCATCCTTTGGGGTGCTCACAGGCCACTGCGCCCTTAGAAGACACCTTACATTGATAGGCGTAGAGAGGGATCTCATTTGCCAGGAATGCAGCGAGGATGAGGAAACGTCCTACCACTACCTGTGCGAATGCGAGGCTTTTGGGAGTCTTCGAGCAGAATTGTTCGGATCAAGGACTCTGCAGAGGAATCAGGTAAGTACCGTCCAATTGAAGACCGTCACGGCCTTCATCTAGAGGTCGAGGCGGTTTGGCGACGGAACCGAGGAGGAGTAGAGCATGGTTGCTGTGTTTCTGGGGTTGGCAAAAAGGGCCCATGGTGGCCTACTTGCTTGGAGTTGGCCTCCCCACCACTACTACTACTACTACAGGTTTTTTTCCACGAAATCTTTTTCTGGCAGTTATGGCTGCCAGCTTGTTTTCAATGGGCCATCCAGTATACATATGCCATCTGGAACAGATCCAGGACAAAAAGAAAACAGGTAAAATGCCCAAATTGTGTAAACACCGCAGTCAATGTATCAACATCACACACAATTAATAGCGGTTCTAATTATGGAAAGAATACATCTAGCCTTACATACATTGTCCCTTTATTATGGAAGAAATGGGCCAGGGGTGACATGTACATAATTGTTAGTTGGTTGTACACAGTCTCTATTTTATAACATTTTGTGTTATTTAGAACTGTCGTGACAATATGCGACCTGGTTCCGCACCGAGATGGCGACCCTGTCGTACATCGCACAATGTTATATAAATTTAGTTATATAAAAATAATTTGAAGCCTGATTTGTGGAACACAGCTCTCTGTCGTCTTAGATAAATGAGTTATCCTATCATTTGTAATGCTTAAAGATATGGACGTCTGAGGTAAATTGTAAACAATAAATAAGTGTCTTTGAAATGATTTAGTATGATATTATGCTGGGGCATATTAAAAAGTTTGGTCGATGATGGTGTGACCTCTGGCTATTCGCGTGCCATTCCACCGGTCGATTGAACTATAACTGTTGAGATAGTACCAGACAGTGCCTTCCGCGTACTTTGTGCCGATGCCGATGGCCCAACGTGCCCACTGGCTCCTGGAAAATCTATTCCTGTCCCTTAATATGCACAGGGCTGTCTTGGCGTTTAGTTTCACCCTTGTGCGGAATTAGAGCATTTTTTAAGACAGTTGTAGAATGATATATTTTAAAAGATTTCTGATACTGGCAGTTTATTTTGAAGTATTTTTTTGTATTTTAGTGAATTTTCATCAAGAAAATTCACTAATAGAGAGGTATCGATGGTGAGACTTTCGGAAAATTTCTACCAATGAGCGCAAATTGGTGCCCCTGGAAGCCATTTCCATGGTCAGTTAAAAAGTATACATACACAGATATATATATATATATATATATATATATATATATATATATATATATATATATATATATATATATATATATATATATATATATATATATATGTATATCCATCCGATCACTCGAAAAGTAATTTACTGATTTGGACCAAATTTGGGAATTACCCTTATTTTGTTAATGGCTTGGCTGAGTTCATCAGATCTTAACGCGCAATTTTTCTTAACAAAAATTTAAAAAATATTTTTTAAAACGCAATATCTCTCAAATTGTCTAAGTGATTGAAACGAAAATTTACAACTTGACGTGGTTGTGTATCAATTTGCAAGTCTTTTGATCAAAGAAAAATAAAGTTATTCGAAATTAATATTAAAATAATCCTCGACATCACTTCAGATTCTGTAATGCTATATCTATAATGTTGAACAAAGACAGATGGCGTTATCTGTACTGCTATGCTATTTAAATAAATGATGGATAAAAATCTAAACAATGGAAGTTACAAGTATCATTGGAAGATGTCAGAATGTATGACATTCTGAAATGTACGACAGGGACGCCATCTCGGTGTGGAACTAGGTAGTATGTCGTCACGATAGCTCTAGTTAACACAAAATGTAATGCTGTAATGCAATATCTACAATGTTAGACAAAGACGTTACCTGCACTGCAATGCTATTTAAATAAATGGTAGATAAAAATATAAACAATGGAAGTTATATCAACCTCATTGCAAGATCTCAGAGCGTATAACATTGTGAAATGTACGACAGGGACGCCATCTCCGCGAGGAACCAGGTAGTATGTCGTCACGACTGCTCTAGTTAACACAAAAGGTATAGATGGAGACTGTGTACAATCAACTAACAAACGCCCCGGCTCATTTCTTTTCTAATAACGGGACAATGTTTGCGTCCAAAAGCGCTGGTTTTTTAAAGCAGCAAGTTGCTTGCCAGCTTGACAAGGACGTCATTTCTACGCTTTGCGGCTTGCGCTTATTACGTAGCTTTTACAACAAACTTTTAGTTAACCTAACATATTTAAAATATGGATATAAATATTAAGTATTGAAAATCGATATTGGACGATCGTTATAAATGAAAATTGTGAGTTAATGATTTTTAACTTACCTAACATATTTAAAATATGGATATAAATATTAGGTATTGAAAATAAATATTGGACGATGGTTGTAAATGAGAATTGTGAGTTAATCGGCAAAATTTCCAGGAGAGTGAGGTGAGACTGCTCCCTGGCGTCGGTGATTGGCCATAGTCGTGGAAATAGGGCGACGTTAAAGTAAAAAAAATGTTACAATCAATACCTTTTTAGAAGCAACTTACGGAGTTCTTTCGAAAATGCTAATAATAAACGAAAGTTATATAACGATGATAACGGAAAATAAGTATCACATTTTATTTGATTCAAAATCACTTTTGTTAATGGGTTTGTGTTTTTTATGGCACTGAGCTTATTACTTTTTCAATAATTCTTGTTGCCCTTACTTTGCGAAATTGTTCCGCAGTAAATATCCAAATGTAGGGACTTTTGCTTTGGCTTCACAAATGCATGGTTTCTTTCCTTTAACCCGTTTTTACAAGCATTTGTGAAGTCAGAAAAATGTCTCTAGATCTGTATTTGTTACTTTTTATTAGCTTCAGTAAATGTTAAGATTTCGTAAGATTGTCGAAGGTAAGGCATAAATGGCGTAATATTTTAGGCATCAGCAAACAAATATCTTAATGTTGCACTATGCACTCTTTGGGAGGAAAGTAACGCCATAGACTTTGTACCATGAGTTGTTCGTTACATAAAAGAAATAATTTCGATAAAATTTTCAGTTTGAATAGTTTATAATTGTATTTTGTTATTGTTTGTAGTGCCATAGTCGCAAATTCATTCAAAAAGTTAATCCAGACGCTTCCTAGCAACTACAGAATTATTTATCTCCTTTCAGTCGTCTCTAAAGTGATGGAATTACTAAAATTTCTTTAAAAACACAGTCTAATCCACGACAGGCAGTATGGATTCCGTCAGCGGAGATCAACTGCCGACCTCCTTTCCTTTGTCACGCATTCTTGGAACAAAACTATGGAACCACACGGTGAATCCTAGATTGTCGCTCTAGACATATCCAAAGCATTCGACCAGGTCTGGAACGCAGCGCTGCTTAATAAACTTCCGGCCTATGGCTTACCACCAAATTCTGTATCTGGACAGCAAATTTCCTCTCCAACCGGAGCCTTTCTGTTGTCGTGGATGGACATTCCTCTAAACTGTATCCAATTAATTCAGGAGTCCCTCAAGGTTCAGCTTTAGCTCCTACTTTGTTTCTTCTCCACATCAATGACATCCTCTCTAGCACATCCAATCCAGTTTACAGTTACGTGGGCGACAGCACCCTCCACTCACATATACAATATTCTAAGCCCAATTATATGAGGATCGCAGACTCATGGAGGGTTCTGTCTCTGTGAATCTCCAAAAAATATTGTCAGGAGAAGTAGAAATCTAGTACAATTTAGCTCCACCAAATCTCACTCTTGCCTTCTATCTCATAAGAGATACACCAGCCCTAGACCCATCACAATGAACAACCAAGTTTTTCAAAGTAATGATTCCTTTTCACTTGTTGGCATTTCTGTGGATCGAAATCTCAATTGGCACCAACATGTCACATCAATTGAAGAAGCGGCTGCTAGAAAAGTAGGTTTTCGCTTCCGTGCTCGCAAATACTTTTCACCAGCTAATCTCTATACCTTATATACTTCACAAATAAGGCTAAACCTCGAAAACTGCTCCCACATCTGGGGTGCCGCTGCTGCTTCTACGCTTGGTATCCTGGACTCCATTCAGAAGAGAGCTATACGTCTTATCGGTGACCCCACTCTTACCCAAAAGCTGCCATTCCTTGCCCACCGAGATGCCGTTGGTTACCCCCCCCTCTCTCTCTCTCTCACAGATATCTGCACGGGCACTGTTCGGAGGAGCTTTCTTCCATAGTTCATCCACCTGATGCTACCAGGGGGACAGAGCAAATGCACCCTTTTACTGTCCAGGTCACCAGACATAGAACATCTTGTTATGCCCGCTCTTTTATCCCGAGGACTTTCAACTTGTGGAATTCCTTGCCGGCACATGTTTTGCCTCCTCTTCCGAACCTCAAAACCATCAAGTCCAGAATTAGCAAGTTGCCTCTTTGTACCTTGTCGACACCCACGGTACGATAGTATTTAGGCTGTGAGCACTCGTGGTGTGTTGTTGAAATAAAAAAAAATGCTGAGAAAAAAATAATACCTAGGCATAATCTCTTTGGCTCCTTTATACATACCAGCTAAAAAATTGTAAATATCAATGTTATAGTTTATTTACCAGATTAGCTCCCCATGATAAAAATATTTTGTGTAATCCTGTCCTGGTTGTCGTGACCTTTGGCTAGTCGCGTGTGCAGGGGTGGTTGCAGAGTGGCGAGTGGTAGAAGTCGCGGTCACTATGCGTTCCTGGCACCGTTGACACCGATACTAAAATTATGTTATTTCATAAAGCGCTACCTAAACCTTCCAGAAAATAAAAAAAGACAGGCAGTTAATTTACGATGTGCTTTTAATTGATTTTGGTCACGATATTATTCCATCATCGGCGACCATTTTGGTAAAATAAATAGCAGCTTTGATATGTCTTACGAAAAGTAATATGTCAAAATCTTCGCTTTAATGGTCTAAAATGCGAATGGAAGGACCTTAAATTAAAAAAAGTGTGGACGTACCAAGTGCGATACAGTCGCAAATTTTCATAAGAATATTTCAAATACGATAAATACTCGAAAAGTAAATAAAAATTGTATTTCCGAAAACAGTAAATTTGGTTTGATTCAATTTCGCACACATACTGCCTTTGTAAAGTTTTTGTTACATTGCAAGAAAATAGTTTATTAAGATTTGAAGAAATTTTATGAAAATGCGCTACCATAACGTATTTGCTGCATCTAAGCTATTACTACCAGGCGTATGTAGTCTGTACGTTTATCGATTCATTGGCTAAACAGAGGAATTGTTTCAAATTTATTTTATTAAATAAAAATTTCGGGACGCAGCAAGTGCGTTATAGTAGCGAATTTTCATAAGAATTGTACACTATAATTACACGGCATATTAGTAAAGTTAATACTTTAAACTTACACAGACCTTCGATTTTAGAAGTTCTAGTTCACGCACATTTGCAGAATTCTTTCGAAAGTGTTATCATCGATATATCTCTATTATCAAAAAAATCTTGTGTTCTAACTCCTTTTGGGAAAAATGCCCAAAACTCAATTTTCTATAAAGTTAAAGAACTAAATTTTGCAACATATGTAGATAGTGTAAGTCTCTTTAAAAGAAAATTGTATTACAAATTTCATTTATGTTATACAACAGATTTCCAGAAGGAAACCTAATTCATATTCAGAAAAGTAAAGTATCTGCCAAATTATAAGCGTAGCAGTTGTTTTTCCTTATTAATCGCCAGTATAATTTTGTTTTAGTCAACCTAATCAAACCGGTTTTTTCAATATCAACAATAACAAAATTCTAATTTCAGGCTCAAAGGTGACAAACCTATTTAAGTGCTTTAAACAAAAATGAGATCTTGTTCAAAACGTATGAAATTTGTGCACTATTGTTTCTCCAAATGTCAAAATAAAACATTAAAGAAACACATACATCCATCGAGCTGGATTTGATCGCGTAACCTCTTGCTTAGGTGACAGGCGCGGTACCTCCTGCGCTATCCAGGCTCAGGCCAAGAAATGTTTTATTTGCGTGATACCTGGTACTCAAATTCGAGGTCGGTTTCAGACTTTATATGTTTATATATATATATATATATATATATATATATATATATATATATATATATATATATATATATATATATATATATATATATATATAGATATATATATTGTGTCACATCTATAACTAAAAAGATAATGGACCGATTTTAATAAAACTTGGTAAGTACCTTCCTTTCGTAAGTGGCTTGGATAAGTTTGTTATCCAGGAAAATCCGCCGAGGTTTTCCCGGAAAATTTTGGGTTTTCTTACGAAAAAATAATATATCTCCGGAATTAACAAAGTAAGGGCAACTAAATTTAGTACGCGAGTTTATATTATGATAGGTAAGATACCCACCAAAATTTAGCTCTGTAGGTTAAAGGACAAAAAAGTTACAGCAATTTACAGAAAAATAAATTTGGGTTTTCTCAAAACGTCAAAAGTCGCGATTTTAAACGTCAAAATTGGTAATATTTAGGCAATGAACCTGAAACTAATATGAGCTATGGAAGGAAAATGTCTCAAGAAGAATATTTTACAAAGCCTGAGGTATTAGTTTCAATCGTCATTGTCCTTCATTTTACTAAAATATTCCCAGAAAATTCATTTCAAATAGACCCATTCTCTGATGCTTTGGCAGTAGTGTTGGCTATAGAGTTTATCGGCTAATGGTATATCATTTTTGTCGAATTTTCGTAAAAAATCTTTAAAGCTCAATGTATTCGTCATTATGCAAGACACGAAAAAAAATTGTATACATTAATTATAGGGTGTCTTGAGTCTTGAGCTACATCTTAAAAAAATATTTCTACAATTACAGAGTGGTCCATAAGTCCTTTGTGATTCAAATTTTCTTTTTTAGTGAATTTTCTTTAACAAATTCACTAATGGGGAGATCCGTGTTTATATATATATATATATATATATATATATATATATATATATATATATATATATATATATATATATATATATATATATATATATATCGTACCGATAACTTAAAAAATAATAGACTGATCTTGATCAAATTTGGTGACTACCTTCCTTATGCAAGTGGCTTGAATAAGTTCGTTAGCCAGGAAAATCGGACCAGGTTTTCTCGGAAAACTTTGTGTTTTATTTCTAAAAAAATTCATATTTCCGGAAAAAACAAAGTGAGGGAAACCAAATTTGTTACGCTTATTTGTAATATAAAGAGCGAACGATGTACCAAAATTTAGGTCTTTAAGTTTAAGAACAAAAAAGTTACGGGCAGCTAAAACAAAAAATTTTTGAGTTTTCCTCAAAACGTCAAACTCGCACGTCAAACTCGCAATTTAAAACGTCAAAATTGGCAATGTTTAGGCAAAGAACGTGAAAGAAATACGGACTGTGAAAAGAAAATTTTGTAAGAAGAGTGTTCTGCGAACCCTTAAGTTTCAGATTCAACCTTCATTTTACTAAAATATTTACACAAATTTCATTTCAAATAGACCCTTTCTCTGATGCTTTCGCTGTCGGTTTGGTGAAGTTTATGGTTTAACGGTCTATAATTTTTAGCTAATTTTCGTAGAACATATTCGAAACTGCATTGTAGCATTTTTTATCGAAATATGATGCATGTTTGTAAGAAAAAATCTGGACGCAGTAAGTGCGTTTTGGTAGCAAATTTTCATTAAATCCTTCAAATTTCAATAACTCAATTTGCTATTAACGTAAGTTTTGTTGGTTAGGAAACCAACATTTAACTTTATTTTCGGAAAATGTTTGTATGAACGCAGCAAGAGCGTTTTGGTTGCTTATTTTTATTAAATGTTTCAAATTTCAATAACGCAATGTGCTATTAACCTAAGGTTCATTGGCTAGGAGACCAGTTTTGTCAGAAACATTTAAAGTTTATTTTCGGAAAATTTTTATACATTTTCAAATAATTATTTTGATAAAATATGGTACATTGTTCCTGCTATATAGGTTATACCGGTAACCAAATTGATGCCTGCTCGCATTATAGCGATATATTTGTAATTAAAAACGCTTTAATGAAAATTCACTTCCATAACGCACTTGCTGCGCCCAGAGTTTTATTTTCAAATGGCTTCTCATAAATTTTGTTCACATCTTCGTATTGCTATAATTTTATCCATTACAAATATTTCTGCAACCACCATTTAGCGTAATTTATCTCTAAAAAGAAACGCTTCCATATTAACCAATTAATTCTTGACAATCTCAAAAATTTCAACAAAAATAATTTTGACGTTTTAAAATTGCAACGTATAGATATATTATATAATAGAAAAGTTATTGTTTATTTAGTATGTCCAAACAATCTAATAAAATAATATACTGCTTTGAATACACATACTGGTGGTAGCGGTTGCATAAGCTTGGGACAGCTTAGCGATGGGGTAACGAAGTAAAAGTGCAGTAATATATTCTATGCTTTAATAAAACCTCATGGTATAGAAGCAATGGCAACCCTCGATACAACTTGGTGGTAAAACTGTAATCTAAAGCAAACGTATGAAAGACCACAAAGACACTTCAAGTTTAGGAAAATAACACTCGTTATTCTGCTTTTGTAGCATAATAAATTAACCCACGACATTATATTTTGTAGCGTTTATTAAAATTTAAAGATGAATGCACTGTATCTTATCCTTTGCCTTGTAAAGTCACCGCGAAAAGGTTATGCGATTTAAGTGAATTTTCGTAGAAAAAATTCACTATTGGGGAGATCCCGACTTTTGAATTTTGAAAAAAATTTTGCAAATGAGCGCGAACTAGGACCCCTAAAACCCATATCCGGGGTCAGTTTCAATTTTTATATGCATGTATGTATATATATATATATATATATATATATATATATATATATATATATATATATATATATATATATATATATATATATATATATATATATATATATATATATATATATATATATATATATATATATATATATATATCTATATATATATATATATATATATATATATATATATATATATATATATATATATATATATATATCACACCGATAACTCAAAAAATATTGAGCCGATTTTGATAAAATTTGGCATGTACCTTCCTTTTGTAAATGGCTTGGACAAGTTTGTTAGTCAGGAAAATCCGACGTGGTTTTCCGAGAAAATTTTGAGTTTTCTTTCGAAAAAAATTTATATCTCCGGAATTAACAAAGTAATGGAAGCGAATATTGGTACACAGGTTTATATCATTATAGGTAAGCTCTGTAGATTAAAGGATAAAAAAGGCATTTAAAGAAAAATAAATTTGAGTTTTCCTCAAAACGTCAAAGTCGCGATTTAAAACGTCAAAATTGGTAATATTTAGGCAATGAACTTGAAACTAATATGAGCTATGGAAGGAAAATGTCTCAAGAAGAATGTTTTACAAAGCCTGAACTCTCAGTTTCAATCGTCATTGTCCTTCATTTTACTAAAATGTTCCCAGAAAATTCATTTCAAATATACCCTTTCTCTGATGCTTTAGCAGTAGTGTTGGCTATAAATACTTTCGGAAATTTTTGTACATTTTCAAACAATAAAGTTATTTTGATAAAACATGGCACATTGTTTCTAATATATAGGTTATACTGGTAACCAAATTTGATGCCTGCTTTCTTAAAAAAAACATAATTGCTATTAAAAATATTTTTATGAAAATTCACTACCATAACGCACTTCCTGCGTTCAGAGTTTTTAAAATTTATTAAATTAATAATAAAAATTGTGGATATATCTAACACCGTTATTATTGTTGTAATATTTTTAATTAAATAAACCAACTATAGTTTTTTAGTTAATTTTTGTATCTCAAAAATTAACAAAGGTATGGCAGACAAATTTGGTTCGCAGGTTTATATTATAAAAAGTAAAGTGTATAACAAAATTTAGATCTCCACGTTAAAAGAAAAAGTGTGTGGACGCAGCAAGTACGTTATGGTAGTCAATGTTCATAAACATTTTCCGAAAATAAACTTTAAATGTTTCCGAAAAAACTGGTTCCTGGCCAACGAACGTTAAGTTAATAGCAAATTGGGCTATTGATATTTGATACTTTAATGAAAATTCATCCCATAACGCACTTGCTGTGTCCGGTTAAAATTGAAATCGGTTGCAGAAAAGAACAAGCAGTTGTAAAGCCACGGGAAAGGTCTACGGCTGTATTAAGTATGGAACGGTTTCACTAAGTGAGGCCAACACTAATTCAATTTGAATAGCAAAAATGGAATTAGGTCTTAAAGGTTTTCATCCCGTCCTAATTGAATTTGTCATACAAAAACAAATGAGACTAAAAAAATTTTAAAAAAAGTGAAGTCACTAACTGAGATTAGAACGCGTGTTATAGGAGTCCATTAATAAATCCACACTGCTTTATCTACCTCTCGGCCATTGTCGACATGACATATGTATATACTAACACGTATATACTCTAGTATATTAATTTTCTAACGTCTTAATTACTTGCACCTTACAATTTTTGTTTAAAATCGACTTTAGTGAATTTTTATTTTAAAAAGTTCACCAATAGAGAGGTATCGATGGTGACTTTGCAAAAATTTTTTCAAATGAGCGCGAACTATGATCCCTAGAACCCATAGCCGGGGTCAGTTTCAATTTTTATGTTTATATATATATGTATATATATATATATATATATATATATATATATATATATATATATATATATATATATATATATGTGTGTGTGTGTGTGTGTGTGTGTGTGTGTGTGTGTGTGTGTGTGTGTGTGTGTGTGTGTGTGTGTGTGTGTGTGTGTGTGTGTGTGTGTGTGTGTGTGTGTGTGTGTGTGTGTGTGTGTGTGTGTGTGTGTGTGTGTGTGTGTGTGTGTGTGTGTGTGTGTGTGTGTGTGTGTGTGTGTGTGTGTGTGTGTGTGTGTGTGTGTGTGTGTGTGTGTGTGTGTGTGTGTGTGTGTGTGTGTGTGTGTGTGTGTGTGTGTGTGTGTGTGTGTGTGTGTGTGTGTGTGTGTGTGTGTGTGTGTGTGTGTGTGTGTGTGTGTGTGTGTGTGTGTGTGTGTGTGTGTGTGTGTGTGTGTGTGTGTGTGTGTGTGTGTGTGTGTGTGTGTGTGTGTGTGTGTGTGTGTGTGTGTGTGTGTGTGTGTGTGTGTGTGTGTGTGTGTGTGTGTGTGTGTGTGTGTGTGTGTGTGTGTGTGTGTGTGTGTGTGTGTGTGTGTGTGTGTGTGTGTGTGTGTGTGTGTGTGTGTGTGTGTGTGTGTGTGTGTGTGTGTGTGTGTGTGTGTGTGTGTGTGTGTGTGTGTGTGTGTGTGTGTGTGTGTGTGTGTGTGTGTGTGTGTGTGTGTGTGTGTGTGTGCGTGCGTGCGTGCGTGCGTGCGTGCGTGCGTGCGTGCGTGCGTGCGTGCGTGCGTGCGTGCGTGCGTGCGTGCGTGCGTGCGTGCGTGCGTGCGTGCGTGCGTGCGTGCGTGCGTGCGTGCGTGCGTGCGTGCGTGCGTGCGTGCGTGCGTGCGTGCGTGCGTGCGTGCGTGCGTGCGTGCGTGCGTGCGTGCGTGCGTGCGTGCGTGCTGTGTGTGTGTGTGTGTGTGTGTGTGTGTGTGTGTGTGTGTGTGTGTGTGTGTGTGTGTGTGTGTGTGTGTGTGTGTGTGTGTGTGTGTGTGTGTGTGTGTGTGTGTGTGTGTGTGTGTGTGTGTGTGTGTGTGTGTGTGTGTGTGTGTGTGTGTGTGTGTGTGTGTGTGTGTGTGTGTGTGTGTGTGTGTGTGTGTGTGTGTGTGTGTGTGTGTGTGTGTGTGTGTGTGTGTGTGTGTGTGTGTGTGTGTGTGTGTGTGTGTGTGTGTGTGTGTGTGTGTGTGTGTGTGTGTGTGTGTGTGTGTGTGTGTGTGTGTGTGTGTGTGTGTGTGTGTGTGTGTGTGTGTGTGTGTGTGTGTGTGTGTGTGTGTGTGTGTGTGTGTGTGTGTGTGGTGTGTGTGTGTGTGTGTGTGTGTGTGTGTGTGTGTGTGTGTGTGTGTGTGTGTGTGTGTGTGTGTGTGTGTGTGTGTGTGTGTGTGTGTGTGTGTGTGTGTGTGTGTGTGTGTGTGTGTGTGTGTGTGTGTGTGTGTGTGTGTGTGTGTGTGTGTGTGTGTGTGTGTGTGTGTGTGTGTGTGTGTGTGTGTGTGTGTGTGTGTGTGTGTGTGTGTGTGTGTGTGTGTGTGTGTGTGTGTGTGTGTGTGTGTGTGTGTGTGTGTGTGTGTGTGTGTGTGTGTGTGTGTGTGTGTGTATCCGCATGATAACTCATATTTTAAGGAAATAAAGGAAATGCCGGCAGAGACACAGATCTAGAAGCTTGTTAGTCATTTCAAGCTGTATTGTTAACTCACAAAGCGCTAATGCGTACTAATATACGACTACCCGAATTATCAATTTTGACGTATATTTGATGTATATGTATCACACCGAAAACTAAAAAAAATGGGCCGATTTTGATCAAATTTGGTGAGTACCTTCCTTTTGTAGATGGCTTGGATAAGTTCGTTAGCCAGGAAAATCTAAGAAGGTTTTCCAAGAAAATTTTGGGTTTTCTTTCGAAAAAAAAATATACAATTTTTTTTGAACACTCCTTATTGCGCTATTGCATTTTTCATCGAAATATGATGCATGTTTGTAAAAAAATCGAGAGGCAATAAGTGCGTTTTGGCAGCGAATTTGCATTATTATGTATTCTTTTACCAGAATTTTGTGTAAAAGACATTTAGCCAGTTTTCGCAGAAATTTTTTTGTGCTCCGTAGAAATCAATTTTTGTAAGATGTTTTTGTGAAGTTCTGGTAAGTAATGACAGGTAAGTGTTTAATAAGTTATTATAAAAGTTAGGGACGCAGCAAGTGCGTTATGGTAGTGAATTGTTGTTAAATGCTTCAAATTTGAATAACTCAATTTTTTATAAACTTAGAAAATTTAATTTTGGTATGTAGTAAGGTCTTTGCTAAGGCAAGATACCCACCGAATTTCATTAAAATAACTTTTTTATTTTCGGATACGAAAATTTTTTGAAAAAAAAAGTCAAAATTTAAATAACTCAATTTTATATAAACTTAGAAAGTTCAATTTTTGTAGGTAGTAAGGCCTCCCACATATTCATTAAATTTCATTAAAACAGATTTGTAATTTTTGGAGAAAATAATTTTTTTCGAAATAAAACTCAAAATTTTCCCGGAAAACCCTGTCCGATTTTCCAGGCTAACGAACTCATCCAAGTCATTAATAAAAGAAAGGCACTTGCCGAGTTTCATCGAAATCGGTTAATTATTTTTTGAGTTTTCGAATGGATACACCATCGATACCTCTCTATTAGTGAATTGTTTTAGTAAAAATTCACCAAAAATGTTTACGTTTTTTTTTTTAATTGTTTGCAAATTTTCATTAAATTATTGTGTTGTCGAAAAAATTTGTGTGGAAAATTATATTTTGGTAGGTGGGTAAATAACTTGAAACGGGTCTTTGGCCAGGAAAATCGGACCAACTTTTTTTTAAATTTATTTAATTTATGTTCATTAGCGAATGTTATTTCACAAAATCTTCTTTTAATAGCGAATTTTCTTATGAATGACTTTAATGAATTTTATTTGAAGAAACATTTGAGATTTGTTTATGAAAAAGTATTCAATTTATGGAACATTTTTTAAACGAAATTCTACGAAAATAAGGTTTTAATGGATTTTCGTGAAAACATTTTATTTTATTTTTAATTTTAATTATAGAATAGTTATATAATTTGAATTTTATGTATTTATTTTGCAAAATTTTGCGTAAAAAATATTTAGCCACATTTAATGTCTGCTTTCATTAAAAAGAGACATATCTGGCCTTAAAAATATTTTTATAAAAATTCACTACCATAACGCACTTGCTGCGTCCAGACTTTTTTTTTAATGTATTGTGGTGATTTGGGTTCTCTAAGTGTACCTATTAGTGCTCATCACAGGTTCCAATCTTCACTTATTGAATAATGTTTTAAGTATATTTCTATAACATGTGTTTTTACAACAATCATCATCATTTTCCTAATAATCATCGGTAAATTGCTAATAAACACAGTAGTCAGCTAAATGTAGGTACACACTTCGCCTCAAGATTTATACACGCTCTTAAAAACTCTTAACAAATACTCTTGGAAAGCGTTATGAATTACTAATTAATTGTCATCTTCAATAGTAGTAGTAGTAGTATGTGATATATAAGATTTAGTACAATTTCTCTGAACAAATAACATTTAAACAGATAAAAACCAATATTCTCTAATAAGACTATTACATACTCAAAGATTTACGTAATCGCGCTCCCGTGAACGCAGCACACTAGAGTAATAGGCTAATAGTTAAACTACCGGTCACCAGATGGTAGTATCTATCGGGTGACTACCTACAACCCAGCCACTTACAGGAAAGGGCGTTATCGGTCAAGTGGCTCATAGGAAATACGAATACGAATTCCCCCACAAGCTTACAACTTGTGTATTCCTGTATAATAAAAGTTACTTCACTGGAAACGAGCAACCAGCCAAGAATTTTTAATTAACTAAAGCCTTTTAATTAGACTAGATCCCAACTTACGTGCCACTTTTTAATTGTTTTTACTTTATGCGGCGGGGTTGTTAAGCGAGGCCACGTTTTTACTGCTAATTGTTGGTTGTGTAACTGTTTCTATCTGTTTTTAATCGGTTATCGATGCCAACAAGAGGATTTTCGATTTCCGAGATTTATCTTTAGGTGGGGAAAATTAATCAATTTATATCACAAGAATTAAGAAAACATTCGCAGGTTTCAAATAACTAATAAGTGTGTTGTGTTTTGTTTCTTTAACGTCGGCCTATTTCCGCGACTATGGCCAATCACCGACGCCAGAGAGCAGTTTCACCTCACTATCCTGGAAATTTTACGGAACCCCTGCCTTTATGTAAGGAGGGTAGGGATCTTTAACGTGCCCAACATCGCATGGACACGGGACCGACGGCTTTACGCCCCCTCCGAAGGGCGGAACGTGCAGACATTCAACTTGCTCAAATACAATGTCAGAACCTCGATTGATGTTAATTTTACAGTTTTGTACTGAAAAAGTGGAAGGAGTACCCTGGGATCGAACCCAGTACCCTTCGGTTCAGAGGTACACTTTCTTGCCCCTGAACCACCGAGGCTCTTAAAGTTCGCGATTAAAAGAACATTTTGTACAAGGACATTCGCTAAAAAAAATAATTTAAAAAGGTCCAATTTTCCTGGCCAAAGAACCAGGCACACGTTCTAACCGCTGAACCACCGAGGTTCTCTATCTGTTTTACATCTTAAGATTGTTTCGAGGATGAATTCACCAGAAGGTAAATGTAGCTAAAGAAACTGAGTTGTGGTAGTGTATTTCGATTAAAATTGCAGTTTATTAGTGAATTTTCTTTAAAAAAATTCACTAATGAGATCCCGACTTTTGAATTTTGAAAAAAATTCTCCAAATGACCGCGAAATAGGCCCCCTAGAACCCATATCCAGTTTCAGTTTATATATATATATATATATATATATATATATATATATATATATATATATATATATATATATATATATATATATATATATATATATATATATATATATATATATATATATATGTATCACACTGATAACGCAAAAAATAATAGTCGGAATTTGATCAAATTTGGCAAATACCTTCCTTTTGCAAGTGGCTTGGATAGGTTCGTTAGTCAGAAAGATCCGCCCAGGTTTTCCCGGAAAATTTTGTGTTTTCTTTCGAAAAAATGTATATCTCTGGAAATAACAAAGTGAGGGTAACCAAAATTGGTACGCTGGTTTCTGTCATAAAGGTTATCCTGCGTACCAAAATTTGGATCTATATCTTAAAAGACAAAAAGTTAGAGGTAGATTAATTTTTAATTAATTAAATCTGATTCAAGAAAGTTAAAACGTAAAAATTGATTGATCAGAATGTGTGTGAAAAATCTACAAGAAATGACTAACAAGCTCCTAGACATGTGTCGTTATTTTTTTTGATTTCGTTAAAATATAAGCAAAAAATCCATTGTAAATCAAAATGGTTTTATGTAAATTGTAAAACCTTGAACAATAGGATATTCCTGCTAGTAAATGCATATAGTGCGTAGCTCATTGGGCTAGGTTCCTGAACATCGTATAATCGACTACAAGATGACGAGTTCTAATCCTGGTTAGTGACTTTACTTTTTATCAATTTTTTTTTAAGTCTCATTTCACTTTACACTTATCTAATCTGATTGTTGTTATTCCGATGAATTTTTTAGCGAGTTTTTGTATAAAAAATAATTTGATAAAGAGGAGATGAAAGTTTTAAGACTTAATTCAATTTGAATAGCATTCCTGGTTGTTTGTTCTTGCCCTAACTTCGTGAAATCGTTCCGTATTTAATACGATCGTAGACTTTTTCCGTGGCTTCACAATGCTTGCTTTAGTAAATTTTCTTAAAAAAAAAACACTAACAAGGAGATCCCGGCTTTTGAATTTAGAAAAAATTTCTTTAAACGAGCGCGACCTAAGCCCCCTAGAGCCCACATCCAGGGTCAGTTTCAATTATTTATATATATATATATATATATATATATATTATATATATATATATATATATATATATATATATATATGTATATATATATATATATATATATATATATATATATATATATATATATATATATATATATATATATATATATATATATATATATAAAGGGTGAATAATTTACCAAAATTTAGGTCTGTAAGTTTAAAAATAAAAAAGTTAGAGGCATTTAAGGAAAAAAAATTGGGGTTTTCCTCAAAACATAAAAAGTCGCGATCTGTAACGTCAAAATTGGCAATATTTAGGCAAAGAACCTGAAAGAGATACGGAGTGTGTAAAGAGTGTTCTGCAAACCCTTAAGTTTCAGCTTCAACCATCATTCCTCTTCATATTACTAAAATATGCAAGATACGAAAAAAATTGTACACATACAGCACTAAAGTAAATAAATTCACTTGCTGTTTCACTTTTTTTATATTTTTATATTACATATATACCCGCAAGTTAAGTAAGTATAATAAAGGGGGGCCATTAATTAACATTGGGGCTGCAAAATGTTAAAAATAGAGAAGACATTTAAATCGTGTCTGTGTGCACACAAAAATCAGTAAAATACATTTATAAAATCTAAAAAAAACAACAGTTTTACGATGTTGCTTTAAATAAACCAATAGGAATGCGTTTCGCGCGATTTTGCAATTCGCAAGTGTATGAATCTAGCTTTTGCCTAAGACTACACTGAGATCCGGTCGACGCCGAAAGCAAGCAGCTTGTAAATTAGGCTCGATAGGCTTGGACGGTTAACAAACGTATGTATGTCTAATTTTAAGCGGGAGACTATACCTGTTTGAAAGATACAATATGAGAAATACAGAAATACGCTTTAAAGTCCTATCTACAAAAAAATATTGACCGACTAACCTGCGAAATCATAATGAATATGATGTATCTAGTAACTTATCTATCAGTACCGTTCTCATTTGGTGAGCAGGTTTTGATACTTGCGAAGAACATTGTCGCATGCTAAAATTTAGCGCTTTTGAAAACATTGTACCGGTATTAGGAAAGAAATGGGACAGGGCTGACAATTTACAAAATTGTTAGTTGATTGTACACAATCTCCATCTATAACATTTTGTCTTAACTAGAGCTGTCGTGACGACGTACTACCTGGTTCCGCACCGAGATGGCATCCTTGTCGTACATTTCAGAATGCTCTACATTCTGACATCTTTTTATCTACCATTTATTTAAATAGCATAGCAGTACAGGTAACGTCTCCTGTCTTTGTCCAACATTGTAGACATTGCATTGCAGAATCTGAAGTAATGTCGAGGATTATTTTAATTTTAATTTCGAATAACTTTATTTTCATTGATCAAAAGACTTAAAAATTGGTACACCACCAGGTCTTTCTATGTTCTTTTAAGTTGTAGATTTTCGTTTCAATCACTTAAAGAATTTGAGAGATATTGCGTTTTAAAAAATATTTTTTATTTTTAGTTAAGAAAAATTAGACGTTAAGATTTGATGAACGAACTCATCTAAGCTATTAACAAAATAAGGGTAATTCCCAAATTTGGTCCAAGGCAGTGAAGTATTTTGTGAATTATCGGTTGGATATATATATATATATATATATATATATATATATATATATATATATATATATATATATATATATATATATATATATAAACTTTTTAACTGACCATTGAAATAGGTTCCAGGGGCCCTTATTTGCGCTCGTTTGAAAACATTTTCGAAAGTCTCCCCATTGACTCTATTAGTGAATTTTCTTAATGAAAATTCACTAAAATGGTGACCCTTCACCTTTTGCTCGAATATGAATAGCAGACAAATCATTTTTAGATATATCAAAAACGAAATGTATTTCTGTCTGAAGCTCTGTCAAGACACGCGAGTTTTTCCTGGCAAATGTTGCACTTATCTGCAAAATAAAAAAGATTTGACTGTGAGTTTTTCTTTTATAGCTGTGCATGTTGTAGGAGGAGATGTTCGTATTTCAGTGGTAAGCATTTCATCCTAAACATACAATTTCGTAAATTTACCGATCGATTCGGTTGGAGTTTACGAGACCAACAAAGGAATTTCAGTGGCGGCGAAACCGTACCTTAGAAAAGCGTATCTTCGAATTATTCTGTTTTTATTTCATTCCAAAGAGAAAAAGCTCTGTCATTCAGCAGTTTTTATAGGAAATAAATAAATGGTCAATGAAGAGGCTTCTTTCCAGATAATACAATTTTTATTAGTACCCTACGCGTTTCGTCAAACTAAGTAGCCATCTTCAGGGATCAATCTAAAAACACAATAAAAAGGACTGTTAGAAACCGTTGTTTTCTGGTAGGCAATTGTGCTGCTTGAAGCACAATGGTCTCAAAACCATCATTATACAAAACGTCAAAGTTGACATCTATCGTCAAATAGTAAAACAAGCTAAAATAAAATTTCGGGACGCAGCAAGTGGGTTATAGTAGTCAATTTTCATAAGATTTCTACACTATTAGTAAAATATGTTATTAAAACTAATTCTTTACGTTTAAATGGACCTTGGAGGTCGGTTTTAGAGTCCAAGTTAGCGAGTATTTGAAAAAAAATTATTTTATATGGAGCTAAAAAATTAAAAATTGATCTTTGATATAATATGTAAGTACTGCAGGTGTCCTTAAAAAAATTGTGTTACAAATTTCATTAAAGTTACAAAAGTTTTTCAGCAAAACCTAATTATTTACAAAGGGAATGTACCTGTTAAATTATAAATATGGCAGGTATTTTTCCTTATTAATTGCTTGGATGGTTTTGTTTTGGTCAACCCATCGAGTTTTTACAAACAATAAACAACAAAAAAGGTTTTTAAAACAAATTTGTAGTTATCCGCGAAGCTCATTATGTTATGTTTCTTTAATTTAGTACCCACGGTGCGTTTACATAAGTCTTTTATGGTTTAAGATTGAACATTCTAGCCTAATTGGAAATTTATTGAGCTATCAAATTTGAAATATTTTTACAAAAATTTTCTACCATAACATACTTGTTGCACTCAGACAGACCCTTTCCAACACTTATTTACGGTAGCTGTATCCATACTTTTGGAAATTGATAAAATATTGCAGCTTACTATGTAAGACTGACAAGCAAGCCAACCTCAAAATCATTTTTGGCAAAAATATTTATAAAAATAAAATGAGATAACAAGAGTTAATTAATAGACCTAACCGACTTAGGTGTTCTTTTTGATGGCAGATTCTCATTTGTGAATCAGACTGTAACATGTCAAGTGTGACATGCCACACGCGTCAACGCCGTTTACTTTTAAAGCTTCAGAATCGAGCCCTTTTGTGACGTCAGCGCCCAAGTCCCCTTAGTGACGTCAAACTCTGCGGTCGATTCCTCTACCGCACTCGACTCATAGAAACGCGCCTTCGTGCCAGCTGAATTTATGACAGATTTGCGATAAGCGAATCTTTAAATACGCGTGCGACACATGCCAGGGCTCTCTCTTCTAAATCGACCTTAAAAGATGGGATATCACCATTAAATTTCAATCCGAGAGCAGCATGCTTAAATGGGTGAGTTTTATATTTAAATATCGACTTATTTCCAGTTATTCGTAGATTTCTTTGCTTGGTAATAATGGTAGATTGCTTGCTAATGTATGTTTGTTGAAATTACTTTCAATTATTGCTTTCTTTATTATAAGTTTTATACTGTTAACCGGTGGCTTGTGGTAGCGTTAGTTCAGTAATTAACTGCTATTGTACTGTTTTAAATGCATTGCAGCGAAGTCATTTAAGATTTTGTTTCGTATACATTAGTTTGTTCCCAATCATTAACACAGATAAATTTTGTAAGTAAACTTAACCTGCTACCAGCCACCCTATGTAAATCATTAAGCCCTGAACCATTACTTATACAGATGAAATTTTATAGCACCCCGTTGGTAGGGAAGCACTCTTCAACCCCACCGTTGGTAGGGAAGCAGCCTTATAAATCACCGTTGGTAGGGAAGCAGTCTCCAACCCGACCGTTAGTTAGGAAGCGGCCTTAATTATCACCGTTGGTCGGGAGGCGGCTTTCAACAACAACGTTAGTAAGGAGGCCCACTCATAGCATCCTTTCTTGGAGGCTTTCAACACCACCGTTAGCAAGGAGTGCTGAGCATCCCTTTTTGGATAGAGACTTTCAACAACGCTGTCAGCAAGGAGCCCTTCAACACCACCGTTACCAAGGACCCCCAGGACAACATCAATAAGGAGTCTCCTTCAACAACATCGTCAAGGAGGACCCCTTCAACCTGAGGCTGAAAGTTAAGTACATTGTTTATCTGTGGCTTTCATTTTCTTATATAGAGTGTGCTCCACAATTCATCCTTTCAGTGTCACCAGTACTTAAATCAAATATCTTTTCTTTCATATAATTCATTAAATTAAACCAACTGCATTATATAGAGTCAATAATTTTTTAAATAAATTAATTTTATTCATAACACCTGATTTTATTTGTACCACTTAAAACCAGCCAACCGCTAGTGCCTGAACTCAAGCCCTGAGATATTTTGTGTCATATCATATTATATTTATTGCAGTTAAATATTTATTTTTCTTTATACTGTCCACACAAACAGTAGGGGCATTTATTGGAGTAAATATTTATTTTCCTTTATAAGATAGATAATGTCATCTCTAAAGCCTCAAAAACCTTAGGCTATATCATCAGAAACTCACAGAAATTTTGATGTACACCTTGAAAATTCTCTACTGAGCCTACGTTCGACCTCTTTCGGAGTAGGCTGCCGTAGTTTGGGCTCCCTCTTATAGCGTTCATAGGGTTGAACTAGAGAACGTTCAGCGTTGGCTTCTTAAGATGCTGATAGAGCTGATAATATCTATCCGGCCATTGGAACACCATGTAGCTGTCTGTTGTTGCGCTTCTCGTTGGAGTCACCTCAAAGCAAGCAAAACTGCTTTGCTTTATGATTTTTATACGGTCTGTTACGTATTGTCGTGGAATGTTTACATATATTACGTCTGTTGTGCTTCCACACGCACCGATTTAACTCAGATCTCAGGTCCTGTTTTATATCGCCTCTCCTAGGACAAATGTAAAACTGAACTCACCGGCACAAAGAGCGTGCTCTATATATAACTCTGTACATCTCTGCACTGACATTTTCGAGTGCAGCAAGTCCACTATCTTAGATCTGTCGCTTGGCTAATTACTTGTGTTCCAGTTATAGCTCTTTTCTGATTGATCTTTGATTATTGTTGTATATTTTACTATGTTTGTTCAAGCTCTTTATTTTGGGAACGTACCCGTTGGGTATTATATTAGTAAATAAGTAACAAAAAGCAAAATAATATTTCTCACTTTCTACAAGAAATTTTGATATTTTGGTTAGCCGACCTAAAATTTAAAAGAACTATGAGAACAACGGATCTACCGTTTACATAGGTGTTACTATGGTACAAGATTGAAGATTCTAGCTCAATGGGAAATTTATTAGGCTATCGGATTTGAAATATTTTTACGAAAATTCTCTACAATAACATACTTGCTGCACCGAGACCCTTTACAACACTTATTTACGGTTGTTGTATCCATACTTGTTGAAAATGATAAAATATTGCAGCTTGCTATGTAAGACTGATAAACAAGGCAACCTCAAAATAATTTCTGGAAAAATATTTTAAAAAATGAAATGAGATACCAATTTAAACATAAATTAAAAATCTTGGTTCGCTGCTTCGTTGCGGGGGTTCTCCTTTCCCTTACGCATGTCTAAAGTCGCCCTCAATGCATAAAAAGGAACAATGTAAACAAGAAAAATTCCTTTGGAGCAACCCCTAAGAAAGTTACGGGACCTGCGGTGAATATAGAGGTTCTGCGCGTGGTAGACAGGATTTTAAGGAGGTGTAGCTGCAAAAGAGGATAAAGGTAGCTTAATGGGGTCCAACTAAGCTGTTTGTTTCGCACTTTCCGCTCACATTACCTTTTTAAATTCTTCTCCGCCCAGCACCCTATTCACTCTTGGTGCCGTAACTTTCTTGGGGGCTGTTTGCAAGAAATTATTCTTGTTGTTTGGGCACCCAAAGGGGTTCTAAGCATATTTCTAAAAATATTTCTCTAAACATCCCCCATGTGCTACTCTGCAAATTTGTTTCCTTCATGATAATTCGCCTTTTTTTTTTTGAATTTTTGAAAATATTTTTTTACAATAACTTAACCCTAAGAACCTGTTACAAACATTAATTATTAATTACCAATAGTTAACATTTTATGAAAAATGATTTATACGAAAACACTAGAGAAAGATTCTGCGAAAACTGACTAAATATTTTTTACACTAGCATTACCTGGAAAAATTCATAAATTTCAAATTATATACCTACCTAACCTTAAATGGAAATTGAAAAATAAAAATGGAAATGCAAAAAAATAGTGTTGCAAATTGAATCATAACCTTTACATAGCTGTGATAATTTGTTCTCTTCAGAAAGACATTCTGGGTGGAATGAATTTAGGGCCATGACTTGACCATCAAGAAGATATTTGTATTTCTGTACCCATAAATATTTGAAACGTTATATTACTGAAGTTTTATTGAAAAAATGTCAATTTGCACCAAACCGCCCGTTATTTATACCCTACCCCTGAAGTGGTCTTACCCAAAAACAATTCGAAGCGTTCCTTTCTCGGACCAAATTTTACAATGATATATCAATTCATTCGAAAGTTATTGCGCCTATTAACAGACAGACGTACCTGCCTACAGACCGACAGACCGATAGAATGACAGAATGATAGACCGACCGACAGACAGACAGACAAAAAAAATTCGTTCCAGAATCAAGTTTTCTATATGTTTTAAAACGTTTTACGCCGTTTTGGCAAAAAAAAGGTCGAAATTTTTGTCAACAATATTAGACACCAAACAAATAAACCCGAAAACGTTACATTACTCGAGTTTTAACGAACAAATTTCAATATTTACCAAATTCATCCCCGGCCCTATTCATCGCCTACCCCCTAAAGCTATTTTACCCAAAAACAATCCGCACCGTTCGTTTGTTGAGTGCTAACTGTATACCAAATTTGAAGACAGACATACAGACCGACAGACTGCCGTGGACTAAACAGAACCGTAGCTACTCTATTCATTGTTGAAATTTCTAACAATATATATATATATATATATATATATATATATATATATATATATATATATATATATATATATATAAACATAAAGTGTGAAACTGACCTCGGATTTGGGTTCCAAGGGTCCTAGTTTGAGCTCATTTGGAGAAATTTTTTCAAAATCAAAAATCGTGATCTCCTCATTAGTGAATTTAAAAAAAAATCACTAAAACTGAACTATCACCGGATATTAATCTAGGCGACCTAATTCGCGCTCATTTGGAAAATCTTTTCAAAATTCAACCGCGAAATTTTTCTACGAGAGTTCCTGAAAATTATAGAGATTTATACCACAAACTCTATAAGTGAAACTATTGCCAAATCACCAGAGAGAGAGAGAGAGAGAGAGAGAGAGAGAGAGAGAGAGAGAGAGAGATTATATTTGAAATATATTTCTTCTAAACATTTTAGTAAAATGAAGGACAGTCACGGTTGAAGCACAAACATAAGGCTTTGTAAAATACACTTTTCATGATCCTTCTCTAAAAATTGACAAATTTAACGTTCCATAGCGCGACTTTAACGTTCTGAGAAAAAAAACTATAAGCTTTTATAAGTAATTTGTCTAGTATTTCTTGATATTTTTGCGCCAAAGAAACTTGATCTTTGTCTGGAATATTCAATCATAGATTTTGTTTGATTTCGTGCCATTCACTGGTCACCAGTGGCACCCAATTTTTTTCATTAAATGCCTAAAAGTGTGCGTGTGTTTGTTTCCTTATCGTTGGTCTATTCCCCCGATTGTGGCCAATCACTGACGCCAGGGAGCAGTTTCACCTCACTATCCTGGAAATTTTGCCAAACCAGTGCTTTTCTGTAACGCCCAACATCGCACGAACACGGGACCGACGGCTTTACGCCCCCTCCGAAATGCAAAACGTGCAGATGTTCAAGTTGCTCAAATACAATCTCTCAGTACCCACGAAATTTTATCAAAATGAGCAAATTATTTCTGTAATCAGTATGATATTTATCAACATCGGTCTCCTCATTATCGAATTTTTCTACAAAAATTCGATAACAAAGGATATTCGTATGAAAGACATAATATTATCCGTTATAAAATATCTGAATATACATTTCTCTTAATAAATGAGGCAAAATAAAAAGGTTGAAGTACGAGAAGATCAAACAGTGCCGCCGCCTTTGAAACGAACAGGACTGAAGAAGAGCTCTACATGTATAAGAGAACCATAACGCCCTGGCAATACGTTATGTATTCTAAATACGTGGCTACGAGGACAATTGGAACTGGTAGTCGGCAGAGTCCTGAGTCCTTAAGGTTGCCGTTACCAGGACGACGGTAGCACAGGCAGATATCTCTCCCAGAGGTAAGGAGATTAATTGCAATCGTTTCTCCTTACAATCGGATAAATGGGTTCGCGCGTTTTGGAAATAGAAACATTAAGCATCCACGAGGACGACCTGTTTGTCTGAGAGCTCCTAGAATAAGGAAATCTACAGGACCGTATACGAGGCTCTTACCGGCTTGTTTAAACGAAACATGGGTTTTTAAGGGAATAAACACCAAAGAATTCATACATTTTAGTCAAATAGAAGATTTGCATTGACTCTATATGCTCTTCTCTTGTTAATTTTTTTAAAGAAGGTTTGGCACTCTGATATAAGCAATTCTCTACTAAGACGCGAACTCAATGAGTGAATATTGATGATGAGCACTGATAAGTACAATTTGGATAACCCAATTCATCACAATACAGTTTTCAGACTTGATGATCGTTTTGCTAACAAAGTTAGTTTATTCATACCTCTGATGGCCCTAACCTTGTTAGCGAAACGATCGTCAGGTCTGACAACTCTATTGTGATGAATTGGATTATCCAAATTGTACCTACTTATAAACCATAGTAACATCTAAAAAAAGAACACTAATTAATAATTACATGTACTTAAGTTCTGACAAAACGACTGAACTTGTTACCAAGGTACCTAATTTTTTCTAATTTTTGACATAGAAAAATTGTATTAATCAGCCTTTTTTATCCATCAGGCCTCGTCTGCGGCTTTGCCGCCCCGATAGCATAGCAGGCCTTGGCCTATTGTGCATTACCCTCCACCTTAAGCTCGATCTCAGCGACAGAAGTGATTTAAAAAATCATCCGCTGCCGGTGAGTCTCGAACCGTCGTTCCCCGAGGCCGTATTGGGGTTTTACTCGACTTTCCAACACGGTCACGGCGGCGCTATTAATTAGCCTTGGTCAGGAGACTAATATAACATTTCTCACGGCATTTATAAACTTTTTTCCTTCAACTTTTGAGATGTTGACTTTCATAGTTCGTAATAATAATAATTTTTTGATAAAATTTGGTAGGTAACAGTTCTAAAGAATGCCGAATCCAGTGGCGTACTTATTTTTTCCCTTAAACTTTTTTATAATTTTTGACGTATGCAAGTAGTTTTAGTAGGCCGTGATCGAATGGCATAGGTAATGTTTTTTACAGGATCTATAGACTTCTTCATTTTCTATCTTTTGAGAGATCGCTGAAAAAATCGCGTTATAAATACAAAAGTTACAGGTGTGTCTATATTATCGTTTTTGGTGAAATTTGGTGTAGATCTATTTTGAGGGATGCCGAATGCAGTAGCGTACTTATTTTCTTCCTAATAATAATGGCCCGAGCCCTTTTTCTTATTTTTTGGCATAGAAAAATTGCATTAGTAGGCCTTGGTCAGGTGACATCAAAAACAATTTTCACAGCATTTATGGATTTTTTCATTTTATATCTTTTGATGTTTTGTTCACCAAATTTGAAATGTAAATACAAAAGTTATAGGGGTGTTTCCATCTTAAATGGGCCACACTATATATATATATATATATATATATATATATATATATATATATATATATATATATATATATATATGTCACCCTGTATAATTACGTCGCTCTGTATATAACAGCCAAAAATTAACTGCTCCGATATCCATGTGGATATCGTCCACTCAGCAAGACATCGACCCCTCGCAAGTGCGAGTTACGGCCTCAATATGAAACGCAGAATAATCATAAATAGTTTATAAGTACACCTACTGTTACATTTTGAGACTGGTTTATTACTTGTTAATTTATTAGAAACATTCATTGTTCACTAGTAGTTTGTATTAATCCATTAAATATTTAATTGTACCTTTTGATTGAAAATAAATTATTTTTATCAGGAAGCCAAAAGGGCCTTATACAACTATATATATATATATATATATATATATATATATATATATATATATATATATATATATATATATATATACATACATATATATATATATATATATATATATATATATATATATATATATATATATATATATATATATATATATATATATATATATTTGTGTGTGTGTGTGTGTTTTCGGAAAGATTTTCGCGGTCTTTAATGTGAGATATACTTGGTTCTCGGATTGAACCGCGGCCAGAATTTATTAAAATTCGACGTTTCGGCTCCTATTTTGGAGAGTGTAGCACCCTCGCAGTTAGAAAATCCGACCCCTCGTCGGCGCTGGTCATGCATCATATTCCTACAGGGCACAAAATAGACTTCGATAATGCCAAAACAATAGCACCGGTTTACAACTTCAAAAGGTGAATTATCCGCGAAGCAATCGAGACCTAAAACGTCTCGATTGTTTAAATAAGAAAGATGATGGTCTTCGCCTTCCGATTATTTGAAAACCTATTATATCTTAATTACAAACACACAAAAAGAAAATAAATTCAATAGACAATTTCATTGCCCCATTATCTGTCTCAAGAAATGCCGGTAATCCTCTTAATCCTTTAAGTACCGTGACCAAAGTCCCTGACATAATTAACCGTGACCCGACTACTTTCATTGATAACGAAGCAGGTAGACGGAACGATACATACAATACAAGACTTGCAACGAACTGCCAGATCTCTCTGAGACCTAGGATTGAACATGCTGAGAACTTGGAGACGATCTCCAGCGAGATTTGGGAGTAGGAAGATTGAGGCCCCGTAATCGAGCGATAACAACCCAACCCACCTTTGTCCCCCTCTCTAAGGAGTAGGCAGATTGAGGCCTTAGAGTTTCCTTACATATTCCCTTCACCTCTTGAAAATGGCTCCAAAGCAGGACCCGAAACGTCGAGTTTTAATAAATTCTGGACGCGGTTCAAGTCGAGAACCAAGTATATGTCAGATATATATATATATATATATATATATATATATATATATATATATATATATATATATGTATATATATATATATATATATATATATATATATATATATATATATATATATGCATATAAAATTTGAAACCAACCTTGTATATGAATTCTGGCTTTCCTAGTTTGCACTCATTTCACGACATTTTTCAAATGTCTCAAAATTGTAATTCCGTCAATAACGAATATTTTTACGAAAATTATCTAAAATCTGTAAGAAGAAAAGCTCATTGATATTTGCATTTTAAAAGTTTTTAAATAAACTTGGATTATTAAGTCTCTCAGTCTGAAGTTCCATCTGATATTTATCGAAAAAATTTCTCAATTGCTTAAGAAAATTTTTACCATACACATCCAACATAATTATCTTTTTTCCGTATAAAACTCAATCTATATGTTATGATATTTTTGGATTCCTAAACTTAAAATGACTTTTCTGTTGTCCATGACATTGAGTAACTTGTGTTTATCATATAAGCATTTTAGTCTTGAGCCCTCATGTGCTGTCTTGAAGACGACAAATATTTTTAGACCTATAACTCAATTTCTCTTTAAGCGAAAACATATAATACATACATACATAATTTCTGTAGTTTCGGTGACCGTCCCTTGCGTCGTACTGGATTGTAGAACCACACCCGATCTTCTTCTGTAAAACCAGCTGAATTAGCTCCCACGTCATAACGGGTCTTGATGCGGTCAATTTCTATTCCGACAGCAGAGTGGATAGTTTTCGTTCTCGTCAATATGTATGAGGTTTCTTCAAGCGAAATTCTTACGTGGTACTAGTTCTTCCGTGTAGTTGCTCTTATTCTGGTGTTTCTACTTGCACAAATATCTCAGCCGGCCATATTCATCCTGTAGATATCGGCTCTGTTCCAACAAATGTGTTTAGTGACCTTTTTCTGGCTTCACATTTACATGGTCTTTACACCCTTCGTCTTGTACTTCTCTCATAATTTCTTCTCCACTTGCTTCTGGTTGAGTAACTGGGTCGTCTCTTCCTCTCACAGCTCTCTTCACTGGAATGGCACTTTCACGGCAGACGTTGCTATTTTCCTCTATGGTGATTTTTCGCACTACCCGGTCACCGACAGGCGACGATATTATTTCTTCACCGCCGATAGTCAGGATGTTATGCCAAGATCAAGATTAACGCACTGACCCTGAAGTATATCCAAGCCAATTATAATCAAGTCTGATATTTCGGCGACTATGGCTCTCTGCTTTGCCTTCCATGTCCCAATTTGCAGCTCGACGACAGTTTCACCAAATACCTGGATCCGATCACCACCGGCTGCATTTGCTCTATACACTCTGTCTGGCTCCCTTACTCGCCATCTTGGCACCATGTCGCGGCGAATAATCGTTCTAGGTGCGCCTGTGTCGACGACCATCTGGGTCTTATTACCGCTTAGGTATCAGTCTACGACGAGAGCGCTGCCAGAATCGCTAACCTGAGAAATGGTTACCGGCCTTAGCTTCACTTTCTCCATTGCGCGTGATCTTAGAGCCAACAGTCGCCCCTTATATGTTTTACCTTGCCGCAGTTGCAGCAGTGCACGGCATGCACGGTGAGGTCTTATTGGGTGTCCATGAGACGTAGGCCTTACTTGTTCTGCTATTTTCTCTAGTAGTTGCATGATCTTGGATGAATCTGTTTTATTTTCTTCTTGGACTTGGAGACTGCGAACTTTCACATTACTTTCTGACGCTTGCTTTACCGCTTCAAACTCCAAGGAATGTGCCAAAGCATCGTTTAAGTTTTTGTGTCTCGCGATCCTCAGCGCCTGTTGAGTGTCGGTATTTCTGATGCCTTCAATTAAGGTTTGCAGCGACACCTGGTTTCAAAACTTCATCGCAGCTATGGTGTAGGCTAATCGCGTCAGTCTGACAACGTCGGCGTGGAGATGTTGGAGACTTTCTCCCGATTTCTGGCAACGATTTTTCAACTGAAATCGATACAACTGTTGTAAATGCTGGTCGCCAAACCTCATCTCTAATTGATGTCTAATGCTGTCAAAACTCAGCGGTTCTTCCCTGGGAATACCTTGAAGTACATTTAGGTCATCTCCTCTGAGAGCTACAATTAACGAAGTTGCTTTTTCTCTCTCGCCTCAACTATTTGCTGTAGCAGCGGCTTCGAACTGGCCTAAGTAAACCCCCCAATGGGACTGAGCCATCAAATTTGGGGACCTTAATTCTTACAATCGGCGTATCTTCGAGGCTGATGTTTTCCTTGGCTAGGGTTTCACACTTATTTTCTGGTGATTGTATTTTCTGCTGTACTTCCTCTTGTATATTCGTCAGCTTGTCATGTACATCGTCGCTGATACCCCTTACTCTGGTTTCTACTTCCTGAAAGATGTCGTCTTTTACCTGCTTCATACGTTCGTCCACACATAACGTAATATTCTTAATTCTGCTTGCTTGTTCTTGCAGAATTTTCTTTGTTTCTGCATCTCTGTTTCTCAGTTCCTCTCGTGTCTCTTCGTCCTTTTTTTTATTTCTTCTTTGGCTTCCTCTTCCCTTTTTCTCAGTTCCTCTCTTGTCTTTTTTTCTCATTTCTTCTTTGGCTTCTTCGTCTCTTTTTTTGGCCTCTTCATCTCTTTTTCTCATTTCTTCTTTGGCTTCTTCGTCTATGTTTCTGGCTTCTTCATCTCTTTTTCTCATTTCTTCTTTGGCTTCTTCGTCTCTTTTTCTGGCTTCTTCTTTCATTTCTTTAATCAATTCCAATAGCTGGATGTGCATATTGGCTGTTGCGCTACGTGTCTCAGGCATATACGCACTTAAAGCCGGTACACAGTTTATTCTGTTTCAAACACCCAGTTATGAAGAACTGCTGACACTGATCTTCCAGAAATTCTAGAAATTTCCACGTTGTTTAACGAATATTCTGGAAAATATTTCCGCTAGCAGCTTGAAAATCCCACTTCTCACACCAGTTGTTACGTTCTACGGGGTTCTGGATTTGTTGACTAACAAAACACAGCTTTACACACTACTGATTTATAATAAGTAACTATTTTCCAACACCAGTATCAACTAAAATATTTCTCTCTCTTACTAAATGTCCATAGAATTATATTCCACTATTCGCCTTCTATGATCGCTTCTTATACACCAACACCTACTGCTGACTCGCTTAATACTCTATGATCACTTATTGTACACCGCACTAATTCAATACTGAACTAACTTACTCTGCGCACCGCTCGCCTATTTATACTCTCTATAGATATTCTAGACCTTCTACAGTCTTCTACACCTGTCACTTCTGGTCCCTTCTAGAAATATCATTCCAGGGTGTTTGCTGTTACTACAACTGACCATAGAAGTAACAAAGTCCATAAACTTAATTATCATAGACAAATGTGAGAATACCTTTGTTATTTTTTGATACACAAATTTTTTTCTAGAAGAGATGTAAATACTTGTAATTCAATTTGCCATAAAGCTAGAAACTTGAAGTTTGTTGCGCATTATAGCCCTTATATAAGCAAAATGTGCACTAAATTTCAGGTAAAGGGCTTTGTTATTTTCGAAGATATAATAACTTTCCAGAAAAAATTAAAATGCTTATAACTCAACTTTGCTTAAAACTGTGAACTTTAAATTTGGTACCTATTATAGCCTCTTTCGAAGCAAGTAACAGACATAATAAGACATTCCCATCTGTATTTACAAAAGAGTGGAAACACAACATTCTTGTCGCATCGTTTTTGTGATATTTTGTACAATTAAAACTATTTGAATACGAATTATAAAAGATCAAGTAAATAATTGGATTAAAACCTAATATTTTGACAGATTGTGTCAAATGAGAAGCAACAAATTCGATTACAAATTGTTCCTTTCCTAACAAATCTAATTATTTTAAATGAAGTGACATTAAAACTGGTGGTTGAATTAATGTTTGAATAATAAGTAGAAGAGACTTTCTTAGCCGTAACGGAGAGGGAAAGAGGGCATTAAGATTCGAGACAACATCAATATTTAATTTCAGAAGGCAGCGGGTAGACTGTGCTTTCCATGGGACTATCAATCATTTACAAACATCTCAGGATATATCGAACACGAATTTTTACTAAGTGCTTGCTCATAAGTAATTTTAAAAGTAACTTGTCCTTTAGCCGCTTTCTGCAAAAAGTTATTTTTTGCTTGAGAATTAATTTACTGAAGAGGTTTGTAATATACAAAAATGTTTTTTGGGCTGTCATAATTTTAAACTCTCAACAGAAGCCGGAAAGATTGTCCCTAACAAATGTAGAAGAAAATTAGGTAGAGAATGTTATTCTTAGAACTTTTATGGCAGTAAGTGTGCTATGCTAAGAAGAATTTTTTTAGCGTCAGTCTATTTCCGCGACTATGGACAATCACCGACTCCAGAGAGCAGTTTCGCCTCACTGTCTTGGACATTTTACCCCTGCCTTTCTGTAAGGAGGGTAGGGATATTTAACGTACCCAACATTGCACGGACACGGCACCGACGGTTTTAAGCCCACTCCAAATGACAATTAGACAACCTAGGTTGATGTCACTTTTTACAGTATGTAGGGGAGACTGGGGTTGATTGTGACAGTTGTTGGTTGTTACAGAGGCTTTTGCTCTCGATCAATAGATGTCAGCAGCGTTGCGACATTCTTAATAAAACGGACTTTAGTTGTTGCCCGAGGAGGTACCACCCCATACATCAAAGGGCCGGTGAAGTCCCAACGGACGTGTCCTGTTCTGGTATATGAGTTGGTTTCCCTTATAAGCAAAAATGATGATGGCTCCTCCTTGTACAAAATATTCCGGAAGTAAAATACCCCTCCATTCGGATCTCCAAGAGATGGGTGTACAGGGGGCGTCAGCATCAATATTTAACATATCCTTCTCGAATATATGTGGCCTAACTTCTAACCTGAACTCCGTCCACCATATCCTCCAGGCTAAAGGCCCCAACTCCTCTTCCTCACCAAAACCCAAATCAGTACCAAAACAGCCACTAATCACCTTAATTTACCGGGATATGAGCTCCTTAGTTCCTTTATTTTGCATGGAGGCGTGTGTGCATACGCAATTTATAAGCTGGAAGAAAGGAAGAAAGGACATACTATGGATAAAACTCTCTCTCTCAGGGCTGCAACTAAATTCATCTGTGGCATTTACCGGTCACCTTCTGACAACAACTTTGTCCAGCTCTTTGACTACCTTTCTGAAAAAAACCGACCATCTGATTTCCCAATATCCTTCCTGCGAGGTCACTATTCTTGGTGACTTCAATGTCCATAATAAGGAATGGCTAGGATCTTCAAAAAGCGATCCACAAGGGAGAGCAGCGGAGTCCTTTGCAGTCAGCAATTCTTTAGCCAATATGGTTCAGCAACCTACTTACTTTCCTCGCATCCCAACACACAGCTCAAATCCCTTGGATCTCCTTCTTACTACAAAACCTGAATGCATTATCCACATCAAAAACAAAGTCCTCTTAAGTTCCAACGGCAGCAAACCCTTCTGGACTCTTGCTAAATCTATTGCGAATAATTTCTACAAGAGCACGGTCCCACTTCTTGTCTAACGGGATGAAATTGTTTCTGCCGCCCTGGGCAAGGCTGAATTTTTTGCTTCGTGGTTCGCCGGCAATTCTACTCTGAACTCACCTCCAAATGTTCAACCACCAACCGTCCCCAATGTCGCGCATAAAATGACGGATATCATTTTCAAAACTAAAAAAGTACGAAAGATGCTCTCTTCTCTTAATACCAGGAAAGCCTCTGGCCTTGACGAGATCCCAGCAATTGTTCTTAAAAAATGTGCACCAGAGCTTGCCCCTGTCCTGACTCGTCTGTTTCAGACATCTTACAATAAAGGCATATTCCCTAGTAACTGGAAAACTGCTCGAGTACAACCCGTCCCCAAGAAAGGATCCAAAGCGCTTCCTAGCAACTACAGGTCTATTTCTCTCCTTTCAGTCGTCTCTAAAGTGATGGAAAAGTATATAAACACGGAATTAATAAAATTTCTTGAAAAACACAGTCTAATCCACGACAGGCAGTATGGATTCCGTCAGCGCAAATCAACTGCGGACCTCCTTTCCTTTGTCACCCATACTTGGAACAAGTCCAAGGAACTACACAGTGCATCCCAGATTGTAGCTCTAGACATATCCAAAGCATTCTACCAGGTCTGGAACGCAGCGCTGCTTAATAAACTTCCGGCCTATGGCCTACCACCAAAACTCTGTACCTGCACAGCAAATTTCCTCTCCAATCGGAGCATTTCTGTTATGTGAAAACTGGAACCTGTGATGAGCACTAATAAGTACACTTGGAGAACACCCAAATCACCACAACACATATTTCAGAGACCTTACGATCGTTTCGTTGACCAAGTCAACATCTTCAGAGGAAGAAAAATTCTAAGAATTTTTCTTCCTCTGAAGATGTTGACTTGGTCAGCGAAACGATCGTAAGGTCTCTGAAATATGTGTTGTGGTGATTTGGGTGTTCTCCAAGTGTACTTATTAGCATTTCTGTTGTTGTGGGTGGCCATTCCTCTAAACTGTAGCCAATTAATGCAGGAGTTCCTCAAGGTTAAGCTTTAGCCCCTACTTTGTTTCTTCTCAATTTATTACATACCCCCAATTACGAAAGACGCTCTTCCTCTGGTAGCAACGCCAAAAAACATTCAAACTGGATTTGCAGCTGCTGGAATTTATCCCATCAACAAAAATATCTTTTTAGATTATGAATTCCTTCCTGCAGTTGTGACGGACCGTCCCAATCCGGAGTATGGTTTGGAAGTAGACGTATCTCAGAAGCAAAGTTATTCCAGAAGCACAGTTCAATAGCCAATCCAACCACATTGAAGCTGAAAAAACAGTCAACAATTCACCATCTGAAACAGATTTACTTCCAGTAGCTAAAGAACCTGTAAGCTTACCTGGACCTTCCAGTATCACCAAATATTTTCTCCAGGAGATTTAAGACCAACACCAAAGGTTGAAAAACGAGTCGCTAAACGAAAAGGTCAAAAACCTGGCCGATCAGCCATTTAGAGGGACACTTCAAAAAAGGAGGAATTAGAAAATGAAAAAAATATGAAAGATTTGAAAAAACAAAAGAGAAGAGTTACGCAATCCAAAGTCAAAAGAAACATATGTAAAGGTAAAGGTAAAGCCACAGCTAAAACCATTGAAGTTAGTAGCAGTTCAGAAGATGAAGATGAAACATTTTGTTAAATCTGTAGCGAACCCTTTTCCAACTCTCGCCAGTAAGAGAAATCGTTGCAGTGCACCAGTTGCTCCCAATGGGCTCATGAAGAATGCACGAATAGAAGTACATATTTTGTCTGCATTCACTGCAATTCCGACGATGATATATAAGGGAGTAAGGTTTGTCACAACCAACCCCATAGATGTCATAACGTACCCCTGGTCGGAGCAAGTTGTGACATTTGTAGCGACCTTTTTTTTATTCCAAATAACTGTTTGTATCGCTTCAAATCAGTTCGTTCTTATATTTTTGTACAGATATATATTCAAGTTAAACAAATGTAGTTAAACAAAGCTCATAATTTTATAATATAGATGTATAAAGAATGAAATTGTCACAACCAACCCGGGTCTCCCCTACTGAAAAAGTGAAAAGGAAACTTTGGGAATCAAACCCAGTACCCTTCGGTCCAGCGGTACACGTCTTTACCACTGAACCACTGGACCACTCTAAGAACAATATGATAGGCCCAATTTATTACAAGCTATTTTTAAACTTCACCATTTTCGCACAATGGTGCCCTTATTAAACAATAATTCACCCTAATTAAGTGAAGATTGGAACCTGTGACGAGCACTGATAAGTACACTTGGAGAACCCAAATCATCACAACTATATTTTTAAAGACCTGACGATCGTTCCACTAACAAAGTTAGCGTCATCAGAGGATGAAAAATTCTAATCACTTTCTACTAAAACACCACCTTTTATACTGAGCCTTAGGTAAAGAACGATACCGAGAGGGAGATCAAATCGCAGGCAATTTTTCTGTGTATTGTATTTTAATTGCCGGACGAGGATTTTGAACTTCCTTTATCACTTTACCTGACAGGTTTCGGAATGTTTATCTGCTTCAAAGGCAGAGCGCAAACAGGAGACTGAAAACCAATGGTGGGGCTCGATTTAAGGAACTTTTGTTTTTTTATTGCCCTATAAATATAAACACTTTCGTACGCAACCAGCTTCGCTGGCTATCTAATATTTTTGATAAGTCAGTAATGCCTCGAAAATCTTTATTTTTGTTTAATTTATTATGTTTTGTTGATTCATGTAATTCATCTAGAAAGCTTTTAATACTTTTTCGGATTTCCTAAAAATTGTTGTAAATGGACATAACGCGTTTAGAATGTCTACTCCTCATATAATCTCCAAGTATTCAAGAAGCAAGTAAACACCTATCAAGTTTATGATAAATTTGGATTTGCCGCTCATAAGCTGTATCATAAAAATATTATATCGACATTTTTTTCGACACTTTTATCTGGTGCTTTGAGGTAGCTTGTCCGAAAACAAAACAAAATGTAAATTCCGATTTTAACGTAAAATATCGAATCAAGTGGTCACCAAATCTGCAACAAAAACTTAATGACCCAAGGCTTTTAAATTCAATGCGAAAACAATCCGGAGAGAGGGAGATTAACGCTATGTATAAAGTAATGAAAGCCGAGGTAAATAGCCTAATTAAACAGGAAAAACAAACTACACAGCATCTTATATTTGTAACGCCCCAAATAAAACTAAAACACTATGGCAGCTTGTCAATCTTAAGAAAAACAAACCCAGTGAAGAGCACTACATTTCTAATTTACTATACGAAAACAAAAATATAACTAGTAGGGTAGAAATTGCTGAGGTACTTGCCGGATATTTTTCATGTGTTGCTGAGAGGAAGCTCATGTTGCATTTCGGGGGCCAGATGTCTGATAGCTGCACAGCCGATCAATATAAGCCCAAAACAGCCTTTATAACACCTGTAACGAAATGTGAAATTATTGACATCATCAACGAACTTCCCAATAAAAAATCATGCGGCTTTGATGATGTTCCAATAAAAATTATTAAGCAATGTGCTGCTGAGCTTGCCGCGCCACTTACAAAGATTATAAATTTCTGTATATCTCTGGGAAAATTCCCTGACATATTGAAACTGGCTGTAGTTGTTGCTGTGTTGAAGGCGGGAGACAGTACCAATTTGGAGAACTATCGTGCCATCTCTATATTAAGCATTTTTTCAAAGATCATAGAAATAGCAATACATAAAAGGATGGTCAAGTTTTTAAACGCTAATAATATAATATCACCATCACAGCACTGATTTAGAAGTGATCATTCTACAGAAACTACACTTATCGAATACACTCCATATGTAAACGAAAGAATGGACCTCAGTTACATTGTGGTGACTTTATTTTTTGACCTGTCTCGTGCCTTTGACACATTAAATCCTTTTTTTTTTGTTAAGGAGAAAATGTGGGGACTTGCAACGACCTTCTGCTTTCGTATCTCACCAACAGACAGTTACTTGTAAAAGCGAATAATATTAATTCCCAAAGATATATTGTAAGTATGGGCACACCCCAGGAAAGTGTCATTGGGCCACTTTTGTTTACAGTCTATGTAAACTATTTGCCGCAATTTATACAAGACGGAAAAGTTTTCATGTACGCCGATGACATTTCTATTGTTGTCTACGGCAAGACGGTGGAGGAAACTGAATTAAAATTAAAATCAGTAGTACAGTCTTTTCTAGAATGGTGTTATAGAAATCGGCTAATTTTAAACTATGCCAAGACTTTTTCTCTGGAAATGCATAACTGCCACCAAAGAGAGAGGATATGCGACAGCGCTATTTTGGTGAACGGAAATGCGGTGTAATTTAAAAAGGTGACAAAATTTTTGGGTGCTAGAATTGACAGTAGCCTGTTATAGATATACCAGATCGATCATGTGTGCAAGAAATTAAATTCCGCGTTTTATGCAATTTTGATGCTTAAAGATTCCTTAAGCTCGGAACATCTGCTGAAAGTCTATTACGCGACTGTCTATTCACATCTGAGTTACGGTATCTTTATCTGGGGCCAATCCTCGGGCTGCCATAGAATATTTGTGCTACAGAAACGAATCCTGAGATTAATATACAATCTACCTTATGGGCACTCTTGTCGTGACATCTTTAATAAAAATAACATTATGACGTTAACATCAGTTTATTTGTTCCATCTGTTAACTTACATTCATAAAAACAAGAAAAAAATTGTTATCAACTCGGATTTTCATGGGTACAATACTCGTGAAAAAGATACTTTTAACCTGAGTAAATGTCACCATTTTTTTTTAAGAAGTCGCCATGTTATGCAGGTTGCTTTTTGTATAACCAGCTGCCTTGTTCTCTGAAGGACACAAATTGTACAAAAAAATTTAGAAAGCAACTGAAGGTTGCTTTAATTACTCATAGTTTTTATAGTTTGAGTGAATTTTGTGAAGCTGCACCGTGAATGTATGTTTTTTGTTGTGATGTGAAGCTCGTTATGTTTTAGATTTTTGGGCACGTACCTTTGATAAGTTGTGATACGTTTTTTATATTTTTTATCTTGTAACTTTTTTGACTTGTCCGATTTACAATAATTGCAACCAAAGGACCAAATAAATATTATTATTATTAGCTTCATATTCATAACCAATAATATCTATTACGTGGCTTTGATTTTCATACGGATTGAAACTAATGCAAAGCAACACTTGGATGGCGTAGAACTGCCCTGCCTAGGCAAGATCTAGTTGTACGTTATTGATCCGCGATATACCTTATATACTGTTCTCTACATATACCGTAAATTTAGGTAGCTGAATGTCCTGCAGGCCGGTCTTTGGTGTATCCTTCGCCTTCCGATGAGATTTCGGTAATGTTCGGTGACGTGTGGGCGGAACAACCCATCACTTCCGGTCACTGCCATTTGCTTGTCCCTTACCCTAACAGAATCAAGCTACTTATAGACCCTCTCGCTTAACGGGGATCGGGGTTCGGCAAAGGGTCCTGAAGGACTCGAGGAGCGGGTGTGGAACGAGAAAACAGGAAAAGGAAGCCTCCGTCTGTCCAAAAGTAAAGCTTTATTAAAGGAACTGCAACCGGGGGGAGATTCACGGCAATATTGCCGACTAACTCAAGGAAATTATATTTTGATTAACTTGTCTCGCAAATATTGCAATCTGTACCGCACTCAAACGATGATTGCTTCGTATATCAGAAGTAAAATACATTGGTATTACATATAATATATAGGCATAATAACCAATCACTATTAAATTGTTTCTGAAAACAAAATATACGTAATAACGTTTTAAATTATGTTTGATATAAGTATTTTGCCTTACAACTAGTAACAAGCTTTGATAATTTGTTTTGCCTAATTTATTTCTTACTAATTTAATTATACCAGCCTCATGCAGAGGTCAAATAAAATCGTGACACAGTAAACTTAACAATTTTTGAAAACGCAATATCTTTTAAATTACTAGAAGTATGAAACTACAATTTTACACGCACGTAGATATGGTATAAGTGGTCCTCTCTACCAAATTTGAACTTAATCGGTTCAGTAAATTTTGAGTTATAACTAAATGAATAATAAATTATTTACGATATAGCCAGAAATTACCTCTGAATGGATGCCTATAATGTTAGACAAGGTCAGACAGATATATCAGGGTTATGTTGCTATTGCAAACAAATGCTCAAAATCAAACTTCAAACGAACAGGCTACAAAATATGTCACAATAAACAATCAGCGGGGTTGCCATTTGCCGAAACTCTCATCTTAATATATAGATATCAGAAAAATATATAGTAATAAATAAAATTTTCAAAGAAAGTGATTCAATTGGTTTAAAGGCAATCTAGAACTACGTTGTATTATGTATAAATATTAAGCTTCCCATTCTTCACGGTATTTAAAAGCCATCTCCGTATCCTAGTTTAATCTGACAACACCAGTTATTTGTCATTTGTTATGTTGCCAACTGACAGCCGGGGGGAATTCGAATTAGAATTTATCTTCTTCTTTGTTTAGAGACGTCATAAACAAAGGAAAAAAAGATAACCTCGAAATCGACTCTGCTAAACCCTTAGAATCAGCTACTTATTGTTTACTTTTAGTTGTTATTTACTCTTCATGTAGTGCATAAAAAATTTGTGCTAAATTAAGCTACATAATATCATAAAGTAGTTTCAATTATACCTATTTTATTTTAAATTATACACATGTTCAGTGTACATTATTAAAATTTTAATTTCCAAATTTTGTATTATTGATATTTATTTATTTCATTTTCAAAGAGTACGGATACAGAAATAGTAAATAAGTGTTTGAAAGAGTTTAGGTGCAAAAAGTGCGTTATGGTAGCGAATTTTCGTATACAAATTCAAATGGTGGGTACTAGAAAAATAACTACAAATTTGATTTAAAACGCATTTTCTGTTGCAGAAACTGGTTCGATTGAGTTGACTAAAACGGATCATCTAAGCGATTAATAAGGAAAAAGTACTTGAAGGCTTGGTCTGTGGTGGAGTGCTGGTGCCTGAAACCGGATTGCTCGTCAGGAAGGATATGGTTTTCAGAGACGAATGAAGCTAACCTTTTCTGAATTAATTTTTCGGCGATTTTGCCGATGATTGGGAGTAGGATAATGAGCCTGTAGTTCTGAGGGAACAGCGGATCTTTCCTATGTTTTGGGATATTGATAATGTCGGCAAGTTTCCACATGGAAGGAAAATGTTGAAATCGCAGTATGGCATTCATAATCGTAACTATGAATACCACTGCTTTGCGGGGGAGATTTTTCAGGGCTACGTTGGAGATTCCATCCTATCCCGGAGCTTTCCTATTTTTTTTCATGATTTGATTATTTGGGAAACTTCTTCGAAAATTGCGGGTTCGATAGTTGTGTCTGGGGTGGCGCGAAGCGCACTCCTGACGTAGCGGTGCGTTCTTGCTACGTGCGACAGATCAACGTTGTTATAATTCGGGCTGAACTGCAGCTCCAGACGATCCGCAAATGCACTTGCTTCGTCCGCATCCGTGTATGCGATGCCGTTTCGGCCATGAAGTGGGGATATCGGAAGTTTTTCGTAGCGAAGGGCTTTTGCTATTTGCCAGATGGAATTGTCTTGTGCGGACTGAGTTTGCAGGCGTTCCCACCAACGGTTGTTGCGGAGTTCTTGTAGTGCGGATCGTACTTGTTTGTCGGTGAGGTTTCCGATGCATTGAGCTAATCTACGTAAGCAGTTTTTTTTCTAGTATCATTTCTTTGATATTGGACGGAAATGGGGGTAGAATGCTTGGTGTGGGGTACGTTCTTAATGCATGTTCGCTCAGAACATTGGATTTTGGACTGTAGATTATCCACTGCATCCTCGAGTTTGGAGATTATGCGCATAACCAAGGGTGTTTTTAAGGTGTTCTGTAAATACTGGTCACAGTACCTTTTTCATTGGGAAATCGGGTTCGTCATTGTCATATCCTGGTTGCAAACTAACTGAATAAAAACTATAACTACTATTTGTATGTTACTTGCCAAGCAGTTGCGACCTCTACAAAGGTATACAGACAGACCCCCACTGTTGAGCCGTAAATCCCTGTAATTAACACTGCATACCTGCTTTTGAAAATTGTGGGAAGGACACATTGATTAATAATAATAATAATAATAATAATAATAATAATAATAATAATAATAATAATAATAATAATAATAATAATAATAATAATAATAATAATAATAATAATAATAATAATAATAATAATAATAATAATAATAATAATAATAATAATAATAATAATAATGCATCAATTAGACCAAACACACATGGATGAAATCAATAGTGCAAACGGAAACACAAATTAAAGCAGCAAATAAGTCTCACTTATTCTATAAACATGGAACAATCAAAAAAATCAGACAGAGTATAGAAGGACTGCGATTCCAAAAACTGTTTGACTTTTATCTTTAAAACAGATACATCACAGTCTTTAAGATTCTTTGGAAGATGATTATATATCCTTATTATGGATGATGTTACATTTTTTGCAACACTCTTAATCTTGTTTGATCTTCCAACAAAACCGTATTTCTTCTGGTGTTGTAAGCATGAGTGTGTTCCCTGCACGAAAACATTGAATAGTTGTTTCTTATATTAGTCTTATCTAGATTTAAGGTAAGTGAGTTGTTTAAAAACCAATTTTCTAAAGCTTTCAGTGAAATCGCAGTTTTTACTTTCAGGTTTTCAGCATTCGGCGAAGATACAATTACCGAAGTATCATCCGCGAAGGACACAACCTCATCATCAATCTGGGCCGGCAGGTTTTTAATATAAACAAGAAACAGAAGCGAACCCAAAACTGAACTCTGAGGTACACCCCTAATAACTAATTCCCAGTCAGAAGTTAACTTCCTCCCTTCCGAGTCTACTATGGAAACCTGTTGTTGTCTATTTTGTAAATATGAACATAGAAGTTGCCAAGAGACACCACGGACACCCGCCTCGGACAGCTTCTTTTTTATTAAGCTAACAGTTCGAACAATTGACTACATATAACTAGACATACTCTATTCATCGAAACATTTTTGTTCAAATTTCTAACGATATATATATATATATATATATATATATATATATATATATATATATATATATATATATATATATAAACTTCCGGCCTATGGCCTACCACCAAAACTCTGTATGTGGACAGCAAATTTCCTCTCCAACAGGAGCATATCTGTTGTTGTGGATGGCCATTCCTCTAAACTGTATTCAATTAATGCAGGAGTTCCTCAAGGTTCAGCTTTAGCCCCTACTTTGTTTCTTCTCCACATCAATGACCTCCTCTCTAGCACATCCAACCCAGTTCACAGCTACGCGGACGACAGCACCCTCCATTCAAATATACAATATTCTAAGCCTGTCTCTTTAGCCCAATTAGATGAGGATCGCAGACTTATGGAGGGTTCTGTCTCCGTGGATCTCCAAAAAATATTAGACTGGGGAAGTAGAAATCTTGTACAATTCAACCCCACCAAAACTAAGTCTTGCTTTCTTTCTCACAAGAGATACACCAGCACTAGACCCATCACAATGAACAACCAAGTTATTCAAAGTAATGAGTCCTTTTCTCTTGTTGGCATTTCTGTGGATCGAAATCTTAATTGGCACCAACATGTCACATCAATTGCAGAAGCGGCTGCTAAGAAATTACGTTTCCTCTTCCGGGCTCGCAATACTTTTCACCAGCTAATCTCTATACCTTATATACTTCACAAATAAGGCCAAACCTCGAATACTGCTCCCACATCTGGGGTGCCGCTGCCGCTTCTACACTCGCTATCCTGGACTCCATTCAAAAGAGAGCTATACGTCTCATCGGTGACCCTACCCTCACCCAAAGGCTGCCATCCCTTGCCCACCGACGTGCCGTTGGTGACCTCTCTCTCTTTTATAGATATCTGCACGGGCACTGCTCAGAGGAGCTTTCCTCCATAGTGTCCTCCATGTTTTTCCTTCTCCTCCGAATCTCCAAACCTTCAAGTCCAGAATTAACAAGCTGTCTCTTTCTTCCTTGTCAACACCCACGGTACGATAGTATTTAGGCTGTAAGCCCTCGTGGTGTGTTGTTGAAATTATATATATATATATATATATATATATATATATATATATATATATATATATATATATATATATTCGGACAGCTTCTTTTTTATTAAGCTAACAGTTCGAACAATTGACTACATAGCACCAGATATACTCTATTCTTCGAAACATTTTTGTTCAAATTTCTAACGATATATATATATATATATATATATATATATATATATATATATATATATATATATATATATATATTATTTCGTAAGGATCAAACTGGCGCGACTGCCCGACATTTTTTATTAATTCGCGGTGAAACTTGTAACTTTTTTCCTACATCTTTTGTAATAAGGTTATGACATCTCCTTAAATTGTTTTTAACTTCGGAAATCATTTCTGGGAGAGGGTTATTATTTAGTTTTTTATACGGTCCTGATCCTATTACGTTACATTTTGTCTCCTTTAACATAAAAGCATTCTTTCTCTGGCAGTCGAGACTGAGAAAAAGCGATCTTATCTTGAAGGGAACAAAAAATTTATTGGAAATGAAGAAAAAGGCCAAAAACGCAGAATGGGGAAAAGTATGGGTGTGGGAGAATGCTGGAGAGAATATTTGGAGAACAATAAGAATCATTAGAACCATCTGCTGATTGTAGTCCAGAGAGAATGTAGCACTATTTCTTTTGGCGTCGGCCCCATAATCTTTGTAACTCTGTTACCCAAAAATTTTTTCCTAGACATTCATATAAGGGTTATTTATATTGATTTCTGTACAGTTTGTACTTTCTTTTCTGTCACCCTACTTTTGTAGTGATAAGATTACTCCTGCCTTTTAGTCTGCCAATATAACTTCTAATTTCCTGGTTATTACATAAATATTGAAGGAACCAGGGCCTTTCAGTTCCTTTTCCTAACTTTTTCCATAAATGCACCTTTTAGAAATATTAAATTCTATCTCCGATAACGTGCTGTTAGTTCGCTCGATTAAAATAGCTTACGTTTTGTTAAATTGTCTATTGAAACAAAGACTAAACAAGGTAAATCATGAAGTCCACTGAAGCTGAGCCGCGGGCAAAGGCCGGTGTTTGTTCTTTAAGTCGCTTAAAGATAATGGTAAATAAAAAGTACAAACTTTAATGTAATTACTCTGACTAAGATCTTCTAAAGATATACAGAAAGTTGTCGAGAGAGTTGAAAAGTCCCCGAACATCAAACGGGATAGAAAGAATGGGAGCTTGATGCAGTTGAGCGGCGAGGAACTTGTTAAGAGAGGCTAATTTTAATTTTATTGCGCTGGTTAAGAACCGGAATAATTATAATATTAGGGTTTTAACTTCCAGTTTTCCTTGTACACTTCTTGAATGTCAAAAGGTCCGCGTATACGGCACTAAAGAAGACCAGCTTTGGTACCACCAGAGGCACTGTATGGCCCCTTAAAACGGATTAAACTTATCGCAAGCTTGTCTAATAAAATTAAACGTAAAGCCGACATTAACGACGCTATTTAACTGCTGAATTCATTACACCGCACCAACTTCAAGTTGCTTGTGTACAAATGCAAGCTTGTACTAGATTCTGGCAACGATTCGCGGACTTAGCGTCTTCAAAAACCTATATTAAGCGATATCTTACTAATTGTAAAAATCTTAAACCAATTATCCTATTTGTATTTTGTTATTTGTTTAAAAAAATGAAATATAACTTTAAGAACTATCAATTAAGTATAGAACGCTAATTTAAATCATTACTCACAGTTGGTCATGCCAGCAAGTCCGTATGATGCAGCTTGTATCAAGATAATTCTTGATGGATGTGAAAATGTCAAATAAAAAAGAATGTATTACAAGAAATTCGGTAGGTATTGTCAAATACGAAATATGCAACTTCGTAACAATGTCCAAGTATTGTTTACAAAAACAGCAGTTAAGTAAAAATTAAAATAAAGTTGAACCAAAATGACAATATGAGAAAACAAGTTGTTATATTAGCAATAATAATGTCACATTTGTCTATGTGAATTAAGTTTATGGACTTTGTTACTTCTATGGTCAGTTGTAGTGTGTTGGTAAGAGCGAACACTCTGGAATAATATTTCTAGAAGGGACTAGAAGTGACAGGTGTAGAACAGTGTAGAAGGTCTATAATCACTATGGACAGTATAAATAGGCGAGCGATACGCAGAATAAGTTAGTTCAATATTGAATTAGTGTGGTGTAGAGTAAGTGATCACAGAGTATTAAGCGAGAGTTAAGTAAGTGTTGGTGTATAAGAAGCGATCATAGAAGGCGGACAGTGGAACATAGTTCTATGGACATTTTGTAATAGAGATAAATATTATAGCTGATGTGCTTATGGTGTTGGAAAATAGTTGGTTATAATAAATAGTAGTTCAAAATCTTTTTAAGCTGATACCGGAAATATTTTCCAGAACATTAGATGAACAACGTGAAATTTTCTCGAATCTCTGGAAGATCAGTGTCAGCAGTAAGTCATAACTGGGTTTGTTCTTGAAACAGATCAAACTGTGTTCCAGCTTTAAGTACGTCTATGCCTAAGACACGTAGCGCAACAGCAAATATCGATGCCCAGCTATTGGAATTAATTAAAGAAATGAAAGAAGAAGCCAGAAAAAGAGATGAAGAAGCTAAATAAGAAATGAGAAAAATAGATGAAGAAGCCAGAAGAAGAGACGAAGAAACCAAAGAAGAAATGAGAAAAAGAGATTAAGAGGCCAGAAGAAGAGAGGAAGAAGCTAAAGAAGAAGCCAGAAAAGGAGATGAAGCTAGAAAAAGAGACCAAGAAGCGAAAGAAGAGCTGATAAAAATAGACGAAGAAGCCAAAGAAGAAATGAGAAAAAGAGACGGACAGATAAGAGAGGAACTGGGAAAAACGGATGAAGAAGCAAAGGAAGAAATGAGAAGAAGAGAAGAAGAAACAAACAAAATTCTACAATAACGAGCAAGCAGAATTGAGAATATTAGTTTATGTGTCGACGAACGTATGAACCAGGTGAAAGACGACATATTCCAGCAAGTAGAAAGCAGAGTAAGGGGTATCAGCGACGATGTACATGACAAGCTGACGAATATACAAGAGGAAGTGCAGCAATAATAATAAGGCTTTATTTAAAACAAAAATCAGAATCGCCACAAAAACTGCAAAGTAATAACAGAATTACACGTTAGATACGTATTTCGATAACGAAGTTGTCTTCATCAGTAGCTTTCGCTATACTAACTGTATGATCAAAATTATCCCATTTATATACCAAAACTATCCACACTACAAATTATGTGATACCGGTGACGCAAAAGGGTGATTCAATACCGGATGATGCAATACCGAAATATTTAATACCGGGTGTCGCAATCCAAGGCCTATTGTTGTGTTGCTGAGAGGAAGCTTATGTTGCATTTCGGGGGCCAGATGTCTGATAGCAGCACAGTCGAAGAACATAAACCCAAAACACTTTTTATAACACCTGAATGTGAAGTCATTGACATCACCAATGAACTTCTTAATAAAAAATCATACGGCTTTGATGATGTTCCAATAAAAATTATTAAGCAATGTGCTGCTGAGCTTGCCGCGTCACTTACCAAGATTATAAATTCCTGTATATGTCTGGGAAAATTCCCTGACATATTGAAACTGGCTGTAGTTGTTGCTGTCTTGAAGGCGGGGGACAGTACTAATTTGGAGAACTATCGTGCCATCTCTATATTAGGCATTTTTTCAATGATCATAGAAAGGGCAGTACATAAAAGGATGGTTACGTTTTTAAACGCTAATAATTTAACATCACCATCACAGCACAGATTTAGAACTGATTTTTTTACAGAAGCTGCCCCTATCGTTTGACCAGGCCTGGCATGCAGCGCTGCTTAATAAACGCCCGGCCTATGGCCTATCACCAAAACTCTGTACCTGGACAGCAAATTTCCTCTCCAGCAGGAGCATTTATGTTGTCGTTGATGGCCATTCCTCTAAACTGTATTCAATTAATGCAGGAGTCCCTAAAGGTTCAGCTTTAGCCCCTACTTTATTTCTTCTCCACACCAATGCCTTCCTCTCTAGCATATCCAACCCAGTTCATAGTTACGCGGACGACAGCACCCTACACTCAAATATACAATATTCTAAGCCTCTCTCTTTATCCGAATTAGATGAGGAACGCACACTCATGGAAGGTTCTGTCTCTGTGGATGTCCAAAAAATATTAGACTGGGGAAGTTGAAATCTTGCACAATGAACTCCACCAAATCTCAGTCTTGCTTTCTATCTCATAAGAGATACACCAGCCCTAGACTGAACAACCAAGTTATTCAAAGTAATAAGTCCTTTTCACTTGTTGGCATTTATGTGGATCGAAATCTCAATTGGCACCAACATGTCACATTAATTTCAGAAGCAGCTGCTAAGAAATTAAGTTTCCTCTTCCGGGCTCGCAAATACTTCTCACCAGCTAATCTCTATACCTTATATACTTCACAAATAAGGCCAAACCTCGAATACTGCTCCCACATCTGGGGTGCCGCTGCCGCTGCCGCTTCTACACTTGCTGTCCTGCATTCCATTCAGAAGAGAGTTGTACATCTCATCGGTGACCTTACCCTCACCCAAAGGCTCCCATCCCTTTCCCAGCGACGTGCCGTTGGTTACCTTTCTCTCTTTTATAGATGTCTGCACGGGCACTGCTCAGAGGAGCTTTCTTCCATAGTTACTCCACGTGCTGCCCCCAACAGATCTACTAGAGCGAATGCACCCTTTTACTGTCCAGGCCATCAGACATAGAATATATTGTTATGCCCGCTCTTTGGTACCGAGGACTCCCACGTTGTGGAATTCCTTTCCGGCACATGTTTTTCCTTCTCCTCCGAACCTTCAAGTCCAGAATTAAAAAGTTGCCTCTTTCCTCCTTGTCGATCCCTACGGTACGATAATATTTAGCCTGTAAGCCCTCGTGGTGTGTTGTTGAAATGTAAAAAAAGCCCCGAGCAGCATTCACAACATTTGGAGTAGTTGTACTTACTACAAATCTATAGGAGAGATATTTTAAGGGTAACTTTCGCCGGAGTTTCAAAAAAGTAAGTAGCAGCTCTTGAAAAGTAGAACGAGCTTTGTTAGGACCCAAGAAAGATGTAAAGAAACATAATCGTGTAAAATAGCGTGTTTTTGTATCACCATTTTTAAAACAATCCTCGTGTATATCTATAAATTTAAGTTTTGTTGCAAGGTGTAAATGTTAAAGCCGTAACCCAAGCATTTCAACGTTCAATAGACAGATCATTCAAATAATCATCTCTATTATTTAAAACCGCAGGAAATCGCTCTTTATCTCATGCAACACGCATTGAGCATTTAACGGCATTACAAAAAGAAGGCATTTCCAATAAATTAGATAGATATTAAGGTGATTTGGTAGTAAATAACCTGAATGCTTTGATATGCAAATACGTAGTCAAATGGAATGAGGAATTTGTACATTTTTTTATTCTCATTTTATTCAATTCCCCACATTGTATAAAATCAATTGCCATATAAAATTTAAATTTTTAACCAATACTTTTCCTGTAAAAAGAAATATAGAAAATCAAAATAATTGTCTCCGCGCCAAAACGCAGCCGTAAACAAAGACAGCCTACTGTGACGTCACGATTCGGTATTGGCCAAACGAGTCTCGCTTACTCACACAGAGATCTTCATCTCACCATTAGTGTTTATGCGACTTACGTGTGCCGGATAGTTATTGTTATCAACTTATATTATTGTTAATATCTATATACTCGTATTAATTATTTTAAAAACTGTACAGTCTTATAGTATGACTACAGAATTTGGATTTGTCCAAGGACAATCTGATAATTTACCAAAAATTGATGTACTAGCAATGTTTGCGTTTCTATAAAACAACCCGAATATCATGGGTGCTGAGCTGAAAGGAGTGAAAGCTGGGAGGTACGTGTCTGATATGAACCTTATTTTATCCTGTAAATATCTTTGTTGGATTTTATGTAGTAATTTCTTATAAAATATAATGTAAATAAAAGCATAACCTCAAAATGTTCCCCATTCAAATAATCTACAAGAAAAATATACACCATTTCTTCCTGATTTTCTCATCCTTAGGTACATTAAAGAATAATTTGTTGGGGGTAGTTATTATTGTGGAAGTACATTTGGGCACTATACAGCACTTATAATATTTATGTCCAGGCACTGTTATGTCTTTCGCATTCTCGTATTGTGATTCTGAATCTGCTAAAGCCATCACAAAGTCACGCACTAAACTAGATTACACACAACTTACTACCTTTGAACCTTTATTATACACTAAACACCAAAACTACTCAAAATTATGATAAAACTGCTCAGAATCCGATGACAACACAAACGAAAACAACCAGATGTACCGGATCGTGACGTCACAAACCTCTTCACCAATCAGATCGCATTTTCATCCACCCTGTCTTTTTGAATTATATTCAATATTTCAATAATTAATTACTAATTAGTGGTTCACTTTAAGGGGGGTTTACTTGTATACATATATTTTTAGAGTATTTTGCTGTACTTTAAATGCGTTTTTCATCATAAGCAAATTATATGCAACTTTCTCATTGTATACCGCCCAGAAAATATGACCGACCTGTCAATGACGTGATTCTAGAATGATCAATTCTCCTTTCACTAATAATACCCTTTCTGATGTCTGAAATGGCTATCTATCTTAAATTTGTGTTTACATAATCTGCTTTGGATGATAATTTAAAAGATAAAATGAAGACAATGTGAAGCTGTATAATATTATTCTTTAAATATATTAACAGAAAAATTAGCAAAATCTAAAAGTAACGTGTTTTATATAGGGCACTGACATCGTATGATGATGGGAGAACATGGAAATGCAGGCAAGTCGAGAAAAGTTTTAAGGCAGCAGTAGCAGCAGCAGAAGAATGGAGTGTAAATAGTAAATTATCCAGTCTCGACGCCGCGTCCTATTTTTCAGGAGCGTGTTAATGAAAATCTGAAGTAAGTCAAGGCGAAGGCTGCAATTAAAAATCGATCCAGTCTGGTGTGTAGAAAAGAGGCAAGGAATGAGCAGAAGAGAGTTTGGTAATGTTGGGAGTTCTCCTGGCACGTTGCACTCACTCTGCTCTCTTTTCTTTTATACTTTACTTTCTCCGCTTGCCGCCGCGCCGCCTCCGGTAAATAATGGCACATTCAACAGATTGCCGCTCATCAGCATTTTATTATTTTTAGAAGCTACTTCTTTAGAGCTCACAACTCCAAATGAATAATGCATCATTTATAAAGTTCATTGAGCCCCACTTTCACGATAAACTCTTTACGAGACGACCTTGCCTCAACTTCATTAATATTTGTTTGGATTAGTCAGCTGGAACAGAAAATTGTGCTACTCAAAACTTACGAAGTGTTTCTTGATTCTTTACTTTGAATTACGAGATAATTAGTGAATGTTGATTAACTCATTACCCCCTATGTCATAGAAGACTGATGCTGGCAGAGAGATTCCTCATAAAAATGTATGAAAAGAAGAGTGACGTTACTACAAAACTTCATAGACTTTTTATCTACGACCTGACAAAACAATTTTGGGTGAAAAAAAATCGGTACCTCTAGTGGAATCATATAACAATATCTTGGATTTAATGCAACAGGTTCAACAATATGAAGTCAACCCAAACTTTACCTACAAAAAAGATGTCAAATTTTACACGACATATATGAGGGACCTAGCCAATTATCCACAAAATCTTAGACATCACTTATTACCATATTTACACTGATAGATAAAAAAACGGAGAATCCACAGGTTACGCAATTTATGACCCCCAAAACGAATTTAACAGAAAAGTTAGAACAAATAGAATTATGAGCATATACACGGTTGAGATGTTAGCTATATGGGAAGCCCTTAAATATATAAAAACTATTAACCACGAAAGTTTTATTATATTATCTGATAGTAGGAGCTGCATAGATAAGTTAGAAAATATATATGTTTCAAAAAAAAAGTGAATATCTGACCTCATTGATGAGTGAAACTTTATACAAGCTTGAAATGAATGGGAAAGAGATTATTTTTTGTTGGATAAAAGGACACGGTGGAATAAGAGGCAACGAAAAAGTAGATACTTTGGCAAAACAAGCCTTACTAAATGATTGCATCGCAATAGAATTCTTATGCCCAGCAAACGATATTTTAAATGAAATAAAGAAACAGCAATGGGCAATTGGGTAAAACGATACCAAAATTGCAATAAAGGGCAATATTACAAAGAACTACAGGTGAGTCCTCCAAAAAAACCTTGGTTTCTAGACCTGAATTTAGAGAAGAAATCGGTCAACACAATTTGCAGGCTACGATTTAACCACGCCTTATTTCCCGCATATTTATTTAAGATAAATATTAGAGAAAATCCTTTTAGTGAATTTTCTTAAAAAAAATTCACTAATGAGGAGATCCCGACTTTCGAATTTTGAAAAAATTTCTTCAAATGAGCGCTAATTAGGACCCCTGGAACCCAAATCCGAGGTCGGTTTCAGACTTTATATGTTTATATATATATATATATATATATATATATATATATATATATATATATATATATATATATATATATATATATATATATATATATATATATATATATTTATGTGTCACACCTATAACTAAAAAAATAAAGGACCGATTTTGATAAAACTTGGTGAATACCTTCCTTTCACAAGTGGCTTGGATAAGTTCGTTAGCCAGGAAAATCCGCCGAGGTTTTCCCGGAAAATTTTGTGTTTTCTTTCGAAAAAAATCGAAAAAATTTTATTTCTCCGGAATTAAAAAAGTAAGGGCAACCAAATTTCACAGACAAGTTTATATCATTATGAGTAAAATACCTACGAAAATTTAGCTCTGTAGGTTAAAGGACAAAAAAGTTACAGGCATTTAAAGAACAATAAATTTGGGTTTTCCTCAAAACGTCAAAATCGCGATTTTAAACGTCAAAATTGGTGAGTACCTTCCTTTCGCAAGTGGATTGAATAAGTTCGTTAGCCAGGAAAATCCGCCGAGGTTTTCCCGGAAAATTTTATGTTTTCTTTCGAAAAAAAATTATATCTCCAAAATTAACAAAGTAAGGGCAACCAAATTTCATACGCGGGTTTATATCATTATAGGCAAGTTACCTACCAAAATTTAGCTCCGTAGGTTAAAGGACAAAAAAGTTACAGGCATTCAAAGAAAAATACATTTGGCTTTTCCTCAAAACGTCAAAATCGCGATTTTAAACGTCAAAATTGGTAATATTTAGGCAATGAACCTGACACTAATATGAGCTATGGAAGGAAAATGTCTCAAGAATAATGTTTTACAAAGCCTAAAGTCTTAGTTTCAATCGTCATTGTCCTTCATTTTACTAAAATATTCCCAGAAAATTCATTTCAAATAGACCCTTTCTCTGATGTTTTGCCTGTCGGTTTAGTTAAGTTGATGCTTTCGCTGTAGGTTTAGTGAAGTTTATGGTTTAACGGTCTATAATTTTTAGCTAATTTTCGTAGAACAAATTCGTTACTGCATTTTAGCATATTTTATCGAAATATGATGCATGTTTGTAAGAAAAAATTTGGACACAGTAAGTGCGTTTTGGTAGCAAATTTTCATTAAGTCCTCCAAATTTCAATAACTCATTTGCTATTAACGTAAGTTTTGTTGGTTAGGAAACCAACATTTAACTGTATTTTCGGAAATTTTTTGTATGAACGCAGCAAGGGCGTTTTGGTTGCGAATTTTCATTAAATGTTTCAAATTTCAATAACTCAATTTGCTATTAACCTTAGGTACATTGGCTAGGAGACCAGTTTTCTCAGAAACATTTAAAGTTTATTTTCCGAAAAGTTTTGTACATTTTCAAATAATTATTTTGATAAAATATGATACACTGTTCCTACTATATAGGTTACCGGTAACCAAATTGATGCCTGCTCGCATTAGAGCGATATATTTGTAATTAAAAACATTTTTATGAAAATTCACTTCCATAACGCACTTGCTGCGTCTAGAGTTTTTATTTGTGAATGTGGCGAGTTAGGGGACGCCGAGCACTTATTGTTGGGTTGTGGAAAGAATAAAAGTGTTATTAATATGTATTTAAATGTGTTATATAATATACAAGTGCTTGTGCCTCCCTTCAACTTGAAGCATATTTTACAAACAAAAAATAAAACAGTATACCAACTTCTTGTGACAATGCTCAAAGAATTGAAGATTAATGTGTAAGAATATTTGCACTGTTATTAATATAAGGTAGATATAGTGTGAGTACATTGTAAATAGTAACATTAGATGGAAACCTAAATGTCTTTCCAAATGTGATCCTGCACTATCCGTGGTTCTCTTGTTCGTGTAAAAGTGGCCATGACAAACCCCATGGTCCTATGTGTCCCTGTTTTCCCAAATAATGAATTGGAAAAAAAATACATCAAAAAATACATTAACAAAAAAGGATGCTAAAAAACAATACAAAAAACAAACAAAAACAACAAACAAAAAAACAAACAAAAAACAAACAAAAAAAAAACAGAAAAGAAAAACAACTAATTACGAAAATTAAGGTAGAATAAGGTATAAAAGTATCTTAAAGAATGTAAGGTAAGATTTTGGCAAAAACAAAAACAAAAATGAAGCATAATGAAAACTGATTTCTGACTTGGAGTTCCAGGTATAAAATAATGATGATGGTGATGATAAATATGAAAATATGGTAACGTGAGCGAATGGCAGTTTGCCGCAGCCAAACCCCTAGACTTAAAAAAAACTCATTACCAGCCATATAATAGCTTTTGAGAGAAGAAAAGTAAGTGTGTCTCAACAATAGGCTTCTTGCAAAATAATTCATTTCATTAATACCATTGCTAAAAAATTCCGCAGTGCTAAAAAAAAGGGTCACAGTTTTGGTAAGTTGACTGGAAACGATAACAATTATTTAGTAAAACGCAAGGTAAATGATCATAGAACACATTTTTATTTTAAACTATCATATGACAATATACAAACAATATTGTAATAATATAATATGTGTATGTAGTATACTATTTTGTATCAAAACGAACAAAACATATGTCATTTTTTTTAATTTCTTTTTTGTTTCAACAACACACCACGAGGGCGCACGGCCTAAATATTATCGTACCGTGGGGGTCGACAAGGAGGAAAGAGGCAACTTGTTAATCCTGGACTTGAAGGTTTGGTGGTTCGATGGGGAAAAACATGTGCCAGCAAGGCATTCCACAATTTGGAAGTCCTCGGGACACAAGAGCGGGCATAACAAGACGTTCTATGTCTGGTGACCTAGACAGTAAAAGGGTGCATTTGCTATGTTCCCCTGGTAGATCTGTTGGGGGCAGCAGGTGGAGCAACTATGGAAGAAAGCTCCTCTGAGCAGTGCCCGTGCAGATATCTATAAAATAGAGAGAGAGAGGTCACCAACGGCACGTCGGTGGGCAAGTGATGGCAGCCTTTGGGTGAGGGTAGGGTCACCGATGAAACGTATACCTCTCTTCTGAATGGAGTCCATGATAACGAGTGTAGAGGCGGCAGCGGCACCTCAGATGTGGGAACAGTATTTGAGGTTTGGCCTTATTTCTGCAGTATATAAGGTATAGAGATTAGCTGGTAAAAAGTATTTGCGAGCCCGGAAGAGCAAACCTAATTTGTTCACAGCCGCTTCTGCAATTGATGTGACATGTTGGTGCCAATTGAAATTTGGATCCACAGAAATTCCAACAAGTGAAAAGGACTCATTACTTTGAATAACTTGGTTGTTCATTGTAATGGGCCTAGGGCAGGTGTATGAGATAGAAAACAAGAGTGAGATTTGGTGGAGTTAAATTGTACAAGATTTCTACTTCCCAGGTCTAATATTTTTTGGAGATCCTCAGAGGCAGAACCCTCCATGAGTCTGCGATCGTCATCTAATTGGGCTGAAGAGACAGGCTTAGAATCTTGTATATTTGAGTGGAGGGTGCTGTCGTCTGCGTAACTGTTAACTGGGTTGGATGTGCTAGAGAGAAGATCATTGTGGAGAAGAAACAAAGTAGGGGCTAAAGCTGAACCTTGAGGAATCCCTGCAATAATTGGATACCGTTTAGAGGAATGGCAATCCACGACAACAGAAATGCTCGGGTTGGAGAGGAAATTTGCTGTACAGGTACAGAGTTTTGGTGGTAGGCCATAGGTCGGAAGTTTATTAAGCAGCGCTGTGTGCCAGACCTGGTCGAATGCTTTGGATATGTCTAGAGCGACAAACTGGGATTCACCGTGTGGTTCCATAGACTTGTTCCAAGAATGGGTGACAAAGGAAAGGAGGTCGGCAGTTGATCTGCGCTGACGGAATCCTTACTGCCTGTCGTGGATTATACTGTGTTTTTCAAGAAATTTTAGTAGTTTGGTGTTTATATACTTTTCCATCACTTTAGAGACAACTGAAAAGAGAGAAATAGGCCTGTAGTTGCTAGTAAGCGCTTTGGATCCCTTCTTGGGGACGGGTTGTACTCGTGCAGTTTTCCAGTTACTAGGAAATATGCCTCTTTTGCAAAATGTCTGAAAAAGACGAGTCAGGACAGGAGCAAGTTCTGGTGCCCATTTTTTTGAGAACAATTGCTGGGACCCCGTCAAGGACAGAGGCTATCCTGGTATCAAAAGAAGAGAGCATATTTCGTACCTTTTTAGTTTTGAAAATGATAAGCGTCATTTTATGCGCGACATTGGGGATTGTTGGTGGTTGAACATTTGGAGGTGGGTTGAGAGTAGAATTGCCGGCGAACAACGAGGCAAAAAGTTCAGCCTTGCCCAGTGCGGTAGAAATAATTTCATCCCCTGAAACAAGAGGTTGGATTAGTCGAACCGAGAATCAAAAAAGTCTCGCTCTTTTTCATACTGCATCTGTTTTGTAAAAATCAAAGGACCCTTTCCAGTCCGATTTTCGCTAACAGTTCCTGTAGCTTAAATTTTTAAATCTCGTAAATGGCACATTATTTGATGACTGCTAAAAAAGTTTTAAAAACGCTAACGAACTTATGCAAGCCACTTGCGAAGGAAAGGTACTCACCAAATTTTATCAAAATAGCCCCAATATTTTTTGAGCTATCGGTGTGATATATATATATATATATATATATATATATATATATATATATATATATATATATATATATATATATATATATATATATATATATATATATAATCTGAAGCTAAATCGCGCTCATTTGAAGAAAATTTTTCAAAATTCAAAAGAGGCGATTTCCTCATTAGTGAATTTTTTAAAAGAAAATTCACTAAAATTACTTTTTCTTAAAAGGACTACAAAGAACATTAAAAATTGAGTTACAGTAACTATTCACACTTATTAATATCATAACTAAATTCACTGGAGCGTAAGTGACATTAGTGCAGCATCTCTAACGTTTTTTTTTTGCAGAATCAAATATTGTTCCTTCCTAAAATAAAGTCTGGACACACCAAATGGTAGCGAATTTTCGTAAAAATGATTTTAATGGAAAATATGTCTTTTTAAAAGAAGGACATTTGGTTGGCAGTATAACCTATATATTAGTAACAATCTACCGTATTTCATTAAAATAGCTTTGTCGTTTCAAAAAGTACAAACATTTTCCGAAAATAAACTTTAAAAGTTCCAGAAAAAACTGGGCCGATTTTCCTGGCCAACGAACCTCTTTAAGCTGTTTACACACCTGCCAGGATATAATTATTCAAAAACAGCGTTAGGACCAAAATTGAAAAAAAAATATATGAAAATTTGCAACAATTTCTGTTACAGAAAATCACCTTTTTTTTACAGAAATTGCTTTCAGTAGTGTTACACTAAATTATATTTTTCACCAAAATTCGACTCTTTTTTTCAATAACTTACTAAAAATGTATTATTAATTACCAACATATTACAAAAATCTTACAAAAATAAGTTCCACAGAAACACTAAAAACATTTTTGCGGAAACTTTTAAAATTCAGCCACTGAGCGTGCACATATACGGCAGCATGATTTTTTGAACGAGTAATACAAACAAAAAGCTCTCTGAATGCGTCATTTCTATGGGGCTCCGCTATCTATTGATGAAAACGCTGTTTTACAATTTGTGATATGTGTTTGAAATATGTGCCAAAAACGTGAAGTTGCAAAACAATTGAAATAACTTAAAAACGATGAACGATATCAATTTTTTTTTCTTACAAACATGCATTATAATTCGCTGGAAAACACAAATATGCAATAAAATAAGGGGATGTTCCATTTAAAAGTGTGTATCACCAACGACTTGTGAGCCACTCTGTGATTGTCAAAATAAGTTTATAAGATGCAGCTCGAGATACCCTATAATTAGCGTATATGCTTTTTTGTCATATCTTGTATAATAACGGATATATTGAGCTTTGCCGTAGAAAAGCGTCACCCTGTATATGTGTAAACAGACAAAAACTGAAACTGACCCCGTATATGGGTTTTAGTTCGCGCTCATTTGAAGAAATCTTTTTAAAATTCATAGGTGGCAGTCTTCTCATTAACGAATTTTTATACGAAAATTTACTAAAATATAGACTATTAAACCATAATCTCTATAGCTTAAACTACTGCGGAAGCATCATAAGGAGGGTCTATTTGAAATGCATTTTCATTTTCTGAAAATATTTTAGTAAAATGAAGGACAATGATGGTTGAAGCTGTATCTTAAGGCTTTGTAAAACACACTTCTTACGACATATCGTCTACATAATCCGCATTTGTTCCAAATTCGTTGTCTGAAAATTGCAAATTTTGACGTTTCAAATCGCGACTTTGACGTTTGAGGAAGACAAATTATCAAATATTCAAAATATTTTTTCTGCTACTTCTTGACGTTTTTTTAAGATGCCTATAACCTTTTTTTCTTTCAATTTAGAGATCTGAGTTTTGGCATGTACGGTAAGTTGGCTGGTGGGAACGTATATGCCAAATTTAGTTGTCGTAGCTCTGTTGTTTTCGGAGATACGAAAATTTTCCGAAGGAAAATCCAAGATATTCTCGGAAAACTGGTCCGATTTTTCTGGATAACGAACTTATCCAAGCCACTTACAAAAGGAAGGTAGGTACCAAAACACAGATCTCCCCATTACTGAATTTTTCGTTTTACGAAAAATTCGCTAATACATAAGGTATAGGCAATAGGTCATACAGCAATGTGTAACAGCAGTTGCCTATATCCATCTTTAAATTGATCATACCTTCAGATATTCACCAAAATTTGTATTGTTATTAACTTCAAAAATGTACTATTATTATTAATACTTTTAAATAAACTTTTTGGTTATTTCCTCAAGTATTTTAATTCCACAAATTGTTGTACACCAGGTATGAATTCCAAATGTTTCAATGCTAAATGTTACTTCTGTGTATAAAGAAACTGATTTTAAAATATTTAAGAAAATGATTAAAAATGGAATAAATTTGTTATCGACAATCCTTTGATGTATTGCTTGTTGTTTATATAATTTTATAAATACTAGAACCATAGAATAGAGAATGTCCAAAAGGAAATTATTATTATAGAATAATTTTGAAGACTTACTGAGTATAATATTAGTCATAATATGGAGTCGTTAAATAATGCGCAGCATGTTTGTGAGGTATCATGCATGGACATTACTTAGAGAAAATTGGTGGATTTTGGGATCTCTCAAAATTCCTTGTTGTCAAATTTATTAACGTCACGGTTGTTATTGACTAGGCCAGGGGCGGCTCATCAATAAGTGGGCAATAAGGCACTGCCGCCTGCCGTGGAAAAAAATAATATTTTTGCTATGCTATATTTTAATAAATTTTTATTTGCTTTCTTTCATCCTGCATTCCTGCAATTAACAAACAAAATTAGTATATAGAGAATCGAGGATCGCAGAGTCGACAGCCATTAATACAGCATCAGAATAAGTATATTGTTAATGGTTGGTTGCAGACGTTATCGTTATATACGACCATATCCAAATATCCATATATTATACATCAGTCGCGGGCGGTGTGTATTCTTCGGCGCTCTTGAGGAAATGCGATACTTCACTGCGAAATGATCGAGTATCATCGTCGAAAACGACCGAATAAGCAATCTGCTGTGCGCTCTCAAATTCCACACTTGCAGTTTGCAGTGGAATTTTGGCAGAGCGTGTCTGTCTCTAGCATGTGTTTAGTAATTTTCGTGTACTGCTGCGCGTCAGATTGATTTTAGTTAGATCATTTCGTTGTTGTTTACATGTTCTAACAAGACAATTATTATTATTATGATGGCTACTACTTCAGGTTGCTTAATAAGTGGACAAAATAATTGTGACACTGTGATTAATTAAGTGGATAATATTTTAAATTTAAAGGTTAACTTTTTAAGGGACTTTTTAACTACTATAACCTCTAACTTACTAGGGGAAAACTTGGTAAGTATAGTTAATAATTATTAAGTTTAGTAAGTAGGTTTGTTTATAATACATTTTCTGGGGAAAAAATAGGCTAGCCTTTCATTTTTAGTGAATTTTTTTTAAAAAAATTCACAATTAGAAGGTATCGATGGAGAGACTTTGCACAAATTTTTTCAAATGAGCGCGAACTAGGACCCCTAGAACCCATATTCGGGGTCAGTTTAAATTTTTATATGTTTATATATATATATATATATATATATATATATATATATATATATATATATATATATATATATATATATATATGTAGGTATCCAACCGATAACTCAAAAAATAAGCAACTGATTTCGATGAAACTCAGCAAGTGCCTTTCTGTTATTAATGGCTTGGATGAGTTTGTTAGTCAGGAGGAAAATTGCATAAGGTTTTCCGGGAAACTTTTGAGTTTTGTTTCAAAAAAATATTTTTCTCCGAAAATTACAAAGTTGTTTTAATAAAATTTGGTGGATATGTTGCATTCTGAAAGACCTTACTACACACTAAAACTTAACTTTCTACATTTTTAGAAAATTGAGTTATTCAAATTTTAAATTTTCTTTTGAAAAAAAATTTTTTCTGTGAAAATTACAAAGTCATTTTGATGAAATTTGGTGAATATGTTGCCCTGGATAAGACCCTACTATTCATCGAAATTCAACTTTCTAAGTTTGTAGGAACTTGAGTTATTCCAATTTGAAGCATTTAATAAAAATTAACTACCATAACGCACTTGCTGCATCCGGAACTTTTTTTTCTTGCGCACCCCCAATGCATTAAGGCACGAGCCGCTACTGGACCAGGCATAAGCAGAATATGCTTGCATAAAACCAATTACTTCCACATCGTCACAACGTGTGGAAGTATGTCATCGGCGACAGAAATTTAAAAAAATAAACTCTCAAACGTCGAAAAAAGTGTCAAAACATATTGAAAACATAATTTGAGAACAAAATCTTTTGTCTGTCGGTCTGTGTGTATGTCAGCGTCAGCGTGTAGCCACGATAACTTTAGAACGAATGGAGATATCGTCTTCAAATTTGGTATACAATCCGCACCTGACAAAAAGAACGGATTATTTTGGATTATTTTTGGATAAAATCGCTCCAGGGGGTAGAGGATCAATGGGGGGTGATTTGGTGAAAATTGACATTTTTTCATTAAAACTCGAGTAATAAAACGTTTTAGGGTTTGTTGATTAGAAAACTTTCAATTTCATCAAACATCTGGTATTCTGTGCTCAAATTAAATTACCGGTTGAATGTGTGGGGGTGGAATATCGGTGGCAGAAATTTCGGAATTTTTTTGTTGCTAAAACGGCGTAAAATGTCTCAAAACATATAGAAAACTTGATCCTGGAACGAAATTTTTTAGTCTGTCGGCTTGCACGTCTCTCTGTTAGTAGGCGCAATAACTTCCTAACGAATTGAGATATCGTCTTCAAATTTGGTATACAGTTAGCACTCGACAAAGGAATTGTTTTTAGGTAAGATCTCTTTTGGGAGATAGGGTATAAATGAGAGGTAATTTGGTTAAAATTGACATTTTTTCGTTGAAACTCGAGTAATATAACGTCTCAGAAGCTTATGGTTACAGGAAGACGAATATTTATTTGTGTTCAAGTCATGGACCCCAAATTCCTTTCATGAGAATGTTTTTATGAGGAGAGTAGATTATCACTGCAGGGGCACTGCTCAGAGGAGCTTTCTTCCGTAGTTCCTCCACCTGCTGCCCCCAACAGATCTACCAGGGAAACAGAGCGAATGCACCCTTTTACTGTCCAGGTCACCAGATATAGAACATCTTGCTATGCCCGCTCTTTTGTCCCGAGGACTTCCAAGTTGTGGAATTCCTTGCCGACACATGTTTTTCCTTCTCCCCCGAACCTCCAAACCTTTAAGTTCAGAATTAACAAGTTGCCTCTTTCCTCCTTGTAGACACTCACGGTACGATAGTATTTAGGCTGTAAGCCCTCGTGGTGTGTTGTTGAAAAAAAAATATATCACAGCTATTTGGAAATTATGATTCAATTTGCATCACTATTTTTATCATGGATATGTTCCGAATAGTATGTATAATGCTGTCAAAACGATCCCTTCAAAGTGTGACTTGAATAATTTAGTTCCCTATGTCCTCCCATAATATTTTTATAATTGCTTTTTTTTAACAAACATTGCTTTAAAGTGTAAGTCAGTAATTTATTATTTTCAACAAATGCTAAAATATTTATAAACATCTACAATTTTTACATCTCAAAGTTGTCAATAAATATAATAAATTTAGCATCGACGATAGTATAATAAGATTATACGAACAAACATTAGCTATAAATTTTATTTATTTGTTGGATAGTCTCAAAAGATGAATTTTCACGTTGTGCTTCTTTTCTCTACACAACAATGAAAACGCTGTTTATCAAGCAAACTGTGCATATTTGCGTGAAATATAGAACTGAAAATATTACCATGGAAAAGCAAGTGTAACAGATTGTACAAACCATGCGTCTTCCAACCAACTTAATACAGTCTTTATTCGTCCCCAAGAAACAATAAATTATACCAGCACATTGGCGAAACGTGAAAATTGATTTGGCATAAATAGTGCAGCATGTTGTCGTTGGCATGGTAATGGGACAAGAGTGAGACACAACCAAAGGGATGGAAGCGAGAGAGAAGATGGGAAAGCAGGTGCAGATGCTCCAACTTGTATCTAGTAGTAGTAAGAAGAGTAGAGTGAGGTAACGGAGGGGCAGCGGGAATCTCTCCCGCAACTCCAGAAGCCTGTCAGGAGCACATGTAGCGCTGACTGTGTAACAGTTTCCACAAATTCAGTCAAAGCAATGTAATAATGGATTCCAGCCCAGTCCTGCCCCCGTAATTAAGCAAGGACGCCGCTAATTAAATAGAACAGCAGCCCCACACACACATGAATATATATATATACACATACACACCTACATTGCTCCTTCCGTTGCTAACACACAGGATCAAAATGGCCGACGTACTCATCCACAACCGTTCTCCCCATTTACCCCCTTATATTCTGGAATTTCACTATGTGAAGGAGGACCTGTTTCAACCGCAGAATTGGAAAGTCATGGGATAGAGTTACCGTGACTTCTACCATCTTGATATTCAGCGAAACCTACATGCTACACGCAGTCTACTAAATTATATAGATGAACTAATTCAATATACAGTGTGTCGCTGTGAATTGTTAGTAAATGGCGAAATAATTAACCTGATATATGACAAGAAGAACGTACCCACATTTAGCATACTTTTATTTCATAGTCGTGTCAGTAACCTTTTTTCGTGATCGTAACATTACATTTCTAAGTTTCGAAGGAAACTACATACAAAATAATTAATAAGTGATAAGTATTGCTGGAGAACCTGAATTTATACGACTAGGTCGAGTCGCACCTTTTTGGAAAGCTCGTGCCACTGAATCGTCCCATACACTCTGGACTCGCTCGCGCTTCTTATTGAAAACCGAACGAGGTTCTTAAAATATTCGTAATATTCTCGAAACATTAACACCAGTTACGTTTTCTCTGGATGATTTTCATAAAAAAAGCCAGCAGTTGCCATATTGTACCGATTACTTTTATAATAAATTTACGCAGTCATTTCGGTATTAAATTAACTTCAAATGAACACTTAAAACAAATTATTAATAAAAATTTATTGGATCACGCAGCAAACCCTTGCGGACTCTTGCTAAATCTATTGGGAATAATTTCTGCAAGAACACGTTCCCACCTCTTGTTTCAGGGGATGCAATTGTTTCTACCGTCCTGGACAAGCCTGAACTTTTTGCCTCGTTGTTCGCCGGCAATTCTACTCTCAACGCACCTCCAAATGTTCAACAGTCCCCAATGTCGCGCATAAAACGACGGATATCATTTTCAAAACTAAAAAGGTACGAAAGATGCTCTCTTCTCATAATACCAGGAAAGCCTCTGGCCTTGACCAGATCCCAGCAATTGTTCTCAAAAAATACGCACCAGAACTTCCTCCTGTCCTCACAGGTCTGTTTCAGACATCTTACAATGGAGGCATATTCCCTAGTAACTGGAAAACTGCTCGAGTACAACCCGTCCCCAAGAAAGGGTCCAAAGCGCTTCTAGCAACGACACACATATTTCTCTCCTTTCAGTCGTCTCTAAAGTGCTGGAAAAGTATATAAACACCGAATTACTAACATTTCTTGGAACACACAGTCTAATCCACGACAGGCAGTATGGATTCCGTCAGAGCAGATCAACTGCCGACCTCCTTTCCTTTGTCACCCATTCTTGGAACAAGTCTATGGAACTACACGATGAATCCCAGATTGTCGCTCTAGACACATTCAAAGCATTCGACCAGGTCTGGCACGCAGGGCTGCTTAATAAACTTCCGGCCTATGGCCTACCACCAAAACACTGTACCTGGACAGCAAATTTATTCACCAACTTGAGCATTTCTCTTGTCGTGGATGGCCATTCCTCTAAGCTGTATCCAATTAATACAGGGGTCCTTCAAGGTTCAGCTTTAACTCCTACTTTGTTTCTTCACCACATCAATAGCCTCTTCTCTAGCACATCCAACCCAGGTCACAGTTACGTGAACGACAGCACCCTTCACTCAAATATACAATATTCTAAGCCTGTCTCTTTAGCCCAAATAGATGAGGATCGCAGAATCATGGAGGGTTCTGTCTCTGTGGATCTCCAAAAAATATTAGACTGGGACAGTAGAAATCTTGTACAATTTAACTCCACCAAATCTCAGTCTTGCTTTCTATCTCATACTAGATACACCAGCTCTAGACCCATCACAATAAACAACCAAGTCTTTCAAAGTAATGAGTCCTTTTCACTTGATGAAATTTTTGTGGATTGAAATCTCAACTGGCACCAACATGTTACATCAGTTGCAGAAGCGGCTGCTAAGAAATTAGGTTTCCTCTTCCGGGCTCGCAAATACTTTTCACCAGCTAATCTCTATATCTTATATACTTCACAAATAAGGCCAAACCTCGAATACTGCTCCCACGTCTGGGGTACCGCTGCCGCTTCTACACTCGTTATCCTGGACTCCATTCAGAAGAGAGCTATACGTATCATCGGTGACCCTACCCTCACCCAAAGGCTGCCATCTCTTGCCCACCGACGTGCCGTTGGTAACCTCTCTCTCTCTCTCTCTCTCTCTCTCTCTCTCTCTCTCTCTCTCTCTCTTTAATAGATATCTGCACGGGCACTATTCAGAGGAGCTTTCTTCCATAGTTCCTCCACCTGCTGCCCCCAACGGATCTACCAGCGGAACAGAGCGAATGCACCCTTTTACTGTCCAGGTCACCAAACATAGAATATCTTGTTATGCCCGCTCTTTTGTCCAGAGAACTTCCAAGTTGTGGAATTCCTTGCCGGCACATGTTTTTCCTTCTCCTCCGAACCCCAAACCTTCAAGTCCAGAATTAACAAGTTGCCTCTTGCCTCCTTGTCGACACCCACGGTACGATAGTATTTATGCTGTAAGCCGTCGTGGTGTGTTGTTCAAATAAAAAAACAAAAATTTGGAGTTTAAAGGAAAACATGACCAAAAATTATGAAAAAGTCATCGACGGATTATAGCTGTTTTTACTTCTTTCTACCAACCAAAGAGACAATTTTTTTTTCAATATCCAGTGACCACCAAAGATTTTATAGTTTTTCAAAAACGAATCCATGGCTCAAACACAAGAATTTTTTCTAAACAAATTTACTAAGAGGTGTTTTCCAAACATGAGAAAAAAATTCACCAGAATGGGCTAAAAAGTGTACACAAAAATCTACCAAAAAAGTTTTCCAAGAAAATTTGACTGAAAAATAATATTGCTACACAATTTACGCGGAAAAATTTCACGATGCAAAAAAATTGAAAAAATGGTTTTCACGAAAACTCCCTAAAACAATTCTTTTGCACGAAAATTCGTTAAAACGCTACTTTTTACGAATTTCGCTAAAAACTTGGCCAAACATCTTTTCACACAACTGGGACCAAATTTTTCTGGTTTGGTTAAGTTTTTGTAAGAAAATTCGCTATTACAAGAACAATATGTAAATAAAATAAATAAAAAATTATACAATCTGATCCAAATTGTGTGTTTTTGTTTCTTTAACGTTCGTCTATTTGCGCCAGTATGGCCATCACCGACGTCAGGGAGCAGTTAAACTTCACTATCGTGGAAATTTTACCAAACTCCTGCCTTTCTGTAAGGAGGGTAAGGATATTTAACTTGCTCAACATCGCATCGACACGGGACCGACGACTTTACACCCCCACCCCCCACCCCACCCTTCGGAGGGTGCAACCTACAGACGTTCAACTTGCTCAAATACAATGCCACAATCTCGGTTCTCTGTTGATGTTAATGTTACAGTATGTACTGAAAAAATGAAATGGGAACCCTGCGAATCGAACCCAGTACCCTTCGGTTCAGAGGCACACGTTCTTATTACTGAACCACCTAGGCCTCTTTTGATACAAATGCAACCACAGAGATTTTCTCTTCATATAGGTTTTGTTTATTAAGTGCATTACCTTGTAAGAAATTCTTCGTGTTGTATAAGAATTTATTAACTATTGACTGACTATTAAGATGTTAAAAGCTTCCACTATTCACTTATCTTACTGCACCCCTAAAAATTAGTTAGAGAAGTGAAATATGTAAGGTACGCATTATGGAATCAGTTAAAACTGCGTGGAACGATGAAATTAATTTAGAATGTAACTCTCCTAGGGTCCATCTTGCTGTAGAAATTACAAGTCAACCACAAGCCACAAGTTCAGAGAAGTGAAACGAGATAGGCGAAGCTGTGCGTCTGTGTTACACCCTGCACCCCTTTCACTTGCCTTTACTCTGATATATAGTTTAGTTGTTGCGGCTTTCTGTTCTGGAGAGAGGGCTAAAGGGTTTTACTGGAAATTGCCAAGGGATGGTGCCTAAATTCACCCTGCATCTAGACCACTCGCATTACACGAGCCTTGTATTGAATTATGCATAACGTACAACTTCCAAATTTAGTATTACCGGGTGAGTGAAATTTTATTAGTGTAAGGGTGTTGTTTTGACACATGTTACCAGAAGGGAGGAACAAGATGTCAATCGGGTTTATTAGTTTGACTCCTTAAGTGTGTGATTGAGTTAATTGTCTTAAATAATGCCCCTTACATCAACATTTGCTTTGTTGGAGATCAATTATTTAGGCAAACAGTTTAGAATTGCTGACAACTGATATAATATACCGTATGACTAATAATGAATTGCACTTTTTGGGTTGGTAACAGTGTCTAGATCAATCATTTAAACAAACAAATTAGAATTGCTACAAGCTAATAATATATGATTAATAACGACTTGCAACTTTTTGGGTTGATTGTAACATTGTTATGTCGCAAAATTGGTTTTGCAGACTTATCACAGACATGTCGTCGCAGTCTTGATTTTCTGTATTCAGTAGCTCCCTTTATTAGTGAATTATCTTCAAGAAAATCACTAATAAAGAGGTAACCATGATAAGACTTTCATATTTTCAAATGAGCGTGAATTAAGGCGTCTAGAACCCAATGCAAGGTCCGTTTGAATTTTTATATGGTTATATATATATATATATATATATATATATATATATATATATATATATATATATATATATATATATATATATATATATATACAGGGTGGCGCATTGAAAACGAAACAGACAGATTTGCGTCCAGAGATATTTTTTTTAAGAAACGCTGAAACATGTCAATTTTAATATTGAGGGGGACATGTTTTGACATAAAACTCAACTTTGTCACATCAACCCCTTAAGGGTGGTGATAACAACTCTTATATTTTAAATAGGGAACATGGGTCAAGTGTTACATCATTTTAAAGATCATTCTTTTCTGAATTCAGCACACAATTTTTTGGAAGTTTTATCAACTAGTTTAAAAATTATTCACAGTTGGAGTTCCAAGAACGTATTTCATTCATTGTGATAAGAAATGCACTAATTAGTCAATTTTTCGTAAAAAAAAACTCAAAAACGAAACCAAACGTTCCAAAATGTTTATTCAGTTAAGTAAGTGTTCAAATTATTGACCACTAGCTTCCATACAAAAGTACAAATTTTGTTCAAAACGAGCTCTGACATTCTGCAGCATTTGTGGAGTTATCAGACGGCATTCTTCAACAATACGTCGTCGTGATTCTACCAGAGACTCCGGTTCTGTTGCGTAAATTCTACTCTTTAAATGGCCCCATAGAAAGAAGTCTAAAGAAGGAGTTAAATCTGGTGATCTAGAGGGCCACTCAATAGCACCTCTACGCCCAATCCATTGCCCTGGAAACTCTCTGTTCAAAAACTCCCTAACACGTCGTGAAAAATGAGAAGGAGCTCCATCTTGTTGAAACACTAATTGATTTTCTTGATAGCGATCATCATTCTCAACAATGTCAATTAGTAGAGGGTAAACAATATCTTCTAGTAACTCCAAATACGTTTCGCCACTCAAATTCCCATCAAGAAAAATTGGTCCGATTAAACGGTCTCCAAAAATGCCAGCCAGACATTCAATTTCTGTGGAGTTTGAGTGTGGACTTCGTGAAAATTTCTTGGATTATTATCTGCCCAGTAACGACAATTATGACGATTGACTGTAGAGTTTAATAAAAAGTCTGAAAAGCAGATATTTAACAGAATGTTTCCGTTATCAGCTATTCGTGCAGTCATAACTTCACAAAACTCCATCCGCCGATCAAAATCATCTTCATTCAGTTGTTGTACAAGATTAATTTTATACGGGTGAAATTCTGATGCTTCAATATTCGCTGAATAGTTCTTCTTTTGATGTTTAAAACAGTGGCCAATTTTCTCGTGCAGAAAATTGGGTCTGCAGCAATTTGTCCTAAAACTTCAATCTCAGTAGTCTCATTTCTAACCGGAAATTCACGTTCAGGATCCCGTTTTTTGTTGGCTACTGAACCACTTTGTCGAAACTTTGCAACTAACTCCAAAATGTATTTTCTGTTAACATGTCTGTTCGGATGTCGTTCATTAAACAAATTTGCGGTACGGTTGGCACAGTCATCGTTTTTGAAAAAAAGAGTAATTATTTCAACACTTTCTTTCTACAGAATACACCATTGTGAAATTAATTTTCGGTAGTACTATCAAGTATCAAACCGAGGGATAAACTGAAATAATAAACCGCATTTCTCTTATTCCGATAAGAAATGTTCTGATAGTCAATTTTTTGTTTACAAACCAACAAAACATTGACTATCAGCACATTTCTTATCGGAATGAGTGAAATGCGTTTTTGCAACTCCAACTGTGAATAATATTTAAACGAGTTGATAAAACTTCCAAAAAAATTTGTGTGCTGAATTCAGAAAAGAAAGAGCTCTCAAATGATGTAACACAAGACCCAGGTTCTCTATTTAAAATATAAGGGTTGTTATCACCACCCTTAAGGGGTTGATGTGACAAAATTGAGTTTTATGTCAACATATGTCCCCCTTAATATTAAAATTGACTTGTTTCAGCGTTTCTTAAAAAAATTTCTTTGGACGCAAATCGGTCTGTTTCGTTTTCAATGCGCCATCCTATATATTTATGTTTCAAATATGATGCAAATACTCCAGAGCTAAAGGGCCTAACCTGACCTAAACCTTCGATCTATGGCCCACAACTTTTTTGTTTTCACCAACTTATGAGTTCAAGCAGCACGATGTTAAAGAGCATCAACCATGCTATTACAATAAGGTCTCGAAAAACATTGTTGTCATTCCATTTCGACACATAAGTTCGTTCTTCTCAAAACGATGCGACGAACCCTGAAAAATATGCCCCCTTTGCTCTTATTATTGCGACACTGTCAAAAATTCGCTGCATAAGCTCTTCCACGCTATTCACAGGCGTTCTGTATACCAGTGACTTAACATAGCCCCAAAGAAAAAAGTCGATCGGGTTCAAATCGGGCGACCTGGCAGCCTAAGCTCTGAGTCAACTTCTTAGCGTTATGGCAGCGAACTTTAATTAAGTGCTTCAAATTTGAAAAGCTCAATTTGCTGTTAACCTATAAGGTTGACCAAGAAACCGGTTTTTCCGGGACCACTTTAAGTTTAGTTTCGGAAATGTTTGTACATTTTCCAACAATCAAGTTATTTTGATGAAACATGGCACATTGTTTATACTATATAGATTATACTGGTAACCAAATTTGATGCCTGCTTTCTTAAAAAAACACATTTGAAGAAACTTTTCGAAAGCCTTACCATCAATACCTCTCTATTAGTGAATTTTCATAGTGAAAATTCACTAATACAATACATATATATATATATATATATATATATATATATATATATATATATACTTATACTTATACTTTATTAACTGAAATTACACAATACGTCTATACAGTAAGTCCATTTTGACTTGTGTTGTATATAGTGACATAATTTAAACTGTTTATTCTAAAAATACTTGACACTGCATTATCCAAATATGACATACTTCGAATTTTGACACACCATTTTAAATAAACCTTTTATACCACTTTTTCTTCCATTTTACATTTCAAATCACTGCCTTCATTTACTTTCCATGTTTATACGAAATATATAAACTTTTATACAAAACCGAACCGCTTCATTCTGACAATTATATATATATATATATATATATATATATATATATATATATATATATATATATATATATATATATATATATATATAATTGAAACTGACACCGGATATGTGTTCTAGGGGGCCTAGTTCACGCTCAATTAAAGAAATGTTTTCAAAATTCAAAAGTCGCAATCTCCTTATCAGTGAATTTTTTAAAGAAAATGTAGTAACAGGAATGGATGATAATAACAAGTAGAGTATAAAACCAGACTTCAAGATTTCACATGAGCAGAAATAGTGTATACAATTATGCTTGAATGCTGAGGAAACTAAAATAGCATGTCAGATCAGAAATACATATGGAGAACGGTTGTTAGGAAATAACATAGGCTCCGTGTTGTGGCCATCTCTTCATCGGAATGGTTTGTCGTGTAATAGTGGTGATGTTGTATATTTGTTTTTGATCTCAGAGTTGTTTTTAAGAGCAGCGAATATCAAACAAACTCTGTAAAATATGAATGATGAATATGAGTTTGAGTGGTACACACCGCATTTAAGCTAATTATTCGTTTCTAAGCCCGTATTTGCCGTTTGGTACGTGATTACTTTAGTACACCTACCTGTAATATATATTTCAATTTCACACACGTTCAAGTGTAATTTATTCAGTTAAGTGAATCCACGAGGAAGCATGTTTGGTTTTGCGAAGTGCTCTGGAAGGTGGCGGGTTGTGCGGCGGCAAGTTTGAGGGAGAGAGGTCCCCTGGTTCCCCGTTGCTAGAACTGACATGCAGTATCCCGGAGCTATGAGGATAAAGGGAGCTTTGGGGACCGGCGGGGGGACGATACGGGACCGGGAGAGGGAGGAAACAGCCCAAGGCTGGGGGTATGCAAACACACCAACACACGTACAGCCACCTAACAGCTAAGCCGAGTTAGTTGCTAACTTTAATTAGTTCCAGGAACCTTGTCGTACTATTGTAAGTTTAGGACAAGCAGAAGCAGTTATAAACGCTTATACTGCTCGACTATGTTAGTGTGTGTAGGTATATACCACCGATGGCGGCTCTGCTAAGTAGACAGTTATGCTTCCGCGACAGAAACCCAGCTAAACAAAGCGCTTTATCCGTCTTCATTAGGAAAATCTTAATAAATACTACCGGAATATAAATAGACGATTGTTTCCGTTTTTGTACGGTTTCTAAGCAAGGTTGTAATGTAATGTTCTCAATGTTATGTAGAAAATATTTGCCGCTAATCCTGAGATAGAACAATATAAACAAATGCTGCGCATCGAAGAAAATATTCTGCAATCGTCACGACACAAAATCAAAGTAGTTTTCTTCTCCTTAAAGATGAATATCTGGACCCTACTTGTTTAGCAATAAGTATACGAGTTCCCATTAGACGTTTTGGAGAAACTAGACCGATTTGGATTGTGAAAAGTTGTAGTATGCGGTTTTCCAATATGCCCAATCCATCTAAAATATTTAGAACACCCTACGACTTCCGGTTATACCGGAAGTGTACACTAACTCACTTATTATAAACGTAACACCTGTAATTATTACAGATTTAGATACAGCCAGTCTTGACGATTCTCCCAATATAAGTTTAGCTACGTACAAAAATTTCCGAAAGTAAACTTAAAGTGTTCCCGAAAAAACCGTTTCTTGGGCAACCTTATAAGTTAATAGCAAATTGAGCTTTTCAAATATGAATGATTTAATCAAAATTCGCCACCATAATGCGCTTGCTGCGTCCAGAATTTCTTTTCTTACAAACATGCGTTATATTTCGATGGAAAATGCAAAAATGCAGTAACATAAGGTGTGTTCGACTAAAAAAAAAAGAAAAACTGTATCACCAACAACTTATGGGCCACCCTGTGAATGTAAAAATAATTTTTAAGATGTAGCTCAAGACACACTATAATTAATGTATTCAACTTTTTTTCATATCTTGTATAATACCAGATATATTGAGCTTTATTGTTTTTTTACGAAAATTCAACAAAAATTCATTAAACGATAAACTATATAGCTTACACTACTGCTAAGCATCAGAGAATATTCTGGAAACATTTTAGTAAAATAAAGGAAAATGACGGTTGAAACTAAGATTTCAGGGTTTGTAAAACATTCTTCTTGATACATTTTCTTGCCATAGCCCGTATTAGATTCAAGTTCTTTGCCTAAATGGTGCCAATTTTGACGTTTTAAATCGAGACTTTGACGTTTTGAGGAATACCCCAATTTATTTTTCTTTATATGCCTGTAACTTTTTTTCTCTTTTGACCTACAGAGCTAAATTTTGGTAGGTAATTTACCTGTAGTGGTATCAATCCGTGCACTAGTGGGGAAGCAGAAATATTGTACAATTCAACCCCAGCAAATCTCAGTTTTGCATTCTTTCTCATAAGAGATACACCAGCCCTAGACCCATCACAATGAACAACCAAGTTATTCAAAGCGATGAGTTCTTTTCACTTGTTGGCATTTCTGTGAATCGAAATCTTAATTGGCACCAACATGTCACATCAATTGCAGAAGCTGCTGCTAAGAAATTAGGTTTCCTCTTCCGGGATCGCAAATACTTTTCACCAGCTAATCTCTATACCTTATATACGTCACTAAGAAGGCCAAACCTCGAATACTGCTCCCACACATGGGGTGCAGCTGCCGCTTCTACACTCGCTATCCAGGACTATACGTCGCATCGGTGACCATATTCTCACCCAAAAGCTGCAATCCCTTGCCCACCGACGTGACGTTGGTGACCTCTCTCTCTCTCTTTTATAGATATCTGCACGGGCACTGCTCAGAGGAGCTTTCTTCCATAGTTCCTCCACCTGCTGCCCCCAACAAATCTACCAGGGGAACAGAGCGAATGCACCCTTTTACTACTGTCCAGGTCACCAGACATAGAACATTTTGTTACGCCCGCTCTTGTGGCCCGAGGACTTCCAAGTTGTGGAATTCCTTGCCGGCACATGTTTTTCCTTCTCCTCCGAACCTCCAAACCTTCAAGTCCAGAATTAACAAATTGCCTCTTTCCTCCTTGTCGACACCCACGGTACGATAGTATTTAGGCTGTAAGCCCTCGTGATGTGTTGTTGAAATATATTTTAAAAAATCAACTTAACTAAACCTACAGCCAAAGCATCAGATAAAGGTTGTATTTGAAATGAATTTTCTGTAAATATTTTAGTAAAATGAAGGACAAGGACGGTTGAAGCTGAAACGTAAGGGTTTGCAGAACACTCTTCTTGCGACATTTTCTTTACATAGTCCGTATTTGTTTCAGGTTCTTTGCCTATATGTTGCGAATTTTGACGTTTCAAATCCGACTTGACGTTTTCAAGAAATCCCCAAATTTTTTAAATGCCTACCTATATCTTTTTTGTCTTTTAACTTACAGAGCTAAATTTTGGTACGTTGGTCACTATTTTTAACACAAATAAGGGAGTTAAATTTGGTTGCCCTTGCTTTGTTATTTCTGGAGATATAAATTTTTTTCGAAAGAAAACACAAAATTTTCCGATCTTCCTGGCCAACAAACTTGTCCAAGCCACTTACAAAAGGAAGGTATTCACCAAATTTAGTCAAAATCGGGTTATTTTTTTTGAGTTATCGGTGTGATGTTAGTTGGTAAGTAAATAAATTATTAATTTTTGTTATTATTATTATTCATCGTGTAGTTAGTTTTAGTTATATAAATACGTATTTATTGAATAACTCTCTGTTATTATGTTCGTGATTTTTTAAGTGATTCTGCTTTTAGTTTCAGTTTCCATCCATAGATCTACATGGTGCAACCACGATCTTTTATCACCCTATACCTACTAATATATTTTAGTGAATTTTCGTAGAAAAAATTCACTAATGGGGAGATCCCGACTTTTGAATTTTGAAAAAAATTTTGCAAATGAGCGCGAACTAGGACCCCTAGAACCTATATCCGGGGTCAGTTTCAATTTTTATATGTTTATATATATATATATATATATATATATATATATATATATATATATATATATATATATATATATATATATATATATATATATATATATATATATATATATATATATATATATATGTATCACACCGATAACTCAAAAAATAATGGACCGATTTTGATAAAATTTGCCAGGTATCTTCATTTTGTAAATGGCTTTGACAAGTTTGTAAGTCAGGAAAATCGGACGAGGTTTTCCGGAAAAGTTTTGAGTTTTCATCCAAAAAAAATTTTTATCTCAAAGAATAATTGGCCGATTTTGATAAAATTTGGCATGTACCTTCCTTTTGTAAATGGCTTTGATAAGTTCGTTAATCAGAAAAATCGGACGAGGTTTTTTGAAAAAATTTTGAGTTTTCATTTGAAAAAAAATTTTTTCTTAAAAAATAAAAATCTATGATAACCAAATTTGGTAGGTAGGTTTACGATATAAAAAGTAAACTATACACCAAAATTTAAATTTCTATGTTACAAGAAAAAAAAGTTACAATAAAATATTTTGTGCCAGATCATTTCTATGAAAATTCACTACCATAACGCACTTGCTGCGTCCCGAGATTTTTTTCATTTCATTGATTTAAACGTTAAAAAATCAACACAAACAAAAGTTGCTCTTATGCAACAGAATACTTGAAAGCGGCTTTATAATTTAGATAACGTTATATTCAAATTACGAATCGCGTTAGAGTGAAAGGGTTTATTGTTGTGTGACACATTTGAAGAGCACTCGTCGGGAACTTCACTAATCTCGATAAGAATAAGTGACACATTTTAGTGTGTTCAGTCAGATTATTTGTGCGATAATATCTATATATCTCACCCTTTCCTATCTATATCACAACTTAGCAGTGCCGCCGTAGAAAATAAAGGTGTTGAGGAACCGATTTCATTTAGATACACAATAGTAGAAAAATGAACCTTTTATTACTCCATCCTCCTTTTGTATCATAGTGTAAAATACAATATACGAGGGTATATTGATAACTGGTTAGCCATTTAAGTTGCTCTGTTAACAGCTACGATATTTAGTAAATAAGCTGCCAGAGTTTCACATCCAAAAATTGTAACAAAACTGTGAATATAAACAAATATTGTCGGTTTCGCTGATGACACTGCAATATTTTATAAAGCGGAAACTTGGAGCGAACTGAAAAGAAAAGCTGAAAACGATTTGGGAGATATAATGCAATGGTTTAGTTCAAAATTATTAACAGTTAATTTCACTAAGACAAAATACTTGCCTTTTGCTAGCTATCCAAATGCCTTGCCCTTGTTTTTGTCTCTTCGGATTGCTGATGGCGACAAAATACTGGAAATATGTTCTGCACAAAAAATTAAGTATTTGGGTGTAGAAATGGACTGTCATCTAAGTTGGGACGCCCACATCGACAGCTTGGTAAAAAATATTCGCTTTTTAAGTAGCAGATTTAAACTATATCAAGACGTATTTGAGCCCGCACAATTTAGAATCCTATATCAGTCTCTTGTCGAGACCCACCTTTTATATGGCAGCCTATTTTGGGGAGGAGCGGTAAAGACTCGGATAAAAAGATTAGAAGTGGCACAGAAATGGGTGCTTAAGATAATTGGTAAAAGATCTTACACTTACCCATCTGAACGTCTTTATGATGAGATGCAAGTTCCAGATGTGTTCCAAATTTATCTTAGAGCCGTTGGGATTTGGCAATTCAGAAATCGGAAAAGACTATTCCATACAGTCCACAACTACAGTACACGCTCTACTGTAACAGCCAATGTTGTGTCAAGATTCCACAAAGTACTAACTCGTCGTTCTCACCTTCAGCTGGGCCCGAGACTTTTCAATTGTCTTCCCGCGGAAATAAAATTCACAGACAATGAAAGACTCTTTAAAAAAACCTCAAGAGTTGGATTTTGAGATGGTCACGCACAAGCGCACGTAAATTAATACATGAAACGATAAGCTAATATTTTCTAAAGATGTTGTGTTCTTTTGTGATGAGTATGTGGGAATGTAGGTATATCTGGATGTATGTGTGTATATATGTATGTGTATGTATGTGTGTATATATGTGTGTGTATGTATGTGTGTATGTGTGTATGTGTGGGTACATGTGGGTACATGTGTGTATGTGTATATGTGTGTATGCACGCCTGTATGTGTATGTGTGTATATGAATATGAATCTGTCTGTGTGTGTGTTGTTCATGTTTCACTCTACTAGATTATGGATTTTTTTTTTACAAGAATTCCTATCCTAACATTGTGCTTTGTAGGAATGTACATTTATTAGTTATATAGTTTAGAATACCCACGCACAAGTCTCTGACTTTTGTGGGTTCTATGGATTTTATTCAACTTTTATGTAAGAATTATATTATATTATTTTTGTATTTTTTGTGTGAATAAAATCATTGTTATTATTATTATTATTATTATTAAATGGCAGATCTGAGAAAAAGCTGGATTTTGTTTAAAAAAGTTTCTTTCAATTTGTTTAGAGAACAATAGGGTTTGCAGAAGGGCAGTAGCAAGCGTGGAAACATAATTATTAAGAACAGTAAAATAATAAGTAAAATTAGTTTTAGGAAAATTCTCTACACTAAGTAATGTAAATATTGCATATAATTGTGGGTCATAAATGTATCGATAACACTGCCATTGAAACGATTACATTGTTATGTAAATAGTAAACAAGGTAAAATTGCAGCGTACAAGGAATGCATGACTGCTGAAGTCGGCAATTTAGGGAGGACGTAAACTGATTAAAAAACTATAAGTAGTATTTGTTGATAACCATAAGAGACAGTCAATTAAATTGTTAAGATGTAAAGACGCGACACTTGATGATTTTAATTATGTAGAAACATTACGAGACTGTTGAATTAATATTCACTATGTAAACAGTTCGGGTTTAAAATCCATCAGTTAGTTAGTTCGTAGGCATTGTTAAGGTTAGTGAGTTTATTAAAGTTATATTTACAACGTTACTATGTCTACATTCGCCTAGTTCGTCAAGTTTATTCCTTAAGCTATCCTCCGCTCCTTAAACATGGTCCTTCGAAGCCAAGAGTAGTTGAAGAACATGGTCCTTCAACGAAAAAGTAACCAGTGCCATTGAAAATACAGTGCTCACTAAAAAACAATTATTCTTATCAAACATCCTTTAACCCAAGTCTCCAAATACCCTTTTATTTTAGTAAAAAAAATAATCAGGACAGAAGCGTCCAGGGCAGTATCAAAAGAAGGTCAGTTCCAATTAAGCACCTATACAGGGTCAAATTAGGACAGAAACGTCCAGGGCAGTACCAAAAGGAGGTCAGTTCCAATAAAGCACCTATACAGGGTCAAATCAGGACAGAAGCGTCGAGGGCAGTACCAAAAGAAGGTCAGTTCCAATAAAGCACATATACAGGGTCAAATCAGGACAGAAGTGTCCAGGGCAGTACCAAAATAAGGTCAGTTCCAAGAAAGCACCTATACAGGATCAAATTCAAAAGAATCAAGGACACAAGCGTCCACGAAAGGCAACGATACAGGGTTAAAGGCAAAATATAGGTCACAGGCGACCAATAAACCAAATCAAAAGAAAAACTAGGCATCAGACAAGGTAACAAAAACTACGAATATTTATTAAATCAATTAAAATTAAGGAAGCAGAATGGAGGAAGTCAATAATCTGGCAGTAGCCCAAGAGGCAATAAGTAAATAAATGAACAATTTAGAAGCATTAGGGTCACTAGAACACTCTTACTATGAAATTAGATACTTTGAAAAAATGGAAAAAGTACATAATGACATCAAAGAACTCGCGAGACTCAAGAACAAACGGAAAGTAATGGTAAACCAATTTAAGCAAATATTAGAGGAAGCAGAAATGTTGGGCGATGACAATCTACTTTCCAGCTATGAAAGAAATCGGGGCGAATTAGAGAAACAATGGGAATTACTGGAAGAAAACATATTTGAGATAAATATACAGAATCAGAAATTGAAGATGAGTCATATTTCACGCTAAGGCGAAGCTACCAGAATGCCAGTGACAAACTGTCAGAAACAATTAGGAAACGAACAACCCACTATTTAAGGGGTAGGTTACCCCAGCTACCGAAAATAAAAGTACCAATCTTCACAGGCAAGTACAAGGAACAGGCAGCATTCCAAGGGCGAGTCCAGAAGGGAATAGATATAGATGTGGAGAAATTCTACCCAAAAACAGTGTCAAAAAACGATCATGAAAGATTTAATTTAAATTTAAGTAAAGAGATACCAGAAGTAGAAGAAGCCAAAAACGATCATGAAAGATTTAACTTAAATTTAAGTAAATAAATACCAGAAGTAGAAGAAGCCAAAAACGAACAAGAAAGATTTTATTTAAATTAAAGTTAAGAAATACCAGAAGTAGAAGAAGCCACAGATGAGCAGGAAAGAGTTAATTTAAAAATCTATCCAGATAATCTCATATCTGGAGCCAAATCAGCGGCGGAGAAAACAGATGTAAGTAGAAAGAGAATTTATTAAATTTTGAGGCATCAATGATAAAGGGGAAGAAAGAGGTACAAGAAGTAAAACAAGCAGTAGTACAAATAGAAAAAATCCCAATAGAAACAAAGATAGGAAATAAAGAATTTTATATGGAGAATATTCAATCTGGAAAGGAACCAAAGCAACAAAGAAAAGTAGCACAAACAGAACTTAACAAAATGTTCAAATTGGGTGGGTTCAATTTAAGAAAATGGTCCAGCGACAAATCTCAGATTATTGCCAAGCTGAAGATTCCCAAATTATGGATGAGTAAATCAAGGGGGGAAGAAACAGCGACCACATCAAAGGTAGGAGTTAATGGTTTGCTTCCAGGGAAGAAACCACGAAACAGTTGATGGGTAAATTAAGAACAGTAAGAAGTACAACCACCCAGGTATTTACACACACTGGGGTGGAGTATGGAGGTCAGATGCAGGGACAAGCTAAAATGGGCAGATGCCATAAATTATACAAGTGCCATCCAGTAAAAATGGAATGCTCACGAACAGAACAAAGGTATAAGGTATATGGATATAAGGTGCATGTTCGCCAATGGAAGCACAGGTTTAGATGGAAGTTTAAGAAGAAGAGAGTACACGCAGGGCACATGGTAACAACCAAAGAATGGCCGCTGCGTAGTCAAATTAAGTCAAGGTTCAATGGAAAAACACTCCAAAACGACTCAGAGTCGGCGTGGCTGGATTTTGTGGAGTTGGAAGAGCTCTGCAAGCAAAGCAGAGACAGTTCTTCAAATCATCGGCACAGTTACTTCACAATGACAGGGGTAACAGACAAGGAACTCACAGGCAACCATTCAGTTGGTTAGTTCGTAGGCATTGTTAAGGTTAGTGAGTTTATTAAAGTTATATTTACAACGTTACTATGTCTACATTCGCCTAGTTCGATAAGGTTATTCCTTAAGCTATCCTCCGCTCCTTAAACACAATTATTAAGTATTACTTTTTCAAAGAATTGAGTTTCGATAGGTTATTGTGTATTTATTTTTGAAAGTGTTATCGGACAAAGGAATTGTTGCTGTCACCTTAGATAATCAATGTCCTTTGCATGCTACTATTAAAAGCTCGGTTGCGTAATTCAAAAGGGGATGCTCAAATAGCAAAGATAAAAGACCAATTTAAGTGACCGCTCAAGAAAACATTAATAATGTCCACGAAATGATGTTATAAAATGGACGAATTGGGCCAAAACGCACAGCTTGACCTGGATACCACTATCGCCAGGTCATCAGCATACCCTATGATGGTAGTTGTTTCCGACAACTCCAGCATAGTATTTCACAAAGTGGGCCCAAGCATCGACTCCTGTGGCACACCACATGAAATATACATAGACCAGCCACTATCATCCTATGTTTCAAGTAGCTACAAATTAATCTAACTAGATACGGTGTTATTTTTCTTCGCCTTAACTCCCTGGTTAACGATATTTGTACAACAAAATGTATCAAAATAGTTAATTTTAAATCACTGGAACTTTAAACAATACCTTATATCGGAATGTATGTATAATTTTAACAACACATATTTCACGTGCAGCAGTAGCTTTGGCGCTTTTGTGTATATTATGTAGAAGATAAAAATGTTTTTAACTAGACTTAGTAGTAGCAGTGGTGGGGAGGCCAACGCCAAGCAAGTAGGCCTCCATGGGCCCTTTTTGCCAACCCCAGCAACCATGCTCTACTCTTCCTCGGTTCCGTTGCCAAACCGCCTCGATCTCTAGATGAAAGCCGTGACGGTCTTCAATTGGACGGTACTTACCTGATTCCTCTGCAGAGTCCTTGATCCGAACAATTCTGCTCAAAGACTCCCAAAAGCCTCGCATTCGCACAGGTAGTGGTAGGAAGTTTCCTCATCCTCGCCGCATTCCTGGCAAATGGGATCCCTCTCTACGCCTATCAATGTGAGGTGTCTTCTAAGGGTGCAGTGGCCTGTGAGAACCCCAAGGATGCGGCGAAGCCTAGGTCGACTCCTTCCGAGTAGCCAGACAGAATTATCTCTAAACCAGTGTAGACCTGATTCTTGCCGCGCAGACTGCCCGGAGGATTGCCTGGCTATCCGAGCAGATGTACACATTTCTCGGGACTCCTCTTCACATCCTGTCTATTGGCCACAGACAGGATAGCGTACACCTCTGTTTCGAATGCCGTGGTATATGCGCCAAGAGCATAGCTCTCGCGCATCCCCAGGCTCTCGATGTATATTCCTGCCCCGGAGGATTGTTGGTCCTCCAGCCGCGATCCGTCGGTGAAACAGACCAGGCTTGCGGGCTGGAATTCAACCTCATTTTCCCTCCACTGATCCCTTATGGGGATCCTGAGGGCCTAGTCAACCTAATATCATCCTCGGCATCCCGCACCTTTATGTCGGAAATCGGAATTTCCTTTTCCACCTCCTTGGCGACTCTTGTATGTCCTATTACTGCTCCCTCTCCGCATCAATCTCCTGCATCTCGCATTCTGAGATGCGACGCCATCGCCTCCCTCCTGACACAGATGGGAAGCGGTGGCAGCATCAACAGGACCTTTAGCGCCGCTGAGGGTGTCGTCCTCATAGCGCTTGTGATACTTAGGATTTCCAGCCTTTGGAGTTTGGCCAGCTTTCTGCTGGTAGTTTGGTTCACACCGCACCACCAGACCAACGCCCCATAGAGGATTCTCGGCCTGACGATCGCAGTGTAGATCCAGCGAAGGATCCGAGGATTAACTCCCCAGGTCCTCCCTATCACTCGACGCAGCTGCCAGAGGGTCGCTACTCCCTTCCTTACAACCCGTTCTATTATAACTAGACTTAAGGAACCTTGGCGGTGGTCCAGGGGAAAAAACGTGTGCCTTTGACCGAAGAGTACTGGGTTTGATTCCCAGGGTTACCCTTTCACTTTAGAATTAACATCGACCGAGGTTGTGGCATTGTATTTGAGCAAGTTGAATGTCTGCACGTTCTGTCCTTAGGAGGGGGCGTAAAGCCATCGGTTACGTGTTCATGCGATGTTGGGCACATTAAAGATCCCTTCCAGCTTTACAGAAAGACAGGGGTTCGGCAAAATTTCCAGGATAGCGATGTGACACTGCTTCTTGGGGTGGGTGATTGGCCATAGTTGCGGAAAAAGAGCGACGATAAAATACAAAAAAAAAAACTAGACTTAAGAAAGTGTATTTGTAGTTTCTATTTATTTTGGCTAAACTCATTCAAAGTGACAACCAGTGATGCTAGTACGACTTTTTAAACATGATAAGTTTTTAAAGATTATAAATCTAACACTGCTGTTTTGATGAATCGGCTGTAAGGTTTGTCTTGCTTAACTTTGCGAGCTTTTAGTGCTTTTATTACAATTATTTAAACATTTATATGTGTGACATAATGTATCTGTTTTGTGATATTCAGTCATGACGTAGAGATTCTTGTTCATTGAAACAGCTTGTTCGCATGATTTTCGTTTTAAATTACCACATCATTTTCGTTTATTAATTTATTGAATAAATAAAAGTGCGTTATGGAAGTGAGTTTTCATAAAAATGTTTTCACTAGCAAATATTTCTCTCTAATGCAAGCAGGCTTCAATCTGGTTAATGGTATAACCTATATAGTATAAACAATTACTATTTTATCAAAATTACTTTTTGTTTGAAAATGTACAAAAATTTTCCGAAAATAAGCTTAAAATGTTTCCGAGAAAACTGGTTTCCTAGCCAACAAACCTTAGGTTAACGCAAATTAAGTTATTGAAATTTGAAGGATTTATTGAAAATTTGCTACCAAAATGCACTTACTGCGTCTCGATTTTTTTTCTTACAAACATGCATCATATTTCGATTAAAAATGCAAAAGGCAATAATATAAGGGTGTTCGAAGAAAACAATAGTAGGGATCACCAACGACTTTTCTCGTATCTTGTATAATAACATCATCAGTATATTGAGCATTACCGTAGAAATGCGTCACCTTGTATATATGCAAACAGATAAAAACTGAAAGTAAACCCGGATATAGATTCTAGAGGGCCTAGTTTGCGCTCATTTGAAGAAATGTTTTTAAAATTCAAGGGTCGCGGTCTCCTCATTAACGATTTTTTCTACGAAAATTAGCTAAAAATTATAAACCGTTAAACCATAAACTTAACTAACCCTATAGCCAAAGCATCAATTTAACTAAACCTGCAGCTGAAGCGTCAGAGAAAGGGTCTACTTGAAATGAATTTTCTGAAAATATTTTAGTAAAATGAAGGACAATGGGGGTTGAAGCTGAGACTTAAGGGTTTGCAGAACATTCTTCTTGCGACAATTACTTTACATATTGCGTATTTGTTTCAGGTTCTTTGCCTTAATATTGCGAAGTTTGACGTTTCAAATCGCGAGTTTGACGTTTTGAAGAAAATCACATTTTTTTGCCTATAACTTTTTTGTCTTTTAACTAACTAAAAACCTCGGCCGATTTTCCTGGCTAACAAACTGATCCATGCCAAGCAAAAGGAAATTTAATCACAATTGGCCCATGTATGTATATATTTATATATATATATATATATATATATATATATATATATATATATATATATATATATATATATACAGGGTGGCGCATTGAAAACTAAACAGACCGAGAAATTTTTTTTTAAAGAAACGCTAAAACAAGTCAATTTTAATATTGAGGGGGACATTGTTTGACATCAACCCGTTAAGGGTGGTGATAACAACCCTTATCTTTTAAATAGGCAACATGGGTTGAGTGTTACATCATTTGAAAGCTCTTTCTTCTGAATTCAGCACATAATTATTTTTTTGAAGTTTTATTAACCCGTTTAAAAATTACTCACAGTTGAAGTTTCAAGAACGTATTTCATTTCTTGTGATAAGAAATGCACTAATTAGTCAATTTTTCGTTAAAAAAAAAACAAAAAACAAAACCAAACGTTCAAAAATGTTTATTCAGTTAAGTGTTCAAATTGTTGACCACCAGCTTTCATACAAAACGAGCTCTGACATTCTGGAGTATTTGTGGAGTTATTAGACGGCATTCTTCAACAATGCCTCGTCGTAATTCTTCCAGAGACTCCGGTTCTGTTGCGAAATGGCCCCATAGAAACAAGTCTAAATGAGTTAAATCCGGTGATCTAGAGGGCCATTCAATAGCACCTCTACGCCCAATCCATTGCTCTGGAAACTCTCTGTTCAAGAACCCCCTAACACGTTGTGAAAAATGCGGAGGAGCTCTATCTTGTTGAAACATAAACGGTCTCCAAAAATGCCAGTCCAGACATTCAATTCCTGTGGAGCTTGAGGGTGGAGTTCGCGAAAATTTCTTGGTTTATTATCTGCCCATTAATGACAATTATGACGATTGACTGTAGAGTTTAATAAAAACGTACACTCGTCTGAAAACAGATATTGAACCGTTATCAGCTATTCGTGCAGTTATAACTTCACAAAACTCCAGCCACCGATCAAAATCATCTTCATTCGGTTGTTGTACAAGATGAATTTTTTACGGGTGAAATTTATTATGCTTCAATATTCGCTGAATAGTTCTTCTTTTGATGTTTGAAACAGTGGCCAATTTTCTCGTGCTCAAAGTTGGGTCTGCAGCAATTTGTCCTTAAATTTGCAATCTCAGTAGTCTAATTTCTAACCGGAAATTCACGTTCAGGATCCCGTTTTTTTTGTTGGCTACTGAACCACTTCGTCGAAACTTTGCAACTAACTCCAAAATGTATTTTCTGTTAACATGTCTGTTCGGATGTCGTTCATTGAAACGGTACGGTTGGCACAGCCATCGTTTTTGAAAAAAAAGAGTAATTATTTCAACTATTTCTTCTACAGAATACACCATTGTGAAACTAATTATACTATCAAGTATCAAACCGACCGATAAACTGAAATAATAAACCGCATTTCGATCAGAAATGTTCTGATAGTCAATTTTTTTGTTTACAAACCAACAAAACATTGACTATCAGCACATTTCTTATCGAAATGAGTGAAAAGCGTTTTTGTATCTTCAACTGTGAATAATTTTTAAACGATTTAATAAAACTTCCAAAAAAATTAGTGTGCTGAATTCAGAAAAGAAAGGGCTTTCAAATGATGTAACACTCAACCCATGTTCCCTATTTAAAATATAAGGGTTGTTATCACCACCATTAAAGGGTTGATGTGACAAAGTTGAGTTTTATGCCAAAACATCTCCCCCTCAATATTAAAATTGACGTGTTTCAGCGTTTCATAAAAAAATCTCTGGACGCAAATCGGTCTGTTTCGTTTTCAATGCGCCACCCTATATATATATATATATATATATATATATATATATATATATATATATATATATATATATATATATATATATATAGATATATATATATATATATATATATATATATATATATATATATATATATATATATATAAACATATAAAAATTGAAACTGACCCCGGATATGGATTTTAGGGGTGCTAGTTTACGCTCATTTGAAGAAATTTTTTCAAAATGAAAAGTCGGGATCTCCTCATTAGTGAATTTTTTAAAAGAAAATTCGCTAAAGGTATAAAAATTGGATGTAAATTTTTTAATTGGTCCGTAATTTGTCCTTACTTAAAAAAATTGTACTCTTAAAGTTGTGATCTTATAGGCGCGTTTAGAAAGTTAGTGTTGGTATTTGTGCGAAACTGGGGAAAATCCTAAAATTGTAATAAAAGATTTTACTAGATACATTTCAGAAAAAGTTGGGTGATATTTGGAATTTCAACAGTGATCACCAACAAAGTGCATCGCTAACTTAGGTAAATCACTTTTTCTGTTTGTAAAACACCTTTACTTCAAATTTAAAGAAACATTATAAACACGCTAAATATTCAGCAGTCAAGACATGGTATAAACAATAACTTATAACATTGTGCGATGTACGACAGGGTCGCCATCTCGGTGCGGAACCAGGTAGTATGTTGTCACGACAGCTCCAAATCACACAAAATGTTATGAAATAGAGACTGTCTACAACCAACTAACAATTTTGTAAATTATCAGCCCTGGCCCATTTCTTCGCTAATATAGAGACAATGTATGTAAGATGGCAACCCTGTCGTACATCATACAATGTTCTAGGAGGCTGGCTACCATAGCTGTACTACTTTATAGGTGTGATCTCGCTGTAATTAGTATACTGTACTGACGAGCTCTAATTAGAGCGAAACCGGTCTGCGGTTCTAATTATAGTGAGAATACATCTAACCTTACACTAACTTTATATCTCAATCAAATGTTAACCACGGTGGTCTTCTAATCGACCAAAATTTCAAATATATCCTCCTGTTCGGTTTACATTAGGCAATCATCTACTATACGCCACACAAATTATTCACCATAATTATTTACTTTTACAAGACAAACCCTAAGATTGCCATCAGTTTCTTTGGTGGATATTATGAAAAACAAACATGTTGATTAATATTTGCGTAGAGTGTACTGGAGAATAAGACGATGATGTCTTTGTTTCAATATTAGTACATCAAACATTTGGTCTCTCGTACTGTGGTATAAGACCGATGTAATATCACTTCTTTAGACGTATGTGGCTCTTATTCTGGCCCTATTATCGTGTTATTTGCAAGAAGTAATGTTTTCAATATGAGTATTTACACGGGAGGAAAGTAGAATCTTGTAGGCGAGTTGGATGAGATACTTCATCGAGTTTTCTCAGAGCAAAGGTAAAGGCACGTATAAAAGCAAGTGCTGCAACATCTAGAGCAATAGTGCTCTAGGAACACCCTGAGGATTAAATTGATATTCAAATATCAACTTTCAACCAAGACCTACGTTAATTTTGTTTTGAGCAACGTTTCGTAGCATACATTTGCTTGCCTTTTAGCGAACTTTCTTTAAAAAAAAATCACTATTGAGAAGAGCCCGACCTTCAAATTTTCAACAAATTTCTTCAGATGAGCGTTAACTAGGCCCCCTAGAACCCATATCCAGAGTCAGTTAAAATTTATATATATATATATATATATATATATATATATATATATATATATATATATATATATATATATATCACACCGATAACTCAAAAAATAATGGGACAATTTTGATCCAATTTTCTGAGTACCTTTCTTTTACAAGTGGCTTGGATAAGTCCTTTTGCCAGGAAAATCGGCCCAAGTTTTCCCGGAAAATTTAGTGTTTTCTTTCGGAAAAATTTTATATCTCCGGAAATAACAAGTAGCAACCAAGTTTGGTACGCAGGTTTGTATTATAAAAAGTGAACCATGTACAAATATTGTTGTTAACAGTTAACAGATAAAAAAGTTATAGGCATCTAAAGAGAAAAAAATGACGTTTACATATATATATATATATATATATATATATATATATATATATATATATATATATATATATATATATATATATGTGTGTGTGTGTGTGTGTGTGTGTGTGTGTGTGTGTGTGTGTGTGTGTGTGTGTGTATATGTGTGTATCACACAGATGATTCAAAAAATAATGAGCAGAGTTTGATCAAATTTTCTGAGTACCTTCCTTTTGCAAATGGCTTGGATAGGTTCGTTAGCTAGGAAAATGGGCCCAGGTTTTGTTGGAAAATGTTGTGTTTCCTTGCTGAAAAAATTATATCTCCGTTAATAATAAAGTAAAAACAACCGAATTTGATGTTTGTATTATAAATGGTGAACGACGTACCAAAATTTAGGTATGTAGGCTTAAAGATACGGGCATTAAAAAAGGGGTTTCCCTTAAAACGTCAAAGTCGCGATTTAAAACGTGAAACTTGGCAGCATTTAGGCAAATAACCTGAAACAAATACGGATTATGTAAAGAAAATGTCGCAAGAAGAGTGTTCTCCAAACCCTTAAGTTTCAGCTTCAACCGTCATTGTCCTTCATTTTACTAAAATATTTCCAGAAATTTTACTTCAAATAGACTTTCTCTGATGCTTTGGTCGTAGTTTTAGTTATAAGTTTATGGTTGAACGGTCTATAATTTTTAGCTAATTTTCTTCGAAGAAATTCGGTAATGAGGAGATCGCGACTCTTGAATTTGAAAAATATTTCTTCAAATGAGCGCAACTAGGCCCCCTAGAATCCATATCCGGGTTTAGTTTCAGTTTTTATCTGTGTACATATATACGGGATGACGAATTTCTACGGTAATTATTATCATACAAGATACGAGAAAATGTTGTATACGTGAATTATAGGGTGTCTTGAGCTGTATCTTATAAAATTTTGTTGACAATCACAGGGTGGCTCATAAGTCGTTGGTAATACAATTTTTTTTTTTTAATGGAACAGTCGATTTATTGTAGCATTGTTGCATTTTCCATCCAATTTTAATGCATGCTTGTAAGACGGAAAAATTTATACCGCCCCTATCTTTCGAGTTATTTCAATTGTTTTTCAATGTTTTACATTTCGAAACACATCAGAAATTGTGATACGACGTTTTTACCAATGGAAATCGCAGCCCCATGAAAATGAGGCGTTTAGGGAGGTTTTCAATTATATGTACCAATAAATAGGAGAGTCTTATGAGGGGGGCGCATTCAGAGAGGTTTTCGTTTAATATTATTTGTCGAAAAAATCGAGATGCCATATACATAACGCTCTCAAATGGTGACTGAATTTGGAAAAATTCGAATAATTTTTTTCAAATTGAGCAACTCTCTAGACCTACACCCTCTAGTTTTGGAAATATTTTTGTGCATTTTGCTATTTTTTAAACTTACTTACAGATTAGGTCTATAATTCAAATTTGATCTATTCTTTGGACAAATTATTTGTAAAAAAAAATAGTCAGCCAATTTTTGCAGAAAATTTTTGTTTTTCCGTAGAAATCGTTGTTTGTAAGGTTTTTGTGACATTCTGGTAATTCATGTTTAATAAGTTATTGTATAAAGATATTTTCGGATTTTCGTGAAAGAATTGTTTGCAAATTTTCATGTAATTTTTTGTTTGTTTGTGTTCTATCGGAAAGCTTTTAGTGAATAATTATATCTTGCTAGATGGGTAAATAGCTTGAACAGGTTCGTTCGCAAGAAAAATCTGGCCAGTTTTTTGGGGAACATCTTAAGTTTATTTTAGGAAAATGTTTGTACATTTTCAAACATTAAGTGATTTTGATAAAATATGGTACGTTCTTTCTACTATATAGGTTATACCAGTAACCAAATTGATGCCTGCCTTCATTAAAAAAGACATATTTGCCATGTAAAACATTTTTCTCAAAATTCACTACTATAACGCACTTGCGTCCAGACTTTTAATATTGTCTTTTGGGCTGAGCTAACTTCCTCTAAATGACAATATTTTAATTCTAGCAATCTACTTATTAATCACCTTTATAGTTATATTAGAAACTTTCTCTGATGTTTTGGCGGTAGTTTTAGTTAAGCTTGTGGTTTAGCGGTCTATAATTTTTTTAGAAAAAATTCGTTAATGAGGAGACCGTGACTTGTGAATTCGAAAAAGATTTCCTCAAATGAGCGCAAACTAGGCTCCCTAGAATCCATATCCGGGTTTAGTTTCAGTTTTTATCTGTTTACATATATATATATATATATATATATATATATATATATATATATATATATATATATATATATATATATATATATATATATATATATATATATATATATATATATATATATATATATATATATATATATATAGGATCACGCATTTCTACGGTAAAGCTCAATATAATTGTTATTATATAAGATACGAGAAAAAGTTATATACGTTAATTATAAATTATGTTGACAATCACAAGGTGGCTCATAAGCCTTCATTAAAAAAGTAATATTTGCCATGAAAAACATTTTTCTCAAAATTCACACTATAACGCACTTGCTGCGTCCAGACTTTTAATATTGTCTTTTTGACTGAGGTAACTTCCTCCAAATGATAATATATTAATTCCCGCAATCTACTTGTTAATCACCCCTATAGTTATATTAGAAACTTCATGAAAACGTTTTGAGTAGAGAGTTCATTACCACGTTTATTGAAAACGGAATAAAAATCTGGCATTCTGGTTTACGCAGGTAAATACATAGTATATAAAACCCCAGGAACAATATTTAAATCAAATCGGGCAGGCTGCTCTTCAGGAAATAAATAAAATAAAACCAGTTCAACCCTTTGACGGTAGCATAAGGTTGAATGGGGCAGGTATATAAGGAAAGAGAGGGTAAACATAAAGGGTTAAAGGGCTTATAATTGGAAAGAAACAGCAATAGGAAGAGAGGATTTCTATGCATATTCAATAAGCATAGAGGAGCGCATACATTATACATTGACTGAACTATACAATGCTTCTCACAGATATATGTGTGTTAGTTTTCTGTTAGACTTCCTGATGGGATGCTTTCAAAGATTTACAATGTTTAATAACTGTATTATTTGATATTTTGGTTATGTTTTGCGCGTTTATATTGTGTTTAGGTCTAATCCCTCATTTGTATAGGCGTGCAGTTAAATTAAAGTTTCTTAAACCAACTTAAGCTGAAAATGAATTAAACGTAAGTAAAAGTATTGTTAAAGTTATACATTTATAAGTAGAATAGCGTTAGGCATTAGTAGATTCAAAATTAAAGTAACGTCACAACGTATGGATTAGACATTTTTCTAAGGTAAAAAACCAGAACAGAACAAGACTATACTCCAGACTGAATTTATTTAGTAAAAGCCCTACGCGTTTCGGCCCATATCTCAAGCCATTTTCAGGGGCTTCGTTCTGTTATTTATAACAGGAACTAAACTTTACAATAAATCTATCATAGTAGCTGTTTTCATCGACTGGCGCTTTTGTTTCCCTGCACTATATGGGTGAAGGCAGAATTAGAAGCATCAAAACCTCAAATCACAGCAATGTACACACGGCAATACAAATAAAAAGTTCTCATTTGAAATAGAGGACAGTTAAAAGCCGAATATCAGAAGTGAACAGGAAGGGGCAAACAAACGAAGAAAAATTCACTTCTGATATTCGGCTTTTAACTGTCCTCTATTTAAAATGCGAAATGTTTATTTGTATTGCCGTGTGATTTGAGGTTTTGATGCTTCTAATTCTGCCTTCACCCATATAGTGCAGGGAAACAAGCGACAGTCGATTAAAACAGCTACTATGATAGATTTCTTGTAGAGTTCAGTTCCTGTTATAAATAACAGAACGAAGCCACTGAAGATGGCCTGAGATATGGGCCGAAACACGTAGAGATTTTACTAAATAAATTCAGTCTGGAGTATAGCCTTGTTCTGTTCTTCTTTTTTACCTTAGAAAAATCAAAATTAAAACGATAAACTTTGGATTGAAGCTTTGTAAATACAATTATAAACTTCTTTGGCTTCATAAACTTCTTCCACATTCTCACAACGTGTGGAAGTATGGTTTCGTCGACATAAATTAAATTTTTTTTTTCTCTTAAAGGTCGTGAAAAATATCAAAACATATAGAAAACATGATTTGAGAATGAACTTTTTTTTTGTCTGTCGGTTTGTATGTCTGTCTGTAGCCACGATAACTTTGGAACGAATTGAGATAACGTCTTCAAATTTGGTATACAGTTAGCACAAACGAACGGTTCGGATTGTTTTTAGGTAAAGTAGCTTTAGAGGGTAGGGAATGAATAATAATGTTTATTGACTACAATCATACAGCATGTCTATACAGATAAGTCTTCGACTTGTAAATTATTTAGACATAATTTAGTTAAAGGTCAACATAAAAATGTTTTGACAGCTATTTTCCAAACATTATACTTCAAATTTAGACACATCAAAAGTCTAGAATTTATATACTCCGATTCCATCCTAAAAATGCTGCCAAAACTTTCATTGCTTGATTTCCCTTTCTACTTAGCAATGCTCCATAACAAGAATCGTTCTTTTCTACTCCATATTTTTGCCAAAAATACAAATTTTGTAACGAGACAACTTACATTGACTTTTCTTTAATGATAATGAGTGGTGATTTGGTGAAAATTGACATTTTTTCGTTAAAACTCGAGTAATATAACGTTTTAGGGTTTATTTATTATAAAACTTTTAATTTCATCAAACATCTTGTAATTTGTGTTGAAATTAAAAAGTTTAGACGTAGCCACTGTGTTATGGTAGTGAATTTTCATAAAAATGTTTTTTTAATAGCAAATATGTGTGTTTTTTAAGAAAGCAAGCATCGAATTAGGTTACCAGAATTAACTATATAGTAGAAACAATGTGCCATGTTTCATCCAAATAACTTTATTGTTTGAAAATGTACAAAAATTTCCGAAGGTAAACCTAAGTGTTCCCGAAAAAACTGATTTCATGATCAACCTTATAGGTTAACAGCAAATTGGGCTATTCAAAACGCACTTGCTGCGTCCCGAATTTCTTTTCTTACAAACATTCATTATATTTCGATGGAAAATGCAAAAATGCAATAACATAAGACGTGTTCGATAAAAAAAAATTGTATCACCAAACGACTAATGGGTCAGCCTCTGACTGTAGAAATAAATTTTTAAGATGTAGCTCAAGACTCTTTATAATTAAGGTATACAATTTTTTTCGTATCTTGTATAAAAGCGGATATATTGAGTTTTATGGATTTTTAAAGAAAATTCGCTAAAAATTATATAGCATTAAACGATAAACTCTATAGCTAAAACAACTGCCAAAGCATCAGAGAAAGGGTCTATTTGAAAAGAAATTTCTGGAAATGGTTTAGTAAACCGAAGGAGAATGACGGTTGAAGCTAAGACTTCAGGGTTTGTAGAACATTCTTCTTGCGACATTTTCTTTACATAACCCGTATTAGTTTCAGGCTCTTTCCCTAATTCTTGCCAAATTTTGATGTGTTAAATCGCGACTTTTTGAGTAAAACCCCTATTTTTTTTAAATGCCTATAACTCTGTTTATGATGTATCCTTGCGTTTTGTGGTATGTATCAATGTACGCGTCGCAGGTGACTATTCTGTCTTTGTCTGGCATCATCCTTTAACCACTTAAGTTGTTTCAATTCATGTCTTTCAGATTATTTGTATTATAAAGAGTGAACCATGTGCTAAAATTTAAATCTCTAAGTTTAAGGACAAAAAAGTTACGGGCAGCTAAAACAACAAATTTTGGAGTTATCCTCAAAACGTCAAACTCGCAATTTAAAACGTCAAACTCGCAATATAAAACGTCAAAATTGGCAATTTTGAGGCAAAGAACGTGTAACAAATACGGATTGTGAAAAGAAAATGTTGCAAGAAGAGTGTTCTGCGAACCCTTAAGTTTTAGATTCAACCGTCATTGCCCTCCATTTTACTAAAATGTTTACAAAAAATTCATTTCAAATAGACCCTTTCTCTGATGCTTTGGCGGTCGATTTAGTTAAGTTGATGCTTTCGCTGTTGGTTTAGTGAAGTTTATGGTTTAACGGTCTATACGTTTTTGCTAATTTTCGTAGAACAAATTCGTTAGTGCATTTTAGCATTTTTTATCGAAATATGATGCATGTTTGTAAGAAAAAATCTAGACGCAGTAAGTGCGTTTTGGTAGCAAATTTTCATTAAATCCTCCAAATTTCAATAACTCAATTTGCTATTAACGTGAGTTTTGTTGGTTAGGAAACCAACATTTGTATGAACGCAGCCAGGGCGTTTTAGTTTCGAATTTTCATTAAATGTTTCAAATTTCAATAACTCAATTTGCTATTAACCAAAGGTTCATTGGCTAGGAGACCAGTTTTCTCAGAAACATTTAAAGTTTATTTTCGGAAAATTTATGTACATTTTCAAATAATTATTTTGATAAAATATAGTACATTTTTCCTACTATATAGGTTATACCGGTAACCAAATTGATGCCTGCTCGCATTAGAGCAATATATTTGTAATTAAAACATTTTTATGAAAATTCACTTCCAAAACGCATTTGCTGCTGTCAGAGTTTTTAAATTTCAGCAGTGAACCATGTACTTACACTTGATAAATGATTAATTATAGAAGTCTGAGGCTAGTGGGTCGCATCCCTGAAGCCAGTAATTGCCACACAAACACAGACACACACACGATAAATATATTATCAACGGGATCATTCAATACAGTTAGTTATATTGGTTTGTGATGAAAATATGATTTCTTGCAGCAAACAAAGAGATATAATTTTGGTAGTGAGCAAATTGCTCGAAAGAAAATCACTTCGTGGCGTTTGCAAACAAAATAAAAAAGACACCACTCGTGTAGATAAAGCTTTTAAAACTCTTAACACGAAAAGAGCATAAAAATCATGTTCCAGTTTAATATTTTATTTGATCATCGTCTCCGGCACGAGAAGATAAGCAAAAGAATTCTCAGACTTGCAGATTCAACCGCCGAATTTCCACACAACATTCTCCGTCTCTTAGTCACCTTGCGGATTGCTTGCACTGAAAACAGAGACAACCTCACGATGCTCTTTTGTTAAAAGTTGATGCGTTATTCAGTCATGGGTTGCTAAGATTCAGAGCACGTTCGTCCAGGATTGCCAGCTACTATGCCTTTCTAAAATTCATTACAAATTATATCAGCTGTAAAAATGAGGGTTTTGCACCGTTTTACACTTTTCTAACTACTTTCCCGCTATCTCTATGAAAATATACTCGTATATGCAATGCAGAGCTGAGGTACTGACCGTTTTATGCTTTCGTCGTGCTTTGCTGAACCAACGATAAAATATATTTGCCCCTATATAATTAAAACATTCAAGTTAATCTAAACCTTTATGTCAGTAAAGTAATATAAATGTGTTTTTGCAGAGGGGTCACTAGTCACGTAAAGAAGGCGCTTGATATTTTGAGACTGAGTCCCATTAAAAGTGTTATATACTCGTCAGCTTATTTAAAATATAAATTTCTCTTTTCTTTGATTTTAGATTGAAGATCGTGAGCAATTGCGCAGTTTTTGTTTCAGTATCTCAGCCTAATCACCTACTACAGTAGGGTCCGGGTTTTACGAGTAGCAGATTTAACGAACTTCTCATTTAACGAGCAAATTTTGGTGATTTGAATGGACCTGTGTAAGAGACAATGCAAAAAATGTTTCTGATTTAACCAGACCGCTTTTCAGGCGGTTTCGGTTTTAGCAAGGTAATTATTGCGCTGACTCGTTCACATTTTTATTAGGATACACAGATGTGCGAAAGTAAACAAAAGGGTTTCGTCTTTCTGTGAATATCGACGCCTCTCTAGCTAAAAATATGACCATTCAGACACACTAGAACTAGATGCACATGTTCCTTGATTGCGCGATGACACTAATGAGTAATAAATTTTACAGTGCACAACAAATGAGAAAATATTTATGGGTTCTTCCACTCAGGTAACGATAGAGTCCCTCTTACCACTTAAAATTAACGTTCGTTAGTTCGAAACAACTGCACATTTGTGTGGCTTTTTGTTTTTGTGTTTAAATCTTGAAACATGCGCCTTATTCCGAACAGTTTTCGATACCTCGTGTTTAAGGCAGAGGGATAGACTCTTGTTTACACAATGTCCGCGGCTGGTATAAAAAGAGAACGCCTTACTATTCAAGAGAAAATGTCGATATTAAAAAAGTTCGGGACACAGCAAGTGCATTATGGTAGTGAATTTTTATTAAATGCTTCAAATTTGAATAACTCAATTTTCTATAAACTAAGAAAGTTTAGTTTCGGTATGTAGTAAGGTCTTTTCTAAGGCAAGATATCCCCAAAATTTCAATAAAATAACTTATTAATTTTCGGAGAAAAAAAATTTTTTCGAAAGAAAATTCAAAATTTGAGTAACTCAATTTTCTATAAACTTAGAAAGTTGAGTTTTGGTACGTAGTAAGGTCTCACCTACGGCAATATATTCGTAAAATTCCTTTAAAACATCTTTGTAATTTTCGTAGAAAAAATTTTTTTCGAAAGAAAACTCAAAATTTTACCGGAAAATCCCGTCCGATTTTCCTGGATAACAAACTCATCCAAGCCATTAATAAAAGAAAGGCACTTGAGTTTCACAGAAACCGGTTAATTATTTTTTGAGTTATCGGATGGATACACACATATGTATATGTATATATATATATATATATATATATATATATATATATATATATATATATATATATATATATATATATATATATATATATATATATATATGTATATGTATGTATGTATGAGGTCGACTTCACTCAAATTTGCAAGGTTTTTTCATGTTTGTTATTGCATAATTAGTCATAGTAAAACTCACGTTATATATCCTTGAGAATGGAATAAACTTCTCCGAAAGCTCGGTTTTTAATAAAGAGTTTTATTTTGCAACTGACGGCTTTATCACAATTCTTTTAGTAAATATATATATATATATATATATATATATATATATATATATATATATATATATATATATATATATATATATATATATATATACATGTAAAATTGAAACTGATATGGGTTATAGGGGTTCTAGTTAGCGCTCATTTGAAAAAATGTTTTCAAAGTCTCACCATCGATACCTCTCTATTAGTGATTTTTTTAAAATAAAAATTAACTAAAAAGTGAAGACGGGAACGAAAAAAGTGATGTTTGTAGGCAGTACGATATTGCATTGTCTACATTATCAACAATTTTAAAGTGCGAGAATTCTATTGCCTAGGCTAGTGACAACGACACTATCGACAACAACAGAAAAGGTCTAAAAACAACCGACATGGATAACTTGGGCAAAGCATTGTTTGATTGGTTCAAATATCACAGGATTGATTGGTTCAAATATCACAGGAAGGCAAACATTGCTATAAGATGTTCTATTTCTCCAGGAGAAAGCTGCCTCTCTTGGTAGAGAAATGAGATATGAAGAGAATTTCCAGTGTTCTACAAGTTTTTTTCTCAAACAAAGACATTCAATTAATTCAGGAAAAGTTTCTGAGGAAGCGAAATTTGTAAATAAGAAGATTACATCCGATTGGATTCAAAATAACTTCTGAGGAATATCAGGCATGTGATGTATTCAATCCAGACTAGACAGGACTCTTTTGCAAAATATTGCCGGACAAAACTCTAAAATTCAAAAAACGAAAAATGTTTTGGTGGGAAGTTATTCAAAGAGCGACTGACTACTAGTTTGTGTATTATGATGGTTCTGAGTTTCGAAGACTATTGGTTACTAGCAAAGCGCCAAAGCTAAGATATTATAAAAATGTAAAAAGTTTGTCGGTGAAATATGTTGCTAATAAATAAACCTGGGTGACTGACGATATTTTTAAAAATGGAGTAGAAGCATGGGATAGAGATATAATTACAGGATGCAACTCGTCACAAAAATAATTAACAACATGGGCAACAATCAGTGTCAACTTTCGGTAAATGTCCGCGAAGCTATTCGTCTCCTTGATCGTGCATGGAAAAATTCCTTACAAAAACGGCGCAAAATTGTTTCAGGCATGCATGAATTTTTTTGATACCTGTACTTTCGTTAATATTGGGTTTTCGAAGACTTTGTGGCGTTAATTTCTTTTGAGGAATCACCCTTTGAAATCTTGACACATAATTTTCAGACACCCGGTATATATATATATATATATATATATATATATATATATATATATATATATATATATATATATATATATATATATATATATATATATATATATATATATATATATATATATATATATATATATATATATATATATATATATATATATATATATATATATAAATTTAAATAAATTTAAACGGATCTTGGGTTTGGGTGCTAAGGGCTCTAACATGCGCTCAGATGAAGACATTTTCTTAATGAAAATTCGATAAACAGCGTGTATACATTATTTTTATCATATTATCTAAAAAATATAAATGATCAAATATATACCTATGCAAGGTTGGAGCAATGACAATACAGTGTGTCCCAAACTGGATGGGAATGTATTGCTATCTCCGTTATTATTAGAGATAGAGAGACGGTTAAATTAGCAATGTTTTGTAGAATTTCATGCTCCTCCCAAATATGACTTGTATTTTGCCCTGCCTCTTTTCGTTTTCGATTTATTTTGAAAAAAAACAAGATTTGTAGATTTTTTTTCTTCAATATCTAAGTAGGCGTTGATCTGACATGTCTAAAAAGACTTGCACATTATCAGGACACTTTTTACAGAGTAATCTTTTTGTGCTATTCTCAACCTTGGATTGTCATTTGTTTTTGAGCTACAGGTATCACCGTTTGTTTTTATTATGGCAGCCATATTGGATTTTTTGCTCATGTGATAGCTTGTGAAAAGAGCTTTCCGATGATGTACAACATCCTTCACAAATCTTGTAATTGAACTGACAATTTTGAGAAAAACCGTTTTGAGGATAGTAGGCTATAAAAACCAATACCAGGAAACAAATGACAAAAAAAATTGTTCAAAAAGCAGTAGGTCATGGAGTCTAACAATAGAATTCTACTTTTAACATAATTTTCCGTAATGATTCACGATAAAAAATATTGTGATTTAATTTACAATACTTAATTAGGTGCTGGGTAATATTATATAAAACATTTTAATAACGAAACACGGCAATAACAAATAGAAATTTAAACTCCACTAAACAACACAATTAGAAACGGAACTCAACAAATAATAAAATAGAAACTTAAAAATACACCAAATAGAAAATTGTTCAATATGGCCACCGTTTTGTTCAATGCACTTTATACACCTTTTTGAAACATGCCTGCAAACTCTGGTGAGGGTGTTTCGGTTAATAGGATTTATATCTTCCGTGATTCTGTTCCACAATTCATTGATATTTTGTGGTGGATAGAATTTATACACATCATTCTTCAGGGTACCCAAAAAATAAAAATCCATGGGTGTTATTTCAGGACTTCGAGCACGCCAATGAACCGACCTATTGTTACAAATGACACGATTATTAAAATTTTGGTACAAAAATTCTTTGACGATCCTAGCATTGTGAGGTGGACAACTGTCTTGTTGGTACCAAATCTCGTCTAAATTATCATGAACCCTTCTAATTGTTCGTAAGATATCATTTCTCAACAGATTAAGATACCTTTCCCCAGTTAAATTATTTTCAAAAAAGAACGGACCAACACTGATGTTATCTGAAATTTTTAAAAATTAACTAATCTACAAATAAAAAAAAACAACAGTTTTTTACCTAATAATCCGCATCAAACATTAATACCAAATCTGTTTTGCAATCGCCTTTCTTCCTTTAGATGGAGATTTTCATTTGCCCAATAATGCCTATTATAGCGATTATACACACCACAATTTGTAAATCTGGATTCATCAGTCCATATTATTATCAAATGAAAATTTTAATCTTGCTGACATTGTCCTTGATACCATCTGCAGAATCGAAGTCGTTTAGGGTACTCGTCAACATTTAAGACTTGTACAATTGTAGGTTTATTTGGATGGTACACGGTGTACTGTACTTTTTGGAACGTCAATTTGTTCACCATAAAACCGAACAGAATGCGGAGGGTTTTTGTTTGAAACCTGTAAGACGGCATTATTTCTTTCTTCATTTCTAGACATTGGTAGTTTCTTTGCGTGGAAGCTACCGTCGTTCAATAGATTGGTCACTATTCTGCGAAATATTTTGGTGTTTGGTTGTCGTCTTTCTGGGTAGTTGTTTTGATATGAATTTGCAGCTGCCTCAGTATTTCATATAACATTCCAACTGGTCAAAATATTCTTCATTACTGAACATATTGTTGAATAATATTTAAAATAACAGAAAAACTATTTAGTACAAAATTTTAAGCAACGTGTTAAATACTCCTCAAATTTTTCAGATAATTAAGAACGACGGTTTTCTTAATTGTCGCGATAGTGTTATATCCATAGCAACCTTTCTTCTGTTGTTTTTCAGTTGAGTTACGTTTAAAAATCAAACAATTTTCAAAGGCGTCTTCGTAAATCATTAATCTGCTTTTTCTTAAGTTCTGTTAGTAAATTTAGTCATTTGCTAGGTTTACCTATTTAATTAAATTATAACAATTTTTTAGGATAATATTGTAATGTAAAATATCATTTGTTATAATGGGCCGATTCATTGGTGAGCTCAAAGTTCCTATTTTTTATTGTGAAGAATTATGGAAAATTATGTTAAAAGTAGAAGTCTATTGTTAGACTCCATAGCCTACTGCTTTTTGAACACTTTTTTGTTGTCATTTGTTTTCTGGTATTGAATTTCATAGCCTACTATCCTCAAAACGGTTTTTCTCAAAATTGTCAATGCAATTACAAGATTTCTCAAGCATGTTGTACATCAATGGAAAGCTCTTTTCACAGGCTATCACATGAGCAGAAAATCCAATATGGCTGCCATAATAAAAACAAACGTTGATACCTGTAGCTCAAAAACAAATGACAATTCAAAGTTGAGAATAGCACAAAAAGATTACTCTGTAAAAAGTGTCCTAATAATGTGCAAGCCTTTTTAGACATGTCAGATCAACGCCTACTTATATATTGAAGAAAAAATAAATCGACAAATTTTGGTGTTTTCTCGAAAATGAACAGAGGCAGGCAAGATACAAGTGATATTTGGTATGGGCATGAAATTCTACAAAGCATTGCTAATTTAACCGTCTCCCTATCTCTAATAATAACGGAGATAGCAATACATTCCCATCCAGTTTGGAACACACTGTATAGCAGCTGGATATCACTGCCCTATGAGTTATTATTACTATTATTATTACTATTATTATTACTATTATTACTAATACTTAATGTTCATACCAGCAAATATTTATGTATATGGCGGTTACGAGACCTGTTTACATTAGAAGCTATTATTGTTCTATAAAGGTGTACTCTTAGAAAGTTGTTTGTGTGTAACATTTTAGAGGATTCCAGCACCGCGACGGATGGCGTCGTTAGACATAAAGAGCTCGTATAAACGTAAGGGGACCAGAAGCAGGGTCCGGGGGGTTGAAAACGCTGATGGGATGCTGCGTTAAAGTAGTTAGAGTGTAGGTATATGTGGGGGAGAGTTCACAAAACATAGCCGTAGGTCTCCCAAGCCGCCATTTTGAAGCCGGCACGGTCGATTGACCAATGAACAGAGTTGTGACCTCCGGTTACACCACACTCGGTTGCTAGAATGTCGGCTGCTGGTCAATAATTGGACGCATGCCGACCACTGGTCAGTCGCTCTTACATGAAATATGCATTGTTCAGGGGAGATATCTTTTCTATCCGTTTATAAAGCCTATTTTAAGGAGTTCATTAAAAAGAAATTACTTCAAATTAGATACGCAATTTGCTGATAACTTTTATTGTGCAGTAGCTTAACAAAAGGTCTTGTAGAAGTAACATTTGAAAAATATTATATATTTATAATGAGATGCAGTTTTTAAAATTGCCCTGAAATCAATTCGGAAAGCAGGAAGGGTTTCAGTTAATTGCATACGGTGATTTGTAAAACTAGGTGTTTTTTTTTTGTTGTAATCTTACAAATTAAATCCTTAAAAATATATAGTACCTAACAAGTAGATCTTGTAAAAGAGAAGATGTGGCCTTTTTAGTGAATTTTCTTAGAAAAAATTCACTAATGGGGAGATCCCGACTTTTGAATTTTGAAAAAAATTTTGCAAATGAGCGCGAACTAGAACCCCTAGAATGGATATGGGATCCGGGGTCAGTTTCAATTTTTATATGTTTATATATATATATATATATATATATATATATATATATATATATATATATATATATATATATATATATATATATATATATATATATATATATATATATATATATATATATATATATATATATATATACAGGCTGGCGCATTGAAAAGGAAACAGACCGATTTGCGTCCAGAGAATTTTTTTAATAAACGCTGAAACACGTCAATTTTAATATTTAGCGGGACATGTTTTTTTTTAACTCAACTTTGTCACATCAACCCCTTAAGGGTGGTGATAACAATCCTTATATTTGAAATAGAGAACATTGGTCGAGTGTTACATCATTTGAAAGCTTTTTCTTTTCTGAGTTCAGCACGCTAATTTTTCTGGAAGTTTTATCAACTCGTTTAAAAATAATTCACAGTTGGATTTGCAAGAACGTATTTTATTCATTGTGATAAGAAATGAACTAATTAGTCAATTTTTCGATGAAAAAACTAAAAAACAAAACCAAAAATGTTTATTCAGTTAAGTAAGTGTTCAAATTGTTGACCACCAGCATCCATACAAAAGTACAAATTTTGTTCAAAACAAGCTCTGACATTCTCAAGCATTTGTGGAGTTATTAGACGGCACTCTTCAACAATACGTCGTCGTGATTCTTCCAGAGACTCCGGTACTCTTGCGATAATTCTACTCTTTAAACGGCCCCATAGAAAGAAGTCTAAAGGAGTTAAATCCGGTGATCTAGGGGGCCACTCAATAGCACCTCTACGTCCAATCCATTGCTCTGGAAACTCTCTGTTCAAAAACTCACTAGCACGTTGTGAAAAATGCGGAGGAGCTCCATCTTGTTGAAACACTAGTCGATTTTCTTGATAGCGATCATCATTTTCAACAATGTCAATTAGTAGAGGGTAAACGATATCTTCTAGTAACTCTAAATACGTCTCGCCACTCAAATTGCCATCAAGAAAAATTGGTCCGATTAAACGGTCTCGAAAAATGCCAGTCCAGACACTCAATTTCTGTGGAGTTTAAGTATGGACTTCGTGAAAATTTCTTGGATGATTATCTGCCCAATAACGACAATTATGACGATTGACTGTAGAGTTGAATAAAAACATACACTCGTCTTAAAAACAGATCTTGAACAGAAAGTTTCCGTTATCAGCTATTCGTGCAGTTATAACTTCACAAAACTCCAGCCGCCAATCAAAATCATCTTCATTCAATTATTGTACAAGAAGAATTTTATACGGGTGAAATTTATGATGCTTCAATATTCGCTGAATAGTTCTTCTTTTGATGTTTGAAACAGTGGCCAATTTTCTCGTGATCAAAGTTGGGTCTGCAGCAATTTGTCCTAAAACTTGAATCTCAGTAGTCTCATTTCTGACCGTAAATTCACGTTCAGGATCCCGTTTTTTGTTGGCTACTGAACCACTTTGACGAAACTTTGCAACTAACTCCAAAATGTATTTTTTGACTATCAGCACATTTCTTATCGGAATGAGTGAAATGCGTTTTTGCATCTTCAACTGTGACTAATTTTTAAACAAGTTGATAAAACTTTCAAAAAAATTGAAATTCAGAAAAGAAAGAACTTTCAAATGATGTAACACTCGATCCATGTTCCCTATTTAAAATATAAGGGTTGTTATCACCACCCTTAAGGGGTTGATGTGACAGAGTTGAGTTTTATGTCAGAACATGTCTCCCTCAATATTAAAATTGACGTGTTTCAGCGTTTCTTAAAAAAAAATTTCTTTGGACGCAAATTGGTCTGTCTCGTTTTCAATGCGCCACCCTATATATATATATATATATATATATATATATATATATATATATATATATATATATATATATATATATATATATATATATATATATATATATATATATATATCACCAATATTGATAAAATTTAGCATGTACCTTCCTTTTGTAAATGGCTTGAAAAGTTCGTTAGTGAGGAAAATCAGACGAGGTTTTCCGGGAAAATTTTGAGTTTTCATTCGAAAAAAATTTTTATCTCAAAAAATAAAGAAGCTATCATAACCAAATTTGGTAGGTAGGTTTACGATATAAAAAGTAAACTATACACCAAAATTTAGATTTCTATGTTACAATAAAAAAAAGTTATAATAAAATATTTTATGCCAGATCATTTCTATGAAAATTCACTACCATAACGCACTTGCTGCGTCCAGGCTTTTTAATCCATTGTGTAAATAGACATCACATAAAAAAGATTCAAAAATTGAATATCGCACTACCTCGTGTTGAGGTCCTTGTTCGATTAATTTTTCCAATTTTTCAGGGTTAAAAATAGGACAGTCTACTGCAAAAACGTATTACTTAAAAAAATGAACAATTTATAAGCGTACTTTAAAAGAAAATCTATCGCAAATATTGCACAAAATTGTTTATTTTCCGAAATATTCTTTAAAACTGTCAATCTAAATGAATTGAGGTGACAGTTGTCATTAACAAGACAAAATATACATGGCCTACTATTAAAATATTCGATAAACTTCAAAACTGACATAAGAAAAATGTAAATAAATTTTTTGGATATTTTCATATTGTTGCGTTAATTAGTGAATTTTCTTTATATATATATATATATATATATATATATATATATATATATATATATATATATATATATATATATATATATATATATATATATATGGATGTATCACACCGATAACTCAAAAAAATAGGCCGATTTTGATAAAACTAGATACGTACCTTCCTTTTGCAAGTGGCTTGGATAAGTTCGTTATCCAGGAAAATCCGCCCAGGTTTTACCGGAAATTTTTGTGTTTTCTTTCGGAAAAAAATATATCACCGGAAATAAATAAGTGAGGCCAACCAACTTTGGTAAGCGTCTTTGCATTATAAAGAGTAAGCCATTTACAAAAACTTATCTCGTAAGACAAAAAGTTATAGGCATTTAAAGACAAAAAAATTGGGATTCTTGTCAAAACGTTAAAGTAGCAATTTGAAACGTTAAAATTGCCAACATTCAGGCAACGAACATGAAACCAATACGGGTTATGTAAAGAAAATTTCGCAAGAAGAGTGTTTTGCAAACCCCTAAGTTTCAACCGTCATTGTCCTTCATTTTACTAAAATATTTACAGAAAATTCATTTCAAATACACCCATTCTCTGATGCTTTGACTGTAGATTTAGTTAACTTGATGCTCTGGCTGTAAGGTTTAATGTGTGTGTGTTTTTGTTTCTTTAACTTCGGAATATTTCCTCAACTATGGCCAATCACCGACGCCAGGGAGCAGTTTCACTCCACTATCCTGGAAATTTTACCGAACCCCTGCCTTTCTGTAAGGAGGGTAGAGATCTTTAGCGTGACCAATATCGCATGGACACGGGACCGACGGCTCTACGCCCCCTCCGATGGGCGGAACGTGCAGACATTCAACTTGCTCAAATATAATGCCAGAACCTCGGTTGATGTTAGGTAATGTTACAGTTTGTACTGAAAAAGTGAAAGGAGAACCCTGGGATCGAACCCAGTACCCTTCGGTTCAGAGGCACACGTTCTTACCCCTGAACCACCATGGCTGTAAGGTTTAGTTAAGTTTATGGTTTAACGGTCTATAATTTTAACTAATTTTCATGGAAAAAATTAATTATTGACGAGACCGCAACTTTTTAATTTTAAAAAGATTTCTTCAAATCAGCGCAAACTAGGCCACCTAGAATCCATATCCGGGTTTACTTTCAGTTTTTATCTGTTTGCATATATACAGGGTGATGCACTTCTACGGTAAAGCTCAATATAATTGTTATTACACAAGATACGAGAAAAAAATGTATATGTTAATTATAGGGTCTCTTTAGCTGCATCTAATAAAATTGACAATCACAGGGTGGTGCATAAGTCGCTGGTGATCTCTACGCTTGTTTTTTTCGAACACCATTATTGCATTTTTGCATTTTTTTATCGAAATATGATACATGTCTTTAAGAAGAAAAAAAATCGAAACGCAGTAAGTGCGTTTTGGTAGCAAATTTATATTAAATTCATATTTTAATAACTCACTTTGTTTTAACCTAAGGTTTCTTGGCTAGGAAACCAGTTTTCTCGGAAAAATTTTAAGATTATTTTCGGAAAGTTTTTACACATTTTCAAACAATTAGTAATTTTGATAAAATATGGTACATTGTTCCTACCATCTAGGATATACCGGTAACCAGATTGATGCCTGCTTGCATTAGAGAGACATACAGAATTGGAGACTACTTCTCTGGCTTCACTGTTAGTTTTCGTTGGTGAAGGACGTAGCCAGCGCGTAAGATAACTGGAGCAAGTGGCCCTACGAATTATGGAAGTTCTAGGATGTTCTTCAACGTTTCTATGACTATAGTTTCGCTGCTTGACAGCATTTTCAGACAGATTAAAATTGAATTAGTACGAAATCATGACAACTACAAATAAATATCTGTTGCTATGTTATGATATGATGTTTTGATCAAAATTTTTTATCAAATTGAAAATAAAAATGAAACACAGATGACAAATGAGGTTTTCTAAATGTCTATGTGATGTATGTCAATATTTAACATAAAAATAGAACTAGCCTATGATAACTATGATAACAGTTACAACAATACAATAACTAAACAATAACAGTATAAAAGTAGTCCCTATACAACGAAAATATCGACATACATCAGTTCATTATCTTATTACAACCTTTTTGAAAGAATAATTAAATTTATTTTCTTTGACTTATTTAATTAGAAAGAAGAATATCCAAGAAAGGGGAATTCACTAAATCAGTTTGCTCGTTTAAAACAAGGTAGCTATTGTCGTGTGTGTGCTTTTTGACTTCCAAAGCTTCAAAAAAGTCTAGTTTACGCTTGTCATTATAAAAATGTAGTGGTTGTATGCGGTTATTTACTGTAGGTCTATGTTCGGTATCAATAATATGTTTTGAAAATGTAGATTTGTCAGGGTGGTTATTTCTAAATGGAGAAATATGTTCTTTGTATCGGGTGTTAAAATTTCTAGAAGTTTGACCTATGTAGATTGCGTTACAATGTGTACAAGCTAATTTAGAAACTCCAGCTTTTGTCAGGAAACAAGATTTTTCTTTAGCGTTAAATAGTAAATCACGCGTCGTGTTGTAAGATTTAAAGCTACCTTTGTATTTGTACAGGTATTTAAAATTTTTGAAATGTTTTCTGAAATGGTTCCAAAATAATTCCACACATACTTGCTGTGTCCAGACTTTTGTTACGTTAGAGGGGACTATATTAAAAAATAAAATTTAATTGCCAGTCTCCGCCGTTTCGTTAATAGTCAGGTCGGTAAATTTTGGCGTTTACCTCGTATATCAGCAAATAAAATCGAATAAAGGAAGTCTATACCACACCATAATATTCTAATGCTGTGATATAGCTATGAATGTGTAAAACATTGGTGGAGGCGCTAAATGACAAACCATTTACAATTTCCTGTCGACGATTATACTTTATTTTTCGCCCTAAATATTTTCTTGAGACACAAATAAACTTGAACTACATCCCTCACTCCCACGACGGCTTTTCCTAAATGAAACACCATCTCCCGATTATGATCTCCGAATAATTGACCTGAAAACAGGAGGAGAAGTATTAGCATATTCGAAACATGTCTTTAATTTGGAACGCCGCGGAAAGCTCGCTTATCTCTTCGGCATTATTCAAGAGCATACATATCTTATATACACAGATATAAAGCCCTGTTGGAAATTGAAAACAAACAAAACTCCTTGAGAGTACAGTGTTGGAGGAGCGAGCGTGGAGTTCTGAACACTGGAGAGAGAGTGTATGGGAGAGGAGAGCGAGTGGATGAAGCAGAGAGTAACACATGGGGCAGGTGGGTAAACATGGCTGCCTGTGACGCCATCACGACGTCGGCTGAGCTACCCCCGAGGGTTGTTAGCGACCACAGTGCCTAGCAACCCGCCCTCGCCCTAGCAACGGCTAGCCACTAGCCGCGGACACTTATTGATCAAGCAGCAGTGCGCCCCCGCGTCCCACTGTCCCGCTCTCTCCAACGGACACCCCGACACCCCCATTCCAATACATCCACCACTCGCACGAGGATTACACATCGATGTATTGCTACAACTGGATGCTGGAAGCCTGGAACACCGCTTCTCTCTCTCCTTCGCCCTATCCCTGGGTTCATCCTGATGCCTTTCTTTACCAAAACGTCATTCTCTGCTGAAATTTGTAGCCAGGGAACAATGAAATATTTACTTACAATAGTGCTCTTTCTTTGGCATAGCTCCAAGCTCTACGTAGTATTACTTTTTATTTCACAATCTAACAAAAACATACTTTATATGACTCCAGGTTACAACAAGTATAATTTGTCTTGAATTTTGTGAACCTACGACTAACTAAAGTATTTAATAGACATGTCTTCAATACACAGTAATTCTGCCACAATTTCATTAAAATTTGCATATTTCTGCAGCTGTAATTTTGACTAACCGGTTTTGCAAAGACTTTTTACACAAGTAGGAATAAAGATGGTACTTTGGACACAAAATTTACCACAACTAAATTTTAAGCCTCTAACGATTATTTCATCAAGTTCAGCTCATTGGATTTCACATAAGTTTATTTCAGTCCAGAGCCAAGATTGTCCTCCAAACTTGAACTTATACTTGATACCTGCGTATATTGCTTCTATAGAACTGGAAAAACTATTTGGTAAGGTATATTCGAGAGATATCCACAATATTCTCGATACATGCAAAAATCAAAGTATTATTACGGGTAAGGAACTGAAACTAAAACAAGAAAAGGTGTACAGCAAGGATATCCAGCTTGCTCCACTTGTTAAATATATTTATAGGAATAACAATAAGATAAGAAAAGACAGCATGAATAAAAATAAACAGACAACAGTTAGTAAATATTGAAAGAAAAGCATAGGATGCCCAGTGTACTGGACGATGTACTAAGAACGACCAAATCAAGAGAAAAAATAAAAGTAACGAAGATAAGTAAGAACAAGAGTGAAAAAGTCGATATAGAACAAAATGTTCAACGACTTGAACATGGTTTTTTTTCTTTTCTTTTTTTTTTCTTTCAACAACACACCACGAGGGCTTCAGCCTAAATACTATTGTACCGCGGGTGTCGACAAGGAGGAAAGAGGCAACTTGTTAATTCTGGACTTGAAGGTTTGGAGGTTCGGAGGAGAAGGGAAAATATGCGCCGGCAAGGAATTCCACAACTAGGTAGTCCTCGGGACAAAAAAGCGAGCATAACAAGATGTTCTATGTCTGGTGACCTGGACAGTAAAAGGGTGCATTCGCTCTGTTCCCCTGGTAGACCTGTTGGGGGCAGCAGGTGGAGGAACTATGGAAGAAAGCTCCTCTGAGCAGTGCCCGTGCAGATATCTATAAAAGAGAGAGAGAGAGAGAGGTGACCAACAGCACGTCGGTGGGTATGAAATGGCAGCCTTTGGGTGAGTGTCGGGTCGCCGATGAGACGTATAGCACTTTTCTGAATGGAGTCCAGGATGCGAGTGTAGAAGCGGCAGCAGCACCCCACATGTGGAAGCAGTATTCAAGGTTTGGCCTTATTTGTGAAGTATATAAGGTATAGAGATTAGCTGGTGAAAAGTATTTGCGAGCCCGGAAGAGGAAACCTAATTTCTTAGCAGCCGCTTCTGCAATTGATGTGACATGTTGGTGCCAATTGAGATTTCGATCCAGAAAAATGCCAACATGTGAAAAGGACTCATTACTTTGAATAACTTGGTTGTTCATTGTGATGGTTTTAGGGCTGGTGTATCTTTTATGAGAAAGAAAGCAAGTCTGTGATTTGATGGGGTTGAATTGGTTTTTGGAGATCCACGGAGACAGAGCCCTCCATGTGTCTGCGATCCTCATCTAGTTGGGCCAAAGAGACAGGCTTAGAATATTGTATATTTGAGTGGAGGGTGCTGTCGTCCGCGTAACTGTGAACTGGGTTGGATGTGCCAGAGACGAGGTCATTGTTATGGAGAAGAAAAAAGTAGGGGCTAAAGCTGAACCTTGTGGAACTCCTGCATTAATTGGATATAGTTTAGAGGAATGGTGAATGAATATAATTTAGAGGAATTCTGAATTGCAAAGCATATTCCGCTTAAATAATTTATAAAAATAAGAAAATGTCTGCGCGTTTGTATTTAAATTGGTATTACTTCAATATAGTTAATTTACGCGAAGTAGGCCTCCTCCTTCCCTCACAGCCTAACCATAACCCAACCTTGTTTGAAAATGACAGTTACTTTTTATAAATAAAATTTATACGTCTGTCTTTTATTAATGAGAATTTATTTATTATATTATTCGCAAATTCATCTGAATCTTGATCTTGGAGAAAACATAACAACTCTTTTTCTATCGAAATAAGCGCAAGAGTTGATTAGCGGTCATTCTTCATCGAAATTCTGCTGTAAGTTTTAATACGCTTTAAACAAGAAACAGTTCTCTCTACTGAGGTACTTGTTGCTAGAATTGTCGCGATTAAAACAAATAGTTTGTAAGCCTCGATAAATATTTTTCGAAAATCGTTAACCACAAAATTATTTAAAATTGCTTCTACATTTAGTTTTTCAAATTGTTCGTCGTAATATATAACTTCTAGCTCGTTGATCAGTTTCTGTTTATCGAACGTATTTTTATAAAAGCTGGTTAAATGGTTATTAGATCAGTTGGAAAATCCTTACGGTATTCTTTAAGTTTTGATAAACCAGCTAAAGAAATAAATAATAGTTGTGACATCTACAAATCTGACTTCTATTTGAGTTGTAATATTATTTATTACTTCATAAAACAAAATACGCAAAGATGTTTTTTCATCGTCTAAAGCAGTTTCAGCATAATTTGCGTCTCTTATGTGGTAGCTCAAGATTAGTGGTAATTTTTAGTCCCGCTTTTTCGAATAATGTATCAAAGATTGACTCATTTATCAAGGATTTGATACGATCCCTGGCCAAAAAGATTTGGTTTTTCCAATAATTTATGTCTAATAACTTTTTTTAAGTATATCAAATAATAAATCTGTAATGTAAAAAATGGTTTTATAAACCGTGGTTAAAAATGCAGGAGCCACGTATCTGTATTTCACAAATTTTGGCAAAATGACATCTAAAGACCCGACTTGAGAGGTCATTTTCTTCGAATCCACTCTAGCGGCACTGTAACGAGGCGCCTGTACTTGTCGCCTAAGAACTTAGCATATGTCTCGACTTTCTTCACGTCGTACAGCAGTACTACTGATGCAGTAGAGATAGAGAGAGAGAGAGAGATATCTGATGTTTTCAAGATTCACATGAAATTTAGGCTACCTACTGGCCCGCCTACCACGGTCTCTTATTTAGACAGTGTTTTCTTATTAACATATAACCGGCGGCTCGGATCGTATCGATACAAATTTCCATAGAGCTGCTAATAGGAGAAACCTTTATCACATTGCAACGAGAAAACTAGATAGGTATAATTATTTAGTATATTTAAATATATATTTTTTAATTTAAGTTTTCTAAGTTTCTAAGTCAAGGTAGGCGGCGCCTGCCTTGACTACCCCGACCAGCCGCCACTGGACGGTGTACTAAGAACGACCAAACCAAGAGAACAAATAAATAACGAAGGTAAGTAAGAACAAGAGTGCAAAAGTCGATATAGAGCTAAATCTTCAACGACTTGAACAAGTACCTTGGCAGTGTTATTACTTATGATGGTGAATGTAGTACACAACTGAAAAGGAGTCACTATGGCAAGGTACCTAAGCATTCAATAAACAAAATAATACTCTTTTAAGTAATACATATTTTAATGTCTATAATAAATACCCAACTAACAGCAATTACAGAAAAATACCGAACCAAAGATATAGTATAATATTATTAACAATATTAAAATAATTAAAATTTTCCTAAATAGATTCAATCTTTTAGAAATTTTTTATTACATGTTGTCGCAGACAGACATCGGCATAGGGGACTAATCACATTAAATACTTCCTAGAATTACGTGTCACGTAATGACCTATAACGTAATTACCTGTAACGTAATGCTAGCTTCTACCTTTTTTGCTCAAATAGTAGCCGAGTTGATACCCTGGTTAGTTAGTTAGTTTGAGTTAGCTCAATTAGCATCAAGCATTCTTTTATTGTTTATAAGTTCCAGTGTTTCGCCTTAACTCTGTGTTTGAACGGTTATAACTGGTAGCAGTTTCACTATTCACATTAGGTACAAGTCAACCAACTGGTCTTGCCGTGAGTAATTCAACTCTTTATATTATTAAATCATTCTGTTTTTGTATGTGATGTGTTCAGTAAATTGTTAAGTTTAACGTGTCGTAATTTTATTTTTACCGTACATGAAGCAGTAAAATTAAATTTGCGAAAAATAACTTAAGCAAATACGAAATAACCCTCTCGTAGGAATTTGAGGAACGAGTAAGATTCCCTGACCGCCTCCAAATCTTATCATTTCAAAACTGACAAGGAGCTGCGTGGCGGCAGGTAAACATTGTGTTCTACTTCTGGAAAAGGTTAGTTGGGCTGATAAAATTAGATACACTCTAGTCGAACTAGACGCGCTTTTATAAATCCTCTCAAGATTGACGAATTTTTTACGTAACGTAACGTAGGGTTAAGTCTTACGTAGAATTACCTGTAACGTAATTATCTGTAAGGCATTTACCTGCGACGTAATTCCCTATAATATAAGGATAATGCCCGAACGGTTTTTTGCTTAAATAAAAGGTGTGTCGTAATTCAGTTCACTCAGCTAGCAATGAGCATTCTTACAGTGTTGTGACTCTGTATCTGAACGATTATAACAGCATTTCTACCATTCACTTTATAAGTCAACCAACTTGCCTTGCCGTGAGTAATTAGACCTTTTATATTATTAAATCGTGTTGTTTTTATTGTTATAATTGAATAAATGCTGTGTTTAATCGGTTGTTAAGTCTACTTGTCAAGATTTTACTTGGAGCCTATAATAATGTACCCTACACGCAAAGTAGTATAGGTACCCTAGCTTTTTTTACAAAACATTCAAGAAATGTCTTTTCTTAATTTATATTTATGCTTACGCTTACGTTTACGTTTACGTTTGCGTTTGCGTTTGCGTTTGCGTTTGCGTTTGCGTTTGCGTTTGCGTTTGCGTTTGCGTTTGCGTTTGCGTTTGCGTTTGCGTTTGCGTTTGCGTTTGCGTTTGCGTTTGCGTTTGCGTTTGCGTTTGAGTTTGCGTTTGCGTTTGCGTTTGCGTTTGCGTTTACGTTTACGTTTACGTTTACATTTTGGTTTGCAGTTGCGTTTCCGTTTGCGCTTGCGTCTACGCCTACGTTTACGTTTACGTCATATAAGACGGTCGTGAGATGTGTTTCAATGGTAGTTCTACTTATTCTGTAATTAATAATTATTACGCATACTTTGAATATAATATCCCGGGCATGATTACGATCTAAAGGATCACGCGAATAAAACGTTAGTTGACGTGTGTCTAGATGGCGCATGGAGCTTTGTGCTTGCCCCCTAAGCAGAAGGTTAAGCGATTGAATCCAGCTTGATGAATGTATGTTTTTTTTTGTTTTTTTTTTGACATTTGGAGAAACCATAGTGCAGATATTTCATACGTTTTAAACAAGGTCTCATTTTTGTTTAAAGCGCCTGAATTAATTTGTCACCTTTGAATCTGAAATTTTAATATTCAGCAGATAATTTGTTATTGTTTATACTGAAGAAACCGATTTGATTAGAAGTTTCTTTTAAAGAGATTTATCTACAGATATAACAAAATGTAATTCTTTAGCTTCATAGAAAATTGAGTTTTGGGCATTTTTCTCGAAAGGAGTTAGAACACAATATTTTTTGATAATAGAGAGATATCGATGGTAACACTTTCGAAAGAATTCTTCAATTATGCGCTTACCAGGACCTCTAAAATCAATCTTCAAGGTCTGTGTAAGTTTGAAGTATTAACTGTACTAATATGCTGTATAATAATAGTGTACAATTCTTATGAAAATTCGCTACTATAACGCACTTGCTGCGTCACAAATTGTTTTTTATTTAGGTACTAGTACGTTCTTCATTTTGCTACATTTCTTCTGCCACACATTATTAAATTTTCTTACTTTGGAGTTCGACTGCATTGTTTTCCTTTATTAAACATTCTACAACTGTCTTAATAATCATATTAATAAGATGTTGTGTGTGATAATGATAATGTGCTCATGGAAATAATTCCACATATTCGTATGAAAAGTTAATATATATGTTAATAAGAAGACGTAATGCATGCATACAACACTCTTATTAAAGCTCTTGGTTTGGTGTGCTTTATTACTAGATCCTTTAATGTATTCACGTTAAGACAAGTAACCTTCACAGTTCTCGCCTCTCGAATGGAAAGGTTGCTTTATTAGCTCCATACATGCGACTTCTCATTTACATTCTCTCTGGATTTTCCAATATCAATATAATGGTTTATCAAATTTCGAACATTGTAAAGAGCTTGTTGAGGTTTGCTCAATCGATTATACTTTACATTTATGTTAGAAAAAAACAGTTCACGAAAGTAATACCTTATAGGATGAAATACAACCAAATTTTTAAGCCATCAACATCTGGCGTTATCTTTTTTAGCGAAATAGTTGATTAAAGGCAAAACCTATGTGTCTTCACAACATCATGAACGTGATTGTTATACCACAAGATTGGTGTCTACTCACTTCTTCGATAGTTGACGATTATATTCATTCGAAAATATGTCTGTCGAGAGCGCATTTTGAAGCTTATATGTCCAGGAAGAATAATTATTGCAAAATGTTTAACGAGTGAATAATTTGGAACTAAAGGCGTGTGCTTTTCGGCTAAAACGGGTTTTTAAACAACTTCAATTCGACTGTAATGTTTTTATGTGTGTTACCTCATAACTTTTTTCCAGGTAAACCGATTTTGATAATTTTTTTATTCGAAAGGTGGTGCTTCTCGTGTGTTTCCGTATAAATTTGATCAATATCTGACTATTAGTTTTTGAGTTATCCTTAATGAAGTAGGTTTTCTTTTTTTTTACTTGTTATTCGTGTAAGGTCGCAAGCGGAGATACTGACGAAGCAATTTATAAGGAGCAATGACGATAGTGATATCGATAGAAGAGGTAGAGATTTCCAACCTCTCTCCTATGATCGAGAAAAGACTATGATGTATAAATCTCTTACAAGGCGAACAGTTCGTTTTTGTCTAGAATCTAGGGGGGACGAGGCTGTCTCAGACATGAGAGCAATATTTCAACCGTCGCCGCTGTACTTTGTACAAAACCCAAGCTTCTTTGCTGCTCTTCATTAATTGTTCCTGCCTTTACTTGGTGCAACCGTTCAATGCTAAATATAGACGTAGGGACTATTTCCTGGCTTCAAAAATGTTCGTTTTCTTCTCTGTAACCGGTTTCGCTGTCAAGTCTATATTCTTTGCTGCTGATTTAGTAAAATTGAAAACACAAAAAGACACCATTCATTGAATTCTGTGTGATTCATTCTACGCAAATAATATAAAATAATATAAAACACTTCGCATTCTGCGATTTCCCGATGAAAAAATCCAGAGGATTTAAGTGCGAGGACCGTTTTTGCCAATGTGTGGGATCATCAGTCTTATTTCAAAGATTTGTAAATCGTTAACTTAAATAGGTGATAAGTTAAAGTCCCGAGGAGGTGCTCCATCTTGCTGAAACCACTTTAGATTATTTAATGTAGAATGAGGCAGACTGTCTAGCATCTCTTCTAAATTAGTATTAAAAAAGACATATTAGGAAAATGCAAATAACACTGGGAATATCCACATTCCGAAATGAAATGTGGACCGAGTAACTTATTATCAAAAAACCAGACCATACATTTACTGTAGAACAGATGTGGCCTGACTTCTTTGGTTAAACGAGATAACTATACGGTCTATTTATTTGAGGTCGTATTTCATTCAGTCAGATTTGGAATCAAGCTTTTTTCCATTGTCCCTTGGTGGGGTTTTGGAACCATCTTTGCTGCCATTTCTCCATGGTTCTGCTTCTGTCAGCTTCTTCTAGTCTCACTCATATTTCTTCCACTAACAGGTCTATGGGTACGACCTCCGTCAATACCTGAGTTGCCTGCGTAGAGATGGTACGGCACTCGCACGCTACCCTTAGTAACACTTTGCGCTGCGTGCTCTCCATCATCATTTTATATTTTTATATCTCTATTTTTTAATGGCGTACCGGCGCTCCGTACAGTAAAATTAAGTGCACTATTCCGCTGAGCACTAGCCGTTTTGCTGATAGTGGGTCTCCCACGTTGCGCATTATCCTACTTAGAGCTGCTGTTCTTCTTTCAGCGTTTACTTTTGCCATTCGTACATGCTGGCCAAAATTGAGTGACTGGCCGATTGTTATTCGTAGATACATCAGGGCCTTCGCTGGTTTTATCATGGTGTCTCTTAAGCGGAACGAAAAGTATCCCCTGATTTTTGGACCCTTTATGATGACTGCCTGTGATTTTGCAGGGGCTAGTTCAAGTTCTTTGGCCGTCATCCATCTGTCCAATGCCCTTTACGTTTTGACACACTTTACGTGTGTCTTGTTCTGATGCCTCTACTAGTATACTGCTAGGTCATCAGCATAAGCAACCAGAGTAACTCCTTCAACCATTTTTAGCTTGAGGATTCCATCATATATTATATTCCAGATAGGTCCCAGGATGGGACTCCCGTCATAACAGCCATCGTCTCACCCCTCGCAATGCTGATGTTTCTGTATGAGAAGCAACTGCTTATGATGTTTATCACGTACTCAGCGATGTTTCTTCTTTTCAGTTATTCTATGATTTTGCTCCAGCTAGCCGTATTGAAAGCATTTTTCACATGCAGATATTGTGGATATTCCCTTTCGGAAACCAAATTGGCGCTGTGAAAATCCCTCTCCTACTTATATTTCTTTTTCTAGCCTGGCTTTGATCAAGTGTTCTAGTAGTTTTCCTAGCGTATCCAGCAGGCATAGAGTTCTAAAGGATGACGATAGCTCTAAGGTCTTGCCGTTTTTCCAGAAAAACACATCCTTTGCTATTTTCCACTCTAGGGGAAACTCATGTCTCCGGACTTGTCCATTCAACGCTTTTAGCAGCAACTGTGGAGCTATTTCGACCAACTCTCTTATGGCCTCTGCTGGTAGCTCGTCTGGGCCGGGATCCTTGCCGGATCTGATTCTTTTTAGCTGCTGCCGCCAACTCCTCTTCCGTACCCTACTCTATCTCCGCTATCGCATTCGTTTCCCAGTAATCTGATCGTCTGGGGAAAAGGTCTTCTATAATCCGTCTTCTGGCTAACGTCGTGAGGTTATATGATAGGGTCCGGGGTCCGAACTGTTTCACCACCATCCGGTAGCTCGCCCCCCAGATGTCTTCGTTCAGTTTTTCGCACAGGGCTGCTTAGGGCGCTACTTGAAATCTGTTATCATCCGTTTTAGCCCTTTCCTCTACTTTTTGTGCAACTCAATTGATTCCGTAACTCCTAACTGGAAGGGAAACCTCCCTCTGCAACGAGTCAGTTGTCTTCTGGCTCTCATACATTCGCTTCTCTTTTCTCCTATTTCTGTGCTCCACCGGTATGGCACTTCTGCTGGGTTCTCTGTATGACCACCCAGCTCTGATCCACCCTTATTTTCAATTTGATCGGAGATGATCCTATTTACCAAGAAGAGGAAGGTAGAGGGGTTCAGGGCGCCCGTGATGTTTGGAAAACCTTTAGCTTTAGTGCGGGAGGTCAAATATCTGGGGGTGATCCTGGACCCCAAACTAACATGGGGGTCGCAAATAGAACGAGCTATGAGGAAGGGAGTAGCGACCCTCTGGCAGCTGCGTCGTGTGATAGGCAGGACCTGGGGACTTAATCCTCGGATCCTTCATTGGATCTACACTGCGTCGTCAGGCCGAGAATCCTCTATGGGGAGTTGGTCTGGTGGTGTGGTGTGAACCAAACTACCAGCAGGAAGCTGGCCAAACTCCAAAGGCTGGCAATCCTGGGTATCACAGGCGCTATGAGGACGACACCCTCAGCCGCGCTAGAGGTCCTGTTGATGCTGCCACCGCTTCCCATCTGTATCAGAGGGGAGGCTATGGCGTCGAATCCGGGACTCAGGTAACTGGTGCGGAGAGGGAGCAGTAATAGGGCATGCAAGAGTCGCCAAGTAGGTGGAAAAGAAAATTCCGGTTTCCGCCATAAATGTGAGGGATGCCGAGGACGATATTAGGTTGACTAGGCCATACACCCTCAGGATCCCTAGTAGGGATCAGTGGAGGGAAAATGAGGTTGCATTCCAGCCCGCAAGCCTGGTCTGTTTCACCGACGGATCGCGGCTGGAGGACCATCCTCCGGGGCAGGAATATACATCGAGGGCCTGGGGGTGCGCGAGAGCTATGCTCTTGGCGCATACACCACGGCATTCGAAACAGAGGCGTATGCTATCCTGTCTGTGGCCAATAGACAGGATGTGAATATGAGTCCCGAGAAATGTGTGTGCATTTGCTCGGATAGCCACGCGGTCCTCCAGGCAGTCTGCGCGGCCAGAATCAGGTCGCCACTGGTTCAGGAGTGCGCTGACGCCCTCAGAGGGCTAGCCAGGACAAAGGAGGTGCAACTGGTGTGGGTTCCGGGACACTGTGGCGTAGCGGGGAATGAGGTGGCGAATAATCTCGCAAGACTCGGTTCCCGGCGGCCGTTCTGTGGCCCGGATCCTGCGATAGGCATAAGTACGAAGACAGTCTCTGTCGCCTTAGACAGGTGGACAGAGGAAGCAATGGAGAGGCACTGGGGGTCGGTTGGTGGCTGCAGGCAGGCGAGGGACTTCGTGGAGGGGCCGGACAGAGATAAAGCTGTCTGGCTACTCGGAAGGAGTCGACCTACGCTTTGCCGCATCCTCGGGGTGCTGACAGGCCACTGCGCCCTTAGAAGACACCTCACATTGATAGGCGCAGAGAGGGATCCCATTTGCCAGGAATGCGGCGAGGATGAAGAAACGTCCTACCACTACCTGTGTGAATGCGAGGCTTTTATAAGTCTTCGAGCAGAATTGTTCGGATCAAGGACTCTGCAGAGGAATCAGGTAAGTACCGTCCAATTAAAGACCGTCACGGTCTTCATCTCGAGGTAGAGGCGGTTTAGCGACGAAACCGAGGAAGAGTAGAGCATGGTTGCTGGGGTTGGTAAAAAAAGCCCATTGTGGCCTACTTGCTTGGCGTTGGCCTCCCCACCACTGCTACTACTACTACTACTACCCAGCTCTGATCCACCCTTATTTTCAATTTGATCGGCATGCCTGCCAGGCCGTCTGTCTGTCTGTATGCACAAATACCTTACTAATAACTTTCGGAGCTTGACTATATCTAGCAGCCTTTTCCGCCTAGTACCCTCAGTGTTGGGCCTTTGTGGACATCAAATGTTATGTGTACGTAGTCACTCAGTCGCTGTCTTCGGCTTTCCAGTTTTAGACTTTTTTCGCCAATCTTGAGGTGGAACATGTGATGTCAATGAATGACTGTGAGTTACCCCTTTTAAATGTGGAAGTGTTGCCTCTATTTAGCACCACCAAATCTTGTTCGGCCATCCAATCTTGTAGGATCTTGCCTGGCGCTACCTTACCCACCACTGCTACTACTACTTTCCTAAACTATCAAATTCATTTCGTTCGGTTGTAGATTCCAAGATGCCTAGTGCGCGGTCATTTGAAGATTTTTTTTCTCACAATTTGAAAAACGCGACCTCCTTCTTTCTGCAAAAATTGTTTAACAAAAGCTCTTAGAAATAGATATTCATGGTTGTGATGACAATGCGACATCGCCTTCATACTAAGACTACGATGATGATTTATTTATTTATTTATTTATTTATTTGGATACCAACGGGGTTGCCCCCAAAATAGGATCACATACAGAGTATACAAATACAAATATAGCAGTGATAACAAAAACATCAATCATTATTCTAAAAACAAACCAAAACAATATTTAATTTAAGCTGTAAATACAATATGCACATACTTGTGCACACACTTATAATATGGAGGGAAATAAAGAATAAAAAAAATCAAGGCAACAACAATTGTCGGACTTTCAGAGCTATTTTATACCCGAGCAATGAGCAATGAACAAGTCGATGGCTGAGAACTCATTACCCACTAATAAGTACACTTGGAGAACACCCAAATCACCACAACACATATTTCAGAGACCTTACGATCGTTTCGTTGACCAAGTCAACATCTTCAGAGGAAGAATTTCATCACAAGTTCCAGTTTTCACATAGTCATTACCCACTCTCAACATTCTTGACAGCGGCGAATTTAGAGCAGCGTTAGTTCTGCTAAACGGCAAGGAAAAAGTTTCAGCCATCCTGAGAAGTCGATTTGGAACATTGAAACGTATCTGACTTAGAAGTTCCGGAGACTCTATCAAACCGTTTACTATTTTAAAAAGGAAAAGACAATCTGAGACAAGCCGGCCTTCTTCCAATGATAGAATTTCAAAACAATATCGCATAATTTTGTAATCATTATTAAATTCTAAGTTAAGTTTAAAGCACAAAAACCTTTAAAATCTATTTTGTATCTTTTCTAGACGCTCCTTGTAAATAAGATACTCGGGATTCCATACAGAAGACGCAAATTTTAATTTGCTGGCAACATACGCATTGTATAATGAGATAAAACATTTTTTATTGTAAAAAACTGCACCCTGCCACATGATAAGCCCCAGCATACGATAACTGTCAGTAGCAAGATTGTCAATATGTCTGTAGAACAGTAGCTTGCTGTCAAAGGTAACGCCTAGATCTTTTACATAAGTGACCCGTGTAATAATATTATTATCTAAGAGATACGGAAACGGGTAAAAGTTATAATACTACACTTATCTAAATTAAGGTAAAGCTGATTTATACTACAATAATTAGTGAAGTTGTTAAGGTCGGCCTGTAAATACAAACAGACTTGTTCACAATTAATAGGAATAAATAATTTGAGGTCATCGGCATACATCAAAAATTTACAGAATTGAAAACAAGTATTTATATCATTAACGTATACAAGAAATAATAGTGGGCCAAGGTGGGATCCTTGGGGTACACCTGATGGTAATTCGTAAGGGATAGATTCGTAACCTAACACGGATATAAATTGAGATCTGTTTCTAATATACGAACTAACCCAACGCAGAAGAACTCCATGCACACCGATAACCTCCAGCTTTCTCAACAAAATGCTATGATTAATTTTATCAAAGGCCTTGGAAAAATCGGTGTACACAGCATCCACCTGCTTTTCTGTTTCCAAAGATCTCAATAGAAATTCTGTATATAAAGTTAAGTTGGTGTCAACCGACCTGGCTCTATAAAAACCATGTTGCTCTGGAATAATTTTTTGTTTGACAAATTCAAAAAGCTTTACATATACCAGGGATTCAAACAATTTTCCAAATACATCTAAGATACTGATCAGACGATAATTTTTAATACATTTCCTAGGACCACCCTTATGTATAGGAATACCAGAGGCAGTCTTCCATTTTATGGGATAAATTACAGAATGCAGGGATCTATTGAAAATCAACATCAGGGGTTCTAACAGTGAATCGCCACATCTATTTACAAAATATGGCGACAATCCGTCAGGGCCAGTACCCTTTTTATCATCAAGCCTTGCCAAAGAATCCAGTATCTCGTCTGCAGTAATATAAATGCTGGATAGAGAGCGTGAATCAATACCCACATCTGCATCATCCGTATACGGTGTGTCATTTCCATTTTCATAAACGCTTCTAAAAAAGTGCGCAAAAAGATCGCAAATACCCCCTCCCGATGAAGCAGAAACTTCATCTAATGTCATCGTAGACGGTATACCTTGATTGCCCTTCTTTAATGAGATATAACGCCAAAAACGGCTGATAAATGTCATTAGACAAATAAAAAAACAAAAAATCACGCTGGTGCACAATAGTTTAGTTTAATTAATTGGCATTAAACTCTAGACAAAGATTTTAATGCGATGATCGATTTGAATGTTTTAGCATTTATTAAAGAGTTGAGACAGGAAACGTAATTTAATTGTGGAGGTGAAATCAAGTTAGGACGCTTGGAAAGTATAAAAAAGCATGCCGATGATAATTGCTTTATCACTCCATCTAAAAGATAGGAATTGAAGATAAGCCGTCGCACATAGAAGTAGCACCGCTCATTTCGGAGCTGTTCCGCATACAAATGCACATCATTTACTGTTTGCACCAAGCGCAGAGAATAGAAATATAGTTTTGGAGATTTCCGATGGAAAGACATGGAAGAAGGAGTAGAAGAAAAAGACGGAGATATTCAATTATGACACGAGTGATATTAAAATGTAAGACTCTAAAGTGTTTGCCGGGTAACTCAATTTGTTTTGTTACCCTTCCTTTCTTAGTGCTTATTTTTCTAATTATAGACATTCAACAGGTTGTCGGTTTATTCTCGCGTATAATTTTTAATTTTCACTTTCAGCTTAAATTTATACTTTCATTCACGTTCTACGAGCGAAGGCGGTAACTTGACTTCTTAAGTGAAAGACAGTCTCACAGAAGAAGTATTTCACTAAATAAATTAGTAACGTTTACACTTGTTTGCTTCTAATTGGTTATTTATTCTAATTATCCTTGAAATAATACTACTTAGAATTTACAGTATGACAATATTTATTCGTATTTTAATTTATATTTGCAGTTAGTAATGGATCACGGAACGTAATTAAACACTTTTTCAATAAAAAAAAGATTGACAATATATTTTTTCAAGTTTTGCATTTTAGATTACTAGTGACAGCGTCCAAAATGTCTAGACGCGCCACAAGTGCGTTATGGTAGTGAACTTTTATAAACACCTGATCACGAAGAATTATCATATTGTAATAAAGTAACAAAGAATATTTAAATACAACGTATTTGAATCTTAACATGGCGCAGTCGGTATGAGATAAAAGAAAAAAATCTTTTTTTATCTTTTCAGAGAAAAGGTCGGGGCGCAGCAAGTGCGTTATCGTAGCGAACTGTCTGTCAGATCACGGAAAATCCCTAAAAAAGTTAAAAAAATTGTATCTCCCAAAATAATAAAGCTGGTTTCATGAAATTGGTACTTTTGTCCTCCTTGCTAAGATTTTATTACGACAATAGAATTTTCTTAGTTAAGAGAAAATGTAGTGTTAAAATTTGAAAAAAATATGTCAATGAAACTGAAACTATATATATATATATATATATATATATATATATATATATATATATATATATATATATATATATATATATATATATATATATATATATATATATATATATATATATATATATATATATATATATATATATACCACACCGATAACTCAAAAAATAATGGGCCGATTTTGACTAAATTTGGTGAATACCTTTCCTTTTGCAAGTGGCTTGGATAAGTTCGTTAGCCAGGAAAATCGGCCCAGGTTTTTTCGAAAAAGAATTCTGCGTTTTCTTTAAAAAAACATATAAAAATTGAAACTGACCCCGGATATGTGTTCTAGTGGGCCTAATTAGCGCTCATTTGAAGAAATGTTTTCAAAATTCAAAAGTCGGGATCTCCACAATACTGAATGCTTTTTAAGAAAATTCACTAAAAAGTCAGGACGCAGCAAGTGCGTTATGGTAGTGAATTTAAATATAAATGATCTGGCACCAAATATTTTTTATAACTTGTTTTTTTTCTTGTAACATAGAAATATAAATTTTGGTATATGGTTTTCTTTTAATATTGTAAACTTACGTATCAAATCTGGTTACCATAGCTTTTCTATATTTTGAGATACAAATTTTTCCGAAAAAAAACCCAAAATTTTCTCGGAAACCCTGGCTTGATTTTCCTGGCTAACGAACCTATCCAATTCACTAGCAAAAGGAAGGTGTTCACCAAAATCGGCCAATTCTTTTTACTATGGTTCAAGATAGAAAATTCTGGCTTAAGGGATATTTATTGAGCTATCGGATTTGAAATATTTTTACGAAAATTTTCTACCACAATTTTTATATGTTATAATAATTTATATAATTGATATAATTTTTTTTCGAAAGAAAACACAAAATTTTACAGGAAAAACTAAGCCGATTTTCCTGGCTAACGAACTTATCGAAGCTACTTGCAAAAAGAAGGTATTTACCAAATTTAATCAAAATCGGCTATTATTTTTTAACTTATCGGTGTGATATATATATATATATATATATATATATATATATATATATATATATATATATATATATATATATATATATATATATATATATATATATATATATATATATATATATATATATATATATATATATATATATATCACACCGATAAGTTAAAAAATAATGGCCGATTTTGATTAAATTTGGTAAATACCTTCTTTTTGCAAGTAGCTTCGATAAGTTCGTTAGCCAGGAAAGTCGGCTTAGTTTTTCCTGGAAAATTTTGTGTTTTCTTTCGAAAAAAAATTATATCTCCGGAAATAACAAAGAAGGGCAGCCAAATATGGTTCGCAGATCTATATTATTAAAGGTAAATTATCTGTCAAAATATAGCTTTGTAAACATAAAGACAAAAAAGTTATGTGCATATAAAGAAAAATAAATTGGGGTTTTCCTCAAAACATCAAAGTCGCGATTTAAAAAGTCAAAAGTGGCAACATTTAGGCGAAGAACCTTAAACTAATACGAGCTATGGAAAGAAAATGTCTCAAGAATAATGTTTTACAAAGCCTAAAGTCTTAGCTTCAACCGTTATTATCCTTCATTTTACTAAAATGTTTCCAGAAAATTCATTTCAAATAGACCCTTTCTCTGATGTTCTGGCAGTTGTCTTAGCTATAGAGTTTATCATTTAATGGTATACAATTTTTATCGCATTTTCATAAAAAATCAATAAAGCTCAATATATCCGTTATTATACAAGATACTAAAAAAATGTATACATAAATTATAGGGTGTCTTGAGCTACATCTTCAAAAAATTTCTCTACAACCACAGGCTGGCCCATAAGTCGTTGGTGATACAACAAGCAAGTGCGTTATGGTAGCTAATCTTCTTTAAACGCTTCAAATTTGAATAGCTGAATTTGGTATTAACCTATAAAGTTGACCAAGAAACCAGTTTTTTCGGGAACACTTTAAGTTTACTTTCGAAACTTTTTGTTACTTTTAAAAGTTATTTTCGTTAAACATGGCACCTTATTTCTACTATATTGGTTATACTGGTAACAAAATTTGATGCCTGCTTTCTTAAAAAAAACACATATATGCTATTAAAAACATTTTTATGAAAATTCATTACCATAACGTACTTGCTGCGTCCAGACTTTTGTTTGCAAAAACTGAATGGATTGACGAAAACAAAACCATCCAAGCAATTAATAAGGAAAAATACCTGCCATATTTATAATTTGACAGGTACATTCCCTTTGTAAATAATAATTTTTTTCTGAAAAACTTTGGTAACTTTGGTAACACAATTTTTTAAGGGCACTTGCCGTACTTGCATATTATATCTAAGACCAAATTTTAATTTTCTGGCTCCACACAAAATATAATTTTTTTAAATAATCGCTAACTGGGACTCCAAAACTGATCTCCAAGGTCCATTTAAATTTAAAGAATTTGTTTTAATTATATATCTTACTAATAGTGTACAATTCTTATGCAAATTCACTACTATAACGCACTTGCTGCGTCCCGAAATTTTTTATTTATAGTATACATTTGCTTGCCAAAATTAACGACGTTTGAAACTTTGTCCTGGTATTAGGAAATTAATGGTCCAAGGTTGACATTACATAATTCATAGTTGATTGTACAGCTCTATCTATAAAATTTTGTGTAAACTAGAGTAACATACTACCTGGTCCTGCACGGAGATGGCGTCCCTGTCGTATATCTCACAACGTTGTCCAGGCTGATAACCTGCGACAACCTCCATTGTTTAGATTTTTATCTACGATTTATTTGAATAGCATAGCAATACATATAACGCCATCTGTCTTTGTTCAACATTTTAGATATTTCATTACAGAATCTGAAGTGATGTCGAGGATTATTTATTATTAATTTCGAATAACTTTATTTTCCTTTGATCAAACGACTTGAAAATTGGTACACAACCACGTCTGTCTATGTTCTTTTATGTTGTGAATATTCGCTTCAACCACTTAGACAATTTGAGAGATATTGCGTTTTAAAAAATAATTTTTAATTTTATACTAAGAAAAATTGGTCGCTAAGATTTGATGAACGAACTCATCCAAGCCATTAGCAAAATAAGGGTAATTCCCAAATTTGGTCCAAATCAGTGAAATATTTTTTGAGTTATCGGTTGGAGACATATATATATATATATATATATATATATATATATATATATATATATATATATATATATATATATATATATATATATATATATATATATATATATAAACATTTTAACTTACCATGGAAATGGGTTCCAGAGGCCCTAATTCGTGCTCTTTTGAAGACATTTTCCGAAATTCTCACCATCGATACCTCTCTATTAGTGAATTTCCTTAATGAACATTCACTAAAACACAGCAAGTGCGCTATGGTAGTGAATTTTCATAAAAATGTTTTTAATAACAAATAAGTCTTTTTTTTAAAGAAAGCAGGCATGAAATTTGGTTACCAGTATAATATATATTGTAGAAACAATGTACCATATTTGATCAAAATGACTTTATTGTTTGAAAATTTACAAAAATTTTCCGAAAATAAACTTTAATTGTTCACGAAGAGCTGGTTCCTTGCCAACGAACGTTAGGTTATTAGCAAGTTGAGCTATTTAAATTTAAAACTTTAATGAAAATTCGCTACCATAACGCACTTGCTGCGTCCAGTAAAAATTGAAATCGGCTGCAGAAAGAGCAAGCACTTGTGAAGCCACGGGAAAAGTATTGTATTAAGTATGGAACGGTTTCACTAAGTTAGGGCAATAAGAAATAACCAGATGTGCTCGTCAAATTGAATTGTTTCAAAAGTTTTCATCTCGTCCAAATTTAATTTGTCATACAAAAACTCGCTAAAAAAATTCATCGGAATTACACAATCTAATGAGACAACGGTTAAATGAAATAAGACTAAATTTTTTTTTTAAGTGAAGTCACTAACTGAGATTAGAACGCGTGTTATAGGAGTCCATTATTAAATCCACATTGCTTCCTTCACCTCTCGTCCATTGTCGACATAACTGATCTATCTACTAACAGGTATATACTCTGGTATATTAATTTTCTAACGTCTTAATTATGTACACCATACAATTTTTGGTAAAAATTGATTTTTTGTCATATTTTAACGAAATGAAGGAAAATGATGGCTGAGACACAGATCTAGGAGCTTGTTAGTCATTTCGAGTCATATTTTCAACTCACAAAGCCCTAATGCGCTAATGTATGACTACCAGAATTATCAATTTTGACGTTTTAACTTTTTTTAATCATAGGCCTATAATTTCTTTGGTTTTTAACCTAGAGATATGAATTTTTATACAAAAGATACTCTTTACGTCAGACACCAGCGCACCAAGTTCGGTTACCATAGCTTTTTAATTTTCGGAGATATGATTTTTTTTCGAAATAAAACCCAAAATTTTCCCTGAAAACCTTGACCGCTTTACAAGTGAAAAGGAAGTTAATTTGGTATACGTAAGATTATTCAACAACAACCAAGTTTGCTAACGCCGAATAGCACCCGGACCTTCTTTTATAAGTATAAACTTTAGACGTTATTGTAAGAATATTTGATAAATTATAATTTTTCACGTGACTGATTAAATCGATTGTCCGTCAAAACACTGACCACAAACTGCTAACAAATGTTTGTATAGGCCAACACATGCCTAGTTTTAACAGGAAGGGTTTGCAGACCCACGGACGACTATAACAATGATTTGTAGATTCCAACTTAATCAAAATGTCCAGTGTTAGGTCCGCAAACCGGTCAGTCTGATGTAAGGGCTGCAGAAAGCAGGTAAGAAGGGATGCCGCCAGGGTCCGTGCCGGCCAATTGACCCGGGGTCGCGCCCTACGGGGAATTACGCTGACCAACACACCTCCCCTGACCTTTTGTACCATGCCACTCGTCATATAAACACGCTATATATCATACAGCTGAATTAGAAACGAATATGCCGCGTCCAGACAGGACCTTCCTGGTCTGCTCAGCCGTGACGTAACTGCCTCGGCATTAGCCTTGTTTCTTTACTGTTTAGCGTCACGCATATATATAAATCATCGTTCCTTCTGGCCACGTGGACAATTGGACGCTAATTCAAAAGTTTATTACAATTCAAATGTGCTCAACATGCGATTTATTTGATTGTAGACTTTTAGTGTCTCGATATTTTTGTTCTTGCTTGTTTTTATTTCTTTTTGTCCTCGTTGAGGTTTTACTGATAAAAATAGTAATAAATTACTATATATATATATATATATATATATATATATATATATATATATATATATATATATATATATATTATTTATTTAGTCTCAAACAAATAACCAGATATTTCAGTACACTGGAAATACATATAATAAAATTGGGTAAAAACTAAAAATACCCTGCTTAGAAATTAAAAAAAATTCGGGACGCAGCAAGTGCGTTATGGTATTGAATTTTTATTAAGTGCTTCATATTTGAATAACTAAATTTTCTATATATAATAATTGCTATATAAACTTAGAAAATTTGATTTTGGTAAGTAGTAAGGTCTTTCTTGAGACAATATATACACCAAATTTCATTATAATAACTTTGTAATTTTCGGAGAAAAAAAATTTTTTCGAAAGAAAATTTTAAATTTGAATAACTCAATTTTCTATAAAAGTTGGATTTTGGTAGGTAGCAAGGTCTCTTCCAAGGCAACATACATAGTAAATTTCATTAAAACAGCTTTGTTATTTTCGGAGAAAAAAAATTCAAACTCAAAATTTTCCCAGAAAACCCTGTTCGATTTTCCTGGCTAACGAACTCATTAATAAAAGAAAGGCACTTGCTGAGTTTCATCAAAATCGGTTAATTATTTTTTGAGTTATCAGATGGATACAAATAAGCTGTATTTAATAGTACATGGAAGCAAACAACTTAGCATATAAGAGAAAAATATAATACAAATATATAACATAAAAACTTACGGTGCCGACTAAACTTGGAGTATTTTTTCATTTTAGCGAACTTTTCGTTAAACGAAAAATTCACTAATGAGATCTGTGCCCTGTCTCTTTTCGTTTTCGAGTTATTTTGAAAAAAAAAACAAAATGTTGTTTTTTTTCTCCAATATCTAAGTAGGCTTTGATCTGACATGTCTAAGACTTGCACATTTTCAGGACACTTTTTACAGAGGAATCTTTTTGTGCTATTCTCAACTTTGGATTGTCATTTGTTTTTGAGCTACAGGTATAAACGTTTATTTTTATTATGGCAGACATATTGGATTTTTTGCTCATGTGATAGCCTGTGAAAATAGCTTTTCAATGAGGTACAAGATGCTTGAAAAATCTTGTAATTGCACTAACAATTTTGAGAAACGCCGTTTTGAGGATAGTAGGGTATGAAATCCAATACCAGAAAAAAAATAACAAAAAAAAGTGTTCAAAAAGCAATAGGCCATGGAGTCTAACAATAGACTTCTACTTTTTCCATAATTTTCCGCAGTAATTCACGATAAAAAAATAGGAACTTTGAGCACACCAATGAAACGGCCCATTATTACAAATGATATTTTACATTACAACATTATCCTAAAAAATTGTTATAATTTAATTAAGAATTCAACAATATGTTTAGTAATGAAGAATATTTTGACAGGTTGGAATGTTATATCCGTTCTACCCGAAATACTGAGGCAGCTGCAAATTCATATCAAAACAACTACCCAGAAAGACGACAACCAAACACCAAAATATTTTGCAGGATAGTGACCAATCTATTGAACGACGGTAGCTTCCACGCAAAGAAACTACCAATGCCTAGAAACGGAGAAACAAATAATGCCGTCTTACAGGTTTCAAACGAAAACCCTCCGCAATCTGTTCGGTTTTATGGTGAACAAATTGACGTTCCAAAAAGTATGGTACACCGTGTATTAAAACAATGTCACTGCCATCCATACAAACCTACAATCGTAGAAGGCTTAAATGTTGACGATTACCCTAAGCGACTTCAGTTCTGCAGATGATATCAAGGACAATGTCAGCAAGATGAAGATTTTCATTTGAAAATAATATGAACTGATGAATCCAGATTTACAAATTATGGTGTGTGTAATCACCATAAAAGGCATTATTGGGCAAATGAAAATCCCCATTTAAAGGAAGAAAGACGATTGCAAGACAGATTTGGTATTAATGTTTGGTGCGGCTTACTAGGTAAAACACTGTTATTTTTATATATAGATTAGACAGTTAATTTAAAAAAAATTCAGGTTACTTCAGTGTTGGTCAGTTCTTTTTTGAAAATAATTTAACTGAGGAAAGTTATCTTAATCTATTGAGAAATAATATCTTACCAACAATTAGAAGAGTTCATGATAATTTAGACGAGATTTGGTACCAACAAGAGTTGTCCAGCTCACAATGCTAGGATTGTCAAAAGAATTTTTATACCCAAATTTTAATAATCGTATCATTTGTAACAATGGGCCGGTTCATTAGTGTGCTCGAAGTCCTGATATAACACCCATGGATTTTTATTTTTGGGGTACTCTGAAGAATGATGTGTATAAATTCTAACCACCACAAAATATAAATGAATTACGAAACAGAATCACGGAAGCTATAAATTATATTAACCAAAACACCCTCACCCGAGTTTGCAGGCATGTTTCAAAAAGGTGTATAAAGTGCATTGAACAAAACAATGGCCATATTGAACAATTTTCTATTTAGTGTATTTTTAAGTTTCTATTATATTATTTGTTGAGTTCCGTTTCTAATTGTGTTGTTTTGTGGAGCTTAAGTTTCTATTTGGTATTGCCGGGTTTCGTTATTAAACTGTTTCACATAATATTACCTAGCATTATTTAATTTTTTTATCGTGAATCATTACGGAAAATTATGTTAAAAGTAGAAATCTATTGTTAGACTCCATGGCCTACTGCTTTTTGAACAATTTTTTTTGTCATTTGTTTTCTGGTATTGTATTTTATTGCCTACTATCTTCAAAAAGGCTTTTCTCAAAATTGTCAGTGTAATTGCAAGACTTCTCAAGCATCTTGTGCATCATTGAAAAGCTCTTTTCACAGGCTATCACATGAGTAAAAAATCCAGTATGGCTACCATAATAAAAACAAACGTTGATACCTGTAGCTTAAAAACAAATGACAATCCAAAGTTGAGAATAGCACAAAAAGATTACTCTGTTAAAAGTGTCCTGATAATGTGCAAGTCTTAGACATGTCTGATTAACGCCTACTTAGATATTGAAGAAAAAAGAAATCGACAAATCTTGGTTTTTTCAAAATAACTCGAAAACGAACAGGGGCAGGGCAAGATAGAAGTAATATTTGGAATGAGCATGAAATTCTACAAAACATTGCTAATTTAATCGTCTCCCGATCTCTAATAATAACGGAGATAGCAATACATGCCCATACAGTTTGGGACACACTGTATAGTAGAAATGTAAACAAAAATCAAGTCAAGACTATAAAAATAATCCTATTTTATTTATTTTTTTTATTTAAAATTATTGGCTGCGGCATCTCAGGCCATTAGCACATTATTTCCACTCATTCAATTTTTTTTTTAATTTTCCAGACAGAGTCAACTTGGCTCGCCCGGGAATCGAACCCGGGACCTCTCGCTTAGCAGGCTGGCACCTAGCCACCTGCGCCACGAGGGCGTCAAAAAATCATTCTAAAATAGTTTATTTTATCTTTAAACTTAAACATAAGACGTCATATGAGACCGAAACAATCCTTGAATTTGTTTTAATGGCAGTTCTACTAATTCTATAATTAATTGTTACGTATACTTTTCATATACTACCCCGGGCATGAATTCTGTGTCAAGTATCATGTAAACAAAACGTTAGTTCACGTATTAGCAGATATCTCAGTGGAAGCGCGCTGGTCTTCTACGCAGAAGGTTGCATGATCAATTTAGCTCGATGAATGTACTTTTTTATGTTTTATTTTAACACTTTGAGAAACAATAGTGCACATATTTTATTAGTTTTGAACAATAATCTCATTTTTGTTTAAAACGCCTGAATAAGTTTTTCACCTTTGAGTCTGAAATTATAATTTTCAGCAGACATTTTGTTATTGTTGATATTGAAAAAAAAACTGGTTTAATTAGGTTGACTAAAACGAAATCATTTAGGCGATTTATAAGGAAAAATAACTGCTACGTTTATAATTTGGCAGATACTTTACTTTTCTAAATATGAATGGTCGAATTTGTTTTAAATTCTATATTACGTCCTACCGACTGCGCCATGTTAAGATTCAAGTGTGTTATATTTGAATGTTTTTTAGAAATGTCAAAATTATTGTGCTGGAGAATTATAATTTTTGAGTAAATTTAGCTACAATTGATATTAAGATATAAATAAAAGCAAATAGGAATATATATGGCTACTGTGGAAGCGTTGGTGGGACCCGCTATAGCAGATGTAGCAAATTTAAGAACAAAATCAAAAGTGACATTTATTAAAATAAGTTTTGGTGATAGAAGGAGTCTCGGAGGATGCTGAAAGAAATTGTCTCAATACAACAACAAGCATAGCTTATTTGTAAGATGCGATGTATAATTCTAGTTGCAAATAAATAAGTAAAAGACAACAAAGAATCTATATTTTTGTCTAAATAAATCAGATTAAAATGTGGCCTGCCATGCATCACAAACGTTATACAGTTAAAAGGTGATTTACTTCAGATTAAAAAGTTCAACATAATCTATCTGTAAAAAGATCTTTTCTTGTCACAAAAGCCTTCTAGAGAACTCACCTTGATGAAGACAGAACGTGTAAGAAGCGATAAGCAGGTTATTCGAAAAGATTTTCGGTGAAAAAACACACAAAACCAATGAATATATCAGCAATCTAACTATATAAAGTAGTCAATCAGAAACTTATATTGGGCGCTTGCGGCAGAAGATAAAACATGATTTATGTACTCCGAGAGAGTTGATTTCCCTTCAATCAAAAAAGGCGATGAATAAATTTCAAAGTTACACATAGGTGAGATGTAAGTCATATTAAAACTGTCGAGCGGAAATGGTATAAACATGAATCCAGAAAGGTATGAGAAAATCGACAGGAGTTGTCGGTTGAAGCTTTGAGCTTAAAGCGCTCGACATGCCTGGAGTATTGCGGCATCGCTTCCCCAGACTAGTGCACTGCATATCTCCTATATTTGAATGCATTTGACGGCAAACGTCAGGCATCTGACATTAACGCTAGTGGTTAGACGGTGAAATATATAACCGGGGGAATTACGTGGATGGTTCACATTCCAAACGGCAGCGAGCATAATATCTGTCAACTATGATAAGGAGCATTCGTGTATGTGATAATTAGTCTTGGCTGGATATGGCGGACCAGACGGGTCACGGATGCCGGGGGCACCGGTAGCTGCGACTCTGTTTACTGGATCCGCTGTGTATGCTAACTGACTACTCATATATTATAAGACCATTGTTTTAGCTCACAATGTATTAGCAGTAGGATGTCGCATTCGGAAACTCAGCGGTAGCTAAAATATGGATCGTATATTGCTGCCTTGCACTATTGTTATTCTCCTACCAGAAGGATAATAGTTTGTTTTATAGAAAACCATGAATGGTCTAAAAACTTAAAACAATATATGTTGATGTCCTGCTGATAACTTTATAATACGCAAATTAAATCAGACTGTATTTAAAACAGCCTTGCGTTTCATTATTTATTATATCGCAGAGAAGCTGACGTGTTGAAGCTATGATCAACTTAACACGGAACGGCCCCTTTTTAGCGACTTGTCATTACGAAAATTCACTATTAGAGAGGTATCGACGGTAAGACTTTTGGAAAATTTCTTCAAATGAGCGCGAACTAGGGTCGCTAGAACCCAAATCCAAAGTCAGTTACAAAGTTCATATATATATATATATATATATATATATATATATATATATATATATATATATATATATATATATATATATATATATATATATATATATATATATATATATATATATATATATATATATATATATATATGTATGTATGTATATATATCTGTCTGTGTGTGTATTCAATCGAGAACTCAAAAAAAAAAATCTCTGGACGCAGCAAGTGCGTTATGGTAGCGAATTTTCTTTAAAATATTTTTAATAGCAAATATCTTTCTGCAGGTTTCTGAAAACAGTTTTTTAAAAAACGTTCGGGAGATAAACTGCAAATTTACCGAAAATTCGCTACCAAAACGCACTTACTGCGTCCAAAATTTTTTCTTACAAACGCATCATATTTCGATAAAAAATGCAAAAATGCATTAACGAATTTATCCTATGAAAATTAGCTAAAAAAATTATACACCCCTACTCACTCCTGGTTCCGTAACTTCCTTGGGGAGTGTGAACAAAAAATTTTTCTTGGGGTTTGTGGATCCAGAGGGGGGGTCTAGGCAGGTTTCTGAAAACAGTGTTTTGAAAAGCGTTCGCGAGCTAAACTGCAAATTTACCGAAAATTCGCTACCAAAACGCACTTACTGCGTCTAGATATTTTTCTTACAAACGCATCATATTTCGATAAAAAATTCAAAAATGCATTAACGAATTTGTTCTACGAAAATTAGCTAAAAAATTTATACACCCCTACTCACTCCTGGTCCCGTAACTTCCTTGGGGAGTGTAAACAAGAAATGTTTTGGGGGAATAGGGGTGCTGTGCGGGGTAGGCAGGGTTTAAGGGGGATATAGCTTCAAGATGTGAAAAAGACAACTTTCAAGCCCGTTTTATTCGCATTTTCTACTCATATTTCCTTTTTACTAACCACCCCGCCCAGCACCCCTAGTCGCTCCTGGTCCCGTAACTTTCTTGGGGGGTGTGAACAAGAAATTTTTCTTGGGTTTTGTGGATCCAGGGGGGGGGCTAGGCAGGTTTCTGAAAACAGTTTTTTGAAAAGCGTTCGGGAGCTAATCTGCAAATTTACCGAAAATTCGCTACCAAAACGCACTTACTGCGTCCAGATTTTTTTCTTATAAACGCATCATATTTCGTAAAAAATACAAAAATGCATTAACAAGTTTGTTCAACGATAATTAGCTAAAAAAATTATAGACCGTTAAACCATAAACTTCACTAAACCTACAGATAAATATCCAAAAAGCCACCAAACTTAACTAAACTGACAGCCAAAGCATCAGAGAAAGGGTCTATTTGAAATGGATATTCTATAAATATTTTAGTAAAATGAAGGGCAATGACGGTTGAATCTGAAACTTAAGGGTATGCAGAACACTCTTCTTGCAACATTTTCTTTTCACAATCGGTATTTGTTTCACATTCTTTGCCTACACATTGCCAATTTTGACGTTTAAAATTGCGAGTTTGACGTTTTGAGGAAAACTCCAAAATTTGTTACTTTAACTGCCCATAACTTCTTTGTCTTTCAAGCTAGGGACATAAATTTTGATACAAAGTTCACTCTTTATAATATAAACACGCGTACCATTTGGTTGCCCTTACTTTCTTCCAGATATATGAATTTTTTTATAAAAAAAATACAAAATTTTCCGGGAAAACCTGGTTAGATTTTCCTGGCTAACGAACTTATCCAAACCACTTGCAAAAGGAAGGTACTCTGCAAATTTTATCAAGATCGGTCCATTATTTTGAGTTATCGGTCGGATATATATATATATATATATATATATATATATATATATATATATATATATATATATATATATATATATATATATATATTCATATATATATATATATATATATATATATATATATATATATATATATATATATATACACACAAATATTCCCATAAGCGAATTTAAAAAAAAAATTCGCTAAAATCTTGACCAATCAAATCAAAATTTGGAAATCCCCTTCGTCTTGTTAATAGCTTGGATGAGTGTTACCATCGATATGTCTCTATTATAAAAAAAATAAATGCATTCTAACTCCTTTTGAGAAAAATGCCCAAAACTCAATTTTCTATGAAGCTAAAAAACTAAATTTTGCTATATCTGTAGATAGTGTAAGTCTTTTTAAAAGAAACTTGCATTACAAATTTCATTAAAGTTGTACAGAATATTTCTAGAAGGAAACTTAATTCATATTTGGAAAACTAAAGTATCCGCCAAAGTATAAAGGTATCTTTCTTATTAATCGCCAGAATAATTTCGTTTTAGTCAACTTAATCAAACCGGTTTTTTCAATATCAACAATAACAAAATTATAATTTCAGACTCAACGGTGACAAAATGTCAAAATTAAACGTAAAAAACATACATTCATTGAGCTGGATTCGATAGCGTAACCTTCTGCTTAGGAGGCAAGCGTGATGCCCCCTGCGCCATCTAGGCACACGTCAACTAACGTTTTAGACCGGCTTCTTGCTCGGGATATTATATTCAAAGTATACCAAGTATAACAATTAATTACAGAATTAGTAGAATTACTATTAAAACACATCCCACGACTGTTTCGGTCTCATACGACATCTTACGTTTAAGTTTAAAGATAAAAGAAACTATTTTAGAATCGTTTTTATAGAGACTTGGCTTGATTTTGTTTACATTTCTGCTATATTATGCGAAATCATAAAATATCTATGATGCGCTAAAACTCTATTTGGGGGGCCGTAATAAAGCTACAAATATAGTGTATTTTAATAATTGATTGAATCCCCCAGTTAAATAATAGTCACTTGGCAAATTTTTAATTTCATGTCTGTCATTTTCCATAATTGCGGCCGAGATTTCACGATTGTTGGTTCGGGTAGTATGTTTTATACCTGGTATATATTTAGTTTGGCTACCGTTGATGTATGGTTAATACCTGTTGTATGAATCAATCTACGCGTGTCAGTTAACTACTCTGTCTGTCAGGCATTGGACTTTAACCACTAAGTCGTTTCAACGCATGTCTTTGGAATTTCATTTTTAATTTGGAAAACACCCTAAATATTGTGTACCAAATTACTTAAAATTGACAACATCGGTTTGTTTGCACCATTTCTAGCCACATGTAATGTCTCATTCCAGTTACTATGATACTTACAAAAATATAGCGTTTTCAAAAGTTTTCCCCGATTTTCCACGAACTCGACTCGGTTTTCGCCCAAACAAGATTCTTGCCAAGTTTGATGAAAATTAGTTTAGTATTTTTTGAGTTATCGCTCGGATACATACATACATACATATGAATATATATATATATATATATATATATATATATATATATATATATATATATATATATATATATATATATATATATATATATGTATAACTTTTAACGCACTTTGGTTTTGGGTTATAGGGACGCAAGTTCGCCGTCATCTGAAGCATTTTTTCAATTACTAGACCACCATTACCTAGGCTAAGGTTATCTAGAAAGCTGGCAATTATATTGGAACTTTTGAACAGAATAATTTTGTCATCGCACCTTCTAGAAATCAACACATTGGAGCACATGCATACACTGATTTACTGTGCAGCAAACCTTTTCATCGTGACCTCTCTATTAGCGATTTTTTCTTAATAAAAATTCGCTAATAAAGGCCTAGAATATGGAGAGAAATAATTTAACCAAAAGTGGAACCACAGAATATCCAAGACTTCGAAAATAGTGTTAATATGTTTCTGGTTTGGTTTTTAATACCGCAATTTTAACGAAGCTCCTTAGATCTTTCTTAATTCAATTCAAATCAAACAGTTCAGGAAAGGGTCCAGTTTTGTACTTATTTTTTTTAACTGATTTATATAATATTTGCAAAACATAATATGTAATATAAGAATTCGAAGCTAGACGCTAATTTATAGCAGTTTTGTGTGGATGTGAGTTAGAGAGGGAAATAGAGGGAGATAGAGATAGAGATAGAAATAAGTCAGACAGATACAGTTTTAATAATCTTAACACTTGGAGTAAAGTTCCTGCCAAGAAAAAACGTATAACCCTGAGATTCTATCTTGCGGTGACACTGTTCAAATTCGTCTGGTGATTTGTGTCGGGCCGCCTCTACGCTGTCTTTCTTCTTGTGCCATCCGACTCCATATTGCTATACTTTGTGTCAACTCTCCTTATTCCTTCTACTCTCCACTTCCTTCCAAACCCCGACACCACAATATTCCACTTGTCTCTTCTCCAGTTTGTCACATGTTTACTTAAATGTAAAAGTAACGGCTGTACTATAGACATAAGAAAGAAAATTTCTAAAACGTCAATTCTCAGTCAATATACAAAGTCGGGTATTATTTCAGTTTTCTCAAATCTCGATATATTTAAAACTAGTACAGCAAATTCTGTTGAAATTCAAATCTTGGATTACAGTCTGTCCTACATTGCAACCAAAAACTTTTAAAATTTTCGTGCAATTGGCGCTCGTGAGAACCCCTAGAACTAATATTCAACGCCCGTTGTGTATGGATCTATGCGGTAGCGATAACAAAGTAGTTCTGTAAATTGAATCGTAACTTCCATATAGCTGTGATAATCTACTGATCCTCATCAAATGAATTCAGGGTCCATGACTTGATCACAAAGAAAATATTCGTATTCCTGTACCCATAAACTTTTGAAAGGTTATATTCCTCGACTTTTAACCCTTTATTTCCTAGTGGTTTCATAGTGAAACCACAAATTTAAGATTTTTTAGCTACATTCTCAGTAGGCTCTGCTTGAAACCACATATTGTACCTGTTCTCCATATGCGCTCCCCACTTATCGTATTTCAGTTTATTTGATCTGGACTTATACGTAGCATAGTGGTTCATGGATTGTTGTTTTGTGTACATGTGCTTTGAGTTTATTAGTAAAATGTAATAATTTTAGTGTCGTTTGTAATGGCAGGTGAGTTTTTAATAAATATAATATTAAAAATATAATATAGGATGATTCTAAAGTGTCTTCCACATACGTATTTTATTTCACAATGTTTATATTTACAAAAAATAATGATGGTTGCAGACTGAAATCGCTAGGAAACTAGATATACATTTTTTTCAGAGAAAAACATGTGCACATTGAAAGGGCTGGAGGAAATGGCTCCCAAAGATTTATTTACACTCTTAAATGAAATTCCCACTGATTGTGAATCTGACGTGGAGAGTGACGAAGGCGATATTAGCGAGGACAATTTATTTCACATTAATAACTGGCCCATAATTTTCGAAGATGGACAACTTATTGAAGAAAAGAATATAACAAATATTCATAAAAAAATGTCATTATTGATGATAACTTCTGGGGGGGAAGAAGACAACATTCCCTTGTCTGTGCTTAGGGCCAGAGAATTAGCAAAAAACCATTTGGACCCAGTCAACAGATTATTGTAATGTCAACTACAAGGAGTTTCGAGAGGAAGTGGGTCCTCGATGATTTGGAAAAGCCAGTAGATGTATTTTTGCATCTCTTTCCCAGAGCATTGATTGATAAGAGCGTATTCCAGACCAACTTATATGCCTCTCAGAAACGTGAAGGTGACTCTTCATATACACCAATTAACGCCAAGGAAATTAAAACGTTCATTGGTATAAACATCTTGATGGAGATAAAAAAATTACCGAGGTATTGTGACTATTGGTCGGCAAAGCCGGAACTAAGAGACCCCTATATAAGTTCAGCAATGACAAGAGATAGGTTTGCCTGGCTTTTGGGAAACGTACATTAAGCCGACAATTCAGTAATGCCCAAACGCGGCTCTCCATGTTACGATAAGTTATATAAAGTTCGTCCGTTACTGGACACACTGTCTGAAACTTTTAAAACCTCATATAGTCCCTCAAAAAATCAATCAATTGATGAATCCATGATTAGTTTCAAGGGCCGTAGCTTTTTGAAGCAATTTACGCCCCTCAAGCCCATCAAGCGAGGGTATAAAGTTTGGCTACGAGCTGACGATTCTGGATATGTTTGCCAATTTCAAATATACGTTGGAAAAACTAATAATTTACCCGAGATGGATTTGGGCTATAGGGTAGTTTTAGATCTCACTCGAGATGTGGTTGGTAAAGGATACCACATCTATTTCGACATTTTTTTTTAATTCCGTGAGATTACAAATATCTCTCTTGGCAGATTTGATCTACGCTTGTGGCACAGTAAGAGTCAATAGAAAGTATCTTCCCACTAATATAAAAAGTGATAAAGAACTGGAAACAAGAGGGCAATCCGACTGGAGAGTCAGCAAAAATGGACTTGCATTTATAAAGTGGCGAGACCGAAAGCTAGTTTTTTTCTTGGAAACCATCATAATCCTTCATCTGAGACAACTGTTACCCGTAAACAAAAATATGGGAGTTTAGAAACTGTAGCATGTCCAAGAATGATTAGTGACTATAATAAACATATGGGATATGTAGATAAAGCTGACATGCTAAAATCCATATACGAAATAAACCGAAAATCAAAAAAATGGTGGCACAGAATAATCTATTTTATAGATTTATGTATTGTTAATTCTTTTATTTTATTCAAACAAAAGGCGCAGTCTACTGCACCCAATCTAAAATTATTTAGGGTAGCAGTTGCCTCAGCATTGATAGGCACAGGTATGAAGGCAAAATCACGACCAATTTTAAGTAACTTGGTACACAATATTTAGAGATTTTTCCAAATTAAAAATAAAATATCAAAGACATGCGTTGAAACGACTTAGTGGTTAAAGTCCAATTCCTGACAGATGGAGTAGTTAACTGCCACGCGTAGATTGATTTATACAACAGGTATAAACCATACATCAACGGTAAGCAAACTAAATATATACCAGGCAGAAAACATACTATCTGAACCAACAATCCTGAAATCTCCGCCGCAATTATGGAAAATAACAGACGACATGAAATTAAAAATTTGCCAAGTAATTGTTATTTCACTGGGAGATTCAATCAATTATTAAAAAAAAGCCTGGACGCAGCAAGTGCGTTATGGTAGTAAATTTTCATAGAAATGATCTGGCACAAAATATTTTATAACTTTTTTTTCTTGTAACATAGAAATCTAAATTTTGGTATATAGTTTGCCTTTTATATCGTAAAACTACCTACCAAATTTGGTTATCATAGATTTTTTATTTTTTAAGATAAAAATTTTTTTCAAATGAAAACTCAAAATTTTCCCAAAGAACCTCATTAGATTTTTTTGATTAACGAACTTGTCAAAGCCTTTTACAAAAGGAAGGTACGTGCCAAATTTTATCAAAATCGGCGTATTATTCTTTGAGATATTAATTTTTTTCGAATGAAAACTCAAAATTTTCCCGGAAAACCTCGTCCGATTTTCCTGACTAACGAACTTACTATTTACAAAAGAAAAGTACATGCCAAATTTTATCAAAATCGGCCCATAATTTTTTGAGTTATCGGTGTGATACATATATATATATATATATATATATATATATATATATATATATATATATATATATATATATATATATATATAAACATATAAAAATTGAAACTGACCCCGGATATGGGTTCTAGGGGTCCTAGATCGCGCTCATTTGAAGAAATTTTTCCAAAATTCAAAAGTCGAGATCTCCTCATTAGTGAATTTTTTCTAAGAAAATTCACTAATACACTAAATTTGTAGCTTCATTAACGGACCCAAATGCAGTTTTAGCGCAGTATAGATATATTATGCTGTCGCATAATATAGCAGAAATTTAAACAAAATCAAGCCAAGTCTCTATAAAAATGATTCTAAAATAGTTTCTTTTATTAAACATAAGACGTCATATAAGACCGAAACAGTCGTGGGATGTGTTTCAATGGTAATTCTACTAATTCTGTAATTAATAATTGTTACGTATACTTTGAATATAATATCCCGGGCATGAAGCCGACCTAGAGTATCACGCAAATAAAACGTTAGTTAACGTGTGCCTAGATGACACAGGGGGCTTCGCGCTTGCCTCCTAAGCAGAAGGTTACGCGATCGAATCCAGCTCAATGAATGTATGTTTTTTTATGTTTTATTTTGACATTTGGAGAAACAATAGTGCAAATTTCATACGTTTTGACCAAGATCTAGTTTTTGTTTAAAACGCCTAAATAAGTTTGTCACCTTTGAGTCTGAAATTATAATTTTGTTATTGTTGATATTGAAAAAACCGGTTTAATTAGGTTGACTAAAACGAAATCATACTGGCGATTAAGAAGGAAAAATTACTGCTACGTTTATAATTTGGCAGATACATTACTTTTCTAAATATGAATTAAATTTCCTTCTGGAAATCTTCTGTATAACTTTAATGAAATTTGTAATACAAGTTTCTTTTAAAGAGATTTACACTATCTACAGATATAGCAAAATTTAGTTTTTTAGCTTCATAGAAAATTGAATTTTTGACATTTTTCTCAAAAGAAGTTAGAACGCAAGATTTCTTTGATAATAGAGGGATATCGATGGTAACATTTTCGAAAGAATTCTTCAAATGTACGCGTACTAGGACCTCTAAAATCAAACTTCAAGGTCTGTGTAAGTTTAAAGTATTATCTTTACTAATATACCGTATACTAATAGTGTACAATTCTTATGAAAATTCGCTACTATAACGCACTTGCTGAGTCCCGAAATTTTTAAATAATTGGAACTTACTGCCTCAGGATGCTGTAGATGCTACTGCAATAAGCCATTATAAAAACAAATTGGATAACTATGACTTCACACCTTGAGTTTTAAAGATATATTAACTTCTTTTTCTTCTTTTAACCGCTTTGTTTGAACTTTTTTTTAAGTTATAGGGCAAAAGACATACACAGTTTGTTTACTATGCGTATGCGCTGTTGCAGTTTAGTTCTTATTTTTATGTAAAGAAATGTTACTTTTATTATTTTTGCTTATGAGCAAATAGGCTTCCAGCCTCAGCTCTTCTCTTTTTAGTGAACTTTCGTAAAAAGAATTCACTAATGAGGAGATCCCGACTTTTGAATTTTATAAAAATTTTTGCAAATGAGCGCGAACTAGGACCCCTAGAACCCATATCCGGAGTCAGGTTCAACTTTTATATGTATATATATATATATATATATATATATATATATATATATATATATATATATATATCACACCAATAACTCAAAAAATAAAAAAGCTATGATAACCAAATTTGGTAGGTGGGTTTACGATATATAAAGTAAGCTATACACCAAAATTTAGATTTCTATATTACAACAAAAAAAATTATAATAAAATATTTTGTTCCAGATCATTTCTATTTTCCTTGCAACTCGCATCGTTTTTAGTCTATTGTTATTATTAAAAGTCAACAGTTTCTTACTAAAATTTGCTCTTACCGAACACACCTGGCTTCCATTGACTTCTGCTTCTGCCGCTGTTACAGTCTTTACTCTTAATATGACGGCTTGCTTACTCTTACTGCTAAACTATTTTACATACGTATCATCCTACAAAAACCTACTTGTATTTCACCGCATAAGACGCTCCTGTAGCTTCACTTTCGGTTTATTTTCCTCTATTTCTTCTTTATGATTCATTTGCAAAGCTCACTAGTCTGTTCTATCGAGAAAGAAAATTGTAGAAGCATCCTCTTTCTAGGCATCGTGTGTCCATTTGCTATGATTGTACTTTTAATTTACACTGTTAGTCAATGCTCGCTCTCTATGTAACTTTTATTTATGTGACCTAACAAATTACTTGAAACTTTCATGCAACATTTCTTTTTACGTGCCTTACGTGGTCTCCTGCTACATTCATCACCTATATAATGTGAGGCCACTTACCATTACATTTCCTGTTCCCCTAGTTTAATTATCATAACGAGCAGATTTCGTCTTTGTAAATAGCTATTAGTCAATGATACCTTCTGCAGATAACGTACCATTTCTGCCTAACATACACGGTTTCGATCGTCCTGGCTCTCTTGTCGTTTCTATTGTTAGTCAATACTCGCTATTCAATTTCTTTTTAGTGAATTTTCGTAGAAAAAATTCAGTATAGGGGAGATCCCAACTTTTGAATTTTGAAAAATTTTTTGCAAGTGAGCGCGAACTAGGACCCCTAGAACCCATATCCGGGGTCAGTTTCAATTTATATATATATATATATATATATATATATATATATATATATATATATATATATATATATATATATATGTGTGTGTGTGTGTGTGTATCACACCGATAACTCAAAAAATAAAGGTCCGATTTTGACATAATTTAGCATGCACCTTCCTTTTGTAAATGTCTTGAAAAAAATTCGTTAGTGAGGAAAATCGAAGGAGGTTTTTCGGGAAAATTTTGAGGTTTCATTCGAAAAACAATTTTATCTCAAAAAATAAAAAAGCTATGATAACCAAATTTGGTAGGTAGATTTACAATATAAAAAGAAAACTATACACAAAAATTTAGATTTATATGTTACAAGAAAAAGAGTTATAATAAAATATTTAGTGCCAGATCATTTCTATGAAAATTCACTACCATAACGCACTTGCTGCGTCCAGGCTTTTAAGTAAATAAATAAATACACCCTCGCATATTAAAATAATGTAAACAATTTTTTACATCAGATGCCATTCTTGAGCACAAGTTCTGATTCACAAGAGTCTGCATAAATGGGTACAATGTTCTTATTCGCAGCTAGTAAAAGGTTGCAGTAAACTATTAGAAGCGTATATTGTAGGTTAAGTTATGAAGGAGGGGTTCCTTTAAGGGTTAGAGTTTACGGTATCTCGACTTGAAGTCGAACAGAGGTGCTATTTTACAATATTTACGACATAGCCGCATGTTAAAACCTAATAGCTTATATATCACCTACCTCAGCTCGAATTTTCATAGTCCTCCTTGGGAGAATTATTCTATAAAACCTTTACTACCTCTCTACTCATGCTTTTGCTACTCAAAACACTTTATTACCACGTTTTACAATGACATAGTTAGCGTAACTCAAAGCATTTTATTTCAAAATACTGTTTATTCATTTTCTGAGCGAAAAATATTTAAAAAATGTATAATTGGAAAGATGGCGATTGTCTGACTTTCTTTGAACCCAGAAGCCATTGGCAACGTACACTTTAATTTCTTTTATATGTTTATTTCAATTTATTATATTGCTTTTTGTGATAAGTACCTCTGCTTTAGTAAAACTCACTTTCACACAACAGTATTTTTGCACCAAAAAATAATTTAATTAAGAGAGTTAGCCTTATTAAAAGACGAACAAGTAGGTTCATTTTTACTCTGCTCAAATAATAAAATACTTTAATAAATAAGGTTGTAACCGACCCTTTTGGATAACCACTTTACTTTAACTATATTTTGATGTGGAAAAAACCGTCAGAAATTAACAACCTTACAACTTTTCAACCGTTCATGTTCTAATTTATTCACTAGTTGATAACTAATAAATTCACAGCGACCTCTATCGACAAATAATTGAGTTTTTAGTGAATTTTCTTTAAAATAAATCATCCCGACTTTTGAATTTTGACAAAATTTATTCAAATGACCGCGAACTAGGCCCCCTAGACTCCATATCTAGGGTCAGTTTCGATTTATTTATATATATATATATATATATATATATATATATATATATATATATATATATATATATATATATATATATATATATAATTTCAACAGCGCACCACGGGGCCTAAATGCTATCGTACCGTGGGTGTCGACAAGGAGGAAAGAGGCAACCTGTTAATTCCAGACTTGAAGGTTCGGAGGTTTAGAGGAGAAGGAAAAATATGTGGCGGCGAGGAATTACACAACTTGAAAGCCCTCGGGACAAAAGAGCGGACATAACAAGATGTTCTATGTCTGGTGACCTGGACAGTAAAAGGGTGTGTTCGCTCTGATCCCCTGGTAGATCTGTTGGGGGCAGCAGGTGGAGGAACTATGGAAGAAAGCTCCTCTGAGCAGTGCCCGTGCAGATATCTATAAAAGAGATAGATGTCACCAACAGCACGTCGGTGGGCAAGGGATGGCAGCCTTTGGGTGAGGGTAGGGTCACCAATGAGACGTATAGCTCTCTTCTGAATGGGGTCCAGGATAGCGAGTGTAGAAGCGGCAGCGGCACCCCAGATGTGGGAGCATAATTCGATGTTTGGCCTTATTTGTGAAGTATATAATGTATAGAGATTAACTGGTGAAAAGTATTTGCGAGCCCGGAAGAGGAAACCTTATTTCTTAGCAGCCGCTTCTGCAGTTGATGTGACATGTTGGTACCAATTGAGATTTCGATCCACAGAAATGCCAACAAGTGAAACGGACTCATTACTTTGAATAACTTGGTTGTTTATTGAGATGGGTCTAGGGCTGGTGCATCTCTTATGAGATAGAAAGCAAGACTTAGATTTGGTAAGTTGAATTGTACAAGATTTCTACTTCCCCAGTCTAATATTTTTTGGAGAACCACAGAGACAGAACCCTCCATAAGTATGTGACCCTCATCTAAGTGGGCTAAAGAGGCAGGCTTTGAATGCTGTATATTTGAGTGGAGGGTGCTGCGGTCCACGTAACTGTGAACTGGGTTGGATGTGCTAGAGAGGAGGTCATTGATGTGGAGAAGAAACAGAGTAGGGGCTAAAGCTGAACCTTGAGGGACTCCTGCATTTATTGGATACAGTTTAGAGGAATGGCCATCCACGACAACATAAATGCTCCGGTTGGAGAGGAAATTTGCTGTCCAGGTACAGAGTTTTGGTGGTAGGCCATAGGCAGGAAGTTTATTAAGCGGCGCTGTGTGCGAGACCTGGTCGAATGCTTTGGATATGTCTGGAGCGACAATCTGGGATTCACCGTGTAGTTCCATAGACTTGTTCCAAGAATGGGTGACAAAAGAAAGAGGTCTGCGCTGGCGGAATCCATACTGCCTGTGGTAGATTAGACTGTGTTTTTCAAGAAATTTTAGTAGTTCAGTGTTTATATACTTTTCCATCACTTTAGAGACGACTGAAAGGAGAGAAATGGGCCTGTAGTTGCTAGGAAGCGGTTTGGATCCCTTCTTGGGGACGGGTTGTACTCGCGCAGTTTTCCAGTTACTAGGGAATATGCTTCTATTGTAGGATGTCTGAAACAGACGGGTCAGGACAGGAGCAAGTTCTGGTGCGCTTTTTTAGAACAATTGCTGGGATCCCGTCAAGGCCAGAGGCTTTCCTGGTATCAAAAGAAGAGATAATCTTAAGTACATTTCTAGTTTTGAAAATGATATCCGTCATTTTATGCGCGACATTGGGAACTGTGGGTGGTTGAACATTTGGAGGTGGGTTGAGAGTAGAATTGCCGGCGAACAACGAGGCAAAAAGTTCAGCCTTACCCAGGGCGGTAGAAACAATTTCACCCCTGAAACAAGAGGTGGGACCGTGCTCTTGCAGAAATTCCACCCAATAGATTTAGCAAAAGTCCAGAAGGGTTTGCTGCCGTTGGAGCTTAAGATGACTTTGTTTTTGATGTGGTTATTAAACAAGTTTTTTGCCTCAGAAAGAATGCGGACATAGCGGTTTTTTGTGTCGTTAAATGCTTGACGGTTTTCTTGACTGGGATTGTGTAGAAGCGCTTTGTGAGCTTTGACCTTTTCAAGTCTGGCCTTGTCGCAGGATTTAGAGAACCAGGGCTTTTGAGTGGCTGAAGAGATTTTCTGTGTTTCTTGGCAACTGCTTGGCAACTAACATATAAATAGTTTTTTTTTGTGTGTGAGGGGAAATCAATCATGGACACCCAGGTACGTATTGGATCTGCTGCGCCGGGTAGTGCCGGACTTCTACCGGCTAAAACCCCTCATTCTCTCCATTTGCCCACTAGAACCGCGTCAGCGCATGTCTTCAGGAAGATGGTGGTCTGTTCTTTCGCTTCAAGTATTTTCGCCCTACGTTTCATTGGTTTGGGAGTTCGCTTGGTCCTGCAGTCTCTCTTCGCTTCTCTTCGATTTCATGATCTGTCTCACCATCGTCCTTACTTCTTTCCAGTTCCGCTTTGAGCTCAGCAGCACTGCGATTAGGTTACCAGTGATGAGTGGTAGCCAGATGTTTATCTGGCACCTTGACCTTATTTTACTCCACCTCTGGCAATAGAAAATTGTGTGCTCCGCTTCATCATATTCTAGACAGTATGGATATCTTGGGTCTTCTATCTATTAGTCGTTGTAGGTATGCCCTGAAGTAGCTGTGACCTGTCAGCACCTGGGCCAGGAAGTAGTCAGTTTCCCCATTTGCTCGGCTTTTCCATGTAACATATAAATAGTAGTTCTAATCTTTATTTACTGAGTTTATTCATCCCTCTGATGACGCTAACTTTGCTAACGAAACGATCGTCATCACTTGATTGTGATGAATTGGGTCTCCAAATTGTACTTCGCTCGGTTCATGTAACATTTTGTTTTGTTTCACTTTAATATTTGATAGAAACAATACTGTACAGATTTCGTACGTTTGGAACAAGATCTCACGCCTGGATAACTTTAAGTCCAAATTATAAATTTCAGCAGACTTTTTGTTATTGTTTATATTATTGAGTTTTTTTTAAGAAAATTCACTAATAGACAATTTGTTTTTAAAAATTATTTTTGTTGTCGGAAAAATTACTTCGCTTAGCTAAATCATTGAAGCGATGAATAACGAAAACTAGGTGCCACGTTTATAATTTGGAATATACTGTACTTTTCTAAATATTAAATAAGTTTTTAGTGAATTTTCTTAAAAAAAATTCACTAATGAGGAGATCCCGACTTTTGAATTTTGAAAAAATTTCTTCAAATTAGCGCTAATTAGGCCCCCCAGAACACATATCCGGGGTCGGTTTAAATTTTTATATGTTTATATATATATATATATATATATATATATATATATATATATATATATATATATATATATATATATATATATATATATATATATATATATATATATATATATATATATATATATATATATATATATATATATATATATATATATATATATATATATATATATATATATATATATATATATATGTATGTATCACACCGATAACTCAAAAAATAATGGGCCGATTTTGATTAAATTTGGTGAATAAATTCCTTTTGCAAATGGCTTGGACAAGTTCGTTAGCCAGGAAAATCGGTCCAGGTTTTCCCGGAAAATTTTGTGTTTTCTTTCGAAAAAAAATTATATCTCCGGAATTAACAAAGTAAGGGCAACCAAATTTGGTAAGCTGGTTTATATCGTTATAGGTGTGCCACCTATAGCTCTGTAGGTCAAAAGACAAAAAAGTTATGGGCATTTAAAGAAAAATAAATTGGGGGTTTCCTCAAAACGTCAAAGTGACAATTGAAAACGTCAAAATTCGCAACATTTAGGCAAATAACTTGAATCTAATACGGGCTATGGAAAGAAAATGTCTCAAGAAGAATGTTTTACATACACCGAACTCTTAGTTTCAACCGTCATTGTCCTTCATTTTACTAAAATATTTCCAGAAAATTCATTTCTAATAGACCCTTTCTCTGATGCTTGGCAGTAGCCTTAGCTATAGAGTTTATTGTTTAATGGTATATAATTTTTGTCGAATTTTCGTAAAAAATCAATAAAGCTCAATATATTCGTTATTATACAAGATATGAAAAAATATTGTATACATTAATTATACGGTGTTTTGAGCTACATCTTAAAAAATTATTGCGACAATCACAGGGTGGCCCATAAGTCGTTGGTGATACAAATAATTTTTTTTTGTCGAAAACACCTTATTTTTTTGCATTTTCCATCGAAATATAATGCATGTTTGTAAGTTAAGAAATTCTGGAGGCAGCAAGTGCGTTGTGGTTGCGAATTTTGATTAAATGCTTCATATTTGAAAAGCTCAATTTGCTATTAACCTATAAGGTTGACCAAGAAACGGATTTTTTCAGTAACACTTTTAGTTTACTTTTGGAAATTTCTGTACGTTTTCAAACAATCAAGTTATTTTGATGAAACATGGCACATTGTTTTTACTATATATGTTATACTGGTAATCAAATTTGATGCCTGCTTTTTCTATATAGGTTATACTGGTAACCAAAATTGATGTCTGCTTTCTTAAAAAGAAAACACACATATTTGCAATAAAAACATTTTTATGAAAATTCACTACCATAACGGACTTGCTGCGTCCCGAGATTTTTTTTTCTGGATAGCTTTGAAACTTTAATGAAATTTGCAATAGAAATTCCTTTTAAAGAGACTTACACTACCTAGATGTACCAAATTTTTTAGTTGTTAAGCTTCTTGTGTATTGCGAAAATTTACCATTTGTAAACTAAAGGACCAGTTATACCGTTTCCCGGGATAACTTACTCTTGTCTTTTTGAGTATTTTACTAAATATATTAGTTCTTAATCAATAATACTAGGCTTTAATCAATTGTAAATGTGAAATTTTCACTTCTTTTTCAAATAGGCTTGATAAATTAGTAAATTAAAAAGTTTAAACTTCTCAACTTTGCGCCACCAAAAGCACATACATAATCATTTGCTTCGTTATGGATCTCAACTATCAGAAACCACAAACAACATTTATGAAACACGCGGCTTTCACAGACAAGAATTAGAAAAGCTTTGACGCAGAACTAAAACCAAAGGAACTTTGACAATAAGCGCTTCATCAAAATTATCAACAATGTTGAAGTGTGTGGCGGTATAACAAGACAGCTTATAAGTTTGCCAGTTTGCCATAGCAGAAACAAGAAGCCCCAGATAACTAAGACCGTTCTTCAGTTACTCCCAACTTGTGCACATGTAAAGCAGCAGGGAGAACTTCTATCATATTATATACTCATATAAGAGGAACAGGTACATCAATGGAGCTGTTTGAGTAATATACCTGCCCCTGTTCGTGATATAATTAATACCCTGGAACATGAAAGGCCATGCGAGAGGCTATATTGATGTGAAGTATTAAGTTCTAGGCGTACTTGTTCGTGGTTTACAGGCGTAGCTTGTATAAAGTTGTCCAATAAACATATGCGTGTGTGTATGTATGTGTGTGTGGTTTGGAAACTATATAACTAGCTATTAACTGAGTGCTGTATCTGATGAAGACAGATTCGCTACACAAAAGTTAGCTGATTTTTCAAATTACATTCCACAAACTCCCAGAAGTTGTATGTTGTTTTATATAACAGTGAAACGTAACACAATTTTTTATGCAGCAAAAATAGGTTAGGTAACTTATGACAGTCTTCTTGATAATCTGGCTTTTACCCAACAAGTTCATAATACAAAAACTATGGACGCAGCAACTGCGTTATGGTAGTGAATTTTCATTAAAATGTTTTTATTGCAAATATGTGTGTTTTCTTTTTAAGAAAGCAGGCATCAATTTTGGTTACCAGTATAACCTATATAGTAAAAACAATGTGCCATGTTTCATACGAATAACTTTTATGTCGGAAAATGTACAAAAATTTCCAAAAGTAAACTTGAAGTGTTCCCGGAAAAACTTGTTTCTTGGTCAACTTTATAGGTTAATAGCAAATTGGGCTATTCAGATATGAAGCATTTGATCAAAATTCGCTACCATAACGCACTTACTGCGTCCAGAATTTCTTTTCTTGCAAACATGCATTCTATTTCGATGGAAAATGCAAAAATGCAATAACATAAGGCGTGTTTGATTAAAAAAAAGAGAGAATTTGTATCAGCAACGACTTATGGGCCAGCCTGTGATTGTAGAAATATTTTTTAAGATGCAGGTCAAGACACCCTATAATTAATATATACAATTTTTTTCATATCTTGTATAATGACGGATATATTGAGCTTTTGTGATTTTTTACGAAAATTTGACAAAAATTATATACCATTAAACGATAAACTCTATAGCTAAGACTATGCCAAGCATTAGAGAAAGGGTCTATTTGAAATGCATTTTCTGGAAACATTTTAGTAAAATGAAGGACAATGACGGCTGAAACTAAGACTTCAGGGTTTGTAGAACATCCTTCTTGAGACATTTGATTTCCATAGCCTGTATTAGATTCAAGTTATTTGCCTAAATGTTGCCGATTTTGATGTTTTAAATCAAACTGACGTTTTGAGGAAAACCCCAATTTATCCTTAAATGCCTATAACTTCTTTGTTTTTTTGACCTGCATAGCTAAATTTTGGTATGTAACTTACCTATAAGGATGTAAACCCGTGTACCAAATTTGGTTGCCCTTACTTTGTTAATTCCGGAGACATAACATTTTTTCGAAAGAAAACACAAACATTTCCGGGAAAACCTAGGCAGATTTTCCTGGATAACGAACTTATCCATACCATTTGCAAAAGGAATTTATTCACCAAATTTAATCAAAATCGGTCCATTATTTTTTGAGTTATCGGTGTGATACATATACATATATATATATATATATATATATATATATATATATATATATATATATATATATATATATATATATATATATATATGTATATATATATATATATATATGTATGTATCACACCGATAACTCAAAAAATAATGGACCGATTTTGATTAAATTTGTTATATATATATATATATATATATATATATATATATATATATATATATATATATATATATATATATATATATATATATATAACATATAAAAATTGAAACTGACCCCGGATATGTGTTCTGCGGGGCCTAATTAACGCTCATTTGAAGAAATTTTTTTAAAATTTAAAAGTCGAGATCTTCTCATTAGTGAATTTTTTTTAAGAAAATGCACTCAAAAGGTTGGGGACGCAGAAAGTGCGTGATGGTAGTGAATTTTTATTAAATGTTTCAAATTTGAATAACTCAACTTTCTATAAACTTAGAAAGTTGAATTTTGGTACGTGGTAAGACCTTTCCCAACGAAACATATTCACTAAATTTCATTAAAACAGCTTTGTAATTTTCAGAGAAAAACAAATTTTTTTTCGAAAAAAAACTTCAAAATTAGAATAACTCAATTTATCATAAACTTAAAAAGTTTAATTTTGGTACGTAGTAAGGCCTTAAGTTAAACACCTTATATACAAAATTTCGTTGAAATAGTTTTGGAATTTTTGAAGAAAAAATTTTTTTTGAAAGAAAACTCAACATTTTCTGGGAGAACCTAGTCCGATTTTCCTGGATAACGAACTCGTTCAAGCCATTAATAAAAGAAAGGCACTTGCCGAGTTTCATCGGAATCGGTTAATTATTTTTTCAGTTATCGGTTAGATACATATATATATATATATATATATATATATATATATATATATATATATATATATATATATATATATATATATATATATATATATTGAAACTGACCCCGAAAATGGGTTCTAGGAGTCCTAGTTCGCGCTCATTTGGAAACATTTTTGCAAAGTCTCACCATCGATACCTCTCTATTAGTTATTTTTTTAAATAAAAATTCACTAAAAATTTCGAGACGCAGCAAGTGCGTTATAGTAGTGAATTTTCATAAGAATTGTACACTATTAGTAAGATATATTACTAATATTAATTCTTTAAATTTAAATGGACCTTGGAGTTCGGTTTTAGTACTTCAATAAATTACAAATTTCATTAAAGTTACAAAAGTTTTTCAAAAAAAATTAATTATTTACAAAGGGAACGTAACTGTCAAATTATAAATATGGCAGGTATTTTTCCTTATTAATTGCTTGGATGGTTTTGTTGTAGTCAACCAATCCAGTTTTTGCAAACAATAAACAACAAAGAAGGTTTTTTAAAACAAATTTTTAGTTATCCGCCTACGGTGAGTTTAAATAGGTGTTATTATGGTTCAAGATTGAAGATTCTAGCTTAATGGGAAATTTATTGAGCTATCGGATTTAAAATATTTTTACGAACATTTTCTACCATAATATACTTGCTGCACCCAGGCCCTTTCCAACACTTATTTACGGTTGCTGTATTCATACTTTTTGAAAATTATAAAATATTGCAGCTTACTATGTAAGACTGACAAACAAGGCAACCTCAAAATCATTTTTGGAAAAATCCTTTAAAAAATGAAATTAGTTAACAATGTAAACACAAATTGAAAATATTGGTTCGCTGCTTCGTCGCGGGGGTTCTTCTTCTTCTTCTGCATGCCTACAATTATCTTCAATGCATAAACAAGAACAATGTAAACAAGAAACATTCCTTTGGAGCAAAGGAAGAAGAAAGTTACGGGACTTGCAGTGAATATATAGGTTCTGCGCGCGGTAAACAGGATTTTAAGGAGGTATAGCCGCAAAATGGAATAAAGGCAGCTTAAAGAGGTCCAACTAACCTCTTTCTTGCCCACTTTCCGCTCACATTTCCTTTTTATATTCTTCTTCGCCCAGCGCCCCTATTCACTCTTGGTAAACAGGATTTTAAGGAGGTGTAGCTACAAAATGGGACAAGGGCAGCTTAAAGAGGTCCAACTAAGCTGTTTATTTTGCACTTTCCGCTCACATTTGCTTTTTATATTCTTCTCCGCCCAGAACCCATATTCACTCTTGGTCCCGTAAATTTCTTGTGGGCTGTTTGCAAGAAATTCTTCTTGTGCTTTGAGCATCCAGAAAGGGTTCTAAGCATATATCTAAAAATATGTTTCTAAACACCCCCCATGTGCTAATCTGCAAATTTACCGAAAATTTAATTTTGATTTACAAACGGAATGCATCTATGAAATTACAGGTGGCAGATGAGTGTTTTTCCACATTAATCACTTGAATGATTGGTTTTAGTCAACTCAATCGAAACCGTTTCTGCAAACAAAATAACAAAAAAGGTTTTTAAAACAAATTTGTAATTATCAGTGAAGCTCATTGTGTTCTTTTTTAAATTTAGTATCCACACTGCTTTTATATAGATTTTACTATGTATCAAAACTGAAGATTCTTGTATAATGTGAAATTGGGTTATCAACATTGAAATATTTTAATGAAAATTCGCTACCATAACGCACTTAAGCTCTTTCAACACTTATTTACTATTGCTGTATCCATACTTTTTGAAAATGAAGCTTGCGTCCATGGGTTGATCTTCAGTCTACCATTGCAGGCTAGTTTGTATAGTCCTAGCCTGGCCTCTCCCATAATAACTAAGTGTAGGGGGGCAGATCCAGTAACACCTCCATGGCGGCTATTGGGATTGAAGACATGGCCCCTGTGATGCCTAGGCAAGCCATCCTTTGGATCTTGCCTAGTTTTTGTTTGACACTGGATTGTGTCACCTTAGGCCACCAGACCATATACACATACACTTACCTGAGACCTATCTAGGGTTCAAGATACCGAGACCTTAGAGACGATCTCCGGTGAGATTTAGGAAGTAGGCAGATTGAGGCCTCGTAACCAAGTTACAACAGCCCAACCTACCCTTACCCATCGCTCTAAGAGTAGGCAGATTGTGCCTTAGAGTTCATTTCCTTCCGTATTTCCTTACCCGCTTAAAAATGGCTCAAAAACAGGAGCCGCAAAGTAGAGTTCCAATAAATGTTGGGCGCGATTTATCTCGAGGTATGTATATAATATTTTTTGGTTGATTTTTGGGTTAAACTGTGTCTAACAATGGTTGCGTATCAGATTTTCGGCTCTTCGTTTAAATGAATTTTCAAGAGAGGTTACGAAACATAGGAAAATATTTTTGTTTGCGCTGTGTGGGTTGGTTTTGGAAATAATTTCGATAGACAGAGGGAAATAGAAAGACATGTCCTCTAAAACTTCGATTTGCTAATTCCCTAAATTTCACTGGAATCCGTCGCTGAGGTATCAGTATGGATAAATGTAGGGGCTAAAGAAAAGCATGAAGACACAGGCAATTTTGGGTGCGATTGTCCCTGGGAACCGTTCTTCTGTTTTCAAAGATTAGAGTTTGGCAAAATTTCGAGGTTGGTGAAGATACTGCTTCCTAGCGTCGATGATTGCCCATATTCGCGCAAATAGGCCGTTAGAGAAACAATTTATGAAAAAATACAATATGTTATGATTCCCAAATCTTGGATCCACATTTTAGCCAGTCTGTATCTGATGAAAAGCTGCTATGTAGTGAAACCGGTCATACAGTATCTCTATTAAATGTTAGTGACAATCGTTTTACCTTCTCATACTTTTAAAGCCGTTATTTATACATATTTTTGGAATATAGCTCTTCTAATAAACATTATTTCCAATAGGCCTGGAACGTAAATTATACTCTGGAGGAATCCGATCCTGGTTAGATAACAGAGGGTTGAATCTGTTCAAGTAGTAGCAGCATTTACGAAAACGCCGTAGTCTGTAGGGTACATGTATATGTATATAGGGATATTAGGGGACGTCGTGAACCAAATAGCGGCCTCTACGCGTAAGGATAGCCGGGAAAACCGATCGAAGCTAGTTGGGTGTGGCCGAATGCCCACGCATACACTGGTCACTGATATGTGACTCTCACTCCCTGGCTCCTCAGAAAGCGAAAAGCCATTGGGCGAATTCACTACAGAATAATATATGAACTCTCAAGGAATGTAGAAGAGTATTCAGAAACTGAATTGCTTAATACCAGGGCGATACTGAATGTACACGAAAATCTACCTTCAATGTTATTGGTGAATTTTTATTTTAAAAAATTCGCTAATAGAGGGGTATCGATGGTGAGACTTTGCAAATTTTTTTTTCAAATGAGCACGAATTAGGACCCCTAGACCCCATATCCGGGGTCAGTTTCAATTTTTATATGTTTTTACATACATACATATATATATATATATATATATATATATATATATATATATATATATATATATATATATATATATATATATATATATATATATATATATGTCTGATAACTCAAAAAATAATTAACCAATTTTAATGAAACTCGGCAAGTGCCTTTCTTTTATTAATGGCTTGGATGATTTCGTTAGCCAAGAAAAGTGGAATGGGTTTTCCGGAAAAAATTTGAGTTTTCTTTCAAAAAAAATTTTTTTCTCCGAAAATAACCAAACCGTTTTAACGAAATTTACCACATATATTGCCTTGTGCGTGGCCCTATTATGTACCAAAACTCAACTTTCTAGGTTTATAGAAAATTGAGTTATTCCAATTTTAATTTTTTTTAATTTTTTTTTCTCAGATAATTACAAAGTTATTTTAATGAAATTTAGTGAATATCTTTCTCTAGGAAAGACCTTACTACGTACCAAAATTAAACTTTCTAAGCTTATAGAAAATTGAGTTATACAAATCTGAAGCATTTAATAAAAATTCGCTACCATAACGCACTTGCTGCGTCCCGAGATTTTTAATAACTTAGATAGATGAACAAATTGGTTTACTATGTGAAAACTTGAACCTTTGATAAGCACTGATAAGTACACTTGGAAAACCCAAATCACCACAACACATTTTTTAAAGACCTTGTGATCGTTTCACTAACCATGTTAGCATCATCAGAGAATAAAAAATTCCAAACTAAATAACAGGTACAAATGTATTTATATCATACCTAGATAGACGAACTGAGCCGAAGGTAAAAATTGTAGTCGGAGACCCATCGTTTGTCTTTTGTATCTATATTGCACGGACAAGGTTGACGAACTACTTTAATCTTCTAGTTGACAAATTTATAAGCTTTTAGCTTATCCAACATTATTTTTTTCGGAAAAAAAACATCACTCAAATCAAGGCTAAGCTTGATAAATACTATGGGGACTCGGCACCATCAATTTTTATGGTAAAAAGGTGGTTTACTGAATTTCGTTGCGGCAGTATAAGCACAAATGACGCCGAACGCTTTGGACGCCCAGTTGAGGTCATTACACCGGAAAGAATTGAAAAAATTTACGATATGGTGTTGGCCGATCGGAGATTGAAAGTGCGGGTGATTGTGTAAACCATAGGCATATCACATGATTTAGTGGTTTCGATTTTGCGTGATCACTTGGGTATGAGAAAGCTATCCGCAAGATGGGGGCCGCGTTTGCTCACAATCGACCACAAACGCAATCGTGTGACAACTTAGAAGGAGTATTTGGCGTTGTTCAACCGCAATAGGGACGAGTTTTTGTGCCGTTTCGTAACCGTGGACGAAACATAGATTCAGCATAACACACCAGAGACCAATCAGCAGTTAAAACAGTGGGTTTCTCCGTGCGAATTGGCGCGGAAGAAGGCCAAGGTGGGTTTGTCAGCCAATAAAGTCATGGCGACCGTTTTTTGGGGATGCACGCGGTATAATCCACATTGATTACCTTCAAAAGGGAAGAAAAATCAATGGCGAATATTATACCAACTTATTGGACCGATTCAATGACGATCTGAAGAAGAAACGACCGCACTTGGCCAAGAAAAAACTTATTTTCCGCCTAGAAAACGCAAGGGTGCACACATGCGTAGTCTCCATGACTAAATTGCATAAATTGGGCTACCAATTGCTCCCTCAGCCGACCTATTCTGCGGATTTAGCCCCGAGTGACTATTTCTTGTTTCCAAACTTAAAGAAATGGCTCGGCGGAAGGAGATTTGACTCCAATGATGAAATCATATCACAAACAAATACCTATTTTGAGGAACTCGACAAATCTTATTTTTTGAAAGGGATAAAAAAATTGAGAAACGTTGGACGAAGTGTATAGAGCTCAAAGGAGACTATGTTGAGAAATAAAATGATTTTTTGTCAAAAAACCTGTGTTTCATTCTAAAAGTCACGGACTTATTGATCCGCCCTCGTATACAACTGCAGTGTCTCTGGTTAAATTAGCTAATAACTACAAAATGAAAACATTATATACAATTCTGGCGGGAACCGACAAGGTTTTTAAAAAGCATGTACTCTCCCTTAAATAAGGTGATTTTCTGCATCCTGTCTCATTATGTTGTCAGACAGCGAAACCCTTTACAGAGAAGAAAACCAACACTTGTGAAACCAAAGAAATATTTCTACATCTGTATTAAATGGTTTCACCAAGTAAGGGCAACAGCAATTAATAAATTCAAAAAGAAACTGCTGGAAAACCCGTCTCACGGAAGCTACAACAAAATATGGAAACTGCTGCGATGTCGCCTTTTAACTTTGATGATGATAATCACGTTTCCTTACATAATATAAAATAGTGCAAATAACACAAAGGAATTGTTCCATTAATCCAATACCGGACTAATACTTTACTTTTATAATGTTATCGGACCATTCAGTGTGTCTAATGACGTCAATAACATTCATCCAGTCAGTTTTTGAACACGTCATTTTCGATAAGTAAGTAGCCACTTATCTAGTGAACCGCTTGGACTGATACATATCAGGAAGCTACTCATATCTAACAGAAAGCATATAGAGGGTGGTTACAGTAACCCTGATAACTTTAGAATGTGATACATTTACTGAGACGATATGAAAGTAACGTTCCAGTCTAATAGACAACCTTCTTTACAGATAACAAAGGAATTGCTGGCAAGACGTCTTCTTCTTGGTCTCACTCGGCTAACAAGATTCCGTGCGATTGATCTACGTCTCTCACAACTCGCAAGATATTGATTTGGGGAACTTAAGAAATATGTCAGAATTTTAGACAGGGACCTAGGTAAGCTGATTTTCCTTAACGTTTCTGTAAGGTATTACAAATTTAAAAAGTCTGTACGCAGCTAGTGCGTTATAGTAGTGAATCTTCATACAAATGTTTTTAATCGCAAATATAACTTTTTAGTTAATGTTTATTTAAAAAAAATCACTAACAGAGAGGTATCGATGGTGAGACTTTGCAAAAAATTTCTCAAATGAGCGCGAACTAGAACCCCTAGAACCCATATATGGGGTCAGTTTCGATATTTATATGTTTAAAAATTTTCTCCAAAATTACAAAGCTGTTTTAATGAAATTTAGTGGATATGTTGCCTTAGGAGGGACCTTAGTACCTACCAAAATTCAACTTTGTAAGTTTATAGAAAATTTTTAAGATAGGCAGGTATCAAATTTGGTTACCGGTATAACCTATATAGTAAAAACAATGTACCATATTTTATCGAATAACTTTATTGTTTGACAAAGAATAAAAAATTTCCTAAAATAAACTTAAGACGTTCCCCAAAAAAATGGTCAGATTTTTCTGGCGAACGAACCTGTTCAAGCTATTTACTTACCTAGCAAGATATATTTATTCACAAAAAAGCTTTCCAACGGAACTCCCAAAAAAAAATTACATGAAAATTTGCAAACAGTTTTTTCACGAAAATCCAAAAATAATTTTTTACAATAACTTATTAAACATTTATTACCAAAATGTCACAAAAATCTTACAAACAATTATTTCTACGGAACACAAAAAAATGTCTGAAAAAAAAATTGACTAACTATTTCTTGTTATACAAAGTTTGCCTAAAGAATACATACAATTCAAATTACATATCTAATCTATAACTAAGTTTAAAATAGTCTGGACGCAGCAAGGGCGTTATGGTAATGATTTTTCGTAAAAATGTTTTTAATAGCAAATATATCTTCTTTTTTTTTAAGAAAGCTGGGATAAAATTTGGTTACCAGTATAACCTATATAGAAAAAACAATGTACCATATTTAATCAAAATTACTTTGTTGTTTGAAAATGTGCAAAAATCTTCCGAAAATAAACTTAAAATGTTTTCGAAAACACTGGTTTCCTGGCCACGAACCTTAGGTTAATGGCAAATTAAGCTATCGAAGGAAATATTTTATGAAAAATAGCTACCATAACGCACGTGCTCAGCCCCGAATTTATTTTCTTACAAACATGCATTATGCTTCGATGGAAAATGCCAAAAAATCCAATAATATAAGGCGTGTTTGATTAAGAAAAAAAATGTTATCACCAGCGACTTATGGGTCAGCCTGTGATTGTAAAAATAATTTGATAAGATGCAGCTTCAAACACCCTATAATTAGGGTATACAATTTTTTCTCGTATATTGTATAATCATGGATATATTGAGCTTTACCCTAGAAATGCGTCAGCCTGTATAAATGGAAACATATATAGACTGAAACTAACCCGGATATGGGTTCTATGGGGCCTAGTTCGCGCTCATTTGAGGAAATCTTTTTAAAATTAAAAAATCACTAAAATTTTATCCAACTATATGTAAAATTGTGATGGCCAAAAATGAAAATGAATGAAAAAAGAGCATGCCTATATTTCTATTACACATGTCAGAAAAAAAATATTTATTTACATGTCACTTTGAATAAAGATCTGACATTTGTCAAAATAATTTGTCAGTTGAATATTACATGCACTGTTGCCATGGACTATTATCACTACACCTTATAAGAATCTTGTTTCTTTTGGAGTATAAAAGCTTATTTTACTGTTTTAATATTTTTCGATATTTTGACCCGAAATTGTTTTTATCTATAAAATTACAAAACATTTTCGAAAGAAAACACCAAATTTTCAGCGAAAAATTGGGCCGATTTTTCTGGCTAACGAACTTGTCCAAGCCATTTACAAAGGAAGTTATAAAATTTGATCGAAATTGGCCTATTATTTTTTGAGTTATCGGTGTGATATATATATATATATATATATATATATATATATATATATATATATATATATACACATATATATATATATATATATATATATATATATATATATATATATATATATATATATATATATGCAATCTAAAAATTGAAACTGATCACGGGTATGGATTCTAGGCGTCCTAGTTTGCGCTCATTTGAAGAAATTTTTTTCAAAATTCAAAAGTCGCGAACTGATTTGTAATTTTTTTTTAAAGAAAATTCACTAAAAACTCAAAAATTAAACATAATTAACAACAGTTGGCGATTTTGTTGCTTGGTAAAAAGGGACCATGTTAACAGCACAACTTGTTTATTTGACAATTGAAGTCGTTCTTATTGTCTGACACTTCGTCCATGGCCAACTTAGTAAAAGTTGATTATTAAAGCATCTACTGTTCAACGTAAATATCAACATGGGGGTCTTTTGTTTTTAGAATTCAACGACGAATTCAAAAATGCAGAAGTATAAAGGGTGTTTAATTTAAAATAATGAAGGTGATGCCTACTTCCAAGTACTACGGCAAAACTGACTGACGCTATTTTTAGAAATCTTAGTTCTTTTCACATGCGGGCACTAACTTTTATCCAAACAGAGTAAACCATCGCTGAGACACCTAGGTGGTTTCATAACTGAGTTAAGAACCAGTGATGAGCGCTGACAAGTACAATTTGGTGAGCCCAATTCATCACAATATAGTTTACAGACCTGCCGGTTGTATCATCTTCTTCTACCTTTGTTTTCTAGTAACAATTCCTTACTTCTCACTTGTAAGTTCATTTGTTTGTTCCTAGTTTATATCGTGGTCCATTCAGTTGCCAGTAAGGCTTATTGCTAACCTGGAATGGTCGCGTTGAAAAAATACTTCGTAAGGCAGGTATGACCTTAGCCGCACTAGGGAAAAACGTGGGGACTAAGACCTAGTATGGCCCACTGGCTGTACACAAGGGTGGTCAAACCATCATTAACATACGCGGCACTGGTCTGGTGGCCTAAGGTGACACAATTCAGTGCCAAACAAAAACTAGGCAAGATCCAAAGGGTGGCTTGCCTAGGCGTCACAGAGGCCATGTCTTCAACCCCAACAGCCGCCATGGAGGTGTTGCTGGATCTGCCCTTCCCCCTACACTTAGTTATTATGGGAGAGGCCAGGCTAGGACCATACAGACTAGCCTGCAATAGTAGACTGAAGATCAACCCAGGCTTCAGAGGCCACTGCAAAATTCAGGAGATCGTTAAGGAGCCCATACTTGAAATGAGGTTAGACTTCGGTTCACGGACGCATCCAGCGGGGAGCGTGGGACGGGGGCAGGTGTTTATTCAGAAGAACTGAGGGTAAATCATAGTATTTCCCTCGGAGCCCATGCAATGGTCTTTCAGGCCGCAATTTACGCCATCCTGCACTGTGTGCGGGAGAACAAGAGGAGGGACTACACCAACAAGCGGATCCTCATAGCCACAGGCAGCCAGGCAGCCCTTAAGGCCCTAAGTAGCTCACGGGTAAATTCCTCGCTGGTGAGTGAGTGCCGAGACGAGACGAGCGACCTGGCTAGGCAGAATGAGGTCACCCTCATCTGGGTGCCGGGTCACTCGGGGGGTCAAGGATGAAGAATCTAACAGTCTCGCAAAGAGAGGGTCAGCAGAACCATTTATGGGACCAGAACCGGCTCTGGGCGTGACAAAGAGCCCTGCCAGGGGAGCCATTAAGTCCTGGGTCAGAAACCAACACAAAGTGTACTGGGCAGACTGTGCAGGGCTCAGACATGGGAAGTCAATAATTGACGAACCTAGTTCAAAGAGAGCTGTGGAGCTGCTAAATGTTAGCAGAGGACAGCTCAGAAACATAGCAGGTCCCTTGACGGGACACATGGCCATCAAGAAACACCTGCATAGAATGGGGCGGTTCGAGAGGGACCTCGCATGCAGACTCTGCGGCGAGGGAAGGAATCAGCCCAGCACATGTTGTGCGAGTGTAAAGCTCTGGACCGCAAAAGACAACTAATCTACGGTCAGTCTAGACTGGAGACAGAGGAATATAAAACTTCACCCAACCAATCGCTGTGCAGACTAATTCAAGGCACAGTGATTTTGGAATGGGTGGAGTAAAAAGACTAAGGGCATGCACAATAAACCAAAGGTTGCAGTGCTATCGGGGCGTGAAAGCCGCGGACGAGCCCTGGGGGAGAAAAAAAGGCTTATTTAATATTGTTGTTGTTATTATTCATATATGATGGCTGCGGCTTTTTGCCATTAGCACATTTTTCCAGTTTGGTTAGCCGTAAAGCATTTCCAGCTCAACAGTTTATCTACATTCACGGCTTATTTAATAGTAATTGTAATTTTGATATCTGCCTATTTATTTTTTGCATTCGTGATTCTTTGGCTTCCCTATATTTCTACCTGATCGTATTGTTCATTGTTTATTACAAGAAAGTCTAATTTTTACAGAAGATGTTTTTTCTATGTTATGTTCACTTTTAACGTGTTCATTTAACCAGGGTCTATTCATAAGAATTTAAGATCATAAAGTACTTTCATCCTAAACAAAAAGTGTGCGATAAACCAATTTTAGGTGTCCCTAAAACTAGAAAAGATTTTGTGTTGTCTTTCTTTTCTATCCGGAATCCGATATTTATTCTTATTGATAGGTAGGTATTTCCCTTATTTTAGACGTATTTCTGTAATCGCCTCAATGTATACTCGACGGTAAATCCCCGAGTCGGTTCTGATAATTCTGAAGTGCGTTGTAAATTGGAAAGAGGCAAACAGGTCCTCATACTCCATACACAACGAGTAATACACACAAGCCGAAGTAATCCCTATGCCGAAGGAAGTAGAACCCATAATCCCCAACTAGGATCACGCGTGTATCGCGTTGCTTTTACACTGTGCGGTAAGGTGCTTTTAACTCTGAACGGTAAACTGCCGCCGTGTACTCAGATTTGCTATTAATTATCTATCGATTAATGGTAAATGTAGCCCAATATTCTTGCATTTTTTGTGTTTCCGCAGAAATCATTGTTCGTAAGATTTTTGTACCATTTTGGTAATAAATGTTTAATAAGTTATTGTGAAAAAATGTTTCCGGATTCTCATCATTTTTCTTTTGTTGAGAATTTCGTCGGAAACGTTTTTGTGAATAATTATCCCTTACTAGGTGGGTAAATGGCTCGGAGAGGTTCGCTGGACAGGAAAATCGGATTAGTTTTTTCGGGAACATTTTCAGTTTATATTCGGAAAGTTTTTCTACTTTTTCAAACGGTTTTTAAAGTTATTTTGATGAAATATGTTACATTATTCTACTATATAGGTTATACTGGTAACCAAATTTGATGCTTGTTTTCATTAAAAAGATACATATTTGAAATAAAAAATATTTTTATGAAAATTCACTACTATAACTCATTTGCTGCGTCCAGACTTTTTTATTGTAGTTTGGATAATTATGCTACTGCTGAAGGGATCAAACACCATTCTTATAGAAATGTTTCCATGCAACGAATTAAATCCAGACATTCCAATTACAGGATCTACGGTTGTAAAAGCAGTAAGACTATGTACTGACTCTAGATCAGAAAGACTAAAACCGGTCACAAATGATAAAGTAAAATTAGATATGGTATTAGCAATTGAAAAAAAGCAACAAGTCTCAACTACACAGGTTACTATTTGTCCATAACATATACCAGAGGTCCGTTATGAATACAGTAGACTTTAGATTTTCCCGGATGGCCGGTAAAAATACGTTCCTGGTTAAGCCTCAAATCGCCGATTTTCACATGGTAGACGGAGTTCTAACCGTTTCCTCCAGGCTAATAGGCCCCAACTCCTTTTCCTCACCGAAACCCAAATCAGTGCCAAAACAGCAACTAATCAACTTAATTTCCCAGGGAATGAGCTCCTTACTTCCTTTAGATTGCATGGAGGCGTGTGCGCATACGTCCGTAGCAATCTACCCTGCACCAGACTCCCCAATTTATAAGCTGGAAGAAAAGACATACTCTGGATGAAACGCTCTCTCTCTCTCTCTCTCTCTCTCAGGGCTGCAACTAAATTCATCTGTTGCATTTACCGGCCACCTTCTGACAACAACTTTGTCCAGCTCTTCAACTACGTTTCTGTAAAAACCGACCATCTGATTTCTGAATATCCTTCCTCCGAAGTCACTATTCTTGATGACTTCAATGTCCATAATAAGGAATGGCTGGGATCTTCACAAGGGAGAGCATCGGAGGCCTTCGCAGTCAGCAATTCTTTAGCCAATATTGTTCAGCAACCTACTTACTTTCCTCGCATCCCAACACACAGCTTAAATCCCTTGGATCTCCTTCTTCCTACAAGACCTGAATGTTATAAGACAGACCACGGCATGGTCACTGCTTCCTGCGCAATGCAACCCGAGGTCACACAGTCATCACACCCACGTATCGTTTGGCAATACAACTCTGCGAATTTGGATAAACTGCGGGCTTACTTTTCCTCATTTCCATGGGCGTCTGTCTGCTTCTCTCATCCTGACCGCTATGATATCTCACAAAACGACACCGAAATTATCCAAGCTAGCATGGAATTATTTATTCCACATACACAGAAAACCTCTTCAGCCACTCAAAAGCCCTGATTCTCTAAATCCTGTGACAAGACCAGGCTTAAAAAAGCTAAAAGTTCACAAAACGCTTCTACACAATCTCAGTCAAGAAAACCGTCAAGCATTTAACTACGCAAGAAACCGCTATGTCCGCATTCTTCCTGAGGCACAAAACTCTTTTAATAACAACATCAAAAACAAAGTCCTCTCAAGCTCCAACGACAGCAAACCCTTCTGGACTCTTGCTAAATTTATTGGGAATAATTTCTGCAAGAGCACGTTCCCACATCTTTTTTCATGGGATTTAATTGTTTCTACCGCCCTGGGCAAGGCTGAACTTTTTGCCTCGTTGCTCGCCGGAAATTCTACTCTCAAATGTTCAACCACCAACAGTCCCCAATGTGGCATAAAATGACGGATATCATTTTCAAAACTAGAACGGTACGAAAGATGCTCTCTTCTCTTAATACCAGGAAAGCCTCTGGCCTTGACGAGACCCCAGCAATTGTTCTCAAAAAATGCGAACTAAAATTTGCTCCTGTCCTAACTCGTCTGTTTCAGACATCTTACAATAGAAGCATATTTCCTAGTATCTGAAAAACTGCTCGAGTACAACGCGTCCCCAAGAAAGGATCCAAAGCGCTTCCTTGGAACTACAGGCCTATTTCTCTCCTTTTAGTTGTCTCTAAAGTGATGGAAATGTATATAGACACCGAATTACTAAAATTTCTTGAAAAACACAGTCTAATCCACGACAGGCAGTATGGATTCCGTCAGCGCAGATCAACTGCCGACCTCCTTTCGTTTGTCACCTATTCTTGGAACAAGTCTATGAAACTACATAGTGAATCCCAAATTGTCGCTCTAGACATATATAAAACATTCGACCAGGTCTGGTACGCAGCGCTGCTTAATAAACTTGCGGCCTATGGCCTACCACCAAAACTCTGTACCTAGACAACAAATTTCTTCTCCAACCGGAGCATTTCTGTTGTCGTGGATGGCCATTACTCTAAACTGTATCCAATTAATGCAGGAGTTCCTCAAGGTTCAGCTTTAGCCCCTACTTTTTTTCTTCTCAACATCAATGACCTCCTCTCTAGCACATCCAACCCAGTTCACAGTTACGCGGACACAGCACCCTCCCCTCGAATATACAATATTCTAAGCCTGTCTCTTTAGCCCAATTAGATGAGGATCGCAGACTCATGAAGGGTTCTGTCTCCGTGGATCTCCAAAAAATATTAGACTGGGGAAGTAGAAATCTTGTACAATTCAACCCCACCAAATATCAGTCTTGCTTTCTTTCTCATAAGAGATACACCAGCCCTAGACTCATCACAATGAACAACCAAGTTATTCAAGGTAATGAGTCCTTTTCACTTGTTGGCATTTCTGTGGATTGAAATCTTAATTGGAACCAACATTTCACATCGATTGCAAAAGCGGCTGCTAGGAAATTAGGTTTCTTCTTCCTCTTTTGTACCGAGGACTTCCAAGTTGTGGAACACCTTGCCGGCACATGTTTTTCCTTCTCCTCCGAACCTCCAAACCTTTAAATTTAGAATTAACAAGTTGCCTCTTTCCTCCTTGTCGACACCCACGGCACAATAGTATTTAGGCTGTGAGCCCTCGTGGTGTGTTGTTGAAATAAAAAAATTAAAACTTTGGTTGCCACCCATCACTAAACAAATAAAACAAAACAGTTTGGTTCTTTTAGGACACACACACACACAACCACTTAAGTCTGTCGTAGACACTACTATTAAATTTTCGTGAAAAACTTTTCCTACGTCTGTTTTGGAAATAATCAGGTCGGGTATCGGCCTTTCTAATCGTTTAATTTCCGTTCGGATCTCGTACGTTATGTCTTTCTTAGTCAATAAAAAGTCCACAGAATTCACAATCAAAAACAGTAAAACACATTTCTCAGCGAAGAAAATATACATAAACAACACTTAAAACGGTCACTCAACACGTGTGACCCTTGAGCCTATTTTACAATCGAGTTTAACGAGATCCTCGCCGTGTTCGGTCTGCAAGCCCGATGACAAACGAGGTCTAGATAACTATGTACCCACGGCTTTGAACGTATATTCATATTCACAAGCACGCGTAATACGACGACGGTCTCCGGATGCAAAGTCAAAGTCTTGAGTACGGTGGCGCGATGCTGGGTCAATAATAATTAGAATATGGATATTTTGTCGTATATAATTAATTAATATTATTGTAACATTGCAACAGTCATTTATAGTTAACGAAAAGAAAAGAAATATATTTTTTCTATTGAAATTTGGGCTGGGCACGTGCCCTTGTGCCCCTTATCACCAGCCGCCACTGGATACTCTGTGGTATTTGGAATTCGACGGGGAATTTAAGAATGTATAAAGATACAGAGTATCCAATTAAAAATAACAGAGTGGATGTGTGCTTCCGGCATAACTATTATATTATTTTTGTTAAGTATTATTGGAAACATCGCATCTACAACAGCGGGAAGCCGGTCCTGAAATAAATTTCGTGGATAGACAAGACCAAGGCCTACTGGTATCTATAGACTTATGAGGGTGTCTTTGGGTGTTTGACGTTGCAGGAGTAAATTCCTGCTTGCTGAGGACGGACGTAGCGATGTGAAATATGCCTATGTGGCCTCTGCACCATCGAATATTAAGTGCCGTCGTACATTATTGGGCTTCCATGATGAAATGTCTAAAAAACGTAATTATAAGGGTAGTTTTATAGAGCTTCCATTATCTAGAAAAATGGTTACATTTTGATACGGCGAAATTAAAAATTAACCTTAATATTTTCTATTGGTATAACATAAACATTAAAAATAAATTTAGTAATGTATTAGTAATGATATATATAGGGTGGCGCATTGAAAACGAAACAGACCGATTTGTGTCCAGAGAAATTATTTTTTTTAAGAAACACGTCAATTTTATGATTGAGGGGGACATGTTTTGACATAAAACTCAACTTTGTCATATCAACCCCTTAAGGGTGGTGATAAACAACCCTTATATTTTAAATAGGGAACATGGGTCGAGCGTTACATCATTTGAAAGCTCTTTCTTTTCTGAATTCAGCACACTAATTTTTTTGGAAGTTTTCTTAACTCGTTTAAAAATTATTCACAGTTGAAGATGTAAAAACGCATTTCACTCATTCCGATAAGAAATGTGCTGATAGTCAATGTTTTGTTGGTTTGTAAACAAAAAATTGAATATCAGAACATTTCCTATCGGAATGAGAGAAATGCGGTTTATTATTTCAGATTATCGGTCGGTTTGATACTTGATAGTACAACCGAAAATTAATTTCACAATGGTGTATTCTGTAGAAGAAAGAGTTGAAATAATTACTCGTTTTTTCGAAACGATGACTGTGCCAACCGTACCGCAAATTTGGTTAATGGACGACATCCGAACAGACATGTTAATAGAAAATACATTTTGGAGTCGGCAAAGTGGTTCAGTAGCCAACAAAAAACGGGATCCTGAACGTGAATTTCCGGTTAGAAATGAGATTGAAGTTTTAGGACAAATTGCTGCAGACCCAACTTTGAGCACGAGAAAATTGGCCACTGTTTCAAACATCAAAAGAAGAACTATTCAGCGAATATTGAAGCATCATAAATTTTACCCGTATAAAATTCATCTTGTACAACAACTGAATGAAGATGATTTTGATCGGCGGCTGGACTTTTGTGAAGTTACGACTGCACGAATAGCTGATAACGGGAACTTTCTATTCAATGTCTATTTTTCAGACGAGTGTACGTTTTTATTAAACTCCACAGTCAATCGTCATAATTGTCGTTATTGGGCAGATAATAATCCAAGAAATTTTCACGAAGTCCACACTCAAACTCCACAGCAATTGAATGTCTGGATTGGCATTTTTGGAGACCGTTTAATCGGACCAACTTTTCTTGATGGCAATTTGAGTGGCGAAACGTATTTGGAGTGACTAGAAGATAGCGTTTACCCTCTACTAATTGACATTGTTGAAAATGATGATCACTATCAAGAAAATCAATTAGTGTTTCAACAATATGGAGCTCCTCCGCATTTTTCACAACGTTTTAGGGAGTTTTTGAACAGAGAGTTTCCAGAGCAATGGATTGGGCGTAGAGATGCTATTGAGTGACCCCCTAGATCACCGGATTTAACTCCTTTAGACTTCTTTCTATAGGGCCTTTTAAAGAGTAGAATTTTCGCAACAGATCCGGAGTCTCTGGAAGAATTACGACGACGCATTGTTGAAGAATGCCGTCTAATAACTCAACAAATGCTGCAGAATGTCAGAGCTCGTTTTGAACAAAATTTGTACTTTTGTATGGAAGCTGGTGGTCAACAATTTGAACACTTGCTTAACTGAATAAACATTTTTGAACGTTTGGTTTTGTTTTAAGCTTTTTTTTAAGAAAAATTACTAATTAGTGAATTTCTTATCACAATGAATGAAATACGTTCTTGCAACTCCAACTGTGAATAATTTTAAAACGAGTTAGTAAATCTTCCAAAAAAATTAGTGTGCTGAATTCAGAAAATAAAGAGCTTTCAAATGATGTAACACTCGACCCATGTTCCTTATTTAAAATATAAGGGTTCTTATCACCACCCTTAAGGGGTTGATGTGACAAAGTTGAGTTTTATGTCAAAATATGTCCCCCTCAATATTAAAATTGCCGTGTTTCAGCATTTCTTTAAAAAAAATTCTCTGGACGCAAATCGGTCTGTTTCGTTTTCAATGCGCCACCCATATATATGTAAATATATCAAATTTTAATTTTCTAGCGTCATAGAAAATAAAAATTGTGTAATCGCTAACCGGGATCTCTAAAACCAATCCCCAAGATGCATTTAAATTTAAAGAATTAGTTTTAATAATATACCACACTTGCTGCGTCCTGACCTTTTTGTTACATTTTACTAATAAAAATTTATAGCAGTTATGCCAATTTAATGTTTTTATTTAGTCCGTTCAAATCAGCAGTGAACTATTATTTGTACCTTATTTTTTATGACTAAACTCCTGAAGCAATAGAAATATCATAACAGACAAAAAACTTACCAAATGAAATGTGCCTACTACTTACAAAAAAATATATCAAAATCATTGACGTACACACTCTTTTTTTCGAATTAAAATAAATATGACACCATGTACTTCAATTTTTGAGGAACTCTGTGAAAATGTGCAATACGCAAAGGAAAATAACCGTGTCTAAATTGAAATCAAAAGGTTAAGCCAAATTGGAGTTAATAAAAATTTATAATCTTAAGTGGTTGTAGATCCTTAGGGTGACGCTTATGGATAAAGGTAAAGTGGGTCATATCCATTTTCTTTTATGCAGGGGATAAGTGGTAGAGTATTCTACAAGTATTTTCCGGATACCTGTATATATAGTGTGGGAGATTCTATAAACAAACTGTATAATATTTATCTTTTAAACGGAATACTGTGAAATGTAAGTAGATTTATTCCTCTCGTTGACTTGCAACTTTTAAATAGGTCTCAAAAGTATCAGGAATGTAATATGGTAAGCCAGTCCTGACCTGAGCGAAGAGAAACACAGTGTTCAGGGAGAGCGTGTGGGTTTATAAGGTGTAAGGTGTGAGTGTGGGGGAGTGTAGACCCCTAGGCAGCTATCCACAGCCTGACATTACCCCCTCGCCGTCCACCACCCACCCTCAACCCCTGTTCTTAGCTGCGATCCCGGCTAACGCAGGATGAGCATTGACATTTCAGACCGGTTGTTAGACTGTGAGCTGTGTGAGCCACACATGTGATAAAGCCTCCATCTACCACCGCTCGGGGGACATCAGCCGCCTTTCAGGAACACGAGCTATGAGCTCAGCTCTCCTGCTACTCTGCTCTCTAACAAAACACTCAGACACACAACAACCAACTAAGGAATTTGCTTCTGCTTAGCTACAACCAATATTGCGAAGTGCTCACACCAAATATCGATGCTTCATTCCTTAACAGGCAGCTTCACTTGGAATATTAGAGAAATGAGAAAAGGAATAACGAAAGACGCCACTTCAAATGAAGATGACTTAAAAGAAGGCAATCATTTCTGTTGTAGCTACTTAATCATAGAATAAACAAAACGACTAAAACAAGAAGCTGTAAGATTTACCTTGTCTAAATATAGCTTCAATTAAGTTTTTACCTTTAACGGAAAATTCATTGAAAATATAGCCTAGGTGCCCCTAACTCTTTCATAATAAAATATTTTTATGTGCGTTCATCACTAACTACTAACTCCAGCAGCTTATATTGTGGAGTTTGTCGGTTTGTTTAATTTGATTAGCCTCGAGATCTTTTTGCGGATTTTCTAAAACGTTTGTTTGAAATTTCGAGAAAAAACTTTCTTCCGCTAATTTTTGTAAAAAATATTTTTGGTGAATCTTTGTAGAAATTTTTTTTTAGTCAAGTTATTTAAATTGCTATCATACAACTAATTAGGTACTGCGTTTATTACTCAACTCCATCAGCTTCGACTATGGACTTTTTTTATCGGCTTACTGTATGGAGTTTTTTTTTGGTTTAGTTTGAAGAAGGCAATCATTTCTGTTGTAGCTACTTAATCATAGAATAAACAAAACGACTAAAACAAGAAGCTGTAAGATTTACCTTGTCTAAATATAGCTTCAATTAAGTTTTTACCTTTAACGGAAAATTCATTGAAAATATAGCCTGGGTGCCCCTAACTCTTTCATAATAAAATATTTTTATGTGCGTTCATTATTCAACTCTAGCAGCTTATATTGTGGAGTTTGTCGGTTTGTTCAATTTGATTAGCCTCGAGATCTTTTTGCGGATTTTCTAAAACGTTTGTTTGAAATTTCGAGAAAAAACTTTCTTCCGCTAATTTTTGTAAAAAATATTTTTGGTGAATCTTTGTAGAAATTTTTTTTTAGTCAAGTTATTTAAATTGCTATCATACAACTAATTAGGTACTGCGTTTATTACTCAACTCCATCAGCTTCGACTATGGACTTTTTTTATCGGCTTACTGTATTGAGTTTCTTTTTGGTTTAGTTTGATTAGCCTCGAGATTTTTGTCGGTGTTTTTCAAACGTTTTTGCGACATTTTAAGATTCAGCGAATTTTTAATTTGATTGACCTCGAGATTTTTTTCGGTGTTTTTCAAACGTTTTTGCGACATTTTAAGATTCAGCGAATTTTTAATTTGATTGGCCTCGAGATTTTTTTCGGTGTTTTTCAAACGTTTTTGCGACATTTTAAGATTCAGCGAATTTTTAATTTGATTGGCCTCGAGATTTTTGTCGGTGTTTTTCAAACGTTTTTGCGACATTTTAAGATTCAGTGAATTTTCAATTTGATTGGCCTCGAGATTTTTGTCGGTGTTTTTCAAACGTTTTTGCGACATTTTAAGATTCAGCGAATTTTTAATTTGATTGGCCTCGAGATTTTTTTCGGTGTTTTTCAAACGTTTTTGCGACATTTTAAGATTCAGTGAATTTTCAATTTGATTGGCCTCGAGATTTTTTTCGGTGTTTTTCAAACGTTTTTGCGACATTTTAAGATTCAGCGAATTTTTAATTTGATTGGCCTCGAGATTTTTTTCGGTGTTTTTCAAACGTTTTTGCGACATTTTAAGATTCAGTGAATTTTCAATTTGATTGGCCTCGAGATTTTTTTCGGTGTTTTTCAAACGTTTTTGCGACATTTTAAGATTCAGTGAATTTTCAATTTGATTGGCCTCGAGATTTTTTTCGGTGTTTTTCAAACGTTTTTGCGACATTTTAAGATTCAGTGAATTTTCAATTTGATTGGCCTCGAGATTTTTTTCGGTGTTTTTTAAACGTTTTTGCGACATTTTAACATTCAGCGAATTTTTAATTTGATTGGCCTCGATATTTTTTTAGGTGTTTTTCAAACGTTTTTGCGACATTTTAATATTCAGCAAATTTTTAATTTGATTGGCCTCGAGATTTTTTTCGGTGTTTTTCAAACGTTTTTGCGACATTTTAACATTCAGCGAATTTTTAATTTGATTGGCCTCGATATTTTTTTCGATGTTTTTCAAACGTTTTTGCGACATTTTAAGATTCAGCGAATTTTGTAGACAATGTTTTTATAGAATCTTCATAGAAACATTTTTTTATTGAGTAAAGTTAATTAAATTGCTTCTATCATACAATTAATTAAGTAATATGTTTATTACTCAACTCCAGCACCATAACTTATGGAGTTTTTTTTTTTCGGTTTAATTTAATTGGCCTCGAGATTTTTGTGCGAATCTGTTTCCCTAAAATGAGGAAAAGTGAAGGATTATATCAGATCTTGTGTTAGATGTGCCTATCATAAAGCTGTAAAGGGAAAACCCGAAGGAGAACTTCACATTATTAAATGTGTGCCGATTCCTTTCCATACTGTCGATATGGACCACGTTGGCCAGTTTGCTAAGAGCAGCAATAGGCAGCAGTAGTGGATCAAGGCAACTTCACCAAATACTGTGTTTCGAGCAGTAGCTAACACGAAGACTGGACCAGTTACAAAAGTGCAAAAAGAGATATTTAGCCATTTTGGGCCACCTGTACGTCTGTTACAGACCGAGGAACAGCTTATACATCAAAAGTGTTTAAAGAGTTATACAGAGAACACCAGATAATACAGTTTAAGAATGCTATAACAAGTCCAAGAGCTAACGGGCAAGTTGAGCGGCTTAATCAAACTTTATTGACAACTTTAACTGCCACTTATAAAAAGGAAGATGAAAATATTGGGACCAGCATTTGAATAATCGATAGATGAAACTACCACTTATAAAAACGAAGATCAAAATATTGCGACCAGCATTTAAGAAACATTCAATTTGCACTTAATGATTCACCTCACAGCGTAAAGAAGAAGACACCCCATCAGTTGTTGTTTAATTATCACCCTAGAAATGCTTTACACAATCACGTGATCTTTGATAATGAAGCCAACACCTGTGGAAGATATTGATGAGGCAAGACAAACAGCATTAGTTAATATAAAACCTCGTCAAGAACAAGAGAAGCAGTGGTTCGATAAGAAGCATAAGAAGCCTAAGATATATAAAGAAGGAGATTTCGTCTTAGTTAAGGGAACACCTGGAGCTACAGAAGAATATAAGAAGCTTGCGCCCAAGTACGGAGGACCTTATAAGAAGCCGTCCAGGGAAACGACAGATACCTAATAGTTGATATCCCTGGAGCCGAAAGAAGTCAGCGACCATTCAAGTCTGTATTTTCAACCGACCGAATGAAACCATGGAGCCCACCCATTGAATAATCGACAGATGAAGAAGATTTCTTTGAAGAAGACGACGACGAGGACTCTTGGTATCTTAAAGGAAAGAAATAAATGCCAATAACACAATTTTCTATAAACTTAGAAACTTAGGATTTGGTATGCGCTACTCTCTATAAATGAAGCTTGTGTTTAATAACTTTGTTATTTTCAAACAGATAAAAGAGACGTAAAATTTTCTCAGAAAAACTGGTACAAGCAGACTGGCTAACGAAATTATCTAAACTATTTTCAAAAGGAAGGTACCTTCCCAATTTATAATTTTGCGTTCTCTAATCGCTTGGATGACCTCGTTAGCTAATCTAATCAAACAGGTATTTCCGTAAAAAACGGGTTTACTTTATTAAAACAAATTTGTTCCCCTAAAACTAGATGGTTTTTTTTTTGGTTTGAAATATTTTAATCATCTCGAAGGTGATAACGCCACACGACTGTATAATTAAGTATTAATATGCTTTAACACATTTTTGGACGCCTGACTATGATATGACGTCATCATTGTTTCCAATCGAATCGTCAGGAACATTTGTATGTTTATTAAATTAAAAATAGGATTCGGTTACATTCGTGTTGTAGTTACAGAATATTTCGCTGTCACAAAATGTACTAAAAAGATTTCCAATCTCTTTTGTACAGCCATATAAATGTATTAGACTATTCGAATAAGTGCTCATCAAAACTGAGTGTAGTAACTACAAGAGAGCTAAGACCGGCAGGAATTTTTCTTATTTGGTGCCGAAGGAGATAAGGAAGTGTTCCCCTGTACACGTACACAGTGTTGTATCTTCAGAGATAGCCGCATTTCATCGCGTACGTCTCAGAAGGGTCTTTGCATATCGTTCTGGCCCATTTGGTTCCTCCATTTCGACCCCTTCCCCATTTCCTCACACCCTTTTAGAGATGTATACGGCCAAAGTCGGAAACAAAGGACGGTGCTGTATACTCAACATAGACAAAGACAACTTAATATCTTTACAGATATGTCCCCTTCAGGTTGTTTATATACAGGAACTTTCATTTATGACCTTAACTCAAAACTCAAATCTTATTTAATTAGGGTTTACAGCAAGAAACTCTACTCTTGTTTTATATGTTCTTATTATCCCTCAGTGGCGATTTCTCCTAGTGAGCTAGGTGTGCGCCGCACACCCTAACATATAATTAAAATGTGCACAGTTAAATATGTTTTATTTCTTTTTCCCTTAGTCTTAATACACTACATATGTTATGACAATCGATTTAATTTACTTATTTGATTTCATAAATAGTCGGTTAATAGTGACTTGGAATGAAGTAGATACCACGTCTTCATTCAGAAAATATGAGTAGGTCAATAGCAACTGGGAATGAATTCGGGTTAGGTGTGCGTTGTTATTTCCGAACAACTTCACTCGACAGAGCTGTATTGGTATACAATACAGTCCCCCACCCATGTGTTTAAAATAGTAAGGAAATACCATTCGTTTTAACACTGCAGTGAGCGGTAAAAATACCGCTCAAGACAAATGAATGGAACGCCGGTTTAACAAACGTTGTGATAGCATTATTTACAAACATTACAACTGCGCTTGCCTGGACCACAGTATTCTAGAATCAAAGACTAGTACATTTGAGTAAATTTTCGTAGAAAAAATTCACTAATGGGGAGATCTCGACTTTTGAATTTTGAAAAATTGTTTGCAAATGATCGCGAACTAGGACCCCTAGAACTCATATCCGGGGTCAGTTTCAATTTTTATATATAAGAATTTAATTTGAGTCAAGTTTTAAAATATAGAAATTTTTGATTAAAATGAAGAAGCTGATTTCAAGTACCATCCATATTTCTAGAAATTGTAATGGTACATAATGAGGTGAGGTAATTTTGGAGATTAGAAATCAGATGACAGAACTTTAGAACAATTGACATTTAGATTAAAATTTAGTCAAAATTGCATCATTTGCAGTCACAAGTTTAGACTTATTTGTAAGATGCTTTGTACTATTTATATAACAATAAACTATATATATATATATATATATATATATATATATATATATATATATATATATATATATATATATATATATATATATACATACATAGGTATTACACCGATAACTCAAAATATAATCGGCCGATTTTGATAAAATTTGGCATGTACCTTCCTTATGTAAATGTATTGGATAATTTCGTTAGTCAGGAAAATCGGACGAGGTTTTCCGGGAAAATTTTGAGTTTTTATTCGAAAAAAATTTGTATCTCAAAAAATAAAAAAGATAAGATAACCAAATTTGGTAGGTAGGTTTAAGATATAAAAATTAAAGTATACACCAAAATCTAGATTTCTATGTTGCAAGATAAAAAAGTTATAATAAAATATTTGCCAGATCATTTCTATGAGAATTCACTACCATAACGCACTTGCTGCATCCAGGATTTTTACACATTTTATTATTTAGTACCATATTAACATTGAACTACTTTTAATGTTTACAGTTTTCACCCCATTCCGGACAGTGCTAACGCTAACACAAATTTGTGTGAAGAGAAGAGCTAGATAATAATTCCATGTTCTTTTCGTGTTTTAAAGTTTTAAGTGACTTTTTAATTTGTTAGTGTTGCAGTGGGAAATTAATTTATTTATCTACGTATCATTCCCATATAGGTCGAATATATATATATATATATATATATATATATATATATATATATATATATATATATATATATATATATATATATATATATGTACATTTAGTGTTAATAATTTTTAAAACCACCACTAACAGCAACTCGTTACCGCACACCCGAACATTTTGGTCAGGAGACGCCACTGTTATACCTGTATGCATTTTGTAATAGAAAATGTGGCGTACTTTTTACGTGACTGAATGCTGAACCTATCTGACGTGTTAAGCAATGTTCCTAAAACCAAATCAAGTTCTGTTTGGCGCAGGTGCTTTAATAATATTGGGGTATATAATAAAACTAGCAAAGAGCTGAGCAGAGAGATAGCGATGGCAGAGCCAACATTCGATATAAAAAATGGATATGGTAATGAAATATTAGTGAATTTTCTTTTAAAAAAAACACTAATGAGGAGACCCCGACTTTCAATTTTCAAAAAAATGTGCGCGAACTAGGCCTCCTAGAACCCATATCCAGGGTCAGTTTCAATTTTTATATGTCACCTTCCTTTTGCAAGTGGCTTGGATAAGTTCGTTAGTCAGGAAAATCGGTCAAGGTTTTCCTGGGAAATTTTGTGTTTTCTTTCGAAAAAAAATATCTCCGGAAATAACAAAGTAAGGGCAACAAATTTGGTGCGTTGGTTTCTACCATAAAGAGTATCCTAAGTGCTAAAATTCAGATTTATATCTTAAAAGACAAGAAAGTTAGGGGTAAATTAATTTTTTATTCACTAAATCTGAGTTAAGATAGTTAAAACGTCAAAATTGGTAATTATGGTAGGAGTACGAATGTGAGTAAAAAATACGACAAAAACTGACTAACGAGCTCCTAGATATGTGTTTAAGTCATTATTTTCCTTGATTTCGTTAAAATATGAGCAAAAAATCCATTGTAAAACAAAATTGTTATGTGTAAATAGCAAAGACGTTGAACAATTAACATGTACTATGGGATATACCTGCTAGTACATCCATGTCTAGCGTATCCAAGAGGGCTAAGCCCTGTACATCGGATATTAGACTCCTAAATGACGAGTTCTAATCCTAGTTAGTGACTTTACTTTTTATCAATTTTTTTTAGTCTCATTTCACTTTACCGTTATCGAATCAGATTGTTGTTATTCCGCTGAATTTTTTTAGCGAGTTTTTGTATAAAAAATAATTTGTTAAAGAGAAGATGAAAGTTTTAATACTTAATTCAATTTGAATAGCATATCTGGTTGTTTGTTCTTGCCCTAACTTAGTGAAACCGTTCCAGACTTAATACAGTCGTAGACTTTTCCCGTGGCTTCACAAGTGCTTTTTTTAGTGAATTTTCCTAAAAAGAAATCACTAACGAGGCGATCCTGCCTCTTGAATTTTGAATTTCGAATGAGCACGAACTAGGCCCCCTAGAACCCATATCCAGGGTCAGTTTCAATTATATATATATATATATATATATATATATATATATATATATATATATATATATATATATATATACTGGGGTTTTCCTCAAAACGTAAAAAGTCGCGATTTGAAACGTCAAAATTGGCAACATTTAGGCAAAGTACCTGAAAGAATTACGGATTATGTAAAGAGTGTTCTGCAAACCCTTAAGTTTCAGCTTCAACCATCATCATTGCCCTTCATTTTAATAAAATATTTTCAGAAAATTCATTTCAAATAGACACTTTCTCTGATGTTTTGGCAGTAGTTTTAGTTAAGTTTATGGTTTAACGGTCCATAATTTTTAGCTAATTTTCGTAGAAAAAAATCATTAAAGAGGAGACCGCGGCTGTTAAATTCTAAAAAGATTTCTTCAAATGAGCGCAAACTAGGCCCCCTAGAATCCATATCCGGGTTTACTTTCTGTTTACATATATACAGGGTGACGCATTTCTACGGTAAAGCTCAATATAATTGTTATTATGCAAGAGACGAGAAAAAATTGTATACGTTACATATAGAGTGTCTTGAGCTGCATCTTATAAAATTATTTTGACAATCACAGTGTGGCCCATAAGTCGTTGATGATACTTACAATTTTTTTAACGTTCCTTTTTGCATTTTTCATCGAAATATGATGCATGTTTGTAAAAGAAATCGAAACGCAGTAAGTGCGTTTTGGTAGCCAATTTTAATTAAATGCTTCAAAAATCAATAACCCAATTTGCTATTAACCTAAGGTTCGTCAGCTAGAAAACGAGTTTTCTCGGAAAGGTTTTAAGTTTATTTTCGGAAAAATTGTGTACATTTTCAAACAAGTTATTTTGATAAAATATGGTACATTGTTTCTACTATATAGGTTATACCGGTGACCAAATTGATGCCTGCCTGCATTAAAGAGACATATTTGCTATTAAAAACATTTTAAAGAAAATTCAATTCCATAACGCACTTGCTGCGTCCAGACTTTTTTCATATGGAGCTAAAAGCTAGACATTAGACGGTTATGAAATGTGGACTTAAAAAATGGTAGAGGCAAGGTAGCCCCATGAGGAAACGAATAAAAGTGTGCGAGATAAGGTAAGAAAAGAAAATTCTTCCTGGGAGATATTTAGAAGAGAATAAAGAGTTTGTTGTACATATTTTGAGAACTAATAAAAGAGGTATTAAAAAGTACCTACCCCACAATAGAAGACGCAATAGTTTTTAATGAAATCTTATTTATTCAACATAATTATAAGTCTTACGCGAAGAATATTAATATAGCAATTCTAAACCCCTTTATCTTGATCTTCAAACTACCACTGAACAGCAGATAGTATGAATTTGCTGTTTACCTTTTAAATCTTTCTTGATCTTTGCAAATAAATAACAGTCTGATGGGGCTAAATCCGAAAAGTATGGTGGTCAGCCAATTCAAAACCAATTTTATCATTTTTTTGCATGCTAATCGACGACTTGTCAGCAGGATGTGTTTTCGTGCCAAAGAAGCACAATCGTAGGCCAGTTTTTCGCCTTCTTTTTTCGACAATATTTATGCGTAATTAGTTACAAACTGATGATTACACGACAATTGTACCTTGCTCCAACAGATCTGGCAGAATTATTTTTGTCCCAGAAAACTGAATCAAGAATTTTGCTAGTCGACCTCCGAACACGGAAGTTTCTAGATCGTGGTGAACCGGAAGGCTTTCACTCTTTCGATTGCTGTTTCGTCTTTAGATCATAATGATCATAATGATCGACCGATACTTCATGGTGACAAGGCGCCACAAAAATGTTGCCCTTAGCATAAAAGATGCGGGACTAATTAGCCTGTACGCTTTGGCCACCACGTAATCCCCCTTCACTAGTTAAGGAACGAAGCTGCCCCGAGAAACCTCCCTTATATTAAAAAGCAATATTTCCAGATTTCCTGGAGCATGGTCGGAAAAATATCATCCTGCGCACTTGAATGGAGCAAACGCTTTTACCGCCCAGAGCCATCAATGACTGTTTCGTCCACCAGCCACCAGTCTGCGTCGGAACAGATCAACGGCTCGAGCCTACAGCCTCCCAGACAGCTCTACGCCAGCAACATGAACCTTTGCGAGGTGACACAAGGTCTCTTCGGTAGTGTTAGTCCAAATTCTGTCGTGTTTCCTTATGGATCCTATTGAACTTTTTGGCTCTTGTTTGAGAAACCCAAACAGCCTTTCTGTGCCCGAAAGGAGTTAACTTTCTCATAGTACGCACTAACTGATTCGCTTACGCCGTTGTATTTCCTTCTTGAACACGCTTATGGTAGTTCTATAGGTGTCGCAGGTCACCCCACCAGATTCACGGACGGCACCTTGTAGGGTTCATCAAAATCGGCAAGATTCCGGTTCCACCAACGAAGTTTGATGGCCGGCTACGCCCTAACTGGTAAAGCAACCTCATAAGTTACCATTATTTTATAACCTAAGACAACGGCCTCGCTATCTAGTAACTTTATAGATAGCCTTTTTCTCGCTGGCAACCCACTTAAAACTATTGCATGGACATCCCAGCCGGTCTTTCTTGGATATTTTTCTTAGAAGGAGGACTCTCGCGTTCAATATATAATTAAGAACTGATCAAACGATGATCAGGTATTAATATTTTGTCGCCTTCTAGTTAGACATGTCCTCTGTAATTACCCAGTTCGTCTAAGTGTTGTGAATCACCTCCTGACAAATCCGATTAACTAACGTTGTCGTTGTACACCTTTCTTTAATACATCTAGGTTTCTAGTTTTTCCCTAAGGGCTCGTCCGCGTCGTTGCCGCCCCGATAGCAGCGCAGCCTCTGGCTTATTGTGCATGCTCTTTTTATTTTCTACTCCACCCATTCCAAAATCACTGTGCCTTGAACTAGTCTGCACAGCAATTTGTAGGGTGAAGTTTTATATTCCTCTGTCTCCGGTCTAGACTGTCCGTAGATCAGTTGACTTTTGCGATCCAGACCTCTACACTCCCACAAGATGTGCTGAGCTGATCCCCCCCCCCCCTCGCCGCAGAGTCTGCATGCCAGGTCCCCCTCGAACCGCCCCATTTTATGCAGGTGTTTCTGTTATGTTCCTGAGCTGTCCTCTGTTAAGATTTAGCAGCTCCACAGCTCTCTTTATACTGGGTTCCTCAATTACTGACTTCCCATGTCTAAGCCCTGGACAGTCTGCCCAGCACAACTTATGTTCGTTTCTGACCCAGGACTTAATGGATCCCCTGACAGTGCTCTTCGTCACGCCCAGGACCGGTTTTGGTCCCATAAATGGTTCTGCTGACCCTCTCTTCGCGAGACTGTCAGCTTCTTCATTACCTTTGAACCCCGAGTGACCCGGAATCCAGATGAGGGTGACCTCATTCTGCCGATCCAGGTCGCTCGTCTCGTCTCGGCATTCACTTACCAGTCCGGAATATACCCGTGGCCTACTTGGGGCCTTAAGGGCTGCCTGGCTTTCTGTGGCTAGGAGGATCCGCTTGTTGGTGTAGCCCCTCATCTTGTTCTCTCGCACGCAGTTAGGTTTGTGGTTGCCAAATACTCTGATAAGGCATTGCAACGGGGATTAGGGTTGCGCTTAATTATTAAGAGTCTGACATACCCCGAATCGTTAAACTCCAGGGACCCATGATGGGTTTTCCTACCCCTGCAAAAGGAGTTATATTGCGGTAGTCAAATAGTGCCATACTATTTTTGAATTCATCTACATGGAACCTAGCGCCTTATTAGCCGGCCTGGTTATCCGATTATATGGTAATTGAATGGCTTGTTACCACTTAAACTGTATTTAGCAACATTATGTATAACCAAAATATTGTTGCGTATTTTTCAAGATTCGAAATCTTAGCTGTTGCCGTTTTTCTCTAAATCCCTGATCCATCATCTGTTTTTGCCTTGGCCTTGTCGTTGTAGCAGACTGTTTGTGTTGGTAAGTAGATAATTTAACACAAAGGTGGAATTGTTTGGCTAGATTGGATTTGAGGGTAAAGGACGTAACGAAGCAATTGTCCATAATAAGGAATGGCTGGGATCTTCAAAAACCGATCCACAAGGGAGAGCAGCGGAGGCCTTTGCAGTCAGCAATTCTTTAGCCAATATGGTTGAACAACCTACTTACTTTCCTCGTATCCCAACACACAGCTCAAATCCCTTGGATCTCCTTCTTACTACACAACCTGAATGCTATAAGATATCAGTCACAGCCCCCCTTGGTCACTCAGACCACGGCATGGTCACTGCTTCCTGCGCAATACAACCCGAAGTCACACAGTCATCATACCCACGTATCGTTTGGCACTACAACTCCGCAAACTGGGACGAAATGCGGGATTACTTTTCCTCATTTCCATGGGCGTCTGTCTGCTTCTCTCATCCTGACCCCTCTGATATCTCACAAAACGTCACCGAAATTATCCAAGCTGGCATGGAATTATTTATCCCACGTACACAGAAAACCTCTTCAGCCACTGAAAAGCCCTGGTTCTCTAAACCCCGTGACAAAGCCAGACTTGAAAAGGTCAAAGCTCACAAAACGCTATTACACAATCCCAGTCAAGAAAATCGTCAAGCATTTAACGACGCAAGAAACCGCTGTCCGCATTCTTTCTGAGGCAAAAAACTCATTTAATAACCACATCAAAAACAAAGTCCTCTTAAGCTCCAACGGCCGCAAACCCTTCTGGACTCTTGCTAAATCTATTGGGAATAATTTCTGCAAAAGCACGTTCCCACCTCTTGTCTCAGGGGATGAAATTGTTTCTACCGCCCTGGGCAAGGCTGAACTTTTTGCTTCGTTGTTCGCCGGCAATTCTACTCTCAACTCACCTCCAAATGTTCAACTACCAACAGTCCCCAATGTCGCGCATAAAATGACGGATAGCATTTTTAAAACTAAAAAGGTATGAAAGATGCTCTCTTCTCTTAATACCAGGAAAGCATCTGGCCTTGACGAGATGCCAGCAATTGTTCTCAAAAAATGCGCACCAGAGCTTGCTCCTGTCCTGACTCGTCTGTTTCAGATATCTTATAATAAAGGCATATTCCCCAGTAACTGAAAAACTGCTCGAGTACAACCCATCCCCAAGAAAGCATCCAAAGCGCTTCCTAGCAACTACGGGCCTATTTATTTCCTATCAGTCGTCTCTAAAGTGATGGAAAAGTATATAAACACCGAATTACAAAAATTTCTTGAAAACACAGTCTAATCTACGACAGGCAGTATGGATTCCGTCAGCGCAGATCGACTGCCGACCTCCTTTCCTTTGTCACCCATTCTTGGAACAAGTCCATGGAACAACACGTTGAATCCCAGATTGTTGCTCTAGACATATCCAAAGCATTCGACCAGGTCTGGCACGCAGCGCTGCTTAATAAACTTCCGGCCTATGGCCTACCGTCAAAACTCTGTATGTGGACAGCATTTTTCCTCTCCAACAGGAGCATATCTGTTGTTGTGGATGGCCATTCCCCTAAACTGTATCCAATTAATGCAGGAGTTCCTCAAGGTTCAGCTTTAGTCCCTACTTTGTTTCTTCTCCACATCAATGACCTCCTCTCTAGCACATCCAACCCAGTTCACAGCTACGCGGACGACAGCACCCTCCATTCAAATAAACAATATTCTAAGCCTGTCTCTTTAGCCCAATTAGATGAGGATCGCAGGCTCATGGAGGGTTCTGTCTCCGTGGATCTCCAAAAAATATTAGACTGGGGAAGTAGAAATCTTGTACAATTCAACCCCACCAAAACTAAGTCTTGCTTTCTTTCTCACAAGAGATACACCAGCCCTAGACCCATCACAATGAACAACCAAGTTATTCAAAGTAATGAGTCCTTTTCTCTTTCTGTGGATCGAAATCTTAATTGGCACCAACATGTCACATCAATTGCAGAAGCGGCTGCTAAGAAATTAGGTTTCCTCGTCCGGGCTCGCAAATACTTTTCACCAGCTAATCTCTATACCTTATATACTTCGCAAATAAGGCCAAACCTCGAATACTGCTCCCACATCTGGGGTGCCGCTGTCGCTTCTACACTCGATATCCTGGACTCCATTCAAAAGAGAGCTATACTTATCATCGGTGACCCTACCCTCACCCAAAGGCTGCCATCCCTTGCCCACCGACGTGCTGTTGGTGACCTCTCTCTCTCTCTTTTATAGATATCTACACGGGCACTGCTCAGAGGAGCTTTCCTCCATAGTTCCCCCACCTGCTGCCCCCAACAGATCTACCAGCGGAACAGAGTGAATGCACCCTTTTACTGTCCAGGTCGCCAGACTTAGAACATTTTGTTATGCCCGCTCTTTTGTCCCGAGGACTTCCAAGTTGTGGAATTCCTTGCCGGCACATGTTTTCCTTCTCCTCCGAACCTCCAAACCTTCAAGTCCAGAATTAACAAGCTGCCTCTTTCCTCCTTGTCAACACCCACGGTACGATAGTATTTAGGCTGTAAGCCCTGGAGGTGTGTTGTTGAAATTTAAAAAAAAATCGGAAGAGCAGTGCCAGGTCATATTGATTAAAAAAGCAAAGATCTGCAACGTTCCTTTTGTGTTCTATTAAAGTGAGGTTGTCTGTCTAGATAAATATAAAGTGAACAGTTCGTTTTTAAATTAATTATAACGGTGACGAAGCAGCCTTCAGGGCTTCTCTGATTATAATTGTTTCTTGCTGAGACACAACTGGTCTATGCCTCTTATGATGGTCAAACCGTACCTACGCAAATAGATAAAGCATTTACTTCCATATTTAACATAGAGCTATTTGTACTTAAGATGAAACCAGACTGATATTTGTACATTTCTATTTACCTAAAGGAGATTTTATGTGACTTTTTAGCAGTTATTTATAGTGAATTCCCACCATTATGAGTTAAAAGTAATATGTTCGTCATATTTTTCATTTTTGCGACAAGACAGCATGAATGAGATTCTTTGAAGAGGAAATACATATATAGGAGACGAATACAAGAACACAAAGTATCAAATATAAAGTTGTTGACGCGTGGTCTCGAGCTCCGATATTTCCATATATATCTCTCTGTCGACAAATTATATTTATATTTAAATCGAATATAAGTCTTGTGCATGAGCTGAACCCAGTGACGTTTACATCTCTTGAAGCATCATAAAATGAAGTCAGAACGTACAAAATTATGGCATAGATAACTTACTTGAAAATGTAACGTGTGTATATATATAACTTGAGTTTGAATTTGAATGCATAAAATTTGAATATGAGTACTTGAAGCGAAACGCGTTCGAATTGTTGTTGACGCTAATAAAATACGCCAGTATCAAAGTATCATGCAACTATAGAGTAATGTTCAGAACTGTGAAGTTGAAGACGTCATGAAGTGAGAATTCTACAAACGAAGCTTTAGGAATTCTATGATTGCCACGTATTTTTAATGCATGGCTAAGTCTTTAGTGTGAAATATTCAACGGTGTGTTAGTTGCAGATCCAGGTGTCTAAAATATACTAAATATCTACGTACAGAAGTGCCATATATACTAAACATTTATATATACTAATGGAAAAAGTTATGAGGAAAAGATTTCTCATTTGAAAATACCTACAATATAAAATTATTCTTACGTACACAGACACTTTAACCCTATATACTTGACAATAATCAAAAGCCTGGGAAATATTTTTCCGTTTACAATTTATTTCTGTAAAGGAGCCAAATAGTTATAAAAGAACAAAAAACTGACAAATATTTCTTAAAAAAAAATTCGGGACGCAGCAAGTGCGTTATAGTAGCGAATTTTCATAACAATTGTACACTATTATTATACGGCATATTAGTAAAGGTAATACACTACACGGTGAATCCCAGATTGTCGCTCTAGATATATCCAAAGCATTCGAGCAGGTCTGGCACACAGCGCTACTTAATAAACTCCCGGCCTATGGCCTACCACCAAAACTCTGTACCTGGACAGCAAATTTCCTCTCCAACCGGAGCATTTCTGTTGTCGTGGATGGCCATTCCTCTCAACTATATCCAATTAATGCAGGAGTTCCTCAAGGTTCAGCTTTAGCCCCTACTTTGTTTCTTCTCCACATCAATGATCTCCTTCCTCTCTAGCACATCCAACCCAATTCACAGTTACGCGGACGACAGCACCTTCCACTCAAATATACAATATCCTAAGCCTGTTTCTTTAGCCCAACTAGATGAGGATCGCAGAGTCATGGAGGATTATGTCTCCGTGGATCTCCAAAGAATATTAGACTGGGGAAGTAGAAATCTTGTACAATTCAACCCCACCAAAACTCAGTCTTGCTGTCTTACTCATAAGAGATACACCAGCCCTAGACCCATCACAATGAACAACCAAGTTATCCAAAGTAATGAGTCCTTTTCACTTGTTGGCATTTCTGTGGATCGAGGTCTCAATTGGCACCAACATGTTACTTCAATTGCAGAATCGGCTGCTAAGAAATTAGGCTTCCTCTTTCGGGCTCGCAAATACTTTTCACCAGCTAATCTCTATACCTTATATACTTCACAAATAAGGCCAAACCTCGAATACTGCTCCCACATCTGGGGTGCCGCTGCCGCTTCTACACTCGCTATCCTGGACTCCTTTCAGAAGAGAGCTATACGTCTCATCGGTGACCCTACACTCACCCAAAGGTTGCCATCCCTTGCCCACCGACGTGCCGTTGGTGACCTCTCTCTCTTTTATAGATATCTGCACGGGCACTGCTCAGAGGAGCTTTCCTCCACAGTTCCCCCACCTGCTGCCCCCAACAGATCTACCAGGGGAACAGAGCGAATGCACCCTTTTACTGTCCAGGTAACCAGACATAGAACATCTTGTTATGCTCGCTCTTTTGTCCCGAGGACTTCCAAGTTGTGGAATTCCTTGCCGGCACATGTTTTTCCTTCTCCTCCGAACCTCCAAACCTTCAAGTCCAGAATTAACAAGCTGCCTCTTTCCTCCTTGTCAACACCCACGGTACGATAGTATTTAGGCTGTAAGCCCTCGTGGTGTGTTGTTGAAAAAAAAGAAAAGAAATTCTTCCATAGTTCCTCCACCTGCTGCGCCCAACAGATCTACCAGGGGAACAGAGCGAATTCACCCTTTTACTGTCCAGGTCTCCAGACATAGAACATCCTGTTATGCCCGCTCTTTTGTCCCGAAGACTTCCAAGCTATGAAATTCTTTGCCGGCACATGTTTTTCCTTCTCCTCCGAACCCCCAAACTTTCAAGTCCAGAATTAACAAGTTGCCTCTTTCCTCCTTGTCGACACCCAAGGTACGATAGTATTTAGGCTGTAAGCCCTCGTGGTGTGTTGTCGAAATAAAAAAAAATAAAAAACTTTAAACTTACACAGACCTTGAAGATCGATTATAGCGGACCAAGTACGCGCACATTTGAAAAATTCTTTCAAAAGTGTTACCATCGATCTCTCTATTATCAAAAAAGTCTGGACGCAGCAAGTGCGTTATGGAAGTGAATTTTCATTTAAATGTTTTTGATGACAAATATGTGCGTTTTTTAAAGAAAGCAGGCAACAAATTTGGTTACCAGTATAGCCTATATAGTAAAAACAACGTGTCATGTTTCATCAAAATAACTTTTTTTGTTTGAAAATGTACAAAATTTTCCAAAAGTAAACACAAAATGTTCTATAAAAAACTCGTTTCTTGGTCAACCTTAAAGGTTAATAGCAAATTGAGCTATCAGCTATACATGTAAAAAACCCATATCCATCCGAAAGATAATCAATTTTTGCATTGATTCAGGTGCTCATATACAGGGTGTTCCATTTGAAATTTTCAAGGTATTTATATTGGAATTTCAGCAAATGGGAGTCTCTCTAGCAACCCCCCTGCACATAAAATATTATTTTTCACACCATCACCAGATAGACGAGCACCTGTCAGCTACTTGCGCTGAATTTCAAGTTTTGCAGATGTGGTGTACGAATGATACCAGTACCTGAAAAAAACTATACATCTGTCAAATTTTTTGGAGAAACTTGAATAACTTGAAAAGCATTGACTTTTATGCCAAGCACTTCCTATAATTTGTAATCAAACCTTCATTTAAAATCAAAAAATATAATAATATAATGGGTGTTTCATTTAAAAAAACAAAGTTGCCTAGTGCCAGTGACATATGAACCACGCTTGTAGCTGAAAATAATTTTAGGTTATGGAGCTTAACATGGTAGAAAACTTTTGTCTGAAAGTATTTTCCAAAAAGTGTATATTAAAGATGCTATTGGACTTTATCGGGGAAATGAATCACGTTGTATATATAAACATATAAAAATTGAAACTGACCCCGGATATGGGTTCTAGGGGTCCTAGTTCGCGCTCTTTGGAAACATTTTTGCAAAGTCTCACCATCGATACCTAGTGGTATATTATTGATTTTTTAGAAATAAAAATTAACTAATAAGACTCAGGTGCTAAATATTTTCTGCGTTATAACACAACAACAAAAAAATCTTTTTTAGAAGCTAATAAATAATCTGTTTGATATACAATCCATTTGAAACTAAACTTCATAATTTCATGAGTTAGATAACTAAAAACTGAAAAGTTCTATCCACATATCGACCAACTGAATACCTACCTGTCCCAGTTCGATATCGTGAAAGCTTACAACTTAATTGAACTCTGTTAACATGTTTTACACGGTTCTTGCGGATCATATATAGTATAGTACAGCTTCAAAAACTTTTATCAAGTTATGATGTACAAAGTAAATGCTGAAGTAAGGCGTTACCTAATACTCTAGTATATGATGGAAACATTTAAAACTAATGTTCAGTCTTACTAAGCTCTGATTAAAATGAAAATGACAAAGTTTGGATGAAATCCCTTCTGATAGAAACCCAGAGTGTGTTCTTCTTGCAAATAGTGCTATGTAGGGTGCCTGTGCTTTGCGACACATACACGTAGTATACCGAAATATACTCGTGATAAATAAAACAAAGAGCTTTCAATAAGTTATAAACAGCTGGCGACCATTTTCCCTAGTGTATTTATACTTAGTTAGCTGCCTTCTAGAAATTTGTTTCAATTTTTGTACGCCACATCTTTTTAGTTTCAAGCTTGCCCCCATACAATAGTAGATCGTAGATTTGTAGACCCCAGTGGGTCTTCTGCGCTTGACGCCTTTTCCTACAAGTTGCCCAAAAAGTTTACACTTTGTATGTAGTGCACTAGCTTCTTGGGGGCTATTTTGCCTATTCCCTGGAGAATCAAGGTCACGCACCAAGGTATTTGAGCCTTTTGCTGAACTTACAACTTAATTGGTTTCTAATGAATGAAATTTAAATTAAATTAAATTTTTGTTTCAAACAGAATAGGCCGCACAAACAAAACTAGGCAAGATCCAAAGGACAGGGGCCATGTCTTCAACCCCAACAGCCGCCATGGAGGTGTTTCTGGATCTGCCCCCCCCCCCCCCTACAATTAGTAATTATGGGGGAGGCCAGACTAGGACTATACAGACTAGCCTACAATGGTAGACAGAAGATCAACCCAGGCTTCAGGGGCCACTGCAAAATTCAGGAGATCGTGAAAGGGCCCATGCTTGAAATGAGGTCAGACTTCGCGAGCCCGCGAATGTGCAGGGAAAACAACTTTACAGTAAAAATCCTCGACCACGAGGCATGGCGGGAGGAGACGCCGGGCATACCATGGGACGCGCTCGTCTGGTTCAGGGACGGATCCGGCGAAGAGCGTGGGACGGGGGCAGGTGTTTACTGGGAAGGACCGAGGGTAAGTCATAGTATTTCCCTCGGAGCCCATGCAACGGGGTTTCAGGCCGAAATGTACGCCATCCTACACTGTGTGCGGGAGAACAAGAGGAGGGGCTACACCAACAAGCGGATCCTCATAGCCACAGGCAGCCCCAGGCAGCCCTTAAGGCACTAAGTAGCCCACGGGTAAATTCCTGGCTGGTGAGTGAGTGCCGAGACGAGACGAAGAGAGGGTCAGCAGAACCATTTATGGGACCAGAACCGGCTCTGGGCGTGACAAAGAGCACTGCCAGGGGAGCCGTTAAGTCCTGGGTCAGAAACAGAAGGTGTACTGGGCGGACTGTCCAGGGATCAGACATGGGAAGTCAATAATTGACGGACCCAGTTCAAAGAGAGCTGTGGAGCTGCTAAATCTTAGCAGAGGACAGCTCAGAAACACAACAGGTCTCTTGACGGGACACATGGCTGTCAAGAAACCTCTGCATAAAATGGGGCGGTTCGAAGGGGACCTCACATGCAGACTCTGCGGCGAATGGGAGGAATTATCCCAGCACATCTTGTGCGAGTGTAAAGCTCTGGACTGCAAAAGACAACTGATCTACGGTCAGTCTAGACCGGAGGCAGAGCAATATAAAACTTCACCCTACCAATCGCTGTGCAGACTAGTTCAAGGCACAGTGATTTTGGAATGGGTGGAGTAAGACTAAGGGTATGCACAATCAACCAAAGGTTGCAGTGCTACCGGGGCGGCAAGGCCGCGGACGAGCCCTGAGGGAAAAAAATGTGCTATTTGGTTCACTCGGATATCCTTCGGTGGGACATGTTGTACTGATCCTCTCCTTTTTTTATGTTTCGTTTTCTATGCTACCAGAGCTGGAACATCCTCTCTTGATTGGATACTCTTTGTCAATCTTACAAAGACATTTTGCGATTTCAATCCGGAATTGCTTGATTAAGGGTACGTATCTGTTCTGTTTATCTCTTCTCTTCCTGAGAACACCTTCTATATAGCAACCAAGGGTTGACCAACGCAAGGTCTAACAACTGGTAGAAAATTCTCATATACAACTTACGGCTCTTCATACGTATTTTATATCTTCCCATCAAGCTATCAAGGAGCTCAACACCTCTCATATGTCTGTTAAATTCCTTGATGGTCTTAAGGCAATCAACTTCAACTGTAATTTTTCTTTTGCGACCATACCTCTTGACCTTTGTCACAGGATATTTTCCAACAAATGAGGACATCAGAGTCACATATTTGTTGTCCTTCCATATTACCGGTGAGACATCAACTCCATCAGTATTCGCTACATATTCATGTGAGGTACCACGAATTTCACTTTTCATCATCGCCTCTGTAGGCAATTTGCAGTTAGGTACACGATTTCTTCGTATAATCCCCAGAGTGTGTATCCCCTTTTTAGTCAAGTGAACCACGAGTGGTAAACTGGTCTAGTAATTATCGTGATACAGCTTATAATTCATTTCTCTAGGGATTACTTCAGCTAAACGTAGTACAGCGTTAGCTGTGATTCCAAGATCAGGTTGGTCTCCATTGGTGGTGTCAGTACTTTTTCCTGTAGATATTTCGAATTTGTAAGCGTATATTCCAGATAAAACGAATAATTTGAATCCCCATTTGTGAGGCTTTAGCGGTAGGTACTGCTTCATGTAGTGCCGATTTCTTGTGGCACACATTTGTTTATCCAAGCTAGTGAGCTCTTCAAGTGGAATGCTGGAAAAGCTTGCATTCAAGGAGTCTGTAATTGGACGATTTTATAAAGTTTATCATGTCTTTGGTGCTCTCGAGGTAAAAACGTACTATTGTCATTGAAATGGAGGAAGTTCCTGATTTTTTCAAACCTGTTCACTGACACGACACTAGCTACCAGACCAATAAGAACGGATTTTCAATTACTTTTAAGGATTTAAGTTAAACCTAAACTACCAACCTTCAAAGCTAGAAATAGAGGCTATCTAAGCCTTAGAGAAGACCTCACCGGCACAAGGGACATATAAATGAGAATTACCAAATATTGACGGTCTCTTTCGCTGTGAAAACATCAGGTCTTTCGGGTTTCATCTGAGTGGCATACACATTTGTCTGTTCAAGGATCTTGTTGATCAATTCGCCTGTGAAAAAATTACAGAAAATATTTAAAGGAGTTTCTAATTCTAAAATTCTCTTAGGCAGTTGAGAATTGCCTCGAAACTGTAATTGATCTTCATTTAGTGTCAAGTTTCGTTTTTTCCAGAGTAGATTATTATTCAACTGCTTTGTGCTTTTTGAATTCCTGGCACTTATGCTTTTCGACGACGGTTGAGGAACTGAAATAGAGAATATGAATTCCTCGGAAAAAAAGCATATAAATGGATATAACGTACATTTTATATAAAGTAAATGCACTTATAATTTATGCATACCTGATGTACTTGCTTCTGAGGCATTGACCTGTGTTGGTTCAGTTTGATTCACTTTCTGCTCTGAATTGTTATCATAATCAGCAGATTCAGTTTCACTTTCAATGTCGTCTGATAGGAGCTGGAATGTCATCGTCACCGACGTCGCTCTATAAATTATAATCGTCTCAGTCACACAAACTCCACAACGAATTTCTGTCGAACACCACTATGGATTAAGGCTAGGCACTAATTGAAAAATGATAATGGGTATGCTTGGTAGCATAAAATGCACATGTTAGCTCTATACCAAGCTAACATACGGTGTGTATACTAACTACTACATAATAAATTTATGTCTCTTTCCAATACACGTGTTACTTTATAGGGAAATATAAGTTTGTAGCCGAACAGCAATATTATGCATTGAGTGGTTTTAATAAACGAACTATGCACGTCCTCTAATGTCACTTTTCAATTTTCTCTGGAGAGTTGATTCTGACTCAGGCCTTGATTTCTTCTGATGTACCCGGCTGTTCGGTTAGAGCACCATTCTGCTCTTCAGGCAGTTTTGGCCTGCTCACCTAAGTATCACTAACGCGCCCCTCTAGGGCTGCTGTTGACACCTGGCTCTTTTTAATGAAGTAGTTAATGAAAGGTAAACACTATTTTTCTCCAAGACATCATGAACTGATGATTGTTGTACAAAAAGATGGGTGTTTACTTGCTTCTTGAATAGTTTGAGAGTATATGTCTATGGAAGTATGTCTACCGGGAGGGTATTCCAAATGTTAGACTCTAGGAAAGAACAAGGATTCATAACGAACTGTTACACAAGTGGATAATTTGTCACTAAAAGCGTACGTGTTTCGAATAAAACGAGTTTAATAATTAAAGGTCGCAAATTGACGTGATAACTACTCCAACAGTTTCTTCTTCAAGAACCCCAAGCTGAACTTTAAGACCTGCCAGCAATAACTGCTACTAAGAATCCGACCGTTATTCCAGCAGATATTCTGCTAATTCCAAAACCCGAAAAGAAATTGAACAGATCAATGGAGCCTGCTTTAGCAAATCTCATTACAGGAACTTCCTACTAAATACATTAACGGCTTCCATTCAAAATAAAGAAAATAAGGAGGCTCAGCGTGGAAGACGTCGTGGAAGAATCTACTCCACATTCATCTAAACCACAACCCTCAACATATGCGATTCGTTCAACGCGCACAGCTGCTGTAAAATGAAAGGAAGACGACAAAGATGACAGAATCTGGCAGTAATTTTGACCAACCATTCCATTCTGATGCCCTGGCTCGCTCAATTTCCCAGTGAAGGAGAACCCATTTGGTGTGCAAGAAGCTAAGTGTCTCTTCTGTGCCTTTGCTTTTACTAATGACACCTGTCATTATGGTCATGTGTGTAATGTGTAAACTATGGGGACACAGTGAAAATACGTAATGTGTAAACTATGGGGACACAGTGAAAATACGCTGGAGCCGAGAAAGAAATTTATGTAAAGAGTTTTGTAAAAATATATTTTTAGTGAATTTTTTTTTAATTCACTAATAGAGAGGTATCGATGGTGAGACTTTGCAAAAAAAATTTCAAATGAGCGCAAACTAGGAATCCTAGAACCCATATCCGAGGTCAGTTTTAATTTTTATATGTTTATATATATATATATATATATATATATATATATATATATATATATATATATATATATATATATATATATATATATATATATATATATATAATATAGCGACGACTGCTATGGGTTAAACATGAAAATATTAAAATGCATAAAATAAGCGAGCGTTGTTCCACTAACAAAACCAAAACTTATAAATTATTGCATATCAAACAATATCTATTCAGACTTACTTAAATTGTCTACAGTAATTCCGCTGCCTAAAAAGGGTGATCCAAACGATCTTCTAAATTACCGACCAATTTCAGTTACTTCTCTTCTTGCTAAAATTCTTGAAGTTGTTTTGTTTTTTTTTTTTTAATGTCAACAACACACCACGAGGGCTTACAGCCTAAATACTATCGTACCGTGGGTGTTGACATGGAGGAAAGAGGCAGCTTGTTAATTCTGGACTTGAAGGTTTGGAGGTTTGGAGCAGAAGGAAAAACATGTGCCGGCAAGGAATTCCACAACTTGGAAGTCCTCGGGACAAAAGAGCGGGCATAACAAGATGTTCTATGTCTGGTGACCTGGACATTAAAAGGGTGCATTCGCTCTGTTCCCCTGGTAGATCTGCTGGGGGCAGCAGGTGGGGGAATTATGGAGGAAAGCTCGTCTGAGCAGTGCCCGTGCAGATATCTATAAAAGAGAGAGAGGTCACCAACGGCACGTCGGTGGGCAAGGGATGGAAGCCTTTGGGTAAGGGTAGGGTTACCGATGAGACGTATAGCCCTCTTTTGAATGGAGTCCAGGATAGCGAGTGTAGAAGCGGCAGCTGCACCCCAGATGTGGGAGCAGTATTCGAGGTTTGGCCTTATTTGTGAAGTGTATAAGGTATAGAGATTAGTTGGTGAAAAGTATTTGCGAGCCCGGAAGAGGAAACCCAATTTCTTAGCAGCCGCTTTTGCAATTGATGTAACATGTTGGTGCCAATTAAGATTTCGATCCACAGAAATGCCAACAAGAGAGAAGGACTCATTACTTTGAATAACTTGGTTGTTCATTGTGATGGGTCTAGGGCTGCTGTATCTCTTGTGAGAAAGAAAGCAAGACTTAGTTTTGGTGGGGTTGAATTGTACAAGATTTCTACTTCCCCAGTCTAATATTTTTTGGAGGTCCACGGAGACAGAACCCTCCATGAGTCTGCGATCCTTATCTAATTGGGCTAAAGAGACAGGCTTAGAATATTGTATATTTGAGTGGAGGGTGCTGTCGTCCGCGTAACTGTGAACTGGGTTGGATGTGCTAGAGAGGAGGTCATTGATGTGGAGAAGAAACAAAGTAGGGGCTAAAGCTGAACCTTGAGGAACTCCTGCATTAATTGAATACAGTTTAGAGGAATGGCCATCCACAACAACAGATATGCTCCTGTTGGAGAGGAAATTTGCTGTCTAGGTACAAAGTTTTGGTGGTAGGCCATAGGCCGGAAGTTTATTAAGCAGCGCTGCGTGCCAGACCTGGTCGAATGCTTTGGATATGTCTAGAGCAACAATCTGGGATTCACCGTGTTGTTCCATAGACTTGTTCCAAGAATGGGTGACAAAGGAAAGGAGGTCGGCAGTCGATCTGCGCTGACGGAATCCATACTGCCTGTCGTGGATTAGACTGTGTTTTTCAAGGAATTTTAGTAGTTCGGTGTTTATATACTTTTCCATCACTTTAGAGATGACTGAAAGGAGAGAAATAGGCCTGTAGTTGCTAGGAAGCGCTTTGGATCCTTTTTTGGGGATGGGTTGTACTTGAGCAGTTTTCCAGTTACTAGGGAATATGCCTTTATTGTAAGATATCTGAAACAGACGAGTCAGGACAGGAGCAAGTTCTGGTGCGCATTTTTTGAGAACAATTGCTGGGATCTCGTCAAGGCCAGAGGCTTTCCTGATATTAAGAGAAGAGAGCATCTTTCGTACCTTTTTAGTTTTGAAAATGATATTAGTCATTTTATGCGCGACATTGGGGACTGTTGGTGGTTGAACATTTGGAGGTGGGTTGAGAGTAGAGTTTCCGGCGAACAACGAAGCAAAAAGTTCAGCCTTGCCCAGGGCGGTAGAAACAATTTCATCCCCTGAGACAAGAGGTGGGAACGTGCTCTTGCAGAAATTATTCCCAATAGACTTAGCAAGAGTCCAGAAGGGTTTGCCGCCGTTGGATCTTGAGAGGACTTTGTTTTTGATGTGGTTATTAAACGAGTTTTTTGCCTCAGAAAGAATGCGGACATAGCGGTTTCTTGCGTCGTTGAATGTTTGACGATTTTCTTGACTGGGATTGTGTAGAAGCGTTTTGTCAGCTTTGACCTTTTCAAGTCTGGCCCTGTCACAGGATTTAGAGAACCAGGGCTTTTGAGTGGCTGAAGAGGTTTTCTGTGTACGTGGAATAAATAATTCCATGCCAGCTTGGATAATTTCGGTGACGTTTTGTGAGATATCAGAGGGGTCAGGATGAGAGAAGCAGACAGACGCCCATGGAAATGAGGAAAAGTAATCCCGCATTTCGTCCCAGTTTGCGGAGTTGTAGTGCCAAACGATACGTGGGTGTGATGACTGTGTGACCTCGGGTTGCATTGCACAGGAAGCAGTGACCATGCCGTGGTCTGAGCGACCAAGGGGGCGGTGACTGATATCTTATTCCTTATTATGGACATTGAAGTCGCCAAGAATAGTGACCTCGGAGGAAGGATATTCAGAAGTCAGATAGTCGGTTTTTTCAGAAAGGTAGTCAAAGAGCTGGACAAAGTTGTTGTCAGAAGGTGACCGGTAAATGCAACAGATGAATTTAGTTGCAGCCCTGAGAGAGAGTTTTATCCATAGTATGTCTTTTCTTCCAGCTTCTAAATTGGGAAGTCTGGTGCAGGGTAGATTGCTACGGACGTATGCGCACACACCTCCATGCAATCTAAAGGCAGTAAGGAGCTCATACCCCGGGAAATTAAGGTGATTAGTGGCTGTTTTGGCACTGATTTGGGTTTCGGTGAGGAAGAGGAGTTGGGGCCTGTTAGCCTGGAGGAAATGGTGGAGGGAGTTCAGGTTAGAATTTAGGCCACATATATTCGAAAAGGATATGTTAAATCTTGATGTTGGCGCCCCCTGTACACCCCTCTCCCGGAGATCCGAATGGAGGGTATTTTGCCTCCGGAATATTTTGTACAAGGAGGAGCCATCATCATTTTTGCTTATAAGGGAAACCGACTCATACACCAGAACCGGAAACGTCCGTTGGGACTTCACCGGCCCCTTGATGTATGGGGAGGTACCTCCTCGGGCGTGAAAAATTCCTTTACTATTACATAAAGGAAAATTCCACTACCACCTGCTATGGATTGGATTGGATCAATGTCTACCCCTTTAAAAATAGGATTAATAAAGGGACTATCAATTGTCCAGTAGTTATGATTTTCGACATAGTAGGAGGATACAAAACATTATCATCATTTTGCATCCATGCCTATTGTCACAGTCACACCACACAATCAAATGGTCGATTACCCAACAACTAATGATTTATTGTGTGACAAACAATTTGGGTACCAAAAAAACAAATCAACAACTATCGCAGTTGACAGTTAATGAGAGCCTGGAGAAGCGTGGCCATGCTTGCGCCCAGTTTTTAGATCTTACGAAGTCTTTCGGCTGCGTTTCGCATGCTACACTCGTTAGCAAGTTGGAGTTTTATGGGCTTGGTTTTGGCAGCTGCAGATTTTCGGCACCGTATCTATTCAATCCCACTCAATATGTTAGTGTTAAAAGCGTCAGTTCACAAACTTCTGGTTTGAGGTTGGGTGTGTCTCAAGGTTCTATCTTGGGTCCTATACTTTTTTTGGTGTACATGAATGATCTTCCCAGCGGCACTAAATCATCAAAATGTATTCTGTTTGTGGATGATACAACATTCGCCAACTCGCATTCTGATTTTCATATTCTAGAGTCAAGTACTGAAAACACGTTGATCGTGACGGAAGACTGGTTTCCGTCTAATCAGTTAAGTCTAAATACTTCTAAATCTGAACAGCTTATATTCTCTTTAAGAGACTTATCTATAAGGAATAGCTTTGACGTGAAGTCTGTCAAAATTTTGGGCGATGTTGTGGATCGTAAGTTGATATGAGATGACCACTGCAAATACGCTTCACATAAGTTGTCTACTGGTCTCTTTCTTTTCCGGAGTCTTGCGAGCGAGGTTCCAAGACCTACTTTGTTAACTGCTTATTATGCATATGTGCATAGTATTATATCTTATGCCATATTAATCTGGGGCCATTTTTCACATATTGATCCGGTTTTTGGGGTAACTATTTATAAAATACTTTTAATTAGCTTAATATGCAGGTGGATTTAACAAAAACAAAGTGGGGGTCCATATTACCATCTTTTTCTCTACAATATTTTTATGTTTTAATTCGTTTTCAGACGGAACAAATTTATTTTGGCCTACATGGGACCCGAACCCGAATCTGAAATGGGCGTACTAAAGTTGACACCTCGACGTTAGGCGGTTTGCCAACTGAGCCACATCGGCTCCATTTTAAAGCTTTTAATATATGTTAAACACTTGCAGTGGTAACTAACGCAAACACTGACAGCTTTGATTAGACTTTGCATTCCAGGCATTCTAGTTTTTAGCAAGTAGAGAACCACGAGACGCTCCACTGTCACGTCTGACAACTTGGAATTGGTTATGAGTTTGGCGGAGTGTGGCAATCACTTTGTAATTTCCTAATTAACGCCCGGGGGATGTGTAAAAGTAAAATCTGAACACTAATTACTTACCTGAAATAGTGTACAGTGCGTAGAAGATGGGGATTTATTATGTATGTAATAATACGTCTATCTGCGGCGACGGAACAAACTTTCCCAACTTAATGAATATTTAATTTACCTACATTTTTGAAACAACCAGCTAATTATGGATACAATTTCTAAATTAGAATGTAAGGGACTGTATCTTTATTAGTGAATTTTCATATAAAACATTCACTAATGGGGAGATCCAGACTTTTGAATTTTGAAAAAATTGTTGGAAACGAGCGCGAACTAGGACCCCTAGAACCCATATCCGGGGTCAGTTTCAATTTATAGATCTTTATATATATATATATATATATATATATATATATATATATATATATATATATATATATATATATATATATATATATATATTTGTGTATGTATCATACCGATAAACACAAAAAAATTATGGGCCGATTTTGATAAAATTTGGCATTTACCTTCATTTTGCAAGTGGCTTGGATAAGTTCTTTAGCCAGAAAAATCGGACCAGGTTTTCCTGGAAAAGTTTCACTTTTCTTTCAAAAAAATGTTAACCTCAAAAAATAAAAAAGCTATGCCAACCAAATTTGGTAGGTAGGGTTACGATATAAAGGGTAAAGTATACACCAAAGTTTAGACTTCTGTGTTACAAGAAAAAAGTTATTAAAAAAATTGGTACCAGATCATTTCTATGAAAATTCACTATCATAACGCACTTGCTGCGTCCAGACTTAGCATGAGCAAGTTAAAAATTTCTCTAACATATTTTCGTAATCACAGTCTAAATGCGTCTATACTGGTAACCAAATTTGATGCCTGCTTTCTTAAAAAAAACATATTTGATATTAAAAACATTTTTATGAAAATTCATTACCATAACGCACTTGCTGCGTCCAGACTTTTGTTGTTTATTGTTTGCAAAAGCTGAATGGGTTGACTAAAACAAAACCGTCCAAGCAATTAACAAGGAAAAATACCTGCCATATTTATTACTTGACAGGTACATTCCCTTTGTAAATAATTATTTTTTTCTGAAAAACTTTTGTACCTTCAATGCAATTTGTAACACAATTTTTTAAAGCCACTTACAGTACTTACATATTGTATCTAAGACCAAATTTTAATTTTCTAGTTCCATATAAACTATAAATTTTTGCAAATAATCGCTAACTGGGACTCTAAAACCGATCTCCAAGGTCCATTTAAATTTAAAGAATTAGTTTCAATAATATATCTTACTAATAGTGTACAACTCTTATGCAAATTCACTACTATAACGCACTTGCTGCGTCCTGATTTTTTTAATTTATAGTATACATTCGCATGCCAAAATTAACGGCGTTTGATACTTTATCCTGGTATTAAGAAATAAATTGTCCAAGGCTGACATTACACAATTCTTAGTTGATTGTACAGCTCTAGCTATAAAATTTTGTGTAAACTAGAGCTGTGACAACATACTACCTGGTCTTGCACCGAAATGATGTCCCTGTCGTATCTCTCACAACGTTGTCCAGGCTGATAACCTGCGACAACCTCCGTGGTTTAGATGTTATCTACGATTTATTTAAATAGCATAGCAATACATATAACGGCATCTGTCTTTGTCCAACATGTAGATATTGTATTACAGAATCTGAAGTGATGTCCAGGATTACTTTATTATTAATTTAGAATAACTTTAATTTCGTTTCATCAAACGACTTGAAAATTGGTACACAACCACGTCTGTCTATGTTCTTTTTTAATTTTTTATCAAGAAAAATTAGCCGTTAAGATTTAATGAACGAACTCATTCAAGCCATTAGCAAAATAAGGGTAATTGCCTAATTTGGTCCAAATCGGTGAAGTATTTTTTGAGTTATCGGTTAAATACATCTGAGATCTCTCTGAGGTCTAGAGTTAAACACACTGAGACCTCACAGACGATCCCCGGCGAGATTTGGGGAGTAGGCAGATTGAGGCCCCGTAATCGAGATACAACAACCCAACCCATCTTTGTCGACCGCTCTAAGGAGTAGGCAGATTGAGCCCTTAGAGTTCCTCACATATTTTCTTCACCCACCTTTGTCCACCACTATAAGGAGTAGGCAGATTGAGGCCTTAGAGTGTCCTTACATATTTCCTTTACCCACCTTTGTCCACCACTCTAAGGAGTAGACAGATTGAGGCCTTAGAGTGTCCTTACATATTTCCTTTACCCACCTTTGTCCACCACTCTAAGGAGTAAGCATATTGAGGCCTTAGAGTGTTCTTACATATTTCCTTTACCCACATTTGTCCACCACTCTAAGGAGTAGGCAGATTGAGGCCTTAGAGTGTCCTTACATATTTCCTTTACCCACCTTTGTCCACCACTCTAAGGAGTAGGCAGATTGAAGCCTTAGAGTGTCCTTACATATTTCCTTTACCCACCTTTGTCCACCACTCTAAGGAGTAGGCAGATTGAGGCCTTAGAGTGTTCTTACATATTTCCTTTACCCACAATTGTCCACCACTATGAGGAGTAGGCAAATTGAGGCCTTAGAGTGTCCTTACATATTTCTTTTACCCACCTTTGTCCACCACTCTAAGGAGTAGACAGATTGAGGCCTTAGAGTGTCCTTACATATTTCCTTTACACACCTTTGTCCACCACTCTAAGGAGTAAGCAGATTGAAGCCTTAAAGTGTCCTTACATATTTCCTTTACCCACCTTTGTCCACCACTCTAAGGAATAGGCAGATTGAGGCCTTAGAGTGTCCTTATATATTTCCTTTACCTCTTGAAAATGGCCCCAAAACAGGAGCCGAAACGTTTAACCCGAGCACCAAGTATGTCATATATATATATATATATATATATATATATATATATATATATATATATATATATATATATATATATATATATATATATATTAACTGACCATGAAAATGGGTTATAATTCGTGTTCATTTGAAAAAAAATTCCGAAAATCTCACCATCGATACCTCTCTATTAGTGAATTTTCATAATGAAAATTCGCCTATATATATTTGCTATTAAAAACATTTCTATGAAAATTCACTACCATAACGTACTTGCTGCGTCCAGACTTTTTTTTTACTAGCTACCACAGCAGCTAACGTCAGAGGGCATTAGAAAACATTTCTCATCGATATCGAGACAATGAAGCCAACGTATATAAACGATGCAAAGCTGCAATAAGTGAAGTGTAAAATGTAAAAACTGAATGGATAAAGAGACGATGAAACACACGAATGTGATTTTATGGGAGTTTTATGATTTGTGTGTGTGTGTGTCAGATGGGAAAGAGTGTCAGTAGAAACGTAAAATCAATGAGTTTTATATGCCGTAAGTTGTAAGCTGCTGTATCGAACCATCAATTCTCCATTGATTGGCGTTCAGTTATGACAGTCGCATTCGTGTGTCTGAATACATCTAGTTAAGCATTCATAGACGCTAACAAAGCGCGAATCCCATATATTAAACTACCCCCTTTACCCCTCGCAACACAAATAAGGGGAATTTTGCATACACAGATCTCGATATATATAATATAAAACATCCGCAACAATAATACGATTCTGTGAGACCGACCCTTTTTTGCATAGTTTTTTTAACCCTTTCTACCCCATAATAATGTATGCACGTCACCCTTAGCTTGTCTTCAGGGTGTTTTCTATTGTGCTCAGGTAACCCTGCCACCCCAGAATGCAGAATATGACACCGTTCTATTATTTAGCGGCGCAAAAAAATGGAGCAAACGAACTGTGTCAAGATTCTTCTCCGTACACGACGCCTGATGCTGCATGGGATGCTGCACGGCGACCCTGACCTTTTTACGTCAATTATAATACGTAATTTTATACAGACAACCGTTAACTTATTACCAACCCTTTATTCCTAACGGAAGATACCAGCGACACTTTGCAAATTGTAAAATCATACTCAGTGTCTCCGTGACTTCAGCAAGATAAGCTATGAGCAAATCTAACCTTTGTTGGGGTTTTAAAATAACTCGATTTCGAGAAAATGTGGACTCTTTTGATAAGTGCATTGGAATCCATTTTTCTATAGAAGTTAGCTTACTAGAATGAGGATACAAAACTAAAAAATCATAATGTAAGATCATAGTGCGATAGTGAGCGAAGATACGGGAAGGTCTGTAGCTTAAAAGTGTTGTTATAAAAAATAAATAAGATGGGGGAGAGGCCCATGGACATTTTACATGGAAAGCGCTAAAGTCTACAGGAAGGTATCAAATTAACTAATTTATTTACTTCATTCATTTAAAAAAGTCTAGTCACTATGGTAAATTTTCAAAAAAATGTTTTTAATAGCAAACATGTCTTTTTTAAGGTATTAAATTTGGTTACTAGTATAACCTTTATAGTAGAAACAATGTACCATATTTCATCGAAATAACTATTGTTTGAAAAAGTACAAAAATTCCTGAAAATAAACTTTAAATGTTCTCGAAAAAACTGGTCCGATTTTCCTAACCAACAAACCTCTTCAAGCTATTGGCATCCCTGCCAAAATTTAATTTTTTTAAATTTATTTTTTTATATGTCAACAACACACCACGAGAGCTTACAGCCTAAATACTATCGTACGTAGGTGTCGACAAGGAGGAAACTTATTGAACATTTATTATTAATTACCAAGACTTTACAAAAATATTTAAAAAAAAAAGATTGATACAAAGTTTCTGCGAAAACTGACTCAATACTGTTTACACAAAAATTTGCTAAAAGAATACATAAAATTCAAATTATTAAAGTTGAAACAAAACAAAATGCAAAAAAAATTCTCTTCACTTTTTTCGGAAATTTGAACCAGTGCAACTAAAGAGAAATCAAGTCTGGACGAGGCAAACGCGTTATGGTAGCAAATTTTCGTAAAAATCTTTTTAATGAAAAATATGTCTCGCTTTTAAAAGAAGTACATTTTGTTGGGAGTATAACCTACATAGTACTAACAATGTACCATATTTCATTAAAATAGCTTTGTTGTTTCAAAAATTACAAGCATTTTCCGTCAATTTTTTCTACGAAATTTTTTCAAAATATAGACTATTAAACCATAAACTCAATAGCTGAAGCTACTGCCAAAGCATCAGAAAGATGGTCTATTTGAAATGGATTTTCCGAAAATATTTTAGTAAAATGAAGGACAAGGGTGGTTTAAACTGAACCTTAAAGTTTTGTAAAACACACTTATTGTGACATTTTTTCGACATAGTCCGTATTTTCTTGAGATTCATTGTCTGAAAATGGCAAATTAAATAATTAATTTTTTATAATAATTATTAATTAAAAAATACTTTTTCTGCCACTTCTTGACATTTGCGCCAAGAAAACTTAACCGTTGTACGTGATATCCAATTGGTTTTGTTAATCACACAAAATATTTTGTTCTTGTGTTTTCCTCGGAATTTTTTTTCTTTAAATGCCTATAACTTTTTTCTTGCGACCTAGAGATCTGAATTTCGCTAGTTAGGATAAGTCTGATAGTAGAAAGCAATGTGCCAAATTTGGGTGTCATAGCTCTGCTATTTTCGAAGATACACAAATTTTCCGAAATAAAACCCAAAATTTTCTCGGAAAAACTCGTTCGATTTTCCTGGATAACGAACTTCTCCAAGACACTTGCAAAAGAAAGGTACGTACCGTATTTACGAAAAACTCAAAATGTACTAAACCAATTGAGTTCAAATTTGGTATATAGGACCAGTTATACGATATCTACGTGCGCATTTTTTTTCAGAAAGTATTCGAATGCCAAAACTATGTAACGAACTCGTCCAAACTATTGCCAAATTTGGTTTCGAACCGAAACCAAATTTGGTTAAGTATTTTTTCAGTTATCGGTCGGACACACACACAACTATTACATTATTTTCAAAATATGCATCTTTGAGCGGTAAAAATTTGAGATATTTACTATTTGAGCAAATAATTTCCAAAACGGCGGATTTTCGGTTATACCGGAAATAGCTTTTCTATTTTAAATTGGACACCTTATGTACGGTTCAGAAAAAGGCTAAATGTAATGCCGCGAAGTACTAAATGTTTGAATTAAACTAAAGCGCGTGCATTAGCGTTATCAGTTTAGAACGACTACCATAATGGTTCTAATTCCCCGTTTCTCTACTCGAGAAACACCAGAGGAATTGTTCTTTGTGGGTGCAGATGTATAATGAATACACATGGTAAAACAATAACAATTTAATATGCCAAAGTTACAAATTTACATACGAAAAGGAATGAGTGATCCAATAATGATCAATACAATAAAAGGTGACTTAAGATTGGAGATGGGTAGATTGCCGTAACCAGCACGTGGATTATGTCGCTGGTAGTAGGGGGGCGTTGTCCAAAGGGGCCAAGGTGTTTCACGTGTCCAGATGGCAGATGTGGATTGCGTAGTGTTGATGCCGTGGTTGAAGAGAATTCTAATTACGGGTCAGTCGCTCGTCGGAAGATTGGTTCTTCCCACAACAAGGCTCAGTGACCTGTCCACGTGTCAAGGTGACAACCGTGGATTTTGATGTCTTGGCTACTTGTCGCGGGACAGGCGATCTTCCTATGATGCTCGCTGACCGCTGGATGACGACGAAGTTAACTTTGGTGTGACCACAGCATAATCAACTATTACGCTGTGTCTAACTACCGATCACGGTTCAGTTGGTCTAGCCACGACCTTACTGGACGCTGGATGACGAGGAAGTGATCGGGTTTTGGATCCTCTTGTAGCTGCTTCTCTCCGTTGTTGCCGCTGGATGACACCTGTCACAGGGGCGCCACTGTCGGTACCTACGCCTCTGGTGGCTGTTGTAGGCAATAAGGGAAGTTGCAGGATAATAAAGTACAGGGTTGGACTCGGGGATTTTAGGCGTGAGGATTCGAAAATATTAGAACACAACACCCTATATAATATTATATTTTTGAATTTCCAAAATATAATAATATATAGTGTGTTTCATTTAGAATAGAGAAGTTAGCATATGTTTCCGGTATAACCGGAAATCCGCCATTTTGGAAATTACTTACATCAAATAAAGCATCTCTGAAAGCCCTCACACACAATTTTCACCGCTAAAATATACATATTTTGAAAAATAATCTAATAGTTTACTCAACTTGGCGGATATTATTTCTAGGGGCCCTAATTCGCGCTCATTTTAAGACATTTTCCGAAAATCTAACTACCGTGAATTTTCATAATGAAAATTCACTAAGAAACTGTCCCAAGATATGAGTTCTAGGAATCGTAGTTGTAGCTAATACGAAGAAATTTTTGAAAGTCTTAAAGTTGTGATCATATTAGTATATTTTTTTACAAAAATTCGCTAATCGTATACTGCCCCTGTATAATAGCAGTAAATTACATCGTGTGATGTAACTTTAAAACTTAAGCAAACTATTTTGCGGACTTTCCTATACAGATATGCTATTGCAAAGAAATTCTACTACAAGATATTTTCTTTCAGATGAAGATATACAACTTTCCTACATGTTGCTGATGACTTTTTTCTGATGTACCTCCAGAAGTAGCTCGGAAACATTTATTAGGTACGAGTAATAAAACGAAAAGTGAAATTTAAAGGCTAAGAGCATAATGTTATCATCGCGATGGGGAAATCCGTCTCGAAAACGGAAATGCATAATGAAGTCCTGACCCTCTTTATTTCGTATAAATATAAATTTTCCAATTTGAGCCGCCCTGGTTCGCCCTTCGAGCAGATACTGTGGATCTTTCTCCTAGTTTATTCTGAGGGGTTTGCAAACTACTTCGAAACTAAATTAAGGCCCGAAGGAGGCATCTGTGACCACACCCTGGATGTTGCCAACGCAGAACATTTGCATGTGACGTATTTTATTGCTCCCATCCAGATAAACGTTGAATCGTTTAGAATGTGAACGAACATGCCTTTGCTTTGTGCCTGTGCTCAGTAATATCAGATGAGGTTAATTCTCCCCACAAATACATGTTTGACAATTTTTTGAATACGTTCATTATATCATTGAAAATAATTCTGCAAGAAAGTGTATAGATGCAATAGAGAAGATAAAATAATCTTGATCTGCTCATTTTTTTAAATAGTTACTTCTTTATTTCTGATATAACGAGATCCGGTTTTTACGAGATATTATTGCTGGTCCCTTGACTCCTGGTTAAATCCGGATCCTACTATCTATATATATATATATATATATATATATATATATATATATATATATATATATATATATATATATATATATATATATATATATATATTCTTGAAAAACACAGTCTGATCCACGACAGGCAGTATGGATTCCGTCAGCGCAGATCAACTGCCGACTTTCTTTATTTTTCACCCATTCTTGGAACAAGTCTATGGAACTACACGGTGCATCCCAGATTGTCGCTCTAGACATATCCAAAGTATTCGACCAGGTCTGGCACGCGACGCTGCTTAATAAACTACCGGCCTATGGCCTACCACCAAAACTCTGTACGTGGACAGCAAATTTCCTCTCCAACCGGAGCATTTCTGTTTTCGTGGATGGTCATTCCTCTAAACTGTATCCAATTAATGCAGGAGTTCCTCAAGGTTCAGCTTTAGCCCCTACTTTGTTTCTTCTCCACATCAATGACCTCCTTTCTAGCACATCCAACCCAGTTCACAGTTACGCGGACGACAGCACCCTCCACTCAAATATACAATATTTTAAGCCTATCTCTTTAGCCCAATTAGATGAGGATCGCAGACTCATGGAGGGTTCTATCTCCGTGGATCTTCAAAAAATATTAGACTGGAGAAGTAGAAATCTTGTACAATTCAACCCCACCAAATCACAGTCTTGCTTTCTTACTCATAAGAGATACACCAGCCCTAGACCCATCACAATAAACAACCAAGTTATTCAAAGTAATGAGTCCTTTTCACTTGTTGGCATTTCTGTGGATCTAAATCTCAATTGGCACCAACATGTCACATCAATTGCAGAAGCGGCTGTTAAGAAATTAGGTTTTCTCTTCCAGCTAATCTCTATACCTTATATACTTCACAAATAAGACCAAACCTCGAATACTGCTCCCACATATGTGGTGCTTTAGCCGCTTCTACACTCGCTATCCTAGACTCCATTCAGAAGAGAGCTATACGTCTCATCGGTGACCCTACCCTCACCCAAAGGCTGCCATCCCTTGCCCACCGACTTTCCGTTGGTGATCTCTCTCTCTTTTATAGATATCTGCACGGGCACTGCTAAGAGGAGCTTTCTTCCATAGTTCCTCCACCTGTTGCCTCCAACAGATCTACCAGGGGAACAGAGCGAATGCACCCTTTTACTGTCCAGGTCACCAGACATAGAACATCTTGTTACGCCCGCTCTTTTGTCCCGAGGACTTCCAAGTTGTGGAATTCCTTGCCGGCACATGTTTTCCCTTCTCCTCCGAACCTCCAAACCAAGTCCAGAATTAACAAGTTGCCTCTTTCCTCCTTGTCGACACCCGCGGTACGATAGTATTTAGGCTGTAAGCCCTCGTGGTGTGTTGTTGAAATTAAAAAAAAACTTCCATAGAAAACTTTTTGGAAAAAAAGGAAAAAGAAGAGCCGACAGTATAAAGAAAATCACATACTACTGTTTATGATGTGTATAAAGTTGGATTAAGTAATAATGTACAGTATATACAGTGATGTGTTTTTTATGCGAATAAAATTTTCATTCAAACTAGGCAGGTACGCTTGACTTTCAAGATTGATGGAAAGGGTTACAGTGCGGTTTGTATACTTTCATAAAGGTATATACATACCTACATTTTTTACAGTTATTTCTTATTTTTGATATAGCGAGATCAGGTTTTCACGAGATATTATTGCTGGTCCCTTGACGCCTGGTTAAATCCGGATCCTAATATATATATATATATATATATATATATATATATATATATATATATATATATATATATATATATATATATATATATAATACGTTCAGGGAGCCTAGTTCGTGCTCATTTAAAGAAAATTTTCAAAACTCAAAAGTGGGAATCTCCTCATTAATAACGAATCTTTTCTATGAGAATTCGCAAAAAAGTCGATAGCACACTAGTATTCTTGAAGCTCTTCTAAAATAATTACACAACATTATTCATAATAGGTCCCTAAGGTGTCACTAACATTTATATTAATAACATAGGTGTCAGTCACCCATAGCGTTATTTTGATATCCTGTCCCCTCTTCGTCATGTATCTCAGGAGTCCTAAGCACAAGACCCTCACGATATTACCTACATAAATGCAAGGCCTTGATCAAATCAACCCTCTCGAATTCCCAATAAATAAATACCTACCTTGCGATACGGTTTTCATCACTTGCTTTGCTTTCTATACAGGGATATAAGAATGCCGCGTCTCACATTTTAATATCAGATTCCGTGTATAACTGGCTTACAGGTAGAAAGCTTTATACATTATTGCATATTCAACGATGCAGATTTTTCACACGATGATTTGTGTATTCCCGATCGGTTAGAATATTATTTGAATATCTATTATTGATTTATTGAATGGAAAGTAACGGCTGGGACTAGCACAGCGTCTATGGGAAAGGATTAAACGTTCTTCCGGCTGATATTGTAATGCCTGCCATCTGATACATTTGAATATTACCCCTTATTCTCAGATATGCTTTGATTCTAGTTTGATTAATAAAATTCTTCTTAGACGAACTTGAATTTCAGACTTGTTTTGGAATGCTTGTATATAATAATAGTAATTATAATGTAAGGCTAGATGTATTCTCACCATAATTAGAACCGCAGACCGGTTTCGCTCTAATTAGAGCTCATCAGTAATTACCATACTAATTACAGCGAGAACACAGCTATAAAGTAATACGACAGGATCGCCATCTTACATACATTGTCCCTATATTAGGAAAGAAATGGGCCAGGGATGACAATTTATAAAATTATTTGTTAGTTGTATATAGTCTCTATTGTATAACATTTTGTGTTAGTTGGGGCTGTCGTGCCAACATACTACCTGGTATGGCACCGAGATGGCGACGATGTCGTACATCTCACAATGTTCTAGTAATGATAATAATGAATTTATTCGCCATGGTTGATACAACAATACATATGGCATGTCAAAGATAATAAATATTCAAATAAAACTATCACACACTAAACCAGAACAGCTTTAGATTTCAAACGGTACATTAAAGTCGAAGCTTTACCACCTTTTGTCCAGCAACACAATAAAACATATAAAACATTACAAAAACAAACAAAAAAATTGTAAATAAACATCTATACGTTTTTACAGAATATAAATAAAAGTCTGAATGCAACAAGTGTGTTGTAGCAGCGAATTTTCATAGAAATGATCCACACTTTTATGAAATTTATTCGCTACCATAACACGCTTGCTGCGTCATATTTCTTTCATAATAGGTATTGATATCATATTGATCACCGTAACCCGCTTGCTGTGACAGTATTTCTTTCAAAATACGTATTGATATCTTATTCGTGACCGTAAGACACTTGTTACGATACTATCTTTTTTCTAATACATTAGCAGAAACTAATCGGGCACCTTTTGACTTTCCTGATGGTGAATCAGGATTAGTTTCTGGATTTAATGTTGAATATAGAAAAGAGGGGTTTGTTTCAATTTTTATAGCAGTGTATTTGCTTATGAGAATAGTATGTGTAACATTATTTTTAAGGGGGAGATATTAATTTTTGAATATTTTTTATTCAAGTCTCTTTTTTCCTTAGCACTGCTCCCACGCCTGGGGTGCCGCTGCCGCTTCTACGCTCGCTATCCTGGACTCCATTCAGAAGAGAGCTATACGTCTCATCGGTGACGCTTTTTTTTTCCCTCAGGGCTCGTCCGCGGCCTTGCCGCCCCGATAGCACCGCAACCCTGTCATCGGTGACCCTACCCTCACCCAAACGCTGCCATCCCTCCCTATCTGTTTTTATAGATATCTGCACGAGCACTGCTCAGAGGAGCTTTCTTCCATAGTTCCTTCACCTGCTGCCCCCAACATATCTACCAGGGGAACAGGGCGAATGCACCCTTTTACTGTCCAGGTCACCAGACATAGGACATCTTGTTATGCCTGCTCTTTTGTCCCGAGGTTTTTCCTTCTCCTCCGAACCTCCATACCTTCAAGTCCAGAATTAACAAGTTGCCTTTTTCCTTCTTGTCGACACCCACGGTACGATAGTATTTAGGCTGTAAACCCTCGTCGTGTGTTGTTGAAATATAAAATATGTATATATATATATATATATATATAAGGCTCGTGCGCGTCTTTGCCGCCCTTGGATTGCAGCCTTGGCTTATTGTGCATGCCCTTTGCCTTTTCTACACCACCCATTCCAAAATCACTGTGCCTTGAACTAGTCTGCACAGCAATTGGTAGGGTGAAGTTTTATTTTGCTCTGTCTCCGGTCTAGACTGTCCGTAGATAAGTTTTTTTGCGGTTCAGAGTTTTACACTCGCACAAGATGCGCTGGGTCGATTCCTCCTCCTTGCCGCATAGTCTGCATGCCAGGTCCCCCTCGAACCGCCCCATTTTAGTGAATTTTCTTTAAAAAAATTCACTAATGAGGAGATCCCGACTTTTGAATTTTGAAAAAATTTCTTCAAATGAGCGCTAATTAGGCCCCCCAGAAAACATATCCGGGGTCAGTTTCAATTTTTATATGTTTATATATATATATATATATATATATATATATATATATATATATATATATATATATATATATATATATATATATATAAAGATCTATAAATTGAAACTGACCCCGGATATGGGTTCTAGGGGTCCTAGTTCGCGCTCGTTTCCAACAATTTTTTGTTGTCTATTGGTATAACATAAACATTAAAAATAAATTTAGTAATGATATATATATATATATATATATATATATATATATATATATATATATATATATATATATATATATATATATATATATATATATATATATATATATATATATATATATGTATCACACCGATAACTCAAAAAATAATGGGCCGATTTTGATCAAATTTGGTGAAAAAATTCCTTTTGCAAATGGCTTGGATAAGTTCGTTACTCAGGAAAATCTGCCCAGGTTTTCCCGGAAAATTTTGTGTTTTCTTTCGAAAAAAATTTATATCTCCGGAATTAACAAAGTACGGGCAACCAAATTTGGTACGCATCCTTATAGGTAAGTTACCTACCAAAATTTAGCTATGTAGGTCAAAAGACAAAAAAGTTATAGGCATTTAAAAATAAATAAACTGGGGTTTTCCTCAAAACGTCAAAGTGGCGATTTAAAATGTCAAAATTGGCAACATTTAGGCAAATAACTTAAATCTAATACGGGCTATAGAAATAAAATGTCTCAAGAAGGATGTTTTACAAACCCTAAAGTCTTAGTTTCAACCGTCATTGTCTTTCATTTTACTAAAATATTTGCAGAAAATTCATTTCAAATAGACTCTTTCTCTGATGCTTGGCAGTAGCCTTAGCTATAGAGTTTATCATTTAATGGTATATAATTTTTGTCGAATTTTCGTAAAAAATTAATAAAGCTCAATATATCCGTTATTATATAAGATATGAAGAAAATTTGTATATATTAATTATAGGGTGTCTTGAGCTACACCTTGAAATAATATTTCTGCAATCACAGGGTGGTCCATAAGTCGTTGGTGATACAAATTTCCTTTTTTTTAATTAAACACGCCTTATGTTATTGCATTTTTGCATTTTCCATCGAAATATAATGCATGTTTGTAAGAAAATAAATTCTGGACGCAGCAAGTGCGTTATGGTAGCGAATTTTGATCAAATGTTCATATTTGAACAGCTCAATTTGCTATTAACCTATGAGGTTGACCAAGAAACGTGTTTTTTCTGGAACATTTTAAGTTTACTTTTGGAAATTTTTGTACATTTTCACACAATAAAGTTATTTTAATGGAACATGGCACATTGTTTTTACTATATAGGTTATACTGGTAACCAAATTTGATGCCTGCTTTCTTAAAAAAAAACACATATTTGTTATTAAAAATATTTTTATGAAAATTCACTACCATAACGCACTTGCTGCGTCCAGAATTTTTATGAAAGTGTTTCTTGACGGCCATGTGTCCCGTCAGGAGACCTGTTATGTTCCTGAGCTGTCCTCTGCTAAGATTTAGCAGCTCCAGAGCTCTCTTTGAAGTGGGTTCCTCAATTACTGACTTCCCAGTGGCAAACTGTCCAGGGCTCAGACTGACGTATTGTGTTCGTTTCTGACCCAGGACTTAAAGGATCCCCTGGCAGTGTTCTTCGTCACGACCAGGACCGGTTCTGGTCCCATAAATGGTTCTAATGGCCCTCTCTTCGCGAGATTGTCAGCTTATTCATTGCCTTTGACCCCCGAGTGACCTGGCACTCAGATGAGAGTGACATCATTCTGCCCAGCCAGGTTGCTCGTCTCGTCTCGGCATTCACTTACCAGCCTGGAATTTACCCGTGCGCTACTTAGTGCCTTAAGGGCTGCCTGGCTGTCTGTGGCTATGAGGATCCGCTTGTTGGTGTAGCTCCTCCTATTGTTCTCTCGCACGCAGTGCAAAGTGGCGTACATTTTGGCCTGAAAGACCAAATGCATGAGCTCCGAAGGAAATACTGTAACTTACCCTCGGTCCTTCCGAATAAACGCCTGTGCCCGTCCCACGCTCCCCGCCGGATCCGTTCATGAACCAGACCAGCGCGTCCAGTGGTAAGCCCGGCGTCTCCCCCGCCATGCCTCGCGGTCGGGGATTTCCACTGTAAAGTTGTTTTCCCTGCAGATTCTCGGGCTCGCGAAGACTGACCTCGTTTCATGCATGGGCTCCTTCACGATCTCCTGAATTTTGCAGTGGCCCCTGCAACCTGGGTTGTATTAAAGTTGTTTTCGTTTGATATCTTATACGTATAAGATATCAAACGAAAACGTAAAGGTAACGTTACCTTTACACACTGGTTCAACCGTATTTTTAATTTTAGTTTTTAAGTAAGTTCAAAAATTGTAAGTTCAAAATTAAGCACGAGTAGATATTTAACGGCCGGTTAGTTAACCAAGGCTTCAGACGACCAATTACTGCTTTGACATATTAGGTTGTCATAGAAAAAACCCAAATCATAGGCTGTGATTGGTCGTCTGAAGCCTTGATTATCTAACCGGCCGTTAAATGTTTAATCGAGTTTTGTGAAATTGAGCAACAGCCTGTGCAGTTGTTTTATTTCGTACCATCGGTGTAACTGTGAACCTGTGAAAATTATAAGGGACACTATATTTAAAAGAAGTAATATAAAACGATATGATGTACCATGTAAAATTGGTCAAAATCATTAAAATTCTTTTATGTCATTCTAGTCATTATTGTGTTTTTATTGCTTAGTTACCAAATACATAATTGTGTACTTTATGGCCCGCGCGCACATAAAGAAAAATATATTTTGTTTAACTTATTTAATAACCTTTATTAATTAAATTACAAATAATGGAAAAAAGCAATATGTAAATATTTAATTAACATTATTTAGTCGAATTAACATAAAATTGGCAGTTCTGAAAAGATCCGGTAATAGTTAGGTTGCCTTGAGCAAACGGTGATTGATGTTTCATTGTTTGGATATGACTAGTATGACATAAAAGTTTGTATGCACCGCTGGTATAAATAGAGGTGTATGCCCTCGAGCGACTTACAAACCCTCGGGCCAGAGGCCCTCGGATTTGTAAAAGCGTCGTACTCGGGGCATTAACATCTATTTATACCCTTGGTACATAAATAACTATTATGTTGTGTTGTTATCGCGTATCATCCGCATACATTGCCAATAAGGAGCCTGATTGCATGATATATCGCTCACAAATAAACTATATAGAGCGGGTCCCAACATTGATCCTTGAGGTACTCCTACGTAAATTCCCTTTGTTGTCGAAAATTCAGCGTTTATTCTATCGGCAAATATGCTATTTAGTGTCAACCAGCAATAATTTTCAGGAGAAGATAAGTGTTGAATTTGGGATAATTTGATGAGAAGCCCATCAATCCATATTATATCAAAGAGCGTGTTGCGTCAAAAAAATGCTACGGAAGTATTTTTTCTTTGTTTTCGGTACCTTTGAAAATTTATTCATTAATACGAAGATGTTGATAAATAATTGAGTGTTTTTTTATAAACTCAAACTGTGTAAGTAATAGTAGTAGTAGTAGTAGTAGCAGAGTTGGAGAGGCTAACGACAGGAAAGTAGGCCACAATGGATCCTTTTTGTCAACCCCGGCAACCCAGAAACCATGGTCTACTCTTCCTCGTTCCGTCACCAAACCGCCTCAACCTCGAAATGAAGGCCATGACGGTCTTCCATTGGACGGAACTTACCTGGTTTTTCTGCAGAGTCCTCGAACCCAACAAATCTTTTCGAAGACTCCGAAAAGCCTCTCATTCAGACAGGTAGTGGTAAGACGTCTCTTCATTCTCGCCGAATTCCTGGCAAATGGGATTCCTCTTGACACCTATCAATGTGAGGTGTCTTCTAAGAGCGTAGTGGCCTGTCAACACAATGATGCAGCGAAGCGCAGGTCGACTCCTACCGTGAAGCCAGACAATCTTGTCTTTGTCCGGCCCCTCCACGAAGTACCTCGCCTGCCTACAGCCACCGACCGAACCCCAGTGCCTCTCCATAACCTTCTCACTCCACCTGTCGAAGGCGACGGAGACCGCCTTCCTACTTGTACCTATAGCAGGCTCCAAGCGACAGAACGGCCGTCGGGAACCAAGTCTTGCAAAATCATTCGCCACCTTATTCCCCGCTACACCACAGTGTCCCGGAAACCACATAAGTTGTACCTCCTTTATCCTGGCTAGTCCCTTAAGGGCGTTAGCGCACTCCTGAACTAATGTTGACCTAATTTTGGTCGCGCAGAATGCTTGGAAGACCGCCTAGCTATCCGAGCAAATGTATACACATTTCTCAGGACTCATCCTCACATCCTGTCGATTGGCTACAGAATAGCGCACACCTCCGTTTAGAATGCCGTGGTGTATGCGTCCAGAGCATAACTCTCGCGCACCCCCAGGCTGTCGATGTGTATTCCAGCCCCGGAGGATTGCTAATCCTCCAGCCGCGATCCGTCGGTAAACAGACCAGGCTTTCGGGCTGGAATGCAACCTCATTTTCCCTCCACTGATCCCTACTGGAGATTCTAATGGTATATGGCCTAGTCAACCTAATATTGTCCTTTGCATTCGATACCTTGATGGTGGACATTGGGGTTTCCTTTTCCACCTACCTCTTGCATGTCCTATTATTGCTCCCTCTCCGCACCAATTTCCAGAGTCTCGCATTCTAAGATGCGACGCCATAGCCACCCTTCTGATACAGATGGGAAGCGGCGGCAGGATCAGCAAGACCTCTAGCGCGACTGAGAGTGTCGTCTTCATAGCGCCGATGATACCCAGGATTTACAACCTTTGGAATTCGGTCAGCTTCTTGGTAGCAGTTTGGTTCACTGCACACCACCAGACCAACGCCTCGTAGAGGATTTTCGGCCTGACGATCGCAGTGTAAACCAGGTGAAGGATCCGAAGATTAAGTCCACAGGTCCTCTCTATCACCCGACGCAACTTCCAGAGGGCCGCTACTCCCTTCCTTACTTCTCGTTCTATTTGCGACCACCATGATAGTTTGAAGTCCAGGACCACCCCCAGATATTTGACCTCCCGCACTAAAGCTAAGGGTTTTCCAAACATCACCGGCGCCCTGAACCCCTCCATGCTCCTCTTCTTGGTGAATAGGATCATCTCCGTATTCGCTGCGTTTACGGAGAGTCCCAGCTCACCACAGTAATGTGGTGTGTGTAATAAGTATTATGCTCTTCTTTAAATTCATTCAGTATCAGTTTTTCGAGAAACTTCATTCCTAAACGTCACATGGTCTGGGATAGATATAATCAAATACTCAATGAAAGGCTTACTGTCTGGATCTAATCAAATACTTAATGAAATACTTCTGATCCAGACAGTAAATTTACAGTCTGAATCATAAACCTCTCATTCAGTATTTTATTTCGATAAGCTCCCCAAAGTGCACAGCAAGCTGCTAGATCTATAACTTGATGGGTGTATTTGTTATTTCTGTGTTTTACCTGTATCTCTTTAACCAGCACCATTGGTATAAGGCATGCTGGGCTGAATATCCATATTTTTGTTTCTTGTGCCTCCATTCTCGAGATTTCTTGTTCCTTATGAACCAGCCTGTATAATTTATACAATATAAAATTGACGACAGTAAAGATGCATTGGTTATTCCTCGTGATAAATACTTAATTCTGCTCATGGTCTATTGGTTAGTTGCAAAAGACCTAATCAATAAATTTATGCATATCTCAAGTTTCAGAGACATATGTATTGTGATTTTATCTAGTTCTTTAACTTCCTTCGAGTAGCTTTATTTTTATTTGATGAAAGAAATGTGTAAGTATAATTCTATGATTAAAGTGTTTGCACAAAAATAGTGTAAAGTAAAGACGTATATCAGTGAGAGTAAAATTATCTTAGTAGAGGATGCCGGTTGATTTGGCGTATCCTCGTGAGTCTTGAGGCCATGTCGGCAGCGATGAAATGAGGGTCCCTTGTACGTCTTCTGCATAATAAGGAGCAAGGGGAGCTCCACAGTAAAGTAAAATATCACAAACCTAAAACGTTAGGTGCACGTGACCCGCCGATTGATTTTATTTTATGCGAACAGAACATGTATTCTCCAAGAGTCCGCGTTTCTGGTTCTCCCCTTTGGCTACTCCCACCCCCCAATAGCTCCCGACCCTGGCACTTGCTCTCTCCTTTCTCCTGTTGTTCCCCGCTCACATCCCTCTTGTCTCATTTATCTAAGAAACTTCTAAATATTTCTTTCGTTAGATGGATTCTATTTACCAGACAACGAGTACGTTTTCAAAATTGTCTGGACGCAGTAAGTGCGTTATGGAAGTGAATTTTCATTAAAATATTTTTAATAGCAAATGCGAGCAGGCGTCAATCTGATTACCGGTATAGCCTATGTAGTAGAAACAGTGAACTATATTTTATCAAAATTACTTATTGTTTGAAAATGTAGAAAAATTTACTAAAAAAAACTTAAATGTTAATAGCAAATTGAGTTATTGAAATTTGCTACCAAAACGCACTTACTGCGTACAGTTTTTTTACATACATGCATCATATTTTGTTAAAAAAATGCAAAAATTCAATAACGAATTTGTTCTACGAAAATTAGCTAAAAATTATAGACCGTTACACCATAAACTTAACTAAAATTACAGCCAAAGCATCAGAGAAAGGATCTATTTGGAATGAATTTCCTGTAAACATTTTAGAAAAATGAAGGGCAATGACGGTTGAAGCGTAAATTTAAGGGTTTGCAGAACACTCTTCTTGCAACATTTCCTTTTTAGAATCCATATTTGATTCACGTTCTTTGCCTAAACATTGCCAATTTTGACGTTTCAAATCGCGTCTTTGATGTTTTGAGAAAAACTCCAAAATGTTTTTCTATAACTGCCCATAACTTTTTTGTCTTTAAACCTAGAGACCTGAATTGGTACAGGGTTTACTCGTTATAATACAAACACGCGTACCAAATTTGGGGTTGCCCTTACTTTGTTATTTTAGGATATATAACTTTTTTAGAAAGAAAACACCATATTTTCCAGAAAAACCTGGTCCGATTTTCGTGGATAACAAACTTATCCAAGCCACTTGCAAAAGGAAGGTACTCACCAAATGTGATCGAAATCGGTCCATTATTTTTTGAGTTATCGGTACGATATATATATATATATATATATATATATATATATATATATATATATATATATATATATATATATATATATATATTATATAAACACGGATCTCCTCATTAGTGATTTTTTTATTTTTTTAAAGAAAATTCACTAAAAACGAGACAGCTCTTTACATCAGTTATACTTATTACATCTTATTAAAATATTTTAATTAGCTGTATTGACTGTACTCTTGCCGTCACCAGAGCATACTGTTGATTATGCAGTGCCGCCACATCAACAGACTTGAGATTCAGTTGCATATTTAGCTTAGATTATCGTATATACAGCGTGTCCATAAAATACATGTACAACAATCTACCACTTATTCCTTGCATAAAAAAATCGATCTGACCCACTTTAATTGTATCGAAAAATGTCGTTCTAACGAGCTACGGTCCCTTAAAGGGGGACGATTCTACACAATCCCAGTCAAGAAAACCGTCAAGCATTTAACGGCGCAAGAAACCGCTATGTCCGCATTCTTTCTGAGGCACAAAACTCTTTTAATAGCCACATCAAAAACAAAGTGCTCTTAAGCTCCAAAAGCAGCAAACCCTTCTGGACTCTTGCTAAATCTATTGGGAATAATTTCTGCAAGAGCACGTTCCCACCTCTTATCTCAGGGGATGAAATTGTTTCTACCGCCCTGGGCAAAGCTGCACTTTTTGCCTCGTTGTTCGCCGGCAATTCTACTCTTAACCCACCTCCAAATGTTCAACCACCAACAGTCCCCAATGTCGCGCATAAAAAGACGGATACCATTTTCAAAACTAAAAAGGTACGAAAGATGCTCTCTTGTCTTAATACCAGGAAAACCTCTGGCCTTGACGGGATCCCAGCAATTGTTCTCAAAAAAATGCGCACCAGAACTTGCTCCTGCCCCGACGCGTCTGTTTCAGACATCTTACAATAGAGGCATATTCCCTAGTAACTGGAAAACTGCTCGAGTACAACCCGTCCCCAAGACAGGATCCAAAGCGCTTCCTAGCAACTGCAGGCCTATTTATCTCCTTTCAGTCGTTTCTAAAGTGATGGAAAAGTATATAAACACCGAATTACTAAAATTTCTTGAAAAACGCAGTCTAATCCACGAGAGCCAGTATGGATTCCGTCAGCGCATATCAACTGCCGACCTCCTTTCCTTTGTCACCCATTCTTGGAACAAGTCTATGGAACTACACGGTGAATCCCAGTTTGTCGCTCTAGACATATCCAAAGCATTCGACCAGGTCTGGCACGCAGCGCTGCTTAATAAACTTCCGGCGTATGGTCTACCGCCAAAACTCTGTACCTGAACAGCAAATTTCCTCTCCAACCGGAGCATTTCTGTTATCATGGATGGCCATTCCTCTAAACTGCATCCAATTAATGCAGGAGGTTCCTCAAGGTCCAGCTTCAGCCCCTACTTTGTTTCTTCTCCACATCAATGCCCTCCTCTCTAGCACATCCAACCCAGTTCACAGTTACGGGGACGACAGCACCCTCCACTCAAATATACAATATTCTAAGCCTGTCTCTTTAGCCCAATTAGATGAGAATCGCAGACTCATGGAGGGTTCTGTTTCCGTGGATCGCCAAAAAATATTAGACTGGGGAAGTAGAAATTTTGTACAATTCAACTCCACCACATCTCAGTCTTGCTTTCTTTCTCATAAGAGTTACACCAGCCCTAGACCCATCACAAGGAACAACCAAGTTATTCAAAGTAATGAGTCCTTTTCACGTGTTGGCATTTCTGTGGATCAAAATCTCAATTGGCACCAACATGTCACATCAATTGTAGAACCGGCTGTTAAGAATTTAGGTTTCCTCTTCCGGGCTCGCAAATACTTTTCACCAGCTAATCTCTATACCTTATATATTTCACAAATAAGGCCAAACCTCGAATACTGCTCCCACATCTGGGGTGCCGCTGCCGCTTCTACACTCGCTATCGTGGACTCCATTCAGAAGAGAGCTATACGTCTCATCGGTGACTCTGCCCTCACACAAAGGCTGCCATCCCTTGCGCATTGACGTGCCGTTGGTGACCTCTCACTTTTATAGACATCTGCACGGGCACTGCTCAGAGGAGCTTTCTTCTATAGTTCCTCCACCTGCTGCCCCCAACAGATCTACCAGGGGAACAGAGCGAATGCACCATTTTACTGTCCAGGTCACCAGACATGGAACATCTTGTTATGCCCGCTCTTTTGTCCCGAGGACTTCCAAGTTGTGGAATTCATTGCCGGCACATGTTTCTCCTTCTCGTCCGAACCTCCTAATCTTCAAGTCCAGAATTAACAAGTTGCCTCTTTCCTCCTTGTCGACACCCACGGTACGATAGTAATTAGGCTGTAAGCCCTCGTGGTGTGTTGTTGAAATATAAACCTCATCTTTCAACTACTTCATAATTTATAGAGTTAAATAAGGACATTATTGTGTAAAATTTTTATCAGTGCCCATCATAGGTTCCAGTCTTGATTAAGTCGCGGGCATTATTTTAACTATAATGATAAAAATAGTTGCTTACAAACGTTAACATCTGCATCCAGGAGAGAGATCAGTAATCATTTGTAATATTAAAATGACAGATTTCCAATTAAATTGTCACGATAGAAAAGATAGAGATACACTCGTATATGATGTGAAAAAAATCAGCATGCATCGTTAGCGAGGACAATAATGAATAAAACCGCAGATGATTTGATGTAGCAGACTCTGAGCTACTGTTAGAAAACTCAGGTACCAAGCAGAATAATCCATCTTGTGTATTTCAATGGGATGAGCATTTAATCCTTTCATTGTGTTTGAACGCTCCGTGAAACCCACTCTTCCTGTATGTACGGAAGCTCTCATATTAACTCGCCTGGGACTTATCAGCTCTGCTCCAGCTTACAATGTTTGGTACCTGTAAAATTCCACACTTTTAATACTATCCGATATTGAAAGATTTAGTTTGGAAAGTAGGTAAACAAAGTATAGATGACAAATGAATTTAATGGTGTGATCTTTGTTCAAAACAAAGGAAGGTGTACATATTTATTTACTATGGATTCTAAAGCGGGTGTGTATAATAGTTATAATTATTAGATGTGTGCTCAAATGTGTGTGTGCATGTGTGGAAGGAATTGGCTTGGGGCACTACGTATATTGGCCACAAAACTCTGCAGTGAATTTGTACCATTGTTATATCTATACATTGTTATAAAACTCAGGGCGCAGCAAATGCGTTATGGTAGTGAATTTCCATAAAAATGTTTTTAATTACAAATATATCGCTCTAATGCGAGCAGGCATCAATTTGGTTACCGGTATAACCTATATAGTAGGAACAGTGTATCATATTTTATCAAAATAATTATTTGAAAATGTACAAAACTTTTCGGAAAATAAACTTTAAATGTTTCTGAGAAAACTGGTCTCCTAGCCAATGTACCTAAGGTTAATAGCAAATTGAGTTATTGAAATTTGAAACATTTAATGAAAATTCGCAACCAAAACGCCCTTGCTGCGTTCATACAAAAATTTTCCGAAAATAAAGTTAAATGTTGGTTTCCTAACCAACAAAACTTACGTTAATAGCAAATTGCGTTATTGAAATTTGGAGGATTTAATGAAAATTTGCTACCAAAACGCACTTACTGCGTCCAGATTTTTTTTTTACAAACATGCATCATATTTAAAAAAAAAACGAATTTGTTCTACAAAAATTAGCTAAAAATTATAGACCGTTAAACCATAAACTTCACTAAACCCACAGCGAAAGCATTAACTTAACTAAACCGACAGCCAAAGCATCAGAGAAAGGGTCTATTTGAAATGAATTTTCTGTAAATATTTTAGTACAATGAAGGACAATGACGGTTGAATCTGAAACTTAAGGGTTCGCAGAACACTCTTATTGCAACATTTTCTTTTCACAATCCGTATTTTTTCACGTTCTTTGCCTAAACATTGCCAATTTTGACATTTTAAATTGTGAGTTTGACGTTTTAAATTGCGAGTTTGACATTTTGAGGATAACTCCAAAATTTGTTGCTGTAGCTGCCCGTAACTTTTTTGTCCTTAAACCTAGAGACCTAAATTTTAGTATATTATTCGCTCTTTATAATACAAATACACGTACCAAACTTGGTTGCCCTCACTTTGTTATTTCCGAAAATATGAATTTTTTTAGAAAGAAAACACAAAATTTTCCGGGAAAACCTGCTCCGAATTTCCTGGCTAACGAACTTGTCCAAGCCACTTTCAAAAGGAAGGTACTTACCAAATTTGATCAAGATCGGTATATTATTTATTAAGTTATCGGTACTATATATATATATATATATATATATATATATATATATATATATATATATATATATATATATATATATATATATATATAGTATTAAATTTTTGTGACGGTAATAGTGTTATTTATCAAAAAATTGTGGGAACGCCGTCAGTTGTGGAATAAAACTCTTTATTATAGGCCGAGCTTTCGGAAAAATTTATTCCTTTATCAAGGCTACAACATGGAAAGAAAAAAGTTTACAATTTACGTGGAAAAAATATAAAAGTTTAAAATACTTACATATAACATGAGTTTTACTAAACTATTTATCTAATAACAAACATAAAAAGAAAACCTTTTGATGAATTTGATTGAAGTTTAATAAATGCCAAAGTGACATATAAAGCTAAATATTGTTTAATTGAATTTGTTTTTTGTTTTTGTCTAGGAAATATAAGAAGGGGTAGTGATTTCTAAAATTATTATCTTTCTTTAAGTTTATTAAATTTTCGTTAAAAGTAATTTCAAATTCTTCTAAACACATTCTTTTATTACTTAAGGTTTCACAGTGTAAAATAGATACATTACTAAAATTTATATTATGGCACTGTGAAACCTTAAGTAATAAAAGAATGTGTTTAGAAGAATTTGAAATTACTTTTAACGAAAATTTAATAAACTTAAAGAAAGATAATAATTTTAGTAATCACTACCCCTTCTTATATTTCCTAGACAAAAACAAAAAACAAATTCAATTAAACAATATTTAGCTTTATATGTCAGTTTGGCATTTATTAAACTTCAATCAAATTCATCAAAAGGTTTTCTTTTTATGTTTGTTATTAGATAAATAGTTTAGTAAAACTCATGTTATATGTAAGTATTTTAAACTTTTATATTTTTTCCACGTAAATTGTAAACTTTTTTCTTTCCATGTTGTAGCCTTGATAAAGGAATAAATTTTTCCGAAAGCTCGGCCTATAATAAAGAGTTTTATTCCACAACTGACGGCGTTCCCACAATTTTTTGATATATATATATATATATATATATATATATATATATATATATATATATATATATATATATAAACACGGATCTCCCCATTAGTGATTTTTAAAAATAAAATTCACTAAAAAAGAAAATTTGAATCACCAACGACTTATGGGCCAGCCTGTAATTGTAGAAATATTTTTTTAAGATGTAGCTCAAGACACCCTATAATTAATGTATACAATTTTTTTTCGTATCTTGCATAATGACGGATATGTTAAGCTTTAAAGATTTTTTACGAAAATTCGACAAAAATGATATACCATTAACCGATAAACTCTATAGCCAACACTACTGCCAAAGCATCTGATAAAGGGTCTATGAAATGAATTTTCTGGGAATATTTTAGTAAAATGAAAGACAATGACGATTGAAACTAAGACTTCAGGCTTTGTAAAGCATTCTTCTTAAGACATTTTTCTTCCATAGCTCAGATTAGTTTCAGGTTCATTGCCTAAATATTACCAATTTTGACGTTTAAAATCGCGACTTTTGACGTTTTGAGGAAAACCCAAATTTATTTTTCTTTAAATGCCTGTAACTTTATTTTCCTTTAACTCACATAACTAAATTTTGGTAGATAACTTACCTATAATGATGTTAACCCGGGTATAAAATTTGGTTGCCCTTACTTTGTTAATTCCGGAGATATAATTTTTTTTCGATTTTTCTCGAAAAAAGAAACACAAAATTTTCCGGGAAAACCTCGGCAGATTTTCCTGGCTTACGAACTTGTCCAAGCCACTTGCGAAAGGAAGGTACTCACTAAGTTTTATCAAAATCGGTCTATTATTTTTTTAGTTATAGGTGTGACACATAAATATATATATATATATATATATATATATATATATATATATATATATATATATATATATATATATATATATATATATATATATATATATATACATATAAAGTCTGAAACCGACCTCGGATTTTGGTTCCAGGGGTCCTAAATAGCGCTCATGTGAATACATTTTTTCAAAATTAAAAGTCGGGATCTCCCCATTAGTGAATTTTTTTAAAGAAAATTCACTAAAAAGCGATTCTTCTTTAAATATATTTACAATTTGCTGCATGGATATCAATACTTACAGCAATAGTGAGGGTTAAAGAGATAGACGTACCTTTATGTGTAAGCTCTTACAGAGTATGACCATTTCTAAATGGCTATAGCATTAGCAATATTTATCTCCTATCATATCAATTTTGTCCAAATATAAATGTTTGTGTTCTTACTTATTATTAAGCATAGAAACATAGGATACTCGCTTCTCGCCCAGGTGTCCTTCAGGGCAGTGTGCTCAAATAAAACTGATGTTTGGTCCAAAAATGTATTTAGAATTATATTCACAAATATTTACTAGCATAATTAAGCCGTCCCAGTGTTTTACCAGCCACCAAGCGAAACAAGTATGGAACTACCTAGTTATCTTTGCAATTGGTACCTTATGTAAAATGATTCAAGAATTCTAAAAGTGACGTGTGATTTACTGTTGTACTTCCGATTGTACCTGAAACAAACATTAACTTTGATATTAAAATTGAACAGCCTGTATATTTCACATTTTAGTGAATTTTATTTTAAAAAATCACTAATGAAAAGATCTCGACTTTTGATTTTCGAAAACATTTCTTCAAATGAGCACGAACTAGGCCCTCTAGAACCCATATCCAGGGTCACTTTCAATTATTATATGTTTATATATATATATATATATATATATATATATATATATATATATATATATATATATATATATATATATATATATATATATATATATATATATATATATATATATATATATATATATGTCGGTATTACACCGATAACTCAAAAAATAATGGACCGCTTGTGACCAAATTTTCTGAGTACCTTCCTTTTGCAAGTAGGTTGGATTAGCCAGGGAAATCGGCCCAGGTTTTCCTGAAAAATTTTGTATTTTCTTTAGGGAAAAAATGTATATCTCCGGAAGTAACAAAGTAAGGGAAACCCGTATTTGCAATATGAAGAGTGAACTATGTACCAAAATTTAGGCCTGTGGGTTTAAAGACAAAACAGTTGTGCGCATTAAAAAAAAAATTGACCACATTTAGACAAAAAACCTTAAAAAAATACGGATTATGTAAAGAAAATGTCGCAAGGAGAATGTTTTGCAAACCCTTAAGTTTCAGCTTCAACCGTCAAGGTCCTTCATTTTACTAAAATGTTTCCAGAAATTAAATTTCAAATAGACCCTTTTTCCGATGGTTTAGCGGTAGTTTTAATCAAGTTTATGGTTTAACGGTCTATAATTTTTAGCTAAGTTTCGTAGAAAAAATTCGTTAATGAGAAGACCGCTGCCTTTGAATTTTAAAAAGATTTCTTCAAATGAGTGCAAACTAGGCCCCCTAGATTTCATATCCGGATTGAGTTTCAGTTTTTATCTGTATAATGGGCCGATGATGATAAAATTTGGCACGTACCTTCCTTTTGTAAATGGCTTGGATAAGTTCGTTAGTCAGGAAAATCGGACGTTGTTTCCGGAAAAATTTTGAGTTTTCATTTGAAAACAATTTTTATCTTAAAAAATAAAAAAGCTATGATAACCAAATTTTCTAGGTAGGTTTATGATATAAAAAGTAAACTATACACCAAAATTTAGATTGCTATGTTATAAGAAAAAAAAGTTATAAAATATTTTGTGCCAGGTCATTTCTATGAAAATTCACTATCATAACGCACTTACTGCGTCCAGGCTTTTTTATTTTTATGTTGATCAACCGTGTAATATTTGATGGTAATAAATACTTTATTGTACTAGACTATGCAAATGGCAATGTATATCTTTTGACAAGAGAACGTCCTTGTTTCCAATATCATTAATTCATCAGTAGAGAACATAAAGGACGGCAATGAAAATGGCGATTTATGATTTTCATAACAATCACATCGCGTTCTCTATGCATCCAATATATAAAACCTTTTTGCGATAAAACTTGATGTATGTATTTTTTATGTTGGCAATATCTCCTATACACGACGCTCCTCTTTTATGTTCTAGTTCTTGATCTTTCCAATCCCCGGATACAGGATGTGAATCATATCTTTGCATATCGGGACGCAGAGCCTATGGCGACATTAATATATAATTCCCTGTTTGGTCACTGGGGAGAGTTTAAACATCCTCTACTCTCTGTGCCCGACATAAGAGTAGAAAGTAATGTTGCGTAGGGGTTGTTTGATTAGATCGGGTCACAGTTAGGGGTGATGGTCTACTAGCCATAACTCCACCCCATCTCATTGCTTGTCCATGTACTTTGTATGTGACAGAGGGTACATTTTTGATTATGTTTGGTCATTTTCTGTCGTTTTACACAAAATGGAAGTCTCGCTTAGCCTTAACAAAATGACATGGCCGCTTGATTTGTGAAAATTAGTGGTTTTCCTGCCATTTTACGCAAGATACAAGTCTAGTTTACTCTACTGAATTCTTACTCATTGAATTTCAGTTTCTGGATTTATATTATCTAAAGTAACAAGTTAAAACACTGAGAAAGTACCCTCTTATAAAAATTTACTAACTAAAAATAATCAGAATAATTGAAAACACATCGAGACATAACACTATTTCCGAAAAATTAGATTGGAGATGGTAAATTTGATTTTGAATTTTCTCCAAAAAAATATATTTTTTAAACAGATAAAAATATATACAGTGTGTTCACATTTAGGGTTAACCACCCAAGTAAAGTCTTTATTTTTTTGGCTGATTTTAATTTACTTTATTTCGTTAGGAAGGTATCAAATGCGCATTTAACGAATGTGCAACTTTATTATTGGGCTGCAATCATGGCCAACTGTGACCTTTTCTATTGGCCAAATTTCAAATATCCAGATTATTTATTTTTTAGAAATAAGCTGACGACAGATTCTTACTTAGAATCTCGTAAAAACTGACTACTGTGACCTTTTCTATTGGCCAAATTTCAAATATCCATATTATTTATTTTTTAGAAATAAGCTGACGACAGATTCTTACTTAGAATCTCGTAAAAAGTGACTACTGTGACCTTTTCTATTGGCCAAATTTCAAATATCCATATTATTTATTTTTTAGAAATAAGCTGACGACAGATTCTTACTTAGAATCTCGTAAAAACTGACTATACCGATTTTGATTGCTGTAAACTACATGGTCTTTGGCAATCTTGTTTTTTAATAACGAGATACTTTTTTCAAAAATTACTTTAGAGATTCTCTTAGAAAATACCGACGACGATTTCGTATTTGAAATCCCTTGAAACTTGACTGCACCAATTTTCATTTTAATGAAATACAGGGTCTTCAAGGAAAATTACATTTTTTAAGGTTAATTACAAAATATTATATACAAAAATTACTTTTAGGAACTTTTTGTTTACACTGCCCTCTGATTCTTATATAGAATCCTTCAAAACCTGTCTGTACCGATTTTTCTTTTTGTAAAATTCAGGGTATTAAAGAAAAATAAAAGCATGGACGCAGCAAGTGTGTTATGGTAGTGAATATTCATAAAAATGTTTTTAATATGAAATATATGTGTTTTTTTTAAGAAAGCATGTATCAAATTTGGTTACCAACATAACCTATATAGTAGAAACAATGTGCCTTGTTTCATCTAAATAACTTTATTGTTTGAAAATGTACAAAAATTTCCGAATATAAATAAAGTGCTCCCGAAAATAGCCACTTTCTTGGTCAACCTTATTAATAGCAAATTGAGCTATTCAAATGTGAAGCATTTAATGAAAATTCGCTACCATAACGCACTTGCTGCGTCCCGAATTTCTTTTCTTACAAACATGCATTATATTTCGATGGAAAATGCAAAAAATACAATAACATAAGACAAAAACAGAAAATTTTTATCACCAACGACTTATGGGCCACGCTGTGATACTATAAATAATTTTTCAAGATGTACCTCAAGACACTCTATAATTAATGTATACAATTTTTTTCCTATCTTGTATAATAACGGCTATATTGAGCTTTATTAATTTTTTTCGAAAATTCGAAAAATTTATATACCATTAAACGATAAACTCTATAGCTAAGACTACTGCCAAAGCATCAGGGAAAGGGTCTATTTGAAATGAATTTTCTGGAAATATTTTAGTGAAATGAAGGACAATGACGGCTGAAGCTAAGACTTCAGGGTTTGTAAAACATTCTTCTTAAGACATTTTCTTTCCATATCCCGTATTAGTTTCAGGTTCTTTGCCTAAATGTTGCCAATCTTGACGTTTTAAATCGCGACTTTGACAGTAACATAAGGCGTGTTTGATTTTAAAAAACAGAAAATTTGTATCACCAACGTCTTATGGGCCACCTTGTGATTGTAGAATTAATTTTTTAAGATGTAGCTCCAGACACGCTATAATTAATGTACAAAATTTTTTTCGTATCTTGTATAATAGCGGATATATTAAACTTTATTGACTTTTTACGAAAATTCGACAAAAATTATATACCATTAAACGATAAACTCTGTAGCTAAGACTACTGCCAAAGCATCAGAGGAAGGGTCTATTTGAAATAAATTTTCTAGAAATATTTTAGTAAAATGAAGGACAATAACGGTTGAAGCAAAGACTTCAGGGTTTGTAAAACATTCTTCTTCAGACATTTTGTTTCCATAGACCGTATTAGTTTCAGGTTCTTTGCCTAAATGTTGCAAATCTTGACGTTTCAAATTGCGACTTTGACGTTTTGAGGAAATCCCCAATCTATTTTTTTTAAGTGGCTATAACTTTTTTTTCTTTGAACTTATAGAGCTAAAAAAATGGTACGTAATTTAACAATAGAGATGTAAACCCGCGTACCAAATTTGGTTGTCCTCACTTTGTTATTTCCGGAAATAGAATTTTTTTTCGAAAGAAAACACAAAATTTTCCGTGAAAACCTAAGCCGATTTTTGTGTCCAACAAACTTATCCAAGCCACTTGCAAAAGGAAGGTATTCACCAAATTTAATCAAAATCGCGGCATTATTTTTTGAGTTATCGTTGGGATACCTATATATATATATATATATATATATATATATATATATATATATATATATATATATATATATATATATATATATATATATATATATATATATATATATATATATATATATATATATATATTTTCAAAATTCAAAAGTCGGGATCAACTTATTAGTGATTTTTTAAAAGAAAATTCACCAAAAATGGTAGATCATTTCTATGAAAATCACTGATATAACGTACTTGTTGTGTCCAGACTTTTTCTAGATGTATAAATTGTTAGACACGTTGTGAACGTCATAATTTTCATTAAATTATATTGAAAAAGGTTCTAATCCACTCGACTAAATCCCAACAATGAAAAACTACCTAACAAGTTTAAGAACTAAAGTAAACTCTAGCTCAAATCCAGTTACCCATGACTCGTGCAGAACTTCTGAATGACCGCGCATCACGGCAGAGGCTAAATGAACCTTGGCCAAATATTATGTGTAAACAAGGTAGGCCCTGGGCGTGTCTGCTGGACATCGGTACACAGCCGTCTTGATTTATAGCTGACCGGTCATAGAGCCTCTGTCCACATGTTGAATACATTGTGTCTGTATGTTGTAGCGTGTGCTGTTTTGAAGCTAGGTCCATCTAAACGAGAAATAATTAGCCGAATATGAACTCGTGCCGGCTAGTCGGACTGGACAATGGTCAGTCTAGCTTGGATAACTTGATTTTATTTGTGTTTGAACTGGTTTTCTGTCTGACCTGCAGCCAATACATGTGTACTCACTTGTAAAACCTAATAAACTGTGTGGTGACGGTGACGACTAAATTATGAAATATGGATTTTTGAATAGCTGGACATGCGGTCAATTTGTGGACCGTTCATGCGAAAAATTGATCGTTTAACAAAACTGAGGCAAAAGCTGTTTAAATTACGAATTTTCAGAGGTATAGTTTCGCTCTCACAGCGTTACGATCATAGGATAAAGAATGTAATAAACATGTATCTATTTATATCGAGTTAAAAGCATTTCATTAGAAAAGCTAAAAGTAAAAATATCTTTAGACTTATCAGCTAATATTACATATAGCTAAACCGAAATTAACGCCCCCCGGTTAGACAATACAGAAATGAAACTGCAACTCATTCATTTTTGGTGTGTGTGTGTGCGTGTTCGGAATGACCTCGGAAGCTTAAGTCCATTGGTCACAGGCTTTCGATGATTTTTTTTTTATATTCGTGGTTTCGCGGATACAATCAAAAGGATTTACTTTTATGTCTTAGCGACTTTCTCTGAGCCTCCTATTTGACCATATATTTACAAATTGAGTACATAACTTTTATGTAAATAAAAATTGATTTGGGTTTTTTAAAATATATATATATATATATATATATATATATATATATATATATATATATATATATATATATATATATATATATATATATATATATATTTCAACAACACACCACAAAGGCTAACAGCCTAAATACTATCGTACCCTGGGTGTCGACGAGGAGGAAAGAGGCAACTTGTTAATTCTGGACTTGAAGGTTTGGAGGAGAAGGAAAAACATGTGCCGGCAAGGAATTCCACAACTTAGAAGTCCTCGGGACAAAAGAGCGGGCATAACAAGATGTTCTATGTCTGGTGTAAAAGGGCGCATTCGCTCTGTTCCCCTGGTAGATCTGTTGGGGGCTGCAGGTGGAGGAACTATGGAAGAAAGCTCCTCTGAGCAGTGCCCGTGCAGATATCTATAAAAGACAGAGAGGTCACCAACGGCACGTCGGTGGGCAAGGGATGGCAGCCTTTTGGGTGAGGGTAGGGTCACCGAGAGACGTATCTTCTGAATGGAGTCTAGGATAGCAAGTCTAGAAGCGGCAGCGGCACCCCAGATGTGGGAGCAGTATTCGAGGTTTGGCCTTATTTGTGGAGTATATAATGTATAGAGATTAGCTGGTGAAAAGTATTTGCGAGCCCGGAAGAGGAAAACTAATTTCTTGCCAGCCGCTTCTGCAATTGATGTGACATGTTGGTGCCAATTGAGATTTCGATCCACAGAAATGCCAAAAAGTGAAAAGGACTCATTACATTGAATAACTTGGTTGTTCATTGTGATGGGTCTATGGCTGGTGTATGTCTTATCAGATAGAAAGCAAGACTGAGATTTGGTGGGGTTGAATTTTACAAGATTTCTGCTTCGCCAGTCTAATATTTTTGGAGATCCACGGAGACAGAACCCTCCATGAGTTTGCGATCCTCATCTAATTAGGCTAAAGAGACAGCTTAGATATCGTATCAGTTTCACTCTCTACCAAATTTTAACTTAATCGGTTCATTAAACTCTGAGTTATAAGCAAATAAAAAAAAGTCTGGACGCAGCAAGTGCGTTATGGTAGTGAATTTTCATAAAAATGTTTTTAATTGCAAATATGTGTGTTTTTTTAAGAAAGCACGCATCAATTTTGGTTACCAGTATAACCTATATAGTAAAAACAATGAGCCATGTTTCATAAAAATAACTTTATTGTGTGAAAATGTACAAAAATTTCCAAAAGTAAACTTAAAGTGTTCCCGGAAAAACTCGTTTCTTGGTCAACCTTATAGGTTAATAGCAAATTGAGCTATTCAAATTTGAAGCATTTAATGAAAATTCGCTACCATAACGCACTTGCTGCATCCCGAATTTCTTTTCTTACAAACATGCATCGCTGAAAAATTCAAAAATGCAATAACATAAGGCGTGTTTGATTAAAAAAAAAAAATTTGTATCACCAACGACTTATGGGCCATCCTGTGATTGTAGAAATATTTTTTTAAGATGTAGCTCAAGACACCCTATAATTAATATATACAAATTTTCTTCATATCTTGTATAATAACGGATATATTGAGCTTTATTGATTTTTTACGAAAATTCGACAAAAATTATATACCATTAAACGATAAACTCTAAAGCTAAGGCTACTGCCAAGCATCAGAGAAAGGGTCTATTTGAAATGAATTTTCTGGAAACATTTTAGTAAAATGAAGGACAATGACGGTTCAAACGAAGACTTCAGGGTTTGTAAAAGATCCTTCTTGAGGCATTTGATTTCCATATCCCGTATTAGATTCAAGTTCTTTGCCTAAATGTTGCCGATTTTGACGTTTTAAATCGCAACTTTGACGTTTTGAGGAAAACCCCAATTTATTTTTCTTTAAATGCCTATAACTTTTTTGTTTTTTGACCTACGTAGCTAAATTTTGGTAGGTGGCTTACCTATAAGGATATTAACTAGCGTACCAAGTTTGGTTGCCCTTACTTTGTTAATTCCGGAGATATAAATTTTTTTCGAAAGAAAACACAAAATTTTCCGGGAAAACCTGGGCAGATTTTCCTGGCTAACGAACCTATCCAAGCCATTTGCAAAAGGAATTTTTCCACCAAATTTAGTCAAAATCGGCCTATTACTTTTTGAGTTATCGGTGTGATACATATATATATATATATATATATATATATATATATATATATATATATATATATATATATAAATATATATATATATATATATATATATATATATATATATATATATATATATATATAAATATATATATATATATATATATATATATATATATATATATATATATATATATATATATATATATATATATATATGTATATATATATATATATATATATATATATATATATATATATATATATATATATATATATATATATATAAACATATAAAAATTGAAACGGACCCCGGATATGTGTTCTAGGGGGCCTAGTTCGCGGTCATTTGAAGAAATTTTTTCAAAATTCAAAAGTCGGGATCTCCTCATTAGTGAATTTTTTTTAAGAAAATTCACTAATACATAATTTACGATATAACCTAACATTACCTCTGAGTGGGTGCCTATAGTGTTAGACAAGGTCAGACAGATATGCCAGGGTTACGCTGCTATTGCAAACAAATGCTCCAAATTAAACTTCAAAGGAACAGGCTACATACATGATATAGGCTACATATGTTACAATAAACAATCAGCGGGGTTGCCATTTGCCAAAACTGTTATCTGAATTTGAAGATATCAGAAAAATATACAGTAATAAATAAAAATGTTAATGAAAGTGATTCAATTTGTTTAAAGGCAATCTAGAACTACGTTTTATTATGTATAAATATTAAGCTTCCCATTCTTAAGGTATTTAAAACCCATCGCCCTCCCCTAGTTAAATATAACAACGCCAGATAGCTATTTGTCGTTGTCGTTTGTTATTTTTCAAACTTTCAGTGGGAGGAGTCGAATTCGAGGTTATCTCCTTCTTTTTATTTGTTTACAAACGTCCTAAACAAATAATACTTTTAGTTTTTAGTGAATTTTCATTATTACTTACTCTTTATGTCGTATATGGAAAATTTGAGGTGAATGGAACTACATAATATGCAGTAGTTTAATCTATAGCTATAAACATATGTTCAGTGTAAATTACTGAAATTTTAATTTCATTTTTTTTATTGTTTATATTTATTTATTTCATTTTCAAAGGTTATGGATACAGCAATAGTGAATAAATGTTTAAAAGGGTTTAGGTGCAGCAAGTGCGTTATGGTAGCGAATTTTCGTTAAAATATTCCAAATGGAGATAATTAAATTTTCCATTAAACTAGAATCTTCAATTTTGATACATAGTGTCACATTTGTCTATGAAAATTAAGTTTATGGACTTTGTTTATTCTATGGTCAGATGTCAATTATAAGGTGTGTTGGTAAGAGCGAACACTCTGGAATTATATTTTCCAAATGGGGATAATTAAATTTTCCATTAAACTAGAATCTTCAATTTTGATACATAGTGTCACATTTGTCTATGAGAATTAAGTTTATGGACTTTGTTTATTCTATGGTCAGATGTCAATTATAAAGTGTGTTGGTAAGAGCAAACACTCTGAAATTATATTTCTAGAAGGGACCAGAAGTGACAGGTATAGAAAAGTGTAGAAGGTCTAGAATCTTTATGGACAGTATAAATAGACGAGCGGTGCGCAGAGTAAGTTAGTTCAGTATTAAGTCGGTGTGGTCTAGAATAGTGATAATAGAGTATTAAGCGAGTTAGCAGTAAATGTTTGTGTTTAAGAAGCGATCATAGAAGGCGAATAGTTCTATGGACATTTAATAATAGAGATAAATATTTTAGTTGATACTGATGTTGGAAAATAGTTGCTTATAATAAATTAGTAGTTTGAAAAGCTGTGTTTTGTTAGTCAACGAATCCAGAACCCCGTAGAACGTAACAACTAAAAGCTATATAAAAGCAGCGTAGGTACTAAATTTAAAAAATAACACAATGAACTTCACAGGCAACGATACATTTGTATTAGAAAACGATTTTTGTTATTTTCTGTGCAGAAACTGTTTCGATTGATGGGCTGAAGACTAAGTGTTGAAAAGGATCTGGGTGCATCAAACACATTATGATAGTTGTAAAAATATTTGAAATCCGATAATTCCATTTCCTATTAAGCTAGAATCTTCAATCTTGAACCATAGTAACACCTATGTATATGCACAATCAACCAAGGGTTGCGGTGCTATCGGGGCGGCAAGGCCGCGGACGAGCCCTGAGGGAACAAAAAAAAAAAAAAAAAAAACACCTATGTAAACGCCAACTGGGTACTAAATGAAAGAAAAATTACATTGCGAGCTTCGCGGATAACTACAAGTTGGTTTAAAAAAAACATTTTGTTGTTGTTTTGTTTGCAAAAACTAGTCCGATTGGGTAGACTAAAATAAAATCATCTAAGCAATTAAAAGGAAAAATACATGTCATATTTATGATTTGGCAGGTACATTCTCTTTGTAAATAATTATTTTTTTCTAGAAAACTTTTGTGACTTTAATGAAATTTGTACCACATTTTTTTGAAAGAGACCTGCAGTACTTACATATATCTCTACCAAACTATAATTTTCTAGCTCCATAAAAAATAGAAACTTATTCAAATAATCGCTAACTGGGAGCTCTAAAACCGGTCTCGCAGGTCCTTTTAAATTTATAGAATTAATTTTAATAATACACCTCACTAAGAGTGTACAATTCTTATTAAAATTCACTATTATAATGCACTTGCTGCGTCCCGAACATTTTTTTATTTTTTATATAACACTCTTTAATTTTTTTTCAACTTATCTAACATACTTTGTATTGCTTCTAGTAAATCAAGTGTTTCATAAAAAAAGTATAAATATTTTTGAAACCTATACAAAGTGAACTTATACTTATCTAAAAAAATGCGAGCCATCTATCCCCAAGTTACCCTGTTAATGAAATCTAGCACACATACTGCCTGTAAAGATTGAAGTTTATAAGTTGAGGAAAAATTTAATTATTAGGATTTGAAAGATTATTTGAAAATTCGCTACTATAACACACTTGCTGCATTTGGATTTTTCTAATTTCTGAAATCGCTATGTATAGGCAAAATGGAGTGAGATATTTCTTATGACAAGTTAAGTTTTTCGCTAGAGTTTTTCAAAGGACGCTAGTAAATGAGAAATTAAGTTTCTCTCTGGGAGCTTTATATCTAACAAAACAGGTGCAGTACTTTTATTGTCAATCTTTCAAGTTGATCGTCCGTAAACATTCGTCGTCATGAAATACTTTTAACGTAACTCAGTATATGTCAATATAAAGTTATGGTGTCTTTTGGCAAAAGCAAATACGCCAGATTAACAATTCATATGAGATGAAAGTTTGATCAGAAGCCGGTTCTGTAATCCGCAGTGTTCCGGGGTCCGGAAGACGGAAGATAGCCCGTAGCGGGTCCGGATTTGCCCGCAGCCATGACGTGATGTCAAGTTTGACGGCAACGCGAGCTTCAAACGCGGTTAATGGCTCGTCTTTGTGTCGAGGAGAACTCAGAGAGAGCGTGGACCAGCTAAACAAGTCGTTACATCAGGTCTTCGGCAAATTCAGGACTCCAACATTGAAAAGGGCCACTACACGGTTCTCTCCGGGGCCTACGGTCTCCAGATAGTTTGATGCTGATGGATGACTCCACATATAGATCAATACATCCAGAGGCACGCATGAACAAGCTGAGCCCACCCGCTAATAACTTATTTACACGGTTCTCCAAGAAGCGGGGGCCCAAGCTCCCGAAGGCCCCTTGCCCCACACCTGACAATGTGTAATCCATCACTCATGTTAACATTCAGCTAACACCTCCGGCCCACCCCGCTCTCTCTCTCACCAGGAAAACGTTTTCCGTGTGGTGGCGTATTACTTATAAAACAAGCCCTGATTCAGCAAATCCCTAATTGTTCATCAGCCATAAGTGAAATAGGCTCTTACGTAAACTAGATGCTTTGAATCTTATATTCACTTCGGTTTACCGTGTAGCGAGTAAATGTGGAGGTAGTGAGGAGATTTGAAAGAAAAGTATACGTAGAATATTAAATGGGAAATTAAAACAGTACATCTAAGAACTTACTGAAAAAATGAGATTTACCTGGATAAAGGTCAATTCGGTTCGATCGAGGAAATAGAGAAGAAGTGCTGGCATCTAGGAAAATAGGAGAAAGGGGACTTTAGAAGGTTAAAGATATCTTATTGCATATATGATATTGTGGAGGCCGGTACTTGATGTAAATCCATTGTTAACTTAGATAAATAAACAACTTGATTTACACTATTTTATTGAACGTGTAACTGCAGCTTCGCTCAAGTTCGCAGCTTTCTCAAAACAAGAATGAAAATGTGATTTTACATTTCAATATCTACTCCGTGTTAAATGAACCCTTCTGCCTCCTCGGGTAAATCAGGCAAGAGCGTAGATAAGGCATAGGTAATGGGGGTAATTACACCCTCAAGACCGAGGGGGAAAAATTCTATGTTGCCAGACCTTTTTTGTTAAAAACACACTATTCTTGGTGGCTTCAATGTCCATAATAAGGAATGGCTAGGATCTTCAAAAACCAATCCGCAAGGGAGAGCAGCGGAGGCCTTTACAGTCAGCAATTCTTTAGCCAATATTGTTCAGCAACCTACTTACTTTCCTCGCATCCCAACACACAGCTCTTACTACAAAACCTGAATGCTATAAGATGTCAGTCACCGCCTCCCTTGGTCGCTCAGACCACGGCATGGTCACTGCTTCCTGCGCAATGCAACCCGAGGTCACACAGTCATCACACCCGCGTATCCTTTGGCACTACAACTCCGCAAACCGGGACAAAATGCGGGATTACTTTTCCACATTTCCATGGGCGTTTGTCTGCTTCACTCATCCTGACCTCTCTGATATCTCACAAAACGTTACCGAAACTATCCAAGCTGGCATGGAATTATTTAATCCACGTACACAGAAAACGTCTTCAGCCACTCAAAAGCCCTGGTTCTCTAAATCCTGTGACTTGAAAAGGTCAAACCTCACAAAACGCTTCTACACAATCCCAGTCAAGAAAACGGTCAAGCATTTAACGACACAAGAAACCGCTATGTCCGCATTATTTCTGAGGCAAAAAACTCGTTTAATAACCACATCAAAAGCAAAGTCCTCTTAAGCTCCAGCGGCAGCAAACCCTTCTGGACTCTTGCTAAATCTATTGGAAATAATTTCTGCACCCTCCTTGCCTTTGTCACCCATTCTTGGAACAAGTCTATGGAACTACACGGTGAATTCCAGATTGTCGCTCTAGACATATTCAAAGCATTCGACCAGGTCGGGCACGCAGCGCCGCTTAATAAACTGCCGGCCTAGGGCCTACCATCAAAACTCTGTACCTGGACAGCAAATTTTTCTCTCCAACCTAGGCATTTCTGTTGTCCTGGATGACCATTCCTCTAAACTGTATCCAATTAATGCAGGAGTCTCTCAAGGTACAGCTTTAGCCCCTACTTTGTTTCTTCTCCACATCAATGACCTCCTCTCCAGCACATCCAACCCAGTTCACAGTTACGCAGATGGCAGCACCCTCCACTCAAATATACAATATTCTAAGCCTGTCTCTTTAGTCCAATTAGATGAGGATCGTAGACTCATGGAGGGTTCTGTCTCTGTGGATCTCTAAAAAAATATTAGACTGGGGAAGTAGAAATCTTGTACAATTCAACCTTATCAAATCTCAGTCTTGCTTTCTATCTCATAAGAGATACACCAGCCCTAGACCCATCACAATTAACAACCAAGTTATTCAAAGTAACAAGTCCTTTTCCCTTGTTGGCATTTCTGTGGATCAAAATCTTAATTGGCACTAACACGTCACATCAACTGCAGAAGCGGCTGCTGGGAAATTAGGTTTCCTTTTCCGGGCTCGGAAATACTTTTCACCAGCTAATCTCTATACCTTATATACTTAACAAATAAGGCCAAACCTCGAATACTGCTCCCACATCTGGGGTGCCGCTGCCGCTTCTACACTCGCTATCCTGAACTCCATTCAAAAAAGAGCTATACGTCTCATCGGTGACCGCACTCTCACCCAAAGGCGTGAATTTTTTAAAGAAAAGTCACGAAAAACATGTTTCTGTCAATATCCTAAAAATGCGATGCCCGATTGTTTTTTTTTTGTTTAGCTCATCCTAATCAACGCAGAAAAATACACAAGTTTGCTAATTTACCCCATCACGTAGCTCCAATAATAACTAAGTTAGCAATAGTGCCGACTTAACTTTGAACAGCCTGTACATATATGATTTAAAATAAATCAGAAAATATAAATATCAAAGATTCATATGTGTGTGTGTGTGTGATTTGTTTCTTTAACGTCGGCCTATTTCCGCGACTATGGCCAATCACTGACGCCAGGGAGCAGTTTCACCTCACTATCCTGAAAATTTTGCCAAACCCCTGCTTTCTATAAGGAGAGTAGGAATGTTTAACGTACCCAACATCGCATGGACACGAGACGGGCAACTTTACGCCCCCGCCGAAGGGCGGAGCGTGCAGATATTCAACTTGCTCAAATACAATGTCAGAACCTCGGTTGATGTTAATGTTACAGTTTCTACTGAAAAAGTGAAAGGAGAACCCTGGAATCGACCCCAGTACCCTCCGGTTCAGAGGCACACGTTCTTACCCCTGAACCACCGAGGCTCTATCAAATATTAATGAAATTATAGCTTTCTTACCAAAAATACAATTGCAGAAAAAGGAAAGGAACGGGTCTGACGGTTTTCCAACTGAAAACTCGGAAAAAATACTGCGTAGGGAGACTCGGCTGCAGTACTTTTCGGAACTCCACTCAGAACTCTGTGCTGAACTGTATTTAACTCGGCCTGTGCCTGCTTTCATATGATAAAAATTGGGCGTCTTTGTTTAATTCTAGAAGCTTTTATTCTCCCTTTTTAGTGAATTTTTATTTTAAAAAATTCACTAATAGAGAGGTATCGATGGTGAGACTTTGCACAATTTTTTTCAAATGAGCGCGAATTTGGCCCACTAGAACCCATATCCGGGGCCTGTTTCGATTTTTATATGTTTATATATATATATATATATATATATATATATATATATATATATATATATATATATATATATATATATATATATATATATATATATATATATATGTGTATGTATACAACCGATAACTCAAAATAATTAACCGATTTTGATGAAACTCGGCAAGTGCCTTTATTCCGAAAAAATTTTGAGTTTTCTTTCGAAAAAGTTTTTCTCCGAAAGTTACAAAGCTATTTCAATGAAATTTGGTGTGCATGCTGCTCTGGGAAAGATCTAACTATGTACCAAAATTCAGCTTTCTAGGTTTACAGAAAATTGAGCTATTAAAATTTGAAGCATTTATTTTTAATATCACCGCATTTCATTGACAATGGCAAACCTGGCTTGGTATATGAGACCTAGTCTAGATCATTTGCGCAGGTCTGTTACACGCTGTAACTGACGTTTATCGTATGGTATTAGATTGTTTATCACAAATTATTTGTGTTATTTGGGAATTTTTATATACAAGTGCAAATTATTCCTTTACGATTTTATTAATGTTAGTGGGTGGATCAAATAGTGTTTGTTATGTTTTGTCAACACATATAAAGGATCGAAGTTTTACAGTAAGTGCTGATATGCAACAGGTTAGTTATTTTCGCTCTGATGCTTTGGCGGTAGTTTTAGTTAAGTTTATGGTTTAACGGTCCATAATTTTGACGCAAATTTTCGTACAAAAAATTCGTCAATGAGGAGACCGCGACTTTAGAATTTTTAAAAGATTTCTTCGAATGAGCGCAAACTAGGCCCCCTAGAATCCATATCCGGGTTTACGTTCAGTTTTTATCTGTTTACATATATACAGAGTGACGCATTTCTACGGTAAAGCTCAATATAATTATTATTATACAAGAGACGAGAAAAAATTGTATAAGTTAATTATAGGGTGTCTTGAACTGCATCTTATAAAATTATTTTGATAATCACAGGCTGGCCCATAAGTCGTTGGTGATCCCTACACTTTTTTCGAACACCCTTATTTTATTGCATTTTTTATCGAAACATGTTTGTCAGAAAAAAATCGAAACGCAGTAAGTGCCTTTTGGTAGCAAATTTTAATTAAATGCTTCAAATTTCAATAACTCAATTTGCTATTAACCTAAGGTTTGTTGGCTAGGAAACCAACATTTAAAGTTTATTGTCGGAATTTTTTTGTACATTTTCAAACAATAAGTTATTTTGATAAAATATGGGACATTGTTTCTTCTATATATGTTATACCGGTAACCAAATTGACGACTGCATGCATTAAAAAGACATATTTGCTATTCAAAACATTTTTATAAAAATTCACTTCCATAACGCACTTGCTGCGTCCAGACTTTTTACTCATAGTAAACGTAAAAATTTTTAAATGAAAAGTTGTTAAATTTTTATTCGCGTAATCTATTTGATATCGCTCCGGTATTTAATTTATCGATTTCTTTATGACGAAAGAAGATATTTTGTATGGATTTTCGTTTCTACTAGTGTTTCGAGAATATTTATTTATTTATTGAGAATATTAATTAACAGAATTGTCAGAGTGGTGTTATGGCAGCGAAATTTGGTTTTATTGCAAAGCAACGGGAGTTTCATTACACTACTGTTAATTAACATGATAGGAAATTAAAGTAGCGCTTAACATATGTAGGTACCTAACTATTATAATACAATAATCCAACAAACGGTAGGCTGTACAGTCTCGCTATGATGGGCAAATTTCCTCTGGTTTCCTTTGCGTACATAATCCCAAATAACTCAACAACTAAAAATTTGAAAATAAATCTTTTAGCATTCTAAACGTAGGTAGTCCATACAACTTGTGGTTCGCGGTAACATTACCAGTATTTTAATATAGTGAAAACGTCCTAATTCCAGTTTATAACGACTCTTGAAAATGTTTACCTACCTGGCCATTATTTATTTACATATAGTAGAGTATATGGAATTCGGTTAACCGGACAAGGATCTGTTGACGGATCCAGGTAAAGAGTTACATTAATATCGTTCCACTCCCTGCACAATCTAGGACAGTTGCCATAAAATTTGCATACAACAATCCCAGCTGTACTCGATTCCTGCCTACCTGAATTGAAATCGACAAAAAAAGGGGTTTGTGATTAGAAAGTAGAGGCCAGGCGTTACCGATAGGAAACTATAGTGCTCTTCAACTTTATACAGATGTTCGGTGGAGATAAGCACTATGAATGTGCCCGTGCCAATGGTAATGCCAGCCCTGTCAAACGCTGAAATGTCACATTCTGAACAACTCTGGGTGTTGAATTATATATGCGCGGTGCGAGTACATAATTTGGTTACATTTGCATATGGCGGCTGCAGAGGCGAATTCTAAAGCTGCGGTCTGCTGTCTAGTGCTACATCTAGGCTCTGAGTGCTCTTGAATCATCGGGTGGCGAACGCGATGGTTCACTCTGAACTAACAATTAAATTATACTCGTAGATCGAGTGGAAGATTTACGATACGGTTCTCTGGCCTTCCAGAATGTAGTGCTTTATTAGGTAAATAAATCTGCAAATTAATATAATTAACACCATACCCCGTTATTGAATTTTCTTTAAAAAACATTCACCAATGAGAAGATCGCGACTTTATAATTTTGAAAAAATTTCTACAAATGAGCGCTACGGAGGACCCCTGGAACCCAAATCCTAGTTTGGTTTCAGACGTTATATGTATATATATATATATATATATATATATATATATATATATATATATATATATATATATATATATATATATATATATATATATATATATATATTTATGTGTCACACCGATAACTCAAAAAATAATGCGCCGAGGACGATGAAATTTGGTAAATACCATCCTTTTGCAAGTGGCTTGGATAGCTTCCTTAGCCAGGAAAATCTGCTAAGTTCAAATAGATTAAACATTACCATGTTTTAATTAGATAGTCGGATTCCCCCGGTCCATGCCACTTCTGAGCTGTCCTTTAATGTATCGAATTGGGACCACGTAATTATAATGCATGTTTGTAAGAAAATAAATACGGGACGCAGCAAGTGCGTTATGGTAGCGATTTTTTTCAAATCTGCTCAGTGCAAATAGTTTAAACAATGGTTTGTTTTAATTAGATAGTCGAATTCCCCCTGTCCGTGCCAGTTCTGAGCTGATCTTTAGTGTATCGAATTTCGACCACGAAATTATACTGCATGTTTATAAGAAAAGAAATTCGGGATGCAGCAAGTGCATTGGTAGCGAATTTTTATTAAATGCTTCAAATTTGAATAGCTCGTTGCTATAAACCTATAAGGTGTGTTGGCCAGGAAGCTAGTTTTTTTCGGAAACATTTTAACTTTATTTTCGAAAAATTTTTGTACATTTTCAAACAGTAAAGTTATTTTAGTGAATTTTCTTTAAAAAAATTCATTAATGAGCAGATCCGGACTTTTGAATTTTGAAAAAAATGTCTTCAAATGAGCGCTAATCAGGCCCCCTAGAACACATATCCGAGGTCAGTTTCAATTTTTATATGTTTATATATATATATATATATATATATATATATATATATATATATATATATATATATATATATATATATATATATATCGTACCGGTAACTCAAAAAATAATAGACGGATCTTGATCAAATTTGGTGAGTACCTTCCTTTTGTAAGTGGCTTGGATAAGTTCGTTAGCCAGGAAAATTGGCCCAGGTTTTCCCCGAAAATTTTGTATTTTCTTTCGAAAAAAATTATAAAATATAAATATAATATATATAAAAAAAATCGGTACGCGGGTTTACATCATTATAGGTAACTTACCTACCAAAATTTACCCCTGTAGGTTAAAAAACAAAAAAAGTTATAGGCATTTAAAAAAAGGGGTTTTCCTCGAAACGTCGAAGACGCGATCTAAAATGTCAAAATTGGCAACATTTAGGCAAAGAACCTGGAACTAATACGAGCTTTGGATAGAAAATGTCTCAAGAATAATGTTTTACAAAGCCTGAAGTCTTAGGTTCAACCGTCTTTGCCCTTCATTTTACTAAAATATTTCCAGAAAAATCATTTTAAATAGACCCTTGATCTGATGCTTTGGCAAGTAGCCTTAGCTATAGAGTTTATCGTTTAATGGTATATAATTTTTGTCGATTTTTCGTAAAAAATCAATAAAGCTCAATATATCCGTCATTATACAAGATACGAAAAAAAATATTATCTCCGAAAACTGCGAAGCTATTTTGACAAAATTTGGTGGATACGTTGCCTTGGAAAAGACTTTACTATGTACCAAAGTCCAAGTTTCTAGTTTTATAGGAAATTTAGTTATACATATTTGAAACATTTAATGAAAATTCACTACCATAACGCATTTACTGCGTCCCCAACTTTTTTAATTATCTACCGATTTTGATAAAACTCGAGTGTCTACTATCAAACTTACCCTACACACCAAAATTCAGATCTCTAAGATAAAAGAAAAAAAAATTATAGGCATTTAAAGAAAACAAGTTTGGGTGCCACTGGTGATCAGAGCAAAGCACAAGAACAAAATATTTTGTATGATTAACAAAACCAATTAAATATTACATGCAATGGTTAAGTTTTCTTGGCGCAAAAATACGAATAAGTAGCAGAAAAAATATTTTGAAAATTTTATAATTTTTCTTCTTGAAACGTCAAAGTTGCGATTTGAAACGTCAAAATTTGCAATTTTAGACAACGAATTTGAAGCAAATACGGATTATGTAGAAAAAATGTCATAAAAAGTGTGTTTCACAAGGCCTTAAGTTTCAGCTTCAACCATCACTGTTCTTCATTTTACTAAAATATTTTCGGAAAATCCATTTAAATAGACCCCCTTTCTGATGCTTCGGAAGTAGTTTCCGCTATAGAGTTTATGGTTTAATAGTCTATATTTTAGCAAATTTTCGTAGAAAAAATTCGTTATAAGAAGACCGCGACTTATGAATTTAAAACGATTTCTTCAAATGAGCGCGAACTAGAACCTCTAAAACCCATATACGGGGTCAGTTTAAGTTTTTGCCTGTTTACACATATACAGGGTGACGCATTTCTACGGTAAAGCTCAATATATCCGTTATTATACAAGATATGAGGAAAAAGTATATAGGGTGTCTGGAGCTGTATCTTATAAACTATTTTGACAATTACAGGGGGCCCCTAAGTCATTGGTGATACACGCTTTATTTTTTTAATAGAACACCCCTTATATTATTGCATTTTTGTGTTTTCTATCAAATTATAATGCATGTTTGTAAGGAAAAAAATTGATATCGTTCATCGTTTTTGAGTTATTTCAATTGTTCGGCAACTTTTCACGTTTTTGGCACATATTTTAAACACATATCACAAATTGTGATATGGCGCTTTTATCAATACATACAGGAACCCCATACAAATGACGCATTCACAGAGTTTTTCTTTGTATTGCTCGTCGAAAAAATTGAGCGGCCGTATACAGTCATTCTCAACTTGTGGCTGAATTTGAGATGTTTTCGCAGGAATATTTTTAGTGTTTCCGTAGAAATCATTTTTTTGTAAGAGTTTTGTGATATGTTGGTAATGGATAATAAATGTTTAGTAAGTTATTGTAAAAAAAATGTTGTCAAATTTTTGTGAAAAATATAATTTAGTGTAACATTACTGAGGGCAATTTATGTAAAAGAAATTATCATATATTTTTTTCAATTTTGGTCCTAAAGCTGTTTGTGAATAATTATATCTTGTCAGGTGTGTAAATAACTTAAAGAGGTTCCTTGGCCAGGAAAATCGGACCAGTTTTTCTGGAACTTTTAAAGTTTATTTTCGGAAAATGTCTGTACTTTTTGAAACAACAAAACTATTTTAATTAAATATGGTACATTGTTTTTTTTTTTTTTTTGTTCCCTCAGGGCTCGTCCGCGGCCTTGCCGCCCCGATAGCACCGCAACCCTTGGTTGATTGTGCATACCCCTAGTCTTACTCCACCCATTCCAAAATCACTGTGCCTTGAACTAGTCTGCACAGCGAATGGTAGGGTGAAGTTTTATATTGCTCTGTCTCCGGTCTAGAGTGACCGTAGATCAGTTGTCTTTTCCGGTCCAGAGCTATACACTCGCACAAGATGTGCTGGGCTGATTCCTCCCCCTCGCCGCAGAGTCTGCATGCGAGGTCCCCTTCGAACCGCCCCATTTTATGTAGGTGTTTCTTGACGGCCATGTGTCCCGTCAAGAGACCTGTTGTATTTCTGAGCTGTCCTCTGCTAAGGTTTAGCAGCTCCACAGCTCTCTTTGAACTGGGTCCGTCAATTATTGACTTCCCATGTCTGAGCCCTGGACAGTCCGCCCAGTACACCTTGTGTTGGTTTCTGACCCAGGACTTAATGGCTCCCCTGGCAGTGCTCTTTGACACGCCCAGAGCCGGTTCTGGTCCCATAAATGGTTCTGCTGACCCCCTCTTTGCGAGACTGTCAGCTTCTTCATTGCCTTTGACCCCCGAGTGACCCGGCACCCAGATGAGGGTCACCTCATTCTGCCCAGCCAGGTCGCTCGTCTCGTCTCGGCACTCACTCACCAGCCAGGAATTTACCCGTGGGCTACTTAGTGCCTTAAGGGCTGCCTGGCTGTCTGTGGCTATGAGGATCCGCTTGTTGGTGTAGCCCCTCCTCTTGTTCTCCCGCACACAGTGCAGGATGGCGTACATCTCGGCCTGAAACACCGTTGCATGGGCTCCGAGGGAAATACTGTGACTTACCCTCGGTCCTTCCGAGTAAACACCTGCCCCCGTCCCACGCTCCCCGCCAGATCCGTCCGTGAACCAGACGAGCGCGTCCCGTGGTATGCCCGGTGTCTCCTCCCGCCATGCCCCGCGATCAGGGATTTCCACTGTGAAGTTGTTTTCCCTGCACATTCGCGGGCTCGCGAAGTCTGACCTCATTTCAAGCATGGGTTCCTTCACGATCTCCTGAATTTTGCAGTGGCCCCTGAAGCCTGGGTTGATCTTCAGTCTACCATTGCAGGCTAGTCTGTATAGTCCTAGCCTGGCCTCTCCCATAATGACGAAGTGTAGGGGGGGTAGATCCAGCAACACCTCCATGGCGGCTGTTGGGGTTGAAGACATGGCCCCTGTGATGCCTAGGCAAGCCATCCTTTGGATCTTGCCTAGTTTTTGTTTGGCACTGGATTGTGTCACCTTAGGCCACCAGACCAGTGCCGCATATGTTAACGATGGTCTGACCACCCTTGTGTACAGCCAGTGGGCCATACTAGGTCTTAGTCCCCACGTTTTTCCATATAGCCGCCTTGTGACGGCTAAGGTCATGACTGCCTTACGCAGTATTTTTCCAATGTGACCATTCCAGGTTAGCTTAGAGTCCAATATGACCCCAAGATATTTTACCTCCCTGGCCATTGGAACGCTCCTACCGTATAGAGTGAGAGTTCTGTGGCTTTCACACTTCCTCCTCCTCGTAAACGGCACGACGGTTGCTTTCTCGGGGCTCACCCCGAGCCCTTGATCAACCGTCCACCCTTCCACCACTTTCAGTGCAGTCTGCATACGCTCCCACACTGCCTGTGTGACCTTTCCTCGGACTATGATGACAATGTCGTCCGCATAGCCCTGTACCTCATACCCCCCTCCCGAGAGCCTCCCCAGCAGGCCGTCCACGACTAGACACCAGAGCAAGGGAGACAGAACGCTCCCCTGCGGACACCCCGCCGCGACCCCCGCCAGCAGAGTCCCTCCCGCGAGTGAGGTGAACACCGCCCTGTCCCTGAGCATGGAACCGATCCACCTGCAGCAGGTCTCCTCTATTCCACGCTCCCGGGCAGCTGCCAGAACCGATCCGAACGAGGTGTTGCTAAAGGCCCCCTCTATGTCTAGGAAGGCCCCCAGCGCCACCTCCTTGTTCTCCAGCGTATTCTCCAGTTTCAGCACCAGTTGGTGCAGTGCTGTTTCTGTTGAGAATCCTGCTCTGTATGCATATTGTCCGCAGTGTAGAGGATATGCTTCCAGTACACCGCCCCTAATGTGCCGGTCGAGCAGTTTTTCCACTGTTTTCAGCAAGAAGGACATGAGACTTATTGGCCTCAGGGACTTTGCCTGGTCTGTTGGACGCCCAGGTTTAGGAATAAATACAACCCTGGCCAGTCTCCATGCCCTCGGAATGTACCCCAGAGCCAGGCTGGCCCTCATAATGAGGGTAAGCACCGGCGCCAGTATATCTATCCCCTGTTGGAGCATGATGGGCATTATTCCATCAAATCCCGGCAATTTGTATGGCTTAAAGCTGTTAATGGCCCATCTGATTTTGCTCCAGGTAACCACCTCTTTAGCGACTGTCCAGTCTACTCTAGATGCCCGCCTATAAGGCGCCTCTATTTCTGAGTGTTCCCAGTCCGGAGGTGATTGGTTTATTATGTTACAGCCGGGGAAGTGCGTCTGGAGTAAAATTTCCATAGTTTCCTCCCCCGAGCTTGTAAAGCCTCCCGTGGGTGTTCTAAGGGAGCCTATGTTAGTCTGAGGGCCCTTAGACAGGATCTTGTGTAGTCGAGCACTCTCGGACGTGTTTTCCACTTCTTCGCAGTGCCTCCTCCACGACTCCTTCTTGGCGTCCCTCAGTCTTTTGTTATAGGTCGATAGGGCCTGTCTATATTCATCCCATGCTCCCGACCTTTTGGCCGCGTTAAACAGCTTACGAACCTGCGTCCTCCTTTGCCTGAGGTCCTCGTTCCACCAAGGGACGTTCCTGGTGGACACCCTCATTTTCAGGGGGCAGTTGGCGTTATAGGCCGAGGTAATTGCGTCTCGCAATTGGACTGCTGCAATCTCGAGGTCTATTGAATCCCTTATGGCCCTCTCAACCCCCCGCAGTTCCACAGCTAGGTCTGCCCTGTAGGCTTCCCAGTCCGCCTTGCGGGGGTCCCGGTACCATACCGTTTCTCTTTCGACTTTGGCGATTTCAAACCGGATGTATCTGTGGTCTGAGCTACTCACTTCCCCAGACACAGCCCAGCTTTTAACAAAGTCACCCAGAAACTGGGTGGAAACTGTTAGGTCTAAAACTTCCTCACGCCGTGTTGTGACGAATGTCGGTTTATTACCTCTATTCAATATGTCTAAATTAAATTTCATAAAGAATTGTAAAAGTGCCTCACCCCTAGAGTTTGTGTCCGAGCTACCCCACAACTCATGGTGCGCATTCGCATCCATGCCGATGATGGTCTGCCATCCACCTGCTCTGCTACCCACCATCAGCTGCTCCAATTCGTTGGGTGGAGGAGGGTCCGTGCTGTCCCCTGGCAGATAGGCTGACGCGACAGTAATGTCCCTCAGCCCATCCGCTCCTCCACATCGGATTTTGATCGTTGCCAGGTCCCTGGAACAGAAATTCATTAGAGGGAGAAACTCTATCCCTTCCCTGACAAAAATGCAGGCCCTCGGATTCTCGCTGGACCTGCTGTAGATGAGCTTTCCATTAGCTCCGCCGAGTCCCTTGATCTCTCCTTTGTAGGAGTACGGTTCCTGGATGAGGGCCACATCCGTGTTCCTCAGAGCCATTAGTAGTCCGGCCGTGGCTGCCCTACTGTGTTGGAGGTTGACCTGAAGGAACCTAAGTCCCATTAACCCTTAATTGCTTCCCCAGTGGGCGGAAGCTAACCCTTCCCATGCCCCAGAATGCCTTGAAGGAGGTTCCTTCAAGGGCTCTGTAAGATGTCGGGTCGATCGAGAAGGCGAGCGTCTGTCCTTTCTCCTCTGCCTTCCTGCTTAGAACCGACCAGTGTTGCGTCCCCAGTTCAGCGTTCTGGATCTTAAGTCTGCTGATCACCGTCTCCTGCGGGACGGTGTCAGGGATCCGTACGAGGACCTTGCGTCTCTTTGGGAGTTCCTTGGGCTCGACGGCTGTCAAGTCCGCCCCCTCCCAAATCTGACCGAGGCCCCCGATCGTTTTCCGCAGCCAGTCCCGCGACTGCGGGCCGGCACAGGTTATCCAGAGGATGCCCCCCGTCAGGCGCGTCCGGTGGAACTGAGGCGGGCTCTCCCCTTCCTGAAGAGAGTCCACTGCAGCTACCACCGCAGCCTGGATCAGGTCCGCCTTCCCCTGGTCTAGCGTGACCTCAGGATGGCGTCTGTCAATCACCGCCATCCCGAGGCCCTCCGCAGCCTCCCTGTAAGAGCCAGTCTGCGCCGGTGTTCCGGCCTTAGTTCCTTTGGGAGGTCTGTCTGTAGTAGGCGTGCTAGAGCCAGAGCGCGGCGTCTTCCGACTCGCACTCTCCTCTTGCGCCTTTACAGGCACCCTGGCCCTTTTGGAACGTCTGTCTGTAGTGGGCGTGCTAGAGTTCGAGCGCGTCCTCTTCTGACCCGCACTCCCCTCTTGCGCCTTTACAGGTTTCTCGACCGTCCAGGTCCCGGCCGCCATTTTTTGCGCCCTCCGGAGCTTCTTTCTTTGCGCCCCGGAAAGACGCTTGGACTGCCGGGGCAGTCCCTCTAGTCTAACAGTAGAGTCCTCACTGGTGGAGGGGCCCCCGGAGTCCGCGGAGCTCGCCGCCCTCCGGTGGGACCCAGCCTCCAGCTTGGGTGTCGGGGACAGGTCTCTGGCCGAAGCTACCCCCTGATCCCCCGTATCTACGCCGGTCGTGGGACCTCCAGAGTCCGCTGCCGCACCCTGGCTCGTCTCCGTTTCCGGGATAGACTCAAGGCTCAAGTCTGTAGCCGGAGCCACTCCTCGAGCCTCATTGGTTTTGGTTTTATATGTATTGATAATCTTCATGTTGTTCCCACGAGAATGGGGGAAATACTGTCCACACCATCAGAACCCCCTGTGTGGTGCAAGGCGGGTTACTCTGGAGGGTTGCCTGGTACTCCAGAGGTTCCGTTCACGACACCATCGCCCTGGTGCCATCCATCCATAGGCACGGGTCACGTGACACCGTAGATTGGGGGAGTTTAGTTCGACCTCCTTGTCTAGATCCGTCATGTTTAGTTATTAGCAGGGTCACCTCGTGCAGGATGCGGATTTTTACCGCGCATGACGGTCTTGGGGAAAGCTTCATCGGGAGTTTATGTTGTTATTTCCACTTCCTCAGCTTGCCCCCTGGAGTCCTTTGGCCCGCGACTCCTTAACCCCATGGTACATTGTTAGTGATATATAGGCTATACTATCAACCAATTGTCCTTCTTGTAAAAACAAGACTTATTTGCCATTAAAAACATTTTTACGAAAATTCGCTACCATAACGCATTTGCTGCGTCCAAGCTTTTTTCTTTATAAAGAATTCCTTTTCTAGCCATGCGCTGTGTCACAAGTTTGGATTAGATTTAGAGATTAGGTTGACATTACCAAAATCCGCAACAGGACATGAGGAGAATATAGAAAGAAGCTTTTCGATTGCGGTGATCGAAAAAAATTAAGACAAGATATAGCGGTAAAAAGATCAGTGTGTTGAGCAAGGTAAGAGAAGAAAAGACACTCACCGAAAAAAATTGAGATGAGGAAGACGAAATTTGTTGGACATAATCAATCTAAGTAAGCTATTATTTTTTAGTGAATTTTCTTAGGAACACTTCACTAATGGGGAGATCCCGACGTTTGAATTTTGAAAAATTTTCTTCAAATGGACGCGAACTAGGGCCTCTAGAACACATATCCGGGGTCAGTTTCAATTATATATATATATATATATATATATATATATATATATATATATATATATATATATATATATATATATATATATATATATATATATCACACCGATAACTCAAAAAATAATGGTCCGATTTTGATAATGGCATGTTCCTTCCTTTTGTACGTGACTTGAATAAGTTCGTTAGCCAGGAAATTGACCCACGTTTTCCGCGAAAATTTTGGGTTTTCATTCGGAAAAATGTTTTATATCAAAAGATATAAAAGCTATGGTAAGCAAATTTGGTACGTAAATTTACGATATTAAAAGAAAACTATATATCAAAAGTTATCTTTCTATGTTATAAGAAAATAAAAGTCGGGACGTAGCAAGTGCCTTATGGAACTGAATTTTCATTACAATGTATTTAATAGCAAATGCGAGCAGGCATCAATCTGATTACCGGTATAGCCTATGTAGTAGAAACAATGTACTATATTTTATCAAAATTACTTATTGTTTGAAAATATACAATTTTTTTTAAGTCAAATGTTGGTTTCCTAAGCAACAAAACGTACGTTAATAGCAAATTGAGTCATTGAAATTTGAAGGATTTAATGAAAATTCGCTACCAAAACGCACTTACTGCGTCCAGATGTTTTTCTTGCAAACATGCATCATATTTCGATCAAAAATGCAAAAATGCATTAACGAAATTGTTCTACGAAAATTAGCTGAAAATTATAGACCGTTAAACCATAAACTTCACTAAATTTACAGCGAAAGCATCAAACTAAACCGGCAGCCAAAGCATCAGAGAAAGGATCTATTTGAAATGAATTTTCTGTAAATATTTTAGTATAATGAAGGACAATGACGGTTGAATCTGAAACTTCAGGGTTTGCAGAACACTCTTCTTGCAATATTTTGTTTTCACAATCCGTATTTGTTTGCCTAAACATTGCCAATTTTGACGTTTCAAATCGCGAGTTTGACGTTTTGAGGAAAACTCCAAAATTTGTTTCTTTAGCTGCCCGTAACTTTTTTGTTTTTAAACTTAGAGACCTAAATTTTTGTACATAGTTCACTCTTTATAAATACGCGTACTAAATTTGGTTGCCCTTACTTAGTTATTTCCGGAGATATAATTTTTTTTAGAAAGAAAACACAAAATTTTCCAGGAAAACCTGGGCCGATTTTTCTGGGTAACGAACTTATCCAAGCCACTTGCAAAAGGAAGGTATTCACCAAATTTTATCAAGATCGGCCAATTATTTTTTGAGTTATCGGTGTGATACATATATTATATATATATATATATATATATATATATATATATATATATATATATATATATATATATATATATATATATATATATATATATATATATATATATATATATATATATATATATATATATATATATAACATATAAAAATTCAAACTGACACGGGATATGTGTTCTAGGGGGACTAATTAGCGCTTATTTGAAGAATTTTTTTTTAATTCAAAAGTCGGGATCTCCTCATTCGTTTTTTTTTAAAGAAAATTCACTAAAAGTTATAAAAAATATTTGATGCCAGATCATTTCTATAAAAATTCACTACCATAACGCACTTGCTGCGTCCAGACTTTCTATATTTGTTGTCCCATGAACTTTATTACTATTTATGTTTTGCTTAAATATGCATACATATTCATTTTCTTTGGAGTTTTTATACCAAAATTTAAAAAAAAAATCTTAAACCCGTACTTCTCGCAGCCTATCACACGGAAATTGAGGCCTGACGATGCCGTAAATGGCGCAACCGGTTGAAGAGAAGAGAACAAGCATTTGTGAAGTCAGAAAGAAATCCCTACATATGTATATAGAAGTGCAAAACCTTTATCCGCTTATAGAAAAATCTGGTGAGCTCGTCCGGAATATATTTCTGTATATTTTGAACGAAACCATCAGTGTTGAAATCGCTTTAATGGAATCCTATTTTAGGTATATAAGCTTCTGTTTTAGAAAAATATTAAGTATCCATAACGTTGTATATTGATCTTTAAGTACTTTTTTACAATAGGTAATCATTTTAAAAATTAAGTGGCAAATATTTTCTCACTGAGTGATTTAAATTCCATATTTAGGCATCCCAGTCATCAGGAAAACATGAGTTTGTTGCGTAGCATCTACATTATAACCGATCTGCGTACCAGGGCCTTCTGCTAATAGTTTTTAAATACAATTCACAATAACCATCACTCATACATGCCTATATGGATACATAATGTAAAGAAAGCGGCACGGGGCAGAGGCTCAGGTAGCGTTGACCCCTGACCCGAGGTCGCTAGGGGCGTTATCATAGGGGAAAGCGTGCGGTCGAGCTACCTGCCCCCGACCCCTGACCCGCCAGTTGTCCGGAGGGGCATAACGGGCCGGCGATGTCCACTGTCCACCAGGCAGGCATGCGTGATCGGCAGCCCCCAACCAGATCAATAGACGGTGACAGGGAGAGGGTGGCGAGAACCGGCCTTTCCATTGGTCCGACGGGCGGGGCTTCCACATCCTGGTAATTACCCTGGACCAGGGATGCTGCATGCCCTACTCCCCTCACCGCTCGGCTTCGCTAGCGGCGTTGGTGGCTCTCTCCCTCACATATACACCACTATCAGGAGCGTGTGTACAATGTTCTGTGCCTGCCAGTGGAGTACCCCACTCGTACAACCTAAACCGTCGCAGAGGTAGCTGGTTGTATTCAATTTTCGGGAATAGCAATGTATTCTTTATCAGCATAATTAAAGGGCTTGAAACCAAGATACAGTTATTTATGACTTACCAATGAAAACGTTATTTCATTACGGAAAATAGCCACATTTCATAATAATAATAATCTTTATTAGCAACCAAGCTATACATATATTCTTATCACTAAGTCAAACCTAAAACTATTTTCAATTTTAAAATATACTTTACATGTTCTTTGCCTTAATAAAAAATTTCTTTAATATAAACTACTATTTCTCTTCTAAAAACCTGCAAATTTATACTTTTCTTTACATTTACTGGTAACGTTATTATAAATATTTAAGCCCCTATAAAACAATGAATTTTCTGTTCTTTGTTTCCTAGCCTTATTTATATAAATGTTTTCAGCATTTCTTGTATTATAATTACGTACATCATTTAGACTTTTTATTTTATTGCACAAATATTGCGGTAACAATTTATTCACTATCTTGTAAATAAAAAGTTCGGGACGCAGCAAGTGCGTTATGGTAGTGAATTTTTATTAAATGTTTCAAATTTGAATAAATCAATTTTATATAAACTGAGAAAGTTTAATTTAGGTATGTAGTAAGGTCTTTCCTAAGGCAAGATATCCACCAAATTTCATTAAAATAGCTTTGTAATTTTCGGAGAAAAACATTTTTTTCCAAAGAAAATTTAAAATTTGAATAACTCAATTTTCTATAAACTTAGAAAGTTAAATTATGGTACGAAGTAAGGTCTCTCCTAAAGAAATATAAACATTAAATTTCATTAAGACAGCTTTGTAATTTTCGGAGAAAAAATTTTTTTTCAAAAGAAACCTCAAAAATTTTCTGGAAGAGCCTGTCAGATTTTCCTGGCTAACAAACTCATCCAAGCCATTAATAAAAGAAAGTCACTTGCCGAGATTCATCAAAATCGGTTTATTATTTTTTCAATTATCGGATGGATATATATATATATATATATATATATATATATATATATATATATATATATATATATATATATATATATATATATATATACTTATAAAAATTGAAACTGACCCCGGATGTGGGTTCTAAGGGTCCTAGTTCGCGCTCATTTGAAAAATTTTTTGCAAAGTCTCACCATCGATACCTCTCTATTAATGGATTTTTAAAAATAAAAATTCACTAAAATCAAATTCAACAACACAAGTCTGATTAACACTCATAAAACCCAATGTGTCCCACATATCTTTAATTCTAGCATATCTGTTAACACCTAAAATAATTATCATGGCCCTATTAGTGAATTTTCTTAAAGAAGTTCGCTAATGGGGAGATCCGTATATATATATATATATATATATATATATATATATATATATATATATATATATATATATATATATATATATATATATATCGTACCAATAACTCAAAAAATAATGGACCGATCTTGATCAAATTTGGTGAGTACCTTCCTTTTGCCAGTGGCCAGGAAAATCGCACCAGGTTTTCCCGGAAAATTTTGTTTCCTTCCTAAAAAAATTATATCTCCGGAAATAACAAAGTAAGGGCAACCAAATTTGGTAATCGTATTTGTATTATAAGGAGTGAATCATGTACCAAAATTTAAGTCTCTAAGTTTAAATACAAAAAAGTTACGGGCAGCTAAACAAACAAATTTTGGAGTTTTCCTCAAAACGTCAAACCAGCAATTTGAAACGTCAAAATTGCCAATGTTTAGGCAAAGAACGTGAAACAAATACGGATTGTAAAAAGAAAATGTTGCAAGAAGAGTGTTCTGCGTACTCTTAAGTTTCAGATTCAACCGTCATTGCCCTTAATTTTACTAAAATATTTACAGAAAATTCATTTCAAATAGACCCTTATCTGATGCTTTGGCTGTCGGTTTAGTTAGGTTGATGCTTTGGATGTCGGTTTAGTTAGGTTTGATGCTTTCGCTATAGGTTTAGTGAAGTTTGTGGTTTAACGGTCTATAGTTTTTAACTAATTTTCGTAAAACAAATTCGTTAATTCATTTTTGCATTTTTTTATCAAAATATGATGCATGCTTGTAAAAAAAAGAATGGACGCAGTAAGTGCGTTTTGGTAGCGAATTTGCAATAAATCCTTCAAATTACAGTAACTCAATTTGTTATTAACGTAAGTTTTGTTGGTTTAGAAACCAACATTTAACTTTATTTTCGGAAAATTATTTCTACAATCACAGGCTGGCCCATGAGTCGTTGTTGATATAAATGTTCTTTTCTTTTTTTAATCGAATACGTTATTGCTTTTTTGCATTTTCCATCGAAATATAATGCGTGTTTGTAAGAAAAGAAATTCGGGACGCAGCAAGTGCGTTATGGTAGCGAATTTTCATTAAATGCTTCTAATCTGAATAGCTCAATTTGCTATTAACCTATAAGATTGACCAAGAAATCAGTTTTTTCGGGAACACTTTAAGTTTACTTTCGAAAATTTGTGTACATTTTCAAACAATAAAGTTGTTTTGTTGAAACATGGCACATTGCTTCTAGTATATAGATTATACTAGTCACCAAATTTGATGCCTGCTTTATTAAAAAAACACATATATTTGCTATTTAAAAACATTTTTCTGAACATTCACTGCCATAACGCACTTGATGCGTCCCAAACCTTTTTTATATGCTCACTACTGAAGTTTTTTTTCCTGTTAGAAACTAGAAAATAATGAAGTAAGCTAACTATTTTAAAAAGACGTTGTAACAATACATAGTAATAATATATTTTAAAAATACCCTCAATACAAACATAGATACATAGTAGAATAATAGAGCAAACATTCAATAACAGTATTACCAAGAAATGTCACAGAAGTTTGTTTAGCTCCAACTACGCATATCCTGGTGCAAATATAGACAGTGGCCATAATTAGCTAAGTACAAAAATGCATTAACGGATAATCGAGGAATCTCAAGAAGAAAATGGAATTTGTCGCAAATGGAAACCCGCAGAGAAAACACGAAAAGCTTAAAGAAGAAACCAATAAGGTAGATTTCTGCGAAGGAGTATCGAAGTGGATAAATACAAAAAAGTCTGGACGCAGCAAGTGCGTTATGGTGGTGAATTTTAAAGTTATTAATGGAAAATATGTATTTTTTAAAGAAAAGGCATGGAATTGGTATAAGCTACATAGGTATAGTAGAAACAGTGTACCCTATTTCATCAAAATAACTTTATTGTTTGAAAGGATACAGTAATTTTCCGAAAATAAACTTAAAATGTTCCCGAAGAAACTGGTCCGGTTTTCCTGGGCAACTAACCTCTTAAAGCTATTTACACACCTGCTAAGATATAATTATCCACAAAAAGCTTTTTGACAAAGATTCCAAAAAAATCTTTGCATGAAAATTTGCAAACAATTTCTTTAACGAAAATGACCATTTTTGTTACAAAAATTTATTAAAATAATGTTACACAAAAATTATTTTTTTTTACGAAAATTTCGTAAAAGTTATTTTGCACGAAAATGTGAAATATTTTTTTTATATTACCTTATACATTTATTATTTCCACCACATCACAAAAAATCTTCCATAAATGATTTACTCAAAAACTCAAAAATAATTTTACATGATATTTTTTACACGAAAATTTGCTAAAAAATTCATAGTATTCAAATTACCTATATACCTAATATACATCTAAATATTCCTTCTTTTTAAAATTATGGCAAAAAGCCAAATCTTGGGATGAAAACCTCTTGTCTACCTCTCGTCTCATTATTTCTCTCATCGTACTGGTCTGTTTTCATCATTCCTCCAACAGAAACAAGTGATCCTACGCCGTCGTATGAAAAACACCCCCAAAATATTTTCTTTTCGGAGTAGTTAGGCGCTTGCTGAATGTGGGCGGTGCTTAATTTTTCTCCAGCACCACGACGCCCAAACTTTACAACCTGTCCCTGGACAAAAAAGTGGCTCTCTTCAGAAAAAAGTACCCTCTTCCAAGTCCCCACAGCCCACTTTTTATATTTTTGTGCCCAGAGATGCCTCTTTTTCTTTACGGCCATCATTAGAAGCTGCTTTTTGACAGGCCTCCGTGTAATTCTTCCTGATTTCGTCTTCGGACTACAGTCACATGCACGCTAACTACCTACATTTTGTTGCAGTTCACGCGAGATAAATGGAGCCCCAACAATGGACCTTTATACTACAAAGTTGCCTTCCCATAGTAAGGACCGTCGAGTCAGCAGTAGACTTGGAGGAGCCCGCAAGTATGCAGGCTCAGACTAGCAAGTTGAACGGAATATCACTCGTTAGAATCTACATCAGCAGATCCTTTGTTACACCCAGAGACAATAGTGTCACGCCTGGAGTGCAGTGTATAAATAGGCTGCTCACAAGGATACAACCGTTCATTCTTGTTCCGAGAAGTTAGACTCTGCACATCGCGTGCTAGACTTTAGATCACTTGTATGTTGATCGTTACATTTGTCATTATTTTATATTATTCATTTATGTATTAAGTATTGATTGTTTAAAGTAGTAAATAAATTGTTTTAAAAATTCAAACGTCTTAACTGTAAAGTTAAGTCGCGTGATGTCCACAGCTGATTAAACGTGTCCACTTTTTCTGATTAAACGTGCATCATCTTAGGTGTAGTCTTTCTCTTGGGTACACATTTTTCTGCCGTATTCATATCAATGATTCCCGTTTTTTGCTGCTCTCTGATGATGACAGACAGTGACTTGAGAGACATTAACCTCATCAGCAATTTGTATTAACTAAATCTTTTTTCTACTTATATATGTTTTTTTAAGAAAAAGAAAACTTTAAATAACACACAAATAATTAGGCGCATACCGACAGATGTCATTCAATGTTGCCATATTCGCTAAAACATATACCTAAAATTGTGAAATACAAAAATTTACCCCTGATTCAATTAATACGCTCGCTACTGTACATTTCTCCAAGAATTCAGACTGACGCATGTCATATTTGACAGAAGTAAGAAATAAAATTTGAAAAACCAATTATTAAAATATGTAGAGTAACCCATCTAGCAGATATGACCGCACGCCAATGTTCCCCACCCCCACTCCAGCTGGGGTTAGGACGTGAGGCGTACGACTCGGATGATAAATAACTACCACCACGACAGGGAAACGCTCTCAATGCAGACGAATGATTAATTACCATTTATAACATTGGAACTTTGTGCTGGTTACGAACATTTTGTGCTGTTACTTTCGATAAGAAATCCTATTTATGTTCGAAATACTTTACAGAAGAGGTCAACACAGAAGAAAAAAACCTAATAGCCGTTTTTTGACACCGCACTCTCGTAAAATTAATAAAATGAGAAGAATTTTCAGTGGCGAAACAAGGATTTTGTGGTGTAAGAAATTTGACTTTTGACGAGTAGAAACAATTACCATGTTTTCATTTTATGCTAATCTTTCATGTAAGTCGACACAGAGATAGACCATTGTGAGATGTACGACAGGGTCGCCATCTCGGTGCGGAACCAGGTAGTATGTTGTCACGACAGCTCCAAATAACACAAAATATAAAATAGAGACTGTGTACAACCAACTAACAATTTTGTAAATTGTCAGCCTTGGCCCATTTCTTCCCTAATATAGGGATAATGTATGTAAGGCTGGTTGTATGTTCACAATAATTAGGACCACAGACCGGTTTCGCTTTAATTAGAGCTCATCAGTAGGGTATACTAGTTACCGTGAGAACACACCTATAAAGTAATACCGCTATAGTAGCCAGCCTCCTAGAACACTGTGAGATGTACGACACAGTCGCCATCTCGGTGCGGAAGCAGGTATTATGTTGTCACGACAGTTACAAATAACACAAAATGTTATAAAATAGAGAATGTGTACAGCCAACTAACGATTTTGTAAATTGCTATCCCTGGCCCATTTGTAGCCATATTACTTTATAGGTGTGTTCTCGCTGTAATTAGTATAGCGTACTGACGAGCTCTATTAGAGCGAAAGCAATCTGCGGTTCTAATAATGGTGAGAATACATTTAGCCTTACACAGAGATAGACAACATCTACCAGGAAAACAGATTAGGTTGTAGCTCTAGCAATCAATAAGTAAATAAATAAATAAATAAATATATATATATATATATATATATATATATATATATATATATATATATATATATATATTATAGTGCACAATAAGTCAGATGTTGCAGTGCTATCGGGGCGGCAAAGCCGCGGACGAGCCCCGAGGAAGGAATATATATATATATATATATATATATATATATATATATATATATATATATATATATATATATATATATATATATATATTAATGTGTTAAAACACTTTGTATCCCTTTTTAAGCACATTGCGCGCACAGATGAGTTAGATTTCATAGTTAAATTCATATGGCGAGAGATTTCTGAAAGGTAAAATTTATGTATATAGTCTTTTACAAATAGATTAAACCATGCTTTGTTTTAATTGGACAGTCGAATTCTTAGAGGCATTGTAAAGGTATACTCTACGACAAAAGAACATCAATAACGTTTAAAGTTAAAAATTTAATGAATTACGGTCGAATTTCGTTCAACGGCTGGAACGACAACTAGTAAGAAATTAATTGCCGCACTTGGTTAGGTTAATTTTTAGTTTAACAACGTTTAAAAGTATTTAAAAATTGATTGATTGTGGTTGCTACTGGTTACCCTTACTTAGTGAAATTGTTTCATACTAAAGATAAGCGTTAAGGCTTTGTTTAATAAACATTGACCATGTTTAAGGAGCTGAGAATGATTTGTGGGTAGCCGGAAATTATTGCACAAATGTACACTAAATAGTGCTGCAAATTGAATCATAACATCCACATAGCTGTGATAATCTAATCTCCTTAAAAAGACATTCTAATAAAATGTACTTAATATCCATGATTTGACCACAAAGAATATATTTGTATTCCTGTACCCATAAACTTCTGAAACGTTGTATTACTAGAGTTTTAATGAAAAAATGTGAATTTTCACCAAATCACCCCTCATTTATCCCCAACCCCATGAAGCTATCTTACCCAAAAACAATTAGAAGCGTTCCTTTGTCGGGTGCTAACTGGATACCAAATTTGAAGATGATACCAAAAAAAATAAAATATGAGCACTGGTAAGTACACTTGGAGAACCCAATTCACCGCAACAGATTTTAAAAGACCTGACGATCGTTTCACTAACCAAGTTAGAGTCATCAGAGGATGACAAATTCTAGAATGTTTCATCCTCTGATGACGCTAACTTGGTTAGTGAAACGATCGTCAGGTCTTTTAAAATGTCTTGTGGTGATTTGGGTTCTCCAAGTGTACTTATCAGTGCTCATCACAGGTTCCAATCTTCACTTAGTAATGTCGACCAGGTATCAAGAACTTCTTAGTCAAACGTTGCCTTAAAATAGAAAACGTTTGTCTTATTTTCGTTAAAACTTTTATATTGACTGGCTAATATACATGAACGTTGAGTTGTTTCATTAATTTGGTCATTATACAATACCCCCAATTTGTCCATGGTCGCCAGAGAGTGGGTTGGATACTAAACTTATTATTTTATAAGAGTAGATAAAATATTATAAGTATGTACACATAGTAGATAATCTTTTCTGATTTATTTTTTATTTCAGCCAAAAAGCGCCAAATGGTTGGAGTGAAGTAATGTGTAGAAAAATATAGAAGTGGGTGGTATGACCTGACGTACGATTGGAAAATAAACCGCAACGATAATATTGCAGCTAAAAATGCGACCAAAACAAACTGGGTACCTATTTTGAAGGAAATCAGCAGACCCAGAACTACAATAAAAATCAAACTATCGTATGCCAATCTTCAGAATGTATTTTTTTAAATCAGTTTTCACATTGAAATGTATATTAGACAAGGCAACAATTTAAAATTAATTTAAATTGTATAAGGTGTTCCAGAAAATGATACAGATTATTTATTAATTAGCTACCTGTATTTTCTTGATTTTTCTAAACCTACAAGAAAAATAGTCTAACTTTCTTAACGGTTTATTATCCATAGAGTCTATCGTTTTTGAGACATCACAAGTGAAGCTAGAAAAGGAGCTTCTACGTCTGTGTTTAGTACGGGAGGGTTTCACCAAGTCAGGGCAACATTAGTTATGGGGTGTAACATTTATTTTTCAGACAGATTTTCTGCGCTCTAAGTTCAAAACTGAGTAATCAAAAATAAAAATTTTATTTAATTATTTTGATTTATTCAAAAAGAGAAGAGCTGTAAAGATAATAAAAGTAACATTTCAATACATACAAATGAGAACTTAACTGTAACAGCGTATAGTACAAATAGTAGTAGTAGTAGTAGCAGTGGTGGGGAGGCTAACACCAGCCAAGTAGTCCGCCTAGTACAAATAAACAAACAATGTATGTCTGCTGCCCTATAACTAAAAAAATATATATTCAAACAAAGCATCAACTTAAAAAAAGAAACAGAAATAAATAGTTTATTAAAACTCAACGTGAGGTCATAGTTATCTAATTTACTTTTAAAATGGTTTATTGTAGCAGCATCTACAGCATCCTGAGGCAGTGAGTTCTAATTTATTAAACAGTCTGCATGCAGCAAGTGCGTTATGGTACCGAATTTTCTTTAAAATATTTTCAATAGCAAATGTCTTTCTTTGATGAAAGCAGGCATCAAACTTGGTTGCCTATATAGCAGAAACAATGTACTATATTTCATCGAGATAACTTTATTGTTTAAAAATATATAAACATTATAAAAAGTCCGGATGCAGCAAGTGTGTTATGGAAGTGAATTTCCATAAAACTGTTTTTAATAGCAAATGCGAGCAGGCGTCAATCTGATTACCGGTATAGCCTATGTAATAGAAACAATGTACAATATTTTATCAAAATTACTTATGATTTGAAAATATACAAAAATTTTCCGAAAAGAAACTTAAATGTTGGTTTCCTAACCAACAAAGCTTACGTTAATATCAAATTGAGTTATTAAAATTTGAAGGATTCGAAGTTCGGTAAATTTGCAGATTAGCTCCCGAACACTTTTCACAAAATTGTTATTACTAGGACCCCACCTGGATGCACAAACCACAAGAAAAATTTCTTGTTCACATCTCCCAAGGAAGTTACGGGACTAGGAGTGAATAGGGGTGCTGGGCGGGGTAGGTAGTAAAAAGGAAATATGAGTAGAAAATGCGAAGAAAGCTGCTTGAAAGCTGTCTCTTTGAAGCCATAGCCTCATTAAATCCTGCCTACCCCGCACAGCACCCCTATTTGCCCCAGGTCACGTAACTTCCTTGGGGGGTATGAACAAGAAGTTTTTCTTGTGGTTTATGCAACGAGGGTGGTTGTATGCACAGGAGGGGGGAAGGAAAATGCCTACGACGAAGCAGACCCCCCCGGTCGACTCGCGGCATGCGCGGGGGGTTGTGGGAGTGACTGCTTCGTCGTGCGGATTTTCCTTCCCCCTCGCGTGCATACAAACACCCTCGCTGCATAAACCACAAGAAAAATGTCTTGTTCCTACCCGCCAAGGAAGTTACGGCACCTGGGGGGATAGGGGTGCTGTGCGGGGTAGGCAGAGTTTAAGATGTGAAAAAGACAACTTTCAAGTCTGTTTTATTCGCATTTTCTGCTCATATTTCCTTTTTACCACCTACCCCGCCCAGCACCCCTACTCACTCCTGGTCCCGTAACTTCCTTGGGGCACAGGATGACAAATCGTTTATATAAACAATGAACAGCAACGGGCCCAGTACTGACCCTTGAGGTACGCCGAGGTCTACCGGTAACTCTGATGACATCTTATCTTTCCAGTTCATTACTTGCGTTCCGTTGCTCAAGTATGACCTCATCATGTATAAGGCAGTAACATTCGAATTTTTTTAACAGTAACTCTCTACTGACACAGTCAAAAGCCTTACTCAAATGACAGGCCACCAAATCAGCATTCAGATGATTGTCAAGTGCCTCGGCAATGCCATTGGATAGATCTACTAGAGCTGAAGTGGTCGACCTTTGAGCTCTAAATTCATAGTGACGATTATCCAACAATAAGTGGTTCTCAAAGAATACCGTCAATCTTCTCTTAATTAGCTTCCCAAATATCTTGGATATCATGGGTAATAATGATATAGACCGGTAACTATCACACCAGTCTACATCTCCTGCCTTGTCTAGGAGTATCACGTTTGCTGTCTTCAAGTCGAATGGAAAAACGACCTGTTCCATACACGGATTAAACATAACACAGAGAAAACTGGCAATTGTAGGAAATATATCCTTTAGCAAAGGTACTGTCATGCCGTATATATCCTGACCCTGTTTATTTTCAGTTTCCCCACAATGTCATAGAGTTCTCGTTCATTTGTAGGTGCCATAAAAATAGAATCACGATTCTCATGCATCCCATTCTTAAGCATATTCATTGCTTCTTTTCCGGGACAAACCAACTGCTGTGATATTCTTTGGCCCACATCCACAAAATACCTATTTAGGGTATCCGCTGTAAGCTCACTCTCATTATGCATCTGTTTTGTTTGCCCCGATTCTCTATTAAATACTTGCCACACCGCTTATTTGCAGCTGTAGCAACGAATAGGGTTTTGCACTTTCTTGCAGAGTGTATATCTTTCTCGTAGCTGCGTTTTCATGTGGTTGAGCAACCTCTTCGACTCATCATTTTTTGTCGCCCTATGAATGGTTCGGGCTGCCTCTAATGCTTTATGCAACACCACCAAATCACCAGAACAATCCAAGGTCTTTGCTTTCTTTACATATACGCTCACAATAGTTCTTGGAAATTGCCTCTTAAAACAGTTTACTAAAGCTTTATGAAAATTTTCGAATGTTTTTTTCTGCAATTACATCAAAATTCCATCCCAGTTAATCTTTGTCGGCTCGACCCCAAATTTATCAAAATTTCGCGTGTTTATACTGCACTTAGAGATATATTGTTACTCTCTAACAACTGTTGTTGTTAATACAATTATCTGCGACAAATGATCCGACAAGAGTGGGTCGAAAGTTTGAGAATTGCAACCAGCTTTTTCTATATTCAAAAATATATTGTCAATACAGGTACTTGTTGAGGCTGTTACACGACTTGGTTGCTGAAATACATGAGTTAGGTCAAATGATTCCATAACATCCATCAGCAACTGTTTTTCCACGGTTTGCTTTAATATATCGATATTAAAGTCACCAGACACAAACACGGCAAAATAGGTCTTCCGTGATTTCAGTAAGAACTTCAGTCAACTGCGTAAGAAACACTTCAAGGCTTCCCGATGGAGACGTCCAGTATAATCATATTTTGCTCAGGTATTCTGACTGCAACCATCTCCACATATCTCTCTACTGATTTGTCTTCTATTGCTGGTACTTCTTTGCAATTCAAGTCACCACGTACCAGAATCGCTACACCACCATAATTACCATTACTCTTCGAAAACGAATTTGCAACAGAATAACGTCCCACTTATGCGCTAGATACCTATTTCGACAAATGAAGTTGCCTTCATCAGTAGCTGTTACTATTTTGTGGTTTTTGGGGTGATCCTGCCTTTTCTTTTAGTGTCCAACCTCTGTCTTTTAAAAACCTAGCATTAATATTTGTATTACTTTGGCAGACACGAGCAGTAACGGCCCCGGGATTGTGCAGTCGCTGGTTTGTTCTACACAGCCTGTATTTTTGTTTCAACAACACACCACGAGGGCTTAAAGCCTAAATACTACCGTACCGTGGATGTCGACAAGGAGGAAAGAGCAACTTGTTAATTCTGGACTTGAAGGTTTGGAGGTTCGGGGTAGAAGGAAAAACATGTGCCGGTAAGGAATTCCAGAACTTGGAAGTCCTCGGGACAAAAGAGCAGGCATAACAAGATGTTCTATGTCTGGTTACCTGGACCGTAAAAGGGTACATTCACTCTGTTCCCCTGGTAGATCTGTTGGGGGCAGCAGGTAGAGGAACTATGGAAGAAAGCTCCTCTGAGCAGTGCCAGTGCAGATATATATAGAAGAGAGAGAGGTCACCAATGGCACGTCGGTGGGCAAGGGATGGCAGCTTTTGGGTGAGGGTAGGGTCACCGATGAGACGTATAACTTTCTAGCGAATGTAGAAGCGGCAGCAGCACCCCAGATGTGGGAGCAGTATTCAAGGTTTGGCCTTATTTCTGAAGTATATAAGGTATAGAGATTAGCTGGTGAAAAGTATTTGCGAGCCCGGAATAGGAAACCTTATTTAATAGCAGCCGCTTCTTCAATTGATATGACATGTTGGTGCCAATTGAGATTTCGATCCACAGAAATGCCAACAAGTGAAAAGGACTCATTACTTTGAATAGATTGGTTGTTCATTGTGATGGGTCTAGGGCTGGTGTATCTCTTATGAGATAGACAGCAAGACTGAGATTTGGTGGAGTGGAATTGTACAAAATTTCTACTTCCCCAGTCTAATATTTTTTGGAGATCCACAGATACAGAACCCTCCATGAGTCGGCGATCCTCATCTAATTGGGCTAAGGAGACAGGCTTAGAACATTGTGTATTTGAGTGGAGGGTGCTCTCATCCGCGTAACTGTGAACTGGGTTGGATGTGCTAGAGAGAAGGTCATTGATGTGGGCTACAGCTGAACCTTGAGGGACTCCTGGATTAATTGGATACAGTTTAGAGGAATGGCCATCAACGACAACAGACATGCTTCGGTTGGAGAGGAAATTTGCTGTCCAGGTACAGAGTTTTGGTGGTAGGCCATAGGCCGGAAGTTTATTAAGCAGCGCTGCGTGCCAGACCTGGTCGAATGCTTTGGATATGTCTAGAGCGAGAATCTGGGATTCACCGTGTAGTTCCATAGACTTGCTCCAAGAATGGGTGACAAAGGAAAGTAGGTCGGCAGTTGCTCTGCGCCAACGGAATCCATACTGCCTGTCGTGGATTAGACTGTGTTTTTCAAGAAATTTTAGTAATTCGGTGTTGATATACTTTTCCATCACTTTAGAGACGACTGGAAGGAGAGAAATAGGCCTGTAGTTGCTAGGAAGCACTTTGGATCCTTTCTTGGGGACGGTTTGTACTCAAGCAGTTTTCTAGTTACTAGGGAATAAGCCTCTATTGTAAGATATCTGAAACAGACACTGGAGCAAGTTCTGGTGCGCATTTTTTTTGAGAACAATTGCTGGGATCTCGTCAAGGCCAGAGGCTTTCCTGGTATTAAGAGAAGAGAGCATCTTTCGTACCTTTTTAATTTTGAAAATGATATCCGTCATTTTATGCGCGACATTGGGGACTGTTGGTGTAAACTGAAATTATTTAAAGTACGCTTTAAGTTAAAGAGTTTTTCTTTCGACGCCACGTTTGTATATAGGTATTAGTAATGTCTATGCTACCGTTCAGCTTTCAATAATATATTTGGAAGAACAACGTTTTAAGTATAAAGAACGGAACCTTCTGTTGCAGATAATTACTCAGAATGCCTCTCAGAACAAGTAGCATTGAAAAAGAAGGCAATTTCCCCAATTCTTTTCAGATTGAGGTAATCAAGTGCAAATTGCTGGGAGCGGCACAAGTTCCTCCAATAAGCAACAGAAGTTGGAAGCGGGAGCAATAACACTTGAAGTACAAGTACAACAATGCCGTGACGTCACCGAGATGAATCGAGCGCCGTTTAAAAACTCGCTAATTATGAATGAGAGACGTCGACGTCGAGACGTCGGAGGAAAGAGAATCTCGTATCTCGGCTGGCGCCGTGCACGCCGGTAGTAGGACTAGGTCATGGTTCTTTATAGCTTTTTCTTATTCCTTTTTGAAAAAAAGTTGGCGAACGCGCCGCCGAGGAACAGCTTTTAAATTGCTGTTTAAAATTCCAACTTTGTTTTAGTGCTTTACAGTGGAGCACGACTCGACTGGAGAAATCTTTTTTTAAAAATACACCACTTAACTCTCAGCTGACTACAAGGCGACGTCTTCCACGGATTCATATACATTTATAACCGCTGAACAGCTGCTCTATGTACTTACTTATCCACAGTTTTACTCATCACGGTATTTGTGACGTAATTTATACTACCTCCTTTTTTATTTGATATAAGTGTGTGTGTTTTGTTTCTTTAACCTCGGCCTATTTCCGCGACTATGGCCCGTCACCGACGCCAGGAAGCAGTTTCACCTCACTATCCTGGAAATTTTGCCGAACCCCTGCCTTTCTGTAAGGAGGGTAAGGATCTTAAAGTGCCCAACATCGTATGGACACGGGACCGACAACATTATGCCCCCTCCGAAGGGCAGAACGTGCAGACATTCAACTTGCTCAAATAAAATGCCAGAACCTCGGTTGATGTTAATATTACAGTTTGTACTAAAAAAGTGAAAGGAGTACCCTGGGATCGAACCCAGTACCATTCGGTTCAGAGGCACACGTTCTTACCCCTGAACCACCAAGGTTTTATTTGATATAAGTAATATAACTTCTTTAGTTTAGCCAGATATGAAATGTGTGAATCGGTCACTTCTTTTAGTGAATTTTCTTTAAAAAATTCACTAATGAGGAGATCCGGACTTTTGAATGTTGAAAAACTTTCTTCAAATGACCGCGAACTAGGTCCCCTAGAACACATATTCAGGGTCAGTTTCAATTTTTATATGTTTATATATATATATATATATATATATATATAATGTCACACCGATAACTCAAACAATAATAATCCGATTTTGATCAAATTTGGCGTGTACCTTCATTTTGCAAGTGGCTTAGATAAGTTCGGCCCAGGTCTTTCCGGAAAATTTTGTGTTTTCTTTCGAAAAAAAATTATATCTCCGGGAATAACCAAGTAAGGGCAACAATTATTTAGTAAGCTGGTTTCTGTTATAAAGTGTATCCTGTGTACCGAAATTCAGATTTCGATCTTAAAAGACGAAAAAGTTAGAGGTAAATTAATTTTTAATTAAATAAATCTGATTCAAGAAAGTTAAAACGTCAAAATTAAATGAGTACGAATGGGAGTGAAAAATACTACAAGAAATGACTAACAAGCTCCTATATATGTGTCAAAGTCGTTATTTTCCTTGCATTCGTTATAATATGAGCAAAAAACCTATTGTAAATCGAAATGGTTTTGTGTACATTTTAAAACATTGAACAAATGTATTACGGGATATAGCTGCTAGTAGACACATGTAGAGCATAGCTCAGTGGCCTAAGTCGCTGTGTATCAGATAATCAAATCCAATTGACTCCTGCATGACAAGTTCGAATCCTAGTTAGTGACTTTGCTTTTTTCAATTTTTTTAGTCTCATTTCACTTTACCGTAATCTAATCAGATTGTTGTTATTCGGATGAATTTTTTAGCGACTTTTGGTATAAAAAAATAATTAAACAAAGAGGAGATAAAAGTTTTAAGACTTAATTCAATTTGAATAGCCAGTCTAATATTTTTTGGAGATATACAGAGACAAAACCCTCCATGAGTCTGCGATCCTCATCTAATTGGCCTAAGGAGACAGGCTTAGAATACTATATATTTGAGTGGACGGTGCTGTCATCCGCGTAACTGTAAACTGGGTTGGATGTGCTAGAGAGGAGGTCACTGATATGGAGAAGAAATAAAGTAGTGGCTGAAGCTGAACCTCCAACAGAAATGTTCCGGTTGGAGAGGAAATTTGCTCTCCAGGTATAGGGTTTTGGTGGTAGGCCATAGGTCGGAAGTTTATTAAGCAGCGCTGCGTGCCAGACCTGGTTGAATGCTTTGGATATGTCTAGAGCGACAATCTGGTATTCACCGTGTAGTTCCATAGACTTGCTCCAAGAATGGGTGACAAGGGAAAGGAGGCCGGCAGTTGATCTGCGTTGACGGCATCCATACTGCCTGTCGTTGATTAGACTGTGTTTTTCAAGAAATTTGAGTAATTCGGTGTTTATATACTTTTTTATCACTTTAGAGACGACTGAAAGAAGAGAAATAGGCTTGCAGTTGCTAGGAAGCGCTTTGGATCCTTTCTTGTAGACGGGTTGTACTCGAGCAGTTTTCCAGTTACTAGGGAATATGTCTCTATTGTAAGATCTCTGAAACAAACGAGTCAGGACAGGAGCAAGTTCTGGTTCCCATTTTTTGAGAACAATTGCTGGGATCTCGTCAAGGCCAGAGGCTTTCCTGGTATTAAGAGAAGAGAGCATCTTTCGTACCTTTTTAGTTTTGAAAATGATATCCGTCATTTTATGCGCGACATTGGGGACTGTGATTGAACATTTGGAGGTGGGTTGAGAGTAGAATTTCCGGTGAACAACGAGGCAGAGTTCAGCCTTGCCCAGGGCGGTAGAAACAATTTCATTCCCTGAAACAAGAGGTAGGAACGTGCTCTTGCAGAAATTATTCCCAATAGATTTAGCAAGAGTCCAGAAGGGTTTGCTGCCGTTGGACCTGGAGAGGACTTTGTTTTTGATGTGGTTATTAAACGAGTTTTTTGCCTCGGAAAGAATGCGGACATAGCGGTTTCTTGCGTCGTTAAATGCTTGACTGTTTTCTTGACTGGGATTGTGTAGAAGCGTTTTGTGAGCTTTGACCTTTTCAAGTCTGGCCTTGTCACAGGATTTAGAGAACCAGGGCTTTTGAGTGGCGGCTGAAGAGGTTTTCTGTGTACGTGGAATAAATAATTCCATGCCAGCTTGGATGATTTCGGTGACGTTTTGTGAGATATCAGAGGGGTCAGGATGAGAGAAGCAAACAGACGCCCATGGAAATGAGGAAAAGTAATCCCGCATTTCGTCCCAGTTGTAGTGCCAAACGATAGGTGGGTGTGATGACTGTGTGACCTCGGGTTGCATTGTGCAGGAAGCAGAGAACATGCCGTGGTCTGAGCGACCAAGGGGGGCGGTGACTGATGTCTTATAGCATTCAGGTTTTGTAGTAAGGAGATCCAAGGGATTTGAGCTGTGTGTTGGGATGCGAGGAAAGTAAGTAGGTTGCTGAACCATATTGGCTAAAAAATTTCTGACTGCAAAGGCCTCCGCTGCTCTTCCTTGTAGACGGTTTTTGAAGATCCTAGCCATTCCTTATTATGGACATTGCAGTCACCAAGAATAGTGACCTCGGAGGAAGGATATTCAGAAATCAGATGGTCGGTTTTTTCAGAAAGGTAGTCGAAGAGCTGGACAAAGTTGTTGTCAGAAGGTGACCGGTAAATGCAACAGATGAATTTAGTTGCAGCTCTGAAAGAGAGTTATCCAAAGTATGTATTTTCCTCCAGCTTCCAAATTGGGGACTCTGGTACAGGGTAGATTGCTACGGACGTATGCGCACACGCCTCCATGCAATCTAAAGGAACTAAGGAGCTCATACCCCGGAAATTAAGGTGATTAGTGGCTATTTTGGCACTGATTTGTGTTTCGGTGAGGAAGAGGAGTTGGGGCCTATTAGCCTGGAGGAAATGGTGGACGGAGTTCAGGTTAGAATTTAGACCACATATATTCGAAAAGGATATGTTAAATCTTGATGCCGGTGCCCCCTGCACACCCCTCTCCCGGAGATCCGAATAGGGGTATTTCATCTCCGGAATCTTTTCTGGGAGCCATAGTCATTTTTGTTTATAAGGGAAACCGACTCATACACCAGAACCGAAAACGTCTGTCGGGACTTCACTTGATGTATGGGGTGGTACCTCCTCGGCCGTGAAAAAAATCTGTTACTATCACGTTAAAGAAAAGTCTACTACCACCTACATATATATATATATATATATATATATATATATATATATATATATATATATATATATATATATATATATATGTATAAACTGGTCAGATCCAGCTGATAGGGTCAGATAGCTTGGATGAGTTCGTTAGCCAGCCCGATCTGTCCAGTTTTTCTAAAAAAAATATATTTTTTTCGAAAAAAAATTGTATAGCAAAAAATAACAAAGCTATTTACATGAAATTAGACAGATATATTGCCGCGGTAAAGTCCTTATTACGTACCTAAATGCAACCCTCTAGGTTTATAGAAAATTGATGTATTCAAATTTGAAGCATTTAATGAAAATTCGCTACCATAACGCAGTTGCTGCGTCCCGAACTTTTTTTTACTATAAAGGCACTAGGCCACTCCACCAAAAATCTCAAGAAATAAAATTAAAAAAAAAACTTCAAATTAAAGATAAGTATATTACAAAACATTTATAAAACAAAAAAGAATACATATATATTTAAGTTTATTATTCAATTCGAAAATAAAATTGCTTTAGACAGCCATTGGTTGCGATTGTTGAACATTGAGTTCTTTTAATGGTATAGCACCCAGATCTGAACTGTGTGTCCATCCCCTGTCTTCATCATTCTCTTGTTTAAGTCTTTCCTGGTTTCTCTTATATTCTTCCAATTCGAAATAATATCTGGGTGTTGTTATACCAAAAAATGCTGCCAGAGATTCTCCAATGCCGTCTACTACAGATAAAGTCGAAGAGCCAGCCACCCACATATTGTACCATAACCAAGGTCCCCACGTCAGTGAAGCCTGTAATAAAATTGTAATATAAGCTGAAGCAAAGAAAAGAAGAAACCATATACAATTATCAATGTACTAAAGATTTTTACAATTTTTGCAAATATATTTTGCATATGTGGTTTTAGCGAATTTTCATTAAGAACAATTCACTAATAAAGAGGACGATCAAAACCTTTTGAAAAAATCTTGTCTGGGCGAAAACTGAGGTCGAGTTCGTTAATCAGCCTTTATGCTCAAGTTTTTCCGAGGGAAAATCGAGGAACACTTTTTGAAAACGCTATATTTTTGTAAATATCAGAGTAACTGGGATGAGACTTTACATGTGGCTAGAAATAGTGCAAATAAACCTGTGTTGTGAATGTTAAGTAATTTGGTACACAATATTTAGAGTTTTTTCGAATTAAAAATAAAATCTCAAAGCAATGCGTTGAAATGCATTGTTAAAGTCCAATGCCTGACAGACAGAGTAGTTAACTGCCACGGGTAGATTAATTCATACAACAGGTATAAACCATACTTCAACGATAACCAAACTAAATATATACCAGGCAGAAAACACACTACCCGAACCAACAATCGTGAAATCTCGCCCGCAATTAAGGTAAATGACACTACATAAAATTAAATACTTGCCAATTGATTGTTATCTAACTGAGGGATTCAATCAATTATTAAAATCCACTATATTTGTAGCTTTACTAACGCCCCCAAACACAGTTTTAGCGCAGCATAGATATATTATGCTGCCGCATAATATAGCAGAAATTTAAACAAAATCAAGCCAAGTCTATAAATATGATTCTAAAATAGTTTCAACTCAAACATAAGACGTCATATAAGACCGAAACAGTTGTGGGATGTGTTCCAATGGTAATTCTACTAATTTTCTGTAATAAATTAAGTCTATATACTTTGAATATAATATCCGAGGCATGAAGTGGATCTAAAGTATCACGCAAATAAAATATTTCTTGACGTGTCCCTAGATAGCGCAGGGGGTATCGCGCTTGCCTCCTAAGCAGAAGGTTACGCGAGCGAAACCAGCTCGAATCGATGTATGCTTCTTTTTAATGTTTTATTTTGACATTTGGAGAAACAATAGTGCGCAGATTTCATACGTTTTGAACAAGATCTCGTTTTGTTTAAAACGCCTAAATAAGTTTGTCACCTTTGAGTTTAAAATTATAATTTTGTTATTGTTGTAATTCTTATTGAAAAACCCAGTTTGATTTGGTTGACTAAAACGAAATCATACTGGCGATTAATAAGGAAAAATAACTCCTAGGTTTATAATTTGGCAGATACTTTATTTTTCTAAATAGGAATTAATTTTCCTTCTGGAAATCTTCTGTATAACTTTAATGTAATTTGTAATACAAGTTTCTTTTAAAGAGGCTTACACTATCTACAGATATGGCAAAATTTAGTTCTTTTGCTTCATAGAAAATTGAGTTTTGGGCATTTTTCTCAAAAGGAGTTAGAACGCAAGATTTTTTTGATAATAGAGGGAAAGCAATGGTAACACTTTCGAAAGAATTCTTCAAATGTGCGCGTACTAGGACCTCTATAATCTTCAAGGTCTGTGTAAGTTTGAAGTATTAACTTTACTAATATGCCGTATAATAATAGTGTGCAATTCTTATGAAAGTTCGCTACTATAACGCACTTGCTGCGTCCCAAAATTTTTCATTATAGTAGATTTTTAGTGAATTTATATGTTAAAAAAATCACTAATAGAGAGGTATCGATGGTGAGACTTTGCAAAAATTTTTCAAATGAGCACGAACTAGGACCCCTTCAACCCATATTCGGGGCCAGTTTCAATTTGTATATGTTTATATATATATATATATATATATATATATATATATATATATATATATATATATATATATATATATATATATATATATGTATGTATATATGTATATGTATCCAACCGCTAACTTAAAAAATAACAAACCGATTTTGATGAAACTCGGCAAGTGCCTCTCTTATATTAATGACTTGGATGCGTTCGTTATCCAGGAAAATCGGACAAGTTTTTCCGGGAAAATTTTGAGTTTTCTTTCGAAAAAAAATGTTTTCTCCGAAAATTACCAAGTTATTTGGTGGATATATTACCTTGATAAAGACCTTTTTTTTTTGTTCCCTCAGGGCTCGTCCGCGGCCTTGCCGCCCCGATAGCACCGCAACCCTTGGTTGATTGTGCATACCCCTAGTCTTACTCCACCCATTCCAAAATCACTGTGCCTTGAACTAGTCTGCACAGCGATTGGTAGGGTGAAGTTTTATATTGCTCTGTCTCCGGTCTAGAGTGACCGTAGATCAGTTGTCTTTTCCGGTCCAGAGCTATACACTCGCACAAGATGTGCTGGGCTGATTCCTCCCCCTCGCCGCAGAGTCTGCATGCGAGGTCCCCTTCGAACCGCCCCATTTTATGTAGGTGTTTCTTGACGGCCATGTGTCCCGTCAAGAGACCTGTTGTGTTTCTGAGCTGTCCTCTGCTAAGGTTTAGCAGCTCCACAGCTCTCTTTGAACTGGGTCCGTCAATTATTGACTTCCCATGTCTGAGCCCTGGACAGTCCGCCCAGTACACCTTGTGTTGGTTTCTGACCCAGGACTTAATGGCTCCCCTGACAGTGCTCTTTGACACGCCCAGAGCCGGTTCTGGTCCCATAAATGGTTCTGCTGACCCTCTCTTCGCGAGACTGTCAGCTTCTTCATTGCCTTTGACCCCCGAGTGACCCGGCACCCAGATGAGGGTCACCTCATTCTGCCCAGCCAGGTCGCTCGTCTCGTCTCGGCACTCACTCACCAGCCAGGAATTTACCCGTGGGCTACTTAGTGCCTTAAGGGCTGCCTGGCTGTCTGTGGCTATGAGGATCCGCTTGTTGGTGTAGCCCCTCCTCTTGTTCTCCCGCACACAGTGCAGGATGGCGTACATCTCGGCCTGAAACACCGTTGCATGGGCTCCGAGGGAAATACTGTGACTTACCCTCGGTCCTTCCGAGTAAACACCTGCCCCCGTCCCACGCTCCCCGCCAGATCCGTCCGTGAACCAGACGAGCGCGTCCCGTGGTATGCCCGGCGTCTCCTCCCGCCATGCCCCGCGATCAGGGATTTCCACTGTGAAGTTGTTTTCCCTGCACATTCGCGGGCTCGCGAAGTCTGACCTCATTTCAAGCATGGGTTCCTTCACGATCTCCTGAATTTTGCAGTGGCCCCTGAAGCCTGGGTTGATCTTCAGTCTACCATTGCAGGCTAGTCTGTATAGTCCTAGCCTGGCCTCTCCCATAATAACTAAGTGTAGGGGGGGGTAGATCCAGCAACACCTCCATGGCGGCTGTTGGGGTTGAAGACATGGCCCCTGTGATGCCTAGGCAAGCCATCCTTTGGATCTTGCCTAGTTTTTGTTTGGCACTGGATTGTGTCACCTTAGGCCACCAGACCAGTGCCGCATATGTTAACGATGGTCTGACCACCCTTGTGTACAGCCAGTGGGCCATACTAGGTCTTAGTCCCCACGTTTTCCCATATAGCCGCCTAGTGACGGCTAAGGTCATGACTGCCTTACGCAGTATTTTTCCAATGTGACCATTCCAGGTTAGCTTAGAGTCCAATACGACCCCAAGATATTTTACCTCCCTGGCCATTGGAACGCTCCTACCGTATAGAGTGAGAGTTCTGTGGCTTTCACACTTCCTCCTCCTCGTAAACGGCACGACGGTTGCTTTCTCGGGGCTCACCCCGAGCCCTTGATCAACCGTCCACCCTTCCACCACTTTCAGTGCAGTCTGCATACGCTCCCACACTGCCTGTGTGACCTTTCCTCGGACTATGATGACAATGTCGTCCGCATAGCCCTGTACCTCATACCCCCCTCCCGAGAGCCTCCCCAGCAGGCCGTCCACGACTAGACACCAGAGCAAGGGAGACAGAACGCTCCCCTGCGGACACCCCGCCGCGACCCCCGCCAGCAGAGTCCCTCCCGCGAGTGAGGTGAACACCGCCCTGTCCCTGAGCATGGAACCGATCCACCTGCAGCAGGTCTCCTCTATTCCACGCTCCCGGGCAGCTGCCAGAACCGATCCGAACGAGGTGTTGCTAAAGGCCCCCTCTATGTCTAGGAAGGCCCCCAGCGCCACCTCCTTGTTCTCCAGCGTATTCTCCAGTTTCAGCACCAGTTGGTGCAGTGCTGTTTCTGTTGAGAATCCTGCTCTGTATGCATATTGTCCGCAGTGTAGAGGATATGCTTCCAGTACACCGCCCCTAATGTGCTGGTTTTTTTCCACTGTTTTCAGCAAAAAGGACATGAGACTTATTGGCCTCAGGGACTTTGCCTGGTCTGTTGGACGCCCAGGTTTAGGAATAAATACAACCCTGGCCAGTCTCCATGCCCTCGGAATGTACCCCAGAGCCAGGCTGGCCCTCATAATGAGGGTAAGCACCGGCGCCAGTATATCTATCCCCTGTTGGAGCATGATGGGCATTACTCCATCAAATCCCGGCGATTTGTATGGCTTAAAGCTGTTAATGGCCCATCTGATTTTGCTCCAGGTAACCACCTCTTTAGCGACTGTCCAGTCTACTCTAGATGCCCGCCTATAAGGCGCCTCTATTTCTGAGTGTTCCCAGTCCGGAGGTGATTGGTTTATTATGTTACAGCCGGGGAAGTGCGTCTGGAGTAAAATTTCCAGAGTTTCCTCCCCCGAGCTTGTAAAGCCTCCCGTGGGTGTTCTAAGGGAGCCTATGTTAGTCTGAGGGCCCTTAGACAGGATCTTGTGTAGTCGAGCACTCTCGGACGTGTTTTCCACTTCTTCGCAGTGCCTCCTCCACGACTCCTTCTTGGCGTCCCTCAGTCTTTTGTTATAGGTCGATAGGGCCTGTCTATATTCATCCCATGCTCCCGACCTTTTGGCCGCGTTAAACAGCTTACGAACCTGCGTCCTCCTTTGCCTGAGGTCCTCGTTCCACCATGGGACGTTCCTGGTGGACACCCTCATTTTCAGGGGGCAGTTGGCGTTATAGGCCGAGGTAATTGCGTCTGATAAAGACCTTACTACGTACCAAAATTCAACTTTCTAAGTTTATAGAAAATTAGGTTTTTCAAATTTGGAGTTTTCTTTCGAATTTCTCCGAAAATTACAAAGTTATTTTAATGACATTTGGCGGATATGTTGCCTTGGAAAAGGCCTTACTAGATACCAAAATTCAACTTTCTAAGTTTATCGAAACGTGAGTTATCCAAGTTTGAAGCATTTAATAAAAATTTACTACCATAAGGCACTTGCTGCGCCCCGAAATTTTTATTTATTTTTATCGCAACGGAAAAAATAGTGTCGTGTTTTCATCCCTCACCATGCTACTAAGAGATAACAGGCCGCAAGTAAAAAATAGTGGTGCAAATTGAATCATAACTTCCTCATAGCAGTGATAACCTACTCTTCTTAGAAAGACATTCTCATCAAATGAATTTAGAGCCCATGATTTGATCACAAAGAAAATATTCGTATTCCTCTACCCATACATTTCTGAAACGTTGTATTACATGAGTTTTAACGAACAAATGTCCATTTTCACCAAATCACCCCTTATTTATCCCCTACCCCATGAAGCGCTCTTACCCAAAAACATTTCAAAGCGATCCTTTGTTGGGTGCTGACTGGGTACCAAATTTCAAGATGATATCTCAATTCGTTCGAAAGTTATTGCGCCTACTAACAGACAGACGTACAAGCCGACAGACCGACAGACAAAAAAATTGTCGATCCAAAATCAAATTTTCTATGTTTTGAGACTTTTTACGCCGAGAATTTCGAAATTCTCTGTCACCGATGTTTCACCCACACACATTCAAACCTCAGCACAGAATACCAGATATTTGATGAAATTAAAAGTTTTCTAATAAACAAACCCTAAAACGTTGTGGTGCACTCCATCGGCGACAAAAATTTCAAAAAAAATAATTTCGCTTAAACGTCGTAAAAATTATGAAAACATATAGGAAACATGATTTGGGGAAAAACTTTTTTTTGCCTGTCGGTCTCTATGTCTGTTTGTAGCCAAGATTACTTTATAACCACAGTCTTGCTTTCTCTTTTATAAGAGATACACCAGCCCTAGACCCATCACAATGAACAACCAAGTTATTCAAAGTAATGAGTCCTTTTCACTCGTTTGCATCTCTGTGGATCGAAATATCAATTGGCACCAACATGTCACATCAATTGCAGAAGCCGCTGCTAAGAAAGTAGGTTTCCTCTTCCGAGTTTGCAAATACTTTTCACCAGCTAATCTCTATACCTTATATACTTTACAAATAAGGCCAAACCTCGAATACTGCTCCCACATCTGGGGTGCTGCTGCCGCTTCTACACTCGCTATCCTGGACTCCATTAAGAAGAGAGCTATACGTCTCATCGGTGATCCTACCCTCACCCAAAGGCTGCCATCCCTTGCCCACCGACGTGCCGTTGGTGACCTATCTCTCTTTTATATATATCTGCACGGGCACTGCTCAGAGGAGCTTTCTTCCATAGTTCCTCCACCTGCTGCCCCCAACAGATCTACCAGGGGAACAGAGCGAATGCACCCATTCACTGTCCAGGTCACCAGACATAGAACATCTTGTTATGCCCGCTCTTTTGTCCCGAGGATTTCCAAGTTGTGGAATTCCTTGCCGGCACATGTTTTTCCTTCTCCCCCGAACCCCCAAACCTTCAAATCCAGAATTAACACGTTGCCTCTTTCCTCCTTGTCGACACCCACGGTACGATAGTATATAGGCTGTGAGCCCTCGTGGTGTGTTGTTGAAAAAAAAACAATTGAGATATCGTCTTCAAATTTGGTATACAGTTAGCACGCGACACTTGACCGGTTCGGATTGTTTTTGGGTAAAATCACTTTAGGGGATAGGGAATGAATAGGGGGTGATTTGGTGAAAATTGATATTTTTTCGTTAAAACTCGATTAATACAACGTTTTGGGGTTTATTTACTAGAAAACGTTTAATTTCATCAAATATCTGGTATTCCGTGCTGAAATTATATTAGGCGTTGAATGTATGGGGGTGGAATGTTGGTGAAAAAAAATTCGATTTTTTTTTGCTAAAACGGCGTAAAAAGTCTCAAAACACATAGAAAACATGATTCTGGAGCGAAAATTATTTTGTTTGTCGGTCTCGGTCGGTCGGTCTGTCGGCATGCACGTCTGTCTGTTAATAGGCGCAATAACTTTCGAACGAATTGAGATATCATCTTCAAAACTTTTACAATTATAACATTTTTTGTGAATTTAGTCTAGGGAGATTTATCTATAAATTTGGCATTCTGAAATGACCAACGACACGATTCTTGGTCACGTGGTCTGAAATTAAATTGCCATTGGTTTGTTGTTCAATTTGCATTCTTATAGCAAAATGGCGCGGTTTATATAGCGTCATATGTCACATCATTTTATATTTATTTTAGGTTAATGAGAGAAGAGGTTGTTTTTCGATTAATAATTTTAGTTTATATGAAAACCTTGTGAATTAAATCATTGCCGAAAACAACAAAGTTGTTTGACCATATTGTGAAATAAGTGAGTTGTCCAAGACCCTAACCGATAAAATAAGTTGTGTTAAATTCTTTCACACAGGAACAGTAAATATGCAATCAGGACTGTTAAACATTGTGTAAATATTGCAAAATTAGAAAATAATTTAATAAATATTATTTATATAAAATCGAAGCTTAAAAATTAATAATGAATATATAAACCTTGGATAACTAATTACCTCAAGCGAACGCCTATACCACCAAATTTTACCGTTATTTTCATCATTGTTAAGTACCTCATTTATTTTACGTTGTCAAAAGCTTATGGTTATCGAAGTATTCAATTTCAGTGAGTTTTTATAACACTGACAACACTGCTAATGCCGGAGGTAGCCAGTCATTGGATCCGATGCAAACGCCCTCTATTATACAATTGCCCAACATGTAATCTCTCAGCTCAGTGACAATACAGTTGCACTTGTACTGAATTTGCCTCGGGCAGCCGGACAAATCGTATTGTGTGGACATTTAATAAAAACGTAATTTAAAAAAAACTAGAAGGGCTACATACTTATATTTTATTGCAATCGAATCTTTACATGTTCCTGCAGGTAATGAATAGTCAGTCATCTCTTTTGGAACATGTTGGTATATATAATCTTATCTAAATCATTGGAATATTTAAGTGAATTTCAATTAATTATAACTAATGACACAACATATTTTTTGAAATTTGCGAACATTCATCACCACGTGTGGTTTGTCTAGATTATGCAGCGTTTTAAATTGTTCTCGTAGACCTACTATTTCTTGAGATAATTACATTTTAAGGAGGCCTTGTTTTCCTATACTAAAGTGATAGCTAAATGCCACCCTTAAAAAGACCGATTCTCGTCCGATCACCGAAGTTAAGCAACCTCAAGCATGGTCACTGCCTGGATGAGGTTCTGTTTTGTTCTTATTAGCGAATTTTTATTTAAAAAAATCAGCGATTTTTATTTTTAAAAATTAGCTAATAGAGAGGTATCGATGGTGACTTTGCAAACATTTTTTCAAATGAGCGTGAATTTGGGTCCCTAAAACCCGAAACCAAGGTCCGTATCCACACGTTAACTCAAAAAGTTATTAGCCGATTTTGATGAAACTCGGCAAGAATCTTTATTTCATTAATAGCTTGAATATGTTCGTTAGCCAGCCCTATCGGACCAGTTTTTCTAAAAAAATTAATTTTTGCGACAAAAAATAACAAATAACAAATAAATTATTTTGATGAAATTTGGTTGGTATGTTTCCCTCGTAAATACATTACTCCACAAAACTCAACTTTCTAGGTTAATAGAAAATTGGGTTATACAAATTTGTAGCATTTAATGAAAATTCGCTATCATAACGCACTTGCTGCATCCCGAATTTTTTTTTAACTTTCTCGGTGTACTAATCTCTGAAAGCTAAAGCATTATGTGACTAAAATATGTATCCTGTAATTTAGATACTTAAAATTAATTCAAATGTAGTTAAAAAACTAGCTGAAATACCTAATTGTGAAAACTAGCTGAAAACAAACAATTATAATAAGGCATGTATTAAAATATTCTTGCATTTATTTATTTATAAAAGAACAACACCCTCCACTGAAAAGCTAGCGTACTCTAGCAGATTTAGATAAAATTAAAATGCCACAACATTGGGCGCGCCATCTAACACTGAAAAGTGGAACATGCTTACACATATTTAGTCAATGAATCTACCTACCGGGTCAACAAGATCGCCTTCATGTTTAGGGACAGAGTCCTCCTCATCATCACTGTATTCTTCCAAAACACCATCACAAAAATGTAAAACACGCTTTGGTGTCTTCAACTTTAACTTTGCCGATTTCTCTGCATTGTTCGGATCATTGTGAAACTCATCTGGATTTATTAACACCATTTTATAAAAGTTTTAGCAACTAAATGTTTATAAAAAACAACGTCAACAAACAGTAAACTTCTAACACCACGGAAACATGCCTGATGTGATGACAAACTGAGAAAGAGAAATGACATTTGACATGTACTATGTACATTGGTTAATGACATTTGCAAATGTTGAATAATTTTAATTTCGCCCTCTATAAGAAAAAGGAGAAATCTCTTGAGAAATTCTGCACTGTATCCAACAGAAATTTCGCCACCACAAAATACTAACAGAAAAGGATAACTGTATTGCACGTCATTATAGTAAATTGTTCTAGATTCAAGATGAAAAATTTCATATAGTGGTCCTTGACCTTATCTCTGCGTACTCATACACCAGTCAAATAAAAAATATGACAATAAAATAACGTATGTCGAATTTTAATTTGATTTATCCTTCCTTTTAAAATTTTTTACTCATTATGGTCTACCCAAACTAAATTAATTGATGAATTATATCATCCAGTAATCTGATTTGTTATCTTCTTTTATATATACAGTGATAATTATTATATTTAAAGCCGCTTTATTTGCTACCAATGCATAGCTCTAGATTTTATCAGAAAAAAATATCTGGTGTATTATCGTATTTTGTTTCTAACGTTCTGGTTATTTTGCGACTGCATGATCGCAAAGATCAATTTCATCTCACCACTTGAAAATATTGTACCTGATTCCTGTACCCTTTTGTAATGAAGCTCTAGGTATTTTTTACGTTCCCAACATCGCATGGTATATGGGAACGACGGATTCACATCCCCTCCGAAGGGTGGAACATGCAGGCATCCAGTTAGGTCAGACAAAATGCCACGACTAAACTTGATTAAAACATAATCCAGAATTCTCAATTACTGCTGGTGCATTGAGGTGTGAACCTTGAACGTCTTCGCACAGACAGTTGACATTTCACGCCTTGAGCTGCTGAGACAGCAAAATGTATCTGAGAAAAGTTTATCTTCTGGACACTTACGTTGCTCTCAGTAAAATTTTACATACACCCGTTTTTCTGATCGCGGACTACGCGCGATTTTAATAAGATTTTGCGTTCACCGCTTTTTCTGATCGCAGACTCCGAAAATCATAGTGAAATAATATCGCTGAGAATTTAAAAACTTTTGACAAACGACAGATGTGTGATTACAAATACCTAGGTATACATACGTGCGTTTGAAAGCTTTGTGTAATAGGTTTGTTTAATGCCCAATATTTATTATCGAATTTATTTTTAACCATTTCTTAAATTGTTTGTTTTATAAACTAATAAGAGTGTGTACATATTATTCCGATTTACAAGAATCGTAAATAAGCAAGAAGGACGCAGGTCAAGCGGTATGACCAGTGATCCCTTTTTATGTAAAAGAGATCATTTCTCCGTCATAATACTCGTTGTTATACCTATATAAATATTTCCAGAGATTTAATAAAACTTTCTATGCAAATGTTTTATTCGAAATCAGATGAACTCTTTTTTCTGAAAAAATCTTCTTCGTCTTTCACAATTTCCGGTAATTTGAACACGGCGTTTTTTTTTTGTTCCCTCAGGGCTCGTCGGCGGCCTTGCCGCCCCGATAGCACTGCAACCCTTGGTTGATTGTGCATACCCTTAGTCTTACTCCACCCATTCCAAAATCACTGTGTCTTGAACTAGTCTGCACAGCGATTGGTAGGGTGAAGTTTTATATTGCTGTGTCTCCGGTCTAGACTGACCGTAGATCAGTTGTCTTTTGCGGTCCAAAGCTTTACACTCGCACAAGATGTGCTGGGCTGATTCCTCCCCCTCGCCGCAGAGTCTGCATGCGAGGTCCCCTTCGAACCGCCCCATTTTATGCAGGTGTTTCTTGACGGCCATGTGTCCCGTCAAGGGACCTGTTGTGTTTCTGAGCTGACCTCTGCTAAGATTTAGCAGCTCCACAGCTCTCTTTGAACTGGGTCCGTCAATTATTGACTTCCCATGTCTGAGCCCTGGACAGTCCGCCCAGTACACCTTGTGTTGGTTTCTGACCCAGGACTTAATGGCTCCCCTGGCAGTGCTCTTTGACACGTCCAGAGCCGGTTCTGGTCCCATAAATGGTTCTGCTGACCCTCTTTTCGCGAGACTGTCAGCTTCTTCATTGCCTTTGATCCCCGAGTGACCCGGCACCCAGATGAGGGTCACCTCATTCTGCCCAGCCAGGTCGCTCGTCTCGTCTCGGCACTCACTCACCAGCCAGGAATTTACCCGTGGGCTACTTAGTGCCTTAAGGGCTGCCTGGCTGTCTGTGGCTATAAGGATCCGCTTGTTGGTGTAGCCCCTCCTCTTGCTCTCCCGCACACAGTGCAGGATGGCGTACATCTCGGTCTGAAATACCGTTGCATGGGTTCCGAGGGAAATACTATGACTTACCCTCAGTCCTTCTGAGTAAACACCTGCCCCCGTCCCACGCTCCCCGCCGGATCCGTCCGTGAACCAGACGAGCGCGTCCCGTGGTATGCCCGGCCTCTCCTCCCGCCATGCCTCGCGGTCGGGGATTTCCACTGTAAAGTTGTTTTCCCTGCAGATTCGCGGGCTCGCGAAGTCTGACCCCATTTCAAGCATGGGCTCCTTCACGATCTCCTGAATTTTGCAGTGGTCCCTGAAGCCTGGGTTGATCTTCAGTCTACCATTGCAGGTTAGTCTGTATAGTCCTAGCCTGACCTCCACCATAATAACTAAGCGAGGGGGGGGGCGAACACGGCGTTAGTGCACCCTCTTTCGGATTTCTAAAATGTCACACCTAATAACATTTTTTATTTAGATAGGTATATTAAACGAAATAAACATTTGACAGCGCAACATTTTAAATTTTCTGTCACGGCAATCTTAAAATATTTTAGCTGGATTGTGAAACTTTAATCTAATAGGTAAATAAGTGAAGAAAACTTTTAATTGAATATTTTCTATCTGGCAAGTAAATCAGTGACAGGTGATTATTAAGCTAAGACACACGTGAACCTTAAAACAAAACGCTGCCCGTGTATGATCATACAATCAAGTTTGCTAGCACCTGTTTCCCCCACTATAATTACACCTTTTGTTCTGTTGGTTACGGAACGGTTAAAATTCGCGTCAACTGCGTCTGCTCAAACGCCGTATGCCGCGCAAGCAAATACTCAAATTAATAATATGTGATAAAATCACTGATAAGAATGACACGTTAATCTACCATCATTTACTGATAAGACCGAAAGATAATGTGCATTGTTGATAAGGCATTCAGTGAAAAGTGAACTTTTCATACAGATTTTTAAGAATTTTCCGTGTGCAACAGGTGCCCTATTTAAAATAAACATTTCACAATAATGAGTACAGGAAACCAGACACTAGACCGTATCCAACAGGAAATACAAGAAGCTCTAGAAAGAGAGGAAGAACTGAAGAGAAAGTATTCTAACAAGATGAAAAATAATTTAACCAACGGTAACACTAATGGCTTTCTGGAATATAATAATAATAATGATGAGACTACTTTAACTAATGGTGATGGTGTTTTCAATACTAAAAAACAGCCGCTTCTTAGGGCACAATCTACACCCCTGACTAATGGACACAGCAGTAGTGGACCTCTTACTAATGGAAATTCAAGTAATAATATTAGACGTTTCACCCCCAATCCCTCCGCTAAAGGTGTGATGCATAAATTTCTAAAAACAAGAGGAAAATTATCACTTTTAAATTTGAAATCATCAAGACAGACTCAGTGGGTGAACGATGCTGTCTTCGAACCTACCAAAATGACAGTCGAAAAAGGAAAACCAGTTAGGAACGGTTACATATCAGCCGAAGAAAAAATGAAAAAAGAACTTCAAGAGTTCCAATTAAGAGAAGACGAATTGAGAAAAGAAAGACGAAAATCCCAGCCAGATTTAATGGCAGCTCTGGAAGCTGAAGAAATGGAATCAAATTTAAGACCAGCCAAATCGTTAGCAAAAATGTATAATTCTACTGAAAATTTGTTGGATGAATATCATTCTGCACCAGCTAGTCTAAGGCCTTCGAGATCTCTAGCACAGTTATGTGACGCTGATGATGAAGAAGCCGAAATGCCTGGTACGCATTCGCTGATAATGCAGTTCGAGAACCTGAAAATGAAGAATGTGCAGCCTTAAGTTTATGTGATGATGTTTTGTTTTATTGGTTCATGTAGGTAAATGTTTCAATTTGTATTTTTAGATATAAGAAAATTTGACACCAATTAGGATCAGTGTTTTTAAATTTCATTAACTACGGTTATTCTTTTTGAAGTTGGTACGTTCATCAATTTGAAAATCAAAATAGTTCAAATTTAAGTCATTCAAATATTGATATAATTAATTCATATACACCTACCAGATCATAGTTTTTCTAATTTCACTTGTTAAATGAAACATTGTTTGTTAACATAGCTATTGAATGGTTTTTCCCGACCAATTTATTAATAAGGATTTTAACACCTACAAGACTGCTTCTGAAGTTAAATGAAATTTAAGCTAGGAGTATTGCTTTTCTAGTTGGCAGAAAAATTTCCCATCAATTTTTCAAGAAAATAAAGGAGCTGATGATACAATATATTGACAGATCAAAAGTGTAAGTAGTTCAAAGTTTTCATTTTATGGATATTACACCTACCAAATCAATAGTTTTGAGCCTTAGTTGTCAAGTACATACTATTATTTTCTTAACTATTCAACATTTCACTTGAACAATCTGTTAACAGGTAATAATATTTAATGCAGCCACTATATTTAATATATTTTCCTAAAAAGAAGGTAATATATACATTTAAATTTTTAATGTAATGTACATACATTAATAAATTATGAATAAAACAGATGGATGTAAGATTCACACAGTATTGGTGTTACATTCATTTGTTCTATAAAATATTTAAAAATTAAATTACCTCAAGTATCAATCACAACCATCGTAACACATTAAAATTGTTCCTTTTTATGTTAGCAAAAACCTTTTCAGATTTTAATTAACCTATTACAAATAAAGAGGCTGATGAAAATTTATATTATTTAAAACTAATTTATGTAAATTAAATAAAGAGAATAAAACAAGCCCTTAGACAGGGTTCCCACTTGTCAGGGAATTCGTAGAAGGAAAAATTTTGTCAGGGAAATCAGGGAAAAATTGTGAAAGAGTCAGGGAATTTTTGGATGTGTCAGGGAAAAATTATTTGTTTCTGTTTTATGATAAATAAATAAAACACGATGATAGGTGCATATTTGTATAAGTAGCGTTTTCAATTATTTGTAAGGAAGATTGTGTATGTTTTAGATATGTAATTTTTGGGAAGTGTGTTTTCCGCCATGGGGCAAAGAGCTACTGTATTCTGTAGTAGTGTGTTACACATTTTTGGGGTAGATTATGAATATCAGAGTCAGGGAAATAGGTTTTGGCATGTCGGGGATATCGGGGAAAAGTCAGGGAAATTGATATGCTGTTTTTAGTGGGAACCCTGTTAGATTTCTATAATCTTTATTTTCGTAGCTGTTAAATATTTTGCTTATTAATTTTAATTTGAGAATCAAAAAGCTATGACAGTGATAGCAGGCATTTTTGATAGATCAAGGGCCATTGTAGACTCCTTCTGGTTCTGTTTGGTGCCAGCGTCTTGACCTCCCTCCATGATTTCCCCACTGTTCAGTTCTATATCTGCAAGGCTCTTTTCTAACATCTGATCTTACATGACGTTGGGGCCCCTAAATATTTCACTGTTAATGTTTTATGATATGATCCCGTTTAAATATAATGCACCTTTCCACACCTGTAGCTTATGTTCGAAATAGCATTTGATTTGTCATAATACATTTAAGATCAACATTTAGCCTAAAAATTCTTAGAATTGTCCTAAAACATGTGGTTTTAAATATCTGGAGCCTGTTAGTGATATGTTGACGTGTCATCCAGGCCTGACATTTGTGTAGACTATTTTCTACTATGAATTTGATGAATCCGAGTTTATTACGTATCAAACATACTACTTTTTACTGTGGGTCAGACGAATATTAGCTTCATACGCATGGAACTAACTCTTGAGTTCGGGACTGAGTTTAACATGCTAAATGACCTCTTTGCTTGAATGATTCAATATTCAGTGTTTTTCGTTAGTACCTTTTGCCAACAATGCTATCTAGGTAACATCATGGCTTTGCATCTTCAGTTACCGGTTGTTTTGAACTGATTTCTCAATTCAGTTTTTAAATATTCACCGAATTTGCAATGGATAGCTAATTTATGTAAAGCACACACAAATTCTTGCACTGACTCACACTCGTGTTACTTTCTCTGATGAAACTTGAAGTTCTCTGCAATCTCCAGTGGTTCGGGATTGTAGTGTTTCTTCATCACCTCCACTAGTAGGATTTCTCAGCAGGATCCTCAGGTGAAAGCTTATCGCACAGCATGTCATATGCTTCCAGGGCGATCCTTAAGTAGACGGGTCTCGTCATTTCATGCATTACGAGAGTGGCATTGCCGGACGGTGCTTATTGCTCTAGGGGCCTGCCTGAACTGATCTTTCTGACCTACAGGTCAGGTCAGGCAGGACCCTAGAGCCATAGGCACCGTCCGGCAATGTCGCTCTTTCGATGCATGGACGGGACCCGTCTACTTAAGGATCGCCTGCTTCCAGTACCATGTTATGTGGAAGATATCCAACTTTAGGGTCTTCATGTACTTTGAACACATTGAAAGCACTTTCTAATCTTCTTGTCCAACGTTCAAACTTCGTTTTAGAACAGTCAATGTATTCGATTGAGAATATTGTTTGTACTGTACGTTGTACAACTGGTTTTGCACTTGAAGGTGGTGTATTCGTCGTAGGTGCCCTCGCATTTGCACTTTCCTCTGGCATGTTGCTATATTTGTGCGTACTGATAACAACTTTAGCAACGCAGATGTAATGTATCCGTAGCCTTTTTCCCCTCAGGGCTCGTCCGCGGCATTGCCGCCCCGATAGCACTGCAACATTTGGTTGATTGTGCATACCCTTAGTCTTACTCCACCCTTTCCAAAATCACTGTGCCTTGAAATAGTCTGCACAGTAATTGGTAGGGTGAAGTTTTATATTGCTCTGTCTCCGGTCTAGACTGACCGTAGATCAGTTGTCTTTTGCGGTCCAGAGCTATACACTCGCACAAGATGTGCTGGGCTGATTCCTCCCCCTCGCCGCAGAGTCTGCATGCGGGGTCCCCTTCGGACCGCCCCATTTTATGCAGGTGTTTCTTGACGGCCATGTATCCCGTCAAGAGACCTGTTCTGTTTCTGAGCTGTCCTCTGCTAAGATTTAGCAGCTCCACAGCTCTCTTTGAACTGGGTTCGTCAATTATTGACTTCCCTGGACAGTCTGCCCAGTACACCTTGTGTTGGTTTCTGACCCAGGACTTAATAGCTCCCCTGGAAGTGCTCTTTATCACGCCCAGAGCCGGTTCTGGTCCCATAAATGGTTCTGCTGACCCTCTCTGCACGAGACTGTCAGCTTCTTCATTGCCTTAGCCGTAGCCTTAAGTAAATTTCGATTCTCGTCACCAACTGTTGTGTTTCTGGGATATGTAGTAGGAATAATTATAATAATGCACTCGTTTTATAATTACCCCTTTATTCACAGACGTGTGTTATACAATCTCAAAAAATCCAACCTACAAAACCCCCTTATCTTCTAGCCACATTTTCCCTCCTCTAATGTCAATTGCCCACCATAGAGAATTAAAGTTAACCTATTCGTATGATCGACCACAGTATATAACACATGTGATAATAATATATGTTATATCTTACATTCATTTATTAGAGCCTTGGTGGTTCAGTGGTAAGGACGTGTACCCCTGAACCGAGGGGTACCGGGTTTGATTCCCAGGGTTTCTCTTTTTCAGTACATACTGTACAATTAACAACAACCGAGGTTGTGGAGGTGTATTTGTTCAAGATCCCTACTCTCCTTACAGAAAGGCAGGGGTTCGGCAAAGTTTCCGGGATCGTGAGGTGAAACTGCTCCTTGGCGTCGGTGATTGGCCATAGTCGCAAAAATAGACCGACGTTAAAAAAATCATTTGTTTTATTAATTATTTGATCGTAGGTATTTTCTTATTAAAATAAAAAGTAAATGCTTCAAATTTGTTATGAAATCGATAACCACAGATGCATAATTTTTAACTTGTTTGTAAACATTGAATGTAGTGTAAATAAATGAAAGCATAAACAATACAGTACAGCATAAAAAAACATTTTCATAATGCAGATTTCTTATGGTAAATTGTGTAATCCATTAACATACTAATTGTGGTAAAAGTAGATCTATCAACATAAATACAAGTCATTTCATAATGTGTATATCAAGGTGTCCCTAATTTAGTAACAATTCTGCTAATTGACTTTTACGAATATGGAATAAATGGTAGTAATTTACCTGACATGTTAAGTCAGCTTTTAATTAGGTATTTAATATTAGAATGAAATTAAACTAGGTTTTGTCAGTTTTGTTATAAATCGAATAACATATTTTCTTGTTGAGTCAATGATATTCGAGATTTTTAGACTTAAAATGGCAAAAAGCAAATTCTGCATAGTCTGAAATAGTTCAGGAGCACTTATCTTTGATGTTGAGTTTTTCAAAGAAAAATCTATCCATTCCATTATTTTTGTTTACATGTAGAAAAAATTCAATGGCTGTAGATTGTTTAATAAGTTGTATAGGCCTTCGGCCTCTTAGCGCTACAACCCTAATGGGTCTTAACTAAACCATTTTTTGTTTAATAAATGTTTCTGTAATGAACTTCTGTTAAAATAAAAAATTTTTGCAGATGAGCACGAACAACGACCCCTAGAACCCATATCCGGGGTCAGTTTCAATTTTTAATATATATATATATATATATATATATATATATATATATATATATATATATATATATCACACCGATAACTGAGAAAAGGTAGGTTTACGATATAAAAAGTAAACTACACACCAAAATTTAGATTTCTATGTTACAAGAAAAAAAAGTTATAATAAAATATTTTGTGACAGATCATTTCTATGAAAATTCACTACCATAACGCACTTGCTGCGTCCAGCGTCCAAGTGGTAAATAAGATAACATTTTTGTTCAGGGAACAATAGCTTACCAAAAAGGCATCCCTAGGGTTATATATATATATATATATATATATATATATATATATATATATATATATATATATATATATATATATATATATATATATATATATATATATATATGTATTAATATTATTCAGGATAAAATTAGGGAAACAGTTAAAATAATAAATTTTAAGTTGTTTAGTAGGTCAATTCGTATTGTAATCATTGAGATTGAATTGGCATCATCACATTACGTGTTTATATAAACAATATACAGTTTTGTTAATCTATTGCAGATTGCAATACTATATGATTTATATTTATATAACTTTTTCATTTATTATTAAAACTTGAAACATCGTTACTATGTCTGTCTAGTCCAATTTATAACAGTTATCCTGATAACCCCCCAATTAACCCCCGCTTCTTAACATGGTCCTTCGAGCCGGATCAAGTTGAGGAGCGGATTATTAAACATTCTAAAAAATAAATTAGACATCCTTAAAAAAAACCTTTCGTTAACATAAATTGGACGACTAACTTAAACATAACTTGACAGAACCAAGTCGAGACTACATCCTGAAATTTTTGGTCTGTCACAGTAAAATTTGTACGGGCCCCAGCTGAAACAATAAAAGTCTGGATGCAGCAAGTGCGTTATGGTAGTGAATTTTCTTTAAAGTGTTTGTAAGAGATACAATTTATTATCAGCATCTAACAAATATGAAAAAATAAACAGTATAGTCTCTAAAAAAAAAAACTATAAGTTAGTTGGAAATACGCAAATTAATTAAACATTCTAAAAAATAAATTAGACATCCTTAAAAAAAAACTTTTGTTAACACAAATTGGACGACTAACTTACACATAACTTGGCAGAACCAAGTCGAGACTACTTCCTGAAATGTTTGGTCTGCCACAGTAAAAAATTTTATGGACCCCAGCTGAAACAATAAAAGTCTGGATGCAGCAAGTGCGTTATGGTAGTGAATTTTCATTAAAATGTTTTAAATAGCAAATATGTGTTCTTTAAAGAAAACAGGCATTATATTTGGTTACCAGTATGACCTATATAGTAGAAACATAGTACCATATATCATCAAAATAACTTTATGTTTGAAGATGTACAAAAATGTTTCGAAAATAAACTTAAAATGTTCCCCAAAACCTAGTTTCCTGGCCAATGAACCTTATAGGTTAATAGCAAATTGAGCTATTCATATCGAATAGCATATGAGATGACTTCATAAGGATGTTGTTTCTAATAAATCATTTTTGTGAAATAAAAGCTGTAATGTTAGCACGATTCATCCGATAATGATTAAATTACCTGTTTTGTAAACCATGGTATATAATAATTGAATAATGTCTCCTTTATTTTGTGTTTGGGAAAAGAGAGATAAATAGCAAGAGGCCACACACGTTACTTCGAAAAAATGACGTGCCTTTGATATTCAAAAAATAATAATTAAAAGGTCATATATTTTAGGTGCCTATTTTTGCTGCATGTAACAAAAAAGAATTTAATGTAAAGTTATACAGGTGGTCAGTAACCTCCTAGTGATATTTGACGCATGATTATGCAAATAAGTCCATTATTTTAAATAGCACACCCTGTATATAATGGCTTATTCTTCTACAAAATTTTATTACCTTTTAATTGATACTAGGGTTCCCTATACCCAACTCAAGCAGTTTTCGAGATATTTAGAATTGTTTGTTTTTCATAATAAATGTCAATATCTACTTGGGAAGCGAGGGGGCTCCGGCAGGGATATTGGATATACGGTTGTTATCTATTTATTTGACATTAGTCAAGTATTTTAGCTCTATTGTGTCGTGTCAAGTGGTTGGGTCTTTTTAATAAAATTGTTCAAGAGTAGTATAAAAATGAAAACGTATCCTGTACAGGAAAGAATGGATATGATTCTTGTTATTGCCAAGAAAATTGTTTACTGGCTGCGAGGGTTTATGCTTAAAAATATCCATCTCGACATCATCCAGAGAAGAGAGTCTTACAGAGACTGTTGCAGGTGTTTTGTGAAACAGGAAGTGTCGCGTACGAAAAAGTCAACAGACAAAGCCTTTCACTGAAAATGGCGAAATCGACTTTGAGGTAATTAGCGCTGTTGTTGAAAATCCCCATACAAGTCGGCGTAACATAAGCAGGGAAGTAGGCATTTTTTTTTTTTTTTTTTTTTGTTCCCTCAGGGCTCGTCCGCGGCCTTGCCGCCCCGATAGCACCGCAACCCTTGGTTGATTGTGCATACCCCTAGTCTTACTCCACCCATTCCAAAATCACTGTGCCTTGAACTAGTCTGCACAGCGATTGGTAGGGTGAAGTTTTATATTGCTCTGTCTCCGGTCTAGAGTGACCGTAGATCAGTTGTCTTTTCCGGTCCAGAGCTATACACTCGCACAAGATGTGCTGGGCTGATTCCTCCCCCTCGCCGCAGAGTCTGCATGCGAGGTCCCCTTCGAACCGCCCCATTTTATGTAGGTGTTTCTTGACGGCCATGTGTCCCGTCAAGAGACCTGTTGTGTTTCTGAGCTGTCCTCTGCTAAGGTTTAGCAGCTCCACAGCTCTCTTTGAACTGGGTCCGTCAATTATTGACTTCCCATGTCTGAGCCCTGGACAGTCCGCCCAGTACACCTTGTGTTGGTTTCTGACCCAGGACTTAATGGCTCCCCTGGCAGTGCTCTTTGACACGCCCAGAGCCGGTTCTGGTCCCATAAATGGTTCTGCTGACCCCCTCTTTGCGAGACTGTCAGCTTCTTCATTGCCTTTGACTCCCGAGTGACCCGGCACCCAGATGAGGGTCACCTCATTCTGCCCAGCCAGGTCGCTCGTCTCGTCTCGGCACTCACTCACCAGCCAGGAATTTACCCGTGGGCTACTTAGTGCCTTAAGGGCTGCCTGGCTGTCTGTGGCTATGAGGATCCGCTTGTTGGTGTAGCCCCTCCTCTTGTTCTCCCGCACACAGTGCAGGATGGCGTACATCTCGGCCTGAAACACCGTTGCATGGGCTCCGAGGGAAATACTGTGACTTACCCTCGGTCCTTCCGAGTAAACACCTGCCCCCGTCCCACGCTCCCCGCCAGATCCGTCCGTGAACCAGACGAGCGCGTCCCGTGGTATGCCCGGTGTCTCCTCCCGCCATGCCCCGCGATCAGGGATTTCCACTGTGAAGTTGTTTTCCCTGCACATTCGCGGGCTCGCGAAGTCTGACCTCATTTCAAGCATGGGTTCCTTCACGATCTCCTGAATTTTGCAGTGGCCCCTGAAGCCTGGGTTGATCTTCAGTCTACCATTGCAGGCTAGTCTGTATAGTCCTAGCCTGGCCTCTCCCATAATAACGAAGTGTAGGGGGGGTAGATCCAGCAACACCTCCATGGCGGCTGTTGGGGTTGAAGACATGGAAGTAGGCATTAGCAGACGAAGTGTTGGGAGAATAATCAAAAGGGAAAAATTTCATCCATACAATGTTCAGTTACATCAGGAACTGCTTGATATTGATTTAATTCGACGAATTGATTTTTGCTTGTGGGCCCTTGACAAAGTTGGTGAGAATGAAAATTTCTTTGATTTTGTGCTATTTTCAGACGAGAGTACATTTCATAGCACGTACCTAGTAAATAGACACAATTATAGTGACGAAAATTCACATCACGTCCGTACAGTTGATCATCAGCACAGAAGGACTATTTTATGTTTGGGCCGGAATTTTAGGAGGACACATAATAGGGCCTTACTTTTTTAATGGGAACTTGAACGGTCCAATTTTCCTAAGATTTTTAAAAGATGATTTGCCAGAGCTCTTAGAATATATCCCAAGAGATATTAAACAGCAGATGTGGTTCCAATTAGACGGTGCTCCCGCCCATTTTGAAACCAGTGTACGAGAACATTTAAATAGTAAGTTACCCCAATAAATGGATAGGACTAGGTAGCCCACACAACTGGCCTGCACGATCCCCGGACTTAACGTGTTTGGATTTCTTTTTGTGGAGGTACATAAAAAGTATTGTTTACAAAGTACGACTAACCGAGAACATATGGAACTAAGAATACGAAGTGCGTTCCACACAGTAACTTCTGAAATGTTATTGAAAGCCCAGAAATCATTAGAGAAAAGAATACGTTTATGCATTGAACAAGACGGCCGTCAATTTGAACATTTACTATAGTGTGTTAAATTGTCCTTTTTTGTTGTTCATGTTATTAAAATTTGACATTTGTATAGCCCAACTAAAATTTTTTCAACTGTTGCAATACAATGTTCTTGATATAAGTTTTTCCGCGTTGATCTACGAATTTACTTAGCCTACAATATAAACGCTCACTATAATCAAGGCCCACTTGATGATGAAAGGTGACATTTATTATGGAAAACAAACAATTCTAAATATCTCGAAAACTGCTTGAGTTAGGTATAGGAAACCCTAGTATCAATTAAAAGGTAATAAAATTTTGTAGAAGAGTAAGCCATTATATACAGGGTGTGCTATTTAAAATAAGAGACTTATTTGGAATATCATGCGTCAAATATCACTAGGAGGTTACTGACCATCCTGTATAACTTTACATTAAATTCTTTTTTCTGTTACATGCAGCAATCTTTCTACTAAATACTAATATAAGTTAGATTTTTCTACGTTGCCGAGGGCAAGAAAAAAAATTTGCGTTGAGGCTTCCATTTTCAAAAATTGCTGTGTTTCTCAAAAACGGTAGGTTTTAGGTATAGGGAATCCTATTGTAACTTACCTTTATTTTATCTCTAGATGACGAAAACCGAATAATATACTGGGTGTTCTATTTAAAAAAAATCTCGGGACGCAGCAAGTGCGTTATGGTAGTGAATTTTCATAAAAATGTTTTTATTGCAAATATGTGTGTTTTCTTTTTAAGAAAGCAGACATCAATTTTGGTTACCAGTATAACCTATATAGAAAAAGCAGGCATCAAATTTGATTACCAGTATAACATATATAGTTAAAACAATGTGCCATGTTTCATCAAAATAACTTGATTGTTTGAAAAGGTACAGAAATTTCCAAAAGTAAACCAAAAGTGTTACTGAAAAAATCCGTTTCTTGGTCAACCTTATAGGTTAATAGCAAATTGAGCTTTTCAAATATGAAGCATTTAATCAAAATTCGCAACCACAACGCACTTGCTGCCTCCAGAATTTCTTAACTTACAAACATGCATTATATTTCGATGGAAAATGCAAAAACATAAGGCGTTTTCGACAAAAAAAATTATTTGTATCACCAACGACTTATGGGCCACCCTGTGATTGTCGCAATAATTTTTTAAGATGTAGCTCAAAACACCGTATAATTAATGTACACAATATTTTTTCATATCTTGTATAATAAGGAATATATTGAGCTTTATTGATTTTTTACGAAAATTCGACAAAATTATATACCATTAAACAATAAACTCTATAGATAAGGCTACTTACTGCCAAGCATCAGAGAAAGGGTCTATTAGAAATGAATTTTCTGGAAATATTTTAGTAAAATGAAGGACAATGACGGTTGAAACTAAGAGTTCGGTGTATGTAAAACATTCTTCTTGAGACATTTTCTTTCCATAGATCGTATTAGATTGAAGTTATTTGCCTAAATATTGCGAATTTTGACGTTTTCAATTGTCACTTTGACGTTTTGAGGAAACCCCCAATTTATTTTTCTTTAAATGCCCATAACTTTCTTGTCTTTTGACCTACAGAGCTAAATTTTGGTAGGTGGCACACCTATAAAGATATAAACCAGCTTACCAAATTTGGTTGCCCTTACTTTGTTAATTTTGAAGATATAATTTTTTTTCGAAAGAAAACACAAATTTTTCCGGGAAAATCTCGGCAGATTTTCCTGGCTAACAAAATTATCCAAGCGACTTTCGAAAGGAATGTACTCACCAATTTTGACGTTTAAAATCGTAATTTTGACGTTTTGAAGAAAATCCAAATTTATTTTTCTTTGAATGCCTGTAACTTCACTAAAAAGTAAACTATACACAAAAATTTAGATTTCTATGTTGCAAGAAAAAAAGTTATAATAAAATATTTGGTGCCAGATCATTTCTATGAAAATTCACTACCATAATGCACTTGCTGCGTCTTTGAGTTTTTAAGTAGTCACTTTTGCTTTTTCACTATAGTTTTTTATTTTTTAACAAAATTTATTTGTGTAGCTTATATAGATTCAGGATAGAGCCCATTGATACTGTGTCTCGAGGAATAGCTAGCGGTATCAAAAATATTTTAAACCATAAGATTTTTTTTTAAATGCATGTTATTCTGCTTTTCGGTTTTCTTCTACGTTTTTTTGTCAGTCCAGGGTTAGGTATGGGTTAGGTAAAAGGATCCGGGTCAGGTCAGGTCCGGATCAGGTCAGGTCAGGTTAGGTCAGGTTAGGTCGTTCAGGTCTGCTTCGTAGAGTGTTTAGTGCATAAACATGAAAAATGGTGTCCCTTCAACCCCCAAAAAGCTGCGGGGGACTAGGAGCAAATATACGTGGTGCAGGGGAAAAACATGTTTAGGAGAAAGTGTTGATACAAAAAGTGAAAAGGCTGCTTATAGAGGTCGAACTAAGTTGTTTTTACTGATTTTTCCTTTATATTTCCTTCTCCGCCGAGCATCCCTATTCACTCCGGGTCTCGTAACTTTTGGAGGGGTTGATTCCACAACATATCTCTTGTTGCTTATGCACACATTGAGTCTTTTAAGCATGTTTAGTGAAAGATTTTTCAAAAATCACGTATGCCGATCATCTGCATAATTACCGTTAAATATCTTTTACTTGCACAAAAGAAAGATCTTTTACTTGCACAAAAGAAAGAAATTAGTTTTTATGAATTATATTCATTACTGCATCCATACGCACCAGCAAGATTAACCATTTTTTAAATATAAAAAAAGCAAAGGTCAAACCGCTTAAGTCGCGGAAGCAAAAAAAGTCTGAACGCAGCAAGTGCGTTATGGTAATCAATTTTCATTAAATGCTTCAAATTTGAATAACTCAATTTTCTATAAACCTAGAAGGTTGAATTTTGGCACGTGGTAAGGCCTTTACCAAGACAACATATTCACATAAATTTCATTAAAATAGCTTTGTAATTTTCGGAGATAAACATTTTTTTCGAAAGAAAACTTAAAATTTTTATTTATATTATATTTATATAAACATATAAAAATTGAAACTGACCCAGGATATTTGTCCTATGGGTCCTATTTCGCAGTCATTTGAAAAAAATGTTTGTCAAATCTCACCATAGATACCTCTCCATTTGAATTTAGTTAATTTTTCCCAATAAAAATTCACTAAAAGGAGAAACGGACCGGGCCGGACTCGAACCAGCATCGTCCGCTTGACATACAAAGTACTCTTCCAATGAGCTACCGACGCTTCGTAATAAACGAATTCTTTACATTGTATTTACACATACAGCACCTTACCGTCAGGAATTTGGTATCGGAAATTAAATGTAAGTGACTAGCTAAATAGCAAATTGCAGAATTGATTGATTTATTTCGCCGATCGCTGAAACATATTCGAGTGTAGACTGTTTCGGTCTTAAATAACATTCAAATGTTACTAATGGCATGTAACCTTAAAGATGATTTGACATATTATGAATGAAAATGAAATGCGTTCGTGGAATCACAATTTTAGTGCGCCATCTTTTAGAAAATAGCTGGTCTACGGATGGTGACGAAACGCGCTAGTTTGACAACACATATTGACTAAATAATTAAGGTATGTCATTACCTTACATTTCACTTTGCATTACGTTTTTATTTGGAATCCAAAAGACCTGAAATTTAAGAAACTTACTCTTGGATACCTTATCTAGGCAAAGAGTGATTTTGAGCTAATTCTGTGACAAAAAATTGTCAAATCATGGTTTGGCAAAAACGTTGTATTTTCGTTATAAACGGGATATTTGCTTACAAAAATCTTTATTGCCTTCCTCAAACCTCAATCTATCTATTGTATACTATATTTTCAGTCTAAGGCTTCAATTGGGACAGTTCAACAAGCTACAAATATAGTGTATTTTAAGCATTTTATTAAACCCCCCTCTTAACGATAAACTCTATAGCTAAGACAACTGCCAAGTGTCAGAGAAAGGGTCTATTTGAAATAAATTTTCTGGAAACATTTTATTAAAATGAAGGACAATGACGGTTGAAGCTAAGACTTCAGGGTTTGTAAAACATTCTTCTTGAGACATTTTATTTCCATAGCCGGTATTAGATTCAAGTTCTTTTCCTAAATGTTGCCAATTTTGACGTTTAAATCGCAACTTTGACGTTTTGTGAAAAACCCCAATTTATTTTTGTTTAAATGCCTAGAACTTTTTTGTCTTTTGACCTACAGAGATAAATTTTGGTAGGTAACTTCCCTATAATGATATAAACCCGCGTATAAAATTTGGTTGCCCTTACTTTGTTAATTTTGGAGATATAAATTTTTTTCGAAAGAAAACACAAAATTTTCCGGGAAAACCACGTCGGATTTTCTTAAATAACGAACATATCCAAGCCACTTGCAAAAGGAAGGTACTCACCAATTTTGACGTTTAAAATCGCGATTTTGACGTTTTGAGGAGAACCCAAATTTATTTTTCTTTGAATGCCTGTAACTTTTTTGTCATTTAACCTACGGAGCTAAATTTTGGTAGGTGACTTTCCTTTAATGATATAAACCCGCGTGTGAAATTTGGTTGCCCTTACTTTGTTAATTTTGGAAATATAAATTTTTTTCGATTTTTTTCGAAAGAAAACACAAAATTTTCCGGGAAAACCTCGGCGGATTTTCCTGGCTAACGAACTTATCCAAGCGACTTGCGAAAGGAAGGTATGTGCCAAATTTTATCAAAATCGGCCCATTATTTTTTAAGTTATAGGTGTGACACATAAATATATATATATATATATATATATATATATATATATATATATATATATATATATATATATATATATATATATATATATATATATATATATATATATAAACATATAAAGTCTGAAACTGACCTCGGATTTGGGTTCCGGGGGTCCTATATAGCGCTCATTTGAAGAAATTTTTTCAAAATTCGAAAGTCGAGATCTCCTCATTAGTGAATTTTTTTTAAGAAAATTCACTAAAAACATAACTTTTTTTTTGTTCCCTCAGGGCTCGTCCGCGGCCTTGCCGCCCCGATAGCACCGCAACCCTTGGTTGATTGTGCATACCCTTAGTCTTACTCCACCCATTCCAAGATCACTGTGCCTTGAACTAGTCTGCACAGCGATTGGTAGGGTGAAGTTTTATATTGCCCTGTCTCCGGTCTAGAGTGACCGTAGATCAGTTGTCAAACATAACTTTGACATGTATCTTTTTTTGTAAACATCCTGTATCATCGAGAGTATTTTCAGAAGATGGCCCTGAAGACCCTGCATATGCTAAAAAAAAACGTAATTTGTAAATTCGAACAGGCTCCATTGCAGAAACCGGCGTATGTGGTGCCCCACCCTGTATATATATATATATATATATATATATATATATATATATATATATATATATATATATATATATATATATATATATATATATATATATACACAAGACATGCAGGAAAACTAATTCCAGTGGTGCCGAATTGTTTTTCGCCGAAGTTAGCAAGAATATACTATTCATAACGTAATCAGGGCTGCAAGAAATATTTTATTAGACGAGGATTATAATATAATATCTACTTCCTAGTACGAAAATTGATTCAATTACAATATTATGTTTTCAAAGACAAATCAATTCAAATACAAAATAATATATTTTAATTTTAAATTTTGCGCACTAAAATACTTTTGAATGGGTTTAAATCTTTTTGGGGTAATCTGAATCATTTTGCTTTTTTTCACCACTCAACTGTCATCGTTGACATTTGTAAATGATTCCAGGAGAGAAATTTCAGTATACAATACATTTTTTTGATTAACATTCCTTATTTTCCTTGGTATTTTCGATAGGCACACCATGATTATTTTGAAACTGTTTTATTTGTTCTATCCTTGATTTTACTTTATAACCAGTGCGTTTTACTTTCTTCCACTTCGAAATATCCATGTCACTATTTAAAAATTAAACGAAAGAATAATAAACTGCTAATTCGTACATACTGGTGAATAAAATATATGTGTCGTCTAAAATTTGTTAGGTTAAAGATATTTACTCTAAAATAGTTATTTAGTTGCAACAAGTGGCACTCAATATTGCATAAAAGTAGTTTTTATGTCATTAAATCTTTTTAGGGATTCCCTTTGTTGCTTTAAAAGACCCATAATGTAACATCTTTTTTAAAATGCTGTTGAGAGCGACTTGGCTAATAAAACATAAAAGTTTTGTAATTTGACTTTTATCTCTACTTAGCAAGACATCAATAAAACAATTAAAATGCTGTATAAAAGTTTTATTAGTCATCTGTAAAAGTATTTATGTAAGTAATACATATACAGTAACATCGCATAGAAGAAGCTTTCTGGTTTTATGAAGGTTTGGTCTCAAGCTTTCAGAAAAGCTTTATAAAATATTAACAAAATAAATTTATATTTTTGCTGTTAGAACGTTCTTAAAACCATAAAATTGTCACCAAAAGCTAAATAGTGGTACGTGATGCTTTAATGTAGTAAGACAGGCAAATTTTATACAAATAAAAAATAACAATGAAACAATTTAGTCATGAAATGCAGAATTTTTGTTAGTTGGGATATAAACACAAATATTATGGATTGATTCGTTATGTGTAAGCTCATGCGCTGCAGTCTGTCACTGGTGACTACTTCAATCACGAGAGTCTCACGCCAGTAACAATCTAGGCTGCGACTCATGAGTATTTGCTGTATACCGACATAAAATACCCCAGTATGGTGCTGTTTAGACACAATAATCCTGCCAAGTGACTTGCTCTGACATCAGTTACCCAATTAAAAACTAACAGAAGGAAAACGAACCCTGTCATAGATAATGGTCATATGAGCATAAGGTGTTTCTTATTTTAGATCTTAGTTAGGCAAACTGATATCAGGGCAGGTCACGAGGAATCCATACATTTCAGAAAAACATCTAGTATTCTATTAACAAACTAAACATTTTGTAATAGAAAAGGTACGTTTTCATAGAAACTATCGCTTGTTATTGCTTTAATGTTATATTTTGATTAATTGTCTTGTAACAATGAAAACTTTTGACGAACACTTACACTTTACATTAATCTGATCCAAGACGAAAATTCTGATTGAATTTTTATCGATATTTGTTGGTAACTATTTACACTTAAGTGTTATTGTCTGATAATATTATATTTTTATAAAGTTTATTAAATTTTAGAACCCTTGTGAAACTGTTGTAGATATTTTATGTACTTATTTATAATAAACTGTCATTTAATAAGAACCTAGAGATAAACATACTGCTGTAGCTGTAGAAGGACTTTTCTTTCAGGTAAGACAAAACATGTTACAAATAAATATGTCATAGACTCAAAATTATTCCTATTTTTATGTAGTATTTCTGTTAGTGTTAGTCGAATCGAACTTTTATTATATAAGTACAATATAGCTTGCCTCGATGTAATAATGTTTCTGTAACAGGGTTGTGCCAATTTATTTATTTTAATTTATTATTATTATTATATTTTAGACTATTCTCTGTATTGTAATTAAAAATTTTAGCATCTTGTTTTAAGGAAAATCAATACCTAGTCTATTTGTTAGTTTATAGCAGCTTTTTTGATGTATTTACGTTCCACTAACAATAAAGCAAATACATCTTAAACATTTATTTGGTTTAGTATATGTAGGTTTAGTACCTGAAGCTCGCCGCGGCACTGGTCTGGTGGCCTAAGGTGACACAATCCAGTGCCAAGCAAAAACTAGGCAAGATCCAAAGGATGGCTTGCCTAGGCATCACAGGGGCCATGTCTTCAACCCCAACAGCCGCCATGGAGGTGTTGCTAGATCTGCCCCCCCTACACTTAGTTATTATGGGGGAGGCTAGGCTAGGACTATACAGACTAGCCTGTAATGGTAGACTGAAGATCAACCCAGGCTTCAGGGGCCACTGCAAAATTCAGGAGATCGTGAAGGAGCCCATGCTTGAAATGAGGTCAGACTTCGCGAGCCCGCGAATCTGCAGGGAAAACAACTTTACAGTGGAAATCCCCGACCGGGAGGCATGGCGGGAGGAGACGCCGCGCATACCACGGGACGCGGTCGTCTGGTTCACGGACGGATCCGGCGGGGAGCGTGGGACGGGGGCAGGTGTTTACTCGGAAGGACCGAGGGTAAGTCATAGTATTTCCCTCGGAGCCCATGCAACGGTGTTTCAGCCCGAGATGTACGCCATCCTGCACTGTGTCCGGGAGAACAAGAGGAGGGGCTACACCAACAAGCGGATCTTCAGAACCACAGACAGCCAGGCAGCCCTTAAGGCACTAAGTAGCCCACATGTAAATTCCTGGCTGGTGAGTGAGTGTCGAGACGAGACGAGCAACCTGGCTGGGCAGAATGAGGTGACCCTCATCTGGGTGCCGGGTCACTCGGGGGTCAAAGGCAACGAAGAAGCTGACAGTCTCGCGAAGAGAGGGTCAGCAGAACCATTTATGAGACCAGAACCGGCTCTGGATGTGACAAAGAGCACTGCCAGGGGAGCCATTAAGTCCTGGGTCAGAAACCAACACAAGGTGGACTGGGCGGACTGTCCAGAGCTCAGACATGGGAAATCAATAATTGACGGACCCAGTTTAAAGAAAGCTGTGGAGCTGCTAAATCTTAGCAGAGGACAACTCAGAAACACAACAGGTCTCTTGAGGGGACACATGGCCGTCAAGAAACACCTGCATAAAATGGGGCGGTTCGAAGGGGACCTCGCATGTAAACTCTGCGGCGCGGGGGAGGAATCAGCCCAGCACATCTTGTGCGAGTGTAAAGCTCTGGACCGCAAAAGACAACTGATCTACGGTCAGTCTAGACCGGAGACAGAGGAATATAAAACTTCACCCAACCAATCGCTGTGCAGACTAGTTCGAGGCACAGTGATTTTGGAATGGGTGGAGTAAGACTAAGGGTATGCACAATCAACCAAAGGTTGCAGTACTATCGGGGCGGCAGGGCCACAAACGAGCCCTGAGTGAAAAAAAGTACCTGAAGCTACCTGATCTCTTTTGTGATTTTGGACATAATTTAATCATCTAAGTCAAGCTTTAAGTATGTGATATTTGTTCTTGTGCAAGTTCTGTGAGCTTAAAACAACAGCAATAAAGAACTAGATTGTGACCTTTCTATAAAAATTTGCTACCATAACGTACTTACTGCACCCGGACTTTTGAAACTCAACTGTAGTTTGCTATAAGAGGCTGGCAAGAAAAGCTCTACCTTAAAAATATTTTTCGCAAACATTTTAGGCAAATGAAATTAGGTAACAATTTAGACATGAATTTAAGAGAGAAAATTAACATTTGTGAAGTCAGAGAAACGGTACACTAGGTGAAGATGGAACCTGTGATGAGCACTGATAAGTAGAGGTGTGCGAAGCTTAGAAATTCCTAATAAAACTCGAACCGAATCTTTGGTTGTGTCCCGTCAAGAGGGCTGTTGTGTTCGTGAGCTGTCCTCTGCTAAGATTTAGCAGCTCCACAGCTCTCTTTGAACTGGGTTCCTCAATTACTGACTTCCCATGTCTAAGTCCTGGACAGTCTGCCCAGTACACCTTGTGTTTGTTTCTGACATGACTTAATGGATCCCCTGGTAGTGCTCCTCGTCATGACCAGGACTGGCGGTTCTGGTCCCATAAATGGTTCTACTGATCCTCTTTTCGCAAGACTGTCAGCTTCTTCATTGCCTTTGAACCCCGAGTGACCCGGCACCCAGATGGGGGTGACCACATTCTGCCCAGCCACGTCGCTCGTCTCGTCTCTGCATTCACTTACCAGCCCGGAATTTATCCGTGGGCTACTTAGGGCCTTAAGGGATGCCTGACTGTCTGTCGCTATATGAGGATCCGCTTGTTGGTGTAGCCCCTCCCCTTGTTCTCTCGCATGCAGTGCGAGATGGCGTACATTTCGGCCTGAAAGACCGCTGCATGAGCTCCGAGGGAAATAAGGTGACTTACCCTCGGTCTTTCCGGATAAACACCTGCCCCTGTCCCACACTCCCCGCCGGATCCGTCAGTGAACTAGACAAGCGCGTCCCGTGGTGGGCCCGGCGTCTCCCCCCGCCATGCATCGCGGTCGGCGATATCCACTGGGAACTAGTTTTCCCTGCAGATTCGTGGGTTCGCGTAGAGTGACCTCATTTCAAGCATAGGCTTCTTCATGGTCTCCTGAATTTTGCAGTGGGCCCTGAAGTCTGGGTTGATCTTCAGTCTACCATTGCAGGCTAGTCTGTATAGTCCTAGCCTGGCCTCCCCCATGATAACTAGGTGTAGGGGGCAGATCCAGCAGGAATTGTACACTATATTATACGGCATATTAGTAAAGTTAATACTTTAAATTTACATATACCTTGAAGATCGATTTTAGAGGTCCTAGCACGCGCACATTTGAAGAATTCTTTCGAAAGTGTTACCATCGCTTTCTCTCTATTATCAAAAAAATCTTGGGTTCTAACTCTTTTTGAGAAAAATGCCCAAAACCCAATTTTCTATGAAGCTAAAGAACTAAATTTTGCTATATCTGTAGATAGTGTAAGCCTCTTTAAGAAAACTTGTATTACAAATTTCATTAAAGTTATACAAAAAATTTCCAGAAGAAAACTTAATTCATATTTAGAAAAGTAGAGTATCTGCCAAATTATAAACGTAGCAGTTATTTTTCCTTATTAATCGCCAGTATGATTTCGTTTTAGTCAACCTAATCAAACCGGTTTTTTCAATAACAATTACAACAATAACAAATTTATAATTTCAGAATCAAAGGTGGCAAACTTATTCAGGCGTTTTAAACAAAAATGAGATCTTGTTCAAAACGTATGAAATCTGTGCACTAGTGTTTCTCCAAATGTCAAAATAAAACATTTAAAAAAGCATACATCCATCGAGCTGGTTTCGATCGCGTAACCTTCTGCTTAGGAGGCAATAGGCGTGGTACCCCCTGCGCTATCTAGGTACACGTCAAGAAGGGTTTTATTTGCGTGATACTTTAGATCGGCTTCATGCCGGGGACATTTTATTGAAAGTATACGTAACAATTAATTACATAATTAGTAGAATTACCATTGAAACACATCCCACGACTGTTTCGGTCTTATATGACGTCTTATGTTTAAGTTTAAAGATAAAAGAAACAAAAAGAATCTTAGAATCATTTTTATAGAGACTTGGCTTGATTTGTTTAAATTTCTGCTATATTATGCGACAGCATACTTTTTATGAACGTAAAAAATATGTTTAAATGTGTCCCCCAGTCTCACTATTACTTTACCAAAATTTCACAAGGAAAAAATTACACCGTTTTCGAGATATCGCTTTGTAACACTTTAAAAAACTCACCTGTATACCACTACGACTTAGAGCTCTAAATTTTTGGTGCCGCTGGAGGCCATAGGAGGACAGACGATCAAAATATTTGTGTGTTAAATCAAATCTCTTTAATATTACAGACAAATATATTATTTTTCTTGGCGCATTATATACCTATATAATTTTCGCAAAAACATAATTTCTATAAAAATTCGCTACCATAACGCACTTGCTGCCAGCTGCTCGCAGACTTTTTATTAGAAATACTTAGGAAAAACCCTTAAATTAGTTTGCAACATATGTATTTGGTCCACTGTAAAAATGCGAATTTGTTTGGAAATATGAATCTGAATCTAAGCCACGCGTTCTGTTTTGCAGGTAATTATAAAGTTAGATAATTCATGAAAGGATTATTTTCACCACATATTTGCAACTTGCAACATAAGCCAATTGTTTATCAGGTTATCTATAATTGATATGTTTTCACCTTCATAATTCGTATCAGTATTTTTGATCTGGGTCCGTACAGATTTATCTGCACATTGTCAGTAGGTGACCCACTTTACAAACGTGTTTTTGTTTCATTTTGTACTTGAATTCACCAGACTGGAATACATTATTGACAAGCAGTACCTATACACAGCACCATTTAGCTTTCGGCTTTTTAATTGACGTGTTTCGACCTTAAAACGAATTTTTAGCGCATTTTCATTATGAATATTTCGCTAATAGAGAGAGAGAGAGAGGTCACGATGGGAAAGCTTTTGAAAAAATATCTTCAAATGAGCGCGAATTTGAGTGCCTGGAACCCAAAACCATGGTCCGTTAAATTTTTTATGTTTATATATACATATATACATATATACATATATATATATATATATATATATATATATATATATATATATATATATATATATATATATATATATATATATATGAATATATATATGAATATATATATGAATATATATATATATATATATATATATATATATATATATATATATATATGAATATATATATGAATATATATATGAATATATATATATATATATATATATATATATATATATATATATATATATATATATATATATATATATATATATATATATATAGGTGCATGTATCCGAGCGATAATTCAAAAATCTCGGAACGCAACAAGTGCGTTATGGTAGTTAATTTTTATTAAATGCTTCAAATTTGAATAACTCAATTTTCTATAAACTTAGAACGTTTAATTTTGGTATGTGGTAAGGTCTTTCCTAGGGCAAAATATCCACCAAATTTCATAAAAATAACTTTGTAATTTTCGGAGAAAAACAATTTTTTCGAAAGAAAATTTAAAATTTGAATAACTCAATTTCATATAAACTTAGAAAGTTGAATTTTGGTACGTAGTAAGGTCTCTTCCAAGGCAACATATATAGTAAATTTCATTAGAGCAGCTTGTCATTTTCGGAGGAAAAAATTTTTGTTGAAAGGAAACTCAAAATGTTCCCGGAAAACCTCGTCCGATTTGCCTGGCTAACGAACTCATTCAAGCCATTAATAAAAGAAAGGCACGTGCCGAGTTTCATTGAAATCGGTTAATTATTTTTTGAGTTATCAGACGGATACATACACACACATATATATATATATATATATATATATATATATATATATATATATATATATATATATATATATATTATTATTATTATTATTATTAGTTTATAGATAGTAATTTTACAGTGCATCATTTAACAAAGAAGTTTTAAACTTGTGCTTGTCCAGGATGCAATTTTCATAGGTTGTACCCAAACAGTTATATTAGCAAAACTTCCAGGACGTTGACAAATTAAATTTTGACATGATCAAAACCTTCATTCAATTCCACCATTGACTCACTCCATCTTCAATTCTAACCATTATTATTACTTCCAGAGAAACACACACCTTTAACAACCATTATTCGCTTAAACTTTTTTATTTTTTTACAACATTTGTTAAAATAAACCAAAAATTACAGACTGATAATTTGAAACAAAACAGACGTCAAAATGACATTATATATATATATATATATATATAAACATATAAAAATTGAAACTGACCCCGGATATGGGTTCTAGGGGTCCTAGTTCGCGCTCATTAGAAATTTTTTTTGCAAAGTCTCACCATCGATACCTCTCTATTAGTGAAGCTTTTTAAATAAAAATTCACTAAAAATACTAAACTGATTTCAATCAAACTTGGCAAAAATCTTGTTTGGGCGAAAACCGAGGTAGAGTTCGTTAATCAGTCTTTATGCTCAAGTTTTTCCGGTGGAAAAGCGGGGACAACTTTTTGAAAACGCTATACTAGCGAATTTTCATTAAGAAAAATTCGTTAATAGAGAGGTCACGATGAAAAGCTTTTGGAAAAATTTCTTCAGATGAGCGCGAATTTGGGTCCCTTGAATCCAAAACCAAGGTCCGTTAAAATTTTTATATATATATATATATATATATATATATATATATATATATATATATATATATATATATATATATATATATATATATATATATATATATATATATATATATATATATATATACATATACATATAAAATTTTTAAAGGACCTTGGTTTTGGGTTCCTGGCACTCAAATTCTATATATGTATATATGCATGTATGTATCCGAAGGATAACTCAAAAAATACTAAACTGATTACTTTCAAACTTGGCAAAAATCTTGTTTGTGCGAAAAACCGAGGTCGAGTTCGTTAATCGGTCTTTACGCTCAACTTTTTCCAGTGAAAAATCGGGGAAAACTTTTTGAAATGCTATATTTTTGTATCAGAGTAACTGGAATGGCACTTTACATGTGGCTAGATGTAGATAGTGCAGATAAACCGATGTTGTGAATTTTAAGTAATTTGGTACTCAATATTTAGAGCTTTCTCCAAATTAAAAATAAAATCCAAAAGACATGCGTTGAGACGACTTAAGTGGTTGAAGTCCAATTCCTGGCAGACAGAGTAGTTAACTGCCACGCGTAGATTGATTCATACAACAGGTATGAACCATACATCAACGGTAACCAAACTAAATATATACCAGGCATAAAACATACTACCCGAACCAACAATCCTGAAATCTCGGCCGTAGTTATGGAAAATGACAGACGACATGAAATTCAAAATTTGCCAAGCTATTTTTAAAAGACACTATATTTGTAGCTTTATGAACGGCCTCAAACACAGTTTTAGCGCAGCATAGATATATTATGCTGTCGCATAATATATAGTGGAAATATAAACAAAATCAAGCCTGGTCTCTATAAAAATGATTCTAAAATAGTTTCTTTTATCTTTAAACTTAAACATAAGACGTCATATAAGACCAAAGAGTCGTGGGATGTGTTTCAATGGTAATTCTACTAAATATGTAATTAATTGTTACATATACTTTGAATACCGTGCATGAAGCCGATCTAATGTATCATGTAAACAAAACGTGACGTATGCCTAGATGGCTGAGAGGCGTCCCGCTTGCCTCATAAGCCGAAGGTTACGCGATCGAATCCAGTTCGATGAATGTATCTTTTTTTATGTCTTATTTTGACATTTGGAGAAACAATAGTGCACAGATTTCCTATGTTTTGAACAAGATCCCATTTTTTTTTAAAACGCCTAAATAAGTTTGTCATCTTTGAGTCTGAAATTATAATTTTGTTAAGGTTGATATTGAAAAAACCGGTTTGATTAGGTTTTCTGTATAATAACTAATGAAATTTGTAATACAAGTTTCTTTTAAAAAGAGTTACACTATCTACAGATATAGCAAAATTTAGTTCTTTAGTATTAGAGAAAATTTAGTTTTGGGCATTTTGCTCAAAAGGAGTTAAAACGCAAGATTTTTTTGATAATAGAGATATCGATGGTAACATTTTCGAAATAATTTTTTTAATGTGCGCGCACTAGGACCCCTAAAATCGATCTTCAAGGTCTGTGTAAGTTTAAAGTATTAACTTTACTAATATGCTGTATATCAACCAAGGGTTGCGGTGCTATCGGGGCGGCAAGGCCGCGGACGAGCCCTGAGGGAAAAAAAAATATGCCGTATAATTTTTGTGTACAATTCTTATGAAAATTCGCTACTAGAACGCACTTGCGGCGCCCCGAATTTAAAAAAAATTATTAACGTGAGTGGAATGGAATTTTTGACATATATAGAGCATTCAAAGATCTTCTCATATATTAATTTTGATGCGTTTCCCTCAATACAAATTTAAGCTATCCCGAATTGAAGAAATTTAAAAGCTACGACACTATTCTAAAAAATGCTGTCAAGCATTGAAACTATAGTCACAGAAGCATTGAAGAACATCCTAGAACTTCCAGAATTCGAAGGGCCACTTGCTCCAGTTAGCTCACGCGCTGGCTATGTCCTTCACCTACAAAAACCAACAGTGAAGCCAGAGAAGTAATCTCCAAGTCTGTATGCACTATTCTAAAAGTTTAAGTTTATTGAGGCTTTGTGTAATGTGCGTGGGAGAGGTTGACATAACAAATGTCTTCGTTTGTTTTCTTTGAATGTTGTCTAGCTGGAAAATCTTCATAATAAATTGAAACAGCCAGAGTTGTCAGTTTCAAAATTTTATTACACAAACTTAGGAACTTTCCCTCGTTAGGAAAATTAATGGTAGTATTTATTTCTAGAACTGATTTGTTATTCAAAAAGCTATATAGTAAAATCGGCAGCTAAAGAGTTTAAGCCTGATTTTAAGTTTTGATACAAACGACTAAATAAAAACCTTATAAGTTGACTAAAACTTTTGCAATTATTTTTTGTGAATTTAGTCTAGGGAGATTTATCTATAGATTTGGCATTCTGAGACGACCAACGACACGATTCTGGGTCACATGGTCATAAATGAAATTGCTATTGGTTTGTTGTGTTATTTGCATTCTTATGGCAAAATGGCGCGGTTTATATAGCGTCGTATGTCATATCAAATTATTTTTATTTTAGGTTAATGAGATAATATGTTATTTTTCGATTAATAATTTTAGTTTATATGAAAAGCTTGTGAATTAAATCATTGCCGAAAACAACAAAGTTGTTTGATCATATCAGTTGTCCAAAATCCTAACCGATAAAATAAGTTATGTTAAATTCTTTCACACAGGAACAGTACGTATGCAATCAGGACTGTTAAAAATTGTGTAAATATTGCAAAATTTGAACATAATTTAATAAATATTATTTCTGTAAAATCGAAACTTAAATTAATAATGAATATATAAACCTTGGTTAAATAATTATCTCTAGCGAATGGCTATACCACGTACCAAAAGATCGAGTGTCGTGCGATCACCGAAGTTAAGCAACCTCGGGCACGGTCAGTGCCTGGATGGGTGACCGCTTGCCTTTTTTTTAGGTAGTGACATTTCTGTTTTGTTCTTATTAGCGAATTTTTATTAAAAAAATTGCGATTTTTATTTTTTAAAATTCGCTAATAGAGAGGTGAGACTTTGCGAAAATGTTTTCAAATGAGCCTGAATTTGGGCCCCTAGGACCCGAAACCAAGGTCCGTTTAAATTTTTATATGTTTATATATATATATATATATATATATATATATATATATATATATATATATATATATATATATATATATATATATATATATATATGTATGTATCCACACGATAACTCAAAAAGTTATTAACCGATTTTCGATTTGATAAAACTCGGCAAGAATCTTTATTTCGTTAATAGCTTGGATGAGTTCGTTAACCCGCCCTATTGGACAAGTTTTTCTAAAAAAAAAAAATATTAATTTTTCCGAAAAAAAAGTTTGTCTCAAAAAAATAACCAAGTTATTTTAATTAAATTTAGTTGGTATGTTGCGCTCGTAAATATCTTACTACGTATCAAAACTCAACTTTCTAGGTTTATAGAAAATTGAGTTATACAAATTTGAAGCATTTAATGAAAATTTGGCACCATAACGCACTTGCTGCGTCCAGACTTTTTTTTTTACTTCTCAATTGAGAATTTTGATGATTATTTCCCAGTTTATCGCTCAATTAAACATGGCAAATAATGTCCAAGTTGATATATTGTTAGTTTTCGGGGAGGACAGAAAAAACTCCAGAATAAGCTGCACTGGTGTGGGCAGAGGGGTTTCCCAATAATCCCAAATCTCACATAATGGCATTAGAAAGGCTGGAAACTAGGAGTCGGGTAAAGGTTTGCTTTCCGCAAATTTGAAGCATTTAATGAAAACTCGCCACCATAACGCACTTGCTGCGTTCTGTTACAATACGGTAGTTAGCTTATACAGGCTTACTAAAAATGAGATCCAATTTTGTAGCAGATAAATTATTAAATAGGTACTTAAAAGCATTGAAATGTAACCTTGATTTGGAAGCTGGCAGTTTAGGCAAATTTGAACAGAAAGAGATAGGACATAAAAGGTGTTGCTGCCATTTTCCCACTCATTAACATTACAGCAATATTTAACTGTACCCATTTATTCACAGTCTTGCTTCTTTCTCATAAGAGATACACCAGCCCTAGACCCATCACAATAAACAACCAAATTATTCAAAGTAATTAGTCCTTTTCACTTGTTGGTATTTCTGTGGATCGAAATCTCAATTGGCACCAACATGTCACATCAATTGCAGAAGCAGCTGCTAAGAAATTAGGTTTCCTCTTCCGGGCTCGCAAATACTTTTCACCAGATAATCTCTATACCTTATATACTTCACAAATAAGACCAAACCTTGAATACTGCTCCCACATGGTGCTGCTGCTGCTTCTACACTCGCTATCCTGGACTCCATTCAGAAGAGAGCTATACGTCTCATCGGTGACTCTACCCTCACCCAAAGGCTGCCATCCCTTGCCCACCGACGTGCCGTTGGTGACCTCTCTCTCTTTTATAGATATCTGCACAGGCACTGCTCAGAGGAGCTTTGTGCCATAGTTCCTCCACCTGTTGCCCCCAACAGATCTACCAGGAGCACAGAGCGAATGCAGCCTTTTACTGTCCAGGTCACCAGACATAGAACATCTTCAAAGTTGTGGAATTCCTTGCCGGCACATGTTTTTCCTTCTCCCCTGAACCTCCAAACCTTCAAGTCCAGAATTAACAAGTTGCCTCTTTCCTCCTTGTCGACGCCCATGGTACGATAGTATTTAGGCTGTAAGCCCTTGTGGTGTGTTGTTGAAATAAAAAATAATACAAAATTACTGCTGCTTTTACCTTATAGGTTTAAACAGCAGGATTACTGTTATTTGTTATTCATAAAAATCAGCAGTAACGAATTGTATTGCTTAACCTGTCTTAATAAACACAAAGTCAAAGCTAATAAATTTATTACTTACACTATTTTTGTTTAAAATCAACAATAGAAACAAATATTGAAGTGTCAGCTTGTAGGTCAGAAGTAACCTGTATGAATTTGTCATGCACACAATTTAACTATAGGTCAGTTAAGGCCACGTCTTGTTTAAAAACAAATTCTCTTTTATATGCCTTTCCATCACAGCAGCTTGAGGCACAAGTGTAAATAGCAATTATGCCCCAATCTAGTTCGTGTTCTTTAATTATAGCCAACATTTGGGGCATAATTTGTAACTCAAACTGACGAGGCGAACCACAGTACTCACAGTTTGGTATCGAACTCGGCACAGGCTCTTTGGCGATCCATAATGGTTCTCCATTCAAGTCATACCTTATAATTTGATCATACTGTTTGAATTTATCAACTCTTTCCTTGAACTTGTTGAAAGTTTCATCTTCATCAACTTTGGCATATGCTTCGATTTCTTTTTCAGCAACTTCAGTTAATGTACCTGTTTTTCCTTCTACTTTGAGCTGTTTAAACTTTTCTAATTCCGCCTTTTCATCCACTTTTTCATGGTCTGACTCCTCCACATCCAACACTATTTCTTTTTCAGGAAATAAAAACTTTGAATACAGATTTTTGTCTTGTATTTCACTAGTACAAATATTCTTATGGCCGTCTTTCCAATCCAACACTTGATGTTCTCTGCAGCAATAGTAAGCAACTTTACATTTACTACAATTTTTAGAAGCAGAACAACCACAAAGTTCGCATAAGTTAACCCATTTTTTCAATGAAAAAGTTGGATCTTCTTCTTCCAAAGGAGGATCGAATGAGTAAAACTTATTATCCCTTCTCAAAACGCTTCGAAACACCTTGATATTTTTCGCACTGTTTCTTTGACAGCACTTGGGATTCCGACAAACAAAGACAAATAGTGTTCGATGGAAATTGTTTGGGTCATTTTCGAATGGTGCATACACTTGGCACAAAAAGGATAATATGTTTTTACAAATTTCACATTCCAAGTCTCCAGGAGATGGGATGTCCTCAAGGCTTAACCATGCTGGCTTACCACCAAATTTAGATGGAAATAATCGACTTTCCACTTGCCAGGGTTCACAGTCTTCTAAGAAACCCAGTTCCACGGAAGACATTGCGAATTTTAAGAGAAAAGAAATTTATATCTCACTGGTTGGCGGAACTTCACTTAATAAATACGGTAGTCTTATATTTAAGATTACCATAAATATACAAACAATGTATATTCAACAACTTCCAAATTTTTAAATTTTCAACAACTATGTTATAAAGTTTTAACAACAATACCTAGTAACTTAACCTATAAATATAAACTGTAACGTAAATAAAATGATTTGAAAGCACGTGTCATTTTACACGTCAATCTACCGTCATTTCTCTTTCATTTTCTAATGCTTGTTATAGGAACAAATAGTTGTAATAATCAGTCAATGATTTTAGACACACTAGTCTATTGATACCAGCCGCGCTTCCGCTATTTTTCGTTAGATGTCACCACACATTATTTGTATTGATAAATTTTTCGTTTCTTATGATGTGACGCCAAGACCTTCAGCCGTTTCTCAATAACTACTCGGATTAGAGATTTGAAATTTTACGCGCATACCTTTGAGATAAATTCCAGTTGAGTAAAAATAGTTTACTTTATGTCAGACTTTTGGTTTAACTGGAACTGACCATCAAGATGCTTATTTTAAATACAACATGGTGATTTTCATTATATTTTTGAATTCTATACTGAATTTGAGATCAATTATTACTAACATACCATCTTTGAAAAATCAATCGTCTTCGAAATTCTTCGTCTTTTTTTAAACTCTCGGAAAAACCTAGGTGAACGTTACACATTATCCCTCTATTAAAATACAACTGAGAAGACTCAGTTTTTGCACAGATGGCCCTCAGATAGGCACTTAAACGACAGGTTTGATAGCGTTCCTTTTAAATATTCAGGCTGATGACAATTAGCCGTACTATTTGGTAAAATTGAAATCACAGTTACCCGCTTATTTCAAATGGAACAGTCTATATTTTATCAGCTATTTCGGTTCGCATCCGGGTTCCCTTTCAACGTGTATTAGCATTCCCTATACCCAAATTCCACCGTTTCCCGAATATAACAATTTTATCGGATTCACTTAATTCAAATTGTCACAATAGATTCAAAGCAGGCTTTGGAACTTGATAATATGCTTCTTGACGTCTACTTGTCAAGTCCCACCTTTTACAAATGCGAACATAACATTTGTTGGACCTTCTCGCGTAAAAAAAAGAGAACACTTTGTATTTGCATCCAAATCGCTGCATTTCCCTAATCTAGTTCTATAAAGTCAAAGTGTTGTTAACTAACTTATAAAATCAAAATACAACTCAAAAAGGTAGGTAGTTATTTATTATAAATGAGTAGAGAACTTAACTAATAGCTAGTAGAAAACTAAAACACAAACAAATAAAAAAATTGTGGAACTTATAACAAATTCTCAAAATTACCTCCACTGACATGGAGGCATTTTGTTAATCGTCTCATAATGTTATAGTTCGTACCTTTTCTGATTTGTATCGGATTCAGTGAATTGAAGGAACGTAAAACTCTACCTACCATGTCTTCTTTTGTGGTGGAAGGTTCGTGGTACACTTTATTTTTGATGTAGCCCCAGATGCTTGCACCCAAAAGCGTTAAGTCAGGAGACCATGGTGCCATCTATGTAGACCGTTATTGGCAATCCAACTGTGTTCAAAATGTTGGTGCAAAAAATTATGAGCGAAATGAAAATTGTGAGGCGGTGCTCCGTCTTGTTGATACCAGCTTCTTCCAAACTTAGTGTGTTGAGAGAAAGTAGAATCACTTCGTGCAAAGTATCATTAAAACTAACACCAGTGAGATTTTCATCGTATATTTTAATCCCAAAAATTGTATCGTTTTTAATTGCACAAAACACATTGAATGACCACCTGTCTTGGAAATAGTTGATCCTGGTAACATGGGGATTCTCATCTGACCAGAAATGCCTATTGTGGCGATTGTGCATGCCATTTTTGGAGAACTTCGCCTCATCGCAGCAAATAATTATCTTGCAGAAATTCTCATCTTCTTGTGTTTTCAATAGGAACCATTCACAGAACTCAACACGTCTAGGAAGATCATTTGGTTGCAAACCATGTATCGGGTGGTAAGAGAAGGGTCTCCAATGATGCTTTTGCAAAATTCTGTGAATCGTTCTCGTTTACAAGCGTAATTCTTTTTCGCAATCCCTGATGGATGTCTTCGGATCAGCAACAAAAAATGCCAGTACGTTTACTTCGTTTACCTCATTATGGGCGAGTGGCTTACGCTTCTGAACTTTTTAAGCGAAAACTTCCATGCTGTAAACAATTTTGCAGCATATTCTTTATCATGTGGTGGCTGGGTTTCGGTTTATTCGGGTACATTTCTGCAAATGCACGACATGTTTAGCCCACAATTCGTTGGCATTCACCATAGATAATTAGAAGCTGTAAAAAATCGTCGTTTGTGTACTGCAAATTTTTCGCGTAGCATTGTCTGATAGTATCTTGATTTTTATGACAATAAGCTTCGCTTGTCGCTCTTTTGACATGTAAACGTCAACAAGCATATTATCAAGTTCCAAAGCCTGCTTTAAATATGACAATTTGATTTAAGTGAATCCAATAAAATTGAAATATTCAAGAAACGGTGGAATTTGGGTATAAGGAATGCTAATACACGTTGAAAGGGAAACCAAATGCGAACCTGAATAGCTCATAAAATATAGGGTGTTCCATCGTACGGCTAATTCTCATCACACTCTATATTTAAAGAAAACGCTAGCAAACGTGTCGTTTAGGTGCCAATCTGAGGGTCATCTGTGCAAAAACTGAGTCTTCTCAGTTGTATTTCCACAGAGAGATAACGTGTAACGTTCACATAGATTATTGCGTGAATTCTCAAAAAAGTCGAAAAATTTCGAAAGCGGTTGATTTTTTACATATGGTATGTTAGTAATAATTTATCTCAAAGTCAATGTAGAAAAAAAAATTGATGAAAACACCATGTTCTATTTAAAACAAGCAAGTTAATGGCCACTTCCGGTTAAACCGGAAGTCTGACATAAAGTAAACTATTTTCACTGAACTGGAATTAGTCTCAAACGTATCCGTGTAAATTTTCAAATTTCAAATCGGAATAGTTACCGAGAAACAGCTAACTAAAGGTCTTGTAGCCACACCTTGTATAGTTTTCGAAAAACGCTGATTGCAAAAAAAAATTGTATTAGGTTTCTTCTCTTCATAATTCCATAGGATACTTATCAGTACTTTCCCCATGTTCTAAGCTTTACATTATAAAATGAATTCTGAAACACAAAGTTCTGTTCAGTAGGTAAGTTTAAATGTTGACTTTGTCAACATCCATTTCATCGTGGATGGTCATTCCTCTAAACTGTATCCAATTGATGCAGGAGTTACTCAAGGTTCAGCTTTAGCCCTTACTTTGTTTCTTCTCCACATCAATGACCTCCTATCTAGCACATCCAACCCAGTTCACAGTTACGCGGGCGACAGCACCCTCCACTCAAATATACAATTTTCTAAGCCTGTCTCTTTAGCCCAATTAGATGAGGATCGCAGACTCATGGAGGGTTCTGTCTCCGTGGATCTCCAAAAAATTTTAAACTGGGGAAGTAGAAATCTTGTACAATTCAACCCCACCAAATCACAGTCTTGCTTTCTTTCTCATAAGAGATACACCAGCGCTAGACCCATCACAATAAACAACCAAGTTATTCAAAGTAATGAGTCCTTTTCACTTGTTGGCATTTCTGTGGATCGAAATCTCAATTGGCACCAACATGTCACATCCAGAAGCGACTGCTAAGAAATTAGGTTTTATCTTCCGGGCTCGCAAACAATTTTCACCAGCTAATCTCTATACCTTATATACTTCACAAATAAGGCGAAACCTCGAATACTGCTCCCACATCTATGGTGCCGCTGCCGCTTCTACACTAGCTATCCAATACTCCATTCAGAATAGAGCTATACGTCTCATCGGTGACCCTACCCTCACCCAAAGGCTGCCATCCCTTGCCCACCGACGTGCCGTTGGTGACCTCTCTCTCTCTCTTTTATAGATATCTGCACGGGCACTGCTCAAAGGAGTTTTCTTCCATAGTTCCTCCACCTGCTGCCCCCAACAGATCTACCAGGGGAACAGAGCGAATGCACCCTTTTACTGTCCAGGTCACCAGACATAGAACATCTTGTTATGCCCGCTGTTTTGTCCCGAGGACTTCCAAGTGGAATTCCTTGCCGGCAGATGTTTTTCCTTCTCCCCGGACCTCCAAACCTTCAAGTCCATAATTAACAAGTTGCCTCTTTTCTCCTTGTCGACACCCACGATACGATATTATTTAGGCTGTAAGCACCCGTGGTGTGTTGTTAAAATAAAATAAATAAAAAAATCCATTTCATCTGTATTTATGTACTTACTTTCTATAAAGTTTTTAATATCCACACCTAATTTTCTTTAATGAACACATATTGATCTTGAAAATATGCCAGTAATATTTCTTTTTTGCAAACGCAAAGCTTTAACGAGATACACTCTGCTTTTAAATTTTCATTTTTCTCAGTTTTGACAGGTTTCAATTTAATAATTTTCCAGCCAGTGCTGTGGAAAATCAATATTTCTTTTAGACATTTTTACGAAGGTTGCTTTTGATAACTTTTGTTTACATTTGGAGAAAAATTACTGGATACAAACATTATTCAATAGATGACTCAAAATAATAAAAAATGACATATAAAAGTGGTCATTGATGTTAGTAATTGATTTAATGAATGTTTGTAAGCAAATAATATGACAATAATTATCGCATACGTTTCCGTTTACGTAAATATTACATGATGTACATTTTGCATACATTGCTGTATTACAATGTGACACTGACCTACCTATTTGTTAACAAACTAGATAATTACGAATACACCGGATAATATCTCATATCTTATTAGTTGAGTCGATGAAGCCACAAAATCCTTAAAGCTTTCGAACCCAATGAAAAATGCGATTTAGGTGACACTTTTTAGCGAATTTACATAGGAAAATTCCATATTTTTGAGATCGCGTCTTTTAACACTTTAGCTACTGGAGGTGGATTGGGTAAAATTTCCTTAAAAAATATTTGACTTTTTTGTGGTAATTAATCTTTTAGTGAATTTTCATTAGGTAACTGGAAAACTGCTCTAGTACAACCCATCCCCAAGAAAGCATCCAAAGCGCTTCCTAGCAACTACAGGTCTATTTTTCTCCTTTCAGTCGTCTATAAAGTGATGGAAAAGTATATAAACACCGAATTACTAAAATTTCTTGAAAAACACAGTCTAATCCATGACAGGCAGTATGGATTCAGTCAGCGCAGATCAACTACTGACCTCCTTTCCTTTGTCACCCATTCTTGGAAGAAGTTTATGGAACTATACGGTGAATCCCAAATTGTTGCTCTAGACATATACAAAGCATTCGACCAGGTCTGGCACGTAGCGCTGCTTAATAAACTTTCGGCCTATGGTCTACCACCAAAACTCTGTACCTGGACAGCAAATTTCCTCTACAACCGGAGCATTTCTGTTGTTGTGGATGTCCATTCCTCTAAACTGTATCCAATTAATGCAGGAGTTCTTCAAGGCTCAGCTTTAGCCCCTACTTTGTTTCTTCTCCACATCAATGACCTCCTCTCTAGCACATACAAACAGTTACGCGGACGACAGCACCGTCCACTCAAATATACAATATTCTAAGCCTGCCTCTTTAGCCCAATTAGATGAGGATCGCAGACTCATGGAGGGTTTTGTCTCCGTGGATCTCCAAAAAGTATTAGACTGGGGAAGTAGAAATCTTGTACAATTCAACTCCACCAAATCACAGTCTTGCTTTCTTTCTCATAAGAGATACACCAGCCCTAGACCCATCACAATGAACAATCAAGTTATTCAAAGTAATGAGTCCTTTTCACTTGTTGACATTTCTGTGGATCGAAATCTTAATTGGCATCAACATGTCATATCAATTGCAGAAGCAGCTGCTAAGAAATTAGGTTTCCTCTTCCGAGCTCGCAAATACTTTTTACCAGCTAGTCTCGATACCTTATATACTTCACAAATAAGACCAAACCTCGATTACTGCTCCCACATCTGGGGTGCTGCTGTCGCTTCTACACTCGCTATCCTGTACTCCATTCAGAAGAGATCTATACGTCTCGTCGGTGACCTTACTTTCACCCAAAGGTTGCCATCCCTTGCCCACCGACGTGCCGTTGGTGACCTCTCTCTCTCTTTTATAGATATCTGCACGGGCACTGCTCAGAGGAGCTTTCTTTAAATAGTTCCTCTGCGAATGCACCCTTTTACTGTCCAGGTCACCAGACATAGAAGATCTTGTTATGCCTGCTCTTTTGTACCGAGGACTTCCAAGTTGTAGAATTCCTTGCTGGCACATGTTTTTCCTTCTCCCCCGAGCCACCAAACCTTCAAGTCCAGAATTAACAAGTTGCTTCTTTCCTCCTTGTCGACACCCACGGTACGATAGTATTTAGGCTGTAAGCTCTCGTGGTGTGTTGTTGAAATATATATATATATATATATATATATATATATATATATATATATATATATATATATATATATATATATATATATATATATATATATAATTCACAAAAAACCCACCTTTACAAGACAAAATCGACGAACAATGAAAACACTGTAAACTATCCACTAAAACCTAATATAGGTGATACTTAAACCAAAGAAACGTTTAACAACAAACTTGTATTATAATCATACAATCAAAAAATTCAAAAAAAAACTTAAAAAATAATGAGCCGATTTTTATCAAATTTGGTATGTACCTTCCTTTTCTAAGTAGCTTTGATAAGTTCGTTAAACAGGAAATTGGACAAGGTTTTCCGGTAAAATTTTGAGTTTTCTTTCTTAAACAATTTTTATCTCAAAAAATAAAAAAGCTATGATAACCAAATTTGGTAGGTAGGTTTACGATATAAAAAGTAAACTATACACCAAAATTTAGATTTATATGTTACAAGAAAAAAGAAGTTATAATAAAATATTTGGTGCCAGATCATTTCTATGAAAATTCACTATCATAACGTACTTGCTGCGTCCAGACTTTTTCTTATGTCAAAGGTCGGTAAGATCAGTTAAAAACTGCTCGTTTAACAGAGGACGTACGCCATCAGAAATTTCACTGATTCCATTCCTTATCAAAAGTATTCAACAAGCTGCCGACCATACTATTATTCATGAGAGTGCTAATTTTCAGAGAATAGTAAGGACATAATCAAACTCTATTATTATTTTTGCCAGAATTACAATTAACAAAATGTGCGTTTGATTATAATCATAATGATGTTATGTGTATATTCTGTAAGCATGTTTATGTTTAGTTGCTATTGTTGGTAACCTTGATTGTTGGACACAAGGATGAAACACGGTGTTCTTTTGATGTAGAAGGTGTAATCACTTTTATATCGTTCGCGTCTTGAGATACTCGTCTAAGCGCGTGTGTTGCTGTTCTTTTTTAAGTGCAGAGGTGTTTTAATAAAAACGAGTGAGATGTGTGTTTATTTTAGAAAAAAATGGTACTTTCAATTGTGCTGCTTCAGTATACTTTTTCTGTGGACTAGATATACAGGTAATTGTATTAAAATTGTAGCAAATACGAACGTAAAGGCTTTACAAACATTATTATCTACTTTGCAAGCGGTTTCGCTTTTACGGAATGGCTTGGCAAATATAGATTAAATTAAGGAGTACCTGCGTAGTTATGTAATACATTTGGAGACTCATTTTGTAAAAGGACGTTAATACACTTTGTAACAAATATTTTATTAATAAATCTCAACTGACACTAGCAAGTGACAAACGGCAACTTATAATAACGTAGCTATTGAACCCATGATACAAATAACGAGAGATATGATATTCAGATTACCTATTTTTAGACCTGTCACGCGCATGGTGTCAAGTGGTGAGTCCAATGCGACAATAATATGCTGTCGTGCAGTGGGGTTTGACGTTTCATCGCAACCTCTTAACAAATTACGTATTAGTGAATTTTCTTTAAAAAAATTCACCAATGAGGAGATCACGACTTTTGAATTTTGAAAAAATTTCTTCATATGAGCGCTAATTAGGCCCCCCAGAATACATATCCGGGATCAGTTTCAATTTATATATATATATATATATATATATATATATATATATATATATATATATATATATATATATATATATATATATATATATGTATCACACCGATAACTCAAAAAATAATGGGCCGATTTTGATTACATTTGGTGAATAAATTCCCTTTGCAAATGGCTTGGATAAGTTCGTTAGCCAGGAAAATATGCCCAGGATTTCCCGGAAAATTTTGTGTTTTCTTTCGAAAAAATTTATATCTCCGAAATTAACAAAGTAAGGGCACCAATTTGTACCAATTTGGTACGCTGGTTTACGTCCTTATAGGTAAGTTACCTACCAAAATTTAGCTATGTAGGTCAAAAGACAAAAAAGTTATTGACATTTAAAGAAAAATAAATTGAGGTTTTCCTCAAAACGTCAAAGTTGCGATTTAAAACGTCAAAATCGGCAACATTTAGGCAAATAACTTGAATCTAATACGGGCTATGGAAATCAAGTATCTCAAGAAGGATGTTTTACAAACCCTGAAGTCTTAATTTCAACCGTCATTGTCCTTCATTTTACTGAAATGTTTCCAGAAAATTCATTTTAAATAGACCCTTTCTCTGATGCTTGGCAGTAGTCTTAGTTATAGAGTTTATCGTTTAATGGTATATTGTTGTCAAATTTTCGTAAAAAATCAATAAAGCTCAATATATCCGTTATTATATAAGATATGAAAAAAATCTTTATACATTAATTATAGGGTGTCTTGAGCTACATCTTAAAAAATACTTCTGCAATCACAGGGTGGCCCATGAGTCGTTGGTGATACAAATTTTCTTTTTTTTAATCAAACACGCCTCATGTTATTGCATTTTTGCATTTTTCATCGAAATATAATGCGTGTTTGTAAGAAAATAAATTCTGGATGCAGCAAGTACGTTATGGTAGCGAATTTTGATCAAATGCTTCATATTTGAATAGCCCAATTTGCTATTAACCTATAAGGTTGACCAGGAAACGAGTTTTTCCGGGAACACTTTAAGTTTACTTTCGGAAATTTTTGTACTTTTTCACACAATAAAGTTATTTTTATGAAACATGGCACATTGTTTTTACTATATAGGTTATACTGATAACCAAAAATTGATGCCTGCTTTCTTAAATAAAAAGAAAACACACATATTTACAATAAAAACATTTTTATGAAAATTCACTACCATAACGCACTTGCTGCGTCCAGAGTTTTTTACTAATATTTAAGTGCATACAGTTGGAAGTAATGAAAATGAAAAAGATTAAATTTAGTACTGCGATCTATATTATCTGAAAAAGACAATACAGGCGTAACTTCAACCGCATTAAACTGACGTATAGAAACTTTTTGATTGAGAATGACTTTGTTTTAAGTGTGTAGTTGGACTTCTGTAACGTTACTCACCTAGTGACGTCATATGCGCAATATCATATCTCTTCTAAGTCATTATATCATGATTAAACCCAGTCTAGACGCAGTAAGTGCGTTATGGCAGTAAAATTTAATGATTTTCATTAAACAAATTAGTTAAACACTTACAAAATTTTCGTAAATTTGCTGTTTACCTCCCGTGCAGTTTTAGATAAATCAATTGCTGATAGATAAAGTTTGGAATCTTTTGACACTATTTTTATCATTTGGTTTTTTGTCTTGGCTGAGTTATTTACATTCGAATGTCTTCGCTGGCCTGGTGCGGTAAGTTAATATTTTTTACAATTTCTCTATTTTACGCTTGTTTGTTACATTCTCCTTTCCCGGTACACCCCTTCCCCTGCAGTTACTTATCACTATCTATTTCTAAGTTAACACTCCACCGTGTTTTTGACTCGGGGAATAGGGTAGGCTGGAGGTGGTCCACTAATTCGTCCTAGAGGTTCTACTTCCCCTCCTTCATGCCTACAAGTACCCTCAATGCATAAACAACCCCACGAATGTTACGGGACCTGTGGCGAATTATGCTTGGCATACAGGGTTTAAAGAATGGGCTCAAAAATGTGAAAACGGCAGCATTTAGAGGTTCAGGTAAGCTGTTTTCTTCTTCTTATATTCAGCTCATGTTTCCTTTTTATCTTCACCGACCAACACCCCTATTCACTCCTGATCCCGTATCTTTTTTGAGGATTGTTTGCAAGAAATTTTTCTTGTGGTCTGTGCATCCAGGGCATATTTCTAAATTCTAAATTCTAAAAGCCCCTGAGAGATACAAGGCCTCAGAGAGATCTAGGGTTGAGCCTAGGGTTGAACACACTGAGACCTCACAGACGATCTCCGGCGAGATTTGGGGAGTAGGCAGATTGAGGCCCCGTAATAGAGCTACAACAACCCAACCCACCTTTGTCCACCGCTCTAAGGAGTAGGCAGATTGAGGCCTTAGAGTATCCTTACATATTTCCTTTACCTCTTGAAACCAGCCCAACCCACCTTTGTCCACCGCTCTAAGGAGTAGGCATATTGAGGCCTTAGAGTGTCCTTACATATTTCCTTTACCCACCTTTGTCCACCACTCTAAGGAGTAGGCAGATTGAGGCCTTAGAGTATCCTTACATATTTCCTTTACCTCTTGAAACCAACCCAACCCACCTTTGTCCACCGCTCTAAGGAGTAGGCATATTGAGGCCTTAGAGTGTCCTTACATATTTCCTTTACCTCTTGAAACCAACCCTAAACACATTTCTCCACCGCTCTAAGGAGTAGGCAGATTGAGGCCTTATAATGTCCTTACATATTTCCTTTACCTCTTGAAAATGGCTCCAAAACAGGAGCCGAAACGTCGAGTTTTCATAAATTCTGAATTCTGGACGCGGTTCAACCCGAGAACCAAGCATGTCTCACATTAAAGACCGCGGAAGTCTTTCTGAACATATATATATATATATATATATATATATATATATATATATATATATATATATATGTATATATATATATATATATATATATATATATATATATATATATATATATATATATATATATATATATATATATATACAGGGTGTTACTTAATGATAGGGCGTAATATCAATGGCGCGTTCCTGAACAAAATTCAAGTAGAAAAGTTCATATAAACATGTGCCCCGAAGAGCCTGGTTTTCAAGATACAGAGTGTCAAAGTTAAAAAAACTTTTTTATTAATATCTTAATGATCCTTTTGCCCATTTTCTTGAAATCTGGCAGGGTTATTCATTGTAATAAGACGCTAAGTTTTCACAAACTAAACAATAATTATAAGTTTCAGTGGCGTCTCGGGGGCAGTCACACGAATAATATTGACTAAACAAATGTACGCTACTGAGTTTTTATTTTATTTTTTATTTTTTTAAGATTGGGCACCTAAAAATACATATTTTTTGCCTCTTAATATCTTTTCATATATTACTTCCTTTTAGAGGAAAAAATAAAAACGACTTCATTGCATGTCGAAAAATTGTTAAAATAAAATCAAGTTAATTGTGATCGTTGCTAGAAAACGTTGTTTTGTCATTATGAACATAATGTTTTTGACTTTCTGTCACAGTTTGGTTCTATTTTTCCTCTGGTCAAAAGGTTAATTGTGCTATTAAAAAAATGGTAAACATCTATTCTAATCTGGAGATGACACAAATGCATTTCCTTTATGATCTTGCCAATGGTAATTCGGCGGAGGCCGGGCGGCTCTATCAAAAAGGTATCCTGATCGTGTCCTTCCAGGTAGACAAATATTCATAAACATTCATCGTCGTCTGACTGAATCTGGCAGTTTTAAACGTAATGCCTCTGACGGAAGACCTCGTACAATTCGAACTCCAGCAGTTGAGGAGGCTGTCCTACATGCGGTCGAACAGAATCCTGCAACTAGTACCCGAAAAATAGGTAGGGAATTAAATATTTGCTATAAAATGGTATGGGAAATTTTAAAAGATCCCTTTTGTATCCTTATCACGTACAAATAGTTCAGACACTTCTGCCAAGAGATTTTGAACCGCGTACGCAATTTTGTAGATTGTATCATCAAAGACTTGCAGAAAATCCTCACTTTGATTCCATCATTATGTTTACGGACAAAGTCCATTTTTCCAGAAATGCAATAATTAATTTTCGAAATAATCATAACTGTGCCCAAGAAAATCCTCACGCTATTACAGAGACACATTCTCGTGAACAATTTTCTGTCAACGTTTGGATCGGTATCATAGATGACTATTTGTTTGGACCATTTTTTTACCACGACGTCTTAACGGACAATCTTACAGTCATTTTCTACAAACTGATTTGCCTCTGCTTCTTGAAGATGTTCCTTTATATTTACGTCAACAAATCATGCATGATGGTGCTCCTGCCCACTTTAGCATATTGGCTCATGAGTATTTGAATGGAGCTTACCAAAATCGTTAGACAGGTCGTGGGGGACCACAATTCTGGCTACCTAGATTGCCTGATTTAAACAGCCTAGATTTTTATTTGTGGGGCACCTAAAAGCATTAGTTTGTTACACCAATCGAGACAGAAGAACAACTAAGGAATAGAATTGTTGACGAATGTGAAACCATACGTAACACTAATGGAATTTTCGAAAGAGTTCGTCGCTCGATGAGGAGAGTATAAGCCTGCATAGAAGCAGGAGGTCATTTCCAACATTTTTGGTAGATAGTTATTAATTTTCATTTGTTAGATTTTTAAAATGGCTTAGAAATAAATATTCTGAAAGTTCACAATTAACTCAATTTTAATTTAACAATTTTTCGACATGCAATGAAGTCGATTTTATTTTTTTCATCGAAAAGGAAGTAATATACGAAATGATATTAAGAGGCAAAAAAATTGTATATTTAGGTGCTTAATCTAAAAAAAAAAATTAAAAAACTCAGCAGCGTACATTTTTAGTCAATATTATTCGTGAGACTGCCCCCCTAGACGCCACTGGAACTTATAATTATCTTTTAGTTAGTGCCAACGGACGCAGCCAGGCTGGTAAGGATACTCAAACAGGAGTTAGGTAGTAATGTAGGATCTTTCAGGAAACCGGACGGGAGCTGGACAAGCACCAGTGAGGAGACCCTGCGACATCTCGCCGAAGTTCACCTTGCAGGCGGTGGAGCCGTCACGGAGGCTGTCGACCTGGGCCGGTGGACGGTCCCAAATGCGGACTGGCAGCTGGCGAAGAGGGTGGTCATAGATGGCTCTATAACCTGGGCGGTGAGCGAGTTCGCTCAATGCAAGTCCGCAGGCTCTGATGGGATTTTTCCGGCCCTGCTCCAGAGGGGCCTGGATATACTGCTTCCCAACATAAAGGAGGTTTTCCGGGACAGCCTGACGTGGGGCTATGTCCCAAAGGCCTGGCGCCGGGTTAGTGGAGTCTTCATTCCCAAACCGGGATTGGAGGACTACACGCTCGCCAAGGCGTACAGGCTAATCAGCCTAAGATCCTTCCTGCTTAAGGCATTAAAAAAGTTAGTAGACAGGTTTATGTTGGGAGGGATCCTCAAGGATCAACCCTTCCATAAAGGTCAGCACGCGTACCACCGGGGGAAATCGACGAAAACCGCGCTCCACGCTGTGACGCGGAAGGTGGAAAGGGCCCTACACTACGGGGAGAGCACATTAGTTGTATTCTTTGATGTGGAGGGAGCCTTTGATAAGGCAAGCACGTATACGGTCTGTGCGCCCTACAGGATAGGGGAACGCCGAGGTCCCTAATAAGCTGGGTGGCGAGCATGCAGAGGGACAGGAGAGTTTCGCTGACCTTGATGGCCGGGGGCTGGACGTTGGGGTGACGGGCGGCAGTCCTCAGTGCAGCTGCCTTTCGCCTCATCTATGGTGTCTGGTCATGGACGGCCTCTTGAAGCGGCTCTCCGAGAATGGCTTCTACGCCCAGGCGTACGCTGATGATGGGCTGGTCTTAGTCACCGACAAATTCCTCGGCGTCGTCTGTGAATGCATGCAAGCTACCTGTAGCATAATTGAAAGGTGGTGTGGTGAGATGTGACTCTCCGTAAACCCGGCGAAGAAAGAGATGATCCTATTCACCAAGAAGAGGAATGTAGAGGGGTTCAGAGCGCCCGTGATGTTTGGAAAACCTTTAGCTTTAGTGCGGGAGGTCAAATATCTGGCGGTGATCCTGGACTCCAAACTAACATGGAGGTCGCAAATAGAACGAGTAGTGAGGAAGGGAGTAGCGACCCTCTGGCAGCTGCGTCGAGTGATAGGGAGGATCTGGGGAGTTAATCCTCGGATCCTTCACTGGATTTACACTGCGATCGTCAGGCCGAAAATCCTCTATGGGGCGTTGATCTGGTGGTGTGGTGTGAACCAAACTACCAGCAGGAATCTGGCCAAACTCCAAAGGCTGGCAATCCTGGGTATCACAGGCGCTATGAGGACGACACCCTCAGCCGCGCTAGAGGTCTTGTTGATGCTGCCACCGCTTCCCATCTGTATCAGAAGGGAGGCTATGGCGTCGCATCTGAGAATGCGAGACTCTGGAAACTGGTGTGGAGAGGGAGCAGTAATAGGGCATGCAAAATGAGGTTGCCTCGTCTGTTTCACCGACGCATCGCGGCTGGAGGATCAACAATCCTTCGGGGAGGGGGGGTTATATACATCGAAAGTGTGGGGGTGCGCATATACCACGGCATTCGAAACAGAGGTGTACGCTATCCTGTCTGTGGCCAATAGACAGGATGTCAGGAGGAGCCCCGAGAAACGTGTGTACTTTTGCTCGGATAGCCAGGCGGTCCTCCGGGCTGTCTGCGCGGCCAGATTCAGGTCAACACTGGTTTAGGAGTGCGCTGACGCCCTCAAAGGACTAGCCAGGACAAAGGAGGTGCAACTGGTGTGGGTTCCGCAACTGGCGTAGCGGGGAATGAGGTGGCGAATAATCTCGCTAGGCTTGGTTCCCGGAGGCCGTTCTGTGGCCCGGAGCCTGCGATAGGCATAAGTAGGAAGACGTTCTCTGTCGCCTTAGACAGGTGGACAGAGGAAGCAATGGAGAGGCACTGGGGGTCTGTTGGTGGCTGTAGGCAGGCGAGGGACTTCGTGGAGGGGCCGGACAGAGATAATGCTGCCTGGCTACTCGGTAGGAGACGACCTACGCTTCGCCGCATCCTTGCGGTGCTGACAGGCCACTGCGCCCTTAGAAGACACCTCACATTGATAGGGGTAGAGAGGGATCCCATTTGCCAGGAATGCGGCGAGGATGAAGAAAGGTCCTACCACTACCTGTGTGAATGCGAGGCTTTTGGGAGTCTTCGAGCAGAAATGTTCGGATCGAGAACTCTGCAGAAGAATCAGATAAGTACCGTCAAATTGAAGACCGTCACGGCCTTCATTTCGAGGTCGAGGCGGTTTGGCGATGGAACCGAGGAAGAGTAGAGCATGGTTGCTGGGGTTGGCAAAAAGGGCCCATTGTAGCCTACTTGCGTGGCCACCACTGCTACTACTACTGCTGCTAGTGCCAACTTAGCATCTTATTACAATGAATAACCCTGCCAGATTTCAACAAAAATCGCAAAAGGATCATTAAGCTATTAATAAAAAACCTTTTTTTTTAAATTTTGACACCCTCTATCTTGAAAACCAGACTCTTCAGGACACATATTTATATGAACTTTTCTACTTGAACTTGGTTCAGGAACGCTCCCTTGAAATTACGCCCTATCATTAAGTAACAGCCTGTATGTATAAACATATAAAAATTGTAACTGACCCGGATATGGGTTCTAGGGGATCTAGTTCGCGCTCATTTGAAAAAATTTTGCAAAGTCTCACCATCGATACCTCTCTATTAGATAATTTTTTAAAATAAAAATTCACTAAAAGACACCCCAACAAGAGTCATTTCTTCATTACTACTGTGTCTATTTTTTTCACTGATGCATCGATTAACACAGAAATGCTTCGATTTCCCTGTTTCTCCCATAAGGCCCTGTATAAATATTGTAGATTTACTTCTATTTCTATGTCTACACTAAGTATGTACTACATAAAGCGAAAAATTTGCTTTACTATGTTGGAGTCATAAATATTATCAACATGAACACTTTGTGCATTTTAATTTTTTTAAATAATTATCCAACGAAGAACTAATTGGATACTAGACATTGGTTATTATTTTAAAAATGACGTAAATAAGAGAATCAGTGAAATATAGTTGCGCGATGAACGCGTGCCTATAAATGTTTGACATGTTAGTGCCATAGGAAATTAGTTTTATTGTGTTTTCGACATAAAAATATTCATTCTATGAACTTATATCTAAATACATATAAGTATACTTAATTGCTAGCAATCATACAGAATATCACAAACATAGAAGCATCAATTTGTGTATACAACATGGTCCAAAAGTATTGTTGCGCAGCGTAGCACCCCGGAAATTTCGCCGAACCCTTGCTTTTCTGTAAGATGTTAAGGCTCTTTAATGTGGCCAGCATCGCATGGTACATTCAATCAACGAATTTACGCTCACTCCGAAGGCCGGAACGTGTAGACATTCAATTTGCCAAACACAATGCCATAACCTTGGTTGATGTTAATTTTACAGTATGTACTGAGAAAGTTAATTGATCCCCTAATCTGAGTGTAATCCAGGATTGTTGGGTTCGGAGTTCAGAGGCGCAGGTTCTTATCACTGGTGTACCGAGACTGCGAGATACAGGGTTTCATGTTAAATGTTAAATTCACATTTTCTTTGATATCTGTATTTGCCGAACATATAGTCTTGAAAATTGATATAGATTAACCTTCCTTGTGATAAGAAAAATGTATTTTCAATTTGGCTCTAACTGCTCTAAATATAGAATAAATATAGAAAAATTCCGGGACGCACCAAGTGCATTATAGTAGTGAATTTTCATAATAATTGTACACTATTACTAAGATATACTATTAAAACTAATTCTTTAAATTTAAATGGACCTTGGAGATCGGTTTTAGAGTCCCAGTTAGCAATTATTTGAAAAAAATTATGTTTTATATGGAGCCAAAAAATTACAATTTGGTCTTAGATATAATATGTAAGTACTGAAGGTGTCTTTAAAAAAATTGTGTTACAAATTTCATTAAAATTACAAAAGTTTTTCAAAAAAGAATTAATTATTTACAAAGGGAATGTACCTGTCAAATTATAAATACGGCAAATATTTTTCCTTACTAATTGTTTGGATGGTTTTGTGTCAGTCAACCAACCCAGTTTTTGCAAACAATAAACAACAAAAAAGGTTTTTTAAAACAAATTTGTAGTTATCCGCGAAGGTCATTATGTTATTTTTCTTTAAGTTAGTACCCACGTGCGTTTACGTAGGTGTTACTATGGTTCAAGATTGAAGATTCTGGCTTAACGGGAAATTTATTTGTCTATCGGATTTGAAAAATTTTTACGAAAATGTTCTATCATAACATAAAAAACCTTTTTTGTTGTTTATTGCTTGCAAAAACTGGATGGGTTGACTAAACAAAACCATCCAAACAATTTATAAGGAAAAATACCTGTCATATTTATAATTTGACAGGTACATTCCCCATATATATATATATATATATATATATATATATATATATATATATATATATATATATATATATATATATATATATATATATATATATATATATATATAAACATATAGTCTGAAACCGACTTCGGATTTGTGTTCCAGAGCGCTTAAATCGCGCTCATTTGAAGAAATTTTTTCAAAATTCAAATGTCGCGATTTCCTCGTTAGTGAATTTTTTGAAAGAGATTTCACTAAAATGTGACAGTAGCAAGATTTGGCGGTTCCCTTTAGGCAAGCTAGAAATTGAAATTGCGTTTGTGGCAAACACAAGCGTTAAGCTTATTTGTGAAACACATTGTAAAATTATGTAATAACAAATATACAAATACGAATACAAATATATAATATCATCAAAATTTCAGATTGATATCTTGAGTACTTTTCTACATACTTTTGAATCACCATGTATATTATTTTATAAAAACAATCTATTCATTAGTGACTTAACTCATATACAAGGACCATCTAACTAAACATGTCGGTTGTTATAAATGTATTACCTAATAACAGACAGTTTCAACAGTTTAAAAGGAAGTTTATTCAAAATAAATTTTCTGTGACATATTTTAAGACGTTCGTTTATTTGTGTATTTGTATCATCATCTTCTTAGCATGTCTTGGTTGGCTAAAAATCATAAGTCAAAAAGAGTTTTGCTTAAATTGGATGTATGAAAACGTAATGTTTTTTTTTTCTAGATTCTGCTCCTACAACATCTGAAGGAAGTGAGTTTGTTGATGATTGGGATTACAACGTGATACCTCACAGCGTACCATTTCTAAACATCAGCAAATATGAACATAAATTACCTCCAACTGCCCATAAGGTAAGATGCATTTTTATATAAGCTAGGAGTTGAAAGTTCTTTTAAAATGAAACTTTCTTTATTTATATGTACCAAAAAGAAAAAAATTCTGGACGCAGTAAGTGCGTTATGGTAGTGAATTTTCATAAAAATGTTTTTAATAACAAATATGTGTCCACTATGTGAAAACTGGAACCTGTGATGAGCACTAATAAGTACACTTGGAGAACACCCAAATCACCACAACACATATTTCAGAGACCTTACGATCGTTTCGTTGACCAAGTCAGGAAGAAAAATTCTAACATAAAAAACTAGATCCCGTATATTTATATCGCGTCAAGAAAACGAACTAGTCCGAATGAAAGTTGTCGTCCAAGAACGATCGTTTGTTTATTGCGCAGTGAAACAGGTCGGAGACCTGCTTTAATCTTTTGGTCGACAAATTTATGACCCTTATCTAATATAGGTTTAAAAAGGACCGGCGTTCTTTAAAGAAACAGCACGTTTCCTTTCGATCTAGAACTTTACAATGTGGATATTGGTTTATGCCGATAAAGACATCTGCTGAGATAAACAACATAAACTCAAATCATCTCTTTTAAAAATAGAAAAATAAAACCCAGATGTCTGTCTCACCGTGTTACCTAGTTCAACTAAAATACTACACAAAAACTAAATATTGATTTTAATTCTACGTGAAAATATTTATATTGACTACATAGATACAAAAACCGAAACCGAACAGGTATTTAAATCAAGACATAGTGATTAGTATATGTATAAACCGGTCGAGTTATTGACCATAATTTATTATTCTACCAGACTAATTATGAGTATTTAAGCGGTTAAATGCAAAGAGCAAACAATGAGCTGGAAATTACAGGTGGCGCACGGTTTAATGAAGTTTTGTTCTTAATAGACCTTAATATAAAAATACTTTCTAATGAATCAAGCATAGTTTGATGTCTGACATTTTTGACAAGTTTCAGATTTTCTTTGTCAATGTGGTGGTTATTATCCCACATATGTTGTGCCACACAAGATTTGTCTACCGTACCATATCGTAACTGTGCGAGATGTTCACGAAATCTGGTGGCTATGTTTCTCCTAGTTTGGCCCACGTATTTAAGATCACAATCTTTGCAACTAATCTCATAAATTCCGGACATTTCAGTGACTTTGTCTTTGTCTTTCGTATTACCCAACAAATTTTTTAAATTACTTTTCGTCGAAAACGTCAAATGTAAATCGGCTTTCTTAAAAATACTTTCCAAACCCTTTGTGATTCGTGGTTCATAAGGTAAACATACAAATTTTTTCTCGATTTTATCATTCTTAAATGTCGTACATTCAGATATCAACTTCTTCGTTCTGTGTTTGTTAACTAATTTGTCTATTAAACCATCCGAGTAACCGTTATATCTCGCCACATGTTTTATGTATTTTAATTCTGTATTAAATCTATTTTTACTCAACGGAAAATTTATCAATCTATTTACTAAGAAATTGAAACTAGCAGTTTTTTGTGCGAACGTATGGTGTGAGTCATTAGGAATATAATTAATAGTAGCCGTTTCCTTCCTATAGACATCAAATTCAAGCGAGCCTTTATTTTTATTTTTAATAACTAGTACATCTAGGAACGAAAGTTTATTGTTAATTTCTATTTCGTGGGTAAATTTTATTGAATCAAATTGACTATTTAGTTTTTCAGTAAATTCTTCTACCTTACATGTATTTGTGTCAAACACTGCAAAAATATCATCGACATAACGCAACCAAACTCTAGGGAAATACCCACTTTTATTTTTTAAATCCGTCTCAAATCTGCTCATAAACAAATCTGCAATAAAAGGCGATAATGGATTGCCCATAGCTGTGCCTTCAGTTTGTTCAAAGAACTCATTGTTAAATTGGAAAATATTTTGTTTTATACAAATGCTAGTTAGAGTTAAATATTCTTTGCAGACGTCTTGACTTATATTGTTCAATTTTAATAATTCTTCCAAATACTCCAACGTTTGTTTTGTGGGTACACTAGGAAATAATGACGTCACGTCGAATGACATCAAAATCTCTCCTTCCAATAATTTAACATCTTTAATTTTATCAATAAAATCAAGGGAATTTAGCACCGAACAACTTTTCTGTTTAATAGGTAGTCTTTTAAACTCGTTTGACAACCACTTTGCCAAGTTATATGTTGGAGAATCTATAGCCGAAATGATAGGCCTCATTAATTTTCCCGGTTTATGGATTTTCGGGAGACAATATTTTTTAGGGACTTTCGGATTAGAAACTTGTAAACGTGTTCTTAAATCCTTTGTTATGAGATTTGGACATTTTTTTAAACTGTTTTTAACTTCGTTAATCATTCTTGGTAACGGATTTTTATCTAATTTTCTATACGGCCCTGACTCTATTGCATTACTCACTCGCTCTTTATAATCACTTTTGTCCATTATCACAACTTTATTGCCTTTATCCGCCTTAATATAAAAACATTCCTTTTCTCGCAATTGTTTAACTATTTTCATTTGATTATAATTTTTGTTTTTTGTAGGATTGTTTTCTTTTAGATTTTTAGATATTTTCTTTTTACATGCTTCACGAATAAAGTTTTTTGAAGAATCCGGTAATTTTTTAATTCCCGTTTCTATACTGGCAACGACATCTAAAAGTGCTTCTTTTTGTGACTGTAATCCGAATTTTAACCCTCTGTTTAAGAGGTCCATCTCATTTTTGTTAAACGACTGCGAAGAAAGATTTTCTACAAGGTCAATTTTCCGAGGAACTGATTTTTCAATTTTAATCTGATCCTTTACAAGTTTTTTTAGTTTTTTATTCTGGATATTGATTTTCTTAATTAACTTAGCGTTTATAACTACAAACATGTTCCTCTGAAAATTGCACCATTCGTCATACTCTACGTTACCTAAATTAAATGTTAACTTTTTAAACAAACTATAAGCTTGTATTTCTAATTCACTACGTTTCGAGTAAAGATATTGCCTTTCTAAATCTAACCATTTTTGCTTAGCACACTTTAAAACTTTTTGACCAACTTTTGTGTTGTTAGAAATTTTAACATTGAAATTAATGAAATTAGGAAAAACCGACTTCTGTTTACATGATTTTAAAAAAGCAATATCAGCACCTAAAAATCTAATCTTAGTACTTAGCTTTCTATATAGATTCAGTTCCGTTGACCTGGGAGCCATAATTCACTATGTGAAAACTGGAACCTGTGATGAGCACTAATAAGTACACTTGGAGAACACCCAAATCACCACAACACATATTTCAGAGACCTTACGATCGTTTCGTTGACCAAGTCAACATCTTCAGAGGAAGAAAAATTCTAACATAAAAAACTAGATCCCGTATATTTATATCGCGTCAAGAAAACGAACTAGTCCGAATGAAAGTTGTCGTCCAAGAACGATCGTTTGTTTATTGCGCAGTGAAACAGGTCGGAGACCTGCTTTAATCTTTTGGTCGACAAATTTATGACCCTTATCTAATATAGGTTTAAAAAGGACCGGCGTTCTTTAAAGAAACAGCACGTTTCCTTTCGATCTAGAACTTTACAATGTGGATATTGGTTTATGCCGATAAAGACATCTGCTGAGATAAACAACATAAACTCAAATCATCTCTTTTAAAAATAGAAAAATAAAACCCAGATGTCTGTCTCACCGTGTTACCTTCTCGCACAGTTACGATATGGTACGGTAGACAAATCTTGTGTGGCACAACATATGTGGGATAATAACCACCACATTGACAAAGAAAATCTGAAACTTGTCAAAAATGTCAGACATCAAACTATGCTTGATTCATTAGAAAGTATTTTTATATTAAGGTCTATTAAGAACAAAACTTCATTAAACCGTGCGCCACCTGTAATTTCCAGCTCATTGTTTGCTCTTTGCATTTAACCGCTTAAATACTCATAATTAGTCTGGTAGAATAATAAATTATGGTCAATAACTCGACCGGTTTATACATATACTAATCACTATGTCTTGATTTAAATACCTGTTCGGTTTCGGTTTTTGTATCTATGTAGTCAATATAAATATTTTCACGTAGAATTAAAATCAATATTTAGTTTTTGTGTAGTATTTTAGTTGAACTAGGTAACACGGTGAGACAGACATCTGGGTTTTATTTTTCTATTTTTAAAAGAGATGATTTGAGTTTATGTTGTTTATCTCAGCAGATGTCTTTATCGGCATAAACCAATATCCACATTGTAAAGTTCTAGATCGAAAGGAAACGTGCTGTTTCTTTAAAGAACGCCGGTCCTTTTTAAACCTATATTAGATAAGGGTCATAAATTTGTCGACCAAAAGATTAAAGCAGGTCTCCGACCTGTTTCACTGCGCAATAAACAAACGATCGTTCTTGGACGACAACTTTCATTCGGACTAGTTCGTTTTCTTGACGCGATATAAATATACGGGATCTAGTTTTTTATGTTAGAATTTTTCTTCCTCTGAAGATGTTGACTTGGTCAACGAAACGATCGTAAGGTCTCTGAAATATGTGTTGTGGTGATTTGGGTGTTCTCCAAGTGTACTTAACAAATATGTGTGTTTTTTTTAAGAAAGCAGGAATCAAATTTGGTTACCAGTATAACCTATATAGTAAAAACAATGTGGCATGTTTCATCAAAATAACTTTATTGTGTGAAAATGTACAAAAATTTCCAAATGTAAACTTAAAGTGTTCCCGAAAAAACACGTTTCTTGGTCAACCTTATAGGTTAATAGCAAATTGAGCTGTTCAAATATGAAACATTTGATCAAAATTCGCTACCATAACGCACTTGCTGCGTCCAGAATTTCTTTTCTTACAAACATGCATTATATTTCGATGGAAAATGCAAAAATGCAATAACATAAGGCGTGTTTGATTAAAAAAAAGGAAATTTGTATCACCAACGACTTATGGGCCACCCTGTGATTGTAGAAATATTATTTTAAGATGTAGCTCAAGACACCCTATAATTAATATATACAAATTTTTTTTCATATCTTATATAATAACGGATATATTGAGCTTTATTGATTTTTTACGAAAATTTGACAAAAATTATATACCATTAAATGATAAACTCTATAGCTAAGGCTACTGCCAAGCATCAGAGAAAGGGTCTAGTTGAAATGAATTTCCTGCAAATATTTTAGTAAAATGAAGGACAATGACGGTTGAAACTAAGACTTTAGGGTTTGTAAAACATGCTTCTTGAGACACTTTATTTCTATAGCCCGTATTAGATTCAAGTAACTTGCCTAAATGTTGCCAATTTTGACATTTTAAATCGCCACTTTGACGTTTTGAGGAAAACCCCAATTTATTTTTCTTTAAATGCTTATAACTTTTTTGTCTTTTGAGCTACATAGCTAAATTTTGGTAGGTAACTTACTCATAAGGATATAAATCTGCGTACCAAATTGGTTGCCCTTACGTTGTTAAGTCCGGAGATATAATTTTTTTTCGAAAGAATATACAAAATTTTCCGGGAAAACCTGTGCAGACTTTCCTGGCTAACGAATTTATCCAAGCCATTTGCAAAAGGAATTTTTTCACTTAATTTAATCAAAATCGGCCCATTATTTTTTGAGTTCTCGGTGTGATACATATATATATATATATATATATATATATATATATATATATATATATATATATATATATATATATATATATATATATATATACATATAAACATATAAAAATTGAAAGTAACCCCGGATATGTTTTCTGGGGGGCCTAATTAGCGCTCATTTGAAGAAATTTTTTCAAAATTCAAAAGTCGGGATCTCCTCATTAGTGATTTTTTTTAAAGAAAATTCACTAAAAAATAACCGAAGTGCTAGTTTTTTCGATAACGTAGTTAAAAATCCTTTTAACAACAAAATTATTTAAACACACTGTAAAACGAAAACGAGTAACATTTTACTAAGGCATGTTAAGCCCAATTGTTTTATTTTCGTGCCAGCTATCACCTATTAGCTAATGTCCAATTAATTATGGGACATCCTGTATTATATATACAGGGTGGTCCACTTCGCGGAAAAAGCCCAGTTTTCCATACTAAACTCAGTTTTATCAAAAAAGTTTTAACTGAAAGTTGTTCCTTTTAATCAGCTGTGTAATTCAAAAATATTTTAGTTTACACAGGTGTTCATTTTCTCCGTGGCAGACCAAAATTACCTTTTTTTTTAATAGAACACCCTATATTTTATATCATTTTTAAAAAGATGATATCGCGACAAGCAAATTGATACCACACATGATGAGTCTAGGCACAACCGTTTCAGAGTTATTCATTTGTTTATTAAAAATATTGGTCTATTTTGGTGCGTAAATACTTCGATTCTGCACAATGTTTTGGCTGCATATTTACTGGAATTAATTTTATACACTCCTCACTATACTAAAATGCAACATGGTAATTCTTAATGTAACCTGCCTATACAGAGTGTTAAATTTCGCAAAACTTAAATTCTCTCGAAAATTTCAAATAGAACGCCCTGTATATTGCAACGTTATTGGATGCGAATTTTCATGGCTTTTTCAGAAATACCACGTTTGATGACATTATTTTCAACGGTTTCAAAGAGATAACGCATTAATTACAAAATTTGTAATTTATGAAACTTATCTCAAAATCTAAGAGCGGCTTTGACAACGCCACTTGACATTTGAAAAATTCACTAAATTATTGACAGGTAGTTTTCTTAGTTACCCGCTTTTTTCTTGATATCAGCATGTTTTTTACTGAAGAACTTATGTCAATGCTCTACGTGATTGCTGAAAGTAATAAAAATTTTGCCTGAGCAAAGAGAATTCCGGATTTCCGGAAATAACAAAGTAAGGGCAACTAAATTTAGTGCGAGTGTTTGCATCATGAAAGGTGAACCTTGAACAAAAATTTCGGTCTGTAAGTTGAAAGACAAAAAAGTTATAGGCATTTAAAAAAAGGGGTTTTCCTCAAAACGTCAAAGTCGCGATTTGAAACGTCAAAATGAGCAACATTTAGGCAAAGAACCTGAAACGATTACAAGTTATGTAAACAAAGTGTCCCAAGAAGAGTGTTATACAAAACCTTAAGTTTCAGCTCCAACCGTCATTGTCCTTCATTTTACTAAAATATTTCCGGAAATTTCATCTAAAATAGACACTAATTTTCGTAGAAAAAATTCATTAATGAGGAGACCGCGACTTTTGAATTTTAAAAAGATTTCTTCAAATGAGCGCAACTAGGCCCACCAGACCCCATATTCGGGCTTAGGTTCAGTTTTTATATGTATACATATATACAGGGTGAGGCATTTATACGGTAAAGCTCAATATACATATCATTATACAAGATAAGAGAAAAAATTGGATACGATAATTATAGGGTGTCTTGAGCTGCATTTTATAAAAGTATTTTGACAATCACAGGGTAGCCCATAAGTCGTTGGTGATCCCTACATTTTTTTTTCTAACACCTTTATTTTATTGCATTTTTTATCGAAATATGTTTGCAAGAAAAAAATCGAGACGCAGTAAGTGCGTTTTGGTAGCAAATTTTCATTAAATGTTTTAAATTTCAATAACTCAATTTGCTATTAACCTAAGGTTTGTTGGCTAGGAAACCAACATTTAAAGTTTATTGTCGGAATTTTTTTGTAAATTTTCAAACAATAAGTTTTTTTGGTAAAATATGGTACATTGTTTCTACTGTATAGACTATACCGGTAACCAGATTGATGCCTGCTTGCGTTAGATATATATATATATATATATATATATATATATATATATATATATATATATATATATATATATATATATATATATATATATATATAGCTTTAAAAGCATTTTTACGAAAATTCACTTCCATAACGCACTTGCTGCGTCCAGACTTTTTTCAATGACTTTGATTAAAAAGAGAATTGAATCACTTTCTATAAGAACAGTTACTCCTTGCTTTTGTTGTTTAGCTTCACTGAATTTAAATAGTTTTTATCGATTGATACACCTTTGAACAATAGCACTGTCTGTACATAATTAGGTATTATATAAGAAAATATTTTCCTAACGGAAAAAGTTAGAGAGAATGCATTGTTTCAAGTATTTCAGTAAAGAGGTTAATTACTATTTAATGCGTATACAGGGGTCCCATTTATCCTTCTAAAGAATCCGTTTGCGGGTACCTCGCCCTAAAATAATGTGAGTTTGTTGTATAACACTTTTGTTTTAGACGCTTGTGGACTGAAATACAGGGTGTTATAGTTTTACAAAAAGTATTTTTAGTAGGGATTAGTCGGGTTTAGTGTGTCAGGCACTACACAACAAACTCTATAGCCCAAATAATGACTCTGATAACGACCCAAGTAGACTGTAACGGTATAAATTGGATAGCTAAACAACTAAGCTAGTTAGGACGTATTTGAGGTTCCTCCTCTGCTTTGCACAAATAATTATTGGCGACGACCGTGGCTATTTCTTCTGGATATCCCTCGTATAAGGAATAGAATTGAGATATTTCGTTAAATTATTGATATTTGTACTACCCCTGGTATATCGTGCCGGCTTACACGCTTGCGTTGCCGTTGCCGGTAGTTCAGGAAGGGTCCGCATGTTGAGAAGGATAGATGGCTGGGGACGTATGTGATGCGAGAGAGAGCGAGGGTGTGGCAGCACCTGTTTTCAAGTCGGAGATGTAAATGCGCCGGAAGTTCCGGGAGAGAGATTTCGTTGGCAATTTGTGGAGTTAACACGTGGTTCCTTCTGAGGAGCAAGTTTTGGATATTAAGTATCCTCCTTTGTGGATTTTATTGCTCTCATAATTTAATCTGCAGTCTTTTTGGTGATGTCGTAATGTACGGATTTAGTGCTGAAGGCTGTGGAGATACCCATTTGAGGGGATTTAAGGACCACATTTATCGTGTCCCGTTGTGGGAGTTTCGTTTCCCTCTCTGGAGGTAAGAAATCATCCTCTCTTTTAACTATAACACCTTTAGCATTCCGTTACTTGTTGTTTTTAGGGTCCTTGTACCGGAGAGATTCTCCTTGTACCGGAGAGATTCTCCTTGTACCGGAGAGATTCTCCTTGTACCGGCTAGGAAGAATTCTCGTACCCGCTGGATAGTCCTTGTGCAGGGCAGTCCTTGTGTAGGGCGATTTTTGTGCTGGACAGCGAAAGCCTCGTGTTAGGCAGACATTATTGTATTGGGCAATACCTTTGGTAAATTCACGTATCGCAAGTTTGAGTGGAAAAGTCTCGCATGGATTAGCGAATTTTTATGTACCGAACGAAGTATATGGCTATTGGATTGAATGGAGTTTACGTGCTAGTCAAGAGCAGTGATAATTCCTGTCAGCTGTGAAATCTGGAATTAGGATCTCAGTGAGAAGGTCTTCCCTTTCGTTGTCGCATTGCTTTCCGTTGTTGCATTATTCCCGTGGTTGCAGTCCCGTACCCCTAAAGGCCTTGGTTGGTATGGAAATTGGTGGTAATTAGATGGCCTAGAAGTCCAGGAATTTCAAGTAAGAATTTTCCGTTTTGTGATAACGAATAAAGTGATAAGAGACATTTTTGATAAGCTACATTTTTAAATATTCATCCTTGTTAAATTTGCTAAGATCAAACCGAATTTATTTTATTTTAACTTCACTAAATATGGTACAGATTTTTATAAGACCATTATTAATATAATTGCTTCACTTTTGATAGTACCATTAGTTATCATATACTGTTAGCATTAGTCCAGCTTATTGATTATTCTTTGGGACTTGATCTTTAATCAGGCCACTTACCGTAATTAACGTGTAATTAAGTAATATTTGGGGAAAATAATTTGTGAGCTTTGCGTGCACGAAAAGTGGAATTTTCCGTAGAACAATTATATTTGTAGTACATTCATACATACCCAGTAAAGATCTTGATTATTTGGTAGTAAGCCATTTTAGTGATATTATAGAGACTTATTTTTATTTTTAGATCAGAATTTTAGAACAACTTTTAATAGATTCTTGTATGCCAAAGACGCTTAATAAAAGCCCTTATTTTATCATATTTTAGGTGTGTTTTAGTTTTGTGTTTGTGTTTTCTTTTCAGGGCTGTTGATAGATTAGATCATTACCGTTATCTTTACTTGTGGGTCTATGAGACCATACCGTTCCGAACTTTAGTTGGTGTTATCATAATTAGAACTCCCTTGTAGCTTCCTGTGCTCGATTGTGGTTGGCGATAGTTGCCAGTGTGATCCAAGAGTTCTTGGTTGTGTTGTATCTGGGCAAGGAAGCATATTAGTGAACATCTTATTAGAATATCCGGGAGTGGAGGTTAAACAATCAAGTGGCGCCCCTAATTAAGATCTTATTTTAACCCACGCCCATCTCCACTGTATAAAAGCTGGCGGCCCTCTAACTTCTCGGTAACTTAGCTTATGCCAACGACAAATTAGATTTGTGGATAGGTTAGGAATTATTTGAGCATTTGTCATCTGGTATAAAAGGAAGCGCGGCGGCGTCATAAGACTCTGCCGTGGAATAGATACAGCATCTTTACATATTCCAATAACTCCAAAAAAAATAATTGGTTACCTATCGTCATACAGACGTCAAAATTTACAGTGATATATTTATTATCTATTTTTTCAGAAACCGCACCAAATAAAGTAAAAGGTTTAGGCAAATTGAAAGTGAAATAATATGGATCCAGTAAAAATATTAGCGAAGATGATTAGAATGTTTTTCTACTCGATAATTTAAAGAAAATTTGAAAGTGACAGTTTCGAAGGTTTTTGACATTTTTATTAGGACATTTATATAAAAATTATATTGCTTGCATCAACAGGCAATGGTTCTATGTAAGATATACTGTATAATTGATTTGAATATATATATATATATATATATATATATATATATATATATATATATATATATATATATATATATATATATATATATATATATTGACAGATGAAGGTCACGCGTTTGTAACCCATATTTCAGCTACTTAATAGTACTACAAACCCTACGTACCTTGAAACTTATTATCTTTTAAAACTAGTAGTTAAAAATGTATCTTAGTAATTAGACTATATTTAAATGAAGTGCTATTTTTCTAATTTGAAAGCAGCAGTATACAGTAATTTGCATTTTGTGATTCTAGCTTATATTGTAAGATAGGAGTAATTTTATGTATCCGTTCTTGTGGGTGATAAAATAAACGATAAAATTGTTTTCTTTAATAGATTTCAGCTAATCAAATATATAAATACGTAGACGAAACTCAAAGGGATGCCAGAAAAATGGGCGATGCTGTGAAGTCAAGCGTTTCTTGTTCTATTTGCAATCTAGGTAAGATATTTGAATCATAAATAAATTTAGAAAAATTCGAATTCCTCTTATATACCAAATATTTTTCTCTCAATTTGTACCCTCAAATTTTATTGCGGATATTCTGTATCAAAGACTGAGTCCATCAGGCGCCAACAACTGAGTTTAAGCGTTTATCTGCTGACTACCGATATATTTCAGCAGTTGGAGCCTGATGAACGATCTGTTAGTAGTAGTAGTAGTAGCAGTGGTGGGGAGGCCAACGCCAAGCAAGTAGGCCACCATGGGCCCTTTTTGCCAACCCCAGCAACCATGCTCTACTCCTCCTCTGTTCCGTCGCCAAACCGCCTCGACCTCGAGATGAAGGCCGTGACGGTCTTCAATTGGACGGTACTTACCTGATTCCTCTGCAGAATCCTCGATCCGAACAATTCTGCTCGAAGACTCCCAAAAGCCTTGCATTCGCACAGGTAGTGGTAGGACTTTCCTCATCCTCGTCGCATTCCTGGCAAATGGGATCCCTCTCTACGCCTATCAATGTGAGGTGTCTTTTAAGGGCGCAGTGGCCTGTGAGCACCACAAGGATGCGACGAAGCGTAGGTCGACTCCTTCCGAGTAGCCAGACAGCTTTATCTCTGTCCGGCCCATCAACGAAGTCCCTCGCCTGCCGGCAGCCACCAACCGACCCCCAGTACCTCTTCATTGCTTTCTCGGTCCACCTGTCTAAGGCGACAGAGACCCTCTTCCTACTTATACCTATCGCCGGCTCCGGGCCACAGAACGCCCGCCAGGAACCAAGCCTTGCGAGAATATTCACGACCTCATTTCCCGCCACGCCACAGTGTCCCGGAACCCACACTAGTTGTACCTCCTTTGTCCTGGCTAGTCCTCTGAGGGCGTCAGCGCACTCCTGAACCAGTGTAGACCTGATTCTGGCCGCGCAGACTGGGCTATCCGAACAGATGTACACACATTTCTCGGGACTCCTCTTCACATCCTGACTATTGGCCAGAGACAGGATAGCGTACACTTCTGTTTCGAATGCCGTGGTATATGCGCCAAGGGCATAGCTCTCGTGCACCCCCAGGCCCTCGATGTATATTCCTGCCCCGGAGGATTGTTGGTCTTCCAGCCGCGATCCGTCGGTGAAACAGACCAGGCTTGCGGGCTGGAATTCAACCTCATTTTCCCTCCACTGATCCCTACTGGGGATCCTGAGGGTGTATGGCCTAGTCAACCTAATATCATCCTCGGCATCCCGCACCTTTATGGCGGAAATCGGAATCTCCTTGTCCACCTCCTTGGCGACTCTTGCATGCCCTACTACTGCTCCGTCTCCGCACTAATTTCATGCGTTTTGCATTCTGAGATGCGACGTCATCGCCTCCCTCCTGACACAGATGGATAGCGGTGGCAGCATCAACGGGGCCTCTAGCGCGGCTGAGGATGTCGTCCTCATAGCGCCTGTGATATCCAGGATTGCCAGCCTTCGGAGTTTAGCCAGCTTCCTGCTGGTAATTTGGTTCACACCACACCACCAGACCAACGCTCCATAGAGGATTCTCTGCCTGACGATCGCAGTGTAGATCCAGTGAAGGATCCGAGGGTTAACTCCCCAGGTCCTCCCTATCACTCGACGCAGCTGCCAGAGGGTCGCTGTTAAGTTCAAATTCTGTGACGTTTGTCTGTCATTACACTTTGGCAAATCGGCAACAGTTGAGTTCCAGCAGAAACTCAGCGAGACTGGTGAACGCATGTGTTAACAGAACTATTAAACTGTTGGTGCCTGGTCATTTTCTGGTTCAATAGACTAGCTATTAGAAGGATTTTAGTATTATTAATATTATTTTATTAATAGCATTTTATTATTTATTCATCAAACAATATCTGGTATAAAACTGCATCCTCAGGCTTGGATTTACGGAAGTGAAACTGGGACTGAGGTTGCGGAACTTCCACATCAGATAGGCCTCCACAAATTCCTAGATTTTTGCAAATTATTTTACAAATCTTAATTAATCAATGATTTTGCATGAAATAAATGCTGGAAAAGTAGGTACCTGCTATCTCTAGCTTAGAAAAAATTATTTTACCTATTCATCTATTCTAAATTGATATTTTTAATATACATTGCTGCTTTGGAGCATATCATTTGCCAATAAATGAGATAATGATTCTAAATTACATGTTTTATTTCATCTTATTTCTAAAATTATTAAGGAGCCCCCAGTTCTTTATTGTCTCGGGGCCTACATACCTTTAAATCCGGCTCTATGCATTCTGCAACTTTAGATTTAGAACGTGTTTGTTTTTTCATTTCGTTACTTGTCTTTAATACTTGTGTTTATTATATGTATTATTTATTTTGTTTTAGTTATTTTATTGTTGTACTTGTTATGTCCCCTGTCGGTCCGGGGACTAACTAAAATGATAGGCCCAAGGTAACTCCTGCCTGTTGTAAGAGGCGACTAATCGGAGTCAAACACTGGCGGGGGTCTTGTCCATGTGGGCTTGAAGGGAGGTGGATATCTCTGGGGAGTGATGTACACCCGGATTTTGAGGCCTCCACTCTGGGCTTAGATATGGACAATTGACCTCGCGTGGTTGTTACTCGGGAGCGGGGTTCCAGATGATACCGTCGTGTGTTCAGCGCTGGCGGGTGTTGTGTGTCTAGACGATCAGAAGAGGGTTGAGATCTCTGATGAGCGGTATACACCCGGAGTTTGAGGCACCCACTATGTGCTTCGAAACGGACGGACGGCCTGGCTTGGGCGAAGCTCGGGTGCGGGGCTCGATGCGATGTCGCCTTGAGTCTAGCACTAGTGGGTGTCGAGTCTAAACAAACCCGGAGGCGAGCTGAGATCTTTAGGGGTGGATTACAAATAGAGATTGACGCTTCTTCTGTGAGCTTCGAAACGGGCAAACGACCTCACTTGGATGCTGCTCGCATGCGGGACTTCATGATACTGCCTCGAGTCAAACACTGACGGATGTCTGGTCCAGACGTACTCGGAGAGAGGTTATCTCTCTTTGAGCTTTGAAACGGGCAAGCGACTTCGCACAGATGGCAGTACATGTGTCAAACAAAGTTTCACCTCACAAATATCGTCTCCTGCTGTTGGGTGAAATTTAAGCAAACGCTGGCGGGTATCGTGTTTGGACGAACCCGGAGGAGGCTGAGATCTCTAGGAGTGGATTACACCTGGAGACTTACACCTTCTCCGTAAGCTTCGAAACAGGCTAACGACCCGGCTTGGATGCTGCTCGAGGGTGAGACTTCATGATACCGCCTCGAGTCAATAAAACACTGGCGGGGGTCTGGTACAGGTGAGGCTGGAGGGAGGCCGATATCTCTGGGGAGTGATATGAACCCGATTTTGGCGCCTCCACCGTGGGCTTAGAAATGAGCAATTGGCCTCGTTTGGTTGTTACTCGGGAGTGGGATTCCAGATGATACCGCCCTGGGTTGAGCGCTGGCGTGTGTCGTTTGTCCAGACGACCCCCAGGGGGCTGTGATCTCTGACGAGCGGTACACACCCGGAGTTTGGGCCCCCACTGTGTCTACGAAACGGACGAACGGTCTCGCTTGGGTGATGCTTGGGAGCGAAACTCGATGGGATGTTGCCTTGAGTCTAACACTGTTGGGTATCAGGTTTAGATGAGCCTGGGGGAGGGGGGGGGGGAGCTGAGATTTCTAGGGGTGGATTACAACTGGAGAGTGGATGCTGCTCGAGAGCGGGACTTCATGATACCGCCTCGAGACGGATGACTGCTCCAGACGAACTCGGAGAGAGGTTATGTCTCTTTGAGTTTTGAAACTGGCAAGCGACTTCACTCAAATGGCAGTACATCTGCCAAACAAACTTTCACCCTCAAGAAAAGATCGACTCCCGCAGGGAGCTGGAAGTGATGGGTGAAATTTAAATAATTAGACGTGAGCCACAATAAACTTAAAGTCGCGGTGGCGGGACTGGAATAACTCTGGAATTACTCACAATAAACTTAACCTAACCTGACCTATGTCCATTAGAACATACATACATGTAGACTGCTAAAGATTCTATATTATGTTATCATTTTACTTTTGTTTGTTGTTACTTTTTGATAGTTTGTTTATTATTATATATAAAAAATAGTTTAATGTTCAGATCTGATCAAGTATTTTACAGTTATAGTCGAAGAGTGAATATTGGAACCTGTTCATATTAAAAAATAGTTAAAGAGAAAGAAAGAAAAACTAAATCAGGTAGTAAAAGTAGTAAACATATATCATTATCAAATAAAGTGTTTCGAATACAACTGGAGATACTTTATATTGAAGCAGTCAAATTAGAACTAGAAGTAGGGAATATTAAAGAAGTAGCAAATATTTAGGTAGCGAGGTATAAGAAACAAGAGGACTTGTTGGAAGTGGAGTTACAACTGAATTTAAAAAGTGTTTCTGGACGGAGTGCTCTCATGAAAAAGAAAAAAAAACATAAAGACGAACCTAAATAAGTGAATGCCGATTCTTGTCTGACAATACTGAGGCAGAGAAAGATGATGATGAAAAAGTTGAAAATGATGTTGATAAATAAAGAAGGAGGTGGAATAAAATGTTTCCAGGAAAGAGGAAGCTAAAGACAGCGAAACATAGAAGAGAAAGCTGAAGATGTAACTAGCGACAAAGAAACAATAAAGAATAAAGACATAAATTGAAAGGATGTTACGTTACTTGATCAGCCATTACACTAAACTGGATAAAGTTGAAGAAGACACGAAATTTGAGATACTAATTAGTCTCGGCACCCGATTATGAGAAACAACAAGGGTGGACGTTTCAATACTACCTTTTGTGACTGAGAATAATGACTGGGAAAAACTTTACAAGATATTATTTAACTTAACATGCACAGCCCCACTAATAAAAATAACATTAGGAAATTCAATGGATTTCAAATTCAACAAAGATTCAGAAGAACATGGTAAAAAGTTTAGCCAGCTTAAAAATTTGGCTGTAAAATATTTGAAGGTGATCTCGAAGATGCTGTAATTTGATAACACCGAAGTTGAATAAGAGCTTTGTGAACTAATATTAGTATTCCTACTGGAACCAGCAGACTCGAATAAAGGAGGAAGCAGGCCTTAGAGAAATGATGCTGTATAAACCAGCAAAAAAGAATATTACCATGATGGCAACTCGAGCAATAAATTACCTGCTAGAACCAAGAGAGACCATGGCAATTGTCCTGGTTTAAAAGATGCCATTTCAAGCAAAAGTGATGAAATATTTCAACCTTCTGATGGAAGAGAAAAGAAGTCCTGTAAACATAATCGTGTTTCTTTCAAGGAATTTAAGTCAGACGAAAACAAAGTGATCAAGCTTATCAGAATGCGACTAACTTTAGTGAGAGTGTCAGCAGTCAGCAGTAGTAATCTCAACAATGCCAGGTCAGTGAAGAGAAATGTGGAATCTTCAGAAGAGGAGCAGAGTGACAAGTAAAAAGATCAAATTAAAGTCGTAATGCGCAATCAGTTACCTAACACAAAACAACTGGCCTTTTGGAGTAATTGACGAAATGTACCTTTCAAAAGATGACAAAACTATAATTATTGTTTTGTGCCATAATCAAAAACAGGAGTATATAGGCAATCGGTATCAAAAGTTTAAAACTAGTTATTTATATTAAACTGATGAAGGATTACTAAAATTTAATTAGGCTGCTCAGTCGATGGCATGAGCTTTAATGTAAATTGAACAAACGGCATGGGCTTTTGCACTCACAATTCGTATGGTGTTAGATGTACAAATACGAATCAATATACGTTTATATTTGTTTATTAAAAAATGTTGGATTCATATAATACAAATAAGTGAATTTATTAGAAAAATACTGGTTATATAAAACAGAATGACCTTGCGTGTTTCGTGATGGATTGTAGCAGTTTAAATGAAATTACATATGGGCAAAGACTGATAACAGATAAGTAAGGTACTTAACTTTGGTCCTGTTGGCGAAGTTCCATTGGTTGACCGTATCAGAGAAGGTTGTTCAGGGCCATTTAAACCTCTCAGCACATTTATTATTCGGCGACTCAAGGTTGCCTAAACCGTTGAAAAAAAATTTGTAGGGACGTCTACTTGGCCTGGTCTTGAAAATCAGTTTGAATGCGTTGAGGAACTCTTTAACCCTTTAAAGCACGAATTTCAATGTTATTTCCAATTTTAATGACATTTGGTATATATCATCTTAATGTGTAGAAAAATGATGTAGTACACTTCTTTATTGCAAAAAAAAAACATTTATTTTAACTTTTGCAAGTGGTTTCGATATGAAACCACAATGCAAGTGAACACATACAAAATCGAAAGATTACATATATTTTATATTATTGATGATAAGTTAGAAAACAGTTTCTTTCTGCCAGTAAACACAACCCGACTTTACAGTGTATGCAGCTCCATCTGGTTCGATGAGGTTTTTCGACCGTACTACACTGAGCACAGCGTCTTGATGTTCCGTGCACAAGTAGATGTTTTGCTTGATCACGCCGTTGATCTATTGGTACATAAGGCTTGAATCTGGATACAACTTTTTTAGTAGAAGATGGCCTTCCACAAAAGCCTCTTGAAACGGAAGCCCCAATCAAACTCAGTATTACTTCACATCGGAAAATTTTGAGGCTCATAGCACGTTTGGTCCTCCGTTTGAATATTATATATGAGTTGACTACTGATGTATCGAGAAAATGCCAAAATAGACGGTGGTACCATTTTCGGGATTTTCGATCGATTTCATCATATCAGCTTTGTCAACTCCACCCATATACCTTCGGTAGTCTACAACTGCTTTAGGGCAATTGACTTCAGTCATACTTCCATCTTTCTCCCTTTTATTTACTTTAGTTTGATCTGTAGGAGAATGTATAGTAGAGAGCATCTGAATAGTTATTTTGTCCTTCCACTTGATACAAGATACTTTGTCTCTATAAACTGCCCAATCAAAATCACCTCGATTCATTTCCTTATCGCCTTTCAATCCAGTGGGAAGATTTTTTCTGTTTGCGCGTACAGTTCCACACGCGTAGATTTTATTTTCTTGTAAAGAAAGTAAAAGGTCAGTTGTTGTGAAATAGTTATCAAAGTAAGCGTGGTGTCCTTTTCCTTCAAGACCCTTAGTCATGTCAAGCACTACCCGTTCACCTAAACCTTTCTCAGATTTATCTTGTTGCTTTCCTGTATATAATTCAAAATTACTTAGATAACCTTCTTTATCGGCGCACGCCCAGATTTTAAACCCCCTTTTTTAGGTTTCATTGGTATATATTGCTTGAAAGCTATTCGGCCTTTGAACTTCACCATGCTTTCATCAACTGACACTTCTTTTGATGGGCAATAATATTTCTGGAAGCTTTTCTTTAGGAGTTCAATGTATGGTCTGATTTTAAACAATTAATCAAAACCGGGCTCCCCTTTTTTTGCCATTGTGGCATTGTCATTGCAATGGAGGCTAGTTAGCAGGAAGCCAAAACGGTTTACGCCTATTTTTGATGCTATGAAATCATCACGTAGTTCTGGATGCGAAGACCAGTAATCGCGAAAGGAGGGAGACTTTTTTATACCAATGAGCAAATTTACCGCTATAAAAATTTTCATTTCCTCAGTTGTCGAAATAAAGTTTCTTTTTTCCTGGGTGGTATACAAATTTGTTTGTTCTGTAACCAGACGAATAGCATCGCCAAAAATAAACATGAAGAAATCTATAGGTTTTGTGACATCAGGTGGTACTTCAGAGCTGGGAGCAGTTAGTTGCTGAAAATGATTTAGATTCGCAGCAATTTCTTGTTTTCTCCAGTTCACAAAGTGGATAAGTGGTATATCATCTTCTAAATCGCCTGGGTCGTCATCTATGTCGCTCCCAATTGCCAAATCGTCGTCACTCAAAATAGTGTCCTGAGCAATCGCTTCGGTAGTTTCATTATTTTCAATGATGTCTTCAATCATTTCTTCCTCATATTCGCTTATTACTGACTCCATCAGAAGGAATTTCATCAAGCAGAGCGTAAGCTTCATCCGAGGTTAGTTTTGACAAATCGATTTGTTTTTTCATCACTTGCGACAAATCAATTTGATTTTCCATCCTAACCTAAACAAACTTACTTTAGTGCATTGCACGCACACTGGTTTCGCCGCGAAACCATATCCGGTCAACAAAAACAAATGTACTTTGCAAGCACACTGGTTTCGCCGCAAAACCATATCAGATTGACAAAGTAAAAACAATAAACTATGTAAAAGAAGTATTCTTACCTTTCTATTAGTGCCTCAGTAACATAATCGTCCAAAAAAAAACGGAGTAGTATTAACACTTTTTACGAAAATGTAGATAAAAAACGAAATCATTCATAAAACGTGGTTTCTTTGACAAATTCTAACGAATACTAGCAATACAGTGTTCTAGCAATACAGTGTTCTAGCAATACAGTGTTCGCCGATTGCAAACTTGCGATGGAGATCAATAGATGGCGCACTAATACCCAAGTAGGAAGTGTGGTTTCACTGTAAAACCAGTCTACATATAGAAAAAAAATCATTAGGTAAGTGGTTTCTGTGTGAAACCACTTTGCTTCAAAGGGTTAAATTTTCTTGCTAGATGGTGGTTGCAGTGTGAGGTGGATGTTACAGCGCCAAGCGTTCTCTAGTTCATGGTGTGGAAGTCATGCATGAGAAGATAAAAAACGGTACCAAAGAACAGGATGGCTCGGGGACGGTCGACTTAACCGCAACCGGAAATTACCAAAACGGCGCACACCATAAGAAAGCGTATGTAACGTAGAGTAATATAAAGTTGCGGTTTAGTCGACCATTCCCGACGGCTCATATTGGCGTGCTGTCGTTGCATGACTTTATCAAGGTTTTCTTATCTGACAAATAAATCTGAACTACCAAGTGTCAATTATTCCTAGGAAAGCAGGACCGGCATCAGAGAATGTGTGTGTCTCTATGGGCAGGGATCGGAACACGTTGCAAAGCAGCAACTCTCACTGACTAACAAAACGGTACGATCATTGACTACGATCCTGGTAAATCACGTTGATGATTATGACGTCAGCTTATGTTGGCAACGTTCCTTGACAATAAATATTGCAAGATGTATTTATGAACCTTATAGCATGGGAAAGGTTGTAAGACGTTTAACATGTTACAAGTTTATCCTATAGAAATATTGGAAGACAATAAATCAGGAGATACATTCGGAGCAGAAATGTTAGATTAGATATTATTTGTTCATTTCACATAGGTTAATTGTTAATTTTTGATAATTTTGGTCTTAATAGCGACAGTCGAAGATGATATATAGAAAAATAAATAGTTTAATGTTCAGAACTGATATAGTTTTTTACAATTATAGTCAAATAAATTATAATAAAAGATCAGTGGTAACAGACATGTTATTTAGATTAGATTAGGCCTGTTTCATTATTATTGTAATACATTATTACACTGTTTTTATTTATTTTTTATGCCAGAATATATTTTTAATTAGTAGATATTATTTGCAGGAGTTGCTTTGTTGCAAACCGAAATTAAAAAGAATACACCGTTTGAAGAAATTAAGAAAAAATTTGTGAGCTTGTGCGTTGGATTCAAGATACAAATCGAAAGTGTATGTTCGGGAATTTTTGATGTATTTGGACCTGAAGTGATCCATGTGCTGAAAAGGCTAAAAATAGGTGAGAATTTTGAAAAAATATTTTGCTCTATTTATGTAGTAGACCAGTGGCGGTTGGTGCCTAAAATTTTTGGGTGTGCTGCATGAAAAAATGCAAGGATAAATAAAATGCTGATTTAAGAAAACTGATCATTTTACGGCACAATAATTACATACATTGTTTTTCTCGGACAATTTAACTGTTTATATATTTTTTAACTCAAAAATAGCGCATTGCAGGAAAACAACTCAAGAGAATTCTTATGTTTCCAATAGAACGAGGATATCAAAAATAATTTCTAGTTGGGAAACATCATTGGCATGTTATTATTTTTTATTAAATAATATCAAAGTCAGTGCCCGTACGCACGTCACTGTTAAAACGGAAAATTATATTTCTATTGGAAAAGATGCATGTTTCTTAGCTGTTTCTTATAACATGATTGTTTTACACTCCACATTGTGGATACAGTATAATGTTAAATATTTACTAATGAATGAATAAAATGTGTAAGAATGAATTACGGCTACTTAGTCGACGGCATGAGATCTAATGTAAATTAAACAAGAAATGCGTAGGGTTCTGCACTTACAATTGGTGTGGTGTCAGATGTACAAATAAAAATCAAAATACGGTTAAATTTGTTCATTAAAAATTGATGATTTTATATAATGGTAATGACTGAATTTGTTACAAAAACTAAAATTACATAAAATAGAATAGAATGACAATAGGCATGGATGCAAAATGATAATGTTTTGTATCCTCCTACTATGTCGAAAAGCATAACTATTGGACAATTGATAGTCCCTTTATTAACCTCATTTTTAAAGGGGTAGACATTGATCCAATCCAATCCATAGCAGGTGGTAGTGGAATTTTCCTTTACGTAATAGTAAAGGATTTTTTTCACGCCCGAGGAGGTACCACCGCATACATCAAAGGGCCGGTGAAGTCCCAACGGACGTTTCCGGTTCTGGAGTATGAATCGGTTCCCCTTATAAACAAAAGATTCCGGAGGTAAAATACCCCTCTATTCGGATCTCCGGGAGAGGGGTGTACAGGGAGCGCCAACATCAAGATTTAACATATCCTTCTCGAATATATGTGGCCTAAAACAGGCCCCAACTCCTCTTCCCCACCGAAACCCAAGTCAGTGCCAAAACAGCCACTAATCACCTTAATTTTCCGGGGTATGGGCTCCTTACTTCCTTTAGATTGCATGGAGACGTGTGCGCATACGTCCGTAGCAATCTACCCTGCACCAGACTCCCCAATTTAGAAGCTGGAAGAAAAGACATAGTATTGATAAAACTCTCTCTCAGGGCTCTCTTCTCTTAATACCAGGAAAGCCTCTGGCCTTGACGAGATCCCAGCAATTGTTCTCAAAAAATGCGCACCAGAACTTGCTCCTGTCCTGACTCGTCTGTTTCCGATATCTTACAATAAATGCATATTCCCTAGTAACTGGAAAACGGCTCGAGTACAACGCATCCCCAAGATATGATCCAAAGCGCTTCCTAGCAACTACAGGCCTATTTATCTCCTTTCACTCGTCTCTAAAGTGATGGAAAAGTATATAAACACCGAATTACTAAAATTTCTTAAAAACACAGTCTAATCCACGACAGGCAGTATGGATTCCGTCAGCGCAGATCGACTGCCGACCTCCTTTCCTTTGTCACCCATTCTTGGAACAAGTCTATGGAACTACACGGTGAATCCCAGATTGTTGCTCTAGACATATCCAAAGCATTCGACCAGGTCTGGCATGCAGCGCTGCTTAATAAACTTTCGGCCTATGGCCTACCACCAAAACTTTGTAGCTGGACAGCAAATTTCCTCTTTAACAGGAGCATTTCTGTTGTTGTGGATGGCCCTCTAAACTGTATCCAATTAATGCAGGAGTTCCTCAAGGTTCTGCTTTAGCCCCTACTTTGTTTCTTCTCCACATCAATGACCTCCTCTCTAGCACATCCGACCCAGTTCACAGTTACGCGGACGACAGCACCCTCCACTCAAATATACAATATTCTAAACCTGTCTCTTTAGCCCAATTAGATGAGGATCGCAGACTCATGGAGGGTTCTGTCTCCGTGGATCTCCAAAAAATATTAGACTGGGGAAGTAGAAATCTTGTACAATTCAACCCCACCAAATCTCAGTCTTGCTTTCTTTCTCATAAGAGATTCTCTCTCCCTCAGGCTCCTGCGCGGCCTCGCCGCCCCGATAGCACCGCAACCTTTGCTTTATTGTGCATCTCATAAGATATACACCAGCCTTAGACCCATCACAATGAACAACCAAGTCATTCAAAGTAATGAGTCCTTTTCTCTTGTTGGCATTTCTGTGGATCGAAATCTTAATTGGCACCAACATGTCACATCAATTGCAGAAGCAGCTGCTAAGAAATTAGGTTTCCTCTTCCGGGCTCGCAAATACTTTTCACCAGCTAATCTCTTTACCTTACATACTTCACAAATAAGGTCAAACCTCGAATACTGCTCCCACATCTGTGGTATCGCTGCCGCTTCTACACTCGCTATCCTGGATTCCATTCAAAAGAGAGCTATACGTCTCATCAGTGACCCTACCCTCACCCAAAGGCTGCCATCCCTTGCCCACCGACGTGCCGTTGGTGACGTCTCTCTCTTTTATAGATATCTACACAGGCACTGCTCAGAGGAACTTTCCTCCATAGTTCCCCCACATGCTGCCCCCAACAGATCTACCAGGGAAACAGAGCGAATGCACCTTTTTACTGCTCAGGTCACCAGAGATAGAACATCTTGTTATGCCCGCTCTTTTGTCCCGAGGACTTCCAAGTTGTGGAATTCCTTGCCGGCACATATTTTTCCTTCTCCTCCGAACCCCCAAACCTTCAAGTCCATAATTAACAAGTTGCCTTTTTCCTCCTTGTCAACACCCACGGTACGATCGTATTTAGGCTGTAAGCCCCCGTGGTGTGTTGTTGGAATTAAAAAAAGCAGGTGTTTCGTGATGGATTTATTTGTATTTAAAGACTCACAACAGATAAGTGAGGTACTTAATTTTGTTTCTGTCGGTGGAATTCCATCAGTTGTTCAGGGCCATTCAAACCTCTCAGAACACGAAGGGGGCGACTCAAAGCTGCCCAGACCATTGTAAAAAATGTAGGTACCCGTGCTTGGCCTGGTGTTGAGGATTCGCATGGAGATGACTACGGAGCTCTTCTAATTTTCCTCCCAGGGCGTAGAAAATGTCCCATCGCCGAACGTTCCCTACTTCATGGTGTAAAGGACGAACGTTAAGCTTAAGTTCAAACGAACCAAAGAACGACCCAAAGAAAGTGATGCCTGTAACACTTGAGGTGTATAGGTGTCTGTCGAGTTCGTGGTCATTCACATGTGACGGCCTGTAGCATGTTCAGGTTAAATACAAAATTATCTGCATGTTATTAAAAAAAATTAATTGATTGTTAATATTGATTCATACGAGCCACCATAAAAGCATTATAGCAACTATGTATTAAACAAAGCAATTGATAAAAGCAAATTCATTAGAAAACAAGCGAGCGTTACATCTTCATCTTACCTTATAACGGCGTGCTGCCTTCTTATTGCTTATTTGGATGTTATTGACATTATATTATATATTTTTTAAAGGTCTGTTAAGAAGACAACGTTTTAAGTCGTCACATGATCTTATAAAGGTTTTATTATCTGACAAATAAATCTGACCGACCAAATGTCACGTCTGAAGAGGTTGGGGAGAATAGTAATTCTCACTGACTAAGAAGATGGTGTGATCATTGACTACGAGCCTGGTGGATCATGTCAATGGCTATTACGTTATTATGTTGGCAACGTTCCTTGACTGAATAAATATTTCAAGATGTATTTATGAACCTTATAGTATGGGAAATGTTGTAAAACGTGTTACATGTTACACTCTCCGTACTAAATATCACTGAAATATCTCAAGCGGTCTCGATAATATTAATTAATTTCCATTTTTTCCTTAAAATTTTAACACCCCGTATTTTCGTGACAAAACATTTTTAGACCATAGGTTATAAAGTTGAATCGGATTAAGTTTAATGCAATTCAAATGAAACATACGTAGATTCCTGCCTTTATAATTTGGGTAATGTCAGATGTACAAATGAAAATCAAGATTCGGTTAACTTCGTTTATTGAAAATAGGGATTTTTTATAAACCAAAATGACTGTAAATTCATTGAAAAATAGTGAAATTATATAAAGCAAAATGACTATAAGTTTTGTGAAGGCTTGAAGCAATTTAAATGAAATTATCTGAATTTAAATACCGATTACAGATCAAGAATGTACCTAACTTTGGTCTTGTCTGTGGAGTTCCATGTGGTTGATTGCGTTGGAGAAGGCCTGGAGCTACTCAAGGGTAGCGAAACCTCTAAACATCTTGCTGTATGATCATTCAGGGCTAATCAAGACCGCTGGATTCAGAGCTGCACGTGGATCCCAAATTGGTCGTGGTGATGGGGTTGTCCAAGACATTGGCATTGATGGGACTGCCCATTAAAAAAAACGGGACGGCTAAAAACAATAATTAATTCTGTCTCATTACATTGTCGTATTTGAGGTTATTCGTGTGCAACATGCTCGTAGGGTATTCACATCAAGAACAAAGTTAATAAGTATGATGATTATAAAAACGTAATTTTCTATTATTAATGAGAGCGTACACGAATACCGCTATGAGCTATCACAAAAAAAGAAAAGAAGATTAAACAAAGCAATCACAGAAGCAGGTATCGTCTATTGTTACAAAAAAAAGGTAAAGGTAAGATGCTTGCTGTCCCTTTTTGCTCATCTAAACTAACCTACCCTCCACCTTGAGCTCGATCTCAACGACGACAGTGATTTGAAAATCATCCGCTGCCGGTGAGTCTCGAATCGTCGTCCCCCGAGTCCGTATTGGAAAGTCTGAATCGACTTTCCCGCACGGCCACGGAGGCGCTTGCGAGCGTTTATTATAGCCTAGAATTTAATCTGGCTTACCTCACATGATCATGCTTTTCTCGGTAAAGGTTTACTTTCGGGTGTTCGATTTTTATGAAATTTTGTATATAGACGTGTTTTAGGGTGTATGTGACGAAAATCACTATAAAAATGAGGACAGAAGCAAACTTTTGGAGTTATTTGAAGATTATTGTAGGAAAAGCGTAAGTTGTACTCACTTTTGCGACATGTTTTTGTCATATTTTACACATTTTCGGGGGTCGTTCGTTTTATATCAAACTAAAGAAGGGTGTATTCCACTATTCTAATTTATTTTCACATAGTTAATGCACCCCCTATTCAGATTATGGGTTGACATTAACCATTTTAAAGTAAAACTAATTCTATACATAATAATATACAGGCCCTTCATTAATTCCTGAACCCCACGTGACCGCTTAAGTTAGGCAACCCGGCATACACGGTTGTACAACCTGAATTAATGAAATCCCTATAAGATGCCAGTGTTGTCTCATATTTCCTTTGGGGTTTTATAAAAAATATAAAAACCATAATAAGGTGAAACAGTAAATGTCTTAAATGTATTTATTATTTCGTATTTTTAACAGCAAGTCTGTTCATGTATGGTTTACTGTTATTGATTGTTAAAAAAATAAATTAAAAACAATAAAATATAACTTTTATTTTGTATAGATATCAAAATTTTGTAATGTACGTAAACAAATTGAGGTCCGATTATTTAAACTTCTAATTTACGGTTTTGGGAATGTGTATTGTGTAACATTGAACAAATATGTACCTGTTTGGGCAAATTACCGACGAACAGATTAGGTAGGGCTTCGTTCCATACGATGTTGAATATCGTCAACAACATAACCTTAACATACCTACACTTTTAACTTACGTAAAAACGCAATGAAAATGCTAAGTTTTGATAAAAACTGTTTATTTTTTTGTCCAACAGATAGAAAATTATTTGAAGAAGGTAAACACTGGTCGAACTTGGAAAATGCACAATATACATACAAAATAACCGTCAAAGGGAATTGAGCGCCAATGGACTGAACTGTAAATTGTCAATTGGTTTAGTAACTTTAGGGTCCCTAGTCTAGTGTTTTTTTTTGTTACTTTTTGGACTGCCAACTTATAAAATCATATTCCACTAAGAGAGAGACAGAATTCGGTCACGTGGGGTTCGGGAATTAATGAAAGCCCTGTACATACAATCAGCTGATCCACCATGTATCTCCTCCATCCATAATAGAAGAACGAATCTTGACGACATTAGCAACATCGATTGATGGGGAAACAGAGGATTTATAACTACAAATCATTAACCCATTAAATACCGTAATAAAGCAAAGTAACCGCCACTGCGTAGCGAAACCGGTTACCCAGTTATAAATGTTAGGGAAAATCTTGATAGTATGTTTTGTTTGATAAATTATACTAGATTTTCATCAAATGTCGAAAAAATCAATATGATATTTACGAAATATTTAAGTAAGAGCTTCGGTGTTTCAGTGGTAAGAACGTGTGCTTCTGAACCGAAGGGTACTGGGTTCGATTCCCGGGGTTTCCCTTTTACTTTTTCAGTACATACTGTAAAATTAACATCAACCCAGGTTGTGGCAATTTATTTGAACAAGTTGAATGTCGTCTGCATGTTCAGCCCTTCGGTGGGGGCGTAAAACCGTCGGTCCCGTGTCCATGCGATATTGGGCACGTTAAATATCCCTACCCTCCTTAGAGAAAGGCAGAAGTTTGGCAAAATTTCCAGGATAACCTGGTGAAACTGCTGATTGGCGTGGGTGATTGGCCATAGTCGCGGAAAAAGACCGGCGTTAAAGAAACAGAAACCCACAACAAATATTTAAGTCGATAAACTAGTAACATAATAAAAATAAACATTAATTTAAAGAGATAATAAATCACAAAAAATTATTAGGTACATTAAGAACAACCAGATCTCTGGGAATCCGCGAGGACTGTTAAAATCCTACAAAGTGGGTACAAAGAGTAATGTCCTTGTTTACAAAGTCAACAATTTTCCATGACCTCATATTAAAATGCGTAAGGCAAATGATTAATTAAAAATATACTATTAAAATAATATTTGCCCATATGATAATGGTACGTATTACATTTGAATTATCTACTTTCAAATAAGAAGAGTGTTGGTCTTAATTTTGCATAATTAATGTTGTCACTGGTTCAAGGCCCACTATGATTCTTGTGAAAGATTAAATTACATAAATAATTAACAAATAATTAAGATATTAAATTATAGTGTAAATGGTAGTCAAACATCGATATAAAAGTAATCAAAAACTATGAGCGTATCCTCGAGCTACTTTTTTCGTGGCTAATTCAATCGGGTTAATCAATTTATGTTATCATATTTCGTTTGCAAAGGAAACCTGATTTATCGAAATCCTGAGATTTTAATTTTATACATAACCTTTTAGTGAATTTTCTTAAAGAAATTCACTAATGAAGAGATCCCGACTTTTAAATTTTGAAAAAATTCTTCAAATGACTAGAACCCATATATATATATATATATATATATATATATATATATATATATATATATATATATATATATATATATATATATATATATATAGTGTGTCGACGGATTGGGTGTTCGTAAGGTATAAGTGACAAAAAATTTTTGAATTAGATTATGATATTCTGGGAATCGCTCCTGCTTTGTCTTAAACTAAGATGTTGAGGAAATAAACAAAATCAATTAATATACAGGGTGGTTTAGAACTGATTTAATTAAATGGTTTTAATGGTAAATTACCTTCGTTTATAAAGATACAGCAAAAAGTTATGAACAAAACTTGTTTAGAATTAAATTTTATTACAGGCTCTCAATTTTCAGCCTACTTTGAATTTTCAAATAAATTATAACATTTTTTCCCTATCAACATGGAGCTTTTTACGTGTGGTTTTCTGAACACAGGTGCGCAAAGTAAGTAACCATGCAATGGTAAATAATAATTTATTAGTAAAATACAAAACGCTTATTGCTAACAAAAATCAAAACGAACAACGAAAAATAAAGAAATTATTCAAATGTGCTGCCGCCAACCGATACACATAACTCAGCCCGTTTAGTAAATACTTTGTAGGCATTTTGCATATGTTGAATTGGAATACCGTCAATTGCCTCTCTCAACCTCAGTTTCAACAAATCAAGATCGTTGTTTAATGGAGCCGCGTAGACTTTCTGTTTGAGATAGCCTCATAAATAAAAGTCCATTAAGGTAAGATCGGGACTTCTGGGAGGCCAAGGTATTGGCCCATATCGACCAATCCACCGCTCAGGAAATTCGCTATCTAACCATTCTCGAACGATTCCTGTTTCATGTGCTGGGTGGCCGTCATGCTGAAAGTATGCTGTTTGTCTATTTTCTAGTGACATGTTATGCAAATGGTCTTGAAGAATATTTTCCAGCATTTCCAGATAACTGTACTGGAATATTCCGCTCAAAAAAATATGGCCCAATTATCCCAGTGTAAGAAACAGCACACCACACATTTACTTTTTTATGGCATTGTCTTCTGCAACTAACTTTGTAATTTGGATTCTCCATAGACCAATGCCGTGCATTTTGGTAATTTACCACCTCATTAGTGGTGAAAGTGGATTCGTCCGAAAAAATAATACTTCTGCCAAAATTGTGATTTTGTAGATATTGCTCGCCGTACCATAAATAAAAATCTAATCGTTTTGACTCGTCATTTTCTTCCAAAGTGTGTATAAGTTTTGCTTTGAAAGGTTTCACCTTGTTGGTACGATAAATTTGTTGCAAATGCGATTTGCTAATATTGTCAGTTTCTAATGCCCTTCTTCTTAATGATAATTTCGGAAAACGCCTAACAGAATCTATAGCTAATGCAGCTGCAGCACTGTCTTCTTCATTTAGGTCGGATTTTGTCTTCTTAACATTTAAAACACTCTCAGTACGCATACATTTTGTAACAACTTTTTTTACACCAGTAGCGGAAACCGAATAATTTGGCCAGCGTTCAAGGAATTTTCTTATCACTCCCTGATAAGAATGCTCTTCACTAAAACCATAGCACTGCACAATAAACACTTTTTGTTCTGTTGTTAACATTTTTCAATACAGAAGCTTGCCGTTCGTGACAAATAAAATTGACGTTTCAATTTCCCAAATAAGTAGTATCTCGGGAAACGAACAACAAGGCAGAGCTCAAGTAGCCATGCAACTCGCCAATTATTGTTTCGAATGTCCAATTGTGCGTTTACTTTACTTTTTTTATTGGTTGAGATGAAAGCAAACCTACTTCAGGTTTAATTATGGTAAAGACGTTTTTTCATACAGTTTTAAGTATTTTTTAAAGTACACCTAATCACAGAAGCCGTCAAACGTCATTTAAATAAAGTCGCAGCTAAAAAGATTCATAGTAGGCTGATCTGCTTGAAAATTGAGAACCTGTCATAAATTTTAATTCTAAACAATTTTTGTTAATAACTTTTTGCGGTATCTTCATAAACGAAGGTAGTTTACTCTTAATACATTTCATTACATCAGTTATAAACCACCCTGTATATTAATTGATTTTGTTCATTTTCTCAACATCTCAGTTTAAGACAAAGCAGGAGCGATTCCCAGAATATCATAATCTAATTCGAATTTTGTTTGTCACTTACACCTTACCCACACTCAATCCGTGGACACACTGTATATATATATATATATATATATATATATATATATATATATATATATATATATATATATATATATATATATATATATATATATATATAGTTTTAACTGTGCCCAAATATGGGTTGTAGAGTTGATTTTAATTTTTTATTTTATCAAGGTCCACCGGAAATATGTAGTATGATCTTTGGGGAATCTTGTGGGGAAGTGGAAAATCCGTTGCACGAATGGAGTATCGATATACCAGGTCCAAAACCAAAGTTTGTGGAACCAGATCTTCCAAAGGTAAATATATTATATTTATAATAACAACAACCATAATATTGACATTAATAACAGTAGTAATATTGTTTACAGCGGCTTTATTCACAAAATACACAAGTATAGGTACTGTACTCAATGCCGTAAGTTGCGTATTATCCTAGACGTATAAGAATCCCGGGTTACTGGCGCAAAATTTTGGAGGGGCGCCGCAGGTAAAAATCGAGAAGTCTAAATGAGAAACTAAGTTATCTTGAAACTACTTTAATGACATACTTTTGGTATAAATCATTGAAAAAATTCAACGAAACAAATAAAAAACATCAACATAGATCTTGGCACTGTAATTTTATTAGATGATTCTTTATATTCATTTCTCAACAATTTGAGGGATAACTTCGATACATTCGAGTCCAAATCAGTTACCTTGTGTAAAAATAAAAATTATCAGCTTGATATTAAAAGAGTGGACAGAATAAAGGTTCACCTTGATGAGACAAGGGAAGACGATGTGGAGTTTAACGCAAGAGATAATTTTTGCGTTCAGGTTTTCCTTCCCTTGATAGACAAACTCAAGACGGAACTTTCGAGGAGGCGCGGGCCATATGTAGAGGCTTAAGCAGAATTTGCAATTTTAAATCAATTATCAGTTATCAGTACGGCCAAAATCAAAGAAAAATGTGCGGTTTTGGTAAACATTTATAAAAATGATATTGACGCTCAAGTAGAAACAGAGATCCTTCAAATAAAAGATCTAAGTCTGTCATCAAATGGGCTCCTGAATTAAATAGTCAAAACATTGACCACGTTTTTCCCAACCTAACAATGTTAAGAATTTTCGCCTGTAAGGCGGTGGCGAGACGAGCGTCTCGCGACAGTCAAGACTTGGATGAGTTTTTGTCGTTGTAACGAAATAAAATACCTCTCTGACGTGCTGTTTATACACAATCCTCCAAACTGACCTTCCGGACCTGCCCTGACATCACTTTGCCTAATTAAAAGCTAAAAGAAGGCAAGGGGATGGAAAAGTATACATTATGCTCACATGACCTTGATATATGGCAGGGTTGATTTTCCTTTCCCTTTTAGGGAAGAGCGGCGGAGCTCGATTTATCACTTTTCATTTTTACTATATTTAGCAATATATATATATATATATATATATATATATATATATATATATATATATATATATATATATATATATATATACTTTCGAGGGCGTTTAGCTGTCCTGGTTGTCTAACATTTTTATTAATTTTAGGTTCTCCTCATTAACGTGGTGATTATTATCCAAAATATGTCGGGCAGAGGAAGTTCTATCTATATTATCGTATCATATTTGTGATAAATCTTCTTTGAATCTAATTCCAATAGATCTTTTTGTTTGTCCTACGTATTTAAGATCACAATCTTTACAGCTTATTTTATAAATTCCCGACATTTTGCCCGTACTAACCTTGTCTTTCGGGTTACCTAGCAGGTTTTTTAAGGTATTTTTTGCGTGGTGGAGAAATTAATTATCAAACAGAAAACAAAGTAAATGTAAGCACAATTAACGAGTTTTAGAAGAGGAAAAAAACTTTTCTTTGCTTACCATTTGAACTTGGAATCACGAGGGGTCTAAATAGCATTTAAAAAAAGCCAATTTGCAACTAACATATACGACAAAAGATACTTTCAAAAATTTGCTAGGTAACCCAAAACACAAGGATAGTACGGCCAAAATGTCAGGAATTTTTGAAATAAGTTGTAAAGTTGCTTTACGGCATCATCAGATAGGGAAAAGGCAGCCTCGAAACCAGTTACAGAGAAGAAAACAAACCATTGTGAAGCAGATAAGTAGTATCTACGTCTATGTTTAGTATGAAACAGTTTCACAAAGTAAGGACAATAATAACTAAAAAATAATGATAAAAATAGTAGGTGTGGCGTAGGTTGCTAACGCGAGATAAATGGAGCCCAAACAATGGCCCGTTATAATACAAAGTTGCCTTCCCACAGTCAGGACTGTCGAGTCAGCAGTAGACTTGGAGGAGCCCACAAGTATGCAGGCTCAAACAGCAAGTTGGGCGGAATATCACTGTGAGAATCTACAGCAGCAGATCCTTTGTTTCATCCAGAGACAATAGTGCCACGCCTGGAGTGAAGTGTATAAAGAGGCTGCTCACAGGGATACGACCGTTCATTCTTGTTCAGAGTTAGTACTCTGCACATCGCGTGCTAGACATTAGATCACATGTAGGTTGATCGTCATATTTTTATTATATTGTATTATTCATTTTTTGTATTAAGTAATTAAGTATTGATTGTTTAAAGTATTAAATAAATTGTTTTAAAAATTCAAACGTCTTAACCGTAAAGTTAAGTCGCGAAAGGTTCATTTCTCGAGCTGCCTAATGAGAAGCCGACGTGGCCTAACCAAAGTTTCAAGTTTAACGTCTTTCACTAATTATTAAAATAGTTAATGAGGACGACCAAGAAATAAATAGATTTACTGGCGTTTTATCTGGGACTATAACAATGTGAGGAACAAAAATGTAAAATAGTGTTTGGTTTAATAATTTTGCACTAATTTAGCTAATAAGCAGGAAAGTAAACTAGTGTTATTTTGACTAGGTGAAACAGCCCTATGAACTGATCATTTCTGTTACTGAATATTCGACTTTAAATTAGCTGATTAACCTAATTACTGTCCTTGGTTTTGGTTACACAACAGCGAACTAATTGCCATTTCTGTTCTGGTTTTTTATATAAATTGTCAAAACATTTCACTACATAATATATGGTAATTTACTGATACAAATACTTGTTTTATGTACGTTCGTTAAGTTAAAACAGTTCGACCAGCCCAATTATGATTGTTTTAATTTAACCAAAGACAATATGTGAAATGAATACATATACAGATGTCAGCCGCAAATTCACACGATACATATTTAAAAGTAAACACATGATCTTTTTTCTGAAATTTTGCACGCTTAATAAACATTTTTGCCATTTTCGGTTAAACCGGATGTTGGCACCAACTTTGTCATTTTAGGTGGAATTTTCGTAAAAACAATTCACTAATGAGAAGATCAGTTTTTTAAATAATACCTCCTATTAGTATATATATATATATATATATATATATATATATATATATATATATATATATATATATATATATATATATATATATACATATATATATATATATATATATATATATATATATATATACATATATATATATATATATATATATATATATATATATATATATATATATATATATATATATATATATATATATATATATATATATATATATATATATTGGAATGTTGCACTACACTGTAATTACTTTTAAATATACACTTTATTTGCTTGCTGTACTTTCAGTGATTTGTTATTTGGTTGATGGACTGCAGTTTCGAACCATCCCGGTTCATCATCGGCACGCTACTGTAGAGTAGCATGCTGATGGTGAACTAGGACCCCTAGAACCCATACCCGGGGTCAGTTTCAATCTTTATATGTTTATATTTTAGGTCTGTAAGTTGAAACACAAATACAAAAAAAATAATTGGGGGTTTTCCTCAAAACGTCAAAGTCGCGATTTGAAACGTCAAAATTCACAACATTTAGTCAAATAACTTGAAACAAATACGGATTTTGTGAAGACAATGTCGCAAAAAGACACGCCACGAGGGCTTACAGCCTAAATACTATCGTACCGTGGGTGTTGACAAGGAGGAAAGAGGCAACTTGTTAATTCTGGACTTGAAGGTTCGGAGGAGAAGGAAAAACATGTGCCGGCAAGGAATTCCACAACTTGGAAGTCCTCGGGACAAAAGAGCGGGCATAACAAGACGTTCTATGTCTGGTGACCTGGACAGTGAAAGGGTACATTCGCTCTGTTTTCCCCTGGTAGATCTGTTGGGGGCAGCAGGTGGAGGAACTATGGAGGAAAGCTCCTCTGAGCAGTGACCGTGCAGATATCTATAAAAGAGAGAGACGTCACCAACGGCACGTCGGTGGGCAAGGCATGACAGCCTTTGGGTGAGGGTATGGTCACCGATGTGACGTATAGCTCTCTTTTGAATGGAGTCCAGGATAGCGAGTGTAGAAGCGGCAGTTGCACCCCAGATGTGGGAGCAGCATTCGAGGTTTGGCCTTATTTGTGAAGTATATAAGGTATATAGATTAGCTGGTGAAAAGTATTTGCGAGCCCAGAAGAGGAAACCTAATTTCTTAGCAGCCGCTTCTGCAATTGATGTGACATGTTGGTGCCAATTGAGATTTCGATCCACAGAAATGCCAACAAGAGAAAAGGATTCATTACTTTGAATAACTTGGTTGTTCATTGTGATGGGTCTAGGGCTTGTGTATCTCTTATGAGAAAGAAAGCAAGACTGAGATTTGGTGGGGTTGAATTCTACCAGATTTCTACTTCTCTAGTCTAATATTTTTTGGAGATCCACGGAGACAGAACCCTTCATGAGTCTGCGATCCTCATCTAATTGGGCTGAAGAGACAGGCTTAGAATATTGCATATTTGAGTGGAGGGTGCTGTCGTCTGCGTAACTGTGAACTGGGTTGAATATGCTAGAGAGGAGGTCATTGATGTGGAGAAGAAACAAAGTAGGGGCTAAAGCTGAACCTTGAGGAACTCCTGCATTAATTGGATACAGTTTAGAGGAATGGTCATCCACAACAACAGAAATGCTCCTGTTAGAGAGGAAATTTGCTGTCCAGGTAAAAGTTTAGGTGGTAGGCCATAGGCCGGAAGTTTATTAAGCAGCGCTGCGTGCCAGACCTGGTCAAATGCTTTGGATATGTCTAGAGCGACAATCTGGGATTCATCGTGTAGTTCCATAGACTTGTTCCAAGAATGGGTGACAAAGAAAAGGAGGTCGGCAGTCGATCTGCGCTGACGGAATCCATACTGCCTGTCGGAATTAGACTGTGTTTTTCAAGAAATTTTAGTAATTCGTTCTTTATATACTTTTCCATCACTTTAGAGACGACTGAAAGGAGAGAAATAGGCCTGTAGTTGCTAGGAAGCGCTTTGGATCCTTTCTTGGGGATGGGCTGTACTCGAGCAGCTTTCCAGTTACTAGGGAATATGCCTTTATTGTAGGATATCTGAAACAGACGAGTCAGGACATGAGCAAGTTCTGGTGCGCATTTTTTGAGAACAATTGCTGGGATCTCGTCAAGGCCAGATGCTTTCCTGGTATTAAGAGAAGAGAGCATCTTTCGTACATTTTTAGTTTTGAAAATGATATCCGTCATTTTATGCGCGACATTGGGGACTGTTGGTGGTTGAACATTTGGAGGTGGGTTGAGAGTATAATTGCCGGCGAACAACGAAGGAAAAAGTTCAGCCTTGCCCAGGGGGGTAGAAACAATTTCATCCCCTGAGACAAGAGGTGGGAACGCGCTTTTGCAGAAATTATTCCCAATAGATTTAGCAAGAGTCCAGAAGGGTTTGCCGCCGTTGGAGCTTAAGAGGACTTTGTTTTTGATGTGGTTATTAAACGAGTTTTTTGCCTCAAAAAGAATGCGGACATATCGGTTTCTTGCATCGTTAAATGCTTGACGGTTTTTTTGACTGGGATTGTGTAGAAGAATTTTGTGAGCTTTGACCTTTTCAAGTCTGGCCTTGTCACAGGATTTAGAGAACCAGGGCTTTTGAGTGGCTGAAGAGGTTTTCTGTGTACGTGGAATGAATAATTCCATGCCAGCTTGGATAATTTCGGTGACGTTTTGTGAGATATCAGAGGAGCCAGGGTGAGAGAAGCAGACAGACGCCCATGGAAATGAGGAAAAGTAATCCCGCATTTCGTCCCAGTTTGCGGAGTTATAGTGCCAAACGATACGTTCAGCTTCAACCGCCATTGTCCTTCATTTTATTAAAATGTTTACAGAAAATTCATTTTAAATAGATTCTTTCTCTGATACTTTGACAGTAGGTTTAGTTAAGCTGGCTATTTGGCTGTAGGTTTAGTTAAGTTTATTACTTAACGGCGTATAATTTTTAGCTCATTTTCGCAGAAAAATTCGTTAATGAGGGGCCCGCGTCTTTTCAATTTTCAAAAGATTTCTTCAAATGAGCGCAAACTAGGCCCCCTAAAATCCATATCCGGGTTTACTTTCAGTTTTTATCTGTTTGCATATATACAAGGTGAGGCATTTCTACGGTAAAGCTCAATATAATTGTTATTATATAGGATACGAGAAAAAATTGTATACGTTAATTATAGGGTGTCTTAAGCTACATTTTATAAAAATATTTTGACAATTACAGGCTGGTCCATAAGTCGCTGGTGATCCCTACAATTGTTTTTTTTTTCGAAAACCATTATATTATTGCATTTTTGCATTTTTTATCGAAATATGATGCATGTTTGTAAGAAACAAAAACGAGACACATTAAATGCGTTTTGGTAGCGAATTTTCATTAAATACTTCAAATTTTAATAACTCAATTTGCTCTTAACCTAAGGTTTGTTGGCTAGGAAACCAGTTTCTCGAAAGCATTTAAAGTTTATTTTCGGAAAAATTTTGTACATTTTCAAACAATAAGTATTTGATAAAATATGGTACAGTTTTTCTACTATATAGTTATACCGGTAACCAGATTGATGTCTGCTTGCATTAGAGAGACATATTTGCTATTAAAAACATTTTTATGAAAATTCACTTCAATAACGCGCTTGCGTCCAGACTTTGAATTGCCAAGTTGTCAAAGTCGCTTAGTAGTTTAGACTGAAACATAATCTAAAATTGTTACAGATAAAATTAAGGAAAAACTCTCACTAATAGTATAATTGACTAAAGTTACCTATAAACGATAAAACGAAGAAAAAAAAGAAACATACCTACAATAGAGAAAGCTACCGCAGGTGTTCAAATGTAGCATCATTAACGTATAAACCTTTTTAATATCTGCGAAGCACTGTCTTTATCACTGACTGTTCTTCCCATATTACTTCGCGATATGAAATGAAAAGCAGCACGTACATGTTCTTGGCAGTTTATTTATATACGCCCCCCTCCATGAAAAAGTCCACATAACTTAAATCTGGAGAAATTCATGGCCAAATGAATGAATCTTTGTTGGCGACTCACTGATCCTCAAAATGCTCTTCTAAAGAATCATTCACAGAACTATTCCCATGGGGTGGTGCTCCATCATATTGGTACCATATTTGCTGCCTCTCTTAATCTGGCCAAGTCCTCTGATACAGATATCGAAGCTAATTCAATTTTTTTTAAACGAGCTACACCAAGAATTAATTTAATTTGTCATAGTAAAGTTAGATGAATATACCAGTCAAATTGTTACCATAACTTTCAACATCACTTTTAAAAGGTTCATAATCGCACAAAAAAACATTAAACTGTCAGCTTGTTTGGAAAGATCTCTCTCCCCCCCCCTCTCTCTCTCTCTCTCTCTCTCTCTCTCTCTGTGGGGCGAAGTGTCGTATCTGGCCAATAATACGAGTTGTTTTGGTTAAATAATTCATTTTTGGTGAACTTAGATTTGGCTTGGAATATGGTTTCCGGGCTATTTTGCCGTCGCCTAGACGTTTCGCCAACCATAGCTACTTACTGGTTTCTTCAGTAGCTGGACTGACAGCATCCCTTACACCCACTACGGTTTTGTGGGGGTATTTGTTAATTTTCAAAGTTTATATTTTACGGAATCATTAGCTATATATTTGTATAGATGTAGTAGTGCAATATAGCGATGCTAAAATATACCTAATTGTTGTGATTGTGAAGGAATGTTACCATGAAAAGAATTATTATTATGAAAATCCTAACATTTTATTTGTTTTAGAAAGGATTGCCGACTTTTAAAGTACTACATGTATCGGATACTCACTACGATCCTCAATACGTACCTGGTACTGTCGTAAACTGTCAAGAACCTTTATGTTGCCGACAAGGCAGTACACCTCCCGAAGATGAAGATGTGATTACGGCAGGAAAGTAAGTACGGAATTTAAATACCAAATCGACAACGCTGACTGTAATCTATTTTTACAACGCATGATAAATTTGAAACTGGTTGTAAGCTTTTTTGAATAAAGCTTTTGTGCTAGAGAGTCGCATACCATAAAAACGGCGGTGCGCGATTCCCGATTTTTTTACCTATTTTAACATTAGGTCACGAAGTATTGTCCAAGTTGAAAATTCAGATTTCCTTTAAGTTAAAGTTCGTCTCATATTTACTTAACCTTTCGAAAATGGATTCCAAACAAGAGCGGAAACGCCGAGTTTCAATCCCAGAATCAAGTATTTCTTATATGTATAATAATATGCAATAGATTGAGCGAATTCCTGAAGGTAAATGGTATTTTCATCGCTAATTTTTTTATTATTATTATTATTTATTGACAAAAATTATACATTATGTTAATACAATAAGTCTTATGTGACTTGGTGTATCATATAACATAATTTAGAAGGGTGAATCCTAAATAGTTTGACAGTCTGACACCAAATTCAATAAACTTCAGATTTTGACGTACCAAACTTAAATTCTTTTTTTTTTCTTCTATTTCGTACTTTCTAACACTTCAACCATCACCTACATTTACCATAAATCTCTGATATTCCATAATGTCTTTCTAACTGCTATTCTTTCCGAGCAACCCATATTTTCACCAAAATGTTAAATTTTTAGGAGATAAAAATTACTTTAGTTTGACAAATGTCAATATTAACGACGGTTTCTACAAAGGGCCGGTCTACAGTGTGGGCTGTCAATGACTCTGTGGGTGATGTGGTTGAGGATCTTGAAGGGGGCATACAGCGTGCAATATAACTGTGTGACCTCACCAGGGCCTTTGACTGTGCCAGGCATCATCTCCTGCTGGAGAAGCTTGAAAGGAATGATGTTAGGGTGCCTCCACTGTCATTGCTGGCATCCTGTGTGAGTGGTAGGTACAGGTGTGTTGTTCATGAGGACTGTCGTTTAGGGTTTTCGGAGACTGTTCATGGGATACCACAGTGCTCTGTTTTGGGACCTCTGCTGTTTGTGATATTTATCAATGATTTTCCATACTTTGTGCTTACAGTAAAATGTATATTGTACGCAAATGATTCGACACTGGTTGCCTATGTTCCCAAGTCTCAGAGTTTAAATGAGGCATAATTGGAGGCTGAAGTAAAAGCTAATATATGGTTTATAAACAGCAATTTGAAGTCAAATCCTGACAAGCAGCAGCAATTGTGTTTTACTGGTTCTAATTTTTTAAATTCAAATAGTTTGAAGGTGCTAGGTCTTACTGTTCAACTGATCTGCTGCTGTTGAAAGTTTCGAGGCTATACAGTATTAATATTCTACTCGGACATTCCCAAAGGAGGTTTTTCTTTCTTCGTATTCTGATCTTTTTCACTCCGCGATGAGTTACGGTGTTGTTCAACACATGCATTTAATATTTTTAGATTGCAGAAGCAGGCGGTGAAGATTTTGTAGGGTGTGGGTCTGAGGGAGCATTGGGGGCATACCTATTTTTATTAATTTGAAAATTATATCGCTCACTTGCAGTTGTTGGGGATACATGGAAACAAGTGTTCCTTCATGACTCATGCTGGTGTACATAATTATAGCACTAGCTCTGCCAATTCTTTAATTCCTTGTGGGTATAGACTATCTATATTGCAGAGAAATGGGTTAAATTTGAATCTATATAACAAGTTACCCACGTCTCCTAGGGAGAAACATTGTGTGAAAGGATATCTTCTCGACAGATGTTTCTCTTCGGCCACTGAATATATGTCTGATAGTTTTAATGTGTATCTGCAGGTTGTTGTCGATGGTGTTTCATCAAATGAATCATCGAAAACTCCTATCAAGTGTTTCTGTTATTTTTAGTGAATTTTCTTTCTTTAAAAAATTTACTAATGAGAAGATCACGACTTTTGAAATTTGAAAAAATTTCTTCAAATGAGCCTCTAACTAGACCCCCTAGAACCCATATTCGGGGTCAATTTCAGTTTATATATATATATATATATATATATATATATATATATATATATATATATATATATATATATATATATATATATATATATATATATATCACACCGATAACTCAAAAAATAATAGACCGATTGTGATCAAATTTGGTGAGTACCTTTCTTTTGAAAGTGGCTTGGATAAGCTTGTTAGTCAGGAAAAGCGGCCCAGGATTTCCTGGTAAATTTTGTCTTTTCTTTTGGGAAAATTTTTATATCTCCGGAGATAACAAAGTAAGGGCAACTAAAGTTGGTGCGCGTGTTTGTATTATGAAAGATGAACCATGTACAAAAATTAACGTCTGCATGTTGAAAGACGTAAAAGCATTGGCACGGACTACATCCAAAGTGGATACACCGAAAACTCTTTTGGGGTCGAGTTTGCCTGCTTGCTTCAACACTTCGCATACAATGGGCACTGTTGAGTTGACTGGGTTTGAAATGATCAGACCATTCGGTGCAACGTCGGCTGCCGCCTCATCTAAGTCTCGTACTATGCATTGGTGTTAAACAAATCATCGCGAGTCATACCTGGTTTTCTAGGCACTCCAGCTGGTATTATAATAACTTTAGCACCTTTGAATGCATCTCTTAATTGGTCAGGTCCCATAAACCCTTTAACTTTAGAAGGGCAACTAAGGTTGGTGTGCGTGTTTGCATTATGAAAGATAAACCATGTACAAAAATTTATGTCTGCAAGTTGAAAGACAAAGAAGTTATAGGCATTTAAAGAAAAAATTGGGGGTTTTCCTCAAAACGCCAAAGTCGCGATTTGAAATGTCGAAATTGGCAAGATCTAGGCAAAGAACCTGAAACGAATACAAGTTATGTAAAGAAAATGTGGCAAGAAGAGTGTTCTACAAACCATTAAGTTTCAGCTTCAACCGTCATTGTTCTTCATATTACTCAAATATTGCCAAAAAATTCATTTCAAATAGATCATTTCTCTAATTCTTTGGCAGTAGCTTTAGTTATGTTTATGGTTTAACGGTCTATAATTTTTAACTAATTTTCGTAGAAAAAATTTGTTAATGAGGAGACCGCGACTTTTGAATTTTAAAAAATAGTTTTTCAAATGAGTGCCACTAAAATCCACATCCGGGTTTAGTTTCAGTTTTTATCTGTTTACGTATATACAGGGTGATGCATTTCTTCGGTGAAGCTTAATGTAATTGTTATTATAATACGTTAATTATAGGGTATCGTGGGCTACATCTTATAAATATATTTTGATAATCACAGGGTGGCCCATAAGTCGTTGGTAATACCTACAATTTTTTTTCAAACATCCCTTATATTATTGCATTTTTGCCTTTTTCATCGAAATATGATGCATGTTTGTAAGCAAAAATCGAGACGCAGTAAGTGCGTTTTAGTAGTGAATTTTCATTTAATGCTTCAAATTTCAATAACTCAATTTGCTGTTACCTAAGGTTTGTTGGCTAGGAAACCAGTTTTCTCGGAAACATTTTAAGTTTACTTTCGGAAAAAATTTGTACATTTTCAAAGAATAAGTTTTTTTGGTAAAATATGGTACATTTTTTCTACTATACAGGCTGGTCCTCCGGGAGGTCCCACGATCGATTGCGGGAAAACTATCAATAGGAAAAACCTGAAAATGGGATATTACACTAAAGTCGTTGGGGGCCACAGGTTAAAAATATTTTCAAGATGGCGGCACTTCCGGTTATACCGGAAGTAAATGTCGATTCGCTTATTTTGAATGGAACACCCTGTATTTTCTTACAGTTTCGGATTTTACAATAAATTATGAACACTTTTTGTAAATAATTTTCTATACCTATCATCAACCGTCCAGAAGATATTTAGACTTTAAGATAAAATTTGACATTTACGGCCAGTCATAAAGATACCGATATTTTTATAATAAGAACATATTTCGTTACGATTTTTAGAATTATCTTGAAAGATATTTCACTTTATCTATTTCCACATCGAGACTAACGATAGAGTATACAAATTGTCCAAAAAAAATTCTTGAAGTTTACAATGAGAAATTGCAAAAATCTCGCGATTTTTAAATTGGAACCCCCTTTTTTTATAACACTATCGTGTTAAGCTCAAAAATCACTGATACTTTGTATGTAATTACCTATACCTAAATCAAACGGTTTTCATTTTATTTTGAAAAACTCATTTCAAAGCCTGATATTTTGATAAATTTCCTACCATAAGCGTTAGCCATGGAACATAATTTGGCGAGTGTGTTTCTATGGAAACTTTAACAGTTTGTTGATTAACTAGCTAATAATGGCACGGTTAAATTACACGCACGAAGATTATTTAAATTTATTTACTATTTAGGGAGAATGTAATAAAGTAATTTCGCGAACGTGTGATACATTTGCTGATAGATATCCAGATAAACAAAAACCGTCACGTAAAACCGTCAAACGAATAGTAGACAATTTAAAAAACTGCGGATCTGTCAAGAAAAAGGTGCATAGGGCTAAGCCCCTTGTTGATAACGAACAAATTGAGACATATTTCATATTGAAAACTTTTTTATGAAAATTCAGTTCCATAACGCACTTGCTGCGTCTCGACTTTTACTTAAACAAAAAGATTAACCAAGACCAAAATGAAAATTCGCTTTCCTTCAAACAAATATAATTATTTATTTTTTACAGATGGGGTAGCTATAAAAGATGCGACGCACCAAGGGCTTTGATAATGAATATGTTAACACATATATCAGAGCAGCACCCAGTAAGTACAAAGATTTGATATGCAAATTTAAAGTAAATGTTCATGGCAGCTGTTTACGACTATTACCTTATTATACCCAAAGAAAGTGAAGCGACAGCATTAAATATGTTTGTATTTTAATTTGACAGAAACTTGATAGTATTTTGAGAAAAATATTGTTACGTACTTCGGGGTTCTGGATTTGTTGACTAATACAACACAGCTTTTCAAACTACTAATTTATTATAACCACCTATTTTCCAACACCAGTATCAACTAAAATATTTATCTCTCTTACTAAATGTCCATAGAACTATATTCCACTATTCGCCTTCTATGATCGCTTATATACATCAACACTAACTCACTACTGACTAACACACTGTATGTGCGGCTCGCCTATTTATACTGTCCATAGAGATTCTAGACCTTTTACATTACTCTACACCTGTCACATCTGGTCCCTTCTAGAAATACCATTCCAGAGTGTTCGCTCTTACCAACACACTTTACAACCGGCCTCTGACCATAGAAGTAACAAAGTTCATAAACTTAAGTCTCATAGAGACGGATGTGTCACTGCACCCTTCTTACATTTGGCCGACCCGGTCGAATTCTGACATTTCTTGGTATGGCGTAAGCCTGTGCATAGGGGCCACCACTTGCTCTATGGCCTCTAAATGCGACAGACAAAGTCATTGATCCTTCTGACCACATTATACGTCGTTAACCTTATACCATACGCGGCACTGGTCTGGTGGCCTAAGGTGCCACAATTCAGTGCCAAACAAATACTAGGCAAGATCCAAAGGATGGCTTGCCTCGCAATCACAGGGACCATGACTTCAACCCCAACAGCCGCCATGTAGGTGTTACTGGATCTGCCCCTCCTACACTTAGTTATCATGGGGAATGCCAGGCTAGGACTATACATACTAGACTGCAATGATAGACTGAAGACCAACCCACGCTTCAGGGGCCACTGCAAAGTTCAGCAGATCGTGGAGGAGTCCATGCTTGAAATGAGGTTAGACTTCGCGTGCCCGCGAATCTGCAGGGTTAACAAGATTACAGTGGTAATCCCCGACGGCAAGGCATGTCGGGCCTGCCACGGGACGCTCTCGTCTGGTTTACGGATGGATGCGGCAGGGATCGTGGGACAGGGGCAGGCGTTTATTCGGAAGGACCGAGGTTAAGTCACGGTATTTTCCTCGGAGCTCATTTCAGGCCGAAATGTACGCTCTCTTGCACTGCGTACAAGAGGAGGGGCTACACCAACAAGCGGATCCTCATAGCCACAGACAGCCAGGCAACCCTTAAGGCCCTAAGTAGCCCACGGGTAAATTCCAGGCTGATAAGTGAGTGCCAAAAAGAGACGAGCGACCTGGCTGGGCAGAATGAGGTCGCCCTCTTCTGGGTGCCGGGTCACTCGGGGGTCAAAGGCCATTAAGAAGCTGACAGTCTCACGAGGAGAGGATCAGCAGAACCATTTATGGGACCAGAACCGACCCTGGGCGTATCAAAAGGCACGGCCAGGGGAACCATCAAGTCATGGGTCAGGGAACAGCATAACGGATACTGGGCATATTATCCAGGGCTCAAACACGGAAAGTCATTAATTGGACAACCCAGCCCAAAGAGAGCTGGGGAGCTGCTAAATCTTAGCAGAGGGCAGCTCACCAATATAACAGGACTCTTGACGGGACACATGGCTATCAAGAAACACATGCATAAAATGGGGCGGTTCAATGGGGACCTGGCATTAACACTCTACGGCGAGGGTGAGGAATCAGCCCAGCACATCTTGTACAAGTGTAAAGCTCTGAACCGCAAAAGACAACTGATCTACGGATAGTCTAAACCGGAGACAGAGCAATATAAAACTTCACCCTACCAACTGCTGTGCAGACTAGTTCAAGGCACAGTGATTTTGGAATGGGTGGAGTAGAAAAGACAAAGACCATGCACAATAAGCCAACGCTGCGGTGCTTCTGGGCGGCAAAGACACGTACGAGCCGTGAGGGAAAAAAGCTTGTGCCTACGGACCACTTCATCTTGCTCTTTGGGCTCCTCTGAATGCGACAGACAAAGTCGCTGCTTCTTTTGACCACCTTATATGGACCTTCCCATAATTTCCGTAGTTTCTCTGACAGTCCTTGTGTCGTACTGGATTGTAAAACCATACCGGATCTTCTTCTTTAAAACCAGCTGAATTAGCTCGCACTTCATAACGGGTCTTTATGCGATCGCTTTCTACTCGTATGTGCATTTGGACAACAGAATGGATGGCTTTCCTTCTCGTCAATATGTCGGAGCTCTCTTCAAGCGAAGTCCTTACGTTGCAATGGTTTTTCTGCACAATTGCTCTTGTTCTGGTGTTTCTATTTGCACAAATATCTCTGCAGGCCCTATTCTTCCTGTCGACATCAGCTCTGTTCCAACAAGTGTGTTCACTGAGCTTTTTCGGGGTTATTTTCACACTTACATGGTCTTTACACCCTTCGTCTTGTACTTCTTCCATGATATCTTATCTACTTGCTTCTGGCGGGATAACTGGGTCGTCTTTTTCTCTCACAGTTCTTTTCACTGAAATGACACTTACCGCACTAACACACTACTGCTGGAGTACTACAAAACATACAAAAAGACTTATAGGAAAGTATTAAAGGCAGCAAAGCGACATTACTTTACGCGTTTACTGATCGAATGCGATAATAAGATGAAAACAGATTGGGAAATATTGGACAAACGTCGGACGAACAGACAGATTTCCACCCTGGAGATGATATGATTATGACGGATGCGGGTGACTGCGCAGCTCTTAATAAAAATTTTAATACCAGCACTGAAAATATGGTGCTAGCTTTTGGTGGTAACCAGCGTCATCACCAAATCAGGTGTTGTCATTCGTTTTGTATGTTTCCAGTGACAGAATTGAATCCTTGCAAACTTCATATTTTACTAGTGGTGATGTACTATGCTCTGTTGTGTTAAAGCTATGTGCTTCAGAGCTGTCTGTGCCTCTTTCTACGATAATTAATAAATCGTTAACGCATGGATGCCCCAAAGAACTCAAAAATAATTCCTATACACAAAAAAAGGTCCACGCAAAAAGCCTGATTCCTTCAGACCTATCACTGTGGTTGACTTTTTTTCTAAAATAATTGAAAAGATCGTGGCTAGAAGGTTGATGAATTATCTTCTGAGACATCATCTACTTAATAATATACAGCCATTAGTATATTTTTTCGGATGATACGTCAGTGTTAATCACTAGTAGAGACAATTCGTCATTATCGGAGAAGGCAAATGTTGTCTTGGAAGAACTGAATCAATATTTTATAGAAAATAAACTTGTCCTCAACACAGGTAAATCGGTATGCCTTAGCTAATGGCATTTCGGTTGCTGGAAGTTCTTCGGGGAATCCTGTGGTTTCTCTTGGAGGTTCTCAAATAAAGAATACTACTCAAACAAAGTTCTGGGGAGTTACATTGGACTACAGACTAGGGTGGTCGGCTCACATTGATGGATTGTGTGGACAGTTTTCGACGGCTTCTTATACAATCAAACAGTTGAGAGATACTGTTGATTTTGGGGTGTTGAAGTTATTCTAATTTGCACACATGCACTCGAGAATCTCTTACATAATTCAGGAGTGGGGTCCCACTGCTGACATTGTGAGGGTGTTGAGGATGCAAAAAATGCAATTTGTTTTATGACGGGAAACACTATGCAAATCAGCTGTAGAGGACGTTTTCCCGTTCTGGGCATAATGGCTGCCCGCTGTATGTATATTTATTAACTTTTGCTACATGCGAATCAAAATAAAAATGTAAACACTGTTGGCTCGTACGGCATGCATTACAAGCGTTAAAACAAATTTAATCATTTCTTTTGCTTAAGTAGACCAATAAAAAATTATGTTTTAAGATCATCAGGTTTTTCTCTGCCAACTGGAGACAGAGGGTTATGGATGCCTTGAAAATAATCGCTTTTAACCAGTGATGATGATAATGAATTAGTCAATAATTTTAAGTTTAATGACATTTACTTTTAGGACATCGACTATATTATGTGGACAGGTGACTTACCACCACACGATGTTTGGAATGAAACGAAAGACGCCGTCACAGATATTATTAGAGATACTACAGACCAAATGTTTGAAGTATTCCCCAATGTTCCGATCTTTCCAGTCCTTGGTAATCATGAATCGCTACCTCCAGGCAACTTTCCTCCACCATGGGTGCCAGACGAGGACCACAATATCTATTGGCTATATTCTCAGATTGCTGATCATTGGAGAAGATGGCTTCCAGCAACTACTGGAAATACAGTGCTTCATGGAGGGTTCTATTCTATATTGTTAAGACCTGGTTTTAGGCTTATATCTCTAAATACTAACTACTGTCATACCTTTAGCTGGTAAGTACAAATCACTGATACATTTTTGGAAATATTGAATATATGTCGTACAGGGAATTAATCAAGAACGTTTGCCTCTAAAGTCAAGGGTAGTGGATTTAAATCCATGTAGAAACGTTATTCCACTTTTACATGCTGTAAAGTTAACATCAACCAAGGATGTGACACTGTGTTTGGGCATCATTAATTACTGCATTTTCCGCTTGTCAGGGCAGGCGTAAAGCTGTTGGTTCTGTTTACCATGCCATGTGAGACACGTTCAATATTACTACACTCCTTGCAGAAAGAAAAGGGTTTGGCAAATTTCCAATATTGTGAATTAAAACTTGTCCTTGGCGTCATTGGTCATAGTCCCGGCAATAGACCGATATTCAAGAAACATAAAATACAATACGAAAACAAATATATACATGAAAATACTGGAAACGAAAAATGTCGATATAATTCAATGAGAGTATACGAAGACTGTTTTTTGGTTGCCTCCCAGACAGCACATACACATTCTGAGAATATACCAGGAATATTTCGAAAGAATATTCAAAGGTTCCCAGAACATTCTCACGGGATACAAATATATTCATAGAACATTCTATGAATATGACAATTGGACAGATTCTGTCATACTAATGAGGTTCTTGGAATGTTATTTATAATATTCTTAGGAGCTCCCAGTATGTTCTGAAAATATCCCACGAACAATTCAATGAATCTTCTCAGAATGTCTATACATATCCTTATGGAAACATTGCTTTTTTTAAAGATATACAGTGCGTTTCGCATAAGAACCAACACAGAGCAGGGGCTTGTATTAGAAGAACCTAAAATATGGTGATTTAACGCAACTTACCTCTATACCATAAGTTGCAGCCCAGAGAAGATAAAGACATTTAAAGTGGGTTCAACCTATTCAACCCTTTCCAATGCCCTAATTGCTCGACTTACCATCGATTAATGCTCTTGGTATACTCAGAATGTGTACCAAATGTGATTTTTCTAAGTTAAAGTATTACGCAAATATTGATTTTTTTTTCGAAATTTGAAACCCCACTTTGAAGGTCTATAACTTATCAGGGGTGCAACTTAGTATAGGGGTAAGTTACCTTAAATCACCATATTAGGTTTACCTACATGCCCCTGCTCTGTGTCGGTTCTTATGCGAACCACGTATGTACATTTTTTGAATGATACAGAAATTAAGGAAATGCAAAGATATGGAATATTTGATTTATCTTCCAAATTTACAAGTTCTCCATTTAACTGGCCTTGTAAATATTTTCGTATAAGCAAGCCCCACTCGCCATATATGTTAGATTTTGAATTTTAATCACCCACCCTTGTATAGGTTACCATCACTCCAGTGGTTACACACACCTGTAAACTCAGTCAACAATTCGAGTATTGCATATTTATTCAGGTTAAGTATGTACTTATAACAAACGCAAAGAAATGTTTGTGAATAAAATATTAATAAAACATAATTAAAATTTTAAGAACATAAAAATAAAATAAATAAAGACAGTTCTTGGAGTTGTCAGAAAATTCAATAGCCGAATACAAAGTTTCCGAGATGAATATTTGAGGTTACCCCACTGAAGTAACTTGAAATTTGGCTAGACTATCGATCCTACAGGCTTTCAGTGTGGCATTAAAGGAATTGCATTACATAATAGTACTTATAGGTATAAAGGTTTATAGAATACAACTGAATTGGACAGAATGTGCCACAAAATCACACTCACTTGCACCTACAAAAAACTACAACTGAAAGTCATCGATCAGACCTTTTGACCCTTGCCTTGTATGGTTGCTCTCTGCTCTGCTCTCACGGACTTGATTTTGACTTCTAACGCTATTTACATATCCCGATGCCCAATGTTTGTCACCAACAGCTTGGATATTCTGGTTGTGAAAGCATACTTTGGCAAAGCGATTGCACATCTGATAAATTTCAAGTTTTATTGTACACAGGGCATCTTCCTACCATATTTTCAGGTCCACATTTTCTGCACACTATTGAACAACGCAATTGTTTAATTATATATTATACAATGTAGGTGTACCTAATTCGTAAGATGATCCAGTCTCAAGCAAAATTGGCGAACATTTCGTCGGTGTCAACTATAAGACATGCTTTAAAACTTGTTTGTTTACTGGGTGAATTTTAGTTCTTGATGACCTGACACCATGTTAGTTGCTTTTGTACTCTGTATCTATGTTTGCAATTACACACTGTTCTTTGTGTTCACGTCACAGTATTATTTTTAATTAATTATGTTACAATATAACCTTATACAACGTTGACCTCACACCATTCATTTTGACATTAATTTACATTTACATGTATCGCCCGTCTTCCCTTCTTCCACCGGCGCCGGCATGGACAAGCGCTCTATGCCTAAAGAAGGGAGGTGCCTAAATATACAATTTTCGGATGTGTTTAACATAGAACAGGTACGTAAGGCTAGGTGTATCCTCACCACAATCAAAACCGAAGAAATTGCTCTAATTAGAGTTCGTCAGTACGGTATACTAATTGCAGCGAAAATACACCTATAAAGTAATGCGGCTATGGTAGCCAACCTGACAGCACATAGTGCGATGTAAGACAGGAGTCGCCATCTCGTTTCGGAACCAAGTAGTATGTTGTCACGACAGCTCCAAATAATACAAATTGTTAATTATTTGGAGCTGTCGTGACAACATACTACTTGGTTCAGAAACGAGATGGCGACTCCTGTCTTACATCTCACTATGTGATAGAACAGATAACAAAATCAAACATGCAAAATAGTTACTAGTGGCGGCATTTCTCGACATAGAAGGAGCATTTAATAATGCATTACTGATCTCCCTCTACGAGGCCACTATCGCTAGGGGGGTGGAACCTACCATCTGTGGCTGGATCGGAAACATGCTGCACAATCGGACCATTATTACCTCATTACGGGGAGAGGTGGTCAGCGTTAGGGCTGCAAGAGGGTGTCCTCAGGGGGGCGTTCTATCCCCCCTGCTGTGGTCCCTCTTTGTGGACGACCTGCTGGCTATCCTCGGACTCTGGGAGGTTGAGGTCCAGGCGTATGCGGATGATCTCGTCATAATGGTTAGAGGCAAGTCTGAGGAGGAACTGTCTAGTACTCTTCAAGAAGCACTAAATGTAGTCAATGATTGGTGCCGTAGGGAACAGATGTCTGTGAGCCCTCGTAAAACGATCATTGTCCCGTTCACCAGAAGAAGAAGGTTGGACAAATTAAAACCACCTAATCTTATGGGGGAAAACATTCCATTTTCGGACCAAGCAAAATATCTGGGAGTTATCCTAGATAAGAAGCTCAACTGGGACAGACAGTTAGAAAATGTTATCCGCAGGGCTAAGATGTCCCTGTGGACCTGCCGGAGAATCTGTGGGAACAACTGGGGAACAAACCCCCAACAGATGTACTGGCTCTATGTAGTGGTTATCAGACCTATGATAACATATGGAGCCATAGTTTGGTGGCCTAAGGTACTTCGCGGTACCGCGAGGGCCAAACTGGCTCATCTACAGAGACAAGCATGTCTGATGATAACGGGAGCGATAAGCACCGCACCATCAGTCGCTCTGGAGGTCCTCCTCAATATTCCCCCACTTCACATATGGTTGGAGAGGGTGGCGAGGTGGACAACGTACAGACTAATACAAACGGCAGATAACATGCCGAGGGAAGTCAGTCTGAGGGGGTCCGGACTCCTTGATGACAGTGATTGTCACAGGATTCTGGGAATGGTCTCGGACTTGATGCCTACAAAAATCAGCAGATATCTGTCTTTCAAGACCGTCCTCCCGGAAAGGGAGGACTGGGACCGGAACCAATCGACCCTGTTGAGAGCGGACCTCTGCTGGTACTCTGACGGCTCCAAAACCAATATGGGAGTAGGAGCCGGCGCATATGGGGGCAGCACCGATGCTAGACTATCAGCTAGCCTCGGCAAGTACGCAACCATACACCAGGCAGAAGTTTATGCCATCGAGATGTGTGCAAGGGAAAGCTTAAAAGACCTATGCACAAACAAATCGATAAAGATATATGTAGATAGCCAAGCTGCAATAAAGGCTCTTGGTTCCTACCGGTGCAATTCAAAGACGGTATGGAGTTGTAAATCTGCCCTTAACGAATTGGGCAGCTGTAATGAGGTGTCGCTGGTCTGGATACCGGGTCACTCGGACCATGATGGCAACGTTGCGGCAGACGCGCTTGCCAGGAGTGGTGCCCAGTGTGACTTTGTCGGACCAGAACCGGTGCTGGGAATAACATCTTGCACAGCAAAACGCACCTTAAAGACCTGGACAGATAGAAGGACAATTCAATATTGGCAAAATCTTCCAGGATTAGCTCACTCTAAGGCCTTCATAAATGGCCTGTCTGAGTCAAGGGCTAAGAAACTTCTAGAGTTGAACAGACAACAACTGAGTACTCTAGTCGGCCTGTATACAGGACGCTGTCGCTTGCGGCATCACATGCACCGTATTGGGATCGGTCAGGAGACCGAGTGCCGGCTGTGTATGGAGAGTGACGAAACAGCAGAGCACGTGCTGTGTTCCTGTCCGGCAGCGGATAGGACTAGACACCTGCTCTTTGGCAAGGTAAAGCTTGCTCCAGAGGATCTGGATCAACTTTCGCCCGCAAAGGTTATCGACCTCTGTAGGAGGCTGGATTTGTTGGGCGAAATATAGACATTGGGCGTGAGCCACAATAGACCTTATGGTCGCGGTGGAGGGACCGATATGGACCACTCACAATCTAACCTAACCTAACCTACTATTATAATTCTCACCACTATATCGTAATCATCATCTATCTTTTTCATTAAATGTTAAAGTTATATAATATTATAAGGTCATCTCAAGCACATTCTGAGCGAATATTCTGAATAATGATCTATTCAAATATTATCATTATATTGATGAAGAATTTTCTTAGGATGTGGTTGAATGAATGTACCCAGAATATTCAAGATGCAATTAGAAATTCCATAAATGTTATTAGAACATCCCGAAACAAATAGTCTGAAAAAAGAATGTCCTCACATTGTGAGAACATTCTGAGAATATCTTGTACTGTATGGGCTGATATCCACTCAAACGGTGACGGAAATGTTTGCCGGTAGCCTGCGTAGCAGAAAATCTTCCCTAACGAATAATATTCATTATTTTAAAACCTTTTTTTTTTCATACGACGCTTATAACCTTTCACCAATCTTCAGATACCAATCACGAGTGGCAGATTAGCGCCGACCATAATGAGCCCGGAGAAACGTTTGACTATAGCGTGTCTAGCATCAAATATACCCCGCATAAAAATGTAACTTTAAATTCAATTTTTGTTGCTCGGAAACCGTTTATTAAAATAACTATAATGGAAACGTTGTGGATGATATCCATTAGATGCTTGATATTTTTAAACAGCGCCGCTTTATTGCGTTTCAAAAAAATTATCTTAAGTTAATGCAAGAGAACGCTGACTCCAAATACATTAAATATAGAAATTCTAGCTGCGACTCTTCAACTTATCTGAAAGACAACATAAGATAAAATGCAAACGCTGGTCCAGAAGGACATAAATTTAAAATGTTAAAACTTTTAGTATAGATACTTGGTACATATTGTTGACAGTCTTTTTTGGAGTTATATTATTATAGCTTTAATGCCTTTTTTGCGCTTCCTATATTGATTTTTTTCGTGTGTAAAATACTTTAGGACTTAGTCTGTGCAATTTATGGTTGATTTCTATTCGCTTTGATTTTATAACAACTACATTGTTTTTTTCTTCATTGAGATAAAATCTTTTTTGTTTTTAGGTATATGTTAATTTTTTGATGTGTATTCTAGGTGGCTGATGCTAAATAGCACTGATCCAGCTAACGAGCTAAAATGGCTTATTCATGAATTACAAGAGGCTGAGAATAAAGGCGAAAAGGTTCATCTCATAGGTAAATAATTTGTTGAAAATGTTTTAATAATTTAAAAGTTTTTAATTGTCTATACCTACTCGATTACCCTAATTTTAGGGGAAGGAGTAGCCATACTTATTTCTCACCAACTACAGTTTCGAGAGTTGGTTGATATTACACCACGTAACGACGGGACTGATGTATGTGCAGTGTATTTGGCTGAGCTTGATTTGATCATAGTTTTGATTTATAAACCACCCAATGTAAATGTTAGCAGGATGCAGTAGAGACTTTTTTTTCGCAATATGTAAATGAAAATGTTATCTATTGTGGGGATTACAACGCTTGCGACACCATGTGGGGGTCGATAAGGAACGATTCAAGCGGAATAACTTTAGCTAATGCGCTAGATTACCCAGGTTTGGTTGTCATGAATAACGGAGACCCGACTAGGGTGCCGGGACCGTTGGGATCCCCTTCAGTATTGGATCTAACTTTTGTGTCACCCAGTTTGGCGACTGAGATGTCCTGGTACGTATTAGACGATACCTTGGGATCCGATCATTACCCTATTATAATATAACTTAATAAACAATATTATTCTCAAACTAAAAAACCCTATCGCAAATGGAGGGAAGACACAGCAGAGTGGGATATGTTTCGGGACGTCTTGGACTTTAAGCTACAATGTTCAAATAAACCTAATAAAAAATTCTCATATTTTCTGGAAGCACTAAATAAAAGTGCAGCAAGATCAATAGGGCAAATAAAATATTATAACAGTATCAAAACGAAAAGATCAGTGTGGTGGCACAATGAATGCTCAGAAATAAATAACAAACGAAAAAATGCACTAAAAATGTATAGAGTGGTTGCAAATTGGGCCAATTATCTTGCCTTTAAAAAATAGACGCGGAGGCTAAACGTACATTCAAACAAAAAAGTCGAGAAGCATGGCGCATTTATGTGTCTAACCTAAATTAAAATACTTCCATTTAAGATATCTGGAAGTTTATTCCAGAGTTTAAGAGTTTAAATAAGAGCACAAAATATGTAAGTCCCACAAAATAAATGCTACGACACATTTTAAATGAGCTAACACCACCTGGAGTCAGCAATATTATAGGAAAATACACAAAAATAAATAACTTAAACAATCTGGAAAAAGTTTTTACGATAGAAGAGCTCAGCTTAGCGTTAAAATCTACTGCAAATACGTCCCCAGGAACGGACAACTTGATATACAAAATTCTAAGAGAAATGTCAGAACTGGCAAAATGTGTTTTATTGGAATTTTTTAACAACTGGCTATTAAAAGGCAATAAAAAGCGCTTCCTAGCAACTATAGGCCTATTTATCTCCTTTCAGTCGTCTCTAAAGTGATAGAAAAGTATATAAACACCGAATTACTTATATTTCTTGAAAAACACAGTCTAATCCACGACAGGCAGTATGGATTTCGTCAGCGCAGATCGACTGCCGACCTCCTTTCCTTTGTCACCCTTTCTTGGAGCAAGTCTATGGAATAACACGGTGAATCCCAGATTGTTGCTCTAGACATATCTAAAGCATTCGACCAGGTCTGGCACGCAGCGCTGCTTAATAAACTTCCGGCCTATGGCCTACCACCAAAACTTTGTACCTGGACAGCAAATTTCCTCTCCAACAGGAGCATTTCTGTTGTTGTGGATGGCAATTCCTCTAAACTGTGTCCAATTAATGCAGGAGTTCCTCAAGGTTCAGCTTTAGCCCCTACTTTGTTTCTTCTCCACATCAATGACTAGCACATCCAACCCAGTTCACAGTTACGCGGACGACAGCACCCTCCACTAAAATATACAATATTCTAAGCCTGTCTCTTTAGCCCAATTAGATGAGGATCGCAGACTCATGAAAGGTTCTGTCTCCGTGGATCTTCAAAAAATATTAGACTGGGGAAGTAGAAATCTTGTACAATTCAACCCCACCAAATCTTAGTCTTGCTTTCTTTCCCATGAGAGATACACCAGCCCTAGACCCATCACAATGAACAACCAAGTTATTCAAAGTAATGAGTCCTTTTCTCTTGTTGGCATTTCTGTGGATCGAAATCTTAATTGGCACCAACATGTCACATCAATTGCAGAACCGGCTGCTAAGAAATTAGGTTTCCTTTTTCGGGCTCGCAAATAGTTTTCACCAGCTAATCTCTATACCTTATATACTTCACAAATAAGGCCAAACCTCGAATACTGCTCCCACATCTGAGGTGCTGCTGCCGCTTCTACATTCGCTTTCCTGGACTCCATTCAAAACAGAGCTATACGTCTCATCGGTGACCCTACCCTCACCCAAAGGCTGCTATCCCTTGGTCACCGACGTGCTGTTGGTGATCTCTCTCTGTTTTATATATATCTACACGGGCACTGCTCAGAGAAGCTTTCCTCCAACAGATCTACCAGGGGAACAGAGCGAATGCACCCTTTTACTGTCCAGGTCAGCAGACATAGAACATCTTGTTATGCCCGCTCTTTTGTCCGGAGGACTTCCAAGTTGTGGAATTCCTTGCCGGCACATGTTTTTCCTTCTCCTCCGAACCTCCAAACCTTCAAAACCAGAATTATCAGGTTGCCTCTTTCCTCCTTGTGAACACCCAGGGTACGATAGTATTTAGGCTGTAAGCGCTCGTGGTGTGTTGTTGAAATGTAAAAAAATACTTTGATGAACTAAAAGGAATAGTCATCTGCCTTATTTATAAACAGGGAAAAGATACCAAGCAGGTAACGTCGTATAGACCAACATCTTTAATGCCATGCATCACCAAAACGTTTGAGCGACTAATAAAAATTAGACTTGAATGGCATCTCGAGCAGAATTATTTGTTAGCGCCTGGCCAATATGGTTTTAGAGGCGTTAATTGGGTACTAATGACGCCATTGGCCACCTGACCACCGATATTCAGTTAGCCCTGACCAATAATAAATACCTTATCTGTTTATTCTTGGATATCAAGGGAGCATATGAAGGGGTTAATCTCACTCTTTTATATTAAAGCTTTAAAGATCTTGAAGTTCCTGAAATTATCGCTCTCAGTATAGTTAACCTTTATGATTGTAGACGAATATACGTAAAAGACGCAAACAACATCTTACACGGACCTAGGCTGATGAGATATGGCATTCCACAGGGCTCTATTTTGAGTCCTATACTATTTAATGTTTATACCCGACAATTGCATGACATGATGGATGAAGAAACGCATTGCATACAGTATGCTGATGATATATATTTAAATGATTGACGTTTAATGTCAGTTTGGTCTGGTACAAAATTGATAATTCTGGAAAAACTATGGTATGTGGAGACTGACTTATAATTGCGATGGTGTATTGAAGTGGTTCAGATCTATCATAAATAAAGGCAATGGGTGAAGCATTAGATTGAAGAGAATTATTTTTTCCTGGCTTGTCAAAATCTGAAGTTTGCCGAATTTGGTTTATAATTGTCACATTCCTTTAGATGTAACTTTTAAAATTATGCAAATGGACACAAGTCCTAGACTTATTGTATTGGCATACTGTATAATTTTTACCAATAAATAAATAATAATAAATAATAATAATAATAGTATACAAAACACATATGAAGCCTGTATTACGCAAATAAAACACATTATACGTCTTTTGAAACAGTGGATTGAGGAAAGGTAATTGCAAATAAACACACAAAAAACTGCAATAATGTTGTTCACCAGGCACAGAAAAAGAACTCCAGAATACATAAAATCAAATTACATAAAAATCAAAATCGTCAGTGAATATAAATAGCTGGGCCTTATACTCGATAAGAAGTTATTGTGGAACCAACATGTAAATTATGTTAAAACCAAATGTGAGCGAGGCATAAATCTGCTAAGATCTGTTTTAAGCCATAAATGGGGTACAGATGTAAATGTCTCACTCCTTTTTTATAAATCTTATATTAGATCTATGCTTGATTATGCCTGCATTGCATACGGTTCTACATCTAAGTCGAATCTGACTAAGCTGGAGAAAGTTCAACTCAAAGCACTGAGAGTTTGTATAGGGGCCATGCAGTCTACACCAAACCTGGTGGTCTTCGCGGCAGCACAAGAACCTCCTCTGCATTTACGAATTCAACTAATTGCTGGTAATTACGTATTAAAACTTATAGCAAGATCTCCAGAAAAAAACTGTCACTTACATAATTTATTTGTAGAGACTATAACCAACAAATACTGGAGAACAAAAAGAGCCCGCCACTGACGTCGATGTACGAAATGACAATTAGATACGAATAAAATATCATTCTATCCTTGATCTCAAATCAATTCCACTATAGTTCTAACCGCTAATACAAAAATCTAGGGTAATAATACCAGCCTATTCAGAACCAGAAACAAGAGAACTATAAAAATGATATTCTATCTAGCCTAAAGGAATACAAGTTCCAGTTAAAAGCAATCACTGAAATAGTATATCTGTTGGTCAAGGGGCACGCCGGAGTATCGGGAAATGAAATAGTAGACGATATCGCCAAGCAAGCAGCATTTTTGGAAAGCGATCAACAAAACCTAAGAATCCCATATATAGACTTTCCACTGGAAATTAGACAGCACTTAATTAAATGCTGGGATATATAATGGCACCAATATGTCAACTCAAGTTCAAACCACTATGCTCTTGTACACAAGCAACTTTCATTACATCTGGTCAAAGAAATTTCCAGAAATTGCTCATTCACTACGATATTAGCAAGGCTAAAGTCTCATCATGGAAGATTTCCGGCACACCTGCATAAGATAAGTGTGACTGAAGGTTCTAATTGTGACTGCAACGAAAACAATATTGCTGACTTAAATCTTGTTATATTTTCTTGCTCTAAGTAGTCTGCACAGCGAACCAACCTCATGCTAATGTTGGAAAAATACACCAAACACCCTATGAATTTAACACACCTTCTAAGTAGCCATAAAATTGAAGTCAAGATAGCTTTGTATAAATTTTTTAGAAATATAAACTTAGATTTATAAGATCAAACCATGTAAATAATAGTTATAAATAGTAAATATCTACCAGGCATCGTGTAACATTAGCTGTAGTTATATAGATATGTATGTATGTGTATATAGGTGCTCAATGGCTTATAAAGAACTATGTAAAATAATTTTAAGTATCCTAATATCTGTCCTATTGTTTTCCCCACCTGTCCGTGGCTTAGTCTTGCTTTGTCTGTTAGCCCTGACGAGCCCCTAGGCGATGATAGTGTCCTCGTTGTAATCCAAAAAAAAACTATGAAAAATTCAAGAAATATTTAGAAAAAAAAACCACTTCCTTAATAAGAAATTAGTAATATTAAATATACGTAATTAATAGTTAATAACAAAAGATGGTATTTTTTATTTACCTTATATTTATGTACTATAAGTTTGTAAAGCTATGGTCAAATAGGAGACTCAGTGAAAGACATTAAAAGACACAAATACATATGGTTGTATTGAAACCAAACAAACAAAAATCCACAAAAGTCTGTGACCAATGGACTTAAGATTGCGAGGTCATCCCAAACACGCACACATACACATCTTAATTTTATGGTTCCTATTTATTAGTGTATTTAAAAATTTCTTCCGCAGTATACTGCTTCATTTTCTTAAAAGTGTTGATAACACTTTTTCACATTAATTTAGGAGAATATATCAAACATAAACGAGATTTTTTGTAGTTTTTCTATTTGCTACACTAAAACAAACAAGTACATATTATTTTTCTAAGTAATCTCGTTCTCTGGAAATGCATTTTCGGGGCGTTGCTGTTGTTCATGATTATCTATAATGATTGAAATAATTTTCAATTCCCGCAAGAATTATTTCCCGTAAATGGAGTCCATTTATCCTGAGTACTCCTTTGGGTACGTTACACTAATAATAATGTGTAATACGTATTACTAAGTAATTTTCTGTGATTCTTCACACCGATTGTTATGTTTTGTAGGGCATGTTCCACCTGGAAACGAGGACTGCATGAAAGTCTGGTCCAGAAACTTCTACAAGATTGTAGATCGCTACGAAGGTACGATTGTGGCACAGTTTTATGGTCACACTCATTCAGATGAATTTGAAGTGTTCTACGACGTCAAGGAACTCAGTAAGAGAGAAAGAAAGCTTTTAAGGAAAAGATGGCGAAAACGTAAAATGAATTTCGCATTTACAGGTAGGCCTACCAACGTCGCCTACTTAGGGCCGTCAGTAACAACATACGAAAACCACAATCCAGCTTATAGGATCTACTATGTAGACGGTGATCATGACAAGACTACAAGGGTAAGTCAAGATAGTGAATACGTTACGGGCAGTGTAAGAATAAAACCATTTAAATAACAGTTCAACATAACACGTGTGAGGTTTATTAATTGACGAAACTTGCTCTTTTTGACTAGCTCTCTCCTAAAAAAATGTTCGGGATTCAGAAAGTGCATTATAGTAGTGAATTTTCATAAGAATTGTACACTATTAGTAAGGTCAGGTCAGGTCACTATTCTTGGTGACTTCGATGTCCATAATAAGGAATGGCTAGGATCTTCAAAAAGCGATCCGCAAGGAAGAGCAGCGGAGGCCTTTGCAGTCAGCAATTCTCCAGGAAATATGGTTCAGCAACCTACTTACTTTCCTTGCATCCCAACACACAGCTCAAATCCCTTGGATCTCCTTGTTACTACAAAACCTAGATGCTATAAGACATCAGTCACCGCCCCCCTTGGTCGCTCAGACGACGGCGTGGTCTCTGCTTCCTGCGCAACGCAACCCGAGGTCATACAAGCATCACACCCACGTATCGTTTCGCACTACAACTCCGCGAACCGGGAAGAAATGCGGGATTACTTTTCCTCATTTCCATGGGCGTCTGTCTGCTTCTCTCATCCTGACCCCTCTGATAACAGGAGCATATCTGTTGTTATAGATGGCCATTCCTCTAAACTGTATCCAACTAATGCAGGAGTTCCTCAAGGTTCAGCTTTAGCCCCTACTTTGTTTCTTCTCCATATCAATGACCTCCTCTCTAGCACATCCAACCCAGTTCACAGCTACGCGGACGACAGCACCCTCCATTCAAATATACAATATTCTAAGCCTGTCTCTTTATCCCAATTAGATGAAGATCGCAGACTCATGGAGGGTTCTGTCTCCGCGGATCTCCAAAAAATATTAGACTGGGGAAGTAGAAATCTTGTACAATTCAACCCCATCAAAACTAAGTCTTGCTTTCTTTCTGACAAGAGATACACCAGCCCTAGACCCATCACAATGAACAACCAAGTTATTCAAAGTAATGGGTCCTTTTCTCTTGTTGGCATTTCTGTGGATCGAAATCTTAATTGGCACCAACATGTCACATCAATTGCAGAAGCGGCTGCTAAGAAATTAGGTTTCCTCTTCCGGGCTCGCAAATACTTTTCACCAGCTAATCTCTATACCCTATATACTTCACAAATAAGGCCAAACCTCGAATACTGCTCCCACATCTGGGGTGCCGCTGTCGCTTCTACACTCGCTATCCTGGACTCCATCCAAAAGAGAGCTATACGTCTCATCGGTGACCCTACCCTCACCCAAAGGCTGCCATCCCTTGCCCACCGACGTGCCGTTGGTGACCTCTCTCTCTCTCTTTTATAGATATCTGCATGGGCAGTGCTCAGAGGAGCTTTCTTCCATAGTTCCTCCACCTGCTGCCCCCAACAGATCTACCAGGGGAACAGAGCGAATGCAGCCTTTTACTGTCCAGGTCACCAGACATAGAACATCTTGTTATGCCCGCTCTTTTGTCCCGAGGACTTCCAAGTTGTGGAATTCCTTGCCGGCACATGTTTTCCTTCTCTTCCTAACGTCCAAACCTTCAAGTCCAGAATTAACAAGCTGCCTCTTTCCTCCTTGTCAACACCCACGGTACGATAGTATTTAAGCTGTAAGCCCTCGTGGTGTGTTGTTGAAATTAAAAAAAAAATCCTTACTGTGTCCCCATTAAATAAAATATCCATTGCTGAAAATACTTATCGGTGAATATATTTTAGGAGGTACTGGATCACGAAACCTGGACTACAGACCTACAAGCTGCTAACGAGAATGGAATGGAACCTGTATGGTATAGACTATATTCAGCTAAGGAAGCCTACGGCCTGAGCAGTTTAAGACCGACCGAATGGGCTAAACTCATTGAAAGGATGGTTACTGACGAAAATTTGTTTAGATTGTTCTATAAGTAAGTGTTTATTTTATTTTTTTAGCACAAATGCTCAGGACTTCTATAATCTAACCACTATGTAATGCTAGATGTATTCTCACCATAATTAGAACCGGAGACCGGTTTTGCTCTAATTAGAGCTCATCAGTACGGTAGAGCAAAACCGGCCTGCGGTTCTAATTATGCTGATAATACATCTAGCCTTACATACATTGTCCCTATATTAAAGAAGAAATGGACCGAGGCTGACAATTTATAAAATTGTTGGTTGGTTGTACACAGTCTCTACTTTATAACATTTTGTGTTATTTGGAGCCGTCGTGATACTACCTGGTTCCGCGCCGCGACAGCGACCCTGTCGTGCATCTCACAATAACCCGTTCAGTCACAGTGTCCTCTCTGCGGGACATGATACTAAATGCGTTCTATAACGTAAAAGCGACACCATACCTCATGAAGTCACATTGGACCATCTAGAGTACACAATACTATAGAGTACACAATACTATAGACGTGCAGTCACATAGCGCCATCTAGCAGGCTCATCTTCAGGCTCATGGAGACTAAGCTAATTGATCGGTTTAGTCGGTAGTAAACACATGGTAATGGTAATCGTCAGTTTTTCGTACATATTTTTTGTGAGTGGGTTTAGTATCTATTACCGAGTAATTATCCAGATATCAGCAGAGAGGACTAAAGTTAGACCTACTGAATTTAGGAATTGTAAGTAACAATTATCAGAACATGAATTATGTAGCACTCAGTTTATACGTACCGTCTGCGGGAGATTGTGACTTCACGACATCTGAATACAATTCTTTCCAGGGCACATAATAATTCAGTACGTGACAAAATGCCATGTGATAGAGGTCTTACTGATAAAGAGTTGTTGGAACTTATTGAGAGAGATGATTTTTCCGACATACCTGACCTGTGAGATAAGGATCATGGATGGTACGAGTTGTCAGATTCTGAGAATATTCCGCAAATGGAATCAGGAAATGATGTGATGAGTTCTCATATATGTGCCGACTCAGCAAATAAAACCGCGAATGATCTAAAAAAAAACCTTCTAGGAAAGTTACAACTGGCCAAAAATGAAAAGATCAAGTGGAGGAATAATATTGACTTTGAAACTCTACATGTACAAAATGGCATGAAACAGGTCAAGACGAGGAAATATTTATGCCATTACTTTAAAAAATATATACCAGATCCAATATTTGAACTAACGGTTGAAATGACCAATTTGTATTCTACACAACAGAATATTGCCAGATCTCCAAGCACGAATATCCATGAAATGAAAACACTTTTCGGCATTCACATAATCATTGGAAATTTCAACTTTCCACGTTGTAGAATGTAGTGGAGTCAACACTATGGAATACCTATCATAGAAGATAACATGGCTTTCAATAGATTCTCCAAGCTCAGGCAAACAGTGCACTTGATATCACACAAAGAGGTGATTCTAAAGACAGGCTTTTCCAAGTGCGTCCAATATACAATGCCGTGAGAGAAAGATGCCTGCAGCTACTCCTTGAGCGAAACTTGTGTCTGGATGAACAAATAATCCCATTCGAAGGCCGAATCAATATAAAACAATATATAAAAAATAAGCCCAATAAGTAGGGGATAACACTATACTAGCTGGACAGAGAAGAAAGATAGAGGTGCATCAGACATGGTTGTGAGTGAGGATGATGTAGCAATAACGAAATGGTATGAAAATAAGGCAGTTCTGATGGGATTTAATTTTGCCGAGTCCCTTATTGGGACAGTCGGTCTTTTTCATTCGAATCTGAAAAATCCGGCTTCTGATGAGTGGTGTCCTTTGTCTATATGTGTATGTAAGCTCCCCCGTACAAGTATATGACTTCTGTGTACGGTCCCTAATAAGCTGGGTGGCGAGCAAGCTGGATGACATGAGTCTCACTGACCTTGAGGGGCCGGGGGCTGGACGTCGGGGTGACGGGCGGCTGTCCTCAGGGCAGATGACTTTCGCCTCATCTATGGTGTCTGGTCGTGGACGGCCTCTTAGAGCGGCTCTCCGATAATGGCTTCTACGCCCAGGCGTACGCTGATGATGGGCTGGTCCTATTCACCGGCAAATTCCTCGGCGTCGTCTGTGAGTACACGCAAGCTGCCTGTAGCATAATTGAAAGGTGGTGTGGTGACTTGGGACTCTCCATAAACCCGGCGAAGACGGAGATGGTCCTATTCACCAAGAAGAGGAATGTGGAGGGGTTCAGGGCGCCCGTGATGTTTGGTAAACATTTAGCTTTAGTGCGGGAGGTCAAATATCTGGGGGTGGTCCTGGACTCCAAACTAACATGGTGGTAGCAAATCGAACGAGTAGTGAGGAAGGGAGTAGCGACCCGCTGGCAGCTGCGTCGGGTGATAGGGAGGACCTGGGGACTTATTCCTCGGATCCTTGATTGGATTTACACTGCGATCGCCAGGCCGAGGATCCTCTATGGGGCGTTGGTCTGGTAGTGTGGTGTGAACCAAACTACTACCAGGAAGCTGGCCAAACTCTCAAGACCGTCAATCCTGGGTATCACAGGCGATATAAGGATGACACCCTCAGCCGCGCTAGAGGTCTTGTTGATGCTGCCACCGCTTCCCATCTGTATCAGAAGGGAGGCTATGGCGTCTCATCTTAGAATGCGAGACTTTGGAAACTGGTGCGGAGAGGGAGCAGTAATGGGGCATGAAAGAGTCGCCAAGGAGGTGAGATAGGAAATTCCGATTTCCGCCATCATGGTACGGAATGTCGACGACGATATTAGATTGGCTAGGCCATATACCTTCAGGATCCCCAGTAGGGATCGGTGGAGGGAAAATGAGGTTGCATTCCGCCCGCAGGCCTGATCTGTTTTACCGACGGATCGCGGCTGGAGGATCAACAATCCTCCGGGACAGGAATATACTTCGATGGTCTGGGGGTGCGCAAGAGTTATGCTCTGGGCGAATATACCACGGCATTCGAAACAGAGGTGTACGCTATCTTGTCTGTGGCCAATAGGCAGGATGTGAGGAGGAGCTCCGAGAAATGTGTATACATATGCTTGGATAGCCAGGCGGTCCTCCGGCCAGTCTGGTTCAGGAATGCGCTGACGCCCTCAAAGGACTTGCCAGGAAAAAGGAGGTGCAAATGGTGTGGATTCCGGGACACTGTGGCGTAGCGGGGAATGAGGTAGCGAATAATATTGCAAGGCTTGGTTCCCGGCGGCCGTTCTGTGGCCCGAAGCCTGCGATAGGCATAAGTAGTAAGACGGTTTCTGTCGCCTTAGACAGGTGGACTGAGGAAGCCATGGAGAGGCACTGGGGGTCGGTTGGTGGCTGTAGGCAGGCGAGGGACTTTGTGGAGGTGCCGGACAGAGATAAAGCTGTCTGGCTACTCGGTAGGAGTCGACCTACGCTTCGCCGCATCCTTGGGGTGCTGACAGGCCACTGTGCCCTTAGAAGACACCTCACATTGATAGGTGTAGAGAGGCATCCCATTTGCCAAGAATGCGGCGAGGACAAAGAAACGTCTTACCACTACCTGTGTGAATGCGAGGCTTTTGGGAGTCTTCGAGCAGAATTGTTCGGTTGGGGACTCTCCAGAGGAATCAGATAAGTACCGTCCAATTGAAGTCCGTCACCGCCTTCATTTCTAAGGCGAGGCGGTTTGGCGACGGAACGGAGGAAGAGTAGAGCATGGTTGCTGGGTCGCTGGGGTTGGCAAAAACGGCCCATTGTGGCCTACTTGCTTGGCGTTAGCCTCCCCACCACTGCTACTGCTACTACTTGTCTACTGTGGTGTTATTGTAAAAATGAAAATAAAAATTATATATTAATCGCAACACATTGCAATTTTAACGCATTTTGACTGGAATCCATTATATGAGGGCCCATGCGATTATTTTATAATTGAATCTTTTGTGACATTCTGAAGCAATTGTATTATATTACTTATCTTTCGGCGAATTTTCGTAGAAAAAAATTGCTTGAGCCGAGATCACGACTATGTGCATCGACAAACTTATTCTATTGAAAATATAGGGTGATTTTCAAATATCGTAGCATTTTTTGATACCATTTGAGACGTAAAACATATTCTATTATTTCTGCTTTGTTTCAGACATTACTATAGAGATAGTCCTGCTAGTCCTTCGTGTAATACACCAGAATGTAAATTGCAAATTCTCTGTGACCTTAAGGCTGGAAGATCGCAAGACAGGCACCATCTATGTCATGATTTGGAGCTTGCTTTTGGCAGTTAAACTAAAAATCATTGTTACATTGTTTTTAGCAAAGTTTTATCATTACATTTAAATAGATCACATGATTTTATACCTAGGAATTACATAACTGTTATTGGTACTAGTCAAAACTGTTTAGAAAACAATTAAATCTTTGAATTTAAAACTGTGGATCAGTTTTAGAGAAGATAAGTAAAATTTAGGTAAAGCTGACTTTAAAAAACGTGTCAATTTCAATTTTTCTAACGTATTTCAAACAATAATGTCACATGCAATACTTTTGTATATAGAGTATCAAAAATCCCACACTACAGTAGCTTCTACCTCACAAGATTTGATGATGTTAAAAAATGTTAAAAACTACACACACAATGTTGTAGATTGAATCCCTGATTTATGTAGTCAGAAAGTCTTATTGAACATAAATTTCCTTTCCAGTGGAATACAGGTGTCTCTAAAATCTTTCGAAATCTCGTACCATCGATTTATTCAGTATAAATGTGATTCTGCGAACCCTACCGATATAGGTCGTGTGCATTTTTTATGTGAAACTTTTTAGGATACAATCTTTCAAACAAATTACGTCCAAACACGTTCTTTTTAAATAATCTGAAAACGGTTATTTATCAAAATCACAATTTTTTTGTTACACTTTTTGGCTCCATACAATGTTTACGCTTTTAGCAAACTAATAGTCTGCTATGTGAGAATTGTGGCTGTGAAGGTTTTATGAAAAGACCAACATCAAGACAATGACTGAATTATTAAATGGAAGAGATTGAACCAAAAAGAATTTTTTCAGGAGCGTTTTGGCATAGGTAGGGTTGCTTAAATAAATATCTAATTAAACAAAACCTATTTTTGCCTCATGAATTTGGGGTAGGACGTCGTTCTAATATTATAAGACACCCTTGTATATCGCTGTTTAATTTTGATGCTCTTGTGGTTTTTTATTAATTGTTCAATTTTACTGAATTTGGGTTGCTTACTATTTTTCAATCAGTTGTCACCCAAAAAACAAAAGCTTAAGTTCTAATCCATCTTATCCAATGTGTGAACCTTGAAAAAAATAACATTTATTCACTTCCATTGCAAAATTATTTTCATACTTGAGTAGTTATGTAAAATCTCAAAAGAGGTGTTAACGTTAATTTTTTTATGATTTTGATTGAATAAAGAATGTAGTTTACTGAATATGTTTTATTTTCAACCTTCCAACCACTTTGTTGCTTAATTTCCGAGGTATCTAGTTATTCTTTAAAAAGTTATTAGAAACCGTATTATTGATAGATTCTTTTCGCCTACTCTTTAGCAATCTTTTTTTCACTGCAATATTTATTATCTTAATGCAGCTTTTCTGTAAACCAGACTAGAAAATATACGTTTGTATACAGGGTTACAACTAATTAATTGCTCACTATTGGCATCTCAGTAACGGCAAAAGATACAAAGTTGAATATAATACCAAAAAGTTGCGCAAATTTTAACTGATCCAATATCTGAAAACAAATTTTGAATATACGGTTCATTCCTGAAATAACTGAAAAACTCAATTTACAAAATTTTACAATAAATTCCTCATTATCACAAATGGGCTTCTAATTTTTGCTATGTGAGTATTATTTAATATGTGCAATCAACGGACGGCATCAGATCTGCTCTAATTTTTGCGCAGCAATGGTCAACTTTTTTTTCTCTTATGGCCACAATATTGGAATTTTAATTTTTCAGATGGCAAGAATTTTCGAATGGTCTAACACACTTCATAGTTTTCTTCATAAACAGTGCACAAATAAATAAAAGACTAATTATGGTCGCAAATATCAAGTAGGTATGTGTCATTTTATTATCAACATTCGTGATTTGTCAAAATGTCAGTACAGAAGATTTTAATTAACGAAATAAAATCATATTAACCATGTATACTAACGAAACTTACAACTAGTGAATAAACAAACTAACAATACATAACAGATACTTCCTCCTAAATAGCGCCTCCGTGGCCGTGCGGGAAAGTCGATTCAGACTTTCCAATACGGACTCGGGGGTCGACGGTTCGAGCCTCACCGGCGGCGGATGATTTTTCAAAATCACTGGCGTCGTTGAGATCGAGCTCAAGGTGGAGGGTAAGTTAGTTTAGATGAGCAAAAAGGGTCAGCAATGGCCTAATTGCCAGTAAGCATCTTACCTTTACCTTTCCTCCTAAATAATAAATGTGTGTAATGTTAATGAAGATATTCAAAATGTCTTCCATTGTTATTTATGCATTGACCAACCCTCTCGCGCATACCTTGTGTTGCTGATCTTAGCATAGCAGGAGATATTGAGCAAATTTTATATATCATAATATTCTTTAACTCTTCTTCCTTGTCAAAAGGCTTAAGGTAAACTCATTTTTGACATATCCCCAGCAGAACTAGTCCTTTGGGGTTAGATCTGCGAATCTTGTCGGCATGCGAACAGGTCCATTATTGTCTATCCATATATCTGCAAACGTCTGGTATAGATAAGCTTTTACGGCTCGGAAATTGTGTGCAGGTGCACCGTCTTGCTGAAACCATATGTCGGCGCTTTGTTGCAAAGGGAGGTTATAAAAAAATTCCATAAGATCATTAGTTAACAGATGAAGGTATCCGTCGCCATTCAACCTATTGCTTATGAAAATTGGTCCTACAACTGTATCGTCTAAAAGGCCACGTTTACACTAACCTTATTTTTATGTCGCGACTCATATAAAAGATGAGCATTCTCTGTACTGCAGTAACGACAATTTCGTCTATTAAACAAACCGTTATTCATACATGTACTCTCATCCGACCACAATATGTTAGCTGTGAAAGCATTGTGTATTTGCAACTTCCTATCAAACTATTGGCAAAACTGCAACCGCCGGTCGTGATCTGACTCATAATGTGCTTGCACTATGGTGTATTTATACGGATGGTATTTGTGTTTTTCAGAATATTTGACACTAGCTGCTGGCTTATTCCACATTCTCTCGCAATATGTGTTATGGGTAAGTTGTAATTTATATTGACTTGAGCAAGATCATTGATTTCGTTGGCACTGGGTTGAAAATCACACACTCCCTGGATAACGGGGAGGTGGCTGCATTTCTCGACATTGAAGGAGAATTTAATAATGCATTACCTATCTCCCCCTACGAAGCCACTATCGCTAGAGGGGTGGAACCTACCATTTGTAGCTGGATCGGAAGCATGCTTCACAATCGGACCGTTATTATCTCGTTGCAGGGGAAGTGGTCGGCTTCAGGGCCGCGGCGAGTGCCCTCAGGGGGGAGTTCTATCCCCCTGCTGTGGTCCCTCTTTGTGGACGATTTGCTGGCTATCCTCGAGCTGTGGGAGATTGAGGTCCACGCGTGTGCTGATGATCTTGTCATAATGGTTAAAGGCAAATCTGAGGAGGAACTTGCAAGTTCTCTTCAAGAGGCACTAAATGTAGTGAATGATTGGTGTCGGAGGGAACAGATGTCTGTGAACTCCCGCAAAACCATCATTGTTCCATTTACCAGAAGAAGAAGGCTGGACAGATTAAAACCACCTATTCTAATGGGGGAAACGATTCCGTTTACGGAACAAGCAAAATATTTGGGAGTTACCCTAGATAAGAAGTTCAACTGGGACGTACAGTTAGAGAATATAATTCACAGGGCTAAACTGCCCCTGTGGACATGCCGTAGAATCTGTGGAAATAACTGGGCAACAAATCCCCAGCAGATGCCCTGGCTCTATGTAGTGGTTATCAGACCAACGATAACATATGAAGTCATAATTTTGTGGCCCAAGGTACTTCGTGGTATCGCGAGGGCCAAACTGGCTCATCTACAGAGACAAGCTTGTCTGATGATAACGGGAGCGATAAGCACCGCACCATCAGCCGCTCTGGAGGTCCTCCTAAATATTCAACCTCTTCACATATGCCTGGAGAGGGTGGCGAGATGGACGTGCTACAGACTAAAACAAACGGCCGACAGCATGCGGAAGGAAGTCAGTATGGGAGGGTCCGGACTCCTCGATGACATTGAGGGCCATGGGATTCTGGGAATGGTCTCAGACTTGATGCCTACAAAGATCAGTAGAGATATGTCTTTCAAGAGCGGAAAGGGAAGACTGGGAACGAAATCAAACGACCCTATTGAGCTGATTTCTGCTGGTATTCTGACGGCTCCAAAACCAATATGGGAGTAGGAGCCGGCGCATATGGGGGCAACACCGATGCTAGACTATCAGCTATCCTCGGCAAGTACGCAACCATACACCAGGCAGAAGTGTATACCATCGAGATGTGTGCAAGGGAAAGTATAGAAAACCAATGCACACACAAATCGATAAAGATATATACAGATAGCCAAGATGCAATAAAATCTCTTGGTTCCTACCGTTGCAATTCAAAAACGGTATGGGGTTGAAAATCTGCCCTCAACGAACTGGGCAACTGTAATGAGGTGTCGCTGGTCTAGATACCGGGTCACTCGGACCATGATGGCAATGTTGCGGCCGACGCGCTTGTCAGGAGTGGTGCCCTGGGGGACTTTGTCGGACCAGAACCGGTACTGGGGATAATATCATGCACAGAAAAACGCACGTTAAAGACCTGAACAGAAAGAATGACAATCCAGCATTGGCAAAATCTGCCAGGATTAGCTCACTCTAAGGCCTTCATAAATGGCCTGTCTGAGTCAAGTGCTAAAAAACTTCTAGAGCTAAACAGACAACAACTGAGTACTCTAGTCGGCCTGTATACAGGACACTGCCGCTTGCGTCACCACATGCACCAAATTGGAGTCGGTCAGGAAACTGAGTGCCGGCTGTGTATGGAGAGTGACTAGAGAGCAGAGCACGTACTGTGTTCCTGTCCGGTGGCGTACAGGATTAGATGCCTGCTCTTTGGCAAGGCAAAGCTTGCTCCGGAAGATCTGGATCAACTTTCGCCCACAAAGATTATCGACCTCTGTAGGAGGCTGGCTTTGTTGGGCGAAATATAGACCATTAGGCGTGAGCCACAATATACCTTATGGTCGCGGTGGAGGGACCGGTATGGCCCACTCACATTTAAACCTAACCTAACCTAACCCAAACTAGCACTGGGTTCCACATTGTAGGGAACACGCTTTCTCATCACAGTACCAGTTTCATTCATCACTCTTGCTATTCTGGCGAAGATATGCCGACTTGGTTGCACACGTTGTGGATATTTTTCCTGGTATAACTGGGAAGCACGGGTCGAATTTCTAAAACTTCGGATGTATGCTTCATACATATCTCTTCTCTCTTCTACAGCAAGGCGAACCACTTTTGAAATACAATTTTAGAACAAAGTTAACACAAGTCTTGAAATAACATGTTTTTAATGCATAAATCAAGTGGGTTATTTCCAACTGACACTTCAAATAAATAGTAACAACAAATTACAAAATAATGACACATACCTACTTGATATTTGCGACCATAATTAGTTTTTTATTTATTTGTACACTGTTTATGAAGAAAAATATCAAGTGTGTTATACCATTCGAAGGTGAATTTTTTTGCCATCTGAAAAATTAAAAATCAAATATGGCGGCCGTAAGAGAAAAAAAGTTGACCATCGCTGCGCAAAAATTAGAGCAGATACGTCAATTATGTGCCGTCAGTTGATCGCCCATATCAAATTATGCTCACATAGCAAAAATTAGGAGCCCATTTTTGATAATAAGGGATTTATTGTAAAATTTTGAAAATTGAGTTTTTCAGTTTTTTTCAGGATATTTCAGGAACGAATCGACATATTCAAAATTTGTTTTCAGATATTGAATCAGCTAAATTTACGTAACTTTTTGGTAATTTAACCAATTCTGTATCTCTTACCGTTACTGAGATGCCAAGAGTCAGCAATTAATTAGTTGTAACCCTGTATAGTGGAGATGGGTTATACAATTAATGTAAAGTCGATGCATTTGGCCGGCATTATAAACACATACCGGTTTCGCTTTTATTAGAGCTCGAAATTAATATGCGTTTCTAATGATGGTCAAAATGCATCTAGGCTTACATACATGTATTAGGCGATATATTAAACAAATGAGATTGAGTGACTAAGTAATGATTGGAACCTGTGATGAGTACTGATAAGTACACTTGGAGGAACTAAATTCACCACAATATATTTTTAAAAGGCCTGACTGATAATAGTGCATGGAAATATTGTTAGCAGATGGCCTGGCCAATTCTTGCAGGAGAATTATGACTCTCCATGATGGCAACATAAATTTCATCAATTCTATTCTTTTCACAGTTGAATCTGGATTCAGGCATGATTGTGTAGAAAATCTCCATAATTAACATGATTGGTGTGACGAAAATCCTCATTTAGTGGTGGAACATGGGTTCCAGAATACATTTTCTGTACATGTATCGTGGTATCGTGGGAGATCATTCAGTTGATTTAGTTCTTCCCCCAAAGGCTTGATAGTGAGGCTTACCTACACTTTTTACAAAGTGATCTGCCCGTTTTCCTGGAAAACGTGCCTATTGGAGTACCACGTGCAATGTGGCTACTGGGAGGGAGGGAGTACCACAATGAAATTTTCCCAGAGAGGTGGATTCATAGATTGGGCCGCCAGATCGCCCGACTTGAACCCGATCGATTTCTTTCTTTGGGGCTATGTTAAGTCACTGGTATACAGAACCCCTTTGAATAACGTGGAAGAGCTAAGGCAACGAATATTAATCAGTTTCGCAATAATAAGAGCAAAGGAGGGCATCTTCTTTATGTGTCGAAATGGAAGGACAACATTTAGAGAGAGAACTTATTGGAAGAGTATAGACGAAACGTACATTTAACACATTTTAAATAAATTATGCACTTTGTAGTGATTATCAAAAATGTTACTTAATAATGTAGTTAGTGAATAAATTTTGTATTGAGTTGAGACTGTGAAAATCAGTTTAAATCGGTTCATTTTATCGGATCGCACCAAGAGATACTTTTTTGAATAATTTTTGATGCTATTTAACATGATGCTGTTTAAACTCATTTGAATAAACTTTTTCAAAATTTAAAAGTCGGGATCTCCTCATTAGTGATTTTTTTAAAGAAAATTCACTAAAATAGCTATTCTATTTCTCATTAATATCAAACATCAATAAAACAAAACGGGTGTTGTCTTTCACACGTGTCACCATACTTAGCAATATCATCGACTGACGGAAGATGCTGAAACATTCCAGAAGGGCCATTCTTAGTACCGTTTCTTCTTGCCTCCACAGCTTTCTGCATACCCCAGACAATGGGAGAACTTTTACATATCAACAACTGTATACAGTCAGTTTCCTCATCTAGTGATCTTTCTTTAATGTACGTGATTATGTTCTCTGGTAAATCTTTAGCAGTTGCGTCTGACAACATACTTGTAACTTTCGTGCTGTTCATCAGCCAGTCCAAGGGAGTTCCAGTTTTTAAGCTTCTTGCATGAGTCAGTTGTGATGGTGGTGTTGCCGAAAACGAAGAACTAACCTGAAATGAAAATAAGAAAATGTGTAAGTGTATAGTTCAGATATGGAATTATTGCTAGACAAAAAAAATCGGACGTTTTTTTTTAATTTATTGATTTTTATTAGCAAGTTGTCTTGTACAAAATGTTGTTTTAATAGCGAATTTTCTTATAAATAAACTTAAGGTATTTTCTTTGAAGAAGCATCTGTTGCGAGTGGAACATTTTTTAAAGGAAAATCTTCGAAAATAATGTTTTAATGGCTTTTCGTGCAACCAAATTATTTTATTTTCAATTTTAAATACAGATTAGGTATATAATTTCAATTTTATGTGTTCTTTTAGCAAAATTATGTGTAAAAAATATTTAGCCAGTTTTTGCAGATTTTTTTTTGTATTTCCGTAGAAATCATTTTTTGTAAGATTTTTTTGAGAAATTTTGGTAACTAATGATAAATTTTGAATAAGTTATTATAAAAAGAAAGTTTTTGGATTTTCTTCAAAAAATTATTTGCGAATTTTCATGAATTTTTTTTAAAGTTTCGTCGAAAATGTTTTTGTGAATAATTATATTTTGGTAGATGGGTAAATAATTTGAAGAGGTTAGTTAGCCAGAAAAATCGGACCAGGTTTTCGGAAAGATTTTGCAGTTTTTCAAACAATAAAGTTATTTTGATGAAATATGGTACACTACTTCTACTATATTGGTAACCAAATTTGATGGCTGCTTTCATTAAAGAGAGACACATTTGCTATTAAAAACATTTTTATGAAAATTCACTTCCCTAACGCACTTGCTGCGTCCAGGCTTTTTTAAAATAATAATAATTAATGACTTCCACTAATCATTTTCTAAACACCTCCATTAAAGTTGGAAAATGGCAAACTGTCAAGGCTAAAATGTATAACACTTAATTTTCATTAATGCGGTTTACTTTTCTATTCGTGTTATTTTTACAAAGTACTGAACAAACATTTTTAATCGAACACACCTTATAATATTATATATCTGCATTTTCCATCGAAATATAATGCATGTTTGTAAGAAAAGAAACTCAGGACGCGGCAAGTGCGTTATGGTAGCGAATTTTTATTATATGTTTCAAATTTCAATAGCTCAATTTGCTATTAGGTTAACGTTTGTTGGCTAGGAACCAGTTTTATCGGCAACATTTTGAGTTTATTTTCCAAAAATCTTTTACATTTTGAAACAATAAAGTTATTTTGATGAAACATGGTACATTGAAATCTACTATATAGGTTATACTGGCAACCAAATTTCATGCCTGTTTTCGTTAAAAGAAGAGACATAATATATGCTATTAAAAACATTTTAATAAAAATTCACTACCATAACGCACTTGCTGCGTCCAGACTTTTTTATCTTACACTTAAACTAGCATAATGTTATTTTGTTGTCATTTTCATTTCTTTGCCTTTTTTTTTTTTTTTTTTTTTTTTTTTTTTTTTTTTTTTTTTTTTTGTTGGTTTCTTTGCCCTTTATTTTAGTGAATTTTCGTAGAAAAAATTCACTAATGGGGAGATCCCGACTTTTGAATTTTGAAAAAATTTTTCAAATGAGCGCGATCTAGGACCCTTAGAACCCATATCCGGGGTCAGTTTCAAGTTATATATATATATATATATATATATATATATATATATATATATATATATATATATATATATATATATATATATGTATATGTATCACACCGATAACTCAAAAAATAATAGGCCGATTTTGATAAAATTTGGCATGTACCTTTCTTTTGTAAATGGATTGGATAAGTTCGTTAGTCAGGAAAATCGGATGAGGTTTTCCGGGAAAATTTTGAGTTTTTATTAGAAAAAAGTTTTTATCTCAAAAAGTAATAAGTCGATTTTAATAAAATTTGGCATGTACCTCCCTGTTGTAAATGGCTTTGACAAGTTTGGTAGTCAGGAAAATTGGACGAGGTTTTCCGGGAAAATTTTGAGTTTTCATTCGAAAAAAATTTTTATCTCAAAGAATAATGGGCAGATTTTGATATAATTTGGCATGTACCCTCCTTTTGTAAATGGCTTTGATAAGTTCGTTAATTAGAAAAATCTAACGAGGTTTTCCGGAAAAATTTTTAGTTTTCATTTGAAAAAAAAAAAAAAATTCTTAAAAAATAAAAAATCTATGATAACCAAATTTGGTAGGTAGGTTTACGATATAAAAAGTAAACTATACACCAAAATTTAGATTTCTATGTTACAAGAAAAAAAAAGTTATAATAAAATATTTTGTTCTAGATCATTTCTATGAAAATTCACTACCATAAGGCACTTGCTGCGTCCAGGCTTTTTGTGTATATTCATCTACTTTAAGATTATTTTTGTCTTATATTATGACGTTTTATGAATAAGCTGTCAAAGTTTGACATCCGAAAGTTGAATTGTGAAAAAACTGTGAATTTTTGAAAACGGCAGCTCTGGGGAAGAGCTAGATTTTGATAACAAAGAGTTTATAAATGGTAAAATTGTTAATTGAATAAAATGGTGGTTAAACTTCTTATATCAAGCTCTAATGTGATCTATATAAATAAAAAATAAATTCTGTTCGTTGGTAAGCATTATTTGAGAACGGCTAGACCCATTTAGCTAATTTTATTTCAAAAATATTTGTAATAGTCCGAATAAGGTTTGTAGGAAAAGAAAAATTGGAAAACTTGCCCGGAAAACTCGAAAATTCGGGAAAACTTCAAGTGCTGATATATTTTGCTACGTGGTCAAATGTCGTTTGACATACTGAGATTTGGACAGGACCAATTTTTAATTTTTTAAATTTTTATGTTTCTATATATATATATATATATATATATATATATATATATATATATATATATATATATATATATATATATATATATATATATATATATATAAATGTATCACATCGATAACTCAAACAATAATGGGCCGATTTTGATCTAATTTTATGAGTACCTTACTTTTGCAAGTGGCTTAGATAAGTTCGTTAGCTAGGAAAACCGCCCCAGGATTTCCCCGAACATTTTGTGCTTTCTTTCGAAAACAATTATATCTCTGGAAATAACAAAGTAATGGCAACTAAATTCGGTACGCTCGTTTGTATTCTACGACGTGCACCACGTACCAAAATTTGGGTCTGTAGGCTTAAAGACAAAAAAGTTATGGGCATTTGAAAAAAAATTGGGGTTTTCCTCAAAACGTCAGTGGTGATTTGAAACGTCAAAATTGACAATATTTAGGCAAAGAACCTGAAACAAATACGATTACCTAAAGAAAATTTTGCAAGAAGAGTGTACTGCAAACCCTTAAGTTCAGTTTCAACCGTCATTATCCTTAATTTTACTAAAATATTTCCAGAAAATTCATTTTAAATAGACCCTTTATTTAAGGCTTTGGCGGTGGTTTTAGTTAACTTTATGGTTTAACGGTCCAGCATTTTTAGCTAATTTTCGTAGAAAAAATTCGTTAATAAGGAGACGACGACTTTTGAATTTAAAAAAGATTTCTTTAAATGAGAGCAAACTAGGCCCCCTAGAATAGATATCCGGGTTTACATTCAGTTTTTATCTGTTTACATATATACAGGGTGACGCATTTCTACGGTAAAGCTCAATATAATTATTATTGTACAAGATACGAGAAAAAATTGTATACGTTAATTATAGGGTGTCTTGCGCTGCATTTTATAAAATGATTTTGATAATCACAGGTGGCCCATAAGTCGTTGGTGATCCATACCAATTTTTTTCGAACACCCTTATTTTATTGCATTTTTTTTAGCGTAATATGGCATGTTTGTAAGAAAAAAATCGTGACGCAGTAAGTGCGTTTTGGTAGCGATTTTTCACTAAATGCTTCAAATTTCAATAACAAAATTTGCTATTAACCTAGGGTTGCTTGGCTAAGAAACTGCTTACATTAGAGACATATTTGCTATTAAAAACATTTTTATGAAAATTCACTTTCATAACACACTTGCTGCGTCCATGCTTCTATTATGCATGCTGGGCAGATATTCTAAGCTTAATATTTTCCAACTAACTTCGTACTTAAGCCCTTGCTTTGTTAACAAAAAGCACAGTCCATCATAATAAATCCAATTTTTAACCCCATGTGTTACTAAAAAAAGCAGATAGCCAAGCTGCAATAAAGGCTCTTGGTTTCTACCGGTGCAATTCAAAGACGGTATGGAGTTGTAAATCTGCCCTTAACGAATTGGGCAGCTTTAATGAGGTGTCGCTGGTCTGGATACCGGGTCACTCGGACCATGATGGCAACGTTGCGGCAGACGCGCTTGCCAGGAGTGGTGCCCAGTGTGACTTTGTCGGACCAGAACCGGTGCTGGGAATAACATCTTGCACAGAAAAACGCACCTTAAAGACTTGGACAGATAGAAGGACAATTCAATATTGGCAAAATCTTCCAGGATTAGCTCACTCTAAGGCCTTCATAAATGGCCTGTCAGAGTCAAGGGCTAAGAAACTTCTAGAGTTGAACAGACAACAACTGAGTACTCTAGTCGGCCTGTATACAGGACACTGTCGCTTGCGGCATCACATGCACCGTATTGGGATCGGTCAGGAGACCGAGTGCCGGCTGTGTATGGAGAGTGACGAAACAGCAGAGCACGTGCTGTGTTCCTGTCCGGCAGCGGATAGGACTAGACACCTGCTCTTTGGCAAGGTAAAGCTTGCTCCAGAGGATCTGGATCAACTTTCGCCCGCAAAGGTTATCGACCTCTGTAGGAGGCTGGATTTGTTGGGCGAAATATAGACATTAGGCGTGAGCCACAATAGACCTTATGGTCGCGGTGGAGGGACCGATATGGACCACTCACAATCTAACCTAACCTAACCTACTAAAAAAAAGTTTTATTTGCCGTGGATATATTGTTTACAGAGCAAACCAGTCGTTGTGTAATGAGTGGCAAGGTAGTAAGATCCCAAAAAAGTTTAACATTTGTTTTTATTGTAAAATAACTTCTTTCGTACCTACATTTAAAAACAAAAAACATTTCTTGAAAACGAATATATGTTATGTATATGTTTGCAAGACAACTGTAAAAGTAATTTTTGTTCAGGATGTTTCGCATAAGGACCGACACAGACCAGGGGCATGTGGGGGAGAACCCAAAATATTGTGATTTAACGCAACTTACTCCCATACTAAGTTGTACCCCTGAGAAGTTATAGGCCTTCGAAGTGGGGTTTCTAATTTAGAAAAAAATCAATATCTCAGTTATGCTTCAAATTAGAAAAACTAAATTTGGTACAAATTTTGAGTATATTAAGCGCAATAATCGACGCTAATAAGACCTCAATTGAAGCATTTTAAAGGGTTGATAAGAGATGATTCACCCTTAAAATGTGAAGAAAATGTGTTTAGAAATTTATTATTTCATTTTATGGGGAATTGAATTATAAAACTTTTATTACTCTTATTAATTTTCAAAAAACTCTGTCGTTTTCAATAAAATTCCGAATAACTAAATACACGTATTAGAGCTGTGTTATTTAAAATCATCGGAAATTCAAACGTTGGCTATGAAATTTAACGTCAGACTTAACAATCAGAAAAAAAGTTGTAATAAGAATAATTTAATAGAAAAACAAACAACTTAGACAATAGAAATAACATAACATTTGCACCGGCAAATTACAGAAATTGTTCAAAATGATCGCCGTTCTCTCTCAGGCATACATTTATTCTTTGAAGTCTACTCTATCCAACAACTGTCGATTGTTTCTAATGAGTGTGAATTTATGTGTTATGCGATTCCATAATTCCGCTCGAGACGCAATTGGCAAGGAATACACAAATTCTTTTAACATTCCCAAAAGAAAGAAGTCATATTTGTTGACGTCTCGCAATCGTGGAGGTCAAACTTGTGGGCAATTATTTCCTCTTCCAATCCATTTATTTGGATACTGGTGGTTTAAATAGTCTCCAGCAGCAATACTGAAATGAGGCGGTGCTCCATCGTGCATAAATCAATGTTCCAGTCTAAGTTGTAGAGGCACCTCGTAGTGTAAATCCGGGAAATTGTTTTGGACAAATACTAAATAAGTTTCGCCATTTAATCGATTCGGTAAAATAACTGGACCAATTAAATACCGATCAATAATACCAATCCAAACATTTATTTTAAACTCGCGTTGGAAATGTAAAGGAGTTACTGAATGAGGGTTAACATAAGAATATTCGTGATGGTTATGTAAATTTGTAATACATCTGCGGATAAAACAAGCTTCGTCAGTAAAAAGAATTTTCTTTTGAAAATTTATTTCCTGATGCAAAATAAACTGACAGAAATTCAGTCGTTTAACCAAATCTTCCGGTAACAATTCTTGCACTTTTTGGATATGATATGGGTGCAGTAGATTACGACTTATAACTCGGTGAACAGAAGTTTGCGATATACCAGTTTGTCGAGATAGATTTTTAGTACTAATATGTAGGTCATCTTCAATTGTATTCAAAATAAGTTCTTCGTATTGTGGCCTGGTTGCAGTAGCACGTTCTCGAGTGTTACTGAAAAACTTACCTGTTTCTCGACCCCGTCTTTCAACATTTACAAATGTTTCTCACTAAGTGAGTGGCGAACGTGTCGCCACCTAGTTCGGAACCAAGTACTATGTTGTCACGCCCGCTCCAAATAACACAGAGTATTAAAAATAGAGACGGTATACAACTAACTAACAATTTAAAAAATTGTTAGTCCTGGCCCATTTCTACCCCAATATAGGGACAAAGTATGTAAGACTAGATGCATTCTCGCAACAATTAGAACCGTAGACCGGTTTCGCTCTCATTAGAGCTCTTCAGTACGGCATACTAATTGCAGCAAAAATGCACCAAAAATAACACGGCTATCGTATAGCCAGTCTTAAAACACTAAGTGAGTGGCGAACGTGTCGCCACCTAGTTCGGAACCAAGTACTATGTTTTCACGCCCGCTCCAAATAACACAGTATTAAAAATAGAGACGGTATACAACTAACTAACAATTTAAAAAATTGTTAGCCCTGTCCCATTTCTACCCCAATATAGGGACAAAGTATGTTAGCCGTGTTATTTTTGGTGCATTTTTGCTGCAATTAGTATGCCGTACTGAAGAGCTCTAATGAGAGCGAAACCGGTCTAGGGTTCTAATTGTTGCGAGAATGCATCTAGTCTTAAATGTTTCTCTATGAGGGATTACACGATTAGGAAATCTTCTCCGATATTCTTTAACACTTCTTCTGTAGTTTCCTTCACAGAAACCTAACGCTAATAGCATGTCAACTTGTTCGCTAAATGAAAACTTCCCGGTCATTTTCACACCACTCAGCAAATATTACTAAAATAAAATGACTTATTTTCCTGATTGTCAAGTCTGACGTTAAATTTCATAGCCAACGTTTGATTTTCCGATGATTTTAAATAACACAGCACTAATGCGTGTATTTAATTATTCGAAATTTCGTTGAAAACGACAAAGTTTTTTGCAAATTAATAAGGGTAATAAAAGTTTTGTAATTAAATTCCCCATAAAATGAGATAACAATTTTTAAATCCGCCAATAAGTTAAAAAATTATGTCACATTTTGCTTCCATTGAATTCTTATTATTGCTGATTATTGCTCTTAGTACACTCAAAACGTGTACCAAATCTAGTTCTTTTAAGTTCGAGCATAACTGAGATATTGATTTTTTTTCGAAATTAGAAACCTTACTTTGAAGGGCTATAACTTCTGAGGAGTGCAACTTAATATAGGGGTAAGTTGCGTTAAATCACAATATTTTTGGTTTCCCTACATGTCCCTGCTCTGTGTCGGTCCTTATGCGAATCACCCTGTATGTTATGTATATTTTTGCAAGACAACTGTAAAAGTAATTTTTGTTATTTTTAGTGAATTTTCTTAAAAAAAATTCACCAATGAGGAGATCCCGACTTTTGAATTTTGAAAAAATTTCTTCAAATGAGCGTTAATTAGGCCCCCCAGAACACATATCCGGGGCCAGTTGCAATTTTTATATGTTTATATATATATATATATATATATATATATATATATATATATATATATATATATATATATATATATATATATATATATATATATATACATATATATATATATATATATATATATATATATATATATATATATATATATATATATATATATATATATATGTATCACACCGATAACTCAAAAAATAATGGGCCGATTTTAATTAAATTTGGTGAATACCTTCCTTTTGCAAATGGCTTGGACAAGTTCGTTTGTCAGGAAAATCGGTCCAGGTTTTCCCGGAAAATTTTGGGTTTTCCTTCAAAAAAAAATTATATCTCCAGAATTAACAAAGTAAGGGCAACCAAGTTAGCGTATGCTGGTTTATGTCGTTATAGGTGAGGTGCCTACAAAAATTTAGCTATGTAGCTCAAAAGACAAAAAAGTTATGGGCATTCAAAAAAAAAATTGGGGTTTTCCTCAAAACGTCAAAGTGACAATTGAAAACGTCAAAATTCGCAACATTTAGGCAAAAAACTTGAATCTAATACGGGCTCTGGAAAGAAAATGTCTTAAGAAGAATGTTTTACAAACCCTGAAGTCTTAGTTTCAACCGTCATCGTCCTTCATTTTACTAAAATATTTCCAGAAAATTCATTTCAAATAGACCCTTTCTCTGAAGCTTGGCAGTAGCCTTAGCTATAGAATTTATCGTTTAATGGTATATAATTTTTGTAGAATTTTCGTAAAAAATCAATAAAGTTCAATATATGCGTTATTATACAAGATATGAAAAAATATTGTATACATTAATTGTACGGTGTCTTGAGCTACATCTTAAAAAATTATTGCTACCATCACAGGATGGCCCATAAGTCGTTGGTGATACAAATAAAAAATTTTTAGTGGTAAACGCCTTATGTTTTTGCATTTTCCATCGAAATATAATGCATGTTTGTAAGTTAAGAAATTCTGGACGCAGCAAGTGCGTTATGGTAGCGAATTTTGATTAAATGCTTCATATTTGAAAAGCTCAATTTGCTATTAACCTATAAGGTTGACCAAGAAAGGGATTTTTTCGGTTACATTTAAAGTTTACTTTCGGAAATTTCTGTACGTTTTCAAACAATAAAGTTATTTTGATGAAACATGGCACATTGTTTTTACTATATATGTTATACTGGTAACCAAATTTGATGCCTGCTTTCTGAAAAAAAAAACACATATTTGCTATTAAAAACATTTTAATGAAAATTCACTACCATAACGCACTTGCTGCGTCCAGAATTTTTTTTAATCAAACACGCCTTATGTTATTGCATTTTTGCATTTTCCATCGAAATATAATGCATGTTTGTAAGAAAAGAAATTCTGGATGCAGCAAGTGCGTTATGGTAGCGAATTTTGATCAAATGCTTAATATTTGAATAGCCCAATTTGCTATTAACCTATAAGGTTGACCCAGAAATGAGTTTTTCCGGGAACACTTTAAGTTTACTTTTGGAAATTTTTGTACATTTTCACACAATAAAGTTATTTTTATGAAACATGGCACATTGTTTTTAGTGAATTTTCTTAAATGAGGATTTTCTAATGAGGAGATCTCGACTTTTGAATTTTGAAAAAATTTCTTCAAATGAGCGCTATTTAGGACCCCTGGAACCCAAATCCGAGGTCGGTTTCAGACTTTATATGTTTATATATATATATATATATATATATATATATATATATATATATATATATATATATATATATATATATATATATATATATATATATATATATATATATATATATGTTTATATATTTATGTGTCACACCTGTAACTAAAAAAATAATGGACCGATTTTGATAATATTGGGTGAGTACCTTCCTTTCGCGAGTGGCTTGGATAAGTTCGTTAGCCAGGAAAATCCGCCGAGGTTTTCCCGGAAAATTTTGTGTTTTCTTTCGAAAAAAATCGAAAAAAATTTATATCTCCAGAATTAACAAAGTAAGGGCAACGAAATTTGGTACACGGGTTTATTTCGTTATATGTAAGCTACCTACCAAAATTTAGCGCTGTCGGTTAAAGGACAAAAAAGTTACAGTCATTAAAAAAAAATATTGGGTTTTCCTCAAAACGTCAAAGTCGCGACTTTAAACGTCAAAATTGTCAATATTTAGGCGATGAACCTGAAATTAATATGATCTATGGAAGGAAAATGTCTCAAGAATAATGTTTTACAAAGCCTGAGCTCTTAGTTTCAATCGTCATTGTCCTTCATTTTACTAAAATATTCCCAGAAAATTCATTTCAAATAGACCCTTTCTCTGATACTTTAGCAGTAGCGTTAGCTATAGAGTTTATCGTTTAATGGTCAATATCATTTTTGTCGAATTATCGTAAAAAATCATTAAAGCGCAATATATCCGTTATTATGCAAGTTACGAAAAAAAGTTGTATACATTAATTATAGGGTGTCTTAAACTACATTTTAAAAAATATTTCCATAATTACAGGGTGGCCCATAAGTCGTTGGTGATTCAAATTTTCTTTTTTTTTAGTGAATTTTTTTAATCGAACACGCCCTATGTTATTGCATTTTTGTATTTTCCATCGAAATATAATACATCTTTGTAAGAAAAGAAATTCGGGATGCAGCAAGTGTGTTATGGTAGCGAATTTTCATTAAATGCTTCAAATTTTGAATCAATTTGCTATTAACCTATAAGGTTGACCAGAAAACCAGTTTTTTCGGGAACAATTTAAGTTTACTTTCGGAAATTTTTGTACATTTTCAAACAATAAAGTTGTTTTGATGAAACATGGTACATTGTTTTTACTATATAGGTTATACTGGTAACTAAATTTGATGCCTGCTTTCTTTAAAAAAACACACATATTTGCTATTTAAAAATATTTTTATGAAAATTCACTGCCATAACGCACTTGCTGCGTCCAGAGGTTTTACTATATAGGTTATACTGGTAACCAAAATTGATGCGTGCTTTTTTAAATAAAAAGAAAACAGACATATTTGCAATAAAAACATATTTAAGAAAATTCACTACCATAACGCACTTGCTGCGTCCCGAGTTTTTATTGATCGGAAATGTATTTTTTAACCGGTGACCTACTTAAGATCGTCTGATGAATGTGTGTTAATTGTAAAAGGTTTTGAAGGCTAATATGATGCTACTTAATTTAAAACTGCATTTTGGGGGTTTTGCATTATATTCTCACTTCTAAAATGCTTTGCAATCTCTACATACCTCAAAGCCATTTTTTTATATTTGTTAAAAAGTTCAAAATCTACAGCACTTCTTAATATCTTAATTCTCTTCTACACGAAGGAAAATTTAAGTAAGTATTGTAACCGTAAAATCTAACCGATTAGGTGCGATCTATAACTCTTTAAAATCTCAGTCATTAAATCGGTAAATATTCTTAAGTTATGTCATCTATTTAAAACTATGTTTACTTACCATCTGGGCAAAAAATATTATCGCATTAACAGCAATAGCTCCGATTTTCTTTGCGTCGAACCCCAATATCCTCAAAAATCCAGAAAATATGTTACTTCCAGCGTCTGACTCCCCCTTTTTCGGTTCTTTAACGAATGCGTCACTAACCAATTGGGCCACACCACCGCTGGCCTTTTCCAAACCAAGAAATTTACTTGCCATGTGAAATCCATGTTTTAATTTACCAAAAACACCACCACTGGTCGCCTCTCCTATAAAAGAGTGCGAGAGACTGAAGAAGATTAGGATAAACACAAGGATATTCGTTAATTGTGTCATACTGAAGGCAATCTTCTAACACACTGTCTCAAGAAGAATGTTTCGGTCCGGCTGTCATGTGTGTATGCCCCCTAAACAATAACGACTTCCCATATATCGCATTTTAACCACGTTAATAATTCTTACTGTTACACGAACACTCGGGCGTCAACTTTTCCACCAGCATTTTTATTGTTACTTTTGTGCTATGGACTTTGGAACCTGTGATGAGCACCGGCGGCTACAGTTTCGTAAACCCAAATCATCACAACACATTTTAGATAAATACACTTGGAAAACCCAAGTCGTCTCAACACATTTTTTTAAAAGTTGACGATCGTTTCACTAACCAAGTTAGCGTCATCAGAGGATAACATATTATAAACCTTTGACTACTACAAGTGTGCGTATATTCTGTATGTCAGATGGTTAGCGAAACGATCGTCAGCCTTTAAAAAATGTGTTGTGGTGTTTTGCGTTCCTCAAATGAACTTATCAGTGCTCATCACAAGTTCCAATCTTCACATAATGACAATGCAATAATATAAGGGTGTTCGAAAAAACAACAATTTTAGCGATCACCAACGACTTATGGACCAGCCTGTGATTGTCAAAATATTTTTATAAGATGCAGCTTAAGACACCCTATAATTAACGTAATTTTTTCTCGTATTTTGTATAAACACAATTATATTCAGCTTTACCGCAGAAATGCGTCACCATTTATATATGTAAACACATAAAAACTGAAAGTAAACCCGGATATGAATTCTAGGGGACCTAGTTTGCGCGCATTTGAAGAAATCTTTTTAAAATTCTTAAGTCGCGGTCTCCCCATAACGAATTTTTTCTACGAAATTTTGCTGAAAATTATAGACCGTTAAACCATAAACTTTACTAAACCTACAGCCAAAGCCCCAACCTAACTAAACCTAAGCCAAAACACCAGAGAAAGGGTCTATTTGAGATGAATTTTCTGTAAATATTTTAGTAAAATGAAGGTCAATGACGGTTGAATCTAAAACTTAAGAGTTTGCAGAACACCCTTCTTGCGACATTTTCTTTACATAATCTGTATTTGTTTCAGGTTCTTTGCCTAAATGTCGACGTTTCAAATCACGACTTTGATGTTTTGAGGAAAACTCCAAATATTTTATCTTTAACTGCCGATAACTTTTAGTGAACTTTCTTCACTAATGAGGAGACCCCGACTTTTGAATTTTGAAAAAATGTCTTTAAATGAGCGCTAATTAGGCCCCCTAGAACACATATCCGGGGTCAGTTTCAATTTTTGTATGTTTATATATATATATATATATACATATATATATATATATATGTATATATATATGTATATATATATTTAGTAAATATATATATATATATATATATATACATATATATATATATATATATATATATATATATATATATATATATATATATATATATATATATATATATATATATATATCACACCGATACCTCAAAAAATCGGCCGAAGTTTTCGCGGAAAATTTTGAGTTTTTTTTTCGAAAAAAAATTATATCTCCGGAATTAACAAAGTAAAAGCAATCAAATTTGGTACGCGGGTTTATATCCTTATAGGTAAGTTACCTACCAAAATTTAGATCTGTATTTCAAAACACAAAAAAACTTATAGGCATTTAAAAAAATAAATTGGGGTTTTCCTCAAAACGTCAAAGTTGCGATTTAAAAAGTCAACATTGGCAACATTTAGGCAAAGAACTTGAATCTAATACGGGCTGGGAAATAAAATGTCTTAAGAAGAATATTTTACAAACCCTGAAGTCTTAGTTTCAACCGTCACTGTCCTCCATTTTACTAAAAATATTTCCAGAAAATTCATTTAAAATAGACCCTTTCTCTGATGCTTGGGAGTAGCCTTAGCTATAGAGTTTATCGTTTAATGGTATATAATTTTTGTCGAATTTTCGTAAAAAATCAATAAAGCTCAATATATCTGTTATTATACAAGATATGAAAAAAATGGTATATATTAATCATAAGGTGTCTTGAGCTACATCTTAAAAAATATTTCTACAATCACAGGATGGCCCATAAGTCGTTGGTGATACAATTATTATTTTTTAATCAAACACGCCTTATGTTATTGCATTTTTGCATTTTCCATCGAAATATAAGGCATGTTTGTAGGAAAAGAAATTCTGGACGCAGCAAGTCCGTTATGGTAGCGAATTTTGATCAAATGATTCATATTTGAATAGCTCAATTTGCTATTAACCTATAAGGTTGACCAAGAAACGAGTTTTTTCGGGAACACTTTAAGTTTACTTTCGGAAATTTTTGTACATTTTAAACAATAAAGTTATTTTGATGAAACATGGCACATTGTTTTTACTATATAGGTTATACTGGTAACCAAATTTGATCATGTTTCCTTTAAAAAAACACACACATATTTGCTATTAAAAATATGTTTATGGAAATTCACTACCATAACGCACCTGCTGCGTCCAGACTTTTTTTTTAGTATAACTTAGACCTAAGAGAGATCCAAGTCTAACGTTGAAAGACTGAGACCTTAAAGACGATATCCAGTAACAAAGCTACAGCAACCCAACCTATCCTTATCCACCGCTCAAGCAAGTAGGCAGATTAAGGCCTTAGAGTTCTTTTCCTTTAATATATCCTTAACCTCCTGAAAATGGCTTGAAAATAGGAGCCAAAACGTTGACTCTTAATAAATTTTAAACGCGGTTCTTCCATAGAACTAAGTATTTCTTACAATAATGACCGTGGAAACGTTTCCGAACATTTATAGTGTCAACATAAGAGCCAGGCTTTGTTTTCTGCCATCTTCACTTCTTCTACTACTCATCTAATAATTATGCAGTTTGCAGAAGTAAAAGAGTTTGATAAATTAGATAAAAACAGAAAAAATCAAACAGTAACCATTGCTGCTTACACAGGATAATTTCTTGAGTAAAGTGATATAAAACTCGGGACGCAGCAAGTGCGTTATGGTAGTGAATTTTTATTAAATGCTTCAAATTTAAATAACTCAATTTTATATAAACTTAGAGAGTTTAATTTCAATACGTAGTAAGGTTTTTCCTAAGGCAAGATATCCACAAAATTTCATTAAAATAACTTTGTAATTTTCGGAGAAAAAAATTTAAAATTTGAATAACTCAATTTTCTCTAAACTTAGAAAGTTGAATTTTGGTACGTAGTAAGGTTGAGGCAACATATATAGTAAATTTCATTGAAACAGCTTTGTTACTTTCGGAGAAAAAAAAATTTTTCGAAAAAAAACTCAAAATTTTTCCGGAAAACCCCGTCTGATTTTTCTGGATAACGAACTCATCCAAGCCATTAATAAAAGACAGGCACTTGCCAAGTTTCATCGAAATCGGTTAATTATTTTTTGAGTTATCATATATATATATATATATATATATATATATATATATATATATATATATATATATATATATATATATATATATATATATATATATATATATATATATATATATATATAGATATATAAAAACATATAAAAATTAAACCTATTTACAAATTAACTTTAATAAGATATTATGCTGTGACAATACCTCTCTCAAGCACCCTAAAATATAATCAAAATGTGCACAGTTATATATGTTTTATTTCTTTTTCCCTTGTCTTAATACACTACATATTTTATGACAATCGATTTAATTTACTTATTTGATTTCATAAATAGTCGGTTAATAGTGACTTGGAATGAAGTAGACACCACATCTTCAAACATATTAAGAGAATATGAGTAAATCAACAGCAACTGGGAATGAATTCGGTCAGTCGCCCAGCCACGTAGTTAAAAAACACTGTTTGTATGAGTGGTTAGAACTCTACCTCTAAATAAAAGGACTGTAACAGCGGCAGAAGCAGAAGTCAATGGAAGGTTTGTGTATTCGGAAAGAAACTATTGACTATTAATAACAACAATTGACTAAAAACGCTGCGAGTTGTAAGGCAAAAATAATTATACTACAGAGGTGATAAATGATAATACATTACAATAGGGTTATATATAATCGTAAATGCTTCCAATGATTAACAATCAGTGAATTCAGTATTTTTGACATTTCTCGGAAACTTACAAATGAATCTCATGAGTCAATAAGAAAAGCATTGACTAGCCAACAGCAACCACATACTTATGATTTAAACATAAATGTTTCAAATTTGAATAGCTCAATTTTCTGTAACCCTAGAAAGCTGAATTTCGGCACATAGTTAGGTATTTCCCAAAGCAATATGTAGACCAAATTATATCGAAATTTTCGGAAAAAAAAATTTTTTTTAAAGAAAACTCAAAATTTTCCCGGAAAACCCCGTCCGATTTTCCTGGCCAACGAACTCATCCAAGCCATTAATAAAAGAAAGGTACTTGCCGAGTTTCATCTAAATCGGTTAATTATTTTTTGAGTTATCAGACGGATATATATATATATATATATATATATATATATATATATATATATATATATATATATATATATATATATATAATTCAAACTGACCCCGGATATGGGTTCTAGGGGTCCTAATTCGCGCTCATTTGAAAGAATTTTTGCAAAGTCTCACCATCGATACCTCTCTATTAGTGAATTTTTTTAATAAAAATTCACTAAAAACCGCTTTTGGTGCAAATGTAGAGCACCTGAAACGGTATAGAATCCACGTATCTGTAAAATAAACAGTGTCAAAGTCGGCGTCATTTCACGCGACCGTGTGTTCTGCATAAGATGTTTTATAGAACAATAGTGTTTGTGATATTAGTGTCAATAAGTAGGTCCGGACAAATAATCTCCGACGTGTCAGACATTCAAACCCTTAGTGAATTACCTTTGGAGAAACTTCTCGAAGTTAAAACGACTTTTGAAGCTAGTGAAAAACCTGACGAACTTTTACCACGAGTAGCTGAATCAAAAATCGATGAGCTTCTCGCACCGAAAGCGTTGGCTTTACATAGTAAACATAAGCCAGACGATCGAGGGGGCCATTACCACTACGAAGAAGAGTACGACGATAAAGGTGGTAAGAAGAGTATCCAGTCTATTTTTCAATTGTCTGTAACAACGCTGGCTTTTCTTGCGTTTGGAGGTTATTTGTTATGTTTGCTAGTACACGCGATTAAAGGTAAAACAATGGATATGACAACAACCCCTACCATGATGGCTTATATTAGACCGCGTCCTCGACCTAGACCCAGACCTAGACCTATCAAAAGAAGGACAACCAGGAGACCACCAAGATTACAAAATCCACCAAGTTACAAGAAACGACCAGGTCACAACACGAAAAAGGGACCAAGGATGAAAAGAGATATTGATCTATGGCCTGAACTGGACTCTGAGAATATGTACTATGCGTTGTTGCATCTTTCAGAAGCGTATACCAGTTACCATACTGTGGATTATAAGTATTTCAATTATACTACCAGAATGTATTCAAACTGACATTTTAGCCTAAGTTAGTGATTGTACATACAGTTAAATATAAACCTTTTACGTTAATTTGTGCGCTTTCATTTGAACTTAAAGGAAGAACAACATATTTAAAAAAATCCGGACGCAGCAAGTGCGTGATGGTAGTGAATTTTCATAGAAATGATCTTGACAAAATATTTTATTATAACTTTTTTTTCTTGTCACATAGAAATCTAAATTTTGGTGTCTAGTTTAATTTTTATATCGTGAACCTGCCTACCAAATTTGGTTATCATAGCTTTTTTATTTTTGAGATAAAAATTATTTTCGAAAGGAAACTCAACATTTTTCCGGAAAACTTGTCCGATTTACCGGGATAACGAACATCTCCAAGCCACTTACAAAAGGAAGGCACGTACCAAATTTGATCAAAATCGGCTCATTATTTTATGAGTTATCGGTGTAATAACTATATATATATATATATATATATATATATATATATATATATATATATATATATATATATATATATATACAGGTGTCCCAATAGTGTGTAATTCCTCTATATATCCCTTACCCTAAGAGATTGCCAAAAAAACTTTTAACAAAATTTTCTTATGATTATCTAAGCTATATTGAGAAAATATATTCAGCTCTGGGGAACTTTCGGTTGCAACCGAAGTAGCTATCAACTTCGTTATATTAAATAGAATGCTATACTTTTTATTGTATTTTTGAATAGAGATTAAAAACTCTGGACGCAGCAAGTGCGTTATGGTAGTGAATTTTCATAAAAATGTTTTTAATATCAAATATGTTTTTTTTTAAGAAAGCAGGCACCAAATTTGGTATAATCTATATATTAGAAACAATGTGCCATGTTTCATCAAAATAACTTTATTGTTTGAAAATGTACAAACATTTCCGAAAGTAAACTTAAATTGTTCCCGAAAAAACTGGTTTTCTGGTCAACCTTATAGGTTAATAGCAAATTGATTCAAAATTTGAAGCATTTAATGAAAATTCGCTACCATAACGCACTTGTTGAGTCCCGAATTTCTTTTCTTACAAAGATGTATTATATTTCGATGGAAAATGCAAAAATGCAATAACATAGGGCATGTTCGATTAAAAAAATTCACAAAAAAAAAGAAAATTTGAATCACAAACGACTTATGGGCCACCCTGTAATTATGGAAATATTTTTTAAGATGTAGCTTAAGACACCCTACAATTCATGTATACAACTTTTTTTCGTAACTTGCATAATAACGGATATATTGCGCTTTAATGATTTTTTACGAAAATTCGACAAAATATATACCATTAAACGATAAAATCTATAGCCAACACTACTGCTAAAGCATCAGAGAAGGGGTCTATTTGAAATGAATTTTCTGGGAATATTTTAGTAAAATGAAGGACAATGACGATTCAAACTAAGAGTTCAGGCTTTGTAAAACATTATTCCTGAGACATTTTCGTTCCATAGATCATATTAATTTCAGGTTGATTGCCTAAATATTAACAATTTTGACGTTTAAAATCGCGATTTTGACGTTTTGAGGAAAACCCAAATTTTTTATTTATTTAAATGCCTGTAACTTTTTTGTCCTTTAACTTACAGCGCTAAATTTTGGTACTTAGCTTACCTATAGTGATATAAACCTGTGTACCAAATTTCGTTGCCCTTACTTTGTTAATTCCGGAGATAAAAAAAATCGATTTTTTTCGAAAGAAAACACAAAATTTTCCGGGAAAACCTCGGCGGATTTTTCTGGCTAACGAACTTATCCAAGCCACTCGCGAAAGGCAGGTACTCACCTAATTTTATCAAAATCGGTCCATTATTTTTTTAGTTATAGGTGTGACACATAAATATATAAACATATACATATATATATATATATATATATATATATATATATATATATATATATATATATATATATATATATATATATATATATATATATATATATATATATATATATATATATATATATATATATATATATAAACATATAAAGACTGAAACCGACCTCGGATTTGGGTTCCAGGGGTCCTAAATAGCGCTCATTTGAAGAAATTTTTTCAAAATTCAAAAGTCGAGATCTCATTAGTGAATTTTTTTAAAGAAAATTCACTAAAAATAAGTGTGACTTTGTGTAGCATTCTCTATAGCTATCTTAGATATTTGTTAAAATATTACGACTTTCTTTTTTTTTTAGCTCCGATTTATATGTTACTTCAAACGTATGCTGTGGGCTGAGCTTTGAGTTTCCCTGCCTTAAATTCGAAATATCAATAGGCGACATTGAATTCTTTGAAATAGTTAAAGAATAATTTACAGGTGTATTTCTTTTGGGTTACAACATACCTAATTTGTAAGTGGCATAACTTGTTATTTTCAAATGGAACACCATATATTTTATGGATTGGTCAGGTAGGTCATTCAATTATGCATCGATCAAGTATAGGTTCCTCTATATCTATAGTTGACAGTTTTCGAGTTATAGTGGTTCGTTTTACTTTCGCTTGTAAAAACTGTATTCTGTCAGATACAGGAGGCACATACAACGTAACAACTGATATTTATTGTGAGATGACAGATAAGCGTCTTACAAGATGAAGGTACTCACCAAATTTTAACAAAATCGGCTCATATATATATATATATATATATATATATATATATATATATATATATATATATATATATATATATATATATATATATATATGTATGTATCACATCGATAACTCAAAAAATAATGGGGTGATTTTGATAAAATTTGGCACATACCTTCCTTTTGTAAGGAAGGTGTGTGGAAAATCGGACGAGGTTTTCCGAGAAAATTTTGAGTTTTCATTCGAAAAAAATTTATATCTTCAGAATTAACAAAGTAAGGGCAACCAAATTTGGTTGGCTGGTTCATATCATCACAGGTAAGCTACCTACCAACATCTAGCTTTCTAGGTTGAAGGACAAAAAAGTTACATGCATTTAAAGAAAAATAAATTTGGGTTTTCCTCAAAACGTCAAAGTCGTGATTTAAAATGTCAAAATTGGTAATATTTAGGCAATGAACCTGAAATTAATATGATCTATGGAAGGAAAATGTCTCAAGGAGAATGCTTCACAAAGTCTGAATTCTTAGTTTCAATTGTCATTGTCCTTCATTTTACTAAAATGTTCCCAGAAAATTCATTTAAAATAGACCCTTTCTCTGATGCTTTGGCAGTAGTGTTGGCTATAGAGTTTATCGTTTAATGGTATATTATTTTTGTCAAATTTTCGTAAAAAATCATTAAAACTCAATATATCCGTTATTATGCAAGTTACGAAAAAAAAAGGTATACATTAATTATAGGGTGTCTTGAGCTACATCTTAAAAAATATTTCCACAATTACAGGCTGGCCCATAAGTCGTTGGTGATTTAAATTTTCTTTTTTTTTAATCAAACACGCCCTATGTTATTGCATTTTTGCATTTTCCATCGAAATATAATACATCTTCGAAAAGACATTCGGGACGCAGCAAGTGCGTTATGGTAGCGAATTTTCATTAAATGCTACAAATTTGAATAGCTCAATTTGCTAGTTACCAGTTTTTTTGGGAACAATTTAAGTTTACTTTCGGAAATTTTTCTACATTTTCAAACAATAAAGTTATTTTGATGAAACATGGCACATTGTTTCTACTATATAGATTGATGCCTGCTTTCTTAAAAAAACATGTTTGCTATTAAAAACATTTTTATGAAAATTTACTACCATAACGCACTTGCTGCGTCCAGAAGTTTTTTTATTTTTTGAGATAAAAATTATTTTCGAAAGGAAACTCAACATTTTTCCGGAAAACCTCGTCCGATTTTTCTGGATAACGAACTTCTCCAAGCCACTTACAAAAGGAAGGCACGTATATCAGTGTAATAATATATATATATATATATATATATATATATATATATATATATATATATATATATATATATATATATATATATATATATATATATATATATATATATATATATATATATATATATGTATATACATATAAAATTTGAAACTGACCCCGGATATGGGTACTAGGGGTCCCAGTTCGAGCTCATTTGCAATTTTTTTTTTCAAAATTTAAAAGTAGGGATCTCCCTATTAGTGAATTTACATGTACTAAGAGACAACATTTTTAAATTAATTTTTCTCGTACTTCTTGACCTTTTTGCGTCAAGAGAAGTTAATATTTTCTGTAATATGTAATAAATTTTATTCCCCAGAAATATTTTGGTATTGCTTTGCTTCCCTGACCGCCAGCGTTACAAAATAAAAAAATTAAAATGCCTATAACTTTTTTTTCTTTCAACATATATATCTAAATTTTGGTAGATATATATATTTATAATAAAATTCACTAACAGAAATCGGTATATTAAATTTGGTTATCATACTTTTCTTATTTTTTTAAATATTTTTTTAACGAAACCCAACATTTTACCGGAAAAACTGGTCCCTTTATCATGGCTAACGAACTTATCCAAGCCACTTGCAAAAAGAAGATATTTACCAAATTTGATAAAAATCAGCCTATATTTTTTGAGTTATCGGTGTGATACATATATAATATATATATATATATATATATATATATATATATATATATATATATATATATATATATATATATATATATATATATATATATATATATATATATATATATATAAACATATAAAAATTGAAACTGACCCTGGATATGCGTCCTAGGGGTCCTAGTTCGCGCTCATTCGCAAAAATTTTTTCAAAATTCAAAAGTAGGGATCTCCCCATTAGTGAATTTAAATTCACTAACAGATAGAACATTTTAAAATTAATTTTTCTCGTACTTCTTGACCTTTTTGCGCCAAGAGAAGTTAATCTTTTCTGTAATATGTAACAGATTTTGTTCCCCACAAATATTTTAGTATTGCTTTGCTTCCTTGACCGCCAACGTGACAAAATAAAAATAAAAAGTTAATATTTGCTATATCTATGACGTCACCGACATTTTCAGAAGAAAAGAAGATAGAACATTTTTAAATTAATTTTTTTCGTACTTCTTGACCTTTTTGCGTCAAGAGAAGTTAATCATTTCTGTAATATGTAATAGATTTTATTCGCCACAAATATTTTGGTATTGTTCTGCTTCCCTGACCGCCAGCGTGACAAAATAAAAAATTAAATGTCTATAACTTATTTTCTTTCAACCTAGATATCTAAATTTTGGTAGATATTATATTTTTAATAAAATTCACTAATAGAAACCGGCATTTTAAATTTGGTTATGATACCTTTCTTACTTCTAGAATTTTTTTTTAACGAAACCGAACATTTTATCCGAAAAACTGGTCCCTTTAACATGGCTAACGAACTTATCCAAGCCACTTACAAAAAGAAGATATTTACCAAATTTGATAAAAATCAGCCCATATTTTTTGAGTTATCGGTGCGATACATATATAATATGTATATTATATGTATATATATATATATATATATATATATATATATATATATATATATATATATATATATATAATATGTATATTATATATATATATATATATATATATATATATATATATATATATATATATATATATATATATATAGGGGAGGTCCCCTGAGGGACCACCCACCTCAGGGGTATACCCTTTTAAACAAAAAAGATTTTTTTAAATTGGTCCACAATTGACGGTAAACATACATGAAGAAGACATAGTTTTGAGGATTTTCCTCAATTTCCCTAAAATTACATTATCAGATTCTTACTTGGTGAAAATCAGACCACGTCAGGAGTATACCCCTTCAAACGAAAATATGGTCGACAATTCAAGAAAATATCGGTGAACATTATATATATATATATATATATATATATATATATATATATATATATATATATATATAATGCATACAAACGAACATAGAACCGCCTCTTTTTTTCAACTCGGTGATTGCGCGCGGACTAGGTCCACTAGACCCCATATCCGGGCTCACTTTCACCTTTTATATGTTTAGATATATACAGGCTGGCGTATTTCTACGGTAAAGCTTAATATATTGCTTATTATACAAAATGCCAAAAAATATATATACGTTAATTATAGGGTGTTTTGACCTGCATATTATAAAATTATTTTGACAATCACAGGGTGGCCCATAACTCGTTGATAACACAAGTTTAGGAACATTCCTCATATTATTGCATTTTTGCATTTTTTATCAATTTATAATGTATGTTTGGAAGATAAAAAAATCATATTTGATTGTTTTTAAGTCACTTCATTTGCTTTTTAACTTTTCACGTTTTTGGCAATTATTAGTGAATTTTCTTAGAAAAAAATCATTAATGGGGAGATCCCGACTTGAATATTGAAAATTTGTTTGCAAATGAGTGCAAACTGAGACCCCTAGAACCCATATTCGGGGTCAGTTTCAATTTTTATATGTTTATATACATATATATATATATATATATATATATATATATATATATATATATATATATATATATATATATATATATAACCGGTGTAGAATTAAATTTAGAACTCGAATTTTTAATAATAAACAGGCTGCACCATTTGAAAAAAATTACTTTTGCAACATTGAATATGTGTAAGTTGGTCTATAAATTTAATACACTCTGTATGATACAGGTAAACTTTAGGTAGATAATATGAAGGCTTCATCCTAGAAGTTATAGTATTCTAAATTCCAGGCTCTTATCTTTAAAAACGTGTGAAATACAAAGTGTTGTAAATGAGGATAGAGGTTCCGAAAAATGTAAAAAAATCACAATATCTTTGGAACAGTTGAAGATACGGATAGGAAAGCCTAATATAAATCTTCACATACAGTTTTGTGAAGATTTATATTAGGCTTTCCTATCCCTATCTTCAACTGTTCCAAAGATATTGTGATTTCTCTGTATTTCGGTGATTTATCTTTAAAAACATGTGAAATACAAACTATTATAAATAAGGTTGCAAAATCACCGAAATACAGAGAAATCACAATATCTTTGGAACAGTTGAAGATAGGGATAAGAAAGCCTAATATAAATCTTCACAAAATATTATGGAGAATTCGAATATGCAATAAACAATAGGGCATTCTATTTAAATTAGCAAAGTTGATGACTACTTCCGGCCTAACCGTAAGTGATGTCACCTTGAAAATATTTTAGAATAAAAGACAATTACGAATTGTGACCGCTGCCAAAATTTCAAAATTTAGGATATCAGGGAACTTCATAAACTTCTAATGCACGTCTATCGTGAAAAACCCTGTATATTATATATATATATATATATATATATATATATATATATATATATATATATATATATATATATATATATATATATATATATTTATTTATTTATTTATTTACTACAAATACTCAACGGGAATTATCCCAAATTAAAAGTATGAATACAGTACATATCATACACTATAAAAATTAACAAAGTAAAGTTCTACTAATTACCAAGCAGCGATGCAACGTGTCTCATCTCAGACTCACCACAACACAATATGTCTATTGACTGATGCACGCTGTTATAAATGGAGCACGATCTGTAAATCGGTGAGTTAAGCCTAACATTGGTCCTAGGTGGCGGTAGATAAAAGAAGTCGTGTCTTCTATAAACCAAAAACTAACTATTAAATAATAATAATACAGCTATTCGAGAGAAAGACTTGTGCGCAATCAAAATTTTATGAAATACTAAAAAAAATTATCTTTCAACACATATATAGAGTAACACGAAGTATATTATAGATATTGACTTTAAATTTGGCAAAATGCATGTTCTCAGCTTGACACAATACAAATTTTGATTTTTCATGTTTTTCCCAAGAACTCAAGACATATATGAGGATTTTTAGATCACGCGCATTCCTATATTCAGCATCTTTGCATTTAGAAGTATGATTTATGATTGTCAAAGTGTATAAATAGCATAGATAGAGAAATGTATAATATAATATATGTATGTATACAATCCCAGATTCAGACAAGCATGAGTGACAAAATCAATTCTGAAGATGATAAAGAATATGGAGATTCTTTGTAAGAGATTTACAATAAATAGAGATACATGATTGTCTGCACCTGACAATCTGAACCGTTCTCAGATCTCTAGAACACGAGAAACACATCCACATTAACAGGGTACAACTTCACCCTGTGATTACCCTAATCTAATCACTGGCTACACTACCGTCACCCAGCATCCAGTCCGCGACATTCTAACAATACTAGCCATTTAATACTAGAGGTAAGTCCATGTAATTCTAAGCACTCTCCAGCACTGCACATTACACATGACTTTAACCTGTACAATAACGTTTATAATATTTTAATTAATTAATTAAACAATTTTTGTTTATCTATAAACGTACAAAAAATAATATCGCGGCATATTGATCCTTCCTTCTCATTATCTAGTCCCTACTGTTTGCTTACATATTAAAAGCCTCTCAATACTTTTGAATACTGAATAACGAATGCTTTATAATAAGGAAAAAACAAAAGAAAAGTATAAAACAAGGTACTGAGACAAACTGAACATATCGAAATCATTTTGTCAAGAACATCATCTTAATAATAAAATAAAAAAATCATGTAACAATGCTAACTTAACCTAAACAAATACTATAACTTAACTGTCAACTATTCCTTAATTAACTTAAATAGAATAAAAAAAATACTATTACATACTGATCTGTCGACATACTGAAAAGCTTAACCTGCCAAAAACAGTCTATATTAATAAATAAGCGCAGTGTTACATTATATCAATTAGCTACCACGTCAGGGTTATGTCTTGTAGACACAACAATGGAATGAATACTGTGTTTTGCATTTACAGGTCAAATTATATACTGGACTTTGAAAATGAAACTCTCAAATGATTGGACTCTGATGACTGGTAGCTGTGCATCTTTATCAGAGCCACGACCGCCTCCTCCATACTGGGTAGTTGAATTAAAGCCATTTTCTTGTCTTTTGGGAAGAATTTAGAGGCCTTGACAGTAAAACCATTCTTAACAAATGCTTCTTTGATATCGTCCTCGTTGACTGTGGCCGGTATGTTACTAAGATGCAGTGTAGACGAAGGTGGGTAGATGTTTTGATAGTTCTTGGATCCAGGCTTCTTAAACCTGTGGAGTGGGCTCTGGGTGTAGTCTTTCGTGAGACCAGCATCCGGCTGACCCTCCTTTGGCATCTGCACAGATTGATGCTTGCTCAGCATAACACGAATGTTCTTCCCAAACACTTTTAATCTGTCCATGTGGGTTATGGCTTATACTAATTTATTTTAACTACCAGAAAACATCAAATAAATCTACTTATCAATTGACCACTTTACTTCTTCGTTGCGGCTCTTCTTGTCAGCCTTTTCTCACTAATATTGTTTTCTCTCGCAGCAACTGTTGGCAGAGTTTGTGAATGTTCTGCCGGCCGGTATGCTTCAAGTAAAGGTGAGTCTGCCCGTGGGAGTGTACTACCTTCTGATAATGAACGTCTGATGCTGTGTATCTGATCTCCGTCCTCCGGCTGCTCCTCTAACGTATCCTGAAGTTGTTCAGCGGTGTATACTTCATCATTTACATAGAGCTTATTTCCTCTAATTGATGCATTTTGTTTTCTGTTCTTAGCTATTTTTAAATGTTGAACCAGTATTTTCCTTCCCTGCTGTTCCTCTCTTGTCAGGTCGTGTGAAACAGATATTGAAGTGCATTTAAATTTATGACACTGTTTCAAAATCTCTACTTTTTTTAAAAACGTTGATAGTTCCACTTTTACAACCTTTTTAGTTTTGCCAAATATGTCCACACTATTCACATCATATCTTTCCAGGTTAACTTCCAATATTTCCTTAAACTTCTCTGCAATAATTTTCAAGACTGTGTCCCTATTATTACTATCAGTGGCCAGTCCATGCACAATAATGTTATTTCTTTTGCTTTTCTTCTCTAAGTATTTAACTTTGCTCTGTAACTCTTTGTTTTCAGCTTCAAGGTACTCTATCTTTTTATTAGCTATTTCAACATCATGTCTAAATAATCTAAATTGATCTTCTATAAATGCCTTGATTTCCTTTTTGTTAGAATTTATTGCCTTTAACAAATCATCATTTGATATTCCAGTTGATGCACTCATATTATATAACAATTAAATTCAACAGGACCCAATATAAACTATTTACAGTGAAAACCATGTATATATATATATATATATATATATATATATATATATATATATATATATATATATATATATATATATATATATATATATATATATATATATATAACTTTTTAACTGACAATGGGTTCCAGGGGCCCTAGTTCGCGCTCATTTGAAGAAATTTTCCCGAAAGGTTCACCATCGATGCCTCTCTATTAGTGAATTTTCTTACCGAAAATTCACTCAAATGTTTAATTTTTAACGAAAATGTCATTTAAGCTTCAGTAAAACTTTTAACAGGAATCACCTTATATTGTAGATAAAATTGTGAAGGATTTCTTCTTTATTGCCATTCTGATATAACTTGATGTTTCACCACGATATGGCGAATATAAATTGAAAAATTACACGACTTTTTCTGTCGCGTAAAAAATAACTAAAAGCATTAGCATGCGCGACATCGAAGAACACGCAAGCGATAAGTTGCAACCAATAAAATTAGCATTTTCTGAAATTTACAAGACCAGAAGTCAAGCGAATGAAAAAAATAAATGCAAGCTTATAAAATACATCAACAAGACGACAATTTAAATAAACTATAATCATAATATTAATAATGATCATAAAAGCCATAATAAAGTGTAAAGTGATATTTTCCCAGTATTTACGACAACTATACGATTACTACAGTCAGCTTAATAGTAATTTGAATTCACGCAGAGACAGCAGATATCATATCTCATATTTCTTATTCCTGGTCCTTGTGTATACCGAGAGGACTTTTAGAAACGGACAACTTTTATCCGCTGACGCTGGCTGGATTTATGATACGATTTGTCTGATTGATAATGACAATTACTATTTTAATTTAATTACTACCGTGTGATTATTTATAGCTCTTATTTATAGGTCATTATTCTAATAGATAGAAAACGCGTTATGAAATTAGCGCAATAAGCAAATAAATACAAATAATTATAGAGGTCAAGCAAATAATGCTGCAAATTGAATCATAACCTCCACATAGCTGTGATAATCTCTCCTGAAAAATTCATTATCATGATATGAATGTAGGGTCTATGACTACAAAGAAAATATCCGTATTAATGTACCCATAAACTTTTGAAACGTTATATTACTTGAGTTTTAACCCCTCATTTATCCGCTACCCCCTGAAACGATCGTGCCCAAAAGCAACTCGAGGCGTTCCTTTGTCGGGTGCTGCTAACTGGATACAAAATTTGAAGATGATATCTCAATTCGTTATAAAGTTATTGCGCCTACTAACGAAGAGACGTACATTCCGCTAGACCGACCGACCGACATACACAAAAAAATCGTTTCAGAAACAAGTTTTCTATATGTTTTGAGACTTTTTACGGCGTTTTAGCAAAAAATTTTCGGAACTTCTGTCACCGCAATTCCACCCCCACACATTCAACCCCTAACTCAATATCATGACCTGACCTGACCCCTCTGATAGCTCACAAAACGTCACCGAAATTATCCAAGTTGGCATGGAATTATGTATTCCACGTACACAGAAAACCTATTCAGCCACTCAAAAGCCGTGGTTCTCTATATCCTGTGACAAGGCCAGACTTGAAAAGGTCAAAGCTCACAAAACGCTTCTACACAATCCCAGTAAAAAACCGTCAAGCATTTAACGACGCAAGAAACCGGTATGTCCGCATTCTTTCTGAGGCAAAAAACTCGTTTAATAACCACATCAAAAACAAAGACCTCTCAAGATCCAACGGCAGAAAACCCTTCTGGACTCTTGCTAAATCTATTGGGAATAATTTCTGCAAGAGCACGTTCCCACCTCTTGTTTCAGGGGATGAAATTGTTTCTACCGCCCTGGACAAGGCTTAACTTTTTGCCCCGCTGTTCGCTGGAAATTCTACTCTCAAACCACCTCCAAATGTTCAACCACCAACAGTCCCTAATGTCGCGCATAAAATGACAGATATCATTTTCAAAACTAAAAAGGTACGAAAGATGCTCTCTCCTCTTAATACCAGGAAAGATTCTGGTCATGACGAGATCCCAGTAATTGTTCTCAAAAAATGCGCACCACAACTTGCTCCTGTCCTGACTCATCTGTTTCAGACATCTTACAATAGAGGCATATTCCCTGGTAACTGTAAAACTGCTCGAGTACAACCCGTCCCCAAGAAAGGATCCAAAATTATAAAACTTTCAAATTTTTTTTTTGCTACTTCTTGACCTTTTTGCGTCAAGAAAACCTAACTGTTGTATGTAACATACAATTGGTTTTGTTACGCTCACAAAATGTTTTGTTCGTGTGGTTTCCTCTGATCACCAGTGGCACCCAACGTTTTTTTTAATGCCTATAACGTTTTTTTCTTTTAACGTAGAGACCTGAATTTCGGCGGTTGTTTTAATTTCAACAACACACCACGAGGGCTTACAACCTAAATAATATCCTACCGTGGGTGTCGACATAAAGGAAAGAGGCAACTTGTTAATTCTGCACTTGAAGGTTTGCAGGCTCGGAAGAGAAGGAGAAACATGTGCCGGCAAGGAATTCCACAACTTGGAAGTCTTCGGGACAAAAGAGCGGGCATAACAAGAAGTTCTATGTCTGGTGACCTGGACAGTAAAAGGGTGCATTCGCTCTGTTCCCCTGGTAGATCTGTTGGAGGCAGCAGGTGGAGTAACTCTGGAAAAAAGCTCCTCTGAGCACTGCCCGTGCAGATATCTATAAAATAGAGAGAGGTCACCAAAGGCACGTCGGTGGGCAAGGGATGGCAGCCTTTGGGTGAGGGTAGGGTCACCGATGAGACGTATAGCTCTCTTTTGAATGGAGTCCAGGATAGCGAGTGTAGAAGCGGCAGCTGCACCACAGATGTGGGAGCAGTATTCGAGGTTTGGCCTTATTTGTGAAGTATATAAGGTATAGAGTTAAGCTGGTGAAAAGTATTTGCGAGCCCGGAAGAGGAAACCTAATTTCTTAGTAGCCGCTTCTGCAATTGATGTGACATGTTGATGCCAATTAAGATTTCGATCCACAGAAATGCCAACAAGAGAAAAGGACTCATTACTTTGAATAACTTGGTTGTTCATTGGGATGGGTCTAGGACTGGTGTATCTATTATGAGAAAGAAAGCAAGACTGAGATTTGGTGGGGTTGAATTGTACAAGATTTCTAATTCCTCAGTCTAATATTTTTGGAGATCCACGGAGACAGAACCCTCCATGAGTCTGCGATCCTCATCTAATTGGGCTAAAGAGACAGGCTTAGAATATTGTATATTTGAGTGGAGGGTGCTGTCGTCCGCGTAACTGTGAACTGGGTTGGATGTGCTAGAGAGGAGGTCATTGATGTGGAGAAGAAACAAAGTAGGGGCTAAAGCTGAACCTTCAGGAACTCCTGCATTAATTGGATACAGTTTATAGGAATGGCCATCCACAACAACAGAAATGCTCCTGTTGGAAAGAAAATTTGCTGTCCAGGTACAAAGTTTTGTTGGTAGGCCATAGGCCGGAAGTTTATTAAGCAGCGCTGCGTGCCAGACCTGGTCGAATGCTTTGGATATATCTAGAGCGACAATCTGGGATTCACCGTGTAGTTCCATAGACTTGTTCCAAGAATGGGTGACAAAAAAAAGGAGGTCGGCAGTCGATCTGTGCTGACGGAATCCATACTGCCTGTCGTGGATTAGACTGTGTTTTTCAAGAAATTTTAGTAATTCGGTGTTTATATACTTTTCCATCACTTTAGAGACGACTGAAAGGAGAGAAATGGGCCTGTAGTTGCTAGGAAGCGCTTTGGGTCCTTTCTTTGGGATGGGTTGTACTCGAGCAGTTTTCCAGTTACTAGGGAATATGCCTTTATTGTAAGATATCTGAAATAGACGAGTCAGGACAGGAGAAAGTTCTAGTGCGCATTTTTTGAGAACAATTGCTAGGATCTCGTCAAGGCCAGAGGCTGTCCTGGTATTAAGAGAAGAAAGCATCTTTCGTACCTTTTAGTGAATTTTCTTTAAAAAAAATCACTAATGAGGAGATCCCGACTTTTGAATGTTGAAAAAATTTCTTCAAATGGGCGCTAGTTAGGCCCCCCAGAACACATATCTGGGGTCAGTTTCAATTTATATATATATATATATATATATATATATATATATATATATATATATATATATATATATATATATATATATATATATATATATGTATGTATGTATGTATCACACCGATTTTGATTAAATTTGGTGAATAAATTCCTTTTGCAAATGGCTTGGATAAGTTCGTTATCCAGGAAAATCTGTCCAGGTTTTCCCGGAAAATTTTGTATTTTCTTTCAAAAAAAATTTATATCTCCGGAATTAATAAAGTAAGGGCAACCAAATTTGGTACGCGGGTTTATATCCTTATAGGTAAGTTACCTACCAAAATTTAGCTATGTAGGTCAAAAGACAAAAAGTTATAGGCATTTAAAGAAAATAAATTGGGGTTTTCCTCAAAACGTCAAAGTTGCGATTTAAAACGTCAAAATCGACAACATTTAGGCAAATAACTTGAATCTAATACGATCTATGGAAAAAAAATGTCTCAAGAAGGATGTTTTACAAACCCTAAAGTCTTAGTTTCAGCCGTCATTGTCCTTAATTTTACTAAAATGTTTCCAGAAAATTCATTTCAAATAGATTGTTTTTCTGATGCTTGGCAGTAGTCTTAGCTATAGAGTTTATCGTTTAATGGTATATAATTTTTGTCGATTTTTCGTAAAAAATCAATAAAGTTCAATATATCCGTTATTATACAAGATATGAAAAAAAAATTGTGTATATTAATTATAGGGTGTCTTGAGCTACATCTTAAAAAATATTTCTACAATCACAGGGTGGCCCATAAGTCGTTGGTGATACAAATTTGCTTTTTTTTTAATCAAACACGCCTTATGTTTTTGTATTTTTGCATTTTCCATTGAAATATAATACATGTTTGTAAGAAAAGAAATTCTGGATGCAGCAAGTGCGTTATAGTAGTGAATTTTCATCAAATGCTTCATATTTTAATAGCCCAATTTGCTATTAACCTATAAGGTTGACCAAGAAACGAGTTTTTCCGGGAACACTTTAACTTTACTTTTGGAAATTTTTGTACATTTTCACACAATAAAGTTATTTTTATGAAACATGGTACATTGTTTTTACTAGATAGAACAATTTCTTCCCCTGGGACAAGAGGTGGGAACGTGCTTTTGCAGAAATTATTCCCAATAGATTTAGCAAGAGTCCAGAAGGGCTTGCCGCCGTTGGAGCTTAAAAGGACTTTGTTTTTGATGTGGTTATTAAACGAGTTTTTTGCCTCAGAAAGAATGCGGACATAGCGGTTTTTTGCGTCGTTAAATGCTTGACGATTTTCTTGACTGGGATTGTGTAGAAGCGTTTTGTGAGCTTTGATCTTTTTAATTCTGGCCTTGTCACAGGATTTAGAAAACCAGGGCTTTTGAGTGGCTGAAGAGGTTTTCTGTGTACGTGGAATAAATAACTCCATGCCAGCTTGGATAATTTCGGTGACGTTTTGTGAGATTTTAGAGGGGTCAGGATGAGAGAAGCAGACAGACGCCCATGAAAATGAGGAAAAGTAATCCCGCATTTCGTCCCAGTTTACTTAAAAACGCAATGAAAATGCTAAGTTTTGATAAAAACTGTTCATTTTTATTGTCCAACAGATAGAAAATTATTTGAATAAGGTAAACACTGGTCGAACTTGGAAAATGCACAATATACTAACAAAATAACCGTCAAAAGGGAATTGAGCGCCAATGGACTGAACTATCAATTTTCAATTGATTTAGTAACTTTAGGGTCCCTAGTCTAGTTATTTTTTGGTTACTTTTTGACTGCCAACACATAAAATCATATTCCACTAAGAGAGAGAGAGAGAGAGAGAGAGAGAGAGAGAGAGAGAGAGAGAGAGAGAGAGAGAGAGAGAGAGAGAGAATCCGGTCACGTGGGGTTCGGGAATTAATGAAAGCCCTGTATATATATGTGCTTGATCAAAGGTAAATAAAATGATCTATCTATCTATTACCTAAGCCATTTTTTGTAAAAAAAGATGGCGAATTTTCGTGAAAGAAATTGTTACCAAATTTTCATGCAAATATTTTTTCTGTCTTCTCAAAAAGCTTTTTGGAATATGTATATCTTGTCAGGTGTATAAATAGCTTGAAGAGGTATGCTATCTACGAAAGTCGGACCAGTTTTTTTTCGAGAACATTTAAAGATTATTTTCGGATAATTGTTGTACTTTTTCAAAAAATAAAGTTATTCTGATGAAATATGGTATACTGTTTCGACTATAGTAGTAAGGTTATACTGTTAAGCAAATTTGATGTCTTTCATTAAACAAGGAGACATATAAGCAATTAGAGAGCCACGGTGTCTCAGTGGTAAGAACGTGTGCTTCTGAACTGAAGGGTACTGGGTTCGATCTCAGGGGAGTCTTTCACTTTTTCAGTACATACTCTACAATTAACATCAACCGAGGTTGTGGCCGCCCTTCGGAGGGGGCGTAAGGCCGTAGGTCCCGTGTCCATGCGATGTTGGGCACGTTAAGGTTACCCACCCTCCTTACAGAAAGGCAGGGGTTCGGCAAGATTTCCAGGTTAGTGAAGTGAAACTGCTCCCTGGCGTCGGTGATAGTCCCGGATATAGGCCGACGTTAAAGAAATAAAAACCCACAACACATAAGCAATTAGAAACATTTTAATGAATATTCGCTACGATACGCACTTTCTGCTGTTGCAAATTATAGTTATTATGTAGCCCCTTACTAGCAATTTTAAGCAAGTGTAAAATATGTACATATGTACTTAATCGATTTCGAGATAATAAAGAATTTCTCACGTAAAAACGTTTGATTAATATTATTGAATAGCGATGTAATTTGATTTTATTTACAACCTGAAAGCTGTATAAAAATGCTAATAGGGCTGATTAGCATAAACGGGCATTATAAAGTGATTTATCGATTCAGACACCTGTTGCGTGGTTTTATATATGAGGGGGATATTATTTTTACATTAAAAGTCAACATCAGATTTTCCAGTGATACAAGGAATACACTCATTATTTATTGAATAAATTGAAATCATAAGTTAAAGCAGGAATTCAGTTTACATTAAATCAGAATAACGCAGCGGATATGACAAGTATTATGAACTTATTACTTGTAATCCGTCGAGCTGAATCTATAGAAACGAGAAAGTTTAGAGGAGTTTGTATGGGTTTGTGTGTGGTCTTCGGGTAAATGTTATATCGCTAATAACGATTAATCATATTGAGACCATATATTAAATATTTACAAGTTTGCCCCACCTTTTTTATCAATTTAAAATTATTCATTTCTAAAAGTACTTGCATTCTACCCTCGTATTTTTAGCGAATTTTCATTAGGAAGAACAAAATTTAGGTTTTATATATATATATATATATATATATATATATATATATATATATATATATATATATATATATATATATATATATATATTATATAATGTCACAGTGACAACTTGCAATTTTAGGTCCTAAAATGTTTGAAAATATTATTAAACTAAAGTTGAAAGAAAACGATTTTGGAGTGTAAAATGGTTGTAAAGTTCAATGGATGTAGAGGAAATATTGGAGGTGCTAATAACTGAAGATTAGTTGAATAAATTGTAAATTTGAAACACCGAAATTTTATAGCAAGAATTGTCAGTGTCAATAGGATATTGATATGTTTCACTTTAATGTTTTAACCAAATCGCATCAATTACAGCCACAAGTTTGTAACTTCTATGTAAGATGCACTTTATAATTTTAATGCATATATATATATATATATATATATATATATATATATATATATATATATATATATATATATATATATAAAAATGTTAGACAACCAGGACAGCTAAACGCCCTCGAAAGTATATATATATATATATATATATATATATATATATATATATATATATATATATATATATATATATATATATATATAGGGTGTTTCGCATAAGAACCGACACAGAGCAAGGGCATGTAGACGAACCCAAAATAATGTTATTTAACGCAACACCCCTATACTAAGTTGCACCCCTGAGAAGTTATAAGTCTTCAAAGTTGGGTTTCTTATTTCGAAAAAAATCTATATCTCAGTTATGCTTGTACTTAGAAGAACTAAATTTGGTGCATGTTTTGGGTGTACTAAGAACAAAAATCTACAGTAATAAAAATTTCATTCAGGAATTTTAAAGAGTTGATAAGGGATGATTCACCATTAAAATGTGACATAATTTTTTAACCTATTGGCGGAGCTAAAAAAATATGATTTCATTTTATTGGGAATTCAATTCTAAAACTTCTATTACTCTTATTATATTTCAAAAAACTTTGTTGAATAACTAAATACAGGTATCAGAGATGTGTTATTTAAAATAATCGGAAATTCAAACGTTAGCTAGGATTTTTTATTATTTTAGCAACACACCACGATGGCTTACAGCCTAAATACAATCGTACCGTGGGTGTCGACAAGGAGGAAAGAGGCAACTTGTTAATTCTGGACTTGAAGGTTTGGAGGTTTGGAGTAGAAGGAAAATCATGTGCCGGCAAGGAAATCCACAACTTAAAAGTGCTTGGGACAAAAGAGCGGGCATAATAAGATGTTCTGTGACTGGTGACCTGGACAGTAAAAGGGTGCATTCGCTCTATTCCCCTGGTAGATCTGTTGGGGGCAGCAGATGGAGGAACTATAAAAGAAAGTTCCTCTGAGCAGTGTCCGTGCAGATATCTATAAAAGAGAGAGACGGGTCACCAACGGCACGTCGGTGGGCAAGGGAAGTCAGCCTTTGGGTGAGTATAGGTACACCGATTGACGTATAGCTCTCTTCTGTATGGAGTCCAGGATAGCGAGTGTAGAAGCGGCAGCGGCACCCTAGATGTGGGAGCAGTATTCGAGGTTTGGCCATATTTGTGTAGTATATAAGGTATAGAAATTAGCTGGTGAAAAGTATTTGCGAGCCCGGAAGAGGAAACCTAATTTCTTAGCAGCCCCTTCTGCAATTGATGTGACATGTTGGTGCCAATTGAGATTTCGATCCACAGAAATGCCAACAAGTGAAAAGGACTCATTACTTTAAATAACTTGGTTGTTCATTGTGATGGGTCTAGGGCTGGTGTATCTCTTATGAGATAGAAAGCAAGACTGAGATTTGGTGGAGTTGAATTGTACAAGATTTTTTGGAGATCCACAGAGACAGAACCCTCCATGAGTCTGCGATCCTCTTCTAATTGGACTAAAGAGACAGGCTTAGAATATTGTATATTTGAGTGGAGGGTGCTGTCGTCCGCGTAACTGTGAATTGGGTTGTATGTGATAGAGAGGAGGTCATTGATGTGGAGAAGAAACAAAAAAGGGGCTAAACTGAACATTCAGGGACTCCTGCATTAATTATATACAGTATAGAGAAATGGCCATCCACGACAACATAAATGCTCCGGTTGGAGAGGAAATTTGCTGTCCATGTACAGAATTTTGGTGGTATGCCATAGGCCGGAAATTTATTAAGCAGCGCTGTGTGTCAGACCTGGTCAAATGCTTTGGATATATCTAGAGCGACAATCTGGGATTCACCGTGTAGTTCCATAGACTTGTTCCAAGAATGGGTGACAAAGGAAAGGAGGTCGGCAGTTGATCTACGCTGACGGAATCCATACTGCCTGTCGTGGATTAGACTGTGTTTTTCAAGAAATTTATAGTAATTCGGTGTTTATATACTTTTCCATCACTTTAGACACGACTTAAAGGAGAGAACTAGGGAACGGGTTGTACTCGAGCAGTTTTTCAGTTAGTAGGGAATATGCCTCTATTATAAGGTGTCTGGAACAGACATGTCAGGACAGGAGCAAGTTCTGGTGAGCATTTTTTGAGAACAATTGCTGGGATCTCGTCAAGGCCAGAGGCTTTCCTGGTATTAAGAGAAGAGAGCACCTTTCGTACCTTTTTAGTTTTGAAAATGATATCCGTCATTTTATGCGCGACATTGGGGACTGTTGATAGTTGAACAATTAAGGTGGGTTGAGAGCAGAATTGCCGGCGAACAACGAGGCAAAAAGTTCAACCTTGCCCAGGGCGGTAGAAATAATGTCATCCCCTGAAACAAGAGGTGAGAACGTGCTCTTGTAGAAATTATTCCCAATAGATTTAGCAAGAGTCCAGAAGGGTTTGCTGCCGTTAGAGCTTGAGAGGACTTTGTTTTTTTTCTTGTTATTAAACGAGTTTTTGCCTCAGAAAGAATGCGGACAAAGCGGTTTCAGGCGTGGTTAAATGCTTGACGGTTTTCTTGACTGGGATTGTGTAGAAGCGTTTTGTCAGCTTTGACTTTTTCAAGTCTGGCATTGTGAGAGGATTTGGAGATCCAGGGCTTTTGAGTGGCTGAAGGGGTTTTCTGTGTACGTGGAATAAATAATTCCATAACAACTTGGATAATTTTGCTGACGTTTTGTAAGTTATCAGCGGGGCCAGGACGAGAAAAGCAAACAGGCGCCCATGGAAATGAGGAAAGGTAATCCCGCATTTCATTTACATTGGAATATGATGTTTTTTGCTAAAGACGCACATTTGGGTTTTTGTATGGGATAAGGTAAGTTATTGCTCATCCAGTCATTAAGATCGTCATATGCTTTTTTTTTAATAATTAACGTCCCTGATGGGAAGCATAAATGCAGATGTCATCCGTGTACTGAAGGACTTGAATGTTGTTCAGGTTCAGGTATACAAACGACAAACTTATTTATCCAATCGTTGACTCACCTTGTACAGGTGTTTTTTATTCCAAAAACTGTGGACGACAAAGCAGTGTGAGGCTAACATTAGAAGTTTTCCTTTTCTAAATTATACAGTGTGTACATTATATTGATTTATTTTCTGTAAAATAATAATTGTATAAGATAGATGTTTCCGTATCAACCTTTATGTTATTAAATTTCATACCCGTAGTAACATTGTATGCAGTTTTTCAGCTAGCAAGATGGTTTTTGTTATTTAAAATGTGATAATGATTAGACATATAACTATAATTAGCACGAACGAAGTAACACTTATCATACTTATATCTGAGGTAATTCCTAGCTACTGGGTCGGTGAACAACAAATTGCTTCAATCTGGTCCACTTACTACAATGAAGACATTGTAGCAACTGTATAGGTAGCACATTATCGCGTTTAAAACACCGGAAAATGTTTTTCTCAGAAGTTTGAACTACCAATAAATTTAAATATACCTACTTACTTCTATGTGCAAGATGTTTGCGGAACTTACACCTACATCTCTTTTAGTGAATTTTCTTTTTAAAAAATCACTATTAAAGAGATCCCGACTTTCGAATTTTGAAAAAAAATTCTTCAAATGAGCGCGAACTAGGCCCCCTAGAACCCATATCCAGGGTCAGTTTCGATCTTTACCTGGAAAATGTTGTGTTTTCTTTCTGACAAAATTTATATCTCCGGAAATAACAAAGTAAGAACCAAATTTGGTACGCGTGTTTGTACTATAAAGCGTGAACCATGTACCAAAATTTAGGTCTGTAGGTTTAAAGACAAAAAAGTTGTGGGTATTAAAGAAAAAAATTGGGGTTTTCCTGAAAACTTAAAAAGTCGCGATTTGAAACGTCAAAATTGGCAACATTTAGGCAAAGAACTTGAAAGAAATACGGATTATATAAAGAGTGTTCTGCAAACCCTTAAATTTCAGCTTTAACCATCATTGTCCTTCATTTTAATAAAGTATTTCCAGAAAATTCATTTCAAATAAACACTTTCTCTTATGCTTTGGCAGTTGTTTTAGTTAAGTTTCTGGTTTAACGGTCTATAATTTTTAGCTAATTTTCGTAGAAAAAAATCGTTAATGAGGAGATCGCGACTTCTGAATTCTAAAAAGATTTATCTAAATGAGCACAAACTAGGCCCCTACAATCCATAGCCGGGTTTACTTTCTGTTTACTTATATACAGGGTGACGCAGTTCTACGGTAAAGCTCAATATAATTGTTATTATGCAAGATACGAGAAAAATTGTATACGTTACTTATAGGGTGTCTTGAGCTGCATCTTATAAAATTATTTTGACAATCACAGGGTGCCCCATAAGTCGCTGGTGATACCTACCATTTTATTTTTAACATTCCTTATTGAATTTTTGCATTTTTCATCAAAATATGATGCATGCTTATAAAAAAATTGAGACGCAGTAAGTGCGTTTTGGTAGCGAATTTTCATTAAATACTTCAAAATTCAATAACTCAATTTGCTATTAACCTAAGGTTCGTCGGCTAGGATGCGAGTTTTCTCGGAAAATTTTTAAGTTTATAACAAAGTAAGGGCAACCAAATTTCATAGGCGCGTATACATCATTATTGATATTTAGCTCTGTAGGTTAAAGGACAAAAAAGTTACAGGCATTTATAAAAAAATTGGGGTTTCCTCAAAACGTCAAAGTCGCGATTTTAAACGTCAAAATTGGTAATATTTAGGCAATGAACCTGAAACTAATATGAGCTATGGAAGGAAAATGTCTCAAGAATAATGTTTTACAAAGCCCGAAGTCTTAGTTTCAATCGTCATTGTTCTTCATTTTACTAAAATATTCCCAGAAAATTCATTTCAAATATACCGTTTCTCTGGTGATTTGGCAGTAGTGTTGGCTATAGAGTTTATCGGTTAATGGTATATCATTTTTTCGAATTTTCGTAAAAAAAATTTAAAGTTCAATATATCCGTTATTATGCACGATTCGAAAAAAAATTGTATACATTAATTATAGGGTGTATTGAGCTACATCTTAAAAAATATTTCTACAATTACAGGGTGACTCATAAGTCGTTGGTGATTCAAGTTTTCTTTTTTAGTGAATTTTCTTAAAAAATTCACTAATGAGGAGATCCGTGTTATATATATATATATATATATATATATATATATATATATATATATATATATATATATATATATATATATATATATATATATACATATATATTATATATTGTACCGATAACTCAAAAAATAATGGACCGATCTTGATCAAATTTGGTGAGTACCTTCCTTTTGCAAGTGGCTTGGATAAGTGTGTTGGCCAGGAAAATCGGACCAGATTTTCAGGGAAAATTTTGCGTTTTCTTTCTTAAAAAAATGTATATCTCCGGAAATAACAAAGTGAGGGTAACCAAATTTGGTACCCGTATTTGTATTATAAAGAGTAAACCATGTCCCAAAATTTAGGTCTCTAAAGTTTTGGAGTTTTCCTCAAAACGTCAAACTCGCAATTTAAAACGTCAAAATTGGCAATGCTTAGAAGAGTGTTCTGCGCACCCTTAAGTTTCAGATTCATCCGTCATTGACCTTCATTTTACTAAAATATTTGCAGAAAATTCATTTCAAATAGACCCTTTCTCTGATGCTTTGGCTGTCGGTTTAGTTAAGTTGATGCTTTCGCTGTGGGTTTAGTGAAGTTTATGGCTTAACGGTCTATAATTTTTAGCTAATTTTCGTAGAACAAATTCGTTACTGCATTTTAGCATTTTTTATCGAAATATGATGCATGTTTGTAGGACATAAATCTGGACGCAGTAAGTGCGTTTTGGTAGCGAATTTTAATTAAATGCTTCAAAATTTAATAACTCAATTTGCTAATAACCTAAGGTTCGTCGCCTAGGATGCGAGTTTTCTAGGAAACATTTAAGTTTATTTTCGGAAAATTTTTGTACATTTTCAAACAAGTTATTTTGATAAAAAACTGTACATTGTTTCTACTATATTGATTATACCGGTGACCAAATTGATGCCTGCTTGCATTAAGGAAACATATTTGCTATTAAAAACATTTTAATGAAAATTCACTTCCATAACGCACTTGCTGCGTCCAGACTTTTTAGTTTGAAGTATTTATTTCATCGAATAAGGTTAACTTGATGAGATTAAACGGTTCTTTGATTAGATTTTTTAAAAACTGCTTTGATTAAAGTAGTTATTACTTAAAAAAATTACAGTGACGATTCTTGTGAGACAGTATGGCTAACTGTTTTTATATAAATTGATTAGATCATTAAAAACCTCATTCAAATTAAGAAATTCACCATTTATTGTCTAAGACCTCCAACCATTTTTAACGATAGTTTTAATCCAAGACAAAACATTTTACATAAGAATCTCACATAAAAATGGTATGATAAAATATGACTACAAGAGATAATATGTGATGAGCAGTTAAATAAAAAAAGGACAACTATTAGTAAACAAATGGGAAAAGCGTGAGTGTGTCCACACTCCGCGGGCTGCAGATGTAACAGTTTTGATCTTCAACAGTGTTGCCAACAACTCAAACAAAAATCTACTTAACTTGTAAGCAAAATACTAGACATTGCACGAGTTCACCAGGCGCCAACAGCTGATTTGTTATGTCAGCATTTTTTGACATAACAATTCAGTCGCTGGCAGCTGCTGGCGCCTGGTGAACTCCCCCATTGTGTATGTAACTTGGTATTTATTATTAGTGATATTTATCATTATAATTGAACCATAACTTCCACAGAGCTGTGATAATTTACTCTCTTCAGAAAGAAATTCTTACGGAATGAATTTAGGGCTCTGACTTGGCCACAAAGGAAATGTTTGTATTCCTGTACTCATAAATTTTTGCAACGTTATGTTACTCAAGTTTTATTTAAAAAATATAAATTTTCACCAAATCACCCCTTATTCATCCCCTACCCCCTGAAACCATCTTACCCAAAAACAGTTCGACGCGTTCTGATGTTGCGAGATAACTGGATACCAAATTTGACGATGATGTCTCAATTCGTTCGAAAGTTATTGCGCCTATTATTAGACAGACGTGCTTGCCGACATACCGACCGACCGACAGATTAAAAAAAATCGTTCCAGAATCAAGTTTTCTATATGTTTTGAGACTTTCTCCGCCGTTTTAGCAAAAAAAAAACATTTTCAAATTTGTGTCAACAATATTCTACCCACACATATTAGGTTTTTCGGCTGATACCCTGCACCTACAAATGTCGACAGTCAGCGAGAGAACGAAAACATTCGAAAAGACTTAAATGCAATATGCACTTGTTGTTTCCCTTTTGTAATACAGATGTAGACACTCCTTTTGTGTACTTACAAGCGCTTGTTTTATTCTATGCAACCGGTTTCGCTTCTTATGATTTTTTATTTATTTCAACAACACACCACGAGGGCTTCCAGCTTAAATACTATCGTACTGTGGGTGTCGACAGGGAGGAAAGAGGCAACTTGTTAATTCTAGACTTGAAGGTTTGGAGGTTCGGAGGAGAAGGAAAAACATGCGCCGGCAAGAAATTCCACAACTTGGAGGTCCTCGGGACAAAAGAGCGGGCATAACAAGATGTTCTATGTCTGGTGACCTGGTCAGTAAAAGGGTGCATTCGCTCTGTTCCCCTGGTAGATCTGCTGGGGACACCAGGTGGAGGAACTATGGAAGAAAGCTCCTCTGAGCAGTGCTCGTGCAGATATCTATAAAAGAGAGAAGAAGGTCACCAACGGCACGTCGGTGGGCAAGGGATTGCAGCCTTTCTGTGAGAGTAGGGTCACCGATGAGACGTACAGCTCTCTTCTGAATGGAGTCTAGGATAGCAAGTGTATAATCGGCAGCGGCACCTCAGATGTGGGAGCAGTATTCGAGGTTTGGCCTTATTTGTGAAGTATATAAGGTATAGAGATTAGCTGGTGAAAAGTATTTGCAAGCCCGGAAGAGGAAACCAAATTTCTTAACAGCCGCTTCTGCAATTGATGTAACATGTTGATGCCAATTCAAATTCCGATCCACAGAAATGTCAACAGGTGAAAAGGACTCATTACATTGAATAACTTGGTTGTTCATTGTGATGGGTCTAGGGCTGGTGTATCTTTTATGAGAAAGAAGGCAAGACTGAGATTTGGTGGGGTTGAACTGTACAAGATTTCTACTTCCCCAGTCTGATACTTTTTGGAGATCCACAGAGACAGAACCCTCCATGCCTTAAATTATTTTGGACGAAATATTCTGGTACAAGAATAGTAGACAAATAAAGTGGATTGCATTATGTATGCCGTAATAAGAACAGGAAAGGAAAAGTAAGTCACCCAAAGATAACTAGACGATGTAATAAGAGAGGCAGTTGTAACAGACTGAATGCAATGAACATGAAGATAACAGATAAGATAATCTGTATACTAAATTCGATTAAGAAAAGTCCGTTATGGTAGTGAATTTAATTTAAAAGGTTTTTAATAGTAATAAGAGTGTTTTTTAAAAGCAGGCATCAAATTTGGTTACCAGTATAACCTGTATAGTAAAAACAATGTGCCTTGTTTCATCGAAATAACTTTATTGTTTGAAAATGTACAAAAATTTCCGAAAGTAAACTTAGTGTTCCCAAAAAGCTCGTTTCTCGGACAACCTTATAGGTTAATAGCAAATTGAGCTATTCAAATATGGAGCATTTGATTAAAATTCGCTACCATAACGCACTTGCTGCATCCAGAATTTATTTTCTTACAAACCTGCATTATACTTCGATGGAAAATGCAAAAATCCCATAACATAAAGCGTGTTTGATTAAAAAAAAAAGAAAATTTGTATCACCAACGACTTATGGGCCATCCTGTGATTGTAGAAATTTTTTTAAGATGTAGCTCAAGACACCCTATAATTAATGTATTTTTTTTTCATATCTTGTATAATAACGGATATATTAAGCTGTATTGATTTTTTACGAAAATTCGACAAAAATTATATACCATTAAAGGATAAACTCTTTAGCTAAGGCTACTGCCAAGCATCAGAGAAGGGTCTATTTGAAATGAATTTTCTGGAAATATTTTAGCAAAATGAAGGACAATGATGGTTGAAACTAAGACCCCAGGTTTTGTAAAACATTCTTCTTAAGATATTTTCATTCCATAGCCCGTATTAGATTCAAGTTCTTTGCCTAAATGTTGCCAATTTTGACGTTTTAAATCGCAACTTTGACGTTTTGAGGAAAACCCCAATTTATTTTTCTTTAAATGCCTATCACTTTTTTGTCTTTTGACCTACATGGCTAAATTTTGGTAGATGACTTACCTATAACGATGTAAACCCGCGTACCAAATTTGTTTGCCCTTACTTTGTTAATTCTGGAGATATAAATTTTTTTCGAAAGAAAACACAAAATTTTCTGGGAAAACCAGCCAATTTTCCTGCCTAACGCACTTATCCAAGCAACTTGCATATATATGTATATATATATATATATATATATATATATATATATATATATATATATATATATATATATATATATATATCACACCGATAACTCAAAAATAATGGGTCGATTTTGATTAAATTTGGTGAATACCTTCCTTTTGCAAGTTGCTTGGATAAGTGCGAAATTTTTTCAAAATTCAAAAGTTGGGATTTCCTCATTAGTGAATTTTTAAAAAGAAAAGTCACTAAAAGACAGAAGGAAGAGATAAACCTGATAAAAACTATGCAATTTGACTAAAAGTGTTACTGTTAAGAAATATAAGACACCATGAATGGAGTTTTTAAAGGTGATATGACAATCTTGATGATCCTAGAAGGATGTTCGGTCCAGCCGTGGTAATCTGTAGAAGTTGACGTAGAGCGACCCCAGTGCCTGGCATAAATAATACCATTAAAGGTGAGGTATAACAGCGGGATGTCCGGCGACCCCTGCGGCGAGAATTACTGCCCGAATGAATAACTATATACTTTATTACATACTAATAACATGCTTACATACTCGCATTAGCATGTGACTTTTATGCGAGGTTATTAATCAGATACACTGGTGGCTGAAGATTCGATGCCATTACCATTGTGCCTGCTTCATACATTTAACTACATTTATCAGCCACTTGGATTCATACCAGCCAATATAATAAACTGTACACTTCACTACGGTATTCCCTCTTTTATCTGGACTTAATGGATTTTCATACACAAACACGGAAAAATATATCAGTAGTAAAAACTTCGCTGAAAGGAAAAGTGCAAAAATTAATCGATTTCAAGTTTGTAGGATAGAGCCTCGGTGGTTCAGGGATCAGAACGTGTGCCTCCGCGTACAAAATTTTATTAACACAGAACTCCCGCCACAACCATCCTCCCAAATTTCAAACCTGAAAACAAGTCCCACCGAAATCAAAACCATAATTAAACAGCTAGCGAATAACAAATCTCCAGGTCCTGATGGAATCGCGAACAAAATATTAGAGAACCTATCTAAAAAATGTATTATCCACCTCATGTACATAATAAACGCCATCCTTCTCCACCAATACTTCCCGCATCAATCGAAAAGGGCTCTTGTTATTCCAATACCCAAACCCCATAAAGATCACACAGATCCGTCTAACTACCGACCAACCAGTCTTCTCAACACTCTTGGTAAAATAGTGATAAAGTCATCCTAGCAAGACTTGAAACCATTGACCGAAAAAAGCGCATCACTATCGACCAACAATTTGGATTCAGAAATAAACACAGCACCGTTTTGCAGATGGCCAGAATTGTTAACGACATTACCATAAATTTTAATAAAAACAAATGTACAGTCATGACCCTACTGGATATCAAAAAAGCTTTTGATACTGTATAGATCGATGGGCTCATCTATAAACTTATCAAACTCAAAATACCCAATGCGCTAATTAAGACCATCTATTCGTACCTCAAAAACAGAAGCATGACAGTAAAGGTAGAAAATCCCATATCAGGAACCAAGAACATAAATGCCGGCGTCCCACAAGGCTCAATCCTAGGACCTAAACTTTTCAGCCTCTACATAAACGACATTCCACAATTTCCGAAAACAAACTTGGCACTCTTTGCTGACGACACAGCAATCTACAGCCAGTCATTCTGGGCACCGGTGGCTAATACCCAAAACCAAATTCACGTAAATATGTTAGAAAAATTTTATAACACCTGGAGAACAACCTTAAACGCAGACAAAACTGAAACTATTATTTTTTCAATAAAATTCACAAACAACAAAATATTTAAGAAACTAAAGGTCGAAAATGCCGAAATAGACCCAAATAGAGATAGCGTAAAATACTTAGGTATAACCCTCGACCGAAGGCTTAATGTTCACAGCGAGATTAACCAACTGATCAAAAAAGGACGCCCTGTCCTAAAAACAGTCTATCCCCTACTAAAAAGTGCATCACTGAGCATTACAAACAAATTACTAATTTACAAGATGATTATTAGACCCATCATCACATATGGGGCCCCTGTTTGGTGCAGTATATCAAATACCAAATACAGAAAACTTAGCGTCTTTGAGAACAAGTGTTTAAGACTAATCACCGAGGGCAACAGATACTCAAAAATCTCTGACATGATAAGAAGAACGCACATCACACCAATCAAGGAATATGTACTGTCTTTATCAGAAAACTTCTACGAGAGGCAAACAAAAAACAGCCAACTAACCAGACGAATTCTTACAACCAGAACAGACAATCCCCATATAACATTTAAGCATAAACTCTCATTTTCAAGAACAAAATTCGGAACTTAAATAACCCCAACAATCAACAGGCAATATCGTAGATATTAGGCAGCCCAAACAAACCTAGGTATCTAAGATATAGTATAAATGTAACTAATGTAAATATGTATGTAGTGTAAATAATTATAAGGTAATTTGGTCATTTTTAAATCAAAAACAAAATCATGTTAAGGCAGGTTTTCCCTAATTTTCCTGCTAATTAAAATTAACAAACTTAAGAACACAGTAGGATCAACATAAAAACCATAGATAGCATTTTTCTTAAGAATACATATATTTTCTGTATTATATTCAAAATATGTAAACATAAACCATGGATAAATCTTAAGATAGGAGCCATGTTTATACTAAGGAAATTGTAAAATAATATTGTTAGATGTCTAGTTTTCTCTGTTTATAGACTAAAACTTTCTACCTAACATATTGTAATATTTTTAACCTATGAATTATGAACAAATATTTTGAAATTGAAATTGATCGTGTGCCTCCGAACCGAAGGGTACTGGGTTCGATCCCAGGTTCTCCTTTCACTTGTTTAGTACATACTGTAAAATTAACATCAACCGAGGTTGTGGAATTGTATTTGAGCAAGTTGAAAGTCTGCAAGTTCCGCCCTTCGGAGGGGGCGTAAAGCCGTCGGTCCCGTGTCCGTGCGATATAGGACACGTTAAAAATCCCTACCCTCCTTACAAAAAGGCAGGGGTTCGGCAAAATTTCCAGGATAGTGAGGTGAAACTCCTCCCTGGCGTCGGTAATTGGGCATAGTCGCAGAAATGGGCCGACGTTAAAGAAACAAAACACACACAAGTTTGTAGGGTAATCAGATTATTATTTTAATTCCCTAAGTATAAACATTTGTCGAAACTTGTATTTGTTTTTCGGGAACACTAAGTTTACTTCCGGATTTTTTTTACATTTTCAAACAATAAAGTTATTTTGACGAAACATGGCACATTGTTTTTACTATAAAGCTTATACTGGCAAATTTGATGCCTGCTTTCTTAAAAAAACACACATATTTGCTATTAATATTATTTTCAATTATATAAGTTTCTTACATGAGTTACACAGAAAGGATGTTGGGCTAGAGCGGGCGAAGAAATAGGCGTTAAGCGGGCTATTACGAACAAAGTGGACTGTAATTTGCGTTTGTTAATTAAGTAACGGTTTTTACTGAAAAGAGAAGGGGCAAAAGCAGTGGAAATTGATGCAAACTCGTGAATGACCAAAAAGCCACTTACCTTTGTGAATTTCTTCTCTTGTCGAGTACTGGACTCACAGAAACTCGTGCGTGTCCCGGAAAAGGCTATCCTGGGTTGCTGGTGCGTTTAATGGATTTGTTAAGGCTGGTTTGACTGTATCACACACACATATAATTTTAAGGTAGCGGTACTATACGATATCGCGGTTTTGCGTTGCTGACTACTTAAGTTGTGTTCTTCTTGACGATTCGTGGAATTCTGGTCTGTTCTTCTTATCGCAAAATAAAGATTATAAATTCCACTGCTTTTACACTATACGAGGAGCGAACATCCCGCCCGGCCAAAATGGCTGCTATAAGCAAGACATTTTTCTACACAAAAAAAATAATTAACGCGAAGGAGAAGCGATAACATGCGGCGGATAAGAAAAAAGAGAACAAGAAACAAAATAAATGATTATCCCGGATAGCAAGAATCCACAAAACAATAAAAAGACTTAAAATAAAAATTAAATTAAATTAGAAACAAATACTACTACTACTAGTCATTAGTTGGCAACGGGCACAACTTCACCAAAGGGCGACGAAGGATACCATTCGAGGTCTTTACAATAGCAACTCTTACGACACCATCAGGACCAGGAATTAGAGACAATAGACGACCTAGTAGCCATTTAGAAGGCGGAAGTTTTTCAGCTTTCACGGCCACCATCGCCCCAATAGTAGGAAGAGCACCAGCGTCAAGCCACTTGCTTCGTTGTTGTAGGGTGTGAAGGTACTCCTTGTGCCAGCGAATCCAAAAATCATGGTGCATACGTTGGAGAAGTTGCCATCTTGACAGACGAGTTAAGGGGACAGACGACAAATCGGGAGTTGGAAGCGTAGAAACTGGCTCCATATGAAGAAAGTGTCCAGGAGTTAAAGCGTGAATGTCATCGATATCCGAACTCATGGGATTTAAAGGTCGGGAGTTCAAGACAGATTCTATAAGCGTCAGGACAGTGTAGAATTCTTCGTACGATAGGATTTGTTGGCCAACGACACGAGAGAGATGAGATTTTACACTCTTGATACCAGATTCCCAAAGACCACCGAAATGTGGTGCAGAAGGGGGGTTGAAATGCCAATGGATTCCTTCCCTAGCAGTTGCATCAGAAAAAATGCGTTTAAGCTCCTTGGCGGAGCCAACGAAATTTGTACCACAATCACTATAGAGATTATCACATCGACCACGACGAGCAATAAATCGTTGGAGGGCAGCGAGAAAAGCGTCAGTCGAAAGACTACAGGCAGGTTCTAGATGTATAGCCTCAGTCGCGAAACACACAAAGAGGCAAATATATGCCTTAGAGGTTTTAGCACCTCGGTATCGATTCATAGTGATCGCGAATGGACCACCAAAATCTACCCCAGTATGCGAGAATGGTTTGACTTGCGAAACTCGAGAAAGGGGTAAGTCACCCATAGGTGGCTGATAAGGTTGAGGCTTTATTTTCCAACATGGCATACATTTCGAAATAACAGTGTTTATGGCACGTCTTGCAGACAAAATCCAAAAATTCTGACACAACAAAAAGTGAAGAGTGCGAGGGCCAATATGAAGATACCTTTTATGGTATTGTTCAATTAAAAGCACCGTGAGTCGGCACTTTTGTGGAAGTAAGAGCGGATGCTTTCGCTCATAAGACAAACTTGAGTGAGTCAAGCGACCACCTACACGCAAAAGACCAGTACTGTCTTGAAATACGGCGAGTTTTCTCCAGGACTTAGGGAATTTTTTACTAGATAACTCCTTTTCAAAGTAGACCGCTTGAGTGCGCTTGACCAGAAGGGTCAGAGCATCATGAAGCTCTAACCGAGATAGCGGTCCAAATTTCGCAATAGAAGAATGTCTAGAATTAAAAGCGAAGCGTAATACGTATGACAAAATAGACTGTATGTAATGTAAAGAAGAATGATTTTCTAACAAATCATCAAGCAGATTTTCTTCACCTGTAAATGTTAAAAGCGAAACTGTCCTTTCCTCAACAGAGACCTCTTCAGACTGCAGCTCTGAAGACGGGGAGCAGGCAGACAGCTCAGAACGACATAGTAGCGATGGACCATTGAACCAAATATCATGGGCGAGAAATTGAGAAGGATGAACACCTCGAGAGGCGATATCGGCGGGATTATTAGCAGAATCTATATAATGCCAAAATTCAGAAGAAACCCTTTCGTGAATGTAGGCAACTCGATTTGCCACAAAGGTTTTCCAACGATGAGGCGAAGATTTTATCCAACTCAAGACGATTTGCGAATCTGACCAGGCAAAAATTCTTTCGAAAGTCATGCGAGTCTGATAAACGTTCAGAAGAAACGATAGGAGTTTCGCCAACAAAACTGCACCACACAGTTCTAGCCTAGGAATGGTTAGTTTCTTAACCGGAGCGACTTTGGTTTTAGAGCAAACAAACTGAACAAAAACTGTTTTGTCAGGGCGGAGGCATCGTATATAAACAACGGCAGCGTAACCCTTTTCAGAAGAGTCACAGAACCCATGTAATTCATAACCACATCCAGAATGAGGTGGAAGGATTTTTCTAGGAATGCGTAAATTGCTTAGTAAACCGAGTTCATTTCGATAACGGTTCCAAGCCTCAACAATATGCGAGGGCGGGGTTTGGTCCCAATCTAATTTAGAAGTCCACAGCGACTGGATTAGAATCTTTTGAAAAATAGTAATAGGCGAAAGAAATCCAAGCGGGTCAAAGATTCTGGCCAGTTCCGAGAGCATGTTGCGTTTCGTACAGGGTTTCCCCAACGGCGAGACTGAGAAAAAGAATGTATCCTCAGAGGGACTCCACTGCAGACCGAGAATTTTTAAAGGAGTGTCGTTTGCCAGTGAACCAAAAATAAGCGGATTTTGCGACAAATGTTCCGGAGGTAAATGTGAAAGTAATGCGGAACAGTTACTAGACCATTTTCTAAGCTCAAAGCCGCCTCGTTCAAAAAGCGAGATCAGCTCTGACTGTAAAAGCTTTGCGTCTTCATAAGAAGAGCAGCCGGTTACAACATCATCAACATAAGTGTCGTTTAAAATGGCGGCAGAAGCTAGCGGGTAAGAGCCCCCTTCGTCATTCACTAACTGATGAAGAGTGCGTATCGCGAGAAAGGGGGATGGCGTTAGTCCATATACAAGCGTAACCAGGTTATAGTCCACCAAAGGTTCATCAGAAGCAAACCTCCAAACAATTCTTTGATAATCATGCTGTGATTGGTCGACAAGAATGTTACGATACATCATTTTGATGTCAGCACACAAGACATAATTATGAAGGCGAAAGTGACACAGAATTGTGGCAATATCTTGTTGTAGTTTTGGTCCAGTATGTAGACAATCGTTAAGAGAGCTTTGGTTGGGAAGTTTCGCCGAACCATTAAAAACTACCCTGAGTTTAGTAGACAAGCTATTTGGTTTCAAAATGCAATGATGCGGAATATAATATGCGTCGGGAGAATCTTTATTGTCATAAACACGTTTCATGTGGCCTAGTTCCAAATATTCTCTCATAAAAGCAGAATATTGGGTATACAAGTCCATGTTTCTAGCAAGGCGGCGTTCCAGGGAAAGAAATCTTTGGACGACGAGGTCGCGAATGCCAGGAAAAATAGGCAGCGACTCAGATTTAAATGGGAGCGAAACGATATATTTGCCAGAAGGAGAGCGAGATATTTTAGTCTTAAAATGATGTTCACAAAAAATATCTTCATTAGAGTGATGCGACGAAGTCGGAACACTTTCCACTTCCCAAAAATCCCTAAGGGTGCGATCGAGATTTGATTCAAAGTTACTGCACAAGAAAGAAGAGACAGCAGAAGAATGAACTGTGTTGCCAATCTTACCCATGAGCACATAACCAAAGACGGTGTTGACGGCATCAGGTTGACCTTCCCCACCGGAAATGCGTCCATTTAAAAGGATTTTAGAAAAAACGTCGGCTCCTAACAATATATCGACCTGACCTGGACGATTAAAATGGCGATCAGCCAATTTTAAATTGCGAATGTGAGACCAATTGGAAGAGCAAATAGCGGTTGCTGGCAAATTTTCACAAATGGCGTTCAAGATCAATGCGTCGACAGTAAAATTGAAAGAATCTTGACCAACCGGTCTTCCAGTGAGCGTTACACAACCACTCTGAGAAGAAGTCTGCATAGATGCCAGTCCTTTGATTGCAAACATGCAGTTTTGCTTAGGCAACCCCAAACGCTTAAAAGCCCTTTGCGAGATAAAAGACATCATACTACCTCCATCCAAAAGGCATCTCATAATCTGATAATTTCCATGGTTATCAAGAACTTCAATCAGCGCAGTGGCCAATAAGACCGTGGTTTGATTAGATACAATCCCAGAAGCAGCAAAGACCTGCTCTTGGTCGAGCGGAGCGGAAGGAACTGGAGATCTGGAAGGGTTATTACACACTGGCGACGGAATAGGCGCGGAGCTTTTATCAAAATGCAAGAGCGTATGATGACGCTGACCACACTTGCGACAGGACCTGGTAGATTTGCATTTGTTAAGATAATGTAGGCTACTTAAACAGTTGTGACAAAGACGAGAAGATTTAACAAAATTATAGCGATCTTTTGGAGTTTTATTACAAAATGAGGAGCAATTATAAATAGAATGCGAAGAATCTTTGCAAAACACACAAGTATGTAAGATAGATTTACAATTTAAATTATCAGCGAAAAAAGCGGAAGTTCGAGGCGTTGGTCTAGCTTGCGATTTGTCAGAATATTTCTTTTGAGAGTGCGAAAGGAATGACTTCTGATATAGCATAGCATCACCAGCGATACAATATTTATTTAGAAAGTCAAGCAATTGCGTAAATGTAGGGACCTCGGTGGAAGCGTGGTCTAACTCAAATTTCGTCAACATGTTCCTGTCAAGGCGTTTTGACACCAACATAAACATAACAAAGTCCCATTGGTCTGTAGGAAAGCCTAAAGTGTTTAAAGCAGAAAGATTTTCCGAAATAATGTCTAGCGAATTGCGAATATTGACGTGGTCATCAGAATTAAATTTCGAAATGCTATCTATAGCATGCCAGTGCTCTTGGGCACGCAGACGTTTGTTAGAATAACGAGTGACTAATGTATTATAAGCTATCTGATAATTGTCAGCGGTCAGAGGCAAAGATCTTATTAGAGATAACGGCGGGCCTTCTACTGATATAGTTAGATAATGAAACTTTTCAATGTCGGAATATGCGGGACAGTCATGTACTAAGGCATTGAATAAATCGATAAAAGTGTTAAAGGTTTTATAGTCACCTCTAAATTTAGGAATTTCTATTTTAGCTAGCCTTGCTTTAGCACCTTCATTAAGACCAGCTGTATTTGAATTTAGAATTTCCTGGACATTTGTTTTATTGTCAGGGAATAACCTAGAACAAATGGCTTTAATTTCAAAATAAGCGTCCATAAATCCAGCGTAAATAGTGTTTTCATCAGAAGCGTTTCCATGTTCACTACTTAAAATTACAGAAACGATATTTTCGTGCGTTTGAATAAACTGTTCCCTTAAATAGTCGATTTCGGAAGATCTAACCCTAAGTAAATTATAAAGCGAAACATCTGACTGGGCTTTCTGGGCTAGAGAAGACAATGTGTCTATTTCAGATAGCTGAATATTGCGTTGGTTTTTGTATTTCCTTAATTTAGTGTCAGTCATGATATTAATTGAATAGGCCTCGTATATGGAAATATAACAGATATACGTACCAATGTGAAACAAAGAATTATTCAGGTACAAATTGATAAGAATGAAACAGAAGCAAAGAGCGATATATGCGTGAAATGATATGCGTCGACTCCTAAAGCCGTGCTCGTTGTTCAAAATAAAGCAAAATTTAACTGAATGGCGGATTCTTGCGATAAGAAAATAACTTTTAAAAATTCTATGATTATAAAGGTTCTAGCGATATATACATGAAAATTGCGGGAAATTAATTTAAAATCTGAATTGAATACAGCTAAACCAGCGCGCTTTAGTTATTTTCAAAATTAACAAAGTTGAATAGCCAAATTTACTTGCGTATTATTTCCGAGACAAAAAAACTATCCGGCTCGAAGGACCAAGAAATGGGCTAGAGCGGGCGAAGAAATAGGCGTTAAGCGGGCTATTACGAACAAAGTGGACTGTAATTTGCGTTTGTTAATTAAGTAACGGTTTTTACTGAAAAGAGAAGGGGCAAAAGCAGTGGAAATTGATGCAAACTCGTGAATGACCAAAAAGCCACTTACCTTTGTGAATTTCTTCTCTTGTCGAGTACTGGACTCACAGAAACTCGTGCGTGTCCCGGAAAAGGCTATCCTGGGTTGCTGGTGCGTTTAATGGATTTGTTAAGGCTGGTTTGACTGTATCACACACACATATAATTTTAAGGTAGCGGTACTATACGATATCGCGGTTTTGCGTTGCTGACTACTTAAGTTGTGTTCTTCTTGACGATTCGTGGAATTCTGGTCTGTTCTTCTTATCGCAAAATAAAGATTATAAATTCCACTGCTTTTACACTATACGAGGAGCGAACAGATGTTTTAATAGGGTTTTGATTTGTTTTGCTTTAAGTCATAATACAGGTTAAGTAGATGCCTTATGTTATATAGTAAATATATTTTATTGTAAACATGATTCTTCCTCTTCTAAATAAACCATATGTTTCTTGACATATAAACTTGACGATAAGTGGTAATAAAAGTTAACAATATCTGCGGTTCATCATCCCCTAGTGCTCGATGAGAGGATGTTTATAGCCATATGGTCGGTCGTACGGTGGCAACTAAATTTACATCTCTAAATTATCACTTTAAACACTAATCACTAGCTTTGTGCAGCTAATCTTCTCAAGTAAACTCATTTATTATTGCTTGAAATGTATTGTATAAAGTCTAGATCACGGCAAAAGCACTTTTTTTCTACAAAAATTTGCTAATAGAACTTCTACTTGTCTGTGTTGCGAAATTTGTACTGTTTATTAGCTTTCGATATACACAGAAACGGTATAGCACGGAAAACTACAGAGCCTCAATTACTATGTCAGGCTAGATGTATTCTCACCATAATTAGAACCGTAGACCGGTTTCGCTCTAATTAGAGTTCGTCAGTACGGTATGCTAATTACAGCGAGAACACAACTATAATACGGATATGGCAGCCAGCCTCCTAGAACATTGTGAGATGTAGGACAGGCTTGCCATCTCGGTGCGAAACCAGGTAGTATGTTGTCACTACAGCTCCAAATAACACAAAATGCTATAAAATAGAGACTGTGTACAACCAACTAACAATTTTGTAAATTGTCATCACTGACCCATGTCTTCCCTAATATAGGGACAGTGTATGTGAGGCTAGATGTATTCTCACCATAATTAGAACCGCGGACTGGTTTCGCTCTAATTACAGCTCATCAGTACGGTATACTTTAGCTTTAGCCCCTACTTTGTTTCTTCTCCACATCAATGACCTCCTCTCTAGCACATCCAACCAAGTTCGCAGTTACGCGGATGACAGCACCCTCCACTCAAATATACAATATTCTAAGCCTGTCTCTTTAGCCCAATTAGATGAGGATCGCAGACTCATGGAGGATTATGTCTCTGTGGATCCCAAAAAAATATTAGACTGGGGAAGTAGAAATCTTGTACAATTCGACTCCACCAAATTTCAGTCTTGCTTTCTATCTCATAAGAAATACACCTGCCCTAGACCCATCACAATGAACAACCGAATTATTCAAAGTAATGAGTCCTTTTCACTTGTTGGCATTTCTGTGGATCGAAATTTCAATTAGCACCAACATGTCACATCAATTGCAGAAGCGGCTGCTAAGAAATTAGGTTTCCTCTTCTGGGCTCGCAAATACTTTTCACCAGCTAATCTCTATACCTTATATACTTCACAAATAAGGCCAAACCTTGAATACTGCTCCCACATCTGGGGTGCCGCTGCCGCTTCTACACTCGCTATCCTAGACTTCATTCAGAAGAGAGCTATACGTCTCATCGGTGACCCTACCCTCACACAAAGGCTACCATCCCTTGTCCACCGACGACGGCGACCTCTCTCTCTCTCTCTCTCTCTTTTACAGATATCTGTACAGGTACTGCTCAGAGCAGCTTTCTTTCATAGTTTCTCCATCTGCTGCCCCCAACAGATCTACCATGGGAACAGAGCGAATGCACCCTTTTACTGTCCAGGACACCAGACATAGAACATTTTGTTATGCTCTCTCTTTTGTCCCGAGGACTTCCAACTTGTGGAATTCCTTGCCGGCACATGTTTTTCCTTCTCCTCCGAACCTCCAAACCTTCAAGTCTAGAATTAACAAGTTGCCTCTTTCCTTCTTGTCGACACCCACGGTACGATTGTATTTAGGCTGTAAGCTTTTTGGCTAATTTTGTAAAAAGACTTTTATATGAATTTTGTGTAACATTACTTAAAAGTCAATTTTTGTAAAAATGGCTAATTTTCGTGGAAGGGATGGTTTGCGAATTTTCAAGTAAATTTTTTGTTGAACTTCTGTCAAGAAGCTTTTTGTGAATAATTAAACATTGGCAAGTGTGGTTTTTGTGTAAATTACGTGAATGGGTTCATTGTCCAGGAAAATCGGAACAGTTTTTTCAAGACAGTTTTGTTTACTTTCGGAAAATTTTTATACTTTATCAAGCAATAAAGTTATTTTGAAGAAATATGGTACATCGTTTCTACAATAGATGTTATACTATCTACCAAATCTGATTTCTATTTCATTACACAAAAGACATATTTAGATTTAAAAACAGTGTTATTTATCAAAAAATTGTGGGAAAGCTGTCAGTTGCAAAAGAATTTATTATTATATTATAGGCCGAGCTTTCGGAAAAATTTATACCATTCTCAAGGCTACAACATGGAAAGAAAAAAGTTTACAATTTACATGGGAAAAATATGTAAGTATTTTAAACTTTTAGTGAATTTTCTTAGAAAAAATTCACTAATGAGGAGATCTCGACTTTTCAATTTTGAAAAAATTTCTTCAAATGAGCGCGATCTAGGACCCCTAGAACCCATATCCGGGGTCAGTTTCAATTTTTATATGTTTATATATATATATATATATATATATATATATATATATATATATATATATATATATATATATATATATATATATATATATATATATATATATATATATATATATATATATATATATATATATATATATATATATATATATGTATCACACCGATAACTCAAAAAATCATGGACCGATTTTGATAAAATTTAGCGTGTACCTTCCTTTTGTAAGTGGCTTGGATAAGTTCGTTAGCCAGAAAAATCGGACGAGGTTTTCCAGGAAAATTTTGGAATTTCTTTCGAAAAAAAATTTTATCTCAAAAAATAGGAAATCTATGGTAACCAAATTTGGTACGTAAGTTTACGACACTAAAAGGAAACTATATACCAAAATCTATATTTCTATATTAAGAGAAAAAAAAAGTTATAAAAAAATATTTCGTGCCAGATCATTTCTATGAAAATGCACTACCATAACGCACTTGCTGCGTCCAGACTTTTTTATATGTTTCCCATGTAAATTGTGAACTTTTTTTTCCATATTGTAGCCTTGAGAATGGAATAAATTTTTCCGAAAGCTCGGCCTATAATAAAGAGTTTTATTTTGCAACAGACGGCTTTCCCACAATTTTTTGATATATATATATATATATATATATATATATATATATATATATATATATATATATATATATATATATATATATATATATAATGAGCCGATTTTGTTAAAATTTGGTGAGTACCTTCATCTTGTAAGACGCTTGGAAAAAGTTTGTTACCCAGGTATATCAACCCAGATTTTCCGGGAAAATTTTCTTTCGGAATTTTTTTATCTCCGGAAATAACAAAGTAAGGGCAACCAAATTTGGTACGCGGATTTATGTCATTAAAAGTAAATTACGTACCAAAATTCAGATCTGTAAGTTAAAAGACAAAAAAATTATAGCCATTAAAAACATTTGGGATTTCCCACAACGTCAAAGTCGTGTTTTGAAACGTCAAAATTGGCAACGTTTAGGCAAATAACCTGAAACGAATACGGATTATGTAGAGAAAATGTCACTAGAAGAATGTTTTACAGACCCCGAAGTCTCAGCTTCAACCGTCATTGTCCGTCATTTTACAAAAATATTTCCAGAAAATTAATTTCAAATAGACCCTTTCTCTGATGCTTTGGCAGTAGTTTTAGCTATAGAGTCTATCGTTTAATTGTATATAATTTTAAGCGAATTTTCGTAAAAAATCAATAAAACTCAATATATCCTTTTATACAAGATACGAAAAAATGTATACGCTAATTATAGGGTGTCTTGAGCTTCATTAAAAAAATATTTCTAAAATCGCAGGGTGGCCCATAAGTCGTTGGTGAGACAAATGTTCATTTTTTTTTAATCGAACACGCCTTATGTTATTGCATTTTTACATTTCCATCGAAATATAGTGCACGTTTGTAAGAAAAGAAATTCTGGACACAGCAAGTACGTTATGGTAGCGAATTTTCATTAAATGCTTCAAATTTAAATATCTGAATTTTATATTAACCTATAAGGTTCTTTTGCCGGGAAACCAGTTTTTTCGGGAACATTTTCAGTTTATTTTCGGAAAATTTTTGTTAATTTTTAGACAATGAAGTTATTTTGATGTAATCGTGTTTCGCCTATACATTTTAGATTGGCAATCAAATTTGATGACTCCTTTCTTTAAAAAAACATATTTGCTATTAAAAACATTTTTATGAAAATTCCCTACCATAACGCACTTGCTGCGTCCAGACTTTTTACCGATATGCAGGGTATATATAGAGATAAGATAATTATTGAGAGGTATATAGATAGCTTTTTGTTATTGTATGTCATAAAACTGTTAAAAGTAAGCTGACAAAAAATAAACTGCACCCGTCAAATCGGCTAACCAGAGAGTCATGAGTGTGTAATGCATGGTTTCAATTATAAACTAATTTATCTTAAGATGTAAACAAGAAAAGACCGCCTATCTAGTCGAGTTAAGAAACCAATGAGATAAACAGTGGCCTGTGCTCCTCCCAGCTTCCACTTGCGGTGGACCACTCTCCTCGCTGATCCGGTTAGTTGTCAATTAGCCGTTAATTAGATAAGTGCACTTTAACTTTGATGACGTTCTGCGCAGTAATATTTACCACACACATGTGTGCTTAACATCGAGAATATTACTTACTTCAATTATTATAAGAAAGTGTTTAGTTGTAATGATTGATTTGTGATGAAAATTCTGGATTTTCCTTTAAGCATCAACCGATTGAGGATAAGAAGAAGACAGAAAAAGTAAGTACACTATATAATTTATGACTTTACTGCATTTTGGTAAATTAAATCTACTTATAGCATAAAGAACGACGCGCATATATCCGTTTTATAATGTATTAATTTTGGAAAATATTGTAAAACTAGAGTGTGATGAACATCATAGAAAACAAGTCAATACTTTTAATTATATCCCAAATAACTCACTATATTCAGCATAAAATGGAAAGTTTAAATTTTCTAGTTGACGAATTAGTATAGTTTTCCTGAAAATAGATACGGAGACGTAAAATAATACCTATGTAAGAAGTGTAGCTAAATACAAGCGTTATTCGTCTAGGGTTGTAGGCCAACTAGATAATAACAAACATAGAGTTTTTAGAAACAAAAGGCAATCAATTATCTTTGTTTTCCTTTCAAACAGTAGCACAACAGATGTTTCATTAACCTTTTTAGAAATATCACCTTTTCAACAAAACATACTCGGTGGCTCAGTAATAAGAACGTGTGCATCGGAACCCAGTAGGCCAACTATATAACATACATTAAGAAACTTTTAGAAACAAAAGGCAATCAACTATGCTTGTTTTCCTTTCGAACAGCAACACGCCAGATGCTTAATTAACCCTTTTAAAAATGTCACATTTTCAACAAAACAGACTCGGTGGCTCAATGATAGGAAAGTGTGCATCGGAAGCCAATGGGCCAACTACATAACAATCATTGACTTTTTAGAAACAAAGGGCAAACAATTATGCTTATTTCCAAGGTAAAAAAGAACAGAACAAGGCTATACTCCAGACTAATTTTATTTAGTAAAAGCCCTACGCGTTTCGACCCATATATCTGGCCATCTTCAGGGGCTTCCTGAATCATTACAAAAGGTGGTTGTGTCAGAAACAAAGTTTCTGGTAGGTCGGCAAGTATCACACGATACAAGCAGTTACAAAATTCTAAACAGTCTTACAAGCAAAGTCTAAACAGGAACTAAAGTCAACGCTAACATGCTCTACAACAGTTACATTTATAAAATCAAAGCTGAAAGCTAAAAGTTAATAAACTAAAAACATCAAAATGTCCAAAGCTCAGTCGAGGCACCTCCGGCAGCAAAAACAACAAAATTATGCTTGTTTGCCTTTCGAATGGCAACACACCACATGTTTAATTCACTTTTTTAGAAATGTCACATCTTCAACAAAACAAAATCGGTGTATCAGTGATAAGAACGTGTGCATCGGAACCCAATGGGACAACTTTTTATAAACAAAAGGCAAACAATTATGCTTGTTTTCCTTTCGAAGAGCTTCACACCAGATGTGTGATTAACCTTTTTAGAAATGTTACATGTTCATCAAAATAGACACGGTGGCTCAATGATAAGAACGTCTGCATTGAAACCCAATTAGACAACTACACAACATTGACTTTTTATGAACAAAAGGCAAACAATTATGCTTGTTTTCCTTTCGAAAAGCTTCACACCAGATGTGTGATTACCCTTTTTAGAAGTGTTACATTTTCATCAAAATAGATTCGGTGGCTCAATGATAAGAACGTGTGCATTGGAACCCAATTGGCCGACTACATAACATTGACTTTTCAGAAACAAAAGGCAAACAATTATGCTTGTTTTCCTTTCAAACAGCAATTCGCCAGATGTTTAATTAACCTTTTTAGAAATGTCACATTTTCAAAGAAACAGCCGTGGTGTCTCAGGGTGATAAGAACGTATGCATCGGAACCCAATTGGTCAACTACATAACAAACATTGACTTTTGAGAAACAAAAGGCAAACAATTATGTTGGTTTTGCTTTCGAACACCAGATGTTTAATGAACCTTTTTAGAAATGTCACATTTTCAACAAAACATACTCGGTGGCTCAGTAATAAAAAACTCTGGACGCAGCAAGTGCGTTATGGTAGTGAATTTTCATAAAAATGTTTTTAATTGCAAATATGTGTGTTTCCTTTTTAAGAAAGCAGGCATCAATTTTGGTTACCAGTATAACCTATATAGTAAAAACAATGTGCCATGTTTCATAAAAATAACTTTATTGTGTGAAAATGTACAAAAATTTCCAAAAGTAAACTTAAAGTGTTCCCGGAAAAACTCGTTTCTTGGTCAACCTTATAGGTTAATAGCAAATTGAGCTATTGAAATTTGAAGCATTTAATGAAAATTCGCTACCATAACGCACTTGCTGCGTCCCGAATTTCTTTTCTTACAAACATGCATCGCTAAAAAATTCAAAAATGCAATAACATAAGGCGTGTTTGATTAAAAAAAAAAGAAAATTTGTATCACCAACGACTTATGGGCCATCCTGTGATTGTAGAAATATTTTTTTAAGATGTAGCTCAAGACACCCTATAATTAATATATACAAATTTTCTTCATATCTTGTATAATAACGGATATATTGAGCTTTATTGATTTTTTACGAAAATTCGACAAAAAATTATATAACATTAAACGATAAACTCTAAAACTAAGGCTATTGCCAAGCATCAGAGAAAGGGTCTATTTGAAATGAATTTTCTGGAAACATTTTAGTAAAATGAAGGACAATGACGGTTGAAACTAAGACTTCAGAGTTTGTAAAAGATCCTTCTTGAGACACTTGCTTTCCATAGCCCGTATTAGATTCAAGTTCTTTGCCTAAATGTTGCCGATTTTGACGTTTTAAATCGCAACTTTGACGTTTTGAGGAAAACCCCAATTTATTTTTCTTTAAATGCCTATAACTTTTTTGTCTTTTGACCTACATAGCTAAATTTTGGTAGGTGGCTTACCTATAAGGATATTAACTAGCGTACCAAATTTGGTTGCCCTTACTTTGTTAATTCCGGAGATATAATTTTTTTTCGAAAGAAAACACAAAATTTTCCGGGAAAACCTGGACAGATTTTCCTGGATAACGAACTTATCCAAGCCATTTGCAAAAGGAATTTTTCCACTAAATTTAGTCAAAATCGGCCTATTATTTTTTGAGTTATCGGTGTGATACATATATATATATATATATATATATATATATATATATATATATATATATATATATATATATATATATATATATAAACATATAAAAATTGAAACGGACCCCGGATATGTGTTCTAGGGGGCCTAGTTCGCGGTCATTTGAAGAAATTTTCTCAAAATTCAAAAGTCGGGATCTCCTCATTAGTGAATTTTTTTTAAGAAAATTCACTAAAACGTGTGCATCGGAACCCAATGGGCCAACTACATAACAAACATTGACTTTTTAGAAACAAAAGGAAAACAAGTAGGTATGCTTGTTTTCCTTTCGAACAGCAACACATCAGATATTTAATTAACCTTTTTATAAATGTCACGCTTTAAAAAAACTCGGCGGCTCATTGATAAAAACGTGTGCGTCGGAACCCAATGGTTCTGGGTTAGATTCCCAGTAGAAGCGTCAAATTCATTTTAAGTACATACTTTAAATTAACAGCAACCAAAGTAGTGGCATTGTGTTTGAACAAGTTGAATGTCTACAGCTACAGGTTCTGCTGCCTGAGGTCGGTGATTCGCTATAGTCGCTGCAATAAACCGATGTTACAAAAACAAAACACAATACAATACATTAAAAAAAAGATGTATTACACAGTGTACCTAGGTGTTGAAAAATCTAAAATATAAAAACAAAATCACCGAAAGGTCAAGGAATTCATGAAATAATTTTAAAATATTTTTCTGTGGCTTCACAAGTGGTTGTTTTCTTCTCTGCAACTGGTTTTGCTTTTTACGGAATCGGCACGAAAAACAAAATGTTCTTTATGTACCCACAGAGGAAGTCTCTACGTCTGTATTTAGATCAGATTGTATAACCTTTAACTTATTTCATTAGAGAATTTTTATGTACTAAATGTTCTTGAAATTTTCTTACAAACTTATTACCAAATTTCCATGAAAGAATTTTTTTGTAATTTTCCTGGAAGAACAATTTGTTTCGAATCCCTGTTTAAAAGAATATTTAGCGAAGTTGTGATGAAACCTTTTTTAACCAAATTAGAGAAAAATAGTGCTCATAGTAGAATGTAAGACAAGAGTCGCCATCTCGTTGCAGTACCAAGTGGTATATTGTCACGACAGCTCCAAATAACACAAAATGCGATATAATAGAGACTGTCTACAACCAACAATTTTGTAAATTGTCAGCCCTGGCCTATTTATTTTCTGATATAGGGACAATGTATGTAAGGCTAGATGTATTCTCACCACAATTAGAACCGTGGATCGTTTTCGCTCTAATTAGAGCTCGTTAGTACGGCATAATAATTACAGCGAGAAAGCACCTATAAAGAAATACGGCTATGGTAGCCAACCTCACAGCACATAATGAGATGTAAGACAGGAGTTGCCATCTCACTGCGGAACCAAGTAGTATATTGAAATGACAGCTCCAAATAACACAAAATGTTATTAAATAGAGACTCTGTACAACCAACTAACAGTTTTGTAAATTGTCAGCTCTAGCCCATTTCTTTTCTCATATAGAGAAATAAATGGGCCGGGGCTGACAATATCCTACTTGGTTCTGCAACGAGATGGCGACTCCTGTATTTTCAATTTTGGGCCGTTTTCGAGAAAAATAGTGCTGCAAATTGAATCATGACTTTTTTTTTTTTGTAATTTATTAATTCATCTATTATCATTCTCTGTCACCTTTTCAATTTACAATTTTGGCAAAAAATATGGGCTGTTAAAAAGAAATTGTAGTCAAGACAGGATTATGGACCGATCACAACTTATTATAAATAAAGGCATGTAGTAAAACATCCGAAGAGAGACATGCAGCAAAGGGTCATTTTAATTGGAAAGTCAAAATTTGAAGTTTGTTGAATTTGGTATGCACTAGCTGTCAAGGAATTCTGGATCAAACTTTATAAATTATGTTATTATACACCACAAGTCTTAGACTTTTTGTATAGGCATATTGTATAATTTAAGGTAATAAACATAATAATAATAATAATAATAACATAGCTGTGATGATTTATTCTCTTCAAAAAGACATTCTCAGCGAATTAATTTAGGGTCCATAACTTGACCACAATGCATGCCTTCAGGATTTTATTTTTAATTTAGAAAAAACTCTAAATATTGTGTACCAAATTACTTAAAATTTACAACATAGGTTTACTTGCACTATTTCTAGCCAAATGTAAAATCTCATGCCAGTTAGTCTGATACAAAAGCATAGCGTTTTCAAAAAGTTTTCCCCGGTTGTTCACCGAAAAAACTTGCGCATGTAGGCTGATTAACGAACTCGACATCGGTTTTCACCCAAGCAAGATTTTTGCCAAGTTTGATTGAAATCAGTTTAGTATTTTTTGAGTTATCGCTGGGATATATATATATATATATATATATATATATATATATATATATATATATATATATATATATATATATATATATATATATGTGTGTGTGTGTGTGTGTGTGTGTGTGTTCCATTAAGTTTGACCTTGGAAGATTTCCATTAGTCACAAGACATTGTAATTGGCTACCTAATATTACTCTCAGATTTTGGTTTATTAACGATGATATAATTAATTGATATAATATAACGATCTTAATTTAGACTATCTACTACTACTACATCTAAATAAAATTCTTATTTGTTACTTTGTCCCAATTGGAATCTTTTTTTTTTTTTTTTTTTTTTTAATATATATATATCTTTTTATTTATTGTTTTTTATTTATTTATTTTTTAATATATATTTTTTAGATATATTTATATATATACACATATATATATATATATATATATATATATATATATATATATATATATATATATATATATATATATATATACATATATATATACACACATATATATCTTTATTTATTGTTTTTTATTTATTTATTTTTTAATATATATTTTTTATATATATTTTTTTTATATATATATTTTTTTTCATTTAATATTTTCTCTCTCTTTTTTTTTTTTTTTTTCAAAAAACACTTATGCTAATTTATACATATATTATCTTATACCAAACTGGTGTACAATACATGACTATACTTAATCTATGTCCTAAATCTAAACCTACATTAAAATTCCATACTCCCTTTATAATATCGGTGATACACCATTCATACTCTTACATTACTAATCTACATTACATTATTTACAAATTTTCTACTATTTACAAAACTGGTTTAAGGATGTTAATTATATGTTATAAAGTAATTTTAGCAACTCTAAAGAAATTATGTATAGCTTTATATATTTCAATATTACCACTCTGTAACAGAGTGACTATGTTTAAAGGGCTGTTAGTGGCATTATATTTATATATACATATATATATATATATATATATATATATATATATATATATATATATATATATATATATATATATATATATATATATATATATATATATATATATATATATATATATATATATATATATATATATATATATATATATATATATTAATATATATTGGTTTTGGGTTCCAGTGATCCAAATTTGCTCTCATGTGAAGAAATGTTTTCAAAAGCTTTTCATCGTGACCTCTAAATTAGCTAAAATGTAAAATTTTCACCCAATGACTTCCACATCGTCACGTGTGAAAGTATCATATCGACGACAAAAATTTCAAAAATTGTTTTTCACTTAAACGTCGTAAAAAAGTATCAGAACATACAGAAAACATAATTTGGGAACGAAAATTTTTGTGTTTGTCGATCTGTCGCTCGGTTGGTCTGTGTGTCTGTCTGTCTGTAGCAACGATAACTTTATAAACAACTGAGACATCGTCTTCAAATTTGGTGTACAGTTAGCACTCGACAAACGAACGATTCCGATTGTTTTTGGGTATCGCTTTAGGGGGTAGGGAACTCGAGTAATATAGCGTGTAGGGTGTATTTATTAGAAAACTTTTAATTTCATTAAACATCTGGTATTCTGTGCTGAAATTAAATTAGGGGTGGAATGTGTGTGTGTGGAAGATTGTTGATAAAAGTTTCGAAAATTTTTTTTTGCTAAAACGGCGAAATAAGTATCAAAAATATACAAAACATATACAAAACTTGATTCTGGAAAGAAATTTTTTTGTCTGTCGGCATGTACGTGTGTCTGTTAGTAGGCGCAATAATTTTCTGACGAATTGAGTTATCATCTTCAAATTTGGTATCCAGTTACCACCCGACAAAGGAAGTTGTTGTTGGGTTAGATCGCTTCAGGGGGTAGGGGATAAATAAGGGGTGATTTTGTGAAAATTGATATTTTTCCAATAAAACTAGAGTAATTTAGCGTCTCAAAAGTGTATGGGTACAGGAATACAAATATTTTCTTTGTGATCAATTCGTTGGCCTTACATTTATTCCATGAGAATGTCTTTCTGCAGAGAATAAATTATCGCTGCTATGTGGAAGTTAGGATTCAATTTACAGCACTATTTTAAGGGTATGCGACTTATCAGGGAATATTTCTTCGAGTTTTTTGCACTGATTAATGAAACATCCTGTTTAATTTAAACCAAAATGATGCACAAATTATTTTACACTGCGGTTATACTCATATAAACAATAAATATCACACACTTCCTGCCTTATAAAATATAACTTTAAAAGATAAGTAGGTAACCACAGAAGATTACTTAAATCATCCAGTTGACAACAACTTTAATATAATAAATATTTCATTGTAATATTTTATTCTTACAGGCGATTCTACACTATATAGAGCATTATCAGTGCTCATCACTGGTTCCAATCTTCACTCATCGATTCTACACTATTAAAACAAAATGGATTTACAATGTCTTTCTGAAAAAGACAGCCATACGTGTGATAAAGTTGTAAAAGAACCAGTTAAACTAAATTTTGGAATCGATAGACTGTTGTCAAACCAGCCAAGTATCAAAGACAAAGAAAAGGTGTCTCCTATTGTCAGCACCAGTGGTTTTAACAGTGTCAACTTGTCCAAACCAATACCAGCAATGGCTGTACCATGTTCAGATTGCGTCACATCACTGTTTAGATGCTGCAGATTGGGTTCCCAGGAATGTATTTCCAGTAGTTTTCAACATCAAGGCTTCAATGGCACTTCATCGGCCACGATATACACCGTACAACCGATTAGACCCTTTGCAACACGTCCAGGTACACATTATTATTTTTATCATTATCACCAATATTATTATTATTATTATCATCGTTTTTGTTGACAATAAAAATTATGTATACCGGAATGTCTTGGACGATATTCTGTAAGTTTTAGTGGAAAGTGTATAAGATTCTTATATACTGAAAAATATACTATACTATACTATGCAACTGGAAGATCATTCCAAGAGATAAAGAGCAGTAGAAACATATCACCAATCTATGATATATATATATATATATATATATATATATATATATATATATATATATATATATATATATATATATATATATTCTCTTGGAATGATCTTCCAGTTGCATAGTATAGTACAGTATATTTTCCACTAAAACTTAAGAATATCGTTCAAGATATATATATATATATATATATATATATATATATATATATATATATATATATATATATATATATATATATATATATATATATATATATATATGGTGGCGCATCAAAAACGAAACAGACCGATTTGCGTCCAGAGAAATTTTTTTAAGAAACGCTGAAACACGTCAATTTCAATACTGAGGGTTTTGACATAAAACTCAACTTTGTCACATCAACCCCTTAATGGTGGTGATAACAACCCTTATATTTTAAATAGGGTACATGGGTTGAGTGTTACATCATTTGAAAGCTCTTTTTTTTTAAATTCAGCACACTAATTTTTTTGGAAGTTTTATTAACTCGTTTAAAAATTATTAACAGTTGGACGTATTTCATTCATTGTGATAAGAAATGCACTAATTAGTAAATTTTTCGTTAAAAAAAACTAAAAAACAAAACCAAACGTTCAAAAATGTTTATTTAGTTAAGTAAGTGTTGAAATTGTTGACCACCAACTTCCATACAAAAGTACAAATTTTGTTCAAAACGAGCTCTGCCATTCTGGAGCGTTTGTGGAGTTATTAGACGGCATTCTTCAACAATGCGTCATCGTAATTCTTCCAGAGACTCCGTTTCTGTTGCGTAAATTCTACTCTTTAAATGGCCCCATAGAAAGAAGTCTAAAGGAGTCAAAAAAGTTATAGGCATGTAAAGAAAAACATTTTGGGTGCCACTGATGACCAGAGAAACGCATATAACCAAAATATTTTGTGTGGATAACAAAATCTGTTGCATATTACAGACCAAGGTTAAGTTTCTTGGGGCAAAAAGTCAAGAAACAACAGAAAAATTTCTTTGAAAATTTTATAGGTTTTGTTGTTAAAACGTCAAAGTCGCGTATTAAAACGCCAAAATTGGCAACATTTAAACAAAGAACCTGAAACAAATACAGATTGTGTAGAAAAAATGTCGGAAGAAACGAGTTTTACGTTAAGTTTCAGCTTCAGCCGTCATAGAAATTCAAATAACGAATACAGATCAGCGTTACTTACTTCTTGGGTATTTTCTTGCTTATTCGTCTCAATATTGTTAGGCTAGAATGATTGCCATAAAGTCATCGTTCACCAGACCACTACCCAATACAAATGCGGAAGGTACTGAGAAGTTTGATAACCTGCAAATATTAAACAGTAATTTAACCCAAAACTAATGACGTGAGATTTTTTCGCGTACTCAATGATGTAGAGTCGACCAGACTCCTCACTGAAAAGTATTGTATGTGCCGAGATGACGACCCTGTCGCATATTTCAGAATATTCTAGGAGGCTGGCTACCATAGCCGTATTACTTTATAGGTGTGTTCTCGCTGTAATTAGTATATCGCACTGATGAGCTGTAATTAGAGCGAAACCGGTCTGCGGTTCTAATTAGGGTGAGAATACATCTAGCCTTACATACATTGTCCCTATATTAGGGAAGAAGTGAGCGAAGATTGACAATTTAAAAAATTGTTAGTTGGTTGTACACAGTCTCTATTTTATAACATTTTGTGTTATTTGGAGCATTGTGATTTCTAACATTTTCAAATATCCACCAAAATACGTCAACTACTTGATAAAGCAGTTTATTTTGGAATATATACGTAACTAAAGGAACTGAAATAGTTATTCTTAAACTTAAATAAAATAACATCTAAAAAACATGTTAAACTTACAGGAATAGAGACATATCTGAATAAAAAATAAAAATTCCTGAAAAATGTAAAACAGAAACTCAAACGAGTAATACTTTCTGCAAAGAATAATATATGGGCTAAAGCATTACTTATGATATGCCATACATCAGAGAAACACAGACAATAATAAAAAGTCTGGACGCAGCAAGTGTGTTATGGTGGTGAATTTTCATTAAAATATTTTTAATAGCAATTTTTTTTAAAGAAAGCAGGCTTGAAATTTGCTCACCAGTATAACCTGTATAGGCGAAACATAATGTACCATATTTCATCAAAATAACTTGTTTAAAAATATACAAAAATTTTCCAAAAATAACCTTTAAATGTTCCCGAAAAAACTGGTTTCCCGGTCAACGAACCTTTAGGTTAATAGAAAATTGAGCTATTCAAATTTGAAACATTATTGAAAATTCGCCATCATAACGCACTTGCTGCGCCCAGAATGCGCCCAGAGCATCAGAGAAAGGGTCTATTTGAAATCAATTTTCTGGAAAGATTTTTATAAAATGAAGGGCAATGATGGTTGAAGCTAAAGCTGAAGGGCTTGCAGAACACTCTTTACATAATCTAGCGTTGCCCAACATATGATTGACTCGGGATATAAGGTAGACGAAGGTAATCTTAAGTTTTTGGAGGCAACCACGGATTATCACAAGTTAGATGCTTTGGAAAGTTTGGAAATCCGCAAGGTTAACGCACAGAATTTGATGAATTCAGACATGGCTCCGGTCAATTCAGCACTTTTTGAAATAGAACGAAATAATGCGTGGTTGCCAGTAGCGGCTCGTACCTTAATGCATTGGGGATGCGCGAGAAAAAAATTCGGGACGCAACAAGTGCGTTATGGTAGTAAATTTTTATTAAATACTTTAAATTTGAATAACTCAAGTTTCTACAAACCTAGAAAGTTGAATTTTGGTGTATAGTAGGGACTAACCCCGGGGCAATATATCCACCAAATTTCATTAAAATAAATTTACAATTTTCGGAGAAAAAATTTTTTCAAAGGAAAACTCAAAATTTGAATAACTCAATTCTCTAAAAATGTAGAAATGTTGATATTTAGTGTGTAGTAACGTCTTTTAGAAGGCAACATATCCAACAAATTTCATTAAAATACATTTGTAATTTTCGGAGAAAAGTTTTTTTTTTTAAACAAAACTCAAAATTTTCCCGGAAAACGTTATCCGATTTTCTTGATTAACGAACTCATCGAAGCCATTAATAAAAGAAAGGCACTTGCCGAGTTTCATCGAAATCAGTTGCTTATTTATTGACTTATCGGTTGGATACATATATATATATATATATATATATATATATATATATATATATATATATATATATATATATATATATATATATATATATATATATATATATATATATATATATATATATATATATATATATATATATATATATATATATATATATATATATATATATATATATATATATATTAAAATAAAAATTCACTGAAAATGAAGGGCTCCCCTATTTTTCCCCGAAAATGTATTATAAAAAAACCTACTTACTAAACTTAATAATTATTAACTACTTACCAAGTATTCCTCTAGTTAGTTATACGTTATATTTATAGTAGTTAATAAGTCCCTTAAAAAGTTAACCTTTAAATTTAAAATATCCACTGAATTAATCACAGATCACAATTATTTTGTCCACTTATTAAGCAACCCGAAGTAGTAACCATAATAATAATAATAATTGTCTTGTTAGAACATGTAAACAACAACGAAGTGATATAATTAAAAATCAATCCGACGCGAGGACAAAAATTACTAGGTAGTAGGTACACACGCTTTGCCAAAAGTCCACTACAAACTGGAAGTGTGTAATTTTATAGCGTACAACAGATTGCTTATTCGGTTGTTTTCGACGAAGATCATCAAGATTCGGCGATCATTTCGCACTGAAGTATCGCATTTCTTGAGAGCGCCGAAAAATACACACTGCCGCCCAACTGCTTTATATGGATATGGATGTATATAACGTCTGCAACGATTAACACTATACTTATTCTGATTCTGTATTAATGGCTGCCGACTCTCTGAGATCCTCGATATACTAATTTTGTTTGTTGAATGCAGGAGGTAAAAAAGTAAATAAAAATTTATTAAAATATAGCATAGCAAAAATATTGTTTTTTCCACGGCAGGCGGCATGCGCGCGCACGGGCGCACTTATTGAGGAGCCGCCCCTGGTGTTTGCTTTCAACACCGACACAACCGGTTGGGGGTATTCACTGACACAACAATAGTCCTTGAATTACGTCACCCGGTGTTACGCCATCCGGTGTTACATCATCCGGTACTGAGGCATCTGATATTGCACCATACAGTGTTGCATCATCCGTCGTTGTCAAAATACGTATTTAACGCATAATTCTGTTATAATTTTTGTGGTGATTCTGCTTTTTCTTTCAGTTTCCAGCCACGGTGTCTTTTAAAAATTATTAAACTAATGAGAGACACGCTAACAGTGAAACTAACTGTCGTGGTTAAGTAACCGCAAGTTACAATAAAGCAATCTATGTGGAGCAATGTCGATGAAATATCGATAAAATAAACAGTTATAACCCCTATTCAGCTAGCAAGGGAAGCACATTTGTAGGTATTAGCTGAATACTCGCTTGATGATGCTGGCGTAGTTTAAGAGTTTTGATTAATTTGTCTAGCGTAATTATTATGGTGAAACAAGAAATATCCAGTCATCACCGAACAATTTCAATTCAACATGTTATCAACATAATATCAGTATCAAGTGACTAACAATTATTTTTCTTAGCGTTATGTACTTAAACGGTTATCGTATAATTTCCTTAAGATAATTTATACTCATTCAAGAAGTCAGCTTTGAAACTATGTGCCCATAATGCTTAATTTAAATATAAAATAAAGCTAATGAAAAGAACACACATAAAAACAAATTTATATTACCCGACATAAAGTTAGTTTAATGGCATTATAACACTAATAAAATCTCATCATAAATAATAAAACTCGATTAATGATAACCATGAAATACGGATATATAAAATAGTAAACATGATAGTTACACATTAAATATACAACATTATATACAGGGAAATCTTAAAGTACATGACACACCAGTTTACCAGAACTTTCTCAAGACAGCTATAACCTGGTGAAATTTGATTATTTTTGAGGGCGCTTGGGGAATTATGCAGTCATATATGTCAAAGTTATTTATCCGGAGCATTGTGAATCACTCCGAAGGTCAGTGTGACGTTAGTTAGGCCCACCCGCTTGGTAGGTGGTACTGGACTTTTCCTTTACGTGAAGTACCAACGGACATTTCCGGTTCTGGTGTATGAGTCGGTTTCCCTTATAAACAAAAATGATGATGGTTCCTCCTTGTACAAAAGATTCCAGAGATAAAATACCCCTCCATTCGGATCTCCAGGAGAGGGGTGTGCAGGGGGCGCTGGCATCAAGATTTAACATATCCTTCTCGAATATATGTTGCCTAAATTCTAACCTGAACTCAGTCCACCATTTCCTCCAGGCTAATAGGCCCCAACTCCTCTTCCTCACCGAAACCCAAATCAGTGCCAAAACAGCCACTAATCACCTTAATTTCCCAGGGTATGAGCTCCTTACTATCTTTAGATTGCATGGTGGCGTGTGCGCATACCTCCGTAGCAATCTACCCTCCACCAGACTCCCAAATTTAGGAGCTGAAAGAAAATACTTAGTTTGGTTGAAATTCTCTCTCAGGGTTGTAACTAAATTCATCTGTTGCATTTACCGGTCACCTTCTGACAAGAACTTTGTCCAGCTCTTCGACTATCTTTCTGAAAAAAACGACCATCTGATTTCTGAATATCCTTCCCCCGAGGTCACTATTCTTGGTCTCGTGTTCGATGTGATGTTGGGCACGTTAAAGATCCCTACATTCCTTACCGAAAGGCAATTGTTCGGCAAAATTTCCAGGATAGTGAGGTGAAACTGCTCCCTGGCGTCTGTGATTGGTCATAGTCGCGGAAATAAGTTAACGAAATAAAAACACACAACTGTCGCTTCTGTGGAAATTATACAATTTACCAAATGTGAAGTATAAGTTAATAAAAAATTGAAACTTGGAAAACTTTTATGAAAATTCCCTACCAAAAAGACTTGCTGTATGAGTATTAACATCTCCCGTATACTCTTAGTCTTTTAACTTTCTGTTAAAAAATGGCAGCCAAATTTAATATAAAAATTTATATTCCAGCATTTGTCTTTTGCAAGAAAATTGAAAGAAAAGCAGTGTGAGGTGCTACATTTTTAGTGAATTTTCTTTAAAAAAATTCACTAATGAGGAGATTCCGACTTTTGAATTTTGAAAAAATTTCTTCAAATGATCCCTATTTAGGACTCCTGGAACCCAAATCCGAGGTCGGTTTCAGACTTTATATGTATATATATATATATATATATATATATATATATATATATATATATATATATATATATATATATATATATATATATATATATATATATGTGTCACACCTATAACTAAAAAAACAATGGACCCATTTTGATAAAACTTGCATTCACAAGTGGCTTGGATAAGTTCGTTAGTCAGGAAAATTCGTCGAGGTTTTCCCGGAAAATTTTGTGTTTTCTTTCGAAAAAAATTATATATCCGGAATTAACAAAGTAAGGGCAACCAACTTTGGCACACGGGTTATATTATTATAGGTAAGTTAACTACCAAAACTTAGCTCTGTAGGTTAAAGGACAAAAGTTACAGGCATTTAAAGAAAAATAAATTTGGGTTTTCCTCGACCCGTCAAAAGTCGTGATTTTAAACATCAAAATTGGTAACATTTAGGCAATGAACCTGAAACTAATATGAGCTATGGAAAGAAAATGTCTCATGCATAATGTTTTACAAAGCCTGAAGTCTTAGTTTCAACCGTCATTGTCCATCATTTTACTAAAATGTTTCCAGAAAATTCATTTCAAATAGACCCTTTCTCTGATGCTTTGGCAGTAGTGTTGGCTATAGAGTTTATCGGCTAATGCTATATCAAATCTTTAAAGCTCAATATATCCGTCATTATGCAAGATACGAAAAAAAATTGTATACATTAATTATAGGGTGTCTTCAGCTACATCTTAAAAAATATTTATACAATTACTGGCCCATAAGTCGTTGGTGATTCAAATTTTCTTTTTTAGTGAATTTTCTTTAAAAAATTAACTAATGAGGAGATCCGGGTTTATATATATATATATATATATATATATATATATATATATATATATATATATATATATATATATATATATATATATATATATATATATCGTACCGGTAACTCAAAAAATAATAGACGGATCTTGATCTAATTTGGTGAGTACCTTCCTTTTGTAAGTGGCTTGGATAAGTTCGTTAGCCAGAAAATGAGACCAGGTTTTCCCGGAAAATTTTGTGTTTTCTTTCTAAAAAGAAATCATATTTCCGGAAATAACAAAGTGAGGGCAATCAAATTTGGTACGCGTATTTGTATTATAAAGGGTAAACCATGTACCAAAATTTAGGTCTCTAAGTTTAAGGACAAAAGGTTACGGGCAGCTAAAGCAACAAATTTTGGAGTTTTCCTCAAAACGTCAAACTCGCAATTTAAAACGTCAAACTCGCAATTTAAAACGTTAAGATTGGCAATGTTTAGGCAAATCACGTGAAACAAATACGGATTGTGAAAAGAAAATGTTGCAAGAAGAGTGTTCTGCGAACCCATAAGTTTCAGATTCAACCGTCATTGCCCTTCATTTTACTAAAATGTTTACAGAAAATTCATTTCAAATAGACCCTTTCTCTGATGCTCTGGCTGTCGGTTTAGTTAAGTTGATGCTTTCGCTGTAGTTTTAGCTAATTTTCGTAGAACAAATTCGTTGCTGCATTTTAGCATTTTTTATGGAAATATGATGCATGTTTGTAAGAAAAAATCTGGACGTAGCAAGTGCGTTTTGGTAGCAAATTTTCATTAAATCCTTCAAATTTCAATAACTCAATTTGCTATTAACGTAAGTTTTGTTGGTTAGGAAACCAACATTTAACTTTATTTTCGGAAAATTTTTGTATGAACGCAGCAAGGGCGTTTTGTTTGCGAATTTTCAATAAATGTTTAAAATTTTAATAACTCAATTTGCTATTAACCTAAGGCTCATTGGCTAGGAGACCAGTTTTCTCAGAAACATTTAAAGCTTATTTTTGGAAAATTTGTGTACATATTCAAATAATTATTTTGATAAAATATGGTACATTGTTCCTACTATATAGGTTATACCGGTAACCAAATTGATGCCTGCTCGCATTAGAGCGATATATTTGTAATTAAAAACATTTTTATGAAAATTCACTTCCATAACGCACTTGCTGCGCGCAGAGTTTTTGACTATCATTTCAACAATTTAAAAATCTATTGAAATCAGGAAAAGGTGCATTTTGTTAAAAATCGTGTCGCTTATGTTATAGCTTTAACACATGTCATGATCTGACTATCTAAACAGTTCAATTAAGTTAGGTCATATCAATAAGTTTGTTTAAATCTCATATCACATTTCAACAGATCTCTCTCCATGATTTAGCTACACCCTGTATAACGTTATATAATGACCATAAAGTGTATGCGAATATACAGACAATATACCTATCCGCATATTATCTGTTTGGATTTATGAACACTTAAAAGGTAGAATATCTTGTAACGTCTTGACTTAGGAATTTTTATTTAACATCACATTATGTAATAAAGATGAGCGTTTTAAGATGACTATCTATCAACTTTATCTTTTCCTTCCCCTCCGACAGCCTCATATGTCTTTTAGCTGGTTATGCTGTACCTACTTTATTTCATACTACTATTATATTATTATCACTGTTATTATTATTATTACATATCTCAGAAAACCTTATTAAACCACTTCAAAAAAGTAGGAGGATCCCATTTCTACACGTGTTTGTTTTTTCTGTACATATTCACCGATTATTATCCTGAACTGATCTGGATGATTTTCACTCCTTAATCTTTAGTAATTTTAGTAGATTTGGTTTTCTTCTAATTGGTTTATTATTTTCAGATTTTTTTTAAAATAAATTCGTTAATGATGTGATGGCGATTGTTGATTTTTTAAATTTGTTTTAATGAGCGCGAATTAGGACGCTTAACACGCAAATCCCAGATCAGTTTCAGTAGTATTTTTTTTCAACAACACACCACGAGGGCTTACAGCCTAAATACTATCGTACCGTGGGTGTCGACAAGGAGGAAAGAGGCAACTTGTTAATTCTAAACTTGAAGGTTTGGAGGTTCGGAGGAGAAGGAAAAACATGCGCCGGCAAGGAATTCCACAACTTGGAAGTCCTCGGGACAAAATAGCGGGCATAACAAGATGTTCTATGTCTGGTGACCTGGACAGTAAAAGGGTGCATTCGCTCTGTTCCCCTGGTAGATCTGTTGGGGGCAGCAGGTGGAGGAACTATGGAAGAAAGCTCCTCTGAGCAGTGCCCGTGCAGATATCTATAAAAGAGAGAGAGAGGTCACCAACGGCACGTCGGTGGGCAAGGAATGCCAGCCTTTGGGTGAGGGTAGGGTCACCAATGAGACGTATAACTCTCTTCTGAATGGAGTCCAGGATAGCGAGTATAAAAGTAGCAGCAGCACCCTAGCTGTGGGAGCAGTATTCGAGGTTTGGCCTTATTTGCGAAGTATATAAGGTATTGAGATTAGCTGGCGAAAAGTATTTGCGAGCCCAGAAGAGGAAACCTAATTTCTTAGCAGCCGCTTCTGCAATTGATGTGACATGTTGTTCAATTGAGATTTCGATCCACAGAAATGCTAACAAGTGAAAATGACTCATTACTTTGAATAACTTGGTTGTTCATTGTGATGGGTCTAGGGCTGGTGTATCTTTTATGAGAAAGAAAGCAAGACTGAGATTTGGTGGGGTTGAATTGTACAAGATTTCTACTTCCCCAGTCTAATATTCTTTGGAGATCCGCGGAGACAGAACCCTCCATGAGTCTGCGATCCTCATCTAATTGGGCCAAAGAGACAGGCTTAGAATATTGTATATTTGAGTGGAGGGTGCTGTCGTCCGCGTAACTGTGAACTGGGTTGGATGTGCTAGAGAGGAGGTCATTGATGTGGAGAAGAAACAAAGTAGCGGCTAAAGCTGAACCTTGAGAGACTCCTGCATTAATTGGATATAGTTTAGAGGAATGGCCATCCACGACAACAGAAATGCTCCGGTTGGAGAGGAAGTTTGCTGTCCAGGTACATAGTTTTGGTGGTAGGCCATAGGCAGGAAGTTTATTAAGCAGTGCTGCATGCCAGACCTGATCGAATGCTTTGGATATGTCTAGAGCGATAATCTGGGATTCACCGTGTAGTTCCATAGACTTGTTCCAAGAATTGGTGACAAAGGAAAGGAGGTCAGCAGTTGATCTGCGCTGACGGAATCCATACTGCCTGTCGTGGATTAGACTGTGTTTTTCAAGAAATTTTAGTATTTCGGTGTTTATATACTTTTCCATCACTTTAGAGATGACTGAAAGGAGAGAGATATGCCTGTAGTTGGTAGGAAGCGCTTTGGATCCTTTCTTGGGAACGGGTTGTACTCGAACAGTTTTCCAGTTACTAGGGAATATACCTCTATTGTAAGATGTCTGAAACAGACGATTCAGGACAGGAGCAAGTTCTGGTGCATATTTTTTGAGAACAATTGCTGGGATCTCGTCAAAGCCAGAGACTTTCCTGGTATTAAGAGAAGAGAGCATCTTTCTTACCTTTTTAGTTTTGAAAATGACATCCGTCATTTTATGCGCGACATTAGGGACTGTCGGTGATTGAACATTTGGAGGTGGGTTGAGTGTAGAATTGCCGGCGAACAACGAGGCAAAAAGTTCAGCCTTGCCCAGGGCGGTAGAAACGATTTCATGCCCTGAAACAAGAGGTGGGAACCTGCTCTTGCAGAAATTATTCCCAATAGATTTAGCAAGAGTCCAGAATGGTTTGCTGCCGTTGAAGCTTGAGAGGACTTTGTTTTTGATGTGGTTATTAAACGAGTTTTTTGCCTCACATAGCGGTTTTTTGCGTCATTAAATGCTTGACGGTTTTCTTAACAGGGATTGTGTAGAAGCGCTTTGTGAGCTTCAACCTTTTCAAGTCTGGCTTTGTCACAAGATTTGGAGAATCAGGGCTTTTGAGTAGCTGAAGAGGTTTTAGACAAAAGAAAACATATAAAACCGTTGTCTGTTTACCATTAGAACCGGGAATCACGAGAGGTTTAACAGCATTTTTGAGAAAACCAATTTGCAGCTAATATTTTCTATTAAAAAAATACATTGAAAAAGTTGCTAGGCAACCCAAATGATAAAGATAATGCCACAGAAGTGTCGGGAATCTATGAATTAGGTTGTGATGATTGTGAGTTTAAATATGATGGGCAAACTCAAAGAACTATTCAAACTAGATTTAAAGAACATTTAGCAAAACGGATATATGGCACTATTGATAAATCATTATTGTATTGATCAGCAAATTTGGGATAATAATCATCATGTAGATAAAGAAAATCTCAAGTTAATCAAAATTGTTAGGCCATCGCGACAGTTAGATGCTTACGAACGTATATATACATATCGTTAGAAATTTGAACACATTTTTTTTTGATTAGTAGAGCAGGGCTGGTCTTGTCTAGTTCATTTTCGAATTGGTATCTTAATAATCAGTCTCTTTCTTAGAAGAAACATTAGTGACGACACGCGGTTTTTAATTACAGGGATTTTCTACTAAACAGTGGGAGTTTATTTGTGTACTTTCATAGAGGCGATTTAAAAATCTCTGGTAACCAACACAGGGCAATAAGTGTACAGTCCTGTGACGAAGATTCTGATGATCACAGTAAAAATTGAATAATAATAATAATAAATTGAGTGTTAGAGATGTACAGACCTGACCGATGAACTAGAGAAGCAATGCACCTGAAAATGCACCTGAAACAATACGAGAATGGAGGCTTGAAAAAAATAGAGATACGTTTATTGTTTTTGTAGACCTGGAAAAACCTTTCGTTAATGTGAAGTGAAAATCATTATGGCATATAATAATAATTTATTGTGTCCAACAGATCAAGTACAGGACCAATTACAGGACACTTACAAACTAATTAGCGAGTGAGATTACCATAAATTAACAATAACAAAATATTAATCCAAAAACCAACCTAAAACTACAACATGTAAATAGCTTTATGCAACAATGTACACAAACTGTCGCTAAATATATCACTACGTAAACAAATGATATTGAAAGTTTCACTCATTACATATATTGGAGATCTTAACATAACAACAGTCCTAGCCTGATTATTATAAAATGACATATTATGCCGTTCACTCATCCTGGGAACATGGAAATTTATCTGCGCCAATAATTCCGGACAATCAATGACGTTGTGTATCAGTTTATATAAAAACTTGATTGAGTCAACTCTTCTTAGCTTACACAAACTGACGAATTCAAAGTGCCCAAGCAAAACAGAATGATCGAACCCCCTCTCCGGATAACGCCCAGTTTTCTTAAACCACAGATACTTTAGGAACCTTCTCTGGACAGATTCGAGTGAGCTTATATGCCCACCATAATATGGGCTCCAGACAAGAGATGCATATCGTAACTTGGAAAGAACAAAAGCACAATACAAGCTTTGAGAGCACCAAAACATGTAAACGACCCAAAGTTCCGCACTATAAATCCCAAAAACTTGTTACACTCGTTTACTATGGTATTGATGTGAATGTCAAACGACAGTTTCTTATCAAAGTGGACCCCCAAATCCTTCACAGTCTCCACACGATCGACCACCAACCGATCCGCAGTATACTCAAACTGAACAGGGAAAGCTTTACGTGTGAAAGTCATGACCGACCTTACATTTACTCACATGTAGTTCCAATCTATTCTGTAAGCACCACTCATAGAGCAAGTCTAGATCTTCCTGCAATCTAACACAATCATCCAGCGACGTCACTCTCATAAACAGCTTCAAGTCATCTGCATAGAAAAGTCTCAGCACACTTAAACTACTGTCCAAATCATTGATAAATAATAGGAACAATAGCGGCCCCAGATTAGAGCCCTGAGGAACGCCTGAAGTAGCAATGAGCTCAGAGGACCTGAACCCGCCATAGCTAACAAATTGAACACGATCACTAAAATAATCCCCAAAATGACGTAACATGCTATCGCTGAATCCATACAATGCAAGCCTCCTCAAACAGACACGGTCAAAAGCCTTTACAAAATGTGTGTAGACAACATCAATCTGACCGACAGCATCAATGCCGTCTGAGACCCACTGAGTGAAAACGGCCAAGTTTGTGACAGTTGACCTACCCCTCACAAATCCATGTTGACAGGGTGATATAAGTGTTTTCACAGAGTTGTAGATACCCTCGTACAGGACCATCTCGAAGCTCTGAGCAAAAATGCAGAGTAGAGATATCGGACGATAGTTGATGACCAAAGATACATCGCCAGTCTTAAATATGGGGCATATACGTGGCAACTTCCAGATCGCAGGAAACCGACCAGTGTTCAAACATAAATTAAATATGTAGCAAAGTGGAACAACTAAAACACATATGATGAAGATAGCTGAATTGGATTGGAGAGAAAAGCGCATTATTCTCAATCTATACAACATTATTTTGAAGACCACATACTCGGAAAAGGGGAACAGATAGACAAAATGGAACACTTCTAGAAAACCTGGCTCAACGAATGTACTATAATGAATTGAGTTGAGCTGCTAGAGACAGAGAGTCACGATTGTGATGGCAATGCGACAACGCCGTTATATTGCCATGATTAACAAAAAATACTACAAACTGTTAAATAAATGTTTTACGTGATTACGCCATTTTACGAGTTTCAAAAATTAATCCGTGTTAGAGCAATAAAAATGAAAGAAATCCTGGAAAAGTAATAAATGAGACAAAGGCTGGTTATTTTCAGGCTGAATTCTCATTAATGGTTAGTTATCTAACGCAATAAAAGTGTAAGTTATCTAAATGAGTTGTAAATATACATCCTCTAACCGTTGATCTTTGATGAGTACCAACACCAAATTCTTGTTAATAATGTAAACAACGCCACCGTCGGGTGTATAATATTATCACAAACAAGCTGAAGCACATGGCACATGGCACGGTTTACAGAAGTCACATTTAAATGCTAGTTTGTATACATATAGATTGTTAAGTGTTTAAAGGATGTTACATCCACTTAAATCCAGTGGCGTCTTACTAACACTCTACCACAAAACAAAAAATCTGGACGCAGCAAGTGCGTTATGGTAGAGAATTTTTATTAAATGCTTCAAATTTTAATAACTCAATTTTCTATAAACTTAGAGAGTTTAATTTTAATACGTAGTAAGGTCTTTCCTAAGGCAAGATATCCACAAAATTTCATTAAAATAGCTTTGTAATTTTCAGAGAAAAAAAATTTTTTCGAAAGAAAATTTAAAATTTGAATAACTCAATTTTCTCTAAACTTAGAACGTTGAATTTTGGTACGTAGTAGCATCTCTCCTGAGGCAACACATATAGTGACTTTCATTAAAACAGCTTTGTTACTTTCGGAGAAAAAAAATTTTTCGAAAGAAAACGCAATTTCTTTTTTTTCCCGGAAAACCCCGTCCGATTTTTCTGGATAACAAATTCATCCAAGCCATTAATAAAAGAAAGGCACTTGCCAAGTTTCATCGAAATCTATATATATATATATATATATATATATATATATATATATATATATATATATATATATATATATATATATATATATATATATATATATATATATATATATATATATATATATATACATATAAAAATTAAACCTAAAATATAATCAAAATGTGCACAGTTATATGTTTTATTTCTTTTTCCCTTAGTCTTAATACACTACATATTTTATGACAATCGATTTAATTTACTTATTTGATTTCATAAATAGTCGGTTAATAGTGACTTGGAATGAAGTAGATACCACGTCTGCTAACATATTCAGAGAATATGAGTAGATCAATAGCAACTGGGAATGAATTCGGTCAGTCCCCCACGCACGTGTTTAAAATAGTGCGGAAAATACCACTGATTTTAACACTGCAGTGAGCTATAAAAATTTGAATATCTCAATTTTCTATAAACTGAGAAAGTTGAATTTTGGTACTTAGTAAGTCATCTTCCAAGGCAACATATATAGTGAATTTCATTAAAACAGCTTTGTTATTTTCGGAGAAAAAAATTTTTTTTTGAAAGAAAACTCAATTTTCTCGGAAAAACTCGTCCGATTTTCCTTCCAAACGAACTCATCCAAGCCGCTAATAAAAGAAAGGCACTTGCCAAGTTTCATTGAAATCGGTTAATTATTTTTTGAGTTATCAGACGGATACATATATATATATATATATATATATATATATATATATATATATATATATATATATATATATATATATATATATATATATATATATATATATATATATATATATATATATATATATATAAATTGAAACTGACCCTGGCTATGAGTTCTAGGGGTCCTAAATCGCGCTCATTTGAAAAAAAAATTTGCAAAGTCTCACCATCGATACCTCTCTATTAGTGGATTTTTTTAAATAAAAATTCACTTAAATTCTGGACGCAGCAAGTGCGTTATGGTAGAGAATTTTCATAGAAGTACCTTCACATACAGCTAGCTGTATTATTGTACGAGACATAAACGTTGTTTTCAGAAAAATCATATTTTTAGTGAATTTTCTTTTTAAAAAAATCACTAATGAGGAGATCGCGACTTTTTAATTTTAAAAAAAATTCTTCAAATAGGCGCTATTTAGGACCCCTGAAACCCAAATCTGAGGTCAGTTTCAGACTTTATATGTTTATATATATATATATATGTATATATATATATATATATATATATATATATATATATATATATATATATATATATATATATATATATATATATATATATATATGTGTGTGTGTGTGTGTGTGTGTCACACCAATAACTCAAAAAATAATAGACCGATTGTGATCAAATTTGGTGAATACCTTCCTTTCGCGAGTCGCTTGGATAAGTTCGTTATCCAGGGAAATCGGACTAGTTTTTCATGGAAAATTATGTGTTTTCTTTCGGACAATTTTTATATCTCTGGAATTAACAAAGCTATGGTAACTAAATGGTTTATGCCGTAAAAATAAAGCCATGTACCAAAATTTGGATCCCTACGTTAAAAGCAAAAGAAGTTATAAGCATTATAGTTTTTCTTCTTAAAACGTCAAAAAGTCGCAATTCAAAACGTCAAAATTGACATGTTCTAAATAAAGAACTTGAAACTAACATTACGGGCGATGTAGCAGAAATTTTGTAAGAAGTGTGCTCTATAAAGCCTTAAGTTTCAGCTTCAGCCACCATTATCCTTCATTTTACTTAAATATTTGCAGGAAATGAATTTCAAATAGACCCTTTTTCTGATGCTTTAGCTGTGGTTTCAACTATAGGGTTATAATACATGAAGAAAAACTTTGTACCTACCCTTTGTTAAGCATATTGCACGCACGAAGTAGTGAGAGATTTGGTATAGTTAAAGAGCATATAAACAAGGAGAGCAGAAAGATAAAATGTATGCATAATATGTAATTAATAGATTAAACATTGCTTTCTTCTAATTAGGCGAGCGTCTCGCGAGAGTAAAAACTTTGATGAGTTTTTTGTCGTTTTAACGACATAAAAGACCCCCCTGACTGTGCTGTATACACACAATCCTCCCAACTGACCTTCCTGACCTGCCCTGACATCAGTTTGCCTAATCAAAAGCTAAAAGAAGTGAAAAGGGAAAGGAAAAGTTCATTATGCTCACATAACCTTGATATATGGCAGGTTCGATTTTCCTTCTCCTTTTAGCTTTTAATTAGGCAAACTGATGTCAGGGCAGGTCAGAAAAGTCAGTTGGTAGGATTTTTTGTAACATCACGTTAGGGAGGTCTTTTATTTTGTCAAAACAACAAAAAACTTATCCAAGCTTTTACTGTCGCGAAACGCCCGTCTAATTTGACAGTAGGATTGATTCCCAGTGCGACTGGTAATATATTCATGTCAATGTAAAACACATATTATTCTATGGTCGAACATATGTATGTATACGGATCAGTCAAACCATTTTGAACCTGATTAGGTTATTATACCGTATGTACACGGTTCGTGAGCTCACGGACCAGTAATTTAATAGCTGATGTTAATTAATAGCTGGTGTTATTAACCACCATTGATTAACCATATATTAGATTGACCTAACTGTGTTTATATACGTCCCTACTACTATACAGCACATTGTTTTTATCGTAGCATAATACTTGTGCTACCGCTGTTAATGGATTTCTGAATATATGGGTCAATATTGTATCTGGCATTATATTTGCTGATTATACCATTGATTCTTAGGCTTTAAAGCTACAAGACAAGTAAAGTGCTGCTTGAGCTCCCGTTTTGTTGATTATAGAAGTAGTATAGTGCTGATAACCCTCTGGTTATGCAGTACCGTGTTTGATAGATTGATTATTGATCTAGCACCTTGTGCGTTATGATAATGATCCTAAGTCATCGAGCCATCATAGTTCCTCTCTTAAGTACTAATGACATCCTGAACCTTGCCACGGGTTGTGAAATAGTGATTGGCGCCTATTAAATTAGATCTCTAAGACTTGTTTAATACTTGCGTTAACTTAACTTAACACCCGAACCCCTCTGAAATGTCTCTATGATCCGCTGCTTATTGATGGAAATGTGGCGCTTTCCACCCTTCTGGTTTAGCGAGTAACAATAGCGGCGTAGCATAGATTGGCACCCCGGGCGGTTTTCTATTGAGCAACCCCAAAATAAAACCACAAATCAAATACTAAACATGCTTACGTGACTTTATTTTGCTAAAATATTCGATCACATTATCAAAACTTACTTTCCTGTCCTTTTCAATGGACAATATGGAAAGATTTGGTATGTCGCGCTTGGCTCATTGTAGATCTAAAGTCTAAAGTAAGATTTATCAATTTTAATTTTGAGAAACTTCTTTCACAAAAAGTCAAGCCAACACAACAAAAATAGTAAAAAAAAATCTTAGACACAGCGCTAGACTCGGAACAGACTCAGAATAGTCCCATTGTACAATGAATTTCAGAAGCTCCAAGGTAGTCCATTGGACCGCTTCTTGGAAAGAAATGCTGGCGGCTTCCAAGTGACGTCTCAGTCGTAAAGTCTCCAAAATAATGTCCTCTGCAGAAAATTCATCCTAGATTTTTGTCAGATTTGGAACTATACCACGAAGTTGTTCTTCGGTTGACGTAAGCAGAGTTTTAGGCTGAGCAACACCAAATCTTATAAGAATGTCATCCATTGCCTTGTAACGATGGTCTAGTTCTCCGTAAAATCCATCCAGACATTCTAACATAGCTCCCTGCAGCTCCCTGGCAATATTAGTCCAGCGTTTTGGGCCATTTCTCCCAGCATAAGTTTTCGAAATATCCTCCTTCTTCTTCTTTCAATCGAAATATCCAAGTCCTCACATTGTTCAGTTTCGTAGTAAATAGCTCTTTCCACTATTTGGATACGTTGGTTTCGAAGAAAAATTTTAGGGCTTTGATTTTTTCGACACGCTTTTCCAGCGATAGCCCAGATGTTTGTATATACTTTTGTGTCGGGTTAACTTCTTCTAGGACTTCACACCAAAAAGAAAGGTAACATAAAAAACTGAAGTCACACAAAGCTGGTAAGAGTGTGGATGCTGCTTCTCTTGTATCGGCGTTTTCTCTGCTGCTACTGGGATCACACATGTCTTCAAGTTTCCTAAAATAATTCTTCAGTTGTTTAACAGCGCTGTGATGAGCACTCCATCTTGCCTTTACTAGTCTCTTAACCGATACGCCTACACATTTCATTAGAACTTCCCGTCGATTTGTGGATGACGAAAAGAACGTGTAAACTCTTTCTACTGTTTCGAAAAAATCTACACTTGAACCAATACTCCCGAAAGAGTGCACTCCACATAGATTTAGCGAATGATTAGCACAAGGCATAAACAACGCTTTAGGATGGTGTTCTTTGATTTTACACCACCATGAGCTCCTGCCATGGTTGCAGCGTTATCATATCCTTGAGCCCGAGATAGATGTATGTCCAAGTTATCACTCTCCAGCTGCGTAAGGATATTTTCAGAAAGTTCGAATTTAGTATTAGTTTGACTATTGACCTTCGACTACCATGACGAGACGCGACGGTTGTAAACAATAACACTGACTGACTGACTGTGATTGTTTGTTCTAATTGACACATAGCGCGGCGGATATGGCGCGGGCGGATGGAGGGGCCGAAATCATCACTTACCCCTTCCGCCCGCGACGTTCTCGTCGGGCAGATGCACCAGTGGCTGGCTACTAAGCTACGCGAGTGAGTTGTCACCACGTTGTCACCCCTTGGTGCTTGGCACCCGGGGCGGATCGACCCCAACGCCACCCCCACCCCCTTTACGCCGCCACTGGCGAGTAATCGTAGCAGTACCTATGTGTACTGGTTGACTTGCCTTATGTATAAATATTATTATTATAATTGTTGTTATGCTGCCTTTAAGCATAAAGCGTTGTTTTACTAGGTCAGGATTGTATTAAAGACCTCCTGTAATATTCTGTCTGTTATAAAAATCAAATATTGCTAACTCTAAGATCAAAATTCTCAAATAAAGTTAACGAGACGGCACTGCAAACCTAATATAACCACATCTATCTTTAATCAGACAACATTTGGTCCGATTTGTTTATAGTTTGGAATAGGCAAGTTAACGCATAATGATTATATTTGTGGTGTTTTCAATAAAACGAAAAAGAAAAATAAATATTCTATTAACAGGATGTATGCTGATTCTCAAATGAACAACCTACTTATCATCTCGCGAGATTATATTGCTCAATTTAGAAAATGTTTATTACTAACCTCGTTTTATATCGAATGCTTGATTGGTGTTTTTCTGTCATTCCATCTTCACTATATAATTAAAGTTTAGCATACAGATCAAAGCAAGCTGTAAACTATTTTCAATTCTCCGAATAATTAACGACAACGATGATGTAGATGTAATTGAAGAATTATCAAATATTTAAACGAGACCATTTGGTCTTGACTCGGTTGAGTTAGTTTTATTTTCTGGTAAAGTTCATAAAATTTCTGTAGATTTTACATATTATCTTTCCGAAATATTTTTCAGTTCAGCAATTAATTTTTTGAACAAACCCAAGGTACGGCAATGGGCAGTACGCTATCGCCATTTATTGTAGATCTTTTCATGAGCATATTTGAGACGGATCTTGAGGGTGAAAGTAGTTATTTTCCTAGAGTGTGGTTTCGTTACGTGGATGATATATAGAATAGAAGATTTTATTGCCAGATTAAACAATAAATTTGATTCTATAAAATTTACCCACGAATTAGAAATGAATAATAAATTACCCTTTCTAGATGTAGTAGTTATCAAGAATAAAGACATTTTAGAATTCGATGTCTATAGAAAGCAAACCACTACTATAAGCTACATTCCGAACGACTCACATCATACGTAGGCACAAAAAATTACTAGTCTGAATTTTTTAGTAAATCGATTAAATAATTTTCCTTGAAATAAAAGTAGATATACCAAAAAATTAAATTATATTTAGAACGTGGCCGAATATAACGGATACACTGCTTGCCTGGTGGAAAAATTAATCAACAAACAGAAAACAAAGAAAATGTTGACGGAATAAACGACGTTTAGATGATAGAAATCCGAAAAAAACTTTGTTTGCTTACCATTTGAACCCCGAATCACGAGGGGTCTAGATAGCATTTAAAAAAGTCAACTTGCAACTAACATTTTTGACAAAAAATACCTTAAAAAACTTGCTAGGTAACCCAAAAGACAAGGATAGCACGAACAAAATGTCGGGAATTTATGAAATGAGTTGTAAAGATTGTCATCTTAAGTACGTCGGACAAACAAAAAGATCGATTGGAGTTAGATTCAAAGAACACTTAGCCCAATTAAGTTACGGTACTATAGATAGATCTTCCGTCTCCCGACATATTTGGAATAATAATCATGTTAATGAAGATAATCTGAAATTAATAAAAAATGTTAGACAACCAGGACAGCTAAACTTCTTCGAAAGTATATATATATATATATATATATATATATATATATATATATATATATATATATATATATATATAGAGATATATATATATATATATATATATATATATATATATATGTATATATATATATATATATATATATATATATATATATATATATATATATATATATATATTTATATATATATATATATATATTGCGAAATATAGTTACAACAAAAATTGTATGAACGTGGCACCACCGCCGATTACAAGTCACCTGAGCGATTTCTTCGTTAAATAAAATTCCCACGTTTTAACATGTCCTAAAGATAACATAATAATACAGATAGTTCTGACAAAGCAAACTATGTTAATTGAGTTGTCGTTGAACCTTCCCAAAATTATTAGAGATTGACACATTTTAGATAAGTTAATAAAGACAGTTCAAAGACCTCGTCCGGCCATAAAAATACAATACACTGCAGAATTTGCCTGCGTTTACTTTCCCATTTCAGTTCGGTCTCTTTACCTAAGATCCGGTATATAAGGTGATGTTAGTTTTTAAAGTAGTTAGTATTTTTCATCCTCTGATGACGCTAACTTGGTTAGTGAAACGGTCGTCAGGTATTTTAAAATGCGTTGTGGTGATTTGGGTTCTCCAAGTGTACTTGTCTTTCCAAAAGAGAGATAAACTCAACAAACGTTACACCCAATGCGAAAGAGTTTTCTTTCAAAAATTATACCAGTATCTCCAGACCGTCTGCCTTTTCTGATGTTTTGTGAGTTTATTTTCTATAATGTTTCATTGTGGTTTCAAATAAATGCCAGCAAATTTACAGGTGGCTCAGTTTATAATTTTGATAGATACATTATAATCCGGGTTCGCGTTCCAGGTAGACAAAATAAATGTGTTCTCTTTGGGAATAAATTAAACAATAACAAACTGTTGTTTTGTAGTTGAAACGATTCCTCAAATTTTTTAAAAAGTGCCATCAATGTAAGCTGTGACGTTACACCCAAAAATAAGTATAAAAAAACCTCTGGACGCAGCAAATGCGTTATGGTAGTGAATTTTTATTAAATGCTTCAAATTTGAATAACTCAGTTTTCTATAAACTAAGAAAATTTAATTTTGGTAGTTGGTAAGGGCTCTCCCAAGGCAACATATGTAGTAAATTTCATTAAAACAGCTTTGTTATTTTCAGAGAAAAAAATTGTTTTTGAAAGAAAACTCAAAATTTTCCCGTAAAACCTCGTAAAATTTTCCTGGCTAACGAACTCATCCAAGCCATTAATAAAAGAAAGGCACTTGCCGAGTTTCGTTAAAGTCCGTTAATTATTTTTTGAGTTATCAGACGGATATATATATATATATATATATATATATATATATATATATATATATATATATATATATATATATATAAACATATAAAAATTGAAACTGACCCCGGATATGGGTTCTAGGGGTCCTAGTTCGCGCTCATTTGAAAAAAATTTTGCAAAGTCTCACCATCGATACCTCTCTATTAGTGAATTTTTTTAAATAAAAATTCAATAAAATTACTTGAGCACTATACAAGCTGTTAATTAAGTATGTACACAAATTTTAAGGAATAAAAGTTTACTTGATTTTAAAGCAATATATATATATATATATATATATATATATATATATATATATATATATATATATATATATATATATATATATATATATATATATATATATATATATATAGGTCCTACACGGCGTCGTTTTGAAAATACAAGGTAATTTAATTGAAGAAGAAAATAGTACGACACTTCTTCTCCAATCAAATACATTTTACTGACAAAACAATTAATTCAAAACAAAAGACATCTTTAGATATTTTTCTATTGAAGTAGCTGTTTTCGAGAGAAAAATTTTTTTAATTTTTTTTTTAATTTCAACAACACACCACGAGGGCTCAGCCTAAATACTATCGTACCGTGGGTGTCGACAAGGAGAAAAGAGGCAACTTGTTAATTCTGGACTTGAAGGTTTGGAGGTTCGGAGGAAAAGGAAAAACTGTGCGGGCAAGGAATTCCACAACTTGGAAATCCTCGGGACAAAAGAGCGGGCATAACAAGATGTTCTATGTCTGGTGACCTGGACAGTAAAAGGGTGCATTCGCTCTGTTCCCCTGGTAGATCTGTTGGGGCCAGCAGGTGGAGGAACTATGAAAGAAAGCTCCTCTGAGCAGTGCCCGTGCAGATATCTATAAAATAGAGAGAGAGATAGAGAGGTCACCAACGGCAAGTCGGTAGCCAAGGGAGGGCAGCCTTTGGGTGAGGGTAGGGTCACCGATGAGACGTATAGTTCTCTTATGAATGGAGTCCAGGATAGCGAGTGTAGAAGCGGCTAAATCTGAACCTTGAGGGACTCCTGCATTAATTGGATACAGTTTAGAGGAATGGCCATCCACGACAACAGAAATGCTCCGGTTGGAGAGGAAGTTTGCTGTCCAGGTACAGAGCTTTGGTCGTAACTCAGTGTTTATATCCTTTTCGATCACTTTAGAGACGACTGAGAGCAAAAAAATAGGCATGTAGATGCTAGGAAGCGCTTCGGATCCTTTCTTGCTTGTACTCGAGCAGTTTATCAGTTATTAGGAAATATGCCTCTATTGTAAGATGTCTAAAACAGACGAGTCAGTACAGGGGCAAGTTCTGGTGCGCATTTTTTTAAGAACAATTGCTGGGATCTCGTCAAGGCCAGAGGCTTTCCTGGTATTAAGAGAAGAGAGCATCATTCGTACCTTTTTAATTTTGAAAATGATATCCGACATTTTATGCGCGACATTGGGAACTGTTGGTGGTTAAACATTTGGCGGTGAGTTGAGAGTAGAATTGCCGGCGAACAACGAGGCAAAAAGTTCAGCCTTGCCTAGGGCGGTAGAAACAATTTCATCCCCTGAAACAAGAGGTGGGACCGTGCTCTTGCAGAAATTATTCCCAATAGATTTAGCAAGAGTTCAGAAGGGTTTGCTGCCGTTGGAGCTTGAGAGTGGTTTTGATGTGGTTATTAAACGAGTTTTTTGCCTCAGAAAGAATGCGGACGTAGCGGTTTCTTGTGTCGTTAAATGCTTGACGGTTTTCTTGACTGGGATTGTCTAGAAAAGTTTCGTGAGTTTTGACCTTTTTAAGTCGGGCCTTGTCACAGGATTTAGGGAACCAGGGCTTTTGAGTGGCTGAAAAATGTTCATTCCCAAATCGTGTTTTCTATGTTTTGATACTTCATAACTTAACTGGTTTCTAATGAATGAAGTTTGAATCGTAAAAGAAAGTGCACGACTAGCCACTGGTGAGCTGACACCAAATGCATAATTTAAATAAGAATGGGGGGGGGGGGGGTGGGGTGGGGTGTTACCAGCCTCATAATTCATGTGGTGTCGAAGACACAAGTAAAAATCAAGACTCAGTTATAGTTATTTATTGATAAAATATGAATCTACACAATGCAAATATTGTATATGAAAAAATAGTGTTTATTTATAAAATATGAATTTAAGTTTACATAATGCAAATATCGTATATGAAAAAATGGTGTTTATTTATAAAATATGAATTTGTTAATGGACCGATTTTGAGAAAATTTAGCATGTGCCTTTCTTTTGTAAGTGTCTTGAATAAGTTCGTTAGCTAGGAATATCGAACCAGGTTTTCCGGGAAAATTTTGGCTTTTCTTTCGAAAAAAAATTTTATCAAAAAAAATAGAAAAGCTATGATAACCACATTTGGTACGTAGGTTTACGATATTAAAAGAAAACTATATACCAAAGTGTATATTTTTATGTTAAAAGAAATATTTTTTTAATATTTGGTGCCTGATCATTTCTATGAAAATTCACTACCATAACGCACTTGCTGCGTCCAGACTTTTTAATAACTGTATTGCAATGCTCGTGAATAATGAATCTATTCATGATATTTTCATTATACAAAAAGCCAGCTGCTAATTTTACTGCTGTCACTAAATTAAACCATGTGTCAAATTTTGGGATTCTCGCCTGACATTCCAACAAAAACCTACTCTTTCCATGGTGTATATCTCACAAATTATGCTATTTAGGTATAGGACATAGTTAATAGAAGTTTCAGAACTATGTATGTAGAATGCTTTGGAATAGAAATATATATAGGTGGTTCCATTTGAAAAAATCAAGTTATACCCGCTTGAATTTCCATATTTTCAGTCTATAAACGCAGACCCTGTATAAAAAAAACAGACTTTCATTCCAATGATTTTGCAAGACATAGTTACCAGCAATCTGTTCTCCAAAAATAGATTTCCTAGATTTATGCTTCACAAAGGTACATCAAATTATATAAAGAGCTGCGATAACGAATATTTTTCAAAAGTCGCCAATATTTCAAAAACTAACAACACTAGGTGTAGAGAGTACTTCATAAAATCTATCCCAAATTGGATATTCATTCTGAAGATACAAAAATATACAGGGTATTCACATTTAAAATAACGAAGTTGGTGGCGACTTCCGATATAGCTGGAAGTGATAGAGCAGTGCAACTATTTTAATCTGAAATAGAATATTGTATAATGGCCGTGTACAAATTTTCAGCTTTCAAATCGGATGAGAAGGTCAACTGCTAATGAGCACTCCTCAGGAATCACCCTGCTTTGAATATGGCCTGTTTATTCTGTATCACCTGATATAATAAATTTTTAAATAGTGTCAGATTTTAGCTAACTAAGTATTTGTTCAGCAGTGAGAATTCCAGTACCGCCACCACAGTCAACTTCACCTTCAAATCTGTCATCATCGAACACTAACAACAAGAGAAAGAGATCCTGGTCGAGAGCCGTCTTCAGCAATCTTCAGCGAAAAGGCCTCGAAAGGAGGTTTCAAATACAGAAGTATATAACGAAACCAGATCGTCGACAATTAGCAGCTACTCTAGGCCTCACTGATGCCCAAGTGAAAGTCTGGTTCCAAAACAGGAGAATGAAATGGAGACATTCCAAGGAAATCACCAAAAATACTGAAAACACTGCTGACTCCACACAAGACCAAGAATTACACATAGATGTCGATACAGTCACCGAGGATAATAACTAATTCTCAGACTATTTTGCTAAATGACATTCATTTTCGTGTAAAATTTTAAATAAAAAATTATGTACCTACCTACCACTTGTTCTTCTTGCACTCAAATCAGAAGCATACTTGCATGATGTTTCATTGTTACCAAAGAAACTTATAATTATGTGTCCATTGATTGTTGTTGCCCTTACTTGGTGAAACTGGTCCATACCACATAAAGACTTGGAGACTTCTTCTCTGGCTTCACTGTTAGGTTTCGTTTCTTTAGATGAAGGGCGTAGCCAGTGCGTAATCTAACTTGAGCAAGATGCCCTTCTGAATTCTAGATGTTCTCGGGTGATCTTCAATGGTTCAGAAACGTTTCTGAACCGTTGAAGATCATCCGAGAAACTTATAGGCATTTAAATTAAAAAATTGGGATCTTCCTCTTAAAACGTCAAAACCGCTATTTTAAACGTCAAAATTGGCAAAACTTAGGCAAAGAACCTGAAACGAATACGAGTTATGCGGAGAAAACGTAGCAAGAAGAGTGTTTTACAAACCCTTAAGTTTCAGCTTTAACCGCCATTGTCCTTCATCATTTTGCTACATTATTTCCAGAAAATTCATTTCCTATAGACGCGTTCTCAGATGCTTTGGCAGTAGCTTTAGTTTTAGAGTTTATCGTTTAATGATCTATAATTTTCTAGCGAATTTTTGTACGGTAAAAGTCAATATATAGTGTGTCTTGAGCTGCATCTTACAAAATTATTTTTACAACCACGGAGTATTATTGCATTTTTGCATTTTGTATCGAAATATATAATGGATGTTTGTAAGAAGATAAAATCGGGACGCTGCAAGTGCTTTATGGTAGCGAATTTTTAACAAATGCTTCAAATTTCAATAGCTCAATTTGCTATTTACCTAAGGTTCGTTGTCTAGGAAACTCGTACATTGTTTCTACTATATAGGTTATACTGGTAACCAAATTTGATGTCTGTTTTCTTTTTGATAACAGACATATTTGTTATTAAAAATGAAAATTTACTACGATAACACACTTGCCGCGTCCAGACTTTTTTTCTCTTTTTCTTGCTGGAAGTCCAAACCAAGTGAAACAACAAGCAAATACAAAAGTCTGTAGCTGATTGATAAACTTCCCATGTCATCGCTTTCTCCAAACACACACTCACACAAATACACACATTGTTGTGTCGTAAGATGGTTGTTTACTGCTGATTGAATAGTTGTATATTATATGTCTTCCGAAATGTGTCTGCCGGGAGAACATCACAAAGCTTAGATGCGCCAGGAAAGAACTAGGATTAGTAACGAAGTGTTTGACAAACAAAACTTAAATAATCTGACACTTTTGTATTAATTGTAAAAATATATTATGTTTGCCTATGCAAGACATTATTTTATTCTAAAAGAATACATAAGTTTTATCACAAATTTGACATCCAGATTTCGACCTCCATGTCAAGTTATAAGTTTTTCTAACAATTTATTCAACTAAAGAAGTACTTTTTTTATTAATTATAAAAATATAGTATCTTTACCTATATGACGGAGTACTGTATTCAACGAATAACAGACTTTAGTTTTAGCATAAATTTGACATCCAAATTTCGACCTCCATGATTTGTGGTACTATAATGAAACACCAATATGGTGTAAACCATCTTAATTTGTCTTCAGTTGGTCTTATCGTTTATTTAATAGCTTCGAGACAACACTAACTTGGTACGTTAGCATAATCAGGTCCACCATCAAAGACCGTTGCAGTACTAGATATACTACGATCTTCCGGTGCCGGAAATTTGAAATAGTTTTTTACGTACGTCAGATCTATAACTGAACCATTTACATTTTCGGCTTCTCTTACAATTTGCATATAGTCTTTTAAGTCTCTTGTCACTTGTTCTTTTGAGAAGATGCAGTATCCCATGAAAATAAATATAAAAATCACACAAACGATGATACTGACTATGGTGCCGTACAGAAGGAGTTTATCATTGTAATTCAAAAATTGGTTGCAAACGTAAGTCACCTAAAAAAAAAGAGGGAGTATCAAATTTAGACTTTACATTTAACAATGAAAGAACATATAACATAGTCAAAATTTACGGAAATGTTGACCCAGTCGGGGCACTGTAGAAAATTCTTTTACCAATTCGATTTTTAGTGAATTTTCGTAGAAAAATTAACTAATTGGGAGATGCAGACTTTTGAATTTTGAAAGCATTTTTTGGGTTATCGGTGTGATACATACATACACACACACACACACACACACACACATATATATATATATATATATATATATATATATATATATATATATATATATATATATATATATATATATATATATATATATATATATATATATATATATACATATATATATATATATATATATATATATATATATATATATATATATATATATATATATATATACATATATATATATATATATATATATATATATATATATATATATATATATATATGTATGTATCACACCGATAACCCAAAAAATAATAACAGGCAGATTTTGATAAAATTTGGCATGTATCTTCCTTTTGTAAGGTTTATGTTAGATTAGTTAAAAGTCAGCTGGCTACATAACAAGCACAAGCAGCGAAGTGTAGAAATAATGCGCTTGTTAAGCTTGCAAGCTACTTGCTGCTGTTAAAAATCAGCAGTTTCGTCTAATGTCAGCCAGCTATCTAGTCGCTTGCAGTCGCATGCTAAAATTTAGCGCTTTTGAAAGTAAACATTGTTCCGGTATTAGGAAAGAAATGGACCAGGTACAAAATTGTTAGTTGATTGTACACAGTCTATATCTATAACATTTTGTGTTAACGAGATACTACCTGGTTCCGGACTGAGATGGCGTCGCTGTCGTACATTTCACACATTCTGACATATTTCAATGATACTTGTAACTTCCATTGTTAAGATTTTTATCCAACATTTATTTAAATAGCATAGCAGTACAGATAACGTCATCTGTCTTTGTTTAACATTGTAAATATTGCAGTATAGAATCTGAAGTGATGTCGAGAATTATTTTAATGTTAATTTCGAATAACTTTATTTTTCTTTGATCAAAATACTTAAAAATTGGTACACAATCACGTATATATATGTTCTTTTAAGTTGTCGATTTTGCTTTCAAACGCTTAAAGAGTTTGAGAGATATTGCGTTTAAAAAAATTATTTTTTAATTGTTTGTTAGAAAAAATGGGTGTTAAGATCTGATGAACGAACTCATCCAAGCCATTAACAAAATAAGGATAATTTCCAAATTTGGTCCAAATCAGTGAAGTATTTTTGAGTTATATTATATATTATATATATATATATATATATATATATATATATATATATATATATATATATATATATATATATATATATATATATATATATATAAACTATTAACTGACCATGGAAATGGGTTTCAGAGGCCCTGCTTCGCGCTCATTTGAAGGAATTTTACGAAAGTCTCACCATCGATACCTTTCTTATAGTGAATTTTCGTAATGAAAATTCACTAATCCGGAGGAACAAAATTTGGTCCTCGGGTTTATATCATAAAAGGTAAACCATATACCAAATTTCAATATGTAAGTTAAAAGACAAACAAGTTATAGGCATTTAAAGACAAAACTTTTGAGATTTTCGTCTTAAAACGTCGCTATTTGAAACGTCAAAAATGGCAACACTTAGGCAAAGAACTTGTAACGGATACGGGTTACGTTTAAGTTTCAGCTTCAACCGTGATTGTCCTTCATTTGACTAATATATTTCCAGAAAATTCATTTCAAATAGACCCTTTCTCTGGTGCTTTGGCAGTAGTTTTAGTTATAGAGTTGATTCTTTAATAGTCCATAACTTTAGCGAATTTCCTTAGAAAAAATCGCTATTGAGGAGACCGCCACTTTTAAATTTTGAATGGATTTCTTCAAATGAGCGCGAACTATCACCGCCCCCCCCCACCCCCCACCCCCCCCCCCGGAACCCATATCCAAGGTCAGTTACAGTTTTTATCTGTTTTCATACATACAGGTGATGCATTTCTATTATATATATTTTTATTATATGAGAAAAAACTTGTATACGTTAATTATAGGGTGTCTTGAGCTGCATCTTATACAATTATTTTTACAATCACAGTCCCAGAAGTCGTTGGCGATACAATTTTTTTTCGGGTTTCGTGTGATGATGATTAGGAAATATCTATGGTTTATTTAGTTCAAAATTTGCTTGTATATAAACGTAAAAATTTTGAAAAAAATTTAGAAAAAATTATGGTTAAGGAAACTTATTTAAAATGTCTTCCCTGTTTCCAAACACTTTAGGCCTTAAAACAAAACAAACGTAATTTGATATTACTTCTAGTTTTCAAGTTATAACGATTTTCCTGAAAACTTCACGTGTACTTCAGGTGTACTAATTTTATGAATCATTTTCAGGCTTCATATTATTTTATCCAAGGTTATTCAGTTCTGTTTGAAATAAAAACGGCACAATGCCTAGTAAAGCAAGGCATTTGTAACCAAAAAGGTTGATACAAAAAATGTGTAGTCATAAAATTTTTATCAATCTCCTACATAAAAAAACCATTAGCCTGAAAAAAGTGATCTGATTCCGATATTTAACAACCCTCAAATCACTAAATAGTAATGTTTTAACTTAATCGAAGACAAAAAGGTTTGTTGACGTATAAAAATTGCAAAAAAATGAAAGTTATCTGAACTGGATAAAACTTTAATATAATATGTAGCATCTTCCTAGATAAAAAATAAAATCAACTCCGTGCCAACATCTTCTGTATTTTTTTAATTACAAATCTTCAAAAACTTATAAATTGTAACAAGAAAAAAATCAAACTCTGCATCTCTAATTGATATCAATGTATCATATAGTTTTTATTCATTCTTTTGAAGCACTGCATATTGTATATAAGTTTTATATGATTTGGGGAACTTTGATTTTTGGTGATCTTATGATTTTTGAGGATCGGTTCCACCTATAATTTTAACGCTTACTGACGTATTTACTTTAAAATAGTCAACGAAAACGTATCGTCGCCTCAGTCAGCAATTATAATCACGATTTTGGTCTGCTATATTTAAATAGTAGTAAAATAATCATAGCCGAATTATTCAAATTGATCAGAACAGTCGAAATATTCACGTACCTTGGAAGTATTATCACACATGATGGTATATGTAGCAAATATCTGAGGAGGAGGATCGCGATGGCAAAGCAGGCATTCAAAAACAAAGTAATCTTCTTACGTATAAACATTTTAATTAGAACATGAGAAAACAGTTCATTAAGTCGTACTTGTGGAGAGTGGTAGTGTATGGGGTGGAATATATATATATATATATATATATATATATATATATATATATATATATATATATATATATATATATATATATACTATATATATATATATATATATATATATATATATATATATATATATATATATATATATATATATATATATACATATATAAAATTTTAAACTGGTGTCGGGTTTTAGAGGGCCAAATGTTTGCGAAGTCTCACCATCGATACCTCTCTGTTAGCGAATTTTTTGAATTTGATGCACAGTTGGATGTTTTTGATTGACATTCTTGTGACTAATGACATCATAATTTTACACGTGTTTAAATGACAGCCATCTCAAAACTTTAAAACATACTATATTAAATAATTACCCAAAAATATCTCACCTGGACCACAAACTCCATTACATAAACAATGAAATTCATGTTCACTCTTTCTTAAGCTAAATATTAGTAGAGATAGTAGAAATTTACCTCATCACTGGAGACCCTACGACATATGGCAAATCAAACAGGCAAAAAATTGTGTTTATCGATCTTATCTAGTTAAAAATAATAGGAAAACAAGCCAATGTGTATTATATAGGTATAGGTAATACATATTTAACGTGTGTGAAATTCGTTGAACTGACTCAATATTTTCATATCGCAGATAGGAAAGTCGCGTCATTTATTATCTTTTTCCGGTGGAATAGAGTAGGGAATATACACAAGTACATACATACAGTTACCAGAATACCAGGTGTCAAAGCAATTTTTTTGATATATACAGGCTGGTTCAATAGTGCGTTTAAGTCCAATAGTTAGTACAAAAGTTGCAGGGAGTAAGTAAGAACTACAAACCAAAATTATTTCTGCATATACACGATCTCAGAGAAGAAAACACTCACTTGTGAAACTAGAGAACAAGCACATCACTGTTCCTTATGCTGTAGAAGAAGTGTCTACCTACAGGGTGTGCCAATTAAAACTTTCCACCTGGAAAATATCAGAATAGAAAAAGAAAAAGCCGAGACACGTTGACTTTGTTTTCAAGAGTGTTCCATTAGGCAGTGGCGTTTTATTTTCAACAACACACCACGAGGGCGTGAGCCACCACGATAGTATTTAGGCTATAAAGCCTAAATACTATCGTGCCGTGGGTGTCGACAAGGAGGATAGAGGAAACTTGTTAATTCTGGACTTGAAAGTTTGGAGGTTCGGAGGAGAAGGAAAAACGTGTGCCGGCAAGGCATTCCACAACTTGGAAGTCCTCGGGACAAAAGAGCGGGCATAACAAGATGTTCTATGTCTGGTGACCTGGACAGTAAAAGGGTGCATTCGCTCTGTTCCCCTGGTAGATCTGTTGGGGGCAGCAGGTGGTGGAACTATGGAAGAAAGCTCCTCTGAGCAGTGCCCGTGCAGATATCTATAAAAGAGAGAGAGAGAGAGAGAGAGAGGTCACCAACGGGACGTCGGTGGGCAAGGGATGGCAGCCTTTAGGTGAGGGTAGGGTCACCGATGATACATATAGCTCTCTTCTGAATGGAGTCCAGGATAGCGATTGTAGAAGCGGCAGCGATACCCCAGATGTGGGAGTAGTATTTGAGGTTTGGCCTTATTTGTGAAGTACATAAGGTATAGATATAAGGAGATTAGCTGGTGAAAAGTATTTGCGAGCCCGGAAGAGGAAAGCAACTTTCTTAGCAGCCGCTTCTGCAATTGATGTGACATGTTGGTGCCAATTGAGATTTCGATCCAGAGAAATGCCAACAAGTGAAAAGGACTCATTACTTTGAATAACTTGGTTGTTCACTGTGATGGGTCTGGGGCTGGTGTATCTCTTATGAGATAGATAGCAAGACTGAGATTTGGTGGAGTTGAATTATACAAGATTTGTACTTCCCCAATATAATATTTTTTGGAGATTCACAGAGACACAACCCTCCATGAGTCTGCGATCCTCATCTAATTGGGCTAAAGAGACAGGCTTAGAATATTGTATATTTGAGTGGAGGGTGCTGTCATCCGCGTAACTGTGAACTGGGTTGGATGTGCTGGAGAGAAGGTCATTGATGTGGAGATGAAACAAAGTAGGGGCTAAAGTTGTATCTTGAGGGACTCTTTCATTAATTGGATACAGTTTAGAGGAATGGCCATCCACGACAACATAAATGGCATAAGGCATCCTTAAATTTTAAATGGCACCTTATGTTGGGTGATACCTCACTTTAAGTTTTCTAAAGTCTGCTCACAACATACGACTTTTTAAATTAAAGAATAAAACAAAATATCAAGTAATGGAAGAATGTTATTTAGTTAAGTGTTCAAACTGTTTTCCCTCCACTTCCATACAATAATAAAATGTTTCGCCACTTCCGAATGAACATTTCGAAGCATTTCAGGCGTTATCTGACGACATTCTTCAACAATTTGCCGACGAAGATCCTCTATTGCGTTTGGTCTTGTTGCATAAATTTTCAACTTCAAATGTCCCCATAGGAAAAGGTCTAAGGGTGTTAAATCTGGCGATCCGGGAGGCCACTCAATTAAACCTCTGCGTCCTACCCACTGACTAGGAAAGTTTAGATTAATTAAATCATGCATTGCTGCGGCATAATGTGTTGGAGAACCATCCTGCTGAAAACACACATCCGCTTCCGCCAAAGCGTTTTAACGTATACAACCATTTTTCGTATCTTATGTAATAACAATTATATTGAGCTTTTCCGTAGAAATTTGTCACCTTGTATATATGTAAACAGAAAAAAACTGAAACTAAACCCAGATATAAACTCTTTATAATACAAACACGCGTACCAAATTTGGTAGCTCGTTTTCGGAGATATTATTTTTTTTCGAAAGAAAACACAAAATTTTCCGGGAAAACCTGGGCCGATTTTCCTGTCTAACGAACCGATCCAAGTCACTTGCAAAAGGAAGGTACTCAGAAAATTTGACCGAAATAATCGGCCCCTTATTTTTTGAGTTATCGGTGTGATATATATATATATATATATATATATATATATATATATATATATATATATATATATATATATATATATATATATATATATATATATATATATATATATATATATATATATATATATATATATATATATATATATATATATATATATATATATATCTGGATGGCAGAATAAAACACTAACACTAGTCGCTAATTACTCGACTATTTATTACTGGTTATTACACACATAACTGTTGTTCTCACACAGAAAAAGAAACAAAACAACAATAACTAACTAGAACAAAAAAAAAGCCTTACAGTTACTCTGAGCACTCAGCTCTTGTTCTTCTCTTTTCTAAGGTTCACAAAGAACTGCCGTTCAGAAAACATAATCACCAACATCCGGTAACCTGTCAATTGTCATGAACAGACGAGTAGTTCCGAAATCGTCCGAGTTAATACGGAAAATTCAAATTAAACACATAGCTACTACAATATATATATATATATATATATATATATATATATATATATATATATATATATATATATATATATATATATATATATATATATATATATATATATATATATATATAATTAGACGGAATCAGTTAATCTGTCGGCATGCAGCAATGTTGCTGTGTCAGAGAACTTTTGATCGCATTAGGAGTGAAATACGTAAAACAATGCCGATAGTACAGGATCATAAATATAAAAGTTTGGTTATTCAACCAGTAAATCAATTAAGAGAATATATCATTAAATAAATAAATTTTGAAGAAAAACTAAACCGACTTCAAAATATGCACCAAAAAGCAAAACATAACTGGATTACAGGTTTAATTCAAAAAAGCAAAATTCATTTAAATGAAATATTGGTGAATTTTCTTAGAGAAAATTCACTAGTGGGGAGATCCCGACTTTTGAATTTTGAAAAATTTCTTCAAATGAGCGCGAACTAGGACCCCCAGAACCCACTTTAAATTTTTATATGTTTATATATATATATATATATATATATATATATATATATATATATATATATATATATATAAATGGAAACCATGGGTATGGGTTCTAGGGGGCCTAGTTCGCGCTCATTGGAAGAAAATTTTCAAAATGGGATCTCCTCACTTGAATAGTGAATGTTTTAAAGAAAATTCACTAAAAATGAGGTGTCACTCAACAGAGCGTGTCTTTCAATACTAAGTGAGTGGTGAGCGTGTCGTCACCTAGTTGCAGGACCAAGTAGTATGTTGTCACGCCAGCTCTAAATAACACAAAGTGTTAAAAAATAAAGATTGTATACAACCAACTAACAATTTAATAAATTGTTAGCCCTGGCCCATTGTTACCCTAATATAGAGACAAAGTATGTAAGGCTAGATGCATTCTCACAACAATTAGAACCATAGACCAGTTTCGCTCTCATTAGAGCTCGTCAGTACGGCATACTAATTGCAGCGAAAATACACCTATAAAGTAATACGATTAAAGTAGCCAGCCTTTCAACACTAAGTGAGCGGCGAGCGTGTCGCCACCTAGTTGCGGAACCAAGTAGTATGTTGTCACGCCAGCTCCAAATAAAATTTGAGGGTACTTTACGTCACTGTCTAAGTGGTAGGTTCCAAGACACCTAAACGTACGCCCTCATGTGTCCCCCTTGAAAACAAAGTCAACGTGTCTCCGGTTTTGTTACTTTTTTTAATTCCCATATTTTCCAGGTGGGAAGTTTTGATTAGCTCACTCTATGTATTAGTATGAAATGGTTTCATCAAGCAAGGACAATTCACTAAAAAAATCTTGCGGTGAAGTGATAAAGTAACAGTTTTCGTCACCACTGATAGGTACATTAAAAAAAATTAAGTTAAAAAAAGTTCGGGACGCAGCAAGTGCGTTATCGTAGTGATTTTTTTATTAAATGCTTCAAACTTGAATAACTAAATTTTCTATAAACTTAGAAAGTTCAATTTTGGTATGTAGTAAGGTCTTTCTTGAGGAAAGATATCCAACAAATTTCATTAAAATATCTTTGTAATATTCGGAGAAAAAATATTTTTTTCTCAAAATATGAATAACTCAATTTTCTATAAGCTTAGAAAGTTGAATTTTGGTACGTAGTAATGTCTCTCCCAAGGCAACATATCTAGTAAATTTCATTAAAACAGCTTTGTAATTTTCGGAGAAGAAAATTTTTTTAGGAAGAAAACTCAAAATTTCTCCGGAAAACCCGGTTCGATTTTCCTGGCTAACTAACTCATCCAAGCCATTAATAAAAATAAGGCACTTGCCGAGATTCATCGAAATGGGTTAATTATTTTTTGAGTTATCGGATGGATACATATATATATATATATATATATATATATATATATATATATATATATATATATATATATATATATATATATATATATATATATATATATATATATATATATAAACATATAAAAATTCAAACTGACCCCGGATATGGGTTCTAGGGGTACTAATTCGCGCTCATTTGAAAGAATTTTTGCAAAGTCTCACCATCGATACCTCTCTATTAGTGAATTTTTTAAAATAAAAATTCACTAAAAATATAATGAGTCAATATAGTTCTTAGCTACGTACAAGATAGCAACTCTGCAATACATCTGACAATATAAAGTGTAAGGTATATTGCAATAATTTTATTGGACGTGTTAAAGTGCTTAGACCACCCACTGTACAACAGAGTAACGAGGACCGCATATGTTAACAAACGGCTTGAAGATTTTATTGAGCTTTTTATAATTATATAAAACGACAGTAATATATTTGCATATTTGTATTTAGAGAATGTATTTATTAAGATCACCAAAACTTGTTTGGCTTGCTTTAGTTGCAAAATTCAATGAAGACAAATGGAACTTCTATGTAATTTTAGAATAAAAATTATCCTTTAACCTAATAATTTAATAATTTAGTTCGATATCGATAGCAACAGGGTTGACAACCATACTTTATAATAACGTACCCTAAGTACTTTGGGTTGATTTTGAATTGAGGGTGTCAGACGGCGCATCCTAAACAGCGCAGCCAAGATATGAAACAGAAACGTTAATACCGTATACAGTGTTGTCGGGTTGTACTTTTTTTCATTGAATAAGATGTAATAAATATTTTATACTTTTTAATATATTTTTGGCTGTATCAAATACATCTAAAAATAGGTCCAACAGCATCTACAAATAATGTAAAAAAACATAATATTGTTACATTTAAGTGTATATTTGTTAAATTTGTAGAGAACCATCCGAACGCTTTTTAGTGAATTTTCTTCGAAAAAATCCACTATTGGAGAGATTCCGACTTTTGAATTTAAAAAAAAATGAGCGTGAACTAGGACCCATAACCGGGGTCAGTTTCAATTTTTATATGTATCACAGCGATAAGTCAAAAAATAATACGCCGATTTCGATCAAGTTTTGCATGTGCCTTCCTTTTGTAAGTGACTTGGATAAGTTCGTTAGCCAGGAAAATCGGAACCGGTATTCCGGGAAAATTTTGTTTTCTATCGAAAAAAATGTTCTCAAAAAATAAAACAGCTGTGGTAACCAAATTTGATAGGTAGGTTTGTTTTGTTTTTTGTTTCTTTAACGTCGGCCTATTTCCGCGACTATGGCCAATCACCGACGCCAGGGAGCAGTTTCACCTCACTATCCTGGAAATTTTGCTGAACCCCTGCATTTCTGTAAGGAGGGTAGGGATCTTTATCGTGCCCAACATCGCATGGACACGGGACCGACGGCTTCACGCCCCCTCCGAAGGGCGGAAGGTGCAGACATTCAACTTGCTCAAATACAATGCCAGAACCTCGATTGATGTTAGCTTTACAGTTTGTATTGAAAAAGTGAAAGGAGTACCCTGGGATCGAACCCAGTACCTTTCGGTCCAGAGGCACATGTTCTTACCCCTAAACCACCAAGGTTCGTGAATTTTGATAGAAATAATCTGGCACAAAATATTTTTTTTTAACTTTTAGCTTGTAACAGAAATAAAAATGTTAGTTTATAGTCTACTTCTTATCTCACAAACCTACCTACCAAATTTGGTTGCCACAGCTGTTTTATTTTTTGAGAATTTTTTTTTCGATAGAAAACAAAATTTTCCCGGAATACCAGTTCCGATTTTCCTGGCTAACGAACTTATCCAAGTCACTTACAAAAGGGAAGGCACATGCCAAACTTTATCGAATTCGGCGTATTATTTTTTGTCTTATCGCTGTGATATATATATATATATATATATATATATATATATATATATATATATATATATATATATATATATATATATATATATATATATATAAACTTATAAAAATTGAAACTGACCCCGGATGTGGGTTCTAGGGGTCCTAGTTCGCGCTCATTTAATATTTTGTTTATAAAACTCAAAAGTCGGGATCGCCCCAATAGTGGATTTTTTCGAAGAAAATTCACTAAAAAGCGTTCAACTGGTTCTCTGCAAATTTAACCAGTAAACACTTAAATGTAACAATATTGTGTTTTTTTACATTTTTTGTAGATGCTGTTGGACCTATTTTTAGATTTATTTGATACAGGCAAAAATATATTAAAAAGTATAAAATATTTATTAGATCTTATTAAATGAAAGAACTACAACCCGACAACACTGTATACGGTATTAACGTTTCTGTTTCATATCTTGGCTGCGCAGTTTAGGATGCGCCGTCTGACACCCTCAATTCAAAATCAACCGTACTTTGTTTTCCGTAAATAAACGCTATAATTTTGCATAAAAATACAACACTTTCAAAACTGGTGTTTACAAAGCCTGCTAACCTGCACTGAGCGTCAGTTTCTGATACTTTGGCCGTAGTTTCAGCTATAGAGTTTATGGTTTAATAGTCTATATTTTAGCAAATTTTCGTAAGAAAAATTCGTTATTGAGAACTCCGCGACTTATGAATTTTAAAAAGATTTCTTCAAATAAGCGCAAACTAGAACCCCTAAAACCCATATACGGGGTCAGTTTCCATTTTTGTCTGTTTACACCTATACAGGTGACGCATTTCTACGGTAAAGCTCAATATATCCGTTATTATACAAGATATGAGAAAAAATTATATAGGTTAATTATAGGGTGTTTCGAGGTGCATATTATAAACCGATTTTGACAATCACAGGGTGGCCCATAAGTCGTTGGTGATACACACTTTGTTTTTTTAATAGAACACCCCTTATGTTATTGCATTTTTGTAGTTTCCATGGAATTATAATGAATGTTTGTATGATAAAAAAAAGATATCGTTCATCGTTTTTGAGTTATTTCAATTGTTTTGCAACTTTTCACGTTTTGGGCCCATACCATAAACATATATCACAAATTGTGATAGGGCGTTTTTACTAATACATAGCGAAGCCCCATGGAAATGACACGTTTGGAGAGTTTTTTGTTTGTATTACTGGTAGAAAAAATCGAGATGCCGTATATAGGGCCGCTCTCAAATAGTGACTGAATAAGAAATGTTTTTGCAGAAATGTTTTTAATGTTTCCGTAGAAATAATTTTTTGTACGTTTTGTTTGATATAATAGTAATTAATAATAAGTGTTTAGTAAGTTATTGTTAAAAAATATTTGTCAAATTTTTGTGAAAAATATAATCTAGTGTAACATTACTGAAGGCAATTTCTGTAAAAAATAAATGGTGAATTTTTATAAAAGAAAATTTTGCAAATTTTCGTTTTTTTTTATTTTGGTCCTAGCTGTTTGTGAATAATTATATCCTGGCAGGTGTGTAAACAGCTTGAAGAGGTGTGTTCGCCAGGAAAATCGGACTAGGTTTTTCTGGAACTTTTTAAGTTGATTTTCGAAAAATGTTTGTTCTTTTTGAAACAACAAAGCTATTTTAATGAAATATGCTACATTATTAGCACTATATAGGTTATACTGCAAACCAAATGTCCTTTTAAAAACAAGACATATTAGCAATTAAAAACATTTTTACAAAAATTCGCTACCATAACGCACTTGCTGCGTCCAGACGTTTTTATTTATATTATAATATAATATTACGCACTTTTTTTAAACAAATATGTTATGTTACTAGGCTGACTAAGGTCTTTGAGCAAGAGGAAATGAGAGGCTTAGGCCGAAAGATCGTAGAGTATGTAACTGGGAAAATGACATATAATAAATTTGTTTATAATGTTTATTTGTAATAACGTACGAATTTTCATGCTCTAGTAACCCTTTACTGCGTCTTATTTAAATTCACTTGACCTAGAAAGTAATCTTCGTTGTTTGGAACAACATAATATGTATAAGTGAATTTTTATTTATATATATATATATATATATATATATATATATATATATATATATATATATATATATATATATATATATATATATATATATATATATATATACAGGGTCGCTGATAAGTCTGGAAACGGTCGATTATCCGGGAAAATATACAAGGTGTCGAAAAAAGTTTTATACAAAAGTTTTTGGGTTCTTCAATGTCTACTAGGCGGTGATAATTTCATTTATACAGGGTTGGTCATACAGGCGTGGCACACCAATATTAATTTTTTTTTAATGGAACACCCTATATATTATTCGATATTTCAATCCTTCTCTTAATTTTTAGCAACATTTATGAGAAGCATAATGTACCTAAACTCAATCGTTTCCGGGTAAAAAAATAAATAAAAATAAACGCTACTGTTTTTAAAATCTATTGGATGAAGAACAAAAATAAATGAAAAGTAGAATATCTCTTGAAAACAATCTGTGAGTGTGAAAAGAACCGGTTGCGATGTTTTTAACATTGTTTGGAATCCCAAGATAAGATAAGATGCCCATAAGAAACGCAGTATTATTCTTTTGTTTTAAAATGTTTCCAGGGCAACGAATGTCAAACATTCATTCAGTGTCAACAGTTTTGAAACATTAGTAATTTAGTGTCAACAGTTTTTGTGCAAAATGGCAAGTTTAAGTGAAACCGAACGTATCGAAATTTTAATGATGATAGGGTACGGTGATAGAACACGAAGTTTTGCTCAAGTGGTGATTATGTTCAATGAGTTGCATCCTGAGCGGGAATCGATCTCCAAATCCACAGTTTCGAAAACTTTGCATCGTTTTCACGAAACTGGCGGTATCAAGGATAAACCTAGAACTGGAAGGCCAGTAACCGTTACAAATGAAGAAAATTCTTTGAATGTAATATTGGATGTGGTGGAAAATCCGAAAACTTCGGCACAGCAATTGGCTTTAAATCACAATATGAGTCGATATTCAATTCAAAAGATTACGAAGCGGGAAAAGTTCCGTCCATATAAAATTCATTTATTGCAAGAACTGAGTGAAGACGATTTTGATCGCATAATCGAGTTCTGTGAACTTATTATGGAGAAGTTACGCCAAAATTTTAACTTTGCCAACCACATTTTGTTTTCCGACGAATCTACATTTTGTTTGAATGGACAAGTCAACCGACACAACTGTAGGTACTGGTCAGACGAAAACCCACATTGGATGGAACAAATTCACACCCAAAGACCGCAAAAAGTAAATGTTTGGTGTGCTATTATTGGTGGACATATCATAGGACCTTATTTTATACACGGTAATTTGAACTCTGCTCGATATTTGACACTTTTGCAAGAATCAATTGTTCCAGACGTTAGTCGATTATTTCCGAACAATAACGACCCAAATCTACCAGCGGAAGAAATATGGTTTCAGCAGGATGGGGCACCCCCTCATTTTGGAATTGAGGTACGGGAATATCTGAATCAAACCTTTCCTGGCAGATGGATAGGGCGCAGGGGAACTATTGAATGGCCAGCTAGGTCTCCCGACATGACGCCGCTTGACTTTTTTTTGTGGGGTCATGTAAAAAATTTAATTTACCAAAATAGACCACAGAATATTGAAGAGTTGCAAGCAAGGATTGTGCATGAAATTAATAACATTCCTCAAAACGCTCTTGTAAATGCAGTGCAATGTTTTGTTAAGCGAATTCATTATTGTCAGGAGGTCAATGGAGAACACTTTGAACATCTTATAAAATAGGATTCCAAACAATGTTAAAAACATCGCAACCGGTTCTTTTCACACTCACAGATTGTTTTCAAGAGATATTCTACTTTTCATTTATTTTTGTTCTTCATCCAATAGATTTTAAAAACAATAGCGTTTATTTTTATTTATTTTTTTACCCGGAAACGATTGAGTTTATGTACATCATGCTTCTGATAAATGTTGCTCAAAATTAAGAGAAGGATTCAAATATCGAATAATATATAGGGTGTTCCATTACAAAAAAATTAATATTGGTGTGCCACGCCTGTATGACCAACCCTGTATAAATGAAATTATCACCGCCTAGTAGACATTGAAGAACCCAAAAACTTTTGTATGAAACTTTTTTCGACACCTTGTATATTTTCCCGGATAATCGACCGTTTCCAGACTTATCAGCGACCCTGTGTATATATATATATATATATATATATATATATATATATATATATATATATATATATATATATATATATATATATATATATATATATATATATATATATATATATATATATATATTCGTTCGTTATCCAGGAAAATCGAACAAGGTTTTGAAAAAATTTTTCTCCGAAAATTACAAAGATATTTTAATCAAATTTAATTTATATGTTGCCTTGCGAAAGATCTTACTACGTACCAAAATTCAACTTTCCACATTTATAGAAAATTGAGTTATTCAAATTTTGAGTTTTATTTCGAAAAAAATTGTTATCTCCGAAAATTACAAAGCTTTTTAATGAAATTTGGTGGGTATGTTGCCTTGGGAAAGACCTTATTACGTACCAAAATTTAACTTTCGAAGTATATAGAAAATTGAGTTATTCAAATTTGAAACATTGAATAAAAATTATTGTAGTTATAACGCGCTTGCTGCGTCCAGAACTTTTTTTGAATATCTGCAGAGTAATTGCTCTTTAGAATATCATTAGGAAATATGGGAACCAACAATTTATTATTTAATAGATCATAGATCATTGATTAAAACCAGTGGAAATAAAAACCTCGCATTGTCGTCTTCGTCGACAAGGTTACCAGGAGAATCTGGTAAATTTTATCTGAGTCACAGTTAGGGGTATTTACTTGTTGATTGAAATTATGTCGTGCCAAACAATATTTCACATTTATTTGTTATTTATAGAAATACCTCATTTGTACAAATTAGACGTACAGGTTCAAATATTTGTGGAAAATATGCGGACTCGGTGCGTTTCGTGTCCTTTTAACTTGGCACACTTTACATGCAACGGGAAATATTGACATATATTTGATTGTAAATACACATATTTATAACTTGGGTCTAAACATTTAATGGAATCAAGAAAAAGTAATGAATCCTTATGGTGTTGTTTATAATTTTATTTTGTAGTACCTACTTGAAATTTTGTACATATTTTTAATTATCCTTCTGTCTAACCATCTGTTTTCCTTATTTATTCAAGGTCAACCCATATATGTGAATTACATACTAAACCGCAGAAAATTCGTGTATATGTTTTAGTGAGTTTTCTTAAAAGAAAACTTCAGTAATGAGGAGATCCTGACTTTTGAATTTTGAAAAAATTTCTTCAAATGAGCGCGAACTAGGCCCCCTAGAACCCATATCCAGGGTCAGTTTCGATTTTAATATATTTAATTAATTTTCCATAATTAAATCTGATTAAAGAAAGTTAAAACGTCACAATTGATAATTATGGTAAACATATGACACGAAATCAGTAACAAGTTCCTAGATTGTGTGTCTTAGTCGTTATTTTCCTTCATTTCGTTAAAATATGAGCAAAAAATCAATTGCAAATAAAAATTAAAATGTCGACTGTAGCCGAGTGGGCTAAGCCATATACATCGGATAATCGACTCCTACATGACAAGTTTTAATCCTAGTTAGTGACTTCGCTTTTGATGATTTTTCTTTTTAGTCTCATTTCACTTCTGACCAGATTTTTTATTCCGATTAATTTTTAGCGAGTTTTTGTATAAAAAATAATTTAATAAAGACGAGATGAAAGTTTTAAGACTTAATTCAATTTGAATAGCATATGTCGTTGTTTGTTCTTGCCCTAACTTAGTGAAACCGTTCCATATTTAATACAGTCGACTTTTCCCGTAGCTTCACAAGTGCTTGTTTTATTGAATTTTCTTAGAAAAAATCACTAATGAGGAGATCCCGACTTTTGAATTTAGAAAAAATGTCTTCAAATGACCGCGAACTACGCCCCCTAAAACCCAAATTATATATATATATATATATATATATATATATATATATATATATATATATATATATATATATATATATATATATATATATATATATATAGATCTCTAAGTTTAAAGAAAATAATTGGGGTTTTCCTCAAAACGTAAAAAGTCACGATTTGCAACGTCAAAATTGGCAACATTTAGAAAAAGAACCTGAAAGAAACACGGATTATGTAAAGAGTGTTCTGCAAACCCATCATTGGCCTTCATTTTAATAACATATTTCCAGAAAATTAACTTCAAACAGACACTTTCTCTGATGATTTTGCAGTAGTTTTGGTTAAGTTTCTGGTTTAACGGTCTATAATTTTTAGCTAATTTTCGTAGAAAAAATTCGTTATTGGGGAGACCGCGACTTTTGAATTCTAAAAAGGTTTCTTCAAATAAGCGCAAACTAGGCCCCCTGGAATCCATATCCGGGTTTACTTTCTGTTTACATATATACAGGGTAACGCATTTCTACGGTAAAGCACAATATAATTGTTATTATGCAAGAAACGAGAAAAAAATTTATCTTGAGCTGCGTCTTATAAAATTATTTTGACAATCATAGGCTAGCCTATAAGTCGTTGGTGATACCTACAATTTTTTTTGAACATTATATGATGCATTCTTGTAAAAAAATCAAGACGCAGTAAGTGCGTTTGGTAGCGAATGTTCATTAAATGCTTCAAAATTCAAAACTTAGTTTGCTATTAACCTAAGGTTTGTCGGCTAGGAAACGAGTTTTCTGGGAAACATTTTTAGTTTATTTTCGGACAATTTTTGTACATTTACAAAGAAGTTATTTTGATAAAATATGGTACCGTGTTTCTACTATGTAGGTTATACCGGTGACCAAATTGGTGCCCACTTGTATTAAATGAAATACGGTACATTGCTTCTACTATAAAGGGTACACTATCTACTAAATTTCATGTCTTTAAAAAAACATATTTAACATTAAAAATTCTATGAAAATTCGCTACCATAAACCACTTGCTGCGTCCAGATGGTATTGAATTTTACTAAAATATTTCCAGAAAATTAATTTCAAACAGACCCTTATTCTGATATTTTGACAGTAGTTTTAGTTTGAGTTTGTGGTTTAATAGTTATAATTTTTAGCGAATTATCGTAGAAAAAAGCTCAATATATCCGTTAATATACAAGATACAAGAAAAAATTGTATATGCTAATCATAGGTGGTCTTGAGCTGCATCTTATAAAATTAATTTGACCATCACAGCGCGGTCCATAAGTCGTTGGTGATACAAATTTTCTTTTTCGGGAATTTTCTTAAAAAAGATTCACTAATGAGGAGATCCCGACTTTTGAATTTTGAAAAAATTTCTTCAAATGAGCGCTAATTAGGCCTCCCAGAACAGATATCCGGGGTCAGTTTCAATTTATATATATATATATATATATATATATATATATATATATATATATATATATATATATATATATATATATATATATATATATATATATATATATATATATATATATATGTATGTATGTATGTATGTATCACACCGATAACTCAATAAATAATAGCCAGATTTTAATTAAGTTTGGTGAATAAATTCCTTTTGCAAATGGCTTGGATAAGTTCGTTAGCCAGGAAAATCTGCCCAGGTTTTCCCGGAAAATTTTGTGTTTTCTTTCAAAAAAATTTATATCTCCGGAATTAACAAAGTAAGGGCAACCAAATTTGGTACGCGGGTTTACGTCCTTATAGGTAAGATACCCACCAAAATGTAGCTATGTAGCTCAAAAGACAAAAAAGTTATAATCATTTAAAAAATGGGGTTTTCCTCAAAACCTCAAAATTGCGATTAAAACGTCAAAATCGGCAAAATTTAGGCAAATAACATGGATCTAATACGGGCTATGGAAATCAAATGTCTCAAGAAGGATGTTTTACAAACCCTGAAGTCTTAGTTTCAACCGTCATTGTCCTTCATTTTACTAAAATGTTTCCAGAAAATTCATTTCCAATAGACCCTTTCTCTGATGCTTGCCAGTAGTCTTAGCTATAGAGTTTATTGTTTAATGGTATATAATTTCGAATTTTCGTAAAAAATCAATAAAGCTCAATATATCCGTTATTATACAATATATGAAAATGATTTGTATATATTAATTATAGGGTGTCTTGAGCTACATTTAAAAAAAAAATCTACAATCACAGGCTGGCCCATAAGTCGTTGGTGACACAAATTTTCTTTTTTGTTTAATCAAACACGCGTTATATTATTACATTTTTGCATTTCCCATCGAAATATAATGCATGTTTGTAAGAAAAGAAATTCTGGATGCAGCAAGTGCGTTACTGTAGCGAATTTTGATCAAATGCTTCATATTTGAATAGCCCAATTTGCTATTAACCTATAAGGTTGACCAAGAAACGAGTTTTTCCGGGAACACTTCAAGTTTACTTTTGGAAATTTTTGTACATTTTCCCACAATAAAGTTATTTTTATGAAACATGGCACATTGTTTTTACTATATAGGTTATACTGGTAACCAAAATTCATGCCTTTATTAAAAAGAAAACACACATATTGGCAATATAAACATTTTTATAAATATTCACTACCATAACGCACTTGCTGCGTCCACAGTTTTTTTAAATCGAACATCTCTTACGCATTTTTAATAAATGTTTTAAATTTCAATAACTCAATTTGCTATTAACTTAAGATTCTTTGGTTGGGAAATTAGTTTTTTCGGGAACATTTTAAGTTTATTTTCGGAAACTTTTTTTTACATTTTCAAACAATAAAGTTATTTCAATGAAATATGGTACATTGTTTCTACTATATAGCTTATACTAGTCACCAAATTTCATACCTGCTTTCATTTCAAAAATACATATTTGCTATTAAAAACATTTTAATGAAAATTCATTCCCATTAACGCACTTGCTGCGTCCAGAATTTTTTGTTTGTTTAATTTTTGTTGTCTTTTTTAAGTAGACGTTCTGAATGGTGCCCATAAAACAGATCACCTGAATATGCATAAGCATTTAACGATGATAAGATAGTAGATGTGCGAAATAATATTATTGACCTAACGGAATGTCAAATATTCCATAACCAGTCGTAACAGTACCTGCATACTTCACCTGGTTTAAAATAAGAGTCTATAGATGCTCGTGGCTCGTGGGCATTAATTAAAATAATTAATATATTATTACATATACCAACCCAAGCAATTAGTACAAAATACATATGACAGAATAATATTTGTTCATGCATTTAATTACACTTTTTTTGGTTGCCGAAATTACGTTCACTACTGCTTTGAATTGCACTTATTTTTCTGTTCATAATAGCTGGAGAAAATATCGTAAGGTATAATATACGGGATGGTTCAAAATAATACTACGTAGGATAAAAGTTAAAATGACAAGACATATAGCGTGTTATTTCTATTAAGTTCATTGGGCCGGATTATCATTACTTTCTTCAAGAAATAGTGGAACAGCACTCTTTTAGTGAATTTTCTTTAAAAAAATTCTCTAATGAGGAGATCCCCACTTTTGATTTTTGAAAAAATTTCTTCAAATGAGCGCGAACTAGGCCCCCTAGAACCCAAATCCGGGGTTAGTTTCAATTTTTATATGTTTATATATATATATATATATATATATATATATATATATATATATATATATATATATATATATATATGTTTATTTGTTTGCTGTTTCGAACCGTCCCGGCTCATCAGCAGTAGTGTGCTGATGATGAACCGGGACGGTGTAAGTGTATATTTAAAAGTGATTACAATGTAGTGCCACATTCCAATATATATATATATATATATATATATATATATATATATATATATATATATATATATATATATATATATATATATATATATACACACTTTGTTTGCTGTACTTTTTTTATTTGTTTACGTAGACTGCAGTTTGGAACCGTCATCATCAGCACGCTACTGACTATGATCGTTCTTGTGTGGTCTCTGGCTGAGATTGTACGTGATTCTGCCGTTACGCTTCTATTGGTCGGTTTACTGTTGTGTTTTCGAACTGTGTCGAGTGTATCGGTTTCCTGTTTTTGATTATTGTGGTTTTGATAATTTGTCTATTTTTATGGCTTGTATTAAGTTTTGTTTAAATGTTTGTATTTAGATTTGTTCTGGGATTAATTGTTTCTCATTGTTTGTTTGTTGTATGTAGTACTGTTCCCAGATTTCCATTATTTGTGGTCTTTAATAGGTTTTATTAGTTGTAATTGGTTGATATCTGGTTTTTGATGTTTTCTATTGTGAATGTGTGTAGCTACGTTTCGATTTGTAGCTAGGTATGTGGATTTTATCTAATGCTGTTATATGTTCCTTGAATCTTGTTTCTGTTGATTTTTTTTGTCGTTCCTATATATTTTTATTGCATGTGTTACATTCTATTTGATATATTCCTTTTAATTTGTGTGGGTTGTGTTCTTGTTTTTTATTTATTTTGTTTATTATTTTGTTATTCGTTTTGTAGCACATTTTTACGTCATATTGTTTGAGTGTTTGTGTTTTTTTTTTGATGTGATGGTTATAACAACCTTCTATATATATATATATATATATATATATATATATATATATATATATATATATATATATATATATATATATATATATACATATATATATATATATATATATATATATATATATATATATATATATATATATATATATGTATATATATATATATATATATATATATATATATATATATATATATATATATATATATATATATATATATGTATGTATCACACCGATAACTCAAAAAATAGTGTTCCGATTTTGTTCAAATTTGGCACATCCCTTCCTTTTGCGAATGGCTTAGTCAGGATGGCTCAAATCAAGAAGATGGTACAGCATGCGCGTTTTACGACCCACAAATCAAAACTTGCAAAATGTTAAAATTAAACAGCCATATGTCAATATATACGGCAGTGATGATAGCTATCCTAGAAGCCCTGAGATATATCCTGTCAATCCAACACACTACGTTTGTTATCTTGTCAGATATTCAAAGTTGCATAAGAAAGTTAGAACACCTTTATACCACCCAATTAACTAACTACATTTTAAAAGCTATTAGTGATTTACTTTTGGAAATTTCAAAACAATCAAAACACATAACTTTCTGCTGGATCAAGGGGCATTGCGGACTTAAAGATAATGAATGTGTGGACAGCTTGGCAAAATTTGCTATCAAATACGGGCAAGAAGGACTTTATTTATGTCCGACAAATGATATTGACATCTAAGCGAAGAAAATATACTTTGAAAAATGGCAGAAACACTATAAAGCGATGCAGTTGGTAAATTTTACAAATAGCTTCAGCCAGGCTTACAGAGAATGCCACCGAATTAAAAAGATTGGATCCGCATTATCTATAGATTCAGATTTACCAACTTGCTAGTTCTAGCCTATCTAAACAAAATCAACCTAAGAACGAGTTCATTGTGTGAGTGTTGTGAACTGGGCGATTCAGAACATATATTGCTGCAATGCCCCTTGAATATTGCCAAGATAGATGCATATGTAAGCCAAATCTATAAAATGAATATACTGCAACTACCATTCAATTTAATGCATTTACTACAGGGAAGAAACTTAAACATAGACGAATTATTAATAAACCTGATAAAAGAAATTAGAATTAAAATATAAAATTTGTCTGCATCGTATTAGAAATAAATAATAAAAATGTGTAATATATATATATATATATATATATATATATATATATATATATATATATATATATATATATATATATATATATATATATATATATATATATATATATATTGTGTGTGTGTCTCAAATGGCATCCAAACCAAGAAGCGGGAAAATTTTGCGAAAGGTATGACGATCGCCATATAACACGACAACACACAAACAAGTTTGTTTCTGCTTAGGTTGGCGGTGTGTGAGTGTCCCATGTTGATTAAATCTGGGTTCTCCTTTGTATGTTGTCTTTGCCGGTGACTTGCCGATGAATTCGGGGTCGGTGGATCAGTTGGTTTTGTATGCAGATGAAACAAATGCATTAGTGTCTTTTGTTGAATTGAACGAAGGTTAAGCAGCGCCAAGTGGTGCCTCCTCTGATGTTTGTAGGTGGGTAGGTGCGAATGGTTTGAGCCGTAAGACACGTCTGGTTTTCCGGAGTTGTTGCCAAGAAATGTGTCCATCCAAAGTTATTTGATACGAAACGGAGGTAGGTCCATGCAGCAGGTGAAGGTCGCCAAGTTTTTGGAAATCTACCTACTTGGGAAAAACATATGTGTGCCCTTTCAACTAGGGTAAGTTCTTCGTGTTTTCTTTTGAGTTTTTTGAGACGCACAGTTGATCGCGAGATTTTGGTGGCAGTTTATTATGCTTTAGTCCAAAGTCACCTTGGGCTAAATTTTGGTTGGTTTCGTTCATGGAGAAGCGACATTTAAATCTCAGAAGGGGTGTTTGAGGTTCATGGAAGGGGTACGCAATGATTATCACTGTCGACCACTTTTAAACAAATATACGATTCTGACACTTTCATGTCTTTTAATGTTATTTTAAATTGATATGTACAATTTTTTTCTTTTTAATTTCTCTATGTTGACTAGTCAAGTAGTTCACTGATGTGTATAACTTGATTGATGAACAGAGTTTGATTTCATTAAACACACGCTCATTTGAAGTATTTTTTCGAAAAGTTGAGACCTTGATTGTAGCGTATGTTTTCTTATGGAAATTCCCTATAGGTAAAACCTCCTTTCACTTGTAAAATAATTTTTTACACTAAAAATTAAACCAAGAACTTACGTCTTCTTTTTACAAAGTATTCGTCACTAACCTTCCAAGAGGAAGTTTCTTGTGTTCACCTTTCAACTGAAAGGTGAAATTATAACTATAATTTAATTTTTTATTTGGTTTTTATTAGACCAATAGGATTTTCATCTTTGTAAGCGGATGTGACCATTTCTATTCTTGGTATTTCTAATAATTTATTTTGATAAAATGTTATGAATCAGTGAATCAATGATATGCAGGTACCTAAAACAAAATACGCGACGCTCTTGCATAGTTGTGGAGACTTTCTTTGCTACCGGACCTTGACTAACTGCTGAAATACCGGCGTTATTTTATTGTCTTCATATAATTAATCTTATTCTGCGTAAATGTGTTGTCTCCATTGTCTCATCGTTACATTCCTACCACTTTCACTGTTATTCAATAAACTGTGTGTGTATCAGTATGAAGTAATAATTAACACCACATTGTAACAAAAATTATTATTATAAGGTATTTCTATAGATTTGGGGTAAATTTCAACCCTTAAGTAGTTTTAACAAAATAAGCCTCTCTTCGTACGTTATTACCACTTTCACTGTTATTCAATAAAATATGTGTGTATCAGTATGAAGTAATAATTAACTCCACGTTGTAACAAAAATAATTATTGTAAGGGATTTCTATAGATTTAGGGTATATTTCAACCCTTAAGTAATTTTAACAAGATAAGCCTAAACCAAAAAGTCCAGACGCAGAAACTGCGATATGGTGACAAAATGTCATACGAATCTTTCATATCATAATAACTAAATTGTTAATTATTTTCAAGTTAGATAATATAGTAAAGCTTATTATATAAAATACGAACCGACTTTCCTAAAAATAAAGTAATAAGCTTTTTTTTCAACAACACACCACGAGGGCTTGCAGCCTAAATACTATCGTACGGTGGGTGTTGACAGGAAGGAGAGAGGCAACTTGGTAATTCTGGACTTGAAGGTTTGAAGGTTCGGAGGAGAAGAAAAACATGTGCCAGCAAGGAATTCCACAACTTGGAAGTCCTCGGGACAAAAGAGCGGGCATAACAAGATGTTCTATGTCTGGTGACCTGGACAGTAAAAGGGTGCATTCGCTCTGTTCCCCTGGTAGATCTGTTGGGGGCAGCAGGTGGGGGAACTATGGAGGAAAGCTCCTCTGAGCAGTGTCCGTGCAGATATCTATTAAAGAGAGAGAGAGAGAGGTCACCAGCGGCACGTCGGTGGGCAAGGGATGGCAGCCTTTGGGAGAGGGAAAATTTTTTAAATCTTAAAGCCGTGATTTCCTCATAGAGCAATATTTTTCTTGAAAATTGGCTAAGAGTCCATTAATACGATCTAACACAATACTACTGTAATTTTGTTTATGGGATAGTTAAAAAAGCCAGGCCTGCGTCTCTAAGACATGAGGAAATTGGTTGTTATGCCACAAGATGGGTGTTTGCTAGTTTCCTGAATAACTGGAGATAACGGTAGATGGTAGTGGACTTTTCCTTTGCGAAATAGTAAAGGATTGTTTTCACGCCCGAGGAGGTACCACCCCTTACATCAAGGGGCAGGTGAAGTCCCAACGGACGTTTCCGGTTCCGGTGCATGAGTCGGTTTCCCTTATAAACAAAAATGATGATGGCTCCTCCTTGTACAAAAGATTCCGGAGATAAAATACCCCTCCATTCAGATCTCCGGGAGAGTGGTGTGCAGGGGACGCCGGCATCAAGATTTAACATATCCTTCTAGAATATATGTGGCCTAAATTCTAACCTGAACTCCGTCCACCATTAGCTCCAGGCTAATAGGCACCAACTTCTTTTCCTCACCGAAACCCAAATCAGTGCCAAAACATCAGCAATTCTTTCCTCGCATCCCAACACACAGCTCAAATCCCTTGGATCCCCTTCTTACTGCGAAACCTGAATGCTGTAAGTCATCAGTCACCCCCCCCCCCCCGGTCGCTCAGAACACGGCACGGCATGGTCACTGCTTCCTGCGCATTGCAACCCGTGGGCACACAGTCATCACACCCAGGTATCGTTTAGCACTACAACTCCGCGAACTGGGACGAAATGCGAGATTACTTTTCCCCATTTCCATGGGCGTCTGTCTGCTTCTCTCATCCTGACCCCTCTAATATCTCACAAAACGTCACCGAAATTATCCAAGCTGGCATATAATTATTTAATTCACGTACACAGAAAACCTCTTCAGACACTCAAAAGCCCTGGTTCTCTAAATCCTGTTTCAAGGCCTGACTTGAAAACGCCAAAGCTCACAAAACGCTTCTACACAATCCCAGTTAAGAAAACCGTCAAGCATTTAACGACGCAAGAAACCGCTATGTCCGCATTCTTTCTGAGGCAAAAAAGTCGCTTAATAACTACATCAAAAAAGTCCTCTTAAGCTCCAACGGCAGCAAGCCCTTCTGGACTCTTGCTAAATCTGTTGGGAATAATTTCTGCAAGAGCACGTTCCCACCTCTTGTTTCAGGGGATGAAATTGTTTCTAGCGCCCTAGGCAAGGCTGAACTTTTTGCCTTGTTGTTCGCCGGCAATTATACTCTCAACCCACCTCCAAATGTCCCCAATGTCGCGCATAAAATGACGGATATCATTTTCAAAACTAAAAAGGTACGAAAGATGCTGTCTTCTCTTAATACCAGACAAGCCTCTGGCTTTGACGAGATCCCAACAATGGTTCTCAAAAAATGCGCACCAGAACTTGGTCCTGTCCTGACTCGTCTGTTTCAGACATCTTACAATAGAGGCATATTCCCTAGTAACTGGAAAACTGCTCGAGTACAACCCGTCCTCAAGAAAGGATCCAAAGCGCAGTTCACAGTAACGCGGATGACAGCACCCTCCACTCAAATATACAACATTCTAAGCCTGTCTCTTTAGCCCAATTAGATGAGGATCGCAGACTCATGGAGGGTTCTGTCTCTGTGAATTCTTCTGTATAACTTTAATGAAATTTGTAATACAAGTTTATTTTAAAGAGACTTACACTATCTACACATATAGAAAAATTTAGTTCTTTAGCCTCATAGAAAATTTTGGTTTGGGCATTTTTCTCAAAAGGAGTTATAAAGCAAGATTTTTTTGATAATAGAGAGATATCGATGGTAACACTTTTGAAATAATTCTTCAAATGTGCGCGTACTAGGACCTCTAAGATCGATCCTCAAGCTCTGTGTAGATTTAAAGTATTAACTTTACTAATATGCCGTATAATAATAGTGTACAATTCTTATGAAAATTGGCTAATATAACGCACTTGCTGTGTCCTGACAGTTTTTTAATGATGCCAGTCCTGCAAAAATTTAGCTCATCCGTTTCTAACCAAAACACCGAAGTGTCTTTTGGGAAGCATCACACTAAAATATCATCGGATGCAATATAATATACCAACCGAGAGCTCTACTTTATTTTACATTATGACATACTTTTTCCGTATTTAGAACAACAGCAACAATTCCTCATATTAACAGCATTAAACTGAAACATAAATACATAAAATTAAGCTTTTCATATTGTTACCACTAACATGATGAACAAATAAGAGTGATTCGATAGTTAACATGTTGTTATCATGATAGCTACTTACATCTCCAGATTTAGTTACCGTTATTTTGTTGTATTTGCATAGGCAGTTCAGCCTACTGTATTAAAGACGTTTGATGCAAAGTCAAGCACAATAATATAAAAAACTCGGGACGTAGCAAGTGTGTTATGGTAGTGAATTTTTATTAAATGCTTCAAATTTAAATAACTCAATTTTCTATAAACTTAGAGAGTTTAATTTAAATACGTACTAAGGTCTTTCCTAAGGCAAGATATCTACCCAATTTCATTAAAATAGCTTTGTAATTTTCGAAGAAAAAAAATTCTTTCGAAAGAAAATTTAAAATTTGAATAACTCAACTTTCTCTAAACTTAGAAAGTTTAATTTTAGTATGTAGTAAGATCTCTCCTGAGGCAACACATATAGTAAATTTCATTAAAACAGCTTTGTTACTTTCGGAGAAAAAAAAATTTTTCGAATGAAAACTCAAAATTTTTCCGGAAAACCCCGTCCGATTTTTCTGACTAACAAACTCATCCAAGCCATTAATAAAAGAAAGGCACTTGCCAAGTTTCTTTGAAATCGGTTAATTATTTTTTGAGTTATCAGACGGATACATATACACACACACACACACACACATATATATATATATATATATATATATATATATATATATATATATATATATATATATATATATATATATATATATATATATATATATATATATATATATATATGGATATGGGTTCTAGGGGTCCTAGTTCGCACTAATTTGAAAGAATTTTTGCAAAGTCTCACTATCGATACCTCTCTATTAGTGAATTTTTCTAATAAAAATTCACTAAGAAACTAGTTTTAATTACCTAATTGTTAGGTATACACAGGTCAGTGATGATGACCGCCCGTTGGACGAAAATAAAATAAGGACTACAATTTGAACTGATCTTGGATGAGTTCCAGATGTGCTAGTTCGTGCTCATATAAGAAATTTTTTAAAGTCTTAAAGCCGTGATTTCCTCATAGAGCAATATTTTTCTTGAAAATTGGCTAAGAGTATCTTAATACGATCTAACACAATACAAGTATACAAGTGTAATTTTGTTTATGAAATAGTTAATAAAAGGCAAGGCCTGCGTCTCTAAGACATGAGGAACTTGGTTGTTATGCCACAAGATGGGTGTTTCCTGAATAACTGGAGATTTAATATCTTCGGTAATGTCTACCGGAAGGGCATTGCAAAACCTAGATTCTCTAGGATCCAACGAGGATTGGTAACGAACCGTTTCGCAAATAGGTAGTCTAACACTTTTTTTTTACTTTAACGACGGCCTACATCCGCGACTATGGCCGATCACCGCGCCAGGGAGCAATTTCACCTCACACACCTGGAAATTTTTGAAAACCACCTGCCTTTCTGTTAAGAGGGTAGTGATCTTTAACGTGCCCAACATCGTATGGACCCGGCACGATGGCGGCACTCCTTTCGAAGTGAGGAACATGCAGACATTCAATTTGCTCAAATACAACATCAGAACCTCGGTTGATGTTAATTTATTGCAGTATGTACTGAAAAAGGTAAAGAGGGACCCTGGGAATCGAATAATCAGTACCCTTCGGTTCGGAAGCACACGTTCTTACCCCTGGACCACTGAAGTTCTCAATTTAACTATCAAAGCGTGCGTTTTTAGTGAATTTCTATTTTAAAAAATTAACTAATAGAGAGGTATCGATGGTGAGAGTTTGCAACAATGTTTTCAAATGAGCCTGAACTAGGACCCCTAGTACACATATCCGGGGACAGTTTAAATTTATATATATATATATATATATATATATATATATATATATATATATATATATATATATATATATATATATATATATATCCCCAACTGATAACTCAAAAAATAATCAACCGATTTGGATGAAACTCGGCAAATACCTTTCTTTTATTAGTGGCTTCGACGAGTTTGTTAGCCAGGAAAATCGGACAAGGTTTCCCGAAAATTACAAAGCCATTTTAATGAAATTGGGTGGATCTGTTGCGTTGGGAAATACCTTTTTTTTCACTTAGGGCTCGTCCGCGGCTTTGCCGCCTCGATAGCACCGCAGCCTTTGGCTTATTGTGCATTGTTAAATACCTTACTACTTACCGAAATTCAACTTTCTAAATTTATAGAAAATTGAGTTACTCAAATTTGAAGCATTTAATGAAAATTTACTACCATAACGCACTTGCTGCGTTCCGGGCTTTTTTACTTTAACGGGTTAGCAGATTAAAAGTCGCAAGCGGAGGTACTAACAAAGCCATTTATAAAGAACAATGTCGATGAGAATATCGATAGAAAATGCAGACGTTTTTGTAAATAGTTGTATAGACGATGGCATATTCCGTAGAGCTTTTAAAATGGGTGTTATCAAACCTTTATTTAAAAAAGGCGATGTGCTGGATACCGCTAACTATAGACCAATGTCACTAATATCCAGTATTGCTAAAGTCGTTGAGTGTCTCCTGAAAAAAACGCTTCGATAGTTATCCAAATAAATATGCAATACTATCTGAGAAGCAGTATGGCTTCAGGACAAATATATCTACGCAGGATGCTATAATTGAGGAGATAAAATACACCTCCATTCGGATCTCCGGGAGAGGGGTGTGCAGAGGACGCCGGCATCAAGATTTAACATATCCTTCTCGAATATATGTGGCCTAAATTCTAACCTGAACTCCGTCCACCATTTCCTCCAGGCTAATAGGCACCAACTCCTTTTCCTCACCGAAACCCAAATCAGTGCCAAAACAGCCACTAATCACCTTAATTTCCCGGGGTATGAGCTCCTTGCTTCTTTTAGATTGCATGAAGGCGTGTGCGCGTACGTCCGTAGCAATCTACCCTGCACCAGACTCCCCAATTTAGAAGCTGGAGGAAAAGACATACTTTGGATAAAACTCTCTCTCTCTCTCGGGGCTGCAACTAAATACATCTGTTGCATTTACCGGTCACCTTCTCACAACAACTTTGTCAAGTTCTTCGACTACCTTTTGAAAAAACCGTCCATCTGATTTCCGTATATCCTTCCTACGAGGTCACTATTCTTGGTGACTTCAATGTCCATAATAAGGAATGGCTAGGATCTTCAAAAACCGATCCACAAGGAAGAGGAGCGGAGGCCTTTGCAGTCAGCAATTCTTTAGCCAATATGGTTCAGCAACCTACTTACTTTCCTCGCATCCCAACACACAGCTCAAATCCCTTAGATCTCATCCTTACTACAAAACCTGAATGCTATAAGATATCAGTCACCCCCCCCCCCTCTCCCTCTTAGTCGCTCAGACCACGCCATGGTCACTGCTTCCTGTGCAATGCAACCCGAGGTCACATAGTCATCACATCCACGTATCGTTTGGTACTACAACTCCGCGAACTGGGACGAAATGCTGGATTACTTTTCCTCATTTCCATGAGCGTCTGTCTGTTTCTCTCATCCTGGCCCCTCTGATATCTCACAAAAAGTCACCGAAGTTTTCCAAGCTGGCATAGAATTATTTACTCCACGTACACAGAAAGCGTCTTCAACCACTCAAAACCCCTGGTTCTCTAAATCCTGTGACAATGCCAGAGGTCAAAACTCACAAAACGCTTCTACACAATCCCAGTCAAGAACACCGCCAAGCATTTAACGACGCAAGAAACCGCTATGTGCGCATTCTTTCTGAGGCATAAAAAATCGTTTAATAACCACATCAAAAACAAAGTCCTCTCAAGCTCCAACGGCAAAAAACCCTTCTGGACTCTTTCTAAATGTATTAGGAATAATTTCTGCAAGAGCACGTTCCCACCTCTAGTTTTAGGGGATGAAATTGTTTCTACCGCACTGGGCAAGGCTAAACTTTTCGCTTAGTTGTTCGCCGGCAATTCTGCTCTCAACTCACCTCCAAATGTTCAACCACCAACAGTCCCCAATGTCGCGCACAATACAGGCATATTCCTTAGTAACTGGAAAACTGCTAGAGTACAACCCGTCACCAAGAAAGGATCAAAAGAGCTTCCTAGCAACTACATACCTATTTCTCTTCTTTCAGTCATCTCTAAAGTGATGGAAAAGTATATAAACACCGAATTACTAAAAGTTCTTGAAAAACACAGTCTATTCCACGACAGGCAATATGGATTCCGTCAGCGCAGATCAACTGCCGACCTCCTTTCCTTTGTCACCTATTCTTGGAACAAGTCTATGGACCTACACGGTGAATCCCAGATTGTCGCTCTAGACATATCCAAAGCATTCGACCAAGTCTGGCACGCAGCGCTACTTAATAAACTCACCAAAACTCTGTACCTGGACAGCAAATTTCCTCTCTAACTGGAGCTTTTCTGTTGACGTGGATGGCCATTACTCTAAACTGTATCCAATTAATGCAGGAGTCCCTCAAGGTTCAGCTTTAGCGCCTACTTTGTTTCTTCTCCACACCAATACGCGGACGACAGCACCCTGCACTCAAATATACAATATTCTAAGCCTGTCTCGTTAGCCCAATTAGATGAGGATCGCAGACTCATGGAGGGTTCTGTCTCTGTGGACCTCGTAAAAATATTAGACTGGGGAAGTAGAAATCTTGTACAATTCAACCCCACCAAATCTCAGTCTTGCTTTCTATCCCATAAGAGATACACCAGCCCTAGACCCATCACAATGAACAACCAAGTTATTCAAAGTAATGAGTCCTTTTCACTTGTTGGCATTTCCGTGGATCGAAATCTCAATTGGCACCAACATGTCACATCAATTGCAGAAGCGACTGCTAAGGAATTAGGTTTCCTCTTCCGGGCTCGCAAATACTTTTCACCAGCTAATCTCTATACCTTATATACTTCACAAATAACGGCAAACCTCGAATACTGCTCCCACATCTGGGGTGCTGCTGCCGCTTCTACACTCGCTATCGTGGACTCCATTCAGAAGAGAGCTATACGTCTCATCGGTAACCCTACCGTCACCCAAAGGCTGCCATCACTTACCCACCGACGTGCCGTTGGTGATCTCTTTATTTCCTTTATAGATATCTGCACGGGCACTTCTCAGAGGAGCTTTCTTCCATAGTTCCTCCCTGCTGCCCCCAACAGATTTACCAGGGGAACAGAGCGAATGCACCCTTTTACTGCCCAGGTCACCAGACATAAAACATCTTGTTATCCCCGCTATTTTGTCCCGAAGACTTCCAAGTTGTAGAATCCCTTGCCGGCACAGGTTTTTCCTTCTCCTCCGAACCTCCAAACCTTCAAGTCCAGAATTAACAAGTTGCCTCTTTCCTCCTTGTCGACACCCACGGTACGATAGTATTTAGGCTATAAGCCCTCGTGGTGTGTTGTTTAAATATAAAAAACTGGCTTTTTTTTAGAGAGAATGATGTTAATAGTATCCCCAACAAGTCTTTGACTTAGGTGACTTTAATGTTATTGAACAACCAGGCTCATGATTAATCTTGTAAGTTCTTTTGTAAAAAAAATGTATATTGTTCAATAAATTATTATTATTATTATTATTAAAGTAAAATTTGTAATTAACCTATTATTACAATCAAAAGGAAAGATGTAGTTTAAAAGGAAAGCTCTTGGAAAACCTCACCCAGTTCATGAAGAGCTACAAGGAAATGAAGAGAACTGCTGGGGACAAAGAGTCATGGACAATGCGACATCGTCTTTAGACTGTGATTATGATGAATTACACTACCAAATGGTTCTCAACAAGCTCCCGAGTATACCGGAGCATCGTTTAATCGGCTTTTCCTGGAGAAATGAGCGTCATCTGGTTAGAGGTATACTAAATACTAAAATTCTTGGGGCCGTCCGTGGTAATGTGATGCACAATACCAGCACCAGCTTAAGTAGATGAGCAGTTAGTCAGTTAGTTAAGACAGGAAAGTGGGTCATACTATATAAGCACAAGTTCAAGGTACCGAAGATTCATTTGCAGTGGTTATCTCTAGACAAGTGCATGTCCGTTTCGACTGTCTACCTGTGAATTCTGTGATTTCTAGTAAATACCTTAAGCAAGGTGAGTTCAAAGTTGTTTACTTCATAATTCGGATACCTATAAATACCCACAAAAACACGTTGTTTTCGAAAACGTAAGTACCCCATTACACTCTAAATATTAGACAAATTGATAAAATTTAACATGTTGAAACAAAATTGGAAGTAACAGCTTTGGCATTTTTATTTGGACATTTATATCAAAAATTGTATACATGCACAAGCAATGTTTTTGTGTAAGATACAGTCCATAATTTATTTGAAAAAATATATTACGATTAATTGATGTAACTATTTCCACCTCCGGTTTTCTAATTTTTATCAAAATCTGTATCTGGAATTTACAAGGTATTTATATACATGTTTGAGATATCACGACTTTGGGAAAATTTTCGCAACTTACTCCTCAACCTGGACATATTAATTAATTGGTTAATTGTTATGTTTATATAATTTCAAAATCTTGGAAAATAGAGTGTTTCTCACTTTGGTTTAGCAACATATTCTGTATTTTTTTAATTTGTAATTTATATGGGTTAATCCCCCCTAAAAAAATATTGAAATGTGAGGTTTCTTGTATGAATTTTTGTCCTGCATCAAAATGTTAAATCTCTTTAAACGAAAAGATCACGTTTCGTATTTTAGTGAACTTTTATTTTAAAAATTCACTAATAGAGAGGTCTCGATGGTGAGACTTTGCAAAAAATTTTTCAAATGAGCGCGAACTAGGACCCCTAGAACCCATATCCGGGGTCAATTTCAATTTGTATATGTTATATATATATATATATATATATATATATATATATATATATATATATATATATATATATATATATATATGTGTGTGTGTGTGTGTGTGTGTGTGTGTGTATTCAACCGATAACTCAAAAATAATTAACCGATTTCGATGAAACTCGGCAAGTTCCTTTCTTTTATTAATGGCTTGGACGAGTTCGTTAGCGAGGAAAATCGAAAAAATGTTTCGCAGAAAATTTTTAGTTTTCTTTCTAAAAAAAGTTTTTTCTCCGAAAATTTGGTGCATATGTTTCCTTGGGAAGGACCTTACTATTTACCTCAATTCAACTTTCTAAGTTTGTAGAAAATTGAGTTATTCAAATATGAAGCATTAAATAAAAATTCACTACCATAACGCACTTGCTGCGTCCCGAACTTTTTTTTCTTAAATGCATAATCTATATAGGTTAACCTTTGCTAAAAATTAACGAAGTGGGCTGCTGCTTCTATGAATTTTTGTTCTTAAACGATGCATTAAACTGTTAAATCCTTTCAGACGTAAAGATCACGCTTTATACATATTTTTTAATTCATAATCTATATAGGTTAATCTTTGCTAAAGATTAACGAAGTGGGCGGTTCGTTGGATGTATCTTTGTTCTTAAATTCTGCATTAAATTGTTAAATCCTTTTAAACGGCAAGATCACGTTTTCGGATTTTTTTTACATTAATTATCTATAAGACTTAATCTTTGTTTAAAATTAACGAAGATTTCTAGGATTTTTTTTCCTTAAACTCTACACTAAGATGTTATGTCCCTTTGAACAAAAATGTTAGTATTTGTTCTAATTTTTAGGTATGAAAAAAATGCGTATAAAAAATTCAATTTTCTCCTGTCTGATGATGCTGTTAAACGACGAAACCGGTTACAGAGAAAAAACAAACCTTAGTGAAGCCAGGAAATACGTCTAACTTTGTTAGTGAAACGCTTGTCAGGTCTTTGAAAGATGTCCTGTGGTGATTTGGGTTCGCCAAGTATACTTATCAGTGTTTATCACAAGTTGCATTCTTCACTTAGTCTTGGTGTAAACGTAAAATTTTATAAGTTGCTATATACGAAAAGGCTTTCTTTTAAAGACAGTATCTCGTATTGACAAAACCCTGAAGATCGATAATTTGATCTCGCGTTTTGCTGATGCAGTTTTAGCACAGCATAAGAAGCTGTGTTTTTAGCTTGTCAATTGACTGGTGTACATTCGATACTTCACGTGAAATTAACAGTTGCAAAAATGTTCCTAATTAAGTTTTAGACAGCTAAACAATGGGCAGCTTTGATAGAGTTCAGAGGGAGACATAAAATAATATATAGGTTTTCTTGAATGTTATAGCCCAAACTTCACCATTTGATATAGAAGTCTTTAAAGTAAGAAAAATAATAATAAATGTTTACTGTCAGTGATACAGAATGTTCAATTTTTTTATCTATAACGTTGGTCTCTTTCGGCGGCTATGACGAATCACCGACGCCAGAGAGAAGTTTCACGCCACTATCCTTAAATTTAGGCGGAACCCCTGCCTTTCTGTAAGGATGGTAGGGATCCTTCTTCCCAATTTCGCATGGACACGGGATTGACGGCTCCACGCCCCCTCCGAAGGGCGGAACGTGCAGACATTCAACTTGCTCAAACACAATGCCACAACCTCGGGTGATTAGTTAGTTATTACAGTTTGTACTGAAAAAGTCAAATGGCCACCATGGGAATTGAACCCAGTACCCCTCAGTTCAGAGGCACACGTTCTTACCCCTGGACCACCGAGGCTCTGAATGTTTAATTTAAAATCATGATAATTACTCTTTATGAATATTTTCAACAAAACAAAAACATACGTTGGAGACTGTGGATGGAACCTAAAAAGTAAAGCAAAATCACCCCAAAAACCACTAGAATTATAACAAAGGTATCACTAAATACGTATTTCGGCAACGAAGTTGCCTTCATCAGTAGCTGTTACTAACTCGACAGCTACTGATAATGACAACTTTGTTGTCAAAATACACACGTGACAGTTACTGATGTAGTCAACTTTGTTGTCGAAATACGTATCTAGCGCTCTGTTATTAGTTTTGTGGGTTTTGGAGCCGATTTTGCTTTATATTTTCATTGAAAGACAGTTAAATAAAACATTTCAAAAGCATTTTACTTTGTATGCTTTACCAGACAAACTTTCAAGCATGTGCTAGTCTCACCAGAGGCGGGTTAAACAGAGAAATGCAGGAAAACTATTAGGTACCCTAATTTGATAAAGTACTAGCAATAACACAGTTCACATCACATTTAAAAAACTTTTTTTTTTGCTCACTTTTATCTAATACATTTTGAGTTATCACGTTTTTTCAAAAACTGCATTTTTAGTGAATTTTTATTTTAAAAAATTCACTAATAGAGAGGTATCGTTGGTGAGACTTTGCAAAAATGTTTGCAAATGAGCGCGAATTTGGGCCCCTAGAACCCATATCCCGGGTCAGTTTCGATTTTTATACGTTTATGTGTGTATCCAAACGATAACTCAAAAAATATTTAACTGATTTGAATGAAACTCGGCAAGTACCTTTATTTTATTAATGGCGTGGATAAGTTCGTTAGCGAGGAAAATCGGTCAAGGTTTTCCAGGGAAATTTTGAGTTTTCTTTAAAAAACTATTTTTTCTCCGAAAATTCCACAGCTATTTTAATAAAATTTGGTGTATATGTTACCTTGGGAAAGACCTTACTACGCACCAAAACTCAACTTTCTAAGTTTATAGAAAATTGAGTTATTCAAATTTGAAGCATTTAATGAAAATTCACTACCATAACGCACTTGCTGCGTCCCGAACTTTTGTTTTCCAGCACACACGATATAAGACACATCCTTGGATTAAGTTATCGTTTTGTTTCCAAAGAAACGATTTTGACATTTAAAGAAAAATGACATAATTTCTGAAAATGTAACATATTGTGGAACAACAAATTTTAACAGAGGTTTAAAAATCTAATTATATTTTTGAATTAATACACTTGTTGCTTCCTCACAATAAAGAAATTGTATCTCGGAGAACGAATCTGTTGTACCCGTATGCATGTTTACGAAAGACACTGCACAAGAATGGATCTCAAATGCGATACCGGGAAGGAACGTATAAAAATACCTGTAAGACTGACTTCGACTTCCTAACGGTTTATGGTACCTTTTAAGATAAGCTGTCATATTTCACCTGTCATAAATATTAATGGGTGGAAAATAGGTTTTTACGTTAGTTTTAGCCAGACGGAATATATATTATATATACAGGTGTCTCTAAAATGTCTGTACAAAATGCTATGACAAACTCCTTAGGCTAAAATATGAGGAGAAGTCCAATTTACCTTAGCCCAAAAGTTAATAGTATCAAAATACAAGGTGTTGAAGTTATTATTTGTTGAAACTCCTTTTCAAATATCTATCTTAGTAATAACCGGATATGCATGAAATTTGATACTTAGAGGTTTTTCAGGATGAGCAATCCAGGTTTGGTCATAGTTTTGATGTACCTTGCAGAAGGCGCCACCAGCAAGCGTTTGTCTACATTTAAAGCTCAATAACTTTGTTCTGCCTAGGTATATCAAATTTCTTATCAGAAATGTTTATTACCTGATATGTTATCTTTCAAAAAGGTACACCTCGTATATTTTGATTTGAGGCGTCGTTTCTGTGATAATCAAATTTAAGTGTTTCATTGCGTTCTAAAATTTATCATAGGAACGACAACACTTTTTATCCAGGTTTAGGACTAGTCCAAGAAATTTGAAGCATGTTTAAGGAGCAACCGATCAACAACACTTAAAATTTACATTGGAGCATTTTTAAGAACCAATCGACCAACAACACTAAAACTTTACTGGCAAAGAACAAGAGGAGTAGAATACAAAGTCAATAACAAACCAAGACAGCAAACTTTTATTAAATTATTAATTGTTGTATAACACTTTAAGTAAATGTTGAAAGTGACCCCTCGTTTTGGTTTACACAAAGATTAATTCTACGGAGAAAATTGAACTGCACCCTATCCATCATCTCTACATCTAACCTTAAAATGTTTACTCGCACCCACAATTCTTCTTTGGTGTTTATTGGTCTAGATATATATACTAACTGCTTAAGTATTCTCCATAAAAAGTAATCCATGGGCGTTAAATCTGGTGAGCGAGGCGGCCAATTTACAGGAACATTGTTTCCTCTGCCGATCCATCGATTTCAAAGTCTGTCATTTAAATGATTTCTGACGTTCAGCGTGAAATGTGGTGGTGCACCGTCGTACATGAACCACATATTTTGTCTAACAGCTATTCGAAGTTCATCAAATAAATTTGGCAAATTAACTAAATGCTCTTGGTAGCATAAACAATTTAAGCGAGGTGGTAAGATGACAAGACCTATGATAAATCTGTCAATAATTCTTGCCTACACGTTAATTTTGAATTCACGTTAATAATGCTAAACCTTTATTGCATAAGAGTTTTTGTCAGCATAAATGTGTTCATTATGTAAATTTGTCATATCCCTTCTTGTAAAACAGCACTCATTGGTGAATAAAATATTTCTGTGTAAATTTGGATCATTTTCAATCTTTTCATTAATAAAACGACAAAAGCGTAGTCTTAATTCGAGGTCGATAGGTAAAAGCTCTTGCACTGTTTGAAGGTGAAATGGATGTAACTTTTAAAGTCCTGTTCACTGTATCCTTAGAAACTCCAAATTCCAAACCAATATGTCTGGTGCTTAAACCCGGATCTTCTTCAATTCGTTCAAACAGTTTTTCCTCGAGATTTGCTATTCTAACACCTCGATTCCGTCCATAATCAAACTTAGCAAGAACAAACATACCGGTTTCTCGTAGACGCCTTTCAACAGCAGCAAATGTTTGATGATTTGGAACGTGTCTATTTAGAAATCTTCCCTGATATTCTCTGACCGATTTCCGACCATTGCCTTGGCAATAACCATAAACTATTATCATATCGCTCATTTCTACGTTAATGTAGGGTACGGACATTGCGAGAAATTGACGAAAAAAGTGATAACTTTTAAAACTACAGTGACAACTTTTTTGTAACTAATGACCATACTTAACACTGTGTAGTCGTTCCTATGATGAATTTTAGAGCGCAAAGAAACACTTAAGTTCGATTATCACAGAAACGGCTCCTCAAATCAAAATCTACAAGGTATACCTTTTGAAATATAACGTATCAGGTAATATAAATTTCTGATAAGAAATTTTATATACCTAGGCAGAAAAAAGTTATTGAGCTTTAAATGTAGACAAAGGGCTGCTGGTGACGCCCTCTGCAAATCAAAACTATGTGTAAACATAGATTGCTTATCCTGAAAAACCTCTAAGTACCAAATTTCATGCAAATCCTGTTATTAGTAAGATAGATATTTGAAAAAGAGTTTCAACATGTAATAACTTCGACACCCTGTATTTCGAAAACTATCAACTTCTGGACTAAGATAAATTGGGCTAGATCATCATATTTTAGCCTCAGGAATCTGTCATAGCATTTTATACAGACCTTTTAGAGACACCTGTCTAGGTATTTTTAACTAGGAAAGATGATTATAGTTATTACAAAGTCATAGAAAGGTTTATTAATATTTCGTGTTATTTAACAGCTTTTGGATAGATAGAAATAATTAATACCATTGCCATACATATAGTGTCCGGAAATGAACAGTAAAAAATCAGTTATGCTACTCGAAAAATTAGTGCCAAAGTTCAAACAGCATTTATTTTGAAAGCTCAAAAATAACGGTGTTACAGGGTCTCAAAACAAATGTATTATTATTATTAGTCCTATTTTATAATTATTAACCTGGACTACTTCGCAATTAAAATCACAACAAACTATTATATGTCAAAACGCCACATGATCTTGTATACCGAGAATGTTTTCAAAGCACACTCTATTAATATTGAAAATAAGATTAGGTGATTTCGTATTCAATCAATACCAGCAAATATTTAAGAACGTTTTTCTCGAAAACAGTTAGCTTTATCGGAGTGTAACAAGAGGACTTTTTTCCAAGATCTTATGATTCTCTTAAATGGTGTATTCCTAGATTTGAGATAAAAGTTCAAACAAAAAGTTATGAGTCATTATCTGTTGGTCAAGGGCAGTTTCGGCCTTTGGTTTCCAAGGGATCGATATCAAGTTTGCAACATAAATACAAAATTATATCATATACGAGTTGACCAAATTTGAAGAGAATCTATTCACGACACAGAAAGTTATCAACAAAAATTTGTAAAAAGAAAATTTTGACCCTATAATTCCGGTATTTTTGAGTTTTCAAAAAGATTGTATAGGGACTTGAGGAACTAATTTTTCTGCTCATAATTTCCGGACATTCCGTATATGCTTTATCCAGATCCTTGACAAATAATTAATAAGTATGCTTAGTCTATGGTAACCTACGTTAAGCTAGGTTCGTACACTTGCGAATTGCAAAATCGCAGCGAAATGGGTCCTTATTGGTTTATTGTAAATAATATCGTAATATTATTTAAAATGGACCAATAAGAATTAGTTTTGCAATTCACGAGTGTATGAACCTAGTTAAGTACACTTGGAGAACCCAAATCACCACAACACATTTTAAAAGACCTGACGAACAACAAAACAAAACAAAATGTATGAACACTTCAGCAGCGCCAATTACGAGTCACTTGATCGATTGCTTTGCTAAATAAAATTCCCACGTTTTCGGCACGTTCTACCGATAACATACAAGTATACAGTTATTGCCGCCAAAGGAACCGCTGTTAATTTAGCTGTCGTTGAACCTTCTCAAAACTGATACAGATGGATACTTTTTAGATAAAGCAGTAGGTATAGCGCAAAGACCTTGTCCGGCGATAAAAATACAATACACTGTGAAATTTGCCTACGACTAGTGTCCCATCTCGGTTCAATCTCTTTACCTGAGATCCGGTATATAAGTTGATGTTAGTTTTTAAAGTATTTAGAATGTTTCATCCTCTGATGAGGCTAACTTGGTTAGTGAAACGAACGTCAGGTTTTTTAAAATGTGTTGTGGTGATTTGAGTTCTCCAATTGTACTTATCAGTGCTCATCACAGGTTCCAATCTTTACTTAGTGTATGAACCTAGCTTAAAGCCAAGTTCATACACTTGCGAATTGCGGAAAGCGAATTGCAAAACTAATTTTCATTGGTCCATTTAAAATAATATTAGGATATTATTTACAATAAACCAATAGGGATAGGTTTTGCTGCGATTTTGCAATTAGTTTTTCGCAATTCGCGAGTGTATGAACCTAGCTTTAGATTGTGCACAAATTATAATCTACAAACGTCAGGAACCAAACTTTATTTAATGTCATCGTTTTTCATCAAATCTTAACCGTATGAATCGTGCTTCAAATATTTTATTGATATTGCTTATAAATATATTAAATAAATGTATGTTTATATATACATAGAATGTGCCATTTTTTTTTCTCCCTTTAGGCTCGTCGGCGTCTTTGCCGCCCCGTTAGCACCGCCGCCTTTGGCTTATTGTGCATGCTCTTTGTCTTTTCTACTCCTCCCATTCCAAAATCACTGTGCCTTGATTTTGTCTGCACATCAATTGGTAGGGTGAAGTTTTCTATTGCTCTGTCTCCGGCCTAGACTGTCGGTAGATCAGTTGTCTTTTGCGGTCCAGAGCTTTACACTCGCACAAGATGTGCTGGGCTGATTCCTCCCCCTCGTCGCAGAGTCTGCATGCCAGGCCCCCCTCGAACAGCCCCATTTTATGCAGGTGTTTCTTGACAAACATGGAGTAAAGAGACCTGTTATGTTCCTGAGCCGCCCTCTGCTAATGTTTAGCAGCTCCACAGCTCTCTTTGAACTGGGTTTCTCAATTACTGACTTCCCATGTCTGAGCCCTGGACAGTCTACCCAGTACATCTTATGTTTGTTTCTGACCCAAGACTTAATGAATCCCCTAGCAGTGCTCTTCGTCACGCCCAGGACCGGTTCTGGTCCTATAAATGGTTCTGCTGATCCTCTCTTCGCCAGACTGTTCATTTCTTCATTGCCTTTGACCCCCGAGTAACCCGGCATCCAGATGAGGGCGACCTCATTCTGGCAAGCCAGGTCGCTGGTGTCGTCTCGCCATTCACTTACCAGCCTGGAACGCAGTGCAAGATGGCGTACATTTCGGCCAGAAACACTGTTGCATGAGCGCCGCATCCCCAACAGCAGAGTGTCTCCCGCGAGTGAGGTGAACACCGTCCTGTCCCTGAGCATGGAACTGATCCACCTGCAGCAGGTCTTCTCTATTCCACGCTCCCTGACAGCTGCCAGTACCTGTCCGAATGAGGTGTTGCTGAAGGCCCCCAGCGCCACCTGCCTGTTCTTCAACGTATTCTCCAGTTTCAGCACCAGTTGGTGCAGTGCTGTTTCTGTTGAGACTCTGCCAGTGTAGGGGATATGCTTCCAGTACACCGCCCCTAATGTGCCGGTCAAGCAGTGATTCCATTAATTTTACCAGGAAGGCCTTAGAGACTTTGCCTGGTATGTGGGACGCCCAGACTTAGGAATGAATACAACCCTGACAATCTCAATTACCTCGGAATATACCTCAGAGCCATATCGTGGTTAAAAGTCACCGTTTCGAAAGCAATTCGCTGAGTTTTAGCTCTAATTTAGCTTTAGACCATTTGCTGTAAACTCCTCTTCCGCTCCCATAAGCGATTTATTGGTGATATGTTCTAATTATAGACTAGACCCAGCCTTGTACATGATGTTGACATCATCTGCATATAGGCTTTTAATGTGAGAAGATATGTTGACAAGCAAATATTTCACATATATTATTGTTAAGGGAGCGGAGGATAATTTGAGGAATAACTCGTCGAACTAAGCGTATTTGGACATTGGTAACGGTTTAATTATAAACTTAATAACTCACAGAAATCAACAATAATACTATTAACAAAACTGAATGAACTTGACATGGACTGTTTACATCGTGAATTTTAATTGAACAGTGTTTATGTTTACATATTTAAATCAAAAGTATCGCGTCTTTACATCTTAAGCAATCTGAATTAACTGTCTACATCGTAAGAACTTATTTAACTGAACTCATTCTGACTCACTAAAATTAATCTCATTTATGTTTACCAACAATACTGCTTATATTGTCTCTTAATTAGTTTACGACCTTCAAAACTGTTGACTTCAACATTCCTGGGTACCTTGCGAATTTACTTGTTTACTGTTTACATACTAAATGTGATATTTTCAATGTCAATCGATACAATTCTGACCTTTAATTATTTGCAATATTTACATTCCTTACGGCCCTCCTGTTACGGCCCTTCTGAAGACCTTTCCTGTTCTCTGAACAATTATAAACTGTAAAGTTCCAATAATTAAACCCAGAGACACACCCCGCTAAGTGACTAATTCTTCAGAAAATACGTTACCCCTAACAACAGTCTTCCTCCCGCCCCAGAGGTATGATCTGAAGTTTGACAATGCACTATCGCGCACCCCCGCACACCATAGAATTTCATCTTCTGGAGAAGTATTGGTCTCGCAATACATTTGAAAGCATTTCTCAGGTTACATGACACGAGTTCATCAAAGGCTCCGGATATTTCATCTAATAACTCAATCAAAGCTGTTATGGTTGACCTATTGGGTCTTAAGCCATGCTGATTGCCATAAAAAACCGAGCACCCCCGCACACCATAGAATTTCATTTTCTGGAGAAGTATTGGCCTCGCAATACATTTGAAAGCATTTCTCAGGTTACATGACACGAGTTCATCAAAGGCTCCGGATATTCCCTCTAATAACTCGATCAAAGCTATTGTGGTTGACCTATTGGATCTGAAGCCATGCTGATTCACATAAAAAACCGAGCACCCCCGTAAACCATAGAATTTCATCTTCTGGAGAAGTATTGGCCTCGCAATACATTTGAAAGCATTTCTCAGTTTACATGACACGAGTTCATCAAAGGCTCCGGATATTCCCTCTAATAACTGAAGCCATGCTGATTCCCATAAAAAACCGTGCACCCCCGCACGCCATTGAATTTCATCTTCTGGAGAAGTATTGATCTCGCAATACATTTGAAAGCATTTCTCAGGTTACATGACACGAGTTCATCAAAGGCTCCTGATATTCCCTCTAATAACTCTATCAAAGCTGTTGTGGTTGACCTATTGGATCTAAAGCCATGCTGGTTCCCATAAAAAACCGAGCACCCCCGCACACCATAGAATTTCATTTTCTGGAGAAGTATTGGCCTCGCAATACATTTGAAAGCATTTCTCAGGTTACATGACACGAGTTCATCAAAGGCTCCGGATATTCCCTCTAATAACTCGATCAAAGCTATTGTGGTTGGCCTATTGGATCTGAATCCATGCTGATTCACATAAAAAACCGAGCACCCCCGAATTTCATCTTCTGGAGAAGTATTGGCCTCGCAATACATTTGAAAGCATTTCTCAGGTTACATGACACGAGTTCATCAAAGGCTCCGGATATTCCCTCTAATAACTCGATCAAAGCTATTGTGGTAGACCTATTGGATCTGAAGCCATGCTGATTCACATAAAAAACCGAGCACCCCCGTAAACCATAGAATTTCATCTTCTGGAGAAGTATTGGCCTCGCAATACATTTGAAAGCATTTCTCAGGTTACATGACACGAGTTCATCAAAGGCTCCTGATATTCCCTCTAATAACTCGATCAAAGCTATTGTGGTTGACCTATTGGATCTGAATCCATGCTGATTCACATAAAAAACCGAGCACCCCCGTAAACCATAGAATTTCATCTTCTGGAGAAGTATTGGCCTCGCAATACATTTGAAAGCATTTCTCAAGTTACATGACACGAGTTCATCAAAGGCTCCGGATATTCCCTCTAATAACTCGATCAAAGCTATTGTGGTTGACCTATTGGATCTGAAGCCAAGCTGATTCACATAAAAAACCGCGCACCCCCGCAAACCATTGAATTTCATCTTGTGGAAAAGTATTGGTCTCTCAATACATTTGAAAGCATTTCTCAGGTTACATGACACGAGTTTATCAAAAGCTCCGGATATTCCCTCTAATAACTCGATCAAAGCTGTTGTGGTTGACCTATTGGATCTGAAGCCATGCTGATTCCCATAAAAAAACGTGCACCCCGCACGCCATTGAATTTCATCTTCTGGAGAAGTATTGATCTCGCAATACATTTGAAAGCATTTCTCAGGTTACATGACACGAGTTCATCAAAGGCTCCTGATATTCCCTCTAATAACTCTATCAAAGCTGTTGTGGTTGACCTATTGGATCTAAAGCCATGCTGGTTCCCATAAAAAACCGAGCACCCCCGCACACCATAGAATTTCATTTTCTGGAGAAGTATTGGCCTCGCAATACATTTGAAAGCATTTCTCAGGTTACATGACACGAGTTCATCAAAGGCTCCGGATATTCCCTCTAATAACTCGACCAAACCTGTTGTGGTTCACCTATTGGATCTGAAGCCATGCTGATCCCCATAAAAAAACGAGCACCCCTGCACACCATAGAATTTCATCTTCTGGAGAAGTATTGGTCTCGCAATACATTTTAAAGCATTTCTCAGGTTACATGACACGAGTTCATCAAAGGCTCCGGATATTCGCTCTAATAACTCGATCAAAGCTCTTGTGGTTGACCTATTGGATCTGATGTCATGCAGATTTCCATAAAAAACCGCGCACCCCCGCACACCATTGAATTTCATCTTTTGGAGAAGTATTGGTCTCGCAATACATTTGAAAGCATTTATCAGGTTACATGACACGAGTTCATCAAAAGCTCCGGATATTCCCTCTAATAACTCGATCAAAGCTCTTGTGGTTGACCTATTGGATCTGATGTCATGCAGATTTCCATAAAAAACCGCGCACCCCCGCACACCATTGAATTTCATCTTCTGGAGAAGTATTGGTCTCGCAATACATTTGAAAGCATTTCTCAGGTTACATGACACGAGTTTATCAAAGGCTCCAGATATTCGCTCTAATAACTCGATCAAAGCTCTTGTGGTTGACCTATTGGATCTGATGTCATGCAGATTTCCATAAAAAACCGCGCACCCCCGCACACCATTGAATTTCATCTTCTGGAAAAGTATTGGTCTCGCAATACATTTGAAAGCATTTATCAGGTTACATGACACGAGTTCATCAAAAGCTCCGGATATTCCCTCTAATAACTCGATCAAAGCTCTTGTGGTTGACCTATTGGATCTGATGTCATGCAGATTTCCATAAAAAACCGCGCACCCCCGCACACCATTGAATTTCATCTTTTGGAGAAGTATTGGTCTCGCAATACATTTGAAAGCATTTATCAGGTTACATGACACGAGTTCATCAAAAGCTCCGGATATTCCCTCTAATAACTCGATCAAAGCTCTTGTGGTTGACCTATTGGATCTGATGTCATGCAGATTTCCATAAAAAACCGCGTACCCCCGCACACCATTGAATTTCATCTTTTGGAGAAGTATTGGTCTCGCAATACATTTGAAAGCATTTATCAGGTTACATGACACGAGTTCATCAAAAGCTCCGGATATTCCCTCTAATAACTCGATCAAAGCTCTTGTGGTTGACCTATTGGATCTGATGTCATGCAGATTTCCATAAAAAACCGCGCACCCCCGCACACCATTGAATTTCATCTTCTGGAAAAGTATTGGTCTCGCAATACATTTGAAAGCATTTATCAGGTTACATGACACGAGTTCATCAAAAGCTCCGGATATTCCCTCTAATAACTCGATCAAAGCTCTTGTGGTTGACCTATTGGATCTGATGTCATGCAGATTTCCATAAAAAACCGCGCACCCCCGCACACCATTGAATTTCATCTTTTGGAGAAGTATTGGTCTCGCAATACATTTGAAAGCATTTATCAGGTTACATGACACGAGTTCATCAAAAGCTCCGGATATTCCCTCTAATAACTCGATCAAAGCTCTTGTGGTTGACCTATTGGATCTGATGTCATGCAGATTTCCATAAAAAACCGCGCACCCCCGCACACCATTGAATTTCATCTCCTGGAGAAGTATTGGTCTCGCAATACATTTGAAAGCATTTATCAGGTTACATGACACGAGTTCATCAAAAGCTCCGGATATTCCCTCTAATAACTCGATCAAAGCTCTTGTGGTTGACCTATTGGATCTGATGTCATGCAGATTTCCATAAAAAACTGCGCACCCCCGCACACCATTGAATTTCATCTTCTGGAAAAGTATTGGTCTCGCAATACATTTGAAAGCATTTATCAGGTTACATGACACGAGTTCATCAAAAGCTCCGGATATTCCCTCTAATAACTCGATCAAAGCTCTTGTGGTTGACCTATTGGATCTGATGTCATGCAGATTTCCATAAAAAACCGCGCACCCCCGCACACCATTGAATTTCATCTTTTGGAGAAGTATTGGTCTCGCAATACATTTGAAAGCATTTATCAGGTTACATGACACGAGTTCATCAAAAGCTCCGGATATTCCCTCTAATAACTCGATCAAAGCTCTTGTGGTTGACCTATTGGATCTGATGTCATGCAGATTTCCATAAAAAACCGCGCACCCCCGCACACCATTGAATTTCATCTCCTGGAGAAGTATTGGTCTCGCAATACATTTGAAAGCATTTATCAGGTTACATGACACGAGTTCATCAAAGGCTCCAGATATTCCATCTAATAACTCGATCAAAGCTCTTAAGGTTGACCTATTAGATCTGAAGCCATGCTGATTCCCATAAAAAACCGAGCCCCTCGCGAAAAAAAAACAAGTAATCTTCAATTCAGAACCTCTTCGAGAGTTTTTTATATGTTTGGAGGAATAAACAGTGGATAAGTAATGATAGAACTTCGAAAAAAATCCAAATTAACCAACAACTTGAAGAAATATAAATGTTGAGAGTATTATTACGGGTGATGATAAATGTAGGAGGAAATGAGGAGGGTGGCGATGGCAAAACAAGCATTCAATACACAAGACTTGCCCCCCGAACTGTTTAACTTGTATCTGATGAAGATGATTTAAGTTAAAAGTATGACGTTTTATAACTCATAAGGCGAAAAAGCTGTACTGTAAAACACAAGCCATGAAGAGAATAGAATCTTTTGAAACGCGGACATAGAAGAAATAGTATAGGCAAGATATTTTATTAGAAGGACCAATAAAAGCGTGCTAGAAGAGGTAAGAGAAGAAAGATTCTTGCTGAAAGAAATTGAGAGAAGGAAAGCAATATTTATTGGATATAGTTTGAGACATAGGAACTTTCTGATTACATTATTTAAAGGACGCATACTTAGAAAGAAATAAAAGGTAGACCAAGAGCATAACTCCTGAAAAACCTGGGTCAATTGATGGAATGCGGAAGCTACAATGAAATTACGAGAGCTACTCAATGCAGAGAGTCATGGTTGCAACCATACCTTTATACTGTGATAACAATAATGATGACTAATTAAATACATTTTCCGGTAAAATATTTTTGCCACATTTACAAAGCTTTAGCTTTATTTCATTGATTGTTGTTGCCCTTACTTGGTGAAACTTGTCCATACTACATACAGACTTGGAGACCACTTCTCTGGCTTCACTGTTGGTTTTTGTGAAGCCAGAGAAGTAGTCTCCAAGTCTGTATGTAATACTTTAGCTTTATATTACGATTGCAATTTGGGATACTCTTGAATTAACTATAAGTTTGGAAACAGCAAATGGTTAGATATACAAGTAAGGACGTCATAAATTATTATGTCAGATAATTTATGCTTCTTTAACTTTTCTCCTGATAGCTATCAAAATCCGGGTCATACACCTAACTGATGCAATATTTTTACAACGGTAACAACGATGACAATATAATAATTTAACCACTTGAAAATGTACACTTATTTTCATCGTTCTTGAATCAACGCTAAAACTTGTTAACCGTAAGTTGACCAGGTAGTGGACTCCGATTACTTGTTAAATGATAAATATGTGGTTAAATGATGACCTAGAAAGCTGGTACGGCGACTGACCCCGATCGGAGACTTTGACGTTCACACAGAAAACAAACTTTGCTTATCCGGTCTAATTGTCTTTCTATACAGTCATGTTGATGTTATTCAACACACTTCACTAGCAGGATATCTATATACAAGTCAGTTAGACATTAGCAGCTTTGTTAATGTATTTATGTCTTGATTGAGTATTTGACTGTTGCAGTACGAAAAACCCACTGAGTGATAATAACCTCTGAACATAATAAAAACTCGAGACGCAGCAAGTGCGTTATGGTAGTGAATTTTTATTAAATGCTTCAAATTTGAATAACTCATTTTTCTATAAACTTAGAAAGTTTAATTTTGGTATGTGGTAAAGTCTTTCCTAGGGCAAGATATCTACCAAATTTTATTAAAATAACCTTGTATTTTTTTCGAAAGAAAATTTAAATTTGAGTAACTCAATTTTCTACAAATTTAGAAGGTTGAATTTTGGTACGTAGTAAGGTCTCTCGCAAGGAAACATATATAGTAAATTTTATAACAGCTTTGTTATTTTCGGAGAAAAAATTTTTTTTTGAAAGAAAACTCAAAATTTTCCCGGAAAACCCCGTTCGATTTTCTTGGCTAACGAACTCATCCAAGCCATTAATAAAAGAAAGGCACTTGCCGGGTTTCATTGAAATCGTTTAATTATTTTTTGAGTTATCAGACGCATATATATATATATATATATATATATATATATATATATATATATATATATATATATATATATATATATATATATATATATATATATATATATAAATTGAAACTGACCCCGGATATGGATTCTAGGGGTCCTAGTTCGCGCTGATTTGAAAAATTTGTTGCAAAGTCTCACAATCGATACCTCTCTATTAGTGAGTTTTCATAAGAATTGTACACTGTTAATAAGGTATATTATTAAAACTAGTTCTTTAAACTTAAATGAATCATGGAGATTGGACATACCCAAAGCATTCGACCAAATTTGGCAGGCAGCGCTACTTAATAAACTTCCGGCCTATGGCCTACCACCAAAGCTCTGTACCTGGACAGCAAATTTCCTCTCCAACCGGAGCATTTCTGTTGTCGTGGATAGCCATTCCTCTAAACTGTATCCAATTAATGCAGGAGTCCCTCAAGGTTCAGCTTTAGTCCCTACTTTGTTTCTTCTCCACATCAATGACCTCCTCTCTAGCACATCCAACCCAATGCACAGTTAAGCAGACGACAGCACCCTCCACTCAAATATACAATATTCTAAGCATGTCGCTTTAGCCCAATTAGATGAGGATCGCAGACTCATAGAGGGTTTTGTCTCTGTGGATCTCCAAAAAATATTAGACTGGGGAAGTAAAAATCTTGTACAATTCAACTCCACCAAATCTCAGTCTTGCTTTCTATCTCATAAGAGATACACCAGCCCTAGACCCATCACAATGAACAACCAAGTTATTCAAAGTAATGAGTCCTTTTCACTTGCTGGCATTTCTGTGGATCGAGATCTCAATTGACACCAACATGTTACATTAATTGCAGAAGCGGCTGCTAAGAAATTAGGTTTCCTCTTCCGGGCTCGCAAATACTTTTCACCAGCTAATCTCTATACCTTATATACTTCACAAATAAGGCCAAACATCGAATACTGCTCCCACATCTGGGGTACAGCTGCCGCTTCTACATTCGCTATCCTGGACTTCATTCAGAAGAGAGCTATACGTCTCATCGGTGACCCTACTCTCACACAAAGGCTGCCATCACTTACCCACCGACGTGCCGTTGGTGACCTCTCTCTCTTTTATAGATATCTGCACGGGCACTGCTCAGAGGAGCTTTCTTCCATAGTTCCTCCACCTGCTGCCTTCAACAGATTTACCGAATAACATCGAATACTGCTCCCACATCTGGGGTACAGCTGCCGCTTCTACATTCGCTATCCTGGACTTCATTCAGAAGAGAGCTATACGTCTCATCGGTGACCCTACTCTCACACAAAGGCTGCCATCACTTACCCACCGACGTGCCGTTGGTGACCTCTCTCTCTTTTATAGATATCTGCACGGGCACTGCTCAGAGGAGCTTTCTTCCATAGTTCCTCCACCTGCTGCCTTCAACAGATTTACCAGGGGAACAGAGCGAATGCACTCTTTTACTGTCCAGGTCACCAGACATGGAACATCTTGTTATGTCCGCTCTTTTGACCCGAGGACTTCCAAGTTGTGGAATTCCTTGCCGGCACATGTTTTTTTCTTTTCCTCCAAACCCCCAAACCTTCAAGTCCAGAATTAACAAGTTGCCTCTTTCCTCCTTGTCAACACCCACGGTACGATAGTATTTAGGCTGTGGGCCCTCATGGTGTGTTGTTAGAATATAAATGGATACAATCATCCTCAATGCATGAACCACGGGATTTTTTTATGTTCAGCTCTCTGATGTATTTTTTTGGATATATTTCCAGTTTATCAATTGCTTTGTTTAAATTTTGTATCCAAATGACTGCATAGATATTGATTATGCTTTTGCTTGCTCTTTCTTACCCTATTTTTAACTGTTTCTAATTAAATAAAGTAATGATTAATAACTTTCAATATAAGGCTAGACCGCTATTATATATTATTCTTGTGAAAATTTACTACCATAATGTTGTATATTTTCCGTGGATAAAGGAGTGCACTAATTTGATGTGAAATAATAGCTTTATTTTATAAGAATCCAATCAACTATATAACAAACACTACACGTTATTCATACGACATTTTACATACTTCTTCTTACTTATATCTACTGACAAATATGACACTACAACCACTGAAATAAACGACCTACTATTTTTATCACTATTATTGAATTGACGTGACAACTGACACAATACTCAACACATAACGCACTTGCTGCGTCCTGAACATTTTTTAGTGAATTTTTATTTAAAAAAATTCACTAATAGAGAGGTATTGATGGTGAAACTTTGCAAAAATTCTTTCAAATGAGTGCGAACTAGGACCCCTAGAACCCATATCCAGGGGCAGTTTCAATTTTTATATGTTTATATATATATATATATATATATATATATATATATATATATATATATATATATATATATATATATATATATATATATATGTATCCAACCGCTAACTCAAAAAATAAGTAACCTATTTCGATGAAACTTGGCAAGTGCCTTTCTTTTATTAATGGCTTGGATGAGTTCGTTATTCAGAAAAATCGGACGGGGTTTTCCGGGAAAATTTTGAGTTTTCTTTCAAAAAAAATTTTTCTCCGAAAGTAAGAAAGCTGTTTTAATGAAATTTAGTATATATGTTGCCTCAGGAGACATTGTACTGCGCACCAAAAAACAACTGTCTAAGTTTTGAGAAAATTGAGTTATTCAAATTTTAAATTTTCTTTTGAAACAATTTTTTTTCTCCAAAAATTACAAAGTTATTTTAAAGAAATTTGGTGGATATCTTGTCCTAGGAAATATCTTACTACACACCAAAATTAAACTTTCTAAGATTATAGAAAACTGAGTTAATCAAATTTTTATAGCTCACTGCAGTGTTAAAATCAATGGTATTTGCGTCACTATGTGCCTGGGGGACTGACCGAATTCATTCCCAGTTGCTTTGTTCTACTCATATTCTCTGAACATGTTAAAAGACGTGGTATCTACTTCATTCCAAGTCACTATTAACCGACTATTTATGAAATCAAAAGTAAATTAAATCGATTGTCATAAAATATGTAGTGTATTAAGACTAAGGGAAAAAGAAATAAAACGTATATAACTGTGCACATTTTGACTATATTTTAGGGTGTGCGGCGCACACCTAGCTCACTAGGAAAAATCGCCACTGCTTGAGAGAGGTATTGTCACAGCATAATATCTTATTAAAGTTCATTTGTAAATAGGTTTAATTTTTATATGTTTATATATATATATATATATATATATATATATATATATATATATATATATATATATATATATATATATATAGTATTAAATTTTTGTGACGGTAATAGTGTTATTTATCAAAAAATTGTGGGAACGCCGTTAGTTGTAGAATAAAACTCTTTATTATAGGTCGAGCTTTCGGAAAAATTTATTCCTTTATCAAGGATATAACATGAGTTCTACTAAACTATTTATCTAATAACAAACATTAAAAGAAAACCTTTTTATGAATTTGAGTGACGTCACTCAAATTGATCAAAAGGTTTTCTTTTCATGTTTGTTATTAGATAAATAGTTTAGTAGAACTCACGTTATATCATTGATAAAGGAATAAATTTTTCCGAAAGCTCGGCCTATAATAAAGAGTTTTATTCTACAACTAACGGCGTTCCCACAATTTGTTGATAAATAAATAAATAAATAAATATATATATATATATATATATATATATATATATATATATATATATATATATATATATATATATATATATATATATATATATATATATATATATATATATATATATATATATATATATATATATATATATCCGTCTGATAACTCAAAAATAATTAACCGATTTCGATGAAACTTGGCGAGTGCCTTTCTTTTATTAATGGCTTGGATGAGTTCGTTATCCAGAAAAATCGGACGGGGTTTTCTGGAAAAATTATGAGTTTTCTTTAAAAAAAAATTTTTTTCTCCGAAAGTAACAAAGCTCTTTTAATAAAATTTACTATATATGTTGCCTCAGAAGAGATCTTACTATGTACTAAAATACAACTTTCTAAGTTTAGAGAAAATTTAGTTATTCAAATTTCAAATTTTCTTTCGAAAAAAAATTTTTTTTCCGAAAATTACAAAGTTATTTTAATGAAATGTTGTGGATATCTTGCCTTACGAAAGACCTTACTACGTATTAAAATTAAACTCTCTAACTTTATAGAAAATTGAGTTATTTAAATTTGAAGCATTTAATAAAAATTCACTACCATAACGCACTTGCTGCGTCCTGAACATTTTTCTTATTTCTATAAGATTCATTCGCGTGATTTCATTCAAGATAAGTTGTTAATTCATATATTCCTTTGTCCAAAATAATGGTCATAACAGTACCACGTTTGTTTTACTGTGACAGTACCATGTAATTAGATTTAAAAGTGAAGATGAAATTTTTCAGCAAGATGCATTCAGTGGGTAATTTAAAATGAGTATATAAAAACAAGTTAATGTTATTAGGTTGATTCACACACTTAACCCAGATATAACTATACAGTTATTTGACTGACTGACTCTAAAACCAAAGCTTGTTCTTTCAGCTACTAAACTAAGCACTGTTGCATTAACGCAATATAAAAAATATACAGTTGTAGTCGCTAAATACATATGATTATCTTCAAATAGATCCATTTACTCTCTACCACTGACGTTGTACAACGGCTTTTACTATAAGAGTTTAACTTTTAATGTTCATAGCAGAATTATCATAGGCGATGGTGCTTTTAAGTCTCATTTGTATAAAATAAAAGACAATCCATTTTGCTCCTGCGACAATACCAACCCAGCTGATTTAAATAATTTGATTTTTTCCTGTAATATGCATCATGAACAATGAAAAATATTATTTTGTAATTTGATAGAATACAATGTTTCCTTTCCACTTGATGTGACATCACTTATGTATGAAGCTGTTTGTAATAAAAGTGTCATGGTAGCTTTCATGTGTTTTGTTAAAGACTCTAAGTTAGCTAGGTTTATATAGCTCTTAGTAAAAAGATGATATTCTGAAAATTGGACTGTTCCAATAAATATTGTACTAGTGGCAATATACTATATAGTCTTAAGGGATACTAAATAAACTTAACAGATTAATGTATAGTCAGAGAGATAAAAGTAAATTCCTTTGTGTCTTTCCTGGTGTTAACCTCTTTTGACCGCAGCCTCCCCAGTATGTTAAAAAGTCACCATGACAGGCTCCATTGGTGTGAAAAGTGTCCCAGTGTTTCTCCTGCAACAACTTGTAGCGTAGATGTGTGCATGCATATGTATGTGTGTGTGTATGTGCACATGAAGAAATAATGTGCATTTTTTCTCCTGCACCTAGTGTTAAGTACTGGACGTATAAAGTCTATTGACGTGGGTGCGTATACATGAGTGTATATGCGCTCGCGTATGTGTGTGGGTGGATATGTATGTAAGTTTTGATTTTAATATATATTTTTAGTAAACAGCAAGTGTATAGGGAGATGAAAGAAGATAAAAGAAAAAAGTTAAAGAGCTTGTTAGATTAACATTCTTAAGACAGGTTTTGCCATTGTGAAAAGCAAGGTCAGATGCAACCTTGTTCATTTTGAAGATTGACAGTGACTGAATGAGCCAGTTCTCAAAGTCAAAACTCTAATAAAAAAAACTTTTAATGTTCATATTATTGCATGTGGAAATACGTGAACAATTTTAAAATCATCATTTTATTAGCAACATTTCACAAAAAAAGTAACAACTGGTCACATAAGTAAGACGTACAATATCAGTATGAAAATTTAGCAATGCATGACGCACCAAGTGCGTTGTGTAGCGAATTTTAATTAAAATGTCTTGAAAATAATTGTATTACTTCCACATCGTCAGTACGTGTGGCGACGGCATCGGCAACAAAAATTTCAAACACTTTTTTCGCTTATACGTCGTAAAAAGGGTCACAATCTAGAAAAACATGATTTGGGAACGAAATTTTTTTTATGTCTGTCGGTCTGTATGTATGTCTGTTTGTAGCCACGATAACTTTAGAACCAATCGAGAGATCTTCTTCAAATTATCCAAGCTGGCATGGAATTATTTATTCCACGTACACAGAAAACCTCTTCAGCCACTCAAAAGCCCTGGTTTTCCAAATCATGTGGCAAGGCCAGACTTGAAAAGGTCAAAGCTCACAAAACGCTTCTACATAATACCAGTCAAGAAAACCGTCAAGCAAACTCGTTTAATAACCACATCAAAAGCAATCCCCTCAAGCTCCAACGGCAGCAAACCCTGCTTGACTCTTGCTAAATATATTGGGAATAATTTCTGCAAGACCACGTTCCCACCTCTTGTTTCAGGGGATGCAATTGCTTCTACCGCCCTGGGCAAGGCTGAACTTTTTGCTTCGTTATTCACCGGCAATTCAACTCTCAACCTACATCCAAATGTTCAACCACCAACAGTCCCCAATGTCGCGCATAAAATGACGGATATCACTTTCAAAACTAAAAAGGTACGAAAGAGGCTCTCTTCTAATACCAGGAAAGCCTCTGGCCTTGACGAGATCCCAGCAATTGTTCTCAAAAGATGCGCACCAGAACTTGCTCCTGTCCTGACTGGTCTGTTTCAGACATCTTACAAGAGACATATTCCCTAGTAACTGGAAAACTGCTCGAGTACAACCCGTCCCCAAGAAAGGATCCAAAGCGCTTCCTGGCAACTACAGATCTCTTTCTCTCCGATACGTCATCTCTAAAGTGATGGAAAAGTATATAAACACCGAATTACTAAAATTTCAAGAAAAACAAAGTCTAATCGACGACAGGCAGTATGGATTCCGTCAGCGCAGATCAACTGACGAGCTCCTTTCCTTTGTCACCCATTCTTGAAACAAGTCTATAGAACTACACGGTGAATCCCAGATTGTCGCTCTAGACATATCCAAAGCATTTCACCAGATCTGGCACGCAGCGCTGCTTAATAAACTTCCGGCCTATGGCCTACCAACAAAACTCTGTACCTGGACAGCAAATTTCCTCTCCAACCGGAGCATTTCTGTTGTCGTGGATGGCCGTTCCCCTAAACTGTATCCAAATAATGCAAGAGTCCCTCAAGGTTCAGCTTTAGCCCCTAGTTTGTTTCTTCTCCACATCAATGACCTCCTCTCTAGCACATCCAACCCAGTTCACAGTTACGCAAACGACAGCACCCTCCACTCAAATATACAATATTATAAGCCTGTCTCTTTAGTCCAATTAGATGAGGATCGCAGACTCATGGAGGGTTCTGTCTCTGAGGATCTCCAAAAAATATTAGATTGGGGAAGTAGAAATCTTGTACAATTGAACTCCACCAAATCTCAGTCTTGCTTTCTATCTCATAAGAGATACACCAGCCCTAGACCCATCACAATGAACAACCAAGTTATTCAAAGTTATGAGTCCTTTTCACTTGTTGGCATTTCTGTGGATCTAAATCTCAATTGGCACCAACATGTCACATCAATTGCAGAATAATTAGGTCTCCTCTTCCGGGCTCGCAAATACTTTTCACCAGCTAATCTCTATACTTTATATACTTCACAAATAAGACCAAACCTCGAATACTGCTCCCACATCTGGGGTGCTGCTGCCGCTTCTACACTTGCTATCCTGGACTCCATTCAGAAGAGAGCTATACGTCTCATCGGTGACCATACCCTCACCCAAAGGCTGCCATCCTTTGCCCACCGACGTCCCGTTGGTGACCTCTCTCTCTTTTATAGATACCTGCACGGGCACTGCTCAGAGGAGCTTTCTTCCATAGTTCCTCTACCTGCTGCCCCCAACAGATCTACCAGGGGAACAGAGCGAATGCACCATTTTACTGTCCAGGTCACCAGACATAGAACATCTTGTTACGGCCGCTCTTTTGTCCCGAGGACTTCCAAGTTGTGGAATTCCTTGCCGGCACATGTTTTTCCTTCTCCTCCGAACCTCCAAACCTTCAAGTCCAGAATTAACAAGCTGCCTCTTTCCTCCTTGTCGACACCCACGGTAGGATAGTATTTAGGCTGTAGGCGTGGTGTGTTGTTGAAATTTAAAAAAAATATTTGTTTATTAGAAAACTTTCAATTTCATCAAAAATCTCGTATTCTGTGATGGAATTAAATTAGTGGTTGAATGTCTGAGGGTGGAGTATCGGTAACAGTAATTACGAATTTTTTTTGCTAAAACGGCGTATAAGTCTGAAAACATATGCAAAACTTAATTCTGGAACGTAACTTTTTTCCCCGTCGGTCAGTCGGTCTGTCTTTTTAACAAATTGAGATATCATCTTCAAATTTGGTATACAGTTAGCACCACAGAAGCAAACGGTTCGGATAGTTTTTGGGGAAGATCGCTTCAAGAAGTAGGCGATAAATGAAGGGTGATTTGGTGAACACTGACATTTTTTCATATTAACTCGAGTAATATAACGCTTTAGAAATTTATGAGAACGGGAATACGAAGATTTTCTTTGTGATCAAGTAACGGATCCTTAATTAATTCCATGAGAATGTCTTTCTGAAGAGAAAAAAATTATCTCATCTATGTGGAATTTATGATTCAAGTTGTAGCATTATTTTAAACAAGCACTTGTGAAACCAGATATGCTATTCAAATTGAATTAAGTCTTAAAAGTTTTTATCTCCTCTTTATTAAATTATTTTTTATACAAAAACTCGCTAAAAAATTCATTGGAATAACAACAATCTGATCAGATAATGGTAAAATGAAATGAGACTAAAAAAATTGATAAAAAGTGACGTCACTAACTGGGATCAGAACTCGTCATATATGATTTTATTATTTGATGTAGACGCCTTAGCCCACTGGGGCACGGTCGACATGACAGATGTATGTACTAGCAGGTATATCCGGTAGTATGTTAATTGTCTAACGTCTTTACTATTTATACCGAATAATTTTTATTTACAGTGGATTTTTTGCTCATATTTTAACGAAATGAAGGAATATAACAACTTAAGCAGAGATCTAGGAGCTTGTCAGTCATTTCGTGTCGTATTTTTCATTCACATTCGTACTCATACCATAATTATCAATTTTGACGGTTTAACTTTATTAATTAGATTTCATTAATTAAAAATTATGTGCCTATAAGTTTTTTATCTTTTAACATAGAAATCTGAATTTTAGTACATAAGATACTCTCTATGACAGGAACTAGCGTACCAAATTTTGTTGTCCTTAGTTTGTTATTTCCGGATATCTAATTTTTGTTCGAAAGAAAACACAAAATTTTCCGGAAATCTAAGCCGATTTTCCTGGCTAACGAACTTATCCAAGCCACTTACAAAAGTAAGGTAAATACAAAATTTGATCAAAATCGGCCCAATATTTTTGAGCTATCGGTGTGATATATATATATATATATATATATATATATATATATATATATATATATATATATATATATATATATATATATATATATATATATATATATATATATGGGTGGGTGTAAGGGGCGTAGGCCTCACTTTAATTGGGAACTACTTGAACAACCGAAAGCAGGTAGTAAAAATAGATAATGTACTAAGTAATCCACAAATAATAAAACTTGGGGTTCCTCAGGGATCTATACTGGGGCCCATGCTGTTTTTGATTTACATAAATGACATCCTTGAGAAATTTGAGACCCGCTGCAATCTTGTAGCTTATGCGGATGATATCGTGATGATATATGGTGCAAATACCTGGAGCGAGGCTGTTGTATGCAGTTCTAATATTTTCCAAGACCTTGTTGCGCCTTTGGCTTCTAACAATCTAAATTTGAGCGCAAAGAAATCGAAGGTTATCACTTTTTCACCTACGAGGGTGGGTCTCCCGCACGATATTCCCGTAATACGAGTGAAAGATGAAATAATCAAGTGCGAGACTAACGTGAAGTATCTGGGGATCATCATAGACCAGCATCTAAAATGGAATTGTCATCTTGAAACCCTGAACAAAAGGCTCAGAAAGTTTGTACATATTTTTTATAATCTACGAGGCATCTTGAGTCAAAGGATTTTGCTTCTGACATATGATAGCCTGGTCCAGTCAATTTTGAGGTATGGAATATCGTGTTGGGGATCGGCATATGACACTTACCTGAATCCTCTGCGCATCACACAGAACTTTATAATGAAGACTATATTGAACAAGGAGATTAAATATCCCACTACCTTGTTGTACAACCAGGCAACCAATGTACTTAATATCACTGGACTGTACATAATGGCACTCATACAATACACGCACACAACTATAAGCCTTCAGAAATTGTTAACGCATGGTTACAGTACGAGGGGCAAAATGGGTGATTTTATGACGGCTGCGGCGTGTAGGAAGAACATTTCACAGCGTTATGTATCGTACCTTGGTCCAGTGCTACTTAATCTTGTGCCATTGGAGATAAAAAAAATGAAAGATAATTATAAGTTTAGGAAAAAACTTTTAAATCATTTAATTGAGAACTTTGCAACATTTGAGCAAGTGATACGGGAAAAAAGGGAATGATGTTTTCATACGGCGTGTTTATATTTGGATAATGAATGTGCATGAAGGTGTGTGGATGTGTGAGAATGTGTGAGTGTGAGTGCGCGTACGTGAGAGACTTGGTGGGTATTTAACTTGGTAAGTGAGTGTTATTTCTAATTGTGATTGGGCAGGTATACATTGAATCGGGAAACAAGTGGTTTAGTAATCTGTAGTCAATATCGGAACTTCCTCTTTCCTCCTTTTTATTGCGATGAGAGGGGAGTAGACTTTGATCACGGCTGACTTTAGAGATCATTTAATGGTAAAGAATAGAGATAAGATTGGAGAACCGGATCATACGGACGTGATACGTCCTGTTGCACTGTTGCTGGAAGGATGCATGCAACTGCTCTGTACAATATGTAGGAGGAGTTTTTCAGCACATACAAGTTCTTCTGAGCTTACGTGCTACTGTTCTTAATATTAGTCAGTAAGTATTATTGTATGTATGGGAAATAAATAAATAAATATAAATATATATATATATATATATATATATATATATATATATATATATATATATATATATATATATATATATATATATATATATATGTGTGTACGTAAAAAAATTGCAACTGACCCTGGATATGGGTTCTAGGGTGTCTAGTACGCGCTCATTTGAAGAATTTGTTTCAAAATGCAAAAGTCGGATCTCCTCATTAGTGAAATTTTTAAAGAAAATTCACTAAAAACAACAATACAACTAAAAGCTGCTATTTTTAGTAAATAATTTATTTTCAATTCTTTAAGACCTTAATAAAAGAACATCCATTCTTATATGTAAAAATGTCTTCATGTTATAGTCAATGTATGTCCCAGATTTGCAGTCTAAATTATCAGAAACTTTCTATGTGTAATTTCTAGAACGCACACACGACTGTGTATGTCTTCCCCGATGAAGATACGCCAAGAACGCAATTCCGTGATTGATGACATACACGAATAACTCGGGACAATAAAATTATCCATTTCAATTTAAAACACTATTAAAGAAGCAGTAATTCATCTAATAAACGTACCTATAAGTAAGTTTGGAGTACACAAACAATGATGGCCATTGTTTTCTGCAATGGCATGATTATAATAATAAAATAACAAGCTTTTACGTTATAATTATATCCTGTGAAAGCTGACACGAATGTTATACAATTTATAATAAGACTCGGAAGACACATTTCCTCAAAACGATAAGGACATTGCACCTTTAAAAGGATCACTAAAAACTAATTGATGCAAAACTGAAATCCTTGTTTCTTGCATCTGTAATTACCATCTTTGTATATGTTCATTTTATTTTGCACTATCAATTATTTTTTTTGCTTTTCATTATATTCTACTATATGATACGTTTTTACTTTTCTCGCGATGATGTTACGACGTTCTTCAATCACCTTGGAAGATGATGCCAAGATGTCTAGAGCGACAATCTGGGATTCACCGTGTAGTTTCAGAGACTTACTCCAAGAATAGGTGACAAAGGAAAAGAGGTCGGCAGTTGATCTGCGATGACGGAATCCATACTGCCAGCCGTGGATTAGACTGTGTTTTTCAATAAATTTTAGTAATTCGGTGTTTATATACTTTTCCATCACTTTAGAGACGACCGAAAGGAGAGAAATAGGCCTGTAGTTGCTAGGAAGCGCTTTGGATCCGTTCTTAGGGACGGGTTGTACTCGATCAGTTTTCCAGTTACTAGAAAATATGCCTCTATTGTAAGATGTCTGAAACAGACGAGTCAGGACAGGAGCAAGTTCTGGTGCGCATTTTTTGAGAACAATTGCTGGGAACTTGTCAAGGCCAAAGGCTTTCCTGGTATTAAGAGAAGACAGCATCTTTCGTACCTTTTTAGTTTTGAAAATGATATCCGTCATTTTATCCGCGACATTGGAGACTGTTGGTGGTTGAACATTTGCAGGTGGGTTGAGAGTAGAATTGCCGGCGAACAACGAGGCAAAAAGTCCAGCCTTGCCCAGGGCGGTAGAAACAATTTCATCTCCTGAAACAAGAGGTGGGAACGTGCTCTTGCATTAATTATTCCCAATAGATTTAGCAAGAGTCCAGAAGGGTTTGCTGCCATAGGAGCTTGAAAGGAGTTTGTTTTTGACGTGGTTATTAAACTAGTTTTTTGCCTCAGAAAGAATGTGGACATAGCGATTTTTTGCGTCGTTAAATGCTTGACGGTTTTCTTGACTGGGATTGTGTACAAGCGTTTTGTGAGCTTTTACCTTTTCAAGCCTGGCCTTGTCACAGGATTTAGAGAACCGGGCTTTTGAGTGGCTGGAGAGGTTTTCTGCGTACGTGGAATCAATAATTCCATGCCAGCTTGGATGATTTCGGTGACGTTTTGTAAGATATTAGAGGAGTCAGAATGAGAAAAGCAGACAGACGCCCGTGGAATTGAGGAAAAGTAATCTCGCATTTCGTCCCAGTTCGCGGAGTTGTAGTGCCAAACGATACGTGGGTGTGATGACTGTATGACATCGGGTTGCATTGGGCAGAAAGCAGTGACCATGCCGTGGACTGAGCGACCAAGAAGGGCGATGACTGATGTCTTATAGCATTCAGGTTTTATGGTAAGAAGGAGATCCAAGGGATTTGAGCTGTGTGTTGGGATGCGAGAAAAGTAATTAGGTTGTTGAACCATATTGGCTAAAGAATTGCTGACTGCGAAGGCCTCCGCTGCTCTCACTTGTGGATCAGTTTTTGAAGATCCTAGCCATTCCTTATTATGGACATTGAAGTCACCAAGAATAGTGACCTCGGAGGAAGGATATTCAGAAATCAGATGGTCGGTTTTTTCAGAAAGGTAGTCGAAGAGCTGGACAAAGTTGTTGTCAGAAGGTGACCGGTAAATGCAACAGATGAATTTGTTGCAGCCCTGAGAGAGAGAGAGAGAGTTTCATCCAAAGTATGTCTTTTCTTCCAGCTTCGACATTGGGGAGTTTGGTGCAGGGTAGATTGCTACGGACCTATGCGTACACACCTACATGCAATATAAAGGAGTAAGAAGCTCGTACCCCGGGAAATTAAGGTGATTAGTGACTGTTTTGGCACTGATTTGGGTTTCGGTGAGGAAGAGGAGTTGGGGCCTGTTAGCCTGGTGGAAATGGTGGACAGAGTTCAGGTTAGAATTTAGGCCACATATATTCGAGAAGGATATGTTAAATCTTGATGCCGGCGCCCCCTGCACACCCCTCTCCCGGAGATTCGACTGCAGGGGTATTTTATCTCCGGAATCTTTTGTACAAGGAGGAGCCATCATCATTTTTGTTTATAAGGGAAACCGACTCACACACCAGAACCGGAAACGTCCGTTGGTACTTCACCGGCCCCTTGATGTATCCAAATTCAACTTTACTTGATGTTTTTGCAGAGAATAAATATTTATAGACGGAGATGGCAAATCCAATGGTCTTCGCTGAACAACAAGCTGCGAGAAATTGAGCTATCTGTACAATGCAAAAAACATAACTGATTTATCTCGCAGGGAAGAAGCGATTATCAGCAAACTCCGAATTGGACATTATCTACTAACACACGGTTACCTCTTGACCAATGCCCATATTGTGAACTCTGCTTGCGCACGAACGGTGAAAATAACGTTTGGCTAGAATCTCCGTTTTTCACGTCGCAGCCTTTTTGAAAATATGTCAGTTTTAAGAAGTTCGCTATAAATTTATTCATTAATCATATATCAATTATTTATACCAAATATGGAGCTGGTTAATCTCAACATACCTATTTAACAAACATTGTTCCTTTTACCGCTTTTCGTATTAATCGTTTTTGTAATGCAATTATCAATTGACTATAAGTTAGGAATGAGATCTCATGAGAAAACTCAAGTGGTCAGTTTACTTTTACTATAATAAAAATCGTGTACGTCTCCTTTTCCATTTATCATATCGCCGGTATTAGAAATCGACTGAATAGTTAGAAAGTTTTCGTCTATCGATGTACCATAAAGTTTTCGCAGGAGATTTAATTAATTAATTTACAAACTAAATTCGTACATACTACTTCATTTATATTAACCAATTACGAAGAATTTTCAACCGCAAATTAACGGTAATAAATAATAAATCATGGTTGTGTGAACTCTTTGGCAGTGACTTTGAATTATCGTAGAAGCTTGCTGCTAGGCCTTCACCTCCAACGAATTGAGGTCACCGTTACAAGAATAAAAATGTTCGGGACGCAAGAAGTGCATTATTGTAGTGAATTTTCATAAGAATTGTACACCACTAGTGAGGTATGTTATTAAAACTAATTCTTTAAATTTAAATGGACTTGGGAGATCGGTTTTAGAGGTCCCAGATATCGATCGTTTGAAGAAGTTTATATATTCCGTGGAGCTAGAAAATTATAATTTGGTAGAGATCTATGTAAGTACTGCAAAATTGTGTTACAAATTTCATTAAAGTCACAAAAGTTCTAGTAGTTCTAGAAAAAAAATTATTATATACAAAGGGAATGTACCTGCCAAATCATAAGTATGGCAGGTATTTTCCTTTTAGCGAATTTTTCGTAAAACGAAAAATTTACTAATGGGGAGGTCTGTATATATATATATATATATATATATATATATATATATATATATATATATATATATATATATATATATATATATATCGTATCGATAACTCAAAAAAATCTCGGGACGCAGCAAATGCGTTATGGTAGTGAATTTTCATAAAACTATTTTTTAATAGCAATAATGTGTGTTTTTTTAAGAAAGCAGGCATCAAATTTGGTTACCAGTATAATCTATATAGTAAAAACAATGTGTCATGTTTCATCAAAATAACTTTATTGTTTGAAAATGTATAAAAATTCCCGAAAGTAAAGTTAAAGTGTTCCCGAAAAAACTCGTTTTTTGGTCAACCTTATAGGTTAATAGCAAATTGAGCTATTCAAATATTAAGCATTTGATCAAAATTCGCTACCATAACGCACTTACTGCGTCCAGAATTTTTGTTCTTACAAACATGCATTATATTTCGATGGAAAATGCAAAAATGCAATAACATAAGGCGTTTGATTAAAAAAAAAAGAAAATTTGTATCACCAACGACTTATGGGCCATCCTGTGATTGTAGAAATAATTTTTTAAGATGTAGTTTAAGACACCCTATAATTAATATATACAATTTTTTTTTCATATCTGGTATAATAGCAGATATATTGAGCTTTATTGATTTTTTTTTACGAAAATTCTACAAAAATTATATACTATTAACGATAAACTCTATAGCTAAGACTACTGCCAAGCGTCAGAGAAGGGGTCTATTTGAAATGAATTTTCTGCAAATATTTTAGTAAAATGAAGGACAATGACGGTTGAAACTAAGACTTCAGGGTTTGTAAAACATTCTTCTTGAGACATTTTATTTCCATAGCCCGTATTAGATTCAAGTTCTTTTCCTAAATGTTGCCAATTTTGACGTTTAAATCGCAACTTTGACGTTTTGTGAAAAACCCCAATTTATTTTTGTTTAAATGCCTATAACTTTTTTGTCTTTTGACCTACAGAGCTAAATTTTGGTAAGTAACTTGCCTATAATGATATAAACCCGTGTATAAAATTTGGTTGCCCTTACTTTGTTAATTTTGGAGATATAATTTTTTTTTGAAAGAAAACACAAAATTTTCCGGGAAAACCTCGTCGGATTTTCCTGGATAACGAACATGTCCAAGCCACTTGCAAAAGGAAGGTACTCACCAATTTTGACGTTTAAAATCGCGATTTTGACGTTTTGAGGAGAACCCAAATTTATTTTTCTTTAAATGCCTGTAACTTTTTTGTCATTTAACCTACGGAGCTAAATTTTGGTAGGTAACTTGCCTCTAATGATATAAACTCGCGTATGAAATTTGGTTGCCCTTACTTTGTTAATTTTGAAGATATAAATTTTTTTCGATTTTTTTCGAAAGAAAACACAAAATTTTCCGGGAAAACTTCGGCGGATTTTCCTGGCTAACGAACTTATCCAAGCGACTTGCGAAAGGAAGGTATGTGCCAAATTTTATCAAAATCCGTCCATTATTTTTTAAGTTATAGGTGTGACACATAAATATATATATATATATATATATATATATATATATATATATATATATATATATATATATATATATATATATATATATATATAAACATATAAAGTCTGAAACTGACCTCGGATTTGGGTTCCAGGGGTCCTAAATAGCGCTCATTTGAAGAAATTTTTTCAAAATTCGAAAGTCGAGATCTCCTCATTAGTGAATTTTTTTTAAGAAAATTCACTAAAAATATTGGGCCGATTTTAATGTAATTTAATACGTACCTTCCTTTTGTAAGTGGCTCGGATAAGTTCGTTTTCCAGGAAAATCGGACCAGTTTTTCCAGGAAAATTTTGGGTTTTTCTTTCGAAAATTTTCGTAACGCCGAAAATAACACAGCTATGATAAACCAAGTTAGGCATATATTTCTACTACCCAACTTATCCTACGTGCCAAAATTCAGATCTCATTAGAGAGACATATTTGCTATTAACAAGATTTGTAAGAAAATTCACTGCCGTAACGCACTTGCTGCGTCCAGACTTCAATTATGCATGCTGATCAGAGATTCTAAGTTTAAGATGTTCCAACTGACTTCGTACCGTACTTCACAGCGATAATTAAAAAAATAATGGATCGATTTTGATAAAATTTGGTAGATGCCTTCCTTTTGCAAGTGTCTTAGATGATTTCGTTAGCCAGGAAAATCTGACCAGTTTTTCCCGGAAAAAATTGGGTTTTCTTTCGGAAAATTTTCGTTTCTCGGAAAATAACAGAACTATGATAACCAAGTTTGGCATATACGTTTCTACTATCCAACTTACCCTACGTGCCAAAATTCAGATCTCTAAGTTGAAAGAAAAAAAGTTATAGGCATCTTAAGAAAAAAAATTGGGTGCCACTGGTGATCAGAGGAACGCGCAAGAACAAAATATTTTGTGTGTTTAACAAAACCAATTGAATATTACATCCAACGGTTAAGTTTTCTTGGTGCAAAAACGTCAAGAAGTATCAGAAAAAATATTTTGAAAATTTGATAATTTTTCTTCTTCAAACGTCAAAGACCTGATTTGAAACGTCAAAATTTGCAATTTTTACACAACGAATTTGGAACAAATACGGATTATGTAGACGATATGTCGTAAGAAGTGTGTTTTACAAAGCCTTAAAATTCAGCCTCAACCATCATTGTCCTTCATTTTACTAAAATATTTTCAGAAAATGCATTTCAAATAGATCCTTTTTCTGGTGCTTCGGCAGTAGTTTCAGCTATAGAGTTTATGGTTTAATAATCCATATTTTAGCAAATTTTCGTAAAAAAACTCGCCATTGAGAAGACCGCGACTTATGAATTTTAAAAAGATTTCTTCAAATGACGCGAACTAGAACCCCAAACACCCATATACGGAGTCAGTTTCAGTTTTTGTCTGTTTACACATATACAGGGTGACGCTTTTCTACGGCAAAGCTCAATATATCCATTATTATACAAGATAAGATAAAAAAGTATATACGTTAATTATAGGGTGTTTAGAGATGCATCTTATAAACTTATTTTGACAATCACAGGATGGCTCATAAGTCGTTGGTGATACACACTTTCTTTTTTTTTTTAGTGAATTTTCTTAGAAAAAATTCACTAATGAGGAGATCTCGACTTTTGAATTTTGAAAAAATTTCTTCAAATGAGCGCGATCTAGGACCCCTAGAACCCATATCCCGGGTCAGTTTCAATTTTTATATGTTTATATATATATATATATATATATATATATATATATATATATATATATATATATATATATATATATATATATATATATATATATATATATATATATATATATATATATATATATATATATATGTATCACACAGATAACTCAAAAAATAATGGGCCGATTTTGATAAAATTTGACATGTACCTTTCTTTTGTAAATGGCTTTGACAAGTTTGTTAGTCAGGAAAATCGGACGAGGTTTTCCGGAAAAATTTTGAGTTTTCATTCGAAAAAAATTTTTATCTCAAAGAATAATAGGCCGATTTTGATAAAATTTGGCATGTACCTTCCTTTTGTAAATTACTTTGACAAGTTTGTTAACCAAAAAAATCGGACGAGGTTTTCAGGGAAAATTTTGAGTTTTCATTTGAAAAAAAATTTTATCTTAAAAAATAAAAAATCTATGATAACCAAATTTGGTAGGTAGGTTTACGATATAAAGAGTAAACTATACACCAAAATTTAGATTTTTCTGTTACAATAAAAAAAAGTTATAATAAAATATTTTTAGCCAGATCATTTCTATGAAAATTCACTACCATAACGCACTTGCTGCGTCCAGGCTTTTTTTTAATAGAACACCCCCTTATTTTATTGCAGTTTTGTGTTTTCCAGAGAATTATTATGCATGTTTGTAAGAAAAAAAAATGATATCGTTCATCGTTTTTGAGTTATTTCAATTGTTTTGCAAGTTTTCACGTTTTTGGCACATATTTCAAACACATATCACAAATTGTGAAACGGCGTTTTCATCAATAGATAGCGGAGCCCCATGGAAATGACGCATTCAGAGAGCTTTTTGTTTGTATACTCGTCGAAAAAATCGAGCTGCCGTATACGGGCACGCTCAAATAGTGGCTGAATTTTAAAAGTTTTCGCAGAAATGTTTTTTGTTTTTAGTGTTTCTGTTGAACTTATTTTTGTAAGATTTTTGTGATATGTTGATAATTAATAATAAATGTTTAGTAAGTTATTGTGAAAAAAAAAGTTGTCGAATTTTTGTAAGAAATATAATTTAGTGTAACATTACTGAAAGCAAATTCTGTAAAAAAAAGGTGATTTTCTGTAAAAGAAATTCTTGCAAATCTTCATTTTTTTTTTCAATTTTGGTCCTACGGCTGTTTGTGAATAGTTATATCCTGGCAGGTGTGTAAACAGCTTAAAGTGGTTTGTTGGGCAGGTAATCGAACCAGTTTTTTTCTGGAAAGTTTATTTTCGGAAAATGTTTGTACTTTTAGAAATAAGAACCTCGGTGGTTCAGTGGTAAGAACGTGTGCCTCTGAACCGAAAGGTACTGGGTCCGATCCCAGCGTACTCTAACTTTTTCAGTACAAACTGTAACATTAAGATCAACCGAGGTTCTGGCATTGTATTTGAGCAAGTTAAATGTCTGCACGTTCCGCCTTTCGGAGGGGGCGTAAAGCTGTCGGTCCCGTGTCCATGCGATGTTGGGCACGTTAAATATCCCTACCCTCCCTACAGAAACACACACATACTTTTAGAAACAACAAAGCTATTTTAATTAAATACGGTAGATTGTTACTAATATATAGGTTATACTGCCAACCAAATATCCTTTTTTTAAACAAGACATATTTTCCGTTAAAAGCATTTAAACAAAAATTCGCTACCATAACGCACTTGCTGCGTCCAGACTTTTAATTGTTTGGATGGTTTTGTTTTAGTCGACCCAGTCGAACTAGTGTCTGCAAACAAAACAACAACAAAAGTTTTTGAAAACCAACTTGTAGTTTTCTGCGAAGCTCATTATGTTACTTTTCTTTAATTTAGTACCCACGCTGCGTTTACATAGGTGTTACTATGGTACAAGCATTTTTGTGCTCATCTTTTTCTTTTTCTGATTTCAGATGTGTAGAGAAGCAGTGGGATGGACCTACTTAGGTCTGTTAGTCAGCAGTTTAGTAATCACCACCTTAGCTGTACCTTATCAAGTGATAGATAGCAACTATCCCGCAGTGAGAACAGTCCAAGTACCTCCCAAATCTCCACAATTACCAATGGTGAGGATAGAAAGGAAATTTGCTGAAAAACCGAATGCGCTGAAGAAAGTAGCACTAGATGATTTCGATGACCTACAAACCAATCATATATCAGAAAGCAGCGGAGGTGGTGGAGGATTCTCTTGGTCCAATCTGTTGAGTGAGTAAACAAAATTAGTTTAATGAACGACTTACCCTTCATATTATATTCCCCGCAACTTTGCCAGTGTGTTCATAATCTTTGAATCTATAAGTTAATTTATTCGCAGTAATTTTTCTGGTACCTCCTGGCTTTTTTGAGCCAGGAAAACTTAATCTTTGTAATATTCAATACATTTGGTTAAGCACACGAAATATTTTGGTTTTGTGCATCTCTCTGATCACCAGTTGAAACACTCTCAACCGGTAATGGTAAGCTTTAGATCCCACCTTAATTATTTAGCAGAAAAAGAGATCAACTTCACTCAGTCTTGGCTTGTAAATTTTTAATTTTTATTAGCAATTAGCCAAACAGAGACGTGCCTTCATGTTAGTAACTCGGCAAAGTTAAGAGTAATTTGTTATAATTTGGCAAAGACAAAACTAAGATGTTACCACGTTAGGCCATAAAAATAAATAATGGAGCAAAATCACCTTTCTCGAGCCACGGGTGCCATCATTAAAAGATGCATCAAATACCTCGAAGTGAACGTTGCAAATTTCGAACATTTATTACGAAGTGATAACACACAAATCTCTTTGTTTCCTAATAATGCTTTACTCTTATGAAATTTGGGACAAATCACTCCATTCTTAGAAATTTTATAGTCGTATTCTGATCATGTAACAAGTTGATCTGTGTTTATGTAGAAATCTCTTTGCAACCACACGACATCTTCTGTTAATAATTCGAAGATACTCCTCGTAAATAAAAGTTATATTCAAAAGTCGTCGCATATTTTACTTATGTCGGAAGATGACGTTCAAAATTTTCATCTCATAGGCAACCTGGTAAACTGACTAATAATTATTTCTTATTGCAAATAATGCTTAAATATCTTCAAATCGGTGGGACGTAGGTATAGGGAATGCTAATACCAATCGAAAGACCAATAAAAGGTACATAAACGTTATAAAATATAGGGTGTTCTATTTAAAATAAGAGAGTTATTAGGCTTTAAAGCTGTCAAGATTGACGGGTCTATTTCGGACACCCTGTCTAACTTGCACTAGGTTTAGTACATTTAAAATATTGTGTGGCATTTTAGAATTTGCACTTTAAAATTTCAACTCTTCAGGTGGAAAAATAAAAGAGATACAGGTGTATAAATGTGACAATGTTTTTTAAGAAATTTTTGGAAAAAGTCAAATATCTCGAAAATGGTTGAGAAAAATGACATAACGTGTTAGTAAAACCTACCATAAAATTTGACGGGAAATCTAGGTCCGTAATAAAAAAACACCATCTTCCATTTTAAATAAGAAAGTTGACGTCTACTTACGGTATAACCGGAAGTCCCATACTAACGTCAATATTTTCAGTTAACTGGAAATTTTGAGAAAGCTATGTGCGTGAATTTCCAGAATTCAATTGTGAGCCGTACTCCAGAAACGGCTAATGGAAGGTCTACGTGGGATACCCTGTATATTATTATTTAATCTAACTTTATAGATATCATAAAAAATAGTTTTCGATTTTCATTTGTACTGTCGGTTTTTATTTTTTCTTCTTTCTTTCTTCCCGTTTTAACTTGTTTTAATATCGACCTTCCCTCTTTAATAGTAAATCGTTTTCCTTTAATACCGGACGCGGACATTGTGTAAACAAGACTCTATTCACCTGCTTCAAACACACGACGATCAAAAACTGATCAGAATAATGCGTAAGTTATTTAAACAGAAAAACCAAAAGCCACACAAATGAACAGTTGTAACGAATTAACTAACGTTGATTTCAGGTGGTAAGAGGGATTCTATCATTGTGCGAGTGGAAGAACCCATACATATTTTCTCTTGTACTGTGTACAGTAAAATTATTACCCATTAGTGTCATGTCTTAGAAACATGTGCATCTAGTACTAGTGTGTCTGAGTAGCCATATTTTTTCTGTAGAAGGGCAACGAAACTCGCAGAAAGGCGAGGCCCTCTTGTAAGCAGGGTACACCTGCTTAGGTATCTAAACATTTTATGAAATTTTGTCATTAATAAATCTTTGGGCAGATGTAAACAGGACATTTAAATATCCCCATAGGGAGCTATAATTTTAGAACACCGCTATAGTTATAACTACCGCTCCAGTAATAATGATCATTTTAATAAATCTGTTTTGTTATCCGATTACCTTAATTATCGTTAAATACAGTACAATTATGTAGGTTGTTGGAAATATTAAAATTATACTATAATAATTCCGACTCATAAAAAGTCGCTACAAAATGTATAAATGCATATATATATATATATATATATATATATATATATATATATATATATATATATTACTTAACAGGCAGTCGTTACAAAGTAGTTGAAATACGAAACCGCTAAGACAGGAATATTTTCATGTAGGCGACCTCTAAAGGGGTCATATATGCATGACATCAGTGTAACTGTGGACATTAGCAGAAAAATGTCATTTTACTGCTGACTAAGCGGTTCAGTTGGAAACCAGCAAAGTCACAACTTTTCTGTAACGGTCTAGCTAAGTATGGCGTCTGGGAAAAGGATGCCGGTTGGTCAAAAATAATGAGGTGACTTAGGAGGACGTGGAGCTAAACAATATTGTGACTGGCACCCGCGAATTACACTACTTAAAGGCGTAATTGAATTGTCCATTACAAACTTTAATTTGTTGAGATAAAAATTATGAACAAATAGATGGTAGGGTTTTCGACACAAGCTAGGAGCGAGGAAATTGGAGTTAGTCCAGTTTTAGCGGGCGACTAGAAAGACGTGGTCTTTTCTAAGAAATAGCGATCGGACCGGGTATTTTTTTGTTTCTTGAGCATAATAAGATTTACTGTAGTAAATTTTAATGGTAGAGTCATTTAATTTTGATAAGTGTGTAAGTGTTAGTGTTAGGGAATAAAGGTATTATAACAGAAGTACGAGAACCGTCGAGGAACCCATTTAAAAGATAAATGATTTTGTGAGTGTTCAGGTTTTTCCAAGAGGTTTGCATCAAATTGGATTATATATAGATTTCACAACTTCCCTAATTATATTAGCTAGGGGCTAAATAAGTTGGGACAGCACACAGGCGATGAGAATACGCACGTCTGTGGGAGAAACATTACGTGCCACCTCCCCCCTTAACTGTAGCACATTCGGACAGAAACCAACCGTCTAAGTATCGACGCAGGCTTAGCATCCATGTTTTTTTCTCCCTCAGGGCTCGTCCGCGGCTTTGCCGCCCCGATAGCACTGCAACCTTTGACTTCTTGTGCATGCCCTTAGTCTTTTTACTCCACCCATTCCAGAATCACTGTGCCTTGAACTAGTCTGCACAGCGATTGGTAGGGTGAAGTTTTATATTGCTCTGTCTCCGGTCTAGACTGACCGTAGATCAGTTGTCTTTTGCGGTCCAGAGCTTTACACTTGCACAAGATGTGCTGGACTGATTCTTCCCCCTCGCCGCAGAGTCTGCATGCGAGGTCCCCCTCGAACCGCCCTATTTTATGGAGGTGTTTCTTGACGACCATGTGTCCCGTCAAGAGACCTGTTATGTTTCTGAGCTGTCCTCTGCTAAGATTTAGCAAGTCCACAGCTCTCTTGAACTGGGTTCGTCAATTATTTGACTTCCCATGTCTGAGCCCTAGACAGTCTGCCCAGTACACCTTGTGTTGGTTTCTTACCCAGGACTGCAGAAGGAACCCATTGGTGCTGCCTTCCCCTACAATCTTAGCACCCCCCCCCCCTCTTGCTATTTTAATACGCAGGCCTACCCTGCTTACATCCTTGGTTACTTTCCCATATCTGTGTATCCCAATAAAAATGTGAACGGGTCAACGGGTCAGGGTAATAATTATATCGATAAAACCGAAAGCGCCTAAAAAGCGGTCTCGTTAAATCAGAAACATTTTGGCATTGTCTCTTACACAAAGCCATTCAAATCACCAAAATTTGCTCATTAAATGAGAAGCTCGTTAAATTTGCAACTCGCAAAACTAGGATCCTACTGTAATAATAATTTATTTGGCGCTTACAGATTTACAGCTCGCCATGGAAAAAAGCTACAGCTTGTATATCTATAAAGCAAATTTTGGTAATGGCTTTTTCCAAAATGTTTAAATGTCCGATTTGTTCATTTTCAAAAGGCACATTTATAATTTATCTTGGTCATATTTCAAGAACTACACTTCACCAACACATATGTCACAAATGGTGGTCTACAATGTATTTCCCAACAAACATAAGTTTTATTTACTCCCAAATCTTGACAAAAATTTTAGTTTATTTAGACACAACAGTAACATAACGTATGCCTACAAAAAAAACTTGTAACTTACTTTCCGACCCTAATGTTTTGTTTATATGCTCTGAATGTTCACAGGTATGGTCATGCAAATGATATTCAACCCTGGTGGTATGGCAGCACAAGGCCCTAACAAATCAGACAGTATCGATGACAACAGCATAGCCCCATCTCCATGGGCTAACCTTCTCTCAGTGGGTCTCAAGATCCTCACAGCTATTCTGGGAGGTGGAATCACCGGAGGAGATGGTATCGATAAAGTAGACAATGGAGGATCTCCTATGCAGGTTAGATAATAGCAAATTTAGTAGGGCTGGCTTTTGAAATGTGTTACCCTACTGGTTTATCCTTGTACAAATGTAAAAATTACAACATTCGTTAGGAATAGTAACAGACTTTTTATCTCTCAATTTAAAATGTACTTACACTTTTTAAAGACAGAGCAAGAATAAAATGGTTGTGGTCTATACTTAATATACATTAATTTTCAAATATGTAATAAAATAGGCGAATGTAAGATTTCTACTAGGTATATCATTATTGCACTACAGATGTTTCGCTAAGGTGTAGCTTCGTCAGATATAAAAGTAACAAAACACTTTTGTTGTAGCATTCCAAGCAACACTGGCCGTCAATGTATAAAATTACTAGCTGAAATATTACTTGAGTAGCTGTTGAAAATGGCCTCCACCAGCCTGCCTGCAAAAATACAAATTTTTTTCAAATCCATTTCTCACGTTTCGAATCATTTCGGGTGTTATACGACTACATTTAGCAACAATGTACCGGCGCAAATCCTGCAGGTTCATGCCCTGAGCTGCATAAGATCTGCTTTTTAGATATACCATAAAAAATCCAATGGCGCTGGGCCCTGCGACCTCGGGGGCCCTTCAACTTGGCCGCATCTTCCTATCCACCTGTTTCTAAATATTTCCTCTTGATACAGTCGCGCTATCTGGGCGTAATGTGGTGAGGCACCATCTTGTTGAAATATCAAGAAGTTGTCGTAATGGCGCTCGTTATTTTCTACGATATCTGTCAGCATAGTGTCGATGTTGTCTTATGATTCTAAATACATCTGGCTCCAAGGACCAACGAGATGGTTACCGAAAATCCCAGCCCAAACATTTCGCTTTTGTGGGTGCTGCATGTGTACTTCGTGGAATGCTCTTGGATTGAAATCATGAGGCATCCAGAAAAGTACAACCATTATTAGGTACAAAAACTAATTAGTATATAAAAAATCAAGACAGACATGACACCATCAATTAAAATATCATAACAAAAAAGTGTATACAATCACATAGGTAACAAATAAAATCGCAAATGTAAAAAGTAGGTACAAAAACAAATAAAATGAACGGTAAAAATTAAAGAAACAAACATGAAATTGTGTATAAAAACGTCATTGTTGAATTCAGATTATATCAGTATGTACAAACATGAAAGTGGCTAAATATTTCTATATATTTTTACTTTTCCGAGGCTTTTGATCGCCTTTATCTTGGAATTCTTCTATCAAAATTGTAGAGAGCCAGGCTTTCGACTAGTTTGACGTCCTTGATATGTGCAAGAAAGAAAACACCATGTGGGGAGAGGGGGCACCGTTCGCGTGATTATATCACAAACTCAGGAGTGACTCAGGGCTCGATTATTGGACCCATTTTGTTCATTCTCTTTATTATGGACATGGTAGATTTTGTCGACGTAAACTTCCCCCTCTATGCTGATAATTTAAAAAAATCCCGGAAAATCTCGTCCGATTTTCCTGGCTAACGGACCTATCCAAGCCACTTACAAGAAGAAGGTACATGCCAAATTTGATCAAAATCGGCCCATTATTTTCTGAGTTATCGGTGTGATGCATACATACATACATATATATATATATATATATATATATATATATATATATATATATATATATATATATATATATAAATTGAAACTGACCCCGGATATGGGTTCTAGTTCGCGCTAATTTGCAAAGATTTTTTCAAAATTCACTAAAAATGGGCGACAGTGATAATCAGAAGCCACCCCTTCTATATAACGTAAACACATTTTCTGTGCCTTGAATTCCTCTTCGACAAGAATGGAACCTCTCCAAAATATCCAACCATAAAGTAAATGACTTTAGACCGAGGTACAATAGATAGTCACCAAGGCAGCAATACTAATCGTACCTGCCAGAAAACTCAAAAAAAAACACGACGGACTTCTAGCTAAGTGAAGATTGGAGCCTGTGATGAGCACTGATAAGTACACTTGGAGAACCCAAATCACCACAACACATCCTTTTGAAGACCTGAAGATTGTTTCACGAACAAAGTGAGCGCCATCAGGGGATGAAAAATTCTAGAATTCTGGCTGGGATTTCGTCCCTCTCTTTATCGGTATTTACCTAAGACGTAGTATAGTAACTATTTTATTTATTAATCTGATGAATAAATAAAAATTACATAAAAGATTACAAAATTTAACTTGGATACTCAGTCGAAGGCATGAGCTTCAATGTAAATTAAGCAATTTGCAAGCTTTTGCACTCACACTTAGTATGGTGTTAGATGTACAAATAAAAACCAGAAATACAGTTAAAATTGGTTTATTACAAATATTGTGAAGTTATAAAATGCAAACAGTTGTGAATTTATTAAAAGGAATGAAATTATATAAAGCAACATGACTATCTGTTCCATGATGGATAGTAGTTAAATTAAATTACTAATACTCAAAAACTGACACAGATAAATGAGGTACTTAGCTTGACACTAGTGGTGGAACTCCATCGGTTGTTGAGCGCCATTCACACCTCTCAGCCATCGAGGAAGCGACTCAAGGCTGCCCAAACCATTGTTCAAAATTGTAGGGACCCCTGGTTATCTGGTGCGGAGCTTTTCTGTTATGCATGGTGTGTTCCCTACTTCCAGGAACAGGCCAGAAGAGGGCCTCAAAGAACAGCGTCAAAAACAGCGTCAAGAGACGGCGTCAAAAGAAAACAACGGCGTAAAAAAAACGGGGTGACTACTCAGGCGTGCTGCCTTTTTTACTACTTTAGCTAGACATGATGTTTCAACGCTGAATATTTAGTAAGAAGTGAACGTGCGTCGTCATTGCAGAAGCTTATAAAGATTTCTTATCTCGAGAATAAATCTGATCAACTAACTGTCACGTCTGAAGAATAATTCTCGCTGACTAACAAGATGGCGGGATTATTGACGCCTGGTGGACCATGTCAATGTCTATGACGTAATTATGTTGGCAACTGTTCTTTACTGAATAAAAATTGCAAGATGTATTTATGCGGCTTATAGTATGATAAAGGTTGCAAAACGTGTAACATATTACAAGGTGATGTTTAGTTGTAAGTACATAATTTATAATTTTTCAACCTCTGATGGCGCTACCTTTGATAGTGAAACGATCGTCAGGTCTTTAGAAAGATGTGTTGTGGTAGTTGGGGTTCTCCAAGTGCACTTATCAGAACTTCTAGCTGAAAGAGCTAACATATGTTTCTCCCAGGTCAGTTTCCTGTCAAGCTAGATTACCAAGAACAATATGCACTTGATGCTTAGACCTACCTTTCATTCGCAAGAGATAACGGCATTTCTTCACAAATTATTCTGAGATAGAAACTTATTTGAGGTAGATTATACTGGGGAAAAAAGGAAGAGGTAGACCAAAAGGGAGAGTTCTAGAAAACCTATCCCAATTGACGAAATGCAGAAGCTACAAAAGTAGCTGCTGAAGGCAGCGTATCAACAAGAAGGCGGCATCGCTCTTAAGCTGTGATAAGACTGATAAAATTATCAGAGTGGCTCTTTTACAGTTAAACATAGTGGAAAATCTCAGATACATCCTATAATTTGTTTTTAAGCAACTAATTACCTATATACAGTTAAATAAATGAAACACATGATCGATACTAATAATTTTAATGATGTATTATTTAGGTAGGTACAAAACAATGAACTGATTAGTAGAACAATAGGTACCTAAATTATATAACACCTGTTATGAACGGTAACTTCTAACGAATGTTGTAATTAAAGTGGTCGATAGGTGTAAATACAATAACCATTGGTTGGTAATTATATTTTAAGTAAACCATAGAAACACAAGATAATCCATACATCAGCTTATTACACGGTAATCAGACACACTTCATAAATATAACAATTAATTTTCTATTACTCACAATTAACTGAATATTTCCGACAGTTAAAATCAATTGGTAACTCATTTGTATAGAATCTACAGTTAGATAGCAGTAATTAAGTGAAGTCAATAATCCTTTACTAGACTTAAAAACACATAACCGATTTATTAGAGGTATTATTTCCTCTTTTAAAACTAAAATATTCAAATAAAATCAATGCAATAATAATAGTCTATATTCTCTAACATATATTCTCATTTTAATAAGAATTTCTCAATAAAATGTTCCATGCTGAGTATAAGAATATAAATATAAAGAATAAACAAGTCTACAAAAATGAAATAAACATCAAAATCCTTTGGACAAAATTAACGCACCACTAATTTTTTTAAATTATTATGAGATAGTGACTTTTAATCTAACAACTGTCAACTAGACTTAGGACTTCCTCTGATATTTCATGCTATTTTGTTTCAGAATTGCAAACGTCAATGACTCACATTTGATTAAAAATAAAAACATTCACAAACTGCTGATTAAGACCAGTTGTGAATCTAATTCTTGTTATCGGTTATAACATACGTGTTTTAAAGTTAATTTACGAACGTTTAAAATAGAAAAATAAATCACCAGATAAATTTATCAGTGGGGAAGGTAGTACGGCCATCAACTCTGCTGTTGCCAGTGTGTCAGGAAGAAATCATTCCAGCAAAAGTCGCATGGTTAGGCGATTTAAGAAAACGGGTTTCAAACGCCAAGACAAGGGCAAAACGATGTACTAATCAACAGGATGACCGTTTTCTAGGACAATCCTCTCTTAGAAACCGAAGAATCGTTAGAAATGTGTTTTTTGAATTTCTCCCTCAGGGCTCGTCCGCGGCTTTTGCCGCCACGATAGCACTGCAGCCCTTGGACTATTGTGCATTACCCTCCACCTTAAGCTCAATCTCAACGACAGAAGTGATTTGAAAAATCATCCGCTCCCGGTGAGTCTTGAACCGTCGTCCCCCGAGTCCGAATTGGAAAGTTTTACTCGACGTTCCAACACGGCCACTGAGACGCTTTGTAATGTGTTAACAACGAGTTATCAGCGGTTCGTAATGTTGTAGAATTGTCTCAGATAAACAGAAGACGTTTAAATGAACCCGAATTAAGGAGCAGGAGACCGGCAAAAAACCACTACCAATAAGTACACTTGGAGAACCCAAATCACCACAACAAGGGGTGGGTTCTCCAAGTGTACTTATCAGTGCTCATCACAGGTTCCAATCTTCACTTAGTAAACCACTACCTACCAAATAGCACAAAGTTCCGTTTCCCCGAAATCATCAACATTGGTCTGTTAATGATTGGAATAGTCTATGAACGAAACACGTGAGCTTATCCGGTGAAGGGATGAAGAGCGATTTGCCAGTTGCAACATTTTCCAAGGGTCCCGTTTGGTGGCTGCTGCTTTGACACTCCTTCAGAGTTGTTCATATACGGGTGAGGTCTATGAATGTGGATTATTAACTGAAAAGCATCGTACTTGATGTAATGCCATTGATTCGATTTGTGAGCCCTAATTTTTATTCAGGCAAGACAATGCGCGTCGCTACGTAGCTGAACAGGTTATTGACTACGTGCATGCTGTTGACATTTCGATAATGGAATGACCAGCTAACCATTTCGTTAATGGAATGGCCAGCTGACACTCCCGACCTCAACGCCATTGAGTATTTATGGACCATCTTAAAAAAGGTACGAGGTTGTAGACTCCCATCTGCCAGCTACAATTAACTGGTGGATGCAGTAGTTTAAGAATGGGAAAATATTCTTCAGGATACCATTCACAATTCAGTCGCTAGCAAGGCGAATAAATTCAGTAACTAGAAGTAGATGAGGACCTACAAAGTACTAACGACACGTCACAATCGATCCGTGAATTCTATTTCTTTCAATTTTTTTTAGTGTTATTTTCATTTTGATTTTCGTTTTCATCTCACTCATTTTCAACAGAAGAAGTGTTTGTGCTTTAAAATTAGGTTATGTTACGCTGATTTATTTGTTAAATGATTGTATAAACTCAATTTGTCAGTTTTCATTTTAATTGAGTTTAATTTTGTTTTCAATAATGTAATTATATCTAAGTTTAATAAAGTAGTCCGTTAATTTTGTCCAGGAGTTTATAAGATACGTAAGATACTGCATTTTTAAATGTATCTAATAAATAAGGATTATGGCTATAGGCAACGTTTTTGTTGTATGGTGATTCGCTTTTTTTTTTGGCTGTCTGAAATGTTTGGTTAAATAAGAAGCTTTTGCTATGTAGATTCAACAGAACACTTTGTATATAAATGATATTGGCACTAGTAGTTGCTTGCATTATACAGGGGATTCTGGCAGCCGTTTTATCATCAATCACTGGAACAAGGGACCCAGAACAGGTCAACAACCTGGCTAAACAGGCTGGTGAGGTACGTACAGTATTTTATTGACAGGAATAGGACGACTGTCACTTTTTCCTAGTCCCAATTTTAAGATATTTGCAAATTTTAACCAATTGCATTGATATATGTAACAATGCCTAAAAACCAGCTTATAAAATCTGATTTATTGGTATTTTGGTGCAAACTAATTTTAAATATTTCCTCATTTTCCGACCACTTAGCTAAAAGTGACCCTTGTCTGGTCTATACAATAAAACAAATGTTGCTTATTATATAAAACACTTTTTATCTCGTGTTTTTCTTCGGGCTTTTCAGTTTTCAAACTCGCTGTATCGCAGCATTAGCATAATATTATTATGTTGCGACTAGAGTATCTTTACCTTGACCTTTGTATTCAAAATTGTATTATGTGCATGCCTTGCTTTTATGTATGATACGATGTATAATATATTTCAAAATAATATATTACTATATTACTCGCCCCATTTCGCATTCGCGTGACAGTGCAACAATAGGAAGCCGCATTATTATATGCCTCTAGTAATTGTATCATGTCTAAAACCTAAATTTGAGGCAAAATTTCCGGTTTGTTCTTCTTCTTTGTTTATGGCGTCTGTTTCTACTAACCTAAATTTCTAATTTGATATTGTCAATTGACAGCTGAGCTCCAGCACGAACGTAATCTAACAATGTTGTCAGATAGAATTAATTAGGATTGGAGCGATAAGCTAAAAATCATGAGAAATTGGTAATTCCAAATTTTCAGGTATTAAATACAGCTATGGTTTACGGTAGTTTTTAACTAAATGCTAAAATTAAATTTTATAAAATGTTTTCTTTATTATCAGAAGTTGTGAAAATTTGAGATGTTTATACATGAAATTTCTGAAGATCCGGCAACTGCGGTAAGAAACAGCTACATTCTGACATATTGCTTGTAGTTTCCGTTGAGTAGATTTTTATCTACGATTTATTTAAATAGTATAACAGTCCATGTAATGTCATTTGTCTTTGTCCCACATTGTGTAAATTGCATTACATAATTTGAAGTGATGTCGAGAATTATGTTATTATTAATTTTCAATAACTGTATTTTTCATTGATCAAAAGAGTGGAAAATTGCTACACAACACCGTCTATCTATGTTCTTTTACCTTGTGAATTTTCGTTTCGATCACTTGTCCGCTGTGGGTCCGGGGACTAACTGAAAGAATAGGCCCAAGGCAACTCCTGCCTGTCGTACAAGGCGACTAATCGGAGTCAAGCAGGTGGTAGTGGATTTTTCCTTTACGTTAGAGTAAAGGATTTTTTCACGCCCGAGGAGGTACCACCCCTTACATTAAGGGGCCGGTGAAGTCCCAACAGACGTTTCCGGTCCTGGTGTATGAGTCGGTTTCCCTTATAAACAAAAATGATTATGGCTCCTCCTTGTACAAAAGATTCCGGAGGTAAAATACCCCTCCATTCGGATCTCCGGGAGAGGGGTGTACAGGAAGCGCCGGAATCAAGAATCTCGAATATATGTGGCCTAAATTCTAACCTGAACTCCGTCCACCATTTCCTCCAGGCTAATAGGCCCCAACTCCTCTTCCTCACCGAAACCCAAATCAGTGCCAAAACAGCCACTAATCACCTTAATCTCCCGGGGTATGAGCTCCTTACTTCCTTTAGATCGCATAGAGGCGTGTGCGCATACGCCCCTAGCAATCTACGCTGCACTAGACTCCCAAATTTAGAAGCTGGAAGAAAAGACATACTTTGGATGAAACTCCCTCTCAGGGCTGCAACTAAATTCATCTGTTGCATTTACCGGTCACGACATACTTTGGATGAAACTCCCTCTCAGGGCTGCAACTAAATTCATCTGTTGCATTTACCGGTCACCTTCTGACAACAACTTTCTCCAGCTCTTCGACTACCTTTCTCAAAAAACCGACCATCTGATTTCTGAATATCGTTCCTCCGAGGTCGCTATTCTTGGTGACTTCAATGTCCATAATAAGGAATGCCTAGGTTCTTCAAAAACCGATCCACAAGGGAGAGCTGCGGAGGCCTTTGCAGTCAGCAATTCTTTAGCCAATATGGTTCAGCAACCTACTTACTTTCCTCGCATCCCAACACACAGCTCAAATCCCTTGGATCTGCTTCTTACTACAAAACCTGAATATTATAAGACATCAGTCACCGCCCCACTTGTTCGCTCAAACCACGGCATGGTCACTGCTTCCTGCGCAATGCAACCCGAGGTCACACAGTCATCACACCCACGTATCGTTTGGCACTACAGCTCCGCGAACTGAGACGAAATGCGGGATTACTTTTCCTCATTTCCATGGGCGTCTGTCTGCTTCTCTTATCCTGACCCTTCTGATATCTCACAAAAGTCACCGAAATTACCCAAGCTGGCATGGAATTATTTATTCCACGTACACAGAAAACCGCTTCAGCCACCCAAGAGCCCTGGTTCCGTAAATCCTGTGACAAAGCCAGACTTAAAAAGGTCAAAGCTCACAAAACGCTTCTACACAATCCCAGTCAAGAAAACCGTCAAGATTTAACGACGCAAGAAACCGCTATGTCCACATTATTTCTGAGGAAAAAACTCGTTTAATAACCACATCAAAAACTAAGTCCTCTCAACTTCCAACAGCAGCAAACCCTTCTGGACTCTTGCTAAATCTATTGGGAATAATTTCTACAAGAGCACGTTCCCACCTCTTGTTTCAGAGGATGAAATTGTTTCCTTTGTCACCCATTCTTGAAACAAGTCTATGGAACTACACGGTGAAGCCCAGATTGTCGCTCTACACATATCCGAAGCATTCGACCATGTCTGGCACCGCTTGCCCACCGACGTGCCGTAGGTGACCTCTCTCTCTCTTTTTTATAGATATCTGCACGGGCACTGCTCAGGGGAGCTTTCTTTCATAGTTCCTCCACCTGCTGCCCCCAACAGATCTACCAGGGGAACACGGCGAATTCACCCTTTTACTGTCCAGGTCACCAGACATAGAACATCTTGTTATGCCCGCTCTTTTGTCCCGAAGACTTCCCACTTGTGGAATTCCTTCCCGGCACGTGTTTTTCCTTCTCCTCCGAACCTTCAAGTCCAGAATTAACAAGTAGCCTCTTTCCTCCTTGTTGGCACCCACGGTAAGATAGTATTTAGGCTGTAAGCCCTCGTGGTGTGTTGTTATATATATATATATATATATATATATATATATATATATATATATATATATATATATATATATATATATATATATATATATATATACACCTTGAAATTCACTAAAAAGCAGCCTCCCTTAACATAGAAAGTGTACGTTGTCCTATTTAAAAAATAATGTATGTATCTAAAAATGTTTCCTCACTACTTTTTGTACCATCTCTGTATATACGTATGTATGTGTGCAAATGATGTATGTAGGTGACCCAAATAACTCTATTAGCATCCTATATCATAACTCAATTTCCAGTTTATCAACATCATAGTAAACTTGCTGGATGCCCTGAAGACGTCGTTCTCGCACAGGTCGATGGCAGCTCGTAATCTGGGTAAGAAGGACACGATCAGTGACGCAGCAATGGCTAGCATCTCCATGATGAAAGGCTACATGAGATCGATGTCAACAGTCAACAGCAAATGCCTGGAGAGATTCATGTGCGACGCTAACAGAGAATGTGTGGGTGATATCGGACAGAGTTCGCTGCTCTGTCATTTCGGAAGGTAATTTGTCAATAATAATTAGAATAACTCTATCACAGATTTAAATGCTTTCCCTCTCTGACTTCACAATATTAAGACTACAATTTTATCTTGTGAGGTAGCTCGTTCACATTCAGTAGAGGCAGTGGCAGATCATGACTTTGTGAGGCCTAGTGATGGGTTGTTATTTAACAGTCTGTTATTTTTTAACTGTTGCCGAGCCGCAACAGTAACAACCTGTTATGGATATATAAAAATAACAGGTTACAGGTGGACCAGAAACACTACAGCAGAAATCTATTTGCGCTTGAGCTTTACACTACAACTCGGACTCGTATCTGTTGCTGTTCCACTGCAACTAGCTTCGATGAATCAACATCGGTTTTCATCCGCAACTGTTATAACAGGATGAAAGGACATGAGACTGGGAATGCTAAATACGTATGGGTATAGAGTATAGAGCGGACCTTACTTCATAACATAATACTTAACACTTTATACTACTACTGTGCTCACAGCTTTGGGAACGTAGGATCGTCGGTACAATGAAAATTTTAACAGGTTGTTGATGGGGATACGGCATACGGACACGGACACTACTAGTATTAATCGCTGAAAGTTCAAAAATCTCAGGAACAGTACCAATTTTAATGAAATTATGAAAATATTCCCTGTACCCGGTATAGTTGAAACCAGACACACTTCACCCTATAGGTAGAGAGAAAAAAAATAGTTTTAATTTAAAAAAATATATTTATTTTATTTTTTGCTTACATAATTCATGTATTACATATAATTCTCATTTTCAAGGAAAATATGGCTATACATGTTTTCAAGCTCAATGCTAAACTAATACTTAATTAGTAAACAAAATTCGAAAGAAATTTTTCGTTGTTGATTTTTTTTACTATTTTATTATTAGTGATGAATACCCAAAAAACCCTTCATCATTTTTTTATAAAAAATTTATTGTTTTAAACATAAAACAAAAATATTTTTTTAATTTTAAACATTATATAGTTGCATAGTATAGTAAACAACTTAAATTATGTTTCAGAGAATTAGAGATATCTAAAGTTTTTGCTCTATCCACCTTGTTTCATAATTATTTTTGTCTTTTTATTCAAATTAATAACCTTCACCCCTCAGGCCAGATCAACTGATAGTTACATCGCCCGGGAATTGAACCCGTGTAGCAGCAAATCTCTTTTACCCAACTACACCACTCGACGGGTTCAGCTGCTGTTACTACGTCTACGTGGAATTCTTAATAATTCATAGTTCATACTGTTATTTTGGACCTGTTATATTTAACTGGTTTTTCTAAATAACAGTAACTATTGCGACCTGTGAAAGCAATATCACAGTTTTTCCCATCACTAGTGAGGCCACAGGCGCAGCCTGATCTGGTGGCCCCACATTGACCGTACTAAGACAGGATGGTTCAGTGAAATAAATGGTGCACAAAATTATGATATTTATTATTTTTGGAATTAACATAAAACATAAAAATAAAATACGAAAATCAAAAAAAATTCGCTAGTACAAAAAAAATCACATTCTTGGGTAAAAAAAATCACATTCTCAAGTAAAAAAATCACATTCTTATGTAAAAAAATTACAGTTAAATTCTGCATCATATTACTTCTACATCGTCAATGGTGGAAGTATGGCGTCGGCTCGGCTCGGCATCGGCGCCAAAAATATCAAAAAAATTTGTTCGCTTAAACTGAACTGGATCCTAATCATCTCAATGATTATTATTGTTCTATTGCTTCTGGGCTGATACAGTGGAGGGTCCCTTGGACGGATCCACTGGGCTTCATGGATGATGTTTTTATCCTCGACACCTTCTTTTTTACGCCGGTCGATTCTGCTGAGATTCATGGAGTGCTCCATGACTTTAAGAACAAGGACTCTATCGGGTGGGATGGTATATCTGTCAAACTGCTTCTTCACCTTCCTAACTGGGTTCTTGAAATCTTGGCAGATGCAATTAATAGTTCGATTATAACGGGATCTTTTCCTTCGTCTCTGAAAATGGCTAGAGTAATTCTTGCATATAAAGGAGGTGAAACAGATTCTCCAAATAGTTTTCGTGCTCTGTCTCTGCTTCCTACCATCTCTAAAATAGTTGAGAAATTAATTAAAAATAGAATGCAGGTATTTATTTGTAAACACAAGATCCTAACACCTTCCCAGTTTGGATTTCAACCTAAAAAAGGTACAAATGATGCAATATTTTCTTTTCTTGAAAATCTGTACCTTTCACTGAATAACAATCAGGTGGCTGCGGCAGTGTTCTGTGATCTCACTAAAGCATTTGATTGTGTTGACCATGGGATACTGTTACGCAAGCTTCCTACTTATGGCTTTAGGGGGACTTTGCTTGAATGGTTGAGGTCCTATTTATCTGATCGTCAGCAGAGTGTTCAACTTGGTCACATTAGCTCTGGGTACCAACATATTCACCATGGTGTTCCGCAGCGGTCTGTTCTTGGCCCACTGCTGTTTTTACTCTATATTAATGACCTGTCTATGTTGAAAATTAAGGGTCATATGACTATCTATGCTGATGATATAACCATCTTGTGGAGTAGTGATACTAAGAGATCTGGTGGAGGAGTACTTTTGGCAGTTCATTGTGATGTTCAGGTGGCTCAATTGAATTTATCTGCGATTTTAGAGGCAGTACCAGTTATCGATATTGTTGCGTGCAGGTGCACTTTGGATCAGATTGTGTTTCATGTGGTTTGTATATACATACCACCATATGTGTCAGCAGCGCAGCTTGAACTTTTCCTTAATGTGCTGGAACAATCTGTCATTCCGCTGTTGGAAAATTTGGTTATTATAGGTGATTTTAATGCACCTCAGTTTATTTATGGACAAATCACTGATCCTAAAACCAAAGCTATCCATGATTTTTCAAATTTTTTAAACCTGTCACAGTTTAATAATATTTCCAATAGAAACAATAGGCTGCTTGACCTTGTCTTTGCCAGTTGTAATTGCTCGGTTCTCCATGATATGGATCCACTAGTGCCCGAAGATGGATATCACCCTGCTTTAGGCATATTTCCTGAATTCAGGAAAAATTACAATGGTCCTAAATACTTTCCATGCAACAATCAGGTCTCTTACAACTTTCGAAAGGCCAATTACCCTGCATTGTATGCTGCAATACTTGATGAAGATTGGTCTCAACTGGAGTCCTTTACTACCGCTGATGAGGCTTGTAGTTACTTTTATGGCAGACTTTACAGTATCTTTGAACAACATGTTCCCCAGTGCAAGAGGTCATCTAGAAAATTTCCTCCCTGGTTTACCAATGAAATAATAAATGATATAAAGAATAAGGAGAGGTGCTATGCAAGATATAGGAGGCATAAACGTGATAGTGATCATGCAGAGTATAGTCTTCTTAGATCTATAGTTAAAAACAAGCTACGAGAGGCATATGCTGAGTATGTTCGTGGAACTGAAGAGTCTCTTAAGATTGATCCCTCTAGATTTTGGTCTCACATGCAGGAAAGGAGGCGAGCAAGTAACATTCCAAGTACTGTGTCTGACGAAAATGGCATGGTTTATAATGAACCCCAAACAATTGTTAACTGTTTTGGAAACTATTTTAAAAGTGTGTACCGTCCTCAATACATCACTGAACCGGTAGATACCTCTGGACCATCGCATATGGCAGTCAGTGTGACAGTGATTGGTGATAAGGAAATTCTTAAAGCCATCAAGAAGCTCAAGAACAAGTTTACTGCTGGACCAGATTTGGTGCCATCCTTGTTGATTAAGGACTGTGCGCATGCTCTTCTCAGACCCCTTAGAACCCTGTTTAACTTGTCGCTGCGCACACATTGCTTCCCTGTGGTTTGGAAGGTTGCTCGGATCTGTCCTGTTTTTAAGTCTGGGGACCGTTCGAGGGTCAGCAACTACAGGCCTATCGCTATCCTATGTAATTTTGCTAAAATTTTTGAGGCAGTTGTGTATGCTCGTATTTATCCTGCCGTGAAGTGTCGCTTGTCACAATACCAGCATGGGTTTATGGAGGGGCGCTCAACACTGACGAATTTATCCCTGTTCACACAGTATGTAAGTGAAGCTTTGGATGGACGGGGTCAGGTGGATGTTATTTATACAGACTTTTCCAAAGCGTTCGATCGAGTTGACCACTCAACACTTCTGTACAAGCTGCATTTGGCGGGGCTTGATGGACGGCTGATAGCATTCTTTGGATCCTACTTGACTAACCGTGTGCAATATGTTTTTTATAATGGATTTAAGTCTGAACCCTTCACTGCTAGCTCCGGCGTTCCACAGGGTTCCAATCTTGGCCCACTCCTCTTTTTGTTATTTATCAACGACATAAGCTCTGTAATTTCTGGTAATCATCTATTATTTGCTGATGATCTCAAGTTATACTCCAGTGTTCACGATATTGGTGACTGTTCAAGACTCCAGGTAGACCTTGACAACTTGCAACTGTGGTGTGTTGAGAACAGACTTGAATTAAATGTCTCGAAGTGCAAAGTGATGACATACACTAGAAAAACCAGCCGGATAGCTTTTCCCTACAAAGTGGGTGGTGTACCATTGGCTAGGACTGAAACGCACAGAGATCTTGGCATTGTATATGATGAACATTTAAGTTTCAGTGGACATATTCAAACAATTACAGCATCCTGTTTGAAGTTGATGGGTTTCATTGTGAGGAATAGCAGATCATTTTCCAATTTGGATAGCTTGAAAATTCTCTATTTTGCCTACATTCGATCGAGGCTTGAATATTGTAGCTTGGTTTTTGATCCCTTTTATAGTGTTCAGATTGGTGCTCTGGAAGATGTTCAGCGTAAGTTTTTAAAACACCTTGTATATAGGGCATCTGGTACCTACCCACAGAGAGGATGTGATCATGGCCAATTGCTGATGCAAGCTGGCATACCCAGTTTGTATTCTCGTAGAAAAGTTGCATCTGTGATGTTCCTGCATAACTTGTTTCATGGTAAAGTTGATTGCCCTGACTTATTGGTGCAATTAAATTTCTCAGTTCCACGGGCTGCATCAAGAGTGGTGAGAGTGTTTAAGCCTCCAATACCAAGGACTAACTTGTATATGAAATCACCTGTTTATAAAATGAGCTCTGACTTTAATAACATTGCAAACTTGTGCGACTTCTATTCTGATAATGCTGCGGTTATTCGTAGGGTGGCTATATCTTACTTTGTCGGTTATTAGAACCATTATATGTACTGTTTTGTAGAATTTCTGCCTTGTGATGTTTTGCACAGTATTTTAGTTTTGTAGTTTAGTTTAATTTAGTTTTTTTTTTGGGAGTATTTTTTGTTCATATTATTACATATTGTTCTTTTTGTATGGTGCCCTATTAATGGGATTATCCTGTTGGGCATGTATTCAATAAATAAATAAATAAATAAATAAATAGTGTTGGAGCACTGGAGTGCACTGTGGCAGAGGATATGAAGATGATAGAAAACTGGTTTATTTCAAATCTGTTAACTTTGAATGTCTCTAAGACTAATATCATGCATTTTAAATGTAGTCTGCCTGCTGTGACTCTAGCAGCTGAGGAACTTGGAAACGAGAGCTGTGTTAGGTTTTTGGAACTATACATTGATCAATCGTTAAAATTTGAAACACATATAAATCATCTATGTAAGAAGCTTTCATCAGGTTGTCACGCACTAAGAGTTGTTTCAAAAAGCTTGGACAAGAGTACATCTAGAAGTGTTTACTTCTCACTTGTGGAGTCCCATCTAAGACTTGGCATTTGTTACTGGGGCTCTTGTGCAGGTTATCTTTTCAATTCTGTATTTATTCTGCAGAAAAGAGCCATCAGATATTTGTGTGGGGTTAGTGTCCGTGACTCTTGTAGACCTTTATTTGTTTCTGAGCGGATATTGACCCTACCGTCTCTGTTTGTTTTGGAGACTGCATGCCTTATGCATGGAAAATATAAAGATGAAATCAGGTCAGTGTCTTCTCGTGATACAAGACAAAAGAACTGCATTCCTCTTCCTATACCGTCCACATCATTATTAAAGAGGTCATTGATATATAATAGTAAAAAGATATTTAACCAGATACCACTAAACTTGAGGAGGATTGGTGACATTGAAATTTTTAGGAAAGAGCTTAAGGAATTTTTAATTGAAAAATGTTATTATTCAATAGATGCACTACTGTGACAGATTCGATTGGTTGTTTTCATTTGAGCTGCTTTCTACATATTATGTGTTTTTATTATATTGTTAGTCAGCTGTGTATTTATGTTTATATTGTTTTTTATATTGTTATTTATATATAGTTATACTAGTTACATATGCACTTATATTACTATTTGTTGTGAACTTATATTTTTGTGTTTTTATCTTTTGACAACTTTTACTTTTATATGTTAACACTTTGCTTGTCAATAAGATTTTTATCTTTGGACAATAAAGCACCTATCTATCTATCTATACAGAAAACATGATTTGCGAACAAAAAATTGTTTGCCTGTCGGTCTGTATATCTGTATGTTTGTAGCCACGATAACTTTAGAACGAATTGAGATATCGTCTTCAAATTTTGTATATAGTTAGCACCCGACAAACGAACGGTTCGGATTGTTTTTGTATAAAATCGCTTTAGCGGATAGGGGATGAACATGGGATGATTTGGTGAAAATTGACATTTCTTCGTTAAAACTCGAGTAATATAACGTTTTAGGGTTTGTTTATTAGAAAACTTTCAGTTTCATCAAACATCTGGTATACTGTGCTGAAATCAAATTAGGGGTTGAATGTGTGGGGGTGGAATATCTGTGACAGATATTTCGAATTTTTTTGCTAAAACGGCATTAAAAGTTTTAAAACATATAGAAAACTAATTCTAGAACGATTTAAAAATATCTGTCGATTGGTCGGTCTGTATGTCCGTTAGTAGGCGCAATAACTTTGGAACGAATTGGGAGATCTTCAAATTTGGTATCCAGTTATCACCCGGCAAAGGAACGCTTCGAATGGTTTTTGGATAAAATCGCTGTATAGGGTAGGGAATAACTGAGGGGCGATTTGGTGAAAATTGACGTTTTTTTCGTTAAAACTCGAGTAATATAACATTTCAGAAGTTTATGAGTACAGGGATATTAATATTTTCTTTGTGGTCAAGTCATGGACCCTCATTTAATGAGAATGACTTTCTGTTGAGAGTAAATTATCATATCTATGTGAAAGTTATGATTCAATTTTCAGCACTCATGTTTCCACATCGTCTGAAAGTATGGCATCGGCGACAAAAATTTGAATTTTTTTTTCGCTTAAACGTCCAAAAAAGTGTCAAAACATATAAAACATGATTTGGGAACGAATTTTTTTTTGGTCTGTTCGTCTGTCGGTCTGTATGTCTGTCTGTTTGTAGCCACAATAACTTTAGAGCCGATTGAGATATCGTCTTCAAATTTGGTATGCAGTTAGCACCGGACAAAGGAACGGTTCGGATAGTTTTTGGGTAAAATCTCTCCAGGGGCTACACGATGAATGGGGGGTGATTTGGTGAGAATTGACATTTTTTCCTTAAAACTCGAGTATAACGTTTTAGGGTTTGTTTATAAGAAAACTTTCCATTTTGTCCAAGATCTGGTACTGTTTGCTGAAACTAAATTAGGGGTTGAATGTGTTGGAGTGAAATATCGGTGACGTCTCAAAACATATGGAAAACTTGATTCTGGAATAAAAATTTGTGTGTCTCTTAGTAGACGCAATAACTTTCGAACGAATCGTGATATCATCTTCCAATTTGGTACACAGTTAGCACTTAACAAAGGAATGCCTCGATTTATTTTTGGATGAGATAGCTTCAGGTGGTAGGCGAAAAATGAGCGGTGATTTGGTGAAAATTTACATTTTTTCGTTAAAACTCGAGTAATATAACGTTTCAGGCGTTTATGGGTACAGGAATACGAATATTTTCTTTGTGATTAAATCATGGACCCTAAATTCATTTCATGCGAATGTCTTTCTGAGTATTTTATCACCGCTGTGTGGAAGTTATGATTTGATTTGCAGCACTATTACTTCCACATCGTTACAACGCGTGAAAGTATCGCATCGCTGACAAAAAAAATTAAAAAAATTCGCTTAAACGCCGTAAAGGGTATCAAAACATATAGAAAACATGATTTGGGAACGTAATTTTTTTGTCTGTCGGTCTTTATGCCCGTCTGTTTGTAGCCACAACAACTTTAGAACGAGTTGAGATATCGTTTTCAAATTTGGTATACAGTTAGTACTTGACAAACTAACCGTACGGATTGTTTTTGGGTAAAATCGCTTTAACGGTTAGGAGATGAATGGAGGGTGATTTGGTGAAAATTGCAGGAGTTCCTCATGGTTCAACTTTAGCCCCTACTTTGTTGCTTCTCCACATCAATGACCTCCTCTCTAGCACATCCAACCCAGTTCACAGTTACGCGGACGACAGCATCTTCCACTCAAATATACAATATTCTAAGCCTGCCTCTTTAGCCCAATTAGATGAGGATCGCAGACTCATGGACGGTTCTGTCTCCGTTGATCTCCAAAAAACATTAGACTAGAAAAGTACAAATATTGTTCAATTCAACCCCACCAAATACCAGTCTTGCTTTCCTGCTAAGAAATTAGGTTTCCTCTTCCGGGCTCGAAAATACTTTTCACCAGCTAATCTCGAATACCTCGAATATTGCTCCCACATCTGGGGTGCCGCTGCTGCTTCTACACTCGATATCCTGGACTCCATTCAAAAGAGAGCTATACGTCTCATCGGTGACCCTACCCTCACCCAAAGGCTGCCATCCCTTGCCCACCGACGTGCCGTTGGTGACCTCTCTCTCTCTCTCTCTATCTCTCTTTTATAGATATCTGCACGGGCACTACTCAGAGGAGCTTTCTTCCATAGTTCCTCCACCTGCTGCCCCCAACAGATCTACCAGGGGAACAGAGCGAATGCATCCTTTTACTGTCCAGGTCACCAGACATAGAACATCTTGTTATGCCCGCACTTTTTTTCCCGAGGACTTCCAAGTTGTGGAATTCCTTGCCGGCATATGTTTTTTCTTCAACTCCGAACCTCCAAGTCCAGAATTCACAAGTTGCCTCTTTCGTCCTTGTCGACACCCACGGTATGATAGTATTTAGGCTGTAAGCCCTCGTGGTATGTTGTTGAAATACATATATAAAAAAAGTTCTTTTCATTTTATTCTAGCTTCTTCACTTTACATCAATTGGGCTAGCTTTTCCAAAAATTTTCCTCTTGGACTGCCTCTTTCCTTTTTTAAAAATAAGCGGCACTCAAATTATATTGTGTGGAAGTTGTTATGTCTCAGACTGTATCCAGTAAATGTTGACCCCTCCTCTCAATTTATTTTAGCAATGATCGTTCTCCTCTCACTCCTAGCACAAATTGATTTGTCTCTATCGATGTATATTGTCTTTATCATTTTTGTCCATGTCCACATTTGAAAAGTTCCTGCTTATTTATATTTAAAATGTCCTTCGTATTTAAAGTTCTGCTTTCCGCCATTATGACACTTCATGTGCATGACTTTGGTTTATGAAAATTCGCTAAAAAGGTTCACTTAGAGCAGCATTAAAAATGGCGCAAACACCCGTGGTTCTTCCGTTGAATGTTGATTGATACATCAGCAACGAACCTTCCCTTGATTAGTCAATAAGTATCTTAGGCCGACCGCGCCAATTAATGCTGGGCTGTCTTTTTAAAATTTTTCGTGTAAATGTGTGACCAACTGATAAAATATAAGTGTTAATAAATTTTTGTGCTTTCTCTTTAGCTACGCGGCTGCCATCATGCTGGAACGATCCATAGGATCGACTTCATACACCATAATCAACGAAGCCGCCAAGAGGGGACGATCTGGGGACAACTGCCACCAAGCCTACCTAGAATGTAACGAAGTATGAACGTCGAAAGAAAAAACGTGAAGCAAAAATAAATACGCCGAATTTTGCAAAAAAACCAACACAATCAGGAATTCATAGACAATTTATTTATTTATTTATTTACTCGTGTACAATAGTGGTATTTATTTCTGGTAAATTTTGCCAATGAGCACTTGTTATTTTATCTGTGACTGCACGAAATAGTTAATTCGTATCCCAAGAGTCTACTTATGGATTTTTATCTAGAACGAAAACAGGAAGAAACATGTAAGTATTCATCTTTTTTTCAGCTTTGTACTCTTGTGATATTAGATTCCGATGTGACTAGTTGTTGTTTTGAATTAAAACTTGTTAATTTCATTGAAAAAAATGTACTGTCTTAGCTATAAATGTGTATTTAAAACATAGTGTGAAAGATGATGAATGAACAATGGACGCGTTGAATGTTTACATTGGTTTTATATAAAGTATAAATGCATCTTAAGTTATGATCGAACAATTATTTATTTGCAATTCTTACTTTACGTGAAACCTTGTTTAATTTAATTTAGTTAGTGTACTGTGCTGTTAATAATAAATATTTTACTACCTTATTTATTAGTTCTCACTATATTACCCGCACCCTTCAGCGTGAAACAAAATATATAGAATATTAAAATTGATTTGTAAATTTATGTCTTATAAAGAAACAAAATAAAAAGGTGTCAACAAAACAAATCATTTTGTTAAAACTAAACAAACTGAAAAGCTACGTCAACATTGCCAAAGGTCAAATGCTAATAAACAAACAAAAATAATTTATAATATACACTTATATACAAGTGTCCATTATCACATGTTCTATTTCATTTTTACCTATTATGGAAAAGTGTAACACACAAAAAAAGTGAATTTATACAATAGTTACAGACTAGTGGGCGCATGGATCACCCTTTAAGCATTTTTTAAATATATATTTCAACAACACACGACGAGGGCTTACAGCCTAAATACTATCGGACCGTAAGTGTCGACAAGGAGCAGAGAGGCAACTTGTTAATTCTGGACTTGAAGGTTTGGCGGTTCGGAGGAGAAGGAATAACATGTGCCGGCAAGGAATTCCACAACCCGGAAGTCCTCGGGACAAAAGAGCGGGCATAACAAGATGTTCTATGTCTGGTGACCTGGACACTAAAAGAGTGCATATGCTCTGTTCCCCTGGTAGATCTGTTGCGGGCAGCAGGTGGAGGAACTATGGAAGAGAGCTCCTCTGAGCAGTGCCCGTGCAGATATATATATATATATATATATAAAAGAGAGAGAGAGAGAGAGAGAGATCACCAACGGCACGTGGGTGGGCAAGGGATGGCAGCCTTTGGGTGAGGGTAGGGTCACCGATAAGACGTATAGCTCTCTTCTGAATGGAGTCCAGGATAGCGAGTGTAGAAGCGGCAGATGTGAGAGCAGTATTCGAGGGTTGGCCTTATTTGTGAAGTATATAAGGTATAGAGATTAGCTGGTGAAAAGTATTTGCGATCCCGGAACAGGAAACCTAATTACTTAGCAGCCGCTTCTGCAATTGATGTGACATATTGGTGTCAATTGAGATTTCGATCCACAGAAATGCCAACAAGTGAAAAGGACTCATTACTTTGAATAACTTGGTTGTTCATTGTGCTGGGTCTAGCGCTGGTGTATCTCTTATGAGATAGAAAGCAAGACTGAGATTTGGTGGAATTGAATTGTACAAGATTTCTACTTCCCCAGTCTAATACTTTTGGAGGTCCACAGAGACAGAACCCTCCACGAGTCTGCGATCCTCATATAATTGTGCTAAAAAGACAGGCTTAGAATATTGTATATTTGAGTGGAGGGTGCTGTCGTCCGCGTAACTGTGAACTGGGTTGGATGTGCTAGAGAAGAGGTCATTGATGTGGAAAAGAAAGACAGTTTAGAGGAATGGCCATCCACGACAACAGAAATGCTCCGGTTGGAGAGTAAATTTGCTGTCCAGGTACAGAGTTTTGGTTGTAAGCCATAGGCCGGAAGTTTATTAAGCAGCGCTGCGAGGCCAGACCTGGTCGAATGCTTTGGATGTGTCTAGAGCGACAATCTGGGATTCACCGTGTAGTTCCATAGACTTGTTCCAAGAATGGGTGACAAAGGAAAGGAGGTCGGCAGTTGATCTGCGCTGACGGAATCCATACTGCCTGTCGTGGATTAGACTGTGTTTTTCAAGAAATTTTAGTAATTCGGTGTTTATATACTTTTCCATCACTTCAGAGGCGACTGAAAGGAGAGAAATAGGCCTGTAGTTGCTAGGAAGCGCTTTGGATCCTTTCTTGGCGACGGGTTGTACTCGAGCAGTTTTCCAGTTACTAGGGAATATGCCTCTATTGTAAGATGTCTAAAACAGACGAGTCAGGACAGGGTCAAGTTGTGGTGCGGATTTTTTGATAACAATTGCTGGGATCTCATCAAAGCCAGAGGCTTTCTTGGTATTAGGAGAAAAGAGCATCTTTCGTAGCGTTTTAGTTTTGAAAATGATATCGGTCATTATATGCGCGACATTGGAGACTGTTGGTGGTTGAACATTTGAAGGTGAGTTGAGAGTAGAATTGCCGGCGAACAACGAGGCAAACAGTTTAGCCTTCCCCAGGGCGGTAGAAACAATTTCATCCCCTGAAACAAGAGGTGGGAACGTGCTCTTGCAGAAATTATGCAATTTAGCAAGAGTCCAGAAGGGTTTACTGTCGGTGGAGCTTGAGAGGACTTTATTTTTGATGTGGTTATTAAACCAGTTTTTTGCCTCAGAAAGAATACAGACATAGCGGTTTCTTGCGTCGTTAAATGCTTGGCGGTTTTCTTGACTGGGATTGTGTAGAAGCGTTTTGTGAGCTTTGATCTTTTCAAGTCTGGCATTGTCATAGGATTTAGAGAACCAGGGCTTTTGAGTGGCTGAAGAGGTTTTCTGTGTACGTGGAATAAATAATGTCATGCCAGCCTGGATGATTTCGGTGATGTTTTGTGGGATATCAGAGGGGTCAGGATAAGAGAAGCAGACAGACGCCCATGGAAATGAGGAAACGTAGTCCCGCATTTCGTCCCATTCGCGGAGTTGTAGTGCCAAACGATACGTGGGTGTGATGACTGTGTGACCTCGGGTTGCATAGCACAGGAATCAGTGATCATGCCGTGGTCTGAGCGACCAAGGGGGGCGGTGACTGATGTCTTATAGCATTCAGGTTTTGTAGTAAGAAGGAGATCCAAGGGATTTGAGCTGTGTGTTGGGATGCGAGAAAAGTAAGTAGGCTGCTGAACTATATTGGCTAAAGAGTTGTTGACTGCGAAGGCCTCCGCTGCTCTCCCTTGTGGATCGGTTTTTGAAGATCCTAGCCATTTCATATTATGGACATTGAAGTCACCAAGAATAGTGACCTCGGGGAAGGATACTCATAAATCAGATGGTCGGTTTTTTCAGAAAGGTAGTCGAAGAGCTGGACAAAGTTGTTGTCAGAAGGTGACCGGTAAATGCAACAGATGAATTTAGTTGCAACCCCGAGAGAGAGAGAGAGAGAGAGAGAGAGAGAGAGAGAGAGAGATAGTTTCATCCAAAGTATGTCTTTTGTTCCAGCTTCTAAATTGGGGAGTCTGGTGCAGGGTAGATTGCTACGGACGTATGCGCACACGCCTCCATGCAATCTAAAAAAAGTAAGGAGCTCATACCCCGGGAAATTAATGTGATGAGTGGCTGTTTTTGCACTGATTTGAGTTTCGGTCAGGAAGAGGAGTTGGGGCCTATTAGCCTGGAGGAAATGGTGGACGGAGTTCAGGTTAGAATTTAGGCCACATATATTCGAGAAGGATATTGTAAATCTCGATGCTGGCGCCCCCTGCACACCCCTCTCCTGGAGATCCGAATGGAGGGATATTTTACCTCCGGATTTTTTTGTACAAGGAGGAGCCATCATCATTTTTGCTTATAAGGGAAACCGACTCATACACCAGAACCGGAAACGTCCGTTGGGACTTCACCGGCTCCTTGATGCAAGGGGTGGTACCTCCTCGGGCGTGAAAAAAATCCTTTACTATCACGTAAAGGAAAATTCCACTACCACCTACCATATTGCAAGTATACCACACCAACCAACTATTAAAGAGCTGACCAGCTTTAGAACTTGCTTTCAGTTTTTCTCTGCTTACATATATACAGGATGACGCATTTCTACGGTAAAACACAATATAACTTTTATTATGCAAGATACGAGAAAAAAATTGTAAGTAGTATACCTTAATTGCAGTGTGTCTTAAGCTGCATCTTATAAAAATATTTTGACAATCACAGGCTAGTTCATAAGTCGTTGGTGAACCCTACAATTGTTTTTTTCGAACACCCTTATATTATTACATTTGTGCATTTTTTATCGAAATATGATGCATGTTTGTAAGAAGAAAAATCGAGACGCAGTAAGTGCGTTTTGGTAGCGAATTTTTATTATATGTGTGTGTGTTTTGTTTCTTTAACATCGGCCTATTTCCACGACTATGGCCAATCACCGACGCCAGCGAGCAGTTTCACCTCACTAACCCGAGAATTTTGCCGAACCCCTGCCCTTCTGTAAGGAGGGTAGCGATCTTTAACGTGCCCAACATCGCATTGACACGGGACCGACGGCTTTACGCCCCCTCCGAAGGGCGGAACGTGCATGCATTCAACTTGCTCAAATACAATGCCAGAACCTCGGTTGATGTTAATGTTACAGTTTGTACTGAAAAAGTGAAAGGAGTACCCTGGGATCGAACCCAGTACCCTCCGGTTCAGAGGCACACGTTCTTACCCCTGAACCACCGAGGTTCTTAATTTTTATTATATCGCTCAAATTTCAATAACTAAATTTACTATTAACCTAAGGTTTGTTGGCTTGGAAACCAGTATTCTCGGAAACATTTTAACTGATGAGTGAAGATTGGAACCTGTGGGGAGCACTGATAAGTACAATTTGGAGAACCCAATTCATCACAATACATGTTTTTGACCCTAATGACGCTAATTTCGTTAGCGAAACGATCGTCGGGTCAAAAAACTGTATTTTAATGAATTGGGTTCTCCAAATTGTACTTGAGATTTTAAGTTTATTTTCGATAAATTTGAGTAATCTTGATGAAATATGGTACATTGTTTCTACTCAATAGGCTATAGAAATTAGATTGATGCCTGCTTGCATTAGAAAGACATAATATTTGCTACTAAAAACGCTTTTATGAAAATTCACTTCCATAACGCATTTGCTGCGTCCAAACGTATTTAAATATTTTGATGAAAATGCGCTACCATAAATACTTGCTGTATCCAGACTTTTTTGTTAAAAGAAAACGCCAGAAAAACACAAGCGACGACACAAACAAATTACCAAGCGCCATACAACAATGAGGAAGTTGCATATAATTTACTTTTGATGAAAAACGTAATAAACGCCAGCAAAATAAACTCAAAATATATGTCTACACGTAAACCCCCCTTAAAGTGAACCACTAATTAGTAATTAATTATTGAAATATTTAATATAATTCAAAACGACAGGGTGGGCGAAAACACGATATGATTGCTGAAGAGGTTTGTGACGTCACGATCCGGTACATCTGCGTTTTACGCGGGCATCACCATTTAACGTAGTCTGGTTTCCGTTTGTGTTTGCATCGAACTCTGAGCAGTTTTATCATAATTTTAAGTAGTTTTGGTGTTTAGTGTATAATATCCCAATAAACACACGTGCGTTTAATAAACGTCTATTTTACGTAAAGACCGTTGAAAAAACGTTATCGGTTATCAAAATTGACGTTTAATTCTAGGCTAAAAAGGCAACGTTACTATTTCTTCGTTGTAAAGACGTTAATTATGAAGAGTTTTTAGACATAATATTAAAACGTTATTTAAACACACATTTCGCCTATCAAAAAACTACGTTTAGTTGAGATTAATACGTTCAATATATGTATTTTATTAAACATTTTATAAGCGAAAGATATTTTGTGTGGTATAAACGTTATATGCAAAACAGGTATTTACCTAATTTTTGTGAAAAAAAATTAGGTAAACATTTTCTCGTTGTAAAGACCTTATTGATGAAGGGTATAATATTTAAACGTTGTTTCAACACAGTTCGCCTACCAAAAACCTACATGAAGTTAGGATTCATACATTAAATATACGTATTTTATCAGGCATTTTATAAGTGAGAGATATTTATGTGATATAAACGTTATATTTAAAACAACTGTTTTCCTAATTTTTGTAAAAAAAAAGCAACGAAACAATTTGTCATTGTAAAAGACCTTATTAATTAAGTGTTTTTAAACATAATATTTAAAGGTTGTTTCATCACAGTTCGCCTATGAAACACATGCGCGAAGTAGGGATTCATACATAAAATATACGTATATTACCAGACATTTTTTAAGCGAGAGATATTTTATGTGATATAAACGATATATTTAAAACCACTATTTTTCTAATTTTTGTTAAAAAAGCAAATTACTTAACAATTTATCGTTGTAAAAGACGTTATTAATTAAGTGTTTTTAAACATAATATTTAGACGTAGTTTCAACAAGGTTTGCCTATAAAAATATACATGAAGTAGGGATTTATACATAAAATATACGTATCTTACTAGATATTATTTTAGCGTGAGATATTATGTGATATATTATATTATGTACCTATAGTTATAAAGGTTACATTTTTTCCTGGCTTTAAAAAAAATTGCCACATAATCAATCTGAGAGGTATTCGACAATGCGTGTATGTTTTAAAAGGAGCTATTTTGTCTTTTTCATTCCACTGTGTAATACATAAAACATATTTGTCCTTGTAAATTAGTGAGTGTTTGTGCGCATGCTGAACGAGAATGGACAAGAAATCAAGAAATAGAAACAGAACAGGTAAAGTGATGGCGTACAGTGTGTAACGTGGTGCTTGGAATTAAATTTTATTAAATATTATATTCAGTACGTGACACTTGTATGTTATGGTGAATGGTGGTCTGTTCTATAATTTATAATTGTTTTATACATATTTACAAAGAAGGATTATCATCCTGTAGCGATTTCCCTTAGTTTTGGAAATAGGTACAGTTAGTGCAGCTCAAAGTGTCAAGTTTTATGTCTTGAAGTTGGGTTAAGGTTAGCTGTATCACAATATGTAATAATTGTCTTCAAACGTTGTCGAAGTTAATCACATTTCTTGTACTTTGATTGCTATAGAGCGTTATTAGGTAGAATAAATAATTGGGACTTATGAGTTTAGCCGGCGTGTTTAAAATCGGCCATGTTGGTTACTTTCTCATATTTTCAAGTTTAATTTTATTAGGCATTAGACGTATATCTAACATTTATGAATACACCTTTTTCTCCTCAATTTTAATTGTTCGTGAATCAAAATTTCGAATGAGAGTAATAATGGTTAGCTACGGCTTTAGCATTTATAAATTCTGATGTATTTGTTTATTTTCCCCAGTTTAATTTAATTTGCACGATACATGTACACCTATATAAAGGCGAACGTTAAGTAGACGCCTCCCGTGTATAGTATATATATATATATATATATATATATATATATATATATATATATATATATATATATATATATATATATATATATATATATATATATATAATTTAATTAGCACCCACGAGACTAATGGCAGTAGTATATGGTAATCACAATTTTATGACTTATTTATTTCTATTTGGTAGTTTATAATTTTAGATGCTGCAAAGCTAAATTTTCCCCAACGTGAAAAAGGCGACAGAGCAATCTTTTGTGCTGTTAAGGATTGGTTGAAATTAGCTACTTCGAAAAGGTCCAGAGCAAAAAACTAATGGAGCAATACTTTTTTTTTTTTTTGGTTGAGAAGTTGACAAATAATTTAAGAAATATATTTTTTATTTCATGATTAAGACGCTATGATTGAAGAAGCTTGTTATATTTTTAGAATGTGGTATTAATTATTTTAGTTTTTTGATAATGAAATGTAAGTTTTTTTAAATATATTTTTGTTTTTTAAATAAAGTTATTTTTATTTGACATTTGACTTGTGATCTAATCCATTTTTATAAAGCCCATTTAAAATTATAAACATAAATAATAATTTGTCAATGGTAGGTTTATAAAATTCACCAGAGTAGCAAGTTTAGAAGTTTTGATGAGCAATGAGCACTTAAAGTAAGTATCTACACCGCAATGAGGTCCAGTTTGACACTTCTACAACTAATGATCGTTTGTCCTATAAGTTGCGATCGTTAAAAAATTTATCGTACTCATCTTCTGCTGTCAGCTGGGTTGAAAAACTATCATTTGGTAGGTATGTATTAGTTGTAATTCAAACGTTTATTATACGTCGTTAATACAAGCAGTGTAACGTGACAGATTCCCGTTGATAAACATTAATTATAAACGTATATTCTTCATGACAGATGATGGTTAAATCAACGTTGCAAAACCCTTGTTAATAAACATGTATAAAACAATGTACATTTTACGTTATTATCGGCAAATAGTTTAACGTTACAAATTCCCGTTGATAAACGGTAATTATAAACGTATATTCTCCATTACAGATGATGGTTAAATTAACGTTGTAAAATCCTTGTTAATAAACATGTAAGAAAAACGTATATTTAAACGTTAAAACATACATGTATAAAAACGTTTTTATATTGGTTTAATTATATGTTTATTCGGGCGACATTTTTACCAAAATTAAACGTAAGGTAGCAGTTTCCTTTAAAACGTTTAATTAACGAACATGTGTTTACTGGGATAGGTTCAAAGGTAGTAAGTTGTGTTTAATCTAGTTTAGTGCGTGACTCTGTGATGGCTACAGCAGATTGAGAATCACAATACGAGAATGCGAAAGACAACAGTGCCTGGACATAAATATTATAAATGCCCAAATGTACTTCCACAACAATAACTACCCCCAACAAATTATTCTTTAATGTACCTAAGGATGAGAAAATCAGGAAGAAATGGTGTATATTTTTCTTGAATGGAGAACATTTTGAGGTTATGCTTTTATTTACATTATATTTTATAAGAAATTACTACATAAAATCCAACAAAGATATTTACAAGATAAAATAAGGTTCTTATCAGACACGTACCTCCCAGTTTTCATTTCTTTTAGCTCAGCACCCATGAATTGTTTTCTAAAAACGCAAACATTGCCAGTAAGTACATAAATTTTTGGTAAATTATAAGATTGTCCTTGGACAAATCCAACTTCTGTAGCCATACTATAAGACTGTACAATTTTTAGAATAATTAATACGAGTATATAGATATTAACTGTGGCGGTGGTTCCGACCGCAGTGTTTCCGTCAACACTACTCTATGTTTATGCATAAATACTCTTGACAGTTAAACGTTGCGTTACGTTATTCGACAGCAAGCTGTCAAGAACTACGATATAAGAGACACCAGGGATCTCTCTCTCTCTCTCTCTGCTCTCTACCAACCTCTACAAACAACACACGTCCTTCACGCTCGATCAGTTATCCGCTATGTACTCGTGTACTGTTGTAATTGTTATAAAGTGTATTATAGTTAAATGTATCATATAGTTTATTCAGTTAGTGAAGTAATAAAGTTATATTAAATGTTTACGTATGGATTTAATATCAACAAGTGCAATTAACATCCATATTAACAATAATATAAGTTGATAACAATAACTATCCGGCACACGTAAGTCGCATAAACACTACTGGTGAGATGAGGATCTCTGTGTGAGTAAGCGAGACTCGTTTGGCTGATACCGGATCGTGACGTCACAGTAGGCCGTCTTTGTTTACGGCTGCGTTTTGGCGCGGAGACAATTATTTTGATTTTCTATATTTTTTTACAGGAAAACTATTGGTTAAAAATTTAAATTTTATAGGGCAATTGATTTTATACAATGTGGGGAATTGAATAAGAGGAGAATAAAAAAATGTGCAAATTCTTCATTGAAACTGTAGTTTGTTCGAACTTACCTATTGATTAGGCGACACGTCGGGAAAATATTTCATATTTCTCCTCATGCAATAGTGCCTTTACAAATGTATTTAATCTTAGTCTTTTTAAGTCTTCTAATGAAAGACCCAGTGTCAGTTTAGTAATGAGGATTAATGTATAAAAATGTATTTATCCTTGTTAACTAGAAGAGTAGGTCATCTTACCCAAATAAAACAAATAAAACGGTGCTGTCGCTCTAGATATTCATACATTGCAAATGCAAAAAAAAAGACAGAAACAAAACCACACACTGTAAAATGATTTGTCACTCGGTCATAATGATGCAATTAGAATTATTAAATCTTAAGAGCTTATCTGACATGACAAAGCATTTACTTCCGCCAGCAATTGTTACGCATCAAGTTCATGAACAGTTACAGGTGACACTGCCACAAATAGATCAAATATGTCTCAGTTACAATGCAGCTCTTGAAAAAGAACATAAAATCACACTAAGTCGCTCCAAATGGCTGGTTTGTCAGTTAATAGCCTGATGCAGGCTTTAAAGCAGTCTGATTATTCTGGTGTGGTGACCAAGAACCCTCTAGTGGGTTCTTTGGATAGACATCACACTTCGGGAAGCGGTGGTTATCACCATTATCATCCGTAAGTAGTTTGCTTCTTGATATTTTATATTCGTATCTATTTTTCTAGAATAAATTTACATCGCGCAAAATACTGATGATTTACGCATTTACATTTTAGTGAGTTTTCATTAAGAAAATTCACTATGAGACAGGTATCGATGGTGAGACTTTCGGAAAAAATTTTCAAATGAGCGCGAATTAGAGCGCCTGGAACCCATTTCCATGGTCAGTTAAAAAGTTTATATATATATATATATATATATATATATATATATATATATATATATATATATATATATATATATATATATATATACAGGGTCGCTGATAAGTCTGGAAACGGTCGATTATCCGGGAAAATATACAAGGTGTCGAAAAAAGTTTTATACAAAAGTTTTTGGGTTCTTCAATGTCTACTAGGCGGTGATAATTTTATTTATACAGGGTTGGTCATACAGGCGTGGCACACCAATATTAATTATTTTTTTAATGGAACACCCTATATATTATTCGATATTTCAATCCTTCTCTTAATTTTGAGCAACATTTATGAGAAGCATAATGTACCTAAACTCAATCGTTTCCGGGTAAAAAAATAAATAAAAATAAACGCTACTGTTTTTAAAATCTATTGGATGAAGAACAAAAATAAATGAAAAGTAGAATATCTCTTGAAAACAATCTGTGAGTGTGAAAAGAACCGGTTGCGATGTTTTTAACATTGTTTGGAATCCCAAGATAAGATAAGATGCCCATAAGAAACGCAGTATTATTCTTTTGTTTTAAAATGTTTCCAGGACAACGAATGTCAAACATTCATTCAGTGTCAACAGTTTTGAAACATTAGTAATTTAGTGTCAACAGTTTTTGTGCAAAATGGCAAGTTTAAGTGAAACCGAACGTATCGAAATTTTAATGATGATAGGGTACGGTGATAGAACACGAAGTTTTGCTCAAGTGGTGATTATGTTCAATGAGTTGCATCCTGAGCGGGAATCGATCTCCAAATCCACAGTTTCGAAAACTTTGCATCGTTTTCACGAAACTGGCGGTATCAAGGATAAACCTAGAACTGGAAGGCCAGTAACCGTTACAAATGAAGAAAATTCTTTGAATGTAATATTGGATGTGGTGGAAAATCCGAAAACTTCGGCACAGCAATTGGCTTTAAATCACAATATGAGTCGATATTCAATTCAAAAGATTACGAAGCGGGAAAAGTTCCGTCCATATAAAATTCATTTATTGCAAGAACTGAGTGAAGACGATTTTGATCGCAGAATCGAGTTCTGTGAACTTATTATGGAGAAGTTACGCCAAAATTTTAACTTTGCCAACCACATTTTGTTTTCCGACGAATCTACATTTTGTTTGAATGGACAAGTCAACCGACACAACTGTAGGTACTGGTCAGACGAAAACCCACATTGGATGGAACAAATTCACACCCAAAGACCGCAAAAAGTAAATGTTTGGTGTGCTATTATTGGTGGACATATCATAGGACCTTATTTTATACACGGTAATTTGAACTCTGCTCGATATTTGACACTTTTGCAAGAATCAATTGTTCCAGACGTTAGTCGATTATTTCCGAACAATAACGACCCAAATCTACCAGCGGAAGAAATATGGTTTCAGCAGGATGGGGCACCCCCTCATTTTGGAATTGAGGTACGGGAATATCTGAATCAAACCTTTCCTGGCAGATGGATAGGGCGCAGGGGAACTATTGAATGGCCAGTTAGGTCTCCCGACATGACGCCGCTTGACTTTTTTTTGTGGGGTCATGTAAAAAATTTAATTTACCAAAATAGACCGCAGAATATTGAAGAGTTGCAAGCAAGGATTGTGCATGAAATTAATAACATTCCTCAAAACGCTCTTGTAAATGCAGTGCAATGTTTTGTTAAGCGAATTCATTATTGTCAGGAGGTCAATGGAGAACACTTTGAACATCTTATAAAATAGGATTCCAAACAATGTTAAAAACATCGCAACCGGTTCTTTTCACACTCACAGATTGTTTTCAAGAGATATTCTACTTTTCATTTATTTTTGTTCTTCATCCAATAGATTTTAAAAACAATAGCGTTTATTTTTATTTATTTTTTTACCCGGAAACGATTGAGTTTATGTACATCATGCTTCTGATAAATGTTGCTCAAAATTAAGAGAAGGATTGAAATATCGAATAATATATAGGGTGTTCCATTAAAATAAAAAAAAATATTGGTGTGCCACGCCTGTATGACCAACCCTGTATAAATGAAATTATCACCGCCTAGTAGACATTGAAGAACCCAAAAACTTTTGTATAAAACTTTTTTCGACACCTTGTATATTTTCCCGGATAATCGACCGTTTCCAGACTTATCAGCGACCCTGTATATATATATATATATATATATATATATATATATATATATATATATATATATATATATATATATATATATATATATATATATATATATATATATATATATATATATATATATATATATATATATCTATTTGAAATGAATTTTCTGTAAATATTTTATTAAAATGAAGGACAATGACGATTGAAGATGAAACTTAAGTGTTTGCAGAACACTCTTCTTGCAAAATTTTCTTGATATAATCCGTATTTGTTTTAGGTTCTTTGCCTAAATGTTGTGAATTTTGACGTTTCAGATCGCGACATTGACGTTTTGAGGAAAACTCCAAATTTTTTTCCTTAACTGCCCATAACTTTTTTCTCTTTAGACTTGCAAACCTAAATTTTGGTAGTGGTTCACTCTTCATAATGCAAACACGCGTACCAAATTTGGTTGCCCTTACTTTGTTATTTCCTGACATAAAAATTGTTTCCTAAAGAAACACAAAATTATCCAGGAAAACCTGGGCCGATTTTCCTGGCTAACGAACTTATCCAATCCACTTGCAAAAGGAAAGTACTCACTAAATTTGATAAAAATCGGCCCATGTTTTTTGAGTTATCGGTGTGATACAGCTATTTTTTTATATTTCAATAACACACCACGAGGACTTACAGCCTAGATACTATCGTACCGTGGGTGTCGACAAGAAGGAAAGAGGCAACTTGTTAATTCTGGATTTGAAGGTTTGGAGGTTCGGGGGAGAAGGAAAACATGCGCCGGCAAGGAATTCCACAACTTGGAAGTCCTCGGGACAAAAGAGCGGGCATAACAAGATGTTCTATGTCTGGTGACCTGGACAGTAAAAGGGTGCATTCGCTCTATTCCCTGGTAGATCTGTTGAGGGCAGCAGGTGGAGGAACTATGGAAGAAAGCTCCTCTGAGCAGTGCCCGTGCAGATATCTATAAAAGAGAGAGAGAGAGGTCACCAACGGCACGTCGGTGGGCAAGGGATGGCAGCCTTTGGGTGAGGGTAGGGTCACCGATGAGACGTATAGCTCTCTTCTGAATGGAGTCCAGGATAGCGAGTGTAGAAGCGGCAGCAGCACCCCAGATGTGAGAGCAGTATTCGAGGTTTGGTCTTATTTGTGAAGTATATAAGGTATAGAGATTAGCTGGTGAAAAGTATTTGCGAGCCAGGGAGAGGAAACCTAATTTCTTAGCAGCCGCTTCTGCAATTGATGTGACATGTTGGTGCCAATTGAGATTTCGATCCACAGAAATGCCAACAAGTGAAAAGGACTCATTACTTTGAATAACTTGGTTGTTTATTATGATGGGTCTAGGGCTGGTGTATCTCTTATGAGAAAGAAAGCAAGACTGTGATTTGGTGGGGTTGAATTGTAAAAGATTTCTACTTCCCCAGTCTAATATTTTTTTGGAGATCCACAGAGACATAACCCTCCATGAGTGTGCGATTCTCATCTATTTTGGCTAAAGAGACAGGCTTAGCATATTGTATATTTGAGTGGAGGGTGCTGTCGTCCGCGTAACTGTGAACTGGGTTGGATGTGCTAGAGAGCAGGTCATTGATGTGGAGAAGAAACAAAGTAGGGGCTAAAGCTGAACAATGAGGAACTCCTGCATTAATTGGATACAGTTCATAGGAATGGCCATCCAGGACAACAGAAATGCTCTGATTGGAGAGGAAATTTGCTGCCCACATACAGAGATTTGGTGATAGGCCATAGGCCGGAAGTTTATTAAGCAGCGCTCCGTGCCAGACCTGATCGAATGCTTTGGATATGTCTAGAGCGACAATCTGGGATTCACCGTGTAGTTCCATAGACTTGTCCCAAGAATGGGTGGCAAAGGAAAGGAGGTCGGCAGTTGATCTGCGCTGACGGAATCCATACTGCCTGTCGTGGATTAGACTATGTTTTTCAAGAAATTTTTGTAATTCGGTGTTTATATACTTTTCCATCACTTTAGAGATGACTGAAAGGAGATAAATAGGCCTGTAGTTGCTAGGAAGCGCTTTGGATCATTTCTTGGGGGCGGGTTGTACTCGAGCAGTTTTCCAGTTACTAGTGAATATGCCTCTGTTGTAAGATGTCTGAAACAGACGAGTCAGGACACGATCAAGTTCTGGTGCGCATTTTTTGAGAACAATTGCTGGGATCTCGTCAAGGCCAGAGGCTTTCCTGGTATTAAGAGAAGATGGCATCTTTCGTACCTTTTTAGTTTTGAAAATGATATCAGTCATTTTATGCGCGATATTGGGGACTGTTTGTGGTTGATCATTTGGAGGTGGGCTGAGAGTAGAATTGCCGGCGAACAACAAGGCAAAAAAGTTCAGCCTTGCCCAGGGCGGTAGAAACAATTTCATCCTCTGAAATAAGAGGTGGGAACGTGCTCTTGCAGAAATTAGTCCTAATAGATTTAGCAAGAGTCCAGAAGGGTGTATGCCGCTGGAGCTTAAGAGGAGTTTGTTTTTGATGTGGTTATTAAACTAGTTTTTTGCCTCAGAAAGAATGCGGACATAGCGGTTTCTTGCGTCGTTATATGCTTGCGGTTTTCTTGACTGGGATTGTGTAGAAGCTTTTTGTGAGCTTTGACCTTTTCAAGTCTGGCCTTGTCACAGGATTTAGAGAACCAGGGCTTTTGATATATATATATATATATATATATATATATATATATATATATATATATATATATATATATATATATATATATATATATATATATATATATATATATTGAAACTGACCCTGGACATGGGTTCTAGAGAGCCTAATTTGCGCTCATTTAAAGAATTTTTTTCAAAATTCAAAACTCGGGATCTCCTCACTAGTGATTTTTCTTAAGAAAATGTCCTAAAATGTACAAAAAGTTTCCTAAAGTAAACTCCTTATAGCGGCCCTCCTTATCTTGGACACACTGTATATTCTTCATATTCATTTATATATAACATGGTTCTTTTTGATTCTACTTTATTTTTGTTTACTTCATAATATTTAAGTTTAATATTAAAGCATTAATTTTTCTTTGTAATTTGTCCTGTTACCAAGATGTACCTATGGGGCTATTAGATAAATTATTATTATTAATAAATATTGTTTGTTTTAGGCACAAATCGCACAGTAAAAAAGGAGGTAAGAATGTTGCGTTATCAGCACTGACACTTCTTGCATTCATGGTATTCTTGAACCTTCTACAATCCTGCCTGGAACAACAGATGGATTACTCTAACAATCCACAAATAGTAATAATGCAAGCAAGACTGAAGGAAGCGCGTGAAGAAGCACAAAAAAGGAAAGGCGAAGTACAAATTGAAACGAATGCTACGGAACCGGACATTCCAGAACTTCGGACTACTCCACCAACATTGACAGTCAATAAACATCAAACTAAAAGTCATGACATCAGGGCTGGACCAAAACTAACACAAATACCTGTTAAATTAAAAACTGCTGAAAAATATCAATACCCTTAATTAATAACATGTCTGTTGTTTTATTGTATTTTTCATTAGGAAAATTCACTAATAGAGAGGTATCTATCGATGGTGAGACTTTCCGAAAAATTCTTCAAACGAGCGCGAATTAGGGCACCTAGAATCCATGGTCAGTTAAAAAGTTTATATATATATATATATATATATATATATATATATATATATATATATATATATATATATATATATATATATATATATATATATGTATGGATTCAACAGATACTTCACTGATTTGGACCAAATTTGGGAATTACCCTTATTTTGTTATTGGCTTGGATGAGTTCGTAAAATATTTTTTTAAATGCCATATCTCTCAAATTCTTAAAGTGATTGAAACGAAAATACACAACTTACAAGAACATAGACAGACGTGCTTGTCTACCAATTTCCAAATTTTTTGATCAAAGAGAAATAAAGTTATTCGAAATTAATATTAAAATTATTTTCGACATCACTTCAGATTCTGTAATGCAATATCTACAATGTTGGACAAAGACAGATGACGTTACCTGTACTGCTATGCTATTTAAATTAATGGCAGATAAAAATCTACACATTGCAAGATGTCAGAATGTAAAACATTGTGAAATGTACGACAGGGACGCCATCTCGGTGCGGAACCAGGTTGTATGTCGCCACGACAGTTCTAGTTAACACAAAATGTTATAGATGGAGACTGTTTACAAACTAACAATGTAAATTGTCAGCTCTGGCCCATTTCTTTCCTAATACCGGTACAATATTTGCGTCTAAAAGCGCTAAATGCGGCTGGATGTTCTTTGTAAGTATAAAAACCTGCTTACAAAATGCGAACAGTACTGATATATAAGTTACTAGATCCATCATTTTTATTATCGATGATTTCCCAGGTTTGTTGGTCAATATATTTTTTAATAAATACCTTTTTTAACTTTAAAGCGTATTTCTGCATTTCTCATATTGTATGTTTCAAAGAGGAACGTCTCCCGCTTAAAATTAGACACACCTACGTTTGTTACCCGTCCAAGCCTATCAAGCTTAATTTACAAGCGGCTTGGTTGCTGTCGACCAGATTTCAGTGTAGTCTTGGACAAAAGCTAGGTTCATATACTCGCGAATCAAGAAACGTATTCCTATTGGTTTATTAAAAATAATATCGTAAAATCGATTTTTATTAGATTTTATAAATGTATTTTACTAATTTTTGTGTGCATACAATTTGCCACGATCTAAATGTCTTTTCTACTTTTAAATTTGTGTAGCCCCACTGTCAATTAAGACCCCCCCCCCTATTATACTCACTTAGCATGTGCTTATATATGTGATATGAAAATAAAAAAGAAGTAAAACAGCAAGTGAATTTATTTACTTTAGTACTGTATTCGATATTCTCTGGAAAAGACATTATAGGCGACGAAGTGGAATGTAATTCGGTAAATTTACAGTTTACTGCAAAGAAGGTTTTTAGAAATTTTTTTTCAGAAACATGCCTAGAGCCCTCCTTGGGTGCACAAGCCACAAGGCAAATTTGTTGCAAACAACCCCCCAAGAAAGTTAAGCGACCAAGAACGAATAGAAGTGCTGGGCGGGAATTTAATATGAGCGGAAAATGCTAAAAACCATTTAATCGGACTTTGTAAATATGCATTTTTCACATTTTGCAGCAATACCTCCTTTAAACCCTGTCTACCCCACACAACACCCATATTCGCCCAGATCCAGTAACTTTCTTGGGGGTTGCTCCCAAGAAATTTTTCTTGTGCTTCATTCTTTAAAGGTAGTTGGATGCATGCACAAGAGGAAGGAGAATTCCCCGTGATTTTGAGTGAAAGGGCAGGAACCCTCTTCGTCCTGTGGGTTCTGCTTCCCCTTCTGCATGCATACAATCAACCCAATGCATGAACCACGGGAATTTTTTTATGTTCAGCGCTCTGGTGTATTTTTCTTGAGTACATTTCATGTTTATTAATTGTTTTGTTCGAGTGTCTAAATTACTGTATAAATATTTATGTTAGAAATCATGCTTCTGCTTGCCCATCTTTACCTTATTTTTTACTGGTCCTGATTAAATAAAGTAATATTTTATAACTTTTAATATAAGGCTACATTACTATAATATATTATTTTTATGAAATTTCACTACCATAACGCACTTGCTACGCCCCAAATATTTTTCGGTCTAGTTTATTCATCCCTCTGATGACGCGAACTTTGACAGGTCTGAAAAATGGGTTGTGCTGAATTGGGTTCTCCAAATTGTGCTCATCACAGGTTCCAACCTTCACTCAGTATTTTATTGCTAAAACAAAATCTAAAAATAGATTTATAACAGGATAAACTATAACTATGGTGTACACCTATAATTCAACAATCTCACTTACTACCCACATTAAATCAAAAACAAAACAATATTTCAGCAAGCTTAAATTCCATTTCAGGCTTCACAGTCAGTCCATCAATTGTATAAAACTAACATCAAATTTAAATTTACTTTATCTATTCCAAATTCATATCTAAATCAGTACAAGTAATTTGGACACTCAGCAAAGTCAACAGGAGAACGTGGTTAGACATGTATATGTTCAGTCAATATGTTCTTAAATTCATGTTGAAGATGTCAACATGCTTACACAGTTTGTTATAACTTGAGCACATTCTATAAATCAGAGAACTGAACAGACTATTCGTTCTGTATCTTGGTATACAAAATAGTTGCTCTAGTCTACTATCCATTTGAGAAACCCTTAACTGAATCCTGCCCAAAAATTCAGAAAAATTTACCAAGTTCCTCACGATTTTAAACAAAAACACCAGGTCAGCAACTATGCGCCTGCTCTGAAGACTGGTGATGTTAAACACAGCAAGCAAACTCACATAGGGTGTAAAATTGGGATAAGATCCAAAAAATTTAAAATGCAGAAAACGAACAAACCTCCGCTGAAATTTCTCAACATTTTAGAATGAACCCTATAAAACGGATTCCACACCACCGACAGATACTCCATATTTGAACATATACATGCATTCAAAAGAATTTTAACTGTTGAACTCTACGGAATCATCTCTAGTTTCGTATAATAAAGCCTGAAGTTTTCAATCCTGAGGCAGCATTTTTTCCCACGTGCTTCGCAAATGTTAATTTAGTGTCAAACTCAATTCCTAAGTCCCCAAACTGGGTCTTATGCAAAAGTTGGTCACATCCAACAGTATATTGGTAGTCAACAGGAGCAAGACGCCTCGTGAAAGTAGAAACAAAACATTGCTCAATATTCAGGAACATTATATTTACAAAACACGATTCTGACAGGGCATCAATGCTCCTCTGTAATTCTTCACAATCACTAATGCTTGAAATAACACGAAAGATCTTTAAATCGTCAGCAAATAACAAACAACGGGAGTCAGGTACACTTTTTGGCAGATCACTGACAAACAATAAAAACAATAAAGGTCCCAAGTTTGACCCCTGAGGCACCTCAGAGGGTGACGAAAACAATGAGGACTCGCTTCCACCATAAACCACATATTGTGCTCTTTCAGTCAAATAAGATGTGAATAACTCAATCAGGTCAAGAGAAAAACCACACATATAAAGCTTCTCCAAAAGAACTTTGTGGTCGACCTTATCGAATGCCTTCTGAAAATCTGCATATATCATGTCCAGCTGACCACCAGCGTTGATTGCCTCGCTTGCTACCTGAGTAAAAAGAGCAAGGTTGCTGGCAGTAGACCTGCCCGGCAGAAATCCATGTTATTCATCTACGATCAGATGCTGTACATGTGAGAATACTTCAGAATGCAAAATACTCTCAAAATTTTTGGAAAAATACAGTATCGAAATACGTCTATACTTTTCAATGAGTTTTCTTAAGCCAGACTTAAAAACTGAAATAACCTTGCTAACTTCCCATAGTAGGGGATACTGGCATTTCACCAGTATTGGATTAAACACATAGCGTAGGGGTGCAATCAAAAATTCCATACAGTCCCTAATCACATACGAAGGAATATCATAAACACACATAGCACCACCAATCTTCTAAGATCTAGTATGGCCCACTGGCTGTACACAAGGGTGATCAGACCATCATTTACATACACGGCACTGGTCTGATGGCCTAAGGTGGCACAATCCACTGCCAAACAAAAACTAGGCAAGATCCAAAGGAGGGCCTGCCTAGGCATCACAGGGGCCATGTCTTCAACCCCAACAGCCGCCATGGAGATGTTGCTGGATCTGCCCACCCTACACTTAATGATTATGGGGGAGGCCAGGCTAGGACTATACAGACTATCCTGCAATGGTAGACTGAATATCAACCCAAGCTTCAGGGGCCACTGCAAAATTCAGGAGATCGTGAAGGAGCCCATGCTTGAAATGAGGTCAGACGTCGCGAGCCAGCAAATCTGCAGGGAAAACAACTTTACAGTGGAGATCCCCGACCGTGAGGCATGGCGGGAGGAGACGCCGGGCATACCACGGGGCACACTCGTCTTGTTCACGGACGGATCCGGCGGGGAGCGTGGGACGGGGGTAGGTGTTTATTCGGTAGGACTGAGGGTAAGTCATAGTATTTCCCTCGGGGCCCATGCAACGGACTTTTAGGCCGAAATGTACGCCATCCTGCACGGTGTGCGGGAGAACAAGAGGGGCTACACCAACAAGCAGATCCTCATAGCCACAGACAGCCCTTAAGTAGCCCACAGGTAAATTCCTGGCTGGTGCCGGGTCACTCAGCGGTCAAAAGCAATGAAGAAGCTGACACTCTCGCGAAGAGAGAATCAGTAGAACCATTTATGGGACCAGAACCGGCTCTGGGCGTGACAAAGAGCACTGCCAGAGGAGCCATTAAGTCCTGGGTCAGAAACCAACACAAGGTGTACTGGGCAGACTGTCCAGGGCTCAGACATGGGAAATCAATAACTGACGAACCCAATTCAAAGAGAGCTGTGGAGCTGCTAAATCTTAGCAGAGGACAGCTCAGAAACATAACAGGTCTCTTGACGGGACACATGGCCGTCAAGAAACACCTGCATAAAATGGGGCGGCCGAGGGGGACCTCACATGCAGACTCTGCGGCGAGGGGGAGGAATCAGCCCAGCACATCTTGTGCGAGTGTAAAACTCTGGACCGCAAAAGACAACGGATCTACGGTCAGTCTAGACTGGAGACAGAGCATTATAAAACTTCACCCTACCAATCGCTGTGCAGACTAGGTCAAGGCACAGTGATTTTGGAATGGGTGGAGTAGAAAGACTAAGGGCATGCACAATAAACCAAAGGTTGCAGTGCAGACGAGCCCTGAGGGAAGAAAAAAAAAACACCAATCTCTACTTTTTTTATGGCTTCTTCAACGTCTCTGGGCGGAATTTTCTGAATACAAAGCAAGTCAATATCTCCACCAATCGTTACCTTCCGTAACTCGTCAAGAAACGAGAACGTGTCCCAATCATGTTCCGGTTCTGTATACACTGAAGCGAAATACACAGCAAACCAATCAGCTATGCCTTTACTATCACGTAAAACTTCATTACCTACTTTCATTTCAGACAACTTGTCATATGTATTCCTACAGCGCTTTACATGTTCCCAGAAGACATCTGGATTGATGACAATATTTTCTTCCAAACCTGACACATATGCCCGATGTGCTTCATGAATACTCCTTTTTATTTCCCTTCTCAAATGCCTGAACCTTAAATTAAATTGTGTTCCCTGTTCTCATGAATAGTTTTCTACACGTATGCTTTTCCCGAATATATTTTATTATTTGAGGCGTAAACCACGGCGGGTAACTCCCTTCTATGCTCGATAAACTTAGGAACTGTTCTATCAAAACTCTGATAAAATACATTATTGAGCCATAGAACTGCTGAATCCACATCATCTCTTTCTGAAATCATAGACATCTTTTTCTACACTCGAACTTTTTATGGCCCGAGAAAAGTGTAACACACACAAAACAGTGGCGGATGATGTACGTCCTCCTTCTCAACAATAGACTCCTCCCAAAAAACGTGATATTCGAGTACATTTGTCAAAACCAGATCAGATAACCTACAGTTTTCATTCAATACGGTGTTTGTGTCAATCCCATAACACCAATAAAATCAAGATGTTCACTTTTTATGTGCTCATACCGATTATCAATAACTTCCCTACCAAATATAAGAACATTCAAATCACCCATGATTAAGCATTTCAAACCATCATCGATTTTGGACTCGATTATATTAAAAAGATTCAGGTAGCCATTTATATTGGGCTTGGCTAAATAAACAGAAAAATGTACATACATACATGATTCTCTAACATTATCTTAAAACCTATAATTTCCACAGATGATTCCTTAAAGTCAAGTCTATTAACGATATAGTCAGTTTTCACTGCTATAAGTACACTACCCCCACGGCCATTACGGTCCTGCCTAAACACGTTATATCTGCTATCAAACAGTTCCAATTCAAATATATCCGAGCCCAACCACGTCTCACTTATAGCTATTATTTCATAGTCATTAGACAAGATACCTGAATAAATTCATGGCTTGTACGTAGACCCCTCACATTTTGGTAAAAAACATTAATTGGCTTGTGAGCACCTAAAAACTGTATGTTGCCCCTCATCTTACCTATGGTATATTGGGCTGGACTGGGGCTACTGAATCTTACATAAAAAAGTTGGGAATAATCCAGAGATCTTTTTTGAAAGCAATCTATAAACGGGACGCTACGTACAACTCCAAAGCTCTTTATGCGGAGGAAAGAGTTATGGATCTAACACAGTCTTACTGCTTTCAGGTATTTCTCTATCAAAGTTGTGACGTGATCTCGGTTGAAATAGAACACTCCCCTGAAACTCGATTTAGGCAAAATTCAAGAACACCAAGATGTAATAAAACAATTGGGAAAAGATGCTTTACTTACCTTATGACCAGACTTTACAGTTGTTTACCGGGTGACATTAAATCTATTTGTGGTGAAGCCTATAAAAGAAGGGTTGGGGACTGGGTTCGTGAAACCAGAGCTTTAGTCCATAGCCTTTCTTTTCGACTCCAAATGATATGCTTCCCTATGATGCTGGTCCGTTTACTTCGTGCTTCGTCGGCATGTTAATCCATTGCTTCTTTGTTTATTTTGTGGTAAATGCGCACGCACAAGTTTATAACTTTTGTTTATTTCCAGCAACAATTTGGATTAAAATTTTTTAATTTAACTTTACATTCGATTTACACACTAGTATGGCAATTGGTAATTGTTTTGTAGCTTGCATGGAAGATACTGTAAATAAACTTATTATTACTACATATACATTTGTTTGCCTGAAACGCATTGTTACAACTTACTAGACGATGCATCATGTGGTTTCTGCATGACGGAGCGATCTTTATAGCTAGGAACGCTTTGAATGATCTATTTCCTAACCAATCGATAAGTCACGCCGAACCAAGGATTTGGCCAGCACATTCACCAGATTTAAACTCTTTAGACTTTTACCTCTGGATACATAGCCTATTCCTTGCTAGTTGAAAATTTACAAATTAATATGCATACCAAACCAATATCAACATATGTAACAAACCGGTGGAATTTTTAAAAAGAACTAGAGTAAACTTGTTTTATATTTCAACGTTTAGAGCAGATAATCCAGTTGCTCTGTTCCAGTGGTAATCAAAAGATACAAGAAAGCTTGCGACACAAACACTGTGGTTATAATGATTTTATTACAGTGAGGTTCTGGACAAATGCAAATAAAAAAATGGGTTTATTTTATTTATATGTTTATTAACTATCTGAGTGTAACGTCAATTACATAAAAACTTACAAGTAACTTCCAGAGTTAAATTACATTCTAAGATTTGGAATATATAACTGTCAGGACCAAATTACAGGATGACAATTTCTTTTTAATAAAAATCACAATAAATTATATATAACTTACAATTAGAATTTCCTAACTGGCTAGTACTTTGTTTAATATTTAGAAGTCCTCTCAAAATATTTTGTCTGTGTTAGAGCATTACTTCCCATCGAAGAATCCATCATTCTATCCCAATTCGTCTGACCTACCACGAACCCGATGGCTCTCATCTTCTCCTGTTGTTTGCATTCCTCCAAGTCAGCCCACCGAACCTACAAGTGACACATTCAAATAGAAGAATCAAAACACATAAAAAGTCTGGACGCAGCAAGTGCGTTATGGTAGTGAATTCTCATTAAAATGTTTTTAATAACAAACATGTCTTTTTTTTTATAAAGAAAGCAGGCATGAAATTAAGTTATAGTAGAAACAATGTACCATATCTCATCAAAATGGCTTTCTTGTTTGAAAATGTACAACAATTTTCTGAAAATAAACATAAAATGTTCCTGAAAAACTGGTTCCTGGCCAACAAACGATAGGTTAATAGCAACATGAGCTATTGAAATTTGCAACTTTAACGAAAATTCGCTACCATAAGGCACTTGCTGCGTTCAGTTAAATTTGAAATGGGTTGCAAGAAGCCATGGGAAAGGTCTACAGCTGTATTAAGTATGGAACAGTTTCACTAAGTTAGGGCAATAACCATATGTGCTATTCAAATTGAATTGAGTCTTAAAACTTTTCATCTCGTCCCAACTGAATTTGCCATATAAAAACTTGCTAAGAATTCATCGGAATTACACAATCTGATCCGATAATGGTAAAATGAAATAAGAGTAAAAAAATTAAAAGACTAATCAGCAATGATTTAGCAGCTATATGTTATTACTTATTTGGTAAGGAAGCATTACAGTAGAGTGGGGCAGGACCGGACATGGGGCACGTTCGGACATGGGGTAGGTTCGGACGCGGGGCAGGTTCGGACATGGGGCACCTCCGGACGTTATGAATTTGCCACTTTGTCGATGGTTCTGAAAGGTATATTCCCGGCAGTCAGTAACTGTGGTGCTCTAATAATCCTGTGTCACAAAATTACGAGTTATAATCTCACGTTTTTTCAAATAAGTGACTTTAAAAGTAAGTATTACACACATCAATTCCTAACATTATATTATGCTTCACCATGTAATTCTTTCAGGCTTAATGATGGATGCTAAAGATTCGACTAGTGCGCCACCTAGAGTTAAATTGCCGCGACCATTTTGAATCGACATTTATGTTATGTAGAATACTTGTAGAATACTTTCTGTTATGATAGGGGTGGATCCAGAGAGTGGGTAGTGGGGCACTTTCAGACTCCGGACCTACCACATATTTATATTTTTGGGCAAGTTATAGGATTTTCTGAACAAGAATTTGAAGTAACATTTTTGAGCAATTTGACGAATCGTTATTAGAAGATAGATCTGACCAAAACGAACCGAAACCTGCCCCCCCTCTACCCAATACAGATCAAATCTGGGTCTTGAATACATTGGATACACTATACAAGAAACAATGCATCAAAATAAAAATAATACAACATACATATTCACTTAAAACACACCACAGTGAGCACACACTATATCCGGTGGTGGTACATGATGATTGGACCATAGAGTAACTATAGATTGATTTTCAGTTTACTATTTATTTCATAATTTGGACAGCTTTAGAGAAAATGACCCAACTCAAAATAGGTAGTTATTGGTGGTGAGAAATTCAAATCTGAGCTTAGGTTTCAGTTGGAGAGTGCGGCTAGGTGGGCAACATACAGATTAAAACAAAGTGCTGACAGCATGCCGAAGGAAATCAGTCTGGGAGGGACCGGACTCCTCTATGACATTGAGAGTCATGAGGTTCTGGGAATTATCTCAGGCTTGATGCCTACAAAGATCAGCAGATATCTGTCTTTTAAGACCGTCCTTCCGGAAAGGGAGGACTGGGAACGAAACCAAACGACCCTATTGAGTGCCAATCTCTGCTGGTATATGGACGGCTCCAAATCCGATAGAGGGACAGGAGCCGGCGCAACACCGATGCTAGACTATCAACTAGCCTCGGAAAATACGCAACCATACACGAGGCAGAAGTATATGCCATCGAGTGTGTGCAAGGGAAATTATACAAAACCAGTGCACACACAAATCGATAAAAATATACTCAGATAGCCAAGCTGCAATAAAGCCACTTGGTTCCTACCTTTGCAATTCACAAACGATATGGAGCTGTAAATCTGTCCTCAACAAACTGGGCTGCTGCAATGAGGTGTCGCTGGTCTGGATACCGGGTCACTCTGTCTGTCATGGCAATGTAGCGGCCGACGTGTTTGCCAGAGGTGGTGCCCAGGAGGACTTCATCGGTGTAGAACCTGTGCTGGGGATATCATCGTGCACAGCGAAGTGCACCTTAATAGATAGAATGACAATCCAGCAATGGCAAAATCTGCCAAGATTAGCTCACTCTAAGGCCTTCATAAATGGCCTGTCAGAGTCAAGGGCTAAAAAAACTTCTAGAGCTAAACAGACAACAACTGAGTACTCTAGTCGGCCTGTATACAGGACACTGCCGCTTGCATCATCACATCCACAGAATTGGTGTCGGTCAGGAAGCTGAGTGCCGGCTGTGTATGGAAAGTGACGAAACAGCAGAGCACGTGCTGTGTTCCAGTCCGGCTGCAGACAGGACAAAACACCTGCACTTTGGCAAGACAAAGCTTGCTCCAGAAAATCTGGATCAACTTTCGTCCACAAAGATTATTGACCTCTGCAAAAGGCTGGCTTTGTTGGGCGAAATATAGCCTATTAGATGTGAGCCACAATAGACCTCATGGTCGCAGTGGAGTGGCCGGTATGACCCACTCACAATTTAACCTAATAACCTAGGTTTCAGAATACCAATTGAGGGTGCTAGCTACCCACTGTTGAATAAAAATTGTCCATCATGAGTTTTTTATGCAGCACTCTATCACAATTTTGAATAAAAAATCTTATTCATTATTTTTAAAAAGAAAAAAAAAAGTACGGTCTGTGTGATATCAAAGGAGATAGAATTCCAAGAAAAGAATAAGCCAATGAAGTTGTTATCATAACCACTGAATCAATTTACCGCTGCAGGAGCGTTCCTTGAAAGTTTCAGCGTTATTTTCAGAAAATTAATAACTATGTGCAAGGTAAATAAAATATAAATATACACGTTGAAGACGATACTCTTCGCTGTTAATTCAAATACTTTCTCTTATTTGTCACCTCCGTTGATTTATTTTAATAAGAAATAAAACTGAAAATGCACAGGACGATACACTTACGAAGAAGCATGCCTTTGTAACTGCTAAACATAGTATGCAGGCTGATACGGTGCTCGCCATGCCACCAAGGTCTTTTGTACAACCTCGGGTGTCGAATGTACTTAATTCAAAGAAAGTGAAACCGGGGTCTTCTTGGAATTGTCTTAACGAATATTGTACCGGCTGTATACTTGTTTTAGAGATTATCCGCCCCAGTTTTAAAATATTCACACTTCAACCAATCAATGCAAGCACCTTCTGACCACTGCAGAGACTATTTCTTTGTTACTAATCAATCATAAGTACACTTGGAGAAACCCAAAATCACCACAACACATTTTTTAAGACCCAACGATCGTTTCTCCAGCAAATGCTGGCATCATCAGAGGATAAAAATTCTAATCAAATTATTACTACACCTATACTTTTATAACTATCAGGTAGACAGACGAAAACGAAGGTAAATTGCAATCGGAGGCATATCGTTTATCTATTGTGTCTATATTGAATGGACAATGTTGAAGACCTGTCCTAATCTATTGCTTGACAAACTTATGAGCACCTATCTAATTTTAAAGGATAATGGGCTTGAAAGCAAAGAGCCGCGTTATTTCAGGAGTTCACGAAAGGATATATAAATTTACTGTGTGAATGCAGGAAACCGCAACGAGCACTGACAACTAAATCTGGGGACATATTACTAACTGCCGCACATCTATTTATTAAAGCAAAAGAAGGTTTCGCTACAACATTAAATTCAATAGGATGAAATTCTAAGTTACAAGTATTTGTACTGATTTGTTAGATAAACGAAAAACGAAAGGATTTTTTATCTATATCGCTGGCACAACGTAGTGCCTTGTATACATCACAGGTTCCAGTCTTCACATAGCACTAATCAATGATTCAATGCAAGCAAACCTTCTGACCAGTGCAGAAATTAATTCTTTAGAACTTATCCAAGTAGGCTTTGACCATATTATCAGCATGTTCTAGAGCTGGTCAGCTCTTTAATAGTTGGCTGGTGTAGTATACTTGCAATATGGTAGGTGGTAGTGGATTTTTCCTTTACGTGAAAGTCCTCTTAAGCTTCAGCGGCAGCAAACCCTTCTGGACTCTTGCTAAATCTATTGGGAATAATTTCTGCAAGAGCACGTTCCCACCTCTTGTCTCAGGGGATGAAATTGTTTCTACCGCCCTGGGTAAGGCTGAACTTCTTGCCTCGTTCTTCGCCGGCAATTCTACTCTCAACCCACCTCCAAATGTTCAACCACCAACAGTCCCCAATGTCGCGTATAAAATGACTAATATCATTTTCAAAACTAAAAAGGTACGAAAGATGATCTCTTCTCTTAATACCAGGAAAGCCCCTGGCCTTGACAAGATCCCAGCAATTGTTCTCAAACAATGCGCACCAGAACTTGCTCCTGTCCTTACTCGTCTGTTTCAGACATCTTACAATAGAGGCATATTCCCTAGTAACTGGAAAACTGCTAGAGTACAACCCGTCCCCAAGAAAGAATCCAAAGCGCTTCCTAGCAACTACAGGCCTATTTCTCTCCTTTCAGTCGTCTCTAAAGTGATGGAAAAGTATATAAACACCGAATTACTAAAATTTCTTGAAAAACACAGTCTAATCCACGATAAGCAGTATGGATTTCGTCAGCGCAGCTCAACTGCCGACCTCCTTTCCTTTGTCACCCATTCTTGGAGCAAGTCTATGGAACTACACGGTGAATTCCAGATTGTCGCTTTAGACATATTCAAAGCATTCGGCCTGGTCTGGCACGCAGCGCTGCTCAATAAACTTCCGGCCTATCGCCTACCACCAAAACTCAGTACCTGGACAGCAAGTTTCCTCTCCAACCGGAACATTTCTGTTGTCGTGGATGGCCATTCCTCTAAACTGTTTCCAATTAATGCAGGAGTTCCTCAAGGTTCAGCTTTTGCCCCTACTTTGTTTCTTCTCCACATCAATGATCTCCTCTCTAGCACATCCAACCCAGTTCACAGTTACGCGGACGACAGCACCCTCCACTCAAATATACAATATTCTAAGCCTGTCTCTTTAGCCAAATTAGATGAGGATCGCAGACTCATGGAGGGTTCTGTCTCCGTGGATCTCCAAAAAATATTAGACTGAGGAGGTAGAAATCTTGTACAATTCAACCCCACCAAATCACAGTCTTGCTTTCTTTCTCATAAGAGATACACCAGCCCTAGACCCATCACAATGAACAACCAAGTTATTCAAAGTAATGAGTCCTTTTCACTTGTTGGCATTTCTGTGGATCGAAATCTCAATCGGCACCAACGTTACATCAATTGCAGAAGCGGCTGCTCAGAAATTAGGTCTCCTCTTCCGGGCTCGCAAATACTTTTCACCAGCAAATCTCTATACCTTATATACTTCACAAATAAGACCAAACCTCGAATACTGCTCCCACATATGGGGTGTTGCTGCCGCTTCTACACTTGCTATCCTGGACCCCATTCAGAAGAGAGCTATACGTCTCATCGGTGACCCTACCCTACACCCAAAGGCTGCCATCCCTAGCCCACTGACGTGCCATTGGTGACCTCTCTCTCTTTTATAGATATCTGCATGGGCACTGCTCAGAGGAGCTTTCTTCCATAGTTCCTCCACCTACTGCCCCCAACAGATCTACCAGGGGAACAGAGCGAATGCACCCTTTTACTATCCAGGTCACCAGACCTAGAACATCTTGCTATGCCTGCTCTTTTGTCCCAAGGACTTCCAAGTTGTGGAATTCCTTGCTGGCACACACACACACACACACACACACACACACACACACACACACACACACACACACACACACAAATATATATATATATATATATATATATATATATATATATATATATATATATATATATATATATATATATATATATATATATATATATATATATATATATATATATATATATATATATATATATATATATATATATGTCCTGGAACTTTTTGATCAGACCTTGTGTTCCAAACCTCACTCTTAGTCAATCAAAGAAGAGGCTTTTGAAGTTCACTCTGACAATTTTTGTAACAGGAACCTGTCTCCTACATTTAATCTAAGATCACAAATGCAGAGGCAAACGAAACATAACATGCTTTGGTAACCCTTCAACGATGCTTAGTAAACAAAAATTTTGAGGCCCAAGAACAAAGCTAAGAGGTACTCCATTTGAAACAAGATAGTAGAACTTGACCTGAAATGACAAGGGATTGGGTAAAATGCTTACCCTCTTCTGCCCTGGTTTTGTTGGTTTCGCTGGGGTCCACTCGTCCAGTTGGAGGTATTCTTCCATTGTTCTGGAGGGGCGGAGGGGTTTACTGATTCCATCAAGCTTGGCTAAAACACACAAATAAACACAAACTTCACATAATGTTCCCAACATTATTTTATATGTAAAAAAATAATATATTTTTTCATAAAAAACATATTTGTGTTATATTTTCCTCATCACGCGCTCATCTAAAGATTGTCTGGCTAAATACAACCAGATTCTGCAATACATTATTCAAGATTTTATAAAATAACATACAATCAAATTGCATATTAGTTGATTCTTTAAACATTTAAGAAACATTTAAAGTATATTAGTTTTATAGTAGAAGGCAAACAAATGCCTTAAAAATAAGGTTCAAGTTGAACACAATTTCAAATTCTGTACCCGATCTTGAGAATGCTAGAAAGCATCAGAGAAATGCAAGCTTACACTGCAAATTGTAATTCACAGTATTAAATAAGTGGTATTGTTTCTTCTACTTCATCGGTGTAATATATACATTAATATATAACGCAAAATAAAAATATAAAACACCATCAATCGAAATCTAAAAAAAATTAGTAAATATCAAGAATCCTGTAAGATTAAGATGAAAATAAGATAAGGAAACAATAGAATAAAAATTCTAATTGCTTTAAATACAAAACATAAAGTTAAGTAACAAAGTAGTTACTTTAAATACAAAACATACGTGTTAAATAAAAGATTATCTCGATAATTAAATAAAGATATTCAGTTGAAAGGCTAGATGCCTGAAGATATATGTTTTACGCAGTAGTTACGATATGAGAACCAGGGAGATAATCAGCCAATTGACTTAATATTCAGTAAACAATGTTACTGACAACAATAAAATGCATTCGTTTAGTTTGCCGCCATCGGTGAGAAAGTGCTTGCTTAGCGAGACAAACACTGTACGCTGTTAGGATTATTTGTTGTTTTATTTCAATAAATCCAGTGGATTTTTCAGGCAGCAATCACAGAATATCACCCTGGATGCCAATAGCTCTCGTTGAAACGCTAGTTTTACAAATGTATTTTATTTATGTACATTTTAATCAGGTATACATACATTTACACAAAACATATCACATATTTTCAGTGATACGTATTATTATAGAAAGTCAAACAGAAATAATTTTAAAATAACTGCAAATAAACATTAACAATATTTTTATATGGTAATTCCGTATTTTAGAACACAAGAAAGAAATAAACTGTCATATATATATATATATATATATATATATATATATATATATATATATATATATATATATATATATAAAATTCATGATGAATGGGTGGCAACCTGCTATTCCCAAATTATCATGGTCTAAAGAAATACTAAATGTTTCTCAAAGAAACAGCATGTTTTTCTTGATGAACTAAAACCTTTTAGCGATATAAAAATGTTATAGTCTTGAAACAAAATAATATTTTCCAATGATAACCCTAAAGATAAAATTTGCTAAATTTTTAATATGGCTGTGGTGAAAATGGTTTTTTTTTTCTCCTTGATAATTTAATAATTGATATTTAATTGAAAAAAGTAGGCACCTAACAATTATATTTTGTATAAACAACAAAGAAAAGCATTTAGTGGCGAATCTACCGTTTTTTTCAACGATTTACAAAAAATTCTGCACATTTTACCAATACTTAAATGTGCAAACATCGTCTCTATGGAAAAACCTTGACACGGCAATGAATTCCTTGAAGCGCAGACTTAAAAGTCTAACGATGAATATAGGCTGTGGTACAACGCTTTTACTAGCGCTTAAATGTACAAATACAGTATCTATGATGAAACACTGAGGCGACAATGATTTCCCAGATGAATAGGCGTAGAAGTCGAAGATAAGCAATGTGGTACAGCTCATTTTACATGTGCTAAAATCTTCAAATATAGTCTCTGGGGAAACACTGACACGGCAATATGTAAAAATCTAACGGCGAAGATAAGCAATGTGGTATAGCGCATTTTACAAGCGCTAGAATGTTCAAATAATGTATCTCTAAGAAAACACTAATGCGGAAATGAGGTTCCTTGGCGCACAGACCTAAAACTTTAACAACGAAGATAAGCATTGTGGTATAGCACATTTTACAAGCGCTAAAATCATGAAATACTGTCTCTATAAGAAAACACTGACGCGGCAAAGAGTTTCCTTGACGCACATATAAGTCTAACAATGAAGATCATCAATGTGGTACAGGGCATTTTACAATCGCTAAAATGTTCAAATACCATCTCTATGAGAAAATACTTGCCCGGCAATGAGTTTCCTTGACGCACAGACGTAAAAGTCTAACAACGAAGATAAGCAATGTGATGCCACGTATTTTACAAGCGCTAAAATGTTTAAGTACCGTCTCTTTAATAAAACACTGACGCAGTAATGATTTTCCTTCACGTACAGACATAAAAGTCTAATAGCAAAGATAAGCAATGTGGTGCAGCACATTTTACAAGCGCTAAAATGTTCAAATACAGTCTCTTTGAGAAAACACTGACGCAGCAATCAGTTTCCTTGATGTGGAGATGTAAAAGTCTAACGACAAAGAGAAGCATTATTGTGCAGCGCATTTTACAAGCGCTAAAATCTCCAAATACCGCCTCTGTGAAAAAACACTGACATGGCAATGTTTTCTTGACGCACAGGCATAAAAGTCTAACGACGAAGATGAGCAATGTGGTGCATCGCTTTTATAAGCGCAAAAATGTTTAAATACCGTCTCTTTAAGAAAACACTGACGCGGCATTGAGTTTCCTTGACGTATAGACGTAAAAGTCTAATGATGAAAATAAGCAATGTGGTGCAGCGCATTTTACAAATGCTAAAATGTTCAAATACAGTCTCTTTGAGAAAACACTGATGTGGCAATCAGTTACCTTGATGAGCAGATCTAAAAGTCTAACGACAAAGAGAAGCATTATTGTGCAGCGCATTTTACAAGCGCTAAAATCTCCAAATACCGCCTCTGTGAAAAAATACTGACATGGCAATAAGTTTTCTTGACGCACAGACATAAAAGTCTAACGATGAAGATGAGCCATGTGGTGCATTGCTTTTATAAGCGCAAAAATGTTCAAATACCATCTCTATAAAATATATAAATAAATAAATAAAAACACTGACGCCGCAATGAGTTTCCTTGATGTACAGACGTGAAAGTATAATAATGAAGATAAGCAATGTGGTGCAGCACATTTTACAAGCGCTAAAATGTTCAAACACTGATGCAGCAAACAGTTTCCTTGACGTACAGATGTAAAGGTCTCACGACGAAGATAAGCATTGTAATGCGGCACATTTTACAAGCGCTAAAATCTCCAAATACCGCCCCTATGAAAAAACACTAACGTGCCAATAAGTTTTCTTGACACACAGGCATACAAGTCTATCGACGAATATGAGCAATGTGGTGCATTGCTTTTATAAGCGCTAAAATGTTCAAGTATCGTCTCCTTAAAAAAACACTGACATGTCATTGAGTTTCCTTGACGTACAGACGTAAAAGTCTAATAACAAAGAGAAGAAACGTAGTGCGGCGCATTTTACAACCACTAAAATGTCCAAATACAGTCTCTTTAAGAAGACACTGATATAGCAATCAGTTTCCTTGACATACAGATGTAAAAGACGAAGATAAGCATTGTGGTGTGGCGCATTTTACAAGCGCTAAAATCCTCAAATACCGCCTCTATGAAAAAACACTGACGTGGCAATAAGTTTTCTTGACGCACAGACATAAAAGTCTAACGACGAAGATGAGCAATGTGGTGCATCACTTTTATAAGCGCTAAAATGTTCAAAGACTGTCTCTATGAGAAAATACTGGCGCGGCAATGAGTTTCCTTGACGCACAGGGGTAAAAGTCTAACCACGAAGATAAACAATGAGGTACAGCACATTTTACAAGCGCTAAAATGTACAAACATAGTCTCTACGAGAAAACACTAATGCGGCAATGAGTTTCCTTGACGCACAGACGTAAAAGTCTAACAACTATAAGCAATAAGCAATGTGATAAGCAATGTGATGCCGCGCATTTTACAAGCGCTAAAATGTTCAAGTACTGTCTCTTTAATAAAACACTGACGCGGCAATCAGTTTTTATTTCTAAATAAATAGCGCTAAAATGTTCAAATACTGTCTCTATGAGAAAACACTGACGCGGCAATGAGTTTCCTTCATGCATAGACGTAAAATCTATATGGCGAAGATAATAAATATGGTGCAGTGCATTTTACCGGCGCTTAAGATAAGCAAACACAGACTACATAAAACCACTGATGCCGCAATGAATTGCTTGACACATGGACGTAAAAGTCTAATGGAAAAGATAAGTAATGTGGTACAACTCATTTTTCCAGCGCATAAATATGCAAACATCGTCTCTATAAGAAAACACTGACATGACAAAGAATTCCTTGTGCACAGACATAAAATTTTAAACACAAAAATAAGCAACGTGGCACAGCGCATTGTACCAGTGCTTAAATTAAATGTGTACACATCACGTCTATGAAAAAAAAAACACTGTCACAAAAACATGTAATGGGAGTTTTTGTAGATTTGTCAAGGGCCTTCGATTCTGTCGATCACCTGATTCTGCTTGATAAATTGCAGCTTAATGGAATAAGAGGTGTTGCTCTCAAACTGATAGGGTCTTACCTGAATTCCCGTAAACAACGTTTAACCACAGTAAATAATAGAACAGGCGAAAGTATAGTATCATCTTACAGGACTACTTACAGAGGGGTTCCACAAGGTTCTGTATTGGGACCTCTTCTGTATGTTTTGTATGTCAATGAGTTCCCACAAACGCTAAAAATTGAGGATAATACAATTATTATGTTTGCAGATGATACTGCTCTGATTCAAGCATGTCAAGATGAGACACTCTCCGTTGACAAAATAGAGGCTAATGTGAGTAAAATGAAAGAATACTTCGAATTCAATAACTTGCGATTAAACATTGACAAGACACAGGTAATTAACTTTTCATTTGACTTTAATAAATCCAACAGTGCACAAAGCCTAATGCTATATGGCGAGAGAATAAAATATCAGAGTACTGTCAAATTTTTAGGTGTACATCTTGATGAACGACTGGACTGGAAAAGTCATGTAAACAGTCTTGCTGCAGGTCTCAATTCTTTTTTGTATGCTATGAGAGTGATCAATCAAAATATTGGCATACAAGGTGCTATAACAGCGTACCATGCATACGTATCCTCTAAACTGAGATATGGGATAATTTTTTGGGGCAACTCTGTGGAATCTGACAGGGTGTTTTTGATTCAGAAACGTTTTGTAAGACTGATATTTCACCTGAAACACAAGGAGTCTTGCAGAGAGACATTCAGGCGGGAAAATATACTTACTGTTCCATCACTGTATGTTTTGGAGAGTATAGTATTTGTTAGGGAAAATTATATCTGTTTTAGTGGTTGTGAGAGGGGACACACTTACAATACAAGATGTAGAGATTTGAGGGCACCAAAGACACATTTAACAACTATACAAAGAAATGTGTATCATCAAGCCATTAAGCTGTATAATCACCTCCCCAGCGTGGTTAGAAGCTTGCCATCTCACAGACTTAAGGTACATCTGGGAAGGGTTCTTACTGACCAGGTTTTGTACAGAGTGGAAGACTTTTATAGTATCAATTTTAGTGATAAATACTTTATGTCCACTTGAATTGAGTTACACATTTTAATTGTACATATTTATACACCTTTTATGACAGTGTTTGTGTTTTGTTTGCGTAAGTTTACTGTTCGGATTGTGTTTTGTTTGGTTTTCTGACATGTTCAATGTTTGTTGCAGTACATTGTATTGTATATGTAACTAGATAGAGTCATTGTTGTGATTGTTACTTTAAGATTATGTGTATCATAGTATAAGTATTTATAGTTTATACTTTGTATTTTATAGAGTATTCTGCATTTCAATTTTATTGTGTGTTGTCTTTAGTTTTCTTACATTATTGTTTGCTGACGAGATTATTGCGTTGTATACCTATGACGTGTTCTACACCCATCTGGGTACTTAAGGAACCAATAAAGATTATTATTATTATTATTATTATTAATGAGTTCCTTAACTCAGTAGATCTAAAAGCTTAACGGCAAAGATAAGCAATGTAGTGCGGCGCATTTTACAAGCGCAAATTTTTTTTAATGCCGTCTCTATGAGAAAATACTAACGCGGCAATGAGTTCCCTTGATTCATAGATGTAAATGTTTACGTACGCGGTAAAGATAAGTAATGTGGTACAGCGCATTTTACCAGGCTTAGCTGTGCAAACACAGACTCTATAAGAAAACACTGATGCAGGCAATGAATTTTCTTGTCACATGGATGTAAAACACCAACGGTGAAGATAGGGAATGGGTAACAGCACATTTTACCAGCGCTTATTAAATGTGGAAACACCGTCTCTATGAGAAAACACTGATGCGGCAATGAATTCCCTGGTGCATAGACGTAAAAGTCCAACAATAAAGATAAGTAATGAAGTATACGCAAACCAGAAACTTTATAAAATGTAAATGATCGACTACTGCGTTCATCATTTATTGTTTGTTTATCGATTCGTGGCATCATTTGTCTGTGCGCATGAGCTATCTACCGGCTGGCAATATAAATGATGAACCCTTCTAGTTGGGCCTGCTAGATTTCAATTTGTTGTAACACTGTACTTATTATTGTTCATTTACATACACAGAGTGATGTGATACTACAGTTAATAACTAATAAATATAAATAATCCGCCAGGTTAGAAATACCTTACATAATTTAAAAATCTGCTAATGGCAAAAAGCCACAGCCAATATGTCAACAGCAACAACATTGTGTACTGTTTTTTTTTTATAAGAGTTACGCAATAAATTATTAATCAATTTAGAAAAACAGACATTTTTTTTTAAATTAATCGATGCAGATTTTTCTGGCTTGAAACCAATATATAAATATTATAAACGTATCAAATTCTTCAATGATTAGAAAGTTCAATCACATTGTTCAAGAATGTAATAATTATTTTTATTTTTTTTACTTATTTATGTTTTATTTCCATTTTATTTGTATTATTATTATTGGTGCAGACTATGACGTTTTAGTTTACTTTCGTTCCTTGGTACTCAGCAGGAATTAATTTGCTGTATATATCTATTATGCATTTCTCGATGTTTTGGTGCACTGCGCATGTGCGCGATCGCATTTTTACGAAGTCTTGTTCGTTTCAAGAAGAGTTGAGTTTTTGATGTCAACCAGAAAGCACGTCGTTCGCGAGTTACCCGTGCTCCGACGATTAGCTAGCCCATGTTCGCATGAGTTGACATACCTTATCCACCTGCAGTTGCAGTGGGCTCCAGTATTGTTAGCAAGACTGAAGAAGTTGGCGGCGAATTGTACGAACAAAGGCAAGATTCCAACACCTATCTGCATGAGAAAACGCTGAATAATCGTAAGTGTTTTGATATTTATATGCGGCTAAGTTATCCTGTGAATCCCTATTAGTGCCTATGGAACGACAGTTGAAATTAGAAATTATTCAATTGCGTTTAAATACAGTCCCTCTCACACATATAACGTCAGAGAAGCTATAAGTAATATAGAACCATATACCGGCGGAATATCTCTTAAAAACAACTTTTTATTTATTAGTAGTGTAAAGCAAGTAGCTTTAATATAGTTTTGGTTTATAATTGTATTTTATTTATTTTTTTATTATTAACTTCTTTTCATTCTTAATATGCGATAGATACACCCAGTTTTGAAATCTCTTAACACAAACTTGTAGAGAATGTTGTATGCTTTTTATGAAAATAAAGTAGTTGTTATTGTCGATGTACTTACACAGCCAGTACAAAATGAATGTACCTGTGTATTCGATTATAATTTACAATATGCAATACAATAATTAACTTAAAGATGGCATTACTGCTGATATGACGATACCAGAATGTTTGGAACATTGTGAGATGTATGACAGGGTCGCCATCTCGGTGCGGAACCAGGTAGTATGTTGTCACTACAGTTCCAAACAGTGGGGGTTGCTACATAAGTGCTGCAGAGCTGCACAACGGCCAAAAAAATAATTTTCATTTCACAGAAATTATTTTAAGACATTGTAAAATATATGTAAAATAGATTTTATCGATAATCCATTAATTTTAATATTTAAATACTATACATAGCACGCGAACGTAGCCTACTATGAGTTTATGTTTATACGTGAGAATAAGCGCAGAGCGAACCAGTCGAAGACTCAAAACAAAATCTCGCTGGGTCGCTTAAAGACGGTCTGTGCACTGCTTGGGCTGCCCGCGCTCATCTTCTCGCCTCCCGCGTCCTTCCATAAAGTAACGCTGGGACACGTAGTATTTGGGCAGCATTATTTCCAGATCACTGTCGTATGTGATCATTCGATTGCGGTTTTGCAAATTATTAGTTTGTCTTAATTCGCCAGCGCGTGTTTTCGTTATACATAAAAGACATGGATGTGGTTTATAAGTTAATAAACGAAAAGAGATTTTTCAAATACGCGTATGAGAAAAAATTGAAACTAAAAGCGACAGGTCGGCCGTTACCAGACCTTATGGTTGAAATGGCTGGTGTTAGTCGGGGCAAAACTTATAAAAGACAATTTTAGTAAAGACAATTTAGTAAAGACATTTATGGGAAAAAAACAGTTGGACATGTCGGTGTATTAAGAAAAATGCCTTAGATTGTTTTCCATAAAATAAGGCTTGGACGGAAGCAGACGTAACAGATTTAATAGACTTAAGCGAGAAAATAAAAAAACATGAAAATTCCAGAACCCATCTGTATACTTCTATGGAATTTGAGGTATTAGGACACACTAATATTAGAGAACAACTAGACTCCGCATATTGGGTTAATTTACAATGACATAATGAAAATGTAACAGATACATCTTGTAAAAAATCATAAACTGTATATTTTGGAAGCTGTCACGAGTTCTCCCTGTCTTCAAGGCGAGGGATAGTGGTGATCCATCAAACTATCGACCAATAGCCATTCTGTGTGTCTTCTGTAAAATTTTCGAGGCCTGCCTTTTTCGGCGAATACTCTTTCACATCAAAAACAAACTCTCTATTTCTCAGCATGGTTTCATTCCAGGGAGATCGACTGTAACGAATTTGGTTGATGTTACACAGTTCATTGCGTCCGTCTCCACCGCTCTTCACAGGTTGATGTTGTGTAGACTAATCTATCTAAGGCCTTCGATTGTCTAAATCATTCTGTTCTAATTGACAGGATGAGGGCTATCACATTCTCCGAGGGCTTGCTTGGCTTGTTCAGATCTTATCTGGATGGAAGGAGGCAATTTGTTGAGGTTGGGGGCTTCAAGTCTGACACCTATCATATAGCTTCGGGAGTGCCACAGGGTTCCATACTCGGTCCATTACTGTGTAATATATTTATTGACCCAGTGAAACATGTTTTGCATGTTCCTTTTTTAATGTATGCAGATGATATTAAGATTTTCGCAAATATTTCTAGTGTTGATGAGTATTTGCAGCTCCAGAACTGTCTTCAGATCCTTGGTGAATTGTGTTGTCGGAGTGATCTTTCTATTAATGTTTCCAAGTGTTGTGTGATGTCCTTTACTAGAAATAAACAAGCAATTACTTTCGGTTACAATATATGAGGGCTTCCACTTGATCGCCCCGGGACAGTTAGGGACTTTGGAATTGTTTTTGATGGTACTCTATCTTTTAAACTACACTACCAGCAGACTGTCAGTTCTGCTTACAATACTCTTGGGTTTCTGATAAGAAAGATCAAAAATTTCTCACAGACTGACACCCTCCTGCTCTTTCGTTGTTTGGTTAGGTCCCGACTTGAATATGGCTCAGTTGTGTGGGCTCCTACTTATGAGATACATGTGGCACGTCTAGAATCAGTGCAAAGGAAATTTCTAAAATTTCTTAGCTTTGGTGAGGATGGTCAACATCCTTCTATTGGTTTTCCTCAGGAAGGTTTACTTCTTCGCTTTGGTCTGCAGAGTCTGTCGACAGACAGGCAGTGCAGTTTCGTTACATTTTTATACAAACTGGTTAATTCTGTGTTCAACTGCCCTGATCTGCTTCAGCAACTTAATTTCTATGTGCCTCGTATTGCAGCACGTTTTCCAGGCACATTCTATCTCCCGACTGCTCGTACGTGATTGCTGCGATCGTCTCCAATTTACCAGATGTGCAATGATTACTTTGTACTGCAAGACCGCCTAGATATCTTCTCATGTAATATATCAGAGATAAACATGTTTTTCAAAGCGATGTAATTTGTGACTCTCTTTTATGTAGTTTGTTTGATTATTGTTTGTTATTATGTTTTGTGTATCGGCCCATCCTTAGTTTGGCTTTAAGCTGTTGGATGGTGTATGAATAAATAAATAAATAAATAAAGTTTAAGGTGCTTTCAAACCAGCACTGCAAGGACATGATGAAATGGATAATACCGAAAATCCAAGGATATTTCGGAGGTCATAAATTTTTCGGCGGAACTTGACGCTACGTTAAGTTAACATTTAAAGAGTGTGTCAACATTTAAAGGCATTTCCAAAGAAATCCAGAACGATATTTTAGAGTGCATGCTAGAGGTATGTTATGAATAAATAATTAGTGATATTAATCGTGCTTCATTTTTGGCAATTATAGCAGATTCAACCACAGATATTGTTGGAAAATCTCAACTGGTTGTGATTTTTAGGTTTATTCACGGAGGTGAGCCGAGTGTACTACTTATCAGTGCTAATCACAGGTTCCAATCTTCACTTAGTGAGTTCTGTGATTGTTAAATGGCTCTGTCAGGTCTCAGCACCTACTAACTGTCAAAACACGCACGAGCGAAATTACGCTACCGTCACAATGGAACCAACACCGGGTTTAAAGAGTCGCTACCAAGTTAACGGGGCCGTTACCGAGTAACAACTTCGCTACCTTTGGCAGCATTAAATGTCTGTAAAGTTCTTCTTCGAAGTAGTAGTCGAACTTCAAACTATATCGGAGAATGTAAATTGTCAGGCCTGGCCCATTTCTTCCCTAATATAGGGACATGTATGTAAGGCTAGATGTATTCTCACTATAATAAGAACCCCAGGCCGGTTTCGCTCTAATTAGAGTTCATCAGTACGGAATATTAATTACAGGGAGAACACACCTATAAGGTAATACGGCTATGGTAGCCAGCCTCCTAGAACATTATAAAATCTGATGTCAGGACAGGTCAAGAAGGTCAGTTCAAACAAAATTATTATCAGTTCAGGCAGGATTGTGATCAGTTCAGACAGGATTGTGATCAGTTCAGGCAGGATTGTGATCAGTTCAGGCAGGATTGTGATCAGTTCAGGCAGGATTGTGATCAGTTCAGGCAGGATTGTGATCAGTTCAGGCAGGATTGTGATCAGTCCAGGCAGGATTGTGATCAGTCCAGGCAGGATTGTGATCAGTCCAGGCAGGATTGTGATCAGTCCAGGCAGGATTGTGATCAGTTCAGGCAGGATTGTGATCAGTTCAGGCAGGATTGTGATCAGTCCAGGCAGGATTGTGATCAGTCCAGGCAGGATTGTGATCAGTTCAGGCAGGATTGTGATCAGTTCAGGCAGGATTGTGATCAGTCCAGGCAGGATTGTGATCAGTCCAGGCAGGATTGTGATCAGTTCAGGCAGGATTGTGATCAGTTCAGGCAGGATTGTGATCAGTTCAGGCAGGATTGTGATCAGTTCAGGCAGGATTGTGATCAGTTCAGGCAGGATTGTGATCAGTTCAGGCAGGATTGTGATCAGTTCAGGCAGGATTGTGATCAGTTCAGGCAGGATTGTGATCAGTTCAGGCAGGATTGTGATCAGTTCAGGCAGGATTGTGATCAGTTCAGGCAGGATTGTGATCAGTTCAGGCAGGATTGTGATCGGTTCAGGCAGGATTGTGATCAGTACAGGCAGGATTGTGATCAGTTCAGGCAGGATTGTGATCAGTTCAGGCAGGATTGTGATCAGTCCAGGCAGGATTGTGATCAGTTCAGGCAGGATTGTGATCAGTTCAGGCAGGATTGTGATCAGTTCAGGCAGGATTGTGATCAGTTCAGGCAGGATTGTGATCAGTTCAGGCAGGATTGTGATCAGTTCAGGCAGGATTGTGATCAGTTCAGGCAGGATTGTGATCAGTTCAGGCAGGATTGTGATCAGTCCAGGCAGGATTGTGATCAGTTCAGGCAGGATTGCGATTAAACAGCACCCCACGCAGGTCTTTCAATTCATAAAACGGCAAAACACAAGCAGCAGGTAATATGGATGACGTAAAAATCTAGTGCAAAGTAGAAATATGCCCGTGGCACAACACACAGCAGGCTTCGTGTTGGTTAAGTTTGACATTTGCATATCATCTTCACTTTCATGTTTCTCTGCATTTTTTAAGAAATTATGTAAAATAAAAAAATGAAAAACATCATACGGGTACATTACAATTGGGTAATTTACTGTGTTTTGAGTGATAATAATGTGAAAAACACCACCATGCAAATCAGGTAAATTTCCATCGAAAAAGTGACGATAACTCGGAAAATACGGGTGTGTCTAATTTTCGCAATCTACGCACACAAAAAATATGTGACTATGCAAAATTTAATCAAAATCTCTTATATGTCAAGGTACTAGACAATTGCCCTATTTCCATTTCAATGTAACAGAAATATCCATGGAAATGTCCAACTATTACAATTTATTGCTTGCATGGGGCGACATCTCTATAGCAGCAGTCACACTTCAGGTTCTATTGCCGTCTGCCGGTTACGTTTTGACATTTTAGCTTCAATCGGAAACGTCAGTGAATCCCGAACACTCGAGAAGACTGTCACAACATTTCCGAATTTCTTTTTAAATCGAATAATTGATTTTTCAGAGCTCTTTGTTTGAGTTTCGTTATTACATTTTAAGGTTTATGTGAGCTTATAACAACTAGAAATAAGGTAACTAGAATATATATATATATATATATATATATATATATATATATATATATATATATATATATATATATATATATATATATATATATATATATATATATATATATATATAATTTCAACAACACACCACGAGGGCTTACAGCCTAAATACTATCGTACCGTGGGTGTCGACAAGGAGAAAAGAGGCAACTTGTTAATTCTGGACTTGAAAGTTTGGAGGTTCGGATGAGAAGGAAAAACATGTGCCGGCAAGGAATTCCACAACTTGGAAGTCCTCGGGACAAAAGAGCGGGCATAACAAGATGTTCTATGTCTGGTGACCTGGACAGTAAAGGGGTGCATTCGCTCTGTTTCCCTGGTAGATCTGTTGGGGGCAGCAAGTGGAGGAACTATGGAAGAAAGCTCCTCTGAGCACTGCCCGTGCAGATATCTATAAAAATCTCGGGACGCAGCAAGTGCGTTATGGTAGTGAATTTTCATCAAACTATTTTTTAATAGCAATAATGTGTTTTTTTAAGAAAGCAGGCAGCAATTTTAGTTACCAGTATAACCTATATAGTAAAAACAATGTGCCATGTTTCATCAAAATAACTTTATTGTTTGAAAATGTACAAAAATTTCCGAAAGTAAACTTAAAGTGTTTCCGAAAAAACTCGTTTTTTGGTCAACCTTATAGGTTAATAGCAAATTGAGCTATTCAAATATTAAGCATTTGATCAAAATTCGCTACCATAACGCACTTACTGCGTCCAGAATTTTTGTTCTTACAAACATGCATTATATTTCGATGGAAAATGCAAAAATGCAATAACATAAGGCGTGTTTGATTAAAAAAAAGAAAATTTGTATCACCGACTTATGGGCCACCCTGTGATTGTAGAAATAATTTTTTAAGATGTAGCTCAAGACACCCTATAATTAATATATACAATTTTTTATCATATCTGGTATAATAACAGATATATTGGGCTTTATTGATTTTTTTTACGAAAATTCTACAAAAATTATATACTATTAACGATAAGCTCTATAGCTAAGACTACTGCCACGTATCAGAGAAAGGGTCTATTTGAAATGAATTTTCTGGAAACATTTTATTAGAATGAAGGACAATGACGGTTGAAACTAAGACTTCAGGGTTTGTAAAACATTCTTCTTGAGACATTTTATTTGCATAGCCCGTATTAGATTTAAGTTCTTTTCCTAAATGTTGCCAATTTTGACGTTTAAATCGCAACTTTGACGTTTTGTGAAAAACCCCAATTTATTTTTGTTTAAATGCCTACAACTTTTTTGTCTTTTGACCTACAGAGCTAAATTTTGGTAGGTAACTTGCCTATAATGATATAAACCCGCGTATAAAATTTGGTTGCCCTTACTTTGTTAATTTTGGAGATATAAATTTTTTTCGAAAGAAAACACAAAATTTTCCGGTAAAACCTCGTCGGATTTTCCTGGATAACGAACATATTCAAGCCACTTGCAAAAGGAAGGTACTCACCAATTTTGACGTTTAAAATCGCGATTTTGACGTTTTGAGGAGAACCCAAATTTATTTTTCTTTGAATACCTGTAACTTTTTTGTCCTTTAACCTACGGAGCTAAATTTTGGTAGGTAACTTGCCTATAATGATATAAACCCGCGTATAAAATTTGGTTGCCCTTACTTTGTTAATTTTGGAAATATAAATTTTTTTTGAAAGAAAACACAAAATTTTCCGGGAAAACCTCGTCGGATTTTCCTGGATAACGAACATATTCAAGCCACTTGCAAAAGGAAGGTACTCACCAATTTTGACGTTTAAAATCGCGATTTTGACGTTTTGAGGAGAACCCAAATTTATTTTTCTTTGAATACCTGTAACTTTTTTGTCCTTTAACCTACGGAGCTAAATTTTGGTAGGTAACTTGCCTCTAATGATATAAACCCGCGTATGAAATTTGGTTGCCCTTACTGTGTTAATTTTGGAGTAATAAATTTTTTTCGATTTTTTTCGAAAGAAAACACAAAATTTTCCGGGAAAACCTCGGCGGATTTTCCTGGTTAACGAACTTATCCAAGCGACTTGCGATAGGAAGGTATGTGCCAAATTTTATCAAAATCCGTCCATTATTTTTTAAGTTATAGGTGTGACACATAAATATATATATATATATATATATATATATATATATATATATATATATATATATATATATATATATAAACATATAAAGTCTGAAACTGACCTCGGATTTGGGTTCCGGGGGTCCTAAATAGCGTTCATTTGAAGAAATTTTTTCAAAATTCGAAAGTCGAGATCTCATTAGTGAATTTTTTTTAAGAAAATTCACTAAAAGAGAGAGAGAGGTTACCAACAGCACGTCCGTGGGCTAGAGATGGCAGCCTTTGCGTGAGGGTAGGGTCACTAATAAGACATATACTCTCTTCTGAATGGAATCCAGGATAGCGAGTGTAGAAGCGGCAGCTGCACCCCAGATTTGGGAGCAGTATTCGAGGTTTGGTCTTATTTGTGAAGTATATAAGGTATAGAGATTAGCTGGTGAAAAGTATTTGCGAGCCCGGAAGAGGAAACCTAATTTCTTAGCAGCCGCTTCTGCAATTGATGTGACATATTGGTGCCAATTGAGATTTCGGTCCACAGAAATGCCAACATCAAATTAGTTTAATGACAAACAATAGCATTTTACTTGAATTGCTACTTACAAAAATATACATGTCAAACTCGATGAAGCACATTGCGGCAGAATACTTATTGAGAAATAAGCAAAAGCATAAACATTACTTATAAAAGATGTTCAAAATGATGTCCATCAACTTGAATACATTTACCTATATGTTTTACAAAGTTGTCATAGCTTGACCTTAATTGTTCGGGAGTGGTGTTGTTAAAGACATTTCTAATATTTTCTTTAAGTTGCTCTAAGTTTCGGGGGATCGGTCAGTAAAGATAACGATTTTCATCTTCTTCTACAGATCTTGAAACAAACTCGGCATCTTTACTGTTTATGTTTCCGTCATCTCTGTTTTGTTTGTCCCGTTTTCTTTCATCATCAGTTTTTTCAGCCATTATAAAATTGCAGTACTGAGCTGCAAACTATTCTGGTTCTATAAGTAATCGACTTCTATCAACTGTACAGAACTACTTATCACTTGCATAAAACTGTTGTATGTGATTGCTATAAAAAGCATCCTGGGAAAAATGAAGCAGGATGCGAATGGTTATAAGGAAATAAACTAAAGCTCTGTAAAATCCTTTCCCGCCACAATTTTTTGGGGGCCCCTAACCTCCTCTCTACCGAAATTTAGAACTCTAAGTTAAAAGAACCTGACTTGACCTGACCTGTCTTTCACATACGCCCGTATGAAAGTCTGAAACTTTGAGTTCAGAAGATCGAGGTGACCAAGCTATAGGACCTCCTCTCCGAATCCAACGATTTCCAAAGGTAGCATTCAGTGAGTCTCTGGTTACTGCAGCATAATGAGGTGTAGCACCATCCTGCTGAAAATAGACTGTTCCCAACAAATTATCCTGTTGAAGTTGAGGGTAATAGAAATTTTTTAACACGTCTAGTTTTGATACCGCACACCAAACATTCGGAGGTGATCTGACATACTGAACAAAATTTCTTGGATTTTCGGGTGCCCAAATTCTCCTATTATGCTTATTTACCTTACCATTTAAGTGAAATGATGCTTCGTCGGACATAATTAGATTATCGAGAAAATGCATATCTCTTCTAAGTAAATTACGAATTATTATACAAAACTGTAATCTTTTATGAAAATCAGCTTCCTTTAATTCTTGATGCGTCTGAATTTTATAAGCATTCAAGTTTAGTACTTTTTTCTTAACAGTATGGACAGTAGTTTTGGGAATACCTGTTGCAGATGAAATTTTTCTTGTTGATAACAGGATAGTTTTCTGTTTTTTTCTAAAAATTTCAATTGCCCCATTAAGTCTGTTTTCGCCATTCGAAGTTCTTTTTTTACGCTCTATACAACCCGAAATTCAAAAGTTTGTCACGTCGTTTGTGACAACTAATTAATAACACTTGGGTTCAAATATATATATATATATATATATATATATATATATATATATATATATATATATATATATATATATATATATATATATATATATATATATATATATAAGAACTTAAATAACAAATACCAAAACAGTTTCGTAATAGACAAAGCAACCAATTATATGATTGCTAGTGATAACTAACCGACTGCGGTCTAGCCAATCCTAATATTATTTCTATTGCTTACTTCGTTACCATTATACCTGGAGTCAAATGTCAACACATTAGATAAAAATGAAAATAAAAGAGGTTATGCTGTATTCCTGAATTTAATATATCATGAAAATCAATTATAAAGAAGATATCGATAACCACCAAGATATATGATAAGCAATCACTGGAGGTATATAACTGAGTCTATCTTCTACTATAATGAAAATTAAGGTAGGTAATTTTAATGCTTGCATAATGTTGAGCTAACTAACAGCATAAAACAGTGTACTTAAAAACGATCGTTAGCAAGTGTACATTCTCTACATGAAACTATATCAGTTTAAAACTATTACAGGTTGGTTTGTAGTCAATATCTATATAGTTGCAAAGAAATTACTGATGTTAAGCTGTATTTACCAAATTTCACTTGACACAAATCGTAAGACAGTTTAATAAAGATACAGTTATATATGCCACTTATCTGGTTACTGTGACGTCTAAGAACCTTCCTGGTTGAAGATTGGCTAAATTAATCCCAGGCTGCAGTCGGTTGCAGATGTTAGAGACAACTGCGGAAACTACCAATCATATGTATCCCCTGTATAGCTACCAATATTATGAAGACTGCTGGTATGGGGCCCTGTGATAGAATGCCCTTTAAGACAGGTAAAAGTGACTGACAGTGGATACCTGCCTAGAGCTACGTGACGTATAAGAACCCTGCAATCGGACAAAATATCTCCTTCACCTCTAATCTAAACTAATCAGTGTTTTGCTTAACCTTGATTTTGGAGTGGTTCTACACTGTAAACAATGTTGTAGCAGTTTTATCCCTTTCGGAAGAAAGTTACCTAATAACAGGACTTTCTATGCAAGTGAGTATTTGATCCGTAACACTACGAAAAGAACTAACAGCTAACAAAATACTTCACTTGCTTCTGCTCACAACACATTTTACCAATTAATAGAAAATCCAGTAATATTTAAATTCCTTTTGCAGATAAGGAAGTGATAAGTGAGATAAGCAATGGGACATTTTACACCTTTTAAATTATTTTAGAATTTATCTTATTTTCATAAAAAGAAAAGATACATTGATAGGAGAGAGAAGAGATATTTGTAATAATAATATTGTATATATGATGAGCAGTAAAGAGAAGTTTATTATAATGAGTTTTTAAGACTGTGACAATGTTCCTTGTTAAACATAATTCTAAATCTTCTTTGAGTTATTGTACAAGATTTTCAGTTTCAGCATAAAAGATTACACACTTAGCTTTTTCACTTAAAGTAAACATTCTTCTTACAATAATTCACGTATCTGTGTTGTCATTAAACTAATTTGACGTTTGCAAGTGTTGCTGTCTTCAATTTCAATAGTCAACTTTGCGAAACATTCATTTTTTCATGGATTTCAGATAAAACGCAATATTTATTTCAAAGGCTTGTAAAACCATCACTCTGTATAATAACTGTAACAAGTATATTGGAAAGGGGAAAGATTGTCAATAAATATACAGGTGTTCCATTTAAATTACAAAGTTGCCCTATTCTTGAAAATATGTTTTATCATTTCCTGTTAAAGCGGAAGTGAGTACAAAAAGACAGACACCCAGCAACAAACTTATAAAAATAAGAAGAAGACTGGCTAAAACCGCATTTCTTTAGATCAATTATTTTGAAAGTTATGTAAGTTTATAATAGGCCAAAATATAATGGGGCGGCCAGTATTAGAAAGATTAGATATTACCAAATTCGAGGACGATATCTCGATTCGTTCTAAAGTTATCTTGGCTACAAACAGACAGACATACAGACAAACACACCAAAAAAAATCGTTCCCAAATCATGTTTTCTATATTGTTTTGATACTTTTACAACGTTTAAGCGAAAAACATTTTTAGAAATATTTGTCGTTGATGCAATACTTCCACACATTGTGACGATGTGGCACTAAAATTGGTATTTCATAGTTAATATAACATTTAAAATAAAACAATGGTTCTCATATTTATGATAAACTTATAGCTTATAACAGTTTTTTCGACACACATAACTTAAAAATCGGTATAAACTGTGAACAACAATTTGGTGTCGTCAAGACCAGCAGAATGTATAACATTGAATAAATGAACACTAATAAAAAACGAAATAATTTATCAGTCTCCGTTGAGACTATTCTTTAAATTAAATTAAACTTAATCATCCGCTTTCGAAGATAAACGATCGTACAGTGCGACAGCACTAAAAAAAGATACTCACCGAGATTATCAACAGAACAGTCGAAAGCGTCCCATTTGCTTCTTGCAACTTCGTCCTGGGAAGACTCACTGTTTAGTAAATGTTGTCATAATCAAACATAATAAAATAAAACAATAACAAATGGTAATGTTCAAATCTACAATGCGAACTTGTCTCTGGGCTGTGAAAAAAACTCTATTAGGTTACACAAATACAAGAAAAAAATCATGACCGTCCAGTTTTGCTTGTACCATTCAAATCTTGATTATACATCGAAGCTATGAAAAACAAACAAAAGAAAGTATGTAATAAAATAGCTGCAGATTAAAAATAATGTGCCTTGAAAGGAAAAGTCAAATAATTATCACTCTTAAGCAGCACGCCCACTGAATTGAATCAGATCGGATCAGAACAGAAGGAAACCGTCAATTTGTAAACCTAACCCACGTGGAAATAACTTACGGTCGACCTACTGCACTGAATAGTTTAGTTTAACCTTTTGGGAGGCATATCTGAAAATTTGAGAAATTACCCGGTAGATTATTTTCAAACTTGAGGGGAGCAATGACGGTTGTTCGCCTGCATCATTCTTTGATAAATAGTTTTCCGCAGAGCAGTGTAATGAACAACATACTATTCCAGAGTACAGTAACAACAACCCAATGAATTTAAATGACCTTGTCTCTCTGCAAGAAGTTTTTATTGGTATATACCATTTGAAGTCAAAGTTATCGTGTGGTCCAGACGGTTTGCGGACTGTGCTCTCAAGGAATTGTTTCTGTACTCTTTTAAAGCGTTTGCGCTTCTTATTTACATTATCTTTAAAAACTTTAGCCTTTTCAGGCTTCTGGAAGACTAGTGTCACTGTCCCTCTACCTAAGTCACGACATACAACTAATGTCATGAATTATCGTGGTACCTCAATCCAATCAGATATACCAAACTTTTTTGGTAAATTAGTTTATGTGCAAATGGCTTGGTCATCTAGAAGCACGATTACTCGGGAGCAGCACGGCTTTTCCACAGGCAAATCAGTTGTTACTCAGCGAATTGCTTTCGAAACGGTGACTTTTAACCACGGTATAGCTCTGAGGTATATTCCAAGAAAATTGAGACTGCCAGGGTTGTATTCACTTCTACGTCTGGGCGTCCAACAGGTCAGGCAAAGTCTCTGAGGCCAATAAGTCTCACGTCCTTCTTGCTAAAATTAATGGAAAACCTGATTGACCGGCACATTAGGGGCAGTGTACTGGAAGCATATCCCCTACACTGCGGAGTCTCAACAGCACTGCACCAACTGGTGCTGAAACTGGAGAATACGTTGAAGAACAGGCAGGTGGCACTGGGCGCCTTCATAGACATAGAGGGCGCCTTCAGCAACACCTCATTCGGATAGGTTCTGTCAGCTGTCAGGGAGCGTGGAATAGAGGAGACCTGCTGTAGGTGGATCGGTTCCATGCTCAGGGACAGGGCGGTGTTCACCTCAATCGCGGGAGGGACTCTGCTGACGGCGGGGTGTCCGCAGGGGAGCGTTCACTAGCCGTGGACTGCCTGCTAGGGAGGATCGGGGGGGGGGGGGGGGGGACTAGTGGGGGTGGGTAAAGGGCTACGCGGACGACACTATCATCATAGTCCGAGGAAAGGTTACACATTCAGTGTGGGAGCGTATGCAGACAGCACTGAAAGTGGCGGAAAGGTGAACGGTTGGTCAAGGGCTCGGGGTGAGCCCCAAGAAATCAACCGTCATACCGTTTACGAGGAAGATGACGTGGGAGAACCACAGAACTCTCACTCTATACAGTGGGAACATTCCAATGGCCAGGGAGGTAAAATATCTTGGGGTCGTATTGGACGCTAAGCTAACCTGGAATGGTCACGTTGAAAAAATACTGTGTAAGGCAGTCATGAGCCTAGCCGTCACTAGGCGACTATATGGAAAAACGTGAGGACTAAGACCTAGTATGGCCTATTGGCTGTACACAAGGGTGGTCAGACCATCATTGACATACGCAGCACTGGTCTGGTGGCCTAAGGTAACATAATCCAGTGTCAAACAAAAACTAGGCAATATCCAAAGGAGGGCTTGCCTAGGCATCACAGGGGCCATGTCTTCAACCCCAACAGCCGTCATGGAGGTGTTGCTGGATCTACCCTCCCTACACTTAGTTATTATGTCAGACTTCACGAGGCCGCGAATCTGCAGGGAAAACAACTTTACAGTGGAAATCCCCGACCGCAAGGCACGGTGGGAGGAGATGCCGGGCATACCACAGCACGCACTCTTCTGGTTCACGGACGGATACGGCTAGGAGCGTGGGACGGGTGCAGGTGTTTATTCGGAAGGACCGAGGGTAAGTCATAGTATTTCCATCGGAGCCCATGCAACAGTGTTTCAGGCCGAAATGTACGCCATCCTGCACTGTGTGCAGGAGAACAAGAGGAGGGGCTACACCAACAAGCTAATCCTCATAGCCGTAGACAGCCAGGCAGCCCTAAGTGGCCCACACATAAATTCCTGGCTGGTGAGTGCCGAGACGAGACGAGCGACCTGGCTGGGCAGAATGGGGTCACCCTCATTTGGGTGCCGGGTCACTCAGGGGTCAAAGGCAATGAAAAATTTGACAGTCTCGCGAAGAGAGGGTCAGTAGAACCATTTATGGGACCAGAACCGGCTCTGGGCGTGACAAAGAGCACTGCCAGGGGAGCCATTAAGTCGTGGGTCAAAAATGGGGCGGGTCGAAGGGGAGCTCTCATGCATTCTGCGGCGAGGGAGAGGAATCAGCCCATCTGTGCGTGTGTAAAGCTCTGGACTGCAAAAGACAACTGATCTACAGTCAATCTAGACCGGAGACAGAGCAATATAAAACTTCACCCTACCAATCGCTGTGCAGACTAGCTCAAAGCACAGTGATTTTGGAATGGGTGAAGTAAAAAGACTAAGGGCATGCACAATAAGCCAAAGGCTGCAGTGCTTTCGGGGCGGCGAAGTCGCGGACGAGCCCCGAGGGAGAAAAAAAATCATGTTTTTATTTGTATGATGAATCGTCAAACGATCTAGTCATGTCGGTGACATACAAAAAGTTGTATGATTCACTGCTTTGGCCAAATTGGACTATCCGATCTAGCCATTGGCTTCTAAAAGACCAAATCAGTGTGCATCACCTGTTCAGCAATTATCCCCACCCTGCATCGCACGAGCTCCATCGGCACTCGGCAGTAGCCTTCTGAAAGAAGTACTGTCTATTCTGCCGCTCTACAGCTCATTCCGTATGATTGTGTTTCTTAAAAGTTATCCATATGTACGCTATTACACGCCTAAGTTTAACCGCAGTTATTCCCGCAAGGATAACGCTTGATTAGCTACACGTACTAACACCAGCTATCAGGTTACAACGGTTCGGTTCTATTCCGATCTGATCTGATCAATGAGTATTCTGCTCCATTTAATACATTTCTTACTTTTGGTTTAATCAAATTCAAGAGAAATTTGAATAAACACAGATCGATTGCTTTAAGTTACGCCTTTTCATGTGAGAACAGGCGCATCATTGTCGGACTTTTTTTGCTGAGAACTGTTTTATAGAAAATGAAACTCTCATATTGCTCAGATCATTATAAAGTACCTTGGCACTTATATAATGGAAAAGTCAGCTTTTGTTTTTTGTCAGCTCTAAAAAATTAATTGAACATGATGAAAGTGTGACAAATTTAAGAATTAAAAAAAATGATAAAAGTTATATAAAATACAGGCATTTCTCTGGTTTCGGAAGTGCTGGTTATGTTCCCTCCAACTAGTTTCGCCTTTTATGACATCGTCGGGCAGAAAAAATCTTCTGTCTAATAAAATTGTGACAAAAAACATCAAAACTGATATTTATGAATGATCTACTTTTTAAATGGATGGATTTGTTTGATACGATAAAAAAGAAGCCCTTGGATTACTCTGTAACAAAAAAAAACGAGATTTTTCATTTAAAAAAAGAAAGAAAAAACCACAGACACAACACAGAAGAAAAAACACAGTTGTAATACTGTGATAAAAAATTTATTGGACTTGTGCGTTAATTTACTTAAAATAATAATAATAATAAACCCTTCGAATGATTATTATTTAACATTCGTAACAGTATAGTGCAAAATTTTGTGATCTTATTGTGATATGTTCTGACATGTGTGAACATTTGTGATAGCATCAATCAATTACTACTAATTATTAATTTATTAATACTAAAAATAATGTCAAACGTTTTTATTACCCAAATTTCACATGAGAACTTGAAAATTAATTTTCTAACCATTAATACAATGTGGATGTCATCTTACGGCTACACCAGGTTGTAAGCAAAACTAAATTTATTGTGGAAAAAAATAAACTTTCAAAATAAACTAAGAAAATTGCACTCAGTAGAAAAAATTTGTTGTGCTGCAACTTTCTTCTGGGTACCATTAACACTGTTGAAAAAAAAAATCAATTAATAAAAAAAAATACCAAAACGTACCATAATCAAGATCTAAATGGCAACAATGAAAACAGCAAATATACAAAACACAATTAAGCACAATAATAAATAAATCACAAAAAGCTGTAAAAAAAAAACAACGGATAAACAGTTTGAAAATTGTCAAGAATAAAGATTATTTTCCATTTCTTCTGCTTTCCTATGTCTTACCTCAACCTTGGCATCGTCTTGTTCAGTCTGCGGTGAATTAATCTCTTCCATCTCTACTTCCGTTATCGAGCCAGCCTGTACTAAGCTGGTAGCATCCAAGATTGGATGGTGAGCTGGTGTAGGTTCCCAACCATCCACGCATTTCTGTATATCCTCCTCTGAGCGATTGTGGATATTACGTTTAGTACACACCTGTACGTCAAGGTCCAACTCAGAAATGTAAACCTGTCAATAAATTACATTATTTACATTTATTATTTATTTATCTATTTAACGGATCAACCATTTACAATAATAATAAGAACATCTAAAACTACATTAGTCTTAAATAACCTATCTCAATATGAGAACATAACAAAAAAGTAAAACATAACCAGTACACCATATGTATGACAATTCAATCAATAACACCTCTCAAAATGCCTCTAATTGAACGGTCAGAATAATCAAACATATCCAAGAGCTCCGAATACTCATTTGCAATTCTCACCACTCTCGACATCAGACTGAAAAAGCCATAATTGGTTCGATGGAAGGGAACCACAAAAACCTCCCTTGCTCTCGTGCAGTCCGGAATCCTTAAAAAGACTAACTCAAGCAAAGAAGGACTATCAATTTTATTCACTAATAATTTATGCAAAAAACAAACATCACTGACAATCCTTCTACCACTGAGTGACTGCAAGTGCAGCCGATTCCGCAAATAAGAAAGGTTAAGATCATTTCTCTGCAAGCCCATTCTGTAAGCACAATTTCTTAAGAATCTATTTTGTATGGCCTCAATCTGATTGATATAAATATTGTAATTCGGACTCCAGACTACAGAAGAGCATTCCAACAAAGAGCGAACCAGACCACAATACAGCCTTCTCAAGCTATTGCATGAAAAATCCAGAGTTGATCTATGAATAAATCCTAACATTTTATATGCCTTAGATACTATGTATTCTATGTGATCCTTAAAAGATAATTCCCTATCCAATACAATTCCCAAGTCTTTAATCATTTCCTTCTTCTGTAAAGCACTAGAGCCCATGAAGTAAACAAAGTCAATGGGAAACTGAGCTCTAGTGAATGTAATGCAGAAACACTTATCAACATTCAGAGTCAGAAGATTGTCACCACACCACCGAGCAAAACGATTTCAGCCTTCCTGTAAAAGTAAAGCGTCCTGTCTGGAACGAACAATCTTGAAAATTTTGATATCATCAGCAAACATCAAAATCTGACTATGCTTAAGTGAATGTATGACATCATTGATAAAAAGATTAAAGAGGATTGGTCCACAATGTGAACCCTGAGGAACTCCTGGAGAAACAGTAATACTATGAGAAATGAAGTTTCTGATCTTTACACTCTGGGACTTACCCGTAAGGAAGCTGCGCACCCAAGACAACAAATTGGCATTAAAACCCAACAATGCAAGTTTTGACAATAATAAGGCGTGATTAACCTTATCAAACGCTTTGGAGAAATCTGTATACACCGAATCAACCTGTAACCTATCCTCCAAAGCTGAGACCAATACATTCTGGTAAAAAAGAAGGTTGGTTGTTGTAGATCTTCCTTTACGAAAACCATGCTGCTGTTCAACGAAAACATGTCTGCATTCCCAAGTTATATGTCTAGAGACAAAAAAGTCAAGAAGTTTGGGTATCTCTGACTGAATACAAACAGCTCTGTAATTAGTAACCCAATGCTTTGGTCCCTGCTTATGAACGGGCATCAAATAAGAATATTCCAAACATGTGGAAACTCACCAGACAACAAAGACATGTTAAAGAGAATCCTAAGTGAAATTGCCAAGGTGCAGGCGCAAGATTTTAACAGATGGGAGGGGATTCCATCTGGACTGTAAGTAAGTTTATCTTTCAAACTACAGATACGATCAATAATATCAGCAGAAGTAACACTAGGCACAGTCATATTTACCGACTCAAGCAAAAAAGGATCGGGACCCACACTGCCAGCTTGTACCTCATACACAGATGAGAAAAAACTAGCAAACTATTTATTAGAGATACCACGACTATTCGACAAGTATTCGGTATTGTTTTTGACTGTCACAGATAATGCAATCACTACGACAGGGACGACTTCCAACAACCTTCGTGCGGCTGAATGCCTCCGCGATCCCGGGGGAACCGCAACTTCGAAATGCCACCCCTAACTCCCCGAGCAGTCCGCCAACAGAGGCAGAGAATAAACGGTCCCCTCTAAGGTTCCCAGTGTCAATGCGGAGCGTTCAACATTTTCGACCATGGGTTCGCTAAATAGTATTAGGCTTTCACCTACCTGGGGTATTCTCTGGTGACGATGTTCACTAAACAACCGCTGCGGCGGTGGCCTCGTGAATCGGCGGCCTCGCTCTGCTTACCGGTCTTCTCTTAAACCTTACGTACATTACAATTCCACTTACTGGCCGGCGGACTCGCTTGTTCGCAGTGACTCTAGAACTGAGAACTCTCCGTCGGCGTTCCAATTTCCATAATTTGGGCCTTAATATCAACACCAAGAAGACAAAATTCATGGTAGTTTCTCGCAAGCCGGAAGAACATCAAAATGCAAGCCTAACACCCAACAGATGCCCAGTAGAACGGGTATATAAATTTAAATATTTAGGCACGTGGCTGTGCGAAAACTGGACGTCTGAAACATAAATCAAATGCCGAATCTAAATGGCCCGAAACACATTTATAAAATTCAGGAAAGTTCTTACCAACACTGATTTTGACCTCAACCTGAGAATTAGATTCGTACAATGTTACGTGTGGTCAGTGTTACTATATGATGTGGAGGGCTGGACGCTGAAAGTGAATACCATGAATAGACTTGAAGCCTTCGAAATGTGGACATACAGGTGTATACTAAAAGTCCCATGGACGGCCAGAAAAACAACCGAGCAGATCCTAAGAACGGTTAAAAGAGAACGTGAACTGTTGAACACCATCAAGCGCAGAAAAACAGCATATCTGGGCCACGTAATACGGAATGAAAGATACCAATTCCTACAATTAGTAATCGAAGGAAAGATCAAGGGGAAGAGAGGAGTAGACAGGAAGAGGATATCATGGCTCAGAAACGTGAGACAATGGATAGGACTAAAAACTATAGGAGATCTATTCAGCTCCATCAGAAATAAGGAAGAAAGGGCACATGTGATCGCGAATATCCATTGATGGATAAGCAATAGAAGAACAGGGATGGTACTTCTTATTAAAATAACTCAGGTACTAGGAGCACTTACCTGAAACCCGTTTTGCTTAGCAAAACTCCACATTTCTCCGAAATACTTGACTTTATCGTTAATGTTGTCAACAATGATAAAAGAGAAATATCCATCAGTTATTGTTTTCTTAAATGCTTTCATTAGAGAGGCTCTGTAAGCCTCTTCCATACATTGTTCATATTCATAGACCATTTCTTTCAGCATCGTTTTCTTACCATCCTCGACTACTTCCTTTTCCTGTTCCACCATGAAGTAATCGTCTAAACATAATATCCTCGGGGCGGAACCACCATTTTCAACCTACAAAAACATCATAAACACTCAAAATTAAACATTAACAATAATTTTTTACTGATACATCGTTAAGTAATATAAGGGCACTGTGCTTTCAAAATAGTTGTTATTTAAAATCAGTACCTCTTTGTCCTTGATCAGCTTCGCCAGGAATGATTTACCACTTCCCGGCGGACCTCTGAGTATGATAACTATCCTAGCCGGTCTATTGAACCGTCCTGGAGGGCAAAGTAAATCTTGAATCATTGTTGTATTACTATAGGTAGGTTTGGAAGCTTCAATTTTTCCAAGCTCCTGACTTAATTTCATTTGTTCATCTTCGTGCGGTTGGTCATCACCCTCTTCCCAAGTGTTCTCGGCTTCACCCCAATCATCTTTAGTAAAATCCCCTTCTTTATGATCTTTATCATTTTTACGAGATGATTGGTTGTCCTTCGAGTTATTACGGTCCTTACCATTATTTCTTCTATCATCAGACCTCCGGCTGTCACCACGTCTCTCATCACGCCTCTCATCGGACCGTTTATCATTTGATTGGTCCCTTCCTGTATTTGAAAATACATCAAACTTTTAATACAACAAAATTAATATAACTAAATATTTATAGAGTTTATCACGCGGCCTTTTAATACAATACTATTAAAAGAAAAAAAAAATTTTGAAAATGATTTTCAGTCAGCATGGAAATAATGTGTAATCTTTTTTTTAAAAAGAGATGTAAACTAAATTTCACTTTAAAACTTCTACACGAAAAACTTACTTTCTTTATATTTGTCTCCTTCATGATGTTTCCTATCATATGAGCTATCTCTTCCTCTAGGCCTATCACCCCTTCGGTGATCATCTCTACTTCTCGATCTATTCCTATTGCCTTCATCCCTGCCTCTAGAATGTTCTCTACCTCTGGAGTTTTCTCTACCCTTTGAGGCACCTCTCCCCTCATAGCTCTCCCGGCCATCCCTATCTCTCTCTCTTGACCCTCTTCTACCTTCATTGCCAAATGATCTCCTATCATCACGGGTATTCCTTCCACCCCGACCACCGTCTTCATCACGGAACCTATCCCTATTTCTCTCATCATCACGGAACCTATCTCTATCCCTGTCATCGTCACGGAATCTATCCCTTTCTCTCTCCCTACTTGATCCCCTTCTATCTCTGTTCATATCATCCCTGTTCCTGTCCCAGGCATTCCTCTGTCTATCAATATCTCTGATTTCCCTGCTGTCTCTACCAAACCCATCATTGTGGGGCCTCTTATCATCAAACGGTGTTATCTTGTGGTGGTCATTGAACTGCTTGTTGCGGTAATCGTCAGCTTTCCATGAGTCCAGCCTCTCGTAACGACCGAAATGAGGTTGGTCTGTAGGACGAGAAATAAGTGGCTCAAACTGCATTATGTTTCTTACAGTATCAAACAGCCATTTTGGCCTTTGTGGGTAAGGTATTCTGTTCAAGGGTTTATGGCGATAGTCGAACATATGGAAAGGTTCAACTGTTACATCAAACTCTCCATCTGGAACAAAATAGAATAAAAAATCAAAAACCAATCAGAAGCCAAAAAAAAAAAATCATTACCTGTCTTTAGTGGCTTATGATCATAATCAATGACTTTTTCTATTGTCAAGACGTCATCAGGTTTAGGTGGGGCTGGATCTGCTGGTGGCTGACTTTCACGATCTAACTGGTCATGATGGCTGGAAACATCATCGTTTTCCCACTGATTTGTCTTATCTGTTGGTGGAAAAGCTTCTGGTCGATCATCACGACCATAAAAACTATCTCTTTCAAAACCACCTTCCTTATCGGCAAAATCGTCTCTTCCTAAGTTACCTTCATCTACATATCTATCTTTTCCATAATCACCTTTGCTATTAAAGTTATTCTTAGGATCATTGTAACCTCTTCCAAATCCGCCATTCTGATCATCAAAACTCCCTCTCTGATTTCTGTTGAGATCACTGGAAAACTTTCCACTAGGAGCGGAAGGACCAAAACTTCTATTACCATAATTGGATTGTTGGCGACTGAAATCGGAGTTTCTTCCAAAATCAGGCCCTGAGCCTTGACGCTCTTGATCTGGACCTTGTCGCCCAAAGTCCGGACCTTGCCGTCCAAAGTCTGAATCTTGTCGCCCAAAACCAGGGCCCTGTCTACCAAAATCAGAGTTTGGTCGTCCAAAATCTGATCCCTGGCGACCATAATTAGCACCCTGGCGCCCGAAATCTGGTGCTTGCCGTCCAAAGTCTGGTCCTTGCCGTCCAGAGTCTGAACCCTGGCGCCCGATGTCTGGTCCTTGCCGTCCAAATTCTGCTCCTTGCCGCCCAAAGTCCGGTCCCTGACGTCCAGAGTCTGATCCTGGTCGTCCAAAATCTTGACCTTGATTTCCAAAGTTTGGTTCTTGTCGCCCAAAGTCTGGCCCCTGACGTCCAAAAGATGGTCCTTTGTTTCCAAAATCTGGTCCTTTGTTTCCAAAATCTGGACCTTTGTTTCCAAAATCTGGTCCTTTGTTTCCAAAATCTGGTCCTTTGTTTCCAAAATCTGGCCCTTTTCGTCCAAAACCTGGACCTTGCCGTCCAAAATCTGGACCTTGACCTCCAAAATCTGGACCTTGTCCTCCAAAATCTGAACCTTGCCCTCCAAAATCTGGACCTTGTCCTCCAAAATCTGGACCCTGGCGTCCGAAATCTGGTCCCTGTCGTCCAAAATTTGGCCCTTGGCGACCAAAATCTGGTCCCTGGCGACCGAAATCTGGTCCTTGTCGTCCAAAATCTGGAGGAGGACAAGAAAAGTTGGCGTTTGGAGCAAAGTTTGTATTTGGACGAGCGCTATCAGCTCCTGGGCGATTATGAAAATCTTGTCCGGGCGGTCCACCAAAATTACCACCTGGCCCATCTGATACTCTGCTTGTATTTGCACTCGAATCAGGACCTGGCCTATTGAAAAAATCTTGCCCTGTTGGCCCACCAAACGTACGACCCGGAGCGTCAGGTCCTCTACGGTTAGCATAGTCAGGCTGTCCAGAAAATGGAGGTGGAGGGGGAGGTCCAAATTGACCGCCAAATTTATTATTCTGTGCCTCTTTGTCAAATCTATTAAACTGGTTTTGGTTCTGACCAAATCCACCTTGGTTGAAGGGCATATTATCCTGCTCATTCATTCCCGCAGTAAAACTACTTCTTGTTTGGTCATCAAAGTTATTTACAAAGTCCCTCTGTGGGGCAGACTCCTCGGTACCTGATCTTCCGTCAAAGCTGTTGTTCAGTTGATTGGGTTGCTGTGTTGGGTATACAGGATTAGTACCATCACCAATTTTTGAAGTAGTATTAGTTAGGTTGGTACCAGCCCCAGTCTGATTATGAGAAACCATAGAAAGCATATTCATAAGTTTAGGATCACCTAAGATCGAATTGATCCCTTTAGATAGGGCTTCCATGTCCGCACCTTTTTTTTCTGGTTCTTTATCAGCACCTTCAGGATTATCATTGTGTGCATCATCATCTTTAACTAGATCCAAACCAGGAATGCCTCCTGAAGTGGAAGTTTTCAGGAAATCACCTCCACCGCTTTCATTCCCTGCCGATAGAAAAGTGCCCTCAGGTCCACCTTCACTTGGTTGTTGTGGTTCAAAGCCTTGATTGGGCTTTATAGATTCATCGGACTGTGACACTTCTTGCGGTGGCTTTGGTTCATTGAAGCTTGCTCCTATTGCTGAAGGATCTACAAAAACAAATAATGTTAAATAATGTATTCTCTGTCAACCGTTTTAAAAAACTTCACCTTGTTGATTAGAGAGTGAAGCTTGATTGTTCTGTAACTGGGCCTGTTTTTTAGAAGTTTCAGTCAAAGTTTGTGTCGGAGGTGTTGAAGATGGTGTTTTACCTGCTAACAAACCAAGCCGTTTTCTTCTCATCTGCTCTCTTCTCTCCAGCAATTGATTACGCCAATTTTCCCATTTCTTCTCGTATTCCCTGTATTGTTCTTTATCAGGATGATTGGCATTCTGATCTTTCCATTTGTTGAACTGTGCCTCCCACTCAGCAAACTGTTTGTCAAATCGTTTTTCAGCCTCCGACAATTCCTCGATGCTCGTCTTTGAAGGTGGGGGAACTGGAGTAGCTGGCTGATTCCAACGACCATCTCCTGAAAAAATAGCTACATCAAATCACATCACCTCACAATTTGAAAATAAATTACGTGAATAAATAAAGAAATATTCTACAGATAAGAACTGGCGACAAATGAGAAGTAAAGAACAAAAGCTACAAAATACACACCCTGTCCAGTTTGATTGGCAGGATTTGGTGGATTTCCCTGTTTCCATGATCCCTGAGTATCCATCATCTGCCTCTTAGGATCACCAAAATCATCCTGTTGTCCATAAGGGCGTTTATTATTACCCTGCTGTTGTGGAGGTTGAGGTACAGGCATTTGCTGCCAGTTTTGCTGTTGAGCCATTGGTGGAGCAGGCATCTGCTGGTTTTGTGTTCGATAACCCATCTGTCCCATAGCTTGTGCATTTTGAGGTGGAGGAAAGTTCATATTATACCCAGGCGGTGGACCTGTGCTGTATGAATGTGGCTGGGTTGAATATGACTGCATGTTCACTTTGGAAACATCTGCAGGGGGCTCAGAAGGTGGTGGGGGTGGTTTAGATTCCACAGGTGGTGGAGGCGGAACACCCATATTAGGCATGCTCGGAAGAGCAGGCTGAGTCGAGTATCCTGCATTCATTGCAGTCATTTTTTGATACTGTGAAAATATATAATTATAAAATATTTTAAATAAATTCCTGAATAATTTAAAGCAATTAAAAAAAAGATTTTATCTTAGAAAAAAAGTTACTCTGTTCCCACATTTATACTGATCACTTTACTCTGAAATCACTGCAGATTTTAAAAAAACCTAACCTCGCATGCAGTCGAGTCTTTATCCCAGCATTTTTCATTAGGGACTGTTTGAATGTTTTACCAATGCTGTTGAAAAGATTCTTGATGTTATTTTAAAGATGGAATTTTTCTGTAATGTAAGTGCTGATTATCGACTGATAATTACCCTTTTATTTCTTTGCAAGATTTTTGAAGCCAGTTTACGTCAGCAAATTGGGTTTAATCGTCAACAAACTCTTTTGTCTCAGCATGGCTTTATTGCAGCAAGGTCTATGGTCACAACTTTGGTGTCGACTACACAATTCATCGCAGCTGATGATGTAGATGCTTCACAAGTGGATGTCGTATACTCTGACCTATCTAAAGCCTTTTGACTTAGTAAATCATGAAGCCGTCCTAAATAAACTTCAAATGTTCAGATTATCTATGAATCTTATTTGTTCAGTTCTTACTTGAGTGAAACAAAGCAATTTGCAGAGATTAGTGGTTAAAGATCGGATCTTTGTACCACACAATCTGGAGTACCACAGGGTTCGATCCTTGGTCCACTCTTGTTTGATATCTTAATTAATGATATGACTTGGATATTCCACATTTAATTTATGCTGATAATATCAAAATATATTCCTGTGTCTCTACAAGCCGAGATTGTAAGAACCTTCAGAGAGGTATTTGTGGCTTTGAAATGACAATAGCCGCCACTTAACGTCCAATTTATAGGGTCGAACTACTACAATAAATAACGCTCAAACAGTCACAATGGCTTGTCGTTTTGTGTCCACAATGCCGTCTGCTCTCTCGCTTTGGCGCAACAAAACTGATGAACTGAAAGCCAGTTTATTTCAACGAGCTTAGGGTTCAGAAACCTGCTCATATCATATTTATTCACCATCAAAATTACATGGTCAGTCAAACAAAATAACTTGCCCGGGTCATAAATCTCGTATCATCTGCATATAAAAACGCACCATATGCATTAACACTGTGTTAGGTCATTTATATATAGAATAAATAGTATTGGACCAAGAACTGAACCCTGTGGTACTCCTACTTTTAGTTGAACACTGCTAGATGTTTTGTTGTTCGAATCTACTATTTGTCTCCTGTTTTGTCAGATATGCATTCAAGATGTCCAGAGCAACACCTCTCACACCATAGTAGTGTAGTTTACCAAGCAGTAACTGGTGATTGACGGTATCAAATGCTCTGCTCAAGTCCAAGAAAGTCATTTGTATTTTATTTTTGGTTTCAAAATCTTCCAGAATGCCTTCCACTACACTAACTAAAGCAGATACTGTGGACCTAGTCTTTCTTTCTATACGCATACTGGTTTTGATTAAACAAGTCAGTTTTTTCAAAGAAATCCACAATTGTTTTTTAGTAGTCTTTCAAGAATTTTTGATATTGCACGCAGAACACAAATGGGTCTATAATTGCTACACAAATCTGGATTACCCTTTTTAAAAAGTGGGATTGCCCTTACCAGCTTCAAAAGGTCTGGGAACACACCCGCACTGAAACATTTATTTATGACTTCTGTTAACGGCTTTACAATTACTTCAATAACAGCCTTTAGCAGTTTAGTTGAAAAACCATTCACGTCTCGGGATTCTTTACTTTTGATGTCTCTGACTATTTGCATCACCTCTTCTTCAGTTACCGGACCTAGGAATAGTGAACTTCCACTGGATCTGGCTTTCTGAATTAACACTGACGGGTTCAGAGTGTTGTTTAAAGCATCTGTTGAGCTGTCGTCATTACTCAATGCTCAATCGACGCGCTGTGTATCACCTGGCTCGTGAAATAGGGATTCACAAACAAACTAAGCGACAGGCTTGCAAAATTCCGATCCACCCACCGTCTTAAGCCTGAACAACAAATTTTGAAAGAAAAGACTGGCCACTTTTTTTAGAAGGAAAAAGGCATAATTATCAGAAGTCAGGAATGTAAGTCAACAGATCAGATTCTTACAGGTAAGAGTTCTTGCAAGAAAAGTTAAATTCTGAGATATTTTGCAGCGAAGACTCTTGTCGCAACTTACCATATCGTCCCTTTGAACATGAAACTACAAATATCCCAAAGAAATTTGAAAACCACGACTCACCTCTGCTCCGTATTGCTGATGCCACTGCTGATACTGCTGTTGCCACTGGGCCCATTGTTGCCAGTTTTGCTGTTGCATCTGTGCCCACTGTTCATGAGTGTATGACGTCGTTGCAGGCATAACAGGTGGGGCTGGATTTACCACTGTATTCAATAACGATGTGACGCCGGGCAGAGGAGGATTCCCAGCTGGTGCTGCAGCTGACGCAGCACCAGTCATTGGCCATTGTGGCCAGGACATCTAAAAATAATCTCTTTGCACATTTCGGGTCGTTATTGGCCCAGCAAAATGTTCCACAGTGTTCGTTTCACAACAGCAAAAACATCATAAGAATGTTTTTAGTTTTGGTTGAAGGTTTTTCAAAGATCTATTATGAAATACACTTTTCAAATTAAAACTAAAGGTAAAAAATTGTGAGTGTAACTTTAAATTATAATAGCAAATGGCAATACAATGTGTCCCAAACTGGATGGGAATGTATTGCTATCTCCGTTATTATTAGAGATAGGGAGACGGTTAAATTAGCAATGTTTTGTAGAATTTCATGCTCGTTCCAAATATGACTTGTATTTTGCCCTCCCCTTTTCATTTTCGAGTTATTTTTTAAAAAAATGTCGATTTCTTTTTTCTTCAATATCTAAGTAGGCGTTGATCTGACATGTCTAATCATTATCAGGACACTTTTTACATGGTAATCTTTTGTTCAATTCTCAACTTTGGATTGTCATTTGTTTTTGAGAAACAGGTATCAACGTTTGTTTTTATTATGGCAGTCATGTTGGATTTGTCGCTCATGTGATAGCCTGTGAAAAGAGATTTCCAATTGTGTACAATATGCTTGAAAAATCTTGTAATTGCACTGACAATTTTGAGAAAAACCGTTTTGAGGATAGTAGGCTATGAAATCCAATACCAGAAAACAAATGACAAAAAAAAGTGTTCAAAAAGCAGTAGGCCATGGAGTCTAACAATAGACTTCTACTTTTAACATAATTTTCCGTAATGATTCACAATAAAAAAATAGGAACTTTGAGCACACCAATGAATTGGCCCATTATTACAACATTATCCTAAAAAATGATTATAATATAATGAAATAGGTAAACCTAGTAAATAACTAAATTTACTAACAGAACTCAATAAAAAGCAGATTAATGATTTACGAAGGCATCTTTGAAAATTGTTCGATTTTTAAACGTAAGTCAACTGAAAAACAACAGAAGAAAGGTTGCTATGGATATAGCACTATCGCGACAATTAAGAATACTGTCATTCTTAATTATCTAAACAATTTGAGGTGTACTTAACACGTTGCTTAAAATTTTGTACTAAATAGTTTGTTTCCTGTTTATTTTAAATTCAACAATATGTTCAGTAATGAAAAATATTTTGACATGTTGGAATGTTATATTCGTTCTAACCGAAATACTGAGGGAGCTGCAAATGCATATCAAAACAACTACCCAGAAAGACGACAACCAAACACCAAAATATTTCGCAGGATAGTAACCAATCCATTGAACGACGGTAGCTTCCACGCAAAGAAACTACCAATGCCTAGAAATGAAGAAAGAAATAATGCCGTCTTACAGGTTTCAAACGAAAACCCTCCGCAATCTGTTCGGTTTTATGGTGAACAAATTGACGTGCCAAAAAGTACGGTACACCATGTATTAAAACAAAGTCATTACCATCCATACAAACCTACAATCATACAAGGCTTAAACGTTGACAATTACCCTAAGCTACTTCAGTTCTGCAGATGGTATCAAGGACAATGTCAGCAAGATGAAATTTTTCATTTGAAAATAATCTGGACTGATGAATCCAGATTTACAAATTGTGGTGTGTATAATCGCCATAATAGGCATTATTGGGCAAATGAAAATCCCCATCTAAAGGAAGAAAGACGATTGCAAGACAGATTTGGTATTAATGTTTGGTGCGGCTTATTAGGTAAAAATACTTTTATTTGTAGATTAGACAGTTAATTTTAAAAAATTTCAGGTAACTCCATTGAAAATAATTTAACTGAGGAAAGGTATCTTAATCTATTAAGAAATGATATCTTACCAACAATTAGAAGAGTTCATGATAATTTAGACGAGATTTGGTACCAACAAGACTGTTATCCAGCTCACAATGCTAGGATCATCAAAGAATTTTTGTACCAAAATTTTAATAATCGTGTCATTTGTAACAATGGGTCGGTTCATTGGTGTGCTCGAAGTCCTGATATAACACCCATGGATTTTTATTTTTTGCATACTCTGAAGAATGATGAGTATAAATTCAATCCACCACAAAATATCAATGAATTACGAAACAGAATCACGGAAGCTATAAATCATATTAACTGAAACACCCTCACCAGAGTTTGCAGGTATCTTTCAAAAAGGTGTATAAAGTGCATTGAACAAAACGGTGGCCATATTGAACAATTTTCTATTTAGTGTATTTTTAAGTTTCTACTTTATTATTTGTTGAGTTCCATTTCTAATTATGTTGTTTTGCGGAGTTTAAGTTTCCATTTGTTATTGCCGGGTTTCATTATTAAACTGTTTCACATAATATTACCTAGCATTATTACCTAATTAAGTATTGTAATTTAAATCACAATAAATTTTTTATCGTGAATCATTACGGAAAATTATGTTAAAAGTAGAAGTCTATTGTTAGACTCCATGGCCTACTGCTTTTTCAACACTTTTTTTTGTAATTTGTTTTCTGGTATTGGATTTCATAGCCTACTATCCTCAAAACGGTTTCTCTCAAAATTGTCAGTGCAATTACAAGATTTCTCAAGCTCTTTTCACAGGCTATCACATGAGCAAAATATCCAATATGGCTGCCATAATGAAAACAAACGTTGATACCTGTAGCTCAAAAACAAATAACAATCCAAAGTTGACAATCGCACAAAGGATTACTCTGTTATAAGTGTCCTGATAATGTGCAAGTCTTAGACATGTCAGATCAACGCCTACTTAGATATTGAAAAAAAAAAGAAATAGACAAATTTTGATTTTTTCAAAATAACTCGAAAACGAAAAGAGGCCGTGCAAAATACAAGTCATATTTGGAACGAACATGAAATTCTACAAAACATTGGTAATTTAACCGTCTGCCTATATCTAATAATAACGGAGATAGCAATACATTCCCATCCAGTTTGGGACACACTGTACATTGTATATGATACGATTAATTCTCAACTGTTCTTTTCTGTGAATACTTTTAAACTTTCCATTAAAATTCGAACAAAAATTTTATGTGAAACACTGTGGAACTGTAATAACACAAAAAATGATTACCTACCTATTTACTGAGACGTTTACTCAGAAGACAATCTGCAGTATTTAACACAGATATATTTATTTTGTTAACTGTCAAAAGAAAGATAAGGTAATAACAATGGAGGCATATCAAACTATGCAAAACAACTACTACATTTATACAAGGTGCTCTTTAAATGTAGGAAAACGCCTTATCAAATATTTCCGAGGCAGAAATATACCGATTTATTGCAACTAACTTATATCAAAAAAGTACCCCTTCCGAGGAAATCTCCTTAAAGGAGCCCGCCCCAAAACAGTGTTTTCTTAATCATTAGAAATGATTTGTAAGACAGATTTCAATTTTTGCAGAATGTCGATTCTATAATTATAAATATATAAAGTCATATCTAATTTTTAATCATTGTGGCCGCAATTTTACCGCATGGCTTTACTTACCACAGCCCAAATCAGGCGATGAATTTTTACAGTTATGTTTGATCTGACGTGTATTTACTCGGAAAATTTAAAAAACGAAGTATGTCCTGCAAATATTTGAAGACAATTACTGTGCTCGAATTTAAGCACGGCACACTTTGAACAAATAAGTTAAAAATCACTCTACCTGGTGATTTCGTAAGTATTTGTAATTATAACATTAACAGCTCAACACATTTTGAAATTTGTTTTTTGTGGCACCATTATCAAATGATTTAGAAAAAAAAACTATTTAAGGGCAGTCCTCTTTGGATGGCTGTATCACAGAAGGGGCGTATTTTTGTATGTACAGGGTGATTCTTTATAATGTCGCCCCCCTTTAACTTTCTTATTTTAAGTGTCCCAAAAAATTGAAAGTATGGTTATGTAGGTGGTAAAAAACACTTTTTTTCTACGTATAAAAAAATTTGAAAAATAATCAGTATACATGGAAAACCAAAAAGTTCATTTTTTTTTCAATGGACCACCCTATATATGAATTCATTTTTCGATTCCTCGTAAAATTCTAAGCATAATTTATATAACATACCGTATACTTAAAATGAATAGTTTTTGAAATATTCACATTTGAAACGTTATCAAATATTTTATTAAACAACTGTTACAAATCAAGAAGTCCTAGGATATCACGCTTTTAATTGAAAACAAATAACTGACAGTGAAATTCTGTCAATATTGTTGTAGTTGTATTGTTTAGTAAGTAAAAATGCCGTACTCAGACAGAGAAAGAAGAGTTATATTAAGTTATTATATTAAAAATAATTTAAATTGTCGCGCTGCCATTAGAAATATGATAGAAGATAATCCCGGTATGCATATCCCAACTCGAAAAACGTTCACATCTATATATAGGAAGTTTCAAGAAACGTCAAATTTACAAAGGAGAAAAAGAACTGTTGTGAACGTAGATGAAAATGCAGAATTGAATATTTTACTTGCTATAGAAGAGAATCCAAACAATTCCATAAGAAACATTTCAAAAACATTACGAGCAACACAAGAAAATATTCAGCGAACTTCATACAGTAAAGTCCAAAGAACGTTAAGAAAATGGAATCTAAAGCCATATAAGATTAAACCCACTACAAAGCTTACCCAAATGCAAAAAGATGATCGGGTCGCATTTTGTCAGCTAATTCCAGACAGAATAAACATAAATAACAATTTGTTGAAAACAGTTCTATGGACTGACGAGTCTACCTTTTCTACTAGTGGCCGATTTAACCGAAAAAATACCAGACAATGGGCAAAAGAGAATCCACATTCTTATAGGGAATTTAGGTTTCAAGGGCGACAATCTGTGAATGTGTGGTGTGGTATCCTGGGCGATCTGGTTGTCGGTCCGTATTTTTTCGATACTGTTTTAAATGGAGGCCGCTATTTAGATTTCTTGGAAAACGAGTTCGAAGAATATTTAGACGATTTGCCTTTAAATATATTACAAAATATAATTTTTCAACAGGATGGAGCACCCCCTCACAACATTCGTGCTGTGCTTAATTACCTAAAAGAAAGGTTTCCTGAATGGAAGAAATGCGCCAATTAAATGGCCTACAAACAGCACGAATTTGACACCTATAGATGCGTTTCTTTGGGATTATATCAAAAACCATGTATACGACCACCAAATTGAAAACCTCGATCGTTTTAAAGATTTGATACGGAATGAAATTATTAATTTAAATGAAAATAACCCAGCATTCATAACAGATTCATTAGAGAAAATGCGAAGAACGCTTATACAATGTGTTGAAGAAAATGGAGGCCCGGTAGAGCATCTTTATATTTAATTAGAAAATGTTTTTCTTATATTATTTATTGTTAGATTTCTTGATTTGTAAGAGTTGTTTTGGTTTAATAAAATTTGTGATGATAACGTTTCAAATGCGAATATTTCAAAAACTATTCATTTTAAGTATACGGTATGTTATATAAATTATGCTTAGAATTTTACGAGGATTCGAAAAATAAATTCATATATAGGGTGATCCATTGAAAAAAAAAATGAACTTTTTGGTTTTCCCTGTATGCTGATCATTCTTCAATTTTTTTTATACGTAGAAAAAAAGTATTTTTTATTTTTTACCACCTACAGAACCATACTTTCAATTTTTTTGGGACACTTAAAATAACAACGTTAAAGGGGGGCGACATTATAAAGAATCACCCTGTACATAACTTGCTTCAAATCATCTTATTTTTGCCTGTGAAATCTGTGGTGTAGGCTGATGTCCAAACATTTTAAGAACACCCTATATTGTTTTAAATATGTCATCAATTTGATATTGTTTTCTTTGTAGAAGACATGCAGCATTTTTAGAAAACGATAAAGCAAAAATGCAAGGGGTCAAAACCCCGTTGTAGTTAAACATGTTGCGGGTCAACGGCTTGATGAATATATTTTTTTAAAGCATCAAAATGATGACAAAATAATGTTAACTGTGTTAAAGAGAAAAAACGGGTGTTAATATATTATGTATGACAAAAGTTAGCTTAAAAACTATATCTTAACACAAAAGTCAATGAAATATTTATAAGACATAAAAGAAAAAAAGCAACATTGAGTCGATTAAACAATAAAACTTTTGACTTTGGGAATAATTTTCAGCACTAAGAAGGTCGGAAGTGTCAACCTTAACGGTTTAAGTGCCAACTTTAATAATTTTTATTTTGATAAAGAAAATGCTTCTAATTCCACTAAGGAACATTTTTGTTTTTTAAGACATAGAGCAGTATAGACAACATTCTATAAATCAATACGCCAGAGTCCATTTCCTGCCCAAGCCAATACTATGTTAAGCTTGTCGATAGACTGAATGTTGTGTCAATGATAACTAGAGATAAAGTGATTAGACTGAGATGCCACATTTAAGAAACACGGCAGTCTGATATTTAATAATGTATTTTTGATTTTTAAGGTGTGTATTTGTATTTTTATACTCTTACTGTTATATGTTACATTTCTGAATTTTATCTATTTGTGTTTCAGGTTATCAGTGATGTAAAATTACCGTAATTTATATTTTTGGTAATTTACGAGTTTTAATTACCAAAATTAATTACCGTGGTAATAAATTTGTGGCGTAAATTACTGTGGTAATTTACCTTAATATATTTTTTAAAATTAATAGCATCAAATTACCGTGATTTACCATAAACTGCAAGTAAACAAATAGCGAGTTTCATTTGTAAATAAGTACAAATTGAAGGTGTCTCTGGATTTTGAAAATTTAAATGTGAAAGAGACAGAAACACACTCAATGTGCACCTTTTTTGGAATAATATTTTCTGTTTTTCTAAAGAAGCATGTACTAAAATATTATTTTTGTAGTGGTTTTTCAATCAATACATAATATTGACTTGAAAATGAAATTAAGATGTGTAAGTTGGAGCACAAAGAGCTTGTTTTCTTTCCCCAATGTTTTGCAGGTGGATTGATCCCATCCTCGCTAACTAGTCTGCTTTGCTAATTAGCGTTGGAAGAAAAATATGTTGAAGATGTGGACTGTATGTGGACTCTATTTATAACTCTAGGTGCACTGGATTCCAGAATATTTTAATAATACACTTTTTTATATTTATATATGTTGTATTGTTACTATATACACTTTGAACTTAACATTTATTTACAATTTGCGGTTACACTTGATTTAATGGGTTATTCAGGAGATTTCATAATCTTATTAGCTACTTGCTATTGCATTTAACTGCGCGTATACTTTCTAATTTCGAAGAAAACACTGACTTTTCACTGTAATACTGTACGAACGGAATTTCTGTAGGAAGATTGGAGCTTGAACTGAAGTGGCGTAATCACACTAGCGATGTTTAGGTAGAAGATCGGGATCTTAGAAGTCCCAAAATGCGATGAAGATGAGATTCGTTGTAGAACGGCAGTGTAGAATTGAACTGGCTTAAACACACGAGCGATGTTTAAGTGGAAGATTTGGAACTCAGGGTTCCAAGGAGCGAAGATGAGATCTGGCGTAGAACTGACTTGTACCTTTCGAAAGGCTTGCTTTTATCGAGCTTTCGCGTAACGCTAGGTGACGTAGTTGACATAACATAATGTCAGTAATACAGAATGGCCAACTAGGTAGAAGCATTATTCCTAGTGAAGAAAATCCACTCGGTGCATCTAAATAATACGTCAAAGACAGCTCAAGTCATTTACAATGATGGACCTAACGGTATATAAGTATTCTTTGTATGGCATTGTTCATGTGTAAACCTAATGCGATACAGAGGATAAAGATTACCAGCAAATCGGAAAGGATTGTGAAATCCAGAGATAACTAATTCCAGGTAGAAACTTAAAGGATAGTGTAACCAAATGAAAGTAAAGAGACAGGGGCGTACCAATTATGTTTCTCCAACATAAGTATCAGTGTCGAATACAGTCGAACATGGAATTGTTTCAAATAAAAATAAAACTAATCGTTTTCTCTTAAATATTATTTTACGTAACCACTAACCTATAATATCAAAACATCAACTGTGATGACTGCCGAAACGTCTTTACTTAAATGCAAATATCGCGTTTTTAACAATGTGAATCCTCGAAGATGGCCTAATAATCTCCAGCGGCATGCAGTAATTCCCCGAACCGATCGCATATCGCTGACACTGAACTCGCTGATGAACGTCGCTTTAGAGAAATATGGTAAATTACAAGAAAACCTCACATATACCGGTTAATAATGCAATTTTTTTACCGCAAAAATCGGTCATTTATCTTTTAAATTACGAGAATGCAGTAATTTATTGCTAGTAATAATTTACGGTAACTTACGGTAAATTTCCACGGCAATTTATCTGTAATTTACCAGTTCACATCTCTGTTATTGTTGATATTTTTACAAACTTTTATACTTCGGTACTAGCTATGTTTTTGTACCTTTCGAAGTACAGTAAATATCAATGTATCTACGTTGAACCATTTTATATATTTATATATAAATAAATAAATAAATATTGTATATTTCTTATGTTTAAAGTGTTATATTTAAAGTGATCTTAAAATACAAAGGAGCAACAAAATGATGCTACTCTTTCAAAAAATAATTGTTACCTTTTTGGTGTTGGCTATGTGTAACCAGCGCTCACGTGACAAAATAAAATGATATATACTGCAACCTAAAATTTCTAATGCGGGCTCCACATTCCGGTGCGAAGGCCACAAATGTGAGCATGGAGGTTTTCGCGTCGTTTTTGTGGTTCTCTTTCGCGCGTCGTGGTGTCCCCCGTCCGGTGGCGGTTTTCTGTCCCGCGACAAAGGAATGGCGAACGCGAACGTCGCGATTGTGACCTATAAAGTAATATGGCTATGGTAGCCAACCCCAGAGCACATAGTTAGATGTAAGACAGGAGTCGCCATCTCGTTGTGGAACCAAGTAGTATGTTGTCATGACAACTCCAAATAACACAATGTTATAAAATAGAAACTATATACAACCAACTAACAATTTTGTAAATTGTCAGCCCTGGCCCATTTCTTCCCTAATATAGGGGCATTGTATGTAAGGCTAGATGTATTCTCACCACAATTAGAACACCTATAGAGACCTACGTAGACGGGTTTCGCTCTAATTAGAGCTCGTCAGTACTGCAGCGAGAAAACACCTATAAAGTAATACGGCTATGGTCTACGGTTCTAATGGTGGTGAGAATACATCTAGCCTTAAATATAATGTCCCTATGTTAGGGAAAAAATGGGCCAAGCCTAACAATTTACAAAGTTGTCAGTTGGTTGTACACAGTCTCTATTTTATAAGATGTGCTGATTTTACGAGTACTACAATCGCAGTGCACGAACCCTTGTAGAGTAAAATTATCACGAGAAACGAGATTCCAACCTAGCGACATCAAAATTTAATTGCTCCAATAGAGCTGGGCAGTCGACAACGTTATTGGCTAATTCATACAGAAACAATAAACATATTGTAACTTTCAGAAGATGTGTAATATGATCGATGAAAATAGCAAATAAAAGAGAGGCCCGAGGATAGAACCCTGTGGAACTCCAAAAGGCTCATCCTAATAAGCAGATCTAAGGTCCCTCATCTCAATCAATCGCTTCTCTCACACAGATAGGAAGTAAACAACCTGAGAAGATTATCTCAAAATCCAAAATATTGGAGTCGGTCTATAAGCAAAGTATAGGTGAGATGGTAAAAAAACCTTTAAGGTTGCAGCAAGATGGTGCTCCTGCCCACAAAAGTCGGATTGTGAGAGCATATCTGGACCAAGAATTTCCAGAGAGGTGGGTAGCAACCAGCAAAACAGTGCTATGGCCAGCAAGATCACCAGATTGTACACCCTTTGACGTTTTTCTATGAAGGGGGTTAGTGAAGGATAGGATCTACAATCGAAACTATGATAGTATTGAGAAATTAGAAGGGGCAGTTCGTAGAGACATAATAGTATTGCTACGAAGGCATATTAGGAGCACTATTGAGCATGTCTAACCATGTAAAATCCCAATATAGTGGCCATAAGGAAAACAAAAGATGGTGGTGGTAACTCAAAATCTAGTGTATGTTAACATGTGGAACTTACTTTTTTTTTTAATTCCCAGGAATAACAAAATTATAACGATTCTGGGTTTTGACAGATTTTCAGTTTTTTCAAATATTTTGAGAACCGCTGATTTTTTTTACTGACATTTTAATAGGCTTATAATTATGCAACTTTTATCTAATTTAACTGACCTTGTAGCGCTTCAAATAAAAAAGATACCCATACATAGGATACCTTTTTTTTGCTCAGGGCTCGTCCGCGGCCATGCCGCCCCGATAGCACTGCAACTAGAAAGAGACTTGGTGCAACCTGTATTTATAAAGAGCACAGTTATTAAATTCTGAACTTGGCATTTTAAAAAATGTACATCAACCGAGAATTTATTTTATCTATGTTTCTGTGACTGGGCTAGGTATCCCATAACAGAAATAGTTAATTCATATAAAAATAAATAAATACCACCCTGTCTAAAACAGAAACCAACGACCCTGTTTTAACAAAAAAACCACATGTTTCAAACACAAAATTTGTAGCATGTCTACAGATATTATTGTATCATATAAAAATGTGTTTATATGGTCTTTAAATGTGCATATCCGCCTTCATTTTGATAGATAAACTGTTAGAATAAGCTGATTCCATTTATTTCGTTTTAAAATGTAAACATATTTGTTAGCCTGTAACGTTTGATTCGGCATAAACATTGTACACTAGTCCACTTACATTTACTGTATCAACATGAAATAGAGTGTAATAAAAAAAAAACAATTCACTGACTGAACTGTGTAATATAGTTGAATATTTATAATACCATTATCATAAACTTAATAAACATTTATGTGCCAAATTAAAAACAATTGTAGAATATATAAAAACTTTCCCTGAATACCATATTCAATTGCCGATGATTTGGATTAAAATTAATTAATAAAACAAAGAAAAACTTTGGTTAATAGGTATACCATTAATTTGATAATAACTAGCCCTCAATATGTGAACACTGGAACCTGTGATGAGCACTAATAAGTAACACTTGGAGAAACCCAAATCACCACAACACTTATTTCAGAGACCTTACAATCATTTCATTGACAATGTCAACATCTTCAGAGAAAGAAAAATTGTTCTTCTTCTTCAGAATTTTTCTTCCTCTGAAGATGTTGACATTGTCAACGAAACGATCGTAAGGTCTCTGAAATAAGTGTTGTGGTGATTTGGGTTTCTCCAAGTGTTACTTATTAGCCCTCAAGTTTTATACAGGTACAGTTTTTTTTTGGTGTTGCAAGGGGGTATATCGAAAACAGTTTATTTTTTTTGTGAGATTATAGTGAAGTAACTGAGAGCTGGTGGGGGTTAAACATATTTTTGACATTTGCCCTCCCCCTCTGAGAGGCGGGGAGTAAGTTTGGATTTTTAATGTATAATCTTTTTAATAAAATTAGAATTCACCTAAAAAACTAGGTTGGTGTGCAAAAAAAAATGTTTGATTTGCTCTTTCAGTTATGGAGTTATGATTTATTAGGTTAAAACACAAAAAAATAGCAATTGAATTTCAACTTATTTATCGTGTGTCATCCACAAGAAATAATTCAAAATGGCCCCCATTTAACTTCCAAACAATTTCTCACTCTTTTTCAAAATAAATGCTGTACATTCTACATTTTAGGTGTCACTAATGAGCAGGCAAAGAGTTGTTGGTGCAATCGCCATCACTTGTCATTGATAAAACTACAAAATAAATGATCAAGGGGGTCAAATCCAGTTACTTAGCAGGCCAGTCGACCGGACCTGCTCGACCAATCCACCTGTTTTCAAATATCCTATCCAAGTGATTACAGGCCTCTATTGCATGATGGGACGGAGCTTCATCCTGTTGAAATCAGTTCAATAATTGATGCAACCTAATAAATCATAATTCTGTATTTGAAAGAACAAATCAAACAGTTTTTTTTAACGTATAGTGAATTTTTAAAAAAAAGTACACCACCCCATTTAAGCATCCAAAGTTACCCCCGTTTCTCAAAATAGGAGGGTGAAATGTCACAAATAGGTTTAAATATGCCAATCTCCGTATTACTTCACCAAAATTTCCCATAAAAAGTGAAATCGTTTTCGAAATATCCCCTTGTAACCCTTAAAAAAAACTTACCCTGTAGAATAAAGAAAGTAATCTATACCGAATATTCTAAGATACGGTTTAACAAGGTTTGTTTAATCAGACAACCTTATTAAAGGTTACTGATGATATTAGACTTTCACCGCCGGGTTGCTCGTAATGCTTAAATGGCTTCTGTGCGGTTTTACTGTGGTCAAACTCACATGGTGGGTCGAAAATAGCAACTCATCAAGTGAATTGGACCATGACAAAACGTCTCTGTAGCCATTTAGGACTACAAATTATTAGAGGTTATATATTGTTGCAAGGGAAAATTTTTTTTTTTAATAAAAAATTAAATATTCCGTGTATGACAGAAATCAATTATACTCAAACGAACAACACAACCTCTTGAGTAGAAGATTTGTTATTGTTATTAAGGAAAATGTTTTTTTTTTATAAAAAATTAAATATTCTGTGTACGACAGAAATCAATTATACCCCAAACGAACAACACAACGTCTTGGGTATGACCGAACTTAAAACATATTTGTTATTGTTGCTAGGGAAAAAATTTTTGTAATAAAAAAATAAAATATTCTGTGTACGTCAGAAATCAATTATACCCAAGGGCAAAACGACCTCCTGGGTATAACTGTACTGAAAGTATTTGTACAGATCAAAGTAGTAAAAGCTTATAAGTGGACTTCTTATATTAGTTTTATTTGTATAAACAAAAGTAAGTGTCAATTATAATTTAACATAATTTATCAATTATAGAACACACAAAAAGTAACACAGAAGTATAAAAAAAGTACACAAATAAGAGGGAACATAATAAATGTATGTATAATAAGTATTTTGTGCGTAGATGCAACACGACTGTTTAATAATTGTAACGTAAACGTTTCTGTTATGGTAAAACTGATAAGTTAAATATAATTAAACTATCTGTTGATAGCAAAAATGAGAAGTGAAAATAATTGGCAAAGGCACCAGCCATTGGTTGAGTTGCCATTTTTACAAGAAGTGAGGTTAACTTATAGTCCATTTACATTATATTCCATTTACATAAATTTTAATGTGCAAAGCTAGGTTCATACAGATGCGAATTGCGATTGTAAAACCTATTCCTATTGGTTCATTTTAAATAATATTATAATACTATTTAAAATGAAAGCAATAGGAATAGCATTTCATAATTCGTGTCTGTATGAAACTAGCTTAAAACTTCTATAAATAAACTTGTAGCATTCAGTGCATCAAGATAAGGCGTTCTTGGAAATTATACCGCAAGGTATCTACCATTTACAGAATTGTACACGGTTTGTTACACTGATGATTCTAGAATGGCCGGCGTTGTTTGGAATAAAACATTATTTGCATGCAGTTTTGCTGTAGTCAAACTCACTTATACTCTGGTTCCAACATATATGAAGTGACTCATCCCCACCGAATCAAACTGTTATAGGAATTCCATAGGAGAAGAAATTTATTTTTACGCAAACAATATTTAGTTAAAACATTTGCATTTCATATTGGGCGAGTTCACCTGGCGCCTGCAGCTGTCAGCAGTTGCATTGTTATGTCAAACATCAAAATTTTTTGCCATAACAGTGAAGCTGCTAGCTGGCGCCTGGCGATCTCCCCATTGTTATCTTAACAGGCTTGATATCTACAGACATGGGATGGGAATTAAAATGTATTCTATACCTGCTCATCTGTCAGCGACATAACGTACATGTTAAGGACAGATTTCTTCGCCACCGCTCCATTGCCATTGTTCGTAAGTTACCGCGCATCTCGGCATAAACACTTTTATCCTGTTGAGAGTTAAATTGTCCGTATCATTATTTCTACTATGTGCCGATATATAGCAGTTATACACAACGCTATTTCAGAATTGTGGGCCGATTTTAGAGATGAGTCACATCATTTATTCTGGAACCCGAGTATAGTGGGTTACTAAATGTTTCGCTAACCATAGCTGCTGGGTTGTTCAGTAGCTGCACTGAAAGTTTGCGAGTTCAACAACCGCAGAACAGCCCGGAAATCATTTTGTATTCAAGCTGGTCATATTGTACGTGGTGCAGTAATTTTCAAACATTGATAAAAGCGCTGGAAATGGTAAATTAACAAATAAATTTAGAATCGCAAGCATCAAACTTTTCAACCTTGTTTTCCGCTTCTAGTTTTGTGTTCACAATAACAGTCTAGTTTTATAAAATATTCACAGCATGAAAATAACTAACAGATAATCGAAACAAATAAATCTTTTAACTTGTACAGAAAAGCCAAGCATCATGGGCACTCCTTTTAGTTTTAATGAATTTTGCTTATACGGGATCAGTTTTTTAAAGTATTACAAGAGGATATCTCGAATTTCGGTAAAGTACGAAGCAATAGGGAGACATATCTAAACATATTTCAGGCATTTACATTATATATATATATATATATATATATATATATATATATATATGTATATATGTATATGTATGTATATATATATATATATATATATATATATATATATATATATATATATATATATATATATATATATATATATATATATATATATATATATGTATGTATATATATATATATATATGTATATATATATATATATATATATATATATGTATGTATATATATATATATATATATATATATATATATATATATATATATATATATATATAGGGGGGGGGTGTAACTTTCAACTTTTAAATGGGGTGATGTACTTGTTTTGTCAAATTCGAGCCTGCGATAAAAAACTAGGTATTTGTGGCAACAAAACATTTGATTTGCTCCTTCAGATAGGGAATGATTATGATTTATTAGGTTAAAATACAAAGAAAATATTAACAATTAAATTTCACGCTATCTATCATCTCTTATGTGCGAAAAATTGTTCGAGATGTCCTGCTTCAACTTCCAAAGACTTTCTCGCTATTTTCCTAAATGAATTCAGTATGTACTGCAACATTTCAGGTGTCACTAACCAGAGGGCAAAGCCGATTCTCTTTTTCATATCATCTTAAGTTGTTGGTGCAATTGCCATCACTTTGTGCCTTATAAGATCCCAAAAGAAATAATCAACAGGGGGCAAATCCGGCGACCTAGCAGGCCAGTTGACCGGACCAGCTCAACCAATCCACCTATTTTCAAATATTCTCTTAAAATGATTATGGGTCTGTATTGCATAATGGGGTGGAGCTCCATCATGTTGAAACCACATGTCTGGGTTTGTTTTGGTTTAATAATTGAGGTAATTGGTTTCTTAAAAAATTAGTGCAAATCAATATTTTTTTGCACACATTCCTAGCTTTTTAAGTAGATTCGAATTTTATACAAAAAAGTATCACCCCATTTAAAAAAAAAGCTGGAGGAGTGGGAAGTGTCAAAAATATATTTAAATATGTTCCCTCGATTCCCTATTACTTCAACAAAATTTCACAAAAAAGAACAACCGTTTTCGGGATATCCCCCCTTGTGACACTTTAAAAAACTCACCCTGTGTATAGCTTTCTTTAAGTTATATCACTTTGGATCCTAAAGAGATCGCTTTAATTTATGCTTTAGGAATTAATATATCAAACAATGTTGGGGATGAAGATCTGGGGATCGAAAAGTTTCTTTGCATAGCAGCGCCATCTACATGTGTTGTAGTAAACATATATTTTTGACGTAAAGTTCAAGCCTTTTGCGTTCTTAGTTAAACAGTGTTGACAGATTTCAAATATCCTATTTAGTTTTGAAGTAAATTGGATATGGAGTTTTAAATGGCACATCCTGTATGTATATGTATATATATATATATATATATATATATATATATATATATATATATATATATATATATATATATATATATATATATATACACATATATATCTCAACTTGCTACTGATTCAGTTGTTTACAATTAAATTCGCAATATTTCCAAAATCATCATTTTACACGAGCAAAGGGAAAAATACATGGTAACACAAACTTCATTCCCAAATTTGCATCAATAACTAACCAGTTTGCAAATAAGCATTGCTTCATTTAAAGTCGTTTCAATAACCGTTTTAGAGGGAGATTTCATGACAACAACACAATTGTCTATAGAATTTAGGGTCTATTTTTTGTATATGTTCTTAACACCAAACAAACTAAAACCTTCGCTTGTTTATCGGACCAACAATGTAAATCGCTTAGTATATGAAATCTGAAAATGCACTTTATCTATGTATTTTTTACAAAACCCTAAATGAATCAATTGCTATATTTTTAATATAAAAGTATATTATATAGCTATTTGCATTTTCATTAGCTAAAAACGTTAACTAACAACATTAATTAGCAATAAACTTAGCAATGCTTTACACAATAAAATTTGGATGTAAGATGAAATTAATGAATGAAGATAAGGATATTGTGGACTTGGGTGAATGAATATTTCTTATCATCATTGAAATGTAACTTTCAAATAAAGTAGTTGTTTGATTAAAATAACACTAAAGTAAATATCAATATGATTGTATTTTTTATCAGCCCTGGGCCATTATTATTGGCTGAACCAGGAAAAAAATAGCTGCTATTTTTACTCATTGTTTATTTGTAAATAAAGAATGTACTAAGAAATTGTCAAATTACTTTTAAACATGTTTTCAAAGCCATCTTTGTAGAACAGAAGGAGAAACTGACTTTGATGTGTGGATAGAATACTCCCACTGGGCTGCTTTGCTTAACCTTTCGTTCTACAAAATGCCTAGATCACAAGTTATCACATTATTTAAAAATAATTTGAATTGATTCATAATCTTACTGTAGGTGTGTAGTATTTTTTTAGGGGGGATATGTAAACTTGTCAAGGGTGAAATGCAAACAAAGGTTAAATAAAAGAACATATTCCCAATTATTGTAAATGCTGAGATCGATTTACCAAGGAACTGTAAATCTGTAATCAATTTCTTGCATCTGTTCTTCGTAACGAATATTCAACATATTTTTAAGCTGTCAAAAAAGCAGAACTAAATGATCTCTTTCTGACATTACCTAGATTTTAACTTCTCGAATTTAGAATACTTCCTATATTTTCCTAATTTTAATTTCCGTGTACCTTAAGTTCTAGAACCTCCTGCAGTGTTATTTTTCGTAATTATTTTCTATTTATGGCGCACTTTTTTTAAATAACACAAGGTTGAAAACAAAAGTTTATATGTTTACATAAAAAAGCATTTTCCAAAGAGAAAACAATTAAATTATTGCTGCTGTACGTCCATTTTAAAACCTTGAATTTCACTAAAATACTTTCGCATCCAAAGTTAATAAACTTGTCAAAATGGTAGGGCAAAGTTCCATTTAAAAGTCCAGAATATATTATTCATCACTGATCTAACTACAGATTGCATTTTCATTAAAGTGGTAAAAAAGAAACTAATAAACTACACATATATTATAAATATAATACCAGAAGAATAGCAGGCATACCTGTATCTAATATAAGCCGGCAAGTTTTAATTATACACAGAAACAATGGCCGCTTTCAGCGTTCCTGCAACAAGAATGTTGGAAACATAAAACACCATACAAATCACTTCGAAACTATCGTTCAATGACTAGGAGATGCAAATACACACCTTCTGTTTTAGATTATACGACTAGCGCTGTTTGTTTGCTGCAAATAATAGAAGAAAATATATTAACTGTTAATTAAAATAACGCGACTTCATACGCCATCATCGACATTGATTTAACGATAACGAACCAAGAATAAGAAGAATAAAGAAAGACAATCAAAAATCAATAAAGTTGACAATAATGACAATTTTTAAAGGTGACGTTTAAAGAGATAACTAATTCTATGAGCGTCTCGCCACAGTAATGACCCAGTTGCGTTCATCATGCGTACTTTGCAGTAAAAATAACGAAATATCTCCCTGGCGTGCTGTTTACACACAATCCTCACAACTAACCTTCCTGGCCTGCCCTAACATCAGTTTGCTTAAAAAAAAGCTAAAAAAAGGAAAAAGGAAAAGTACATTATGCTCACATGAACGGCAGGCTTGATTTTCCTTCCCCTTTTAGCTTTTAAGTGGTAAGAACATGTGCCTCTGAACCTAAAGTATCAAGTTCGATACCAGGGTTACCATTTAACTTTTTCAGCACATACTGTAACATTATAAGCCACCGAGATTGTGGCATTGTATTTGAGCAAGTGGAATGTCTGCATACTATCCCCTTTGGAGTGGGCGTAAAGCCAGGGGTCCCGTGTCCATGCGATGTATTTGTTACCTTCTTTTTGTGATGCGTAAGTTTATTTTACAATAGATAATTTGCATGGATTTTCCCTTACATTAATTTAACATATACCCAATAGTTTTTGATAGGTAGAACATTATTACATTCATGAAAATACTCAAAAACATCTATAGTGGACAGAAAAAGTCTTTCAAAATCAAACAATTACGAATTAATATCATGTCACCAACGGCACGTCGATAAGCAAGGGATAGCAGCCCTTGGGTGAGGCTAGGTTCACCGATGAGACGTATAGCTCTCTTCTGAATGGAGTCCAGGATAGCGAATGTAGAAGCGGCAGCGGCGACCCAGATGTGGGAACAATATCCGCGGTTTGGCCTTATTTGTGAAGTATATAAGGTAAAGAGATTAGCTGGTGAAAAGTATTTGCGAGCCCGAAAGAGGCAACCTAATTTCTTAGCAGCCGCTTCTGCAATTATTGTGACATGTTGGTGCCAATTGAGATTTAGATCCACAGAAATGCCAACAAATAAAAATGACTCATTACTTGGAATAATTTGGTTGTTCATTGTGATGGGTCTAGGGCTGGTGTATCTCTTATGAGATAGAAATCAAGACTTAGATTTGGTGGAGTTGAATTGTACAAGATTTCTACTTCCCCAGTCTAATATTTTTTGGAGATCCACGGAGACAGAACCCTCCATGAGTCTGCGATCCTCATCTAATTGGGCTAAAGAGACAGGCTTAGCATATTGTATACTTGAGTGGAGGTTGCTGTCGTCCGCGTAACAGTGAACTGGGTTGGATGTGCTAGAGATGATGTCATTCATGTGGAGAAGAAACAAAGTAGGGGCTAAAACTGAACCTTGAGAGACTCCTGCATTAATTGGATACAGTTTAGAGGAATGGCCATCCACGACAACAGAAATCCTCCGGTTGGTGAGGAAATTTGTTGTTCAGGTACAGAGTTTTGGTGGTAGGCCATAGGCCGGTAGTTTATTAAGCAGCGCTGCGTGCCAGACCTGGTCGAATGCTTTGGATATGTCTAGAGCGACAATCTGGGATTCACCGTGTAGTTCCATAGACTTGTTCCAAGAATGGGTGACAAAAGAAAGGAGGTCGGCAGTTGATCTGCGCTGACGGAATCCATACTGCCTGTCGTCGATTAGACTGTTTTTTTCAAGAAATTTTAGTAATTCGATGTTTATATACTTTTCCATCACTTTAGAGACGACTGAAAGGAGAGAAATAGGCCTGTAGTTGCTAGGAAACGCTTTAGACACTTTCTTGGGGACGGGTTATACTCGTGCAGTTTTCCAGTTACTAGGGAATATGTCTCTATTGTAAGATGTCTGAAACAGACGCGTCAGGACAGGAACATGTTCTGATGCGCATTTTTTGAGAAGAATTGCTGGGATCTCGTCAAGGCCAGAGGCTTTCCTGGTATTAAGAGAAGAAAGCATCTTTCGTACCTTTTTAGTTTTGAAAATGACATCTGTCATTTTATGCGCGACATTGGGGACTGTTGGTGGTTGAACATTTGAAGGTGGGTTGAGAGTAGAATTGCCGGCGATCAACGAGGCAAAAAGTTCAGCCTTGCCCAGGGCGGTAGAAACAAATTCATCCTCTGAAACAAGAGGTGGGAACGTGCTTTTGCAGAAATTATTTCCAACAGATTTAGTAAGAGTCCAGAAGGGTTTGCTGCCGTTGGAGCTTGAGATGACTGTGTTTTTGATGTGGTTATTAAACGATTTTTTTGCCTCAGAAAGAATGCCGACATAGCGGTTTCTTGCGTCGTTGAATGCTTGACGGTTTTCTTGACTGGGATTGTGTAGAAGCGTTTTGTGGCAGGATTTAGAGAACCAGGGCTTTTGAGTGGCTGAAGAGGTTTTCTGTGTACGTGGAATAAATGATTACATGTCAGCTTGGATAATTTCGGTGACGTTTTGTGAGATATCAGAGGGGTCAGGATGAGAGAAGCAGACAGACGCCCATGGAAATGAGGAAAAGTAATCTCGCATTTCGTCCCAGTTTGCGGAGTTGTAGTGCCAAACGATACGTGGGTGTGATGACTGTGTGACCTCGGGTTGCATTGCGCAGGAAGCAGTGACCGCATGCCGTGGTCTGAGCGACCAAGGGGTGCGGTGACTGATGTCTTATAGCATTTAAGTTTTGTAATAAGAGATTTGAGCTGTGTGTTGGAATGCGAGGGAAGTAAGTAGGTTTCTGAACCATATTGGCTGAAGAATTGCTGACTGCAAAGGCCTCCGCTGCGCTCCCTTGTGGATCGCGTTTTGAAGATCCTAGCCATTCCTTATTATGGACATTGAAGTCACCAAGAATAGTGACCTCGGAGGAAGGATATTCAAAAATCAGATGGTCGGTTTTTTCAGAAAGGTAGTCGAAGAGCTGGACAAAGTTATTGTCAGAAGGTGACCGGTAAATGCAACAGATGAATTTAGTTGCAGCCCTGAGAGAGAGAGGGGGTTTCATCCAAAGTATGTATTTTCTTCCAGCTTCTAAATTGGGGAGTCTCCTGCAGGGTAGATTGCTACAGACGTATGCGCACACGCCTCCATGCAATCTAAAGGAAGTAAAGAGCTTATACCCCGAGAAATTAAGGTGATTAGTAGCTGTTTTGGTACTGATTTGGGTTTCAGTGGGGAAGAGGAGGGCCTATTAGCCTGAAGGAAATGGTGGACGGAGTTCAGGTTAGAATTTAGGCCACATATATTAAGAAGGAAAAGTTAAATCTTGATGCCGGCGACCCCTACACACCCTTCTCCCGGAGATCCGAATGGAGGGGTATTTTATTTCTGGAATCTTTTGTACAAGGAGGATCCATCATCATTTTTGTTTATAAGGGAAACCGACTCATACACCAGAACCGGAAACGTCCGTTGGGACTTCACCGGCCGCTTGATGTAAGGGGAGGTACTTCCTCGGGCGTGCAAAAATCATTTACTATCACCAAAAGAAAAAGTCCACTACCACCTGCCAATACCACTACCACCTGCCAAATATTGTGTGAAGGCCAATAGATTTTTAATAGGAAGAAAATGTGAAAACGTGAGTGTAATATCTGACCTGGTCTCAAATTCTTTGTCTTCTTCAGGAGTCGTACTTAGTCTGAGCCTCTGAGTTTAAATCATTGTTTATTTTACTATTATAGTGCCTTGATCTAATTATATAGGTACCTATCACAGTAAAATAAAGATAGAGATGCACTTGCGAATGAAGGAACGCGAAATATTGCTTGGTTCGCCGTGTAGCTTTTTGTGAGTAAAAAAAGTGGTGAAAAGCTTAGTTTTTTATAAAGCTGGTCCGATTGAGCTTGACATACTGACCAATAAGTTTGACAAAATTAGCTAAATACCTTGTGTGTGTGTTGTCTTCTTTCATGGCTGCGGTCGTCAGACCATTGGCACATTTTTCTAAATACCTTATATGTAAACATATAAAGAATTTAGCGGACCTAAAATAAGCATTCTAGTGGGTCTAATTTGCGCTCCTTTAGAGAAAGTGTTGTAAAAGTTCGTGAGAGGGTACTGATATTAGTAATAGCCAAATGGCACAATTTCGGAAAATTCTCTGAAAAGAAAATGTATGTGCTGCCCTCTGTGAAAGGTAGTTAAGATGAAATTAACTGTTGTAAAGATTTCTGTAAAATTATTCAAAAATTTTTTGACACTTGTCAAATATTTATAGTTGAAAGTTATTATAAAAATGGCGTAAAGGATTTGTTTTGAACATTGTTATTTGGGTGTGGCCTTTATTATAAACCATTTCAACATTTAAAACAATTTTTAATTAACTTCTCGTAGTTACTTTTAGGACTGTGAATTAAACATATGTGTTGATTTTGTGTTTGCCAACTGGCATCTTAACGTCAAACTTGATATTTTAGGTTAAATTCAGAAGTGTTTCTGTTTTGTGATCGTCAATTAATTTTAATGAAATATGCAAGTTATTACCGCCGGTTTTGCTAAGTTTGCAATTTTATCACTTAAATAGAAATATGTCAAGATTAGCTGATTATTTCGTCGTTGTTGGTTATGATCACGAAAAAGAAAGTAAGTTTATTGTGTTCTAATTGTGGAAAGTATATCAATAATCTGAAAATAAATTGTTTCTTCAGGAAGTGGTACAAGCAGTGGTATAATACTTCAGAGATTTCCGGAAAAAGACTGGCCCGATACTGCTTTTATTGAAGGAATAGAATGGGTACAGCTGATTTTATTTATTTAATTGTATGAAGAAACCTTGTCATCTCCTTTTAAACAATTAAAAATAGGAGTTGCCTGACAAAGGCCTTTTTCACGACTACTTTAAACTTAATTATCAAACATTTTATAACAAAACGTATGGCTTCAGCCTTGTGCTAGGGCTTTGTATTAAAAATGACATAATGTGTACTTTAACCTATTGAATTAATTTCATGGATATAAATAAATTCTATTAGTTCAATGTTTCTGAGTTAACTATCAACCATCTTTTCACACTTTACGAGTATAGTAAATTCACTTGTTGATAGAAAGGCATAGCATAATAAGAGGTAAAAGTGTAGCATAGTGAAATTACGAAATATAACAGAATATCAGAACAAATTTGTATTATACTATTAAAAATGGAGGGTGTTTTCTCAAAATATCCATATGTCAAGTATACTGAATTGTGAATTTACAAAATATTACCCCTATTATCTGGTTAAATAATTATTTAAAGACAGTTCTCAGTTTTACATAGTATAGTTTTTCATTTAAGGTTCTTTCAGTCGCTTGATTTTTTCTATTTTGTAATGTAAATGCTGTAATTTTAGTTCTGTCAACCACAAGGGTGGGCCCTGTCCACAGAAAGGCAAGAACCAAGGTTTTTCGTATCTGTACTTACAGACGTCGACGCAAACCGCCATTATTGTGCTTGTCTTTGCTTCAATGAGACTGTTTCGATCACACCTAGCAAACCTGTTGATGAGGTAAGGATATGTGTGTTTTTGATTTTACATAATATTGTTATTTAATTTTAAATTTTAGGAAGAAGATGCTGTGGAGGGGGAGACTCCATTAGTTAGGCCAATCCCTGCGATCTTGCACCATAGTATTATGTATGCTCCAAAATGTTTGGTGCTAGTTTCGAGGTTGGATTATATAGAAACTTTTAGGGTAAGTTTTTTATCAAGTTAATGATTTAACTGCACCAGGAGAATATGAGATTTCAGCATTTAGATATTCTAAAAGGTAAAGGTTTACTTTTGGGGTGCGTGTTCGATTTTCCTACAAAAATGTCCAAATAACTCCAAAAGTTGGCTTCTGCCCTCATTTTTATTGTGTTTTTCGTCATCTATATAAAAAAATTCATAAAAATCGAACAAGCACCCCAAAAATTAAACCTTTACCGTACAATTAAGTTAGTGAACTATTCGAACGAGTTTCAGAAGACAATGGCAAAGCATGCATTTTCTCTTTAAAAAAGTGTGTTTCGACAGAACAAACATTTTTTGTTTGCTAAAGAGTGCTAAAAAATAATTGAAAATAAATGAAGCATTAAAGTAGGCCATTGAGTTACTGCCCGTTGACAGCTTGGACTTGTCACATTGCAAATAGATTTGAGGTTAGCTATCTGTCAAATGCTCATTTATAAATTCTGTGCCCTAGTTTTCGACGTTGTCAATTATATTTTGGGCAGAAGTGTCTTGAAAGTCTTGCTGCTAATATAAGCTTGCCTCTAATTTTTGTGTTTGCAAAAAACCACACTAAAACTGTGCTTACTTTTTTCCAAGATTGTTTTTTATACATAGTTTATAACCAAAAAGAGCTCAAAAGTTTTTTGTTTGTAATGAAAAACATTTTTAGGGGGTAAATTATACACTTTTTGTTTCAGAATTGTCTGGGTATAATCTATTCTGTTTACATAGAAAATATGCCAATTGCACTGGAGACCCTCGTTGGCAATATTTTAGGCTGTATACAGGTACCTCCACCTGGTGGGCCCCAGGTTCGTTTTAGTATAGGTGCTGGAGACAGACAAGCATTACAGCCACCTATAAGCCCATCTCTTCCAGTGACACATATATCTGTCAATTTGTTGTTTAGCCAACTTGGTAAGTGAACTTTGCATCACAACTTTTTCTTTTGTGTGCACGTTATAGTTTGTCAACTAAACTGCTAAAGGCTGTTATAGAAGTAATTGTAAATCTGTTAACGAAAGTCATAAATAAATGTTTCAGTGCCGGTGTCTTTCCAGACCTTTTGAAACTGGCAAAGCCAATTCCACGCTTTAAAAAGGGTAATCCAGATTTGTGTAGCAATTATAGACCAATTTGTGTTCTGCCTGCAATATCAAAGATTTTTTAAGACTACTAAAAAACAGAATTGTGGATTTTGAAAAAAATGAGTTGTTTAATCAAAACCAGTATGTGTCTAGGTCCACAGTATCTGCTTTAGTTAGTGTAGTGGAAGGCATACTGGGAGGTTTTGAAATCAAAAATAAAATACCAATGACTTTCTTGGACTTGAGCAGACCATTTGATACTGTCAATCACCAGTTACTGCTTGGTAAACTACACTACTATGGTGTGAGAGGTGTTGCCCTGGACATCTTGAAATCATATCTGACAAACAGGAGACAAATAGTAGATTGGAACAACAAAACATCTAGCAGTGTTCAACTAAGAGTTGGAGTACCACAGGGTTCAGTTGTGGGTCCAATACTATTTATTATATATATATATATATATATATATATATATATATATATATATATATATATATATATATATATATATATATATATGACCTAACACATAGTGTTAATGCATACAGTGCATATTTATATGCAGATGATACCAGCTTTATGACCCAGGCAAGCAGTACTCAGAAAGCAGGGTTAATTATGCAAAATTACATTTGCCATGCTAGGAGCTGGTTTGACGCTAATATACTGAAGCTAAATGAAAATAAAACTCAAAGGATTTGAGGTAAAACATAATGGTAATCCTGAAACAGATAACTTTCTTGGTATTCTTCTGGATACCTCTCTTAAGTGGTATGTGCACATCGACTGTGTGGATGGCTGTCGAGTATGGTGTATGTTGTGAAGAGACTATTGAGGGTTGCAAATTACCAGGCAGCGAGAACAGCGTACTTTGCAAGCTTTCACTCTCTAGCAACTTAAGGAATCCTGATATGGGGCTCTTCACCTCAGTTAGCGAAGGTGCGAGCGCTGAGTAATGTGGGACCACTGGAGAGTTGCAGAGAGCTGTTTAGGCGACATGGTATTTTGACGATAGTAAGTGTTTATATACTTACCTGCATTTTGTATATATGGGACAATAAAAATACAATGGAAAGAAATAACCAACATCATGCATATGATACACGATATGGTAACGAATTGTCCATTCCACTGCACTGAATAGGAGCCTTGCAGCATTGGAACGAATCATCTGGGAGTGGAGATTTTTAACGCACTGCCTCCTTGTTTAAAGACACTCAGGGTTAGAAATATTTTTCATAATAGAGTTAAGGACTATTTGCTAAATAGGACTTTTTATAGCCTTGTTGAATATTTTGAATATAGTTAGTATGTTTGAGTTCATTTTCTTGTATCATTGTGTGCCTGCTTTTGGCTTGCAATGTAGTAATATTTTATACAGTTTTGTGTATTTTATGTAACTGTATTTAAGAGATGTGAGTTTGTATACATTGGATTTTATTGTTGTGGTTTTGTGTGTTTGTCTTGTTCATGATGTTGATTTTATTTGTTGACTGGCCATGTAATTTTGATGGTCAATAAATATGATATGATAATACTGTTTGTTTTAGGAATAAGGAATGTGTTAGTTCTTTTTTGTGCCATAATGACGGAACACAAGATACTCTTCCATTCGAAAAGTTACAATCGGTTAACAGAAGCCTGCCGGGCACTGACTGCTTTAATGTACCCATTCCGATTCACTCATGTATACATACCTTTATTGCCAGCACCACTCGTCGAAGTTCTTTCAACGCCGACACCTTTCCTCATGGGTGTTCATTCTTGCTTGAAGTATGAAGTGTCAGAACTGGTTAGTATGTTTGTGTTTAATGTTATATTAATTTTAAAGTCGAAGATATAAATATATTAATTAGTACATGCATGCTTTTGACTTGACAAGCCATTATTTACTTATTTCGAAGCTGTTGGTGTTCATAGCATACTGTCAGGGTGGATTGCGAGTTACTTTGATCACAAGCTGATAGTTAAATCTAACAACTTTTACTCTACACCAGTGTTTGCAACATCACGGGTTCCTCAGGGGAGCTACATGACACCACTGTTTTTCAATATTTTCATCAATGACATTGTGCATGTGTTTGAAAATTCCAACTGTCTGTTATTTGCTGATGATCTAAAAGGTTATCGCGAAGTTTTATCATTACATGGTTTGTGTGCTCTCAAAGAAGACTTGGATTCTCTTCTTCGGTGGTGTGATTGTAATGGAATGGTCCTGAATATTAATAAATGCAGAGTAATATCCTTTAGCAGATCAGCAAACCAAACAGAGTTTCACTACAATGTTTTAGGCAAACCCATAGAACGAGTATCTGTTTTAAAGGACTTAGATGTGATGTTGGATGAGCAGCTAACTTTTAAGGATCATTGCAGTTCTATTGGTAACAGATCTAAAAATCTTAGGATATATAAAGACAAACACCGCAGATTTTAAGAATTTTAACTCTTGTGATATCCATCTTTAACTCTTTGTAAACGTAAACAAAAAGCAGAATCACCCCAAAAATAATAAGAGAGTTATGCGCTAGATACGTATTTCGACAGCAAAGTTGTCTTCATCAGTAGCTGTCGGTAAACAAACTGTATGGGTAAAATTATCCTATTTATATACCCAAACTCTACAATAAAAATGATGTAATACCAATGATGCAATACTGGATTATGAGGAAATACTGGATGATGGTGCAATACCGGTTGATGCAACACCGGATCATGCACCCCCAGATGATGCAGTATCGGATGCATCAGTACCAGATGATGCAACAGCAGACGATGTAACACTGGGTGATGTCATTCAAGGACTACTGTTGTGTCAGTGGATACACCTAACCGGTTCTGTCGATGTTGAAAGCGACCATGGATTATTTCGTGCTATTTAAAAAAAGTGCTGAATTGATCAGACCCATGTCTGAATTCATGAAATTTTGTGGGTTCATTTTGCGGATTTCTAAACTTTCCAAAGCATCTAACTTGCGATAATCCGTGGTTACTTTTAATAACTTAAGATTACTATCGCCTACCTTATGACCCCAGTCAATCATATATATATATATATATATATATATATATATATATATATATATATATATATATATATATATATATATATATATATATAGGGCTCGTCAGCGTCTTTTCCGCCCCAATAGCACCGCAGCCTTTGGCTTATTGTGCATGCCCTTTGTCTTTTCTACTCCACCAATTCCAAAATCACTGTGAACTAGTCTGCACAGCAATAATTGGGGACTTAATGCATCCCTGGCACAGTGCTCTTTGTCACGCCCAGGACCGGTTCTGGTCCCATAAATGGTTCTGCTGATCCCCGGCACCCAGATGATGGTGACTTCATTCTGCCCACCAGGTCGCTCGTCTCGTCTCGGCATTCACTTACCACCCGTAAGGGCTGTCTGTGGCTATGAGGTTCCGCTTGTTGGTGTAGCCCCTCCTCTTGTTCTCTCGCACACAGTGCAAGATGGCGTACATTTTGGCCTGAAAGACCGTTTCATGAGCGCCGAGGGAAAAACTGCGACTTACTCTCAGTCCATCCGAATAAACGCCTGCCACCTCCCACGCTCCCCGCCGGATCCGTTCGTGAACCAGACGAGCGCGTGTCGTGGTAGGCCCGGCGTCTCCCTCCGCCATGCCTCGCGGTCGGTGATTACCACTGTAAAATTGTTTTCCCTGCAGATTCGCGGGCTCACGAAGTCCTCATTTCCAGCATAGGCTCCTTCACGATCTCCTGAATTTTGCAGCGGCCCATGCAGCCTGGGTTTATATTCACTATATCATTGCAGGCTAGTCTGTATAGTTCTAGCCCCATGATAACTAAGTGTAGGGGCGGCAGCTCCAGCAACACCTTCATGGCAGCAGTTGGGGCTAAAGTCATGGCTCCTGTGATGCGGAGGCAAGCCATCCTTTGGATCTTGCCTAGTTTTTGTTTGGCACTGGATTCTGTCACATTAGACCACCAGACCAGTGCCGCTCATGTTAAAGATGGTCTGACCACCCTTGTGTACAGCCAGTGGACCATACCAGGACTTAGTCCCCACGTTTTCTCATATAGCCGCCTAGCGACGGCTAGGGTCATAACTGCCTTACGCAGTACAATCATATATATATATATTTTTCCTCCCTCACGACACGTCCGCGACTTTGCCGCCCCGATAGCACTGCAACCTTACAATCATATATTGGGCAAGGGTAGATTTTTTTGCTCTATTGAATCTGTAATGACCTTGTTGTTATTGATCTCCGCGTTTGCCCTATATAGATTTTCTCGCAATTCTTACAAGATATTTGAGAAATGCCTGATTTTTGTTGGAAGTCAATAGCATTGTTTGGTCCACCCAAAAGGTTCCTCAAATTATCATCTTAATAAACAACTCTCAAGTCATTATCTTTGTATATTTTCTCTACTTCTGACCAGAGAATCAAGAAGCACCTCTATCGCTTGTGTGTCAACAAAATCTCTGGTAGATCTTATTACAAATCCTAAAATTCAGAGTGATGCTGCTACCGAACTCTCAATATGCAAGTTAAAACTAAGTTGGCTATCGAATAGAACATTGAGGTCTCTAAAAACAGGTTTCCTTGTCAAAAGAGTAACTTGTGGACAAGAATAAAACTCAACAATAGAATGCCAGCGGCTGTAAGAAACTACACAGCACTTATCTACATTGAGTTTTAAACAATTGAAAGAACACCAATCAAAGGTATAACCCAGATTCCTTTGCAAATAAATACAGTCGTCTATAGAATCAATGGATAAGTCAATCTTCGAGTTATCAGCGTAGACAAGACATGGGACATCAAGAAACTGCACAATGTCATTAATAAAAATGTTGAAAAAGACTGCCCCAAGAACTGAACCCTGAGGCATGCCAGACCTGATGAAAAAGTTAGCTGAAACCACGACACTACAAAAGCCGCCCTATCAGGAAAATAAGCATAATTATGGAAAAGAATATCCAGTGACACGGCTGTCCTTGCTTGGTAATTAAGTTTCACTGGATTTTTTCAATCTTCCTCTTGGTTCATTTAAGAAACAACTGCAAGCTAGTGTGTGTGAATATACTAAATATTCCTTCAGATTCACCTTATTGGTCTCTTCCTCAAGCTTTCCTAGTCCCTCTGATTGTTTTCAAACATTTTAAAGCTATTAATTGTATGTTTTATGAACGAAAGGTGTTCACAGTTTATTAGAAAAAGTCTAATGATATCTTTTGTCTACAGATGGATGTAATAGTTGCCGACTTGGACGGAGGTTCTATAACAATCCCTGATGGTATATCTTTACCATTGCTTGCAGAACCTTTATTAAGCCAGACACAGGAAGCGTTGAGCTTGATTCTCCAACCAGAACTCAGCTGTGCTGATCATGCATTTCCGCCGTTAGCAATAAGAGCCCCCCAACCTGTCATGTTGGACAAAGAAATACGAGCAGTCTTCATGAGGAGCTTTGCTTACCTCCTGCAGGGTTACCGTAACTGTCTCACTCTCATTCGCATCCACCCCAAGCCTGTGATAACGTTCCACAAAGCAGCGTTCCTAGGCGAGCGCAACTTGAAAGACTGTGATTTTACGACCCGTGTACTTGAAAGCATGTTCTTTACCAGTTTCGTAGCGGAAAGGGGACCACCGTGGAGACAATGTGATGTCTGGGATGAACTTTATAGTAATCTAGGAGAGTTGCTTAAGGCTGAGAACCAAGATTCTAGATTAGTGTTAGTACATATACAGGAGTTAGCGCAACAGTTGTACATGAACGAAAATCCAAACCCGCAGTCGTACGCACAGAAGATTCTCGTACCACCTGATGGGGCTTTCGCTAGAATTCATCAGCCCTCGCTGCCTGTTATCAATACGGAACAAGTACAGGCTATCATTGAAGAGGGCATGTCTAAGAATAATCTAAAATCTAGGTGAGAACCGTTCATTATTTTTTTAGTTTTTACTGTACATAATTTTTCTGGTTCAAATAGTTGGTTGTTTGGTTGTTTGGTTGAGGGTACAAAAATTTTAAATGTTTTAACGTTAATGTGAGATAAAATCTAATTTGTTCATTGAACTTAATTTATATGATAGAAAAGTCTGGAAACGCCTAATTTTCTCTCAACCGGGTGGTCAGAAATATACAAAACTTGGGATACGCCTATTTTAGGATATGGAAATTCCAGATTTGATACATGCAATGTTGCCAGATTTACTGTTTCTCTGATATTATCAGTCACTGTGGTTTTTTATATGCAACAACCCTGTATATTGTTTTATTATTGGAATGTACCCTTCAATACGAGTTTAACCATATGTAACACTTGAGGTTTGCTACAGTCAGAAAGTTCTTAAATATGATGGCTGGTCAATAACTTTTTGAATGAAACAGAGTTTTTTGACAAAAAATCATTGTATTTTTCAACATAGTCTCCTTTGAGCTCTATACACTTCGTCCAACGTTTCTCCAATTTTGTTATACCTTCCAAAAAATAAGATATATCGAGGTCCTCAAAATAGGTATTTGTTTGTGAGATGATTTCATCATTGGAGTTAAATCTCCTTCTGCCGAACCATTTCTTTAAGTTTGGAAACAAAAAATAGCCACTCGGGGCTAAATCCGGAGAATAGGGCGGATGAAGGAGCGATCTGTAACCCAATTTATGCAATTTCACCATGGAGACTACACATATGTGCACCCTTGCATTGTTTTGGTGGAAAATAACTTTTCTCTTGGCCAAATGCGGTCGTTTTTTCTTCAAATCCTCATTGAATCTGTCCAATAAGTTGGTATATTAATCACCATTGATTGTTCTTCCCTTTTGAAGGTAATTAATGTGGATTATACCGCGCTAATCCCAAAAAACAGTTGTCATGACTTTATTGGCTGACAAACCCACCTTGGCCTTCTTCGGCCCCAATTCGCAGGGAGAAACCCACTGTTTTGTCTCTGGTCTCTGGTGTGTTGTGGTGAATCCATGTTTCGTCCACGGTTACGAAACGGCGCAAAAATTCCTCCGTATTGTGGTTGAACAATGCCAAACACTCTTTCGAAGTTGTCACACGATTCTGTTTGTGGTCAATTGTGAGCAAATCCGGCACCCATCTTGCGGATAGCTTTCTCATACCCAAGTGATCATTCAAAATCGAAACCACTGAGCCATGTGATATGCCTATAGCTTCCACAATCTCCGCACTTTCAATCTCCGATCGGCCTACACCATATCGTGATTTTGTTGAATTTTTTTAGGTGAGCGTCCAGAACGTTCGGCATCATTTGTGCTTATACGGCCGCAACGAAATTCAGTAAACCTCTTTTCTACCATGGAAATTGATGGTGCACAGTATTTATCAAGCTTTGCTTTGGTTTGAGTGATGTTTTTTCCGCAAAAAATAATGTTTGATGAGCACACGAAATTCACTTTTTTCCATTTTCGTTATAACTCAAGAGGTTGTCTGCTTTCAATGGCTATCTAACACAAACTAAATGACGCAGCTTGTTCAAAATCTGACAGGAGTCAACTGACAGATGCTTGTCGACAGGAGCAGTGTTGCCCTTCCTGTGAAGAGGCGGGAAATTCAAAAAGTCACAGACTTATTGACCCGCTCTCGTAAATAAAACTGTTATTCCAAACTATTTTTCAACAAAATTACAACGTATTAATTGAAGTAGTAGTAGTAGCAGTGGTGGGGAGGCCAACGCCAAGCAAGTAGGCCACAATGGGCCCTTTTTGCCAACCCCAGCAACCATGCTCTACTCTTCCTCAGTTCCGTCGCCAAACCGCCTTGACCTCGAGATGAAGGCCGTGACGGTCTTCAATTGGACGGTACTTACCTGATTTCTCTGCAGAGTTCTCGATCCGAACAATTCTGCTCGAAGACTCCCAAAAGCCTCGCATTCACACAGGTAGTGGTAGGACGGTTTCTTCATCCTCGCCGCATTCCTGGCAAATGGGATCCCTCTCTACGCCTATCACAGTGAGGTGTCTTCTAAGGGCGCAGTGGCCTGTCAGCACCCCAAGGATGCAGCGAAGCATAGGTCGACTCCTACCGAGTAGCCAGACAGCTTTATCTCTGTCCGGCCCCTCCACGAAGTCCCTCGCCTGCCTGCAGCCACCAACCGACCCCCAGTGCCTATCCATTGCTTCCTCGGTCCACCTGTCTAAGGCGACAGAGACTGTCTTCCTACTTATGCCTATAGCAGGCTCCGGGCCACTGAACGGCCGCCGGGAACCGAGTCTTGCGAGATTATTCGCCACCTCATTCCCCGCTACGCCACAGTGTCCCGGAACCCACACCAGTTGCACCTCGTTCGTCCTGGCTAGTCCTCTGAGGGCGTCAGCGCACTCTTGAACCAGTGTTGACCTGGTTCTGGCCACGCAGACTGCCCGGAGGTCCGCCTGGCTATCCGAGCAGATGTACACACATTTCTCGGGACTCCTCTTATCCTGTCTATTGGCCACAGACAGGATAGCATACACCTCTGTTTCGAATGCCGTGGTATATGCGCCAAGAGCATAGCTCTCGCGCACCTCCAGGCCCTCGATGTATATTCCTGGCCCGGAGGATTGTTGGTCCTCCAGCCGTGATCCGTCGGTGAAACAGACCAGGCTTGCGGGCTGGAATGCAACCTCATTTTCCCTCCACTGATCCCTACTGGGGATCCTGAGGGTGTATGACCTTAATTGAAAGATTATTACAGTGCTAAAATGATGTCTCACTCAGTGACAACGTACTAATTGAGAGATTATTATATTGACAAATAATGTCTACTTAATCAGGAATCCAAAATGTGCTCTGTTAGTGATTTGACAGTACCCTAATCGATGGTAGAATGTGTCTTATTACATTTCTCCATGATTCTCTGAAAATTAATCCAGATTCATTGATAATTCATTGCCTTAACTCTGCAATCCCTTCCGGTTTAGTTTGGTAAACTTTCTTCCACATCTTCACTTGTGGAAATATCGCATCGGCAACAAAAATTTAAATTTTTTTTTTCTTAAACGTAACAAGTATCAAAACATAGAAAACATGATTTGGGAACGATTGTTTTTGTCTGTCAGTCTGTATGTCTGTTTGTAGCTACGATAACTTTAAAACGAATTAGGATACAGACTTGGAGAATACTTCTCTGGCTTCACTGTTGGTTTTTGTAGGTGAAGGACGTAGCCAGCGCGTGAGCTAACTGGAGCAAGTGGCCCTTCGAATTCTGGAAGTTCTAGGATGTTCTTCAATGCTTCTGTGACTATAGTTTCGCTGCTTGATAGAATTAGGATATTGTCTTCAAATTTGGTATACAGTTAGTGCTCGATAAACAAACGGTTTGGATTGGTTTTGGGTAAAATCGCTTTAGGGGGTAGGGGATCAATGGGGGGTGATTTGGTAAAAATTGCCTTTTTACGTTAAAACTCGAGTAATATAACGTTTTAGGATTTATTTTTAGAAAGCTTTTGATTTCATCAAACATCTGGTATTCTGTGCTGAAATTAAATTAGGGGTTGAATGTGTGGGGGTGGAATATTGTTGACAAAAATTTCGAATTTTTTGTTGTTGCTAAAACGGCATAAAAACTCTCAAAACATAGAAAACGTGATTTTGGAACGAATTTTTTTTTTTGTTTGTCGGCATGTACGTCTGTCTGTTAATAGGTGCAATAACTTTCAAACGAATTGAGATATCATCTTCAAATTTTGTATCCAGTTAGCACCCGACAAAGGAACACTTCCAATTGTTTTTGAGTAAGGTCGCTTCAGGGGGTTAGGAGATAAATAAGGGGGTGAATTGGTGAAAATTGACATTTTTTCAATAAAACTTGAGTAATCTAACATTGCAAAAGTTTATGGGTACAGGAATACAAATATTTTTTTGTGGTCAAGTCATGTGCCCTAAATTCGTTCCATAAGAATCCCTTTCTGAAGAGAATAAATTATCACAGCTATGTGGTAGTTATGATTCAATGTACAGCACTATTGAATAAATAAAAATAGTTCTTTGGATTTAAATCTGGTGAACAAGGGGGCCAATCTCACGTGTTACATATGGTTAAACTCGTATTGAAGGGTAGATTCCAATAATGAAACAACTTACAGGGTGTTGCATTTAAAAAACCACAGTGATTAATAATACCAGAAAATGACAAATCTGGACACATTCCACATATCAAATCTGGAATCTCTGTATCCTAAAATAGGTGTATCCCAAATTTTGTCTATTTCTGACTACCTATTTGAGACAAAATTAGGCGTTTTCAGACTTTTCTTCCACTCTGTATAGCTAAAGCGAAGCTTCGAAATTTCGAACCGAACCCGAACTGAACCTTCGTGGTTCGAAGTTTGAAATACGAAATTCTCTAAAATAGTTCGAAGTTCGTTGTTCAAAAACACTTCAATATTAAACATTACAGAGAGATCTGAGGCCTAGGGTTGAACACACTGAGACCTCACAGACGATCTCCGGCAAGATTTGGGGAGTAGGCAGATTGAGGCCCCGTAATCGAGCTACAACAACTCACCCCACCTTTATCCACCGCTCTAAGGAGTAGGCAGATTGATGCCTTAGAGTTCATGTCCTTACATATTTCCTTTACCTCTTGAAACAAACCCAACCCACATTTGTCCACCGCTCTAAGGAGTAGGCAGATTGAGGCGTTAGAGTGTCCTTACATATTTCCTTTAAGTCTTGAAACCAACCTAACCCACCTTTGTCCACAGCTCTAAGGAGTAGGCAGATTGAGGCCTTAGAGTGTCCTTACATATTTCCTTTAAGTCTTGAAACCAACCCAACCCACCTTTGGCCACCGCTCTAAGGAGTAGGCAGATTGAGGCCTTAGAGTGTCCTTACATATTTCCTTTAAGTCTTGAAACCAACCCAACCCACCTTTGTCCACCGCTCTAAGGAGTAGGCAGATTGAGGCCTTAGAGTGTCCTTACATATTTCCTTTAAGTCTTGAAACCAACCCAACCCACCTTTTTCGACCGCTCTAAGGAGTAGTAGGTGGATTGAGGCCCTAGAGTGTCCTTACACATTTCCTTTACCTCTTGAAAATGGCTCCAAAACAGGAGCCGAAACGTCGAGTTTTCATAAATTCTGGACGCCGTTCAACCCGAGAACCAAGTATGTCTCATATGTATATATATATATATATATATATATATATATATATATATATATATATATATATATATATATATATATATATATATATATGTATGTATATATATATAAACATATAAAAATTTTAAGGGACCCTGGTTTTGGGTTCTAGGGACCCAAATTCACGCTCATCTGAAGAAATTTTTTCAAAAGCTTTTCATCGTGGCCTCTCTATTGAGGACTTTTTCTTAATGAAAATTTGCTAATAATCACCTAATCACTCGTTAAATGCCTGATGAGCTTTTATGCAACTGGGCATTTAGTCTGTTAATTAACGTTCAAAAGTTTAGTTTGTAGTTTGATTCTCTTTTTTTTTAATATTTATATTTTGGAAGCATATTTGTGTATGTAGATTGAATTGTAGGTTGTTAAATCTTTCAAAACTATTAATTTTCAAAAGATCCTTTGCTTGGTGTAAATTATTAATATTTTTTATGTGTGTATTCACAGTGGAGAATATGCATGGTGAGTATAATTTAGAGCCCTCTAGATGTTTGCATGTAAGTTAAATGTGAATATATTATCATTCCACCAATTACGACTGTGCTTTTTTCTTAGGTGTACTTAGTTTCATAATTTTTTAGATTCGTTTGCAGTCATATTTTTTTTTTTATTATTATTTACTACTTATTTAAGCCAGATCCGACAAAATTATTGCATATATAATTAAACACTTAATAAAAAGACTTTTCTTCCAGACAATCAAATTTATTAGTTGCCTACACGTTTCGTCTATCTACGTAGCCATCCTCAGGGGTAAATTCTACAATTCTCGAATATTGATGCTAAAAGACCGAGAGTATTTATTTGGTTGTTATTCGCGATTGATATCTCGCGACTGACTTCAAGTGGATCTAAATCCGGACGATAGTGAGGTCGCCATCCCCTACCAAACCCCATCGTAATTGCACTTTATCTCAGATTTATGATTTTACAAGATATAGAACCCTTTGTATGGTTTGAAGATGAAAGGTAATCAAATACTTACTCGGCTTTAGTCCTGTTCTGTCCAAAGTCTTAGATTCATGAGATCTTCGAGTCAGAACACTGTTACTACTTTACTTAGTTAATTTGAAGATATCTAGGTAATAGATATGAAGAATTTCCAGCTACAATGCTACCAGGGTTGAAAAGGTTTAGTGAGGAATTGTTATTCAATCAAAGAGGTGTTAAAATACAAATACTTAAATTTATTGACGTAAATCAATAGTAGGAGTTATCTAGCTTAATACTCCTGATAAAATAAATAAACATTGCACATAACAAGAAAGAAATGAAATATTTATGTAACAAGCAAGAAAGTAAGTATTAAATGTGAAAGTAATTACTTTTCTATTAGATCTACTAATGTACTCAGATTTTAACAGGTTAGGTAAAATTTCTAGATATTTGCCTGGCCAGGTAGTGTTTTATTTTGTTAAAACAAAAAAAAGGAATTTTGTGAGAGAAGCTCAGATATTGCAAAATTTAAATGATTGTTTACTATTGCATAAATGAAAATTTTAAACATTTGAAGGCCAGAAAATTTTATGAGCAAAGTATTGATTAATTTAAATTACACGGTAATATTTCTCATTTACATAAATGACAAAACATTAGAAAAAAAACTACAAAATACAGTTATTATTATTGACAATCTCACTGATTAAAGTTTTGATTTAATTTTACTGGATCAAAGTTTATACTGCAAGTTGGTGGAAAATTTAGATGACGCATGAATGTTATATCTGTTTAGATTCAAAAGTCACATACACAAAACTCAAAATCACTTACATCTGGGGCAGCTGAACTTCAGGGGCAATTCACCTGTTGATTTATTGCGGAGACTGCATATGTGGACATCAGCAATCAGTGCTCACCATAGGAGCTTAGTCTCTCCTCAAGAGAGGGATCAGGAACTGTTGGAAAACGTGTTTGTAGATGACAACTGGGCAAACTGCGCGCACCATGGATTATTAGAAATAATTGGCCAACAATGGACTGGAAACTTGATGCTTTTGAAAATAGACAGCAGACGGGTATTTTAACTGATATTTCTGTGACCAGAATGTACCTGAGAGCATGCGAAAATGTCGTACATGACAGCTAATTTGCTTCGGAGACTGCGGTTAAAAATCTGCGGTCGCAAAATAAAGTTATTTACTCGAGATTACGTTTTAAAACTTTCACTGCATCGGGTCACAAAGGATTCACTTCCAGACTTGCTTTTCTCTTCAAACGGGTCATTAATTTTTGCTTAAGCCGAAATGAAATCAATTGTAGCACTCACAGACAACTATTTTAGCGATATTAGTTGCGAAAGACAACAGCTTTTCTTGTCTGGTTTTTACCTGACAGAAGGGCTCCACCTTGATTTGAGGTGTTACCTCGAAGACAGCCCGCGTAGAACTCTCTCGAATGCAAGCATGTACCGCTGAGATTACCGGGTGACTTCACGCCGAACGTAACGGCTGGTTTCTGATGCTCTCTTTCCTTCTATCTCCATGTGTGTGAGAGGGGTTGATAGATACTTGTTTTCCCGCCAGTTCTGGCAGATCCAAGCCCGAGGTCTCGCTCTTCAACGGTTTTCTGTCAGATCATTATGACATCAGCCTGTAATTTACCGGGAAAAACTGTTAAATAACGATCTTTTTCCTCAAAGCGAATATTATGCCCCTTGATACTTTAATTTCAACGTATATAAAAGTAATACAGTAGGGGCACTACGATGGTGATAGTCGATAGCGAATTTTCAGTAAATAATTTCGAAACCAAAACTTGAATTGATTTTCAGAGATAAAGTCACCTGCTATTATTTCAGACTTCCTTAGAGGTTCTCTTTAAGTCAGTAAGGGAGTATCGGTGGTGAACAAAACACAACCGTTACAAACTGTACAAAGATTATCTAAGCTTCGGCTTCCACTATTGAACATCCTTTGTATAGTTAACTATAGATAAAGCTCCAGCTTGGATAACTTTGGTACAGTCATGAACTCTTGAAAATTGAAGTTCTAAATTATACAAAGCTTATCCAAGCTGGAGCTTTATCTATTGTACAATACAAGGAATTTACCCCTGACAGTGACTACATAGATGGCCGAAACACGTAGGGAAATTATAAATTTTATTTTCTGGATGAAAAGCCTTTTCAAGTATTTAATTATATCTAGCCCCGACTGTTTGACGTTTAGAAGTGAAATCATTGCATAGAGTTTCGAATTAAAAATTTTTTTAATGTATTTTAAATTCAGCTTTATATTGTAGGATAACAAAAACATATATTTAATATTTCTTAATGTTTTAAATTCGAATATAGGTTGTAGAATAACAAGAAGCATTCGTATATATCTTATAGTGAGTGACGATGGGTAAAAAGCAGAAGCACTGTCTAAATCCTGTGTTTTATAAAAAGTTTAAAATGTGTTTTTGTTATTTTATTTGAATAAGATGTTATTAAAATAATGTTTTACTTTTCTTCCAATATTGTGTTATTTCTATTATTGTTTTTGCTGTTTTTATTTTAAGTGAGATTCGTTCGATATATGTTTATGTATTTCAATTGTATCAGTGTTAATAAGAAAATAGCTTGATTAACTCATACTTTAAAACAATGATATAGCTACTAATTTAAAATAATAAATATTCCACCTGCCTCTCAGTGTCTTACATTTTATAAAGTATATGTTTAGCCAGTCGTGTTTGTTAGTAGTTTATGACCTTCTAGTCCGAATGTTTCTTCTTCAAATTTGGACTGGAAGGTTATAAATTTTTAATGAATGCGACTGTATATATATATATATATATATATATATATATATATATATATATATATATATATATATATATATATACACTACAAGCTCTGTGACAAACTTTGCCAGATAATAGCTCTCATAATTCTAAACATTTTTTTTAATGAACATGGGTCCGATTCGCTTTTGTTAAGAATTTACAAGCATTGAATCTTTATTAACAATTCACAATAAAAATTTGACCTAAATGAAAATCTAAAACTTAAGACTATAAAAATTGTTCGAAATTTCCACCCTCGGCTTGAATGCAAGCCTGACATTGACGAACTAAAGATTCAGTCACTCGAAGGATAAAATTTGGATCATTCGGTGAGCTGCATCTTAAATTCTTTCAAGTAACTGCTGATGGGTAGTGATTTCAACATGGTAGACCAGCTGCTTCATGTGTCCCCATAAATAAAAATCCAGAGGATTGAGATCGGGGCTACGAGGTGGCCATTATATTGGACCTCCTTGACCTATCCATTTATTTGGGAAATGTTCATTTAACCAGGCAGCAACTTGTCTTCCTCTATGTGGTGGTGCGCCGTCGTGTTGATACCACATATTCTGAATAATATTAAGTTGTATGTCATCAATGAACTCTAAAAGGTCGTGTTCTAAGAAATGTCTATACAAATCTGCATTTAAACGATCATTAAGAACATGCACAGGTAATAGATTATTGTTGAAAATGCCACCCCAAACGTTGATACTGAATTGTTGCTGAAATCGTTTTGATTGCATGTGTATTTTGCAACGTCCATACATGTTCATTATGATTATTATTTATGTCATCCCTAGTAAAGCACGCTTTATCAGACGACATGATGAGCGAAATGAATCTATCGTTTTGTGCTTGTTGCTGAAGTAACCAGCGACAAAATTCTAATCGCTGTGGGGCATCTCCAGCATGCAACGCCTGTACATTTTGGCGATGAAACGGATGTAACATTTCTCTGTTCAATACATGCCATGCAAAATTCGGTGATACATGAACGTTACTGGATATACGCCCAACACTAATTGAAGGGTTATCAAGGCAGCAACTATTACATTTTCTTCATCTTGTACATTTACTTCAGTAGGACGAATGGCCTTCTTGGAGCGGAGTTATCTGCTTCTCGAAGTCTACGAAATGATGCACTAAACACTGTGTGGGCAGGTTGGTGTCTATTTGGATATCTGCGTTGATGTTCTCGAGCTGCTTCTCTGGCATTCCCATTGGAATACCCATATACAAACACAATATCTGCATATTCCTCAGTTGTGAATAAATGCATTGTTTATTTAGAACTTTTACACAAAGTATCAAATATTGTACAATTAAAATGACACTAACAATATTTATTGTCATAACAACTGTCATTTTTATTTATCAGCCTACTTTTGATTGAAGTAGGTGTACCTATATTTTATAGGTGTGCATTGTTTCACATTCAAATGATTTTGTGTCACTTCCTGGTAGACTGGAAAAATTAAGATTCTTTCAATGCTTGTAACTTTTAAACAAAAACGAATCAGATCCATATGCATTAACAAAAAATGTTTAGAATTTTGATAGCTATCATCTGGCAAAGTCTGTCATAGAGCTTGTAGAACAACCTGTATATATATATATATATATATATATATATATATATATATATATATATATATATATATATATATATATATATATATATATATATATATATATATATATATATATATAATATATATATATATATATATATATATATATATATATATATATATATATATATATATATATATATATATATAAAAAACACTAACCTTAGTTTGTCTATATAATTAAACCTAACTTTATTTAGCTTCTTGTTGTTTTGAATTTTAGGCTGTCATCTTTGAGGCCTATACAACCAAGAATAGTGCCAATGGGAACGCACATCTCAAATTTATCAGACAACAAAAATATCTTAAGTAATTCTGCTAGACGCTTAGAGGTAATTAATAATATTAAGTTTCTGAGGTATCTGTTGCTTATTTACTTATAATTTTTTTTTAATTCGCTAATGAGGAGAACCGTGTTTGTTATATATATATATATATATATATATATATATATATATATATATATATATATATATATATATATATATATATATATATCCGACCGATAACTCAAAAAATAATAAACCGATCTTGATCAAATTTGGTGAGTACCTTCTTTTTGCAAGTGGCTTGGATAAGTTCGTTAGCCAGGAAAATCGGACCGGGTTTTCCCGGAAAATTTTGTGTGTTCTTTCTAAAAAAATTCATATCTCCGTAAATAACAAAGTAAGGGCAACCAAATTTGGTAAGGAAGTTATGGGCAGTTAAAGAAACCAATTTTGGAGTTTTCCCCAAAACGTCAAACTTGCAATTTTAAACGTCAAAATTGGCAATGTTTAGGCAAAGAATGTGAAACAAATACCGATTGTGAAAAGAAAATGTTGCAAGAAGAGTGTTCTGCAAACCCTTAAGTTTCAGATTCAACCGTCATTGCCCTCCATTTTACTAAAATATTTACAGAATATTTATTTCAAATAGACCCTTTCTCTGATGTTTTGGCTGTCAGTTTAGTTAAGTTGATGCTTTTTTGGATATTTATTTGTAGGTTTAGTGAAGTTTATGGTTTAACAGTCTATAATTTTTTTAGCTAATTTTCGTAGAACAAATTTTTTTAATGTATTTTTGCATTTTTTTTATCGAAATATGATGCGTTTATAAGAACAAATCTGGACGCAGTAAGTGCGTTTTGGTAGCGAATTTTCGGTAAATTTACAGATTAGCTCCCGAACGCTTTTTAAATACTGGTTTCAGAAACCTGCCTAGGGCCCCCCTGGATCCACAAAACCCAAGAAAAATTTCTTGTTCACACCCCCCAAGGAAGTTTCGGGACCAGGAGTGAATAGGGGTGCTGGGTGGGTTAGGTAGTAAAAAGGAAATATGAGCAGAAAATGCGAATAAAACGGGCTTGAAAGTTGTCTTTTTCACATCTTGAAGCCATATCCCCCTTAAACCCTGCCTACCCTGCACAGCACCCCTATTCCCCCAAAAAATTTCTTGTTTACACTCCCCAAGGAAGTTACAGGACCAGGAGTGAGTAGGGGTGTATAATTTTTTTTAGCTAATTTTCGTAGAACAAATTCGTTAATGCATTTTTGAATTTTTTATCGAAATATGATGAGTTTGTAAGAAAAAGACCTAGACGCAGTAAGTGCGTTTTGGTAGCGAATTTGGTAAATTTGCAGTTTAGCTCCCGAACGCTTTTTAAAACACTGTTTTCAGAAACCTGCCTAGAGCCCCCCCTGGATCCACAAACCCCAAGAAAAATTTCTTGTTCACACTACCCAAGGAAATTAGTAATGTTTCTGAAAACAATTCGTTGAAAAGCGTTCGGGAGCTAATCTGCAAATTTACCGAATTTTCATTAAATCCTTCAAATTTCAATAACTCAATTTGCTATTAACGTAAGCTTTGTTGGTTAGAAAACAAGTTTATTTTCGGATTTTTTTTTTGTATATTTTCAAACCATAAGTAATTTTGATAAAATATAGTACATTGTTTCTACCACATAGGCTATACCGGTAATCAGATTGATGCCTGCTCGCATTTGCTATTAAAAACATTTTTATGGAAATTCACTTCCATAACACATTTGCTACATCTAGACTTTTGAAAAATGTTTGTATATTTTCAAACAATAAATTTGTTTCGATGAAATATGGTACATTGTTTCTACTATATAGGCAACCAAGTTTGATGCTTGCTTTCATCAAAGAAAGACATTTGCTATTAAAAATATTTTAAGGAAAATTCGCTACCATAACGCACTTGCTGCGTCCAGAGATTTTAATCTGTTCTCTTTGTTAATATGTTTGTTTCATTGAATTTCTAAATGGATATTTTCTAGCAAATATTTTCTAATGGATCTAAAATGCATGTTTTTACCTAATTTTGAAAAAAAATTGAATAAACTACATATCATTAGTTATTGTGTTAAACACTACTCTTAAATTATTTGTTTCACAGACTTCTTTTTTTCTCTAGGTCTTACGAAATTGTGTAAACTGCATATTCGAAAACAAAATATCTGATGCCCGTAAGACGTTCCCAGCAGTATTGAGGGCCCTGCAAACGAAACAAGCCAGGTTAGCCCTGTGCAGCGAACTGGCGCAACACGTGAGTGGCACCAACACTAAGGCAATGCTTGAACACCAGCAGTTCGATCTAGTTGTAAGGCTGATGAACTGTGCTCTTCAGGATGACTCTTCTATGGATGAACATGGAGTGGCGGCGGCCCTTTTGCCCCTTGCCACCACATTCTGCAGAAAACTATGCACTGGGATCATACAGTTCGCCTACACATGCATTCAGGTAAAAAAAAAATGTTGTAATATTTTATATTTACATTCAACTAAATTACTTCCACATCGTCACAACGTGTAGAAGTATCGCATCGGCGGCAAAAATTTCAAAATTTTGTTTCGCTTAAACATCGTAAAAAGTATCAAAATATAATATAGAAAACATGATTTGGGAACGAAAATTTTTGTTGTCTGTCAGTCTGTGTTTCTGTAGCCACGATAACTTTAGAGCAAATTGAGATATCGTCTTCAAATTTGCTATACAGTTAGCACTCGATAAACGAACGGTTCGGACTGTTTTTTGGGTAAAATCGCTTTGGGGGGGGGGGATGAATGCAGGTAATTTAGTGAAAATTGACAAATTTTCGTTAAAACTCGAATGATATAACGTTTTAGGGTATATATATATATATATATATATATATATATATATATATATATATATATATATATATATATATATATATATATATATATATATATATATATATATATATATATATATATATATATATATATATATATATATATATATATATATATATGTTCCCTCAGGGCTCGTCCGCAGCCTTGTCGCCCTGATAGCACTGCAAAGGGTTTATATATTAGAAAACTTTTAATTTTATCAAACATCTGGTACTGTGTGTGCTGAAATTAACTTAGGAGTGGAATATCGTGGACAAAAATTTAGAAATTTTTTTGTTGCTGAAACGGTATAAAAAGTCCGAAAACATATAGAAAACTTGATTCTGGAACGACAATTGTTTTGTGTCTGTCGGCATGTACGTTTGTCTGTTAGGCGCAATAACTTTCAAACGAATTGATATATCATCTTCAAATTTGGTATCCAGTTAGCACCCGACAAAGGAACGCTTTGAATTGTTTTTGGGTAAGATCGCTTCAGGGGTAGGGGATAAATAAGGGGTAATTTGGTAAAAATTTACATTTTTTCTATAAAACTCGAACAATATAACGTGTCAAAAGTTTATGGGTACAGGAATTCAAATATTTTCTTTGCGGTTAAGTCATGGGCCCTAAATCCATTCCATGAGGAAGTTATCTTTATTTGTAGTTGTCATGATTTCGTACTAATTCAATTTTGATCTGTCTGAGAATGCTGTCAAGCAGCGAAACTATAGTCACAGAAACATTGAAGAACATCCAGAATTCGAAGGGCCACTTGCTCCAGTTAGCTCACGCGCTGGCTACGTCCTTCACCTACAAAAACGAAAACCAACAGTGAAGCCAGAGAAGTAGTCTCCAAGTCTGTATGGAGTCCTTTTCACTTGTTGGCATTTCTGTGGATCGAAATCTCAATTGGCACCAACATGTCACATCAATTGCAGAAGCGGCGGATAAGAAATTAGGTTTCCTCTTCCGGGCTCGGAAATACTTTTCACCAGCTAATCTCTATACCTTATATACTTCAAAAATAAGACCAAACCTCGAATACTGCTCCCACATCTGGGGTGCTGCTGCCACTTCTACACTCGCTATCCTGGGCTCCATTAAGAAGAGAGCTATACGTCTCATCGGTGACCCTACTCTCACGCAAAGGCTGCCATCCCTTGCCCACCGACGTGCCGTTGGTGACCTCTCTCTCTCTCTCTCTCTCTCTCTTTTATAGATATGTGCACCGGCACTGCTCAGAGGAGCTTTCTTCCATAGTTCCTCCACCTGCTGCCCCCAACAGATCTACCAGGGGAACAGAGCGAATGCACCCTTTTACTGTCCAGGTCACCAGACATAGAACATCTTGTTATGCCCGCTCTTTTGTCCCGAGGACTTCCAAGTTGTGGAATTTCTTGCCGGCACATGTTTTTCCTTCTCCCCGAACCTCCAAACCTTCAAGTCCAGAATTAACAAGTTGCCTCTTTCCTTCAAGTCGACACCCACGGTACATTAGTATTTAGGCTGTAAGCTCTCGTGGTGTGTTGTTGAAATAAAAATTTAAAAAAATAATTGTTAAGCAGCAAGAGAGGAACTGGCCGCTAAAGGCAGTGTATTTTTACTGACTCTCATCTCTGACAGATCTGTGTCAACTGAAGGAACATCTAGAATCGACAGTACCTTTTTTATTGTTTATTGTTTGCAAAAACTGGATGGGTTGATAAAACAAAACCATCCAAGCAATTAATAAGGAAAAATACCTGCCATATTTATAATTTGACAGGTACATTCCCTTTGAAAATAATTAATTTTTTTCTGAAAAACGTTTGTAACTTTGATGAAATTGTCCTTCTGAAGAGAATAAAGTATCACAGCCATGTGGAAATTATGATTCAATTTGCAGACTAATTGAGATTGTAGGAAATGTAATAGTTAGTTTTGGCTTGTTTCATACCCTTCTGTATTGTTACAGGAACATGCTGTTTGGCAGAACCAACAGTTTTGGGAAGCAGCATTCTACCAGGATGTACAGAAAGACATCAAAGCACTGTACTGTTCGAGATGTGAAAACATATCACCACGTTTCTCCAGTGACCAACACATCAGCCCCACATCCTTTAGAGACAGCCGCGACTTTACCTGGCAGAGAAGATCGATTCTGAGCAGGGTTCAGGAACCGACAGCTCTGGAGATTGCCGCAGAACAGATGCGTGTATGGAACACGATAGATCCAGAGAAACAGAAGGAGCTGATAACGTGTGAAGAGAACACAATGTACAGTCAGGCGATACATTACGCCAACCGAATGGTTTATTTGCTGATACCTCTAGATATAGCCAGCAAGAACAGCAGGCAAGATGTGTTTGATGATGAAAGGGCGAGCAACAGTATGGCGAATAGGTAAGTGAGGAGATCTTAATTTTGTATATTTCCATGTTGTAACGGAGGGTTTTACGTGCCTTTTGCTTTTCTTTAATACAAAGATTTTTAAATGACTGTAAACTCTAATTATTATTGTTACTAAAATGTAAGTGATTATTTATTCAGGTACGTTTGTAACTCGGCAACGTTCGAGCGGCAGAACGTGTATTCAACAAACCACCCCATTTACCTTGAAAACAATGTTTAAGTTTTACGACCTTCAAGGGAGGTCTTGCCTCAATTTATTTGGAACACTAAAACTGAGCATCTAGGATCACATTCCCAAAATTTGACTATATATTCAGCCTTAGTGTATACCGAGCGACTAACACGTCACAATCGTTTTTAAAAAGGGACTGTTCAAGTAACTCTAGTTTAGGGAGTCTTATGCTAAGAATAAAACCCCGCATCAAGTTTTAAAATGGCTGTAATACAAAATAAACTTTAAACAGATAAACATTTTAACGGCACAATAAATTGTAAATAATCTATTATTCCATAGGTTTCCTTAATTAAAATTAAACGTAAAACTCTTAATCCAAATCAATAAAACATTCTACAGTTATCTAAACAAAATGGTGTGGGAGGTTTTCCCAAAATCTTAAATAATTGGACTACTTAGCTTAATTACAGCTCTCAAATTCATATAACCCCTTATAGCTCCTGACTAAACCCTTATGACTCAAAGCCCTATCTTGTCCTTCTTATTATAGGATTTCACAACAATCCCCGTCTACTAAAGTCCCTTAAAACCCCATCCACAATTTCGACATGATTCCAATTCACTCTAATTATATTCTAGCCCCTACGGCTCAATTCATCTATACTATTTGAATCTTTCAGCCTATGGCCCAAGATATATCTATACAAATTTTATATAAAAATTACTTCAATACCCGAGACAGCTAGCCTCTCAAATAAAAGACAATTTAAGCAATAGTTTAAACATGGAACGGACTTACCAAACCCCTGGGGCACTAAGCCAGCCTTGTATCTTGCTTTACCAGCCCCTCCATCGGCCGTTCAACCACGCGCGTCCGCCCTAATCGCCCCTTTTTAAAACACTCCTAATTCACTCTCTGAAATTTCACTTCCCTTATCAATTTACACTCATTTTATTTAAAAGAAACCCTTGACATCATAGTCGCTACCGTACTTTCCAGCCCCGAGGCCTGCTGGCCACTAACTCTGTAGACACATATTTTTCCACCGTACCCGTATCAAATTTCCTAGTTTGCATGTTTGACTCTGTTGAAACCAATTGACCTCGTTGTAGGCCGTAACCCTAAACTTGCAAATCCAGCATTCCTCTATCCACTATGTTTCAAGTGACCCGCTTGAACTCGCAACTTGAGCAGTTGATTGTTTATAATATCAACATGCCCAGTCTAGATAATTATGCATATTCCGATTATATTTACGATCGCTTGAAGTATTTGTTGTGGCGATTTTTCATAAATTTTTTTGGAGATCCAATCCAGTAATTATATTTACTTTTTGCAATAAAAATAAAGATACAAAATCAGGTAAGCACCTTCCTTACATCTGACCCCAACTTGAAGACAAAATTTATCCGTAGGAAATTTTTGTCTCAATATAAATACATACTTAAACAGGCCAGCATCCTAAGGAATGAGGTTATACTGAGAGGTCTCAGTGATTTGGGTACGAAGTCGTTAGTTCGCAGTTTGGAAATGTATACCCCCCTAATCACCTTCCAGCTGGATGGAATATGGTTCCAAGCCAGACTGGCTCTACACAGCCTGATTAGGAACGGGAGGAGAATCACCAGTCCATTTTGTAGTAGGACCGGAATCACCTCATCCTTGCCTTGAATGGCTGGAAATGTTTCACAGCACACTCCACTGCCGAGGCTGTAATTATTCTCCGAGCAACACGCCAGTCTTCCCTTTGAGGGCTTTTAAATCAACTCCCGGCTGGCAGGACATCTTCATTGCTTAGGATCAGACAATCTAGGAAATGTGTGTGTGCTAAGAGCTCTAACGTTTTTTTCCGTGATTTTGTAAAGGAACCATCTGGTAGTTTTATCGATCCCAGTTCCTGGACACAGTCATGTGAGAGAATTCTGTGGATGTGTACAGTGTTTTTAAGTAAGACACTGTACTCACTAGATGAATATATTTGACTGTTTAAAATGTAATGTTTGTTCATAGAAATACCATTATTTTTTTGTTGGTACTATGACAATGCAGTGTGCCAAATACACAGGTTTCCCAACTAAAATTGGCACCCCCTAAAAAAAATTCTTAACCGAGAGGGTACCGGGTTAACATTCTTGCAAATTTCAATGAGCGTAAAACAATTTCGTGGCTCTCTAAAACCAATCACCTCAAAATTGAACAAAAAAACATGAGCATAGAGAATGAAAGCACATTCGTTCAAATGCAAATTTTAGTTGGGACACCTGTATGTCTATGCCTATATTTTATTATATTTATCTTTCTGTTTCTTAAATGATGATAATAATAATATCTACCTTTTAGTGTGGCTGAAAGTGACAGTGCAGATGCAGAAAGTGGTTTTGAGGACCAGGACACCAGCGAGACCGGCATGACGGTGATACGTTTGGTGTCGCGGTTCATAGACAAGGTCTGCAACGAGGGTGGAGTCACTCGTGAACACATCAAGAATCTCCATCAAATGATACCAGGTGTAGTCCACATGCACATAGAAACTCTGGAGGCTGTGCACAGAGAGTCGAAACGTCTTCCGCCGATACAGAAACCCAAGATACTCACTCCGAACATGTTACCAGGAGAGGAAGCCATCATGGAGGGTCTGCGAGTGTATTTGTTGCCTGACGGGAGAGAGGAGAGCACTGCAGGCCTGTTGGGTGCCACTCCGTACTTGCCAGCAGAAGGTGCTATATTCCTCACCAATTACAGGATCATTTTCAAAGGAACGCCTTGTGATTCTTTTGGTGAGAAATTCTTGAAGTTTTCACTTTTTTGTACTACCTTTTGAGGTAGCGTAATTTGTAATTATAAAGATAGGTTGATTTTGATTTATTTATTCCTAACTGATTAAAGTGTAGTTACCGTTTAAAGTGATTAGATTCACACACTTAATTTCTCTTATGTTATTATCCAGTTAATATGAATCCTGATCAGAATTGTTTTCATCTATCAGTGATTATAGAGCAACAGGTACAACTGGCGATCCAGTCCAAAAATTGAAACATAAGCTAACTTCCTATCCCGATCAAATTCCTTGTTTTCCTGTAAAATATTGTTCCGATATTTCAAATGCTTCACTATGTTACTTATTTAATCTATACCATAAAAATGGTCGATTCTCAGACCTATGGATATTGATACAAATTTGTCCTATCCTTAAATTTTGTGATGTTTTTTTGATAGTAAATTATCGACCTATTGCTGTGAATTTTTAGCGAATTTTCATTTAGAAAAAATTCGCTGTTAGAGAGGTCACGATACAAAGCTTTTGAAAAATTTCTTCAAATGAGCGCGAATTTGGGTCCCTAGGACCCAAAACCAAGGTCCGTTAAAATTTTTATAGACTGCATCGTATTATAGCTGCAACCAAAATTTCCTATTTATGTATATCTTCTATTTACCTATAACCTTCCAATGAATCATTTAGATGAATCACTCTGTATATATGTATCCGAGCGATAACTCAAAAAATACTCAACTGATTTGTACGAAACTTGGTACATGTCTTCATTGTATTACGACCGCGGTCTTGTTCGTGTATTCATGTATCAGCTATAACGGACATTTTTTTCCCCAAAAAATATACAAAAATATTTTTGAAAACGCTATATTTGTAAGTATCAGAGTAACTGCAATGAGACTCTACATGTGGCTAGAAATGATGCAAGTAAACATTGTGATAAGCTCCGGCTCAGCAGACGGCCAATGGATAAGTTGCCAATCCGTCATTCGGGCGTGACCTAAATATTCTAAGCTAAATATCCTCGGGTGCCATCTTTATTCCCTGTTGAATAGGACGAGGTCAGATCCCTGTGAGGACTTCTGCTAAGGCCCTCGTAGAACACCACAAAGTTACTGTTTCATAACAGCCTTGTCCTAGGGTAACTCGAGTGGAGAAGAAAACTATAATCAGGGGTCGTAAGTTATTGTATCCTGTAGAGTTCTCGGGAAGTAAGTAGGCTTTAATTACTCACTACCGAATAATGGCTCTTTTCCCTAACTTACAAAGTTGGAAGCAGAAATATTCTAAGCAGGTAAATATCAACTACGACATACCTCAGCTAGTTACAATCCGTCACAGGATTCTAGCTCAACACACCTACACTAGCGCAAATATCTACAGGCAGTGCAGTGAAACGCGACCAATTTCATAAAAACCTCTAATAACATTTAGAATATTTACAAAATGAAATTGACAACAATGAAAATCCATAGAATAATTAAAACCAAAAATTCGCTACAATTCATGCGAATACAGAGACACATATCTCAGGTCAGATAACGTTATCTCTGGTAAGACATTCTTTCATAGTAGAATTGATGCAAAATATGGTAATACTTAAAAATACAATAATGTTCGTCTAAGATAATATGCCTAATAATTACCACCAATTAAGCGTGAGGCTAGCATTAGCACAGCAAACAAAGCAACTGCAAGCGTAAAGCAGATCACCAAAGCCTCAAACGGAGAATGGACTCGTGAAGGGGGCAGGCAAACGATTCCCGCGCTTCCACGACCCTAACTCGCTAAATAATACCACCAGGCGAATGGTTCCCTCTTTCTATCGAGCACCCTACATAACTAACAGTGCCATCCAATGGTTACGTACCATTCTGGATCGAGCTATGCTTCCTCAGAGGCATGGAACGTCCCTCCAAACAAGCGTAGTCGTCCCAATACAGCACAGGATGCCGGGCACACTCAATAATACCCTAAAGCAGCACTGTCCATGCTCCCGTTTCCTTTATATGGGTATGAAACGTGACCAGCTTGGCCCTTATCTAGGCTGGACACTTTAGCTAGGTAACCACCTGGTTTAGCGAGCTCAGACCCTTCAGAATAGAGCCATACTTCCTCAGAGGACAGAACGTCCCTCCAAACAAGCGTAGTTCACCCTGTATAGTACACTTTGATTCGCTAAAACACCCTAATTCCACTACAATAAGGTATAATTATTTACCTTACTTCGACCTCCCTTAAATGGGTAACCGTGACCAGTTTTGTCACTGATAAATACAGTACACTCTGTATACGCGTGAAATCCTAGCCCGCTGTTAATCTTTCACATAGAACAGCATTAATAAAACACAAACAAGTTTACCAGTTTACAAATTATACTTCTGCACGTCTCCCGAAGTTATAACTAACCTTGCAAACTTATTCTTTTACAGAACACAGTCTTCCTAGACTCTCGTTCTTTATTAATAAACTACTAACACGCTGTTTTCCCACTACTATGTAGCAAACGGAATAATCTCCCCCAGGTATTACACCTAAACAGAACACAGTCTTCATAGACTCGTTCTTTATTATTAAACGACTAACACGCTGTTTTTCCACTACTCTGTAGTACAGCGTAATAATCTCCCCAGGTATTGCACCCAACTAACGCTTTAACAATTACAAGGAACGTACTGATGACGGCGACCTGTTGACGCGGGCGATTGCTGAAGGCTTCTCCCTTTCGTGTTCCCTCTTCCCTGCCCGCTTACCTGACATGCGTCCCATGACGTATTCAAAATGAATCTCATCGCGCTTGTCCGACCGGCATATTTGTATAAGTAGCGTTTTCGTTTATTTGTAAGGAAAATTGTGTATGTTTTATAAATACAATTTTGTGGAAATGTGTTTTCCGCTATGAGGCGAAGACCTACTGTATTCTCTAGTAGTGTGTTACACATTTTGGGGTAGTCAGGAAAGTAGGTTTTGGCATGTTCGATGAATCTGGGAAAAGTCAGGGAAATTGATATGCTGTTTTTAGTGGGAACCCTGTTGAAGAAGCTGGTAGTAGTAGTAGCAGTGGTGGGGAGGCCAACGCCAAGCAAGTAGGCCACAATGGACCCTTTTTGCCAACCCCAGCAACCATGCTAATCTTCCTCGGTTCCGTCGCCAAACCGCCTCGAGCTCGAGATGAAGGCTGTGACGTTCTTCAATTGGATTACCTGATTCCTCTGCAGAGTCTTCGATCCGAACAATTTTGCTCGAAGACTCCCAAAAGCCTCACATTCACACAGGTAGTGGTAGGACGTTTCTTCATCCTCGCCGCATTCCTGGCAAATGGGATCCCTCTATGCCTATCAATGTGAGGTGTCTTCTAAGGGTGCAGTGGCCTGTCAGCACGACAAGGATGTGGCGAAGCGTAGGTTGACTCCTACCAAGTAGCCAGACAGCTTTATCTCTATCCGGCCTCTGCACGAAGTCCCTCGCCTGCCTACAGCCACCAACCGACCCCCAGTGCCTCTCCATTGCTTCTTCAGTTCACCTGTCTAAGGTGACAGATACCATCTTCCTACTAATGCCTATCGCAGGCTCCGGGCCACAGAACGGCCGCCGGGAACCAAGCCTTGCGAGATTATTTGCTACCTCATTCCCCGCTACGCCACAGTGTCCCGGACCCACACCAGTTGCACCTCCTTTGTCCTGGCTAGCCCTTTGAGCACGTAAGCGCACTCCTGAACCAGTGTTGACTTGATTCTGGCCGTGCAGACTGCCCAGAGGACCGCCTGGCTGTCTGAAAAAATGTACACACATTTCTCGGGGCTCCTCATTAAATCCTGTCTATTGGCCATAGACAGGATAGCGTACACCTCTGTTTCGAATGCCGTGGTATATGCGCCAAGAGCTCTCGAACTCTCACGCACCCCCAGGCCTTCGATGTATATTTCTGCCCCGGAGGATTGTTGATCCTCCAGCTGCGACCCGTCGGTGAAACAGACCAGGCCTGAGGGCTGGAATGCAACCTCATTTTCCCTCCACTGATCCCTACTGGGGATCCTGAGGGTATATGGCCTAGTCAACCTAATATCGTCCTCGGCATCCCATACCTTGATGGCGGAAATCGGAATTTCCTTTTCTACCTCCTTGGTGACTCTTGCACGCCCTATTACTGCTCCCTCTCCGCTCCAGTTTCCAGAGTCCCGCATTCTAAGATGCGATGTCATAGCCTCTCTTCGGAAGTAGTGGCAGCATCAACAGGACCTCTAGCACCGCTGACGGTTTGAAGAAGCTGGAATCGTATGGTTTCAGTAATAGTATGTTACTGCTGTTAAAAAGCTACCTCACAGATGTGACACAATGTTTCAGTTCTAACGGCTTCAAGTCACCTGAATTAATTGCTGGTTCCGGGGTGCCTCAGGGGTCCAACTTGGGGCTGCTGTTGTTTTTGTTGTTTCTAAACGATTCGGATTTCAGGTTGCAAAGATTGAGACTTTTTTATGCAGATGACTGGAAACCATGCGCTACAATAATTAGATTTCCGGATGACTGCCATTCACTTCAGAGTGATCTTGACAAACTTTATGAATGGCGCTTGTTGAATAAACTAGAAGTACACGTAGATAAATGTGAAAGATGTGAAATCTTCAGCCCTATTTAAATTTCGTTATTATTTTGCAGCTTGTGAACAAGTGGTAGTTCGAGCATTCCCAGTCACTTCCTTGACGAAAGAAAAGAAAGTTGCTGTTCAATACTTGGCGCACTTGGATCAGTGGTTGCAAGAGGGATTACAGCTAAGGTCTTGTACATTCCAGCTTATAAAGCTAGCGTTTGATGAGGAAGTGACAGCAGAAAACATAGACGCGTTGAGAAAGTTGATACACAAAGTTAGGCACCCTCCAGATATCTTCCATCATTTTGCATTTTCTGGCCAAGTTGTGGTGTCCCAAACACCGTTGCACAAGGGCAAAGAAAAGAACGCGACTTTAAGAGGATTTGCAAAGAAGACTCTCCTCAAGACAGCCAGGAAGGCAGGTTTCAAACAGAAATCATCATCGAAACGACAAAAGTACGTTCTGCCGAACATGAATATGACCAACAGTAATAAGTATATGACGTCCCCTGGGCGTATGAGTTTACCCATTACAGATGATTATAATCATGAAGATGACGGGTCTTTGGATGATTTCGAGACAGGCCCGAGCTCAGTTCCGCCAACACAAACTGACGCCAAGACCTTGGAACGGCTGGCGGAGAGAAGTTATGTGAAAGATTGGCAGAGGCTGGGACTCAACATTTCAAGTCCAACTACGGCGGCTAATAAGACAGGTGGTGACCACTTCCGGTTGACTTCTGTTAACTCCATGTATCACATGTGCAAAAGGTAAGTTCAGGGCGAGATAGGGGTTATAACATGGATGAGTATATTTATAAATAGTTTTTTATTTTCATTACTTTTAATGAACTCAATTTAAAAATTTGAACTTGCCTGCTATCCAAGTAATTGAGCTTAATGACATTCTTGGAGTCAATATGTAAAATGAAATAATGATCTAATGTAGGGAGTAAGCAGGAATGGCAAACACCAATAATTTAGTTTAATAAAGGGTGATCCAATTTGAGTTTCCGAACTTGTTTAAAAAGAAAACACACAAATTTAAAGAAATATTCGGATTTGTTTTTATTAATCAAAAATATTATGTATTTCATTAATGATGAAAAATAATATCGATTAAATGGCCGCCTCTGGACCATCTGCAGCAACCGATCCTTTTAAGGTAATTTACGATGACTTTTTCGAAGGTTTCGGGTGGTATTTCGGCTATAACTTGGCGGATGTTGGCTTTTAGGTGCTCCAATGTTTCAGGTTTGTTGGCATAGACACGACTTTTAATGTAGCCCCACAAAAAAGTCCAGTGGTGTCAAGTCGCATGATCTTGGCGGCCAGTTGACTTCACCAAAACGTGAAATGATGCGACCCGGGAACTTTTCATGCAAAACATCCAACGTTGCGCCTGCTGTGTGACAAGTTTCGCCATCTTGTTGGAACCACTTGTCGTCGATGTCAATATCTTCGATTTCATGCCAGAAATAATCGGCTATCATGCCTCTATAGCGCTCACCATTGACTGTTACATTGTTTTCAAAAAAGTAAGGCCCGATAACGCCACATGACCACAATGCACACCAAACAGTTCTTTGGCCATGTAATGGAGTTTCGTGGATCACATGAGGATTTTTGTCGCCCCATATTCGACAATTCTGTTTATTGACATAGCCAGACAAACGAAAATGTGCCTCATCAGAGAAGAATTTTTTTTGGAAAAGTCTGCATCAACTTCCTGCAGCTCTAACACCCAATCTGCGTAAATTCTTCGCTGTCGATGGTTTCTCAGCTTTACTACTTGTGTTAACTGAATCTTATACGGCTTTAGATGTAAGTCCTGGTGCAAAATTCGCCAAAGGGAGCCGTAAGATAAGCCTAAAAGCTGTGAACGCCGACGAATTGACACTTCCGGGTCTTCGGCCACACTGTCACTTACAGCACCCATATTTTCTGCTGATCGGATGCCACGCTGATGCACATACCTTACCCTATCTCCAATGCTTCCAGTCTCTTGAAATTTTTGCACTACGTTGCGAATTGTTCGCTCAATAGGGCGATTAAATTGACCATAATCTTCCCGTACATTTCTGTACACAGTTCGTACAGAATTGTTATTTCTGTAATTTTAACGTGCTGAGCGGTGGTTAAGGGATCCATTTCGTAAATGTATAGTGTCAGACTGACAGTTAACACCTGAAAAACATGTGCTTTTTGACAACTTCTTGATTTACGGTGCTGCGAACATAGGAAACTCAAATTGATCACCCGTTACATATATTTACTCGATGCGACATGCCTGTTTTTATTTTTTCGACAGATGGCCATCAACCATGTTGCCAACACAAATAACAGCGCGAAATTCAAAATTATGAAAAACACCTAACCGGTATATAATGTTGAATTATTTGTTTTAGTTATCCAGCTCTTTTGATGGTACCTTCTTCCGTGAGTGATGAGAGTATTCGTCGCATCTACCGTTGTTACCGTCAGGGTCGCATCCCCTGCACTACCTGGCGACATCCACGCACAAAAGCGCTGCTGTTGAGAGGCGCTGGCTACCATGGAAAGAGCGTCATGGGCATGTTAAAGAGTCATCCGGCTCCTAACGCCTCAACGGAGACCACCTCTTCATTTGAACAGGAGAAGTACCTGACTGCAATAGTGACCGCCACCCCAGTGCACTCCATGAGGGGAGGAGGCTTCACGGCATGGGGCGGCATGTGTGAGAGCTCACTCAGTATAGACTCCTTATTTCTTGCAGCTGAGGATCATGCACTGGGTGGGGCCACACTTACACCTGAAGTTGCCAGGAGGTCAAATCCATTCAATAAAGCGATGGGAACTTTAGGGTAAGTACACCAGAGTTTCGTTCTTCCGAGTGAAACGGGACTTCACCGAGACTCCAAAAGTTAATAACAATGATCTATATTTGCGGGTCCGGAAGAGGAAACCTAATTTCTTAGCAGCCGCTTCTGCGATTGATGTGACATGTTGGTGCCAATTGAGATGCCAATCCACAGAAATGCCAACAAGAGAAAAGGACTCATTACTTTGAATAACTTGGTTGTTCATTGTGATGGGTCTAGGGCTGGTGTATCTCTTATGAGAAAGAAAGCAAGATTGATATTTGGTGGGGTTGAATTGTACAAGATTTTTTACAGTCTAATATTTTTTGGAGATCCACGGAGACAGAACCCTCCATGTGTCTGCGATCCTCGTCTAATTGGGCTAGAGAGACAGGCTTAGAATATTGTATATTTGAGTGGAGGGTACTGTCATCCCCGTAACTGTGAACTGGGTTGGATGTGCTAGAGAGGAGGTCATTGATGTGAAGAAGAAACAAAGTAGGGGCTAAAGCTGAACCTTGAGGAACTCCTGCATTAATTGGATACAGTTTAGAGGAATGGCCATCCACGACAACAGAAATGCTCGTGTTGGAGAGGAAATTTGCTGTCCAGGTACAGAGTTTTGGTGGTAGGCCATAGGCCGGAAGTTTATTAGGCAGCGTTGCGTGCCAGACCTGGTCGAATGCTTTGGATATGTCTAGAGCGACAATCTGGGATTCACCGTGTAGTTCCATAGACTTGTTCCAAGAATGGGTGACAAAGTAAAGGAGGTCGGCAGTTGATCTGCGCTGACGAAATCCATACTGTCTGTCGTGGATTAGACAGTGTTTTTCAAGAAATTTTAGTAATTCGGTGTTTATATACTTTTCCATCACTTTAGAGACGACTGAAAGGAGAGAAATAGGCATGTAGTTGCTAGGAAGCGCTTTGGATCCTTTCTTGGGGATGGGTGGTACTCTATGCAGTAAATGAGATTTAGTGTTAACACAAGTGGTATAAGATTATTGTTATTATTATTATAGACTAAAGTGGTGTAAGTCTTGAGTCTACAGATGTATTGTTTCAGCATGTTTCCAAGATCATCAGGCGGGAAGGGGCCGAAGAACTTTGGGCGGTGGGGTTCATTAAAGGACCGCCGACAGAGTTCGCAGGTGTCCCTGGCCAATGCACCCCCATCGGCTGGAGGTGGCAGGTCCAACATCAGGCATTCCATGGATACTGACGGCACCTATGATGGAGTTCAGAGCCTGCAGAAGGCAGCACTCTACATTCTTGGTGAGAAGGCACATATGAAAGCTGTTAAAATGGATTCCGCCCCTAAAACGGATTTCATACCAGTGGAGTATTGTGACGTAAGGCACACCAAGGCTGCTTTTAAGAAGCTAATGCGTGCCTGCATACCTAGTTCGCAGAGTGCGGAACCGGACCAAAGTTTTCACAGGTGAGTTTTCAGATACAGAAAAATTTGAAGTATTTATGTCTTCCATTTAATTCGTTAAATACTTTAATTTAATTTAATACTAAATGGTGACTTGAATATAGATTATAATAGTCTAGAAGCTAATATTTTAAAAGACATATTTGCAAGTTTTGAACTGGATATAACATCAGATCCAACCCGTGTATTCACAAACGTAAATGGAAAAACAACTGTTAGTGCGATTGATTATGTTTTTCTTTTTTTTTTAATTTGAACAACACACCACGAGGGCTTACAGCCTAAATACTATCGTACCGTGGGTGTCGACAAGGAGGAAAGAGGCAGCTTGTTAATTCTGGACTTGAAGGTTTGGAGGTTCAGAGGAGAAGGAAAAACATGTGCGGGCAAGGAATTCCACAACTTGGAAGTCCTTGGTACAAAAGAGCGGGCATGACAAGATGTTCTAAGTCTGGTGACCTGGACAGTAAAAGGGTGCATTCGCTCTGTTCCCCTGGTAGATCTGTTGAGGGCAGCAGGTGGAGGAACTATGGAGGAAAGCTCCTCTGAGCAGTGCCCGTGCAGATATCTATAAAAGAGAGAGTGGTCACCAACGGCACGTCGGTTGGCAAGAGATGGCAGCCTTTGGGTGAGGGTAGGGTCACCGATGAGACGTATAGCTCTCTTTTGAAGGGAGTCCAGGATAGCGAGTGTAGAAGCGGCAGCGGCACCCCAGATGTGGCAGCAGTATTCGAGGTTTGGCCTAATTTGTGAAGTATATAAGGTATAGAGATTAGCTGGTGAAAATATTTGCGAGCCCAGAAGAGGAAACCTAATTTCTTAGCAGCCGCTTCTGCAATTGATGTGACATGTTGGTGCCAATTAAGATTTCGATCCACAGAAATGCCAACAAGAGAAAAGGACTCATTACTTTGAATAACTTGGTTGTTCATTGTGATGTTGTGACCAATTTTGAGAGATCTTGGTATAAATGTGTAATCATGAATCCTCACATAGCTGATCATTTTGCACATATTCTGGGTTTGCAAATTGAGGATGAAAACTTTAAAAGAAATAATTGTTTTACTTTATATAAACGATCTTTTAGCGTTGATAATCTGGATAATGTTTCTCGTGAACTTTCATGTGGGGATCGGGCCGGTGTATACGGTGCTTGTGATGTAAATACGGCCTTAAAACACTTTTATGAGATTTTAACTTGGCATATTGATAAATTTTGCTCGCAAAAAAAATGATTTGTGATAATGCTGTCAGGAGGGAGTGTGTAACTGAGGACCTTGTTGTTCAGAGCAGGAGATTAAGAGAAATTTTTTGGTTAGGTTCGAGATATAATGACAGTGACTTGAGAAATGTTTATAAGAAAGAAAGATTAAGTTATATGTTGAAAATTAAAGAGGCAAAAACTACCTATTATCAAAACAAGGTTAATAATTCATTGAATAAACCGAGGGAGCTATGGAGGATAATAAACTCAAAGCTCAACAGGAACACCAAAAGGAGTGAAGCTTCCCAACTTAAAATTGAGGGCACAACTGTAAGCTGTCCTTTGGAAATAGCCAATGAGTTTGGTCGTTACTTCTCGAATGCTGCTCAGATGGATGTTTCAGATTATTTTGGCAAGAACCTTTCACTTGCAGCGAAATGTTCGAAATATTCTTCCAACTCTTTGTATTTTTATCCAGTGACTGAGGCAGAGCTCATTGATGTGATTGGCTCTTTGAACAATAACCCCTCAACCGGTTTGGATGGTATCCAGTCCTCTCTGGTGAAACAACTGACTGGTTGTTTACTGTCACCCTTGCTTCATATAGTTAATTTGTTATTTGAGAGTGGTTGCTTCCCAGAACATCTAAAGGTATCTAGTGTTATTGGTTTACTTGAGCAGGGAGATGAAAGTGATCTAAATAATTATCGTCAAATCCACCTACTGAGTGTCTTTTCGAAAATTTTAGAAAATGTGGCACACAGGAGAATAATGAATTTTGTCAAGGCAAATAACATCTTGACAACTTGTCAGCATGGTTTTCAGGAGAAGAGATCTACAGAAACTGCTTGTTTTAGAATGGTGAATTGCGTGTATGAAAACATCTATCGGGAAAACTTTGTGGTCACTGTGTTCTTTGACCTCACCAAGGCTTTTGACACTGTGGATGTCAACATATTGATTGAGAAATTGTTTGCTTTGGGAATTCGTGGAACATTCTTGGAGTGGATTAAGTCATTTATGAGTGGCAGCTCACTGAAAGTAAACTTTAAGAATAGTATATCTAATGAGTATGACATAGGCTTAGGTGTTCCACAAGGTTCAGTGCTGGGCCCATTGCTATTCATACTATTTATCAATGATATGCCATTGCATGTGCTGGGGGGCTGGTGAATGTGTTTGCTGATGACACTTGTGTTACTGTCTGCGCAGATACTAGGGAGCGGCTTCTTCATGATGTTGGCGCTGTGATAGACCAGTTCCGGGCTTGGTGTGATAGAAACAGACTTATCGTGAATACTGGAAAAACTGCACATGTAGAGTGCATAAACAGGAAGTCCCTGAATAATTTCGGCATTATTCTGGTAGAGACTGTAAAGTATTTAGGTGTACATTTAGATGCCAGTCTATCATGGCAGAATCAGATTGATATAGTTTGCAAGAACCTGAATAAAGCATATTTTGCAATACTACAGATGAAAAACACTGTTAACTTAAAGAGCATAATAAACATGTATTACTCCTTGGCATATCCTCACATAAGTTATGGTATTATATTCTGGAGTAGGGCGGTGACTGTGAGCAGAGTTTTTGTATCTCAAAAGCGATTACTGAGGTTAATGTTTAATCTAAGGCCAACAGAAACATGTAGAAATGTATTTCGAGATCACAGCCTGCTTACAGTTCCATGTATTTACATCTTAAAATGTGTCTGTTTTGCAAGGAATAATTTGGAACTGTTTACCTGTAACTCCTCCTATCATTATTATGAGACGCGTCACCAGGCTTCATTAAGAATATGGCTTCACAGAACAACAAAGTATAAACATTGCGACGGCCACTTGGGGTGGCCGGGGGTTAATACTAGTTTTCCCTAACCTGGGGAATTTCGGGATGACTTCCGGGATACGGCTTTCCTACGGGATCATGCTCGGACGCCAGCGTTTATAGAGTTTGTCAAGGAGTAAACGCGCTCCCGCTGGATGCCCCCCTTCTCCCAAGTCACTGTCAACGGATACACTAGCCCAGGGTAGTTTCTAGTGGAGACAGGGTCCTCCTAAGCCAAGACAAAGTCCCCCGGCACTTCTGGTTATGGTCTTTATTAAAGAAATTGTATTTGGGTGGATATTTTGGGAGAATAAATGAAATATCGAGTAAATTAAAATAAAATTCTATCCACTAATTATATACACCAGGGGATAACGGGGTCCTGTTACCAGGAAGCCTAGCAATTATGGGCGGCCAGAGGCAGAGGTGGTTACTTGGCTTTAAATTAATGTTACGCGCGGATTGCACGGGGACGGTAAAGCGGCAACGGTTAAGCAGTGCAGGGTGGTGGCAGGATTGTGATTAATAGCGGGTTTACGCCCCTCCTGAACGGGGCCGCGGACGGGCCGGGACGCCAGGCGCCGCCTAGCTGTTTCAATCTGGACCGGCGCAGTCGCCGCTCTGTCCGAATCTACTCCAGCCAATGTAGCTCCCAACCCCCAGAGCAGCCCGCCAGCGGAGACAGGGAAGAAACGGTCCCCTCTAAGGTTCCCAGTGTTATTGTGGGGCGTTCCACATTACGACCACAGGTAATAGAATCAGGTTTTCACCTACCTGGGGTATTCTCCGGTGACGAGGTTCACTATGCAATCGCTGCGGTGGCGGCGATGGGAAGCGGTGGTCTCGCTCGGCTTACTGGTCTTCTCGTGAACCTCACGGGCTTTATAATTTCACTTCTTTGCGACGGACGCACTAGCTTGTTCGCGGTCACTACCCAACTGCCTACTCTCCGTCGTCGTTCCGTCCGGTCCCACTTCTTTTCCGAAATCGCCCCCGCCTAATTGTCCCCTCTACCAATCATTCCGTTCGACATGCCGGATTTCGTATTTTCCTCCACGGAAAATGCTGAAAAATATTCCAACCTTCGCAAATCTTTCGTATATTATTCCACGGAAAATGTTGGAAAATATTCCAACCTTTATGGTGTAACATAATGCAGTGGTTATGATGGTAAATTAGGCCGGGTAATCTATCCAGGATTAGTCACTCCGTGACAACATGGCCCCTATTACAACTGTATTGTGTCTTTCAATGCTTTACCAGCTGAGTATAGAAAACTAAGAACCTTTGATACATTTAAGAGGGAAGTTAAACGATTTTTAATTGAGGAAGCATTTTACAGCCACGAAGATTTCCTGGATTTTGCTAGTCGGTGATTCGGGGTTCATTATTTGTGGGGTATCTTGATTTGCTTGTGTGAATTTTATCGTTGTTTATATTAAACTATTTGTTTGTATATTTTATTTTTCTGAATTTTTGAGTACATATATCTTGTTTTTATTTATATGTATTTAGGTTCTTAACATGCTGTTTTTTATTTAAACATGTTTTCTTTTTTTGTTTGTACATGTTTTAGACTTTAACTTATTCTGTCTTTGCGTACAGACATTTGACTTTTTAATTAGTCTTTGTTTTAGTTTTACTTGATCACTTGTTCTGGACTATATTTTTGTTCATGTATACATATGACCTGTCACATGTACTGCTTGTACTCAAGGTGGCCAATAAAAATTATTATTATTATTATAATTATAACTATAGACACACAATTTTACCTGCCTGTGTTTTATCTCTATTAGGTTGATTGAAAATTCTGAGTGGTTACAACAAATCCAGAACATAATGCAGCTATCTGGTGCAGTGGTTGATCTTCTTGATCTGCAGGGTTCATCTGTTGCCATTTGTCTGGAAGACGGTTGGGATATCACAGCACAAGTATCATCAGTCGCTCAGCTATGTCTGGATCCACATTATAGAACACTCGAAGGCTTCAGGGTGTTAGTTGAAAAAGAATGGATAGGTTTTGGTCATCGCTTCAGCCACAGGAGCAACTTAAACGCCAATTCGCAGACCAGCGGTTTCGCACCCACCTTCCTGCAGTTTTTAGACGTGGTGCATCAAATTCAGAAGCAGTTTCCGATGGCTTTTGAATTTAACGATTACTACCTGCGCTTTTTGTCTTACCATTCGGTGTCGTGTCGTTTCCGCACATTCCTGTTCGATTGCGAGTTTGAGCGGTTTGAAAGTGGAGTAGCTGCAGTTGAAGATAAAAGGGGTTCCCTGACGTCACATCATAAGAATGTGGAGACCATATCGGACGATGAGAATATCTATCCCGGTGGTAGAGTGGCGGGTTCCAGTATGGGTACCAATCTGGGTCAAAGCGTGTTTGATTATATTGAAAAGCTCCACGCTAGGACTCCGATCTTCTTTAATTTTCTGTATACTCCTGATTTTGAATATCCAGTAAGTGTTTCTTGCATGTTTTGTTGAGAAATGTTATAAAATATAATTTGGCTTTAGGTGTTGAGACCACAGTCGCATCTGCCATGTCTAGAAGTCTGGCAGTATTATCTAGATGAAGAACTTCACCATGGGCCAAGCTATGATCCAGAAATAATCCAGATGGATATGCAACAGGAGGAAGAATCTGAAGCTGCCGATGGAATCTCCAACCAGTCTTCCAGAAATGTTGTCACACTTGGGTAAGATTAATATTTGGAATGTTGCTACTATGATTTTTGGTTTATAGCATTTGTGCAGTGTATTTTGATCTCTCACTGCCACTTCTTCCGCAATATCTCTTTTTTTTTTTTGGGTGTGATTGCTTTCCTTAGAGTGTGTTCTTACCAGTTCTCTGTTTCTTACCTTCTGATGTCCACATCATGACTTGCTTTAGTGTTCTGCTGTTATTTATTTGTTGAAGATATCAACTATCGTATTTGTAACAATTACTCCAGTCAAAAAACTTCTAAAAATGACCCAACCTCCTGAAAAATCCGAAAGTTTTGAAACTTTGCACACTTATTTAGAGGTACCTAAGAATGAATATACTGAAAGTCCTCATGAATATGAGGCGAGCTCTAGCGGCAATTAGCGAAAATAGGGCACTTTCTTTGGTTTTTCGTTAGTATCTCGAGAACCGTTGGTTGGAGGCAAAAGTTGATCATATACATAATTAAGGCTTAACAAATTTGCTACAAAAATGATTATATACATTTTTCTCGTATTCCCAATGACTCCCGAGTTATACACGCTAAAAGAGAGCATTGTGTGAAAAACCACTCTAGGGCGGTACAATATGGCATTTCTAATAATACTTGACAATGGTTTACCTACATTTTTGTATACTAAGGATAATTGAGGAGATACGCTTCACAACTGTGTATAAAAAGCACATGATGTATGTTACTTATGATGTATATTGATGAGGCACATGATATAGGTATATTAAACAATGAAATATATGAACAACAAAAAATGCTGAGGTTATTCAAAGAAACATTTTGTACAGAAAAATCAATCAGCTTTGAATCGCTTCTTGGTAGAATGCCCTGCAATTTGATAATCTTGGCCAGCTTCTACACTTGCTGCCTGAAACAATAGGTAAGTATGCATGAGATGAAGGTTAATATTGAGCCATTTTGCTGCCAACCAAAGAGTATCGTATGGAGTTAGCTGATAAGTTTTCTTGACTATATCTTTCAGATCCTCCACAATCACATTACTAAATCCACCTTGTGATTTTTGGTAAGTTTGTAAAGGAATCACTCAAAGTTCCCCTACTGTCATAGCAGGTGAGCCTCGGTATTGGTTTTTCATGTTCGCTTCCAGTTGTGCTTCCAGAAGGCACACATTTGATGACACCCATAGAATGGAATGTGTTGAGACCGTCCAGTGTTCTAACATTAAAGTCAGCGTTGTCAAGCACACATTGTTGAAAAAGAGTATCATTATCAGGTTGAATGTGATGAATTGCTGACATTTCCAGCTGCTGTGCGCTGTGATATGAAGCACTGAACCCTAAACTTGATAAAAGGTTTACCAACTTCTTGCTTGCAAATCTTCTGGACACAAACAAAGCAACACTGTTCATTATTGCTGATATAAAAGAGGTTGAACGTATCGCAGAGATAATACTGTGAGCAATAGAAATACATTTTCTTTTTTTTATTTGCATTATCTGCTTTTTTCATTATGAATGTCTCCAGAAAAACTTGTAGAGTTGGGGGTACACAAGAAGCTGCTTCTTTTAAAAAGTTGTTGCCCGAGGGTAGGCGCTTGTATCATACACGTTTTTCTGCTTTTTATATTATTTTTGCAGCTGCTTGTACGATTCTTAGTCGCTCATTACTTTCATAAGCTTTTCTGTCATCATACCATGAGTTCAAAATTTCGAATCCAACATCAATGAAACAGATGGTTGCATCCCTCCATCCAACTCCCACAGCAATTATAATAACAATAATTCTCTCTCCATATTTGTCTTTGAGTTTGCTTTTAATTGTGTCATTTGAAGGAACATCCCCAGATACTGCAGAACGTAATTGTTCAAAGGAAAGTTGGCATTCCTCACTATTCTCAATGAGGGAGTAAATCTCTTCCATGGCCTTTATAATGTAATCTGCCTTGGAACATCCACGTTTTCTACCCTCTTCTGGAGGCTTGTGGGACACAAATTGTTGGTAGCAGTCCAGGTCGTACACTCCATCAGCAGCGACAAGATCGCTAATGCCAGATAGATGCAGCCTAACTTCTTCTGCCTTTTCATCATTTTTCGTGTCTGCAGAATTCAATACAGTTGTAATCATTTTCTTACTTCGACAATATAATGCATCTCTGCGGGCTTTTATAGGTTTCTTTATTTGTTTTTTAAAATACTCTTCATCAATAACATCTGCACAGAAGATACATTTTATTTTGAATTCAAATAATGTTTTCACAGACGACCTTGTTTCGGGCAAAGAGCTATCTTGTGTTGATGAAAAAGGGTCTGCAGCAGACTGCTGTTTCAGGAAAGCCTTTATAAACTCATCCCGTGTGTACTGTTTTCGGCACTCAGTGTGTGATCTAATTGTCTCACTACCACGAAGCTTAGAACCCAAATCATCTTTCCTTTGCTCACTAGTAAGCAATAACGATCTGATTCCCTTCAAACCAACTTTCAGTACACCAGAAGATGAACCAAGAATTTTGTTGCACAACAAACAATTCTCTTCTATTTCATATGTCTATTATGTAAACACAACATACGTCTACTATGCGAAAAACTACTAAGGCACTGACCGAACGAAAATGGTAAGAACGCACAAAAATGTAATAAAGAAACGAATGACCTCATATCAGACTCATGCAACGACGCGGATAGCAGGAAAACCTGAGTGGAATTAACTGCCGCTCCTAGCCGGTTTAGTAGGCATTGTAAGTACTATATTTAATTTAGTAACTTATTATTGTCACATATTAATAGAAATGCCATATTGTACCGCCCTAACGTGGTTTTTTAAAAACGCTATCTTTTAGCGCCTATAACTCGGGAACCATTGGGAATACGAGAAAAATGTATATAACCATTTTTGTAGCAAAATTGATAATCCTTAATTATGTATATAATCAACTTTTGCCCCCGACCAACAGTTCTCGAGATATTAAGGAAAAATCAAAGAAAGTGCCCTATTTTCGCTAATTGCCCCCAGAGCTCGCCTCATATTCATGGGAACTTTAGGTATATTCATTCTTACGTACCTTTAAATAAGTATGAGAAGTTTCAAAACTTTCGGATTTTTCAGGAGGTTAAACATTGTTTTTACTGGACTAAATCATCATTTTTAATATAAATACTTGTTTTTCTAGATACAATTGTATTAGTAAATGTGTACCAGATGCATTTAGTCATTTATTAGAAGAAATTCATAAGCTAGAGACTGAATTAGGTCACCTACCTCAGAAATGGAAAGTGTTATGGGATAAGTTGGAACCTCCGACAAGTGACTCTCTGACAGTGAGTAAATAAAAATACACTTATGCAGAAATGTTTGACCATTTTAACACACACAAAAAAACATATTTTATACCGTATCTCCATATATTATTTAAGAAAATTAATTATTAAATTATTATAATGTCACAAAAGGCAAAACCGGTTGCAGGGAAGAAAACAACCATTGTTAAACCAGATAGGAAGTCTACATCTGTATTTAAATTCAAATGTGATTCAAGCTTTTCTAGTTCTGTAAATTGTTTGGACTAAAGTTGGCAGCACTGAGAAATGTTTCCAAATTGGTGAAACCATTTAATAAGCAATACACGTGTCTTTTTTTATTTTTTAATTCAACAACACACCACGGTGGCTCACAGCCTAAATACTATCGTACCATGGGTGTCGACAAGAGGAAAGAGGCAACTTGTTAATTCTGGACTTGGTGGTTTGGAGGTTCGGAAGAGAAGGAAAAACATGTACCGGCAAGGAATTCCACAACTTGGAAGTCCTTGGGACAAAAGTGCGGGCATAACAAAATGTTCTATGTCTGGTGACCTGGACACTAAAAGGGTGCATTCGCTCTGTTCCCCTGGTAAATCTGTTGGGGGCAACAGGTGGAGGAACTATGGGCGAAAGCTCTTTTGAGCAGTGCCCGTGCAGATATCTATCAAAGAGAGAGGGGTCACCAATGGCACGTCGGTGGGCAAGGGATGGCAGCCTTTGGGTGAGGGTAGGGTCAACGATGAGACATATAGCTCTCTTCTGAATTAAGTCCAGGATAGCGAGTATAAAAGCGGCAGCGGCACCCCAGATGTGGGAGCAGTATTCGAGGTTTGGCCTTATTTCTATAAGGTATAGAGATTAGCTGGTGAAAGTATTTGTGAGCCCGGAAGAGGAAACCTAATTTCTTAGCAGCCGCTTCTGCAATTGATGTGATATGTTGGTGCCAATTGAGATTTCTATCCACAGAAATGCCAACAGGTAAAAAGGACTCATTACTTTGAATAACTTGGTTGTTCATTGTGATGGGTCTAGGATTGGTGTATCTCTTATGAGATAGAAAGCGAGACTGAGATTTGGTGGAGTTGAATTGTACAAGATTTCGACTTTCTAATATTTTTTTGAGATCCACAGAGACAAAAAATCCTCCATGAGTCTGCGATCCTCATCTAATTGGGCTAAAGAGACAGGCTTAGAATATTGTATATTTGAGTGGAGGGTGCTGTCACCCGTGTAACTGTGAACTGGGTTGGATGTGCTAGAGAGGAAGTCATTGATGTGGAGAAGAAACAAAGTAGAGGCTAAAGCTGAACCTTGAGGGACTCCTGCATTAATTGGATACAGTTTAGAGGAATGGCCATCCACAACAACAGAAATTCTCCGGTTGTAGAGGAAATTTGCTGTCCAGGTACAGAGTTTTGGTGGTAGGCCATAGGCCGGAAGTTTATTAAGCAGCGCTGCGTGCCAGACCTGGTCGAATGCTTTGGATATGTCCAGAGCGACAATCTGGGATTCACCGTGTAGTTCCATAGGCTTGTTCCAAGAATAGGTGACAAAGGTCGGCAGTTGATCTGCACTGACGGAATCTATACTGCCTGTCGTAGATTAGGCTGTGTTTTTCAAGAAATTTTAGTAATTCAGTGTTTATATACTTTTCCATCACTTTAGAGACGATTCAAAAGAGAGAAATAGGCCTATAGTTGCTAGGAAGTGCTTTGGATCCTTTCTTGGGGACGGGTTCTACTCAAGCAGTTTTCCAGTTACTAGGACAGGAGCAAGTTCTAGTGCGCATTTTTTGAGAACAATTGCTGGGATCTCGTCAAGGCCAGAGGCTTTCCTGGTATTAAGAGAAGAGAGCATCTTTCGTACCTTTTTAGTTTTGAAAATGATATCTGTCGTTTTATGTGCAACATTGGGGACTGTTGGTGGTTGAACATTTGGAGGTGGGTTGAGAGTAGAATTGCCGGCGAACAATGAGGCAAAAAGTTCAGCTTTGCCCAGGGCAATAGAAACAATTTCATCCCCTGAAACAAGAGGTGGGAACGTGCTCTTGCAGAAATTATTCCCAATAGATTTAGCAAGAGTCCAGAAGGGTTTGCTGCTGTTGGAGCAAGAGGACTTTGTTTTTGATGTGGTTATTAAACGAGTTTTTTTGCCTCAGAAAGAATGCGGACATAGCGGTTTCTTGCGTCGTTAAATGCTTGACGGTTTTCTTGACTGGGATTGTGTAGAAGCGTTTTGTGAGCTTTGACCTTTTCATGTCTAGCCTTGTTACAGGATTTAGAAAACCAGGGCTTTTGAGTGGTTGAAGAGGTTTTCTCTGTATGTGGAATAAATAATTCCATGCCAGCTTGGATGATTTCGATGATGTTTTGTGAGATACCAGAGGGGTCAGGATGAGAGAAGAAGACAGACGTGCATGGAAATGAGGAAAAGTAATCCCGCATTTCGTCCCAGTTCGCGGAGTTGTAGTGCCAAACGATACGTGGGTGTGATGACTTGGTGACCTCGGGTTGCTTTGCGCATGAAGCAGTGACCATGCCGTGGTCTAAGCGACCAAGGGGGGTGGTGACTGAAATCTTATAGCATTCAGGTGTTGTAGTAAGAAGGAGATTCAAGGGATTTGAGCTGTGTGTTGGGATGCGAGGAAAGTAAGTAGGCTGCTGAACCATATTGGCTAAAGAATTGCTGATAGTTGATCCCACCAACTATCAAACATACACATGACTGAAATCCCCTGAAATTACACTACTGACTCAGTGAGATTGATGCTGAGTTTAACTTGTAGCTACTGAATTAATGGGGTCGCTACAGAGTTACAACTTCGCTGCCTCGGGCAGCATTAAGTGCCTGTAAAGTTCAATTTCCAAGTATTTATAAAGCAAGGAAGTTCAAACTATTTTGGTGAATTACATATTGAACTTTAAACAACTTAGACGTCACCCAGCACATACAAATTTTCAAACTGAAGGTTTGAGTTCGGGTTCGGTTCGAAATTTCATAGCTCCGCTGACCCCTAATATTAAGGTTTAAAGCACTCAAAGCAAGAAGGAACTCTTTAATTTTGTAAAAATTGTAAAACGTTTTGAGAAAATGTCAAAATTATTATGAATCCTTCAAATAAACCAGGCGAATTTATTTAGAAATATTACCACAAAATTGTGTATTTATAGTACAACCACAAGTATTTTTTTGTTTGTATTCACACATTGTATAATTACTCTGCTATAATACACAAGTAAACGAGTAAAAATTTAATAATTACATTAAGTTTTTCATTGTTTCCTCTTTTTTTTAGCGTCACGCTTCGTTTAGTACAGCTTTAGTCCGATCCCATGGACGACTAGTGCACAAAAGATCAACGCTAGAAATTCTCATGAGGGGCAAGATGGTTGGCGCTGCAGAAGCTTCACTAGTCTATTCTCATCCCCACAGATTCGACAAATACAATAACACTACCCCGACATACTGTGATTATTGTGGCAACTTACTGTGGGGACCAGTAAAGGTAGGTTTATTATTATTATTATAATTCTAACAGGGCCGTTTCTCTGGGAAATATTTTTTTAATTTATTAACCTTAATATTAATGTCAACGTTCCGAGCGGCTTGAACATTGTTCTAAAGAAAGCTACCCCGTTATATATTAAAGCAAATTCTTTTTAAGGGCCCTTAGTAGTAGTAATAATAGCAGTAGCAGTGGTGGGGAGGCTAACCCAGCAACCATGCTCTACTCTTCCTCGGTTCCGTCGCCAAACCGCCTCAAAATGAAGGCCGTGGTGGTCTTCAATTAGACGGTACTTACCTAATTCCTCTGCAGAGTCCTCGATCCGAACAATTCTGCTCGAAGACTCCCAAAAGCCTCGCATTCACACTCAATGTGAGGTGTCTTCTAAGGGCACATTGGCCTGTCAGCACCCCAAGGATGCGGCGAAGCGTAGGTCGACTCCTTCTGAGTACCAAGCCAGCTTTATCTCTGTCCGGCCCCTCCACGAAGTCCCTCGCCTGCCTACAGCCACCAACCGACCCCCAGTGCCTCTCCATGGCTTCCTCAGTCCACCTGTTTAAGGCGACAGAGACTGTCTTCCTACTTATGCCTATCGCAGGCTCCGGGCCACAGAAAGCCCGCCGGGAAACAAGCTGGCGACAGAGACTGTCTTGCGAGATTATTTGCCTTTGTCCTGGCTAGTCTTTTGAGAGCGTCAGCGCACTCCTGAACCAGTGTTGATCTGATTCTGGCCACGCAGACTGCCCGGAGGACCGCCTAGCTATCCGAGCATATGTATACACATTTCTCGGGGCTCCTCCTCATATCCTGTCTATTGGCCACAGACAGGATAGCGTACACCTCTGTTTCGAATGCCGTGGTATATGCGACCAGAGCATAACTCTAGCGCACCCCCAGGCCTTTGACATATATTCCTGCCCCGGAGGATTGTTGATCCTCCAGCCCCGATCCTTCGGTAAAACAGACCAGGCTTGCGGGCTGGAATGCAACCTCATTTTCCCTCCACTGGTCCCTACTGGGGTTTAAGGGCCCTTAATAGCAAAAAATTATGGACTGTTAAACCATAAACTTAACTAAAACTACTGCCAAAGCATCAGAGAGAAAATAACTAACCTGTTGCATATCAGCCCTTTTTGTAAAACTTCGATCTTTTATATCTGGACAGCAAATTTCCTCTCCAACAGGAGCATATCTGTTGTTGTGGATGGCCATTCATCTAAACTGTATCCAATTAATGCAGCAGTTCCTCAAGGTTCAGCTTTAGCCCCTACTTTGTTTCTTCTCCACATCAATGACCTCCTCTCTAGCACATCCAACCCAGTTCACAGTTACGCGGACGACAGCACCCTCCACTCAAATATACAATATTCTAAGCCTGTCTCTTTAGCCCAATTAGATGAGGATCGCAGACTCATGGAGGGTTCTGTCTCCGTGGACCTCCAAAAAATATTAGACTGGGGAAGTAGAAATCTTGTACAATTCAACCCCACCAAAACTAAGTCTTGCTTTCTTTCTCACAAGAGATACAGCAGCCCTAGACCCATCACAATGAACAACCAAGTTATTCAAAGTAATGAGTCCTTCTCTCTTGTTGGCATTTCTGTGGATCGAAATCTTAATTGGCACCAACATGTCACATCAATTGCAGAAGCGGCTGCTAAGAAATTGGGTTTCCTCTTCCGGGCTCGCAAATACTTTTCACCAACTAAATCTCTATACCTTATACACTTCACAAATAAGGCCAAACCTCGAATACTGCTCCCACATCTGGGGTGCAGCTGCCGCTTCTACACTCGCTATCCTGGACTCCATTCAAAAGAGAGCTATACGTCTCATCGGTGACCCTACCCTCACCCAGAGGCTTCCATCCCTTGCCCACCGACGTGCCGTTGGTGACCTCTCTCTCTTTTATAGATATCTGCACGGGCACTGCTCAGAGGAGCTTTCCTCCATAATTCCCCCACCTGCTGCCCCCAGCAGATCTACCAGGGGAGCAGAGCGAATGCACCCTTTTAATGTTCAGGTCACCAGACATAGAACATCTTGTTATGCCCGCTCTTTTGTCCCGAAGACTTCCAAGTTGTGGAATTCCTTGCCGGCACATGTTTTTCCTTCTCCTCCGAACCTCCAAACCTTCAAGTCCAGAATTAACAAGCTGCCTCTTTCCTCCTTGTCAACACCCACGGTACGATAGTATTTAGGCTGTAAGCCCTCGTGGTGTGTTGTTGACATTAAAAAAAAAAAAAAAAAAAAATCTGTTGACAAACATCACAAACACTGTTTAGTCCACCCACTAACATTAATAAAATCGCAGAGGAATAGTTTGCACTTGTATATTAAAGTTCCCAAATAACACAAATAATTTGTCAATTGAAATTGAAAACAGATAAACGATCTAATACTATATGATAAACGTCAGTTACAGCATGTAACTGACCTGAGCAATGATATGAAATGTTCCATTGCTAGGTAACGACTTAGACATACTAGATCTCATATACCTATAAACGAGTTTTTACCATTGTCAATAAAAAGCGGTGATATTAAATATAAATGTTTCAAATTTGAATAGCCTAATTTTTTGTAAACCTGGAAAGCTGAATTTTGGCACATAGTTAGATCTTTCCCAAAGCAATATGTCCACCAAATTTCATCGAAATAGGTTTGTAATTTTCGGAGAAAGAAATTGTTTTGAAAGAAAACTCAAAATTTTTCCGGAAAACCTTGTCCGATTTTCCTGGCTGACGAACTCCTCCAAGCTATTAATAAAATAAAGGCACTTGCCGAGTTTTATCAAAATCGGTTCATTACTTTTTGAGTTATCGGTTGAATACATATATATATATATATATATATATATATATATATATATATATATATATATATATATATATATATATATATATATAAATCGAAACTGACCCCGTATATGGGTTCTAGGGGCCCAAATTCGCGCTCATTTGAAACAAATTTTGCAAAGTCTCACCATCGATACCTCTATTAGTGATTTTTTTTTTTTAAATAAAAATTCACTAATAATGATTTTTACTTTATAGTGCAACTTTCTCCCTTATCAATTTGTTATTAATTTCACAAAATTTTCACGCACTTATTCTGCCAAAGGTCTAGTCCTAATTTCTTGGACAATTTTCTCCAATCAATACTGTGAAATTTGTTATTTTTAATCAATTTTTTTATAGACTGGAATGCGTTGTGTGGACTGTGGTTATAGCTGCCATGAAAAGTGTATGGAAGGTGTACCAAAGAATTGTACAAAGTATAAAGTTATTCCTGATAGTAATACTGCACAAACCGTCACCACGGCAGGTGGGGACAATGGATCTGTCAGTTCAGGTAATAGAATACATAGTTAGAAATGGTTTTCTTAGAATTCAAAATATGTTTTAATGTTGATATCTTAAAAACGACGAGTTTTATAATACTTCCCCTATTGAATTCTCAAAGTGTAGTATTATATTTTTAATTTTTGGGGTGCGAATTGTCACTAATGGTAATTGGTTTACAGGTAGTGCAAGACAGACATCTAGTCAACAGTATTACGAACAGTTTTCTTCAAATGTTGCCGAAAATCGCACACACGAGGGCTACTTATATAAAAGAGGGGCACTTCTAAAGGGCTGGAAGCAGCGATGGTTCGTTCTTGACTCTATTAAGCATCAATTGAGGTACTATGATGCAGTCGAAGATTCTCACTGTAAAGGCTCAATTGGTGAGTAAAATACTTAAATGGAAAAAAATCTCTTTTTTCAGACAAGCATCAATCAAAAGTTCATCATTCTTAAACTCTTGCATCTGCATGAGTTCCTGTTACTTTAAATTCTTAATTTTTCTATTTATTTTTATTTATTTATTTTTAATTATTTATTTAATAAACTGATAATTCTAAATACAGATTTGGAGACTACTTCTCTGGCTTCATTGCTGGGTTTCGTTTCTGTAGGTGAAGGGCGTAGCCAGCGCGTAAGCTAACTGGACCAAGAGGCCCTTATGCATTCCAGATGTTTTCGGATGTTCTTCAACGTTTCTGTGACTAGTTTCGCTGCTTGACAGAAACGTTGAAGAACATCTAGAATTCATAAGGGCCTCTTGCTCCAGTTAGCTTGCGCGCTGGCTACGCCCTTCACCTACAGAAACGAAATCCAACAGTGAAGCCAGAGAAGTAGTCTCCAAGTCTGTATGTAGTATGGACCAGTTTCACCAAGTAAGGGCAACAAGAATCAATAAACTGATAATTGGTTTACAAACAGTTTTTACAAATAAAGAAGCACCTAGCTAATGCTCAATTTGATAGACAGTACTTTCTAAGATCTTTGAAGTGCTAATAATAAATAGGTTGAAGTCAAATATGACATTATACATACAAGTCAGCATGGTTACACAAAGAATAAGTCCACAATTACAGCCATAACAGGTGTTATCCGGGCGGTGTATGAAGCTATCGACTAAAAACAGAAACTGGAGATAACATTCTGCCATCTTAGTAAGGCTTTTGATATTGTCGATCATGAAATTCTGCTTAGAAAGCAGTTTATGGAATTAGAGGTACTGCATTTGATTTAATGAAATCCTACCACACAAACCGGACCCAGTCAGTCATTTGAAGAAACAAACTTTTGAATATCAAGAATATTAGACGGGGGGTTCCGCAGGGATCTATCTTGGGACCGCTGCTCTTCCTTGTCTATGTGACATCTTCCTGCAAGTATAAAGTCAGCAAGAGTGTCTTCAGGGCGGCGAGGCAGCGGACGAGCCCTGAGGGGAAAAAAGGGTCGTCTGTATGCAGATGACACCAGTTCACCAAGTGTTGCACACAATAAAGAAGAGCTACAAATGAAGACCAGAGAGACTTAAAACAGACAAAGATTGGTTCACTTCAAATTTTTTAAGTTTAAATAAAAACAAAACTCAGACTATGGTATTCATTGTTAATGGCAGCAGGGAGGATTTGAATGTGTGAAGTTTCTGGGTTTGACCATGAACTCTATACCTACACATTTTGAACTAATAAGAAAAAATTTGGCGTCTGTGGTATTCTATGTGCATTGTGCCTCAGAGAGATCTAGGGTTGAACACACTAGGAGCTCACAGACGATCTCCGGCGAGATTTGGGGAGTAGGCAGATTGAGGCCCCGTAATCGAGCTACAACAACCCAACCCACCTTTGTCAACCGCTCTAAGGAGTATGCAGATTGAGGCCTTAGAGTGTCCTTACATATTTCCTTTACCCACCTTTGTCCACAACTCTAAGGAGTAGGCAGAATGAGGCCTTAGAGTGTCCTTACATATTTCCTTTACCCACCTTTGTCCACCACTCTAAGGAGTAGGCAGATTGAGGCCTTAGAGTGTCCTTACATATTGCCTTTACCCACCTTTGTCCACCACTCTAAGGAATAGGCAGATTGAAGCCTTAGAGTGTCCTTACATATTGCCTTTACCCACCTTTGTCCACCACTATAAGGAATAGGCAGATTGAAGCCTTAGAGTGTCCTTACATATTTCCTTTACCTCTTGAAAATGGCTCCAAAACAGAAACCGAAACGTCGAGTTTTCATAAATTCTGGACGCGGTTCAACCATAGAACAAAGTATGTCTCACATTAAAGACCGCGGAAATCTTTCTGAACATATATATATATATATATATATATATATATATATATATATATATATATATATATATATATATATATATATATAATGTGTATATATTATATTTCTTTGGTACGAGGGTGGGTCAATAAGTCTGTGACTTTTTGGATTTCCCGCCTCTTCACAGGAAGGGCAACACTGCTCCTGTCAACAAGCATCTGTCAGTTGACTCCTGTCAAATTTTGAACAAGCTGCTTCATTTAGTTTGTGTTAGATAGCCATTGAAAGCAGACAACCTCTTGAGTTATTACGAAAATGGAAAAAAGTGAATTTCGTGTGCTCATCAAATATGATTTTTTACGAAAAAAAAACATAACTCAAACCAATGCTAAGCTTGATAAATACTATAGGGACACTGCACCATCAATTTCCATGGTAAAAAAGTGGTTTACTGAATTTCATTGTGGCTGTACAAGCACAAATGACGCCGAACGTTCTAGATGCCCAGTTGAGGTCACTACACCCGAAAGAATTGAAAAATTCACGATATGGTGTTGGGTAATCGGATATTGAAAGTGCGGGAGGTTGTGGAAGCCATAGACATATCACATGGCTCAGTGGTTTCGATTTTGCATGATCACATGGGTATGAGAAAGCTATCCGCAAGATGGGTGCCGCGTTTGCTCACAATCGACCACAAACGCAATCGTGTGACAACTTCAAAGGTGTGTTTGGCATTGTTAAACCGCAATAGGGACGAGTTTTTGCGCCGTTTCGTAACCGTGGACGAAACATGGACTCACCACAACACACCAGAGATCAAGCAGCAGTCAAAACAGTGGGTTTCTGCGTGCGAATGCGCTCCAAAGAAGGAAAAGGTGAGTTCGTCAGCCAATAAAGTCATGACGACCGTTTTTTGAGATGCACACGCTATAATCCACATTGATTACCTTCAAAAGAGAAGAACAATCAATGACAAATATTATACCAACTTATTGGACCCATTCAATGACGATTTGAAGAAAAAATGACAGCATTTGGCCAAGAAAAAAGTTCTTTTCCATCAAGACAATGCAAGGGTGCACATATGTGTAGTCTCCATGGCAAAATTGCATAAATTGGGCTATGAATTGCTCCCTCATCCGCCCTATTCTCCGGATTTAGCCCCGAGTGACTATTTCTTGTTTCCAAACTTAAAGAAATGGCTCGGCGGAAAGAGATTTAACTCCAATGATGAAATCATCTCACAAACAAATACCTATTTTGAGCACCTCGACAAATCTTATTTTTTGGAAGGGATAATAAAATTGGAGAAACGTTGGACGAAGTGTATAGAGCTCAAAGGGGACTATGTTGAGAAATACAATGATTTTTTGGCAAAAAACCTGTGTTTTGTTCAAAAAGTCACAGACTTATTGACCCGCCCTCGTACTAGCTTTTATGGCCCAATTTTAAAAAGTATATTGACTGGATGTTTCTGTTTTAATATTTAATTGTTGATGTTTCATATGTGAGTACATATTATGTACACATCTTTGACAAATAACGTATTATTAGTAGTAAATTATTATTATTGATATTATTTTATTTCTTGTATGCAGATTTAGCTGAAGTGATGTCAGTGACTCCAGCAGCTCCAGCACCAGGTCCTCCAAAGAAAACTGATGACAAATCATTTTTTGATGTAAGTGATTTTAGAAACTATCCTGAGGGGTTAATCATTAAAAAAAATTCATGTTCACCGAATTTAGAATTCAACAAACTCAAAATGAATTAACCCGGATTGAAGCGAATCCACTATTTTAAATGGAACCCAAAAAGTTCTTGGTAATCCAAAAGGAATTCACGGGAATTCATAAGAATTCAAATCGTGAATCGTGAATTCCAACTCACTCCAGCCAGCTCCACAAGTTCGTCAATGGTCCGTCGTCGATCTTCCAGGATGATTTCGCTAATTTTTTTCAACATTTTCATCGGTTTAAGCCGTGAAAGAACTACCAAAGCAAGGTTTGTCTTCATGACATTTCACCTCTTTTGAAATAGGAAAACCACTCAAACACTTGAGGTTTCCCCATAGCATCATCCTTGTAGGCGGTTTTCAACATTTCAATAGTTTCTCATTTTACGGCTACGTGCTGTTCATGAGAATTTACCATTGCAAAAACGACAAACACACTAAAAAATTAACACAAGCCAAACAGAGCCTTCTCTATTAGCGACGATGCTTGGCTTATTGATTCGGGAATGGTAGCTCTATACGCTCCTAGCAGCGGACATGGTACTAAAAACTCTGCCCACTACGACATCAGTTCGGACTCTTCTGTAAAATGTTGACAAAATCTGGTTGCGGTTATACTCTCTTAAATTTAAACGCGATGCACAGTACCTCAAAAATTTATTTTCAACTTTTTCGAGAGGCGAAATATGTGTGATAGAAGGGACTCTAACAGTATTCCAAAATACTACGAAGCAAACTGCAACTGTAGTAATTTTATTTGTGTTTGCCAGTTGTAATTGCTCAGTTCTCCATGATATGGATCCACTAGTGCCCGAGGTTGCATATCACCCTGCTTTGGGCATATTTCCTGAATTCAGGAAGAATTACAATGGTCCTAAATACTTTCCATGTAACAATCAGGTCTCTTACAACTTTCGAAAGGCCAATTACCCTGCACTCTATGCTGCAATACTAGATGAAGATTGGTCTCAACTGGAGTCCTTTACTACCGCTGATGAGTCTTGTAGTTACTTTTATGGCAGACTTTACAGTATCTTTGGACAACATGTTCCTCAGTGCAAGAGGTCATCTGGAAAATGTCCTCCCTGGTTTTTTTTTTTTTTTTGTTCCCTCAGGGCTCGTCCGCGGCCTTGCCGCCCCGATAGCACCGCAACCCTTGGTTGATTGTGCATACCCCTAGTCTTACTCCACCCATTCCAAAATCACTGTGCCTTGAACTAGTCTGCACAGCGATTGGTAGGGTGAAGTTTTATATTGCTCTGTCTCCGGTCTAGAGTGACCGTAGATCAGTTGTCTTTTCCGGTCCAGAGCTATACACTCGCACAAGATGTGCTGGGCTGATTCCTCCCCCTCGCCGCAGAGTCTGCATGCGAGGTCCCCTTCGAACCGCCCCATTTTATGTAGGTGTTTCTTGACGGCCATGTGTCCCGTCAAGAGACCTGTTGTGTTTCTGAGCTGTCCTCTGCTAAGGTTTAGCAGCTCCACAGCTCTCTTTGAACTGGGTCCGTCAATTATTGACTTCCCATGTCTGAGCCCTGGACAGTCCGCCCAGTACACCTTGTGTTGGTTTCTGACCCAGGACTTAATGGCTCCCCTGGCAGTGCTCTTTGACACGCCCAGAGCCGGTTCTGGTCCCATAAATGGTTCTGCTGACCCCCTCTTTGCGAGACTGTCAGCTTCTTCATTGCCTTTGACCCCCGAGTGACCCGGCACCCAGATGAGGGTCACCTCATTCTGCCCAGCCAGGTCGCTCGTCTCGTCTCGGCACTCACTCACCAGCCAGGAATTTACCCGTGGGCTACTTAGTGCCTTAAGGGCTGCCTGGCTGTCTGTGGCTATGAGGATCCGCTTGTTGGTGTAGCCCCTCCTCTTGTTCTCCCGCACACAGTGCAGGATGGCGTACATCTCGGCCTGAAACACCGTTGCATGGGCTCCGAGGGAAATACTGTGACTTACCCTCGGTCCTTCCGAGTAAACACCTGCCCCCGTCCCACGCTCCCCGCCAGATCCGTCCGTGAACCAGACGAGCGCGTCCCGTGGTATGCCCGGTGTCTCCTCCCGCCATGCCCCGCGATCAGGGATTTCCACTGTGAAGTTGTTTTCCCTGCACATTCGCGGGCTCGCGAAGTCTGACCTCATTTCAAGCATGGGTTCCTTCACGATCTCCTGAATTTTGCAGTGGCCCCTGAAGCCTGGGTTGATCTTCAGTCTACCATTGCAGGCTAGTCTGTATAGTCCTAGCCTGGCCTCTCCCATAATAACGAAGTGTAGGGGGGGTAGATCCAGCAACACCTCCATGGCGGCTGTTGGGGTTGAAGACATGGCCCCTGTGATGCCTAGGCAAGCCATCCTTTGGATCTTGCCTAGTTTTTGTTTGGCACTGGATTGTGTCACCTTAGGCCACCAGACCAGTGCCGCATATGTTAACGATGGTCTGACCACCCTTGTGTACAGCCAGTGGGCCATACTAGGTCTTAGTCCCCACGTTTTTCCATATAGCCGCCTAGTGACGGCTAAGGTCATGACTGCCTTACGCAGTATTTTTCCAATGTGACCATTCCAGGTTAGCTTAGAGTCCAATACGACCCCAAGATATTTTACCTCCCTGGCCATTCGAACGCTCCTACCGTATAGAGTGAGAGTTCTGTGGCTTTCACACTTCCTCCTCCTCGTAAACGGCACGACGGTTGCTTTCTCGGGGCTCACCCCGAGCCCTTGATCAACCGTCCACCCTTCCACCACTTTCAGTGCAGTCTGCATACGCTCCCACACTGCCTGTGTGACCTTTCCTCGGACTATGATGACAATGTCGTCCGCATAGCCCTGTACCTCATACCCCCCTCCCGAGAGCCTCCCCAGCAGGCCGTCCACGACTAGACACCAGAGCAAGGGAGACAGAACGCTCCCCTGCGGACACCCCGCCGCGACCCCCGCCAGCAGAGTCCCTCCCGCGAGTGAGGTGAACACCGCCCTGTCCCTGAGCATGGAACCGATCCACCTGCAGCAGGTCTCCTCTATTCCACGCTCCCGGGCAGCTGCCAGAACCGATCCGAACGAGGTGTTGCTAAAGGCCCCCTCTATGTCTAGGAAGGCCCCCAGCGCCACCTCCTTGTTCTCCAGCGTATTCTCCAGTTTCAGCACCAGTTGGTGCAGTGCTGTTTCTGTTGAGAATCCTGCTCTGTATGCATATTGTCCGCAGTGTAGAGGATATGCTTCCAGTACACCGCCCCTAATGTGCCGGTCGAGCAGTTTTTCCACTGTTTTCAGCAAGAAGGACATGAGACTTATTGGCCTCAGGGACTTTGCCTGGTCTGTTGGACGCCCAGGTTTAGGAATAAATACAACCCTGGCCAGTCTCCATGCCCTCGGAATGTACCCCAGAGCCAGGCTGGCCCTCATAATGAGGGTAAGCACCGGCGCCAGTATATCTATCCCCTGTTGGAGCATGATGGGCATTATTCCATCAAATCCCGGCGATTTGTATGGCTTAAAGCTGTTAATGGCCCATCTGATTTTGCTCCAGGTAACCACCTCTTTAGCGACTGTCCAGTCTACTCTAGATGCCCGCCTATAAGGCGCCTCTATTTCTGAGTGTTCCCAGTCCGGAGGTGATTGGTTTATTATGTTACAGCCGGGGAAGTGCGTCTGGAGTAAAATTTCCATAGTTTCCTCCCCCCGAGCTTGTAAAGCCTCCCGTGGGTGTTCTAAGGGAGCCTATGTTAGTCTGAGGGCCCTTAGACAGGATCTTATGTAGTCGAGCACTCTCGGACGTGTTTTCCACTTCTTCGCAGTGCCTCCTCCACGACTCCTTCTTGGCGTCCCTCAGTCTTTTGTTATAGGTCGATAGGGCCTGTCTATATTCATCCCATGCTCCCGACCTTTTGGCCGCGTTAAACAGCTTACGAACCTGCGTCCTCCTTTGCCTGAGGTCCTCGTTCCACCATGGGACGTTCCTGGTGGACACCCTCATTTTCAGGGGGCAGTTGGCGTTATAGGCCGAGGTAATTGCGTCTCGCAATTGGACTGCTGCAATCTCGAGGTCTATTGAATCCCTTATGGCCCTCTCAACCCCCCGCAGTTCCACAGCTAGGTCTGCCCTGTAGGCTTCCCAGTCCGCCTTGCGGGGGTCCCGGTACCATACCGTTTCTCTTTCGACTTTGGCGATTTCAAACCGGATGTATCTGTGGTCTGAGCTACTCACTTCCCCAGACACAGCCCAGCTTTTAACAAAGTCACCCAGAAACTGGGTGGAAACTGTTAGGTCTAAAACTTCCTCACGCCGTGTTGTGACGAATGTCGGTTTATTACCTCTATTCAATATGTCTAAATTAAATTTCATAAAGAATTGTAAAAGTGCCTCACCCCTAGAGTTTGTGTCCGAGCTACCCCACAACTCATGGTGCGCATTCGCATCCATGCCGATGATGGTCTGCCATCCACCTGCTCTACTACCCACCATCAGCTGCTCCAATTCGTTGGGTGGAGGAGGGTCCGTGCTGTCCCCTGGCAGATAGGCTGACGCGACAGTAATGTCCCTCAGCCCATCCGCTCCTCCACATCGGATTTTGATCGTTGCCAGGTCCCTGGAACAGAAATTCATTAGAGGGAGAAACTCTATCCCTTCCCTGACAAAAATGCAGGCCCTCGGATTCTCGCTGGACCTGCTGTAGATGAGCTTTCCATTAGCTCCGCCGAGTCCCTTGATCTCTCCTTTGTAGGAGTACGGTTCCTGGATGAGGGCCACATCCGTGTTCCTCAGAGCCATTAGTAGTCCGGCCGTGGCTGCCCTACTGTGTTGGAGGTTGACCTGAAGGAACCTAAGTCCCATTAACCCTTAATTGCTTCCCCAGTGGGCGGAAGCTAACCCTTCCCATGCCCCAGAATGCCTTGAAGGAGGTTCCTTCAAGGGCTCTGTAAGATGTCGGCTCGATCGAGAAGGCGAGCGTCTGTCCTTTCTCCTCTGCCTTCCTGCTTAGAACCGACCAGTGTTGCGTCCCCAGTTCAGGGTTCTGGATCTTAAGTCTGCTGATCACCGTCTCCTGCGGGACGGTGTCAGGGATCCGTACGAGGACCTTGCGTCTCTTTGGGAGTTCCTTGGGCTCGACGGCTGTCAAGTCCGCCCCCTCCCAAATCTGACCGAGGCCCCCGATCGTTTTCCGCAGCCAGTCCCGCGACTGCGGGCCGGCACAGGTTATCCAGAGGATGCCCCCCGTCAGGCGCGTCCGGTGGAACTGAGGCGGGCTCTCCCCTTCCTGAAGAGAGTCCACTGCAGCTACCACCGCAGCCTGGATCAGGTCCGCCTTCCCCTGGTCTAGCGTGACCTCAGGATGGCGTCTGTCAATCACCGCCATCCCGAGGCCCTCCGCAGCCTCCCTGTAAGAGCCAGTCTGCGCCGGTGTTCCGGCCTTAGTTCCTTTGGGAGGTCTGTCTGTAGTAGGCGTGCTAGAGCCAGAGCGCGGCGTCTTCCGACTCGCACTCTCCTCTTGCGCCTTTACAGGCACCCTGGCCCTTTTGGAACGTCTGTCTGTAGTGGGCGTGCTAGAGTTCGAGCGCGTCCTCTTCTGACCCGCACTCCCCTCTTGCGCCTTTACAGGTTTCTCGACCGTCCAGGTCCCGGCCGCCATTTTTTGCGCCCTCCGGAGCTTCTTTCTTTGCGCCCCGGAAAGACGCTTGGACTGCCGGGGCAGTCCCTCTACTCTAACAGTAGAGTCCTCACTGGTGGAGGGGCCCCCGGAGTCCGCGGAGCTCGCCGCCCTCCGGTGGGACCCAGCCTCCAGCTTGGGTGTCGGGGACAGGTCTCTGGCCGAAGCTACCCCCTGATCCCCCGTATCTACGCCGGTCGTGGGACCTCCAGAGTCCGCTGCCGCACCCTGGCTCGTCTCCGTTTCCGGGATAGACTCAAGGCTCAAGTCTGTAGCCGGAGCCACTCCTCGAGCCTCATTGGTTTTGGTTTTATATGTATTTATAATCTTCATGTTGTTCCCACGAGAATGGGGGAAATACTGTCCACACCATCAGAACCCCCTGTGTGGTGCAAGGCGGGTTACTCTGGAGGGTTGCCTGGTACTCCAGAGGTTCCGTTCACGACACCATCGCCCTGGTGCCATCCATCCATAGGCACGGGTCACGTGACACCGTAGATTGGGGGAGTTTAGTTCGACCTCCTTGTCTAGATCCGTCATGTTTAGTTATTAGCAGGGTCACCTCGTGCAGGATGCGGATTTTTACCGCGCATGACGGTCTTGGGGAAAGCTTCATCGGGAGTTTATGTTGTTATTTCCACTTCCTCAGCTTGCCCCCTGGAGTCCTTTGGCCCGCGACTCCTTAACCCCCCTCCCTGGTTTACTAATGAAGTAATAAAAAATAAGGAGAGGTGCTATGCAAGATATAGGAGGCATAAACGTGGCAGCGATCATGCAGAGTATAGTCGTCTTAGATCTATAGTTAAAAAGAAGCTATGAGAGGCATATGCTGAGTATGTCCGTGGAACTGAAGAGTCTCTTAAGGTTGATACCTCTAGATTTTGGTCTTAGATACAGGAAAGGAGGCGAGCAAGTAACATTCCAAGTACTGTGTCTGACGAAAATTGCATGGTTTATAATAAGCCTCACACAATTGTTAACTGTTTTGGAAACTATTTTAAAAATGTGTACCATCCTCAATACATCACTGAACCAGTGGATATCTCCGGACTATCGCTTATGGCAGTTAGTGTGACAGTGATTGGTGATAAGGAAATTCTTAAAGCCATCAAGAAGCTCAAGAACAAGTTTACTGCTGGACCAGATTTGGTGCCATCCTTCTTGATTAAGGACTGTGTGCATGCTCTTCTCAAACGCCTTAGAACCCTATTTAACTTGTCCCTGCCCACACATTGCTTCCCTGAGGTTTGGAAGATTGCTTAGATCTGTCCTGTTTTTAAGTCTGGGGACCATTCGAGGGTCAGCAACTACAGGCCTATAGCTATCCTATGTAGTTTTGCTTAAATTTTTGAGGCAGTTGTGTATGGTTGTATTTATCCTGCCGTGAAGTGTCGCTTGTCACAATACCAGCATGGGTTTATGGAGGGGCGCTCAACATTGACGAATTTATCCCTGTTCACACAGTATGTAAGTGAAGCTTTGGATGGACGGGGTCAGGTGGATGTCATTTATACAGACTTCTCCAAAGCGTTCGATTGTGTTGTCCAATCAACACTTCTGTACAAGCTGCATTTGGCGGGCTTGATGGACGGCTGATAGCATTCTTTGGATCCTACTTGACTAACTGTGTGCAATATGTTTTTTATAATGGATTTAAGTCTGAATCCTTCACTGCTAGCTCCGGCGTTCCACAGGGTTACAATCTTGGCCCACTCCTCTTTTTGTTATTTATCAACGACATAAGCTCTGTAATTTCTGGTAATCATCTACTATTTCCTGATGATCTCAAATTATACTCCAGTGTTCAAGATATTGGTGACTGTTCAAAACTCCAGGTGGGCCTTGACAACTTGCAGCTGTGGTGTGTTGAGAACAGCCGTGAATTAAATGTCTCGAAGTGCAAAGTGATGACATACACTAGAAAAACCAGCAGTGTAGCTTTTCCCTACATAGTGGGTGGTGTACCATTGGCTAGGACTGAAACACACAAAGATCTTGGCATTGTATATGATGAACATTTAAGTTTCACTGGACATATTCAAACAAATACAGCATCCTGTTTGAAGTTGATGGGTTTCATTATGAGGAATAGCAGATCATTTTCCAATTTGGATAGCTTGAAAATTCTCTATGTTGCTTACATTCGATCGAGGCTTGAATATTGTAGCTTGGTTTTTGATCTTTTTTATAGCGTTCAGATTGGTGCTCTAGAAGATGTTCAGCGTACATTTTGAAGACACCTTGTATATAGGGAATATGGTACCTACCCACAGAGGGGATGTGATCATGGCCAAATGCTGATGCAGGCTGGCATACCCAGTTTGTATTCACGTAGAAAAATTGCATCTGTGATGTTCCTGCAAAACTTGTTTCATGGTAAAGTTGATTGTCCAGACTTATTGATCCAATTAAAATTCACAGTTCCACAGACTGCATCTAAAGTGGTGAGAGTGTTTAAGCCTCCAATACCAAGGACTAACTTGTATATGAAATCACCTGTGTATACAATGAGCTCTGACTTTAATGGCATTGCAAACTTGTGCGACTTCTATTCGGATAAGGCTGCGGTTATTCGTAGGGTGGCTATATCTTACTTTGTTGGTTATTAGGACCATTATATGTACTGTTTTGTGGAATTTCTGCCTTGTGATGTTTTGCACAGTATTTTAGTGTTGTTTTTAGAAGTAATTTTTGTTCATGTTGTTACATATTGTTCTTTTTGTATTGTGCCCTATTAGTGGGATTATCCTGTTGGGCATGTATTCAATAAATAAATAAATTATCGTTTCAACATGAAAGGATCCCGTATTTCTCAGTATAAACCCTAATGTTTTAAATGCCTGCTTTACGACTTTTGGGTAATGATCAATAAAAGCTAAGCCCTTCCTTAGTCATTGTTTTTCAGGTTTTATGCGACAAATGTGCAGGACATTAATCAAGGTTATAAATAATTCGGGACTTCACAGAGATTTGATGACGAATTTATGGACTTCAAGCGAATTCATAGAGCATAATTAATGATGAATTTATATGAATTCATAGCGTAGTCTACAGACTAATGATTAACCCCTTAGTCTGTCCATTATAGTTTATAAAATTGTAACGGTTTACATGTTTTTATTTTTCTTTCCATTATTATATTTCAAACATAGGCATAATTGTCACCTATGACGGTATTGCATCTGTCTATTCTAACGTTTAATGCAGAAAATCCTGACATTTAAAGGCAATGTGAACTCTGCAGATAAGAAATGCCGCTTGTCTTAGAAGGCAATTTATGATGAAACTTAAAGTGCACAGCCAGGAAATGATGACGTATAAAAGAAAATGTATTACTTTCATTCAGCCGTCCTGTACAAAAGGGGGATAAACTGTTCAAAAGGGAAGTAAACGTTCAAAGGGAACAACATGTTCATCTAGGGGGCCAGGTCTGATGGCAGCTACCCTGTGTTATAAGAAGTCTCACCAGCTCTAAATGGTGATTATTGAGATACGCTCATATCATCGTAGTATAAGCTTTACCATCCCTGCTGCATCAACTCCATAGCAGAAATGAACGTTAAGTAAAATTGGCTTAATTTGATTGATTTTCTTTAATTTATACTTGAATTTACATTTGTGTAATACACGTGTAAACCGTTACAAAACTGCATTTGTTTGCTTGCTGTTTCTATCATTGTTATTACTATTATTAATGATTGTTTCTTGGGCAGTTACGCACTAGTCGACGCGTTTACAACTTCTGTGCACTAGACGCTGCTTCGGCACAGGAATGGATAGAGAAGCTGCAAGCTTGTCTCCAGTGAATAATGAAATGTGAACCCAAAGTTTTAGTTTAGTCATGTGTATCGTTTCTTTTGTTTTTAATAGTCTGACCATTTGTTTTTACATTTTTCTCTATTAGTTATTATTTATATATTTTTCTATTTCTATATGGCACAAAAGCGTTTATGTTTATCCAATTTTATAGGTAAGGTTGTGTAGTAAATTATATATTATATTTTTTGTATGTTGTAAAATCTAACTGCTCAAAATGAGGGTAATAGAAAATGTACATCATCAGAATTTTTATATAAATGTTATATTAAATAGATCTCTTAGATTTTAGTACACATTGAGATAAGAAAGAAAATAAAATAAAACACATTAAAATTAATATCTATGTGCATCTAGTACAAGCAGGTGTTGACACCAAACAAATAATAAGTTTCAATTGCTTTGAAAGAAAATGTGAGGTTAGCTTTGTTAACCATTACTTTGTGAAATCCAGTATTAAGTACGGGGTGTCCATTTTCTCATGAACGGAGATATTATTTTAAAATTTTTGAGAGACATACTGTTGATGCACCTGTAGGGGCTGCCGCAACATAACTTTCTTTTTTCAAACTGCAATAAAACCCAGACTGTGTATCAGATTTTGTTTATATGATGTAGGTTATAGCTTAATTAGTTTCTGATTAATGAAATTTTAAATTGTAAACGGAGTGCACGACGAGTCAACGGAGAGTTGACACTAAATGCATAATTTAAACAAAAATGTGGGGTCATTTGTAATTGATTGAGGATATCCGTGGATGCTTTTGATTATTATATTAATTAACCAAATACGTTTTAAAACCCTTTAATAACTAGAAACATAACACTGTTTTCTTAATACATTGTGCATAACATTAACTCGACTTATTGTGTCAATTTTTACATTATTACTTCTTATTATTTTTCTTTTAAGGTAATAATAATAGCTACCTATATGATTTATACAGAAAGAAAAGGAGCACAGAGTATACATTATTCTAACACTCCCCCTCGATTTAAACGATCATAGTTAAAATCGTACTGAGCAATATTTGCTTTTTCTCTTAGCTTACAGAATACATTTTTATTCAGAGCTTTGGTAAGCATATCTGCAATGTTTTCTTTTGAACAAATATATTGAATGGAAATAATTTTCTTATCTACAAGTTCCTTTAAGAAATGATTTCTAATATCAATATGTTTAGCACGCTTTGAATTTTCAAAACTCTTGGACATTAAGATGGCACTAGTATTATCACATAGAAGCTTTGCATCACAGTTAATCCCTAAATCACTCACTACACCTTTTGCATTCACTAAGTCTTGAGCTGTTGCAGCTGCAGCAATATATTCAGCTTCAGCCGTAGAAAGAGCGACACAGTTTTGTTTCTTTGAAAACCAACTCACTGGATTACCACCATAAAAGATTATACATCCACTTACACTTTTTCTGTCGGTCTTGTCCGTTGCCCAGTCTGCATCTGAATAAGCTTCAAGTGATAGTTCTCCATTTTGATAGATTAGACCCAGTTCTTTCGTTAGTTGTAAATACCTCAATATTTTCTTACCGGCTTTCCACGTTTGCATAGTGGGTTTATCTAGGTTTCTACTTAAATAGGAAACTGAATATGCTATATCAGGTCTGGATGTCGTAGCCAAATACATCAGACTACCAATCAATGAACGATAGGGTACATCTATTATGTCTTCATTCAATTCGATTTGAAATCCTGTTACCATTGGGATATTTGTTCCATTGCAATTTTCCATATTAAATATACTTAATAGTTTTTCAATAAATTTTGTTTGCTTTATGACTAACTCATTTTGTGTTCTGCTGATGGACATACCCAAAAAGTTGTTTACTTCACCTAAATCCTTTGCATCAAATTCCTGCTTTAATGCAAGTGCTACTTCTTCCAGTTTCTTGTCTTCCTCAATTAACAACAAGTCATCAACATATACAAGTAACCATACTGATTTGCTATAGTATAAACAGCAATCATGATGTGACCTTTCGAAATTTATGTTCCTTAAAAAGTCATTAAGTCTGTTATTCCATAACTTTGGCGATTCTTTCAGTCCATATAAGGCTCTGTTTAATTTTAGCATCGAAGTATTTTTAAGTCCTTTTGGAGGATAAATGTAAATATCATTTTCTAGTTTTCCATTTAGAAAAGCAGTTGGAATATCCATTTGCTTAATATTCCAATTCATCAAAGTAGCATGTGATAGAAGTATTCTAATTGTAGATACTCTAGCCACTGGAGCATATAATGGGTCAAATTTATTATAGTCACTCACCTGAAATCCTTTAGCAACGATTCTTGCCTTTTTAGTTCCATCATCTTTGGTTCTAAATACCCACTTTGTCTCAATTGGAGTTTTATTTCTTGGCAATTCAGCTTCTGACCATGTTTGTTGTTTTATATGAGACGTTAATTCCTTTTGTATTGCTTCATACCAATCTTTTGTATTTATTGCTTCTTCAAAGTCTTTTGGATCTTCTTCACACATTAATAAACAGTATGCAGAATAAACTTCATATTCATTCAGGTACTGTGGGGGTTGGATGATTCTTCCTAATCTTGATGTGTTTTGTGTAGCTTCATCATTTTTGCAAATTTCCATTTTTTGTATACTGATTTCTTGTTCTTCATCTTGTGAACTTACTGAATTTTCTTCACATAAACCTTTAGCATCTCCATTTTCAATATGGTCTGTATCTTCATTTTCAATTTGGTTTTTATTGTTGCCAGTTTTAGTTTCATAATACTTAGTTTTATTTTCATTAAAAGTAACATCTCTGGAACAAATTATTTGATTTTTCTCATGAAGCCATACTCTATATCCTGCACCGCAATAACCAATCATTGATCCACATTCAGCTCGCATGTCAATTTTATTTGACTTTGGAATAGTTACCACCCATGCTTCACTTCCAAAAACACGTAATTTGGATAAATCATTCTTGCCATACCACAATGTTGAAGGTGTCACTCCTTTATTTGCGACTGTTGGACATCGATTCAACTCATATGCTGAGCACAGAACTGCTTCTCCCCATAATTCTCTTGGTAAATTTGTTTCTGCAAATTTTGTACGTACTTTATCCATTAATGTTCTGTTAAGTCTTTCGGCAGTACCATTTTGCTGAGGTGTATATGGAATCGTATACTGCAATTCTATCCCTTTATCAGTACAATATCTTTTGAAATGATTTGAAGAAAACTCGCCACCGTTATCACATCGGATCTTCTTTGTTTTTAAACCATGCTGGGTTTTAATTAACTTGACAAAATCTATTACACTCTGTTCAGCTTCATTTTTATTTTTCAATAATTTTACCACAGTAAAATGAGAATAATCATCCATGAGTACTTGAAAGTATTTATAACCTTCTTGAGTAACTGGTGTCATGGGGCCTGCAACATCTGTGTGAATTAGATCACCAATATTTTTAGAATTTTTTTTTGTACGATAGAAAGGCAATCTTTTGGCTTTTCCTTGGGTACATTCATCACACTTAAGAACCACGCCTATCGAATGAGACCAATCCCGCCCCGCTACAACCCCTACAGCCTGAATGGTGCATGTTTCAAAAAAGGAAGTTATGTTTCCGCACCCTGTATAACTTGAACGCACGAGCACTATGGCTTGACAGTGTCAGATTTTGCACAAGCGAAATTGCTTAATTTTAGACTGAATTTGTTGGATTTTCTTCTTAGATTTGTAAATAATTCATTAAAGTATTACATTCTAAAATGAGTATCATTATCTTCGATCTTGCTATCTGCTTTTTGACTTCTTTGTCAGTAAGAAAAGATTATATCTATGGTTTGGAGGTAAAAACGAAGGAGATTGGACCACAAGTTTTTTTTTAGAAGTGTTCTACTGACGACGCTATCTCCACCGAAGGCGCCACATATAGTATAGATGGAGCATGGTCGAAATCGAACCTCTATGAAATTCTACATCTGGTAGGCTACTTTTATTTCAATATTTTCACCATTTAATTTTTACTAATTACCAAAGTTGAAGATTCATTCCGTTCGTATTATATGCTGTCCGTTTAACTACCACTTAAATAAACAATTTAGTATCTGCTATCGGTGGTTCAGTGGTAGAATGGTCGCCTACTATGCAGGTAGTCCTGCCGGTACATGTAATATTTTGTTTTGTTTCACTAACTTTAATACGCGACGTTCCCAGAGCTAGTCTTTGGTGCATTGATTTTTGGTTTGATTCTTTTTAGCACCTTAGCATCTATTGTAATTTCTTTTCCGTTTCTCCTGTTAGCATATGCTATCGCTTACCTTATGCAATGGCACTGTTGTCTATTTATTTTGAAGTATCCTTTAAACAATGTTCTCAGAAATTTATGTTTCAAAATCCCTTATAAATAAAATTTTTTAAGTGATTTCTGAATATTGTTTTTTTTTTTTTAATGCGTCTGGTTTTTCAGGCAATTCGCACACGTTTAATCAATACATATTATCGAATTTAGGACCTCTAGTTGAAATTTCTTAAAATAAGAAAAACCCAACCTTTTCTGCTTGGTTGGAAATTAATTTTATAGTGAAGTTGTGAAATGAGAGAAAACTTGGCACCTCAAGTACTGCAAACCAACCCCAAGAATGACCAAATCACCTACAAAATTTTGTATTTTTTAAAGCGATTGAAACTTATTTTTGTTCCAGCGCCTTTGTGATTGCAAGCTCTCTCAGTTATTATTTTGGGCAGAATATGTGATTATAAACATTTATTAGATATGTAATCTAATAATACATAGAGCTTCGAGACTAATTATCTGGCATCACTGTTGGGTTTCGTTTCTGTATGTGAAGGGTGTAGCCAGCACGTAAGCTAACTGGAGCAAGAGGCCCTTATGAATTCTAAAATAATTTTTTTTATCTGTCGGGGGATGCTGTGAAGCAGTGACACTAGTCACAGAAACGTTGAAGGACCTCCGAGAACATCTAGAATTCATAAAGGCCTCTTGCTCTCGTTAGCTTACACGCTGGCTACAGCCTACACCTACAGAAACAAAACCCCAACAGTGAAGCCAGAGAAGTAGTCTCCAAGTATGTATGTAGTATGGACCAGTTTCACCAAGTAAGGGCAACAACAATCAATGAATAACCGAATAATGTTTATTTTCAATAGAATGAGGAATTTGCACTTTTAGTGAATTTTCTTAAAAAAAATTCACTAATGAGGAGATCCCGACTTTTGAATTTTGAAAAAATTTCTTCAAATGACCGCGAACTAGGCCCCCTAGAACACATATCCGGGGTCAGTTTCGATTTTTATATGTTTATATATATATATATATATATATATATATATATATATATATATATATATATATATATATATATATATTTATATATATATATAAATATTTATATATATATATATATATATATATATATATATATATATATATATATATATATATATATATATATATATGTATCACACCGATAACTCAAAAAATAATAGGCCGATTTTGACTAAATTTGGTGGAAAAATTCCTTTTGCAAATGGCTTGGATAAGTTCGTTAGCCAGGAAAATCTGCCCAGGTTTTCCCGGAAAATTTTGTGTTTTCTTTCGAAAAAAATTTATATCTCCGGAATTAACAAAGTAAGGGCAACTAAATTTGGTACGCTAGTTAATATCCTTATAGGTAAGCCACCTACAAAAATTTAGCTCTGTAGGTCAAAAGATAAAAAAGTTATAGGGATTTAAAGAAAAATAAATTGGGGTTTTCCTCAAAACGTCAAAGTTGCGATTTAAAACGTCAAAATCGGCAACATTTAGGCAAAGAACTGGAATCTAATACGGGATATGGAAATCAAATGTCTCAAGAAGGATGTTTTACAAACTCTGAAGTCTTAGTTTCAACCGTCATTGTCCTTCATTTTACTAAAATGTTTCCAGAAAATTCATTTCAAATATACCCTTTCTCTGATGCTTGGCAGTAGCCTTAGCTTTAGAGTTTATCGTTTAATGGTATATAATTTTTGTCGAATTTTCGTAAAAAATCAATAAAGCTCAATATATCCGTTATTATACAAGATATGAAGAAAATTTGTATATATTAATTATAGGGTGTCTTGAGCTACATCTTAAAAAAATATTTCTACAATTGGCCCATAATATTTTTTTTGTCGAAAACGCCTTATTTTTTTGCATTTTCCATCGAAATATAATGCATGTTTGTAAGTTAAGAAATTCTGGAGGCAGCAAGTGCGTTGTGGTTGCGAATTTTGATTAAATGCTTCATATTTGAAAAGCTCAATTTGCTATTAACCTATAAGGTTGACCAGGAAACGGATTTTTTCAGTAACACTTTTGGTTTACTTTTGGAAATTTCTGTACGTTTTCAAACAATCAAGTTATTTTGATGAAACATGGCACATTGTTTTTACTATATATGTTATACTGGTAATCAAATTTGATGCCTGCTTTTTCTATATAGGTTATACTGGTAACCAAAATTGATGTCTGCTTTCTTAAAAAGAAAACACACATATTTGCAATAAAAACATTTTTATGAAAATTCACTACCATAACGCACTTGCTGCGTCCCGAGATTTTTTTTATTCTCCTCTTAGTGAATTTTCGTAGAAAAAATTCACTAATGGGGAGATCCCGACTTTTGAATTTTGAAAAAATTTTTGCAAATGAGCGCGAACTTGGACCCCTAGAACCCATATCCGGGGTCAGTTTCAATTTTTATATGTTTATATATATATATATATATATATATATATATATATATATATATATATATATATATATATATATATATATATATATATATATATATATATATACATACATATATATATATATATATATATATATATATATATATATATATATATATATATATATATATATATTTATATATATATATATATATATATATATATATATATATATATATATATATATATATATATATATATATATATATATATGTATGTATGTATGTATGTATCACACCGATAACTCAAAAAATAATGGGCCGATTTTGATAAAATTTGGCAGGTACCTTTCTTTTGTTAATAGCTTGGATAAGTTCGTTAGTCAGGAAAATCGGACGAGGTTTTCCGGGAAACTTTTGAGTTTTCATTCGAAAAAATTCATATCTCAAAAAGTAATAAGCCGATTTTAATAAAATTTGGCACATACCTTCCTTTTGTAAGTGGCTTTGACATGTTTGTTAGTCAGGAAAATCGGACGAGGTTTTTCGGGAAAATTTTGAGTTTTCATTCGAAAAAAATTCATATCTCAAAAAGTAATAAGCCGATTTTAATAAAATTTGGCACATACCTTACTTTTGTAAATGGCTTTGACATGTTTGTTAGTCAAGAAAATCGGACGATGTTTTCCGGGAAAATTTTGAGTTTTCATTTGAAAAAAATTCATATCTCAAAAAGTAATAAGCCGATTTTAATAAAATTTGGCATGTACCTTCCTTTTGTAAATGGCTTTGACAAGTTCGTTATTTAGAAAAATTAGACGAGGTTTTCCGGGAAAATTTTGAGTTTTCATTTGAAAAATTTTTTTATCTTAAAAAATATAAAATCTATGATAACCAAATTTGGTAGGTAGGTTTACGATATAAAAAGTAAACTATACACCAAAATTTAAATTTCTATGTTACAAGAAAAAAAAGTTATAATAAAATATTTTGTGCCAGATCATTTCTATGAAAATTCACTACCATAACGCACTTGCTGCGCCCAGACTTTTTATTCAATTCCCCACATTGTATAAAATCAATTGCCATATAAAATTTAAATTTTTAACTAACAGTTTTCCTGTAAAAAAATATAGAAAATCAAAATAATTGTCTCCGCGCCAAAACGCAGCCGTAAACAAAGACGGCCTACTGTGACGACACATCCGGTATCGGCCAAACGAGTCTCGCTTACTCACACAGATATCCTCATCTCACCATTAGTGTTTATGCGACTTACGTGTGCCAGATAGTTATTGTTATCAACTTATATTATTGTTAATATCTATATACTCGTATTAATTATTTTTAAAACTGTACAGTCTTATAGTATGACTACAGAAGTTGGATTTGTCCAAGGACAATCTTATAATTTACCCAAAATTTATGTACTAGCAATGTTTGCGTTTTTAGGAAACAACCCGAATTTCATGGGTGCTGAGCTAAAAGGGGTGAAAGCTGGGAGGTATGTGTCTGATATGAACCTTATTTTATCCTGTAAATATCTCTGCTGGATTTTATGTAGTAATTTCTTATAAAATATAATGTAAATAAAAGCATAACCTCAAAATGTTCTCCATTCAAATAATATACAAGAAAAATATACACCATTTCTTCCTGATTTTCTCATTCTTCCGATGATATGAAGCTGTTTAAGTTGATAACTAGCCTTCTGGATCAGCAGGAGTTGCAGGATGATATAGAGCGTCTCTCTTTATGGTACTTTGACAACAAATTAAATCTTAACATCAGCAAATGTTCTCATATCAGCTTTTTCAGAGGAGGGAGGAATTTCAGGACTTCATATTCGGTAAACGGTGAGCTTTCGTCTTATGTTAGCCAGATCAAGGATCTTGGTGTTACAGTGGATGAACAGATGACTTATACAACACGTAAAGAATATTACCATGAAAGCCTCTATAGACTTTTGGGCTTTGTTGTAAGAAACTAGACTTTTTTCATTGGATACAGGTCGCCATATTTTCTGCGTGGCATACAATTCGGATTGACTACGTATTTGCATATCAAAACATTGAGATTATTTACTATCAAATCAGGTTAATCTTCATCTAATTTTTATTTATTTATTTTTATTTATTTATTCATACACCATCCAACAGATTAAAAGACAAATTAAGGATGGGCTGATACACCAAACATAATAACTAACAATAATTAAACTAACAATACAAAAAAAGAGTCACAAATTACATCGCTTTGAAGAACATTTTAGTCTCTGATACATGAGAAGATATCTAAGCCGTCTTGCAGTACAGAGTAATCACTGCAGATCTGGTAAATTGGAGACGATCCCAGCAATCGCGTATAAGCAGTCGGGAGATAGAATGTGCCTGGAAAACGTGCTGCAACATGAGGCACAATGAAATTAAGTTGCACTAGCAGATCAGGGCAATCAAACACAGAATTAACTAATTTCTATAAAAATATAACGAAACTACACTGCCTGCGCATCGACAGACTCTGCAGACAATAGACGGATGTTGACCATCCTCACGAAAGCCAAGAAATTTTATAAATTTCCTTTGCACTGATTCTAGACTTGCCACATGTATCTCATAAGTAGGAGCCCACACAACTGAGCCATATTCAAGTCGGGAGCTAACCAGGCAACGAAAGAGCAGGGAGAGGGTGTCAGTTAGTGAGAACTGTTTGCTGTTTCTTAACAGAAACCCATGAGTCGTGTAAGCCGAACTGACAGTATGCTCATAGTGTGGTTTAAAAGATAGGGTACCATCAAAAACAATTCCAAGGTCCATAACTCTCCTTATATGGTATCTGAAAGTAATTTTGTGCTTATTTCGAGTAACGGACATCACAAAACATTCATAGAAAGACCACTCTGACAACACCATTCATCAAGGTTCTGAAGACAGTTCTGGAGCTGCAAACAGGCATAAACTCTCGAAATATTTGCAAAAATCTTAATATCATCTGCATACATTAAAAAAATCTCGGGACGCAGCAAGTGCGTTATGGTAGTGAATTTTCATAAAAATGTTTTTATTGCAAATATGTGTGTTTTCTTTTTAAGAAAGCAGACATCAATTTTGGTTACCAGTATAACCTATATAGAAAAAGCAGGCATCAAATTTGATTACCAGTATAACATATATAGTAAAAACAATGTGCCATGTTTCATCAAAATAACTTGATTGTTTGAAAACGTACAGAAATTTCCAAAAGTAAACCAAAAGTATTACTGAAAAAATCCGTTTCCTGGTCAACCTTATAGGTTAATAGCAAATTGAGCTTTTCAAATATGAAGCATTTAATCAAAATTCGCAACCACAACGCACTTGCTGCCTCCAGAATTTCTTAACTTACAAATATGCATTATATTTCGATGGAAAATGCAAAAAAATAAGGCGTTTTCGACAAAAAAAAAATTATTTGTATCACCAACGACTTATGGGCCACCCTGTGATTGTCGCAATAATTTTTTAAGATGTAGCTCAAAACACCGTATAATTAATGTATACAATATTTTTTCATATCTTGTATAATAACGAATATATTGAGCTTTATTGATTTTTTACAAAAATTCGACAAAAATTATATACCATTAAACAATAAACTCTATAGCTATGGCTACTGCCAAGCATCAGAGAAAGGGTCTATTAGAAATGAATTTTCTGGAAATATTTTAGTAAAATGAAGGACAATGACGGTTGAAACTAAGAGTTCGGTGTATGTAAAACATTCTTCTTGAGACATTTTCTTTCCATAGATCGTATTAGATTCAAGTTATTTGCCTAAATGTTGCGAATTTTGACGTTTTCAATTGTCACTTTGACGTTTTGAGGAAACCCCCAATTTATTTTTCTTTGAATGCCCATAACTTTTTTGTCTTTTGACCTACAGAGCTAAATTTTGGTAGGTGGCACACCTATAACGATATAAACCAGCTTACCAAATTTGGTTGCCCTTACTTTGTTAATTTTGGAGATATAAATATTTTGCGAAAGAAAACACAAATTTTTCCGGGAAAACCTCGGCGGATTTTCCTGGCTAACAAAATTAATCTAGCGACTTGCGAAAGGAATGTACTCACCAATTTTGACGTTTAAAATCGCAATTTTGACGTTTTGAGGAAAATCCAAATTTATTTTTCTTTGAATGCCTGTAACTTTTTTATCCTTTAACCTACGGAGCTAAATTTTGGTAGGTAACTTACCTATAATGAAATAAATTTGCATATGAAATTTGGTTGCCCTTACTTTGTTAATTCCGGAGATATAAATTTTTTTCGAAAGAAAACACAAAATTTTCCGGGAAAACCTAGACCGATTTTCCTGGCTAACGAACTTATCCAAGCCATTTGCAAAAGGAATTTATTCACCAAATTTAATCAAAATCGGCCCATTATTTTTTGAGTTATCGGTGTGATACATATATATATATATATATATATATATATATATATATATATATATATATATATATATATATATATATATATATATATATATATATATATATATATATATATAAACATATAAAAATTTAAACCGACCCGGGATATGTGTTCTGGGGGGCCTAATTAGCGCTTATTTGAAGAAATTTTTTCAAAATTCAAAAGTTGGGATCTCCTCATTAGTGAATTTTTTTTAAGAAAATTCACTAAAAGGAACATGTAAAACATGTTTAACTGGGTCGATAAATATATTAAACTGCAGTGGACAGAGTATGGAACCCTGCGACACTCCCGAAGTTATGTGATAGGTGTTAGATTTAAAGGCCCCAACTTCAACAAATTGCCTCTCTCTATCCAGATAAGATCTGAATGGGCCAAGCAAGCCCTCGGAGAATCCGATAGCCCTCATTCTGTCAATTAGAATAGAATGATTTAGACAATCGAAGGCCTTAGATAGATCAGTATACACAACATCAACCTATGAAGAGCAGACGCAATGAACTGTGTAACATCAACTAAATTCGTCACAGTCGATCTCCCTGGAATAAAACCATGCTGAGAAATAGAGAGTCTGTTTTTGATATGAAACAATATTTGCTAAAAAAGGCAGGCCTCGAAAACCTCACAGAAGACACATAGTATGGCTATTGGTCGATAGTTTGATGGATTACCACTATCCCCCGCCTTGACGACAGGGAAAACTCGTGACAGCTTCCATTACAGCTAGCCTTAATTCTCTTAGCAGCTGTATCAACAAAAAACACTGTGATGTCACTTGAAGCCAGGCTGGCGGCTGTAGGTGAAGAGGTGGAACCAGAACATCTTGCGAAATAAGAAGCAAAACTGTCAACTGCCTGTTGCTGGTTAGATGAATTGCCAATAGAAAATACATACAGCAAGTCGTCAATTCTGTAATAGAAAAAGTCAAGCATGGAATCAACATCCTGAAGCTCATCCATACCATCCCAGCACAAGCCACCAAGCTCTGCATACAATCCGACAAAATTATATTTTCAAAAATTATATGATCTCTGCCCAATGTTACCAACAAGGGAAGAGACCATTGAACCTTTGACCGGAAACTCTATGATTAAGGGGGGATGATAAGCATCAGGAATCACAGGCAAAGCAATTTATTGGAAATGCTCTATTTTTGTAGTGTTAAATGTTCAATCCGTGCTGAACGAGATAAAGTCTCATTTATTCGATTTACTGCTGTTTGAAATAACAGAGGTAGTTATTTGAATATTCTGTCTATTGAACGTCGAAATGCTTGGGTTACGGCTTTAAAATTTACACCTTGCAAAGAAAACTTGAATTGATAGATGGATAGAGGATTGTTTTAAAAATGGTGACACAAAAACATCGTATTTAACATAATTATGTTTCTTTACATATTTCTTCAGATCCCAACAAAGCTCGTTCTACTTTACAAGAGCCGCTACTTACTTTCATGAAACTCCGGCTAATGTTGCCCTTAAAATATCTCTCTTATAGATTTGCAATAAGTGCAACTACTACTCCAAATGTTGTGAATGTTGCTGGGTGCTGGTCAAATATAAACACCACAGGTGTTTGTACCTCAGTCAAAACCAATGTATCACCACAAAAATGTGTACATAAATATTGAAAATAATAAAATATTACAAATTAAGTATGATTTTTTACCTTGCCAATGACAACAAATGTTTTATTATCAATGTAATTTCTGAACGTCACAACGTCTGGGTTAGACATATTTCCAAGGTAAAAAAGAACAGAACAAGACTATACTCCAGACTGAATTTTTATTACGTAAAAGCCCTACGGAAATGGAGGACAGTTAAAAGCCGAATAACTGTCCTCCATTTCAAATGCGAAATTTTATTTGTATCGCCGTTTGTCCATTGCTGTGATTTGAGGTTTTAATGCTTCTAATTCCGCCTTCACCCGTATAGTGCAAGGAAACAAAAGCGACAGTCGATATAAATAGCCACTATGATAGATTTCTTGTAAAGTGCAGTTCCTGTTATATAAAAAACAGAACGAAGCCCCTGAAGATGGCCAGATATATGGGCCGAAACGCATAGGGCTTTTACTTAATAAAAATTCATTCTGGAGTATAGCCTTGTTCTGTTCTTTTTTACCTTGGAAATAAGCTTTATTATCAATTTGCTTGAAACTTAAAGTTAACACGAAAACACGTGCAAAACAAATAATAATCAATTTGTGTGCCACTCGGAGAAAGGGACGGACCTGTCAAAGTCACATGTTCTGGAATCGTATATTGTTGAAGTAATTTCCAAGGCACTCTTAATATTCTTTTTAAGAGCAGCCAAGATAGGCCGAGCTTTTAGAAATTATTTTATTAAATTTTTACAGTGTAATCACATATTCTGCCATTTTATATTATACATATCATTATTTTATTTATGATAGGAATCTAAATATATACATGTATATTTACATTCCCAGTTTGCAGAATTCTTCTCTTGTTTTTAATTATTTCTATTGTTTTATTGATCATTTCATATTATGTATATTGCTTTATGTGAATAACTGTTATATTTGTGATAATTATATATGTAATGTTGTATAGGTTCCTTCAATGTTAACACTTCTAAATGATATATTTCTAGCTTAACATGCAATGTGGGATAACTGCCAATGTTAAATAAATGATTTCTTGATAAGATGTTGTTTTTATGATAAAGCAGATCGAGGCCACGTAATCGAACTACAAGAACCCAACCTATCCTTTCATATTTCTATAGAAAATAGCTCCCAAACAGGAGCCGAAACAACAGGTTTTAATAACTTCTAGGTTCAGTTCCACCCGAGAACCAAGTATTTTATATATAAATAGTGAAAAAAGTGGTCCAAAATTGGACCCCTGAGACACCCCACTCACTTCCGTAAAGAAGTGTCACCATTTGCTTGAGTCATTTGTATTCTGTTTGTTAAATCATTTAAGAAGTGTTAACGTCTAATCTCAGCAAGGCTATTAAAAAAACTGCATGTTTCATCACATAGAAAATTATATATTTATTTAATAATTCATACATGTATTTCCTCGGGAAACAACAGGGTTCAGGCAATATGATTACAACAAGGATAATATCAATAGGTCCTTAATAAATAAATGCAATATAGACAACGATAAGAATGCAATATATTAGTTGAGTGTTTATTTATTTATTTATACACCATCCAACAGCTTTAAATCCAAATTAAGTATGGGCTGATGCACAAAACATAATAACAAACAATAATCAAATTACACAAAAGAGAGATTCACAAATTACATCGCTTTTAAAAACATTTTTATCTCTGATATATTACATGAGAAGATATCTAGGCGGTCTTGCAGTACAGAGTAATCATGGCAGATCTGGTAAATTAGAGACGATTGTAGCAATTGCGTACGAGCAGTCGAGAGATAGAATGTGCCTGGAAAACGTGCTACAATATGAGGCACATTGAAATTAAGTTGCTGAAGCAGATTAGGGCAATCAAACACAGAATTAACCAGTTTGTATAAAAATATAACGAAACTGCACTGCCTGCGTATCGACAGACTCTGCAGACTAAAGCGAAGAAGTAAACTTTCCTGAAGAAAACCAATAGACTGATATTGACCATCTTCAGGAAAGCTAAAAAAATTTAAGAAATTTCCTTTGCACTGATTCTAGACTTGCCACATATATCTCATAAGGAGCCCATACAACTAAGCCATTTTCAAATCGGGACCTAACCAGACAACGAAAGAGCAGAGAGAGGGTGTTAGTGAGAAATTTTTGCTGTTTCTTATCAGAAACCCATGCGTTTTGTAAGCAGAACTGACAGTCTGCTCAGAGTGTGGTTTAAAAGATAGAGTACCATCAAAAACAATTCCAAGGTCCAGAACTGTCCTGGGGCGATCAAGTGAAAGCCCCCTTATATTGTATCTGAAAGTAATTGAGTGCTTATTTCGAGTAAAGGACATCACACAACACTTAGAAACATTCATAGGAAGACCACTCTGACAACACCCTTCATCAAGGATCTGAAGACAGTTCTGGAGCTAGAAACAGTCATCATCACTCGAAATATTTGCAAAAAGGAACATGTTTAACTGGGTCGATAAATATATTAATCAGTAGTGGACTGAGTATGGAACCCTGTGGCACTCCCAAAGTTATGTGATAGGTGTTAGATTTGAAGTTCCAGATCCAGGTAAGATCTGAATAGGCCAAGCAAGCCCTCGGAGAATCCGATAGCCCTCATCCTGTCAATTAGAACAGGATGATTTAGACAATTAAAGGCCTTAGATAGATCAGTATACACAACATCAACCTGTGAAAAGCGGACGCAATGAACTGTGTAACAACCAAATTTGTCACAGTCGATCTCCCTATAATGAAACCATGCTGTGAAATGGAGTCTGTTTTTGATGTGAACCAATATTCGCTAAAAAAAGGCAGGCCTCGAAAATCTCACAAAAGACACATGGTATGGTTACTGGTCGATAGTTTGATGGATCACCACTATCCCCCGCCTTGACGACAGGGAAAACTCATGACAGCTTCCAAATCTCGGCGAATGTTCCAGATCCAAAAATCAATTTAAAACATTTCTTAAGTGGAGTCAAGAAAGCATATAAACAGTTGTGCACCAAGAAGCCAGGAACTAGATCAGGTCCACAGGACATGTTAGCCTTAATTCTCTTAGCAGCTGTAATAATTTCATCATCTGTAAGTGTCACCAAAATGATTTGATTGATTACTACATACAGACTTGGAGACTACTTCTCTGGCTTCACTGTTAGTTTTTGTTTTTGTAGGTGAAGGACGTAGCCAGCGTGTAAGCTAACTGGAGCAAGTGGCCCTTACGAATTCTGGAAGTTCTATGAAACAATATTCACTGAAAAAGGCAGGCCTCGAATATCTTCTGTGAGATAAGGTCTGGTAACAGCTGACCTGTCGCTTTTAGTTTCAGTTTTTCCTCACACACATATTGTAAACAGGATGCTTGCCCGTTTAGGTATCTGTTTATATTGAGACAGAATTTTCCTACGGATAAGTTTTGTCTTCAAGTTGAGGTCAGATGTAAGCAAGGTGCTTACAGTTTGAGTATCTAGATTTATGATATTTCCACATACATAAATGTTTGATTTGATCTCAGAAAAGTTATGAAAAATCGCCACAAGTAATTTAACTATCGTAAATTTATTCTGTCATGAAATACATATAATATGTAGGCCGCAAACAGGCGGAAATTGAGTGTATTTAATTACGTGTAATCAAAACACCTTATCAAGCGCAAAACGCGCGGTACAACGGTCAATTTAGTGCACAATGAAAGGAAATGTAATTCTAAACGGCACCGGCGATGATAGGACGGGTAGGTAACCTCTAAGGAGGCCACTTGAGTAGCAACAGAAAATTTCTGCAAACTAAATGGTTTTGGGGACTCTGCGAGAGTGAAGAAAAAGATACGTGTCGGGGGCAGTGTGCAGGCAGCCGGCCTCCGGGCTAGGCAGTGCCGTCGCGCCGATAATCGTCAAGGGTTTCTGTTAAGTAAATTAAGAAGTAAATGAGATTTCAGTGAGAGAATTGGCTTTTGTTTGAAAGGGCGGTTATCGCGAACGATCGTGGTTCAACAGCCATGGAGGGGCTGGTAAGGCAGAGTACAGAGCTGGTGTATTGCCTCAGATTTCTGGGTGAGTTCGTTCCAGGTTAATATTTTCTTTAAATGTTCCCTTTTTCTTATTAAGAATGGGCCAGCTGTCTCGAGTACCGAACTAATTTTTAAAAATAAGATTTGTATAGATATTTTTGCGCCATGGGCTGTAAGTTAAATTAGTATAGAACGATTTAGCCGTAGGGCGCTGGACTTCAGAGTGAGTGGAGTCAGATTAAAATTTCGATGTTTTTTTATGAAATGGATTTTAGCAGTTAGGGAATTTTTGTGAATTTTATAAGACGAAGTACAAGATAAGGCTTGGGGCCTTAAGGGTTTAGTTGGGAGCTATAAGGGATGTTAGCTAAAATTGAGAGCAATAATTAGACTAGAAACAATTATACCGGGGGCGAAAATAATTTACTTTCTCCGGCATCAACTTTGTGTAACATTTAGTACATTTTAAGATTGGGAAAACCTCCCACACAATTCTGTTCAAATAACCTTAGGGTTTTTATCATTGGAATTAAAGAGTTTTAGTATAATTTTAATCATACGGAAACCTTTGAAATTAAAGGATGTATTTCAAATTTATTGTGCTGTTAAAATGTTATCTGTATAAATTTTATTTTTGTATTAAAGTAATTTTTAAAACTAGATGCGGGGTTTTATTCTTAGCATAAGACTCCCTAAACTAGAGTTACTTTAACAATCCTTTTAAAATAATTGTGACGTAGTTGTCACACGGTATACACTAAGGCTGAATATATAGTAAAATTTTGTGAATTTGACCCCGATGCTCGGTTTTAGTGTTCCAAATAAATTTAGGCAAAACCTGCCTTGAAGGTCGTAAAACTTAAATACTAGTCTTAAGGTATCAAGGGGTAGTTTTTTGGATACGCGTTCTGCCGCTTGAACGTTGTCGATCCTAAAATATAACTAAACTAATAATTACTTAAATTTTAATAATAATTAGAATTTACAATCATTTCCAAAACCTTTGTTTTAAAGAAAAGTAAAAGGCACTTAAAACCACCCCCTAACAGTATTTGAAAAATCTCTTTTATTTTATTAACTATTAAACCACATCCATGTCTTTTATGTACAATGAAAACACGTGCTAGCGAATTAAGACAAACTAATAATCTGCAAAACCACAATCGAATTACTCATTCGACAGACAAAGCACACTGATCTGGAAATAATGCTGCCCAAATACTACGTGTCTCAGCAGTATTTTACTAAGGGCCGCGGGAGGCGAGACGATGAGCACGGGCGGCCCAAGCAGTGCACAGACCGTCTTTAAGCGACCCAGATAAGAAATGAAGATGACCTGGCGAGATTTTGTTGAGTCTTCTCTGGTTTGCTCTGCGCTTATTCTCACATATAAACATAAACTCATAGTAGGCTACGTTCGCGCTATGGATAGTATTTAAATATTACAATTAATGGATTATCGATAAAATCTATTTAAAATAATTGGTGTGAAATGTAAATGATTTTTGTGGCAGTTCTGCAGCGCTTGTGTGCCAACCGCCACTGTAGTCCAATAAAGTGATAAATAAATAAAATAAATAAATAAATATCTAACAACTTTGTATTAAAGACAACAAATCACTGCATTCTTATCGTAAACACATTGGTAAATGCTTATTAGAATGTTAAGTTTTAACAAATTCACATCTTTAACAGTGTTACACATTTCACAATAAACGTTTGTCTAAATCTAAATTGTAACAATTTTGGACACACCAACCAAATACAAACAGATGGAGTACACTAAAGGATAATCACAAATTCTAACAAATTAGTTAAAACAGTGACCTTCAGACATATGAAAATATTTTTAAAATTGATGCTCTAAAAATGTAACAAACAATGGATAAAACTGAAGATGTACTTAGAAAAGATCTAACTAAAAAGTTGTCAAAATACCATTAATTACAGGCATCTTTCTTACTAAAGTGAGGTCAGGAAAGTGTATATACAGTGTGTGTAAGGTAAGGAAGGCCACTATGAGGATCTCCAAAACAGTAGCAGATATAGACTTGGTTAAATGGGAGAAAAGTTGCGCACTCAAAAGCCCAACAAAATAGTGGTGAGACATCTCCGAAAATTATTACCGCAACGTACTGAAGTCTGTTGAATTAGTTAAGAGATTTGGGTATTGCATTTGATTCATCTTTTTCATTTATCCCTCATGTTTCTAATGTGATTTCTAACTTTCTGGAGTTGCTTGGCTTTATTAAAAGATGTATCTCTGATTTCACCAACATCAGATCTGTTAAAATTCTTTATATTTCTCTTGTACGTCCTTATCTTGAATATGCCTCTTATGTATGGTCTCCCTACTATGCATGTCACTCTGTCAGTCTTGAACAAGTACAGTGCAAATTTTTAAAGTATCTTGCTTTCAAAAGCCACCATCATTATAGTAGTTTTGATGATTTACTAACGTATTTTAATATCATGCCTCGCAAACAAAGAGGTTGAAAACTTTTTTATAACATAATTAACTTCGAGGTATCTTATCCTGACTTACTTTCTATGATCAACTTCTTTGTTCCACCAAGAGTAACTCGTGGGGTTAAGGAGTCGCGGGCCAAAGGACTCCAGGGGGCAAGCTGAGGAAGTGGAAATAACAACATAAACTCCCGATGAAGCTTTCCCCAAGACCGTCATGCGCGGTAAAAATCCGCATCCTGCACGAGGTGACCCTGCTAATAACTAAACATGACGGATCTAGACAAGGAGGTCGAACTAAACTCCCCCAATCTACGGTGTCACGTGACCCGTGCCTATGGATGGATGGCACCAGGGCGATGGTGTCGTGAACGGAACCTCTGGAGTACCAGGCAACCCTCCAGAGTAACCCGCCTTGCACCACACAGGGGGTTCTGATGGTGTGGACAGTATTTCCCCCATTCTCGTGGGAACAACATGAAGATTATAAATACATATAAAACCAAAACCAATGAGGCTCGAGGAGTGGCTCCGGCTACAGACTTGAGCCTTGAGTCTATCCCGGAAACGGAGACGAGCCAGGGTGCGGCAGCGGACTCTGGAGGTCCCACGACCGGCGTAGATACGGGGGATCAGGGGGTAGCTTCGGCCAGAGACCTGTCCCCGACACCCAAGCTGGAGGCTGGGTCCCACCGGAGGGCGGCGAGCTCCGCGGACTCCGGGGGCCCCTCCACCAGTGAGGACTCTACTGTTAGAGTAGAGGGACTGCCCCGGCAGTCCAAGCGTCTTTCCGGGGCGCAAAGAAAGAAGCTCCGGAGGGCGCAAAAAATGGCGGCCGGGACCTGGACGGTCGAGAAACCTGTAAAGGCGCAAGAGGGGAGTGCGGGTCAGAAGAGGACGCGCTCGAACTCTAGCACGCCCACTACAGACAGACGTTCCAAAAGGGCCAGGGTGCCTGTAAAGGCGCAAGAGGAGAGTGCGAGTCGGAAGACGCCGCGCTCTGGCTCTAGCACGCCTACTACAGACAGACCTCCCAAAGGAACTAAGGCCGGAACACCGGCGCAGACTGGCTCTTACAGGGAGGCTGCGGAGGGCCTCGGGATGGCGGTGATTGACAGACGCCATCCTGAGGTCACGCTAGACCAGGGGAAGGCGGACCTGATCCAGGCTGCGGTGGTAGCTGCAGTGGACTCTCTTCAGGAAGGGGAGAGCCCGCCTCAGTTCCACCGGACGCGCCTGACGGGGGGCATCCTCTGGATAACCTGTGCCGGCCCGCAGTCGCGGGACTGGCTGCGGAAAACGATCGGGGGCCTCGGTCAGATTTGGGAGGGGGCGGACTTGACAGCCGTCGAACCCAAGGAACTCCCAAAGAGACGCAAGGTCCTCGTACGGATCCCTGACACCGTCCCGCAGGAGACGGTGATCAGCAGACTTAAGATCCAGAACCCTGAACTGGGGACGCAACACTGGTCGGTTCTAAGCAGGAAGGCAGAGGAGAAAGGACAGACGCTCGCCTTCTCGATCGACCCGACATCTTACAGAGCCCTTGAAGGAACCTCCTTCAAGGCATTCTGGGGCATGGGAAGGGTTAGCTTCCGCCCACTGGGGAAGCAATTAAGGGTTAATGGGACTTAGGTTCCTTCAGGTCAACCTCCAACACAGTAGGGCAGCCACGGCCGGACTACTAATGGCTCTGAGGAACACGGATGTGGCCCTCATCCAGGAACCGTACTCCTACAAAGGAGAGATCAAGGGACTCGGCGGAGCTAATGGAAAGCTCATCTACAGCAGGTCCAGCGAGAATCCGAGGGCCTGCATTTTTGTCAGGGAAGGGATAGAGTTTCTCCCTCTAATGAATTTCTGTTCCAGGGACCTGGCAACGATCAAAATCCGATGTGGAGGAGCGGATGGGCTGAGGGACATTACTGTCGCGTCAGCCTATCTGCCAGGGGACAGCACGGACCCTCCTCCACCCAACGAATTGGAGCAGCTGATGGTGGGTAGCAGAGCAGGTGGATGGCAGACCATCATCGGCATGGATGCGAATGCGCACCATGAGTTGTGGGGTAGCTCGGACACAAACTCTAGGGGTGAGGCACTTTTACAATTCTTTATGAAATTTAATTTAGACATATTGAATAGAGGTAATAAACCGACATTCGTCACAACACGGCGTGAGGAAGTTTTAGACCTAACAGTTTCCACCCAGTTTCTGGGTGACTTTGTTAAAAGCTGGGCTGTGTCTGGGGAAGTGAGTAGCTCAGACCACAGATACATCCGGTTTGAAATCGCCAAAGTCGAAAGAGAAACGGTATGGTACCGGGACCCCCGCAAGGCGGACTGGGAAGCCTACAGGGCAGACCTAGCTGTGGAACTGCGGGGGGTTGAGAGGGCCATAAGGGATTCAATAGACCTCGAGATTGCAGCAGTCCAATTGCGAGACGCAATTACCTCGGCCTATAACGCCAACTGCCCCCTGAAAATGAGGGTGTCCACCAGGAACGTCCCATGGTGGAACGAGGACCTCAGGCAAAGGAGGACGCAGGTTCGTAAGCTGTTTAACGCGGCCAAAAGGTCGGGAGCATGGGATGAATATAGACAGGCCCTATCGACCTATAACAAAAGACTGAGGGACGCCAAGAAGGAGTCGTGGAGGAGGCACTGCGAAGAAGTGGAAAACACGTCCGAGAGTGCTCGACTACACAAGATCCTGTCTAAGGGCCCTCAGACTAACATAGGCTCCCTTAGAACACCCACGGGAGGCTTTACAAGCTCGGGGGAGGAAACTATGGAAATTTTACTCCAGACGCACTTCCCCGGCTGTAACATAATAAACCAATCACCTCCGGACTGGGAACACTCAGAAATAGAGGCGCCTTATAGGCGGGCATCTAGAGTAGACTGGACAGTCGCTAAAGAGGTGGTTACCTGGAGCAAAATCAGATGGGCCATTAACAGCTTTAAGCCATACAAATCGCCGGGATTTGATGGAATAATGCCCATCATGCTCCAACAGGGGATAGATATACTGGCGCCGGTGCTTACCCTCATTATGAGGGCCAGCCTGGCTCTGGGGTACATTCCGAGGGCATGGAGACTGGCCAGGGTTGTATTTATTCCTAAACCTGGGCGTCCAACAGACCAGGCAAAGTCCCTGAGGCCAATAAGTCTCATGTCCTTCTTGCTGAAAACAGTGGAAAAACTGCTCGACCGGCACATTAGGGGCGGTGTACTGGAAGCATATCCTCTACACTGCGGACAATATGCATACAGAGCAGGATTCTCAACAGAAACAGCACTGCACCAACTGGTGCTGAAACTGGAGAATACGCTGGAGAACAAGGAGGTGGCGCTGGGGGCCTTCCTAGACATAGAGGGGGCCTTTAGCAACACCTCGTTCGGATCGGTTCTGGCAGCTGCCCGGGAGCGTGGAATAGAGGAGACCTGCTGCAGGTGGATCGGTTCCATGCTCAGGGACAGGGCGGTGTTCACCTCACTCGCGGGAGGGACTCTGCTGGCGGGGGTCGCGGCGGGGTGTCCGCAGGGGAGCGTTCTGTCTCCCTTGCTCTGGTGTCTAGTCGTGGACGGCCTGCTGGGGAGGCTCTCGGGAGGGGGGTATGAGGTACAGGGCTATGCGGACGACATTGTCATCATAGTCCGAGGAAAGGTCACACAGGCAGTGTGGGAGCGTATGCAGACTGCACTGAAAGTGGTGGAAGGGTGGACGGTTGATCAAGGGCTCGGGGTGAGCCCCGAGAAAGCAACCGTCGTGCCGTTTACGAGGAGGAGGAAGTGTGAAAGCCACAGAACTCTCACTCTATACGGTAGGAGCGTTCCAATGGCCAGGGAGGTAAAATATCTTGGGGTCGTATTGGACTCTAAGCTAACCTGGAATGGTCACATTGGAAAAATACTGCGTAAGGCAGTCATGACCTTAGCCGTCACTAGGCGGCTATATGGAAAAACGTGGGGACTAAGACCTAGTATGGCCCACTGGCTGTACACAAGGGTGGTCAGACCATCGTTAACATATGCGGCACTGGTCTGGTGGCCTAAGGTGACACAATCCAGTGCCAAACAAAAACTAGGCAAGATCCAAAGGATGGCTTGCCTAGGCATCACAGGGGCCATGTCTTCAACCCCAACAGCCGCCATGGAGGTGTTGCTGGATCTACCCCCCCTACACTTCGTTATTATGGGAGAGGCCAGGCTAGGACTATACAGACTAGCCTGCAATGGTAGACTGAAGATCAACCCAGGCTTCAGGGGCCACTGCAAAATTCAGGAGATCGTGAAGGAACCCATGCTTGAAATGAGGTCAGACTTCGCGAGCCCGCGAATGTGCAGGGAAAACAACTTCACAGTGGAAATCCCTGATCGCGGGGCATGGCGGGAGGAGACACCGGGCATACCACGGGACGCGCTCGTCTGGTTCACGGACGGATCTGGCGGGGAGCGTGGGACGGGGGCAGGTGTTTACTCGGAAGGACCGAGGGTAAGTCACAGTATTTCCCTCGGAGCCCATGCAACGGTGTTTCAGGCCGAGATGTACGCCATCCTGCACTGTGTGCGGGAGAACAAGAGGAGGGGCTACACCAACAAGCGGATCCTCATAGCCACAGACAGCCAGGCAGCCCTTAAGGCACTAAGTAGCCCACGGGTAAATTCCTGGCTGGTGAGTGAGTGCCGAGACGAGACGAGCGACCTGGCTGGGCAGAATGAGGTGACCCTCATCTGGGTGCCGGGTCACTCGGGGGTCAAAGGCAATGAAGAAGCTGACAGTCTCGCAAAGAGGGGGTCAGCAGAACCATTTATGGGACCAGAACCGGCTCTGGGCGTGTCAAAGAGCACTGCCAGGGGAGCCATTAAGTCCTGGGTCAGAAACCAACACAAGGTGTACTGGGCGGACTGTCCAGGGCTCAGACATGGGAAGTCAATAATTGACGGACCCAGTTCAAAGAGAGCTGTGGAGCTGCTAAACCTTAGCAGAGGACAGCTCAGAAACACAACAGGTCTCTTGACGGGACACATGGCCGTCAAGAAACACCTACATAAAATGGGGCGGTTCGAAGGGGACCTCGCATGCAGACTCTGCGGCGAGGGGGAGGAATCAGCCCAGCACATCTTGTGCGAGTGTATAGCTCTGGACCGGAAAAGACAACTGATCTACGGTCACTCTAGACCGGAGACAGAGCAATATAAAACTTCACCCTACCAATCGCTGTGCAGACTAGTTCAAGGCACAGTGATTTTGGAATGGGTGGAGTAAGACTAGGGGTATGCACAATCAACCAAGGGTTGCGGTGCTATCGGGGCGGCAAGGCCGCGGACGAGCCCTGAGGGAACAAAAAAAAAAAAAAAAAAAAAAAGAGTAACTCGTTCAAAGAATTCATTTCTTGTCGCTTTTCATCGTACCAACTACAGTCATAACTCTTATTTAATTAGATGCTCAGTGTTGGCCAACAGATTGTCTGATGAACTTGACTTTTTCACAAGAAAATCATTTTTCTTAAAACAGCTGTCACTTTTTAAGTTAAGTGTCTGACTTGTAACCATTTTGTATGCTTTTATTAACTGCTTTTATTGTATATTCTTTTTTTTACTTATCTAAAATAAATAAATAAATAAAAATTGTTTTGGTTTCTGATATTTTGAAAAATTTGGATTTTTCGATTTTACATACATCTATCTGCAGAGGAATCAGGTAAGTACCGACCAATTGAAGACAGTCACGGCCTTCATTTCGAGGTCGAGGCGGTTTGGGAACGGAACCGAGGAAGAGTAGACCATGACTGCTGGGTTGCTGAGGTTGGCAAAAAGGGCCCATGGTGGCCTACTTGCTTGGCATTGGCCTCCCCACCACTGCTACTACTACTACTAGTTGTTTTTTTTTTAAATTCTTAGCTATTCTGGTAATGTAATTTTATTTGTTCTGTGTTTATTCCATTAAATTATTGCCTCAATTCATCCATTGGATTATTATTAAACGCCTAGATGACATAAAGTGTTAATTGATATAAGTATTTACAGGTCTGTAATAAGAATTTTCTTGATTAAGGCGAAAAGAAAGCCTAAAATGGTATTAAACCACAAAGTGTGACACATCTCTGAATTTGAAATAAAGAGCTTTTAGAATACGATATCAGAAAATGAGGGCCGTATTTAAAAAAGAAAGTTGATGATGGTCTGGCAAAAACGAAACGTCGGGTTCAAAAATTAGCAATGCTACGTTAGAGAAAATGAAATGTTGCCGTGGAGAAGTGTCATCGGTATTGATGTAGGCCCACCATTAAGGCCAGTAAAAAATAAGATGTAAAATCGAAAAATCCAAATAATATCTCAAAAACCAAAACAATTTTCGGAGATGTCTAACCGCTATTTTGTTGGGCTTTTGAGTGCGCAACTTTTCTCCCATTTAACCAAGTCTGTATCTGCTACCGTTTTGTAGATCCCCATAGTGGCCCTACTTATCTTGGACACACTGTATACACCTTCATATACATTTTTTGCTTAAGCTAACGGACAGCAGTTGATAAACACATATAAAATATAGGTTTCTTTGGGCAGGCAACAAGATATGATTTTTATGTTATGTTGATAATATACTAATCCCTCCATTTATGCATGGATCCAAGAGAACATAAAATCATAGTAACAATTTAAAAAACCTTCACAATTTAAAAAGAATATGTCAACTTCTCCATTGTGATATGTAACTCTTAATAATAGTACAATTTCTTAGTTCGTTATACTCATTGGGTGTTGAACATTGTTCATGGAACAGGAAGCTATACAGGAGGGCATTCCTAGGCGTGAAAATATATTTTTTTAATATCATTCAATTTATAATTAAAAAATTAGTTATAGGAACAGTCGCTACAATAATTAATGTAATATTTCATGTAGAAGTAGGTCACATAGATGTCATAAACATTGGCATTAAAATAATATTACATATTTATCTAAATAATAAACAAGTTGGAATTGCAGAGTACAGTACAAGGAATGCTGACTGATGAGGTTTGCAATTTGTTGATTATGTAGTAGGGATGGGCACCTAACATCGATGTTTTTGGAATATCGATGTTTTGCATTGAACATCGATGTTTAAAACATCGATTATGTAATTTTGATGTTATATTTTTAACATCGATGTTACTTGTAATCATCGAAACATCGTTACGTATCCCACAAATCCTATTGCAAATGCATATTGTTTGCAAATTAAAAAAATTTGTCTTGCTATTGTTTGACGACAGATATATGGACAGATATGCAATGTAGAAGTTTTATTGGTGTTACTATGCACTTTGAAGATAACAATTCCATAAATTCTGTTGACTTAGGTGTATATCTTTTAGATGAACGGCATACAGCCGAATACATTTCAGGAGTGTTAAAACGTATATGTGAGGAATGGGGTATCCTAGAAACTAAAGTTACTACTGTTGTTACGGATGGAGCGGCCAACATGACAAAAGCTATTAAGGAAACGTTTTCCAAAAAAAGACACATTCATTGCTTCGCTCATCAAATAAATTTAGTTGCTGACAAAGCTATAAAATCTATTTCGGAATTGTGATCAGTTATATCTAAATTAAAACAATTGTAACGTGGTTTAGGCATTCAGTAGTAGCTGCTGATGAATTACGGAAGGCACAAACAAGCAATCATAAACCTGAAAAAAAAAATTATACAAGAGGTGTCCACCCGCTGGAATTCCACATACTACATGATTAATCGTTTTCTTGAACTGCGGGAATACATAAATACCATAGTGAACAGACATCCTTCTGCCCCCACAATGGTTACAGCCAAGGAAGTTTTTGAACTGAATAAAATCATTGAACTTCTAAAGACGTTAGAAGCACTTACAACAGAAATTTGTGGTCAAAAGTATATTAGTTCGAGTCTTGTAATCCCTCTCACGTATAATTTGGAAAAAGAAGTTTCACACATTGAATGTGATGTAAACGACACCTTAGGTATTTCACTAAAAGAAGCACTTCTCCAAGAATGTAGGAAACGATTTTCTGCTGTTGAACAAGTCCAACAATTAGCCGTGGCTATCTTGCTGGATCCGAGGTTCAAAAATATTTATTTTAAGAGTCCTCATAATGTTGCAGCAGTTATCACTGTTAGCAGAAACGCAAGGAGATGATGACCACAATCGCGAAATAATAGAAAATGAAACGACAAATAATAAACAGGACACGGGTAAGTAGGCTAGATTGTCACAATGATGTTTGGTAAAAATTTTAACATAATTATAGGTACTCCAAAGGGCAATATATGGGCGCATCATTCTCAGTTAGTTCAAAAGAGTGCTTCACAAGAGAAAGAACAATTAAGCGAAATGTCTTTGTATTTAAAGAATCCTCTAATTAATCTTACCGAGAATCCACTGAAATGGTGGTCAGATAATAAAAATGTATGTCCCCATTTATACCCTGTCGCGAAAAAATTATTGTCCATAGTGGCGACTTCTGCACCGGCAGAATGTTTATTTTCCAAAGCTGGCCACGCAAGAAAGAAACCGTTTAACTGGAGAACACTTGGGCAAAATATGATTCCTTCAGTCCATTGACAGAGATTACTGGATTATATAAAACTGTATGGTGAGATTATCAGTATTATCACTAATATTGGTGAATATTATATATATATATATATATATAAACAGGGTTATTAACAGTTTAGAATTAAATTTGAAGTTTACTTTTTATTATTAAAGTCAGTAGAAGTTAAGTTTTTCTATTTTTGTTTTACACATTCTTTCTTATTTTATTGCAGTACAATAAACATTTATTTATTTTTGTTACCACTTATTTTTTGTATCACTTGCACCTGCCATAATCTGCATCGGAATATGTTTCCATTTTCTAATGCCTACAAAACTACAAACTATTTTTTTTCTCAAAAGAACATAGAATTATAGAATTAGTAAATTGACAATTATTTTGAAAACATCGATGTTTCCCACCATCGATGTTTTCCAGCCGATGTTTTTCCTACCATCGATAGTAGGTTTCGATGTTAAACATCGATGTTTTAAGAAATGTGCCCATCCCTATTATGTAGAACATGCAAGGTTATAAATAGTGGTGTTTGTAAATAATGCAGACTTTTAATTAAGATTTCATTATGTAAAGATTTCGGTTTAAGTTCATTCGGTTAAATTAGTTTGTAAAAAATTGTTAATTTATTTTTATTATGAAATTTTACCACATCGTTACCATGTCCATATTATCCTAGTTCTAAAAGTTATTCCCTAATTCTCCTCCGCTCCCTGAACAAACATATTATATACAAAAGTACTAACCTCACAAAATAAAACCGTATAAACAAGCAAACAAACAAAACCTAAAATAAACATTTACAAAGATATACACATATCTAAACATTTAAAAGGAAAAACTAATAATCAGAACTGTCAATTTGATCATTGAGGAACTCCTCCAATGCCCTAGTATGCCCTATCTGTCAAAAACACCTTAACTTTTTTTAGTTTGTTCGAGAGGATTCTTCCTAACTTTAGCTGGGATATGCTTATAAATTTTTATCAAGCTATATGGCAACATTGCGTTTTGTTTTACTTGCCTTTGGTATTGAAGGAACTAAGTTATTTATTGTTCTTGTATCGTGTGTTTGTACCTACATATTTTTCGAACAAATGTAAATTTTCTATAGCAAAGCATATAGATGCGAATATAAATAGGGAATACAGGGCAAGTATATTATTACATTTAAAGTGCGGCTTACAAGATCCTCTTTGTTGTAGTCTAAGAATTCCCTGAAGAGCTCTTTTTTGAAATGAGGGCGTCCACCAGGAACGTCCCGTGGTGGAACGAGGACCTCAGGCAAAGGAGGACGCAGGTTGGTAAGCTGTTTAACGCGGCCAAAAGGTCGGGAGCATGCGATGAATATAGACAGGCCCTAATGACCTATAACAAAGGACTGAGGGACGCCAAGGAATCATGGAGGAGGCACTGTGAGGAAGTGGAGAACAGGTTCGAGAGCGTCGACTACACAAGATCCTGTCCAAGGGCGTTCAGACCAAGATAGGCTCCCTTAGAACATCCACGGGAGGCTCTACAAGTTCGGGGGAGAGAAATTTTACTGCAGAGGATTGTTCCTAACTCCTGGGATATGCTTATACATTTTTATCAAGCTATATGGCAACATTGCGTTTTGTTTTACTTGCCTTTGGTATTGAAGGAACTAAGTTATTTATTGTTCTTGTATCGTGTGTTAGTACCTACATATTTTTCGAACAGATGTAAACTTTCTATAGCAAAGCATATAGATTCGAATATAAATAAGGAATACACGGCAAGTATATTAATACATTTAAAGTGCGGCTTACAAGATCCTCTTTGTTGTAGTCTAAGAATTACCCGAAGAGCTCTTTTTTGAAATGAGGACGTCCACCAGGAACGTCCCGTGGTGGAACGAGGACCTCAGGCAAAGGAGGACGCAGGTTCGTAAGCTGTTTAACGCGGCCAAAAGGTCGGGAGCATGGTATGAATATAGACAGGCCCTAACAACCTATAACAAAAGACTGAGGGACGCCAAGGAGTCGTGGAGGAGGCACTGTGAGGAAGTGGAGAACAGCTCCGAGAGCGTCGACTACACAGGATCCTGTCCAAGGGCACTCAGACCAACATAGGCTCCCTTAGAACATCCACGGGAGGCTCTACAAGTTCGGGGGAGGAAACTATGGAAATTTTACTGGAGAGGATTGATCCTAACTCCTGGGATATGCTTATAAATTTTTATCAAGCTATATGGCACATTGCGTTTTGTTTTACTTGCCTTTGGTATTGAAGGAAGTAAGTTATTTATTGTTCTTGTATCGTGTGTTTGTACCTACATATTTTTCGAACAGATGTAAATTTTCTATAGCAAAGCATATAGATTCGAATATAAATAGGGACTATAGGGCAAGTATATTAATACATTTAAAGTGCGGCTTACAAGATCCTCTTTGTTGTAGTCTAAGAATTCCCCGAAGAGCTCTTTTTTGAAAGAGAAACATTCTCTTCACTTCTGTTGACACACCACAGAATATTATTCTATATCGAAATCGTGATTCCAGGTAAGCATGATATGCAGTAAGCGCTAACTTTATTGAGACAATCCTATTGATAGTTCTTAACCCGTCCAGTGCGCATGACGCGAAATCACATCTTGCGTGCTGTGCCACGGATGCTCATGATGAGATTTCGAGTCATTACAGAGGGCATGCACATACCGTTTTCAGTATGTAAGCCGCCGTTATACGTGTGTTATGTATTGTGAGCCCGTTCAACACACATCGAGGTATCGTTAATTTGTGCTGGTTTGAGTTCGCAATGGATTCGACTGGGGCAGGGCCAACCGGAGTAAAACAAACCAAAAATAACAAAAAATAAGTACAAACTCCGTAAACCACTTTCTGACGCTGAGATAGAACGCATTTTACTGGATTCTGACGATGATTTTGAGGATCCAGATTATTTGGATTCGGAATTTGAAAAAAGTGATTCGGATATCGAAGAAAATGAAGACGTTCCTGTTGAGACAGAAACCGATTTAGGCACTACTCTTCAGCAAGTTACTGTTCCAAGGTCCGATGATGAAACTGTGAACTGGACCCAAACACCCAGCAAGAAAACGCCAGCTTTTACAGGGAAACAAGAGCTAAAAATACTACCAGACGGTAAGACTATTTACTTTACGATAATTCACACATTTTTTATTGAATAAATAATTTTTAATTACAGGGAATAGGCCAACTGATTATTTCAATTTATTGGTTGACGACAGCTTTTTGAATCTTGTTGTTCAGGAAACGAATCGCTATGCAGTCGAAGTATTCCAGTCTCCCAATGTGGGCGAATTTTCCAGAATTGCTCGTTGGTGCGAAACTTCTATACCGGAAATGCGTCTCTTTTTTGGATTGTTTCTGCACATGGGGACAATTACACTGAGTCGAATGCAAGACTTTTGGAAGAAAGACAGACTTTTCAATCTTCCATTTCTTTTGACCCACATGAGCAGAGATCGCTTTATGATCGTTATGCGATGCTTGCATTTTGCAGAAAACCCAAAACAAAACGAACCAAAACCCCAAGACAGGCTATTCAAAATTCGACCTGTGATAGATTACTTCAATAATAAAATGGTGGATGTCTATTCCCCAAACCAAAATCTTTCTCTCGATGAATCCATGGCCTTATGACGCGGGAGATTGGTTTTTAGACAGTATATAAAAAATAAGCGCCATAAGTACGGAGTGAAGCTGTACATGTTGACCAAGCCAGATGGAACTATTCTGAAGTTCTCCATTTATACCGGTGTGCTAGATGATTTTGGTGGCAAAGGCCATGCTGCCAATGTAGTTCTCCATTTAATGGAAGAAAGGTTGGACGCAGGGCACTCTTTATTCATGGACAACTCCTACAACAGTTATTCTTTGGCTCGCCAACTATTAGAAAGAGGGACCTACTGCACCGGAACTCTACGGCTTGACCGAAAAGACAATTCTCTTGAGGTAAAATATGCAAAGCTGAAGGTGGGCGACAATATTGCTCGCTACTCCAATGATGTAATGGTCAGAAAGTAGCGTGACAAGCGCGTTGTATCGTACATTTTCACTGAATTTTCTCATGATTTCGTCCAATACAGAAACAAAAGGGACCGAGAAAAGCAGAAACCGGAAGCCATATATATGTATAATAAAAACATGGGTGACGTTGACAAGCAGGATCAAATGTTGTCTTATTACTCATGCTCTAGGAAATCGCTTCGATGGTACAAAAAAATTGACACTCACGTTCGGCAATTGCTGCTTTTGAACTCATACTTTCTGTATAAGAAATATGTCGAGTTCCGTTGTATGATTTCCGACTGCGAGTGATTAAAGAACTTGTACCATCAAAGGAAGTTCCACCAGAGAGACCTATTTCATTCCAGTACAGGACGGAAAAAAATCCTATAACGCCGAATTCCAAACATCGGCCGCACAGAAGATGCCAAAATTGTTATAAAAATAAAGTGCGAAAAGACACAATTTACTTTTGCAGAGCATGCCCTTCGAAGCCATCTTTGTGTTTGGATGGAAACTGTTTCGACGAATGGCATGCGGACCTGTAATAAATAAGTTACCGTATTTTCTTTAATTTTGTTTATTTTGTGCGCCAAAGAAAGTTTGTTATTTTTATTTACACATGTTTTTGTAACTTTTCTTACATTTATAAGAAAAACAATTTTATTCAGTTATTATTCTTGTTTTCTTATTTTGCATATTCTATTTGGGTTTTTTGTGTATTGAAGTAATAAAATTATTTTTTTCAATTACATGTGATATTTTGTATTTGTTTTGTAATCAATATAATTACTTTTGAAGCAACACACACATGACGCGAAATCGAGTGATGAGCATTTCACGAAAAGTTCATTGCGTAATGCTCGTGACGTGATTTTGCGTCATCACGTGTTTTAGTCTATTTTGCACTTGTTTGGCCAAATACACTTTGTGGTGCTATGTGGTAATTCTGAAAAGACACCTGAGAAAAAATCAACCCTTAGCCCGGGGGGTGTTCCTACAAACACGTGTGAGCAGTGAACGCGTTAAGGCAAAACAATATTTTCTGGTAGTGTGTACTAGATTATTAATCTGTATTCTCCAGTCAGTTCAGGCACACATCCAAAATTTTACATGAGTTTAAAGTGTCCAGAGTACTGTCACCAATCACCATAAATTCTGATTCTCTTATATTAGTTCGTAAAATCTAAAAGATTCATCCTCTGTTTGATAAGAAATAATCATGTACAATCGCAAATGATTTTAGAATGTTTGACTGAAGATTTTCTATATTAATTTTTCTGAATATGTGTATTGTCATCTTTTTTCTTTTATAAAATTTGTAAAATCATTTACATAAATTATATATAGTAGTGGCCCAAGTACAGATCCTTGAGGCACTCCTCGTTTTATTATTTCCTTTCTTGATTTTAATATGCATGGATCTCTCCTCCCATCTCTTTGCTGTACTTAACTTGAATATTCGGTCAATCAGCAGGAGAGTGAACGAATTGGAGCTACTCCTGAAAGCTCTTGCCACATTCAAGTTATTTGTATAACAAAACACTGGTTAGTAAAAAAATTGCATTAAAGCATGTAACCTTTAGAGAATTTGAAATTGGCAGTTACATATTAGCTCTGGGTACCAACATATTCACCATGGTGTTCCGCAGGGGTTTGTTCTTGGCCCACTGCTGTTTTTACTTTATACTAATGACCTGTCTATGTTGAAAATTAAGGGTCATATGTCTATCTATGCTAATGATATAACCATCTTGTGGAGTAGTGATAGTGTTGGAGCACTGGAGCGCACTGTGGCAGAGGATATGAATATGAGAGAAACCTGGTTTCTTTCAAATCTGTTAACTTTTAATGTCTCTAAGACTAGTATCATGCATTTCAAATGTAGTCTGCCTGCTGTGACTCTAGCAGCTGAGGAACTTGGGAAGGAGAGCTGTGTTAGGTTTCTGGGACTATACATTGATCAATCGTTAAAATTTGAAACACATATAAATCATCTATGTAAAAAGCTTTCATCAGGTTGTCACGCACTAAGAGTTGTTTCAAAAAGCTTGGACAAGAGTACATCTAGAAGTGTTTAGTTCTCACTTGTGGAGTCCCATCTAAGACACGGCATTTGTTACTGCGGCTCTTGTGCAGGTTATCTTTTCAATTCTGTATTTATTCTGCAGAAAAGAGCCCTCAGATATTTGTGTGGGGTTAGTGTCCGTGACTCTTGTAGACCATTATTTGTTTCTGAGCGAATATTGACCCTACCGTCTCTGTTTGTTTTGGAGACTGCATGCCTCATGCATGAAAAATATAAAGATGAAATCAGATCAGTGTCTTCTCATGATACAAGTCAAAAGAGCCTGCATTCCTCTTCCTATACCGTCCACATCATTGTTAAAGAGGTCATTAATATATAATAGTAAGAAGATATTTAACCAGATACCACCAAACTTGAGGAGGATTGGTGACATTGAAATTTTTAGGAAGGAGCTTAAGGAATTTTTATTTGCAAAATGTTATTATTCAATAGATGAATTTTGTAATGATGCACTACTGTGACAGATTCGATTGGTGTTGTTTGGGAGTTTTCATTTGGACTGCTTTCTGTATATTGTGTGTTTATATTATATTGTTGGTTAGCTGTGTATTTATGTTTATATTGTTTTTTATATCGTTATTTATATATAGTTATACTAGTTACTTATGCATTTATACTACTATTTGTTGTGAACTTATATTTTTGTGTTTTTATATTTTGATAACTTTTACTTTTATATGTTAACATTGCTTGTCAATAAGATTTTTATCTTTGGACAAAAAGCACATATCTATCTATCTATCTACTTTTCCCGCAATACATTTGAGCATGGTGGAGTGTTTACAATGGTAAGAAAGAATATTGTTGGAAATATGATTTTGAATATATTAATAACTATTATTGTTTGCTCTGTGCTGATGTATTTTGTAATGTACTGTGATACCGTCTTAGATGTCCTTTTAGCTGTGTAAAGTGGGCTGTTCATGTCGGCGGTTTTGTGACAGTGTGAATGTGCGCAGTAAAAAGAGGAGATGATAAAAAGACAATCTTGTTTGTTAAAAATACTGTATGCGTGATATGAAAAATGTAAGCCAAAAATAGTTTGTCAAATGTATGTTTTTAGTATTATTAAATATTATAATTCAATATAGTATATTGATTAGTACCGTACAGTTTCAACTTATAAATGATTACTAAGAAATTTCATTAGAAAAACATTAAGAACTTTACGACAACACTGTATATAGGAATATAAAAATTGATAGTAATATCTGGTAACTTTCAAGTTAAAGCAAATAAAATTAAGAGAATGACCATGTAAATGGAGGGATTTGCTACATGTCACACGTTTCCTGTTAGGTTACAACAAGAGTTGACATAACTCCAATGAAACAAACTGTCAGCATTTCCACCATCACTTTATTTCTGCGTAACTGGTTTGATATGTATATAGAGCTTAATAGCTCAAAGCTTAAGCAAGTAGAAATTTTCACACACCTTCGGAATATTATTACGAAACCGATGATAAATGCAGCAAAAAATTGAACAGGAACACGATACTTTTCTCACTAATAAACATTTTAACTTGAACCCGAAGAAGAGATTTATCAAGTCATACATATGCAATGTATGGGGAGGAAATGTGGATTTTGTGAAGGCAGAATAGGAGGAAAACATAAGCTTTTTAAAATAACAACTTATAGAAAATGCAGTCAGTTTGCTTCATTTGGGACTAGTATGACGAATTTTATCAAATACATTAATCGATTAGACATTTACACATTTAGACGGGTTGAGCAACAACTTTTATCAACAGTTGATTATCATGGACATATCCGTCCATTAGGATATCATCGATTAAGGCAAATTCAGTGTACCCGAAACCCTTGGGATTTATATCTTGAACAGGCTGTTTGAAGGCGTCTAAATTCGGACTGCTCATCATTGTTTCTTTTATGTTTCTAAAAGGTTGCCTGAAATAAATAATATTTTAATTAATTATATTTATTTATTCAAACGAGCGACTGCCCCATTACCTGCATTATAGTAGATAAAAGAATATAACATATGTAGTTAAAATTAGAAAAATTTTGCTTAAACTATACAAAAAGATACCTCTCTATTAGTGAATTTTTTTAAAATAAAAATTCACTAACAATAGAGTAGGACACCTTTAGGAAGCAACAATTCTGTAAAGGGTGTAAGTAAAGGACCTATGCACAATCAACCAAGGGTTGCGGTGCTATCGGGGCGGCAAGGCCGCAGACGAGCCCTGAGAGAACAAAAAAAAAGTAAAGGACCGATACTGAAAATATCTAAAACTCTGGTTATGTTACATATACAAGGTGTCTCTTAAAGGTCTGCACAAAATGCTATGACAGATTCCTTAGGCTAAAATATGAGGATTCAGCCCAATTTACCTTGTCCAAAAGTTGATAGTTTTCGAAATACAGGGTGTCGAAGTTATTACGAGGGCCGGTCAATAAGTCCGTGACTTTTTTAATGAAACGCAGGTTTTTTGACATAAATCGTTTTATTTCTTAGCATAGTCTCCCTTGATTTCTATACACTTCGTCCAACGTTTCTCCAATTTTTTTTATCCCTTCCAAAAAATAAGATTTGTCGAGGTCTTCCAAATAGGTATTTGTTTGTGAGATGATTTCATTATTGGAGTCAAATCTCTTTCCACCGAGCCATTTCTTTAAGTTTGGAAACAAGAAATAGTCACTTGGGGCTAAATCCGGAGAATAGGGCGGATGAGGGAGTAATTCGTAGCCCAATTTATGCAATTTCACCATGGAGACTACACATGTGTGCACCCTTGCATTGTCTTGGTGGAAAATAACTTTTTCTTGGACAAATTTTTTTCTTCTAATCGTCATTGAATCAGTCCAATAAGCTGCTATAATATACGCCATTGATTGTTCTTCCCTTTTGAAGGTAATCAATGTGGATTATACCGTGTGCATCCCAAAAAACGGTTGCCATGACTTTCTTGGCTGACAAACTCACCTTGGCCTTCTTCGGCGCCGATTCGCACGGAGAAACCCACTGTTTTGACTGCTGCTTGGTCTCTGGTGTGTTGTGGTGAATCCATGTTTCGTCCACGGTTACGAAACGGCGCAAAAACTAGTCCCTATTGCGGTTAAACAACGCCAAACACTCCTTCGAAGTTGTCACATGATTGCGTTTATGGTCGATTGTGAGCAAACGCGGCACCCATCCTGCAGATAGCTTTCTCATACCCAAATGATCAAGCAAAATCGAAACCACTGAGCCATGTGATATGCCTATGGCTTCCACAATCTCCCGCACTTTCAATCTCCAATCGGCCAACAACATATCGTGAATTTTTTCAATTGTTTCGGGTGTAGCGACCTCAACTGGGCGTCCGGAACGTTCAGCGTCATTTGTGGTTGTACGGCCACGACGAAATTCAGTAAACCATTTTTTTACCATGAAATTAATGGGTTTTTTTCGCAAAAATAATGTTTGATGAGCACACAAAATTCACTTTTTTCCATTTTCGTTATAACTCAAGAGGTTGTTGACAGGAGCAGTGTCGCCCTTCCTGTGGAGCGGCGGAAATTTCAAAAAGTCAAGGACTTATTGACCCTCGTGTTTGTTGAGACTCCTTTTCAAATATCTATCTTTGTAATAATAGGATTTGCATTAAATTTGGTACCTAGAGGTTTTTCAGGATGAGCAATCCATATTTGATCATAGTTTTAATGTACCTTGCAGAGTGCGCCACCAGTCATTTGTCTACATTTATTTTATTTATTTATTCAACAGATCAACCATTTACAATAATAATAAGAACATCTAAAACTACATTAGTCTTAAATAACCTATCTCAATATGAGAACATAACAAAAAAGCAAAACACAACCCGTACACCGTATGTATGACAATTCAATCAATAACACCTCTCAAAATGCCTCTAATTGAACGGTCAGAATCATTAAACATATCCAAGAGCTCCGAATACTCATTTGCAGCTCTCGCCACTCTCGACATTGGACTGAAAAAGCCATAATTGGTTCGATGGAAGGGAACCACAAAAACCTCCCTTGCTCTCGTGCGGTCCGGAATCCTTAGAGAGACTAACTCAAGCAAAGAAGGGCTATCAATTATATTCACTAATAATTTATGCAAAAAACAAACATCACTGACAATCCTTCTACCACTGAGTGACTGCCAGTGCAGCCGATTCCGCAAATAAGAAAAGTTAAGATCATTTCTCTGCAAGCCCATTCTTTAAGCACAAATTCTTTAGAATCTATTTTGTATGGCCTCAGTCTGATTGATATAAATATTGTAATTCGGAGTCCAGACTACAGAAGAGCATTCCAACAAAGAGTGAACCAGAGCACAATACAGCCTTCTCAAGCTATTGCATGAAAAATCGAGAGTTGATCTATGAATAAATCCTAACATTTTATATGCTTTAGATACTATGTATTCTATGTGATCCTTAAAAGATAATTCCCTATCCAATACAATGCCCAAGTCTTTAATCATTTCCTTCCTCTGTAAAGCATTAGAGCCTATGAAGTACACAAAGTCAATGGGAAACTGAGCTCTAGTGAATGTAATGCAGAAACACTTATCAACATTCAGAGTCAGAAGACTGTCACCACACCACCGAGCAAAACGATTTAAGTCTTCCTGTAAAAGTAAAGCGTCCTGTCTGTAATGAACAATTTTGAATATTTTGATATCATCAGCAAACATCAAAATCTGACTATGCTTAAGTGAATGTATGACATCATTGATAAAAAGGCTAAAGAGGACTGGTCCACAATGTGAACCCTGAGGAACTCCTGAAGAAACAGTAATAATATCAGAAATGAAGTTTCTGATCTTTACACTCTGGGACCTACCCGTAAGGAAGCTTCGCACCCAAGACAACAAATCGGCATTAAAATCCAATAATGCAAGTTTTGACAATAATAAGGCGTGATTAACCTTATCAAACGCTTTGGAGAAATCTGTATACAACGAATCAACCTGTAACCTATCCTCCAAAGCTGAGACCAATACATTCTGGTAAAAAAGAAGGTTGGTTGTTGTAGATCTTCCTTTACGAAAACCATGCTGCTGTTCGACGAACAAAGCTCAATAACATTTTGCTGCCTCGGTATATGAAAATTCTTAACAGAAATTTTTATTACCTGATATGTTATCTTCAAAAAAGGGAGATTTCGATTTGAGGAACCGTTTCTGTGATAATCGAATTTATGTGTTTCATTGCGTTCTAAAATTAACTTCCCGAACGCAATTTTCAAACCATCAACACAGAAAAATATAGAAGCCAGGATTATTTAATTTTCACTAAACTTTCACTCTCTTGTTGAAAAAAATTACTTCGTTTTTACTAGAGGTGTGCGAACCCATGTTTTGTTCGAACCGAACTATGAACAAACTCAAGCAAATATGTTGCATCGAACTTCGAACTTCTGAAATAGTATGTCTAAGATACACAGTCGAACTTCGAACTTCTTAGAAATTCAAAATCGAACATCGAACTACCCAAAACTTCTCAGTGTTCATATATCATTTCCTTAAATACAAAATTTTGGAATATTGTAACATACAATATTTGATATGTAAAATATTCCCACTCTTTTTACAGAAGGGAAGGATTCGACAAATTTGCAGCTTGATTGGGTGAAAATGGCTTCCGGTTCTGATCGTTGTGGAGATGGGTCAACGTTAAATCAAAAACACAAAATATTTGAATATTTTTTAGATTTCTAGATCTATAGATAAGCTCAATTATAAATATGTTGTTGTTTGGTATTGGCTAGGCAGTTTTAGCAAACATATTGGGAGGGTTCAAAGTGAGCATGATAGCTATAAAATAACCACTTACAAGTTTGAACTGTCTCCCGATTGTGAATATTTAACTGTTTTGGCTCACTGTGTAATAAAGCATGTTGAAACCAGTGTTTTCCAAAGGCAATCTGTAATTATCCTCAATTTATAAACAATTACGTTACCAGTCTCCTTTGAACACCGCCATCATAATGTTGTTACTGAAATAGGTGTTGGGAGGCTAGGATATACAAGAAAAATAATTCTGTCACTGCTAAATGCCTCCGTCATGTCTCAATGTCTCCCATCTACTGTCAAAAATATGCATGAGTGAAATCTCCTGAAACTACGCTATCGACTCAATGAGTTTAAAGCGCCGCTACTGCGTTAAAGGGGCCGCAACTTCGCTACTTTTGGCAAGATTCAATGCCTGTGAAGTTAAATTTCGAAGTATTTTTGAGCAACGAACTTCAAACTATTTTGAAGAATTGCATATTTCGAACTTCGAACTATTTCAGCGTCGCTAGTGCAAACATATTTTCGAACCGAAGGTTCGGTTCAAGTTCGGGTTCGGTTCGGAATTTCGAAGCTTCGCACACCTCTAGTTTTTACAAAAATCTTTGAAAGCCTTCTAAAACAGGGGCTGAAGAACTTCTTTGAAAAAAAGGAAGTGTTAAATGAAAATCAGCTTAGGTATAGAAAATCAAAGACAACCATCTCTTCGCTTTATATGTGTTTTAATGTATGACCTAAAATGTATCTTTTGTTGGTGAAATAAAGAACTATGAACTACTTACGTAGGATGAATTACTGTAACAGATAATCTTCCACTAAAAGGCCAGTCTAAGGTAGTATCGTGATCAGTTTTCATCATGTGTATTAAAATCGCTATGTAATTCGGATCTTTCCTGGATAAATTCAATCGTATACAAAGCCTGGAAAAAATAACATCATTTTAAAAAACCTGTTTTATTTATCAGAACACGCCTTTAAAGTTTTATGTTATAACAGAAAACCGGACACACTTGGGGCGCAGGTTCCTATGTGTCAAGTTTACAAAGCGAGAATTCGAAAGCTCAATTACTAATGTTTTAAAATGCCACAGCTATAAAAAGTCTAGGCGCAATAACCGCATTCTGAAACCGTAGTTTCGTAAAAATCTTCCAAATCATAAAAATCCCACAAGCTTTTTTAAAAAGTTGCATCCTAAAATAATGAGGTTGGTTTAATGAATGTAATACAGTGTTTCCCTTATAGACACTTTTATGACATAGATATCAAAATTGAATTTTATAGGTTAAGAAAATATTTAATTATTAAAATTTGAACAAAATGTTGATTAAAAGGTGCTACTAATACACTCACTAGGTAATATACTCACTGTCGTAAGAGGCGACTAATCGGAGTAGGAAGGTGGTAGTGGACTTTTCCTTTACGTGATAGTAAAGGATTTTTTCACGCCCGAGGAGGTACCATCCTTACATCAAGGGGCAAGTGAAGTCCCAACGGACGTTTCCGCTTCTGATGTATGAGTCGGTTTCCCCTATAAACAAAAATGATGATAGCTCCTCCTTGTGCGAAAGATTCCGGAGATAAAATATCCCTCCATTCGGATCTCCGGGAGAGGGGTGTGCACAGGGCGCCGGCATCAAGATTTAACATATCCTTAAATATATGTGGCCTAAATTCTAACCTGAACTCCGTCCACAATTTTCTCCAGGCCAGTAGGCCCCAACTCCTCTTCCTCACCAAAACCCAAATCAGTGCCAAAACAGCCACTAGTCACCTTAATTTCCCGTGGTATGAGCTCCTTACTTCCTTTATATTGCATGGAGGTGTGTGTGCATACGTCCGTAGCAATCTAACCTGCACCAGACTCCCCAATTTGCAAGGTGGAAGAAAAGACATACTTTGGATGAAACTCTCTCTCACGGCTGCAACTAAATTCATCTGTTGCATTTACCGGTCACCTTCTGACAACAACTTTGTCCAGCTCTTTGACTACCTTTTCGAAAAAACCGACCATCTGATTTCTGAATATCCTTCCACCGAGGTCACTATTCTTGGTGACTTCAATGACCATAATAGGGAATGGTTAGGATCTTCAAAAACTGATCCACAAGGGAGAGCAGCGGAGACCTGCGCAGTCAGCAGTTCTTTAACCAATATGATTCAGCAACCTACTTACGTTCCTTGCGTCCCAACACACAGCTCAAATCCCTTGGATCTCCTTATTACAACAAAACCTGAATGCTATAAGACATCAGTCACCGCCCCCCTTGGTCGCTCAGACCACGGCATGGTCACTTCTTCCTGCGCAATGCAACCCTAGGTCCCACAGTCATCACACCCACGTATCGTTTGGCACTACAACTCCGCGAACTGGGACAAAATGCGGGATTACTTTTCCTCATTTCCACGGGCGTCTGTCCGCTTCTCTCATCCTGACCCCTCTGATATCTTACAAAACGTCACCGAAATCATCTAAGCTGGCATGGAATTATTTATTCCACGTACACCGAAAACCTCTTCAGCCACTCAAAAGCCCTGGTTCTCTAAATCCTGTGACAAGGCCAGACTTGAAAAGGCCAAAGCTCACAAAATGCTACTACACAATCCCAGTCAAGAAAACCTTCAAGCATTTAACGATGCAAGAAACTGCTATGTCCACATTCTTTCTGAGGCAAAAAACTCGTGTAATAAGCACATCAAAAACAAAGTCCTCTCAAGCTCCAACAGCAGCAAACCCTTCTGGACTCTTGCTAAATCTATTGGGAATAATTTCTGCAAGAGCAAGTTCCCACCTCTTGTTTCAGGGGATGAAATTGTTTCTACCGCCCTGGGCAAGGCTGAACTTTTTGCCTTGTTGTTCGCCGGCAATTCTACTCTCAACCCACCTCCAAATGTTCAACCACCAACAGTCTGCAATGTCGCACATAAAATGACAGATATCATTTTAAAACTAAAAAGGTACAAAAGATGCTCTCTTCTCTTAATAACAGGAAAGCCTCTGACCTTGACGACATCCCAGCAAGTGTTCTCAAAAAATGCGCACCAGAACTTGCTCCTATTAGACTGGGGAAGTAGAAATCTTGTACAATCCAACTCCACCAAATCTCAGTCTTGCTTCCTATCTCATAAGAGATACACCAGCCCTAGACCCATCACAATGAGCAACCAAGTTATTCAAAGTAATGAGTCCTTTTCACTTGTTGGCATTTCTGTGGATCAAAATCTCAATTGGCACCAACATATCACATCAATTGCAGAAGCGGCTGCTAAGAAATTAGGTTTCCTCTTTCGGGCTCGCAAATACTTTTCACTAGTTAATCTCTATACCTCATATACTTCACAAATAAGGCCAAACCTTGAATACTGCTCCCACATCTAGAGTGGAGCTATACGTCTCATAGGTGACCCTATCCTTACCCAAAGGCTGCCATCCCCTGCCCACTGACGTGCTGTTGGTGAGCTCTCTCTCTTTTATAGATATCTGTACGGGCACTGCTCAGAAAAGCTTTCTTCCATAGTTTCTCCACCTGCTGCCCCCAACAGATCTACCAGGGGAACAGAGCGAATGCACCCTTTTACTGTCCAAGTCACCAGACATAGAACATCTTGTTATGCCCGCTCTTTTGTCCCGAGGACTTCCAAGTTGTGGAACTCCTTGCCGGTAAATGTTTTTCCTTCTCCTCCGAACCTCCAAACCTTCAAGTCCAGAACTAACAAGTTGCCTCTTTCCTCCTTGTCGACACCCACGGTACGATAGTATTTAGGCTCTGAGCCCTCATGGTGTGTTGTTGAAATAAAATAAAAATAACAAATATTGTTTGTTCGTGAATCAATTTATTGACGGACGAAAACAACATTTCTATGAAAATTCGCTAAAATAGTGCTGCAAATTGAATCATTAATTCCACATAGCTGTGATGATTTATTTTCTTCAGAAAGACATTCTCGAGGAGTTAAGTTAGAGCCCACGACTTGGCCACCAAGAAAATATTTGTATTCCTGTACCCATAAAGTTTTGAACCTTTATATTACTCAAGTTTTATTGGAAAAATTTCAATTTTCACCAAATCACTCCTTATTTATCCACGACCGCCGGAAGTGATCTTACCCAAAAACAATTCGAAGCGTGCCTTTGTCAGGTGCTAACTGAATACTAAATTTGAAGATGATATCTTAATTCATTCGAAAGTTATTTTGTATTGATAGACAGGTCAGATTTACTTACTTATATCCATTAGGTGAAGTAAAAAAGCCTGGACTATAGTGCATTAAATGTGATTCTTTCTTCATCTGGTTTATTTTATTTTTGAAGTCCGTCAAATACCACAGATAACATCCATTGCAATACCTCAGCTGATTCTTGGACATCGTCAAATTTAACGAAGTTATCTGATCAGACATGTTGGAAATTATTATTTCCAATTCCCTCACCTTCTGTTCTAAAAGTACATTCTTCTCATATGCCGATCTAAAAGTAATGCATTATAATTAATGAAAAAAACATTATTACTAAAACAATGCAACTTACTTGAGCAACAAGTTAACATTTTCTGCAGAAGACAACTGAACGGTGTCATTTTTTGCCGGAGGGTCCCAAAATGCCGCCTCTTGAGCTATGGCGCTTGTGCTGGCACTCGCTTCATTGCTTACAGTGAACTTTGTATAAGCTTGAGACAACAACTAAAAATTAAATTATAAAAAATTAAATAGACTACCAAACTTCAAGCTACTGATCAATAAAAACAACATTGTGAATGCCTCAGATATGTGTACACTTTCCTTCAAAATTTTCACAAATCATTTATTTTATCTCTGTGGCATTTATGCCACTAGCTCAGCATCACCCATAACTTGACATGAGAAGGAAAACTAGTGAACAAGAAATAGTGCTGTGGCAAACACCATAACCTGGGCAACTGGGACGAAATGCGAGATTACTTTTCCTCATTTCCATGGGCGTCTGTCTGCTTCTCTCATCCTGACCCCTCTGATATCTCACAAAACGTCACCGAAATTATCCAAGCTGGCATGGAATTATTTATTCCACGTACACAGAAAACCTCTGCAGCCACTCAAAAGCCCTGGTTCTCTAAATCCTGTGACAAGGCCAGACTTGAAAAGGTCAAAGCTCACAAACAGCTTCTACACAATCCCAGTCAAGAAAACCGTCAAGCATTTAACGACGCAAGAAACCGCTATGTCCGCATTCTTTCTGAGGCAAAAAACTCGTTTAATAACCACATCAAAAACAAAGTCCTCTTAAGCTCCAGCGGCAGCAAACCCTTCTGGACTCTTGTTAAATCTATTGGGAATAATTTCTGCAAGAGCAGGTTCCCACCTCTTGTCTCGGGGGATAAAATTGTTTCTACCGCCCTGGGCATGGCTGAACTTTTTGCCTCGTTATTTGCCGGAAATTCTACTCTCAACCCACCTCCAAATGTTCAACCACCAACAGTCCCCAATGTCGCACATAAAATGATTGACATCATTTTCAAAACCAAAAAATTACGAATGATGCTCTCTTCTCTTGATACCAGGAAAGCCTCTGGCCTTGACGAGATCCCAGCAATTGTTCTCAAAAAATGCTCACCAGAGCTTGCTCCTGTCCTGACTCGTCTGTTTCAGATATCTTATAATAAAGGCATATTCCCTAGTAACTGGAAAACTGCTCGAGTACAACCCGTCCCCAAGAAAGAATCCAAAGCGCTTCCTAGCAAATACAGGCATATTTCTCTCCTTTCAGTCGTCTCTAAAGTGATGGAAAAGTATATAAACACCGAATTACTAAAATTTCTTGAAAAACACAGTCTAATCCATGACAGGCATTATGGATTTCATCAGCGCAGATCAACTGCCAACCTCCTTTCCTTTGTCACCCATTCTTGGAACAAGTCTATGGAACTACACAGTGAATCCCAGATTGTCGTTCTAGACATATCCAAAGCATTCGACCAGGTCTGGCATGCAGCGCTGCTTAATAAACTACCGGCCTATGGCCTACCACCAAAACTATGTACCTGGACAGCAAATTTCCCCTCCAACCGGAGCATTTCTGTTGTTGTGGATGGCCATTCCTCTAAACTATATCCAATTAATGCAGGAGTTCCTGAAGGTTCAGCTTTAGCCCCTACTTTGTTTCTTCTCCACATCAATAACCTCCTCTCTAGCACATCCAACCCAGTTCACAGTTACACAGACAACAGCACCCTCCACTCAAATATACAATATTCTAAGCCTGTCTCTTTGGCCCAACTGGATGAGGATCGCAGACACATCGAGGGTTCTGTCTCCGTGGATCTCCAAAAAATATTAGACTGGGGAAGTATATATCTTGTGCAATTCAACCCCATCAAATCTCAGTCTTGCTTTCTTTCTCATAAGAGATACACTAGCCCAAGTTATTCAAAGTAATGAGTCCTTTCCACTTGTTGGCATCTCTGTGGATCGAAATCTCAATTGGCACCAACATGTCACATCAATTGCAGAAGCGGCTGCTAAGAAATTAGGTTTCCTCTTCTGGGCTCGCAAATACTTTTCACCAGCTAATCTCTATACTTTATATACTTCACAAATAAGACCAAACCTCGAATACTGCTCCCACATCTGGGGTGCTGCTGCCGCTTCTACACTCGCTACCCTGGACTCCATTCGGAAGAGAGCTATACGTCTCATCGGTGACCCTACCCTCACTCAAAGGCTGCCATCCCTTGTCCACCGACGTGCCGTTGGTGACCTCTCTCTCTTTTATAGATATCTGCACGGGCACTGCTCAGAGGAGCTTTCTTCCATAGTTCCTCCACCTGCTGCCCCCAACAGATCTACCAGGGAAACAGAGCGAATGCACCCTTTTACTGTCCAGGCCACCAGACATAGAACATCTTGTTATGCCCGCTCTTTTGTCCCGAGGACTTCCAAGTTGTGGAACTCCTTGCCGGCACATGTTTTTCCTTCTCCCCCGAACCTCCAAACCTTCAAGTCCAGAATTAACAAGTTGCCTCTTTCCTCCTTGTCAACACCCACGGTACGATAGTATTTAGGCTGTAAGCCCTCGTGGTGTGTTGTTGAAATAAAAAATAAATAAAAAACCTACACTGAAATGAAGATAGGTGAATGGAAGTGCTTGAAAATATTATTTCAGTACCACACCAAAAGTGTAAAGAAAGCATGAATTTAAAGAAAATGTTGCAGATATCTTAAAAACCTGACCCTTCTTTCTCTAATACACATTCCTGGAACATCTGCATAATAAAATAAAATATTGTTTTTTAAGCTCACCGTTAAATGTTTCTGAATCTGTTGCTCAAGATGCCTCTGCAATTCTGGTTCATCTTCAAACTTATCTTCGCAACCCACAGTTACAAATGTACATCTCAATTTTTCATTATCTGGTAACTGCGGGGGCTGAAATTTACAAACAAGTAGATGGGCATCTACATCCAATGGCGAAAGTTCATCATAACAACCCCGTACAATATTGGGGCACTTTGTTCTTTGTTGACTTATCTCTCTCCTTGTAAAATTATCAGGGAAGATATCACTGTCAGCTTTAAGCTCGTTATTGTCCACAGGACAGTATAGATTTCCTCGTCTAAAATTAAACATCAAATTTTCAGTCACACGGTTAGACAACACATGATTAAATCAATTATTGCAACACATGAAAAACTCAATTATTATCACAACTTCATGTGATTATAAATTACACTTCCTCATCCAGAATCTTTGAGCAGCTAGCAATAATACATTGTTACATTGGACAGATACCAAATGCAATGATATAAACTGCCACCACCAGGAATTGTGAAACAAGACTTGTCAAACAATATGATAATAAAAATATACTCACTCTAACCAAGACTGAATACAATTCCTGCAAAATCTGTGGCCACAAGAGGTCAAAACTGGATCTCTAAGCCATGCTAGACATATGGGACATTCAAATCTGGCTTCTGGACCAAACATATCTGCAATTGAGCTGTCTTGTTCTGCGGTAGTACGCACTTCACTTGTGTTTGTGCTATGTACATTATTGTCCATTTTTATGTATATTTGCTTTTAGAATGTCAACCAAAAAACAGTGTCAAATAATAGAGTTTTTATTCACCCAACTGTAACCAACAGTTTTACTTAAAACCATGCAAAAGGGTAACCCTAAAAACAAATTTTGAATAAATTACCAGTAAAGCATTAGACGTTCCTAATTCCTTACATATAAACAACCCAAAATTCGAATTATGTTTTTTGTTGTTTTCCTTAGTCAAGGCATGTGGTAAAATTAATAATAAGTCAAAAAAACCTGACATAAGGGGGGAAAATGATAAAATTAAAATAAAATAGTGATTTTAACTACAATACCCTATAATATGATATTTTGGCCTTATTTTATTTGATGTTAATCTGAATTTAAAAAGCAACTTTAAATTGCATTTACCAATGCCTCTGAGCTTTTATATTCAAATCAAATTATAAGTTTCTATCAGAGGTACTCAGGTGCCTCACCTTAAAATATTAAAACACAGGTCTTATTACACATGACCATAATGATGTTTACCTGTACTCCTCTTGATCCTTGTGGTGGGGAATAATAATGAGTTTCTGTTGGAATCGGTTACAACTTGCCAATTTTAAACATTTTCATCCATTATTGATAACGTCTATAGATTATTTTGACATGATTTAAAATCAATATACAGAAACATTCTGGTTCAAAACACACGAGAAGTTATTACCACAAAATAGTACGGAGCGAAACAAAATTGATGTCTGCTTTTTCTTTGAAAAACAAATATAAATATTATTAATTATTATTTACTTTTATTGCTTTAAAAACTTCTCCTTTTTTCTGTTGTTCTGTCAGTTGTCGTTGTCAGTTTGTGAAGTGTCGATCAAATGTCAATGTCAACTATCAACTTCAATTATTATTTTTATTTTTAAATTTTAACAAAGCTCTACTCCTACTTTATAATTTTTTATAATAATGGTGGGAATTTATAACATTTCATTTTATGTAATATATAAACCTTATAGAAATATAAACTGGTTAGTTCTTTTTTAATAAAATCCGAAAATGTTTGTCTCAATCTGGTTTATATATCCAAAAAAATTAAGATCTATAATTAATTATCCTCATAGTGTAAAAGGGACGTCACCGTGTCGTCGCAACCATCTCTCTGTATCTCTCTCTTCAGCAACTCTTCATTGTAGCTTCCACTTCATTTGGGACAAGTTTTTCCTGAATGACCCCTCTTGCATGCCTTCTTTACGAGTATGTATTAGTATTAATTAATTATACGTCGTGTCTTACATGTAGGCTTATGTGCTTCGCATCCATGTATTAGACTTAATTTTGATTTATATTTTAAATCCTATGCCACATGAAGTGGTCAAACATTCCGATTGAGCTGTCGCCTATTTAATATTGTGTCCAGTTCCTTCTTTACTTACTATTAATTCGAATAATGATGTGGTTCCTGGTTTCTTGGTGCGTGACTGCTTATATGCTCTCCTGACTCCACTTAAGAAAATCTTTAAACTGATTCTTAGATCTGGAACATTCCCCGCGATTTGGAAGCTGTCACGGGTTTTCCCTGTCTTCAAGGCGGGGGATAGTGGTGATCCATCAAACTATCGACCAATAGCCATACTTGTCTTCTGTAAGATTTTCGAGGCCTGCCTTTTTCAGCGAATACTGTTTCACATCAAAAACAGACTCTCTATTTCTCAGCATGGTTTCATTCCAGGTAGATCGACTGTAACAAATTTAGTTGATGTTACACAGTTCATTGCGTCCGCTCTTGACCGTTCTTCACAGGTTGATGTTGTGTATACTGATCTATCTAAGGCCTTCCATTGACTAAATCACTCTGTTCTGATTGACAGGAAGAGGGCTATCGGATTCTCCGAGGACTTGCTTGGCTTGTTCAGATCTTACCTGGATGGAAGGAGGCAATTTGTTGAGGTTGGGGACTTCAAATCTCACACCTATCACGTAACCTCGGGAGTGCCGCAGGGTTCCATACTAGATCCATTACTATTCAATATCTTTATCGACCCAGTTAAACATTTTAGTTTTACATGTTCCTTTTTTAATGTATGCAGATGATATTAAGATTTTCGCAAACATTTCGAGTGTTGATGACTGTTTGCGGCTCCAGAACTGTCTTCAGACCCTAGATGAATGGTGTTGTCAGAGTGGTCTTTCTATGAATGTTTCCAAGTGTTGTGTGATGTCCTTTACTCGAAATAAGCACGCAATCACTTTCGGGTACAATATAAGAGGGCTTCCACTTGATCGCCCCGGGACAGTTAAGGACCTTGGAATTGTTTTTGATGGTACTTTATCTTTTAAACCACACTACGAGCAGACTGTCAGCTCTGCTTACAAAACTCTAGGGTTTCTGATAAGAAACAGCAAAAATTTCTCACAGACTGACACCCTCCTCCTGCTCTTTAGCTGTTTGGTTAGGTCCCGACTTGAATATGGCTCAGTTGTGTGGGCTCCTACTTATGAGATACATGTGGTAAGCCTCGAATCAGTGCAAAGGAAATTTCTAAAATTTCTTAGTTTTCGTGAGGATGGTCGATATCCGTCTATTGGTTTTCCTCAGGGAAGTTTACTTCTTCGCTTTAGTCTGCAGAGTCTGTTGATGCGCAGGCAGTGCAGTTTTATTATATTTTTATATAACCTGGTTAATTCTGTGTTCGACTGCCCTAGTCTGCTTCAGCAACTTAATTTCAATGTGCCTCGTATTGCAGCACGTTTTCCAGGCACATTCTATCTCCCGACTGCTCGTACACGATTGCTGCGATCGTCTCCAATTTACCAGATGTGCAATGATTACTCTGCACTGCAAGACCGCCTAGATATCTTCTCATGTAACATATCAGAGATAAAAATGTTTTTTAAAGCGATCTAATTTGTGACTTTTTTTGTATTGTTAGTTATTATGTTTTGTGTATTGGCCCATCCTTAACTTGGCTTTTAAGCTGTTGAATGGTGTATGAATAAATAAATAAATTGCACAAATATGGAGATGAGGTGTACACTTTTTCTCACTTTAGCTTCAATTTTATATCCCATAATATATAATATGGTACTGTGATAATTACACACAAATCTTGCATATTACCTTGAACAAATGAGGATTCAGAAAAAATTCTGTCAAAATATAACTGAAATGTGTTCCCGAAATTAACAAATATAAATGCAGCCTAAGTTTCCATGCTTTTTTTTTATTTTATTTTTATTTCAACAACACACCACGAGGGTTTAGAGCCTAAATACTATCGCACCGTGGGTGTCGACAAGGAGGAAAGAGGAAACTTGTTAATTCTGAACTTGAAGGTTTGGAGGTTCGGAGGAGAAGGAAAAACATGTGCCGGCAAGGAATTCCACAACTTGGAAGTCTTCGGGACAAAAGAGCGGGCATAACAAGATGTTCTATGTCTGGTGACCTGGACAGTAAAAGGGTGCATTCGCTCTGTTCCCCTGGTAGATCTGTTGGGGGCAGAAGGTGGAGGAACTATGGAATAAAGCTCCTCTGAGCACTGCCCGTGCAGATATCTATAAAAAAGAGAGAGAGGTCACCACCGGCACGTCGGTGCGCAAGGGATGGTAGCCTTTGGGTGAGGGTAGGGTCCCCAATGAGACGTATAGCTTCTTCTGAATGGAGTCCAGAACAGCGAGTGTACAAGCGGCAGCAGCACCCCAGATGTGGAAGTAGTATTCGAGGTTTGGCCTTATCTGTGAAGTATATAAGGTATAGAGATTAGCTGGTAAAAAGTATTTGCGAGCCCGGAAGAGGAAACCTAATTTCTTAGCAGCCGCTTCTGCAATTGATGTGACATGTTGGTGCCAATTGAGATTTCGATCCACAGAAATGCCAGCAAGTGAAAAGGACCCATTACTTTGAATAACTTGGTTGTTCATTGTGATGGCTCTAGGGCTGGTGTATCTCTTATGAGAAAGAAAGCAAGACTGAGATTTGGTGGGGTTGAATTGCACAAGATTTATACTTCCCCAGTCTAATATTTTTTGGAGATCCACGGAGACAGAACCCTCCATGTGTCTGCGATCCTCATCCAGTTGGGCCAAAGAGACAGGCTTAGAATATTGTATATTTGAGTGGAGGGTGCTGTTGTCTGTGTAACTGTGAACTGGGTTGGATGTGCTAGAGAGGAGGTTATTGATGTGGAGAAGAAACAAAGTAAGGGCTAAAGCTGAACCTTGAGGAACTCCTGCATTAATTGGATATAGTTTAGAGGAATGGCCATCCACAACAACAGAAATGCTCCGGTTGGAGGAGAATTTTGCTGTCCAGGTACATAGTTTTGGTGGTAGGCCATAGGCCGGTAGTTTATTAAGCAGCGCTGCGTGCCAGACCTGGTTGAAGGCTTTGGATATGTCTAAAGCGACAATCTGGGATTCAGAATGGGTGACAAAGGAAAGGAGGTCGGCAGTTGATCTGTGCTGACGGAATCCGGTTGTGGATTAGACTGTTTTTCAAGAAATTTTAGTAATTCGGTGTTTATATACTTTTCCATCACTTTAGAGATGACTGAAAGGAGAGAACTAGGCATGTAATTGCTAGGAAGCGCTTTGGATCCTTTCTTGAGGACGGGTTGTACTCGAGCAGTTTTCCAGTTACTAGGGAATATGCCTTTATTGTAAGATGTCTGAAACAGACGAGTCAGGACAGGAACAAGTTCTGGTGCGCATTTTTTGAGAACAATTGCTGGGATCTCGTCAAGGCCAGAGGCTTTCCTGGTATTAAGAGAAGAGAGCATCTTTTGTACCTTTTTGGTTTTGAAAATGATGTCAGTCATTTTATGCGCGACATTAGGGACTGTTGGTGGTTGAACATTTGGAGGTGGGTTGAGAGTAGAATTGCCGGCGAACAACGAGGCAAAAAGTTCAGCCTTGTCCAGGGCGGTAGAAACAATTTCATCCCCCGAGACAAGAGGTGGGAACGTGCTCTTGCAGAAACTATTCCCAATAGATTTACCAAGCGTCCAGAAGGGTTTGCTACCGCTGGAGCTTAAGAGGACATGGTTTTTGATGTGGTTATTAAATTAGTTTTTTGCCTCAGAAAGAATGCAGACATAGCAGTTTCTTGTGTCGTTAAACGCTTGACGGTTTTCTTGACTGGGATTGTGTAGTAGTGTTTTATGAGCTTTGACCTTTTCAAGTCTGGCCTTGTCACAAGATTTAGAGAACCAGGGCTTTTGAGTGGCTGAAGAGGTTTACCGTGTACGTGGAATAAATAATTCCATACCAGCTTGGATAATTTCGGTGACGTTTTGTGAGATATCAGAGGGGTCAGGATGAGAGCAGACAGACGCCCATGGAAATGAGGAAAAGTAATCGCGCATTTCGTCCCAGTTCGCAGAGTTGTAGTGCCAAACGATACGTGGGTGTGATGTCTGTGTGACCTCGGGTTGCATTGTGCAGGAAGCGGTGACCATGCCGTGATCTGAGCGACTGAGGGGGGCGGTGACTGATATTTTATAGCATTCAGGATTTGTAGTAAGGAGATTCAAGGGATTTGAGCTGTGTGTTGGGATGCGAGGAAAGTAAGTAGGTTGCTGAACCATATTGGCTAAAGAGTTGCTGACTGCAAAGGCCTCCGCTGCTCTCCCTTGTGGATCGGTTTTTGAAGATCCTAGCCATTCCTTATTATGAACGTTGAAGTCACCAAGAATAGTGATCTCGGAGGAAGGATATTCAAAAATCAGATGGTCGGTTTTTTCAGAAAGGTAGTCAAAGAGCTGGACAAAGTTGTTGTCAGAAGGTGACCGGTAAATACAACAGATGAATTTAGTTGCAGCCCTGCTATCACCCATTCAAAAATATGCTGCAATCATGTATATACAGAAACTGTTAACAAAAATAGAACAATTTTATTTTTCATATTGACTATTAAAATAATTCAATAAACTTACAGACTATCTTAATTTCGAAGGGCATTCAGTGAATAACATCAGTAAACATTTACAACCTATGTATAAGTATAAAAACTTTATTTCATAAAACTATTTTATATTTACAGCACATACTCTCTCGTATAATACTTAAAACTATTCTCGAGAAATACCTTATCGATTAGTCTATTTTTTCTACGGGTTTGCCTTTCTCCGCCACAAAATATGCCTTATAAATAAACAAACCTAATGCTATATGTAGAACTATCACTGCAATAACTGCTGACCACACATTGCTAACCATACTTCCCGTTCCGACGAGACCTGCAACAATCAGATGTGAAAACGAAAATTCTTTACACATTTTATTTTATTCTACCTTCAAAGAAAAAATATTTCGTTCCGAAAAAACTTGCTATGGGTGCGAATATAATAAATGCACTATAAACGAAAACAGTCTTAAAGATCGAGAACTGTTGTGCCTCCGACATACTGCTGAAATTTTGCATCTAGATTTTATTTAAACTAAACTTTAATGTTTTCAAAACATAAAACCTAATACATTTTGTAATTTGTAAGGTTGGGTGTCGGCAGTCGGCAGGCGATGATAAAAACTGTCAAAATTTAACAGTTTGACACATGACAATTGACGCTTAGCACATGATGCCCCTTCCGCTCATTCGGCCGTAAAGTATGGTTTCTTTCTCTATGACCGAGACAATTTTCATGCAGAGAGCTATATAGTGTTATGTGGTCCTATAATAGATATTTGATATTTTATTCTTTTGTTCATAAAAACTTGAGAAGACTTCCTTCTCTGTAATATATCTTCATCATGTACTTTCATATCTTCTCTAACACACAACCTTCCCGTTTCCCCTACTTCTGTACACGTAATTATACAGTTTCTTTCTGTGCACAGAATTAATTTTTATTGCGTGATGACAACTACCATCGGTAGTTTGCATAATTCTAATTTGCACACAATTCCTACATCATCAGTATTACTGATTCCTGACGTTTGACAAAACGAAAGACCTGCTTGGGCTGCTGTTAATCATAATCCTGCCTGACCTGGCCTGACCTTCCTGATAACATTTTTTCTAATTAAAAGCTAAAAGAAGGGAAAACCAACACTCGCGCATCAAGATGATGTGAGCATATTTTTCCTTCATTTAGTCTGCCCAACGTATTTAAGATTACAATCTTTACAACCTATATCATAGATACCCGACATTTCAGTGGCTTTATCTTTATCTTTCGTATTACCTAAAAATTTTTAAAATTATTTTTTGTAGAGAAAGTTAGCTGCAAATCAGCTTTCTTAAAAATGCTCTCGAGACCCCCTGTGATAGGCGGTTCAAAGAGTAGGCAAACAAACTTTTTTCTATTTTATCTTTATTGAATGTCGTAGATTCCGCTAACATTTTCTTCGTTCTGTGTCTATTAATTAATTAATTTTTCCACTAAACAATCCGAAGAAAAAGAACAATTGAAACTAGATTCAAGGCGCATCTGGCACAGCAGAGATACGGTAGTGTAGACAAGTCATGCGCGGCACAACATATTTGGGATAATAATCACCACATAGATAAAAAATCTGAAACTTATCAAAAATGTTAGACAACCAGCGAAGCTAGATGCGTACGAGAGTATTTATATTTCTAAGGCAACAAAAAACAAAAGATCCTTAAACCAAGCGCCGCCACTGGTTTATAACCCTTATTGCTTGCATTATGTCTTTGATATAGTAAATATTCCGAGAGCAGGTAAAGTTATAACGGTTCGTGTGTGTATGTTTTATTTTTTAACGTCGGCCTCTTTCCGCGACTATGGCAAATCACCGACGCCAGGGAGCAGTTTCACCTCACTATCTTGGAAATTTTGCCGAACCCCTGCCTTGCTGTAAGTAGGGTAGGAATCTTTAACGTGCCCAACATGGACACGGTACCGACGGCTTTACGCCCCCTTCGAAGGGCGGAACGTGCAGACATTCAACTTGCTCAAATACAATGCCAGAACCTCGGTTGATGTTAATGTTACAGTTTGTACTGAAAAAGTGAAAGGAGAACCCTGGTATCGAACCCAGTACCCTTCGGTTCGGAGGCACACGTTCTTACCCCTGAACCACGGAGGCTCTTATAACGAAGGTTCAAAAGCCTCATCCGGCAATTAAAATACAATACACAGAAAATTTGCCTGCGATTTCGTTCCTCTCTTTATCGGTCTTTACCTAAGGCGTAATATTATGCACAATAAGCCAAAGGCTTCGGTGCTATCGGGATGGCAAAGACGCGGACGAGCCCTAAGGGAGGAAAAAAGAAATATGGTACATTGTTTTGACTGTATAGGTTATCCTTTGACTATATATCCGTAGGTAGATAGTCAAAGGTTATACCGGTAACCAAATTTAGTGCCTGCTTTTTACTATCTAGGTTATACTGCGGTAACCAAATTTAATGCCTGATTTCATTAAAAAAATACACATTTCTAATTAAAAACATGTTTATGAAAATTCACTACCATAATGCACTTGCTGCGTCCAGACTTTTTTAATAAATGGTTTCTTAGAATCACAGAACAGCCACTAATATATGTGGTTAAAATACATTAATATTAAAATTAAGATTCAAGGAAATTAAAAACCAAAATTATACCGTTTATGAAAGCATATAAATATAAGGTGATTTGATGACCTAGATATAAATATTTCAGAAAAAAAATAAAGTTGTATTATAAATACTATATTTTTTATTAGAATTTGGCTAGTCATTTAATTTATCGGAATCATCAATTAAAAATAACAATTACGGAAACTTTAAAATAAAAGCGTTACGGAATATTCCGCTCCGACATGATTCCATTTCATATTTCGTAAGAATGCGGCTATTTCCGGCATTTGAAACGAATTTACAGACAGCACAGCGCCAACTGAACTGTGCAATTATATATTGTTTTGTTTCTAACCGCGCTATTTTTCCGACGGAAACAATTCAAATTCAAATTATTTTGTAGATGATCTTAAATTTGTAATATGCATTTTACATTATAAAGGTGGGAGTTCTTCACAAATGGTATAAGTGAAAGTCAGCACATTTAATAATAAAACGGTGATATAATAGGAAATATGCTCAATGCCCGCTTCTAATAAAATCAGCATGCCAAGCGACTGGCGAACATTAACGAGAATTGAATTCAGTATTCAGTATTGAGCAAGTCAGCTGTGGAATGAGTTGTTCGTAGTTCATGTTTAGCAGTGCACTAATAAAATACAAATAACCCAGTTTGTATATCAATAAATTTACATATTGTCATAATATGAGGGATGAATTAAGTTTAAATATGTTACCAATAGTCGAGGAAGAGATGAACGATATTGATTTCAATCCTACCTTAAGGTTTATTTCGTCCAATGGTTATTATGGTTATCAATATCACACGCCGAATCAGCAAGAAAAACCGAGTGGTGATATTACGCTAAATGACGTGCCAATTTCTATGGAAGTGCAATTAGATGACAACTACTCTAAAACTGATGAGAAAAAGAAAATGCAAGAACATTACAAAATTTTGCAATACAGAAACAGGAAGCGTGCGTGGGAGTACGGTTATTGTAACGAACCGCCAGATTTCAAAAAGCGGCGGCAAACTCAAGATGGTAAGTTTTATTCATTAAATAATTCTTGTACGGTATGGTTCAGACTAAATTATTAGAAATTTACTAATTGCTTATTTTATAAAAGGCAGATTCACTCATATCGCATATCCTTTGTTATTATATTTGTACTTTTGTAAACAAAAATGAAACATAGTTACAGATTGACAATTAATTAGTACTAATGTGAAGTTTAAAATAATTATTTTTATGTACCAAGGGTATAAATAGATGTTTATACCCTGAGAGCACGATTTTGTAAGTCGCTCGAGGGCATAGACCACTATACCAGCGGTGCATACAAATTTTTATGTCATACTAGTCATACCCAAACAATGAAACCTCAATCACCCTTTGCTGAAGGCAACCTAACTATCACCAGATCTTTTCAGAAATGCCAATTTTATGTTAATTCGACTAATTGTTAATTAAACATTTACATATTGCTTTTTTCCATTATTTGTAATTTAATTAATAAAGGTTATTAAATAAGTTAAACAAAAATGATGTCTTTATGTGCGCCCGGGCCATAAAGTGTATGTTGTGCCCGCGCGGGCCATAAAGTACACTTTATGGCCCCTGGGCATAAAGTACACAATTATGTAGTTGGTAACTAAGCAATAAAAACACAATAATGAACTAGTATGACATAAATAACTATTATGCCCGCAGCCTTACAAAAAAATACAATGCTTTGATTCAGACTAAAATTATTAGAAATTTACTAATTGCTTATTTTATAAAAGGCATATTCACTCATATCGCAGATCCTTTATTATATTTGTATTTTTGTAAACAAAAAATAAACATAGTTACAGATTGGAAGTTAATTAGTACTAATATGGTGAAGTTTAAAATCATTATTTTTATGCCACCATCAGCCTTACAAAAAAAATACTTAACTACAAAGTTACATGGCTTTGCGGTTAGAAGTTAGAATGTTAAACTTATCTTTTCCAACTTTATTTGTCTCAACATCTGATTTATAGTCATTTTGCAGTTTAACGTAAAATAAAAAAATTACAGAATTTTGATATGTATTTTAGAGGTTCACAGGCAATTGTGCAAAATAAGTCACTGTCCAAAAAAAAGAATGGTATGAACGCAGCCAGTGCATTATGGTAGTGAATTAAAAAAAAATTCAAATTGTTAGAACTATTAAAAGGAACTGCAATTTTCCTACATATTAAATCTCTATAGGTATAAGGGCAACATATGTAGCAAATTATATCAAAATAACTTATAGTTTTCGAATAGCTTTATTTTTTGGAAACAAATTGGCGTAATCCTGTGTTGTAGACACTTCAGTAGCAAACAAACAATTCGGGTGGAATCGGAACGCAGAAGAGGACACTGGACGATGTGCACTGTTGCCAGATGAGTATTACCAAGGGTCATTTTAAATATAGAAGGAAATCAAGGGGTGAACAAATGTTTTTATAATGTAAATAAATTATAATATGGCGTCATCTACATAAATCGATATTTGACATATTTTGCGGAAAGCAGTAGGAAAACGGAGATTGAGAAAGTTAATTTTTAGCCGCATGGTGGTCCAGGGGAAAAAACGTGGGCCTCTGCACCCAAAGGTACTGGGTTCGATCCAAGATTTCCCCTCTCCTCCGTTTTTAAGTACATTATTAACATCAACAGAGGTTGTGCCATTGTGATTGAGCAAGGTAATCTGAACGTTCCGCCATTCCCAGGGGGCGTAAAGCCGTCGGTCCCGTGCCCATGCGATGTTGGGCACGTTAAAGACCCACATTTCCCGGACAGTGAGGTGAATGAATCACTTTAGTAAAGTCAATGAAGCAATTTGCGTTGCAAATTGCCAATGATAAATACAACTGTATGTGCTAATAGCACAGTATCCAATATATTATTTTGAAAAGTCGCACTGTTTCATGGTAATGAAGCAATTTCTACTGACGACTGTCGATGATAAACATAACCGAGAAAATGGGTTTCTCCCTTCGAAGTGTTTGTTTATATTTTAGTTTCCAACCTTAAATGAGTATGAAAAGTAAATGAAGCAATTTCCGTTGCAATTTGCCGATGAGAAAAGTCAAAATGTTCCATGGTAATGAAGCAATTTCTACTGACAACTGTCGATGATAAACATAACCGAGAAAATGGGTTTCTCCCTTCGAAGTGTTTGTTTACATTTTAGTTTCCAACCTTAAATGAGTATGAAAAGTAAATGAAGCAATTTCCGTTGCAAATTGCCGATGAGAAAAGTGTTCCATTGTAATGAAGCAATTTCTACTGACAACTGTCGATGATAAACATAACCGAGAAAATGGCTCTAAATGGGTTTCCCGTCCACGTGTTTCTTTATATTTTAGTTTTCAACCTTAAATGAGTATGAAAAGTGAATGAAGCAATTTCCGTTGCGAATTGCCGATGATAAATACAACTGTATATGCTAATAGCAAACAGTATCCAATATATTATTTTGAAAAGTCGCACTGTTTCATGGTAATGAAGCAATTTCTACTGACAACTGTCGATGATAAACATAACCGAGAAAATGGCTCTAAATGGGCTTCCCTTCAAAGTGTTTGTTTATATTTTAGTTTCCAACCTTAAATGAGTATGAAAAGTGAATGAAGCAATTTCCGTTGCGGATTGCCGATGATAAATACAACTGTATATGCTAATAGAAGACGGTATCCAACAACATATTATTTTGAAAAGTCGAAATGTTTCATGGTAATGAAGCAATTTCTACTGACAACTGTCGATGATAAACATTGCCGACAAAACGGCTTTAAATGGGTTTCCCTTCGAAGTGTTTGTTTTTGTTTAAGATGGCCGGACGCATTTTGCATTTTCGCCTGGCTAAATATGAAATATATCTTAAGAGTTTCAAAGCAGTATGCATGCTGCTGTTGATGTTACTGATGTACTTAAAAAGGGAGGAGGGGGGAAAATATGGGATCGAACCCAGTACCCTTGGGTCCATAGTCCCACGTTTTTCGCCCTGGACCACCATGCGGCTGAAAATTAACTTTTTACATTCAAATATCGATTTATGTAGATGACGCCATATTATAATTTATTTACATTATAAAAACATTTGTTCACCCCTTGATTTCCTTCTATATTTAAAATGACCCTTGGTAATACTCATCTGGCAACAGTGCACATCGTCCAGTGTCCACTTCTGCGTTCCGATTCTACCCGAATCGTTTGTTTGCTACTGAGGTGTCTACAATACAGGATTACCCCAATTTGAATTTTTTGGGAAAAACTGATGATGGTACTGTTTGGGCATCACATGTTTTAGAATTACTACTACAAAAATGTTTTGGTTTTGGTACAGAAAAATCGACTTAAATTTGTTTATTATTATTTAAGCTAAATATTATTCTCTTGTATTAAGAAAGATTTATTGATATAAAGGGTGATCCAATTTGAGCTTCCTATGTTCGCAGCAGCGTAAATAAAGAAGTTGTCAAAAAGCACATGTTTTTCAAGTGTCAACTGTCAGTCTGACACTATATATTTACTAAATGGATCGCTTAACCACCGCTCAGCACGTTAAAATTGTTGAATTGTTTTACAGAAATAACAATTCTGTACGACCTGTGCACAGAAATGTACGGAAAGATTATGGTCAATTTAATCGTCCTACTGAGCAAACAATTCGCAACGTAGTGCAAAAATTTGAAGAGACTGGAAGCATTGGAGATAGGGTAAGGCATGTGCATCATCGTAGCATCCGATCAGCAGAAAATATTGCTGCTGTAAGTGAAAGTGTGGCCGAAGACCCGGAAGTGTCGATTCGTCGGCGTTCACAGCCTTTAGGCTTATCTTACGGCTCCCTTTGGCGAATTTTGCACCGGGACTTACATCTAAAGCCGTATAAGATTCAGTTAACAGAAGAACTAAAGCCGAGAGACCATCGACAGCGAATAATTTACGCAGATTGGGTGTTAGAGCAGCAGGAAGTTGATGCAGACTTTAAAAAAAAATTCTTCTCTGATGAGGCATATCTTCATTTGTCTGGCTATGTCAATAAACAGAATTGTCGAATATGGGGCGAAGAAAATCCTCATGTGATCCACGAAACTCCATTACATGGCCAAAAGTAACTGTTTGGTGTGCATTGTGGTCAGGTGGCGTTATTGGATCCTGCTTTTTTGAAAACAATGTAACGGTCAATGGTGAGAGCTATAGCCGCATGATAGCCGATTATTTCTGGCAAGAAATCGAAGATATTGACATCGACAAGTGGTTCCAACAAGACGGCGCAACTTGTCATACAGCGGGCGCAACGTTGGATGCTTTGCGTGAAAAGTTCCCGGGCCGCATCATTCTCGTTTTGGTGAAGTCAACTGGCCGCCAAGATCATGCGACTTGACGCCACTTGACTTTTTTTGTGGGGCTACGTTAAAAGTCGTGTCTATGCCAACAAACCTGAAACATTGGAGCACCTAAAAGCCAACATCCGCCAAGTTATAGCCGAAATACCGCCCGAAACCTTAAAAAAGTTATCGGAAATTACCTTATAAGGATCGGTTGCTACAGAAGGTCCAGAGGCGGCCATTTAATCGATATTATTTTTCATCATTAATGAAATACATAATATTTTTGATTAATAAAACAAATCCGAATATGTCTTTAAATTTGTGTTTCTTTTTTAAACAAGTTCAGTTGGATCACCCTTTATAATGAATTTTGTCAACTTCATGAAACGATCACACACAATACAAGCCCAGATTTGATAAATATTGCTTGAATTAATAAGGGTGAATTTGCAGTTTACCTCCTGGACAGCGTTAGATAAATCGATTGCTGATAGATAAAGTTTGGCATCTTACATGCATGTTGACACTATTTTTACCTTTTGCTTCCTTGTCATCGTTGAGTTATTTAGATTTAAACTTCTTCACTGGCTTGATGCAGTAAGTTATAAATGATTTTTTTTTTTACAATTTTTTCGCTGGCTATGTTACATCCCCCTTTTCCGGTACACCCCTTCCCCTGCACTTACCTATCACTATCTATTTCTCAGATTACACTCCTCCTTGTTTTGGGGGTCAGGGTGGTCCACTACGTCATCGTGGGCGTTTTCCTTGCCCACCTGCATGCCTACATGCACGCTCAATGCATAAACCACATGAAAAATGTCTTTGGAACAACCTCCAAGGATGTTACAGGACCTGTGGCGAATGCAGGGTAGACAGGGTTTAAAGGAGGTATGACTGCAAAGTGTGAGAAAGGTAGCTATTAGACGTCTGACTAAGCTGTTTTGTTATCATTTCCTGCTCATATTTCCTTTTATCTTTCCCGCCCAGTACTCCTATTCATTCCTGGTCCCGTAATATTTTTTTTTGGGGTTGTTTGCAAGACATTTTTCTTATGGTTTGTGCATCCAGGGGGTGGTTCTAAGCATGTTTCTGAAGAAGTTTTTTATGTGATTTATGCAGCCACTCAAAAGCCCGGGTTTAAATCCTTTAAATCCTGTGACAAGGCTAGAGTTGAAAAGGTCAAGGCTCACAAAATGCTTCTACACAATCCCAGTCAAGAAAACTGTCAAGCATTTAACAACGCAAGAAACTGCTATGTCCGCATTCTTTCTGAGGCAAAAAACTCGTTTAATAACCACATCAAAAACAAAGTCCTCTCAAGCTCCAACGGCAGCAAACCCTTCTGGACTTTTGCTAAATCTATTGGAAATGAAATTGTTTCTACCTCCCTGGGCGAGGCTGAACTTTTTGCCTCATTGTTCCCCGGAAATTCTACTCTCAACCCACCTCCAAATGTTCAACCACCAACAGTCCCCAATGTCACGCATAAAATGACGGATATCATTTTCAAAACTAAAAAGGTACGAAAGATGCTCTCTTCTCTTAATACCAGGAAAGCCTCTGGCCTTGACGAGATCACAGCAATTGTTCTCAAAAAATGCGCATCAAAACTTGCTCCTCTCCTGACTCGTCTGTTTCAGACATATTACAATAGAGGCATATTCGCTAGTAACTGGAAAACTGCTCGAGTACAACCCGTCCCCAAGAAAGGATCCAAAGCGCTTCCTAGCAACTACAGGCCTATTTCTCTCCTTTCAGTCGTCTCTAAAGTGATGGAAAAGTATATAAACACTGAATTACTAAAATTTCTTGAAAAACAGTCTAATCCACGACAGGCAGTATGGATTCCGTCAGAGCAGATCAACAGCCGACCTCCTTTCCTTTGTCACCCATTCTTGGAACAGGTCTATGGAACTACACGGTGAATCCCAGATTGTCGCTCTAGACATATCCAAAGCAGTCGACCAGGTCTGGCACGCAGCGCTGCCTAATAAACTACCGGCCTATGGCCTACCACAAAAACTCTGTACGTGGACAGCAAATTTCCTCTCCACCCGGAGCATTTCTGTTGTCGTGGATGGTCATTCCTCTAAACTGTATCCAATTAATGCAGGAGTTCCTCAAGGTTCAGCTTTAGCCCCTACTGTGTTTCTTCTCCACATCAATGACCTCTTCTCTAGCACATCCAACCCAGTTCACAGTTACGCGGACGACAGCACCCTCCACTCAAATATACAATATTCTAAGTCTGTCTCTTTAGCCCAATTAGATGAGGATCGCAGACTCATGGAGAGTTCTATCTCCGTGGATCTCCAAAAAATATTAGACTGGGGAAGTAGAAATCTTGTACAATTCAACCCCACCAAATCACAGTCTTGCTTTCTTTCTCATAAGAGATATACCAGCCCTAGACCCATCACAATAAACAACCAAGTTATTCAAAGTAATGAGTCATTTTTACTTGTTGGCATTTCTGTAGATCGAAATCTCAATTGGCACCAACATGTCACATCAATTGCAGAAGCGGCTGCTAAGAAATTAGGTTTCCTCTTCCGGGCTCGCAAATACTTTTCACCAGCTAATCTCTATACCTTATATACTTCACAAATAAGACTGCTTCCACATCTGGGGTGCTGCTGCCGCTTCCACACTCGCTATCCTGGACTCCATTCAGAAGATAGCTATACGTCTCATCGATGACTCTACCTTCACCCAAAGGCTGCCATCCCTTGCCCACCGACGTGCCGTTGGTGACCTCTCTCTCTTTTATAGATATCTGCACGGGGACTGCTCAGAGGAGCTTTCTTCCATAGTTCCTCCACCTGCTGCCCCCAACAGATCTACCAGGGGAACAGAGCGAATGCACCCATTTACTGTCCAGATCATCAGACATAGAACATCTTGTTATGCTCGCTCTTTTGTCCCGAGGACTTCCAAGTTGTGGAATTCCTTGCCGGCACATGTTTTTCCTTCTCCCCCGAACCTCCAAACCTTGAAGTCCAGAATTAACAAGTTGCCTCTTTCCTCCTTGTCGACACCCACGGTAGGATAGTATTTAGGCTGTAAGCCCTAGTGGTGTGTTGTTGAAATAAAAAAATAAAAAAATTGACGGTGGTTGTAGGCATGCAGGAGGGGAATTAAGGAAAATCCCTGTGACGATGTAGACCCCCCCCCCCCCCAAGTCCCAGTGAAAAACAGCGGTATGTAATTATATGAGAAATAGATAGTGATAGGTATACTCGCAGGGGAAGGAATGTACCAAGAAAGGAGCATATAACACCAATCGAAAAAATAGAGAAGTTCTGGAACAAAAATCATTTTAACTTACCGCACCAGGCCAGCGAGGAAGTTAAAATGAAAATAACTAAGCAAATACAAGAAAGCAAAAGGTAAAAATCATATTAACGCGCATGTAAGACGCCAAAGGAGGTAAACTGCAAATTCACCTTTATAAGCATTAAATTTTATTGCTTTCTCTATTGTAGAAACTGATTTTTTCTCAATCCCTTCTTGTATTTCAGATCCTACCCCTCTAATTTCCGAGCCAAATGTACCTGCACCTTTAAAAACAACTTCAAATTTTCGCCACCCAACTCATAATATGCCTGATATGCCTCGATGCATGATGGGCCATTATATATGAGTATGTAGTAGAATAGTGTACTTATTTTTAGTTTAATATTTGAGAATAGTTCGTTTCATTTCATTATTCTTTTTCTGTTTTCTCTTTCATAGAAAATTGTAACCAGAAAATAACAGAAAATGTTAACAATGGTGCTAATAAGAAAACCGATTTGCTTGAGGAGTTGTTAAGGGAAACACACGGTTCTTGCTTGTATCACTGGGACCGGGATGTTACCGAATTGTAATTTATTTTTATTTCGATGTAAGTCATTTGTGTTATCTCTTATGTAGTTAGTTAAGTAGATAATTTTGGTCTCTATTATTTGCAGGAGTATGTATTTTTCTCTTATATTACATAGAGAGAAATATGACTCTATTGTGACAATGGTTATGGTTAAGTAGCAAAATAAGATGTATCGAGATGCAGACTTAAAAAAGTCATTACCATTTTAAGATCCCTTGTTTTATTTTGCTATGCCGTTCTACGAATGATATCAAAAGTGAGGCCTCAAGTGTTGGTAAAATACGAGGCTTGTTCAATTGAAACCCATCTTTGGTTCAGAAAAAATGTATTGACAAATATATTTACAAATAATTACCACTATTATTAAGGGCACATATTCCATTGTTTCACCAACTGATGTATACCCTGCTTAAAGAAACGACCTGAAGGAAATGCAATAGTTTACGACTTTTTCTTAATTCATCAGTAAACCAATTGATTTTCTGGTTTTTAGGTGACAATATTTTAGATTTTAGAGGAAAAACCTGAGATATGGCATCAACAATACGGCCGATAAAAGCGTCAAACAACACGTTTATGTCTTCAGTGTCTACACTGACAAAACTCCAGTCCATGTCCGCCACCAAAGAATTTAAACTAAGTTGACCAGCTTCTGTTATAGGCCTTTAATTAATCCTTTCATTATCTATATCCATACCATCCTTTTTACTTACTCTCAATATTACACCCATGTGATTTGAAAGATATGTGTCGACGACATCGACATTTGCAGATTCTTTACCAAAATTGACAAAAATATTATCCAGACAGTTATTTAATCTAGTTGGCTTGGAAACAAGAGATAAAAAGCCATAGGACTCGAAGGTAGCAGCAATCTCCAAAGCTTGTCTATTACACATTGAAGTCACCCGAGATAATAGTTTTTTTATGTAGACTGATTACAATGTCTAGGATTGTGCCAAGCCTCTCAGTAAAAGTCTCAAACTCGCCTCTAGGTGATCTATATAGAATTATAATAATTGTGTCTCTAAACGAAACAGCTGATACCTCACAGTCGACTTCAATGGACAATCTATTTATTGAAGAAAGTGGGGCACTAGATTGTTTCTTATTAGCCAGAATAGCTACCCCGCCATGCACAGTACTTGATCTAGAAAAGTAAGCTAATATAGGGTGATTCACGTAGCCTGTTCGTTACAAAATTTTTGATTTCCCGAAATTATATCAAATTTGGTATCCAGCCACAATCGACTGCTGCAAGTCTAAGTCAAATATTAGGGTCTAAATACAGTCTCAAATCACGGTATTTTTTCAACTATTACCACTGGATTCAGCCACTCAGTGGGTTTCTCTAATTTTTTTAATGATCTGATCTTTTTCTAGCTGATCAAGTTTTGACTTAAGTCTTTCATGCAGTGTTCAAAGCACCCTTCTTGGAGACTGAATACATGGTATAGCATCACTTTTCAGTCAAATGGTGTGACGTCGGAAATTCTCCTATTCCATCAAAAACATAGCTTGTTTTACTTGCAATATCGTGTCCTTTGTATGTTTTCTATAAGTTTTCATACCAGGAATGGGTTTTCTGATAGGATGCATGGTGTTTGGCAACTGTCTCTATTGGCCCCAAAAACCTAAAAAACATACAATTTAGGGAAATCTAATGTCAGATAATCTTATTAAGGCAAATGCCGATTTGGCATCAAATAACATTCAAAAATCTTGTGTGAATCAACTACCACTGTTTATTCCAATCACAAGTTGCAAACACCAACAGACAGATAAACTTTTGCAGGTTATAAGAATCTGTCATAAACTGTGGAACTTTCAAAGCTGCCAATCTTCAAATAAATTCCATCAATGCACCAGTGGTTCTCAGTAAGTTACTAGAACCCAGTGAACATCAAACAATCTTCAAAAGCCGCAAACACCAACAGACAGATAAACTTTTGCAGGTTATAAGAATCTGTCATAAACTGTGGAACTTTCAAAGCTGCCAATCTTCAACCAAAGAAATTCCATCTATGCACCAGTGGTTCTCAGTAAGTTACTAGAACCCAGTCAACATCAAACAATCTTCAAAAGCCGCTTAAACCTAGAAATAATGGAACTGTGCTATAGTATGTTAGAATCCTGGATTTTGTCTCTTTTTGCCCATTAGTCTCCATTGACCCCATTCTACGGTAATTTTTGTAAAATTTAAATCACACGATTTTAAAAATCCAGGGAAACTGTAAAAAATGCACTAAAAAGAAGAAAATATGTTGTTATAATATGTACTATTTTTTATATGAGCTAAATGTTGATAGTGATCATAAATAATGTTACTGGCTTTACTTGATAAGAAAATCACTTGCATTTTGTATTTATACACTAATCTGAATAAAAAGTATAGTATTACAATATTTACAGAAATTTTCTCAGCAACAAAATACTGTTTAAATTTATTTTCCATCAAAGGAGTTTCCTAGTGAAAACTAAGATAAAACTCACATTAAAAACAACACAAAGCTAACCTTCTTTTTGATGGAACTCTTAAAATGTTTTCCCTGAGACAAAGGTGCCTTCTCTATGACAATTTCTCTTAACTGCTTATGTGTAATGTTTAGTGTTAACAGTTTTTATTCAGGTTGGTAGAGAGTTGTATTTGTTGCAGGGTTTTTTTACGTTACCACTAGAATTTAGGCTTTTTTATTTTTGTAATAAGTTTGCCCAGTAGAGTTTAGTTGTTTGTTCCTTATGAATGTAAATATATGACATGTTTGTATAAAAAACACTATGCGTGCTTGCACGAACTTTAACAAAGAATAAAATAAATGTTATTTTTTAAAACAGAGTTTTTTATTTAATATTTAAATGTAATTGAAATATAAAAGCATTCAATGAGAGCCATCATTGTTCAGTTGGCAAACTGGCTACACATCAGCCTGTCAACTTTGAGACGTCTGTTCTGATCAATATTTTTTAATTTTTTATATTTCAACAATACACCACGAGGGCCTACAGCCTAAATATTATCGTACCGTGGGTGTCGACAAGGAGAAAAGAGGCAACTTGTTAATTCTGGACTTGAAGGTTTGGAGATTCGGAGGAAAAGGAAAAACATGCGCCGGCAAGGAATTCCACAGCGTGGAAGTTCTCGGGACAAAAGAGCGGGCATAACAAAATGTGGTCTGGTGACCTGGACAGTAAAAGGGTGCATTCGCTCTGTTCCCCTGGTAGATCTGTTGTGGGCAGCAGGTGGAAGAAAGCACCTCTGAGCAGTGCCGTGCAGATATCTAGAAAAAAGAGAGAGGTCACGAACAGCACGCCGGTGGGCAAGGGATGACAGCTTTTGGGTGAGGGTAGGGTCACCGATGAGACATACAACTCTCTTCTGAATGGAGTTCAGGATAGCGAGTGTAGAAGCGGCAACGGCACCCTAAATGTGGGAGCAGTATTCGAGCTTTGGTCTTATTTGTGACGTATATAAAGTATAGAGATTAGCTGGTGACAAGTATTTGCGAGCCCCGAAGAGGAAACCTAATTTCTTAGCAGCCGCTTCTGCAATTGATGTGACATGTTGGTGCCAATTGAGATTTCGATCCACAGAAATGCCAACAAGTGAAAAGGACTCATTACTTTGAATAACTTGGTTGTTCATTGTGATGGGTCTAGGGCTGGTGTATCTCTTATGAGAAGGAAAGCAAGACTGAGATTTGGTGGGGTTGAATTGTACAAGATTTCTACTTCCCCAGCCTAATATTTTTTGGAGATCCACGGAGGCAGAACCCTCCATGAGTCTGCGATCCTCATCTAATTGGGCTAAAGAGATAGGCTTATAATATTGTATATTTGAGTGGAGGGTGCTTTCGTCCACGTAACCGTGAACTGGGTTATATGTGCTAGAGAGGAGGTCATTGATGTGGAGAAGAAACAAAGTAGGAGCTAAAACTGAACGTTGAGGTATAATTGAATATAGAGGAATGGCCATCCACGACAACAGAAATGTTCCGATTGGAGAGGAAATTTGCTGTCCAGGTACAGAGTTTTGGTAGTAGGCCATAGGACGGAAGTTTATTAAGCAGCCAGACCTGGTCGAATCGTTTGGATATGTCTAGAGCGACAAAGTGGGATTCACCGTGTAGTTCCATAGACTTGTTCCAAGAATGGGTGACAAAGGAAAGGAGGTCGGCAGTTGATCTGCGCTGACGGAATCCATACTACCTGTCGTGGATTAGACTGTGTTTTTCAAGAAATTTTAGTAATTCTTCTCTTTGAGACAAGTGGATCGCCAACAATGGGCCTTTCCTATGGCCTCCTCGTTCTCCTGATTTGACTGTGTTAGATTATTTTATATGGGGAACGATAAAAAACATGGTTTATTCCAAACCATTGACAACGAAGGAGGACTGTATGGTAAGAGGCGCGTTCGAATGCTTATATCCAAATTCAATTAGGGCGGCCACCCATGAAGAACTTACTCGAAGATGCCAAAAATGTTTGGAAGTTCCGGGTGGACATTTTAAACATTTATTAAAATAAGTTCTTACCCTGTGTAGGTAGGGTTTTATTTTAGTAGGATAAATTGGTCCCCTTCTATGTATAAATTTCCCGTGTTATCTAAAAATGTAATATATAAGATGTCCTAATAAGTACACTTGGAAAACCCAAATCAGAGGATGAAAGAATTCTCTCATCCTCTGATGACGCTGACGTGGTCAGCGAAACGATCGTAAGGTCTTTGAAATATGTGTTGTGGTGATTTGGGTTTTCCAAGTGTACTTATCAGTGCTCATCACAGGTTCGAGTTTTCACATATAGGATCTCCTATTTAAAATAAGCAAGTTAATATCAACAGCCTGTATAACCAGAAGTGACACCATCTTGAAAATATTTTAGCAGAGTTGCCCCTATTGACTTCAGTTAGCTGCCAAATTTTCAAAAGCTTCCAAAGCCTAGTTTCCGAGAAATCCACCGCGGGCTTTCGTCGTGGGACATCCTGTACGATGGTATCACAGCTGTGTCTGTGATAATGTCACCCATTTTAGTCACTGATATTAAAAAGTTGCAGTCATGATTCACCTTGATATCACAAAATAACGATATCGCCCATCACTACTTGATAATGGCAGAGTTCACCATGTGCCAGCAGCTGTGTAAGGATTGCTTTTTTTTAAAATTACCATCGTTACTACGTTGAAGACCTAAAGAGAACCCCAAGAAACCTAATTAGTGACATCTGTACTTTATCTCTGAAAAGCAATGCAAATTTTAGTTTGAAAATTATTCATTGAAAATTCACTAATAATTTTTATATCGTAACATCTGTACTGCGTCCCTTTAATATACGTTGAAATTAGAATATCAGAGACGGAGTATTTTTATTAAGGAAAAAAATCTTATAATTCCAGAAGCTTCTCGATAAAGGATGATGTCATAGGCCGTCAGGCAATAACCGTTGGATCACGTCCATTGCATTAAGGGGAGTCCAGGGGACGGTGAACCCAGTTTGAGGTCGTGGAGCCTTCACTCAAAAAGTAGATATTTCGCTCTATCTCCTTCCAACGTATGAAGCTAGAAAGAGGTCACGGACAACCAATAAGAAAAGCGCGCCAAGCCAGCCAGAAGGCGATTCAAGTGCCTGCATAGGGAGAGTCTGTCTTTAGCAAGCAGCGAGTTAACACCGCCAAAAGCGTCAAGGCACTTTTTAACCCAAAAGGGAGTCTAAAATTCTATCTTTTACCGTTAATATCGCTTCTATAGTTATCAGTGGGTGCTATAAGTGTTTTGATCTCGATTTTTGTAGAAATTAATAATCCATTTTTGAGTAAATGTGACCTAAACAGTGAAGCTTTGTCCTTTCGGCACAGTGAAATTTATAATGCAATTTCAAGTGCATCTCTAAAGTTTTTTCGATCTCTATAGCCAATTAGCTTTCAACGTTAGTAAATTCCACATACTTTGGATGCATTTTTGGCAGTAAAAGTCACAGTTAAATTCCCTGCCGATGATGTCATCTCAACAGCTGTAGATTTAAATTACGGGTTTGCCATATTCCGTTTTGCATTATAATGGTACATAAAAGTTTATCTGGTCATCACTCATAGAAATGCTTTTCACTACGTCTTGACCTTTCTCTGGGAGAAATTAAGAACCTGTGTTTGGCACTGATAGTCGACATCCACCTGTGTGACATCTGTAAGCAAGCAACAGGTGAACTAGAAGATACCTTACATATAACCCAACCTCGGTGAGTCATTTTAAGATTTATCTGTGTGTGATTTTTAAAACTTTCAACAGTTGAATTGTTATGTCAAAAAATGTTGACACCATTGGCGGCTGATGCCGCATGCTGAACTCGGCCACCGATAAAATCTATTCGACACCATCCTGTATTACTTGGTGCTTCTGCTTCTTTTGGGTACTTCAAACATTGCGTTTTGTTATAATTAGACCATTTCACTCACAGAAATCCATTAGTTTCTCTCCTCGTCCTCATTCACTTCTTCAATTTAAGAGTGTGAAAATAAAATAAAGGTAAAATCAATAAAAGTACATGTTTCTAAAATAAAATCTTTTATTTTAACATAACTTATTCCTTAAATAATCTCATTACAATTCACTGGAATACGATGAAGAAAGTCAAGAGAGGGAAAAAGAGAGACAGAGAGAAAGATGGGCAATTAAAAAGAATAAAAAGACACAAACACATAAATAAAATTCATTGATAGTGATCAGAATGATGCTCGGATCGTGAAGAACTTGATCTATCTGCAAGAAAAACAGTTTAATTAATATGACATAACGAAAATGCACTTTGTATTTACCTAAATAATTGTGCTTATAGCAAAATTAAGAGTGACAATGGTCAAAATTTAAGATTTTTGCGTAAACATTGCCACTAAATGTTTTAAAATCGCACATAGTGTAGTTAGTGTACCAGTAAGAAAATAAATAAAATTTACCTCTACTTGGAGTATTTGAACGTGACTTTGATCTGCAGTCTAACCTAGTGGGTACTTGATCCAAACCTTGCTTCACAAATTGAGATTCGGATTGCTAAAAAGATAGTCAATATGTAGAAAAAGCACTGCAATTCAGGGTTAGTTATATTACATCACTCTGTATTAATGTAAAATGCATGTTCTAAAATAAACCATATGTCATAATGTAAAACAAACACTATTCTGCTGTACTAAGTACAGAAGTTGTATCTGCAATTGAGTTTGAAATGAGAAATTGAAGTTTAGCGACTTCCTTAGCTGATCTTCTTGAGGTGTTTAATGTATTGCTATTGTTTCATAAACACTTAGTTTATTTTATAAAAGCGCTTTTTATGTAAAATTTATCTTTTATAATTTTTTTTAAATTTCAACACACCATGAGGGCTCAATGCCCAAATACCATCGTACTGTAGGTGTTGACAAGGAGGAAAGAGGCAACTTGTTAATTCTGGACTTGAAGGTTCGGAGGAGAAGGAAAAACATGTGCCGCAAGAAATTCCACAACTTGCAAGTCCTCGAGAGTGGGCATAACAAGATGTTCTATGCCTGATGACCTGGACAATAAAAGGGTGCATTCGCTCTGTTCCCCTGGTAGATCTGTTGGAGGCAGTAGGTGGAGGAACTATGGAAGAAAGCTCCTTTGAGCAGTGCCCGTGCAGATATCTATAAAAGAAAGAGAGGTCACCAACGGCACGTCGGTGGGCAAGGGATGGCAGCCTTTGGGTGAGGGTAGGGTCACCGATGAGACATATAGCTCTCTCTCTGAATGTGGGGTCCAGGATAGCGAGTAGAAGCGGCAGCGGCACCCCAGATGTGGGAGCAGTATTCGAGGTTTGGCCTTATTTGTGAAGTATATAAGGTATAGAGATTAGCTGGTGAAAAGTATTTGCGAGTCCGGAAGAGGAAACCAATGTCTTAGCAGCCGCTTCTGCAATTGGTGTGACATGTTGGTGCCAATTGAGATTTCGATCCACAGAAATGCCAACAAGTGAAAAGGACTCCTTACTTTGAATACCTTGGTTGTTCATTGTGATGGGTCTAAAGCTGGTGTATCTCTTATGGGATAGAAAGCACGACTGAGATTTGGTGGAGTTGAATTGTAAAATATTTCTACTTTCCCAGTCTAATATCTTTTGGAGATCCACAGAGACAGAACCCTCCATGAGTCTGCCATCCTCATCTAATTGGGCTAAAGAGACAGGCTTAGAATATTGTATATTTGAGTAGAGGGTGTTGTCATCCGCGTAATGTGAACTGGATTGGATGTGCTAGACAGGTCATTGATGTGGAGAAGAAACAATGTAGGGGCCAAAGGTAAACCGTGAGGGACTCCTGCATTAATTGGATACAGTTTAGAGGAATGGCCATCCACGACAACAGAAATGCTCTGGTTGGAGAGGAAATTTGCTATCCAGGTACAGAGTTTTAGTGGTAGGCCATACGCCTGAAGTGTATTAAGCAGCGCTGCGTGCCAGACCTGGTCGAATGCTTTGGATATGTCTAGAGCGACAATCTGGGATTCACGGTGTAGTTCCATAGACTTGTTACAAGAATGGGTGACAAAGGAAAGGAGGTCGGCAGTTGATCTCCGCTGACAGAATCCATACTGCCTGTCATGGATTAGACTGTGTTTTTCAAGAAATTTTAGTAATTCGGTGTTTATATACTTTTCCAACACTTTAGAGACAACTGAAAGGAGAGAAATAGGACTGTAGTTACTAGGAAGCGCTTTGGATCCTTTCTTGGAGAGGGGTTGTACTCGAGCAGTTTTCCAGTTACTAGAGAATATGCCTCTATTGTAAGATGTCTGAAACAGACGAGTCAGGACAGGAGCAAGTTCTGGTGCGCATTTTTTGAGCACAATTGCTGTGATCTCGTCAAGGCCAGAGGCTTTCCTGGTATTAAGAGAAGAGAGCATCTTTCGTACCTTTTTAGTTTTGAAAATGATATCCGTCATTTTACGCGCGACATTGAGTGTAGAATTGCCGGCGAACAACGAGGCAAAAAGTTCAGCCTTGCCCAGGACGGTAGAAACAATTTCATCCTCTGTAACAAGAGGTGGGAACGTGCTCTTGCAGCAATTATTTCCAATAGATTTAACAAGAGTCCAGAAGGGTTTGCTGCCGATGGAGCTTGAGAGGACTTTGTTTTTGATGTGGTTATTAAACGAGTTTTTTGCCTCAGAAAGAATGCGGACATAGCGGTTTCTTGCGTCGTTAAATGCTTGATGGTTTTCTTGACTGGGATTGTGTAGAAGCGTTTTGTGAGCTTTGAACTTTTCAAGTCTGGTCTTGTCACAGGATTTAGAGAACCAGGGCTTTTGAGTGGCTGAAGAGGTTTGAATTTCATTGTAACCAGTATTGTGAGTTGCACATGTTTAAAGTATCATTATTATGTTTTGGGAACTCAAGCTGGATTCTTGATTGCAATTTGGTGGACATATTGGTTTCGTTTGTGATAAGTCGAATAAAGCATATTTTGTAATCTTCTTTTTTTCTTAGTTAATTGTTTTGTATAGTTCTAAATATAATTGAGATTTTTGAAAAGTGACTGAATTGTGTGAAAAAAAAATTGAAAATAATAATACTTTACTATATTTACCTCGACATTACCAGGAAAATGAATAGTTGGTAGATCAACATCCTCAGTATTGACCTGAAACATGTACCAAAGTTAGTTTGAGTCACTTTTATGGCTCAAAATACACTAAATAGGACATATTAATAAAAGAAAATAAACATGAAACTATTTATATATTTTAATAATAATAATAATATTTATTGTGGCAAAAATTACACAGCCTTGTCAAACAAATACCAAATATAAGACTATAGAACTAAAATTGTGAAATAAACATCAAAAACAAACAAAAATACAAAAGACAAAAGAAACAAATTTACACATATAAAAAAATGGCATCTTATGTTGTCTCTAGTGGCTTTACTCTATCCACTCAATGTCCATATTGAGGTATTCACTTAAAGAATAAAATGCATACTTCATAAGAGTGTTTTTCACATTTCTCCTAAATTCTCGCTTATGTTTTGATCTTATATTCTGGGGGATTTTATTGAAGAACTTGACACCCCAGCAATTCACCCCGGTTTCAGCTCTTTTTATTCTATGATAAGGAATGGATATGTTCTGTCTGCCTCGGGTACCATATTCGTGGTAATCACCGTTTTGGTTGTAGTCCTCTTGATGTTGGTAAGTATATAAGACACTTTCCAAAATATATGCTGAAAAGATGGTAAGTATGCCTGTCTTCGTGAATAAGGTTCTACAACTTGTACGGCTGTCTACAGAACAGATTATTCTTACTGCAGCTTTCTGTTGCAGAAATATTTCAGACACTCCGGGGCTACTCCCCCATATTAGGATACCATAGGTAGCCCTACTTTGGAAACATGCATGATAAGCTGTCAACACTGTCTGGTAATTACTGATGTTCATCAGACGCCTCAACAGATACAGACACGACGCCAATGTGCCCTGGAGCTTTTCAATGTGCATTGACCAGCGAAAATCTGATTGTATATATACACCAAGAAATTTCACAGATTGTTTTTGTCTTGGTTGCGTTTGGTGGGAGCTGATATTCAAGACTTTTGTTTTGTTTACATTGAGTTTCAGTTTATTATTTCTAAACCATTCTCCTGCTTCCCACATTGTGATATTTCTTCTCTCATTAAGTTCAGCTTCATTTCTGCCAATGTTAACAAATGAGGTATCGTCTGCATAGAGAGAAACTGCATCAGACGAAACGTTCTCTGGAAGATCATTTGTGTATATAATGAATAGGAGAGGCCCTAGCAGCGAACCCTGAGGTATACCGCATGTTTGTGTCTGCCAACTCGAGTACTGTTCATTTAGCTTCACTCTTTGGTATCGGTTGGTAAGGTATGACTTAAAGAGCCTCAGTGTCAAACCCCTAATGCCATAGTGTTCCAATTTGGTTAGTAATATCTCATGTGATACTGTGTCAAATGCCTTATGTAAATCACAATATATGCATTGTGCCATATTGCCAGAGTCCAGCGCCTCACTTAATTTATTTGTTGTGTTTACCAGCGCAGTGACTGTTGATTTACCTCCTCGAAAGCCATGAAGCTCCTCACTGAGAAAACCTTTTGCTTCTAAATATTCTTCAAGCTGTTGCTTTATTACGTACTCAAATATTTTTGAAAGTGCTGGTGAAATGGAAATAGGTCTAAAGCTATCCAAAGAGGCAACATTGCCACCCTTATATGCCATACTTACGTCTGCTTTCTTAAGTTCCTCTGGAAACAGGCCAGCCTGCAAACATTCATTTACTAAAGCTGTTATTGGATCTAGTATGCTGTAAATAACTGTTTTTAAAAATTTTACATTTATTCCATAACAGTCTGGCGTTATTTTGGCTTTCAAGGCACATACCACTCTCCAAACCTCCAGCGACGTCACCTCCCGCAGATAAAATGAATTCATTGTATTAATAACTTTGGTCTTAATATATGTTCGTGGTACTATATTATTTCCGTTTATTTGTTGAAAAATATTTTTACTTATATTAGCAAAATAACTATTACATGCTTCTGGTGTTACTACTATATATATACTATATACTAAAACATCAGATATTTGGTATGATTAAGAGCAGGATTCGAAAGTGGTAGTTGTATAAATCTCCATACAGAGGTTACTGTAGCATTACTTGAATATTTTTAAATTATTAGCATGGCTCAGAACCATGATATATCAGGTGCTTATTCAATAGGTATTAACTGAAATCGTCTAGTAACAAAGGTTAAATGAATGAGAGAGCAATTTACATTGTGTGTATTATAGGTTGCCCAACTAGCAATTTCATGTTTTATTATAGTTGCGAAAACGTTTTCGACAAAAAGTTTATAAAATAATCTCACTCTCTGAATTGTTTCGAATATGTTTATAAAACAACTATAAACCCAAAATTGGCACCATTTTATAAACTACTTCAGTCTCCGCTCTTGGAGCCATTTGCAAGAGGTAAAGGAAATATGTAAGGACACTCTTAAGGCCTCAATCTGCCTACTCCTTAGAGTGGTGGAAAAAGGTGGGTAAAGGAAATATGTAAGGACACTCTAAGGCCTCAATCTGTATACTCCTTAGAGTGGTGGACAAAGGTGGGTAAAGGAAATATGTAAGGACACTCTAAGGCCTCAATCTGCCTACTCCTTAGAGTGGTGGACAAAGGTGGGTAAAGGAAATATGTAAGGACACTCTAAGGCCTCAATCTGCCTACTCCTTAGTGTGGTGGACAAAGGTGGGTAAAGGAAATATGTAAGGACACTCTAAGGCCTCAATCTGCCTACTCCTTAGAGTGGTGGACAAAGGTGGGTAAAGGAAATATGTAAGTACACTCTAAGGCCTCAATCTGCCTACTCCTTAGTGTGGTGGACAAAGCTGGGTAAAGGAAATATGTAAGGACACTCTAAGGCCTCAATCTGCCTACTCCTTAGAGTGATGGACAAAGGTGGGTAAAGGAAATATGTAAAGACACTCTAAGGCCTCAATCTGCCTACTTCTTACGTGGTGGACAAAGCTGGGTAAAGGAAATATGTAAGGACACTCTAAGGCCTCAAACTGCCTACTCCTTAGAGCGGTGGACAAAGGTGGGTTGGGTTGTTGTAGCTCGATTACGGGGCCTCAATCTGCCTACTCCCCAAATCTCGCCTGAGATCGTGTGTGAGGTCTCAGTGTGTTCAACCCTAGGCCACAGAGAGAGCTGGCAGTTCGTTGCAAGTCTTGTCTTATACATGTCGTTCCGTCTACCTGCTTCGTTATCAGTAAAAGTAGTGGGGTTACCGTCAATTAAGTAGGGGGCTTTGGACACGGTACTTAGAGGATGAGGAGGATTAAGAGGGTCACCGGCATTTGTTGAGGCAGATAATGGGGCAATAACATTGTCTGTGGCATTTATTTTCTTTTTGTGTGTTTGTAAAGAAGATATAATAGGTTTCCAAGTAATCGGAAGGCGAAGACCATCATCTTTCTTATTTAAGCAATCGGGACTTTTTCAATCTCGATCGCTTCGCGGATAATTCTCGTTTTGAAGTTGTAAACCGGTGCTATTGTTTTGGCATTATCGAAGTCTATTTTGTGTCCTGTAAGAATATGATGCATGGCCAGCGCCGATGAGGGGTCGGTGAGGGTGTGTTCATATATTCTGTTGTGGATGCGTCTATTTGTTTGTCCTACGTAAGTTCGGAAACAGTCGGAACAAGGAATTTCGTAAACAAATCCCACGGATTTACGAAATTCCTTGTTTTTATTACACACACTATTTTATTATCATATCGTGACCTTTCTATTAGCGAATCTTTCTTAATGAAAATTTGCTAAAATGTGAAAATTAATGCAAGTTATCTTATAAATTACCTGTGCTATGTTGGAAGATATACTGCCAGATAGATGTTCTTGAGAAACACCTAAAAAACCACCGACGGCACCTTCCTCTTCGATTTCTTCATCTTCAACTCGACTCTGATCTGCTTCCGCCAAATCACCATTCTGGACAGGAGTAACGGTGCTGTTGGCAGGTTGTAAATGGTTTGAATCTGATGACTGATATTCGTATGTTGAATTCGAAACAAACGGCAAGCTTGCCATATTATTTGTAGGTAATTCGTGGTTTCCATTAGATTCACAGTTTTCAGGACAGCTATCCTGGATCAGTTGTATAAACGATAGTTCCCCGCGTAATATATCGCTTAGAGTTTGTATGAGATGAATTTTTACATCTTTAATTCTAGAAAAATAGAAAAATTAAGGGTAATATATTAATCTTTCTAAAGAATTTTGTTAGTAAAAGAACTTTTAAAGTGAAAACTAACAAGACTTTATCTGATTCATATGATCTGAAAAATGGAGTTCGCCAGGGATCAGTCTTAAGTCCAACTCTCTTTAACGTTGCAATAAGTGATATTTTTCAATCAATAAGTCGTCCCGTAAAGAGTGCTTTGTATACCGACGATCTAGTCATATACTGCTGTATACTCTAGAACTTATCAACATGTAATCTAATCCAAAAGACTATCGATAAATTGGAAAAATGGTCTGATAACAATGGTTTGAACTTTTCCTGTTCTAAATCAAAATTTAAGATTTTTTTTCAAAAAGAAAAATCATCAGTTACTCATTCAAGCTATGGGGAATGATTCTACAAGAGTTCACAAAGCATAAATTTCTGGGAATAACCTTTGATTCAAAACTTAACTGGAAGGATCACATAAATGTACTCAAGGCTGATTCTATTATTAGACTAAACATTTTGAAAACTCTTGGACACTACAACTGGGGTGCTAAGTCTTGTTAAGTATTTTCAGAGCACTGATAAGATCAAAAATTGACTATTGCTCAGCTATTTATATTTCCGCAAGCAAATCAACTTTTAAAACACTTGAGGTTATTGTAAATCATGCACTTAGAATAGTCACAGGTGCATTTCGAACAAGTCCAGTGGAAATTATTTACCGAGAATGTAACGAGCCTCCAATTAAGTTAAGAAGAGAAGAATTACTCTTAAAATATGCGGCTAAGATATCAGCAAACCCAAATAATCCAGTCTACAAATTCTTGTCACAGACCAACTTCAATGTTTCAGCACAGCTACCGTTTTCTTTACATATAAAAAAGCTAAATCACATTTTCAACCCAGATCTGACAAATCATATATGCAATGGTGCTATTTCTCCATGGACCATTGATTTTCCACCTACTGATACGACGTTTTTATTGCATAAATCGAATGTATTACCAGTTGAATCTGCCAATAGATTATTTCAAGAGATTATCTCTAGATCGATATGATATAATTCTTTACAGTGATGGATCAAAAAGTGAAACTGGTGCCGGATGTAGTATCACTTCTGCACTAAAGGAAGAAGCATATCACTTACCATCAATATGTAGTAACTATACAGCAGAACTATACGCCATAATGAAAGCAACTAACACATTCATCAACTCTCATTGCAATAACACCTTAATATGCACCGATTCTCTTTCGTCGATTAGATCACTCACAAACCTTTACCCAAAGGACCATCTTGTAATTCAAGTACAAGAATCTATTCACTGTACCTTGCAATCTGGCAAATCTATCAGACTTATATTTGTCCCATCACACTGTGGTATTGCTGGAAATGAAAATGCAGACGAATGTGCCAGAAATGCTGTCTTAATCGATACTGTAATTCATCTTCAACTTTACTCTGACAATGCTGCACAGATAGCAATTTTCTATAGACAGAAATGGCAAATCCATTGGTCTTTGCTAAGCAACAAACTGCAAGAAATTGAACCAACTGTGGCAATCAAGAAACTTCCTGATTTATCTCGTAGGGAAGAAGTCATTATCAGAAGACTCGGAATTGGCCACTCTCTACATACACCTGGTTATCTCTTAAATCGAAAGCAACACCCTTATTGTGAGCTCTGTGACCGACCAATTTCAATTTTTGACGTTCTATTAGAATGTCCCTTATATGCCTGTCCACGATTTGAAAATTTTGGTGAAAGAAACTTGTCTGAAATTTTAAATCTAAATTTTACTAATGTAAACTGTTTACTTAGATTTTTAAGACAGTCTCATTTATATAATAGTATTTGTCTATTTATTAGTTCCTCTTTTTATATATAATTTTGTTATGTAGCTATTTAAAGTGTCGTTAGTGTCAATGACCTTATAAATATAACAACTATAAATAAAAGAAAAGATACAACAAAAATTTATAAGTTCTTTTTACTTACTTTTTATCTACGTATTGTTCAAGGACCTCATCTAGCACATTGGAAAAATGCTTCTGGAATATAGTATCCTTAACGAGTTCTTGAAATGATTCGGAACTTACTAACATTCTTTTTAAAGCTAAGAGAAAGTGAGGCTGAATTATTTCATCTTCATGGTCGTTCAGAAAAGGTATGATTTCTTTTAACGTCTCGTGCATTTCTGTGTCTTCTGGATTCTAAAAAAAAGTAAATATACACCTGTACAAGTAAAGCCTATATCAAGTCAACATAAGTACCAAATTTTATCAAAATAACTTTATTTATCAGAAAAACTAATTCAATTGGACTGGCCACCAAAGACATCTAACCTAGTTACTAAATGAAGAATAGAATAGCTTTATTAGCCACAAGATCACACATCAAAATGAAATTGGCCACTCAAGACAAAAAATTATGCATCAAGCACGTGTAAATGTAAAACTGTTAAATGAAAAATCAACAAAAATACTATCACATTTGTCTGTGAGAATTAAGTTTAGGAACTTTGTTACTTCTATGGTAGTGTGTTGGTAAGAGCGAACACTTTGGAATGATATTTCTAGAACAGACCAGAAGTGACAGGTGGAGAATAGTGTAGGTCTAGAATCTCTATGGACAGTATAAATAGACAAGCGGTGCGCAGAGTAAGTTAGTTCAGTATTGAGTAGGGTGGTGTAAAAGAAGTGATCATAGAGTATTAAGCGAGTCAACAGTAAGTGTTGGTCTATAAGGAGCGATCATAGAAGGCGATAGTGGAATATAGTTCTATGGACATTTAATATTAGAGAAGAGAAATATTTTAGTTGATACTGGTGGTGGAAAATAGTTGGTAATAATAAATAGTGTGTTTTGTTAGTAAACACATCCAGAACCCCGTGGAACGTAACAATACATGCACATCTAAAACACACAATGTCTGCTTATCACTAAAACAATGGGTCACCTGTCGTCGAGAATCTCAACTGCTGCACTACATTAAAATATTCATCTGTTGTGTACAGACAGGCCTATATTAAAAAATCTCTAATAATTGTTCTGAATTTATTGATCGGTTCATTTCTCAACCACCTTGGGAGTGCATTGAAAAAGTCGACCCTAATCGTTTTAGTTTTACTTGGCCGATGCCTCGGTTGGATTAAAGTATCTCTATGTCTGGTGTCATAGCTATGCACCTCAGCATGTGGGTCAAAACTTTCACTTTTCTCTCTCACCACCAACAATTGTAACCCACCCCGACAACACCTCTGACAGCTGCTTTCTACAAAGAGTCAATCCAAGTGCATGCTCGCTGCATTCCCCATGCAAGCAAACAGTAATTAAGATGTGAGTAAAACAACCTATAATAGGTGATCAAAGCTCAGGTTCAGCCATTGCAGAAATCTTACGCACTGCATACACTGATGAGGCTAGCCTACCAGCCAACGAGTCTATTTGGCTTTTTCCTAGCGGACTTTGACTCATTAGAAGTTACCCTGGCATGAAGATGGATTAAAGCTGTCTTATCCTCGTTGAGCAACAGTTGGTTATCACTAAACCAAGCTCCCGCCTCACGAAGAACATTGTCCACTGTCTTACTGAAATCACTACCAGCATCACCAGTGATAATAAAAGTTGTGTTATCCATAAAGAGAGCGGTTGCCATTCTGCTCTGTTGGATCTCATCAGGAATGTTAGAAGGAAGATCATTTATATATATGAGAAAGAGAAGTGGCCCGAGTATAGAACCCTGAGGTACCCCTCTATAAATGCATTCCTCCTCACTGTATAACCCACCAAGAAAACTCTATGTGTTCTATTATTAAGGTACGACCACAGCAACTCCAGGCAGACTCCCCTAATACCTTAATGACTCAACTTTGTCAAACATATTTTGCGCGAGACACAATCAAATGCCTTGTTAAGTCGGTAAAAACTGCACAGCACTGTTTTCTCCATTCAAAAGCATAATTTACAATCTCTAGGAGATACGATATTACATCTACGACTGTGCATCTCTTGCGAAAACCATACTGATGTTAATAGAATAGATGGTTATCCTCAAAGTAACTATAAAGTTGGAAAATAAGGAATTCAAAGGTTTTTGAGAGTATCGGCAGAACTGAAACATGTCTCAAATTACCAAGATCACTGCAGTCCCCCTTCTTGAAAAACGCAAGTACCTTCGCACACTTCATCAATGCAGGGAAACAACCCTGTGTGATGCAGAGATTAAAGATAGGTGCCAGTGGCAGACGAATAAAATCCCTAGACCACTTAATGACATAGGAGTCCATACCAAATATATCCTTTGATTTTGAATTTTTAAGTTCACTTATAGCATTCCTGATGTCATCCTCAGTAACTGGTTTCATGAAAAAAGAGTTCGCTTGCCTCTGCATCCCAGTCAAATAAGATTCTCAGGAATTAAATTTATTTGCCAATGCATTACTTATCAACCTCTCGGCATGGGATGTAAAAAATTCATTAAACATATTTGCTGATGTTTCAGGTTTCAAGATCTTACTTCTTCTACCTGTTTCACGATTTATAAGCTCCCAAATTGTTTTTGATTTATTGTTAGACTTTTCGAAAGCTTCAGTTGCCGCCCTAGCTCTCGACTGCCTCAAAAGCAAATTATATCTGGTCCTTATTTCTACATAAAGATTTTATTCGATGGTGTAGGCAGCATTTTATAAACACTATGTAAGAACAATACTTGCTCCTTAAACTCCCTTTGCTCTGATATGTTACCATCTTCAATACTCGATTGTTTCCCCCCTCTATGACGCACCAACAGAAAACTGTTCTCAATGATACTAGAAGATATCAAAGAATGAGCTATAAGCATCCCCTGGTCGTATTGGACTAAGCTAACCTGGAATGGCCACGTTGAAAAAAATACTGCGTAAGGCAGTTATGACCCTAGCTGTCACTAGGCGGCTATATGGAAAAACGTGGCGACTAAGACCTAGTATGGCCTACTGGCTGCACACAAGGGTGGTCAGACCATCGTTAACATACGCGGCACTGGTGTGGTGGCCTAAGGTGACACAATCCAGTGCCAAACAACTAGGCAAGATTCAAAGGATGGCTTGCCTAGGCATCACAGGGGCCATGGCTTCAACCCCAATGATACCAGAAGATATCAAACAATGAGCTATAAGCATCCCCTGGTCGTATTGGACTCTAAGCTAACCTGGAATCGTCACGTTGAAAAAAATACTGCATAAGGCAATTATGACCCTAGCCGTCGCTAGGCGGCTATATGGAAAAACGTGGCGACTAAGACCTAGTATGGCCCACTGGCTGCACACAAGGGTGGTCAGACCATCGTTAACATACGCGGCACTGGTGTGGTGGCCTAAGGTGACACAATCCAGTGCCAAACAAGTAGGCAAGATCCAAAGGATGGCTTGCCTAGGCATCACAGGGGCCATGTCTTCAACCCCAACAGCCGTCATGGAGGTGTATCTGCCCACCCCTACAATTAGCTACCATGGGGGAGACCAGACTAGGATTATACAGACTAGCCTGCAATGATATACTGAAGACCAACACAGGCTGCAAGTGCCACTGTAAAATTCAGGAGATCGTGAAGGAACCCATGCTTGAAATGAGGTCAGACTTCGCGAGCCCGCGAATCTGCATGGGATAACAAGTTTACAGTGGTAATCCCCGACCGCGAGGCATGGCGGGGGAGACGCCGGGCTTACCACGGGCGCGTTCGTCTGGCTCACGGACGGATCTGGCGGGGAGCGTGGAACGGGGGCAGGCGTTTATTCGGAAGGATCGAGGGTAAGTCACAGTATTTCCCTCGGAGCTCATGCAGCGGTTTTTAAGGTTGAAATGTACTCCATCCTGCTGCGTGGGAGAGAACAAGAGGAGGGCCTACACTAAGTGGATCCTCATAGCCACAGACAGCCAGACACCCCTTAAGGCCCTTAGTAGTCCACAGGTAAATTCCAGGCTGGGAAGTGAATGCCGAGAGGAGCAACCTGGCTGGGCAGAATGCGGTCACCCTCATCTGGGTGCCGGGTCACTCGGGGGTCAAAGGCAATGTAGAAGCTGACAGTCTCGCGAAGAGAGGGTCAGCAGAACCATTTATGGCATCAAAACCGGTCCTGGGCGTGACAAAGGGTACTGCCAGGGGATCCATAATGTCCTGAGTCAAACATAAGGTATGCTGTGCAAACTGTCCAGGGCTCAGACATGGGAAGTCAGTAACTGAGGATCCCAGTTCAAAGAGAGCTGTGGAGCTGCTAAATCTTAGCAGAGGAGAGCTCAGGAACATAACAGGACTCTTGACGGGACATATGGCCGCCAAGAAACAGCTGCATAAAATGGGGCGAAGCGGGACCTGGCATGCAGACTCTGCGGCGAGGGGGAGGAATCAGCCCAGCGCATCTTGTGCGAGTGTAAAGCTCTGGACCGCAAAAGACAACTGATCTATGGACAGTCTAGACCGGAGACAGAGCAATATAAAACTTCACCCTACCAATTGCTGTGCAGACTAGTTCAAGGCACAGTGATTTTGGAATGGGTGGAGTAGAAAAGACAAAGGGCATGCACAATAAGCCAAAGGCTGCGGTGATATCGGGGCGGCAAAGACGCGGATGAGCCTAAGGAAAAAAAAGCATCCCCTGCAGAATCAGTGGCATATACCACCTGCCAACTCTCAGAAGCCAAAAATTGTTCAAAACTATTGAAACTATGCTGACCACATGACCTCCTCCACTCCACATCTGGAAGCTGTGCAGCATCAATCCTGTATTCGGAAAGCTGCATGCTTCATGATCCGAGGCAATTCCCGGGAGAATTCCGGCACTCATGAAATCAAAATCAACAAAAATGTTATCGATGCAGCCGATGCATCCATTAAATTGTCTAGTAGGAGTAAACACAGTTTACTGAAGATCGAAAGATTGAAATAACTGTATCAATTTGTTTTTATTATTAAAGACCTGTGCAGAAAATTCACTAGAAAAGAGTAAAATAATTACATTAAAAAATAAGATGAATACTTACTAGACTTGAACTGGCCATATCAGTTTCGTTTTTTGAGCCACACGATGCCCCTAACATTTTTGGCCATACAGTTGACTGCAACATAAAGAAACTGTTTTGCTGTGAAGATTCGTGCTCTGAAGATGGTTCGTTACTCGAAGAGGCCTTCAAAATAAAACAACATGAAAAAAGGAAATCACGAACAAACTAAAAATAACATACCTGCGTACTAACACTTTGAGTTTGATGTGTGATAATGCCTTGTATCATTTGCAAGATTTTCAGCCTTAACGTGTCCGAACTGACCATCTGTAGGTCTTTGAAAAGTTGAATTAAAAAGTGGGGTCGAGCTTCATTTGTGGAGATGAGAGTAGCAACTTCACGATATACATTTTCACGCAATTCTTCAAACAATTTTGACCTGTGAGAATTTATATTGATATTATTATTATTATGATTAGGTAGGGTGTAGATGCTTGCTAATCATATCTACAGTGACTGTATCAAGACAGTGTGGTCATATGTTAGTTGATCGGTCAATGATCATATGGGATCAGCAACGCCATGTTACATTAGTTTTTGTGTAGAGCCTTATGAAGAAACAGGGTAATCGAAGGATTTCTGTGTTAATCGATGCACCTTGTTGGCAAGGTTTGTCAAAAACAGCGCCAACCTTGTAACGATTCAGTTAGTACGTGGAATCATTACTGGTTTAAAAATACTTAGGAAACCCCCAAGCATAATAAATAATACCAAAAATCCTATCTATATTAAATATTTCAAGTTTTGGTTTCAAAATAACGTTGATGAAAATTCGCTAAAAAATTTTGTTTCGTAAGAAGCGTACTGAACTCTCTATAATATACGTCGAAATCTGAATATTGAAAAACGTTGCATTTTGTTGGGGAAAATAAACATCTCTATTGTCCTGAAATTCTAGGTAAAAGCTGACGTAATTATGATGAAATCAGAAAAACGGTTAGCAAATGAACGGACAAGTCCATTATTGTGGAGGTGTGTATAGAAGACGTCGGTGACTTCGCCAGCGATTGGAGGTCTCGTTTTATCTCATTCGAAGAATAAAGGCGAGAAAGAGCTCGCACATAACCACTAACGCTCATGACTCTGAAAATTTCGTGCGGGGGTCAGGATCAGCACAACGCTCTCTACCTCTGGGAGTCTGGCACTGAAGCCTGTGGCGTAAACACGTTGACTTTAGGTGTCTCTCGAATTGTCTTATAAACTGAGTTTTTAATAGTCTTTCTGTTACCTATACTGCCTTCTAACAATACTCAGTGGTTATTTGAAATGTTTTAGTGATTTTCGAGTTTAAATAAACATCGTAGTTAGCATAAAAACGGAACTTGAGTCGTGGTTCTTTGTTTCAACCTGTTGATTTGCTAGTTTAAAAAGAATTCCGGGTTATCGCCGAAGTTTAAGTCAATTGGCAGTGAATTTCGCTAGGGCAAGTTCAACGTTTTAATTGTAATTCGTGAAGCTTCCACCAAGCGACTTCAGAATATCAACCTGGTTGTCAAAGGGTTTTGTACACGTGAAACAACAAATTCACCTGCAGTGACCACCAATGGGAAGCATCACTGATTTGCCCAGCTTCTTCTCTCATATCACTGAAACTTGTGTCAAGCATTCTTAGTAGATATAACTTGGAGGGCATCCCCATAGAGTCACAGGTAATTCAAGCCAGGAAAGTTTGGTGAGTCTACATAGAATTGTTCTCTGAACCAGCCAATATTTCATGCAGTCATTTGATATCTGAACGTTTTATAATCTGAACTTTCAAAGACACTCAATCAAGATTAGATTTTGAGCAATAAAATAATTAAGTTTTTGAAATTGTAATCAGTGAATCTTATCTGTAAAAATATCTAACCTATGCATTATCTTTAATATCACTTATTTTCAATAATTACTATAGAGTTTTCACGTAAATATTTACATATATATTTTTAAATTGAGCCTCACTCTAAGAACTGGTCAGGATCTAAATATAACATTAACCAAGTTAATTGACAAACGTCAAATAATTTACATAATAATTTGTTTACTTTTGAGCTGCAGACACACAGCATCTGATTTTTAGTATACCTCGATATATAAGTGCTTATATTTCTTTAGTAAGATACAACCACATTTATCTCATTATTTTGTCATATGTATGTTAATTAATAATTTCTTGTTATTGAAGATCTTGCTATTTATTTGATTTCTATTTGTGTACAATTAATGTTCATTTTGCGAGTTACCAACCATCTAATTTTATTTTGTTCACCATTTCAAATTAAATTCATGTGAATAAATTTAATATTTTGTTACATTAACATGTCTGTCTAACTGAAAATTAATTCCTCTTTAAACCCTTTTGACCTTCCGTGACGACGCTTATAAGAACTCTTGATCTCGATTTCCAAGATATCGAAAATAAACTTTTAGAAAAATCATCGTAACCAGGCACTAGTTTGGAGCGCTGATAAATATGAGACATCAGGCAGTGCAACAACACAACAACAGCGTAAGTAGTAAACAAGAATAAGATCTTCAAACCTTATAAAGCATTTCTAATCCTGCTAATTATAAATCTGATAGATAGAAACTTTTTAGGGTAGGACTTTTAGGAAATAGTGACCCCACTACTGACCAGATTTGGGTTCACTTGAGGTCCCGCAGATATTACTACTACTGCTTGCGTATTACAGAGTTGTAAATTCCTTTATTTAAGGGAGGTTACAATTTTCGGAGATTTATTGCCATGAGTCTTCTACAGACTTATGATAAGAAACCGAGCAGAGGAAAAACTACCCTACCTGCTCAAGTAGCTTCCAGATTTTATTTATTTATTTATTTATTTATTTATTTATTTATTTATTTATTCATACACCATCCAACATCTCAAAAGCCAAGTTAAGTATGGGCCAATACACAAAACATAATAACTAACAATAATTAAACTAACAATACAAAAAAAGAGTCACAAATTAGATCGCTTTGAAAAACATTTTTATATCTGATATGTTACATGAGAAGATATCTACGCGGTCTTGCAGTACAGAGTAATCATTGCACATCTGGTAAATTGGAGACGATCGCCAATCGTGTACGAGCAGTCGGGAGATAGAATGTGCCTGGAAAACGTGCTGCATACGAGGCACATTGAAATTAAGTTGCTGAAGCAGACTAGGGCAGTCGAACACAGAATTAACCAGTTTCTATAAAAATATAATGAAACTGCACTGCCTGCGCATCGACAGACTCTGCAGACTAAAGCGAAGAAGTAAACTTTCCTGAGGAAAACCAATAGACAGATATCGACCATCCTCACGAAAGCTAAGAAATTTTAGAAATTTCCTTTGCACTGATTCCAGGCTTGCCACATGTATCTCATAAGTAGGAGCCCACAAAACTGAGCCATATTCAAGTCAGGACCTTACCAAACAGCTAAAGAGCAGGAGGAGGGTGTCAGCCTGTGCGAAATTTTTGCAGTTTCTTATCAGAAACCCAAAAGTTTTGTAAGCAGAACTGACAGTCTGCTCATAGTGTGGTTTAAAAGATAGAGTACCATTAAAAACAACTCCAAGGTCCTTAACTGTCCCGGGGCGATCAAGTGGAAGCCCTCTTATATTGTACCTGAAAGTGATTGTGTGCTTATTTCGATAAAGGACATCACACAACACTTGGAAACATTCATAGAAAGACCACTCCGACAACACCATTCATGAAGGGTCTGAAGACAGTTCTGGAGCCGCAAACAGTCATCAACACTCGAAATATTTGCGAAAATCTTAATATCATCTGCATACATTAAAAAAGGAACATGTAAAACATGTTTAACTGGGTCAATAAAGATATTAAATAGTAATGGACCAACTATAGAACCCTGCGGCACTCCCGAGGTTACTTGATAGGTGTTAGATTTGAAGCCCCCAACCTCAACAAATTGCCTCCTTCCATCCAGGTAAGATCTGAACAAGCCAAGCAAGCCCTCGGAGAATCCGATAGCCCTCATCCTGTCAATCAGAACAGAGTGATTTAGACAATCGAAGGCCTTAGATAGATCAGTATACACAACATCAACCTGGGAAGAGTGGTCAAGAGCGGACACAATGAACTGTGTAATGTCAACTAAATTCGTTACAGTCGATCTACCTGGAATGAAACCATGCTGAGAAACAGAGTCTGTTTTTGATGTGAAACAGTATTCGCTGAAAAAGACAGGACTCGAAAATCTTACAGAAGACACATAGTATGGCTATTGGTCGATAGTTTGATGGATCACCACTATCCCCCGCCTTGAAAACAGGAAAAACCCGTGACAGCTTCCAAATTGCGGGGAATGTTCCAGATCTAAGAATCAGTTTAAAAATTTTCTTAAGTGGAGTCAGGAAAGCATATAAGCAGTCGCGCACCAAGAAACCAGGAATCAGATCAGGTCAACAGGACATGTTAGCCTCAATTCTTTTAGCGGAAGTAATAATTTTGTCATCTGTAAAGTCATCAACAAAGAACATTGTGATGTCACCCGAAGCCAGACTGGCGGCTGTAGGCGATGAGGTTGGGGTGGAACCAGAACATCCCGCAAAATAAGAAGCAAAACTGTCAACTGCCTGTTGCTGGTTAGATGAATTCCCAATAGAATAGTTTTGACGGCGTCGAGAAGAGCAGTTCCAGAATTTTTTAGGATTAGACCTAATCTCTCTCTCAACCTTCTGAAAGTAGTTTACTCGAGAAAGATAAATGTCTCTCTTAAGTTTTTGTCTCAGCTCCCTAAATCTATCCAGAAACTCCAAATTTCCAGACTTCGTAAACTTACACCATAATAAATATTTATATTTGATAATAACCTTAATTTCTTTAGAAAACCACGGGGGGTACCTATTACATGCTCTTGGAGCAGTCATGGGAACATACAAATCAAACAAGTCTTAAATTCTGGAATAGAAAGTCAAGCATAGAATTGACATCGTGAAGCCCATCCATGCCATCCCAACACAAGCCGCCAAGCTCCGCATACAATCTGACAAAATCACATTTTCGAAAAGATTTGACAACATTGGGCAGCTCATTAGGTACAATGAGTCTGACAGACGATGACAAGAATGTAAAAAGAAGAGTAATTCCATATGCAATAAATGTGACTCTGGACTCCACCTGAAGTGTTGTTTTGAAAAATACCATACTAAGTAGAATAACGACACTTATTTCAAGTAAGAATAAGGCTCCACTATGTTTATTTTGCATATAGCCCCTTTTAAGCGATGGTCTATAATAAACAACCAAAAAGGCATATTGTATTTTTTTAAGTTTTCTGTACTTGTTGTAACCCATTCAACTATTTTGTAGGAAGAAAATGCGTAAAAACAACTTTTTTTGAGTTCATGCGGACTGAGTTAATTAGAAAATGTAAATTAAAATCTCGTTCTCGATCCTCGCAAAATTCCAAATCAACTGTAAGATCAATTATTTTCATATTAGTTTGAGAGGAAATTCAAAAACCTCGCCTGGCAATTAAAATACAATACACAGAAAATTTGCCTGTGATTTAGTCTCCCTCTCTGTATCGTTTTTTATCTAAGAGTCAGTGTAAAAGGTGATGTTAGAAGTAGTTAGAATTTTTCATCGTCAGGTCTTTAAAAAGATGTGTTATGGTGATTTGGGTTCTCCAAGTGTACTTATCAGAGCTCATCACAGGTTCCAAACTTCACTTAGTGAAGTAACAGTGCTTAACCAGGCTTCAGGGGCCACTGCAAAATTCAGGAGATCGTGAAGGAGCCCATGCTTGAAATGAGGTCAGACTTCGCGAGCCCGCGAATGTGCAGGGAAAACAACTTTACAGTGGAAATCCCCGACCGCGAGGCATGGCGGGAGGAGACGCCGGGCTTACCACGGGACGCGCTCGTCTGGTTCACGGACGGATCCAGCGGGGAGCGTGGGACTGGGGCAGGTGTTTACTCGGAAGGACCGAGGGTAAGTCATAGTATTTCCCTCGGAGCCCATGCAACGGTGTTTCAGGCCGAGATGTACGCCATTCTGCACTGTGTGGGGGAGAACAAGAGAAGGGGCTACACCAACAAGCGGATCCTCATAGCCACAGACAGCCCTTAAGGCACTAAGTAGCCCACGGATAAATTCCTGGCTGGTGAGTGAGTGCCGAGACGAGCGACCTGGCTGGGCAGAATGAGGTGACCCTCATCTGGGTGCCGGGTCACTCGGGGGTCAAAGGCAATGAAGAAGCTGACAGTCTCGCGAAGAGAGGGTCAGCAGAGCCATTTAAGGGACCAGAACCGGCTCTGGGCGTGTCAAAGAGCACTGCCAGGGGAGCCATTAAGTCCTGGGTCAGAAACCAACACAAGGTGTACTGGGCGGACTGTCCAGGGCTCAGACATGGGAAGTCAATAATTGACGGACCCAGTTCAAAGAGAGCTGTGGAGCTGCTAAATCTTAGCAGAGGACAGATCAGAAACACAACAGGTCTATTGACGAGACACATGGCCGTCAAGAAACACCTGCATAAAATGGGGCAGTTCGAAGGGGACCTCGCATACAGACACTGCGGCGAGGGGGAGGAATCAGCCCAGCACATCTTGTGCGAGTGTAATGCTCTGGATCGCAAAAGACAACTGATCTACAGTCAGTCTAGACCGGAGACAGAGCAATATAAAACTTCACCCTACAAATCGCTGTGCAGACTAGTTCAAGGCACAGTGATTTTGGAATGGGTGGAGTAAGACTAAGGGTATGCACAATCAACCAAAGGTTGCAGTGGTATCGGGGCGGCAAGGCCGCGGACGAGCCCTGAAGGAACAAAAAAAAAACAGTGCTTAAGATCAAGTAGTTAAGAGCGACATGTATTAGTCAGTGTGTAAAATAAAAAATCATTTGTGATAATAAATTATTAGTTACCAAATCTGTTCGTATTATTCTTAAAATAAAGAAACCGAAAAACATAAATGTATCATAATAAAATAAAAATCTCCGTATTTACCAAAAACACATTAGAAAAAGCAAATGACACTTACTTTGGTAGATGTTGTTCATTTTCTACATTATCATGCCATTCGTTTCGCCTCCGACAATTCTCCGGGATGCAGTCTTTGATTATTTGATCTTCGGTCACTTTAGCCGGATTCAATGTGGAATCCAAACCTCCGAATGCGTTGTTCAAGTAAGACTGATAACTGGCCGCTTGTTCATCATCATTTGTAAGAACTTGTCTATTTTCTGGCAGTAGTTCCGTCGGCTCGCTGGATCTAGTTATGTTATGATTTATGTTCAGCACATCCGGAGGTGGTATCATAGTCTTTTTGTAGTTCTCACGTCTCTTAGGTGGAACGTTCACTTGCCGTCTAGGTGTGTTTTCCTGTGATGTACTGGATTCTTGTTCTGAATTGCTTTTACATGGGGCAACAAGTGCAAAAGGATGTGACGTGTTACTTGACCTTTCTCTTGTCATTGTAAAATTGTGTAAGCCTTCATTACTTTTTGATGATAATAGATTTTGACGGGAGTAACTGAAAGTTATTAAGATATTAAAGTTTATTCTATAATTGTGCCCATTTAGCAAGCTGAGTATAAAAACAATGTGTTAGTAACTAAAGAAAATCATTAAATTCAAATTAATGCAAATTCTGCCATATTTGCCATCTATATTACCACCTCGTCACTAGTACCATGTCAAAAATGTTTGAAAAAATTATACACAGGAGGATCTACACTTTTCTAATGGATAATGATTTACTAAGTAGTGTGCAGAGTGGCTTTGTGAGGGGCAGATCTACAGCGCATGTGGTAGACCAATTTATAAAAAATATCACTGATGGTATAAGTGAGTGCAAGGATGTGACAGGCATATTCATGGACATATCAAAGGCCTTCGATAGCGTTAATTATCACATATTATACTGCAAATTAAAGCAGCTGGGTATAAGAGGGACACCTTTGATGCTTGTTATATCTTATCTTACACAGAGAAATCAAAGAATCAAATACGTCGATCCTGAAAGCGGCAACGAAGTGTGTTCACAATGGCTTCAAATAAATTCTTGGTCCATTGTTATTTCTCATTTACATCAATGATTTACCTAAAATATCTGAGGAATATCATACAACCCTATATGCGGATGATTCAGCCGCTGTTCTTACGGTGCCCAAAGAACAAGATGTACAGCAGTCTTTTAGTCGTTGTTTGAGTGCTTTTCATCACTGGTTTAACATTATGATTATGGGTTTTCTGTTTTATTGAATGTAATGTTGGTGATCTATTCTTTAACACTATTAAAATAGCAATGGGTAATTTATACATATAAATATAATGCCCTTTTGATTTCTCCTGGGTGCTTTGCTTTGACTCCATCTTCAGTAGTCGGTTCTAATTTAGAGAAAAACTGCTATATGCAATTAAACCTTATATACATAAATATTCCCCAAAGAAATACAGCATGTTTTTTTTTAAATAATAATAAATATATTTATTTTATAATGAAAATTCTACAATTTTAGCCTATGCGGATCCTCTAATATTGAATCTCCTAACAAAAATTTTTATTCCTTAAGTGAAAGGATTATTATTGTTTTTATGTTGACAAAATGGCCAAATATTGTTCTTTGAGTTTCTAATTTGATACACTATCCGCCCTCTATGATTCCGATTTTGAAACACTATAGGAATTTGGTTTTGATTTCAGTTTATATATGAATTTCTGCTATTATCATAAAACATTCAGTTCTTGACAAAAAGATTGATAGCTTGTCTATATTTATACTTAGGAGAATCTTCCCTTTTATGGCGATGTAAAATAAATAAATAGATTTGCGATACCTTGTATGTGATGGTCGCCTCTAATGGTAAGTTTTGATGTTATATTACCAGTATATTCATTTCTTCTTGTGATTTTCTTGTTTGAATCATCTAATCAACTTCTTATGTTACTTCCGGGACTAAAATGGGTACTATTCTCACACAAATTGATATAAATATTCATATTTTATCTGGACGGAAATCTGACGCTCCTTATTTGGCGTCCTAACAAAACAACCTCTTTCTTAAAGCGGAAAACGGATATTCTCGGAAAAATAATCTTGCAGCATGTTCCCTCTTCCTGTATCAAAGTCATAGCAAGCTGTCTGGAAATTAATTTCAATGTTCTGTTCTTTCTTGGCCTGAGCTGAATAAACTTTCCAGCCATTTTCATTATGAAAATTATCATTTCATCTATTTACAGGTATGTCAAATTTAGAAACCCACTAAATTCAAATCCTGCACTTTAGTTCCATTCACAATAAAAAGTTCCTAAATCTAGACATGATATTTGGATAACCTAACTTATTACTAATATAAACAATGATTTAACTCTAAAATGAAAAACACTTTAAACTGTTCTAATCTTGATTAGAAGTCTTTTAAACACCCCTGTTGTCCCTTGAAGATTTCATATTTCACTTTATACACAATACACAGAGTGTTTCTTTCTCAATACATCTTATTTTAAATCATGTAAGTTAAATCTTTGGGTCATAATTCTTTGGTTTAAAAATAACTTGTTTTTAAAGTTCAAGCTATACATACACCTTTAGGTATGTAGCGTAATTACTGTTTACTATTATTATTCCAAATTATTTAGGTTATAAATTTAAATTGTCCACAATGATTAAGTGAAACATTTCCTTTTTTAGCTTCTGTCTTTTACCCAGCACTAAATAACAGTAACAAAGAATATGCCTGGTGATAATGTGTTGCTATTTATGTTCTTAATGTGGCTAATGTCGTGTAATATTGGTATTTATTGGCATGGATACAATTTACAAAAGAGTACATACACCTTTCGTGCAAACTGTAAGTATCATTTTTTTATACTGTTTATCTATTAAGGACTGAGACTTTTGTAACTCTTTTCATTTATTAACTTTATAATCTCTGTGTTTTAGATTGACATGCTGTTAATAAGCAGATTATATTCGGATATACCTATTTGACAAATGATGCAGAACTGGATTACAGTATTTTTCATCAAACCGCTTTGACTGAGATTAGCATTCTGCACGATACCACCTTCGATACACACTTACTTTGCTGCCAAGTTTTCTACAATATTGACATTCAGTGGCAGTGTTAGTGATTTTGACAATTATCGTTTAAAAAAACTTTAATATTATAATTATTGATGTGATATTTTAGTTTTACCTGTAAGTACTTAGTTTTAAGTTTCTGGTTTTGAGCTTTGCGTGATGTAGCTAATAAATTTAGTTTGATATTGCTAAATATCAATACAATATATATACTCCATAACCGATGTGACAGCAGTTTGTGTATTTCTAGAGCTTGAGAACCCATGCTGAATTATTTTTTAAAACAAACCAACGGCAAAGCAGCTCAATGCAAACAATGTAAATCAATTTTAAAAGCAAGGGGTCTTTATGTTCACTTGATTAGTAAACATCGGATTAATCTTTGGGACAATGATATTAATAAACCCTCCGCTTTAAAAACTAAACAACAAAATTTAGAAAAAATTTACGAATTAATCCCTAGCAAAAAAACAAAAACTAACAGATTTGTTTCTTTTGAAGGAAAATAAATCTCTGAGCTGTGCTTGCCTGCATGAAAACAAAATTATTCCATCTATCTATCACTATTTTTAATAGAGAATTAATCTAAATTTTTAGAATCCCGATATTTTTGGTATTCAATACCGGGATACCAAAATGTTTTATGTAAATACCAAAATCCCGGGATTGAAAATATAGTCCGGTATTGGACACCCTAATCATCACACTGTAACGTCAACTGAAAACAGCTCCTATACATTTTTGTTTGTTTTCCATCTCTCCAATTAGCAACAAAACTATTCTGTTTTTCTCATCACTTTAATTGTTTAGGAGGGACAAAGTAAAAAAAAACATCAAGGGCAAAAAAATAATGAAAAAACAAAATCATAGCAACAAACCAAACCAAACAAATAATGACAACATACAAACAAACAAACCAGAAAATAATAGTACCTTTTTTGGTTATTATGTCCTTATTTTCACCCACTGAAGTTCGAATTTAACTTTTGTTCGATGAAAGAGTGACATGGATGTTTCAGGAATTGAAGGAGTGTGTAGTGGATTACGAAAAATATAAGGTTAAAATCGATTAAAAACATCTAAGTTAAAAGAATTAAATCAACTAGCAAGCTAACAAAAATTAATCAGAAACTGAACAAACATAAAAATTAAAATAAACATTTCTAAAATTATGTTAAAATTACCTTCTAAAGTTGTCCCAGTAATTATTAGCTCTATTTCCTGGAGCTACCTGATTGTTAAGAGCCTGCCCGTTCCAGATCTGACCAGGCAGAGGTTGATTAATCGAGGGATTCACGTGTAACATGTTGTTAGTGAAATCGGCATGGTGTGTGTTCATGTTACTTGCGTTGTTCAGACAAGAATCTAGCAAACGGGCGCTCTGCATGTTACCTGGGGGTGGATGACTGTACACACCATCAGGCAGGTTAGCTGAAGGCATGTTATAGTGATTGAGGTTAGGCATAGAGCAAGCAGCAGACACTTGGTTAACTTTTTGCTGGTTGGAACGGAATTGGTTAGAGGATGATCGAGGTTCGACAGAATTGGAGTGTTGCATAGGAGACACTAAATGATTAGCTGCATCATACGGCGGACAGTGGTCCAGTCTTTCCTGTAACTAAAAGTAAATTACATATATCAACAGGTTCTAGGTCTTATATCGTCAATATAAATTTGTATAAACTTAAAAAAAGTAAGGCCATAATAAAGGTTAAAACTAAGAAGGCACATCTAATTTCTATGATAAAAATATTTACGCATTAGGTATTTGACCTAATAAGAGCAACTAAAAATCCATCAGAGCCAAATCTGTTCAACATTGCGGCCACCTACCAATTCAACTGTAATCATGAGATAATAAATTACACATACATCAACCAATCGATAAGCAGGAACGAACTAAAGTAAAAAGGAACATAAACTTTATTTTAAAACAATGACCAAATGTAGAAAAAGAGTGTTAACATCTTACAAAAACATAAAAACCTGCCTAAAAATATTAATAAATTGATTTTTTACTCACTGTGGCTATGGCACTCCTCAGTGCTGTCATCTCTCTTTGCTGTAGCCACAACATCTGATAACACTGATTTAGTGTATTCAGCATGAACGCCTGGCTCTGGAGGCTGTTCGTCATAAGCCAATTTTGGTAGCTTGCTGGGTCAGCAGGAGCGTTAGCAACTGACATACATGGCATCTCTAGGTTAGAATTGATGACGTTCACTGCATTCAATGGATGAGGATTGGGTGAAGTAAATCGTCTTGGTTCAGAGTAGATTGGCGAAGGTGTGAGGTTGTTACGAACTTGCTGAACGTTTGATTGTTGCTGTAGGTTCGTTGATTGATCTAACATCGATTCGCATACACTCTTAATCAATTCTAATTGTTTCTGAACCTGCAATTAATATTTATAAGGTAAGTGCTGCATTAAGTTTTGGGGCTTGTTCCAAAAAAAAAATTGTACTTAATAAATTGAATAGATCTTTAGATTTAGTTTTTAGTAATATAGATAACATATGTGTTGGTGCGTCTTTGGATCTGGTTTTTCCTGCTACTGCACATCATGTGCCCCTGGACATTTCTTTTTCACTTGAGACTCCTCCAACTGAACCCTATGAAGAGTATTTTTATGACTTTCATAATGCCGATTATTATGCCATGAATTATTTTCTTTCCGAGCGTGACTGGGAATATCTTGAGTCATTGGAGATAAATGATGCTGTGAAATGCTTTTATGACGTTCTGTTTAATGCTGTGGATCGGTTTGTTCCAGTTAAGAGATGTAAAAAATCTTGTTTCCCTCCTTGGTTTAGTGTCGAGCTTAGAGGCATGATAACTGAGAAGAGGGTACACGGTCAATATAAGAAATATGGTAGAATAGATGATTATATTAGGTTTTATGGTCTCTGAGAGGAATGTAGGAATCTTCGTGATACTTGTTACAGAAATTCTATTGCTTATACTAAGAATAATTTTGAAAACAATCCGAGTTCTTTCTGGTCTTATATTAACAAGTTGAGGATGGTTTATGATCTTCCTGAGGCTATGTATTATGATGATGTTAGGAGTGATTCTTTGCAAGATTCGGTGGGTCTTTTTGCTAGTTTTTTCTCATCTGTGTATGAGGGTCAAGCTGGGAGTGTCGGTCCTGATCCTGTGCCTAGTGTTACTTCTGCTGATATTATTGATCGTATCTGTAGTTTGAAAGATAAACTTACTTACAGTCCAGATGGAATCCCCTCACATCTGTTAAAATCTTGTGCCTTCACCTTGGCAATTCCACTGAGGATCCTCTTTAACAGGTCTTTGTTGTCTGGTGAGTTTCCAAATGTTTGGAAACATTCTTATTTGATGCCCGTTCATAAGCAGGAACCAAAGTTGAGCTGTTTGTATTCAGTCAGAGATACCCAAACTTCTTGACTTTTTTGTCTCTAGACATATAACTTGGGAATGCAGACATGTTTTCGTCGAACAGCAGCATGGTTTTCTTAAAGGGAGATCTACAACAACCAACCTTCTTCTTTAACAGAATGTATTGGTCTCAGCTTTGGAGGATAGGTTACAGGTTGATTCGGTGTATACAGATTTCTCCAAAGCGTTTGATAAGGTTAATCACGCCTTATTATTGTCAAAACTTGCATTATTGGATTTTAATGCCGATTTGTTGTCTTGGGTGCGAAGCTTCCTTACGGGTAGGTCCCAGAGTGTAAAGATCAGAAACTTCATTTCTGATATTATTACTGTTTCTTCAGGAGTTCCTCAGGGTTCACATTGTGGACGAGTCCTCTTTAATCTTTTTATCAATGATGTCATACATTCACTTAAGCATAGTCAGATTTTGATGTTTGCTGATGATATCAAAATATTCAAGATTGTTCGTTCCAGACAGGACGGTTTACTTTTACAGGAAGACTTAAATCGTTTTGCTTGGTGGTGTGGTGACAATCTTCTGACTCTGAATGTTGATAAGTGTTTCTGCATTACATTCACTAGAGCTCAGTTTCCCATTGACTTTGTGTACTTCATGGGCTCTAGTGCTTTACAGAGGAAGGAAGGGCATTGTATTGGATAGGGAATTATCTTTTAAGGATCACATAGAATACATAGTATATGTCATGCAATAGCTTGAGAAGTCTGTATTGTGGTCTGGTTTGCTCTTCTGTAGTCTGGAGTCCAAATTACAATATTTATATCAATCAGATTGAGGCCATACAAAATAGATTCTTAAGAATTTGTGCTTACAGAATGGGCTTTGCAGAGAAATGATCTTAACTTTTCTTATTTGCGGAATCGGCTGCACTTGCAGTCACTCAGTGGTAGAAGGATTGTCAGTGTTGTGTTTTTTGCATAAATTATTGGTGAATAAAATTGATACTCCTTCTTTGCTTGAGTTAGTCTCTCTAAGGATTCCGGACCGCACGAGAGCAAGGGAGGTTTTTGTAGTTCCCTTCCATCGAACCAATTATGGCTTTTTCAGTCAGATGTCGAGAGTGGCGAGAGCTGCAAATGAGTATTCGGAGCTCTTGGATATGTTTGATGATTCTGACCGTTCAATTAGAGGCATTTTGAGATGTGTTATTGATTAAATTGCCATACATATGGTGTACAGGTTATGTTTTGCTTTTTTGTTATGTTCTCATATTGAGATAGGTTATTTAAGACTAATGTAGTTTTAGATGTTCTTAGTATTATTGTAAATGGTTGATTCGTTGAATAAATAAATAAATAAATAAAAAATCAATATAACAACAGTATTAAAATCATCTTGTGCACTCTGGATGGAAGCCTGCAGATATGATAAAAATATGCCAGGATGTCGAAGACATTGTCTTCGTCCGAGGTGACTGGCTTCGGCAAATTCAGAGGTGCTTTTAGTTTTAAACCATAATCGACGAATTTGTTTTGTATTCTCACAAATTTTTGCTTTTTCATTTGAGGCAATTCAGGATATGTTTCGTTAAATTTTCTGCAAGTTCTGGCTATAATTTAATGGTATTCTCCACGTAGAGTAAATAATTTCATTAAAAATTCGTTTGATAGTTATATTCACCCATTTTTAGTCAGGTAACTGATCAAAACGCCAAAATGTCCTATGTTAGTGTGAGACTATCAGTTTTAGTTGCCATGGAAATTAAATAATGTACTAGTATAAAAGTTGAAATAATCTTTTTCAGCCTTTTCCTCGGAAATCCTGAAGATTTAGGTATAGAAACGTGCTATATCATTTGAAAGGAAATTTAATCACCTTTTAATTTTTTAGGTAATATACAGCAAGTTTCATTTGACAATCAGCTTTATTGTCATTTTTCTATGTAGCAGAAAAGGTAATACTTTTGAAGCAGCCTGTATAATATCAGATCAATTTCTCTGTTGGAATGAAATAACTGTACTATCCTTAAACTACAACCACAATTTTAGCTTCGCAGGATGCAGGAGTACAAAATTATTAAGGTTTAATCATGACTTCTTTTGCTTAAAAAATATGAAAATTAATTTATATCTGGGAACCAGCACCGATAGGTATAGGAACATATTGGGGAAAACTTATTAAAATTAGACAAGGAATTTGAAAAAATATATAATACACAGGCTGGTCCATTAAAAATCACAGAGCTACTACGACTTTTTAGTAGAAATAGCAACACAGCGTAATTGAAAATATTTTGGATAGAGCACACTCGATTAGGGTAGCACCCAAATTTTCAGATCGATCCCATGCTTGGTTTTCCATATACGTCCAAGGTACCATCGACCGTGGGACACCTGTATGTGTGAAACCTTTTTGTGTTGCTTTAAATGAATTTCTTTTTACGATGTTAATCCAGAAATTAAATTGCCAAACCTCATATATCATATCATTTATTCACCATCAAAATTACATGGTCAGTCAAACAAGCTAAAACCAACATCATGAACAAAACAAACATACAAAACCACAACAATAAAATCCAATGTAAACAAACTCACCCTTTTAAATACAGTCACATAAAATACACAAAAATCGATACAACATCACAACATTGCAAACCACAAGCAGACACACAATGATACACGAAAATGAACTCAAAAACACTGACTACATTCAAAATATCCAACAAGGCTCAGGGTTGGTATTTTACACGTGTTCTTAAGTTTTTTTTACATATTTTACACAAAACCGTAAAAACTGTGTAAAAAACGTAAAATTTGTAAAATATGTCAAATACGTAAAAAACCAAGATAAAAGTGGGGTTATGTTCTAATGTTTACTAGTGAACGTGAATTTTAGTTGCCACTCTGTGTTGTTTTCACTGGACAAAATGCCAAAATCAAATATAAAGTGTAGTGGTAAAGGTTCTGGAGGTAGGCCGCGGCGACAAGAATATGGGGAATTGGGATTTGAATACATCCAACATGGTAAATCATACAAGGCAAGGTGTAACTTCTGTGAGTCAGTCTTAAAAAATACGGCTATCAGCCGGCTAAAAATACACAGGTAATTTGCATTAACACTATGCATTTTCTGTTTGACGACATTGTATATGTAATATTTTTTATAGAAAGTCTTGTCACAATCTTAAAAGCCGACAGATGGATCACAGTTCTGACAATGAAATTGAAGAGGTACAGGCTCAAGAAATACGGTCCCAAGAGAAAGAATCACATTCCCATATGTTAACTTTACCAGAGAATCAGAATAAAAATAATGAAAATGATGACCGATTAGATATATCTACAATGGAAGTACTTATAGTTGATGATATCAACATAGAAAACACTGATTTTATTGAATCAGATATTGTAAATGATTTAGTAGTGGAGAACATATCTATTCCTAGAACACCTTCAAGCAGCACACATAAAAGCGATGTTCCAGTAACGAGAACGGCTGCAGAAAAACTATTGAATAAATTAAGAACGCCCCGAAAAAGGCTCACTAAGAAGCTATATTGATAATCTTTCTGAAAAAGATGAAGGTATTAGTACACAGGCCATTGCAGAGTTCTTTTTTGCCTGCAATATTCCTTTTAACGTAATTGAGTCAAAATATTTTATCAATATGGTTACAAAACTTCGACCTGCCTATGAAAAAAAAAATCCAAATAGAAAGGCCCTTGCAACCCGCCTTCTTAACGCTACCTATAACCACATTATTTCTACTAGTCACTTGGAGCCTGATTCCATAGTTTTAGTCGACGGTTGGAAGAATACTTCCAGCAATACTAAGACTGTAACCTGTAGTTTACATACAGTTGATGGTAAGTAATTTAAGAATTATGAACGCCGCAAATTTCAGGTCCAAAGGCTTTTCTAAATGCATGGGATGTGACAGGCGAACCAGAAACAGCTCATAAGCTGTGTACAATAATCTCCGAAGCAATTGATTTAGCCAAGGACACATATAACACAAATATTTATGCTGTAGTGTCAGATAACGCCAGTGCTATGGTAAAAATGGGTAAGGATATGAAACATTGTTTATGGCATTCTACTTGTAACAGTCACACGACAAATCTGCTAGCAAAGGACATACAGGATATAAACTGCTCAAACAAAGTTACAATGATTTTAAAAGAATTCAAGAGATCAAATTTAGAGAAATCATTAGTTGATAAAGGAAGTTCAAGAATACAACTTCCATGCGAAACTCGTTGGTGTACGTATAGAGATACTTATAAATGTTTTTTAAACAATCTTCAGCATATGAGAATAATTGCTGCTGAGGTCAGGAATAATAAAAAAATTAAACCAAATATTATCTCGATCATTTTCAATGATGATTTTGTGGAGGAAGTTCGCAACAATCTCACTTTGTATGAGCCTATCTGTGACTTAATTAATAAGTGTCAGTCACAAAGCGCATCCATTGCAGATGCTGTGCATTACTGGTTGGAGTTGGAACTACCTGAAAATGTCCGTGAAAGGTTTTCTGAAAAACTAGAGGCCAGGAAAAAAATGGCATTCAATGTGCACTTGCAGCTTATTATCTTCACCCGGTTTACAGCAACGAGAAGCTATCTTCACAAAATATGACTGAAATAAATCATTTCTTATTTAAGTCACTCTCAAATGTTGGCTGTGATGAATGGGACATTTACAAACGAAATGTTAATATTTTCAACGAATTAAATGACAAAAATATAACAAAACCTTTGCTGTACTGGCATATGGCAGCAATGTATTGTAAAGAACTACCTAAGTTGGCCCTTAAACTGTTGCAAATACCTGCTTCTTCAGGTGAAATTGAACGTGTGTTTTCCAATTGGGGGTACATACATGGACCAATCCGTAATAGACTGTCGTTTGACAATTCAAAGAAGCTTGCACATGTATATTACAATCTAAAATTGAAAGATAATCCCATTTTAAATGAGGAAGATACTGATTTTGATGAGGGAGAAGATAACTAGCTAGAACATTAATGTAAATCAGGTTATTCTAGTCTTCCTGAAATACAGACTGTTCTTTGTTTCTTACATACTATTAAGAAAAAATGTGTTCTTTTTGTTGATACGTTACATTTCATGAAAGAGAAAATGCTTTAGTTTTGTTAATAAAATATTTTGAGATATTAGTTTTTATAAAGGAGAAAATTTAATAGGTTTGTTAAAATACTATTTTTCCAAGAGCTTGTTAATAAATTATTTTTCTCAATAAAGAAATTTATTTTATTGCATGGCTAGTTTTTTACCTTTTTTACATTTTTTACGTTTCTTACATGCTTTAGGCTGAGTAAATTACATAGTATTTTACGTGTAAAAAACGTGTTAATTACGTCACGTAAATTACATTGCCAATCCTGACAAGGCTATAAAAATTCCCATTTAGCAAATAGTCTTCAACTCTATTATAAAAAATATTTCTACCCCTGAGTGTCTTTAAACAAGGAGGCAGTGCGTTAAAAAACTTCACTCCCACATGATGCATTCCATGCTGCGAGACTCCTATTCAGTGTAGTGGAATGGACAATTGGTTACCATATCATGTATAATATGCATGATGTTGGTTGTTTTTTTCCATTGTGTTTTTATTGTCTCATATATACAAAATGCAGGTAAGTATATAAACACTTACGATCATCATATACCATGTTGCCTAAACAGCTCCCTGCAACTCTCCAGTGGTCCCACATTACTCAGCGCTCGAATAGCTTTTTTTTTTTGTTCCAGTGGGACTTTAGCTAACTGAGGTAAAGAGCCCCATATCAGGATTCCGTATGTTGCTAGAGAGTGAAAGCTTGCACAGTACGCTGTCCTTGCTGCCTGGTAAGTTGTAACCCTCATTATCTTCACAACCTACACCATACTCGACAGACGTCCACACATACCACTTAAGAGAGGTATCCAGAACAATACCAAGAAACTTAGCTGTTTCAGGATTACCATTAGGTTTTACCTCAAATTTCATTATTTGAATTTTATTTTGCTTCAGTGCATTAGCCTCAAACCAGCTCCTAGCATGGCAAATGTAATTTTGCATATTAACCCTGCTTCCTGAGTACTCCTCGCCCTGGTCATAAAGCTCGTATCATCTGCATATAAATATGCACCATTTGCATTAACACCATGTGTTAGGTAATTTATATATATATATATATATATATATATATATATATATATATATATATATATATATATATATATATATATATATATATATATATATATATATATATATATATATATATAAATGTATTGGACCAAGAACTGATCCATGTGGTACTCCGTTTTTAGTTGAACACTGCTAGATGTTTTGTTGTTCCAATCTACTATTTGTCTCCTGTTTGTCAGATATGTTTTCAAGATGTCCAGGGCAACACCTCTTACACCATAGTAGTGTAGTTTACCAAGCAATAACTGGTGATTGACAGTATCAAATGCTCTGCTCAAGTCCAAGAAAGTCATTTGTATTTTATTTTTGTTTTCAAAACATTCCAGTATGTCTTCCACTACACTAACTAAAGCAGATACTGTGGACCCAGACCTTCTATATTCATACAGATTTTGACTAAATAACTCATTTTTTTCAAAGAAATCCACAATTATGTTTTTTAGTAGTCTTTCAAAAATCTTTGATATTGCAGGCAGAACACAAATTGGTCTATAATTGCTACACAAATCTGGATTGCCCTTTTTAAAAAGTGGAATTGCCCTTGCCAGTTTCAAAAGGTCTGGGAACACACCCGCACTGAAACATTTATTTATGACTTCCGTTAACGGCTTTACAATTACTTCTATAACGGCCTTTACCAGTTTAGTTGATAAACCATACACGTCTCAGGATTATTTACTTTTGATGTCTCTGACTATTTGCATCACCTCTTCTTCAGTTACCGGGCCTAGCAATAGTGAACTTCCACTGGATCTGGCTTTTTTATTTAACACTGGCGGGTTTAGTGTGTTGTTCGAAGCATTTGATGAGCTGTCGTTGTTACTTGAAAAATATTCGCTAGTCTTCTGCAGATAAACTAGAGTTAGTATCTTTGTTAGTTATATGTCTTAAGTTTGTCTCTTGATGTATAATTTTCCACATAGCCTTGGATTTGTTTTACGACCTATTTATAAGTTCCTCATTTCTACTCCTTATTTCCTCAAGTTTAGTACTGTAGACATTCTTCACATATTTATAACAGACCTCTGATTCCTTATCCCATTTCACTTTATTGACTGTTTGAAAGCATCAAGAATGTTTTTCAATCTTCTAATTCCATTGCTTTTATGAGTTACTTTGCTTTTGCAGTCACGTTTTACTTTAATAACTTCTTCTGGAAAACATAAAGCAAATTCTCCTTTAATAATGTCATGAAATCTGACAAAAGACTCTTCAGCGTGGTCATATTCTAAGACTGATGTCCAGTTAATCTGCTCCAACTTCTCTATGTATAATTTAATGTATGTATCGTTTACTTTTCTAATTTTGAATATATTTGTTTTAGGTGGAGAAAACGGTGGGATCTCCAGATCAGCAATTTGCCCATAATGGTCTGATAAATGCAACTCCACTGTCCTGGCGTCAAAGAGAGCAAGTGATTCTGTTACAAAGACATTATCGATACAGCTTGCAGACTCCACATACTCTAGATGGTTCTTTTATTGTGTAAAACATGCAGTGTCTATTTAATAAATTAATGAGATTTGTTTTTTCTTTACTATCTTTTAATATATCAATATTGTAATCCCCTGCTGCAATTATCCTTCCTACAGGACATACAAAAAAATATATACGTCTGTGTAATTGGCGGATTTTCGTCAGGCCTTATAGGGTCAAAAGCTTGTTACTCTTCATTTAACAAAATAGCTAGTATCTCTACTTTCAAAAGGTTAGAGTTAGAATATAATTAAGAAAAACCCTTTAATAAATAATTAATTTATTCTTAAAAAAAAAAAGAGAACTACCATGATAAATCTTTTACAAACAATCTCTATAGTGAGCACAATTTCTCCTCTACCCTATTTTCTTACTCCAAGTAAACATTAATAATTTACATTACCGTTTTCTCCAAGTACCAGAAAAATACAATTATTATTATTTTCTTTTGATTGGTTAGGGTGGCGTGTGCCTATGTATATATTAAAAATATCTTACCTGTGATTTACTATTATCCTGGGTACTGTTTGATCTCGCTCTGTCCCTTGGATAATCGTAATTACATACAGATGAATTTCTTGTGTTTCTATCAGGTGTACGGGTTACACTCCTCAATCGTTCATATTCTATAGGCTGGACATACTCGGTGCGGGCATTGTCACTCCTGTGTTTTGCCTCTGAACTTAAAGTAAATGTTGGCAAGTGATTCTGTGGCGGTGTCAGCTCAGAATATTCATTTACATCACCTCCTTCGTCACTCGAACGACTGCAATAAACACTGCAAGTAAACGAAAGAAAGTTTAATGAGGATTTAAATTTACCTTGAGTATCTGTCACTGGAATTGTTATGTTGGTTCACTGAAACCCACTGACCGCTGGCTGCATCGAAAAGACTGTTGGTCGAAGCAGCAAATTCCATTTTGTGATCACCACCAACGTCGTGGTTTAAGTTGGAGGTTCCAGCTAAAATTCAACATGAACCAATCGAAAAGTTTATAATCTTCATCACAACAACACAAATTACCTTTATGTTTGCCCATAATTGCCTCCAGCTCTCGTTTCTTGGCTTCCAGTTCGTCTACTGCAGATCTCTTAGGCTTGGCACCTTGCCTTTCACTCGCAGACTTGTTGACTTGTTTGTTTAAATGTTCATTGTGTGAGGGCACTGCATTGTTCTCATAACACAGTGAAAAGTTACTCTCACTGGGTGCTCTTTGCTTTTGCATGTCCATGTTATTTTGTAAGAAATTCTCTGCCTTTGTACAGATGTCATAAGCTATGGCTTGTTCTTCGGGTGTGCTGTTTTGATTATTGAAAACGAACTCAGTGTTCTGAACAATCTCTAACATGTCTTTCAACTTCGACAACTGCTCTTTCATAGAGACAATTTTCTTTACTTGGATACCTGAAATATATTTCTGATCTATGATCAAAGCAAATTAATTTGGATTACACAAATATATCCAAAAACAATACAAATTGATATTCGGTAATAATAATAGTAATATTGCTTATAAGCACCTGGGGAACATTACCCTGTGGAGAAGACATTCAGAACTAGAGGAAATCCTTCCCAAGGAAGTGGAATATGTCCAAAAAAAACTCAAACAATGCCTCAAGAAGCAACCAGGAGACCGGGTATCGCCGGACAGTTTCGATTGCCAATAACTAGGCGACTACGATGAAAATCTACTGCAGTCCGAAATATCCTCACCCTGGCCCATCACCAAGACCACAGGGGCGGCTCGACAGAAGACTACTTTATAAGATCTGGCAACAGCTAGACCGCTACAATGGCAGACCCGCATGCAACCTCCCGCCTTACTAGTGCCCCCACGCTCCCAGGAAGACCGCAGCCTTGAAATGCAACCCTCAGTTCCTTCAGGTTGACCCGCAGGCACCGATAGTGATGACCCAAGCAACAAATTAAGGCATGTTAACCAGCACTCGAGTCCAAATAACCTAACCAAGTTGTAATTTAGTAATAATTAACTAAAATGCTGCCTTGATTGTCATAATGACTACAAATTTTGAAATGCGGCTCCGAACTAGCTTATTTTTGACTATTAAAATTACTCCAAAGTCAGTAACTTACAAGTAACTAAATTGGGAAAAAATTGGTTTAATTTTACTCATAAAATATTCTTGAATATACTTTTGTGTTTCAATTCCAGAGGTGGTAATTTTTAGGTCGAAGTGTGCCCTAAATTGGACTGAAAATCGACTACCAAGCCCAGATACCTGAAATACCTACTTTAAGGTAATTTATTACCTAATATTAACCTGCAATATGTCTCTGTGGTATAGTAAATTGGAGGTCTTCTTATGAAGTCTATCTTACATATATATTACCAATTTCATTGCAATACAGCACAGGAAATATTTTGGGCACTGAGCTAACCTAAAATGGCTTTCTGATCGGCTATAAAGTCATAATTACTGCAGAAATGGTCTTCCAAGTCAAATTGTCTACCTTCAAGTTGAAAATACCCGTAAAATCTGACTTGAAATAAAAATTGTCCTCAAAGTTCAAAGTGTACAGCAGTGAAATACATTTGTGAATCTTAAAGGTGTGTCAGTTGATAAACTTCATCAATAAAATTTTATTCTTGTTGTTAATGTGCGTGCACCAGTAACAAATATAGTGTTACAGTGCCCCCTTTAAAACCAATAAAAGTTTACAGACATACTACAAACTATTATAGAGTAGTAAAGAATGCTCACAGAAAAATAGTGATAGATGCTGATCATTCAAAGTGGCTTACATCAAATGAAGAACACTCATCTTTCAATCCTAAAAAAAGTATGACAACTTTATCGTCCACTACTACTAGGTATATGAAAGTAAAACTGAATTTCAATTCTATGCTGGTATCAAATCAGCACGTTTCCCTCTTCAATATAATACATCCCTTTTCATGCCAAATGGAGTGCAGTATTGGCAACACGGTCAGCTGTCATGTTTATGTTTATTTACTTATTTTATTTTGTTTCTATTTTCTATTAATGTTTATATATTATGGAATCAAAGACCAAAAGCGCTGTATAATCATTCCTATATGTCTCTCGGCTGTGCACGGATATAAGTAATATATATTTCTATACACGAAAATGTTTCATTTCTAATAAATTCACACAAAATTCGTTTACCATATAGTTGAAATTCCCATAATAGGACAAAATGCCTTCAAAGTTTGGGTAGTTTGTCCTGTCATTAGGAATTGTGACTTATAGGTAAAAAAATAGGGCAAAATTAACTTTCAGGTCAATAATGTTAGAATGGCAGCCATATTAAATTAATTTTGCGGTATCCATCTTGATTGTATTGGAAAATGAAAAATAATATTTTGTTGAATACAGTGTAATCAAATTTTAGTTCGAAAAAAACATTAAATAATGATTGTATGCCATGACAACAAGATAGCTTTGTGTTGTTTACATCACCAATCCTCCAAAATCAGAATTTCAAGAATTTTGAATAACTTTTTTATTTTCACTAATTTTATCTTTTACACGGGCGCTCGAATTTTATCGAAGTATCATCATCATGTTAACAGAAAAAAACATAACCGCAGTGGTTTTTTTCTTTATACAGTGTGAATCACCTTTATCATTGTTGCAAATATTTGAAGTAAGTTCTTTGATCATTCAAGATGTCATTTTTTAACAAAGATGGACAATATCTCTACTACTCTACTGTTTGTTTATACATACATAACCACAGATCCTACAGAACCGTATAATGTCACATGCGTAGTTCGTTGTTAAGAACGTCATGGCACTTGGCGCCTAGATGTCAGATTCAAGTAAAGCGTAGCACATATTTACCAATATATTACGTCCATTGGCCCAATGTTGAATGAAAATGCCCTAAATATAACTAAAACGCCTTGGTCGAAACGCCTTGCTGGACCTATTATCGACTTCCATATTACTTTGACTTTATTCCCCACATTGGTAATATACACTTAAATTTTACTTGAAAATGACCTGTGGTGATTTAGTCGCCGACCTATTGGTAGGGCGATTTTACGTCAATTTGACTTTAAATGGTGCTTGGGGACCGGCGACGTCCCCACCACCTATTATATTCTATGGTGGACTCAATCACAAGAAACTCCTCCGCAGCTGCCCCCCTGTAATACAACAACTAACAAAGACAACAATATTCGAACATTCTCCACACTTGGACTTCCAACATCAACTCTGACGAAGGCTACCAAGCACGACAAGGTACTCTCCGGCAGAATGAGACGTCTCTTCCATTAAATACTCATTCATACAGGCCCAACACTACGTTGCTTTTACGGAAATGCCGACCTACTTAAAGAATCACATGTGTGACGGCGATGTCCAATGAAAAATGCTGATAATTCTCCAAAGCCGGGTACACCTGCGGGTAAATAACGCTCTGCCCCCTCGGACGACCTGCAGAACTTAACACAAAACTCAAAACAAAAGAAAACCAAATGAACGAACTTAATTATAACGATGGCAGCTGCAATCGTTCCATGGCTGGTACCTGCAACAACAGAAAACCGACTACTTTTCTGTATCTCCGTTATTCTCCGGTCTGCCCGCAGACCCTGTCCACTTCCAGTCGATACGTTTCCTGTCACCTGAACTGTCTCATATCTCTGCGTCACCTAATGGACCAGCCTACTCTACACCATTTTTTTTGCTGACCCTGTCAAACACTTTGCATGGTCTACTATACTAAACTTGACTCCAGTGATTTTACTCACCCTACATACTGTTTTTTAGGAATTCTTTCTGTATTGATTGAAATTGTAAGAAAAACACTTTTTCAGATTTTTGGCATGATAGAGTGTTCAGAGAACAGTAAAGGCCGTAATAGGCGTAAAAACATAATTGTTAAAATCACTAAAATAATAAGTAAAATTTGTTCAGTTTACTTCTTTACACGAAGGAATGTAAATATTGCAAATAATTAGAGGTCAGAATTGTATCAATTGACATTGAAAATATCACATTTAGTAGGTAAACAATAAACAAAGTAAATTCGCAACATACAAGGTACACAGGAATGCTAAAGTCGGCAATTTGGAAGGTCGCAAACTAAGGTAGTATTAATAATAATAATAATAATTTATTAACGGTCTGAGCCAATTTACAGATTAATTAACAACCAAAAATCAAATTAACTATAAACAAGCTAATAATATAAACCTAAAAAATATTTTCTAACACACTTTTAAATTCAGCAAGGCTTACAAAAAAAATATCAGTTTTTTCACAATATTTGTTAGCATTTCTACAGATTCTTGGAACTGCAGAATGAAAAGTATAATTAACACGATAGAAACTCTCATTAAATAGACCATGGTGTCTTAAGGTTCTGGATGGAACACTAAGCTTAATCATAGCTAGTAAGTCAGGAGAATCTACAACACGATTCAGCAATTTATATAAAAAGCAAAGGTCAAAATTAACCCTTCGTTGTTCGAGAGTAATCAAATTTAATTGAGTATAAAGTTGTAAGTAGTCAATTTGGTCAGTTACGATACCCATCTTATATGCCACAAACCTAAGAAATCTTTTTTGGACTCTTTCAAGTAGATCTTTATGTATCCGATAGAATGGTGACCAAACAATGCTGCTGTATTCAAGCACAGATCTGACATATGCACAGTACACAGATTTTAAACAGTTTACATCGGAGAAGTCTGCCAATGTTCTTTTCAAAAATCCCAGCATTTTCAAGGATTTATTTGTAATTAATTCAATATGCTTACCAAATGTCAAATCACTACTAAAGCACACTCCCAGATCTCTTATTTGATCAACCTTTTTTAAGACAGTATCTTCCATTTTATAATCAAAATTTGAAATATTTTTCGATCTAGAAAATTGTATATAGCAGCATTTACTCTTATTTAACAACATATTATTATTCCTACACCACTGGATCAAATTATCTATATCTGCCTGTAATTTCAAATTATCTTCAGGAGTTTTAATCTCAACAAACATCTTCAGATCGTCTGCATATAAAAGTGTATCTGCATATTCAAAGCAGCGAGTCACATCATCAACAAATATGTTAAAGAGCAATGGTGAGAGATGCCCGCCCTGTGGCACACCCGAAGTCACATCGATCTCTTTAGATAGATAATTTTTTATTTTAACTATTTGTTTTCTATTAGACAAGAAGTCCCCAAACCAAGCCAACAAATTTCCAAAAATTCCAAATTTTTGCAGCTTTATCAATAAGATTCGGTGATCTATCTTATCAAAAGCCTTTGAAAAATCGGTATATATCACATCGAGTTGACCTCTCTCCTCAAGGACCCGAGACAGGTAATGTTCATATATTAGTAAGTTTGTAACAGTGGATCTACCTTTAACGAAACCGTGTTGCTTTAAAGTTAACTGTCTTTCAACAAACGGTCTTAGTTTATTCATTACAATATTTTCAAATATCTTAGGAATTAAACTATTCTTTATTATAGATCTGTAGTTTTTTATATCAGATATGTCACCCTCTTTATGGAGTGGATCCAAGAACGATATCTTCCAAGCATTTGGGAAAACACCCAACTGTAGTGACAAATTAAAGATCTTAGCAAGAATATCCGATAAGATACATTTACATTGCTTTAAAAAGCTTACAGGAATCAAATCTGGACCAGCACCTAAGTTATTATCAAGCTGCGCAATGGCATCAAACACTTCCATTATTTCTATCCTCATTACACCCATGATTGCATTATGAGAGAACTCTTCACTACAATCTACAGAAACACTATTGTTATAATTGTTATAAACTGACCCAAAAAAATCTGAGAATGAGTCAACAATTTTATCTACATCATCTATCTGTGTGTCATTATATTTCATTACTTTAGGAATACCGAATTTGTTTTGCTTTGATCTAACATATCTCCAAAAACACTTACTATCTACGTTTATGGCTGTTTGAATATTATTTATATAGTCATTATAACAAATCTTAGAAACATTTTTACACCGTTCTCTTAAACTACTAAAAATACTATAATGATATTGAGAGTTGCTAATTTTATAATTTTTGTGTGCTATTTTTTTGTCAATAACAAGTTGTCTCAAGTCTGCGGAATACCAGTGTGGAAACTTTCTATTTCTAGTTCTACATTTGGGAACAAACAAATCAATGGTTACAAAGAGAACATCATAAAAACGATCCATCATCACATTGTTAGTAAACAAGTGAGAATAAGATGAGTTAAATAAGTTCTTACGATGTAGACAGTTAATTTAGATTGCTTAAAATGTAAAGACGTGAAACTTGTGATTTAATTATGTAGACAAAAACACTGTTCAATTAAGATTCACGATGTAAACAGTCTACGTTAAGTTCATTCAGTTGTTCATAATAATGTTATTGTTGAGTTTCTGTGAGTTATTAAATTTATAATTAAACCGTTATCGATGTTCCAAGATGCTTAGTTCGACGACTTTATTCCTACAATTATCCTCCGCTCACTTTAACATAGAGTGTTGCATTCTGACATATTAAATAAGATACAGACTGTCAAATGGGCCTCGGATGATTTAGAAAAGTGGCCATAACATTTAAACGACTCTGTACAGAGACCAACAACTATACACTGGATGAATCAGCCGAACAAGACGAAGTAAAAAATTAAACAATATACAGATTGTACCATTTAAAAAAAAAGTGAAGTTTGGGTTGTATCTAACTTATGCAACACCCTGTATATGCAAAAATAATTTTAGTTTGTAGCCAATGCTGGAACCTGCAACTTTTGTTTCACTTATAAGGGAGATTTATTTATATATTTAATTAATTAAACAACCCAAACAGGAGAGGAGCCCAGTTACATGGATTTAAATAAGAACTAGTAAACTAAAAGAAATTAAAAACTATAGATTAAAACTAAAAAAAGTAACAAAAAATAACTAAGATGTGGTGTCCCCACGAAGTAGGGATTCCCTAGAGGCTGCGGAAAAGGACCCAACATTAGCATGACCAAATATGTCAGTACTGGAAGAATTATATTCTGCACACATGGAATACAAGGGTGATTTCAAACGCAGATAAGTTCGGAAAATCGGAAGTAAGAAAGTATGAGTAGAACGAGTCTGACAGCCGTGGAGAGGAGAGCGAAAAGGCAGCTGGGAGAGAAGTTCAGGTGCATCAATATTTCCGTGAATAAGCTTAAATAAAAAACACTGACCTGAAAGAGTTATCCTGCCAGCAAGCGACATAAAACCAAATCTAGTGAGTAACAAATTGTAAGCTATGCCTCTTTGAGGATAAACTTTGTCAACAAAATAAGACAAATACTTCAGAAACTTACGCCGGACACATTCTAGAAGCGTTAATATAGCAGGAGTAGAAGGGCATCCAGCACAAGCTGGCATATTCAACATGAGAACGGACAGAAGCGTTATATAGACAGATAAGAGTTTCAGTAGATGAAAAATTGTCAGCGCTTCTAATAACAAATCCTAGGCTTTTCATAGAAGTTCTAAGGATACTGTTCAGATGTAAATTAAACTTCAAGTGTAGATCCATGATAAAACCCCAGTCAGTAATATTAGACACACATATAAGATTTTCATCATTCACCTTATAAGTGAAAATCTGCAAGTGATGTTTATTGGAAAAAACAAAACACTACATTTAGAAAGATTTAGAGGTAACTTATTTATGTCACACCATTCCGAAATCCTATCAAGGTTCTGCTGTATGGCCTGACAGTTGACAAGAGAATTGATATTTAGAAAAAAATTTAGGTCATCAGCATACAATAAATGAGGAATAGAAAACACATAATCCAAATCATTAATTCAAACGTTGAAGAGAATGGGACCAAGTACAGATCCTTGCGGGACACCAGAAGAAGCATGAAACAGGTCAGAAGAACAACCAGCATACCAGAGATAATGATACCTATTGAGGAGGTAGGATCTAAACAAGGATATAAGACCATTGGAAAGTCCAAAAGAATGAAGCTTAAGTAACAGCAGCTCATGATCAACTGAGTCAAATGCCTTCGAGAAGTCTAAGTAGACTGCATCAACCTGTCCATTCCCATCCAAATGAGACGATACATATTGCATGAAACAAGAAAGGTTGGTCAAGGTTGAACGGCTCCTGCCAAACCCATGCTGATTCGTTGAAAGATACAGATCTACATGAGGAGATAGATACGCAAAAAGTGTATACTCAAAGACCTTCGAAAAGTTCGACATGATTACAACCTGCCTGTAATTTTCAATGACCGACCTTATCGACGGGGCAGACTTTAGTGGTTTTCCATATGGAAGGGAAGGTTAGTGTTTTCAGAGACAAGTTAAAAATAGAAAGCAAAGGTTCGGCAAATACGGAAGCACAGTCTTTGTGTTGAAACTAGGTATATTATCTTAAGGCAACTTGGACTTGAGTTTCTTAATAGCAGAAAGTACATCAGATTTATGAAATTCGCTTAAATGAAAGGGAAGACGGTTTGAAGAAATAAACATTTCCTCTGAAGAAGCGGTACAAGATTTGAAGGAGGAACTGAAAAACTTAGCAAAAGCATCAACTAAACCCTCAGGGGAGGACAAGTCCTGGCCATTATATGTCATAAGTCCAAGTATCCGAGTCTGCTTCTTTTTAGAATTCACAAGGGACCAAAAAGACCTGGGATCTGCCTGTATGTTAGACTCAACATTACCTATGTAGGAATTATAAGCCTGCAAGGTATCCTTCTTAAGTTGTGCCCTACACTCTGAGAATGCTTTATAATCAACAGTCAACAGTGAGGACCTGCATTTAGAATAAAGTCTCCCTTTGATCTTCAAATTATAGATTATTTTGCTGTTAAACCAAACAGGATACTTAGAAGGAGTAATTTTGATATTGAACTATATATTAAACTTGAACGCACTTTTGGACCACCCGATACATGTCATCACTAGAGTGACATACTTTAGGAACATAATACATGAAGGCCATACCTTTATTATTTCAATAAAGGAATAAATTGCCAAAAATTAAAATATGCAATAAATTTTGTCGTTGGGTGTATAATACACTTATGCCACAGCTGAAGGCTAAAGTATTATTACCGAGAGAAAAATCACATAAATTAATGTTAAAAATTAAAATAAATGAAAAGTCAGCAAACTTACCAACGTCATCCCCGTCATTAGCTTCGTCCAAAACATGTAAATGTGTGACCAATTCATCGACTTGTTTCTTTCTATTCTGGAGTTCAGAGAGTTTGGCTTGTAGCTCTACATGCTGAGTACGAAGTTCTGCATCTCTATTATCTAAAACCTGAATCAGATATTCCCTATCATCGTTAGCATTATGAAGTGCAGCAATCTGATTCTGTAAGGCGTCGACTCTATCAACCAGTGCCTGTTCTTCAGCTGTAGCAGACCTGTTTCTTGGTTGGTTGAACTTCTTTGTACGTTCCTCTAATTCCCTAATCGCCTCGTCGATTTCAGCAAAATTTTTCTCACTTCTATTTGGCATGTTGTTAACAAAGTGCCCTACAAATCGTCCAAACTATAAATAAGTGAAAAAGCTAGAAATACAATATTTTAGAGGTATCGCAAAGCACAAAAGTTTAGATGTCAAATGCAATTAGTTCTTGAGATATTTCTAGTGACCATTCGTCATGGGACATCCTGTATATTTACTTACTTTGACTAGAGACTAGCCTGTCTTGTGCACTCCTAGCTTCACGCAGTTTATTTTCGGCCTTCTGTTGTAAATGGATAAGAGAAAGCTGTTGTTCTTTCAGATTTTCTATTTCCCTTGAGGTCTGCTCTATTTTTTCTCTGTCAGGATCGTTTCTATTAGAATGGGATGTACCTGCTTCGGACAATGAATCTGTTCCATTTTCTTTCACCTATTCAAAAATATAATAGATAATTTAATTAATTATTTGGTAGTCATTATACTGTGATACAAAATTCAAAATTTTAACTTTTTTATTTTATTTATTATATCGATAATCCTCTTACAAAATAGATTTAATGTATAAGAGAAGTTACATGCTGTACAAGTCAAAGAACAAAGCAAAAAACTACAGTCTGAATCATTTCAAGCAAGAAAAATAAACTTAAATTGACCATCAATTGAAAAACTAAGGAATTTAAGAAAGTTTCTCTGAATATTTTCAAGACTATGAAACCAGTGCCTTGAAGAGGAGGATCAATGCTTGGTGAGATGTAAAATCCCTCCTACGCCTAATTATAAAGCCCATGACCTTACATACAGAGTTGATAATGAAATTGCCATGCCGCCGAAATGAGAGTATAAGGTCAAATACCACTCCAAGGTCACGAACTGTGTTAGGACGTGCCAAGCTATGTCCCTGCAATTCGGAATCAAATAAAATTGGCTGTTTGTTCCGACTAAAGGAGATTATACAGCACTTAGCAAGATTTAACAACATTTAGCAACAAGTAAGAGCATTCTCTCAGCACCACCCAGAAAACTTCAAAAGATTGCTCTGTAGGTGATGCAGCTGCCTAACTTTTCAATATATTTTGATGTCATCAGCATAAATTAAATAAGACACATCTAATATCTATGACACTTGGTCAATAAAAATATGAAAGAGAAGAGGATCCAAAATGGACCCCTGTGGGACTCCAGATGGTGTGTCATAAAGTTCAGATTTAAAGCATCGAATCTGAACGAATTGTTTCCGACCCCTCAAATAAGACCCTAATGTTTTTATGAATTGGTTACTGAAACCGAAGAAATGAAGTATATTTATAAGAATAGAGTGATTGACTCTGTCAAGGGCCTTTGAGAGATCCCTGTATAGAACATCTACCTGGGAAAGCTCTCAAGTCTATCAGAAACAAACTAAACGTGGCCAAATTTGTGATCTAGAAGAAATAACGCCGTGCTGATGTAATGAGAGTTTAGGTTTCATGTGAAACATAAAAAACCTTTTTATAAATGTTGTTTGTCATTGAATAAAATTAGTTTAGTAGAACTGACGTTATATCCTTGAGAATGGAATAAATTTTTCTGAAAGCTCGGCCTATAGTAAAGAGTTTTATTTTGGAACTGACGGCTTTCCCACAATTTTTTGATATATATATATATATATATATATATATATATATATATATATATATATATATATATATATATATATATATATATATATATATATATATATATATATATATATATATATATATAACACAGATCTCCCCATTAGTGATTTTTTAAAGAAAATTCACTGAAAAGTGAATCTACATATTGCAACATTATCATCACAGTCTAAAGCCGATGTCTCCTTGTGATCACAACCATGATTCTCTGTCTCCATCATTTCATTGGAGCTTCAGTTTTCCAGAAATTCTCATCCTCGTCTGCCTCTTCCCCTTTTCTAAATATGTCCTTGAAATATTGTTGTCAGAAATGAAAATGTATATATTTTTCCACATTTTTATCCGTCTTTCATTAGCTGTATTCTTTATAATGTCGCCCCCTTTAGCTTTGTTATTTTAATTTTAAGTGTCCCAAAAAAATTGAAAGTATAGTTATGTAGGTGCTAAAAAATACTTTTTTTCTATGTATAAAAAAAATTTGAAAAATGATCAGTATACACGGAAAACCAAAAAGTTAATTTTTTTTGAATAAATCACCCTATATATGAATTTATTTTTCGATTCCTCGTAAAATTCTAAGCACAATTTATATAACATACCATGTACTTGAAATGAATAGTTTTTGAAATATTCGCATTTGAAACGTTATCATCACAAATTTTATCAAACCAAAACAACTGTTACAAATCAAGAAATCTAACAATAAATAATATAACAAAAACAGTTTCTAATTAAATATAAAGATAAGAAACATTTCAAAGACATTACGAGCAACACAAGAAAATATTCAGCGAACTTCATACAGTAAAGTCCAAAGAACCTTAAGAAAATGGAATCTAAAGCCATATAAAATTAAACGCACTACAAACCTTAGCCAAATGCAAAAAGATGATCGGGTCGCATTTTGTCAACTGATTCTAGACAGAATGAACATAAATGACAATTTTTTGAAAACAGTTCTATGGACTGACGAGTCTACCTTTTCTACTAGTGGCCTGTTTAACCGAAAAAATACTAGACAATGGGCAAGAGAGAATCCACATTCTTATAGAGAATTTAAGTTCCAAGGGCGACTATCTGTGAATGTGTGGTGTGGTATCCTGGGCGATTGAGTAATCGGTCCGTATTTTTTTGATACTGTTTTAAATGGAGGCCGCTATTTATAATTCTTGGAAAACGAGTTCGAAGAATATTTAGACGATTTGCCTTTAAATATATTACAAAATATAATTTTTCAACAGGATGGAGCACCCCCTCACAACATTCGTGCTGTGCTTAATTACCTAAATGAAAGGATTCCTGAATGGATTAGCAGAAATGTGACAATTAAATGGCCTGCAAACAGCCCCGATTTGACACCTATGGATGCGTTTCTTTGGGGTTATATAAAAAACCGTGTATACGACCACCAAATTGAAAACCTCGATCATCTTAAAGATTTGATACGGAATGAAATTATTAATTTAAATGAAAATAACCCAGCATTCATAACAGAATCATTAGAGAAAATGCGAAGAACCCTTATACAATGTGTTGAAGAAAATGGAGGCCTGGTAGAGCATCTTTATATTTAATTAGAAACTGTTTTTGTTATATTATTTATTGTTAGATTTCTTGACTTGTAACAGTTGTTTTGGTTTAATAAGATTTGTGATGATAACGTTTCAAATGCGAATATTTCAAAAACTATTCATTTCAAGTACACGGTATCTTATAAAAATTGTGCTTAGAATTTTACGAGGAATCGAAAAATAAATTCATATATAGGGTGATCCATTAACAAAGAATAAACTTTTTGGATTTCCCTGTATACTGATTATTTTTCAAATTGTTTTATATGTAGAAAAAAAGTATTTTTTAGCACCTACATAATGATATTTTCAATTTTTTTCGGACACTTAAAATAACAAAGTTAAAGGGGGGCGACATTATAAAGAATCATTCTGTACCTTGTTTTTATCATTGTCCTCCTTGTCACATGTTATTTTATATTACTGATGTGGCATTTGCATACCTAGCTGGTCTTCTTTAAAAAATAAATGGTAAAGCTACATATTAAAAATTTCATTCATACTTTACATCAGGGCAATGTAAAAAGTTACAATAGTCCTCAACAATTACTTTGGTTTGGAATAGTAATACCAAAAACAAATTAATAAAAATGTTCACAGAACATTTAACATAAACAGATTAGTTAAAGCAACAGTTAAAAAACCAGTTAAAAAACTATGTTAGTTATAGCCCCACAAATAAATTCACCTCTTCGTATTCCTGTATGTAGTTCTCATTGTCATTTTCTCCCTCATTAATTTGACCACACAAAGACAACAGTTTAGCTTCACTATCTTTTAAATCAGCTATCATTCTTGTAAAATTTTCATACTCTGCTTCATATTGCTGTTCGATTATTAAACAGTTTGAAAAAATTAAAAATTGGAAAAGATTATGCTTCAAAAACTCACCTGTTCATCTGATAGTTTCATACTCGACATTAACGATGTTGTAATCTTTAAATATTCACGGATTTGACTCAGTTTATCTTCAACCTGTTTCTTATCTGGATATTTGTACACATTGTCACATTTCGGTACTGTGCTAGATGAGTTTCTTCTAGAAGTTGATGAGCTTGTGTTTGGTGTAGTTCCATTGACTAAAAATGGTTAAGGTCAAAACTTAAAAATGTAAGGATAATAAATTAAAATGTATTACCATTAGAGTTTATATAAGTGTTACCATTCTGTCTGTTCTCTTGCTGTTCTTCCAAAGGGGCCTCCATGACTCGATATTTTGAATGGAGAGTATTTTTACGAGAATTTCTTACAAAATTAGCCTGGTCTACACGCTGCCAATCTAAGACCTGGCAAATAGAAAAGTGATGGTCACAATTCAGTTGTTAAGTTATATACATGTTTTATTTTTATCTCCTTTGAAATGAAGGAGGTGAACCCGTAACACGTATAATTTATAAATAACTCCCTATCAAAATATCCACACAATACATACCAGATTGTTAGTCAAACTATGTGGGCTATTATTTCCTTCATTTAAGCACGATGACGTATTATTTCTCGTCTTTACTTTTGGCACTGTTCCTGTAGATTGTTTGTTTATTTTCCTTCGGTCTCCTGACATTTTACTGGAAGCTATTCTGGAGTTTATTTAATTATTAATCTAGGGTCAAAGTTGGTGTTCATATGAGTACTATCATCGCTTAGCTTTCTAATATTAAAGTCGTAGGTGATTACTGTTAAAAGTCCTTAAAAATACCTAAATAGCAGCCTTGGATTTTAAGGAAAACGCCTACGTAATTATTTCACAGTTTTCACCTAAACTTCATAAAGACTATTTTTATTTTATTTTGCATTTTCTCGAATAAATAATAAAAGGGATCCGATTTTTCTCCGAACAATTTTTTGACAGCCGTCAACTTTAATCATAGAGAAAGTGAAAAAAATATGTTTTTGTCCATGATCATAACTTTTGGTTCTATAGAGATTTTATTCTCTATTATATTTCATATGCATCTTATCGAATGTACACAGTTTTCATAACTATGTATTTATTGTAAATGATAATAGGAAATAATATACACTATTGTTAAGACCAACAACGCAACTATTTTCTCCTTTAACAAAATATGTTACTACAGTTAAGTACACTTGGAGAACCCAAATCACCACAACACATGTTTTTAAATACCTGACGATCGTTTCACTAACAAAGTTAGCGTCATTAGAGGATGGAAAATTTAAACTACTTACTTCTAAATTACCTTTTATACTGAAACTTAGGTAAAGAACGATACCGCGAGGAGACTAAATCGCAGGCAAGTTTTCTGTCTTCTATTAAATTGCCGGATACAAGGTTTTTGAACTTCGTTTATTACTTTACCTGACAGGGGTTTCGGAATGTTTATCTGTATCAAAGGCAGAGCGCAAGCAGAAGACTACAAACCAGTGGCGGAGCTCAGTTAAAAAAAATTTGCTTTCCATTGCCCTAGAATAATAAATACTTTCGTACGCATCTAGCTTGGCTGGCTGTCTCACATTTTTGATAAGTTTCAGATTTTCTTTAGCAATGTGATTGTTATTATCTCAAATATGTTGTACCACGCATGATTTTTCTACACTACCGTATCTCAGCTGTGCCAGATGTTCGCGAAATTTAGCCTTAATGGTTCTCTTAGTCCGCCCAATGTATTTAAGATTACAATATTGACAACCTATCATAGATACCCGACATTTCAGTGGCATTATCTTTCGTATTACCAAATTTCTTAAATTACTTTTTGTTAAAAAAGTTAGCTGCAAATCGGCTTTTTTAAAAATGCTCTCGAGACCCCATGTAATACGCAATTCAAAAGGTAGGCAAACAACTTTTTACTCTATTTTACCTTCCTGAATGTCGTGCATTCGGCTAACATTTTCTTTGCTCTGTGTCTATTAATTAATTTCTCCACTAAGCAATCATAATTTGTTATAAAAAAGCCACGTTTTTAATGTACTCTAATTCTATACCATATCTACTTTTATTTAAGGGGGATTTTATTAATCTATTTACTAAGAAATTTAAATCGGCCGTTTTTTTGTGCAAATGTATGATGTGAGTCTTTTGGAATGTAACTTAGAGTGATAGTTTCCTGCTTCATCCTGTGGACATCGAATTCAAGAGAGTCATTTTTAATAACTAGTACATCTAGAAAAGGAAGTTTACTGTTAAATTCTAATTCGTGGGTGAATTTTATTGAATCAAATTGACAGTCCAGTCTTTTAATAAAATCATCTACTTTGCATATATATATATATATATATATATATATATATATATATATATATATATATATATATATATATATATATATATATATATATATATGTGTGTGTGTGTGTGTGTGTTAAACATTGCAAAAATATCGCCCACATAACGAAACCATTCTCTAGGAAAATACTCATTTTCATGTTCTAAATCTCTCTAAAATCTACCCACGAAAAGGTCTGCAATGAATGGAGAGAGTAGGTTGTTCGTTGCGGTCTCCAGTTTCTTTAAAAAACTCGTTAAATTGAAAAATATTTTGTTTTATACAAAGATTTCTTATACTCATTTCTTACTCAAAGGTACTTTATAGGTGTGTTCTCACTGCAATTAGTATACCATACAGATGAGCTCTAATTAGATGGAAACCGGTCTGCGGTTCTAATTGTGGTGAGAATACATCTAGCCTTACACACGTTGTCCCTATATTGGGGAAGAAATGGGCCAGGGCTAACAATTTACTAAATTGTTAGGTGGTTGTATACATTCTCTATTTCTTAGCATTCTGTTATTTGGAGCTGTCGTGACAATATACTAGTTGGTTCCGCAGCAAGATGGCAACTCTTGCTTTACATCTCACTTTGTGTGGTGAGGCTGGCTACCATAGCCGTATTAGTTTATAGCTGTGTTCTTACTGCAATTAGTATACCGTACTGATGAGCTCTAATTAGAGCGAAACCGGTCCGTGGTGAGAATACATCTAGCTTTACATACACAGGTTTGTTAAAGTTATATATTCTTTGCAAACCTCTTCCCTTATGTTGTTCAATTTCAACAACTGTTCTAAATAGGTTAGCGCTTGTTTCGTGGGCACGCTAGGAAATAAAGACGTTACACATACAATGATATCAAAACCTCGCCTTTTTTTAACATCTTTAACTCTATTAATGAATTCAAGTGAATTTGACACTTAATAACTTTTTTGTCTAACAGGCAAGGTTTTAAACTCATTTGACAGCCACTTTGCTAGATTATATCTCGGAGAACTTATAGCCGAAATAATAGGTCTCATTGATTTTTCCGGTTTATAAATTTTTTAACATTTTTTGTGGACTTTGGGATTTGCAACCTGTAACCGTTTTTCTAAACCTTTATCAGGTTGTGACAACTCTTTAAACTATTTTCACCTCGTAAATCGTTTTTGGTAGCAGGTTTTAGGTTTCTATATGGTTCTGTCTGTTGCATTACTCACTCTCTTTATAATTCTTTTTGTCTAAGATCACAGCCTTATTGCCTTTATCTGCCTAAACATAAAAAGAATTGTCTTCTCGCAATCAGTTAACTTTATTTGGGAAGCATCTAAAGAGAAAATCTCAAAAAATGTGAAAGAAAATAAGTCCACTAAAAATAAAAATTCTAACCAAATGAAAATAGTTCCTCCCAATGGCCAGGGAGATAAAATATCTTAGGGTCGTATTGGACTCTAAGCTAACCTGGAATGGTCACGTTGAAAAAATACTGTGCAAGGCAGTTCTGACCCTAGCCGTCACTAGGCTATATGGAAAAACGTGGGGACTGAGACCTAGTATGGCCCACTGGCTGTACACAAGGGTGGTCAGACCATCGCTAACATACACAGCACTGGTTTGGTGGCCTAAGGTGACATAAGCCAATGCCAAACAAAAGCTGGGCAAGATCCAAAGGGTGGCTTGCCTCGGCATCACCCCAACAGCTGCCATGGAGGTGTTGCTGGATCTCGTGAGCCCGCGAATCTGTAGGGAAAATAGGTTTACAGTGGTAATCCTCAACCGCGAGGCATGGCGGGACGAGACGCCGGGCCTACCACGGGACGCGCACGTCTGGTTCACGGACGGATCCGGCGGGGGCAGGCGTTTATTCGAAAGGACCGAGGGTAAGTCACATTAATTCCCTCAGGGCTCATGCAACGGTCTTTCAGGCTGAAATGTACGCAATCTTGCACTGTGTGCGGGAGAACAAGAGAAGGGGCTACACCAACAAGCGGATCCTCATAGCCAGAGAGCCTTTAAGGCCCCAAATAGCCGACATGTAAATTCCTGGCTGGCGAGAATGAGGTCACTCTCATCTGGGTGCCGAGTCAAAGGCAATGAAGAAGCTGACAGTCTCACGAAGAGAGGATCAGCAGAACCATTTATGGGACCAAAACCGGTCCTGGGCGTATCGAAAGGCATGGCCAAGGGAACCATAAAGTCCTGGGTCAGGGACCAGCATGAGGCATACTGGGCAGATTGTCCAGGGCTCAGACATGGGGATCCCAGTTCAAAGAGCTGTGGAACTGCTAAATCTTAACAGGGGACAGCTCAGAAACATAACAGGACTCTTGACGGGACACATGGCTGTCAAGAAACACCTGCATAAAATGGGGCAGTTCGAGGGGGACCTGGCATACAGACTGCAGTGAGATGGAAGATTCAGCCCAGCACATCTTGTGCGAGTGTAAAGCTCTGGACCGTAAAATACAACTGATGTACGCATAGCGTAGACCGGAGACAAAGCAATATAAAACTTCACCCTACCAATTGTTGTGCAGACTAGTTCAAGGCACAGTGATTTTGGAATGGGTGGAGTAGAATAAGACAAAGGGCATGCGCAATGAGCCAACGGCTGCGGTGCTATCAGAGTGGCAAAGACACGCAGACGAGCCCTAACGGGGAAAAAAAAATGATTTCGATATGTGGACGATATTTTTGCAGTGTTGAACACAAATATATGCAAAGTAGATGATTTTATTAACAGACTCAACTGTCAATTTAATTCAATAAATTTCACTCCGGAATTGTCAGACTTGTATTAATATTCACAGGCGGCAGGCTGTTCCGATGGCGAATGGGGGAATCACGGAATTTAGGTTGGTTGGGCATGGTGTACCCCAGGGTTCGGTTTTGTCACCACTTTTATTTATTATTTACATTAATGATCTGTGTTACTACATGATGCCATTTAAGACTATTTGCTATGCCGACGACACCACTTTTATTAGTTCGCACAAAAACACTATCGATATGACTCACTCAATTGGAGAGGTGACTTGTTCGGCTGAGCTGTGGTTCACCAGTAACAGGCTCAAACTCAACTCTGATAAGACACAACAGCTTATTGTTTCTTCAAATGATAAATTAGCAGGTGATGAACCAGTGAGATTGTTGGGTCTGACTTTGGATGGAGACCTGAATTGGGTGCCTCACGTTGAGCAATTAGGGAAAAAACTTTATAGTTGTTACGTAAATTGAAGCCTCTAGTGGGCCCATATGTGTTGGGCGCAGCATATTTTTCATTGTTTAACTCTACATTGAGTTACAGTGTTATTTTATGGGGTAACTCTACCCACTCCATAGCCATTTTTAGACTTCAGAAGCAGGCTATCCGGCTGTTGGTCCCAGGGAGCATTGTCAGCCTCTATTTGTGAAGCATGGGATAACGCCTCTTTCTTCGATCTATATCTATGCCACCCTTCTGAGGGTACATGATACAGCAGGGAATTATTTCTTGCGGAGTGATATTCACACGTAATGCCAGTCTATTATCGGTTCCACGTTGTCGCCTAGCTATGTCTGCCAGAAACTCGGTGGAAGTGGATCTATATAATCGTTTACCAGGGAGGATTAGGGCCGTTAACTTGGAAACCTTCAAGTATATGATAAAGTCATTTATTCTGCAGCATTGTTTTTACTCCATCGACGAATATACTAATGTGGCTATGCCAGTGTTCTGATCTGGACTGATGTGTTTTTCTTTTATTTTTTGTCTTTTTTTTTATTTTGTTACTGTGCTTTCTTTGACTGCTGGTTAATTATGTTTTGTTGTTAGGATAGATTAATTTTAGACGTTTTGAATTTGTATTGATATGATTGCTTTTAACTTGTACACTGACTTGCTGTAAATATAAACTAATTATGTAACATGGCCAGTATATTATCTATCTATCTATCTATTCGTAAAAGTTATCCTGCATGACATTTTTTCATATCGAGCCTGTTTCTACTGCCATCTGCCTAATATTTGCAAATTGTTGTGAAAATAAATTAACTGATTTTTTAATAGTTAAGTACAGACATTATTGAAATATGGATATAAAACTGTGAAATGTTTGAAATAAAAAGCTATTAAATATTACTTTTTTTATTAATAATACATTAATTATATATTATGTTATTACAAGATCACGTAAACATGTAACACATAACTGAAATGACAATATTAGAGTTGTATAAAAGATAAAAAGACTAATTTCAGTACAAAATAATTCTCATATCACAAACTATTCGCTGATTTCTATTCTACTAATTGTAACATTTTACCATTTATCTACAGTTTTCATCACTAACAAGTAGTTGATCTCTTATCACTATCAAACAGAAATCAGCTACACTATAAAAAATAAATGGTTCACAAAGGAAAATGGTACCTATATTTTTGAGAGGTAATTGTTATAAAAATATGCATTTTCAATAAACGTTACAACAGTTCAAAAGCTTCAAGAGTTCACTTTCTTATCACATTCTGTTTTCAGTTTTGGTGCTATAGGGTATTGCAATTTCATGTTAGTGTTTATTTTGGCGATGTTCTGTTTCATTAACTGGTCTCATTCAACAAATTTTATTTTAGTGTTTAAGACAGTTAGTATATTTATTTATTCATAGACGGCATGTCAGTCAACGCCATCTATGAAATAAAATATTAAGAAACCTTATTGAAATAATAAAAACAACAAAAATACTCAAGCAAGGCCTTACAAAAGATACTTCATTAAGCTCAAACACAGAGTTTCCATCTTAACACCATTCTGGATGACTGTAAGATATAACGGGTCCATAATTAAAAAACTCTGGACGCAGAAAGTGCGTTATGGTAGTGAATTTTCATAAAAATGTTTTTATTGCAAATATGTGTGTTTTCTTTTTAAGAAAGCAGGCATCAATTTTGGTTACCAGTATAACCTATATAGTAAAAGCAATGTGCCATGTTTCATAAAAATAACTTTATTGTGTGAAAATGTACCAAGATTTCCAAAAGTAGACTTAGTGTTGCCGGAAAAACTCGTTTCTTGGTCAACCTTATAGGTTAATAGCAAATTGGGCTATTCAAATATGAAGCATTTGATCAAAGTTCGCTACCATAACGCACTTGCTGCATCCAGAATTTCTTTTCTTACAAACATGCATTATATTTCGATGGAAAATGCAAAAATGCAATAACATAAGGCGTGTTTGATTAAAAAAAAAGGAAATTTGTATCACCAATGACTTACGGGCCATCCTGTGATTGTAGAAATATTTTTTTAAGATGTAGCTCAAGACACCCTATAATTAATATATACAAATTTTTTTCAAATCTTGTATAATAACGGATATATTGAGCTTTATTGATTTTTTACGAAAATTCGACAAAAATTATATACCATTAAACGATAAACTCTATAGCTAAGGCTACTGCCAAGCATCAGGGAAAGCATCTATTTCAAATGAATTTTCTGGAAACATTTTAGTAAAATGAAGGACAGTGGCGGTTGAAACTAAGATTTCAGGGTTTGTAAAACATTCTTCTTGAGATATTTGATTTCCATAGCCCGTATTAGTTTCAAGTTATTTGCCAAAATGTTGCCGATTTTGACGTTTTATGTCGCAACTTTGACGTTTTGAGGAAAACCCCAATTTATTTTTCTTTAAATGCCTATAACTTTTTTGTCTTTTGACATACAGAGCTAAATTTTGGTAGGTAACTTACATATAAGGAGATAAACCCGCGTACCAAATTTGGTTGCCCTTACTTTGTTAATTCGGGATATAAATTTTTTTCGAAAGAAAACACAAAATTTTCCGGGAAAACCTGGGCAGATTTTCCTGGCTAACGAACTTATCCAAGCCATTTGCAAAAGGAATTTATTCACCAAATTTAGTCAAAATCGGCCCATTATTTTTTGAGTTATCGGTGTGATACATACATATATATATATATATATATATATATATATATATATATATATATATATATATATATAAACATATAAAAATTCAAACTGACCCCGGATATGTGTTCTGGGGGGCCTAATTAGCGCTCATTTGAAGAAATTTTTTCAAAATTCAAAAGTCGAGATCTCCTCATTAGTGAATTTTTTAAAGAAAATTCACTAAAAGATGATTCAGCAAATCCCTATCATGTTGTCTCCAAATGAGTTAGACAAGGACGGGCAATGCACTGTTGTTGAGGAATATACAATCGTATTTTTGCATTTTCCCTATTACAAAAACAATGTAGGAAACAAACAATGTGTCACGAAATCGCGAGACATACACGCTCCAACCACTCCAACACCAGGTATAATGGTCATTAAGAAAACATGGTGAACAATGCAGAATTTCAGAAATAAGGTCTCGGAACACACGAATATATAAGAAACTGTCCACACCGATATGAATACTAAAAGCGATCTGGTAATTGGCAATAGAAGATACAAGTTAAGAAGAACTGCCAGGTCTAGAATATCCCAGTGAATCCAAATGTAGTTTTCGTCAAATTTTAATGTATATGAGGAGATGGGGTTCCACGGAACAGAACTGCACTGGGAAACTGTTGAAAAAGTGTGTAAAAAACTTTAAATGTAAATAAATGGTTAATGTATATTTAAAATTTTCTCTAAATTGGCATTTGGGTTTTCTCAAATAACAAGGACAAAAAAGAATGATTCAATGCAGAAAGTGTTACTAAATGGTTTTTGATCGTTGGAAGTAAATGCACAGAATAGGGTTGTTGCCGATAAAGAGATTTATTAAGGAAGCAAAATGAACTATTTGGTACGTCAAAATTTTAGTAGTCAGTGTAATCTTTATAAGTTTTGATTACTCTATTTGGAAAAACCTATCAAAATTGTGACTTGGACCAGCACTTGTCTTATTTAATTTATTTCCCGTTTTCTTTGCCGTTTATTACCTTATGCCATTAGTATATAATTGGTAATTTGATAAAAATCGAGGGGCATTTCGAAGTAGTACTATTTATTGTATAAAATATTATATAAATAATAAAAAAAATGCTGTTTTTTTCAGGTAAGAAGGCAAATTATTTATTAGTGCAACATTTAACGCGTTATAACTTTGAAATTATTAATTGGAGATAAAAAAGTTTTAAGTAAAAGTTGTAGCAAATTTGTCGATTGAAAAGTTAAGTTATAAGCATTTTATTGTTTAAACAAATATTAACAAAGATATAGGTAAATAAAAAAGTCAGCAAATGATTCCTAATTGTCGTATAAGTTGTAAACGGTGAGTGATACAAAAAAAATATTTAACAAAAAAGATGAGAAATGCAATTATCTACAATAAAGGTGATTACAATTTTTGGCCTAAAGTGCACGGTTACGGAGATATAGGCCGAAACGGTTTTTCTCAAAATGGCGGCACTTCCGCCCTCTTAATTTGTAAGGATTTTGTGTTTTTACATTCAGTACTGAACTTATGTATCAAAACAAAAAACTCATGTAGTTTAGTGCATTATGGACAAGAGTAACGGGCTCCTCTATTGCCTGTACTATGGTTTCCATTTACCGCCCTAGTTATAACTGAGAAATAATTTAGATTTTTGTTGACAAAGGTTTTAATTTGGTAAAAATATTGTTTGTCGGTTGATGCTGCATTATTTATTAATATACAAAATATGTTTCCTTCTGAAAATAAATATTTTTTGGTTTTATATTTTTGTCCAGTGATCGTTTGTTATCACCTTAAATAATAATTTTGAAATCAAGAAAGGCAACTGAAATATTTAAATAACTAATAAAGAATTAACACAGTGTTTTTATACTTTCAATTTTTTCACATTTGAAGTTGTTATTTATTAACTAACTCTAACTCTTTTACTTCATGACGAAGGCCTAGCTTTGAAGTTGCCGAGAAATTTAAAACTGGTTTATTTTCAAAATCCAGTCCCTGGGCACAAACTGCATTCGAGACTGGACTCCCTATACCAGACACATCACGGCAAGAAGCGACGATGGTTAGATTATCTACAAGAACGTCATTTCCTACGTTGTCACCCAGGGCCATGCTGTAATCAGCGATTGTTGTATCATCAACGATTGTTATATCATCAACGATGCAACAAACAGCAACATCGATTACATTTACAGGTGTAAAAAGAACAATGGTTGGTGAAGTGTCTAGTAACCCACCAAGTGAGTTTGATCAGAGAACAGCGTAGAATCTATGCAGCAAGTCTCAGAACCTATTTTGTTACATTACAATAAAATTTGTTTCTAATTCTGGTAATCATATACATATAAATTATTTAATAAAATTGCATAAAAGTAACAATAAAATACTCATTCATAAAAGAGACATACACATTTTATTACATAGGTGTTCCAAAAACAGATGGCTCTATATTAACAAAATTAATTTAACAAACAAATTAAACTTCTGGAAATACAGAAGTTAGTAAACCAAAGTGGTATAATCTCAACGAATCAATTGGAAATTCACTTTAAAATGTTTTAAATGGAGGGGCCATTATATTTTTCAAAAGCTACTATGTTAACAAACAACTTTCGGAATTAGTTACTTAAAACGTTTCATTTTTATTTCAAGAATCCATTAATAAAGTTCAGAAACCCACTATATTTTAATGCGACGTTAGTCAAATTTGGACTCCTGTTTTAGGACAGCTATATACAAAATAAACATATTAAGGTAACTTCAATTTATCTATATATTTTTTAAGTAGAAAAATCCTAGAAAATACAAATGCTAATGTAATATTTAACAAAATGCCCTTATTATTTCAGAGTCTATGTTTCTCTACTACGTTTGCTACATAAAAAATTAAAAGGTTCTAGTTTTGTAGAAGGATTCTTCACAAATGTTTTGAAAGGTGATCAAAACAATAATATTTAAAATCTCAGAAAAACTTACAATTTACTAGCAGTTCTAATTCTAAAATATTCTTAAACCTAGGTGACCATCATGGAGATAAAAAAAGGCTGATCTAACTAAAGTGATCACCAATCTATGATTTGAGCTCATAAGAAAGAGAGGAGGGTGACAGGAGAGGGAGGGAAGAGAGGGGAGGAAAAAGGAGAAAAAGAGAAAAGAAAAATGGTGGTCCTGGGGATGGGGGCATACAAGCATTGCTTTATAAGACCTTCAATCACGGAGAATATACTACATGCCAGGATTATGCTTCTGGTTTTGTATGTGTGTGTATGTATGGCATACCTTCTTCACATCACGTGTAGTTTCTTTGTTTTAATGTATGCACAAGTCACAAACCTAGCACAGTTGTGTAATTTATTTATTTGTTTGTCCATTTTCTGATATATGCTTAGGCTCAAAAAGTTGTTTTGTGATACCTTTACTATTTTATACAGAAAAGTGAGCGAATAAATATTATTATTATTAATATTATTGTTTCTTATATTAGACAATAGCTCATGATTAAACAATCATGAATAGCATACATGTTGCTGAACTAGTTTGATCTACAATAAAAAAAAAGTTTACATCATCTAGGTACTTTCATTTAATGTGTCATTGTTTTGACAAATGTATCATGTTTGGTCACCTAAACTCAGAATATACAATAATTGGGCTAAAATATAAGTACGAAAACTTAGTACCTAAAAAATAAATACAGACTAGTTAACATAATGCTAAGGCTTACCTAAAGGAATACAATTTAAAAGAATGCACCTTTGCTTTTCTTTTAGTTAAGTTCAATAGAAAACTTATAATATTTGACTAAATCTTAAAAAAATTATTTCCATGCTCACTTCACTTTTATAATGTAAAGTTTAAAATATGTGGTGAGCACTGATAAGCACAGCTCGGGTTCCCAAGACAGTATTATACACTCAATGATCATTTCAACAATAAGTTCGTCTACATCAGAGTTTTCACTAAAAAAATTTGTAAGAAATAGTTTACCTTTGATGAAAATTCCTTTATCGAAGGACACATTAATTTTTTTTTAACAAAATGACCGCCAGATTGTGTAAAATACTCTAGTGTTGACCTGGCCGTATCTGAGATTTACTTACTTAAATTTAAAATAAATTACGATTTGGCACCTGATATTTTGATTATCTTTTAACTAAATTTCACTTGGGTTTACATAGATAACACAAGTGGTAAATTCTACAAAAAAATAGAATCAAGTGCAAAAATTACACTTACTTTTACTTGTAGGATATTTTACAACACAAATTTTAATTAACCGATAACTGTTGGGCAAACATTATTGCATCATTTGTTTCTTTTTAATATCCAATTGTTTTATTACCTTCAAGCTTATGTAATTCATTTGTATCTATATAATATGATTTGTATATACATGGCATTTCTTAAATAGTGTCAGAAACTGATTGGTATGAAAAAAGATTTTAAAAAAATCTAAGTTAATTTCATTTAAAAAATTGGGTAAGTGATACTTACATAGTAATTTATATCTTATATCTACAGTATCTTAGATGGAAAGATGGGTAATATGTTTTAGTCAATTATTTTTCTGTCTAATAAATGGCCATATTAATGCCGGTTCTATCAAAAGCGTAACATTCCAAAGCTTTAATGGATAAAAAACCTACTGGGAGATAAAATGAGTTCATTTAATTTCTAGCTCTAGGTGTTATAAAAAAATTAATAACTAAAACCTCAACATAGAGAAGTGTACATGTATGTCCTTTTCACGCCCACGTGACCGAAATCCTATTACTTATTCCCTGGATGGCCAACTTCTCCGGGAAACCATGTCTACCAATGACCTAGGTGTCATTATCGATAACAAGTTTACATTCCATCAGCACCTAGACAAGATTCCCTTTAAGGAGTACCGTACCATCGGTTTCATTACTAGATCTGGTGGGGATTTCGAGAACATTCACACTTTAATCGGACTCTACTCATTGCTGGTAATACCCATCCTGATTTACTGTTCGCTAGTATGGTCTCCTTATACCAATATACAGATCAACCAAATCGAGCAAGTACAGTCGAGATTCATCAAACATATATTATATCGTATGTACAATGGTAATAAACTCAGCCATGACGAAATCTGCGCCCAACTTAAGATCAACAGCCTGTCAAATCGCAGAATAGTCACAGACCTAACATAGTTCTACAAGGTTATCAATGGACTTATTGACTTGCCTGAGAGTCTGGGACTATTTGGACTCATCTGCCCTAGATCTGGGCTTAGGACATCTCGACTGACTGAAACTACCAAAACATCCAAAGGCTACGTGCATTATGGACCACATAACAGAATAACTGGTGTTGTCAATGAATCTCTGGGAGCATTGATTTTTTTGGAAATAATCTGGCCTCGTTCACGTCAGGTGTCAAGAGTGCGGTATTGCAGAACTGATAATTGTTTTATTGCATAGTCTTGTTACTTACCACCCTTGATGCTTGTCTTCTTCTTTTTTATGTATAAAGCCGATTGGCGTATAAGTTAGTAAATAAATAAATAAATAAATATTTCAGAATATGACGACCTACAGATTCTGCAATTTTTTATAATTAGAAATTTTTATAGCCCACTAGAGGTAGAATTTCAATGAAGATTTGTTGCAAGGTTATGCTAGGATTCTATAATACCAAACAAGAAAAATTTATTAAGGGTGCACCATGTTACAGTGAAACAAACGATAACACCATGTGACCATATATGTAACAAAATAGAGAAGGCCATGGATGAACTCAATTTCCACCATATCATTTCTTTAACAAGAAAAGCCTACTATGTTTATAAGCAATTTACAGCACATCATTAACAGAGCTGTCTTTTTTATATAGTTCTGGACAGAAAAATATGTTTAAATAATAAACAAATGATTGGGAATTATAAACGATATAAAAACTATGAATAAACCTTCCACATTTTTATAAAAGTTTATACAAACATATTTTAAAATAATAACAAAATAAATAAGTATACAGTATGGCTTATTTTGGTGACAATTAGACCACGGAAGATATAAAAAATTAAAAGATAAAGTTACTTCTTTATTATTTGGCTTAGAGATGGGCACGCATAACACGATACTTGAAAAAGATGTCCTACCATATATATATATATATATATATATATATATATATATATATATATATATATATATATATATATATATATATATATATATATATATATTATACAGGCGCTTCACGGTGCATGGCCTACTAGACGTTTCTGGAGAACTCCACGTATTTAAATTCTGAAAATTGGTATCCGCACATTTTTGATACAGATCATTCTAACTAAAATATTTTCAATTAGCCTGCACTTCCGGAAGTCGACACAAACTTTGTTTTTTTTAATGGAACAGCCTGTATATTAACTTTTTAAATTGCACGTTCAATTTAAGGGCCACTTTGATGACAACATAGTTGTAGCTAGTTTGTACCTTTCGGATTTATTCGCCAGTTTCTAGAAAAAATTACGATTGGAGCGCTTTGCAAAAATTCCGATATCTTTAAAGACGTGCAAGATAGAAACATGCAGTTTTCACTATCCCATAGAGCGTAAAAATTCCTACGCACTGTTGTAAACACATTACGATTTTAACATAACTGTTATTAATAACATACATTTCAATTTGAAAATTTTCAGATAACTTGATTTTGTTTTTATTGGAACGGTACCCATATGTCCCCAGCATCTGATTCAGCGTTAAATTCTCTATGTTTTAAGTATACATTACTCTATACCAGTCTCCTATAGTTTTCTTTGAAAATTGATTTTAAAATATTAATGGTCAGCGGGGTGGTGCCAACCTTTGATTACTCTGCCTTCAATGAGTGTCTTATTTTAAAAGGGACATACAGTAACTTGCAGCTTCAACCGTTTCCTTTTTTGATAACTTTCCGACCTATATTGGGTATTTCCTATAGCTAAAAAGGACAGTTTTTGAGGCATTTAGAGACATTCAGAAACATAACACAGCATAATTTTTCCGGCCTATGGCCAGCACCAAAACTCTGTACCTGGACAGCAAATTTCCTCTCCAACCGGAGCATTTCTATAGTCGTGGATTGCCATTCCTCTAAACTGTATCCAATTAATGCAGGAGTTCCTCAAGGTTCAGCTTTAGCCCCTACTTTGTTTCTTCTCCACATCAATGACCTCCTCTCAAGCTCATCCAACCCAGTTCACAGTTACGCGGACGACAGCACCCTCCACTCAAATATACAATATTCTAAATCTGTATCTTTAGCCCAATTAGATGATCGCAGACTCATGGAGGGTTCTGTCTCCGTGGATCTCCAAAAAATATTAGACTGCGGAAGTAGAAATCTTGTAAAATTCAACCCCACCAAATCACAGTCTTGCTTTCTTTCTCATAAGAGATACACCAGCCCTAGACCCATCACAATGAACAACCAAGTTATTCAAAGTAATGAGTCCTTTTCACTTGTTGGCATTTCTGTGGATCGAAATCTCAATTGGCAACAACATGTCACATCAATTGCAGAAGCGGCCGCTATGAAATTAGGTTTCCTCTTCCAGGCTCGCAAATACTTTTTACCAGCTAATCTCTATACCTTATATACTTCACAAATAAGACCAAACCTCGAATACTGCTCCCACATCTGGGGTGCTGCTGCCGCTTCTACACTCGCTATCCTGGACTCCATTCAGAAGAGAGCTATACGTCTCATCGGTGACCCTACCCTCACCCAAAGGCTGCCATCCCTTGCCCACCGACGTGCCGTTGGTGACCTATCTCTCTTTTATAGATATCTGCACGGGTACTGATCAGAGGTTTCTTCCATAATTTCTCCACCTGCTGCCCCCAACAGATCTGCCAGGGGAACAGAGCGAATGCACCCGTTTACTGTCCAGGTTACCAGACATAGAACATCTTGTTATGCCCGCTCTTTTGTCCCGAGGACTTCCAAGTTGTGGAATTCCTTGCTGGCACATGTTTTTCCTTCTCCCCGGAACCTCCAAACCTTCAAGTCTAGAATTAACAAGTTGCCTCTTTCCTCCTTGTCAACACCCACGGTACGATAGTATTTAGGCCCTCGTGGTGTGTTGTTTAAATATTTAAAAATAAATATGGAAGTAATAGTTATTTTTCAGTTTGTAATGCAAATTTAATAATAATAATAATAAAAAAGTTGATTCCCATAAGAAAAAGCCTTCCAGCGAAGGAAATCTTCGGTTTTGAAATTACTTTAATGTAATGGTTGGAGCTAGAAAAATCATGGCTTCTGAAATCCGAGGACATGAATCACCAAAATCACCCAGTGTAAAAAATTATAAGAAATAAAGATTAATTTAACTAAACTTGTTCCTATATCCCAAATAAATCTTACAACATAAAAAATTACATAATAAAAATCACTATAAACCCGAAATTAAAATAAAATCATCATTCTACAAGCTTCAATATCATAATTCTAGACCCATATTATATAAACTGTTGATTTACAAAAGTGGAAAAAGTCGTGTGAAAACCCTACATTTGTATTATAAATTAGAAACTGCTTGGAATAAAGGGTGTATTTTATTATTATTACCACTATTATTGTCGTATGGTATGTATGTCCTTCATTTTAGAAAATAAATTAAAATTTCACATTATTTATGTATGTTTTTATCTTACGGTCTACATGGAACTGCTAGAATCCCCAGGAAAATGCAGTAAGTTATCACTGTACGAAAGTGCCGGTGAAGCACGGCTCGCAGAACTGAAACTGCTCGAACTCAAGTCTTCTGGATCTTTCACCATACCATCAGTCACCGACTGCTCCCCACCTGTAAGAACTTTATTATTTAGACACGCAAAGTAAAATGGAAGCGACTTTTGTTATTCGTAATTAACTTCCATACTAGTGGCATATACACTGTATATTAAAATACACTGTAAAATACACGGTTCTAATTGTTGCGAGAATGCATCTAGTCTTACATACTTTGTCCCTATATTGGGGTAGAAATGGGCCAGGACTGACAATTAAGTAAATTGTTAGTTAGTTGTATACAGTCTTTTTTTTTTAACACTTTGTGTTATTTGGAGCTGGCGTGACAAAATACTACTTGGTTCCGCAACTAGGTGGCGGCACGTCCACCACTCAGTGTTGAGAGGTTTGCTATACTATAGCCGTATTACTTTAGGTGTATTTTTGCTACAATTAGTATGCCGTACTGAAGAGCTCTAATGAGAGCAAAACCGGTCTACGGTTATAATTGTTGCGAGAATAGCCTTATACACTGTATGTTAAAAAATTGACGAATTAATTCATTCTCTGTTATTAGGACTAAGTGAAGATTGCCACGTGTAACGAGCACTGATAAGCACACTTGGCGAATCCAAAATCACCCCAACACATTTTAAAAGACATAACGAACGTTTATCTAACAAATTTAGCTTCATCAGAGGATAAAAATACTCTAACTGATTTCTACTTCTACATGTATTTATATTGATTTTTAGGTAAAGACTGAAACCGAGAGTAGAATTTTTAACTGGCAGGCGTATCTTTTGTGTATTGTGTCCTTAATTCCCGGACGAGGTTATTGAACTTCTTTTATTACTTTACCTGACAGCTTAGTGATCACTCATTGATATTTGCGTTTATTAGTATTTATTTTATAAAGCTATTTATCAGGTGACTACTAATGGGAGGCAGAGCGAGGTTCATACATTTTTTATTAATACTATATTTAGGAATATATCTACTCTCGAAGGCGTTCAACTGTCCCGGTTTACTAACATGTTTAATTAATTTTAGATTCTCCTCAGCCTGAATTTTTTAGTAAACAGGTTAATTAATTTTCCTTTAAGTAAAAGTGGATATACCAAAGAATTAAATTCTATTGAGAATGTGGCCGAATATAACAGATACACTGCTTGCCTAGTGGAGAAATTAATTAATTAATTTATTTATTTATTCATGCACCATCCAACAGCTTAAAGCCAAACTAAGGATGGGCCGATACACAAAACATAATAACAAACAATAATTAAACAAACTACACAAAAGAGTCACAAATTAGATCGCTTTGAAAAACATTTTTACCTCTGATATATTACATGAGAAGATATCTAGGCTGTCCTGCAATACAGAGTAATCATTGCACATCTGGTAAATTGGAGACGATCGCAGCAATCGCGTACGAGCAGTCGGGAGATAGAATGTGCCTGGAAAACGTGCTGCAATACGAGGCACATTGAAATTAAGTTGCTGAAGCAGATTAGGGCAATCGAACACAGAATTAACCAGTTTGTATAAAAATGTAACGAAACTGCACTGCCTGCGCATCGACAGACTCTGCAGACCAAAGCGAAGAAGTAAACCTTCCTGAGGAAAACCAATAGAAGGATATCGACCATCCTCACGAAAGCTAAGAAATTTGAGAAATTTCCTTTGCACTGATTCTAGACTTGCCACATGTATCTCATAAGTAGGAGCCCACACAACTGAGCCATATTCAAGTTGGGACCTAATCAAACAACGAAAGAGCAGGAGGAGGGTGTCAGTCTGTGAGAAATTTTTGCTGTTTCTTATCAGAAATCCAAGAGTTTTGTAAGCAGAACTGACAGTCTGCTCGTAGTGTGGTTTAAAAGATAGAGTACCATCAAAAACAATTCCAAGGTCCCTAACTATCCCGGGGCGATCATGTGGAAGCCTTCTTATATTGTACCCGAAAGTAACTGCGTGCTTATTTCGAGTAAAGGACATCACACAACACTTGGAAACATAGAAAGACCACTCCGACAACACCATTCATCAAGGATCTGAAGACTGTTCTGGAGCTGCAAACAGTCATCAACACTCGAAATATTTGCGAAAATCTTAATATCATCTGCATACATTAAAAAAGGAACATGCAAAACATGTTTAACTGGGTCAATAAATATATTAAACAGTAATGGACCGAGTATGGAACCCTGCGGCACTCCCGAAACTATATGATAGGTGTCAGACTTGAAGCCCCCAACCTCAACAAACTGTCTCCTTCCATCCAGGTAAGATCTGAACAAGCCAAGCAAGCCCTCGGAGAATCCGGTAGCCCTCATCCTGTCAATTAGAACAGAATGATTTAGACAATCGGAGGCCTTAAATAGATCAGTATACAAAACATCAACCTGTGAAGAGCTGTCGAGAGTGGACGCAATGAACTGTGTAACATCAACTAAATTCATTACAGTCGATCTCCCTGGAATGAAACCATGCTGAGAAATAAAGAGTCTGTTTTTGATGTGACAGAGTATTCGCCGAAAAAGGCAGGCCTCGAAAATCTTACAGAAGACACATAGTATGGCTATTGGTCGATAGTTTGATGGATCACCACTATCCCCCGGGTTGAAGACAGGGATAACTCGTGACATCTTCCAAATAGCGGGGAATGTTCCAGATCTAAGAATCAATTAAAAATTTTTCTTAAGTGGAGTCAAGAAAGCATATAAGCAGTCGCGCACCAAGAAGCCAGGAACTAGATCAGGTCCACAGGACATGTTAGCCTTAATTCTCTTAGCAGCTGTAATAATTTCATCATCTGTAAAGTCATCAACAAAAAACACTGTGATGTCACCCGAAGTCACCCTTAATTGACAAATAGAAAACAAAGAAAATTTTAGCGGCATCAACGAATTTTAGAAGAGAACCTTGAATCACGAGGGATCTAGATTGCATTTTAAAGAAAACCAACTTGCATTTAACATTTTCGACAAAAAAATACTTTAAAAACATCTGCTAGGTAACCCAAAGGACAAGGATGAGTACGGCCAAAATGTCCGGAATTTATGAAATAAGTTGTAAAGCTCAAATACGTCGGACAAACAAAAAGATCTATTGCAATTAGATTCAACGAACACTTAGCACAATTAAAATACAGTACTATAGATAGATATTCAGTCGCCCTACATATTTGGGATAATAATCACCACGTTAATGAGGAGAATCTAAAATTAATTAAAAATGTTAGAAAACCGGGACAGTTGAACGCCTTCGAGAGTATATATTGTTACATATAACAGTAATAAAAATCTATAAACCTCGCACCACATCCCATTAGCAGTCACCTGATAAATAGCTTTATTAAATAAATACCGAGAAAAGCACACCCGAGAGATAATAAAAGAATACAGATATTTCCGACATTCGAAAATATCAATAAGTGATCACTAAGCTGTCAGGTCAAGTGATAAAAGAAGTTCAATAACTTTGTCCGGCAATTAAGGATACAATACTCAAAAGATGCGTCACCGCTTAAAAATTCCACTCTCAGTTTCGGTCTTTACCTAAAAGTCAATATAAATACGTGTATAAGTAGAAATCATTTAGAATATTTTCATCATCTGATGAAGTTAGCTTTGTTAGAGAAACAATCGGTAGGTCTTTTAAAATGCGTTGTGATGATTTGGGTTCTCCTAGTGTGCTGAGGCATTCTTAAGAGAAATGTTGCCGTTTGATGGCATTCAGCAGCACACAGTGTTTCCAGGTGGATATCCATACAAGTACTGACCGTGCTCGACATTGCTTAACTTCGGTGATCTTAGCAATGCGTTCAACATAACATGGTCATTGCCGTGCTGCCACGGGTAACTACCTTCACAACATTTTTAAATGGAAAGTTACATACATCAATACATAAAGAGCCTGGATGCGGGCCTCAAGAGCTGGAGTCACAGGGCGGTGAGCTTGTTGATTGGTCACGAACCGTTCAAGGACTACTTTAGTTGGTTTAACCTAAGACCCGGAACACGGGAGAATGTGTGTGCACAAACAGAGAACAGGAGGCAGCAACACATGTGCTGGAAGACTACCAGCTGTAAAATCGTAGGACGGCAAGAGAAAACTTTACGAGAAAACAGAACAGTGTTGAAGGTTCCTACCGGTTCAAGGTAACTAGGTCTACCCAGAAACCGGAAATCAGGAATTTCAATGAATGGGCCTCGGAAATGGAGCTTGAAGAGGAAACAGGGAGTGCGATTGGGGCAAACCGCGAAGAAAGAGTGAGCGCCGAATAGATTAATAGATGAGATCTCGGGAAAAGCCAGAGTGGAGTGAACGTTCGTATGAATGTGAGGACGGTTCTATGGGTCTAAGGTCTTATATTACCTGCTGATTTTTGAGTGTGTGGAGGTTGTAGGCGTTCCCTTGAGGGTGGCTTCCACCTAGCAGTGTAGGAGGATACCATGGCCTAACGTCTTTGGATGGGAAGGCAGGGGTTTTAGCCTGAAGTTCGTAAAATGTCTTTCATTATAGATAGGTTTATTTTTTCATCCAGATTAAGTTTTAATGATCATATTACTAACAGACACATGCCAGGATCAGTTTACGGAAGTCCTTTTACAAACTCAAGCATTTGTAGGGGTTCCCATTTGTTTTATTTCATGTATGACGAAAAAGCATGAAAGGGGATATAGTGTGACAGTAATAGAGTTAGCCAGTATTATTTTTTGCATAATTTATAAAATATCATAGTTGTTGCATTCCAGATAAATCAGATCAGATACCTCCTGTTCTCTTCAGATAATCTTCTTATGCTCTTGCAAGACCTCTCAGCCGCATCTTCAATCTTTCACTTTATTCTGGCATTTTTCTGGAGGCCTTTAAAATATCTGATGCTATTCCTATCTAAAAGTCATGTGGTCGATCACATGTCATAGATTACAGCCATGTTTCTATCAGTTATGTCTTATCAAAAGTATTTGAGACGAATGTGATGCTGATTCTCAAATTTTCTTCCAAACATGTCATTGTTGAAAAACACCATGGTTTCTCTCCGTGTATCAAACTTGTTATATCTTATTAATTATATAATTTCATCATTAGAAAGTGGTGGTGAAGTACACTCTGCTTATACAGATTTTTGCAGAGCTTTTGACTCTGTAAACCATTCTTTGTTAATTCAGAAATTATATGCATTTGGCATTAGAAATCTGCTGCTGGCATGACTCCATTCATATCTCAAATGCAGAACCATATAGAGTTAAAGTTGGTGGGCGTTACTGTGTTCTTATATGTTACTCTTGGAATTCCACAAGGGTCACACCTTGGGCCACTTCTATTCAACATTTTCATTAATGATATTGGATTGTTCTTCAGGTCATGTGACTTAATGTTAAAATTTCTCACTTATTTCTATACAGCTGCTGATATATCGGCCTTTACCCATGATTTGGAGTGCTGGTCTTACGCGTGCCATACAAATGACGTTCATTTGAATATAAATAAGTGTTTTTTGATGAAGTTTTCTCGTAGGGCTTTCTCTCAGCTTACCACTGATTATCTCATATATGGCATCTCATTGAGGTGGGTTGATACTGTTGGTGATCTGGGTGTAAAGTTGGATTCACAGCTTAGGATGTTACTTCAGTGATTCTGTGAATCTAGAATCACTAATCTTTTTAGCAGTGCCTGTACAATGACCATCGTCTACTCATCGATTGTACAGTCTTTATTTGATTATTTTTAAGTGATTTGGTCACTTTACTACACTGTGCATATTGATATAATTGAAAATGTTTAGCGAAGCTATGTAAATACTTTGTGTTATAGAAATTCCACGTGTTTGCTTCCGTATTTTGATCTACATTTCCTGCATACTAGGCATATTCTCTTCGACCTATGTTTTGTTTACAAAGTTTTCAGTGGACTCATGGATAGCTGCAATGTCTTATCTCCATTTAGAATAAGAGTTTGTCCACATACTGTTCATAAACCTGGCATGCTGGGTAACAAATTCCACCGAACTCAGCACCATGGCAAATATAGTCCTCTCCGCAGAGTAGTTAATAGTAGCAACAGATTTTGTTCGGAATTTGATATGTTTGGCATGTTATATAGCTAGTTTAAGTTTAATGCGCATAATTTTAAATCTGTGCAGCATTGTATTATTATTATTGTTTTTGTTTCTCTAAATTTGTAAATGTTTTCTTTGTATATTATGTAAAATGCCAAGTGCCTTAATAAATATCATTATTATTACTATGATTGTGGCGGTTCAAGAATGTGTATCATTTTTAATCCTAACTCGAGTAAGTCAATAGGTTGACAGGTCATAAAGAATTGATTCGAGGTTAGAGCAATGAATGCCTATTAAGATACTGAAGGATAATGCTGACATCATATCTACACCCCTTGCAGAGGCCATCAATGAATGTATTCTGACTGGAGCCTTCCCAGATGATCTAAAGATGTCGGTTGGTGTCCCAATCTACAAAAAGGGTGATGCCTCTGACCCCTCAAATTACAGGCTTATTATGTTAACCCCAGTTATAGTAAAGGTATACGAGAGAGTTATTGTTACCATAATTGTGGAACATCTTGAAAGATACAATATAATTAGTGATTTGCAGAATGCCTATACAGGGTTCCCAGTAAAAACAGCGTATCAATTTCCCTGATTTTCCCTGACATGCCAAAACCTTTTCCCCTGACTTTGATATTCACAATCTACCCCAAAAATGTGTAACACACTACTACAGAATAGTGATGGGTCGTTATTTAACTGTCGGTTATTTTTAAACGGTTGTCGAGCCGCAACGGTAACCACCAGTTGTGGATTTATAAAAATAACAGCTTACAAAATAACGCTTTTTTACACTAAACTATAATTCGGAGTCGTATCTGTTTCAGTTTCACTGCAACTAGGTTCGATGAATAAACATCGGTTTTCATCAGCAACTGTTAAATTTAACTATTTAACGAGATGAATGGACATGCGACTGGGAATGAAATAAATATGTATGGGTATGCTATGCAGTATAGAGCAGACTTTACTTCATAACATATTATTTAACAGGAAACACGTTATTTATACTCTAGTGTGCTCGCTCTCGCTCACAGCTTTGGGAATGTAGGATACTATCGATCGACTATCCAGTTCAAAATAACAGCGAAATAACTGAAGCTATTATTTTCAACGGTCATTATGATATAACGTAAACGGCTTTAACTGTTAATAGAAAATAACGGTTTTTCCCATCACTACTACAGAATACAGTAGCTCTTCGTCTCATGGCAGAAAACACACTTCCCAAAAATTACATTTATAAAACATACACAATTTTCCTTACAAATAAACGAAAACGCTACTTTATACAATTCTATCATTGTGTTTTAATTATTTACCATAAAACGGAAACAAATAATTTTTCCCTGACACAGAGAAAAATTCCTTAACTCTTAGTCAATTTTTCTCTGACGAAATTTTTCCTTCTACAAATTCTCTGGGTTTTCCCGGTTTTCCAGGCGAGTGGGAACCCTCTTATATAAGAGAAAGAAGCACGACAACAGCCAATTTACCAATCCACTTCAGAAGTTCTTCAGGCTATGGGTCTTGGAAAGGAGGTTGTTGGTGTTTTCGCAGATCTGTCCAAGGCCTTTGACAGCATAGGCTGTCTGATACTTTAGGAAAACTTGGAGATGATTAGTGTAAGGGGAACAGTGCTGGAATTGATGAAATCATATCTGACTCACAGAAAACAGTGTAGCTGTGGTAAACCCACAGTACAGGTAAAAACATCTATTCTTCAGTAGACAGTTAAGAGAGGGGTACCACAGGGGTCAGTGTTAGGCCCACTGCTGTTTATAATTTATATTAATGACTTGCCTACATTTCTCAACCACAAAACAATCTTATTTGCGGATGACACTTCAATCATCCTACTTATGCGACAGATAGATGAACTAGAACATCAGATGATTTCTGTCATGAAAGACATTGAGACTTGGTTTTCTCCAAACCGAATGAAGATGAATGCTGAAAAACACAGCTAATTAAATTTTCGTTTGTTGGAGGAGAAACAAAAGGGCGATAAATTGCGGCAACACTCAGGTGCAGACTTCACAAAGCTGCAAGTTTCTTGGCCTGATCATAGACCATGTTAATTGCAGGAAACACATAGAGTATATTGCTCCTACCCATGTCTTTTTTCCTTCATTATAATCCTAGCTAAGAAGACTTAAACACATACACCTTACCCACAAAAACAAAATGTAAAGTATGATGGGCATAGTCTCTCTTCGTAAATTATTATTGGTCTATATGAAGTAAAGGAAATTTGAGGGTTTGTTTGCTGAGCTTGGTAGACGATAGCATAGAGAATCCCCCCCCCCTTTTTTTTAATGTAAAACATCGTATTATAGTAGGGAGCTGAAGCACTAGTTGTTGACCTGGAGTGACCGTGGCTAAAAGAGCTTTGCTCGAGGCCAAAACAAGTTAAAAAATATTGCTCCTAAGATCTGTCAGTGCTGGGCCCACTGCTGTTTATAATTTATATTAATGACTTTCCTACACTTCTCAACCACAAAACAATCTTATTTGCGGATGACACCTCGATCATCCCACGTATGCGACAGATAGATGAACTAGAACATCAGATGATTTCTGTCATGAGAGACCTTGACGCTTGGTTTAGTGCAAACCAAATGAAGATGAATGCTGAACAAAACACAGCTAATTAAATTTTCTGCTGTTGGGAGGAGAATCAAGGGCGATAAATTGCGGTGGCACTCAGTTGCAGACTTCACAAAGCTGCAACAGTTTCTTGGCCTGATCATAGACAATAATGTTAATTGGAGGAAACACATAAAGTATATTGCTCCCAAGATCTCTGGCTCTTCGTATGCCTTAAATGTGCTGCAGAAAAATGTGTATGAGGGTACCTGTCTTATTGTGTATTATGTGTATGTGTATGCAATACTTAAGTATGGCATAGTGTTCTGGGGAAACTCTGTGAATGTGGACCACATATTTATACCGCAGAAATCTTGCGTCAGCTGCATGTATGGGCTGAAACCTTGAGAATCTTGCAGGTGGTATTTCATAGAGAAGAGGATACTGACTCTTCATTGTGTGTACATTTGGAATGCGTCCTGTTTGTCAAGCAAAATATGTCGATGTTCTCAAAATACTTGCCTGAGCATTAGCATCATTCAAATTGAATCATCAGCAACTCCTACTTCCAAAAACACCATTAACAAAAGTGCAGAGAAATACAAAATATCAGATGATAAAAATATTCAATCATCTACCCTCTCTGTTGAAAAAATATTGATGTAAAAACTTTGAAAAAAGAACGAAAGGTTATTCTACTGAGGAAGCGTTACTATTCCTGCAATGAATTCTTCAGACGGAGACGTATGTCCACCACTCCAAGAAGATCAAGATTCTTCACTTTCACATTGGCATGGCAACGTTCACCATTGCATGCTTTCTCTAAGGGGGTGAATACAAATTTGTGGGGTGTATATGCATGTGTGTGGTTACTTTGTTATGTCTATACATTTTATATTGTTGAATTATTACTGTTGTATTGACAGTGTTTTATTTTAATAACTGTATTTACACATGACATGTCCTACACCCAATAGGGTATTGATAAAACAAATAAAGCATTATTATTATTATTATCAGGTATAACAGATCATTTCTCAACGGTATTGTAAATACAATTTCCTGTGTATGGCTCGGAGGGTGGCGAAATGAATTATAAGTATCACTTGGATGTTGAGAGATTGAAAAGAAGGTTGCGGAATCAAAGCTGAAAATATGTTTATAACTGTGGGAATATCGATGAAGCAGCTGAGATTTTCAAGGAAAGGGTTTCAAAATATCATCGCTGGCTCCACAAGACGGTATATACCTAAGAAAAAAGGGAAAAGAGAGTGGATTACCAGTGGTATAATACGATCGATACAAACAAAGCATAGATTGTATCGGGAAGTGCAAAAGGATCACAGGATAATGCTGAATTGTTTGATAAGTATAAAAGATACCGAAATAAACTCAATGATTTAATTAGGACAACCAAGAAGAAATTCTATGGAGATTTGATAAGCAAGGCAAGAGACAGCTCCAAATTTCTATGAACAACAATTAACAGGATGAATAATGGACACAGAAACAAGAACGGGAGTATACAAACCAAGGAAGGCATGCTTCTGCAAAATCATCTTAGTATGGCAGATTATTTTAATGCTTACTTTTCCTCAATTGGTAAAAACCTTGCTGAAAGCATAAAGAGCTCTAAACATTTTAACAACACACGGGTTTCACATTCAATGGCTCTGCTTCCCACAGATGAATATGAGGTTAAAGGGATGATACTGCGCCTAAAGAACAAGAGAGCTCCTCGGCATGGTGGTATACGCTTAGAGGTCCTGACCCTACTTGTTTTTATATATAATAGATGTATTGAAGAGGCAACGTTTCCCGGGGTTTTCAAATTCGGCGTTGTGAAACCCTTTTATAAGGGCTAGGATTGCCTAGATGTGACGAATTAAAGGCAGATTTCTTTGGTTTCTAACGTTGCAAAGGTTTTGGAGATGATACTGAAAGAGTGATTAAACAGTTATCTGCGGAAATATAATCTGTTGTCTGATAGGCAATATGGTTTTTGTGGAAAAAAATCAACTCAGAATGTAGTAAATGATCTAACCTCCAGCATATAGGACAGTCTTGGCAAAGGTAATCATCCGTCATTATGCGTTTTATAGATTTAAAAGAAGCTTTTGACACTATCAGCCATCTGGGACTGCTGGAGGTTCTGGAGAGTATTGGACGTAAGAGGTAAACAACTTATGTTGTTGTCTTACGTCCACTGTTTGCCCTCTTGTGATGCAATCAGTGTAGGTAGTGACTTGGCAATACAAAAGGTGAGTAAAGTATCATATCTGGGACTTGATATAGATTGCTATATGAAATGAGATTTCCATATTCAAAAATTGGTTAAAAAGCTTAGGGTATTGCTGTATAAATTGAGATTCATTAAATATATGTTGGATAATAAACATCTGCGTATTGTATATCATGCATTGCAGTGGCGGTGCTAGATTATGTGCACGTGTAGGGCAGTGTTGTTGCGAGGCCCTTCAAATGTATCGTCAGTTTTAAGTTCTAAGTAAAGGGTCAAATAATCGCAATTCAAATTTTATGACAATTTTTATTCTTAAGAAAATAGATACATCCGTGGTTACAATAGGATTTTTTGGCTTTTTATACTACTAAATTCGTCAATAACTTCTTTGTAGTTGAAGTTTTTTGCAATTTCGGCTTCTACTGACAAGATGGAAAGTGCTGGAAGTCGTTCTTGTGTCACTGTCTTACGCAAATTAGTTTTAACGATTTTTAGAGTAGAGAAGCTACGTTCCGCAGAGGCAGTGGTTTCGGAATTGTTAATATTATTCGGGTAATAATCAGTATGTTGGGATACAAATCTTCCAGGTTGTTTTGAATAAAGAATTGAAGCAGTTCCTTTAAATCTTTAACTGTCCTGAAAACACTATCTTCCTTTATCGTTGGCAAATTGTTTCGCTGAATACACAACTCCCCAAACAGTTCCAGAGAGTTAACATCTGAATCTTTATCACTTCGAAGTAGATCACTAACATTATTACAAGATTTACGCAATAACTCGGCATCCATTTCTATTACAGCTTTGAAGTCGTACATAAATCCAAAATTTTTATGGTGTTCTTTAAGTGCCTCAAATCGGCTTTCGATACCAGTAGTTACTCCATCTATCAAGGTTAAGAAAAATTAGTTCAAAAGTGATCTTTCGCATTTTGCAACAGCTCATCAGCAGATTCATAATCAAACATTTTTTTCTTTCTGGTAACTCGCTTTTCTTTGAAATGAGAAGGTATAGCATATTGACTTCCTTCTATAAATTCTTCGACTGCGACCAAAGTTGTATCAAATCCGTTCTCTCGAAAAAGTTTGATCCACTCACAAGAGTTACTCAAGTACTATACAGCTACGTGGAGATTATTTTCAGTAGATTCCCAAATTTTACTGATTTTGTTGACTCTCGACAATATATCACACCAAACATGTAGAGCGAACACAAACTCTAGGCTTAACATTTCCCTCAAAAGGGCACTACAGTCACTAAGGGTATTTGAACTTAATTACTTAAGAAAGCGTTTTAAAACAGATTACGGTTAAAGACACGCTACAGACTAGAGTACCTACTCTACGGACTACAGACTGAGACCGAGACTAAGACCTGTTACTTATAATAAAAAAGGAAGGAGCAAGATCCTTCCCCTCCACCGACTAACGATGCTCGCTCACGCGCATATTCATTTGGTCTCTAAAATTGCCAGTATGCCAGTGGTTGTGACTAAATTTCACACGTAAGTACATAACAAGAAAGCGAAATAACACCTGTTTTGCGATCGGTGGCGGCCCTTCAGTATGCGAGGCCGTCGGCGGCCGCCGATGTCGCCTACGCCTAAAACCGCCACTGATGCATTGGTTGAGAGTGTTCTACGTTACGGAATATTAGCCTGGGCCTAAAACCGCCACTGATGCATTGGTTGAGAGTGTTCTACGTTAGGGCATATTAGCCTGGGGTCATCTCAGATTCCTGCAAAGTACCCAAAACCGTATTGTTAAGGTGATACATGGTAAGGATTATGCTTACCCTAGTGATTGTCTATACAAGGACACTTGCTTGATGGATATTAGGGAGCTATTTTACTTTACGGTTGCAAACACTCAGCAAGCTCAGCGGGAGAGTCTTACAATAATAGAGCATTCACATTTTACTAGACATAGCACACACTCGTTTAAAACGTAAAAGGTGAGGAAGGCAGTTACGCATAGATCGTTTGCTTACCTATGTGTAAGTGTTTATAATTCGGTGCCTCCTGAAATAAGAGAACACACTTCTTTGAATTTGTTTAAAAAACGATTAAGGTGCTGGATTTTTCATACCCCTAGAAGTGTCATCCATTCTTTGTTTAGAAGAAATTGACAACAATCGGACGCTCACGCGCAGGTTCCTGCATGCGTCAGTAGTTTTGCGTGTGTGCGGGCGTGTTTGTGCGGTTGGTCACGTAAGTGGTGTTTTTTTGTTTATTTTTTTGGCTAGAGAGGGAGCAGTGTGTTTAGGCTGGGGGCGGGCAGATCAGAGTGGATATCGGTATAAGGACTTGTATACTCTGATTGGAGAATGGAAACTGAGTTTTTTTAGATGTTAGTATTTTAAAATGCATATATGATCTTTTGTTTTTGTGTAGCCGATGTGTTACGATGTTTTGATCAATGTCTTCTTTAGAAGAAAGCATATGATAAAAAACATTTTTTGTTTCTGTGGTTTTGTTTTTGTTATACTGCCAACAAGTCTTTGACTTGGGCAGTTTTTTTTCTCTCCATTTATTGGGGGAGATTTTTTTTGTAAATTATTGTATATTTATTTGAATTTTTCTGTATGGAGGGAAATCTTCTCAATAAATGTGTATTATTATTAGTATTATTATTATAGGTGATTGGTTTGCCATGGTTTCAATTCTCAATTGACGCGCTTAACATTCTGTCATTATTACGCAATGGTAAGACCTGTAAAGATGCTGGTACACTAAGACTCTCGTTAGGTTACCTAAATCAAAATATTGTAACAGTGTTGATGTACAACTTATCATTCGGTTAGAAACTTACCTTGCTAACATCAGCTTATATATGGCTAACATATGGCTTACTTAAAACTCTCTGAAATAGCTGAAATTAAATGGCGTTATCGTATATCTTGGATTTTAATAATTAGTGAAAAATTAAACACGCAATTTTGCCCAGCTGCACATTTACACCCATTAAAAAAAATGCACCAGCTTATACCTACAAGCTTTTAGCTGAGACTTGGAGGAGCAGCACTCAATCGTGGTACATGACAGAACCAGGCCCTTCTAATGTACACACTGTGATGGACGCTGTGCAAAAAGTATAAAGTTCAGTAAAACAGGCAAGAGAAAGTAGCGACGAGTATGAAGCTCTGGTAACACTCGATGTGAGGCGCCGCCGTAGCCGTGTTGGAAAGTCGAGTAAAACTTTCCAATTCGGACTCAGGGGATTTTTTTTTTTTTTTTATGTCAACAACACACCACGAGGGCTTACAGCCTAAATACTATCGTACCGTGGGTGTTGACAAGGAGGAAAGAGGCAGCTTGTTAATTCTGGACTTGAAGGTTTGGAGGTTCGGAGGAGAAGGAAAAACATCTGCCGGCAAGGAATTCCACAACTTGGAAGTCCTCGGGACAAAAGAGCGGGCATAACAAGATGTTCTATGTCTGGTGACCTGGACATTAAAAGGGTGCATTCGCTCTGTTCCCCTGGTAGATCTGCTGGGGGCAGCAGGTGGGGGAATTATGGAGGAAAGCTCCTCTGAGCAGTGCCCGTGCAGATATCTATAAAAGAGAGAGAGGTCACCAACGGCACGTCGGTGGGCAAGGGATGGAAGCCTTTGGGTGAGGGTAGGGTCACCGATGAGACGTATAGCTCTCTTTTGAATGGAGTCTAGGATAGCGAGTGTAGAAGCGGCTGCTGCACCCCAGATGTGGGAGCAGTATTCGAGGTTTGGCCTTATTTGTGAAGTGTATAAGGTATAGAGATTAGTTGGTGAAAAGTATTTGCGAGCCCGGAAGAGGAAACCCAATTTCTTAACAGCCGCTTCTGCAATTGATGTAACATGTTGGTGCCAATTAAGATTTCGATCCACAGAAATGCCAACAAGAGAAAAGGACTCATTACTTTGAATAACTTGGTTGTTCATTGTGATGGGTCTAGGGCTGCTGTATCTCTTGTAAGAAAGAAAGCAAGACTTAGTTTTGGTGGGGTTGAATTGTACAAGATTTCTACTTCCCCAGTCTAATATTTTTTGGAGGTCTACGGAGACAGAACCCTCCATGAGTCTGCGATCCTCATCTAATTGGGCTAAAGAGACAGGCTTAGAATATTGTATGTTTGAGTGGAGGGTGCTGTCGTCCGCGTAACTGTGAACTGGGTTGGATGTGCTAGAGAGGAGGTCATTGATGTGGAGAAGAAACAAAGTAGGGGCTAAAGCTGAACCTTGAGGAACTCCTGCATTAATTGGATACAGTTTAGAGGAATGGCCATCCACAACAACAGATATGCTCCTGTTGGAGAGGAAATTTGCTGTCCAGGTACAAAGTTTTGGTGTTAGGCCATAGGCCGGAAGTTTATTAAGCAGCGCTGCGTGCCAGACCTGGTCGAATGCTTTGGATATGTCTAGAGCAACAATCTGGGATTCACCGTGTTGTTCCATAGACTTGTTCCAAGAATGGGTGACAAAGGAAAGGAGGTCGGCAGTCGATCTGCGCTGACGGAATCCATACTGCCTGTCGTGGATTAGACTGTGTTTTTCAAGGAATTTTAGTAGTTCGGTGTTTATATACTTTTCCATCACTTTAGAGATGACTGAAAGGAGAGAAATAGGCCTGTAGTTGCTAGGAAGCGCTTTGGATCCTTTCTTGGGGATGGGTTGTACTCAAGCAGTTTTCCAGTTACTAGGGAATATGCCTTTATTGTAAGATATCTGAAACAGACGAGTCAGGACAGGAGCAAGTTCTGGTGCGCATTTTTTGAGAACAATTGCTGGGATCTCGTCAAGGCCAGAGGCTTTCCTGGTATTAAGAGAAGAGAGCATCTTTCGTACCTTTTTAGTTTTGAAAATGATATCAGTCATTTTATGCGCGACATTGGGGACTGTTGGTGGTTGAACATTTGGAGGTGGGTTGAGAGTAGAATTTCCGGCGAACAACGAAGCGAAAAGTTCAGCCTTGCCCAGGGCGGTAGAAACAATTTCATCACATGAGACGAGAGGTGGGAACGTGCTCTTGCAGAAATTATTCCCAATAGACTTAGCAAGAGTCCAGGATGACGGTTCGAGACTCACCGGCAGCGGATGATTTTTCAAATCACTTCTGGAGTTAAGATCGAGCTTAGGGTGGAGGGTAATGCACAATAGGCCAAGGGCTGCAGTGCTATCAGGGCAGGAAAGCCGCGGACGAGCCCTGAGGGGAAAAAAAACTCAACGTGAGAAATGCCTTCAATACAGTGCTGTGGAACGGAATAATAAAGACATTAAAGAAAAGGCGAATATCACCATACCTCATTAAATTAGTCTGCAGCTACTTGGAGGAAAGGAAGATATTGGTAGGCAAGTTTCTGACTGAACGTGACAAGTGGTGTTCCACAGGGATCGGTTCTGGATCCGACCCTTTGGAACATTTATCTCGATGAGGTATTGGAAATGCCAATGCCGAAAGACACGACCACTGTAGGATATGTCGAAGATCTAGCCCTGGTAGTGTGCGGGAGAGACAAAGAGGATATTGAAGAACAAGTAGAGTGGGCGATTGGAAGAATTGAAATCTGGATGCAGAAGAAGCAACTACAACTAGCACCGCAGAAAACCGAGGTGGTAATACTGATAGGCAGAAGAAGCCTTAAAACCATTACAGCTAGAACTGGGAACTTCAAAATGGAATCAAAGAGAACCCTAACATATCTTGGTCTGAAAATTGGGCCTAACATCAATATGAGCTTCCATGTGAAGAGAGTTGCTGACAAAGCAGAGAAAACTGCAGCTGCCCTGAGCCGCTTAATGCCGAATGCCGGTGGTCCAAGAGCAGGTAGAAGAAGGATGCTAAGCAGCATTGTTAACTCCATCATATTATATGGTGCTCCAGAATGGAGAGATTTGATTGAGGTCACCAAAACTCTGTACCTGGACAGCAAATTTCCTCTCCAACCGGAGCATTTCTGTTGTCGTAGATGGCCATTCCTCTAAACTGCATCCAATTAATGCAGGAGTTCCTCAAAGTTCAGCTTTAGCCCCTAGTTTGTTTCTTCTCCACATCAATGACCTCCTCTCTAGCACATCCAACCCAGTTCACATTGACGCGGACGACATCACCCTCCACTCAAATATACAATCTTCTAGGCCTGCCTCTTTAGCCCAATTAGATGAGGATCGCAGACTCATGAAGGGTTCTGTCTCTGTGAATCTCCAAAAAATATTAGACCGGGGAAGTAGAAATCTTGTACAATTCAACCCCACCAAATCTCAGTCTTGCTTTCTATCTCATAAGAGATGCACCAGCCCTAGACCCATCACAATGAACAGCCAAATTATTCAAAGTAACGAGTCCTTTTCACTTGTTGACATTTCTCTGGATCGAAATCTCAATTGGCACCAACATGTCACATCAATTGCAGAAGCGGCTGCTAAGAAATTAGGTTTCCTCTTCCGGGCTCGCAAATACTTTTCACCAGCTAATCACTATACTTTATATATTTCACAAATAATGCCAAACTTCGAATACTGCTCCCACATCTGGGGTGCCGCTGCCGCTTTTACACTCGCTATCCTGGACTCCATTCAGAAGAGAGCTATACGTCTCATCGGTGACCCTACCCTCACCAAAAGGCTGCCATCTCTCTTTTATAGATATCTGCACGGGCACTGCTCAGAGGAGCTTTCTTCCATAGTTCCTCCACCTGCTGCCCCCAACAGATCTACCAGGGGAACAGAGCGAATGCACCCTTTTACTGTCCAGGTCACCAGACATAAAACATCTTGTTATGCCCGCTCTTTTGTCTCGAGGACTTGCAAGTTGTGGAATTCCTTGTCGGCACATGTTTTTCCTTCACCTCCGAACCTCCAGAATTAACAAGTTGCCTATTTCCTCCTTGTCGACACCCACTGTACGATAGTATTTAGGCTGTAAGCCCTCCTGGTGTGTTGTTGAAATATAAAAAAAAACAGGCAACTAAATGGAGGAAAGTACCAGAAAGTATACAGAGAAAGGTGGCAATTAGAATATCAAGTGCTTACCGAACAGTTTCAACTAAGGCAGCAGGAGTGATTCCTATACATCTACTTGTAGCAGAGTGCACATATGGGAAAGATGAAAATAAGAGAGTTAATCAACACAGAAGACGAGAGAAGACGATGAGCAAATGGCAGCAGAAATGGCAAGAGGAAACAATGACAGCATAGTGGACAAAGAAATTAATCCCAGAAATAAGGCCCTGGGTTAGCCGAAAATATGGAGAAGTAGGATACTACTTAACGCAGTTCCTGACTGGGCATGGCAACTTCGGATCCTATCTGGCTAGATTTCGGCTGGCGGCCACTGATACGTGCATCCATTGTGGGGAACATGAAACACCACAGCACACGGTTCTAGAATGGGACGAGATAAGAGAACGAGTTACAAAGGAGACTGGGGGAGAGCTGACAGCAGAGAACACAGTCAAACATATGTTAGAGACAGAAACAAAATGGAAAACAATAGAGTGTGGTTACGGAAATAATGAGAAAAAGGGACCCGGAAAGGAAACAATATAGCACAGCTGCTACATAAGGAGAAGCTGGTCTGAAGTAATACCGAAAGGTAGTTCCCGGCCTGCTTCACACTGCAGGAGGTGGTTTTTAGTTGGTAAGGCATTTCTCCAGAGAGAATGAATCCAACACAGCTCGGTGGATGGCCGAATGTCTTTTGAAGACTTTCCCCTCCCCTTCAAATGAAAAAAAAAAGAATGTACACACTGTGCAACAAAATGAACTGCGTTCAACATATTAAATAATTAAAATACTCACCCTGTTAGAAAAAAGCATATTATCTACTGATATCAACTACACACAGTTAAAAAATATAAGATAATACTGACACAGCTACATTATTATAGAAGATACGAACCCGCTAAAGTGTAGCACCAGCTTTCAATATTTCAGAACATCACATTGCACCTTTATTTTGTTGGTACCAAAAACCGATCTATTGGTGCACTTAATCTTTTTTGGTATGTATGAGACACCAAACACCCAAATTTAAGAAAGAAAAAACTGGTGGGCACAACTTTTCAGTTCACATAACACAATCGGAAAAATATTTCTGTTTATTAAAAAAAAACAATAATTGGTTGTTTATGAGATCTTTATTTATCAAGTTTTTTTTTACTTTTCTAAGAAAGGCTGGTTAAACACTTCTATACCTAAATGACAGTGACAGATTTGACTATAATATTAATTATGTACATTTTTTTGTTTGTTTTCCTAAATAAAAATGGAACACATTTTTCATAAATAATATAATACAAGATTTTTTAAATTGTAATAGAATTATTCTAAATGATACAATTATAAAAATTTCTGCCAGACGTTTTTTTAAATGAAACTCCGTGTACCCATGTAGAATACCACCAAGGTTAAAATTCATAATATCCTCTCCATCTTTTTCCATTTAACTAAGTGAATTTAAAATTATTTACGTTTTTTCTTTGCTTTACGTTTTGCTGTTTTCGACATCTGGCCACTCATTTCTTTATCAGCATTTGAGGTCTGTTCTTCCGCAAATAAAAGTGACATTTTTGTTGAATCATCGCTTTCTGTAGTTTCAATTACAGAATCTTGTTTTTCATCATCCGATTTATCTTTCGTTACATCTTTCTTAACATCCAAAAAGTCTTCGATTGAATCTTCCAAATTAACAGTGATTTCTGGAGGCGAATCTATATCGATTAGCTCTTCTTCAGTCTTCGAGGCATCAGAACGACTCTTTTTTGGCAGTTTTACAGTAAAATGCTCAACACATTCGATTAAAGATAGATCAAGTTCACTTTCTAATTCAAAAGGTGGTTTTACTTTGTCTTCTTGTTTGGTTGCGGCCACTACATTATAAGAGAGCTTGATTTGTGTCGATTCATCCGAATTCCTTTTCGATTTCTCATTTTCACCAGAAAGTGTACATCTATTAGATGGTTTAGCAGCCGCTACAGTATTATAAGATATTTTGTGCCCTGATGAGGTGGACTTCCTGCGTTCTTGATTCAAATCTTCAAATGTATCACCGATTTCGTCGCATTTCTCCGATTCCTCCAATTTTAAAGCTGCTACAGAACTGTATGATATTTTTGGTTGTGGCAAAGAATATTCTACACTTGCAGAATCGTCTGAAGTTTGATTGGGTTTTGCTGAGTTTTCTGATAGAGGAATTCTAACACCTAACTTTGCTTTCGGTTTTCTTGGCTTTTTTGATATGGATTTTTCTATACTGGCTGCTTCTTCAGTAACATCGGAGGGTTCCAGCCCTTGATATTTGTAAGTAAATGGGTCAAATATTTCAGACTTTGATTCAATGCTAGATGAAAAAACATCGGCAGAATCTTTTGTATCGCCAAACTGATCATTTTTTGTGTTGTCCAGTTTAGATATTTCATTTGGTTCTTCAGGAACCAATGACTTATCTTCAGTGTAACTGTATTTCAGTTTCTTTTCTTTGACTTGTTTGATAATTTCAGTTTTTGTTGTTTCTTTCGTATTGTTTCCATTTTTAGTTTTAGTTTTTGGTTTGGGTGCCACAGAAAAGCATTTTTCTGAAGATATATCGAGATCATCTTGCAATAATTTAGTCTCATCTATAATAAATGAATCAGAGCTATTATCAATCAAATTAACAACGTTGTTAATGTACTGATTTGACCGCGATTTAGCTGACTTTGATTCAGTATAGTTGGACTTGATTTCTATGAGGTTACTTTTATTTTTTGTCAACTTTTCAACTTCCTTTTCAGACTTAACATCTTTCGGTTTAGCTTTTACAGGTTTCGGAGAAGATTCACGAGACTCAATCTTTTTCGGGGCAAATTTCTCTTTATTTTTATGATTTTTTTCCGGTAACCTGATAGCTACTTCAGTGGTTGGTTGTAAGGGATGCACAATAATGTCGTTATTATGTAGATAATGAAATTTGTTATCTACGTGTTGGGTGGGTCTGGCAACCACAACTGGTCGGAAGAGAGCTTCGTCACAGTTCTCGTGGATGACCGAATCTTCAAACACCTCGATATCTTGGTCGTCGTCTGAATGAATCGTGACGACTGTTCCCAGTGGATTGACCACTTTGGCGACCGGTGCTTGTTGCCTCGAAGCAATCAAGCGTCGTCCACCTAAGACAGAAAAAGCCAATGGCAGGTTAAACTGAGTAATATTCAACACACCAAAAGGCAAGTAATCTCATATACGTGCGCTCATGCATAATTTTGTTTTCTATTCTGTAACAAATTGGGGTGAAGCACAGTGACATAGAAACTAGCGCATGCTAAAACAGATAATGTATATAATGAATGATGCATTGGTATAAACACTGTAAAATGCAAACTTGGTTTGAGGACTTCTTGTCTAATAGAAAACAAATAGTTAAAATAAAAAATTATCTTTCCAAGGTAAAAAGGAACAGAACAAGGCTATACTCCAGACTGAATTTATTTAGTAAATGCCCTACACGTTTCGGCCCATATATCTGGCCATCTTCAGGGGCTTGTTCTGTTTTTTATATTAGTGAATTTTTATTTTAAAAAATTCACTAATAGAGAGGTATCGATGGTGAGACTTTGCAAATGAGCGCGAACTAGGACCCCTAGAACCCATATCCGGGGTCAGTTTCAATTTTTATATGTTTATATATATATATATATATATATATATATATATATATATATATATATATATATATATATATATATATATATATATATATATACATATATATATATATATATATATATATATATATATATATATATATATATATATATATATATATATATATATACATATATATATATATATATATATACATATATATATATATATATATATATATATATATATATATATATATATATATATATATATATATATATGTATCCGTCTGATAACTCAAACATTAACCGATTTCGATGAAACTTGACAAGTGGTTTTCTTTTATTAATGGCTTGGATGAGTTCGTTGGCCAGAAAAATCGGTCGGGGTTTTCCGGGAAAATTTTGAGTTTTCTTTCGAAAAATTTTTTTTTCTCCGAAAGTAACAAAGCTGTTTTAATGAAATTTACTATATATGTTGCCTTGGGAGAGATCTTACTACGTACTGAAATTCAACTTTCTAAGATTATAAAAAATTGAGTTATTCAAAATTTACATTTTCTTTCGAAATTTTTTTTTCTCCGAAAATTACAAAGTTATTTTTATGAAATTCGGTAGATATCTTGCGTTAGGAGAGACCTTACTCCACACCAAAATTAAACTCTCTAAGTTTATAGAAAATTGAGTTATTCAAATTTGAAGCATTTAATATTTATTTAACATGAAGTTTTTACCACAGAAATCGTAGAAACGACGAGACGATTTTCACGTCTCTAGTATCAGGATCACATGAGAGGATAGGCAGTGGCAGTGTTTAAAACTAATGTTGTACATGCAGTTTGTTATTCTGCAGATGATGTTTTCAATAGATGGTGAATGTAACAGAATAGTTGAGACAACAGTTCGAACATTTAACAACAGATTCCTTTATTTGGCTCCAATGAATAGAACAAAATTCAGCAGATTTAAAAGTAAACCGTCAAGTCATGGAATAATACCGACACGACGCGTTGTGAAACGTTTCAAAATTGAAGACAATGAAATTAATGAAATTATAGTTCTTGCATATTTTGAAGCATGTCTACAAAGTTCGTTAAGAAGTAGGTCTCAAGATTTGGGTTTATCTATCTGGGCAATACACAGAATATTGAGAAAGCACAATATGCATAATTAGTGAATTTTTATTTAAAAAAATTCACTAATAGAGAGGTATCGATGGTGAGACTTTGCAAAAATTCACAGCAATGGACAAACGTAATGACACACAATGACAAATGTGATTTGAGGTTTTAATGCTTCTAATTCTGCCTTCACCCATATAGTGCAAGGAAACAAAAGCGACAGTCGATGAAAACAGCCACTATGATATATTTCTTGTAAAGTTCAGTTCCTGTTATAAAAAACAGAACGAAGCCCCTGAAGATGGCCAGATATATGGGACGAAACGCGTAGGGCTTTTACTAAATAAATTCAGTCTGGAGTATAGCCTTGTTCTGTTCTTTTTTACCTTGGAAATATGTCTAACCCAGACGTCGTGACGTTCAGAAATTAAAAAATATCTATCTAAAGAGATCCATGTGACTTCGGGTGTGCCACAGGGCGGGCATCTCTCACCATTACTCTTTAACATATTTATCGATGATGTGACTCTGTGTTTTGAATATGCAGATACGCTTTTATATGCAGACGATCTGAAGATGTTTATTGAGATTAAAACCCCTGAAGATAATTTGAAATCACAGGCAGATATAGATAATTTGACCCAGTGGTGTAGGAATAATATGTTGTTAAATAAAAATAAATGTTACTGTATACAGTTTTCTAGATCTAAAAATATTTCAAATTTTGATTATAAAATGGAAGATACTGTCTTAAAAAAAAAGTTGGTCAAATAAGGGACCTGAGAGTATACTTCAGTAATGATTTGACATTTGGTAATCATATTGAATTAATTACAAATAAATCCTTGAAAATGCTGGGATTTTTGAAAAGAACATTGACAGACTTCTCCGATGTAAACTGTTTAAAGTCTGTGTACTGTGCATATGTCAGATCTGTGCTTGAACACGGCAGCATTGTTTGGTCACCATTCTATCAGATACATAAAGATCAACTTGAAAGAGTCCAAAATAGATTTCTTAGGTTTGTGGCATATAAGATGGGTATCGTAACTGACCAAATTGATTACTTACAAACTTTATTCTCAATTAAATTTCAATACTCTCGAACAACGAAGGGTTAATTTTGACCTTTGCTTTTTATATAAATTGCTGAATGATATTGTTGATTCTCCTGACTTACTAGCGATGATTAAGTTTAGTGTTCCTTCCAGAACCTTAAGACACCATGGTCTATTTAATTAGAGGTTCTGTCGTGTCAATTATACTTTTCATTCTGCAGTTCCAAGAATCTGTAGAAATGGTAACAAATATTGTGAAAAAATTGATATTTTTTTTTGTAAGCTTAGTTGAATTTAAAAGAGCGTTAGAAAATAATATTTTTTAGGTCTATATTATTAACTTATTTGTAATTGATTTGATTTTTGGTTGTAAATTAATTTGTAAATTGGCTCAGACCGTTAATAAAATTATTATTATTATTATAATTAGTAACATTGATGTGTTTTAAATGACATATACAGTAGCGAGCATATTATTTAACTCAAGGGTAAAATTTTGGATTTTGCAATTTTAGGTAAACTTTTTTTAAGAGAATATGGCAACAATGAATCACATCTGTTATTTAACTGTCAAGAGAGGTTATGTATGCATCTAATTTATTGTTTTCTCTGGGTTTTTTCTTAGATACATTTTTTATGACGTGTATGAATAATTCAGTGTGTTATTATAAAGATTGCGGACTAGACGTGCTGTTGTTGTGGACAAGAGGCTACACTTAAAACTATAACTTAAAATATGGAAAGAGTGAAGTAGCATCTACTAATTGGCCCAAGAAAAAAGCAACGAAAATAAAGCGTGAAACAGCGACAAAACAGCCGAAAGTTCGTGGTAAAGAACACGTAAATCACAAAGGCACTCCTGTTGCAGCCCGTAGAACTGGTGAACCATGCAGTATGTTTAAAGTTTTATTTTCAAATATATAGTAAATTGACAAGGATTATTTTGTTACCTCCTGTTTTTCCAAAGTTTCCGAAGGAAAAAAGACTTTAGATTATAACGCAATTAAATGATATGGATGACAAAAATAGTCAAGATTCCCATTTAACTGTCCTTATTTCAATGCGTCATATTAGTAGAAGACGTCCTCGAACGGAAGTAAAATTATAATTTCAAATTCAGAAGTGACAAAGTTATTCAGGTGTTTCTCTAATAAAAATTAGACCTTGTTCAAAACGTATGAAATCCATGCACTACTGTTTCTTCAAATGTCAAAATAAAATTTAAAAAAGCATACATTCATCGAGTTGGAATAGATCGTGTAACTTTCTGCTTAGCAGAATCACGCTGTCTCTGCGTCATCTAAGCACACGTTAACTAACGTTTGTTTTCATGATATTCCAGATCGGCTTCATGCCCTGGATATTATATCCAAAGTATATGTAACAATTAATTACAGAATTAGTACAATTACCATCAAAACACATCCCACGACTGTTTCGATCTTATATGACGTCTTAGGTTTAAGTTTAAAGATACAAGAAACTGTTTTAGAATCATTTTTATAGAGACTAGGCTTCATTTCTACTATATTATGCTACACTTTCAGTCCAAAACCACAGCATAATATATCTATGCTGTGCTTAAACTGTATTTGAGGCCGTTAATCGAGCTACAAATATAGTGTATTTTAAAAATTGATTGAATCCCCCAGTTTAATAACAATCACTTGGCAAATTTTTAATTTCTTGTCGTCTGTAATTTTCCATATTTGTGGCCGAGATTTCACGATTGCTGGTTCGGGTAGTATGTTCTATGCCTGTTATTTATTTAGTTTGGTTAGCGTTTATGTATGGTTTATACATGTTGTATGAATCAATCCATGTGTGGCAGTTGACTACTCTGTCTGTCAGGCATTTTCTTAATGAAAATTCGCTAAAAACTCACGGTACCAGTTTTACATGCAAAGTTAAGACAGGGGAATCAGAAATCAAAGTTTGCAAGAAAGCTTTTCACAGCCTATATGGTATCAAAGATGCTCATCTGAGGCGAATATAATTCCCTGATGATTACTGGAGCGTCTCCCAGAGACAAACGGGGGAGGCCATCAGAACAGACCACAAAAAACTCCAGAATGTATTAGGGAACTATTCACATCGTAAAAATCCAAACTGTTTTTATTTACCAGAATCTCTTAAGTTGAAGGAGATGCATAGTATATTTCTGCAATGTTATCAAATAAACATAGCATATAAAAGCTACTGGAAAGTATTTAGAATCCATTTTAGTATTAAATTTGGATTTCCGAGATCTGATAGATGTTCAGAGTGTGACAAACTTCTCCAGCAACTTAACCATGTAGACCTTAGTTCAGAAGAACGAAAAAAAAACTATAAATAGAAAAAGAGATTAGATTAGATTTTATTGTGAGTGGGCTAGTCCAGTCCCTCCAGACCTTAGGTCTATTGTGGCTCACGTCTAATTATTTAGATTTCACCCATCAATTCCAGCTCACTGAGAGAGTCGATCTTTTCTTGAGGGTGGAAGTTTGTTTGGCGGGTGTACTGCCATCTGAGTGAAGTCGCTTGCCCGTTTCGAAGCTCAAAGAGAGATAACCTCTCTCCGAGTTCGTCTGGACCTGACATCCGTCAGTGTTTGCCTCGAGGCGGTATCATTAAGTCCCGCTCTTGAGCAGCATCTAATCTCCAGTTGCAATCCACCCCTAGAGATCTCAGCTCCCATCAGGCTCGTCTAAACCTGACACCTAACAGTGTTAGTCTCAAGGCAACATCCCATCGAGTCCCGCTCCCGAGCATCACCCCAGCGAGGCCGTCCGACCATTTCGTAGCACACAGTATGGGCTCCAAACTCTGGGTGTTTACCACTCATCAGAGATCATAGCCCCCTGGGAGATCTGGACACACGATACACGCCAGGGCTCAATCCAGAGCGGTATCATCTGGAACCCCGCTCCTGAGTAACAACCAAGCAAGGCTAATTGTCAGTCTCTGAGGCCACAGTGAAGGCGTCAAACCCTGGGTGCATATCACTCCCCAGAGATATCCGCCTCCCCCAGCCCCACCTGCACCAGACCCCCACCAGTGTATCATTGACTCGAGGCGGTATCATGAAGTCCCCCCCTCGAGCAGCATCCAGGCAGGGTCGTTAGCCTGTATCGATGCTCACAGAGTAGGCCTAAGCCTTCAGGTGTAATCCACCCCTAGAGACCCCAGCCACCTCCGGGTTCGTCCAGGCCCAACACCTGCCAACGTTAGCCTAAATTTCACCCAACAAATCGAGCTTCCGACAGGACATGACACCTGCAAGGTTAAACTTTGTTTGACAGATGTACTGCCATCTGAGCGAAGTCGCTTGCCCATCTCAAAGAGAGATAACCTCTCTGAGTTCGTCTCGATCAGACATCCGTCAGTGTTTGACTCGGGGCAGTATCATGAAGTCCCGCATCATCCAAGTGAGGTCGTTTGTCCGTTTTGAAGCTCACAGAAGAGGCCTCAACACCTAAAGATCTCAGCTCTTCTCCGGGTTCGTCTAGATCCGACATCCACCAGTGCTAGACTCAAGGCGACATCCCATCGAGCCCCGCCCCTGAGCATCGCACAAGCGTGGCCATCCGTCAGTTCCGAACCACACAATGGGGGCCCCAAACTCCGGGTGTTTACCACTCATTAGAGTTGTCAACCCCCTCCGGGTCGTCTGGACACACGACACCTGCCAGCACTCAACCCAAGGCGGCACCCATCCGGAACCCCGCTCCCGAGTAACAACCAAGCGCCGGAAACCATCCATTTCTAAGCCCAGAGTGGAGGCCTCAAAATCCGGGTGTACATCACTCCCCAGAGATATCCGCCTCCCTCCAGGCCCACATGGACAAGACCCCCGCCAGTGTTTGATTCCAATTAGTCGCCTTTTACGACAGGCAGGAGTTACCTTGGGCCTATTCTTTTAGTTAGTCCCCGGACCCACAGGGGACAGAAAAAGAGATACTCCTTCGTAACGCTGATTCATTCTTTTAACTGAAGCGAAAATTTAAAAGCAAAGCAACAGCTGACGAAGCGATGTGCATTAGTTTTCATTTTATGTAAAATCTGCCCTATCCACATATACCATCTAACCCTGTATTTTATTGCTGTCAACTGTGGTATAACGTTTTTGGTATACATGACCCAGGAACTGATGATGTCTCAATGTATACTTATCTCGAAAATGAACCCAAAAAGAGGGCTAATGAGGTCACTTCGCTGTTGTTGCATTACCTTAATAATACTATCCACAATCGCAAGTTAGTTACTTTTAGCGACGGTAGTCCAAGGTAAAATAAAAACGATGTAATGTGCTATTTCCTATACACCCGGGTTCATATTGTTACAAAGCACTTCAATAGATGTAGGTGCGGTGTTGCCACATCACGAAAACTTCCACAACATCTAAGGATTCTTGCACAATCTGGCAACGCCACCTCCACACCCGCACCCGGGGGGTTAAATTAAAAGAATTAGTTTCAATAATATATCTTACTAACAGTGTACAATTCTTATGGAAATTCACTACTATAACATACTTGCTGCGTCTCGAATTTTTTTATAATTTGACAGGTACATTCCCTTTGTAAATAATTAATTTTTTTTTGAAAAACGTTTGTAACTTTAATGAAATTTGTAACACAATTTTTAAAGGCACTTGCACATATTGTATCTAAGATCAAATTTTAATTTTTTAGCTCCATGTAAAATATAATTATTTTTCAAATAATCGCTAACTGGGACTCTAAAACCGATCTCCAAGGTCCATTTAAATTTAAAGAATTAGTTTTAATAATATACCTTACTAATAGTGCACAATTCTTATAAAAATTCACTACTATAACGCACTTGCTGCATCCCGAACCTTTTTATTAATAAAGAAAGTCTTAACCTAGGTGTGTAATAGAAACTAACTGGAGCCCACTAAGATCCTCACTATACTATATGGTAGTTATGTTATCATCATATATTCTAATATACCGCTTCAGTTTTAAATTGACAGTCATTAATACCTGTACGTTAAAAAGAAAAGTGGACCAAGAACTGATCCCTGTTGAATACCACAATACTGTGATCTTGAAAAACAGCCTGATATATCTGCATACTCTGCAGTTGATCAAATAAACATACACAAACTGTGGCACTTCAAAACGTGTCATTAGTGATGTTTTATTATTTTGTATGTTAACATAAGTTGTATTAATTTTATGTATAACTAACAGTTGAATAAAGACGTTGCATTTTACAGTGTTTAAATGAAACAAGCAAGCTTATTTCATGTGGTGACTAAACAAGATATGCATAATGGAAGCGGAAATAAGCGACTAGTAAATTAACATGTTTTTAGAGAGTGCAATAAAAATAATAAATAAGTGGTTTGTGTTAAATTATGGCATCAGTTATCCTGCCTTTGGCCAATTCTGCTAGAGAACACTACAAACGGTGTTACCTAAACCAGATGAGGAAGAAAGCGGAGAGAAAGCTTCGTGCTTAATAATAAGTGTTAACAGTTCTGAAGTATCATGTAGCAAACACAGATAATATGAATTTAGTAGGTTGAAGCATTGCAAATGTAAACGTGAATTGTTAGTGTAGCCAATAGCATTGTCTTCTTGGTCAAGATTTTTGCCACGACAATTTGAACAAATTAATAATTCACTGAGTGAAGATTCGAACCTATGTTGAGCACTAGTGAGTACAATTTGGAGAACCCCATGAATCACAATACAGTTTTCAGACCTGCCGATAGTTCGCTAACAAAGTTAGCGTCATCAGAGATGAATATACTATTCAGTTTGATGATTCTGATGACGCTATCTTTGGTGGCGAAACGATCGTCAGGTCTGAAAACTGTATTGCGACGAATTGGGTTCCCCAAATTAATAATGTTAATTTTGTAGAATTTCTGACATATCATGAAAGAAACAACGGAACTAACGTATTTCAACAAATGTAAGTCTTTTAAACTTCAAAACTGTTTTCTTTTATACATCTCATACAATTTAAATGATATACCTGCATCTCGAAAACAAAAAATTATATGTTTGTATTTTTTATAGACTTGGTGTCAATTCCAAAGCCACTGGTCTCTCAAAAAGTGTAAATAGTTTATCTGAAACATAACTAGATGATATAGGTTGAAGATAAAAAAGAAATATAGGCTATCAACAAGACTACATAACAGTCTACTACTTTATAATATTAGTAAATTTTTAATGAACAATTTTATCTGGTATAACCTGGCTTTAGAAAAATTATAATCTTTATCAAAAGAAAGAATAACTATTGAAAATATTTACACTTACAAAAAGTGATCATTTTTTTAAATGATGACTAATCGAAGACATCAATTCAAGTCTCATTAGCCTTGGAAAAACAAAAAAACTGACACTTGTTCATCATGATGTGAGATGTCATGAAAGTTGAGTATATATCTGTTATTAAATTCCTTACTCCAGAAGGTATTCCACCTAAAAGCATCAATGATCGACTGGATGGGCTGTACGGGGAAAATTCTGTCTTATTCTGTAGTAAAAGACTTCGTCAAAACGGTTTCAAATAGAGCAGAAATCCTGGGACGATGACGCAACAGGAAGGACGGTGGAAGTGGTCATGGACAAGACATCAATTCAAGTCTTATTAGCCTTGGAAAAACAAAAAACTGACACTTGTTCATCATGATGTGAGATGTCATGAAAATTGAGTATATATCTGTTATTAAATTCCTTACTCCAGAAGGTATTCCACCTAAAAGCATCAATGATCGACTAAATGGGCTGTACTGGGACAATTCTGTCTTATTCTGTAGTAAAAGACTTAGTCAAAACGGTTTCAAATGGGGCAGAAACCCTGGGAAGATGACGCAACAGGAAGGACAGTGGAAAGGGTCATGGAAAACAAGACATCAATTCAAGTCTTATTAGCCTTGGAAAAACAAAAAACTGACATTTGTGCATCATGATGTGAGATGTCATGAAAATTGAGTATATATCTGTTATTCAATTCCTTACTCCAAAAGGTATTCCACCTAAAAGCATCAATGATCGACTGGATGGGCTATACGGGAAAAATTCTGTTTTATTCTGTAGTAAAAGACTTCGTCAAAATGGTTTCAAATGGGGCAGACTCCCTGGGAAGATGACGCAACAGGAAGGAAGGTGGAAGTGGTCATGGACAACAAGACATCAAATCCAAGTCTTATTAGCCTTGGAAAAACAAAAAACTGACACTTGTTCATCATGATGTGAGATGTCATGAAAATTGAGTATATATCTGTTATTAAATTCCTTACTCCAGAAGGTATTCCACCTAAAAGCATCAATGATCGACTGGATGGGCTGTACAGGGAAAATTCTGTCTTATTCTGTAGTAAAAGACTTCATCAAAACTGTTTCAAATGGGGCAGAAACCCTGGGAAGATGATGCAACAGGAAGGACGGTGGAAGTGGTCATGGACAACAATTTGTGGGCTTCTATGTCTGGTGACCTGGACAGTAAAAGGGTGCATTCGATCTGTTCCCCTGGTAGATCTGTTGGGGGCAGCAGGTGGGGGAACTATGGAGGAAAGCTCCTCTGAGCAGTGCCCGTGCAAGATATCTATAAGAGAGAGAGAGAGAGGTCACCAATGGCACGTCGGTGGGCAAGGGATGGCAGCCTTTGGGTGAGGGTAGGGTCACTGATGAGACGTATAGCTCTCTTCTGAATGGAGTCCAGGATAGCGAGTGTAGAAGCGGCAGCGGCACCCCAGAGGGTAGCAGTATTCGAGGTTTGGCCTTATTTGTGAAGTATATAAGGTATAGAATTTAGCTGGTGAAAAGTATTTGCGAGCCAGGAAGAGGAAACCTAATTTCTTAGCAGCCACTTCTGCAATTGATGAAATGACATGTTGGTGCCAATTGAGATTTCGATTCACAGAAATGCCAACAAGTGAAAAGGACTCATTACTATGAATAACTTGGTTGTTTATTGTGATGGGTCTAGGTATGGTGTATCTCTTATGAGATAGAAAGCAAGACTGAGATTTGCTGGAGTTGAATTGTACAAGATTTCTACTTTCCCAGTCTAATATTTTTATATAAGATAAAACGAATAGATGTATCCGCAAGAAAATACGTGAACATACCCTTGTAGGTAGAAAACCCGACCCACCATCCGCATTGGCCAGGCATCATATTCATACAGGACACAGAATAGACTTTGACAATGCCACAACAAAGCCACAACAATAGCCCCTGGTTTTCAACTTTAAAACGAGAATTATCAAAGAAGTGATCGAGATCGACAAACATCCTGATTGTTTAAATAAGCGAGATGATGGTCTTCCCCTTCTTATTGGTTGAAAACCTATTATATTCCCATTACAAACACACAAAAAGACAGTTAATTAAATAAATAACTGAACTTCCCGATTACCTGACGTAACAAAAACCCTTAACCCTCTTAATCTTCTAAGTAGTCTAAGTACCCTTATGAAACTTCATGACTTAATAAACTTTCTAATTACTCTTATAACGAGCCAGGTAGACGAAATGCTATGAAAGTTAGAATTCTTTATTAATATTTTTTCAATTTGATAAATCGCCTCGACAACTATAGTAATTAGCAGAATGATCAGTATGTGGTGGAACGGTGATATTTGAATTAGTTCCTGAACAGAACAAACTAATTTTCTCATGACTGGGACACGATGAAAGTTGGAGTTGTTTAATTTACTACTACAGTATGTTTGATAGAAAATACATTAATTTAAAACCAAGAATCTCCAAATAGCAGACTGTGACATAATTTTGTGGACACCTATGGTAAAATGTAAAAGTTTCCTCCAGTGAAAAATTTAACACTTACTTACTTGTTCATTTATTCAGCTAAGCAACACTCAATAACTACATTCACCACAAAAACTAGCAGTTGGTAAGAAAATATACATTCAATTTTCTCTATCTGAACACAAATAATTTAGCGAGAAAATTAATTTAATATACACATTCTGGAACGAAAATCCTACAGTTATCATTTAAATTGTTCGAGATTTACACAAGTGGTCTATAGAGTTCACAATTTTGAGCTGTACTGCAAAAAGCAGATTATTTAGAGGTAATTTTGTGTTTAAAGGTACAAAAATTACAATATTCTAAAAATCAAAGTGCCAACAAATATTTTAATTTTCGATAATACTAAATCTAAAAATTATGGATGCGCTGAAGGGTCAAGTGAAAAAAAGTTTTCGGGTGCAATTAATTTCACCTTCCTGCAGAAACATGAAAGTATTTTCACGTTATCACAGAAAGTTCAAATTAATTTCATGTCAGCGATTAGTGTTAACATGAACGATTTAGATACTAAATTGAGGTGTTAATTAACACGTATTTTATAACAAATTGCACTGCTACTGCAATATTTTCCAGTCTATCTTCGACTCTTTTTTGATAAAGAATAAACATAAAGGTAAATAAAGGCGTGAAAGTAAAAACGTTGTTCGGTTCAGGCATATCCGCACATCCCACTCAGTAGTGCATATCCAAGGATTTTGAGGGTTTATGATTCCCTAGTTTTGTCGGGATGTGAATAAAGAGTAACTACATTTGAATTCGAATGAATGGGAGTGGATGATCGTAATTTGTAATTATTTAAAATTTAAAATAAGAAATATTTGTTAGAATAAGTGATGTGTCCACACAAATAAGTTAGTTGTTAGTTTGCAACTATGTGAAAACTGGAACCTGTGATGAGCACTAATAAGTACACTTTGAGAAACCCAAATCACCACAACACTTATTTCAGAGGAAGATAAATTCTCACTCTCTCTCACTTATCTTGCTCTGAAGATGTTGACTTTGTCAATGAAACGATCGTTAAGGTCTCTGAAATATGTGTTGTGGTGATTTGGGTTTCTCAAAGTGTACTTATTGTTAGTTTGCAACTTGACTCCTTCATATTAATTGCTATACTGCTATACTATTCTCCATTATGACAAACGGTGATGTGTTGTACACAATATAAAAATTCTGGACGCAGCAAGTGCGTTATGGTAGTGAATTTTCATTAAAAAGTTTTTAATAGCAAATATGTGTTTTTTTTTTTCAGAAAGCAGGCATCAAATTTGATTACCAGTATAACATATATAGTAAAAACAATGTGCCATGTTTCATCAAAATAACTTTATTGTTTGAAAACGTACAGAAATTTCCGAAAGTAAACTCAAAGTGTAACCGAAAAAACACGTTTCTTGGTCAACCTTATAGGTTAATAGCAAATTGAGCTTTTCAAATATGAAGCATTTAATCAAAATTCACTACCATAACGGACTTGCTGCGTCCAGAATTTCTGAACTTACAAACATGCATTATATCTCGATAGAAAATGCAAAAACATAAGGCGTTTTCGACTAAAAAAAATATTATTTGTATCACCAACGACTTATGGGCCAGCCTGTGATTGTAGAAATATTTTTTTAAGATGTAGCTCAAGACACCCTATAATTAATGTATATAATTTTTTTCATATCTTATAGAATATCGGATATATTGAGCTTTATTGATTTTTTACGAAAATTCGACAAAAATTATATACCATTAAACGATAAACTCTATAGCTAAGGCTACTGCCAAGCATCAGAGAAAGGGTCTATTTGAAATGAATTTTCTGGAAAAATTTTAGTAAAATGAAGGACAGTGACGGTTGAAACTAAGACTTCAGGGTTTGTAAAACATTTTTCTTGAGACATTTTCTTTCCATAGCCTGTATTAGATTCAAGTTCTTTGCCTAAATGTTGCGAATTTTGACGTCTTAAATTGTCACTTTGACGTTTTGAGGAAAACCCCAATTTATTTTCCTTTAAATGCCCATAACTTTTTTGTCTTTCGACCCACAGAGCTACATTTTGGTGGGTAGCTCACCTATAATGATATAAATCAGCATACCAAATTTGGTTGCCCTTACTTTGTTAATTCCGGAGATATAAAATTTTTTTGAAAAAAAAACACAAAATTTTCCGGGAAAACCTGAGCCGATTTTCCTGACTAACGAACTTATCCAAGCCATTTGCAAAAGGAAGGTATTCACCAAATTTCATCAAAATCGGCCCATTATTTGTTGAGTTATCGGTGTGATACATATACATATATATATATATACATATATACATATATATATATATATATATATATATATATATATATATATATATATATATATATATATATATATATATATATATATATATATATATATATATATATATATATATATATATATATATATATATATATATATATATATATATATATATATATATACATATAAAAATTGAAACTAGCCCCGGATATGTGTTCTGGGGGGCCTAATTAGCGCTTATTTGAAGAAATTTTTTCAAAATTCTAAAGTCGAGATCTCCTCATTAGTGAATTTTTTTAAAGAAAATTCACTAATAATCTGCAAGAAAATTACATATACACGTCAATCCAGAAGAAAATGAAAATGTTGTTTCCCGGATTAGGAAGTTAGTCATGAAATTTCGGCCAGGGTAGGTAGAATCATATCGCTTTGTACAGCCTTCAAAACAGCCAGGCAGCCCTTACGGCCCTAAGTAGCCCACAGGTAAATTCCAGGCTGATAAGTAAATGCCAAGACAAGACGAGGGACCTGGCTAGGCAGAATAAGGTCACCCTCAGCTGGGTCAAAGGCAATGAAGAAGCTGACAGTATCACGAAGAGAGGGTCAGCAGAACCATTTATGGGACCAGAACCGGTCCTGGGCGTATCAAAAAGCACGGCCAGGGAACCATCAAGTCCTGGGTCAGGGAACAGCACAAGGAGTACTGGGCAGATTGTCCAGGGCTCAAACACGGGAAGTCATTAATTGGGCAACCCAGTCCAAAGAGAGCTGTGGAGCTGCTAAATCTTAGCAGAGGACAGCTCAGAAACATAACAGGACTCTTGACAGGACACATGGCCATCAAGAAACACCTACATAAAATGGGACGGTTCGAGGTGGACTTGGCATGCAGAGTTTGCGGTGAGGGGGAGGTATCAGCCCAGCACATCTCGTGCAAGTGTAAAGCTCTGGACCGCAAAAGGCAGCTGATCTACGGTCAGTCTAGACCGGAGACAGAGCAATATAAAACTTCACCCTACCAATTGCTGTGCAGACTAGTTCAAGGCACAGTGATTTTGGAATGGGTGGAGTAGAGACAAAGGGCAAGCACAATAAGCGGTGATATCGGGGCGGCAAAGACACGGAAGGTAATAGATATGAAATAAATAATTAAATTTATTGAATGTGGTCGTCCTTAGTTGGTAAAGCATCCATATTTAGATGTAAGTCTCGATTCTTGTTTCTTCTTACCTTCAAAACAATGTACCCCAGCTTTTTGTTTTGACATTTTCAAATTAGTAGTCAAAGTACAGGGAATAAATTAAGTCATTGGTTGACTGTGAAATCATTCAATAATTTCCAATTTTATCGAGTATGTACCTGATAAATTATTTAAAGCACTTTTAAAATCAAACTTTCAAATGTATTCTACCTTCTAACCCAGAAGTAGAAAGTAGAAAACAGATACAAATGTTAAGTAAGGTTAGTGGCAGCATTCAATTTTCGCGCTGAACTGTGAATCAATAAAATAGTAGTAATGACTTTGCCTAAGCCGTATGGAGTGGGATGTGCGAATATGGTCGTTGCACGTGCGTAAAAAGGTTAAATTAATTCCAACTTTCTGTGATAACGTGAAAATAATTTCACGTTACAGAAGCAAATTAAAAATAACTTCTACTTTCGGAAGGTGAAATTAATTTCAAGTTAGCTGATAACTTGAAATAAAGTTCAACATTCCACTTGAAATTATGCACAATAAGCCAGCGCTGCGGTGCTATCGGGGCGGCAATTACGCGGACAAGCCCTAAGGGAAAAAAAAAAAAAACTTGAAATTAATTTCAAGTTTCTGAAGGGCACTGGGTTCGATCCCAGGGTTCTCCTTTCACTTTTTTAGTAGAAACTGTAACATTAACATTAACCGAGGTTCTGGCATTGTTCTTGAGCAAGTTGAATGTCTGCACGTTCCACCTTTCGGAGGGGGCGGAAAGCTGTCGGCCCTGTGTACATGCTATGTTGGGCACGTTAAAAATCCTTACCCTCCTTACAGCAAGGCAGGGATTCGGCAAAATTTCCAGGATGGTGAGGTGAAACTGCTACATGGCATCGGTGATTGACCATAGTCGCGGAAATCGGCCGACGTTAAAAGAAACAAAACACACAACACACAATTTCAAGTTTCTGTGGTAACGTGAAAACAATTTCATGTTTTTGCTGTAAGATGAAATTAATTTCACCCAAAAACTTTTTTTTCATTTGACCCTTCACCGCTTCCGTAAAAAATATATAAAAAAATAAACAGATTTAAAAAATATATAAACTGACTACATCTTATCTACCAATTTAGTACCAGCAATGTTAACATGTGACATTCTTAATGTATTTTAATAATTAAAAAATGATTTACAGACAAGTTTAGTTTTTTCTTTAGTATAACAAAAAAAATTACATAAAACAACCTTAAGTTTTTTTATAGTAAAAATAAAAATATACTTGTTACGTTAGGACAAACGATAGGCAATTATGTAAAACAAAAGGTTACCTACCACTTTCTCTCGCATGACATTCCTGCATGGCATCAGCCAGATCTTCTTTCAGTTGCAATTCACCTAGTCCGCTGATGTCTTCTACTGATTTATGATATGTATCAAAGAGCGACAGATCTCCACTGCCCGCAGAACTAGACTCAATAAGAACTGCATTCGTCTTACTAACAGGCATGTTTACAGGCTTAGATCTACGAACGTCTATGGGACGAGATTCTGATACAGACCTACAAAGAATAAAAAATGCCAGTCCAGTTAATCAACATATAAGATACGCACACAAAAAAGCCTGGACACAGCAAGTATATTATCGTAGCGAATTTTCATAGACATCTGTCAAATCACGGAACACCCCAAAAAATGTTGTTCACAAAAATTTGAGTTAAAATAATAAAGTTGGTAGGAATGGTATGCTTATTAAGAGAAAGATAAAACCTTTTTTATTAAAAGGCGTTCGAGCTTCGCTGTTATAAATACAGTGGAGCTTCTATAACTCGAACTTCTCAAAGTCGAATTATTTCATTACTCGAATTTTTCACTGAGAACATTGAATTTTGTACAAATTTTAAATACTATTTAAGCTCTGTAAATCAAATATTCTATATCTCGAATATTTCTGTAAATCGAAGAAAATTTGAGTACTCAAACAATTTTTTTATTATACAAAACATCTCTATAAGTCGATGATGAAAAAATGAATGTATGTTGTCAGAAGCACCGAGCAAAACGATTAAAGTCTTCTTGTAAAAGTAAAGCGTCCTGTCTGGAACGAACAATCTTGAAAATTTTGATATCATCAGCAAACATGAAAATCTGACTATGCCTAAGTGAATGTATGACATCATTGATAAAAAGATTAAAGAGGACTGGTCCACAATGTGAACCCTGAGGAACTCCTGAAGAAACAGTAATACTATCAGAAATGAAGTTTCTGATCTTTACACTCTGCGACCTTCTGGAAGGAATCTGCGTACCCAAGACAACAAATTAGCATTAAAACCCAACAATGCAAGTTTTGACAATAATAAGGCATGATTAACCTTAGCAAATGCTTTGGAGAAATCTGTGTATACCGAATCAACCTGTAACCTATCCTCCAAAGCTGAGACCAATACATTCTGGTAAAGAAGATGGTTGGTTGTTGTAGATCTTCCTTAAAGAAAACCATGCTGCTGTTCGACGAAAACATGTCTGCATTCCCAAGTTATATGTCTAGATACAAAAAGGTCAAGAAGTTTGGGTATCTCTGACTGAATATAAACAGCTCTATAATTAGTAACCAAATGCTTTGGTCCCTGCTTATGAATGGGCATCAAATAAGAATGTTTCCAAACATGTGGAAACTCGCCAGACAACAAAGACCTGTTAAAGAGAATCCTCAGTGGAATTGCCAAGATGAAGGCACAAGATTTTAACAGATGGGAGGTGATTCCATCTGGACCGTAAGTAAATTTATCTTTCAAACCACAGATACGATCAATGATATCAGCAGAAGTAACACTAGGCACAGTCATATTTACCGACTCACGTAAAAGAGGATCGGGACGGACACTCCCAGCTCGACCCTCATACACAGATGAGAAAAAACTAGCAAAAAGACCAACCGAATCATGCAAAGGATCACTCCTAACATCATCATAATACATAGCCTCAGGAAGATCCTGAACCATCCTCAACTTGTTAATATAAGACCAGAAAGAACCCAGATTGTTTTCAAAATTATTCTCAGTATAAGCAATAAAATTTCTGTAACAAGTATCACGAAGATTCCTACATTCCTCCCGGAGACCAGAAGACCTAATATAATCATATATTCTACCATATTTCTTATATTGACTGTGTACCGTCTTCTCAGTTACCATGACTCTAAGCTCGACACTAAACCAAGGAGGGTAACATAATTTTTTACATCTCTTAACTGGAACAAACGGATCCACAGCATTAAACAGAACGTCAAAAAGGATTTCGCAGCATCATTTATCTCCAATGACAAGATATTCCCAGTCAAACTCGGAAAGAAAATAATTCATGGCATAATAATCGGCATTACGAAAGTCACAAAATCACTCTTCATAGGGTTCAGTTGGAAGAGTCTCAAGTGAAAAAGAAATATCCAGGGGCACATGATGTGCAGTAGCAGGAAAAATCGAATCCAAGGACGCACCAACACATATGTTATGTATATTACTAAAAACTAAATTTAAAGATCTATTCAATTCATTAAGCACAAAATTTATTTGGAACAAGCCCCAAAAGCCAAAATAGTTTGAAAGAAGTGAGGCTGATGGACTGTAAACACTAATAACTGGAGCACTCTCAGCACTGCTTGTCCAGGTAACGTTTGGGAGGTTGTAGTCCCCACAGACAACGACCTCAGAATTGGGATGATCAGACAAAACACGATCGACTGAATCACAATGATGTTCATATATAGCAACTTCTGAACTAGGTGGAATGTAACAAACACCAAAAATGAGGCTCCGCCTTCCTATCCTCACCAACACATAAACTTCATTGAGTGAAATATCACCAGCATCCTAGCAGAATCAAGGTCTTTATGCACAGCTATCAGCACACCACCCCCCTGATCCCTGATATTGCCCGGAATACTGTCACGATCACTACAGTAAATATTATAATTCATAAAAGAGAGTTCAGCATCAGAGTGGGAAGCAGTAAGCCATGTCTCCGCTAACATAACAACATGAAAACAGCAAGAAGACAGACACTGTCGAAGCCTGGGTGATTTTGTTCGTAGGCCACCAACATTATGATAATGAAGAAACAAGGAATTCTCATCACCAGGAGTGCTTAACAATAAATGGTCACCCGACACCCCTAGTTTTTTTTGAGGGGAACAATCTTAGGAACCCCACCAATATATCTAATAGTGAGATTTTTGTCTTCTATAGTTCTAGTCTGTGATTCTAAGCGAAGTTTCTTTAAGTACTCTTTCTGTTTGACTGTAAGATCAGAACTGACACGTATACGAGAATCCACAATCTTATTTCTGTGTTTTAATATATGTAATATCACAGATTTGTCTCCAATAATAACCTTCATAGGACAGGGTCTATCCGAAATTCTTCCAATACGCAATACCTTCAAATCTCTTCCAGACAGTTCTACTACTGGAGCTAGAATATCCCTGATCGCTGTTGCATCATCCGAAATCCTTCGAGAGGGTGTGTTCTTCGATGACTCAGGAACATTATACATCATAAGGTTACCTTCACGAGCTCTTCTATCCTCATACTCCCCAATGAAATCTTCACATATAGAAGATGAATCCGGGTCATCCGTCACACTCTGCACTGACAACCCTGCATCAATCTGTTCACCCATACTATCAATCTTTCTCTCCAGATCAATTCTTTTCTTGAGAAGAGGCACCAGTCGAAGACCATCCTCACAATCGGGACAAAACTATTTCAGTGTTCTCTTTCCCTTAAGTTGGAGACATCTGATCTCAGAAGATGTAAGACCAGTGCAATCAAATTGAATTGCACCATGACAACCATCACAGTAGCAAAGCTGGTCACTTTTTATGTATTCAGAACACTTGAAATACTTGGCATCCATAGTTGATTTATAATGAACTAAACTATCTTAATCAGGCCTGGTATATTGATGAAATTTGCAGCACAATTTATAATTCCAACAAGTAAAGCTTATCAACAAAATTCCGATAACGGGAGATTGGCAATGGATAACTCAAAATAACACTCTAAGTTACCTGTTTCTAATAAAACAAACCTTTGCAGTTTATGCATTCAAGGAAGAGCATTCCAAGTGAGATAAACGAATGAGACATGTTTGCGATACATAAAGAAGACAATATAATATATTGCCGTACGACATGTCGCGCGTTCATCGGCGGTTTCAATGAATGTACCAAACAGCAGCCCTAGGAGAAAACATTTATGTAAAAAAAAATTCATATAACATAAATATATGAAATCAAAATAAAAATAATTCTGCTAGTGACACAATTTTACAAATATATAATTTCCAGGTCTACTCAACAATTTCCATGGCATTTAAGCAAAATCACGAACGTCCCTGACATTTCCCTGACATTTCAAATTCCCTGATTTTTCCAGGTTTTCCAGGTCGCTGGGTACCCTGATAGTAGCAACAACTTTTGATTGGAGTTTGATGTTTGTCATGTCATATAGCCAGTTTAGGTCAAATGTATATAGAATTTTAAATCTGTGAAGCATTGTATTATAATTATTATTGTTTTTGCTCGTCTAAATTTGTAAACTTGTTTTTTGTACATGTAAAATATCAAGTGTGTTAATAAATATTAATATAATTATTATTATAATGATTGTGGTGGTTCGAGAATGTATAATATTTTTGAAAAGAAATAAAAAAGTAGGTGAAGTGAGACGCTACTAAAAGTGTGTGGTCCGAGAACGAACGAGTCAATAGGCTGCAAGACAGGGCACAAAGGATTGATTCGTGGTTCAAATCTATTAAGAACTTTTTAATACCTTCTTATAGTATGCAGCAATGGATTTTCACGAGAACAACATGACCACATCAAGAGTTACAATAAAAAACAAGAACTAACTTATATATGACTTACCCATTGGTCAGTGTGTATGTCTTGAATTCAAACTGCGGCCCCATCCACAGCCTCCTGTGCGGCCCAGCGTGGGTCACAATCTCCACCTGAGATAACCAAGCCTCATCATGTCGAATTGGCTTTAACGCTTTCTCTTTTTGTGGGGGAGGATTCTGCATGATCAGAGCCAAGTTCTGTGGCGACATAGGCAGAGGGACGTCTTGTCCATCACACTTCCTCTTCAATATCCATTGAGCCTTGGCAGAAACCGCCAGTTCAATGGGGGTATCATCGCAGACGCGCTCCTTGGGCACCGACGAAGAGTGATGAGGGTCAAGGTCATACTGCACAAGAGTACCATGGCACGACATGACGAATAGCGACTCCACGGGTTTGGGTTTCTCATTCAAGGGAGGCGCAGAGTCCAGCCACGCCCTGGGTGGTGAGAAACATGACACCACACGTAATGAGATGTGTTCCTCGGAGGAGGACGATAGCCTCTGTCGGCCTGTAACAACATCTGAAAGATTGTAAACAGGGTAATATAAAAAGTAATAACTTAATCAACAAAATACAAGGTCATTTCACTAAGAATGCATAGAATCTTATGTATTTATATTATATTTTAGTCAATACTCTTTCACAACCCTCTTATGTAATCCCCATTTTCAGTGAGCGCAGCCCACCACTTTCAAATATTTGCTATGCCATTTAGTACACTACTTTCGTCACATCGGAAAGAAAGTCTTTCAGGGAGTAAAATCAATATCCATGCATGATCTGTTTTAATTTTTGGAATAAGTCAGTCTGGGAGGCACAAGTCTGGACAGTATGGCACATCAGACATTTCCTACTTGTAATTTACTTATTTATTTATTTAATTAACCAACCCAAACAGGCAGGAGCCCAGTTACATGGATTTAAATAAGAACTAATAACAAAGAGAAATTAAAAACCATACATTAAAACTAAAAAATTAACAAAAAATAACTAGGATGTGGTGTCCCCACGAAGCAGGGATTCCCTAGAGGCTGCGGAAAAGGACTCAACATTAGCATGACTAAATATGTCAGTACCGGAAGAATTATATTCTGCACAAATAGAATACAAGGGTGATTTTAAAAGCAGAGTAGTTCTGGAAATCGGAAGTGAAAAAGAATGAGTAGAACGAGTCTGACAGCTGTGTAGAGGAGAGCGAAAAGGCAGCTGGAAGAGAAGTTCAGGTGCATCAATAATTCCATGAATAAGCTTAAATTAAAAAAAACACTGACCTGAAAGAGTTCTCCTGTCAGCAAGCGATATAAAACCAAATCTAGTGAGTAAGAAATCGTAAGATATGCCTCTTTGAGGATAAACTTTGTCAACAAAATAAGACAAATAATTCAGAAACCTATGCTGGACAGATTCTAAAAGCGTAATGTGGCAGGAGTAGAAGGGCATCCAGCACAAGCTGGCATATTCAACATGAGAACGGACAAAAGCATTATATAGACAGATAAGTTTCAGTAGATGAAAAATTGTCAGCGCTTCTAACAACAAATCCTAGGCTTTTCATAGAAGTTCTAAGGATACTGTTCAGATATAAATTAAACTTCAAGTGTGGATCCATGATCAAACCCAAGTCAGTAATATTAGACACACGTATAAGATTTTCACCATTCACCTTATAAGTGAAAACCTGCAGGTGATGTTTATTGGAAAAAGACCAAACACTACATTTAGAAAGATTTAGAGGTAACTCATTTATGTCACACCATTCCAAAATCCTATCAAGGTTATGGTGCATGGCCTGACAGTTAACAAGAGAATTGATATTTAGAAATTTTTTTAGGTCATCAGCATACAATAAATGAGGAATAGAAAACACAGAATCCAAATCATTAATAAAAACATTGAAGAGAAGGGGACCAAGTACAGATCCTTGTGGGACACCAGAAGAACCATGAAACAGGTCAAAAGAACAACCAGCATACCAGACATAATGATACCTATTGAGGAGGTAGGATGTAAACAAGGATATAAGACCATTGGAAAGTCCAAAAGAATGAAGCTTAAGTAACAGCAGCTCATTATCAACTGAGTCAAATGCCTTGGAGAAGTCTAAGTAGACTGCATCAACCATTCCCATCCAAACAAGACGATACATATTGCACGAAACAAGAAAGGTTGGTCAAGGTCGAACAGCCTCTGATAGTTGATTCTATTGATTAAAAGAAAATTAGTTTAATAAAATTTGATGAAAATGCGCTACCATAACACACTTGCTGCATCTCACCTATTACTGCCAGTTGCATAATTGTGTCAAATTTATTTTGAATAAAAATTATAACTAGCCTTTGTTCTAGAATGTTTGTTTAAAAATCACCAATTGTGAAGTTTCAAATCACAAGTTTGACGTTTCAAGAAAAACAAAATTTTAAAAGCATTTTTGTGTTACTCTTTGACCTTTCTGCACCAAAAAAATTAATCATCGTCTGTGATATGAAATATATTTTGTTAATCACATATATTATTTTGGTGTTATGACCCCCTTTTATAACTTTGTTTCTCTAAAGCTAGCAAGCAAAATTTCGGTACATGGTATACGCTATTAGGAACTTGCCTACCAAATTTGGTTAATACCTTTGTTATTTTTGAAGATTAAAAAAAAACACTGACAGAAAACCCAAAATATTCCCGGAGATTTTTACAGATATCAAGTAGTCTATCATTTATTCTGTAAATTATTTTTATTTTGATATTCAGTAATTGAATAGTAATGATAGTGAATGTGCTTACCTCCGAGGGTCCTAGATGGTGTACTTCCCGAACTTGGTATATACAGCGGCTGCCTGATCTGAGCTAACGGATGTCCGATCGTGGGATGAGGAAACGGTGGATACCTTGGGTTATAAAACGGAAAAATAGAATTCACAGGAGTTTCGAACATCGAAACAGGACTGTTTGATCTTCCCTCTGAAGTCAACCCAGCTGATCTATGAAACCTGGACATCTTGTTAACCACATAAGGTGTAGTATGAGTCCTGACACCCACATGACCTCCATACGGTGTCACCGCGAACACATGCGTCGTACCACGAAGTGAGGAGACAGCCACCCATCTTGAGTCGGGTGAGAAGCACATGTCTTGTACTTTAGCAGACGTGTCCCCCCTGTGTAGCACATAAAGATGGTGCACAGCAGCTTGGCTGGAGCCACTCGGATGCGGGTGTATTCGGAAAAGGTGGAAGTCATGGCCGCGTTTGTCAGCAGTGAGTAGCAAGACTCCACTGGGATCAAACGACATGCATACTACGGCTTCATTGTGAGCAGCGAAGTGTGCTATAACAGCACCTGCTGGTAGGTTTTTCTCAAGGGTATCTACTGACTGGACCTGGAAAGAAATTACAGTTTTAAATGCAGTAATAATAAATAATAATAATATGTATTGTACACAAATATATAATTTTAAAACAGCACAATAGGTACTGTAAATGTTTACTTATATAACCTGATAACCAGGTTCTAACGTAATAGAAGAATACATTGATGTCATCAGCATACAGGAAACATTGAATATGTAATAACACTATCAAACTCATTTATTAAAATATTAAAAATGAGAGGTCCCAGAACTGAACCTTAAGGTATTCCAATGTAACAAGAAACAAACATGAAAAACAACCAGTATATCGCATCAACGTCATTAGAGGCAGATTGATTACGAACACAAAAATTGTAATATGAATAATAATAATAATAATAACAATTATTATTATTATTAGTACCACATTAAGAAGTTATGTTGTAATTTGCAGCTTTATGCGATTGCAGTATGTAGAAAAGGGAATTGTCAAATTTGGTTTATATATATATATATATATATATATATATATATATATATATATATATATATATATATATATACTCACATGCAAAAAAAAAAACATAACACGTTAATATGTGGTAAGATTTGAGGTCTCACAACTTTTTTATTTTTAGTCCAATTTTCATAAATTTTTAGCAAACTTTAGTTGAAATGACTAACTTCAACTTGCGTATCCAGTCTTTTGTTAACTGCTGGCGTACTAGTCATTATTCAGGCTTAACTAAAAGTTCGTTGTATAACCCTAATTTTAAAACACCCTGTGGAACAATTTCCTAGCCAAATTTTTTCAAAATACCAATTTTTGTTAAGAACCATTCCTTACCTACATTTTGTTTTTTGGTTCATGTCTTTAGGTGTACTGGTTTATTTTTAAGAGCGAAATGAACTTGTCACCAACAATTTACTTTGAGAAATGTTATTTTTTGCTGAGGCGGCTATACTTGTTGTTGCTCTAATGTCAGTTTGACAGCTTAGTTTATTAGTCTACCAATGAAAAGGCAACAATATATTGTTTAGTTTTAATAAGCAATTATTACAACTTACATAAAAATAAATAAAAACAGGAAAATGTATATATGCAAACAATTTAACTTCAAAATCAAACTTCAAATCAAAACAATTCAACTGTAACTTGACTAACCAAAAGAAACGTACTTTTCACAACAAATTTAGCTTAATACTTTGTATTACCACGTCTAGCCCTTATAACTGCCTGCATACGTCGGTTCATACTGTCAATAAGGTTACGAATAGTATCTTGAGGAATATTTTGCCATCCCTCCTGAAGGGTTAAACGAAGCTCATTTACAGTAGCCGGGGCTACTTCGCGGTCCCTGATCCGCCTACCAAGCATGTCCCACACATGCTCTATGGGGTTAAGATCAGGCGAACATGCTGGCCAGTTCATTTTGTTAATGCCAACTTCCGCGAGGTATTGTGTAACACACATTGCTGAATGTGGTCGAGCATTATCCTGCATTAGGATAAAGCCATCTTCGATAAATCCACTAAAAGGTACAACGTAATTGCTTAATACCTCCGCAATATATCGGTGGGCCGTCAAGGATCCGTCGATGACCTCAGTGCTGGCCTCCCGGGTTATTCCTGCCCACACCATTACTGAACCTCCTCCATAGCTTAGACTGGGACTGAACGTGCACTGCGCAAATCTTTCTCCGGCCCTTCTCCATACTCTTTTTCGTCCATCTGAAGAATGTAAGCAGAATCTGGATTCGTCAGTGAAAAGAACATTGTTCCATTGCCCTAAGTTCCAATGTAAATGTTCAGTGGCAAATTGCAATCTAACTATTCGGTGATGAGGAAGCAATTTGGGTCCAGTTGCTGGTCTGTAAGCTTTCAAACCAAACTTCTTCAATCTTCGGTGAACTGTCCACACACTAACATTAGTACCTCGGACTTGTTGAAGTTGATTTCTTGTCTGCACTGATGTTAAATGACGATCCCGCAGAGTGTTAACGTGAAGAAATCTGTCATCTACAGCAGTAGTTTTTCGTTTTCTGTCACCACCTGCTCTATGTTTATTTCTGCCAGTTTATCTAAAACGTTCGACTACTCTTTTGATGGTAGAGCGATGAACATGAAGGATTCTTGCAACATATTCATAATTACGTCCATCTTCAACAAGAGCAACAGCTTTTGCACAATTTTCCGCACTTAAAACCATGGTAGGAGTATAATACGTATTGCGTAACAAAAATCACTGTCAAACTGACATTAGAGCAACGAGCATAGCCGCCTCAGCAAAAAATAACATTTCTCAAAGTAAATTGTTGGTGACAAGTTCATTTCGCTCTTAAAAATAAACCAGTACACCTAAAGACATGAACCAAAAAACAAAATGTAGGTAAGGAATGGTTCTTAACAAAAATTGGTATTTTGAAAAAATTTGGCTAGGAAATTGTTCCACAGCGTGTTTTAAAATTAGGGTTATACAACGAACTTTTAGTTAAACCTGAATAATGACTAGTACGCCAGCAGTTAACAAAAGATTGGATACGCAAGTTGAAGTTAGTCATTTCAACTAAAGTTTGCTAAAAATTTATGAAAATTGGACTAAAAATGAAAATGTTACGAGACCTCAAATCTTACCAAATATTAACGTGTTGCGTTTTTTTTTGCATGTGAATATATATATATATATATATATATATATATATATATATATATATATATATATATAAACTTTTCAACTGACCTTCGATTTGGATTCTAGGGACCCTAATTCGTGCTCATTTGAAGACATTTTCCATAAATCTTACCATTGATACCTCTATTAGTGAATTTTCTTAATGAAAATTCACTAAAAAGACAATAAACGTACACAATTTAAAAAAAAAAGTTTTACTTACCGCTATATCTAATACTGTAACAATGCCCTTTTGAGGTCCGTCTGACTGTCCACTTGTCTGAGAACTAACAGGGAATGAACCAGGTTTATACTGAACACTCCCGGTCAAACTATTCGCTACGGTTTCACCTAATTCTCTTAAACCTCTACCCAACGATTTGGCTGCATGTAATACTGTTGCAGTATAACTCTGAAATGTTAACACATACATAAATACAGATAAAACAGCATCAATAATAATCTGTATTTAAAATTAATGTGATATCAGAACTGCATTAATTAAACCAATAATAGTTACCTGTACACCCTCCCCTTCATTGCCACCACTGCTTCTCTTGGAAGAATGTAGTTTCTTCTCTGCATACGCCAACCATCTGGCACCTAACGTCACAGGGTTCGACTGAATACCAGGACTCGGGTAACAAGTTGTAATAGTTAGCCGATCTTCCAAAGTGAAAGCATCAAAAACTGCTATCCTCTCACAAAAGGTTACTACTACAGACTGTTTATTGGCTAATACATCTAATATGGGATTTGTAAATTTAATTAATTTCACCTAAAAGAGAAACCATTCAGATTGGTAAATGTGTTTAACAGCAATAAAAACATATACAAGAGTTTGATAAGCATTGACCACTAGAAATTATATTCATTTTATTTATTTATTTATTCATATACACCATCCAACAGCAAAATTGCCATATTAAGGATGGGAAAAAACACAACAAATATAGAATAGTGAAATAACATTAATAGAGACAAAAAGGAACAATACATTAAGATAAACATTCTTGTTAACAAAGTTCGAACAAACGTTTTATTTTAAACACAGAACAATTGAAAACATCTAGGCTGTCCTCCAAGGTTGAATATATATTACACAGGTTATAAACAGGTGAAGACCGCATACGCTGCATACGAACCGTTAGTGGATAAAAAGTCAATTTATGACGTGATCCCAAACGTGGTATATTAAAATTAAGCTGTTCCAACAGAGGCAGACAGTCAACTTGGCAATTAAATAATTTATACAAAAATATCAAAGAGCTACACCTCCTCCTGTTCTCCAAAGTCTGCAAGCCAAAACGTTGTAATAAATCGCTGTGTGGAAAGCCAATACAAGGGTACTGACCATCCAAACGAAAATAAGTATACCTGAGAAACTTTCTTTGAATATTTTCGAGATTACCAATCTGTGTCACATAAAAGGGAGCCCATACCACTGATGCATACTCCAGAGATGACCTTATCAGAGAGCAATACAACAAAATAAATGTATCTGATGAAGAAAAATACCTACTATTTCTAATCAAAAAGCCCATTCTCATGTAGGCTGAACCAGTGGCATGCTGCAAATGTTGCCTGAATGAGAGAACAGGGTCAAACACAACACCAAGATATTTAACCACAGGCGGCCTCAGCTGATCATCTACGTTGTAATCAAACAGGATGGGGCACCTTCTACGTGAAAAAGACATGACACAACATTTACCGACATTAAGAGAAAGTCCATTGCCACCACACCAACTATCGAATAGATTTAAACTACTCTGTAACTTAATACCAGTCATCAGGATGATTGACACGCAAGTAAATGTTTATATTGTCAGCATATATTAAGTGAGGCACTTCCAAGATGTTAGATATACCATCAATACAAATATTAAAAAGAACCGGACCAAGGATGGAGCCCTGTGGCACTCCAGAACATATTTCAAAGCTATCTGATTTAAAGTCCTTAATTTCAATAAACTGCTTTCGTCCGCTAAGATACGATTTAAATAACTCGATCAGATTCCCTGAGAAATCAAGACAGTGTAGTCTGTCAATAATAACAGCATGATTAAGGCGGTCAAAAGCCTTCGAAAGGTCTGTATATATAACATCGACTTGGCTATGATCTTCATGAGCGGCATCAATAAACTGTGTCATTGTGACTAAATTCGTGACTTTAGAACGACCTGCCATGAAGCCATGTTGAAAAACAGATAATCTATTCTTTATGTTAAAGGACATACGTTCATATAAGGCACCTTCAAAAATTTTACAGAAGACACAACAAATTGACACCATACGATAATTGGAAAAAAGTGTCCTTTCACCTGCTTTAAATATCGGAAAACCACATGATCATTTCCAAACTTCAGGGAAATCAGATGATTCAAGTATAAGGTTAAAATTTTTTGTAAGCAGAACTGGCAAAATACCTAGACAGTCTTCAACAAGAAAAGCAGGTACCAAGTCAGGACCAGATGAAAAATTAGACTTGATTTTTTTAGCTGCCCGTAAGATATCCATATCATCCAATCTGTTGATAAAAAAAGTATGACACTATTATTCGTGATTCAAACAAAACATTGGGAGTCACTAGGATAAAAAAATTTCCTGAAATGAGGCGAAACCATCCACTAGTTCCTGCCTAGAAAGATTATTTGGAAAGCAATATTTACTATTTAATTGTGAGAAATAACTCCACAGCTTGATGGGGTTAAGTTTAAGATCCTGCTCGATTTTCCTCACAAAATTATGATAAGAAGCCTGAATATCCCTCTTGATTTTAATTCGCAAAACTTTGAATTTCTCAAAATATTCAGTTACCATATTTTTTGAATTTACGCCAATAGTTTTATTTTTGCTAGTTTTCTTATAATCTAATTGACTGTAATGCAATTGTATTTCCCGGTCAGTGATGCTGAGAATTTTATGTCTTACAGTAGTGATCTTCTCAATAGAAATGTTTTTCATCTCAATTCGCTAGAAGGGGGATACTGTATGTATAAAATAAAACTTTACCGTACAAGAAGATTCTTGTATAATTAGTATTACTAAACAACAAAAAAACACAATTAAGTATGGTTCTTATAACTTACCTGTTCGCTAGTTCTGAGTGAAACAAAACTGAGGCATCCTGCCTGAGGACTTCCGGGAACAGGGTTATCACAAAGTGCTATCAAAGGCCTTTTTGATGCAAATGAATCACTACTTACTCTATCAACTGTATAAGGGTTGGGTAATATTTTCAATGTGCGAACAGGGCCATGTCGCCATGATAATATTTCTGTAGCTTCTCCATTTGCCAAAACTGCCCATATCTTAAAAACAAACAAACAATATGCTGCATTATACTTATAACCACATAATTACTATCATATCATCAATAATAATAATACTAATGGGGTCGCGGAGTCGTGGGCCAAAGGACTTCAGGGGGTAAGCTGAGGAAGTGATAACAACATAAGCTTTCGATGAAGCTTTCCTCAAGACAGCAATGCGCAGTGAAGAGCCGCATTCTGCACGAGGTGACCCTGTTGATAACTAAACATAACGGATCTAGACGTGAAGGTCGAAAAAACTCCCCCAATCTACAGTGTCACGTGACCCGTACCTAGAGATGGATGGCACCAGGGTGATGGTGTCGTGAACGGAACCTCTGGAGTACCGGGAAACCCTCCAGAGTAACCCGCCTTGCACCACACAGGGGGTTCTGATGGTGTGGACAGTATTTTCCTTATTCTCGTGGAAACAACATGAAGATCATAAATATATATAAAACCAAAACCAATGGGGCTCGAGGAGTGGCTCCGACTACAGACTCGTGCCTTGAGTCTATTCCGAAAACGGAGACAAGTCAGGGGGCGGCAGCGTCCGCGGACTCTGGAGGTCTCACGACCGACGTAGATCCCCCATAGGTTTGGCCACAAACTTGTCCCAGACACCCAAGCTAGAGGCTGGGTCCCACCGGAGGGCGGCGAGGTCCGCGGACTCTGGGGGCCCCTCCACCAGTGAGGACCCTACTGTAGGGGTAGAGGGCCTGCCCCGGCAGTCCAAGTGCCTTTCCGGGGCGCAAAGTACGAAGCTCCGGAGGGCGCAGAAAATGGTGACCGGGACGTGGAGGATCGAGAAACCTGTAAAGGCGCAAGAGGGGAGTGCGAGTCAGAAGAGGATTCGCTCGGACTTTAGCACGCCTACTACAGACAGACGTCCCAAAAGGGCCAGGGCACCTGTAAAGGCGCAGGGGGCCAGAGGGCCTGCATTTTCGTCAGGGAAGGGATAGTTTCTGCCTTTAATGAATTTCTGTTCCAGGGACCTGGCAACGATGAAAATTCAATGTGGAGGAGTGGATGGGCTGAGGGACATTACTGTCGGATTAGCCTATCTGCCAGGGGACAGCACAGACCCTCCTCCACCCAAGGAATTGGAGCAGCTGATGGTGGGTAGCAGAGCAGGTGGATGGCAGACCAGCATCAGCATTGATGCGACTGTGCACCATGAGTTGTGAGGAAGCTGGGACACAAACTCTAGGGGTGAGGCACTTTTACAATTATTTATGAAATTTAATTTAGACATATTGAATAGAGGTAATAAACCAACCTTCGTCACAACACGGCGTGAAGAAGTTTTAGATCTAACCGTTTCCACCCAGCTTCTGGGTGACTTTGTTAACAACTGGGCTGTGTCTAGGGAAGTGAGTAGTTCAGACCACAGATACATCCGGTTTGAAATCGCCAAAGTCGAAAGACAAACGGTATGGTACCGGGACCCCCACAAGGCGGACTGGGAAGCCTACAGGGCAGACCTATCAGTGGAACTGCGGGGGGTTAAGAGTACCATAGACAATTCAATAGACCTCGAGATTGCGGCAGCCCAAGTGCCAGACGCAATCACCTTGGCCTATAATGTCAACTGTCCCCTGAAAATTAGAGCGTCCACCAGGAACGTCTCGTGGTGGAACGAGGACCTCGGGCAAAGGTGGACGCAGGTTCGTAAGGTGTATAACACCCCTCCTTTAAAACATCCATGGGAGGCATTACAAGCTCGGGGGAGGAAACTATGAAAATTCTACTCCAGATGGACTTCCCTGGCTGTAACATAATAAACCAATCACCTACGGACTGGGAACACTCAGAAATAGAGGCGCCTTATAGGCGGGCATCTAGAGTAGACTGGACAGTCGCTAAAGAGGTGGTTACTTGGAGCAAAATCAGATGGGCCATTAATAGCTTTAAGCCATACAAATCCCCGGGATTTCATGAAATAATGCCCATCATGCTCCAACAGGGGATAGATATACTGGTGCCGGCGTTTACCCTCATTATGAGGGCCAGCTTGGCTCTGGGGTACATTCCGAGGGCATGGAGACCGGCCAGGGTTGTAATCATTCCTAAACCTGGGCGTCCCACAGACCAGGCAAAGTCCCTGAGGCCAATAAGTCTCATGTCCTTCATGCTAAAAGCTTGGCTCTGGGGTACATTCCGAGGGCATTGAGACCGGCCAGGGTTGTAATCCTTCCTAAACCTGGGCGTCCAACAGACCAGGCAAAGTCCCTGAGGCCAATAAGTCTCATGTCCTTCATGCTAACAGCTTGGCTCTGGGAAGTCTCATGTCATTCTTGATAAAAACAGTGGAAAAACTGCTCGATTGACACATTAGAGGCGGTGTACTGGAAGCATATCCCCTACACTGCGGACAATATGCATACAGAGCAGGAGTCTCAACAGAAACAGCACTGCACCAACTGGTTCTGAAACTAGAGAATACGCTGGAGAACAGGGAGGTGGCGCTGGGGGCCTTCCTAGACATAGAGGAGGCCTTCAGCAACACCTCATTCGGATAGGTTCTGGCAGCTGTCAGGGAGCGTGGAATAGAGGAGACCTGCTGCAGGTGGATTGGTTCCATGCTCAGACACAGGGCGGTGTTCACCTCACTCGCGGGAGGGACTCTGCTGGCGGGGGTCGCGGTGGGGTGTCCGCAGGGGAGCGTTCTGTCTCCCTTGCTCTGGTGCCTAGTCATGGACGGCCTACTGGGGAGACTTTCGGGAGGGTGGTATGAGGCACAGGGCTATGCGGACAACACTGTCATCATAGTCCGAGAAAAGGTTACACAGTCAGTGACAGCACTGAAAGTGGTGGAAAGGTGGACGGTTGGTCAAGGGCACGGGGTGAGCACCGAGAAAGGAACCATCATACTGTTTACGAAGAGGAGGAAGTGGGAGAGCCACATAATTCTCACTCTATACGGTAGGAACATTTCAATGGCCAGGGAGGTAAAATATCTTGGGGTCGTATTGGATTCTAAGCTAACCTGGAATGGTCACATTGAAAAAATACTGCGTAAGGCAGTCATGACCTTAGCCATCACTAGGCGGCTATATGGAAAAACGTGGGGACTAAGACCTAGTATGGCACACTGGCTGTACACAAGGGTGGTCAGACCATCGTTAACATACGCGGCACTGGTCTGGTGGCCTAAGGTGACACAATCCAGTGCCAAACAAAAACTAAGCAAGATCCAAAGGATCGCTTGCCTAGGCATCACAGGGGCCATGTCTTCAACCCCTTAAGGCCCTAAGTAGCCCATGGGTGGTGAGTGAGACGAGACAAGCGACCTGGCTGGGCAGAATGAGGTCACCCTCATCTGGATGCCGGCTCACTCGGTCAAAGGGAATGAAGAAGCTGACAGTCTCGCGAAGAGAACCATTTATGGGACCAGAACCGGCTCTGGGCGTGACAAAGAGCACTGCCAGGGGAGTCATTAAGTCCTGGGTCAGAAACCAACACAAGGTGTGTTGGGCAGACTGTCTAGGGCTCAGACATGAAAAGTCAATAATTGACGAATCTAGTTCAAAGAGAGCTGTGGAGCTGCTAAATCTATACAGAGGACAGCTCAGAAACACAACAAGTCTCTTGATGGGACACATGGCCGTCAAGAAACACCTGCATAAAATGGGCGGTTCGAAGGGGACCTCACATGCAGACTCTGCGGCGAGGGGAGGAATCAGCCCAGCACATCTTGTGCGAGTGTAAAGCTCTGGACCGCAAAAGACAACTGATCTACGGTCAGTCTAGACCGGAGACAGAGCAATATAAAACTTAACCCTACCAATTACTGTGCAGACTAGTTCAAGGCACAGTGATTTTGGAATGGGTGGAGTAAGACTAAGGGTATGCATAATCAACCAAAGGTTGCAGTGCTATCGGGGCGGCAAGGCCGCCGACGAACCCTGAGGAAAAAAAAAACCTGCAGATTTTTTATTGTGACATATTTTTCTAACCTGTGCGTTTGAAGTTTAATTGGGAGCATTTGTTTGCACTAGCACCGTAACCCTGATATACCTGTCTGACCTTGTCTAACATTATACGCACTCATTCAGAGGTAATTTCCAATTGCATCATAATTTTTTTATTTTTTATTTGGTTATAACTCAGAATTTACTAAACCGATTAAGTTCAAATTTGGTAGAAAGGACCACTGATACGATATCTGCGTGCGTGTAAAGTTTTAGTTTCATACTTCTAGTAATTTAAAAGATATTGCGTTTTCAAACAGGTTTTCACATTTTTTTCTGAAAGTATGTGAGTGTCAAAACTGTCTAACGAACTCATCCAAGCTATTAACAAATTGAAGGGAACTGCCAAATTTGGTTAAGTATTTCTTGAGTTATTGGTTGGATATATATATATATATATATATATATATATATATATATATATATATATATATATATATATATATATATATATATATATATATATATATATATATATATATAAACTTTCCAACTGGCCTTGGATTTGGGTTCTAGGGGCCCTAATTCCCGCTCATTTGAATAAATTTTAAAAAAATCTTACCATCGATACCTCTCTATTAGTGAATTTTCTTAATGAAAATTCACTAAAAAACCACCGAACACGAAAGCGTAGAAGATACACTATTATTATTATGACTATTTTGCCCCATCAATAACGGTAGATGGAGTTTTTAAACAAATAAGTATCTATTATATTTTAATACATTAAGAGTAAACTTTATAAACCATATGCATATCGTCTAAAAATAAACTTGGCCAAACAGCATGCCAATATAATATATTATTCACTCCAATTTACATATTACTAAATTACAATGAGAGAAATTAATAATCACCAAAAATAAATGAAAAACTGAGATCGTGAATTTACAAACAACCTTTATATTCATTAGAACATTTTAATTACAAACATAAATTAAAATACAGTATAATGTTTCAAACAATTTCAGAGTCTTACATAACAACATATAATTTTTTCAAAACAATACTGACATTCAAGGTATAACAATGAATTACTTTGTTTATTTAACCAAATATTTGTTTACTTTTTCAACACTTCTGTTTACACTTCATCTTTACAGTAATACCATGTTTATACTGATTACCTATCTAATTCATGACAAATTGATTTCTGTAAACTTTAATGAAAACATTTTGCTTTGTTTAAAAACTTTCTTACATGATGCCTTGAAATTTAAGAAAAATACATTGATTACTAAAATTATCAAATTTTCTGCATTATACTTCGAATTATTCAAAATTAAACAAACTGTAAATATTGTATAAGACTAGATGTATTCTCATTTTTTTATTTCAATACACCACGAGGGCTCACAGCCTGAATACTACCGTACTGTGGGTGTCGACAAGGAAGAAAGAGGAGGAAACTTGTGAATTCTGGACTTGAAGATTTGGAGGAGAAGGAAAAACATGTGCCGGCAAGGAATTCCACAACTTGGAAGTCCTCGGGACAAAAAAACGGGCATAACAAGATGTTCTTATGTCTGGTGACCTGGACAGTAAAAGGGTGCATTCGCTCTGTTCCCCTGGTAGATCTGTTGGGGGCACCAGGTCAAGTAACTATGGAAGAAAGATCTTCTGAGCAGTGCCCATGCAGATATCTATAAAAGAGAGATAGGGTCACCGATGAGACGTATAGCTCTCTTCTGAATGGAGTCCAGGATAGCGAGTGTAGAAGCAGCAGCGGCATCCCAGATGTGGGAGCAGTATTCGAGGTTTGGCTTTATTTGTGAAGTATATAAGGTATAGAGATTAGCTGGTGAAAAGTATTTGCGAGCCCGGAAGAGGAAACCTAATTTCTTAGCAGCCGCTTCTGCAATTGATGTGACACGTTGGTGCCAATTAAGATTTCGATCCACAGAAATGCCAACAAGAGAAAATGACTCATTACTTTGAATAACTTGGTTGTTCATTGTGATGGGTCTAGGGCTGGTGTATCTCTTGTGAGAAAGAATGCAAGACTTAGTTTTGGTGAGGTTGAATTGTACAAGATTTCTACTTCCCCAGTCTAATATTTTTTGGAGATCCACGGAGACATAACCCTCCATGAGTCTGCGATCCTCATTTAATTGGGCTAAAGAGACAGGCTTAGAATATTGTATATTTGAATGGAGGGTGCTGTCGTTCGCGTAGCTGTGAACTGGGTTGGATGTGCTCGAGAGGAGGTCATTGATGTGGAGAAGAAACAAAGTAGGGGCTAAAGCTGAACCTTGAGGAACTCCTGCATTAATTGGATACAGTTTAGAGGAATGGCCATCCACAACAACAGATATGCTCCTGTTGGAGAGGAAATTTGCTGTCCACATACAGAGTTTTGGTGGTAGGCAATAGGCCGGAAGTTTATTAAGCAGCGCTGCGTGCCAGACCTGGTCGAATGCTTTGGATATGTCTAGAGCAACAATCTGGGATTCACCGTGTTGTTCCATAGACTTGTTCCAAGAATGGGTGACAAAGGAAAGGAGGTCGGCAGTCGATCTGTGCTGACGGAATCCATACTGCCTGTCGTGGATTAGACTGTGTTTTTCAAGAAATTTTAGTAATTCGGTGTTTATATAATTTTCCATCACTTTAGAGACGACTGAAAAGAGAGAAATAGGCCTGTAGTTGCTAGGAAGCGCTTTGGATCCTTTCTTGGGGATGGGTTGTACTCGAGCAGTTTTCCAGTTACTAGGGAATATGCCTTTATTATATGATATCTGAAACAGACGAGTCAAGACAGGAGCAAGCTCTGGTGCGCATTTTTTGAGAACAATTGCTGGGATCTCGTCAAGGCCAGAGGCTTTCCTGGTATCAAGAGAAGAGAGCATCTTTCGTACTTTTTTAGTTTTGAAAATGATATCCGTCATTTTATGCGCGACATTGGGGACTGTTGGTGGTTGAACATTTGGAGGTGGGTTGAGACTAGAATTGCCGGCGAACAACGAAGCAAAAAGTTCAGCCTTGCCCAGGGCGGTAGAAACAATTTCATCCCGAGACAAGAGGTGGGAACGTGCTTTTGCAGAAATTATTCCCAATAGATTTAGCAAGAGTCCAGAAGGGTTTGCCGCCGTTGGAGCTTAAGAGGACTTTGTTTTTGATGTGGTTATTAAACGAGTTATTTGCCTCAGAAAGAATGAGGACATAGCGGTTTCTTGCGTCGTTAAATGCTTGACGATTTTCTTGACTGGGATTGTGTAGAAGCGTTTTGTGAGCTTTGACCTTTTCAAGTCTGGCTTTGTCACAGGATTTAGAGAACCAGGGCTTTTGAGTGGCTGAAGAGGTTTCCTGTGTACGTGGGATAAATAATTCCATGCCAGCTTGGATAACTTCGGTGACGTTTTGTGAGATATCAGAGGGGTCAGGATGAGAGAAGCAGACAGACGCCCATGGAAATGAGGAAAAGTAATCCCGCATTTCGTCCCAGTTTGCGGAGTTGTAGTGCCAAACGATACGTGGGTGTGATGACTGTGTGACCTCGGGTTGCATTGCGCAGGAAGCAGTGACCATGCCGTGGTCTGAGCGACCAAGGGGGGCGGTGACTGATATCTTATAGCATTCAGGTTGTGTAGTAAGAAGGAGATCCAAGGGATTTGAGCTGTGTGTTGGGATACGAGAAAAGTAAGTAGGTTGCTGAACCATATTGGCTAGAGAATTGCTGACTGCAAAGGCCTCCGCTGCTCTCTCTTGTGGATCGGTTTTTGAAGATCCTAGCGATTCCTTATTATGGACATTGAAGTCACTAAGAATAGTGACCTCGGAGGAAGGATATTCAGAACTCAGATAGTCGGTTTTTTCAGAAAGGTAGTCAAAGAGCTGAACAAAGTTGTTGTCAGAAGGTGACCGGTAAATGCAACAGATGAATTTAGTTGCAGCCCTGAGAGAGAGTTTTATCCATAGTATCTCTTTTCTTCCAGCTTCTAAATTGGGGAGTCTGGTGCAGGGTAGATTGCTACGGACGTATGCGCACACGCCTCCATGCAATCTAAAGGAAGTAAGGAGCTTATACCCCGGGAAATTAAGGTGATTAGTGGCTGTTTTGGCACTGATTGGGTTTCGGTGAGGAAGAGTAGTTGGGGCCTGTTAGCCTGGAGGAAATGGTGGACGGAGTTCAGGTTAGAATTTAGGCCACATATATTCGAAAAGGATATGTTAAATCTTGATGTTGGCGCCCCCTGTACACCCCTCTCCAGGAGATCCGAATGAAGGGGTATTTTGACTCTGGAATATTTGTAAAGTGATTCATTGACAAATACATTTATTACTAATAATAATAATGTGTTTATTTTATAAACAATAAATAAACATACAATAAACATTATATCAAATTATTTTAGTAAGAGTTTTGGTGCTGGTTATTAAAAAAAACAATAAATTGATTAATTCCATTCAAAGCATAATATAATGTTGCAAAAATATTGTTAAATAACCTCCCAAAATACTGTCAAAAGTAACATAAAATGTAATGTCAAACACTTTATAAAGAAAGAGAAATAATTATTTGATTTCATGGATAGCTAGATCTCTAATATCTGTTTTAAATATAATACAGATGAAAAGTGAGTCATAATTATTGTTGTGAAATATCAGATTATTGGTTTATAAAATTTAAATAGGAAATTCTCAATCCTTAATGAGAAGATAAGAAATGCATACCTGGATTCCAGTAGTGTATCCTAAGATGAGTATAAGCGCAGGAGGTACAACATCATCACAATCAAAACTCAAAAAATCAAAATCACCCCAATCAAACTGCTCAAAATGTGCCCACTGTATCTGGTCCCTTGTATCGGCTGGTTCACTGTAAGTTGTTGGAACGACTTCGTTTATGAAACCAGCCACACTATCGAGAATTGTGGGATCTGTAACTTCTTGTGGTGTAACGACCAAGGAATTGCTACCTGTTGGTCTTTGTAGCTTGTGTGGGTTGTTTGGGGATTCAGCAGACATTCTTCTAATTTTGTACTTACTACCTGAATAAGAAATCAAAACATTTGATCATCTGAGTTAACATAAAAATAAATATAAAAATTTTATTTGAATATTTTTGTGTGGAAATATTTTTAGTGTGAGTAAACAGACAAGAGGTAAACAAACTCCAGTCTCTTAATTACAAAATCAATATAACACTGATTTGTGGCTGTTTAATGTCAAATCATGAATCCCAATGGAAAAGCCTTTATTTACGATGTATTTACTTTGTTCCTAGCAGGCATCTTGCAATCGCCAAGATACAACAGGGTGTGGGGCTAAACTGAAGGACAAAGGAGAGGGTGGTTGACATTTCATTCTAAACCTAATCAGCGCTGTGCGACTCCCATTTAACAAACGATATTTTCCTTAATCAATTAACATAAATTAAACCATCGTTTTACTCACTCTATTTACTGCATTTAACATTTCAACATCAGTACTGCGTCATTTTACTTTAAGAGGAAAACAATTAGTGACGTCATTTTTCCTTAAAATATATTAAAAGTGAACTTGGAATAAAAACTGGTCGTTACGGTGTCGTGCTATACTTTCCGGGGTGGTTTTACATTCACAAAGTGACATTAGATGAGTTTTAAGCTAGAAGATTAAGAATAAATATTTAAAATTAATGTCTAAACACTACAAAGAACTTGTAACCTGTCACTTCTCTACTTCACCACAACACAAATCAGCTGATTGGTCATAACAATTCGATAAGCTGATCCGGAGGCGAATTCGCACGAGCCGCTACGAGTGCGAAAATTATTTAAAACTGCAGTTTTCTGATAACATCCCAAGTTTATATGCACTTTATAAACTACGCGCATAGGTATTAATATTTTGCTTTATCGATTCTCTAAACTGAGAGCTTGACAGCCCTAACGATAGTAAATAGTAATAGTAGTAATAACAATAGTAATAATAATGTGTAATTTATTGAGGTTGGCCTGGTTCAAGGCTCTCTTTATTACTTTGGTACTGGCAAAAAAGCAGAATGTTTTGTTTATTATTGTTGACGACCTAAGGCCAGCTCTTGGATGTTATGATGACCCAAACGCCTACACTCCGAATATTGATAATTTGGCATCAAAGAGCTTCGTTTTCCGAAACGCATTCGCACAGGTAAGGTACCCTCACCTTAAGTAATATCTAAATTAGTTATCCGTGTAAAGATGGAATTCTATGTAATAAGTATCTTAAGAATACAATTATTTCGTTATAAATTATAAATATATGTGTATTTACTCATTGAAAAGGTATCAGCAAATCCCATTATGTATAGCTATAATATGTAGATATACATATATTGATATTCTATTCTGATTCTGGCAAATGCCAAGCGAGAGAGTAGGGAGAGGGAAAATATGCGATGTTGCCGATTAGCTTACAGATACAAAATTAGCTTGGTACCTATTTAATTCTAGAGATAAATTACAATGGGCTTCAATTATGTAAATTTTGTACTCTGTGATAAAAACCAAAAACCATCACAAACTATCACAGAGTACAAAATTTACATAATTTAAGCCCATTGTAATTTATCTCTAGAATTAAATAGGTACCAGCTAATTTTGTATCTGTAAGCAACATCGCATATTTTCCCTCTCCCTACTATATATATATATATATATATATATATATATATATATATATATATATATATATATATATATATATATATATATATATATATATATACAAAGACCAAAAACAATTGTTTTTTGTTCTTTGTGTATATATTACGTTCGTCCAAGTTATTTCCCAGTAAATGTGCGTATTCTGTTAACAAAATAAAAATATCTTAGCATTATAAATACATATAAATAGTCAGTTTCCAAGTTGAAAAGATAAGAAACTATTTCTGTAATAATTCAAACAATAAAAATCTCATTTCACGTAATAATGGTTCTTTAAAGGTGTCAATTTCCCTACACAGACGAAGTTGCCGTCACCCCCATGGCGGTGAAGGAGGCCGAAATATGTTTTTAGTCACTTTTAGTTGCTCATTTTTAAATTTGCATAAAAATAGTTGCATTACTAGGTATAAAATACGCGATTATAGCGGTGGAACAAGAAACCAACAAATATATGTGATTTTAGAGTTGCCATAGCGACGGTATCCAAACAGCATAGCATTATGTAGGTAACTAGATTATAAATATAAAACTTGATGGTTTGCCTTCATTTAAATTGTACGCAGAAATGGCTGTATCCGTTTTTGACATAATGTCATTGACATAATTGCTTCAACATATACTGATCGAGGTTCGTTAATTTTTAAATACTAAATTTCTTCAAAATTCCACGTTGGAAATAAACTATGATCTGTTTTTAGCCCTCTATTGTGACGTCACACAAATACGACTAATCAAAAAATGTTTCATAATGGCGACTTAAAGTTGAACAGTGTTGCGCGATCTACAAGATTATCTGAATATATAAGATAGAGGCGAGTTCCCTAGGCGCCAGCAGAGCCAGTAGAACCCTATTAATGGCTCTGGGCGCGAACAGCTACCAGCTACCATTGTTATGTCAAAAAATGTTGACAAAATGTTCGCGTTTGTCAAAATTTTTTGACATAACAATGCAGCTGCTGGTGCCTGCTGAACTCTCTCATGGAGAGCCCTTGCTGAGTTCTGACAGCTGGTCCCTTTGCCTATGTTAGTAGAGCATTATTTTCTATTTGCTGTGCTGTTAGCGTTTTAGCGAATTTTCGCAGAAAAAAGTCGATATTGAGGAGATCGCGTTTTTTGAATTTTGCAAAAAATTTCTTCAAATAAGCGCGACCTATTAAGGTACCTGATTTTTTTTTTTTTTTTGACTGAACGTCGGTCTATTTCTGCCCGACCATGGCCAATCACCGACGCCAGATTGCAGTTTGACGTCACTATCCTGGAAATTTTGTTGAACCCCTGCATTTCTCTGAGGGGGTAGGGATCTTTAACGTGCCCAACATCGCATGGACACGGAACCGACGGCTTTACGCCCCCCTCCGAAGTACAGAACGTGCACACATTCAACTTGCTCAAATAGATATAAGCGAAATTTGATTGATTCGGACTAGGAACCGAAGATCGAAATGACCTTCCTGAAACCAGAGTTGCCAGATTGGACGATTTATCGCAAATTGGGCTATCTTTTATCTTCTGTTGCGAGTTTGTTTCTTCAAATAAACCGCCGAGTCGCCTTTTAGCTTTTAATTGGGCAAACTGATGACAGGTCAGGAAGGTCAGTTGGGAGGATTGTGTGTAAACAGCACCTCAGGGAGGTCTTTTATTTCGTTACTTAAAATATTCTGCCAAGTGCGCATGATCAATGCAACCGGTTATTACTGTGGCGCGACACTCGTTTTTGCTACTTTGCCCATGCTTTGAGGTTATGGTAACTATATTTTGTACCGCATCCACAATGCACAATAAGCCAAAGGTTGCAGTGCTATTGGGGCGGCAAAGCTACGGACGAGCCCTGAGTGAGGGAAAAAACCGCATCCACAGAATATAGATATTAGATTATCTCTGGCGAATCTGACAGTCCAAGTTTAATCAAGCAGTGCTGCACAGAACACCCCTATAGAAGGGAAACGCCAATGCTGACGTTTTGAACAATATTGCAGCGCCTCTGGCGGATGCGATGAATTTTAGTCACACGCGGGAAATTTGATTTTCATTTAGCAAATCCAAATTAGTTCTATTTAATTTTATACCACTGTCAGTAAAGAGGTTAAATTAGTCAAATAATTTTTTTAATGATTTTTATAGTGAAAGCAAAACAAGTTATGTTTTAATAACAAACATACCCCTGTTTTAAGCTTTGCAATCATAGGAAAAATTAATTGGCAATTTGCACCTTCTAACACTTGCAGCTTCAGTTTTTACTATCGATATGATTAATGGAAAATCAAACAAGATAAAATACACTTGTGTTTTATTAGAACAGTATTACTATTACATTTATTTAAAAACCTAGAACAGTATTCCTATTACATTTATTTAAAAAACATTTTAATTCTGAAAGTAAGATGAAGTATATATTGCCATTCCATATCGATAGGTAGGTATATTACAGCAGTCTGGTGCTTGTACACTATTACATTTATATGCTCATATGACCACAATGTATGGCAAGGTTGGTTTTGCCTTCTTATAGGGTATGTATAAATGACGTCATATTGTCATTTATTAGAAAAACAAATGTGCACCCTTTAATTTCCTTCTTTATTTAAAATGACACTTGGTAATATTCATCTGACAACAGTGTACACTATCAGGCTTTCTGGTCGCCTTCCGAATCCACCCGATCCATTGTTTACTTCCGAGATGTTGTATAAATAGAAATAGAAATTTTTATTTGCACTTTAAAATATATGAATACTTACTCAAAGGAAGATGTAATATAGGAACAACAGTTCTTTTCAGGCCTCTTCTCATTTCAGGTACTTTATCCTCATCAACGAAATGACGATCACAAACATAAACTCTATCGTAAATGGCTTGTGAATATAAACCAAGCATCTTAGGGTTTTGTACAGCTTTCACCCAGTCATCAAAATGGTCTTCTGATGATTTCAACGAAAAACGATGTTTTTGCTAAATAATTCCAGGCACCCCGGAACACAATTGACAATAAATCGTTTTCTTGGTTGGTATCATATTTATATCCACAAAGCTTCTGTAAGAAAACGTTATTTACTTATAACCTATGAACTACTAAAGCGTTCTAAACTTGCCTGAAAACTAAAACAGTTGTAATTATGTTTCACCAAAACACATTGAACTATGAAAGCACCTTGCTTTTTTGATAAGAAAACTGAAAATAGAATTGAAATTACATGATTGTTTAAACACAAAGCTTATGATAACGATCATATTTTGATTCACAAAAAAAAACGCACATATAAAACACAAAACCGACGAACAATGGAAACACTGTAAAGTATCCACTAAAAGTTAATATAGGTAAAACTTAATTAAAAGAAACGTTTAGCAACAAACTTGTATTATAATTATACAATGAAAGAACTAGAAGCGAACAAAAACTTTTTTGCATTCAAAACATTTGAATTTTGAATGTATGATAAAATGGCGCACTGAACAGCTTGTTCGGTAGCATTGTAGCACTACTAGCGACATCTACTATATGCGATGTCCGAACTAGAGCCCTAATAAAGTCCAGGTTAGCTCCAATTAGGTGAAACTTCTATAGGGAGTGTTCTGTGCAGTGCTGTCAGAGTGAATGTATAATCAGATGATTTAGGGCCATGATACAAATAACGAGAGATATGATATTCAGACTACCTATTTTTAGACCTGTCACGCGCATGGTGTCAAGTGGTGAGTCTAATGTAACAATAATATGCTGTCGTGCAGTGGGGTTTGACGTTTCATCACAACCTCTTAACATATTACGTATTTTACTAATATTTAAGTGCATACAGTTGGAAGTAATAAAAATGAAAAAGATTAAATTTAGTGCTGCGATCTATATTATCTGAAAAAGACAATATAGGCGTAACTTCAACCGCATTAAATTGACGTATAGAAACTGATTAATTGCGAATGACTTTATTTTAAGTGTGTAGTTGGACTTCTATAACGTTACTCACCACATGACGTCATAGGAGGGGGCGGGGCATATGCGCAATATCATATCTCTTCTAAGTCATTATATCATGAGGCTAGGTATTAGTTGTTTGTTGCCATGGTAGTTGATCCAGGATCACAGTTAAGCACGGAGGTAAATGTTATTAATACAAAACTAACACTATAGACTTATATCACATAAGCAATGAATAATGCTACGTCTTTGGAACAAAAATTTAATTAAAAAACAAAAAAAGACATGATAATAGATTAACACATCAACCTAGTAACCACACAAATGTATGAGAGCAAATGAAAAATCAAAGTAACTGTGCGCCGTTTTCTTGGATGCATAGACGTGTGCGTTTTATAATTTATATATTCATTTTAGTGAATTTTCTTAAAAAAAATTCACTAATGAGGAGATCCCGACTTTTGTATTTTGAAAAAATTTCTTCAAATGACCGCGAACTAGGCCCCCTAGAACACATATCCGGGGTCCGTTTCAATTTTTATATGTTTATATATATATATATATATATATATATATATATATATATATATATATATATATATATATATATATATATATATATATATATATATATATATATATATATATGTATATATGTATAAGTATCACACCAATAACTCAAAAAATAATAGGCCGATTTTGACTAAATTTGGTGGAAAAATTCCTTTTGCAAATGGCTTGGATAAGTTCGTTAGCCAGGAAAATCTGCCCAGGTTTTCCCGGAAAATTTTGTGTTTTCTTTCGAAAAAAATTTATATCTCCAGAATTAACAAAGTAAGGGCAACCAAATTTGGTACGCTAGTTAATATCCTTATAGGTAAACCACCTACCAAAATTTAGCTATGTAGGTCAAAAGACAAAAAAGTTATAGGCATTTAAAGAAAAATAAATTGGGGTTTTCCTCAAAACGTCAAAGTTGCGATTTAAAACGTCAAAATCGGCAACATTTAGGCAAAGAACTTGAATCTAATACGGGATATGGAAATCAAATGTCTCAAGAAGGATCTTTTACAAACTCTGAAGTCTTAGTTTCAACCGTCATTGTCCTTCATTTTACTAAAATGTTTCCAGAAAATTCATTTCAAATAGAGCCTTTCTCTGATGCTTGGCAGTAGCCTTAGCTTTAGAGTTTATCGTTTAATGGTATATAATTTTTGTCGAATTTTCGTAAAAAATCAATAAAGCTCAATATATCCGTTATTATACAAGATATGAAGAAAATTTGTATATATTAATTATAGGGTGTCTTGAGCTACATCTTAAAAAAATATTTCTACAATCACAGGATGGCCCATAAGTCGTTGGTGATACAAATTTTCTTTTTTTTAATCAAACACGCCTTATGTTATTGCATTTTTGAATTTTTCAGCGATGCATGTTTGTAAGAAAAGAAATTCGGGACGCAGCAAGTGCGTTATGGTAGCGAATTTTCATTAAATGCTTCCAATTTGAATAGCTCAATTTGCTATTAACCTATAAGGTTGACCAAGAAACGAGTTTTTCCGGGAACACTTTAAGTTTACTTTTGGAAATTTTTGTACATTTTCACACAATAAAGTTATTTTTATGAAACATAGCACATTGTTTTTACTATATAGGTTATACTGGTAACCAAAATTGATGCCTGCTTTCTTAAAAAGGAAACACACATATTTGCAATTAAAAACATTTTTATGAAAATTCACTACCATAACGCACTTGCTGCGTCCAGAGTTTTTATTTGTTGCGCACAGCAAGAAGTCAGTGTTGATATTATGACAAATTTCGATAATTCTTTACTTCAGATCTTGTGGACTGGCTTCTTGTAAACATCATTTTTAGGTAAGTAACCCCAAAGAAAATAGTCAAGACATGTGTAGTCGGGTCACTTAGGAGGCCAATGCACAAGTCAACTAGTACCAATCTCGTTGTTGTCAAAAACACTCTTAAGTTGATCGCGGTTCGTGTATTATGAGCTTGTGCAGCATCTTGTTGGAAAAAAATTTGAAAATTTTTGACAAAAATGCGGGAAAAACACCATCTAGTTATACATCATTGTCACCAGAAAAAAAAGCAAATATTTTGGTGGAAAAATTCAATAGAGCGTCCTTAAAAAAAGTTGACTATCGCGACTCAAAAAGTAATAAGTTTAAACAACTTTGAAGGTCACCATGGCAACCCTAATGACGAATTATATCCCTGTTTGGTCACAATGGTAACCATAATGACGAATTATGTCCTTGTACAAAAATTCAAGTTAATAATAGGCTACATAAATTTGGAGATATGAAAGAAAGAAAAAAATGAGTTTTTCGTATTTCGCTTATATCTAGGCAGCCATGAAACTTTTTTGAAATTTGTAAGTGCCTTCGAGTTGCCCATGTAATTGTGCAACTTTTGTCTGGTTTTGTCAAGTTTGTATCTCCTACGATTTCGGAGTTCCCGAAAATGTCTGGGGTAAAAATCCCGCATCCTATGTATATATATATATATATATATATATATATATATATATATATATATATATATATATATATATATATATATATATATATATATATATATATATATATATATATATATATATATATATATATATATATATATATATATATATATATATATATATATATATATATATATATATATATATATATATATATATATATATATATATATGAGACGTACTTGGTTCTCGGGTTGAACCGCGTCCAGAATTTATGAAAACTCGACGTTTCGGCTCCTGTTTTGGAGCCATTTTCAAGAGGTAAAGGAAATGTGTAAGGAAACTCTAAGGCCCCAATCTGCCTACTCCTTAGAGTGGTGGACAAAGGTGGGTAAAGGAAATATGTAAGGACACTCTAAGGTCTCAATCTGCCTACTCCTTAGAGTGGTGGACAAAGGTGGGTAAAAGAAATATGTAAGGACACTCTAAGGCATCAATCTGCCTACTCCTTAGAGTGGTGGACAAAGGTGGGTAAAGGAAATATGTAGGGACACTCTAAGGCATCAATCTGCCTACTTCTGAGAGCGGTGGACAAAGGTGGGTTGGGTTGTTGTAGCTCGATTTCGGGGCCTCAATCTGCCTACTCCCCAAATCTCGCCGGAGATCGTCTGTGAGGTCTCAGTGTGTTCAGAGAGATCTGGCAGTTCGTTGCAAGTCTTGTCTTATATATGTCGTTCCGTCTACCTGCTTCCTTATCAGTGAAAGTCGTGGGGTCACCGTAAGTTAAGTGGGGGGCTTTGGTCACGGTACTTAAAGGATGAGGAGGATTAAGAAGGTCACCGGCATTTGTTGAGGCAGATAATGGGGCAATAACATTGTCTGTGGAATTTATTTTCTTTTTGTGTGTTTGTAAAGAATATATAATAGGTTTCCAAGTAGTTGGAAGGCGAAGATCATAATCTTTCTTATTTAAACAATCGGGACGTTTTTCAATCTCGATTGCTTCGCGGATAATTCTCGTTTTAAAGTTGTAAACCGGTGCTATTGTTTTGGCATTATCGAAGTCTATTTTGTGCCCTGTATGAATATGATGCATGGCTAGCGCCGATGAGGGGTCGGATTTTCTAACTGCGAGGGTGTGTTCATATATTCTATTGTGGATGCGTCTATTTGTTTGTCCTACATAAGTTTGGGAACAGTCGGAACAAGGAATTTTGTAAACTCCGTGGGATTCGTTTGGAATCGTATCCTTGGGAGTTTTTATCAGATTTGACAGTTTTTGCTCTGTTGTGAATACGGTTTTGATACTATGGGTTCTAAAAATTCTGCTGATTTTGTCGGTGACACCTTTAGTGTATGGTAAAAACCACGTGAGGTGTTCCCCCTAATGCTAACGGACTGAACAATCTTTATCTAATTAGGGCCAAATCAGCCCATTATTACTACAAACAACGCTGCCAAATTTCAAAACAATTGGTGAAGAGATATTTGAATTATTTTTAAAAAATCGTTATTTTACAAAAAAAATGTAACACCTTGTATCTTGGAAACAATGCATTTTAGCACCTATGTTTACGGGAACTTTTTTTCATAAAATGACCTGATCCACCCCTTAAATATTGCCCCGTCTTTGTTAAACACCCTGTATATATATATATATATATATATATATATATATATATATATATATATATATATATATATATATATATATATTCAAACAGATCTTGGTTTCGGACACAAATTCGCGCTCATTTGAAAACATTTTTGCAAAGTCTCACCATCGATACCTCTCTATGGGCGAATTGTTTTAAATAAAAGTTCGCTAATAAAACGTTTGCGCGTTCGTTAACGAAAATTTCATTTGAAAAGAATTAAAATGGAAGACACTAACTATTCAAATGGGGTTTTAATGAACTTGTTTATTCTTCATGGTCAATGCGTGATCAAATTATAGCAAGCATATATGTATCCCGATTTACAACCAATGAATGAGAGAAAATTTGTACGGTTGCAAAATAATTTCATCAGTTATTAGAAATCGCTTTTTATTTTGTAGATCAATATTTACCGTTTCAATTGTAGCCATGTTTGGTCAAAGTGTGCTACAGGTAATTGTAATGTTCTCGAGTGGCAGACTGAAGACCAACCCAGGCTGCAGGTGCCACTGCAAGATTCGGGAGATCGTGAAGGAGCCCATCCTTGAAATTAGGTCAGTCTTCGCGAGCCCGAGAATCTGTACGGAAAGCAGGTTTACAGTGGTAATCCCTGAACGCAAGGCATAGCGGGGGGAGGCGCCGGGCCTACTACGGGGCGCGCTCGTCTGGGTCACGGATGGATCCGTCGAGGAGCGCGGGCGGGGGCCGGCGTTTACTTTGAAGGACCGAGGGTAAGTCATAGTATTTATCTCAAGGCTCAAGCAACGGTCTTTCAGGCCGAAACTTGCGCAATTCTGCACTGCGTACGAGAGAACAAGAGGAGGGGCTAGACCAACAAGCGGATCTTCATAGCCACAGACAGCCAGGCAGCCCTTAAGGCTCGAAGCAGCTCTTGGGTAAACTCCAGGCTGGTTAGCGAATGCCGAGACGAGATGAGTGACCTGGCTGGGCAGAATGAGGTTACCCTCATCTGGGTGCCGGGTCACTCGGGGGTCAAAGACAATGAAGAGGCTGACAGTCTTTCGAAGAGAGGATCAGCAGAACCATTTATGGGACCAGAACCGCCGGTCCTGGGCGAGACGAAGAGCACTGCCAGGGATCCATTAAGTCTTGGCTCAGAAACCAACATAAGGCGTACTGGAGACTGTCCAGGGCTCAGACATGGGAAGTCAGTAATTGGGGAACCCAGGTCAAAGAGAGCTCTAGGGCGGCTAAATCTTAGCAGAAGACAGCTCAGGAATATAACATGATTCTTGACAGGACACATTGCTGTCAAGAAACACCTGCATATAATGGGGCTATTCGAGGGGGACCTGGCATTCAGACTCTGCGACGACGAGGAGGAATCAGCACAGCACATCTTGTGCGAGTGTAAAGCTCTGGACCGCAAAAGACAGCCTAGACCGGAGACAGAGAGAATATAGTGGAAGATTATAGAACGAGGTGTGCCCCAGGGCTCAATCCTTGGGTCAGTCTTGTTCTTACTTTATATTAACGAACTGTCTGAAGTATTGCCCCATAAGACAACCCTGTTTGCTGACGATACATCTTTGGTTTTACGAGCTCCTTCAGATAGTGATCTAATTTATGAGAGATCACAATCACTGAGAATTCTGGAACAGTGGTACAATGGAATGTACTTAAAATTGAATGTGACTAAAACAAATTTAATCTCATTGAACTATTTTAGGGGTAAACAGTTATCGCTGAAATTCAACTCAGAGTCGCTGAGCACACAGGATGATGTTAAGTTTTTGGGCTTGAAGCTTCATTCTCAGTTGAACTGGGGGGCTCATGTTGGCTATCTGGCAGGTAAACTGTCAGCTTTTAGTTATGCTCTGCGTGTTCTGTCCGATTCTAGTAGTATCAGTGCTGGCCTCGAGGCGTACTACGCATATGTGAACTCAAGGCTTCGATATGGACTAATGTTCCGAGGGAATTCCATAGAAGCCGGTAGAATCTTTAGGCTCCAAAAGGCATGTATCCGCAGCATATTTAATCTGAAATATAGGGGTTCGTGTAGGAAAACATTCCTCGACAACAGAATACTTACCCTGTCAAATTTGTATATATTAGAGTGTGCGTATTTTGTTAGAGAAAATCGGAGTTTGTTATCAGATTGTGAACAACAGCATCAATACAACACTAGAGCACGTTTAAAAGATCAGTTAATTGCGCCACAAACTACAAAAAGTATTGTTTACAATAGTGCTGTAGTGCAATAGTGCAAGGTGTACAACAAACTGACGGTGCAGATAAAGGAGCTTCCACCTGCAAAGATGAGAAAAACACTGAATAATATTCTGGCGACAAAGGCCTGTTATAATATTGAGGATTTTTTAGCTGACAAGTTGTAGCTGTTGGTAATCAATATCGTGGTTGTATAGTTTTTTTGAATTGTAATTCCTGTGTTTTTTATGTTTTTTTTAAATGTTGACGTGTTCTACACATTTTTTTATGTATTGATGGTGCGAATAAATATATTATATAATATTTATTATTATAAACTTTCACCCTACCAATTGCTGTGCAGACTAGTTCAAGGCACGATGATCTTGGAATGGGTAGAGTAGAAAAGACATAGGGATGCACAATAAGCCAAAGGCTGCAGTGCTATCGGGGCGGCAATCGCGTAAGGCGGAAAAAAATATTCTCGGGCGGTTTTTTATCGGATATCATAGCTTTTATATATTATTGGTCATAGTGTGTTGTTTATACTTATATTGTAAATATAAGACTACATGCCTTGTAAATTTTGAAGATAATATATAAATGTATTGGGAGACAATAAAAAAATTAATTTAGAATAAATTTCAGCAAGCATTGTGTGCTCCAAGTAGGAATTCCTTCCTCACAAGTCGTCGGCCTGATTCTCTACATCTCTATGACTTCTACAGTTATTGGAGGGATACTGTTGGCAATTTTACAACTATTCCTCAACATTTCCGGGAGAACGGTTACTACACAAAGTCGGTGGGAAAAGTATTTCATCCAGGTGCTTCCTCGAATTTCACCGATGATGCTAAATACAGCTGGAGTGATGAACCTTTCCACCCTAAAACAGAGATTTATAAGGACGCGAAGGTCTGCATTAACCGAGATGGAGGCCTCGCTGATAACCTGATATGTCCTGTAATAGTCGACAACCAACCTGGTGGTACTTTACCTGACATCGAGTCTGCCAATGTGGCTCTGGAGTTTTTGAAAAATTGGAAAGATGTAACTGATGGAAAGCCGTTCTTTTTAGCAGTTGGTTTTCATAAGCCACATATTCCCTTCAAGTTTCCAGTAGAATATTTAAGTAAGTATTCTTTATTAATAAATAATCTAACAAGCCAAAAATATAGTGTGCTCTATACCGGGTGTTCCGGCACGAAAGGGAACTATTTTAAAGACCTATTCTTAGAGGCCAAAATAAGAAAAAATCTATTATAAATCAGAGTCCGTAAATGCTTCCTTTTTGAGATACATATGTGTCATAAAAATAGGTTTTTTTAATATCGGGAAAACGAATTAATATATTAAATTAAGCTTTGGTGTTCAGCAATTATGTATAAATCAGTTTTCTATTCCCTCGCCTGTTTATATAAGAACAGGAACTTTTTCATTTTTACCTCCCTGGTAATGTTATATGCCAGCCGATCAGGTGCGAGTATTCATCCCCACCGTGCTGCGCACGAGTCCTGTGCAACCGGTAGCTTGTTGGTCAAGAAGCCCCGCCGATTCAAAAAACTTCGATTCCTTCTCCCACACTGTAGTCAGACGCACGCTATCACACGCCTAAGTTTAACCGCAATCCGGAATTATTCCTGTGAGTTTTAGTTACATATGTCATGCATTCTCCGCCTCTGCCTTCTTTACACCCAACCTTTAGATCACACGAACATCTACATCAAGTCACCGCATTCAAGACTTAATAATTGAAAGTATTTTATATTCCTAACCTTACTATGTGTAACTATTAGTAGAATAGCCATTACCTTTTAAAAGGTTGGCTCTTTTTTTTTATACAGGAGGGGGAAATGCTGATGCAGACCCAATTCACGGCCCCGTAGGTGCCATGGGATATCGAGGTACTGTGAGACTGTACTCACTAAAATCCCCTCCCTGGGAGTACCAGACCTTAGTCCATACTTCCGTCGGAAAGATTTCACACAATGACTTTTTGGGTATGAATGCATCCATTCTGTTTTTGCCGCGGGGGCGTTAGCGGGTAAGTATAAGCTTTGGAGCTTATGCTTATGTGGAAGTTGCTTGTAGTAGTCGGTGGCACTACGGAGAAGAGCATTTGGGTGCGAAGCGGCTTGTGCCAACTTAGTTGTGGATAGTTGAGTTATAAACTCAAGTATCGAAGGCATTTCCAGATCAGAGTGAATCTGACTGTTTCGGACAAACCATGGCGCTCCGGTAACCATTCTCAGAATTTTGTTCTGGATGATTTGAAGGGTCTTGATGTGTGTTGCGGCGGCGGTGGCCCATGCAGGTGATGCATAGGTCAAGGCTGGCCGGATGATGACTTTGTACATGAGCAACTTATTGTTCATGGACAATTTGGAATTTTTATTTAGAAGTGGGAACAGCTTCGAGATGAACATCGAGGCTGTTTTTCGGGCGTGATCGACATGGGGGCGCCATGTTAAGTGTTTGTCGAGGAAAACTCCGAGGTATTTGGCGGAATCTTGCCAGGGAATTAGACGGTTGTCTAATGAAACGTGTTCGTGAGGTGTGGGTCTCCTTTTGGAAAAGGCTGGCTCTTCGAGTTTATTTAGGTTTTATCACCGCCGTCATTTCAAATTTAAGCTTGCCTTGATTCAGACAGAACAATAGAGTTCATGCTCGTTGTTCTGTCACTTTTAAATTCAAATGTCGCGCGCTACACTGACATAGAGTAAGTGTTACTAATGGTTTCCGCCAGAAGACCAGAGAGGGGGAAGAAGAATGAGAGAAGGGAGAGAAGCTTGCTTCCCTCTGCCACTTGTTTTTGAGTCCTTGAAGAGGCAAGAGGTCTCGAGAAAGCGAATTGTTTTCAACCCCTTGAAGAGACACGAGGTCTCTAAATATCCATTTTGTTTGTAAGTCCTTTGGGAGACACGAGGTCCCTAAATTTGTAATTGTTTATTGCCGTGTTGAGTCATTTAATTTCAAGGTGACGTTATTGCTTGTATATAACTAGGTACATACTCGAATTGCATATTGTTGAAATCACGTTTGCATATTGTTTAAATCGCGTTTAGGAATTTTTTGCGTTGAACAATGGAGTTGATTCAGCTAAAAAATAAGCGCGAAAGCATTTATAGACGAGTAGAAGCCATATTGCACGTGGCTCAACAGGTCAAAATAGACGCAGTAGTGGATTTAGATAGGTTGAATAGATTTGAGGTTCGTTTTGAGGCGTTGAATGAGTTGGTCAATCTATTTGATTCATTGCATTTGGACATCGTGTCGGTAGTTGATCGATCAGAGTTGGAGAGCGAGCATGAAATGCAGAACAAATTCGATGAACTGCAATACTCTATAAAAACTATCTATCGAGAACTGAGAGGTTATGCAAATAAAGCCGCTGAGAATCAAGCTCGATCCGTTTTTCACGGTAGTTCGAAATCGAGTCGAGCATCGAGTAAGTCGCGGTGTTCTGTCAAATCATCGAACGCTCGATCTCTCAGTGAAAAGGAAGTAACGAACGCAAACGCGATTATGTCAACTTCAAATTTAAACAGACATTTGAGGTTACCGAAAATCGAAATGCCAAAATTCGATGGAAATTGGAAAAACTGGCCAACCTTTTATGATCTGTTTAAAACAATGATTCATGAGAACGAATCATTGTCAGATATTGAAAAGTTCCAATATTTGAGTGCTTCGTTAGTGAAGGATGCAGCTGGCCTCATCAAAAATTTACCGCTAACGGGAAGCAATTATGGGATTGCATTCAAGTCTCTGGTCTCAAGGTATCACAATACCCGGGTTTTGTTGACCAATTATTGGCAGGGTATTGTACAGGCCCCCAAAGCAAATAGTGAATCTGCTTCTTCCCTACGAACGTTGTTGTCTGTATTCAGTGAAAATTTGGAAGCGTTGAAGCAGTTTGAACATGACATGTGGGATTTCACTAAATTCAACATGTTGCTGCAAAAGGTGGATATGAGTCTTAAGCAAAAATTTGAGCTTGAGTTTTGCGAATCGGACATTCCCAGTTTTAGTAGTTTATGTAGATTCTTGGAAAAGCAGTGTAAAGCAATGGAGACAACTGCCTTAACTTCCAATTATGTGACTAATAGAAGGCAGCATGTTTCAGCAACCACTGCTAGGCCCGCTTCGTCCTTTGTTACCAGCACAAAGCTTGTATGTGCTTATTGTAAGGAGGAGCACCCCATGCTCAAGTGTGATGGATTTCTATCTTTATCCTCTCATAAACGGTATACGTTCGCAAAAAAGAATAATCTTTGTTTTAACTGTTTATCAAACTCGCATGCCAGCAGGGAGTGCAAGTCATCAAGTTGTCGTGTATGTAATAAACACCATCATACATTATTGCACTTCCCAAAAGCACCGGCATCGGGAGATGAGAGTGACTCAAACAAGCCACCTGTGGAAGAGCCACAAGGTGCAGAGCAATTGCGTGTGTTGGCAAGTGTGGTAAAAAGGGAACAGTCCGTGTTACTGGCAACTATAATGCTATTAGTACGAGATAAAAATGGAAAGGTTAGGAGATGTCGAGCTCTCCTGGATTGTGCGAGTGAGGCTAATTTCATTTCGCAGCAGTGTGTTGAAAAATTGGGGCTCAACACCTCATCTCGTTCAGTGATGGTTCAAGGCTTGAACCAAATGAGCTCGCTTGCTAGCCAAGGCACTCTCAAATGTCGAGTAGAGTCCATTTATGAGCCAACAAAGTTAGAGTTGGACATGATTGTGATTCCGAACATTTGTTCCAAGATCCCTTCTGCTGAAATTGAGCAGTGCCACTGGCAACATATTCAGAACTTAGAGTTGGCAGATTCAGAGTTTGGTATACCAGGGGACATTGAAATTTTGTTGGGTACTGACGTTTATGCTCATGTGGTTAGACCTGGAATAAAGAGAGGGCCTCGAGGTGCACCAGTGGCCATCAATACTGTTTTTGGTTGGGTGCTTATGGGCAGTGTAGAACAGTCAAAGTCTCATTCTGTTGTGAATAGTTTATGCACGTTGGTCGACTTGGATCATACCTTGAAACAGTTTTGGAGCTTGGAACAGGTACCACAAGGTTTAGTTATGTCTCCGGAAGATAAAAAATGTGAGGAAATCTTCAAGAAGACTCAGCACCGAAATAGTGCTGGGAGATATATTTTAAATATGCCCTTTCGTGAGGGTACTCCGTGTTTGGGAGAATCTTTCAGTGTTGCATTGAGGCGGTTTTACTCCCTGGAAGCACGTCTTAGTAGGGATCCAGCGTTGCACAAGTCCTATTCGGAGTTTATCAGGGATTATTATGAGTCTGGCCATATGTCTCTGGTATCAGATGTAGCTGTGGAACCATCTGATGCATACTATATTCCCCATCATTGTGTGTTGCGTCCTCACAGCCTTTCGACCAAACTGCGGGTGGTATTTGATGCTGGTTCCAAAAGTACGAATGGTGTATCTCTGAACGATACGTTGTTAGTGGGAGCGAAGTTGCAGACAGATATTGCCACTGTGTTGTTGAAATTTCGCTCAAACAAAATTGCATTTACTGCTGACATTCGGCAAATGTATCGACAAATTTTGGTTGTAGATAATCATAGGGATTATCAAAGAATTCTCTGGAGGTTCTCAAAGGGGGAACCTGTACAGAAATATCGCCTTAATACTGTCACATATGGGGTCTCCTCAAGCCCACACATGGCAATCCGAACAATGATGCAGCTTTGTGATGATGAGGAATCATCTTTTCCATTGGCAGCAAAGCTAGTTCGGTCCGATCTCTATGTGGATGATGTAGTCAGTGGAGTCGACTCATTGTCAGAGGCTTTTGAGTTGCAACAGCAATTGATTGGGTTGTTTGCTAAGGGGGGTTTTGAATTGAAGAAGTGGGCCAGCAATAATTCGAAACTGTTGTCCACAGTATCAGCTGATAGTCAGCAACCTCGATCGTTAGATTTAAATGATCCATCAGTGTTGAAAATTTTAGGATTGCAGTGGTGTCCCATAGGTGATACATTCTCTTTTAATGTTGAACCTATTGATCGTCCGTGCACAAAACGAAATCTTCTTTCGGAATTGGCAAGAATTTATGACCCCCTGGGTTTTTTGTCTCCTGTTACCCTGTTGGCAAAATATCTTATGCAGTGCTTGTGGGAGCAAAAAGTGGGATGGGATGATAAGCCCTCAAAGGATATTGTTGGTCAGTGGTCTCAGTATAAATCACAACTCAGTGCGCTAGCAGGTTTATCAATTCCCAGAGGCGTAAAACACGATAATATCATCAGTACAGAACTCCATGGGTTCTGTGATGCATCGGAGCGAGGGTATGCTGCAGTTGTTTACTTAAGACAAGTATCAGAGGAGGGTCAAGTTTGGATCAATTTTCTGTGTGCCAAGTCCAAGGTATCACCTTTAAAAAGAATATCGATTCCACGTCTCGAATTGTGTGGGTGTTTATTGTTGGCAAAGCTTCTGGAATTTGTGTGTCGGGTGTATGAAGGTCGTTTTGAGTTTAACTCTATGTATGCTTGGTCAGACTCTATGGTGGCACTTGCCTGGATAAAATCATCTTCCAATAGGTGGAAGACCTTTATTGGTAATCGAGTAGCAAGCATACAAGAGAAGATTCCTCCAGAGTCATGGCATCACGTAAGTGGACAAGAAAACCCAGCTGATTGTGCATCGAGAGGCATGTTACCTTCTGGGTTTTGTGAGCATCCACTATGGTGGGCGGGACCCGCCTGGCTAAAATTGGCAAGAGAAAATTGGCCCAAGTCGTTGCGTTTTGAGCCGCCAGAAGAGTGCCTGGCGGAGCAACGAACTCTCCCCGTACTAGTTACTTTGGCAAATGAGGAGTGGCTCAGTAAACTTTTGAATCGCTTTTCGCATCTACGGAAAATTCAGGGTGTTGTTGTATATTGTCAGCGGTTTGTGCGAAATTGTAGGGTGTCTCCATCTGACCGAACTACTGCATCTCTGACAGCCACCGAATTACAGGAGGCGCTTCATATGCTTATCAAATGTGCTCAAGGTGAAGTATTTCAAAGGGGAATAGCATCCTTGGTTAAAGGTGAGAGGTGTGCGAGGGCAATAAATAAGTTAGCCCCCTTTCTGGATACAGAGGGTATCCTCAGGGTGGGCGGTCGCCTTCGTCAAGCTGATGTTCCAGTTGAAGTGAAACACCCTATATTGTTGCCCCGCTCACATCGTCTCACCGAGTTAATCATTGCACACACACACCATGTCAATCTTCATCCTGGTCCTCGCACATTGCTTCATTTGCTTTCGCAACAGTTTTGGATTTTGTCCCCTCGGAGAGCTATTCATCATGTTTTGTCAAGGTGCTATCGTTGCTTTCGAGTGAATCCTACTCCCATGGCACCGATGATGTCTGATTTGCCAGTTGCCAGGGTTTCTCAGTTGAAGCCGTTTTCACACAGCGGAGTTGATTTTGCAGGTCCAGTTTTTGTGACACAGGGCAGATATCGAGGTGTCCGAAAGGTGAAAGCATATATTTGTTTGTTTGTGTGCATGGCAACGAAGGCCCTCCATTTGGAAGTAGTGTCTGATCTTTCAGCTGAAGCCTTCTTGGCAGCTCTTCGGAGGTTTGTGGCTCGCAGAGGAAAATGTGACAATTTGTATAGCGATAGAGGTACCAACTTCGTCGGCTCAAATAAGCAGCTCTTAAACTATGCAAAGGGGGCAGCAGATGCTTGTACCATTAAGTGGCATTTCAACCCCCCATCAGCTCCGCATTTTGGAGGTCTGTGGGAGACAGGAGTGCGCTCAGTCAAGACTCATTTGCGAAGGGTGATCGGTTTGCAAATTCTGACCTTTGAGGAAATGTCCACGTTGCTTGCTCAAGTGGAATCAGTTTTGAATTCTCGACCATTGTGTAGTGCGAGTACTGATCCAAATGATCTGTTAGCCCTATCCCCAGGACATTTTCTTACAATGGAACCGTTAGGTGCTCCTCCTGATGCTGATTTGACTTTGTTAAGTATGAATCGCTTGTCACGCTGGCAGCTGGTGCAAAGGATCCACCAGGACTTTTGGCGCCGCTGGAAGAACGAATACCTGCATACACTGCAGCAGCGTGGTAAGTGGGATACTGTGCAAACGTCCCCCCCGATCGGAGCTTTAGTTGTGATTAAAGATGAGACTTCGTCACCTCTTGTTTGGAAGCTCGGACGCATTATGCAACTATACCCAGGCCGTGATGGTATAGCTCGGGTAGCTCAAGTTCGCACTAGTAGTGGCACTTTTGATAGGCCTCTGACGAAGTTATGTCTGTTGCCATCGCAGTAATACGTCTGCCTTGAAATTTTTTTTGTACAGTTAATTATAAATCCAATAGCTTCAGTTTTTTGTTTTTTGTGCTTATTGTAAATTTTTGTTTTGTTTGTTTATTTGAGAAACAATATAATTGTGAAAATAAATCCTTATTTTGGTGGGCGGAATGTTCATGCTCGTTGTTCTGTCACTTTTAAATTCAAATGTCGCGCGCTACACTGACATAGAGTAAGTGTTACTAATGGTTTCCGCCAGAAGACCAGAGAGGGGGAAGAAGAATGAGAGAAGGGAGAGAAGCTTGCTTCCCTCTGCCACTTGTTTTTGAGTCCTTGAAGAGGCAAGAGGTCTCGAGAAAGCGAATTGTTTTCAACCCCTTGAAGAGACACGAGGTCTCTAAATATCCATTTTGTTTGTAAGTCCTTTGGGAGACACGAGGTCCCTAGAGGTGTTGTGTGTGAATACAGAAAAACGAAGCTTATGTTCCTGCATTATTGGAGAATAAAGGTAGGTAACTTTGCTTATTGTCAGTGCCCTATTTGTTCTGTTTTTTTTTGTTATTCATTATAAAATAAATACACGTGGTATTTTACAAATAGAGTCATTCGCAACATTCCTATGAACACATTTTTTTTGCCATTTTATTAACATTTTTGGTCCTTCAAGCGGGATTAATTGACCCGCTCTGTGGAAAGACGTTCACTTGCACTCTAAAGTTTATTTTCACCTCTGAGTCAGGCACAATTTCAAGCTCTAGTGCATTTTTCCCTCACACGTGTACTATCTTTCATTAAATACGTCTATTGTCATCCGCTTGTATTATTGCGTCACTACGCACCCGCAACTACGTGTATAATAAATTTGCATTATAGTTATATCATTGCAATCGAGTGTTTTTCATAAAAAACATTTCTCTTCGAATTATACATTTTATTCTATAGCTGCGGCGCACACTGTATGTACTAGCTCATAAAGAAGTTTAATGTTGAGGCTATCATAGAGTCTCCTGGCAGTCCCGTTCGTTAACTATAACGACTTCAGGTTACCTGCATTTATTACTAGCTCTGAGTTGCATAAGGGTGAATAGTAACAAATTCATTGATTGTTGTTGCCCTTACTTGGTGAAACTTGTCCATACTACATACAGACTTGGAGACTACTTCTCTGGCTTCACTGTTGGTTTTCGTTGGTGAAGGACGTAGCCAGCGTGTAAGCTAACTGGAGCCAGTGGCGCAACGAAAACCAACAGTGAAGCCAGAGAAGTAGTCTCCAAGTCTGTATGTAATAGTAACAAACTTTTTGTAGAAGATTTTACCTAAGATAATTGAGTGTCCAGAACTGCTATCACAGATTCATGTATATTTTAGTATAGTAGTATATTTTAGTATAGTAGTATATTTGTATATTTGTTATCATAAAGTTTTATGTATTTATGTACCTCGAGTAAATGATAGAAGAACAATGATATTACAGGATGAAAAATTATAAATTATATTAGCAGCTACAGTGTATTTATATTGCACCTAGGTAGACGAACTAAGCCGAAGTAAAAATTGTAGTCGATGACTCATCGTTTGTCTATTGGATCAATATTGAACGAACGAGCTCGAAGAACTACTTTAATCTTCTGGTTGACAAATTTATGAGCTTTTATCTAATTTAAGGATAATGGGCTTAAAATGAAAGGTACCGAGATATTTAAGGACGCACACGTTCTTTTTTATCTAAAAATTCACTATGTGAATATTGGAGCCTGTGACAAGCGCCGACAAGCACATCTGACGAACAGACAAATAACAACCGCCCATATTTTTTAAAAAACAAAAACGTCTGTTTCCTCCACAATGTTAACTTTAACAAAGGATGAATATTCCAACTAAAATTCTACATAAAAAGTATTTATATTGATTTCTTATTCTACGTAAAAACAAGTATTTGTATTGACTTCTAAGATACAAAGGGGGACCGGTATGGCCCTCTCACATTCAAACCTAACCTAGATACAAAGAAAACGAAAGGGGTATTTTTAAGTCGAGAACTAAACGTAGAGCCTAGTATCTGTATAGACTGGCCGAGTTATTGACAATAATTTATTATTCTGCCAGACAGATTAGGAGTGTTTAGCTGGTCAAATGAAAGTGAAAATAAAGGGCTTGAAATTAAAAGGTGCTGCAAGATTCAATAATGTTTTGTTCTTAATCGACATTGATATATAAACGCTTTCAAAAGCATCAAGCATAGTTTGATGTCTAACCTTTTTGACAAGTTTCAAATTTGCCTTGTCAATGTGGTGGTTATTATCCCATATATTATGTTGTGCCACACATGATTTGTCTACCGTACCATAACGTAAATGTGCGAGATGTTCACGAAATCTGGTGGCTATATTTCTCTTGGTTTGACCCACGTATTTAAGATTACAATCTTTGTAACTTATTTCATAAATACCCGACATTTCAGTGGCTTTGCCTTTGTCTTTCGTATAACCCAACACATTTTTTAAATTACATTTTGTCGAAAAAGTCAAATGTAAATCGGCTTTCTTAAAAATACTTTCCAAACCCTTTGTGATATGTGGTTCATAAGGTAGACACACAATTTTTTTTCTCTATTTTGTCTTTAATGCCGTGTATTCAGATATCATTTTCTTTGTTTTGTGTTTGTTAACCAATTTGTCCACTAAACCATCCGAATAACCGTTATATCTCGCTACGTTTTTTTTTTGTACTTTAATTCTATATTAAATCTGCTTTTACTTAACGAAAAATTTATCAATCTGTTTACCAAGAAATTAAAATTAACCGTTTTTTGTGCAAATGTATGATGTGAGTCGTTAGGAATATAACTAATAGTGGTATTTTCCTTCCTGTAGACATCGAATTCAAGCGATTCATGATTTTTATTTTTAATAACTAGTACATCTAGAAAATGAAGTTTATTGTTGATTTCTATTTTGTGGGTAAATTTTATTAAATCAAATTGACCATTTAGTTTTTCAGTAAATTCTTCAACCTTGCGTATATTTGTGTCAAACACTGCAAAAATATCGTCGACATAACGAAACCAAATTCTAGGGAAATACCCATTTTTAGTGAATTTTCTTAAAAAAAATTCACTAATGGGGAGATCCCGACTTTTGAATTTTGAAAAAATTTCTTCAAATGAGCGCTAATTAGGCCCCCCAGAACACATATCCGGGGTCGGTTTAAATTTTTATATGTTTATATATATATATATATATATATATATATATTTATATATATATATATATATATATATATATATATATATATATATATATATATATATATATATATATATATATATATATATATATATATATATATATGTATCACACCGATAACTCAAAAAATAATGGGCCGATTTTGATTAAATTTGGTGAATAAATTCCTTTTGCAAATGGCTTGGATAAGTTCGTTAGCCAGGAAAATCGGTCCAGGTTTTCCCGGAAAATTTTGTGTTTTCTTTCAAAAAAAAATTATATCTCCGGAATTAACAAAGTAAGGGCAACCAAATTTCATATGCGGATTTATATCATTATAGGCAAGTTACCTACCAAAATTTAGCTCCGTAGGTTAAAGGATAAAAAAGTTATAGGCATTCAAAGAAAAATAAATTTGGATTTTCCTCAAAACGTCAAAATTGCGATTTTAAACGTCAAAATTGGTGAGTACATTCCTTTCGCAAGTCGCTTGGATAATTTTGTTAGCCAGGAAAATCCGCCGCGGTTTTCCCGGAAAAATTTGTGTTTTCTTTCGCAAAATATTTATATCTCCAAAATTAACAAAGTAAGGGCAACCAAATTTGGTAAGCTGGTTTATATCGTTATAGGTGTACCACATACCAAACTTTAGCTCTGTAGGTCAAAAGACAAAAAAGTTATGGGCATTTAAAGAAAAATAAATTGGGGGTTTCCTCAAAACGTCAAAGTGACAATTGAAAACGTCAAAATTCGCAACATTTAGGCAAATAACTTGAATCTAATACGGGCTATGGAAAGAAAATGTCTCAAGAAGAATGTTTTACATACACCGAACTCTTAGTTTCAACCGTCATTGTCCTTCATTTTACTAAAATATTTCCAGAAAATTCATTTCTAATAGACCCTTTCTCTGATGCTTGGCAGTAGCCTTAGCTATAGAGTTTATTGTTTAATGGTATATAATTTTTGTCGAATTTTCGTAAAAAATCAATAAAGCTCAATATATTCGTTATTATACAAGATATGAAAAAACATTGTATACATTAATTATACGGTGTTTTGAGCTACATCTTAAACAATTATTGCGACAATCACAGGGTGGCCCATAAGTCGTTGGTGATACAAATAATTTTTTTTGTCGAAAACGCCTTATTTTTTTGCATTTTCCATCGAAATATAATGCATGTTTGTAAGTTAAGAAATTCTGGAGGCAGCAAGTGCGTTGTGGTTGCGATTTTTGATTAAATGCTTCATATTTGAAAAGCTCAATTTGCTATTAACCTATAAGGTTGACCAAGAAACGGATTTTTTCAGTAACACTTTTGGTTTACTTTTGGAAATTTCTGTACGTTTTCAAACAATCAAGTTATTTTGATGAAACATGGCACATTGTTTTTACTATATATGTTATACTGGTAATCAAATTTGATGCCTGCGTTTTCTATATAGGTTATACTGGTAACCAAAATTGATGTCTGCTTTTTTAAAAAGAAAACACATATTTGCAATAAAAACATTTTTATGAAAATTCACTACCATAACGCACTTGCTGCGTCCCGAGCTTTTATTTTTTGAATCCATCTCAAATCTACTCATAAAAAGTTCTGCAATAAAAGGAGATAATGGATTGCCCATTGCCGTGCCTTCAGTTTGTTCAAAAAACTCATTGTTAAATTGGAAAATATTTTGTTTTATACAAAGGCTAGTTAGAGTTAAATATTCTTTGCAGACATCTTCACTTATATTGTTTAATTTTAATAATTGTTCCAAATACTCCAGTGTTTGTTTTGTGGGTACACTAGGAAATAATGACGCCACGTCAAATGATATCAAAATCTCACCTTCCAGTAATTTAACATCTTTAATTTTATTAATGAAATCAAGTGAATTTAGCACCGAACAACTTTTTGTTTAATAGGTAGGCTTTTAAACTCATTTGACAACCACTTTGCCAAATTATATGTTGGAGAATCTATAGTCGCAATTTGAATTTTTGGGAGACAATATTTTTTGGGGACTTTAGGATTAAAAACTTGTAAACGTCTTCCTAAATCCTGTGTTATGGGATTTGGACACATCTTTAAACTATTTTTTACTTTGTTAATCATTTTTGGTAGCGGATTTTTATCTATATTTCTATACGGCCCTGTCTCTATTGCATTACTCACTCGCTCTTTATAATCACTTTTGTCCATTATCACAACTTTATTGCCTTTATCCGCCTTTATATTAAAAAAAAAATACCTGAATGCACGACATTTAAGAAAGATAAAATAGAGAAAAAATTTGTGTGTCTACCTTATGAACCACATATCACAAAGGGTTTGGAAATCGTTAACATATGCGGCACTGGTCTGGTGGCCTAAGGTGACACAATCCAGTGCCAAACAGAAACTAGGCAAGATCCAAAGGATGGCTTGCCTAGGCATCACAGGGGCCATGTCTTCAACCCCAACAGCCGCCATGGAGGTGTTGCTGGATCTACCCCCCCTACACTTAGTTATTATGGGAGAGGCCAGGCTAGGACTATACAGACTAGCCTGCAATGGTAGACTGAAGATCAACCCAGGCTTCAGGGGCCACTGCAAAATTCAGGAGATCGTGAAGGAACCCATGCTTGAAATGAGGTCAGACTTCGCGAGCCCGCGAATGTGCAGGGAAAACAACTTCACAGTGGAAATCCCTGATCGCGGGGCATGGCGGGAGGAGACGCCGGGCATACCACGGGACGCGCTCGTCTGGTTCACGGACGGATCTGGCGGGGAGCGTGGGACGGGGGCAGGTGTTTACTCGGAAGGACCGAGGGTAAGTCACAGTATTTCCCTCGGAGCCCATGCAACGGTGTTTCAGGCCGAGATGTACGCCATCCTGCACTGTGTGCGGGAGAACAAGAGGAGGGGCTACACCAACAAGCGGATCCTCATAGCCACAGACAGCCAGGCAGCCCTTAAGGCACTAAGTAGCCCACGGGTAAATTCCTGGCTGGTGAGTGAGTGCCGAGACGAGACGAGCGACCTGGCTGGGCAGAATGAGGTGACCCTCATCTGGGTGCCGGGTCACTCGGGGGTCAAAGGCAATGAAGAAGCTGACAGTCTCGCGAAGAGAGGGTCAACAGAACCATTTATGGGACCAAAACCGGCTCTGGGCGTGTCAAAGAGCACTGCCAGGGGAGCCATTAAGTCCTGGGTCAGAAACCAACACAAGGTGTACTGGGCGGACTGTCCAGGGCTCAGACATGGGAAGTCAATAATTGACGGACCCAGTTTAAAGAGAGCTGTGGAGCTGCTAAACCTTAGCAGAGGACAGCTCAGAAACACAACAGGTCTCTTGACGGGACACATGGCCGTCAAGAAACACCTACATAAAATGAGGCGGTTCGAAGGGGAACTCGCATGCAGACTCTGCGGCGAGGGGGAGGAATCAGCCCAGCACATCTTGTGCGAGTGTATAGCTCTGGACCGGAAAAGACAACTGATCTACGGTCACTCTAGACCGGAGACAGAGCAATATAAAACTTCACCCTACCAATCGCTGTGCAGACTAGTTCAAGGCACAGTGATTTTGGAATGGGTGGAGTAAGACTAGGGGTATGCACAATCAACCAAGGGTTGCGGTGCTATCGGGGCGGCAAGGCCGCGGACGAGCCCTGAGGGAACAAAAAAAAAAAAAGGGTTTGGAAAATATTTTTAAGAAAGCCGATTTACATTTACTTTTTCGACGAAAAGTTACTTAAAAAATTTGTTGGGTAATACGAAAGACAAAGCTACTGAAATTTCTGGTATTTATGAGATAAGTTGCAAAGATTGTAATCTTAAATACGTGGGTCAAACCAAGAGAAACATAGCCTCCAGATTTCGTGAATATTTCGCACATTTACGATATGATATGGTAGACAAATCATGTGTGGCACAACATATATGGGATAATAACCACCACATTGACAGGGAAAATTGGAAACTTGTCAAAAATGTTAGACATCAAACTATGCTTGATGTTTTTGAAAGCGTTTATATATCAATGTCGATTAAGAACAAAACGTCATTGAATCGTGCGGCACCTTTAATTTCAAGCCCTTTATTTTCACTTTGCATATGACCAGCTAAACACTCCTAATCAGTCTGGCAGAATAATAAATTATTGTCAATAACTCGGCCGGTCTATACAGACACTAGGCTATACGTTTAGTTCTCGACTTAAAAATCTCCTTTCGTTTTCTTTGTATCTGAGAAGTCAATATAAATACCTGTTTTTACGTAGAATAAGAAATCAATATAAATACTTGTTTTTATGTAGAATTTTAGTTGGAATATTCGTCCGTTGTTAAAGTTAACATTGTGAGGGAAACAGTCGTTTTTGTTTTAAAAAAAAGATAGGCAGTTGTTATTGGTCTGTTCGCCAGATGTGCTTGTCGGTGCTCGTCACGGGCTCCAATATTCACATAGTGAATTTTTAGATCAAAAAGAACGTGAGCTTCCTGAAATATCTCGGTACCTTTCATTTTAGCCCCATTATCCTTAATTTAGATAAAAGCTCATAAAGTTGTCAACCAGAAGATTAAAATAGTTCTCCGACCTCGTCTGTTCAATATTGACACAATAGACAAACGATGGGTCGCCGACTACAATTTTTACTTCGGCTTAATTCGTGTACCTAGGAGCGATATAAATACAATGATATTACAGTAACCAGGCTTCGATTAACCTTATGTTAAAATTGGGTATAATTATTTAGAGCTGCTAGTGACCTGGTAATTACATGCAGTTATAGAACTATTAGTATTATTTTTATCATTACATCTATTTTATTAACTTTCTATCAAGAACATCATCCACTTCACCGTGTGAAACTACCAGCAAAGAGAGTGAAACCATTTTCACTACCCAAAGTTGCATGGAATCCTTGGAACGATGTTAGACATAGGCAGGATATGCAAAAGTTAAATGTCACATATCCGTATGGAGCTATGCCTGATGATACAATTAAAAAAATTATTCAAAGTTACAACGCTGCCACAACTTATGTAGACGATTTGATTGGAAAAGTTCTTGAAGAAGTTGATGATGACACTCTAATAATATTGACTTCTGATCATGGTAAGTCTGTGACATCTCTTTCAATGTATATTTATATTTTGTAGTTGTACCAGCAAGTCGGATGATTATAATTGTGTACCATCCTTTTCTAACAGTTGAGTTGTGTTTAATTTATTGTCAGAATTATCACCCAGAATGCCTGCTAAGTTATATAACACCCTGTATGACATGCACCAAAAAAGGTACTTATTGCGATATAGAGATCTATAGATAGTAAAAATGCAACGAAAATTGGATGCCATCATCTGCAAAGTGTTAATTTAAAATTTTCTACAAAGTTCGCTAAAAATCGTAAAATTATTGTCTCTTCGCATAACTTCAAGACTGTTTGAAATTTTAGAAATATAAAAATTGTAATGTAATTGTATAGGTACACTACATTAATGTTATTTCTAAATTCCTAGGTCCAAAAAGTATATAAAACCATATTACTGTTCAAAACAACTTAATCTCAGAATGCAATATTTGACGTTTCATAGCAGAATGACAAATAATGATATATATATATATATATATATATATATATATATATATATATATATATATATATATATATATATATATATATATATATATATATATATATATATATATATATATATATATATATATATATATATATATATATATATATATATAGCTGGTGAAAAGTATTTGCGAGCTCGGAAGAGGAAACCTAATTTCTTAGCAGCCGCTTCTGCAATTGATTTGAGTCGGTGCCCATTGAGATTTCGATCCACAGAAATGCCAACAAGTGAAAAGAACTCATTACATTGAATAACTTGGGTGTTCAATGTGATGGGTTGGTGTATCTCTTATGCGATAGAAAGCAAAACTGAGATTTGGTGGAGTTGAATTGTACTTCCCCAGTCTACTATTTTTTGGAGATTCACAGAGACAGAACCCTCCATGAGTCTGCGATCCTCATCTAATTGGTCTAAAGAGACAGGCTTAGAATATTGTATATTTGAGTGGAGGGTACTGTCATCCGCGTAACTGTTAACTGGGTTGGATGTGCTAGAGAGGAGGTCATTGATGTGGAGAAGAAACAAAGTAGGGGCTAAAGCTGAACCTTGAGGGACTCCAGCTTCTAAATTGGGGAGTCTGGTGCAGGGTAGATTGCTATGGACGTATGCGCACACATCTCCATGCAATCTAAAGGACATAAGGAGCTCATACCCCGGGAAATTAAGGTGATTAGTGGCTGTTTTGGCACTGATTTGGGTTTCAGTGAGGAAGAGGAGTTGGAGACTATTAGCCTGGGGGAAATGGTGAACGGAGTTTAGGTTAGAATTTAGGCCACATATATTCGAGAAGGATATGTTAAATCTTGATGCAAGCGCCCCCCCGCACACCCCTCTCTTTTGTACAAGGAGGAGCCATCATCATTTTTGTTTATAAGGGAAACCGACTCATACACCAGAACCGGAAACGTCCATTGGGACTTTACCGGCCCCTTGATGTAAGGGGTGGTACCTCCTCGGGCGTGAAAAAAATCCTTTACTATCACGTAAAGGAAAAGTCCACTACCACCTGCCAGTCCACTACCACCTGCCATGTTTTATTATGAAGTTAGCCACAGCATATTTATGTTCAAGTCAACAATTTAATCCTATAGGGATAATATAGTCTTTTTCACATTGTCGTAGAATTTCAATACTATAAAATAGTTATAAAATGGGCTCTAAAACAACAATTTGTTCTTAAGAGCGAAACTGTTTCTAAAGGTACTTTAATATAACTGTTATTTAAAGTCACTTTAAAATAGTCTCTTCTCTTAATATGTTTATAAGGAAATAGAAAATATTACCGGAATGCAATAAAAAGACACTAAAACAATTTAGTTTTTTAGGTGGAAACGGTTTATAAGTAGGCACTGGAAACTTTTTTATAATAATTCTCCGATTTTATAAGATATTTTATAGTCCTGCTATATAAACGTTTTGAAGATAAACTTGTAAAACAATTCAGCTGTCTACAACAGAATAGTGTTTATTGCGGCTTTACGTAATAAATCGGCATTTTAGAAGTGTTAATAGAATACTTATAAAACAAAATAGCCACAGAACATTCCAATTATAAAACAACATTGCGGATTGGGTTGTAACGGATACCCTTGCCAGGGGTGTAATTCGTACTAATCCCTCTTTCCCTTGCATGTGGAATTTCTGGGTAAACTGTACTACTTCCGTTTTCCTACGGGATTGAGCTCAGGCGCTAGTATCGATTGAGTTTTCTGGGAGTCGACATGCTCTCCAAGGAGGCTGTTGCTTTAGCAAGTCTCCTTACTAAGTCGCTGTCAAGAGCTGCTTAGACCCAGAGTACGCTACAGTGAAGACAAGGTTTCCCTAAGTCGCAATGCAAGGCCACACGTGACTTCTAGTTATGACTTTAATTAGAGATGAAGTTGTTATAAATTGGGCGTTGGGTGAACACTGGAAGGGCCAAATAAAATGCCGAGTAGTATTAACAATCGATTTACAAAAGTACCAATTGCAAGAAAATATTTACAAATGATGTAAATGAAACTTAAAGTATTACTAACGCTTATTTCAAAAGAAAACTATATTAGTCGTATAAAAAAAGAACAGATTATACAAATCCAGAGGCAGAGGCAATTAAAATGAATCAAGCCAGCATGACATTCGAGAGCTATGACCTTAAATATTTACACATCTCATTACAATGAATGCAATAAATTGAATTTCCCTGTAATAAGTTAGATAGTTATGCTATAATTATTGACTTCATTACAATATATATATATATATATATATATATATATATATATATATATATATATATATATATATATATATATATATATATATATATATATATATATATATATATGTACTTGTGCACAATGATTCATTTAAGAACACTATATTTCATAAATAATTTTGTTTAGGTTGGTCCAGGGGTGAACATGGAGAATTTTCTAAATTTAGTAATTATCATATTGCCACCAGAGTACCATTAATAATGTACATACCGAGGCTGAGTGTGGAACAAATTGAAATCGAGGAACTTGCAGAACTGGTGGACATATTTCCAACAATGGTTGATCTGACACAAGTTTCGCCACCTTTGGGTATTTGCCCACAGTCACCTTTGTTAAAACTGTGTACACAAGGAACAAGTCTCGTCCCGATGATGGTCAAAACTAAGAATAACGAGGTATAAATGTGCTACATTTTCTTAATTACAGTAGAATGTCGGTTATCCGGATGAATTGGGGTTATAGTCAACCCAGATATTCGAATTTCCGGATAACTGATCATGCTGTGCCTCTTTTTATAATGCCAAATATGTATATTCATCAAAAAACGCAAATGCATACGTTTATTTCTGTTTCAGAGCAAGTTTGTATACAAGTCATATATATAGATTTCATACATACACGTTTGCTTACACTAATATGTTAACAGAATTGCTTTTCACATGTATCACGACGACACAAATTCACTGTGATGTGCTTTTTGCTTTTTAGCAGCAAGATCTCTCAAACGTTTTAGATTAAGAAGTTTTATTCTGTCACACTCATCTTGATTTTCATACCACTGCATTGTCGTCTCGATGCCTGCGTGTCAAAGTTGTGAGAGTCAGTTTCATCTGACTGTAGCCAAGCGTTGAAATCATCAGTGTCCACTTCTTATAAACCCGGAATGTTCTGCATTGTACTAACCATTTCTGTAGAAATGGTGTTTTCTTCAACTACCTCAGGTGTAGATGTTGAAAATATTTTGTTCCAGGCTTTTTCCAAGTCACTGTAGTAACAGAGTTTCACGCATCTGCGGCCGTATAAGCAGCATCCTTCAAATAGATTCTTCGTTTACAGCATTTGTTGGCAGCAACTTACACTAGAGTTCTTTACAGTATAGAGTCTCTTAACTGATCCATGAGCTGACTAAATGATGTAACGTTAGGTGGGAGATAAATAAAACTTATACATACTGTATATTTCTCTCTCAAAACATCGGGATTTTCCGTGGTTAAAACTTGAATTGAATAGTGATTTTCTCGCAGAGTTTTGATGGTCCTGTGTTGCATCATTCTGTGATCAAGTCTCGCTTGTGCAACATCTGTGCTGCCTAGTTTTTTTAGTTAATTGCATCTGGTATTATTTTGGATTTTTATTTTTATCTGTGCCTTATCAGTGTTGATTTTCTTACCTGATAAGATACAATAGGAACATCAGTCCAAATTATCTGTGCTGGTGTTTTTTAATATCCAGCGATAGGGAACGAGAATATCATCTGCTGAAGTACAGGTGTTCCAGAAGTGTTAGCAACTCTGACAGAATGTCTACACCCAGTTCATCTTGCAAGAGATGTAATAAAACTGAATCTGTTAGGAAACTGGCAGTTTGTGATGTTTGCAAGGCTATTCTTTGTCGGTCCTGTTCAGAGTTATCACCCACTGAAATGAGAGCAGTGGTTCGGCAGAAGCGACAACTTATTTTCCCCTGCCCTGATTGTTCGAGTTCGGCTGGTAACGCATTCTGGCTTATGTCTTCAGGGTGGACCTTGCATCAGCACTCAGGAATCTTAGGGTTGGCATCTTGGAAGGGATTCTTCCCAGATGCGACCAACTGTGCTGTGAGATGCGAGCTATTCGCCGTGAAGTGCTTTCTCACATCAATACCCTGAAGTGTAGCAATATTGACATGGTCCTGTTACTGTCTGGGAGTTCTTATGAAGCACCTAAACAGAAAACGATCACGTTCACTACTAGAAAGGGGGTAACAAACCAGGGCATAAGCAGATAAACTACAAATAAAGCTACTGTGTCGAGTGCTCTGCCAACCATGTCATCAGTTATGAACAGTGTCCCTGTAGCTGCAGGATTGGGGGATTCCAGTGCGGCATCTTCTGTAGCAGATAAGCGCAATGTAATATTTACCTTAAGATGTCCATCAGGCAGCCCTACAATAGTGTATGGTTCGAGAAATTCAACCAGTGTTCAATCACCAGGCAAAAGGGTAGGATCTGTCAATATAGGATAGTGGGAATTCGCAATGATCCATCAAATAAGGTTAAAGCTGATGTTAGATGACCTAGATCCTGACTGTGTCAGCAGGCTCGCATTGGAAGGGTCTGAAGAAGACCTGGCTGCATATGTTGTGACCTTGTTGGGTGAAGTAAGTCCGTGTGATGTGATAGTTGAGAAGCAGACTGTGAGATCGGGAACTTATATAATTGGTTTCAGCTAGAGTTTGATGCAACTTTCTTGGAAAAATCGCTCCTGCCATCAGCTTGGCGTGAGAATGTCGCTGTGAAGAGTTTCGCTTCCTCCAGCACTAGAAATCACAGTAATGACTGTGACTCCAATCTTCACCATTTCTGCCATCAAATAATGATTTCTCCTCTCTCGTACTACCAGAATTTGTGTGGTCTTAGAACCAAAGTAGACGATTTCTATTGTGCGGTTTCATCCGGTGGGCACTCTATCATCGCATTTACTGAGACCCGTCTCCAGGATGATGTTCTTGATACTGAGCTGTTTCCTGATGGATTCTGCTTCTTCAGATGTGACAAAGATCTTGTAGCGTGTGGTAAAGTGTGTGGTGGGGGATCATTACTGGCAGTTCAAAGTTTCTTGAATCCCTTTCCGCTTGGCTTAACATCAGTTACTTAATCCACACCAATCATTGATGTAGGTTGTAAGTGCTCCTTCTCAGACTAGCGCTCATCAGGATAGCCTTGAACAGCTTCCCTTTTTGTATGAGAGAAATCTTGTACTGTTAGGCGACTTTAATGCACCTCATTTTGTAAGTAGTGATATTGCTGATGCTAAGAGTGAGTCAATCCAACAGTTTCCAAATTTTCTGAATTTTCTGCAGTACAATGATGTACTGAATGGGAACCAGCGACTTCTTCACCTATTTTTCTCAAACTGTGAGTGTTCTGTACAGCAGGATGAGCTGTTCCTTGTCGCTGAGGATAGGCATCATCCTGCACTAGTTATTCATCCTAAATTTTTGAATTAGATTTCTGGACAATCACCCTGTATTCCTGACAGATCCCGTAAAACATATAACCTCAGAAAAGCTGAGTTTGAAGCACTCTATAGCTCGCTTTTGGGCATTTCTTGGGACTGTATTGGAGATGCATTGACACAAATCAGGCAGCCTCCATCTTTTAACATCAACTGTACACCTGTTTTGACAAACATGTTCCATCATTCAAGCCCAGGAGCTGTAAGTACCCAGCGTCGTTTGATGCTTCCATTATCAGGAACATCAAACGAAAGGCTCGCCACTTTGCATTTTTCAAAAATAGTGGATCTGAATATCCACTTCAAGAATTTAGACACTTGAGGTCAGTTATCGAGTGTCAGATCTCCTGCATCGGGTTGAGGCATCCATAAGTGATGATGTTAAAGCATTCTGGTCATATATCCAAAATAAGAGGGAATATTCAAGACCTCCTGATTTGATGAAAGGTGATAACCCAATAAACACACGTGCGTTTAATAAACGTCTATTTTACGTAAAGACCGTTGAAAAAACGTTATCGGTTATAAAAATTAACGTTTAATTCTAGGCTAAAAAGGCAACGTTACCATTTCTTCGTTGTAAAGACGTTAATTATGAAGAATTTTTAGACATAATATTTAAACGTTATTTAAACACATTTCGCCTATCAAAAAACTACGTTTAGTTGAGATTAATACGTTGAATATATGTATTTTATTAAACATTTTATAAACGAAAGATATTTTGTGTGGTATAAACGTTATATGTAAAACAGGTACTTACCTAATTTTTGTGAAAAAATTATGTAAACATTTTCTCGTTATTATTGATGAAGGGTATAATATTTAAACGTTGTTTCAACACAGTTTGCCTACCAAAAACCTACATGAAGTTAGGATTCATACATAAAATACACGTATTTTATTAGACATTTTATAAGTGAGAGATATTTATGTGATATAAACGTTATATTTAAAACAACTGTTTTCCTAATTTTTGTAAAAAAAGCAACGAAACAATTTGTCATTGTAAAAGACCTTATTAATTAAGTGTTTTTAAACATAATATTTAAAGGTTGTTTCATTACAGTTCGCCTATGAAACACATGCACGAAGTAGGGATTCATGCATAAAATATACGTATATTACCAGACATTTTTTAAGAGACAGATATTTTATGTGATATAAGCGATATATTTAAAACCACTATTTTTCTAATTTTTGTTAAAAAAGCAAATTACTTTACAATTTATCGTTGTAAAAGACGTTATTAATTAAGTGTTTTTAAACATCATATTTAGACGTAGTTTCAACAAGGTTCGCCTATAAAAATGTACATGAAGTAGGGATTTATACATAAAATACACGTATCTTACTAGATATTATTTTAGCGTGAAATCTTATGTGATATATTATATTATGTACCTATAGTTATATAGGTTACATTTTTTCCTGGCTTTTTAAAAAAAAAATTCACATAATCAATCTGAGAGGTATTCGACAATGCGTGTATGTTTTAAAAGGAGCTATTTTGTCTTTTGCATTCCACTGTGTAATACATAAAACATATTTGTCCTTGTAAATTAGTAAGTGTTTGTGCGCATGCTCAACGAGAATGAACAAGAAATATAAATAGAAACAGAACAGGTAAAGTGATGGCGTACAGTGTGTAATGTGGTGCTTGGAATTAAATTTTATTAAATATTATATTCAGTACGTGACACTTGTATGTTATGGTGAATGGTGGTCTGTTCTATAATTTATAATTGTTTTATACATATTTACAAAGAATGATTATCATCCTGTAGCGATTTTCCTTAAAAGTTTTGGAAATATGTACAGTTAGTGCAAGTGTCAAGTTTTACGTCTTGAAGTTAGGTTAAGGTAAGCTGTATCACAATATGTCATAATTGTCTTCAAACGTTGTCGAATTGAATCACATTTCTTGTACTTTGATTGCTATAGAGCGTTATTAGGTAGAATAAATAATTGGGACTTATGAGTTTAGCCGGCGTGTTTAAAATCGGCCATGTTGGTTGCATTCTCATATTTTCAAGTTTAATTTTATTGAGGCATTAGACGTATATCTAACGTTTATGAATACACCTTTTTTTCCTCTATTTTGATTGTTCGTGAATCAAACTTTCGAATGAGAGTAATAATGGTTAGCTACGGGTTTAGCATTTATAAATTCTGATGTATTTGTTTATTTTCCCCAGTTTAATTTAATTTGCACGATACATGTACACCTATATATATATATATATATATATATATATATATATATATATATATATATATATATATATATATATATATATATATATATATATATATATATATATAATTTCATTAGAACCCACGAGACTAATGGCAGTAGTATATGGTAATCACAATTTTATGACCTACTTATTTCTATTTAGTAGTTTATAATTTTATATGCTGCAAAGCTAAATTTTCCCCAACGTGAAAAAGGCGACAGAGCAATCTTTTGTGCTGTTAAGGATTGGTTGAAATTAGCTACTTCGAAAAGGTCCAGAGCAAAAAACTAATGGAAGAATACTTTTTTTTTGGTTGAGAAGTTGACAAATAATTTAAGAAATATATTTTTTATTTCATGATTAAGACGCTATGATTGAAGAAGCTTGTTATATTTTTAGAATGTGGTATTAATTATTTTAGTTTTTTGATAATGAAATGTAAGTTTTTTTTTTAATATTTTTGCAAAACCCATGTTAATGAACATGTATAAAAAATGTATATTTTACGTTATTAACGGCAAATAGTTTAACGTTACAAATTCCCGTTGATAAACGGTAATTATAAACGTATTTTCTCCATTACAGATGATGGTTAAATTAACGTTATAAAATCCTTGTTAATAAACATGTAAGAAAAACTTATATTTAAACGTTAAAACATACATGTATAAAAACGTTTTTATATTGGTTTAATTATATGTTTATTCGGGCGACATTTTTACCAAAATTAAACGTAAGGTAGCAGTTTCCTTTTAAACGTTTAATTAACGAACATGTGTTTACTGGGAATGGTTGCATTTTTGAGACACCAGATTATTTTCTTGGGATGGGGTAGGTTCAGCCGTTCCGGGCTGAAATGTCACCGCTAACTCCTTTGTTCAATTGTTGTAGAATCTTGATTTTATCATTAACTGATAATACAACTCGTAGAAGTTTTAATGGCAACTGAATTAGTGAAAATTCATCTGTTGCATTTACCGGCCACCTTCTGACCACAACTTTGTCCAGCTCTTCGACTACCGACCATCTGATTTCTGAATATCCTTCCTCCGAGATCACTATTCTTGGTGACTTCAATGTTCATAATAAGGAATGGCTAGGATCTTCAAAAACCGATCCACAAGGCAGAGCAGCGCAGGCCTTTGCAATCAGCAATTCTTTAGCCAATATGGTTCAGCAACCTACTTATTACTTTCCTCGCATCCCAACACACAGCTCAAATCCCTTAAATCTCCTTCTTACCACAAAACCTGAATGCTATAAGACATCAGTCACCGCCCCCCTTGGTCACTCAGACCACGGAATGGTCACTGCTTCCTGCGCAATGCAACCCGAGGTCACACAGTCATTCCACCCACGTATCGTTTGGCACTACAACTCCGCGAACTGGGACGAAATGCGGGATTACTTTTCCTTATTTCCATGGGCATCTGCCTGCTTCTCTCATCCTGACCCCTCTTGATATCTCACAAAACGTCACCGAAATTATCCAAGCTGGCATGGAATTATTTATTCCAGGTACACAGAAACCCTCTTGAGCCACTCAAAAGCCCTGGTTCTCTAAATCCTGTGACAAGGTCAGACTTGAAAAGGTCAAAGCTCTCAAAACGCTTCTACACAATCCCAGTCAAGAAAACAGTCAAGCATTTAACGGCGCAATAAACCGCTATGTCCGCATTGTTTCTGAGGCAAAAAACTCGTAACCACATCAAAAACAAAGTCCTCTCAGGCTCCAACGGCAGCAAACCCTTCTGGACTCTTGCTAAATCTATTGGGAATAATTTCTGCAAGAGCACGTTCCCACCTCTCGTTTCAAGGGATGAAATTGTTTCTAGCGCCCTGGGCAAGGCTGAACTTTTTGTCTCAATGTTCGCCGGCAATTTTACTCTCAGCCCACCTCCAAATGTTCAACCACCAACAGTCCCTAATGTCGCACATAAAATGACGGATATCATTTTCAAAACTAAAAAGATACAAAAGATACTCTCTTCTCTTAATACCAGGAAAGCCTCTGGCCTTGACAAGACATCTTACAATAAAGGCATATTCCCTAGTAACTAGAAAACTGCTCAAGTACAACCCGTCCCCAAGAAAGGATCCAAAGCGCTTCCTAGCAACTACAGGCCTATTTCTCTCCTTTCAGTCGTCTCTAAAGTGATGGAAAAGCATATAAACACCGACTTACTAAAATTTCTTGAAAAACACAGTCTAATCCACGACAGGCAGTATGGATTCCGTCAGCGTAGATCAACTGCCGACCTCCTTTCCTTTGTCACCCATTCTTGGAACAAGTCTATGGAACAACACGGTGAATCCCAGATTGTCGCTGTAGACATATCCAAAGCATTCGACCAGGTCGGGCACGCAGCGCTGCTTAATAAACTTCCCGTCTATGGCCTACCACCAAAACTCTATACCTGGACAGCAAATTTCCTCTCCAACCAGAGCATTTCTGTTGTCGTGGATGGCCATTCCTCTAAACTGTATCCAATTAATGCAGGAGTCCCTCAAGGTTCAGCTTTAGCCCCTACTTTGCTTCTTCTCCACATCAATGACCTCCTCTCTAGCACATCCAACCCAGTTCACAGTTACGCGGACGACAGCACCCTCCACTCAAATATACAATATTCTAATTCTGTCTCTTTAGCCCAATTAGATGAGGATCACAGAGTCATGGAGGTTTCTGTCTCTGTGGATCTCCAAAAAAAATTGGACTGGGGAAGTAGAAATCTTGTACAATTCAACTCCACCAAATCTGAGTCTTGCTTTCTATCTCATAAGAGATACACCAGCCCTAGACCCATCACAATGAACAACCAAGTTATTCAAAGTAATGAGTCCTTTTCACTTGTTGGCATTTCTGTGAATCGAAATTTCAATTGGCACCAACATGTCACATCAATTTCAGAAGTGGCTGCTAAGAAATCAGGTTTCCTCTTCCAGGCTTGCAAATACTTTTCACCAGCTAATCTCTATACCTTATATACTTCACAAATAAGGCCGAACTTTGAATATTGCTCCCACATCTGTGGTGCCGCTGCCTCTTCTACACTCGCTATCCTGGACTCCATTCAGAAGAGAGCTATACGTCTCATCGGTGACCCTACCCTCACACAAAGGCTGCCATCCCTTGCCCACCGACGTGCCGTTGCTGACCTCTCTCTATTTTATAGATATCTACACAGGCACTGCTCAGATGAGCTTTCTTCCATAGTTCCTCCACCTGCTGCCCCCAACAGATCTACCAGGGGAACAGAGCGAATGCACCCTTTGACTGTCCAGGTCACCCGACATAGAACATCTTGTTATGCCTGCTCTTTTGTCCCGAGGACTTCTAAGTTGTGGAACTCCTTGCCGGCACATGTTTTTCCTTCTTCTCCAAACCTCCAAGTCCAGAATTAACAAGTTGCCTCTTTCCTCCTTGTCGACACCCACGGTACCATAGTATTTAGGCTGTGAGCCCTCGTGGTGTGTTGTTGAAAAAAAATATTTAAAAAATACGGGAGTTCAATTGAGAACTGCAAAGTCATAAATTTCCTGGAACGATTTTGATTTTACGCTTGTCTTGTGATTGCGAATCTGTATTCTAGGAAGCTAAGGGTAAGCGAGAGCAAATGCATTATCTTGTACATAATACATACCTTCTAGGAATTGCACTGTGATCTCGGGCACCCGCCGCCGATAGCTAGTTGGATTATCATTTGATCCGGATACCGGGCGTTAGGATAATCGACGTTCTACTATATATATATATATATATATATATATATATATATATATATATATATATATATATATATATATATATATATATATATATATATATATGTCACTTCATTGATTGATGTTGCCATAACTTGTTTAAATCACACTATTCTAAATACAGCTGGAGATACCGCTTCTCTGGCTTCCTAAACGCATTTGTAAAGCCAGAGAAAAAGTCTCTATATCTGTATTTACCTTTTCAAATTTTCTACAGAATTGTAACAGTACGTACCCAACATCTAACGGTTTATAAATTTTAGGATGCATCTCTGAAGACAGCAGTTTTTACTCAATATCCGAGACCAGGACCGTCACCCACATTACATCCAGACAGTGATCGACCACGTTTGAATGAAATACAAATAATGGGTTATTCAATAAGTACTCCCATATACAAATACACTAACTGGGTCAAGTTTAATCACACCACTTTCAAACCCGATTGGAAAAAATCATATGGAATAGAACTTTACGATCTCTCAGCAGATCCAGATGAAAACATTAACATTGCTCTCAGACTTGAAATGCATTATGTCGTAGAATCGCTTCAAGAAAAATTAGTGGATGGTTGGTTCTATGCTCAAATTAATAATATCTTATTTTAGAAAACGATAATTGTTTCAACTCTATAAATGTTTAAGATTATAACTTGCCAGGAATAAACAGGGTAATTGCCATATCCTGGCAAAGTTGACTGAAAATATGTGATTTTTTTAATGACTTATATATGACTTTCTTTATATGAGGTTTGTTCCAAAAATACGTATAATACTGTTATAAAATCTTTATTGTACAATTAATCAGATAACTGAACGTCATCAAAATTGTTATTTTTCTCAATTTTTCCAAATTGCGTTTCCAAAATAAATTTTTATCATAATGAATTTGATTCTAACACTAGAAAATGTTACTGCGGATATTTTCAGGGCTCTTGATAGTGGATCGTTCAACGTGCTCACCTTTACAAAGGTGTTTGACACTGTTGGTCATGAATTGCTGTCTTAAGGTAGATATGAAGCCATACAGCATTTTTCTAACACCTACGTGTGAGTCCGAGATCGTTGAATGTATAATGCGTATGAAGGTAAAAAAATCTCCTGGGTTGGACTCAATCGCTGTAGAGAATTTGAGGGAAATTGTGTAGGTCATTGCAGCTCCACTGACTATTTTGATCAACAGGTGCATAGAACTTCGTATTTTCCCAGGCACTCTAAAGAAGACTGTAATAAAACACTATTTAAAGGAGGAAACAGTGACGAAATGCCTAATTATAGACAGCTATCATTATTATCGAATGCTTCCAAGGTTGTCGAAAAAATTATATGTCACAAAATATCAAACTACCTAAAAAGCATAACATCTTAGTAGAATCGCAATTTGGATTCCGGGAAGGTCTGTCTACACAGAATGCATTAAATAACCTTAACTACAAGAATTTATTCTGCTCTTGATAAGCGAAGACAAAGTATTTGCATCTTTCTAGATGTTGAGAAGGCTTTCACTGCTGTGGGTCATAGGATTCTTGTCAGAAAATTAGAGGGTAACGGTTTTAGGAGTGTTCCGTTGCTTTTAATGAAGAATTATTTACGGTCTAGAAAGCAGTCTACAAAAATTGAAGACAGCTGCAGCGATTTTGAAATAGTTGAATTTGGCGTTCCACAGGGTACAGTATTGGGCCCTTTGTTATTTAATTTGTATATAAATTATTCATTTAATGTGCATACAGCTAGAAAAGTCATTGGTTTTGCAGATGATACTGCAATTTTATATGAAGATTGTTCTTGGCTACGGCTAAAGACCAAAATTGAAGATGAGTTTGTGAATATTAAGAAATGGTTTGATGCCAACGGGCTAACTGTTAACATGAAAAAGACGAAGTATATTGCATTTGCATCTTATAAGCCACATTTGCCTTCATTTAATACACTGGAAATATTTTGTAACAACCAGTATATCCAAATTGAGGCGGCACAAAAGGTTAGGTACTTGGGGATCATCATAGATCGGCATCTGCGTTGGGATGAGCATATTGGAGTGGTTGTTAAAAAGTTAAGGACAATTTTTTTTTATGCAGGTGTTTCTTGACGACCATGTGTCCCGTCAAGATACCTGTTATGTTTCTGAGTTGTCCTCTGCTAAGATTTAGCAGCTCCACAGCTCTCTTTGAACTGGATTCGTCAATTATTGACATCCCATGTCAGAGCCCTGGACAGTCTGCCCAGTACACCTTGTGTTCTTTTTTGACCCAGGACTTAATGGCTCCTCTGGCAGTGCTCTTTGTCACGCCCAGTTCTGGTCCCATAAATGGTTCTGCTGACCCTCTCTTCGCGAGAGTGTCAGCTTCTTCATTGCCTTTGACCCCCGAGTGACCCGGCACCCAGATGAGGGTGATCTCATTCTGCTGAGCCAGGTCACTCGTCTCTTCTCGGCACTTACTCACCAGCCAGGAATTTACCCGTGGGCTACTTAGGGCCTTGAGGGCTGTCTGTGGCTATGAGCATCCGCATGTTTGTGTAGCATCTCCTCTTGTTCTCCCGCACACAGTGCAGGATGGCATACATTTCGGCCTGAAAGACTGTTGCATGGGCTCTGAGGGAAATACTATGACTTACCCTCGATCCTTCCGAATAAACACCTGCGCCCGTCCCTCGCTCTTCGCCGGATCCGTCCGTGAACCAGACGAGCGCGCCCCGTGATATGCCCGGCGTCTCCTCCCGCCATGCCTCATGGTAGAAATCTCCACTGTAAAGTTGTTTTCCCTGCAGATTCGCTGGCTCGCGATGTCTGACCTCATTTCAAGCATGGGCTCCTTCACGATCTCCTGAATTTGCAGTGGCCCCTGAAGCCTGGGTTGATCTTCAGTCTACCAGGGGAACTTATAGATGACTAATATAGGATTGTCATAATAACACAAAATTCGAAATATAACATTTTTGGGACAAACCTAAGGCATGTTTAGTCAGGCTATAGTATACTGACAGAACCTGTTTTGTAATGTTAATTTTATTCTACTTATATAACAAGTGTGTATTTAAATTAATACCCAGGTTTTTTTAGCTGATAAACATAATTCATTTATTAAGTGACATTGTTCATTCGACACTGGTTCATTTGCTTCAAAAAAGAAGTATAACTTAAAAATTTTGTTTACTTGCAAGTTAATTACTACTAATAGATGTTAATAAGGTATCCGAAGACTTATAGAAAAATTCAGTGTGTTATAGAATAGATGACAAGTGTAATAGCTCTGTAAGCATATTGAGAGAAGTTAAATCATCTGTTTGTCTTAGCTGCCTATTCTTTTTTTTTTTTTTAGGAAAAAAACAGATATTTACTTCCAAGTATACCTATAGGACATATTTAACTTTCACACGAGTATACAGGGTATACCACGAAATGTCTTGGTTAGACATTTTTCTAGTTATTAACGTTTTCAATTCTGAAAATTTGCATTTATATATGACATAACCCTCTTTCCATGTAAAATAATTTGGAGTCGATATCACTTCCGGTTTAACAGAAGTAGTGATCAACTTTGTTATTTTCAATGAAACACACTGTATATTTTTACATATTTGGATTGTATGTAAAATTCTGTGTACACCAAAGTCAACTATCTTGATCTACCTTCAATTGTTTCAAAGTTATTGATATGTTTGAGGTGGGTGATGCTACTAAACAGCTCGTAGGTTCCACGAATAATATGTATTAACAATGTAAATAACACTTATACTCTAGCAGAGTGGGCAGATGCACCATCTAGCTGATACCAACAATTATTACGTAAATTTCCTGGTAGGCTATTGATGAAATTTACTATACTATATGCCTCAAAATCTCTTTAATACTTCTGGAAAGTAAGGTTTTCATTGTAAATTTCATAATGCACCTTTTGATTTTGGATAATGCAGAATCTAGTTACATGCGAATTTTCCCTCTCCCTCGGGGCACGTCCGCGGCTTTGCCCCCCCGATAGCACTGCAGCCCTTGGCCTATTGTGCATGCAAATTTTCACTAGCCCAATAATGATTATTTCGACGATTTCTTCCCTGGTGAATTTAGACTCGTCACTCCTAAGTATTTTATGATAGAAAATCCGGGTAGTCTAGAAGTCTCGATTGGATATCTTGGCAATATTGAAGCCTCTTATCAGAGGAAAGCTCGGGAACATAACAGGACTCTTGACGGGACACATGGCCGTCAAGAAACACCTACATAAAATGGGGCGATTCGGGGAGGACCTGGCAAGCAGACTCTGCGACGAGGAGGAGGAGGAATCAGTCCAGCACATCTTGTGAGAGTGTAAAGCTCTGGACTGCAAAAGACAACCGATCTACGGACAGCCTAGACCGGAGACAGAACTATATAAAGCTTCACCCTACCAATTTCCGTGCAGACTAGTTCAAGGCACAGTGATTTTGGACTGGGTGGAGGAGAAATGACAAAGGGCATGCATAATAAGCTAAAGGCTGCGGTGCTGTCGGGGCAGCAAAGACGCGGACGAGCCCTAAGGAAAAAAAAAATTGAAGCCTTATAAGTTAATCTCCCATATGAAGGGCATGTACCGGAATCTCCAAGTAAGGATGTATTTCAGGTTGTTTCAAGATTCGTTGAATTGACATAATTCTTGAAATGCTTAAATCTTGGATAGCAGCTGATATAGAGCTATGGGGATAAACTTGAAAGTGATCAAAGCATTTACCTCATCACTTGTAACAGGCTTTGTAGAATTGACCTTATGTCCTTGATACTGTCAGTTTCCAAAAAAAAAGGGATTCCAGTCTTCGAAATTTACTTATATTCATTACTGGTAAATTTGGATAGCTTTGGTTAAATATCCTACAGGTTCTGGCCAGAATTTTATCACATTCACCATGAATATAAAATAAATTTAGAATATCACCATAGGAATATTCACTATTTTCTAGTGTTGGGTGATATATCGATCACGGTGATTTTATACCGGTGAGCGGAAAATCACTGGAGCTACCGGTGATCGAAGTTTAACTAATGCAGTGAGTAGCGATTGTGGACTAGCGAAGCAATCACTGGCAACCGCGCAACCGGTAACGTAATATTAAATATCAGTAATAGATCTGATACAGCGCTTGGAAATAAATATCGAATGTTAGGGTTCACCGGTTTGGCGTGTTGGCGATATATCGACTCACAGTGCTCACTGCTCAGCCCAAGATTATCTGAATAATTCTTTGTTCGTGCATGCTCGATGCAGAATCGCCGAAGCGCTATGCCCGTGCCCTATCATTTCTATTCATACTTAATACTTAGTTTAGTTTTTGTTTCATCTTTCATCTCAGCGTATATCGCGGCGTTGTGCAAAACATGTCCAAAAAACAAAAAACCAGTGACATTTGGAACCATTTTACACCCATTGACTGGGACAATTGCTATGCAATATGCAATATATGCAAGAAAAAATTTTAGTACAAAACAACGAACTCAAATTAAAAAAATATATAATCTCCAATCACCCCACGGTCTCTATGACTACATTACAAGTTCGCAAAAAAAATGATAATGCAGGTAGGGACACAAATGACGTTCCAAATTTTGCATATTAAAATCTAGTTGTTTTTTCTTTTTTTTTCTTTTATGACAAATTAAACTACGCTAATTAATCAACAACAAATTATTTATTACTAATAGGCCTTATAGTTAATTATACAGAATAGTGAGACAAAATATTTAACGCATGCATATCCTATAATTACTGCACAAAAATACTAGAAACACCACTAGTGAAACCAATCATAACTGCTTTCAGTTATTTCCACGCTGTCTAAAATTCTCAATCACTGCGGTGATTCAAATCACTGCTAAAAATCACAGTGATTTCTAAATCACTTTCACCGGTTTACCGGTTACTCGAAAATCGCTGTATTTTCCAACACTACTATTTTCCATTTTATAGCAATTAGATAATGCACATTATACAAATAGCAATATCACTAATAACAATGCTTAATTTGTACCACTACAAATGTTTACGCACTTGTGACAAATAATGACAAGATAGTTGTCAAACTCATGGCCTATGTTCTGAATGTGAATTCCTATTTCTTATTTGTGATATTGTTTGTCGATTGTCGAACGCTACCAATTATTCTTCACTTTATGATACTCTACACTAATATTATGGTTGTTTTTGTCTTATATTTTTCAGTTTGTTCATCATGTTGCATATACATTTTTGCTAATAAGCAAGTTTGCTTCTGTGAAGATGTCCAAGTCTTATAACTCTTAGGATAATTGTTAACTGATTACTTTAGAATGTACAACATCCAACGTTTGTTGATTTGTTAATTACTTGTTTTTGTATTGAATGTTTATTCTATTTCTTATTGTGTATTTTATATTTGGTAACCTTTTGTATCTTATTGTAGATGTTTGTTCAAACTTGTCAATAAACCTTATTATATTATTATTATTAGTAGTAGTATTATTATATATCTTTCAATGTATGCTTCTTAAAAATTAATACTTTTAATGTTTTTTTTTTCTTTCTAAAGGTATCTAAGCTGACTTGTCATATTGTCATCTTGTTGAATCATTCTCAATATTGGGGCTTATATAATTTAGTTGTGAGACCTTCTTGTTCTCTTTTATTTAAAAAAACTTTAATAACAGGAAAACTATCACAGATAGGTATATGGTACGCTATATCTAGTCGATGTAAAATCAAATTTTCTATCTAAATATGTAAAAATATACAGGTGTTCTATTTGAAAAAAAAAGAGTTTTAGCTCTTTGAAGTTTCCTGATGTGCCATTAAATTTTGAATATACTGTATAAATGAGATCAATGATCGTTATATATTCTACAAACCTAATATCTGTACTAGCGACTAACAATAATTTATTTCTTAATTATGAAAAATAAATGACACCGAATGGTTTCAATATTTCAATGCAAATGAATAAACATTTTAAAAAATCACAATAACTTTAAAACAGTTGAAAGTAGATAAGGATGGTTGACGTTGGTGTACACAGAATTTTAAGTACAATCCAAATATGTTAAAATATACAGGGTATTCAATAACAAAGTTGATCGCTACTTCCGGTTAAAACGAAAGTGATATCGACGCCAAATTATTTTACATGGAAAGAGCGTTATGTCATATATATTAATGCAAATTTTCAGAATTGAAATACGTTAATATCTAGAAAAACGTCTAACCAACGTATTTCGTGGTATACTCTGTATCATACTAGCACAATCATCGTACCAGATTCCATCTCAACTCAAAGAGGCATTTGGAACTAATTCATGAGCATAACAAGGATAGTTTTTTTTTTAAAGATATTTATTTAATCTAGTCATCAGTTAATTTATTTCTATTAATACAATATTTGCCACATGATTCATTACCTTTTTATTTATGTATATCACATTGTAACTTGTTTTTTTGTAATTTTTAAAATTTATCTTAATGCTAAGTTGCCAGTTGAAGCAAGTTGTGTTAGTCTACTACGAGCCCTAACAACTATATGTTGGGACAAGCTAATATTTCGGAAATAATACAACGGCTTTTCCAAACGACTGAATTGTTTAGTTTTTACTTTTAAATACAAACATAACAATATATCCTAGACCATTTAAAAATGTTTCTATGATTTGGTAAAGCAATCGACATTAGCAGTGGAGTACTTTGTCACTTAAGGTTCAAATTAAATGTTGGGACAACTTGAAAATAAAGCTAAATTAAATATATCACCCTTAGCTTTAACAACTGCTTGGACTCTTGCAGGCATTGTATTGACCAAAGATTGACACATTAAAAATTGTCCCAGATTTCTTGTAGTTTTGTCCTTAAATCACATATTGTACGTTGAGGGTGGTTTCTTAAATACTGCTTCATTTTATGCCATACGGTTTCTATCACATTTAAATCCGGACTGCTAACTGGATGGGATAAAACCTTTACATTATTGTCACCAAACCACTTTTTGGTTGATTTTGCCGAATGGCATGATGCTCCATCTTGTTGAAATATGAAATCATTGTCGGGAAACAATTTTGAATACTAGGCAAAAGTGTGGTTTGAAGTATCTCGTGATATTTTTGGGCATTTACAGTGCCCTCTATAAATTTTAAAAACCTAAACCCCTTGCCGACATGCAGCCCCACACCATAATTCCCTTTGGGAACTTAACTCTTTTCAGGCAATCTTTATGGAAGGCTTCTATTTTATTCCGTATTACTCGTTTACGGTGGTCTCCAACGCAAACATCAAATTTAGCCTCATCACTAAATACTATTTTATTCCACTCATTTTCTCTCCAGAGTAGTTTAGATCTTGCCCAATTATATCGGTTTTTCTTCTGAACTTCTGTTAACAGCGGCTTTTCTTTTGCCTAAATAAGACATTTTATGAGACTTTTGATACTGTATGAACCATTCAAAAGTAAACTTATCTTGTAAAATCCCAGACCGCATTTACGCATGTATTTTCGACAACATTCTCTAGATATATTTAATCCAGTTACAGTGTTCCATTTAGCAGTTATTTCTCGAAGGGTGCTTCTTCTTGATGACTTGCATATTTTGACCAAATTTCACAAATCTCTTTCAGAAACGAGTTGCGGTCTTCCCGAACTTCTGCCCGAACATCCACATTAGCAGTCTCACTGAATTTTTTTATTATATTGTAGACTGTAGATTTTGAAATAGTTAAATCACTAGCAATTTTACGCATTGTTTTACCCTTATAGTATTGATGAATAATAATTTCACGTAATTTCTGGTTCGTAGCCTTTCCACGACCCATTATTTTAATTAAATTAACAATAAAGTATATTAACAATTACTAACATCACTACTTGACGTTTTAGTGAATTTTCTTAGAAAAAATTCACTAATGAGATCTCGACTTTTGAATTTTGAAAAAATTTCTTCAAATGAGCGCGATCTAGGACCCCTAGAACCCATATCCGGGGTCAGTTTCAATTTTTATATGTTTATATATATATATATTTATATATATATATATATATATATATATATATATATATATATATATATATATATATATATATATATATATATATATATATATATATATATATATATATTTTTATATATATATATATTTTTATATATATATATATATATATATATATATATATATATATATATATATATATATATATATATATATATATATATATATATGTATCACACCGATAACTCAAAAAATAATGGGCCGATTTTGATAAAATTTGGCATGTACCTTTCTTTTGTAAATGGCTTGGATAAGTTCGTTAGCCAGGAAAATCGGACGAGGTTTTCCGGGAAAATTTTAAGTTTCAATTCGAAAAAATTTTTTATCTCAAAGAATAATAGGCCGATTTTGATAAAATTTGGCATGTACCTTTCTTTTGTAAATGACTTTGACAAGTTCGTTAATCAAAAAAATCGGACGAGGTTTTCCGGGAAAATTTTGAGTTTTAATTTGAAAAAAATTTTTATCTTAAAAAATAAGGAATCTATGATAACCAAATTTGGTAGGTAGGTTTACGATATAAAAAGTAAACTATACACAAAAATTTAGATTTCTATGTTACAAGAAAAAAAAGTTATAATAAAATATTTTGTGTCAGATCATTTCTATGAAAATTCACTACCATAACGCACTTGCTGCGTCCAGGCTTTTACATTAATGGCCAACTGCCAATGGACAAATAAAATAATTTTTGCGTTTATACCAACGCCGCTATAACTAATTTAAACATTTTAAGTACAAGATTTGTGCTTGTCCCAACTTTTAGTTGTCAGCAAGTTTGACCTTCCAATAACAAATTACGCTATTATTAATAGAGATTACTTTACCAGGGCATGAAAAGGTTGTTTAATAATATAGAATTTACTGTTATGTTTGTATTTAAAAGTAAAAACTAAATAATTCAGTCGTTTGGAAAACCCGTTGTATTATTTCCGAAATGTTAGCTTGTCCCAACATATAGTTGTTAGGGCTCGTAGTTCAGAGTTTCAAGTTTGTCATGGTGTATCACACGAAACAATCCAAACTGAGACTTCACATCTATTGGGTACTACAGTTTCAAAAAAATTCACTTGTCTTATGGACAGACACAGATGTCAACATGGTATGCAGAGCTTTACTAATTTTAAATAATTTTCTCGATAGAAGTAATGCCAAAATAATGTATAGCCTACTTAAATGTTTTAAGTCCGCATTTCAATATAGCTGTCCTCCTTTGTCTACATGTGTATGTAAGTTGTGTAAACTCCCCGCATAAGTCTTAGACTTCCGGGCACAGAGTTTGACTACTCTGTTATTATTACTGTGGTGTATAATCTACTGTACCATTAGAACATTTGTGAAAACAAAGATTTTGTTAGAAAAACTTCAAATCTATGTAGTTAACTGTTTAATGTAAATGAGGTTTTACCTCATGTTGGTGTGAAAAAAAAAGTAATACATACAGGAATCAGCAAATAATATATTGTGTTTTTATCAAATTCCCTCATCCTACAGGTCTTCTCTTTTATAGGCACTTTATAAGTGAATTATGTGTGTTTTATTTCTTTAACATCGGCCTCTTTCCACAACTATGGCCAATTACCAAACACTAAGGGGCAGTTTATTTATTTATTTATCTAAATTACAACAGCATCCTACAGACAAAATCCAATTATTGGGTGCTGGAATACACATAATATTGTTACGTTCTTCTTAAACACCAACATTTACTGCTGACTCGCCTAATACTCTATGATCACTTCTGCACCGTCTTAATACTGAACTAACTTACTCTGCGCACCGCTCGTCTATTTATACTGTCTATAGAGATTCTAGACGTTCTACACTATTCTACACCTATCACTTCTGGTCCCTTCTAGAAATGTCATTCTAGAGTGTTCGCTGTGACACTGCCCCCCTCTTATATTCGATTGTCCCGGTGGAATTCTGATATTTCTTGGTATGGCGTAAGTCTGTGCATATGGACCACCTTCATCTTGCTCTTCGGGCTCCTCTGAATGCGATAGACAACGTCATTGATTCTTTTGACCACCTTATAAGGACCTTCCCATAATTTCTGTAGTTTCAGTGACCGTCCCTTGCATCGTACTGGATTGTAGAACCACACACGAACTTCTTCTTTAAAACCAGCTGAATTACCTCGCATGTCATAATGGGTCTTTGTGCGGTCGCTTTCTATTCGTATATGCATTCCGACAGCAGAGTGGATGGCTTTCATTCTCGTCGATATGTCGGGGCTTCCTTCAAGCAAAGTTCTTAGGTGGTACTGGTTCTTCCGTGTAGTTCCTGTTATTCTGATGCTTCTACTTACACAAATATCTCGGCGGGCCCTATTCATCCTTTCGACATTGGCTCTGTTCCAACAAATGTGTTTACTGGCCTTTTTCTGGGTTGGCTTCACATTTACGTGGTCTTTGCACCCTTCGTCTTGTATTTCTGTCGTACTTTCTTCTCCACTTGCTTCTGGCTGAGTGACTGGGTCGTCTCTTCCTCTCACATCTCTCTTCACTGGAATGGCACTTTCACGGCAGGCGTTGCTATTTTCCTCTATGGCGATTTTCCGCACTACCAGGTTACTGCCAGGCGACATTATTATTTCTTCACCGCCGATAGTCAGGATGTTAGTGCCAAGATCACACTGACCCTGAAGTATGTCCAAGCCAATTATAATCTGGTCTGATATGGCGGCGACTATGGCTCTCTGCTTTGCCTTCCATGTCCCAATTTGCAACTCGACGTCAGTTTCGCCAAATACCTGGATCCGATCTCCAGCAGCTGAATTTACTCTGTACACTCTGTCTGGCTCTCTTACTTGCCATCCTGGAACCATGTCGCGGCGAATAATCGTCCTAGGTGCACCTGTGTCGACGACCATCTGGGTCTTATTACCGCTTACGTATCCGTCTACGATGAGAGCGCTGCCAGAATCGCTAACCTGAGAAATGGTTACTGACCTTAGCTTCACTTTCTCTCTTGCGCGTGATCTTAGAGCCCAACATTCGCCCCTTATATGTTCCACCTTGCCGCAGTTCCAGCAGCACAATGGATTTGCACGGTGAGCTCTTATTGGGTGTCCATGAGACGTCGGCCTTATTTGTTCTGCTATTTTCTCCAGTAGCTGCATGATCTTGGATGGATCTGTTTTATTTTCTTCTTGGACTTGAAGACTGCGAACCGTCACATTGCCTTTAGAAGCTTGCTTGGCAGCTTCAAATTCTAGCGAATGTGCCAAAGCATCGTTCAAGTTTTTATGTCTCACCATCCTCAGCGCCTGTTGAGTGTCGGTATCTCTGATGCCGTCAATGAATGTTTGCAGTGACAGCTGACTCAAAAATTCCATCGGGGATGTGGGGTAAGCTGATCGTGTTAGTCGGCTTCGAATTGCTGCAGACTTTAGCCTGATTTGTGACAACGATTTTTCAACTTCAATCGATACAACTGTTGTGAATGCTGGTCGCCAAACCTCATCTCTAATTGATGTTTAATGCTGTCAAAACTCAACGGTTCTTCCCTGGGAGCACGTCGAGGGCATCTCCTCTGAGAGCTACTATTAACGGGGTCGCTTTCTCTCTCTCGCCCCAATAATTTGCTGTAGCACCGTCCTCAAATTGGCGTAGATAAATACCCCACAGGACTGAGCCATCAAATGTGGAAACCTTAATTCTTGCGAGCGGACTATCTTTGAGCCTGATGTTTGCTTTGGCTAGCGTTTCGCACTTATTTTCTAGTGATTGTATTTTTTGATATACTTCCTTTTGTATATTCGTCAGCTTGTCATATACATCGTCGTTGATACCCCCTACTCTGCTTTCTACTTGTTGGAAGATGTCGTCTTTTACCTGCTTCATACGTTCGTCCACACACGAAGTAATATTCTCAATTCGGCTGGCTTGTTCTTGCAGAATTTTCTTTGTTTCTTCATCTCCTTCTGGCTTCGGGCCTCTTTATCTCCTTTTCTCATTTCTTCTTTGACTTCTTCGTCTCTTCTTCTGACCTCTTCATCTCCTTTTCTCATTTCTTCTTTGGCCTCTTCATCTCTTTTTCAAATTTCTTCTTTCGCTTCTTCATTTCTTTTTTATTGCTTCTTCATCTCTTTTTCTGGCTTCTTCATCTCTTTCTCATTTCTTCTTTGGCTTCTTCGTCTCTTTTTCTGGCTTCTTCTCGTGCTAATTTAGCTTCTTCGTCCATTTTTTCAATCATTTCCAATAGCTGGGTGTCCATATAGGCTGTTGCGCTACGTGTCTTAGGCATAGACGTACTTAAAGCTGATACACAGTTTATTCTGTTTCAACAACACCCAGTTATGAATCACTGCTGACATTGATTTTCCAGAGATTCTAGAAGTTTTCACGTTGTTCAACGAATATTCTGGAAACTTTTTCCACTAGCAGCTTGAAAATCCCAGTTCTGACACCAGTTGTTACGTTCTACGGGTTTCTGGATGTGTTGATTAACAAAACACAGCTTTCCAAACTACTAATTTATTATTACCAACTATTTTCCAACACCAGTGTCAACTAAAATGTTTCTCTCAATTATTAAATGTCCATAGAATTATATTCCACTATTCGCCTTCTATGATCGCTTCTTAAACACCAACACTTACTGCTGACTCGCTTAATACTCTATGATCACTTCTTCACCACACCGACTTAATACTGAACTAACTTACTCTGCGCACCACTCGTCTATTTATACTGTCTAGAGAGATTCTAGACGTTCTACACTATTCTACACCTGTCACTTCTGGTCTCTTCTAGAAATGTCATTCCAGAGTGTTCACTGTGACAATATTATGAAAGAAATTAACAATTCTAAAGGTAGTTAGCAGAACTAAGAATGAAAGAACAATTTAGCGTAACATCAGTTGCTTGACCTCAGCAGCCGTGCAGTGAAAACTGTCAATACTACCACTCAGCTGATTATATAAACTACACATTGTATACAGTGATGCGGACCGTACCACATTGAGCGTTGCAGTGGGTAGGTAGAAGGTCAAAGTGTTTCTAGCATTATACGTCGGTACTAGAAAGTTTAACCCACCCAGTATATCAGACCAGTCAATCTCATTCAAAATTATTTTATATAAAAACATAATGAAAGTGTAATTACGTCTCTGTTGCAAGCTTTTGGCAGAAAATCTTGAGAGTATGCATGAATGAGAAACGTTGTGCAGGATAGATGCCATCCTCTTTAAATACAAGAAATTTTAGGAAGCGCCTCTGTACTTGCTCCAAACAATCAACGTACACAGAATAGTTTGGGCACCATATGACACAAGCATATTCTAGTTTCGACCGGACAAATGCATTAAATATAATTACCATGGTTTTGATTGACACAAAGTCTTTTAAAGTTCTTATAACAAATCCTAACATTCTATAAGCATCCGATGTTATATTCAAAATATGTGGAGCAAACGACAATTTGGTATCACAAGTAATCCCCAGATCAGTAATCAGCTCCTTTTTTGGTAGATAGGAACTATGCATGGTATAACCAAACCGCACTGGAAGTTTCCTCAGAGTGAACGTCATGACACAGCACTTGTAAACATTCAGTGATAGCCGGTTTTCATAACTCCACTTTACCACAGCATCAAGAGCTGCTTGAATTCTATGACAATCAGACAAGTTATTCACTTCCAAAAAAATCTTAAGGTTGTCAGCATACAGCAAATAAGTGACATCATTGTCCACCACCACATCATTTATAAAGATATTAAATAATAACGGACCCAAAATAGATCCTTGAGGGACTCCAGATGTAGCCATGAACTCTGACGATGTAACACCTCCCACCGCAACATACTGACTCCTATTACTCAGGTATGATCTAAACAGTTCTAACAAACGATCAGAGAAACCAAAAGATTTAAGTTTATGCAATAGGATGTCATGGTCAAGCCGGTCGAAAGCTTTAGAAATATCCGTGTATATGACATCCACCTGGTGAAAATATGTCGAAACATATTGGGTGAAAGAAAATAAATTTGTTACGGTAGATCGACCGGGTATGAAACCGTGTTGGGCAGGATCGATCATCGCTTTTACGTGATTATACATTAAGGGATGCAGTACCGATTCACAAAGCTTACCAAAGTCATTTGAGATAATAACCTGCCTGTATTCAAGAACACTTGTCCTACTACCACCCTTACTAATAGGACACGATTCAGATCTCTTCCAAAGAGACGAGTATTTGGCTTGTTGAATGCAGCTATTAAAGATTACAGTAAGAGGGTAGGCAAAAACAGAAGCACAGTCTCGCAAAATAAAGGAGGGGTCTCATCTGGGCCCGCAGTCAAGGCAGGTCTGAATCCTTTCAGAGCAGTAAGTACATCGTCCTCTGAAACAGAGGTAATATTCAAGTATTATTTGAAATGACTGGGGAATAAAAAATTAAAAAAAAAACATCTACAAACCTTAAACTTTAAAAACCCAATAATGAGATAACAATTGACCAAGAATATTAACAACGAACTAAGTAAGATCAGAGCTAAACCGAATGAAGATCCAAATATAATATGGGATACCATCAAAACCACGATAACGACTTCAACAAAAGAGTTACTGCAAACAAAGAATACTAATCACAAACAAAAACCATGGATAACTGACGAAGTTTTAAAACTAATGGAAGAAAGAAGAACGTACAAAAATATAGACAACAATGCATATAACCATATATATAGGGAGATAAGAAAAATAATACGTGAAGCCAAAGAAAAGTGGTACAGAGAAAAATGTGCGGAGCTAGAAGATTTGACAATGAAACACGATGATCTTAACCTCTATAAAAAAAATATGGAGGTGGCTAGTATAAAAAGGCAAAACCAAAGCAATGTTTTGCTAGACAGAGATGGCAAAATAATTCCAGACACTGCAGGGAAGCTGGCAAGATGGGAGGAGTATATCCAGGAACTATTCGACGATGACAGACAACAAGAAATGGTAGAAGAGGACACATAAGGAGATTTGGGCCCAACAATAACAAAGGAAGAGGTAATGCACGTGGTAAAAATGACAAAGTCTAATAAAGCTCCAGGACCCGACGAAATTCCAGCAAAAATAATTAAACTAATCACAGAAGATCAAATGGGTATATTGGTGGAACTATTTAACACAATATACAACACAGTAATCATTCCCCGCGAATGGCTTAGATCAACCTTCATTACATTACCAAAAAAGGTTAATGCAAAAGAATGTAGTGACCATCGAACTATCAGCCTAATGAGTCACGCTCTCAAAATATTCCTAAAGATAATACACCAGAGAATTTTTAGGAAATTAGAACAAGATATTAGCGAAACCCAATTTGGCATCAGAAATGCAATGGGAACAAGAGAAGCCTTGTTTGCCTTCAATGTGTTGACTCAAAGATGCATGGACATCAATCAGCCGATGTATGTCTGTTTCCTTGACTATAACAAAGCATTTGATCGAGTCCGCCACAACCACCTCATTCAGTTACTTAAAAGTAAAAATATAAACATGAAAGATATTAGAATAATAAATAATTTATACTACAGCCAGACGGCTAATATTAAGGTGGACAATGAACTCTCAGAAGAAGTAAAAATACGTGGTGTAAGGCAAGGATGTGTACTATCGCCGCTATTATTTAATCTTTACTCGGAAGAAATCATTCTGAGAGCGCTGGAAGAAAGAACAATAGGAGTAAAGGTCAATGGAATACCCATTAACAATATCCGGTATGCAGACGACACCATACTCATTGCCGAAACAATAGAAGATTTACAGAGCTTAGTAGATCAAGTAGTGACGAGTAGCGAGGAGAGCGGACTTACCTTAAATATCAAAAAGAGCAAATTTATGACCATTACAAAATCAGTTCAGCAACAGGAAAACCTATGGATCAACGGAGAACTAGTAGAGAAAGTCAGTAAGTACAGGTTCCTGGGAACAACTGTCAATGAAAATAATGAGTACGCTGAAGATATTAAATCAAGAATTGGACAAGCCAGAACCATATTTAACAGAATGAGAAGCGTGTTATGCAGTAGAGATCTTAACTTACAACTTAGAGTCAGAATATTGAGATGCTACGTTTTCTCGGTGTTGCTGTATGGGATGGAATCATGGACGTTAAAGAAAGATATAAGTGATTGACTGGAGGCATTTGAGATGTGGTCATATAGAAGGATCTTGAGGATAAGTTGGGTACACTTGGTAACAAATGAGCAGGTACTGGGAAGAATGAGAAAAGAAAAAGAAATATTGAACACAATTAAAATAAGGAAGCTGCAATATCTGGGCCACGTGATGAGAGGAGAGAAATATGTATTGTTGCAGAATATTATGCAGCGAAAGATACGGGGAAAGAGAAGCAGAGGAAGAAGATGCATTTCTTGGCTAAATAACCTGAGAAAATGGTACATGTAGTTCCGTTGAGTTGTTCAGAGCTGCAGCATCAAAAGTGAGAATAGCCATGATGATAACCAACCTTCTAAGAGGAGACAGCACTTGAAGAAGAAGGGGAATAAGGCATGTTGTCAGCTGAGGAGCGAGGTAAAAAGGTCTCCTTGAAAACTCTGGCAAATGCTTCAGCAATGGCTTTTGCACCTCTAAATTCACTTGTGCTGTTATACGTAACGTTTGGAATATTATTAGAGCCTTTCTTTATTTCATCAATCAGCAAATTTTACGGCTGCCCTGCTTTTTTAAGCAGGGTAGCGATCTTTTACATGCCCAACAGCACACGGTACATGTCACTCAACTTGCACAGACACAATGCATTGATTGACGAGCTATGGACTTTGAAAGCCCTGTAAGCACCACCTGCAGCACGAACTAAAGTCACTTACAACAGATTGCAAAAATATATATTGTATTAAAATTTTAATTTGTTGAGGTGTCAATTTTTAATTAATTATCTTGCACAAAGTCCACCACCTTATGATAACAGGTAAATGGTGATAAAGAAAAGACAGTAATACTTTAAATAATAAGAAAACTGTATTAAAGAATTTTCACATAAACAAAATCATAAAACCTAACTAAAACGATTATCCACAAAACTTATTTTTCATCTTTGGTTTTTTCTTTTTCTTTATCCAGAAGAGCACTTTTAATACCAGCCTTTCCTAATTCTTCTATAAGTTCTCCTGACTGATGTAACTGTAGCATAATGTCACAGCCACCTACAAATTCTCCATTTATGAAAACTTGTGGAATCGTTGGCCACTTTGTGAAGTCCTTAATGCCTAAAGGTAAGTATATATGAATAAATAAAGTAAGATATACCTGCTAAAACATATTTCAAATAAAAGAGTTAAGTTGTGATATAAAAATACAGACACTTTTCACAGATGAAAATACATTAAAAAAAATCAAATCCCAGAGCAAGGGCATAAGAAAAAGTAATTCATAAAATGAAATGTCAGATGCAAGCCTTCCTTAAAACAACAAATTAACAAATTCTATTGGGACCAAAAATAAACTATTTAAGGAGATGTTAAGTTTACCTTGGCGTATCGATTCATCTGAAAGAACATCATGTGCATCATATTTAACACCGTGCATTCGTAAAATTTGTACAACAGCGTTACTGAATCCACAACGCGGTTGTTCCGGTACCCCTTTCATAAAGATAACAACTTTATTATTGGTCACCAGTTTCTTTATTTCTTCTGGAGGTTTTGAACTTAACAAACGATGACATTGTGCAATTTGTTTGAGTAGGCTATTTCTAACGATATTCATCATCAAAATTTTAAGTTTATAACGTTACTGCTGCATCAGAATCACAAGAAAATAGGTGTTATTATTGTGATTATGTAAAAATGTAAAACTAAGTTTGTTGTTTTTCTAACCTTTCTTTTTTAAACCTTGTACTTGTCACTTTGACATCTGTCTGTAATCAGTAGAGAAAATTTTGTTTCTATTATGGTTCTATAAGTGACAGTGAACTAGGTATATTTGTTCATCAGGTACCAGCAGCTGAATTATGTCAAAAAATGTTGAGAATGGGCGAGTTCATCAGGTGGCGAGATTTCAGATTCTAGTGCACTTCTGAGGTTATTGTATTTGTAGATCTACTATCAAATGGCGAATAATTTGAATTTGAAAGTATTTATGGTAAAAGGCTTAGATTATGTATTATTACCTAATCTAAAGTAAATGTTAATTGATAAATGACAGTTTATATTATATTATCATGTAGCAGTATTTGCTATCGTGGTTATTCCTACTGCAAGTATGCTACTGTTGTACCAGCACATGTGGGCTTGTAGGCTTGTGTTCTGAAGATTGTGGAAAACATTATTCTATATTTCCACTTTTCTTCGAAGGGATGCGCTGACACCACTTAGCAAGGCATAAGCTGTTGGAAAGTGAACAAAAACAAGTTTTTGGAATTTGTCTATCTGCCATGAGTCAGAGACAAATTAAGTTTATTAGCCACATATAATTTGTTCGATACAAAGATATCTTAATCACAACATTCTCACTCTCAATACATGAAAAATTGAGGTGTTTCCCTGTAATTCGATACCCATTGGGGTATTTTGGAATTATAATAAAAAATTAAACTTAAAGTTCAAATCTTTCTCTACGTATTGTCAGACGCATGCGCCGTAAAAAATAAGTGATAGGTGCGCGTGATCAATACATCTAAGTTCTCACTGTCGCGAGACACTCTTAACCAGAGCATGCTCTCTCTGTCTGTTGCCCTTGCTTCACTCTGTTGCAGAGTTTGGATAGGCAGAGGCAGCATAATGTACTTTTGCTTCCCCTTTTCCCTTTTTTTGCTTTTGATTAGGCAAACTGATGTCAAGGCAGGTCAGTTGGAAGGATTGTCTGTAAACAGCAGGTCAGGGAGGTCTTATTTCATTACTTTAAATATTCTGAAAAGTACGTATGATCGGAGCAACCGAGTTTTTACTGTCGCGAGACGATCGTGTCACCGTTCCAGCTATAGGATGAGTTTTCACTGATTACTGATTATTACTAGGAGTTTTTTTGTTGACAATGACAATAATCAAATCTGTAGAAACGTTGAAGTAGAACCTTGGTTTTTGGTTTAATTTTCGTTTTTCATTCCTGGTTCATTCGTTTATTGAATCAAGGAAGTAACTAACTTACACGATACCTATTTTGTTCTATTGTCAATTACAAAAATAATTAGTTATTACTACCAGTGCTGTTTTTTCCAAATGCGTAGGTTATTTTTAGAATGTAAATAATATCAGAACAAAGGATTGTTATGATGGAAAATACGGAATCAGCTGTTGAGCCAGATTCTGCTCCAAAAATAGATATACATAAGATTCATCATCCCAAGATTTTTAAAGTTATTGTTTTAGGAGACTCGAACGTTGGAAAAACATCATTGACTTACAGGTTTTGCGAGGGGAAGTTTTTAGAATCAGCAGAGGCAACAATTGGCGTGGATTTTCGCTCGAGAACATTAAACATCGATGGAGAGGAGATCCAAGTAATTTATAACATTTTCTAATAGTATTAATATCTTTGTATACTACATTTTAGTTGCAACTATGGGATACTGCAGGCCAGGAAAGGTTTCGAACAACAATGGTCAGACATTATTACAGGAATGCACATGCAATTGTTCTGGTGTACGATGTTACAAATGCGTCTTCGTTTCATTCTATCAAGAAGTGGGTGGATGAATGTAATGAAAACTGTCTTTATGATATTCCCAGAATACTAGTTGGAAATAAATGTGATGGGGTAACAGCTGTCACAACAAACGTTGCACAGAAATTGGCGGACCAGTATAACATGCCAGTAAGTAATGGTGTAGATCTCGGCAATCCTGTGTTTAAAGTGCCTCTTTAGTAAACATACAATTCGAGCGAAATCGGAACGTGAACTGGACGCGGGACGATGTGCACTGTTGCCAGATGAGTATAAGCAAGGGCCATATTAAATATGGAAGGCAATCAAGGGGTGAACAAATGTTTTCATAATGTAAATAAATGATAGTATTGCGTCATGTACATAGGTCGATATTTGACATATTTTGCGGAAAGCAGTAGGAAAACGGAAATGTAAACAGTTAATTTTCAGCAATTGTGGTCTAGGGGGAAAACGATATAGAAGGAAATCAAGGGGTGAACAAATGTTTTTATAATTTAAAATAAATTAAAATATGGCGTCATCTACATAAATCGATATTTGACATATTTTGCGGAAAGCAGTAGGAAAACGGAAATGTAAACAGTTAATTTTCGGCCTCAGGGGGAAAAACGTGTGCCTCTCCTCCCTTTTTTGGTACATCAGTAACATCAACAGAGGTTGTGCCATTGTGATTGAGCAAGGTAATCTGCACGTTCCACCATTCCCAGGAGGCGTAAAGCCGTCGGTCCCGTGCCCATGCGATGTTGGGCACGTTAAAGACCCAAATTCCCCGGACAGTGAGGTGAATGAATGACACTTTAGTAAAGTCAATGAAGCAATTTCCGTTGCGAATTGCCGATGATAAATACAACTGTATATGCTAATATCAAACGGTAACCAGTATATTATTTTGAAAAATCGCAATGTAATCGCATGGTAATGAAGCAATTTCTACCGACAACTGTCGATGATAAACAAAACGGAGAAAATTGCTCAAAATGGGTTTACCTTCGAAGTGTCTGTTTATATTTTACTTTCTAACCTTAAATTTACTAATGGGGAGACCCGACTTTTGATTTATGAAAAAGTTTTTGCAAATAAGCGCGAACTATGGCCCCAAGAACCCATATCCGGGGTCAGTTTCCATTTTTTATATGTATGTATGTATATATATATATATATATATATATATATATATATATATATATATATATATATATATATATATATATATATATATATATGTATGTATGTATGTATGTATGTATGTATGTATGTATGAATCACACCGAGAACAAAAAAATTATTGTGCCGATTTTGAAAAAGTTTGGCATGTACCATCCTTTTCTATATGGCTTGGATAAGGTCGTTAGTCAGGATAATCGGACAAGGTTTTCCAAAAGAATTGTAACTTTTCATTAGGAAAACATTTTTATGTCAAAAATTAAAAAAGCTATGACAACCAAATGTGGTAGATAGGTTTGCGATTGAAAAGGTACACAACACACCAAAATTACTGTTTGATATTAGCATATACAGTTGTATTTATCATCGGCAATTCGCAACGGAAATTGCTTCATTGACTTTTCTTACTCATTTAAGGTTGGAAAGTAAAATATAAACAGACACTTCGAAGGTGAGCCCATTTTGAGCAATTTTCTCGGTTTTGTTTATCATCGACAGTTGTCGGTAGAAATTGCTTCATTACCATGCGATTTTTCGAAATAATATACTGGTTACCGTTTGATATTAGCATATACAGTTGTATTTATCATCGGCAATTCGCAACGGAAATTGCTTCATTGACTAAAGTGTCATTCATTCACCTCACTGTCCGGGGAATTTGGGTCTTTAACGTGCCCAACATCGCATGGGCACGGGACCGACGGCTTTACGCCTCCTGGGAATGGTGGAACGTGCAGATTACCTTACTCAATCACAATGGCACAACCTCTGTTGATGTTACTGATGTACCAAAAAAGGGAGGAGAGGCACACGTTTTTCCCCCTGAGGCCGAAAATTAACTGTTTACATTTCCGTTTTCCTACTGCTTTCCGCAAAATATGTCAAATATCGATTTATGTAGATGACGCCATATTTTAATTTATTAAAATTATAAAAACATTTGTTCACCCCTTGATTTCCTTCTATATCACGTTTTCCCCCTAGACCACAATTGCTGAAAATTAACTGTTTACATTTCCGTTTTCCTACTGCTTTCCGCAAAATAGGTCAAATATCGATCTATGTAGATGACGCAATACTATCATTTATTTACATTATGAAAACATTTGTTCACCCCTTGATTGCCTTCTATATTTAAAATTACCCTTGCTTATACTCATCTGGCAACAGTGCACATCGTCCCGCGTCCAGTTTACGTTCCGATTTCGCCCGAATTGTATGTTTACTAAAGAGGCACTTTAAACACAGGATTACCTAGATCTCTTTATTTAGTATAACCTCAAGTTTAGCTCCCTTACACAAAATTAGATTAGAAAATATCATTTAAGTTTTCTAGAGCCATTTTTTTTCTCCCTCAGGGCTCGTCCGCGGCTTTGCCGCCCTGATAGCACTGTAACCTTTGGCTTATTGTGCATGATCTTGGTCTCTTCACTCCAGCCATTTCAAAATCACTGTGCCTTGGACCAGTCTGCACAGCGATTGGTAGGGTGAAGTTTTATAATGCTCTGTCTCTGGTCTAGACTGGCTGTAGGTCAGTTGTCTTTTGCGGTCCAGAGCTTTACACTCATACAAGATGTGCTGGGCTGATTCCTCCCCCTCGCCGCAGAGTCTGCATACGAGGTCCCCTTCGAACCACCCCATTTTATGCAGGTGTTTCTTGACTGCCATGTGTCCCGTCAAGAAACCTGTTATATTTCTGAGCTGTCCTCTGCTAAGATTTAGCAGCTCCACAGCTCTACAGCCATATATTACAAAGCAGTATTTTTTTGAATAAACGTTTACTTTGGAACCTTTAAAATAATTGTATGTTTTAGGTTTGTTAATGGACACAAAGTCATGTGCATTGTCAGATTCATGTATGAGAGTCCTTTCTCTCGTTTGGTATAAAATGGAAATACCACTAGATAATATATAGAAAAGATTAGCCCCCATAAACATAAACAAAACCTAAAAGGATTCTGTAAATAAGCTAGTGATTTCCATAAACATAATATTTACACAGCCCACATTTTTGGTAGAGCACAGAACTACACAGGATGCTATTCAGCTTTCTACTTCAATGTTTGTGAATTGCCACAAAATGCTAGTTCAATTAACATCAATAATTTTTCCTGTTTAATTTTTTTATGATTTAAATGTCTTATTTATAATTTCGTGGATTCGATTTTACCTGTTTGACAGAAAGCAATTTGTTAGCATTGGTGGTGCTCTATCAGATGAGGTCCTCGTCTTGTCTGGAGTAACACAGGGATCACATATAGGTCCCGTTCTCTTCAATCTTTTTATTAATGATGTGAGTTGTTTTGAATCATCGAAATGTTTATTGTATGCAGATGACTTGAAGTTTTTTTTCTGAAGTTGTCCATGGTGTCAACACTTTGCAACATGATCTCGACAACTTGACTCACTGGTGCAGTTCAAACTTTTTGTCGCCGAATGTGGGTAAATATAAGGTTGTGAGCTATTTTAGGGGTCAGAATCGGATTGTTCATAGCTATACTATTTATAACACGGTGTTGGACGTTGTCACTTCAGTTGCAGATCTTGGTGTAATTTTCAAAAATGATTTGTCATTTAATCTGCATATTGATGCTGTGGTTGTGAAATGTTGCAGACTTTTGGGGTTTGTTAAAAGACACTGAACATATGACTGACACAAGGGCAATTACTAATTTGTATACATCGTTGGTTCGAAGTAATATTGAGTATTGTTGTGTTGTATGGTTTCCATCCTATGCTTGCCACATTAATCGCATTGAAAGGGTACACAACAAATTTGTTAAGTACCTTCTTTATAAGCATCACTTTCCTTGCCACGATATTGGGTATGATGTCAGATTGCTTCTTTGTGGTATGGTCAGTCTCAAAGGGCGACATGAGTATCTTTCATTGATGTTTATATATAAGTTAATTAATGGTCTCATTGACTGTAATGATCTGCTGGAGTTGGTCCTTTTCCATGTTCCACCACGCTCAACTCGCCAACAGCAACTTTTTTTTGAGCGAACACACAGGACTAACTGTGGATGTAACAGATTGTTGCATAATTATAATGCTAATTTTTCTAATTGTGATATCTTTTATATTGCTATGTCTAGGGTGAAAACTGTCTTAAGACAGTGATTTTGTTATTTTGAATTATTATTATTATTTTTTGGTCTTATTTTTAAGTACCATTTGGAATTGTTTAATTCTGTAGGTGCAAATTTAAATAAATAAATAATAATATCTGCAGTGGGCTAACATAAGGTGACAGCCGTAGCATTTCAACAACATCGTTGAGGAAATATATATTCAGCTCGTTATTTTGTATGATATGATTCGTTTTCTATTTCTTATGCCAATATATTTAGTTATTTTACTTCCACATCATCAATACATGTAGAAGTATGGCATCGGTGAAAAACATTTTATATCTTTTCCGCTTAAACGTAAAAACTTTCAAAACATATAGAAAACATGATTTGGATACGAACATTTTTTTTGTCTGTAGCCACAGAGGTAACGTCTTCAAATTTGGGATTCAGTTAGTACCTGAGAAATGGATGGTTCAGATTGTTTTTGGGAAAATCGCTCCAGGGGGTAGGGGATGAATGGGGGCTGATTTGATGATTTGATAAAAATTGACTTTTTTTGTTGTTAAAACTCGAGTAAGATAACATTTTAGTGTTTATTTATTAGAAAAATTTAAATTTTATTTAACCTCTGGTACTCTGTGCTGAAATTAAATTAGGGGTTAAATGTGTGGGGGTGAAATATCGGTGACAGAAATTTCGAATTTTTTTCCCTAAAACGGCGTAAAAAGTCTCAAAACATATAGAAAACTTGATTCTGGAAAGAACATTTTTTTGTCTGTCTGTCAGTACGTCTTATCTGTTAGTAGGCGAAATAACTTTCGAACAAATTGAGATATCATCTTCAAATTTGGTATCCAGTTAGCACCCGAACGAACGGTATGAATTGTTTTTGGGTTAAGATCGTTTCAAGGCGTAGGGGATAAATGAGGGGTGAAAATTGATATTTTGTCGTTAAAACTCGAGTAATATAACGTTTCAGAAGTTTATGGGTACAGGAATATGTATTTTTCTGTGTGGTCCAGTCATGGATCCTAAACTCATTTTATGATGTCTTTCTGAGGAGAGTAGATTATCACAGCTATGTGGAAGTTATAATTCAATTTGCAGCACTATTTTATGATCTCATAAAGCTGCTTTAAATCCGACATGTTTCACGTCAGGGTCAGGGCTCCCTCAGCGGCGCGGTGGCTGCAGGGGTGTCTGTTCCGCCACTGAATATATAAGTTTCTCCTTCCAAACATTGTACATAATAAAACAAACAAAATATGATTTTGCAGATCATCTCATGATCAGCTTTCTGAAACTTTTTTCACACACATTCTTAGGACGACCCTGTATACATAAATCACAAGATAAATATTACGGTTTCAACTCCCGAGAAAGTTAGGTTGTCCGGAACGAATAGAGGTGTCAAATGTGAAAAAAAAGCAGCTTATTCAAGCGGAAGGAAAAAATAAACGGAGGTTGTTTGGAGATAAACGATGGTGTTGGGTTTAGAGGGATGATTGGAGGGCAGGGGCCGTTGGAGGGGTTTATTTTTTGTCTTGGGCTCATATAAGCTGCTTTATCATATTTTGCATTTATATTTTCTTTTAATTCTTCCTGGCCCAGTATCTCTATTCATTTTGGGTCCCATAACTTTCTCGGGGACTGAAACCACAATACTTCTCTCGTGGTTCATGCATACGAGGAAGGTTCTAAGCATGTTTCGGAAAAAATGTGATAAAGCTGTGAGAACTTCTTAATTAACCAAAACTCCTCAATGTTTTTATATTATTTTCATCAATACACACTTTTGGTATATATATATATATATATATATATATATATATATATATATATATATATATATATATATATATATATATATATATATATATATATATATATATATATATATATATATATATATATATATATATATATATATATATATATATATATATATATATATATATATATATATATATATATATATATATATATATATATATATATATATGGATGTCTGTGTGTATGTATATATATAATTTTCTTTTCTTTAGCTCTTTGAAACATCTGCCCGTTTAGATTCTCAATGTGATAATGTTGAAGCTATTTTTATGACCCTGGCACATAAATTGAAGAACCAAAAAACGTTTTTACCTCCGTTAAGGAACATCAAAGTAAATGAAGTACCCTCTCAAGAAGCTCCAGACCGTTCCGGTTGCTGTTAGGTGTAATAGTGTATAGAGTTAATGTATGATTTTTATTTATACATAATTTGTAACAGTTATTAAGCCTATAATAAAATTATACTTTCTAGGTTTTATGTACATTTATAGTTTTCTTTTAAGCAAGTATGTCAGAAGTAGTGATGGGCAGAATCATTCGTTTTGGTGAGTCGACTCACATGAATCAATCCACTAAAATGAGTCGATTCAGCGACTTATTTCGACTCACTGACTCTTCATTCATTTCGCAATTCATGAGTCTATGACTGAATCGGAGTCGCAAGAGTTGTATTGATGTGTTGTATTGTACAACTCTCAAATCTTTAACCACTGCATGAATCTATGTTTAATGTTAAATGAGTCACCAAATTCTTTTAAACCACTCTTCTTTTTGAGGGATCTTATGATTGCTAAAACTCAAATTTGCTTTCAAAGAAAAAATAATGTCCTCCTAAAAAGCTTTTCAACTGTGGACCTAAAAGAAAAATTAAGGCAGGTAAAATTTGATCAAACTTTTCAGGCACATACCTACTTGGCATGGGTAAATTGTTATTCTATAGAAATCTTAATAAGGCAAGTAGCATATAAAATAAAACATTTTAAAGAATACTGCTATTAATAGGTATAACTAACATATTGAAAAATTAATTATCATGAGAAGGAAAAAAAAGACGAATTCTTATAGGTTTACCCTTTTAATTTACATTATAATGTTTTTAAGATATGCGTATTATATAAAAATATATAATTTTTATCGCTATAAAATGACTAATACTGGGTATAGATAAGAATTCATACTCAGTAAACCTTTTGTGAACTCCAGCAATCAGGTAGTCCTTTTTACGTGTCAATCTGGCTTTGACATTGACCATATTATCTGTCTCTGTAAAAGTCACGTACTACAACCTAAAATGTAGATTGCAGATCCGTTCCTTTCAAACAAACTGGTTTTTGAAGGGAGATGGAAACCGAACCGACCCCATGGTATGATTCAATAATTCAGTGTTTGCTTAGGATGGCAGTGAGTCGGTGACCACTGGAATCGAACTCTGAGTCGATGAGTCTGTAAGTGGTGAATCGATGACCAGTGAGTCGGAAGTTGTCTCAGCAACTGAGTCGATTCAGTTGATTCACTGGTGTGAGTCAAATCATTTATTCACCACCCAACACTAGTCAGAAGCTAGCTATAATATAAATGGAACAAAGCAGTGTTAACTGCAGTAAGGAAATTAATTGCACAAGCATTTGATATTTTTTCACCTTCGAAAACCACTACAAGTGTGGCTAAACTGCGAGCATAAAAATAATGCCTAAACATTTCTTGAGAGACAATCATTTTCAGAATGTACTACTAAATATACGCTAAGCCATATCTACAAGCCGATCCAAAAGTAGTTGTCCACACAGAAGCAGTATATTTTTGGCATCAGAATACTACAACATAGCCGAACTTACCTCAGTAAATCGGCAAAATTAAAAGAGATGATATAGAGGGTGTTCAAGTGAAAAATTGAACTTCGATTTTCCTTCATATCAAGAAAAATATTTACACTGTTCTTGCAAATTGGTACAATGAGTTTTTGACACTGTTTGATAATTCATTTCCAATCTGGCTATAGCAGATAGAAGGTACTGCTTGCAGTTACCTTCAAGTTTAAAAAATACCCACACTTTTTTTGTTAGCATCACTAAGAACCTCTGATTAGAAAATAGCATTCTCTTATATTTTCTTAACAAAAAAGGTATACTTGTAAGGCTAGATGTATTCTCAGCATAATTAGAAGTGCAGACCGGTTTCGCTCTAATTAGAGCTCATCAGTATGGTACACTAATTACAGGGAGAACACACCTATAAAGTAATACGGCTATGGCAGCCAGTCTCCTAGGACATTCTGGGATGTACGACAGGGTCGTCATCTCGGTGCGGAACCAGGTAGTATGTCACGACAGTTCTAAATAACACAAAATGTTATAAAATAGAGACTGTGTACAACCAACTAACAATTTAGTAAATTATCAGCCCCGCCCCATTTCTTCCCTAATATAGTGATAATATATGTATGTATTCTCACCACAATTAGAACCGCAGACCGGTCTCGCTCTAATTAGAGCACATCAGTATGGTATACTAATTACCGCAAGAACACACCTATAAAGTAATACGGCTGTGGTAGCTATCTTTTTTGATACAGGTGATGAGAATGCATCCTGCGGACCTCATTCACAACACGAGTAGTGTGCAGGATTATCGAGGTACTGTGGGACTCATATGCACTACACTCCTCTCCCTGGAGTACCGGACCTTTGTCTATACCTCTGTCGGAAAGATTTCACACAATGACGTTTGGGTTTGAATGTTTCTATTCTGTTTTTGCCGCGGGGGCGTTATCGGGCAAGTATAAGCTTTGGACACTTATGCCTATGTAGAAGTTAGGTTTGAATGTGAGTGGGCCATATCGGTCCCTCCACCGTGACCATAAGGTCTATTGTGGCTCTATGTGGGAGTTACTCATCGTAGTCGCAGTGGCACTACGGAGGAGAGCATTTTGGTTAGAAGCAGCTTTTGCTAACTGAGTGGTGGATAGTTGAGTTATAAATTCAAGTATCGAAGGCATTTTCAGATCAGAGTGAATCTGACTGTTTCTGACAAACCATGGCGCTCCAGTAACTGTTCTCAGAATTTTATTCTGGATGATTTGAAGGGTCTGATGTGTGTGTCGGCCGCATGGCCCATGCAGGGGATGCATCGGTCAAGGCTGGCCGGATTGTCTTTGTACATGAGCAGTTTATTGTTCATGGACAAGTTGGAATTTCTGTTAAGAAGTGGAAAGAACTTCGAGATGAACATCGAAGCTTTCCGCCGGGCATGTTGGACGTCATGTTAAACATTTGTCGAGGAAAACGCCGAGGTATTTGGCGGAGCCGTACAAGGGAATTGGACTGTTGTCTAATGATACGTGTTCGTGAGGTGTCTCCTCTTAGAGAATAGGACAGCTGAACATTGATCGGGGTTTATGGCTAGACATGGTTTCCTATACCGGCCTTGCACCTCGTCTACAGCGGTCTGTAGCGTGGCATATCGTTCGGCGGACAGTTCGTTGTCATCAGTATTTGTCTGGCCAACTGATTAATTGTTATATATGTAAATATGTATGGAACTCAATCCTGACTCACCTTAATGAAAAGATCATTTTATAATAAAAAAAATTGATTGGTATTTATTCCATATTTTAATTACAAAAACGTGATTTAAAGTGAAACCACATACTATTAAGCTTTTTCTTATTCTCAAGATAGTTATCTTTGATGGCATCTACTTTTTCACATTTTATAATGCACAATTGTTTGAAAATTTATGGCTGAGGGCCGAAGGTTAAGTACTTCTTTTTTTATAAGTGTATATAGGCAATGAATAAAAAATAATTGGAAATTGAATATGTGGTCATGCCATTAACGTTATTTGTGTAAAAAAATATATGTTGAGTTAGATATAAATAAATACGCTTATGTGGTAGATTGCGAGCAAACGCGGCACCCATCTTGTGGATAGCTTTCTCATACCCAAGTGACCATGCAAAATGGAAACCACTGAGCCATGGAATATGCCTATGACTCCCACAATCTCCCGTACTTTCAATCTCCGATCGGCCAACACCATATCGTGAATTTTTTCAATTGTTTCCGGTGTAGCGACCTCAACTGGGCGTCCAGAACGTTCGGCGTCATTTGTGCTTGTACGGCCGCAACGAAATTCAGTAAACCACTTTTTCTTAATCATGAAAATTGATGGTGCAGAGTCCCCATAGTATTTATCAAGCTTAGCCTTGATTTGAGTGATGGTTTTTTTCCGCAAAAAAATAATATTTGATGAGCACACGAAATTCACTTTTTTCCATTTTCGTTATAACCAGGGCTCGGATTGATATGCAAACTGGTGAGTACTATATTTTTAATTTGTATTTCAGTAATTTGTCTAAGAACTGTAAGGTTTTTTTTTATACTTTATTTAATTTTTTATTTCTATTGAATTTTATAATTTTCGATTATAAAAATCATGTGTCGGAGAAATTAGCAAATAGATACTGGGCTGATTATTGGCGAAGGTTAGAAAAACAAAAAAATAGATCAGTTGCCTAAAATAAAAAGTAACTTACCACTTTCCCACATGGTTTACAAAAAACGTCACCATCTACGGAAAGCCCTGAGTGTGGCCGTATCCAGCTTGGCAATTTGGAGCACATTTTTTACAGTATAAAATAAAAACAACCCTACACTAACAGTGTCTAAAGATGAAGTAAAATCATTGTGCGTGCAATTAACCACAAGCAAACTAAATAAAAGGAACAAATTATTTCAATTCTAGACACTACTGGCGTGTAAATAAATCAACCCTAATCCCCTTTAATGTCTTCTAACGAGACTTAAGATACGAATAAAATTACCTGGCGGTCAGTCCTTTCAATACATTCTGCAGTTATTATTGAGAATTTTAGACACAGTTTTTATGATAGGAGAGCTTAGAACCCTAGTTTTTAAGAACAATAGATTTATACGATACCTACAAATTGCATTTTGCTATTTATTTGATGTAAAGTACAAAGAAAAGAGCGCCATTACCGACAATCCTTCCAAGAATTTGTTTTTATACTCTCAGCTACTAGCTACTAGTTTTATTTAGGTATAGCACGTACAAAGCTAGGAGGCGGTAGATTCTAAGAACCCAGAGGTAGCTCACCCTGTCTAGTGAACTGTCTTATATCTGAGTGAAGCACTCGAACTATACAATACCAGGAATTTGGAATCTTCTTTCCGACAGCTACATTTGAACAGCCTGTAAATTTACCTTAGCAGTTGTTTACATTGAAACAACTATATGGCTTTTGTTATATACAGAAACCCCTAAAAATTGTAAAATATGCAAATAATGCAAAATATATGGAAATATGCAATTTAGGCAAAATACACTAAAATATGCGAATTGCATATAATCCGAGCCCTGATTATAACTCAAGAAGTTGTTTGCTTTCAATGGCTATCTAACACAAACTAAATGAGGCAGCTTGTTCAAAACTTAACAGAAGAGCAGTGTTGCCCTGTCCTGTGAGGAGGCGGAAAATTCAAAAAGTCACAGACTTATTGACCTGCCCTCGTAAATCACGGAATACCTATCAATGTAGTGTTAATTTAACAGTTTTGCTGAAAAACAGAAACGAAAACTAAGACTTAACATTTCTTTAAACTTTATTAACATTACATATATATTACAATTCATGCAATTTTCTAGAATAAATAGTAAATGAATTTAATACATTACTGTCCTTCAAAAATAGAAAATACACCTAAGTACTTAAAATTTCAGATTGCATACATGACCGTATTCTCCTAAGAACGAGTTTCTGTACACAAACAATTCAAATTCCAAAAATAACAACAAAATCGTTTTTGTTAGTAATAAAATCACAACGAATAGCGATAATATATTTTAAAAATGGTGCCACTGTGTAGCAACTAAATGATTACTCGATTCAATTGATCTAGCTATATGTTCGTGAATACTGTGACTTAACCAGAGAGTGTTGAGTTTCTTGTAACGTTCCCTGCATATCTTCAATGGATTACCTCTACGGAGACCCTGGTCAGTTTCACCATAGTTGTCTAGATATGGTGGCGACACAAAGCAACCCCTGTGTGGCGTTGCCAAGAACAAAATCTCACACTCCCTAACTCTCAGGAAGATTCCTACACCAGCACCACATTTATGTGCGTGGTAGTTGCACGCCCCAACCACGGTTTTATTCAGTTCAGTTTGACAACAATAACTTTGCGAACATAGTATCTCACCACAAACCAAGCACATGGTAGGGTTCCTGGAATCCTCGTGGTCACTGCTCGGACACGTGAAGGAAGATACAGTATTTATAAGTTCGCTGTAGTCAGTGGGTAATTCTATTAGATGGTTAATAAGTAACGGTTCATGAACAACCGAAAGAGCAGCACCATTCAAATGAGATATCACTTCTTCGTGATTAAACCATTTCCTAGTTAAATTCATGACTGATTCACAAGAAAACAGTTCTTTTGGAGTTTGCGGGAGTCCCAAATATGTGCACATATTCCCGAATGTATCCCCGCCAATTTCTAACAAATTCTGTGGAGCCGGTACATCAGTTAAGTAATGGTAAAACAATACACAACATCTCAAGAAGGGATGGCAAGCATCTTGAACGTGCTGCCACACCCTCTGCCCTGATAACCCCTCTATATTTTTATTAGTCAATTTCAATATCTCTAATATCTCTTTATTTTCATCACAGTAATCAGTGTCCATCGAATCATTCATTTCATCAACGTTAAGTAAAATTAGTATCCTTACAATGTGAGAGATAAAAATAAGCCTAAGCGTGTGCAACTCCAGTTCACCGCCTCTGGGTACAGGAGTTGGCGAGTCTTTGCATGATAAGCTCGGTAGAGAGAAAGTTAGTGGCACTAGAAATCCAAACGAATCCCACTGAAGGACGGAAGGGCCTTCATTTGGATGTTCAAGCAAAATAGATAAAAGATTTAAACAATGACTATTAATGACGACACTACGAGTAAACGTGCATCCTAAAACGCCTACGATCCTGATCAAGTTCTCTATGCTGTCTCTTAGCCTACTAGATAAGTGACCAAGAAGCGACTTGTTCTCATAACGCAGGAGAACTTCCACAGCATGGATTGTGTACGAAAGGGATTTCCATGCCATCGGGGCCAGTCTTTTATCAGAAGGATGTGGATTTACGTTTAACCCACGGGTATATGTCACTTGAGCAAACAGCTGAACCATTTCATGCAAGCTAACACTCATGAGCGGGTAATCTGATGGAAACATCTTCTTGAAGCCATCACCCATGCTTGTCGTGGCGGAAATAATTTCTAACGGACAAGAATAAAATATCTGATGAGGTTGTAAAGTGCAATTGGCCTCACAATCATTAGGAGATTCTAACTTATCTATATCGGTGCCCTTTGAGGCGCTAATACATGCAGTACAATGAATATTTTCACACGTCTCATTACATTTGAAGATTCCGTGACACACTTTCACTTTTTTTTGTAACACGATGTCTATACCGGTTAAAAATTCATTAAACGAGATGTTGTTTATAGGTCGAACAGGCTGTAATGTACTTAACGGCGGTACTAGAGGTAACACAGTGTTGCTTAAACACTCACATAAGGGACATAAGAATTCTTGCTTGTCTACGTCGAAACTAGCCGGATGACGTAATCTGTATGGTCTTCTGTGTTCTTTGAACATCACATTGTCGAAGTATTTCCTCCAACATTCACTATGCATGACGTGTCCACAAGTGCTGGTGTGTGGTGCTGGGCCCAAATTGGCATGTAAATAGAGGGGATCATGCTTTGATATATCCATTAAAATTTCGTTATTTCTATGCTGGCATAAGACTGTTGCTTGTTGCACGAAAGCGGCGAACACCAGAGTGCTACCAGTGGAACTAACTTTTTCTTCTTCTTGACACAAAATACAAGTGTACGTCTTCTCTACAGCGACCCTGGCAGTTTGATTGGGACCCAAAGCGACTGTTTGTTCCGCATGTTCCAAAGTGTCCATTGGAGATTCACTAACGATGCAAGTCTTAGTTTCTGTATTAGTTTCCTCAAATAACTTGGCATTTTCTTTCATAAAGTTGCTTTGCATCTGCGCCATTTGAGCCATGACTTTTGCTCTCCTCTCGGCCGCGAGTCTAGCCCGACGTTCCTTCTCTTTGTCTACTGCAATAGACTTGGCGCTTCCACTGGAACTAGTCGAAGCTTCATTCTCATCTTTCTTGTTAGGCAACTGCTTATACTTGTTAAGAGTCCATTTTACCAAATCTTTGTGAGCGTCAACTCTTGGACATTCCAACAATTCTTCTATCAAATTTGGGATCTTGAATTTTGTGGAATTTTCAATAAACTTGAAGAAAGGGTAATGTTTCGATTCTTCCTCTTGCAAGGCATAACCAATCAAGTGAAGGACTTTGTGTAACTGCAATTCGGAAAAGCTCCTAGCTCTGAGATTCAAGCATCTAGTGAGCACAGTCTGCATTACGTGAAGCATTACATCGCACTGCAAGATGTTGACAATCATGCTAAAAGATTCGTTGAGCTGGGGTAATTTTGGTGGGGGACAACATTCCAGTTCTCCAGCATCTTTTCGCCTTTTCCTCTGTGTCTCTTCGGACTTTGATAATTCCTCTTTTGTATAATGATAGTAGAATACGTTATAATTATCTACGTATTCAGATTTCAAGTGGTATACGCCTATGCCCGACGCTTGTGGTGGCGGTTTGAAGTCTGCAAGTTCATCAATCACATCATCGAGAGCAGTTTCATGTGACAAATCGTCTGGGATTGTTTTACTTAATTCAGAGTGCGGTAATGGTTTTATGCAGAGATGCTGGATAATCTCTTTCTTGATACGATCTTCGGTAGTAACGTTACTAATGCCCGGCATATGCCTTTCACCAATAATGACTATGATTAGCTGTAAAAATTCTTCAACAAGATTGATGGTCTGTCTCATGCTGTCTTCTTCAGGAGACTTTAAACTGTTAATTTCAAAATCCGTGGTGGCCCAATTGATCAGATTAAATTTGTTCAAGAGATGGATTAAGTACTCGTTACTTTCTATAAGAGAAGCACCAATTTGCAAAAGTGAAATGTCCCTATCCAACATTTCAGTGCGACATTTTACATTGTGGTAAAAATATAATTGATTTAGCAAAGCATATCCATTCCTCCTCCACATACCAGAATGTACTTGAGCTATCATTACCTGAGCTCGAAGCACAGGTTCGATGATTTGGACAGGAGTTGGTTTCAAAACTTGAAATTCAGGACCGTCAAAATGAAGCTTAAACTTTTCTAAATACAAATGGAGACCAGCTAAAAATCTCGAGAGTGGTTGATGAATGGAAACTGGCTTTTGAGCCACATCATAATGCAAGCAAGCAGTGCTATGATCGGCTAGCTCTCTCACTTCTCCTGCTTCGTTTGGTTCATAGCACGGGTTTTCCTCTAGTTTCTTCAAAGTTATTCGGTATGCTTTGACTAGAACTACTTTATCTGTGCCACACCATTTCAATGCCAATGAGATGCAGTAGGCAAGTTTTATGTGCAGATTAAAAGCAGACTCCCATTCTGGTTCGTACTCCATGTGTTGTCCAACTTGTCGAGTCACAGCATCCATTCCTTGCATCATTGTTAACAAGTTCAGCATCACGGACAGTCCATGCAGGAAACTTCTTCTCAGATCGTCAGTCCATGATTCTGGTACAAAATTCAACAGATATCTCAGGTCATACAGCATATACTGGGCCCGCTTAAACGACTGACTCGCGGGACTACGTTCAAATTCTAATTTACCAACTTTATTACACTTTGTAGAGCACTCAGATATAAATGTGTTCAGTAATATATACAAAACATCGTCGTAAGCAATTAAGTAATGAGCTAGCGTTGGCACTGTATACAGCTGAACGGATAACGATGTGACCGAGTATGAATGGTCATGATCATCTTTTATAAAGTCTTTCATTAGTTGTCCATAGTTTCTTGTAAATATTTTAGCCAGCTGTTTCTTATTCTCATATTCCAACAACATACCAGAAATAAGCAGACGATGCCACTGTGCTCTGGCACTCTTCCAAAGAGAAAAATCACCAAGAAGGACGCCTTTGATGACACAAGGCTCTTTTCCGGACGAACTGAGAGCGACTTCAGCAAAAATCGCACGGAAAGCAGCACCATGAACTAAGAAATTCTGCAACCAAGTCATTAACCGCATAGCAAATAACTGATGAGCGATGACATACGCATGAGTAGTCAGTACTTTAAGAGGTTTATTTCCATGTCGGGAAGTGCACTTCTTAATTTCCTGCTGAAGATCCTGACATGTCTTAAAATCGGCACACTTGACAATAGCTCGTCCTTCCCTGTCAATATTCGTCACATATTCGATAGCCACTCTCGGATTACATGACAGAACCTTCCTCAAGGTGTTTATGACCTGCTCAAAAGTGTGTATTTCATCGTTATACAGTATCGTGCAGTAAATATTAGTTTCATATGCTGCGGCTTCGTCTTCTGATGAATCCTTGGATGTCACATCTTCAGTTGTTAGTTTGCGGAAGGCGTACCATAGAGCAGCTTCAAATACTATACGTGTACGATCAAGCAGATCTTGGGGAAGTTGTTTTTTACTGTTATCACCCATCGTGCCGGCTATGTGTATACTGCAGAAAGGTGCTTTCTTCCAGGCTTCTGTATCACCACAGTCACAGCAACCACCTCCTATTGATGTTCCCATTTTGTATTTATGAAATCGATGTTCTGAATGCTTAAAACAGTCGACACACAAAACACAGGTATTATCCATTCCACATTCTCTACAGCTGTAGGTTGGTTCGCCCATCTTAAACACTCTGCCACACACAGACGGTAACTTATCCATCTGCTTAATTTCGTCTAATTTTATTGAAGGATCACCATCACAGATGAATTCTTCTAACGTGCTAAATAACACTTTCTGTGCTTGTTCTTCATTAAAATTCCAGTTTAAACAGCTCTGGTTTATAGATGGTGAAAACACATTGGGTACCCATGTCTTCCAGTAGTCCTCGAAAACAGCTGTCGTTAATTGACCTTCTGCAAATTTTTCCCTCCAACTTGTTACGACTTCTTCAGTGTTGAACGAGCGCTCAGCAGATGCCATATCAATGTCATGAACTATGGTGTCCATGGCTGCCATAGGACCTGAAAAGATATGTTGCAATAAATAAAAGATACCACATTGGGTTCCGAGTAAGAGACAATAACTACTGAAATTACAACAGGTTGCTTAAACAAACAATGATAACAATAATGCAAGGTGATTCTGGTTGAATGGTAAGTATTTTAGGGGTAGATTCAGTGGGTCAAAATAAATGCAGTTAAAAAATTTATATTCATTTTTATTGTATCCATGTTCAAAAGGAAAAATTAAGAAATAGGAATATCATAAACGGTAATCATTTAAGGAGCATTTTCAAAAACACCACTGTTAAGTAGCGGAGGATAGTTTCGGGAATAATTTGACGAACTAGGCGAATTTTGTCTTAGTAATGATGTAATACACTTTAATAAATAACTAAACTTTAACAATGCTTACAACTAATTTAACCGAATGAATTTTAAAGCCGAAATCTTTACATACTGAATCTTAATTGAAAAGTCTCGCTAATGTTTATCAACAATACTACTTATAACTTTTACTTGGTTTACATCATACATAATTGCAGACCTCAGCAGTCAGCATTCCTTGTACTGTACGTTGCAATTTCAACTTGTTTATTATTTAGACAAATAGTAATATTATTTCAATGCCAATGTTATTGTTCATGCTCGTTGTTCTGTCACTTTTAAATTCAAATGTCGCGCGCTACACTGACATAGAGTAAGTGTTACTAATGGTTTCCGCCAGAAGACCAGAGAGGGGGAAGAAGAATGAGAGAAGGGAGAGACGCTTGCATCCCTCTGCCACTTGTTTTTGAGTCCTTGAAGAGGCAAGAGGTCTCGAGAAAGCGAATTGCTTTCAACCCCTTGAAGAGACACGAGGTCTCTAAATATCCATTTTGTTTGTAAGTCCTTTTTGGGAGACACGAGGTCCCTAGAGGTGTTGTGTGTGAATACAGAAAAACGAAGCTTATGTTCCTGCATTATTGGAGAATAAAGGTAGGTAACTTTGCTTATTGTCAGTGCCCTATTTGTTCTGTCTTTTTTGTTATTCATTATAAAATAAATACACGTGGTATTTACATTTGGCCCATCGACCGGATTTTTATAGTTGTTTTGTTTTGTTATTAGTTGATACAGTCCATTTTTTGAAGTAATTTTACTTGTTTCCTTTAGTCTAGTAAATTTGTAATTGTTTATTGCCGTGTTGAGTCATTTAATTTCAAGGTGACGTTATTGCTTGTATATAACTAGGTACATACTCGAATTGCATATTGTTGAAATCACGTTTGCATATTGTTTATATCGCGTTTAGGAATTTTTTGCGTTGAACAATGGAGTTGATTCAGCTAAAAAATAAGCGCGAAAGCGTTTATAGACGAGTAGAAGCCATATTGCACGTGGCTCAACAGGTCAAAATAGACGCAGTAGTGGATTTAGATAGGTTGAATAGATTTGAGGTTCGTTTTGAGGCGTTGAATGAGTTGGTCAATCTATTTGATTCATTGCATTTGGACATCGTGTCGGTAGTTGATCGATCAGAGTTGGAGAGCGAGCATGAAATGCAGAACAAATTCGATGAACTGCAATACTCTATAAAAACTATCTATCGAGAACTGAGAGGTTATGCAAATAAAGCCGCTGAGAATCAAGCTCGATCCGTTTTTCACGGTAGTTCGAAATCGAGTCGAGCATCGAGTAAGTCGCGGTGTTCTGTCAAATCATCGAACGCTCGATCTCTCAGTGAAAAGGAAGTAACGAACGCAAACGCGATTATGTCAACTTCAAATTTAAACAGACATTTGAGGTTACCGAAAATCGAAATGCCAAAATTCGATGGAAATTGGAAAAACTGGCCAACCTTTTATGATCTGTTTAAAACAATGATTCATGAGAACGAATCATTGTCAGATATTGAAAAGTTCCAATATTTGAGTGCTTCGTTAGTGAAGGATGCAGCTGGCCTCATCAAAAATTTACCGCTAACGGGAAGCAATTATGGGATTGCATTCAAGTCTCTGGTCTCAAGGTATCACAATACCCGGGTTTTGTTGACCAATTATTGGCAGGGTATTGTACAGGCCCCCAAAGCAAATAGTGAATCTGCTTCTTCCCTACGAACGTTGTTGTCTGTATTCAGTGAAAATTTGGAAGCGTTGAAGCAGTTTGAACATGACATGTGGGATTTCACTAAATTCAACATGTTGCTGCAAAAGGTGGATATGAGTCTTAAGCAAAAATTTGAGCTTGAGTTTTGCGAATCGGACATTCCCAGTTTTAGTAGTTTATGTAGATTCTTGGAAAAGCAGTGTAAAGCAATGGAGACAACTGCCTTAACTTCCAATTATGTGACTAATAGAAGGCAGCATGTTTCAGCAACCACTGCTAGGCCCGCTTCGTCCTTTGTTACCAGCACAAAGCTTGTATGTGCTTATTGTAAGGAGGAGCACCCCATGCTCAAGTGTGATGGATTTCTATCTTTATCCTCTCATAAACGGTATACGTTCGCAAAAAAGAATAATCTTTGTTTTAACTGTTTATCAAACTCGCATGCCAGCAGGGAGTGCAAGTCATCAAGTTGTCGTGTATGTAATAAACACCATCATACATTATTGCACTTCCCAAAAGCACCGGCATCGGGAGATGAGAGTGACTCAAACAAGCCACCTGTGGAAGAGCCACAAGGTGCAGAGCAATTGCGTGTGTTGGCAAGTGTGGTAAAAAGGGAACAGTCCGTGTTACTGGCAACTATAATGCTATTAGTACGAGATAAAAATGGAAAGGTTAGGAGATGTCGAGCTCTCCTGGATTGTGCGAGTGAGGCTAATTTCATTTCGCAGCAGTGTGTTGAAAAATTGGGGCTCAACACCTCATCTCGTTCAGTGATGGTTCAAGGCTTGAACCAAATGAGCTCGCTTGCTAGCCAAGGCACTCTCAAATGTCGAGTAGAGTCCATTTATGAGCCAACAAAGTTAGAGTTGGACATGATTGTGATTCCGAACATTTGTTCCAAGATCCCTTCTGCTAAAATTGAGCAGTGCCACTGGCAACATATTCAGAACTTAGAGTTGGCAGATTCAGAGTTTGGTATACCAGGGGACATTGAAATTTTGTTGGGTACTGACGTTTATGCTCATGTGGTTAGACCTGGAATAAAGAGAGGGCCTCGAGGTGCACCAGTGGCCATCAATACTGTTTTTGGTTGGGTGCTTATGGGCAGTGTAGAACAGTCAAAGTCTCATTCTGTTGTGAATAGTTTATGCACGTTGGTCGACTTGGATCATACCTTGAAACAGTTTTGGAGCTTGGAACAGGTACCACAAGGTTTAGTTATGTCTCCGGAAGATAAAAAATGTGAGGAAATCTTCAAGAAGACTCAGCACCGAAATAGTGCTGGGAGATATATTTTAAATATGCCCTTTCGTGAGGGTACTCCGTGTTTGGGAGAATCTTTCAGTGTTGCATTGAGGCGGTTTTACTCCCTGGAAGCACGTCTTAGTAGGGATCCAGCGTTGCACAAGTCCTATTCGGAGTTTATCAGGGATTATTATGAGTCTGGCCATATGTCTCTGGTATCAGATGTAGCGGTGGAACCATCTGATGCATACTATATTCCCCATCATTGTGTGTTGCGTCCTCACAGCCTTTCGACCAAACTGCGGGTGGTATTTGATGCTAGTTCCAAAAGTACGAATGGTGTATCTCTGAACGATACGTTGTTAGTGGGAGCGAAGTTGCAGACAGATATTGCCACTGTGTTGTTGAAATTTCGCTCAAACAAAATTGCATTTACTGCTGACATTCGGCAAATGTATCGACAAATTTTGGTTGTAGATAATCATAGGGATTATCAAAGAATTCTCTGGAGGTTCTCAAAGGGGGAACCTGTACAGAAATATCGCCTTAATACTGTCACATATGGGGTCTCCTCAAGCCCACACATGGCAATCCGAACAATGATGCAGCTTTGTGATGATGAGGAATCATCTTTTCCATTGGCAGCAAAGCTAGTTCGGTCCGATCTCTATGTGGATGATGTAGTCAGTGGAGTCGACTCATTGTCAGAGGCTTTTGAGTTGCAACGGCAATTGATTGGGTTGTTTGCTAAGGGGGGTTTTGAATTGAAGAAGTGGGCCAGCAATAATTCGAAACTGTTGTCCACAGTATCAGCTGATAGTCAGCAACCTCGATCGTTAGATTTAAATGATCCATCAGTGTTGAAAATTTTAGGATTGCAGTGGTGTCCCATAGGTGATACATTCTCTTTTAATGTTGAACCTATTGATCGTCCGTGCACAAAACGAAATCTTCTTTCGGAATTGGCAAGAATTTATGACCCCCTGGGTTTTTTGTCTCCTGTTACCCTGTTGGCAAAATATCTTATGCAGTGCTTGTGGGAGCAAAAAGTGGGATGGGATGATAAGCCCTCAAAGGATATTGTTGGTCAGTGGTCTCAGTATAAATCACAACTAAGTGCGCTAGCAGGTTTATCAATTCCCAGAGGCGTAAAACACGATAATATCATCAGTACAGAACTCCATGGGTTCTGTGATGCATCGGAGCGAGGGTATGCTGCAGTTGTTTACTTAAGACAAGTATCAGAGGAGGGTCAAGTTTGGATCAATTTTCTGTGTGCCAAGTCCAAGGTATCACCTTTAAAAAGAATATCGATTCCACGTCTCGAATTGTGTGGGTGTTTATTGTTGGCAAAGCTTCTGGAATTTGTGTGTCGGGTGTATGAAGGTCGTTTTGAGTTCAACTCTATGTATGCTTGGTCAGACTCTATGGTGGCACTTGCCTGGATAAAATCATCTTCCAATAGGTGGAAGACCTTTATTGGTAATCGAGTAGCAAGCATACAAGAGAAGATTCCTCCAGAGTCATGGCATCACGTAAGTGGACAAGAAAACCCAGCTGATTGTGCATCGAGAGGCATGTTACCTTCTGGGTTTTGTGAGCATCCACTATGGTGGGCGGGACCCGCCTGGCTAAAATTGGCAAGAGAAAATTGGCCCAAGTCGTTGCGTTTTGAGCCGCCAGAAGAGTGCCTGGCGGAGCAACGAACTCTCCCCGTACTAGTTACTTTGGCAAATGAGGAGTGGCTCAGTAAACTTTTGAATCGCTTTTCGCATCTACGGAAAATTCAGGGTGTTGTTGTATATTGTCAGCGGTTTGTGCGAAATTGTAGGGTGTCTCCATCTGACCGAACTACTGCATCTCTGACAGCCACCGAATTACAGGAGGCGCTTCATATGCTTATCAAATGTGCTCAAGGTGAAGTATTTCAAAGGGAAATAGCATCCTTGGTTAAAGGTGAGAGGTGTGCGAGGGCAATAAATAAGTTAGCCCCCTTTCTGGATACAGAGGGTATCCTCAGGGTGGGCGGTCGCCTTCGTCAAGCTGATGTTCCAGTTGAAGTGAAACACCCTATATTGTTGCCCCGCTCACATCGTCTCACCGAGTTAATCATTGCACACACACACCATGTCAATCTTCATCCTGGTCCTCGCACATTGCTTCATTTGCTTTCGCAACAGTTTTGGATTTTGTCCCCTCGGAGAGCTATTCATCATGTTTTGTCAAGGTGCTATCGTTGCTTTCGAGTGAATCCTACTCCCATGGCACCGATGATGTCTGATTTGCCAGTTGCCAGGGTTTCTCAGTTGAAGCCGTTTTCACACAGCGGAGTTGATTTTGCAGGTCCAGTTTTTGTGACACAGGGCAGATATCGAGGTGTCCGAAAGGTGAAAGCATATATTTGTTTGTTTGTGTGCATGGCAACGAAGGCCCTCCATTTGGAAGTAGTGTCTGATCTTTCAGCTGAAGCCTTCTTGGCAGCTCTTCGGAGGTTTGTGGCTCGCAGAGGAAGATGTGACAATTTGTATAGCGATAGAGGTACCAACTTCGTCGGCTCAAATAAGCAGCTCTTAAACTATGCAAAGGGGGCAGCAGATGCTTGTACCATTAAGTGGCATTTCAACCCCCCATCAGCTCCGCATTTTGGAGGTCTGTGGGAGGCAGGAGTGCGCTCAGTCAAGACTCATTTGCGAAGGGTGATCGGTTTGCAGATTCTGACCTTTGAGGAAATGTCCACGTTGCTTGCTCAAGTGGAATCAGTTTTGAATTCTCGACCATTGTGTAGTGCGAGTACTGATCCAAATGATCTGTTAGCCCTATCCCCAGGACATTTTCTTACAATGGAACCGTTAGGTGCTCCTCCTGATGCTGATTTGACTTTGTTAAGTATGAATCGCTTGTCACGCTGGCAGCTGGTGCAAAGGATCCACCAGGACTTTTGGCGCCGCTGGAAGAACGAATACCTGCATACACTGCAGCAGCGTGGTAAGTGGGATACTGTGCAAACGTCCCCCCCGATCGGAGCTTTAGTTGTGATTAAAGATGAGACTTCGTCACCTCTTGTTTGGAAGCTCGGACGCATTATGCAACTATACCCAGGCCGTGATGGTATAGCTCGGGTAGCTCAAGTTCGCACTAGTAGTGGCACTTTTGATAGGCCTCTGACGAAGTTATGTCTGTTGCCATCGCAGTAATACGTCTGCCTTGAAATTTTTTTGTACAGTTAATTATAAATCCAATAGCTTCAGTTTTTTGTTTTTTGTGCTTATTGTAAATTTTTGTTTTGTTTGTTTATTTGAGAAACAATATAATTATGAAAATAAATCCTTATTTTGGTGGGCGGAATGTTCATGCTCGTTGTTCTGTCACTTTTAAATTCAAATGTCGCGCGCTACACTGACATAGAGTAAGTGTTACTAATGGTTTCCGCCAGAAGACCAGAGAGGGGGAAGAAGAATGAGAGAAGGGAGAGACGCTTGCATCCCTCTGCCACTTGTTTTTGAGTCCTTGAAGAGGCAAGAGGTCTCGAGAAAGCGAATTGCTTTCAACCCCTTGAAGAGACACGAGGTCTCTAAATATCCATTTTGTTTGTGAGTCCTTTGGGAGACACGAGGTCCCTAGAGGTGTTGTGTGTGAATACAGAAAAACGAAGCTTATGTTCCTGCATTATTGGATAATAAAGGTAGGTAACTTTGCTTATTGTCAGTGCCCTATTTGTTCTGTCTTTTTTGTTATTCATTATAAAATAAATACACGTGGTATTTACAGTTATTGATACATCTGTGACCTACTACTACATAAAATATTACATTAATTGTTGTAGCAAATTTTCCTATAACCAAATTTTAATTATAATTTGAATAATATCAACAAATATATTTCCACGCCTACGACTGCCCCTCTGCATAGCTTATTGTTCTCTGAACAACCACCACCAACTTCAATGCACTTGTTTGCTCTGTTATTGATGGTGCGAACAGCATAATTAATAGCGTCGCTATTATTTCTTATTACAGCGGCCTCATTCATAATACAATCGATAACACTTCCCTTGTGTCTATTCTAGTGGCGTAGCTCAACGACTTCATTCACCCTCCAAAATAAAATAATTGAGTAGGTTTAGGTCTGGAGATCTTGCTGGCCAATTTATTGGACCCTCTGCCAATCCAGCGCCCAGGGAAATGATTGTTTAAAAAACTTTGTATCCGCATGGTCAAGTCAGGAAGAGCCTCACACGTTGGAAGTATAACCGTTATCATACATTTAGAGGAACATCTCTAAAACTTCTGCTAAATGATCTAGGAACTGTAAATATCCTTTCCCAGCATGAAGAATATTTATGGTGTATCAATGCTGAAAATTGCATTCAAACTTAGCATGAGGGTTTTCTTCTGACCATTGGTTTTCATTGGGGAAAATTATTTATACCATCACAAGTGAATGGAGTCTCAATACTGCATAAAACTTATTCACTTACTGTCAGATTTTGATGAATCCATTCACAAAATTGTAACCTTGAAACGTTACCGCCATCTTTAAGGTGTTGAACGGACTAGACATGGTTTTAAACTATTTTTGTTGAGCGTATTGACGACTTTCTGTGATATTCTGAGTTGATTTGCAATCCTCCTCGTACACACCCTCGGGATTTCTTCAATAATGTTTTCATCGGTTTGTACGTCAAGACCTTCTCTTTCAACATACACTGTCCACTTGGATAGCAAAAATTCAGCTATGCATACAAACATATGATAACATTGAAACCAACTTGACACTAATTAGAAGAGGTTAGAAGATCTGTAAGATCGACACTTATATCCTGAGGTTTTTAGAATATACAATGTCCACCTGGATAGCAAAAATTCAGCTACGCACACAAACATATGATAACATTGAAACCAACTCGATACTAATTAGAAGAGGTATACTGAAGATCTGTAAGATCGACACCTATATCCTGAGGTTTGTAGAACATACAATGTCCACTTGGATAGCAAAAATTCAGCTATGTGTACAAACATATGATAACATTGAAACCAACTCGATACTAATTAGAAGAGCTTAGAAGATCTGTAAGATCGACACCTATATCCTGAGGTTTTTAGAACATACAATGCCCACTTGGATAACAAAAATTCAGCTACGTGTACAAACATATGATAACATTGAAACCAACTTGATACCAATTAGGAGAGGTATACTGAAGCTCTGGAAGATCGACACTTATATCCTGAGGTTTTCAGAACATACAATGTCTGATAGCAAAAATTCAGCTACGTGTACAAACATATGATAACATTGAAACCAACTCGATACCAATTAGAAGAGGTATACTGAAGATCTGGAAGATCGACACCTATACCCTGAGGTTTTCAGAACATACACTGTCCACTTGGATAGCAAAAATTCAGCTATGCATACAAACATATGATAACATTGAAACCAACTCGATACTAATTAGAAGAGGTATACTGAAGATCTGTAAGATCGACACTTATATCCTGAGGTTTTGAGAACATACACTGTCCACTTGGATAGCAAAAATTCAGCTATGTGTACAAACATATAATAACATTGAGACCAACTTGATACTAATTAGAAGAGGTATACTGAAGATCTGTAAGATCGACACTTATATCCTGATGTTTTGAGAACATACAATGTCCACTTGGACAGCAAAAATTCAGCTATGTGTACAAACATATGATAACATTGAAACCAACTCGATACTATTTATAAGAGGTATACTGAAGATCTGTAAGATCGACACCTATAACCTGAGGTTTTTAGAACACACAATGTCCACTTGGACAGCAAAAATTCAGCTATGTGTATAAACATATGATAACATTGAAACCAACTCGATACTATTTATAAGAGGTATACTGAAGATCTGTAAGATCGACACTTATATCCTGAGGTTTTGAGAACATACAATGTCCACTTGGATAGCAAAAATTCAGCTATGTGTACAAAGATATGATAACATTGAAACCAACTCGATACTAATTATAAGAGGTATACTGAAGATCTGTAAGATCCACAACTATATCCTGAGGTTTTTACAACATACACTGTCCACTTGGATAGCAAAAATTCAGCTATGCATATAAATATATGATAACACTGAAACCAACTCGATACTAATTACAAGAGGTATACTGAAGATCTGTAAGATCGACACCTATATCCTGAGGTTTTTAGATTATACAATGTCCACTTGGATAGCAAAAATTCAGCTACACATACAAACATATGATAACTTTGAAACCAACTCGATACTATTTAGAAGAGGTATATTGAAGATCCGTAAGATTCACACCTATATCCTGAGGTTTTGAGAACATACACTGTCCACTTGGATAGCAAAAATTCAGCCATTCATACAAACATATGATAACATTGAAACCAACTCGATACTAATTAGAAGAGGTGTACTGAAGATCTGTAAGATCGACACCTATATCCTGAGGGTTTCAGAACATACAATGTCCACTTGAATAGCAAAAATTCAGCTATTCATACAAACATATGATAACATTGACACCAACTCGACACTAATTAGAAGAGGTATACTGAAGATCTGTAAGATCGACACCTATATCCTGAGGTTTTGAGAACATACACTGTCCACTTGGATAGCAAAAATTCAGCTACACATACAAACATATGATAACCTTGAAACCAACTCGATACTATTTAGAAGAGGTATATTGAAGATCTGCAAGATCGACACTTATATCCTGAGGTTTTTACAACATATCATATCATATCCATTCACCATCAAAATTACATGGTCAGTCAAACAAATAAAATGAACTCCACGAACAAAACAAAGATACAAAACCACAACAATAAAATTCAATGTATACAAACTTAAACTTCTTAAACACAGTTACACAAAATACACAAAAATGTATAAAATATCTCTACACCGCAAGCCAAAAGCAGCCACACAATAATACAGGAAAACCAACTCAACACCCTGACTATAATTAAAATATTCAACAATGCTATAAAAAGTCCCATTCAGCAAATAGTCCTTAACTCTATTATAAAAAATATTTCTAACTTTGAGTGTCTTTAAAAAAGGAGGCAGTGCATTAAAAAACTTCACTCCCAGATGATTTGTTCCATGCTGCGAGGCTCCTATTCGGTGCAGTGGAATGGACAATTCATTACCATATCGTGTATTATATGAATTATGTTGGTTATTTCTTCCCATTTTGTTCTTATTGTCCCATATATACAAAATGCAGGTAAGTATATAAGCACTTACTATAGTCAAAATACCATGTTGCCTAAACAGCTCCCTGCAACTCTCCAGTGGTCCCACATTACTCAGCGCTCGAATAGCTTTTTTTTGTTCCAGTAGGACCTTCGCTAACTGAGGTGAAGAGCCCCATATGAGGATCCCATACGTTGCCAAAGAGTGAAAGCTTGCAAAGTACGCTGTCCTCGCTGCCCGGTAAGTTGCAACCTTCATCAGTCTCCTCACAACATACATTATACTCGACAGCCACCCACACAAACAGTCGATGTGTTTCTTCTCCACATCAATGACCTCCTCTCTAGCACATCCAACCCAGTTCACAGTTACGTGGACGACAGCACCCTCCACTCAAATATACAATATTCTAAGCCTGTCTCTTTAGCCCAATTAGATGAGGACCGCAGACTCATGGAGGGTTCTGTCTCCGTAAATCTCCAAAAAATATTAGACCGGGGAAGTAGAAATCTTGTACAATTCAACCCCACCAAAACTAATCTTGCTTTCTTTCTCACAAGAGATACGTCAGCCCTAGACCCATCACAATGAACAACCAAGTTATTCAAAGTAATGAGTCCTTTTCTCTTGTTGGCATTTCTGTGAATCGAAATCTTAATTGGCACCAACATGTCACATCAATTGCAGAAGCGGCTGCTAATAAATTAGGTTTCCTCTTCCGGGCTCGCAAATACTTTTCACCAGCTAATCTCTATACCTTATATACTTCACAAATAAGGCCAAACCTCGAATACTGCTCCCACATATAGGGTGCCGCTGCCGCTTCTACGCTCGCTATCTTGGACTCCATTCAGAAGAGAGCTATATGTCTCATTGGTGACCCTACCCTCACCCAAAGGCTGCCATCCCTTGCCCACCGACGTGCCGTTGGTGACCTATCTCTCTCTTTTATAGATATCTGCACGGGCACTGCTCAGAGGAACTTTCCTCCATAATTCCCCACCTGCTGCCCCCAACAAATCTACCAGGGGAACAAAGCGAATGCACCCTTTTACTGTCCAGGTCACCAGACATAAAACATGTTGTTATGCCCGCTCTTTTGTCCCTAGGACTTCCAAGTTGTGGAATTCCTTGCCGGCACATGTTTTTCCTTCTCCGAACCTCCAAACCTTCAAGTCCAGAATTAACAAGCTGCCTCTTTCCTCCTTGTCAACACCCACGGTACGATAGTATTTAGGCTGTAAGCCCTCGTGGTGTGTTGTAAAAAAAAAACCCTTGACACATAAACCAAATGAAAAATTTCTTCGGAACAACCCACAAGAAACTTAAGGAGCCTGGGGTGAATATATGTGGTTGGCAGGGTTTAAAGAAGGTATGGTTGCAACATGTGGACGGGGTACCTTGTACAGTTCCAACTAAGCCGTTTTTTCACATTTTCCGCTCATATTTCCTTATAACTTCCCCGCCCAGCCGCCTAATCCCGTAACTTTCTTGTGGGTTGTTTGCAACACATTTTTCTTGTGGTTTGTGCAACCAAGGAGGGTTCTGAGCATGTTTCCCAAAAAATATTTCTCAAAACCCTCCAGGATGTAAACTGCAAATTTACCAAAACCCCATTTAAAATTGTGGTACATTTGCAGATTACCTCCCGAACACTTTTCAAAAAATTGTTTTCAGAAACATGTTTAGGACCCCCTGGATGCACAAACCACAAGAAAAATTTCTTGTTCACACCCCCCAAGGAAGTTATGTTACCAGGAATGAATAGAGATGCTGGGCGGGGTAGGTAGTAAAAAGGAAATATGAGCAGAAAATGTGAAGAAAACAGCTTGAGAGATGTCTTTATCATATCTTGAAGCCATATCTCCCTTAAGCTGTGCAATGATGGTGGTTGTATCCACGCGAGAGGGGAAGAAAAATCCACACGGCGAAGCCCCCTCCCCAGATCTCTAGGGGGGTCCTGGTGATTTTCCTTCCCTTCTCGCGTGCATACAACCACCCTCGTTGCATGAACCACAAGAAACACCCCCCCCCAATTTACAGTGGAAATCCCCAACCGCGAGGCATGGCGGGAGGAGACGCCGGGCACACCACGGGACGCGCTCGTCTGGTTTACTGACAGATCCGGCGGGGAGCGTGGGACGGGGGCAGGTGTTTACTCGGAAGGACCGAGGGTAAGTCATAGTATTTCCCTCGGAGCCCATGCAATGGTGTTTCAGGCCGAAATGTACGCCATCCTGCACTGTGTGCGGGAGAACAAGAGGAGGGGCTACACCAACAAGCGGATCCTCATAGCCACAGACAGCCAGGCAGCCCTTAAGGCACTAAGTAGCCCATGGGTAAATTTCTTGCTGGTGAGTGAGTGACGAGACGAGACAAGCGACCTGGCTGGGCAGAATGAGGTGACCCTCATCTGGGTGCCAGGTCACTCGGGGGTCAAAGGCAATGAAGAATCTGACAGTCTCGCGAAGAGAGGGTCAGCAGAATCTTTTATGGGACCAGAACTGGCTCTGGGCGTGACAAAGAGCGTTGCCAGGGGAGCCATTAAGTCCTGGGTCAGAAGCCAACACAAGGTGTACTGGGCGGACTGTCCAGGGCTCAGACATGGGAAGCCAATAATTGATGGACCCAGTTCAAAGAGAGCTGTGGAGCTGCTAAATCTTAGCAGAGGACAGCTCAGAAACACAACAGGTCTCTTGACGGGACACATGGCCTTCAAGAAACACTGCATAAAATGGGACGATTCGAAGGGGACCTCGCATCCAGACCCTGCGGCGAGGGGGAGGAATCAGCCCAGCACATCTTGTGCGAGTGTAAAGCTCTGGACCGCAAAAGACAACTGATCTACGGACAGTCTAGACCGGAGACAGAGCAATATAAAACTTTACCCTACCAATTGCTGTGCAGACTAGTTCAAGGCACAGTGATTTTGGAATGGGTAGAGTCAGAAGACTAAGGGCATGCATAATCAACCAAAGGTTGTAGTGCTATCGGGGCGGAAAAGCCACGGACGAGCCCTGAGGGGATCCCCCCCCCCAATGTTGCGGGACCTAGGGCGAATAGGAGTGCTGTGCAAGGTAGACACAGTTTAAGGGGGATATGACTCAAGATGTGAAAAAGACAGCTCTCAAGCTGTTTTCTTCGCATTTTCTGCTTAAATTTCCTTTTTAATACCTACCCCGCCCAGCAACCCTATTCACTCCTGGTCCTGTACCTTTATTGGGGGGGTGTGAACAAGAAATTTTTCTTGTGGTCTGTGCATCCGGGAGGAGGGGTCCTGGACATGTTTCTGAAAAAGTTCGGGAGGTAATCTCCAAATGTACCAATTTTTTTTTTACGAACTATTGTAGAACCACAAACACTGGTAAATTTTGCACTGTAAACATCATAATAACACTTTCAAAGTATAGACAAATGGGGATTATAACCTGAATAAACTAAAATAGAGAACGGGACAGAGCTCTCTCTTAAAGATGGTGTCTTATATTAACAAGAGGGATCGCCAACATTTTGTTAATACAAGACACCATCTTTAAGAGAGAGCTCTGTCCCGTTCTCTATTTTAGTTTATACAGGTTATAATCCCCATTTGTCTATACGGCGATCTTTAAGTAGACGGGACCTGTCCATGCATCGAGAGAGCGGCATTGCCGGCCGGTGCTTATGGCTCTAGGGTTCTGCCTGACCTGACCTTCACGGCTACCTAACCTGACCTGCCCTGTAGGTTCAGACAGGCCCCTAGAGCAATAAGCACCGTCCGGCAATGCTGCTCTCGCAATGCATGAAATTACGGGACCCGTCTACTTAAAATCGCCCAAAACGTGGGAAATCAATATTTTAATTTTACGTTTCTGATGCAGTTTTATCTTCTAAATTGTTGTGGTAGTGTCAACAATATTTGTAATTAAATGTTTGACAATATACTGAGAATTATGTATATATGGGTGGTTAACATTGTTGGTTTCTGTATCCATTCGATAATAGACAAATAGGTGAGCTTGTGCTCGTGTTTATACACCTTTATTGAACATCTTTCTTACATGTATCACGGTTGGGAATCTGGCCAAGCCCTTGCTATGCATAATTCTCAACAGATGAGCCGTACACGTGATTTCTGAACAAATTTTCCATGAACATGATGGCCGCTCCTCACTTAACAATGGATTTCTAATTCACCAATCAATTAGCAAGATCCTGCACCAGAAACACATAAATCAAATTATATATCCCCAGCACTTTACAATTATGATAGACTGTCTTCAACCCTTAAACATTTCAGACACTGATTTTTTTCTACTTTTCGCAGTTATTCACATACATACGAACTGATGTCAAAACAGCCCAGTGGTGTGTTATAGACATAGGGTAAAACATTTTTCAATATTTAATAGGGCTTTGCTTTTTTTACTTAGAACTGCATGCTTAGGGGCCGAGTAATAAATTAACTGTTATGTTAAGAGACATTTAAAATACAAACTGATACCTATTTTTAAAACCTCCTACCTTTTATAATGTTTAGTTTAACAATTGAAAGCTAATTACAGATGAAGGATGCTGACATGTCTAGGACATCACCACAAGGCAAACAGATGTTAATCAGGTTATATGGCATTCAGAAAGTTTTGCTACTCACAAATAATTTTGAACAACTTTCACTCTAAAACTGAATTTGATGGTTAATTTCACGCATTCAGGTTTTCCATACGATTTTGTTTTAGGCCTAACATTAAAAATATAATGGTGGTTATGGATGACAACACGAAATTTTATTGACACAAAGGAAACTATACCTTTTCAGATGAGCAGTTCACGTTTGTCCAATTCGTTGCTGTCTGGTTCAAATCTTTAGTTTTATACGATGAAATCGTCAATTTGTCACTGTATTTAACTTTTCTAGACTAACTTTCCAAATTATTACGCATTTTCTCTGTATATACTTCCGTGTCTAAATATCTTCTGGGTAATTGCCAATTGAGTATGACAAGTGATATTATCCAACGTAACGGCTGCGATTTACACAAAACAACAGTTTTTTAAAACTAACAAGACGTGAGTCTTTTCCTTCTAGATTATGACTGCTAATTTCACTTTGGTGTTTTTGATTATCAAAAAATTTTTCGCCCAGAAGAGAACAACACTTTTCCATTAATGCACAAGTTCACTATTGCCAACGTACTTTCCTAGCATCATCAACTACCCTATCTTTTCATCAGGGTTATTATCATTATTATTACTATTCTTTAAAATCACTGGTCAGTTTGGTGACATTTCTGACAGGAACGCCCATGCAGCAGTAGAGTCACATGATTTTGGTATTATTTATTACATGGTCGCTATGCAGATCTCTACTATCGTCTTCTATTCATTGAAATGTAACCTTGTGCTGGAAGGGACTCACATGAATGACAGTTGACGCAAATTTTCAATAGAGAGATGGAGCATAAAAGGAGATTCTGTTTTCGCACTCATTAACCTTATCGCAATATTCAATTTTTATTTTTATTTTTTTATTTCAACAACACACCACGAAAGCTTATAGCCTAGATACTATCGTACCGTGGGTGTCGACAGGGAGGAAAGAGGCAGCTTGTTAATTCTGGACTTGAAGGTTTGGAGGTTCGGAGGAGAAGGAAAAACATGTGCCGGCAAGGAATTCCACAACTTGGAAGTCATCGGGACAAAAGAGCGGGCATAACAAGATGTTCTATGTCTGGTGGCCTGGACAGTAAAAGGGTGCTTCGCTCTATTCCCCTGGTAGATCTGTTGGGGGCAGCAGGTGGAGGAACTATGGAAGAAAGCTCCCCTGAGTAGTGCCCGTGCAGATATCTATAAGAGAGAGAGAGAGAGGTCACCAACGGCACGTCGGTGTGCAAGGGATGGCAGCCTTTGGGTGAGGGTAGGGTCACCGATGAGACGTATAGCTCTCTTCTGAATTGAGTCCAGGATAACGTGTGTAGAGTATAAAGTATAGAGATTAGCTGGTGAAAAGTATTTGCGAGCCCGGAAGAGAAAACCTAATTTCTTAGCAGCCGCTTCTGCAATTGATGTGACATGTTGGTGCCAATTGTGATTTCGATCCACAGAGATGCCAACAAGTGAAAAGGACTCATTACTTTAGGATGCAACTGTTTTTCTATTATTTTAAAACAATTGTTAGCGTTAGCAAACGTTTTAAGCTACGTATAAACCAAAACCAGGTAGAAAAATAATAGATTATACAAATATTGCAAATCAGACTTATTTCTGTGTGTGTGCGACAGAGATAACCCGTCCTTTTGGTGTCGATTTCACTTATTCCTCAGAAAATTGACATTGAAAGCACTGCCGATGCCTACAATATATGATGACTGACCACACAGCATTATCTTTTGTGCTGACATAAGACTCTGCCACACGCATGGATCATGGATACAGGCATTGAAATGTAAGTTTTCAATGCCTGTATCCATGATCCATACGTGTGGCAGAGTTTCATGTCAGCACGAAAAATAATTCCATTGACTAAATATTATTTATAGTTATTCAATAATATTATAAACTGTGACTATTCATTGACTACATATTAAACATAATATCTCAATGACAGAACAGGTTCCTATAGAAGTTTCCCTTAAAAGAAACGTCTTTGAACATTTCCGTCGCGCACAAGAGATGTCGCAAGCAGCAGCATTATGCAGTTCTGCATTTTTGCCTCATAGATTCAAATATTTTGAATATAAAAAGTCTTTATCGTTCACTTTTAGTTTTTCCTTTGTTTGACTTACTATAATCCACGTTTGTTGGATTTGAAAAAGTATCGACAAGTTTCCTCTTAAGTGAAACTTTCTTTGGATTAAGTGTCTAAGTTTCAGCGATTGTGTTTTAAAGGTGGGTTTTGTGAATCAAATGTAAACGTTATCATAAACAAATTTAATTTCAATTCTATTTTCAGTTTTGTTAAAAAAAAGGTGCCTTTATAGTTACAGGTTTGTTGGTGGATCATTGAAAACGTTTGGGTTCTGGGGCTAGTTTCTTTAGAAAGTTCTAATAGTTCAAAACTTATAATTAATAACTATTTCTTACATAAGTATTGTATGTATTGTATGTAGTGATGGGTCGTTATTTAACTGTCAGCTATTTTTAAACGGTTACCGAGCCGTAACGGTAACCACCAGTTATGGACTTATAAAATTAGCAGCTTAAAAAATAACGCTTTTTACACTAAACTAGATTTCGGAGTCGTGTCTGTTTCAGTTTCAGTACTACTGCAACTAGTTCGGCTTCGATGAATAAACATCGGTTTTCATCGGCAACTGTTTATTTAACTATTTAACGGGATGAATAGCCTTGAGATTGGGAATGCTAAACACGTTATTTATACTGTGTGCTCGCTCTCGCTAACAGCTTTAGGAACGTAGGATATTCGGTACAATAAAACGGTTTAATTTTAATTTTAACTTTAACCGGTTGTTGATGGGGATACGGCATACGGACACTACTACACAGAGTTATTCTGTTAAACTGAGAAGCTGTTATTTTTCAAACAGTTGAGTTTCCCACTAGTATGTAAAGCCAAATATTTAATAATAAAAAATGTTGGGTGAAAAGATGAATTTCTGTAAAAACGTGTTATTACTTTCACTATAGACAACGCAAAATAGGGTTATTTCACGTGAAATTAAAGTACTTATTTATTTAAATTTATATACATTACCTAAGAAAACAGTTAACAAGTCATTTTCGTTTGTCTGATAATAGTTATCAAATTGATTAAAAAAATATAATGATACAACATTTTTTAATATCTATATACATTTCAATATAAAAAATTAAATGAATATATATATATATATATATATATATATATATATATATATATATATATATATATATATATATATACATATATACATACAGGGTGTTTCCAAATTGATGCGAAAAATTTTACAGGGTGATTCTTTGGCGAAAAATAAGGGGTGCTTTTTTATTAAGTTTTTCTTAAAACCCCTTCTCCTCCAAGTTACAGCTTTTTGAAATTTTTGAAACTAATTTTAAAACAACGAATATTAAAATAAGTAAATAAACAATTAATACTAGATATCTTCCAATTTTTTTTAAAACTCAAACTCAATTTTTTATACTGTTTCTTTACCGAAATTTTATTAGCTGCGTTATGTTATGGAGTACTTAGAATCACTCCCTGTGTAGCAATAAAAGTTCTAACGTCTAACGTGCCAAGGCGTGATAAATAATGATATTTATTGATTCTTGCTGTGGCATTGACATTTACGTAAAGACCCTGATAAAATAAATTTGTTAGAAATGACTAGTTTATAATTCCTAAAACATCTAAGTAAATTCTTATAGAAGACTCCTTTCTGATTTCTAAAAGTTTCATTTCAGAGTGGCAAAAGATTTACGACACGCTTATTATAATTTCTTAACCCTTTGTTTCCTTTTCATATCGACAAAATTTGAGATTTATACACTACGTGAAATAACGGGGTAAAAATACAATGCATTTATACTAGTGTGCTCGCTCTCGCTCACAGCTTTGGGAATGTGGGATACTATCGATCGACTATCCAGTTTAAAATAACTGAAGCCGTTATTTCCAACGGTTATTATTAAATAACGTTAACGGCTTCAACTGTTAACAGAAAATAACTGATTTTCCCATCACTAATTGTATGATACTAACCAAAAAAAAAAAACGATTTATTGTTGTGCTCCGGAATGCAACGATTTGTTTAGCAAAATACATCGTTTCCCAATAAAATCATCAGATATATATGCAGTCATCATTTTGATGACTGCATATATATCTATGGATGAATCCTGGTGGGAGCTGCAAGAAATACTTACTGTAAGCTGTCCGATAGCTGTGCACCGTGCACCTATTAGTGAATTTTCGTAGAAAAAATTCACTAATGGAGAGATCCCGACTTTTGTGTAGGACCCTAGAACCCACATCCGGGGTAGGTTTCAATTTTTATATGTTTATGTTTATATATATATATATATATATATATATATATATATATATATATATATATATATATATATATATATATATATATATATATATATATATATATATATATATATATGTATCACACCGATAACTCAAAAATATTTTGATAAAATTGGGCATGTACCTTCCTTTTGTAAATGGCTTGGATGATAAGTTCGTTAGTCAGGAAAATCAGAGGAGGTTTTCCAGGAAAATTTTGAGTTTTCATTCGCAAAAAAAATTTTGTCTCAAAAATAAAAAAGCTATGATAACGAAATTTGGTATGTAGGTTTACTATATAAAAAGTGGACTACACACCACAGATTTCTATGTAACAAGATAAAAAAGTTATAATAAAATATTTTGTGACAGATCATTTCTATGAAAATTTACTACCATAACGCACTTGCTGCGTCCAGGCTTTTTATATAATGTGACAATCTATACTTCATTTTGCGTTCGGAATTAAGGTTGTTTTTAAATAAATGTAATAGTAACACTGTTTTCTAATAAAACACAAGTGTAATTTATTTTTGTTTGATTTTCCATGAATCATATCAGTAGCAAATATACCTGGTGTGTTAGAGTTAAAATTGTCACATAACTTTTCTTGTGATTTTAATTGTGAAAAAAGATGTCTGTGTTAAGTACCTACACCTTTGGAGAACCAATTTCACCACAACACATTTTTAAAGACCTGACAATCGTTTCACTAAAAAAGTTAGCGTCATCAGGGGAGAAAAAAATTCTGTATGTATGTGCATTACTGAAACATTCATTTCATTATTTAAATCATTGCATCACTATCCACAGCTCATTTAAGGTAAGCCCAAAGAAATAAGTCTAGTGGGTTAAAATCCGAGCAAGGGGCTGGCCAAGAGACTGGGCTGCCACAACCTACCCATTCTTGGGTATATCTTTCATTTAGGTAATTTTGCACTTAATCGGAGAAATGTCTTGTTCCTACCCGCCAAGGAAGTTACGGCACCTGGGTGGATAAGGGTGCATTGCGGGGTAGGCAGGGTTTAAGGAGGATATATCTTCAAGATGTGAAAAAAACAGCTTTCAAGCTCGTTTTATTCGCATTTTCTGCTCATATTTCCTTTTTACTACATACCCAGCACAGCACCCCTACTCACTCCTGCTCCCGTAACTTCCTTGGGGGGTGTGAACAAGAAATGTTTCTTGGGGTTTGTGGATTCAGAAGGGGCCCTATGCAGGTTTCTGAAAATAGTTTTTAAAAAGCGTTCGGGAGCTAAACTGCAAATTTACCGAAAATTCGCTACCAAAACGCATTTATTGCGTCCAGATTTTTTTCTTACAAACGCATCATATTTCGATAAAAAATGCAAAAATGCATTAACGAATTTGTTCTACGAAAATTAGCTAAAAAAATTATAGACCGTTAAACCATAAACTTCACTAAACCTACAGCGAAAGCATCAACTAGACTAAACCGACAGCCAAAGCATCAGAGAAAGGGTCTATTTAAAATGAATATTCTGTAAATATTTGAGTAAAATCAAGGGTAATGACGATTGAATCTGAAACTTAAGGGTATGCAGACCACTTTTCTTGCAACTTTTTTTTTCACAATCGGTATTTGTTACACGTTCTTTGCTTAAACATTGCCATTTTTGACGTTTAAAATTGCGAGTTTGACGTTTTGACGAAAACTCCAAAATGTGTTTCTTTAACTGTCCATAACTTCTTTGTCTCTAAATTTTGGTGCAGAGTTCAGTCTTTATAATACAAACACGCGTACCAAATTTGGTTGCCCTTACTTTGTTATTTACGGATATATGATTTTTTTTAGAAAGAAAACAACAAAATTTCCGGGAAAACCTGATCCGATTTTCCTGGCTAACGAATTTATCCAAGCCACATGCAAAAGGAAGGTACTCACCAAATTTGATCAAGATCGGTCCACTTTTTTGAGTTATTGGTCGGACATATATACAGGCTGTTTCAAAAAACATGCACCATCGCTCGTGGGGCAATTCCTTACTAAAAAATAAGAAAAAAGTTCCTGTGCACATGGGCCCGGAAACGCATAGTTTCCAATATACAGGGAGTTGAATTTTAATTTTTTTTAAATTTTTTTATAAATAATTTCAAAACCACTGGATTGATTTTAATGAAACTTGGAACTTGAAAGTGTATTATGAAACTGCATATTTTCAAGTGAAAATCTACTTACAACTGCGTCAGTGGCGTGCGTACGGGGCAACTGTAAAAATTCATTTGGGGAAAAAATATGTGCGCCACTGTCTTTTTCCAATTTTGATACATCAGTTATGAAGCTTATTACATAAGCCACAAAAGCTGCCTCTTGGTATTTTTTCGTTCAGGGTATCCCTTAGGAGATATGATTAATTTTATAAAAAGGGGCAAAGTACCGATTCGTTGGAGTAATGAAAACAGTAATCGTAAAGTGCCATGAAACTATAATTTTTGACAGTTCTCTAAATTCTACAATTTTGAAGTGCTTTGTAGGCGTCAAAAGAGTTTTCGTGCTATTCTTTAAATTTTGATACGGTGCAGTATTTTCGTTTTTAGTTATTTGTTGATACTGAGCTGCTCATTAATATTATTTCCTCCTCTCAAGATGGTTTTCATTAGGTACACTTCAGCGGATTTGACTGATATGTTGTTAATTTATGGACAAACAAATCAAAATGCTAGACAAGCTGTGCGAGTTTATCAGGAAACTTATCCGCAAAGCAGAATTCCTGACAAAAATATTTTCCCACGTATTGTAAGACATTTGAGAGAAACTGGTTCTTTAAAACCTTTAAAAGCTGACTCTGGACGCAGAAGATACCGCCGAACTGTACGAGTTGAAGAGGCAATATTAAATAGAGCTGAACGTGATCCTAGTACAAATACGAGAATTATTGCCACCGAACTGGGTAATATTTCGGCATCATCAGTTCACAGAACTCTGAAGGATCAAAGTTTATATCCCTATCAAACTTAGGCACGACCAACATTTTTCTAAACGTGTACTATTTACTGATGAGGCGTCATTTACGCGAAAAGGTATCGTAAATTTTCACAATTTACATACATGGGCCGATGAAAACTCACACTCTCTAAGAGTTGCAAATTCGCAGTATCAATTTTCCATCAATATTTGGGCTGCTATTATTGAAAATCACATAATTGGTTCTGTTGTTCTACCGAATCGTCTTGACCATGAATCATATTTAAACTTTTTACAAAATGATTTGCCGTTGTTACTACCGCTTTTTATGAGAAATGGTACAATGTGGTTCCAGCATGATGGTGCGCCCGCACATTTTGCAGCAGTTGTAAGAACATATTTAGCCAACACATACGGTCACCGATGGATTGGCCGTGGAGGTCCGGTGTCATGGCCACCTCGATCTCCGGACCTGAATCCTCTAGATTTTTATTTGTGGGGTCATTTAAAAGAAATAGTGTATAAAACACCAGTAAATACACGAGAAGAATTGTTGGGAAGAATAGAATATGCATTTGACAGCATCAGAGAAGATCAAAATATTTGCAGAAGAGTAAGAAGATCTTTGCGCAGAAGGTTAAATAATTGTAACGACGCTAATGGTGGTCACTTTCAACATTTTCTTTAGCTTTGTTATTAAAGCCAATTGAGTAATGTACAAAAAACAAGAGTTTGGCAAAATCATGGTGTCTTTACGATTACTTTTTTCATTTTTTATTTTTATTTTTTATTTATCATTTTTTATCAATGTTTGTAATATTCATTTCAATGTTTATCACCAATAAGTTTTACGTAGGTTAGTTATTTGCACGTTTATTGCTGTAATGTTTACTGTATGTTTTGTTTTTCATATTCTTATGGTTGCAGTAAACATATATTATTATTATTATTATTATTATTACGCCGACTAATCGGTACTTTGCCCCTTTTTATAAAATTAATCATATTTCCTAGGGGATACCCTGAACGAAAAAATACCAAGAGGTAGCTTTTGTGGCTTATGTCATAAGCTTCATAACTGATGTATCAAAATTGGAAAAAGACAGTGGCGCACATATTTTTCCCCAAATGAATTTTTACAGTTGCCCCGTACGCACGCCACTGACGCAGTTGTTAGCAGATTTTCACTTGAAAATATGCACTTTCATAATACACTTTCAAGTTTCAAGTTTCATTAAAATCAATCCAGTCGTTTTGAAATTATTTATAAAAAATTAAAAAAAATAATTAATTTTCAACTTCCTGTATATTGGAAACTATGCGTTTCCGGGCCCATGTGCACAGTAACTTTTTTTTTATTTTTTAGTAAGGAATTGCCCCACGAGCGATGGTGCATGTTTTTTGAAACAGCCTGTATATATATATATATATATATATATATATATATATATATATATATATATATATATATATATATATATATATATATATATATATATATACACAGATCTCCTCATTAGCGAATTATTAAAAAAAAATTCGCTAATAACGTCAGGGCGACATCGTCGTTAGACTATTTATAATGATGACAATCAGTAAGAATCCTAGTTTTTTCAGTTTTCAGCTCCTTAACAAGAGATGCCATATATCTTTAGGAGTTACATTATAAACTGGAATACATGAAACTACAGTTGAAATGCGGTAACGTAAAAGCCAAACATAACAAACACCAGAGGTGCCAATATATTAATACAGAAAGCAATTAGTGATGGCTCTTCTAAAACGGGGTGAATGTAAATAGACATTAGGGACAGAAGTAGATAATATTCCAAATGTTCCGACACGTAAGGGTAGAGCTGTGCCAAAGATAAGATCCCCAGGGATTACATATCGCCGGAGGCAACCTAAGTTTCCTACTCGGACAGTTTATGGACAGTCTCAAATGACTAAAGCCGAAATGTTCAAAGACGACCCAACGCTTTTGACGTGATGCTTCTAGTATTAATTGTAGCTAAATGGAGTGCAATTGTGAAGAAATAAATTATCTAGGAAATTGTATAGAATTACAGAAACATATCAAAGTTTGTATTAAAAAGATAAAACACCGAGAAAAGTCAAAGGTCAGCGGACACATGTTATCTTCGACCAATAACAAGAAGTTCTATACAAGATTTGTTGTTTTAAAGTCAAATTTCTAGCATCGAAGGCATTACGTAGTTGTAGACGCATGCGATTGCCATTTTGACATATTTGAAAATTACATTTGTTATATAGGCTGGCGCATTGAAAACGAAACAGACCGATTTGCGCCCAGAGAATTTTTTTTTAAGAAACGCTAAAACACGTCAATTTTAATATTGAGGGGGACATGTTTTGATATAAAACTCAACTTTGTCACATCAACCCCTTAAGGGTGGTGATAACAACCCTTATATTTTAAATAGGGAACATGGGTCGAGTGTTACATCATAAGCTCTTTCTTTTCTGATTTCAGCATACAAATTTTTTTGGAAGTTTTATCAACTCGTTTAAAAATTATTCACAGTTGAAGATGCAAAAACGCATTTCACTCATTCCGATAAGAAATGTGCTGATAGTCAATGTTTTGTTGGTTTGTAAACAAAAAATTGACTACCACAACATTTCTTATCGGAATAAGTAAAATGCGGTTTGTTATTTAAGTTTACACGAGCGTCGGTGGTTCAGAGGTAAGAACGTGTGCCTCTAAACCGAAGAGTACTGGGTTCGATCCCAGGGTACTCCTTTCACTTTTTCAGTACATACTGTACAATTAACATGAACTGAGGTTCTGGCATTGTATTTGAGCAAGTTGAATGTGTGCACGTTCCGCCCGTCGGAGGCGGCTTAAAGCCGTCGGTCCCGTGTCCATGCGATGTTGGGCACGTTAAAGATCCCTACCCTCCTTACAGAAACGCAGGGGTTTGGCAAAACTTCCAGGATGGTGAGGTGAAACTGCACCCTGGCGTCGGTGATTGGCCATAGTCGCAGAAATAGGCCGATGTTAAAGAAACAAAACACACACTTTTAAGTTTCTCGGTCGGTTTGTTACTTGATAGTACTACCGAAAATTAATTTCACAATGGTGTATTCTCTAGAAGAAAGAGTTGATATAAGTACTCTTTTTTCAAAAACGATGACTGTGCCAACCGTACCGCAAATTTGTTTAATGAACTACATCGGAACAGACATGTTAACAGAAAATACATTTTGGAGTTAGTTGCAAAGTTTCGACAAGGTGGTTCCGTAGCCAACAAAAAAGGGGATCCTGAACGTGAATTTCCGTTTAGAAATGAGACTAATGAGATTGAAGTTTTAGGACAAATTGCTGTAGACCCAACTTTGAACACGAGAAAATTGGCCACTGTTTCAAGCATCAAAAGAAGAACTATTCAGCGAATATTGAAGCATCATACATTTCACCCGTATAAAATTCATCTTGTACAACAACTGAATGAAGATTATTTTGATCGGCGACTGGAGTTTTGTGAAGTTATGACTGCACGAATAGCTGATAACGGGCACTTTCTGTTCAATATCTGTTTTTCAGACGAGTGTACGTGTTTATTAAACTCTACAGTCAATTGTCATAATTGTAGTTATTGGGCAGATAATAATCCAAGAAATTTTCACAAACATATTGTTTACCCTCTACTAATTAACATTGTTGAAATTGATGATCGCTATCAAGAAAATCAATTAATGGATTGGGCGTAGAGGTGCTATTGAGTGGCACGCTAGATCACCGGATTTAACACTTTTTGACTTCTTATTATGGGGCCATTTAAAGAGTCTCTGGAAGAATGCCGTCTAATAACTCCACAAATGCTCCAGAATGTCAGAGCTCGTTTTGAACAAAATTTGTACTTTTGTATGGAAGCTGGTGGTCAACAATTTGAACACTTACTTAACTGAATAAATATTGATGAACGTTTGGTTTTGTTTTTTAGTTTTTTAACGAAAAATTGACTAAATAGTGCATTTCTTATCACAATGAATGAAATACGTTCTTGCAACTCCAACTGTGAATAATTTTTAAACGAGTTGATAAAACTTCCAAAAAAATTAGTGTGCTGAATTCAGAAAAGAAAGAGCTTTCAAATGATGTAACACTCGACCCATGTTCCCTACTTAAAATATAAGGGTTGTTATCACCACCTTTAAGGGGTTGATGTGACAAAGTTGAGATTTATGTCAAAACATGTCCCGCTCAATATTAAAATTGACGTGTTTCAGCGTTTCTTAAAAAATATTCTCTGGACGCAAATCGGTCTGTTTCGTTTTTAATACGCCACCCTGTATAAATAAATCCCTACCTTGGAAAACAAGTGATCGCTAGGATAAAGTCTGCTTTTTCTTATATTATATATTTGTTTATTATTTATCAATAAAGTTAATTCTACAACGTACAGACAAGAAAGCTGCTCGAGCTTGCATAATGTCATGGTTTTCATTAGACCCTGTTAGGGACATCCCTAAAACTATGACTTTGACAACCAGTAATTTTTGACAGCTCTCAAAGTCCAGCAATATTTTCTTCTTATAAGCGCTTTACTTCTAGTAGCTCACACACATTAACAGAATTTCTCTGTGAGGCTATATGTATTCTCACCATAATTATAACCGCAGACCGGTTTCGCTGTAATTAGAGCTCGTCAGTACGGTATACTAACTACAGCGAGGACACACCTATAAAGTAATAGGGCTATGACAGCCAGCCTCCTAGGACATTGTGAGATGTACGATAGGGTTGCCATCTCGGTGCGGAACCAGGTAGTATGTTGTCAACAGCTCTAAAAAACACAAAATGTTATAAAATAGAGACTGTGTACAACCAACTAACAATTTTGCTGGCCCATTTCTTCCCTAATATAGGGACAATGTATGTAAGGCTAGATGTATTGTATATAGATTTATTCTCACCATAATTAGAACCGCAGACCGGTTTCGCTCTAATCAGAGCTCATCAGTACGGTATACTAAGGACAGGCATCTAGGCTTACATACATTGTCCCTATATTAGGGTAAAAATGGGCCAGGGTTGACAATGGCATCGCCGAGAAAAATAAGTATTATTAAATAAATAAGTAAGTTCGATAGCCGGCCCAATTGGACCAGATTAAAAAGTCTGGACGCAGCAAGTGCGTTATGGTAGTGAATTTTCATAAAAATGCTTTTAACAGCAAATACGTGTGTTCGCTTTAAAGAAAGCAGGCATCAATTGGTTACCAGTATAACCTATATAGTAAAAACAATGTGCCATGTTTCATCAAATAACTTTATTGTTTTAAAATGTACAAAACTTTCCGAAAATAAGCTTAAAGTGTACCCGAAAATACTCGTTTCTTGGTCAACCTTGTACGTTAATAGCAAATTGAGCTATTAAAATTTGAAGCATTTAATCAAAATTCGCTACCATAACGCATTTGCTGCGTCCCCAATTTCTTTTCTTAAAACGTATTATATTTCGATGCAAAATGCAAAAATGCAACAACATAAGGCGTGTTCGGCTAAATAAAAAAAAAGAAAATTTGTATCACCAACGACTTATAGGGCAGCCTGTGATTGTAGACATATTTTTTTAGGATGTTGCTCAAGACACCCTATAATTAATGTATACAATTTTTTTCATATCTTGTATAATAACGCATATATTGAGCTTTATGGATTTTTTACTAAAATTCGACAAAAATTATATACCATTAAACAATAAACTCTATAGCTAAGATTACTGCCAAAGCATCAGAGAAAGGGTCTATTTGAAATGAATTTTCTGGAAACATTTTAGTAAAATGAAGGATAATGACGGTTGAAGCTAAGACTTCAGGGTTTGCAAAACATTCTTCTTGAGACATTTTCTTTCCATAGTCCGTATTAGTTTCAAGTTCTTTGCCTAAATGTTGCCAATTTTGACGTTTTAAATCGCCACTTTGACGTTTTGACGTTTTGAGGAAAACCCCATTTTCTTTTAATGCCTCTCACTTTTTTGTCTTTGAACTTACAGAGCTAATTTTGGCGCGTAATTTACACATAATGACATAAAACAGCGTACCATATTTGGTTGCCTTTACTTTGTTATTTCCGGAGATATAATTTTTTTTCTACAGAAAACACAAAATTTTCCAGGAAAACCTAGGTCGATTTTTCTTGATAACGAACTTATCCAAGCCACTTGTAAAAGGATGGCACCTACTAAATTTCATAAAAATCGGTCCATTATTTATTGAGTTATCGGTCGGATATATATATATATATATATATATATATATATATATATATATATATATATATATATATATATATATATATATATATATATATATATATATATATATATATATATATATATATATATATATATATATTAACACGGATCTCGTCATTAGTGATTTGTTTAAAGAAAATTAATTAAAAAGAGAGTTAAAAAATCTCTAAAACTAATGATGTGGTTTTTATGAATTTCGGTACAAATTTTGGCTTTAAAAAGACTTTATTATGCGTCTGTAACGTTCTGTGGTGGCTTTTTACAAGCAAATTAAATACCCTGTAACCCCAAATAAGCTTTGTTCTAAAACGTACATTAACATAATACAAATCGCTTTTAGTACACTTACTGCTACTACAATTCACGAGCGTACCTATAGGGCTGTGAATATTTTTGGTGGCGGCGATAATATCGCTCTATAAAAACATACAAGATATACTCACAACCTTTAATAAAACTATCCAATATATATATACAGGTGTTCTACAAGCTCTATGACAAACTTTGCCAGATAATAGCTCTCATAATTCTAAACAATTTTTCTTAATGAACATGGGTCCGATTCGCTTTTGTTAAGAATTTACAAGCATTGAACCTTTATTAACAATTAACAATAAAAATGTAAATTAAATGAAAATCACAAAACTTAAGACTATAAAAATTGTTCGAAATGTCCACCCTCGGCTTGAATGCAAGCCTCACATCGACGAACTAAAGATTCGGTCACTCGAAGGATGAGATTTGGATAATTTCTTATTTGGTTAGCTGCATCTTGAATTCTTTCAAGTAACTGCTGATGGGTAGTGATTTCAACATGGTAGATCAGCTGCTTCATGTGTCGCCATAAATAAAAATCCAGACGATTGAGATCGGGGCTACGAGGTGGCTATGATATTGGACCTCCTTGACCTATCCATTTATTGTGGAAATGTTCATTTAACCAAGCAGCAACTTGTCTTCCTCTATGTGGTGGTGTGCCGTCGTGTTGATACCACATATTCTGAATAATATTAAGTTGTACCTCATCAATGAACTCTAAAAGGTCGTGTTCTAAGAAATGCCTATACAGATCTACATTTAAACGATCATTTAGAACATGCACAGGTAATAGATTATTGTTGAAAATGCCACTCCAAACGTTGACACTGAATCGTTGCTGAAATCGTCTTGATCTAATTGCATGTGGATTTTGCAACGCCGATACATGTTCATTATGATTATTATTTATGCCGTTCCTAGTAAAGCACGCTTCATCAGACCACATGACGAGCGAAATGAATCTATCATTTTGTGCTTGTTGCTGAAGTAACCAGCGACAAAATTCTAATCGGTGTGGGGCATCTCCAGCATGCAACGCCTGTACATTTTGGCGATGAAACGGATGTAATATTTCTCTGTTGAATACACGCCATGCAACATTACATGAACGTTACTAGATATACGCCGAACACTAATTGAAGGGTTATCAAGGGCAGCATCTATTACATTTTCTTCATCTTGTATATTTACTTCAGTAGGACGAATGGCCGGCCTTCTTTGGAGCGGGGTTACCTGCTTCTCGAAGTCTACGAAATGATGCACTAAACACCGTGTGGGCAGGTTGGTGTCTATTTGGATATCTGCGTCGATATTCTCGAGCTGATTCTCTGGCGTTCCCATTGGAATACTCATACACAAACACAATATCTGCATATTCCTCAGTTTTGAATACATGCATTGTTTATTTAGAACTTTTACAATTAAAGTGACATTAACAATATTTATTGTCATAACAACTATCATTTTTATTTATCAGCCTATTTTTGATTGAAGTAGGTGTACCTATATTTTATAGGTGTGCATTGTTTCACATTCAAATGATTTTGTGTCACTTCCTGGTTGACTGGAAAAATTATGATTATTTAAACGCTTGCAACTTTTAAACAAAAACGAATCGGACCCATAGTCATTAAGAAAAAATGTTTAGAATTTTGATAGCTATCATCTGGCAAAGTCTGTCATAGAGCTTGTAGAACACCCTGTATATATATATATATATATATATATATATATATATATATATACATATACATTAATATTTACATATATTACAGCATCACAACTGAAATCTCTAAATTAATGTAAAATTACATTATTATAACTTGAGTAAGTTTTAGAAAAATTCGATATCATACACGCTTGCTGCATCCGGACTCTTTCCGCTTCTTTAATGATTACATATTTATTTTTATTAAAGTATAATAACAATTCACTATCATAATACACTGTCTGCACCAGGACTTTTTTTATCTAACTTTCTGTTTATTGTGATTGCAAAGTAAGATGAAAAAGTGTTATTTATCATATTTACGAATTCATTTTTATTTGTGCAGTCCGTGTGGTAATACCAAAGAAGAATATTTTCATATGTAAAGTGCCTTTGTATTTTTTGTTTCTGACATCGGTCCAGAACCGCACGTTATCCTGATGTTGGTAGATGATGACTCAAACAAGCACGATCATAACTCACACAGAAATACATCATTTATTTACTTTTCCAAACTAATTTGTCGCTCACTGCGACTCGTTCATCTAGTAGACCCTGGAAAATATAATCGCTTAATCTCTAAAACCCAGTCTCTTCAAAATGCAGAGCAAAATGTATTTACAAAGGATGGCATATATTTGGACAGAGGGAATGGACGTGAAAACTTTCTGTTCTTCAGTAACGGCACGCCGAAATAAAAGAGAAATTCTGTCAGGATTGCTTTGCTCTGTGCCGTTTAGCTTACGAGATTTTCACACTTCCTGATTCAGTTTTACAGTACAAAGGATTTATCCCAAGAGAAAAATACAGCTGTGTTACTTAAAACATAAATTATTCTGTTGTCTGAGAACAAGATTTTCTCAAAAGTTAGAAAGAAATAAAAATAATGTTGCATCTGTTTCTAGTAGTAAAGTTTGTAAAACATTTTTCGAGTAAATTAAGAGAATAGTTTTACCTAAGTAGTTCATATACTTATACTTATTTAGTCACCATCATCATAATTGTATTTGTATTTTGAAGGATGACATGGCTGTGGCTGGTTGCCATTCGCACATTTTTCAAGGTTTATAGCTTTCTTCTGGATTAGATCACTGATGTAGCATGTTTACATAACAGTTTACATAAAATGCTACATAAGATTAAATTTCGATGAAACTCGGCAAGTGCCTTTCTTTTATTAATGGCTTGGATGAGTTCGTTAGCCAGAAAAAAGAGTTTTCTTTCTAAAAAAATTTTTTCTTCGAAAATTACAAAGCTGTTTTAATGAAATTTACTAGATATGTTGCTTTGGGAGAGACCTTCCTACGTACCAAAATTCAACTTTTTAAGTTTATAGAAAATTGAGTTATTTAACTTTTGATTTTTCTTCCGAAATTTAAGTTATTTTAATGAAATTTGTTGGATATCTTGCTTTAGGAAATAACTTATTACATACTGAAATTCAACTTTCTAAGTTTGTAGAAAATTGACTTTGAAGCATTTAATAAAAATTCACTACCATAACGCACGTGCTGCGTACCAATTTTTTTTATTACTCTTATAAAAAACGCCTTTTGTTCTTTTTTTGATGTTTCACTTTTATTTTAGCGTAACTCTACATGCTCCGACTTACTCTAATTTCGGTCACCATCGGGAGTTATAAATGTCTACCAAATCTTAATTTTCTATTGGAAATATAAATAAAACAAATACTTATTATTTTAATTCTATTTTCCATAGAAAATTACGATTTACATAATGTGGACATTAACTATTAATGATGACTGAAATTATTAGATTAAATCGAAACATTCTTGATTGAACATCATTATTCTGTGTACCGTGGTTCCATAGACAAAATAAATTGTTGCTGTGCTACGTCCAAGCAAATGACAGCAATGGCCGACGGCCGACAAAAACGACACTCACAAAAATAGCTTTGGTAGATGGTAGTTGACTTTTGCTTTACGTGATAGTAAAGGATTTTTTCACGCCCGAGGAGGTACCACCCCTTACATCAAGGAGCCGGTGAAGTTCTAAAGGAAGTTTCCGGTACTGGTGTATGAGTCGGTTTCCCTTATAAACAAAAATGGTGATGGCTCCTCCTTGTACAAAAGATTCTGGAGATAAAATACCCCTCCTTACGGATCTCCGGGAGAGGGGTGTGCAGGGGGCGCCGGCATCAAGATTTAACATATCTTTCTCGAATATATGTGGCCTAAATTCTAACCAAAACTCCGTCCACCATTTCCTCCAGCCTAATAGGCCCCAACTCCTCTTCCTCACCAAAACACAAATCAGTGCCAAAACAGCCACTAATCACTCAGTAAGTGGTGGACGTGCCGCCACCTAGTTGCGGAATCAAGTAGTATGCTGTCACGCCAGCTCCAAATAACACAAAGTGTTAAAAAAATAGAGACTGGATACAGCTAACTAACAATTTAGAAAATTGTCAGCCCTGGCCCATTTCTACCCCAATATAGGGACAAAGTATGTAAGACTCGATGCATTTTCGCAACAATTAGAACCGTAGACCGGTTTCGCTCTCATTAGAGCTCTTCAGTACGGCATACTAATTGCAGCAAAAATGCACCAAAAGTTATACGGCTATCGTATAGCCAGTCTTAAAATACTCAGTAAGTGGTGGACGTGCCGCCACCTAGTTGCAGAACCAAGTAGTATGCTGTCACGCCAGCTCTAAATAATACAAAGTATCAAAAAAATAGAGACTGGATACAGCTAACTAACAATTTAGAAAATTGTCAGCCCTGGCCCATTTCTACCCCAATGTAGGGGTAGGTGGCGGCACGTCCACCACTTACTGAGTATTTTAAGACTGGCTATACGATAGCCGTATTACTTTTGGTGCATTTTTGCTGCAATTAGTATGCCGCACTGAAGAGCTCTAATGAGAGCGAAACCGGTCTACGGTTCTAATTGTTGCGAAAATGCATCGAGTCTTAGCCACTAATCACCTTAATTTCCCGGTGTATGAGCTTCTTACGTCCTTTAGATTGCATGGAGGTGTGTGCGCATACGTCCGTAGCAATCTACCCTGCACCAGACTCCTCAATTTGGAAGCCGGAAGAAAATACATACTTTAGATGAAATTCTCTCTCAGGGCTGCCAACTAAATTCATCTGTTGCATTTACCGGTCACCTTCTGACAACAACTTTGGCCAGCTCTTCGACTACCTTCGACTGCAATTTTGGAGATATTCAGCTTCGAAATATGCAATATGCGTATGTATAATGATTGCTGTAGAGTGCCATGGAAAATAGCAAACTTGAACAGTAACCAAATTCTCAGTTTGACAGTTTTTTGAGTTGAGTAATACAACTAAGTGAACTTTATTTCTTTGCACAAAAATTCAGTTTGATCTCAAAAAAGCAATGGCAAGGCCTGGATACTCAAACCGGGATTTTATCAATCTACTACCAATTCACGGACAATGTCGCCGGATTTTTTTAAAAATATTTCAATAACACATCACGAGGGCTTACAGCCTAAATACTATCTTATCGTGGGTGTTGACAAGGAGGAAAGAGGCAAATTGTTAATTCTGGACTTGAAGGTTTGGAGGTTTGGAGGAGAAGGAAAAACATGTGCCGGCAAGGAATTCCACAACTTGGAAGTCCTCGGGACAAAAGAGTGGGCATAACAAGATGTTCTATGTCTGGTGACCTGGACAGTAAAAGGGTGCATCCGCTCTGTTCCCCTGGTAGATCTGTTGGGGACAGCAGGTGGAGGAACTATGGAAGAAAGCTCCTCTAAGCAGTGCCTGTGCAAATATCTATATAAAAGAGAGAGAGAGAGAGAGAGAGAAATAGCTCACTAACGGCACGTCAGTGGTCAAGAGATGGCAGCCTTTCGGTGAGGGTAGGGTCACCGATGAGACGTATAGCTCTCTTCTGAATGGAGTCCATGATAGCGAGTGTAGAAGCGGCAGCGGCACCCTAGATGTGGGAGCAGTATTCGAGGTTTGGCCTTATTTGTGAAGTATATAAGGTATAGAAATTAGCTGGTGAAAAGTATTTGAGAGCCTGGAAGAAAAAACCCAATTTCTTAGCAGCCGCTTCTGCAACTGATGTGACATGTTGGTGCCAATTGAGATTTCGATCCACAGAAATGCCAACAAGTGAAAAGGACTCATTACTTTGAATAACTTGGTTGTTCATTGTGATGGGTCTAGGGCTGATGTATCTCTTATGAGATAGAAAGCAAGACTGAGATTTGGTGGAGTTGAATAGTACAAAATTTCTACTTCCTCAGTCTAATATTTTTTGGAGATCCACAGAGACAGGACCCTCCATGAGTCTGCGATCTTCATATAATTGGGTTAAAGAGACAGGCTTAGAATATTGTATATTTGAGTGGAGGGTGCTGTCGTCCGCGTAACTGTGAACTGGTTTGGATATGCCAGAGAGAAGGTCATTGATGTGGAGAAGAAACAAACTAGAGGCTAAAGCTGAACCTTGAGGGACTCCTGCATTAATTGGATACAGTTTAGAGGAATGGCCATTCACGACAACACAAATGCTCTGGTTGGAGAGGAAATTGGCTGTCCAGATACAGAGTTTTGGTGGTAGGCCATAGTCCGGAAGTTTATTAAGCAGCGCTGAGTGCCAGACCTGATCGAATGCTTTGGATATGTCTAGAGCGACAATCTGGGATTCACCATGTAGTTTCATAAACTTGTTCCAAGAATGGGTGACAAACGAAAGGAGGTCGGCAGTTGATCTGCGCTGACGGAATCCATATTGCCTGTCGTGGATTAAACTGTGTTTTTCAAGAAATTTTAGTAATTCGGTGTTTATATACTTTTGCAACACTTTAAAGACGACTGAAAGGAGAGAACTAGGGCTGTAGTTGCTAGGAAGCACTTTGGCTTTATTCTTGGGGACAGTTACTAGGGAATATGCCGCTATTGCAAGATGTCTGAAACAGATGTGTCAGGATCAGAGCAAGTTCTGGTGCGCATCTTTTGACAACAATTGCTGGGATCTCGTCAAGGCCAGAGGCTTTCCTGGTATTAAGAGAGGAGAGCATCTTTCGTACCTTTTTAGTTTTGAAAATGATATCCGTCATTTTATGCGCGACATTGGGGACTGTTGGTGGGTGAACATTTGGAGGTGGGTTGAGAGTAGAATTGCCGGCGAACAACGAGGCAAAAAGTTCAGCCTTGCCCAGGGAGGTAGACACACATTCACCCCCTGAAACAAGAGGTGGGAACGTGCTCTTGCAGAAATTATTCCCAATAGATTTAGCAAGAGTCCAGAAGGGTTTGCTGCCGTTGGAAATTGAGAGGACGTTGTTTTTGATGTGGTTAATAAACGAGTTTTTTGCCTCAGAAAGAATGTGGCCATAGCGGTTTCTTGCGTCGTTAAATGCTTGACGGTTTTTTTGACTGGGATTGTGTAGAACCGTTTTGTGAGCTTTGACCTTTTCAAGTCTGGCCTTATCACATGATTAGGGAACCAGGGCTTTTGAGTGGCTGAAGAGGTTTTCTGTGTACGTGTAATAAATAATTCCATGCCAGCTTGGATAAATAAATAAATACATTTTTCTTGTTGATATTGTTTTTGTTTATAAATTGAGAGTGGTTGTAGGCATGTAAAAGGAGGGGAGAACCCCCGTGACGAAGCCGAGAACCAAGATTTTTAATTTACCTTTAAATTGTTACCTCATTTCATCTGTTTAAAATATTTTTCCAAAAACGAACTTGAGGTTGCCTTATTTGTCAGTCTCACATAGAGAGCTGCAATATTTTATCATTTAAAAAAGTATGTATACAGCGACAGTTAATAAGTGATGAGGGTTTGGGTGCAGCAAGTACGTTGTGGTAGAGATTTTGGTAAAATATTTCAAATCCAATAACTCAATTGTCCATTAAGCTATAATCTTCAATCTTGAGCCATAGTAAAACCTATGTAAAATACCTTTTTGGTTGTTTTGTTTTCAAAAACTAGTTCGATTGGGTTGATTATAACAAAACCATGCAAGCAATTAATAAGGAAAATACCTGCCATATTGATAATTTGACATGTACATTCTGTTTGCAAATAAATATTTTTTTTTTGAAAACAATTTTTTAAAGCGACTTGCAGTATTTACATATATGTACCGAATTTTAATTCTCTAGCTCCATAGAAAACAGAAATTTCTTCACGTAATCGCTTACTGGGGCCTCTAAAACCAGTCTCCAAGGGCCATTTAATTTTAAAGAATTAGTTTTAATAACATACTTTACTAATAGTGTACATTTCTTATGAAAATTCACTACTATAATGCACTTACTGCGTCCCGAACTTCTTTAATTTATCGGGAAATTCATTAGTAATATTTCCAAAGTCCATCTCTTCTAAACGAATAGACCGAATTTCAAAATTAAAAAAGCAATGTATAGGGAATCAAAAACTCTGTTCGACTAGCTATCACATGACCCCCATTTCCATTTGAAAAAAATCGAGGGATGACCCCCCCCCCCGCTTAGGACGGTAAAGTTTGGGCTATACTTTTTGCGTCAAAAGTTGTCCCCCACAAAACCAAACTTGATGTGTTTCATGTTTTTCTCGACAAAATCTTTTCCTGTCAGTTTGGCCACCAGCTCAATTTCAATGGGCCATCCTGTATACTTAACGAATATTTGTTATTGAAATTTGTGCGATACGTTTGAGGTCAGAAAGGTCGCTAAGTAAATGACCTTTGTTAATTGATAATTATTATGGAGGAATACCAGACAGCAAAAACAGCGATAATTCTATAGATATGTGTTATAATAAGAGAGCGTCAACAGTAATAGAATAAGTAACGGCAAACGGCAACAGTAACAGTAAAGCACATCAGGCTGTTACTGCATAGGGTTGGGCGGCGCATCTACAGTCGGACGACGCCGACGCCGACGCAACAAATACAGGCGCCACGACCCGCAACCTGCGGACTGGAAGAGCATAGTGCGGTGAACTGGATTCCAGATCAGACGCGCGACACCTTGCCCTTCTTTCCCCACGTCGTAAACACTCCGGAGTTGGGGAAACGTTAACGTTATTTATAACCCGACCGGTGTTAAATTTACTTCCTCGTGTAACGACCTCCGTTCTCCTTCTTCTACTCTAAATCGACGACCATTACATTCACCAGTGGGGAAATGAAAATAGAAGTGATGATTCAGTAATGTTTGAAAACTCTTTAACAACCCAGCAAACAATTCGCGTTAGAAAAACTGCAATTAAACTTTTTAATTAAAATAAAGACGTGAGTGATAAAGTGTTGTGTGGGGCGGTAAAGACATGCATCAGATGAGAACAATCAGTGCACGATGAACAGGTGTGATGGCGGTGGTGGGTCTTCTAACATTGTTTGCGGCTTTGGCTCTGGCAGCTCCAGACTGGACCGACTGTCCGGCACCATGTCGCTGCAAGTGGAGCAACGGCAAGAAAACCGCAGATTGCAAACAAGCCGGCTTCAGCAACATACCCGTAAATCTCGATTCCGAGATGCAGGTATTAGATCTCTCAGGGAATTCGATAATAGGGTTACCGCAGGAGGCGTTCAAGGAAGCCGGACTTATGAATTTACAACGCATATTTCTATCAAATTCTGGCATAGTGAACGTACACAAAGACGCTTTTCTCGATTTAACGATTTTGGTGGAAGTTGACTTATCACATAATTCCATCTCCAGTCTACACCCGCAGACTTTCAGCGGCAATGCCAGATTACGCATTCTCCTCCTCAACGACAATCCCTTGCGACGACTTGTGGCAAAACAGTTTCCGCCTCTCCCCCATCTCAGGATACTCGAGATACAGGGTTGTCGTCTAGAATATGTTGATAAAGAAGCATTCGTCAATTTGACAGCACTGGAGTCGCTCAATCTGAAATTCAATCTGCTGCAGAGTCTGTCCGAAGCTGCGTTCATGAACCACGCTCATCTCAAGACGCTCATGTTAGACGGCAACCCATGGAAGTGCGACTGCGAGTTACGCGAGTTCAGAGACTGGTTCCTCGCAAGTAAGTTGCATTCAGTTTCATTAACTTGCTCAGAACCCGATAAATTGGTAGATCGTACCTGGGAAGATGTACAGTCTGAGGAGTTTGCTTGCTCTCCCCGCGTTAGTGTCTCCCCCCAGTTTCAGGTGCAGGCGGAAGCAGGGGGAAACGTGACGTTTGGCTGTCACGTGACTGGAGATCCTGAGCCCCAGGTGTCTTGGCTGTACGAGGGTTACCCCATCAATCATACTTGGCTAGTGATAGAAGCGGAAGAAGGTCTGTTGAGTAAGTGGGCCAATATCAGTGTATACAATGTAAGTGAGGTGGATGCAGGTGTGTATACGTGTGTGGCTAGAAACTTGTTGGACGTTGCCACCAGCAACTTGACCTTGGTGTTGCCGGAAGTGGTGACGGCCACCACGCTCAGTAAAGCTGACGCCGGACTGCTCTGGTGGGGCTTATTGCTATTTAGTGTGGTCGTCGTGACTGGATTATTGTGTACCGTTGTGGCCGTGTGTTGTGTTAGAAACCGCATGAACCGCCGCCGACGGCGGAATATGAAGGCTAGTGTCAGCTTCACCGACCAAGAAAAGAAGCTGCTAGACGTAAGCATAGCAACGACAACAGATCGAGGTACGGGAAGCTGCGAAGCTTTAGGGCCAGACTTGGATATGATGGATCCTCCGGTGCACATAACTATCGAAAGTGAGCCACTACCTTTGGCTGTTTATCCGCCACCACCGGAGTTCTCGGGAAGCTCCCTGCCCGCCGCAGCATACGGCAACATCTTCATATCAGTGTCGGTGAGCAGAGACCCTTCCCTCGATACAACCAGGTGTCCGGATTTGCTGGACTTACCACACCGTGGGAAACCAAAGCCGGTGTACCATGGCATGGCGACCTTACCGCGCCGCCCTTGTCTGCCCCCTGCACCCCACTACGACAACATGGGACCGAGAGTCACAGCCGGGGGAAGCTCGACGTTGTCGCTGCCAGATTCAGAGGCGCCAGTGGCCACTCAACTACCGCTGCCCCCACCTCCCCCGCCGCTCTGCATACAACCACTTACACCAGAGTTCGTCTCTCTCTAACCTCCCTAACCTGGTTCATGGTCTTCAATTAGTGCCTTTGCTGTCTCTTTCTCTCTCTGTCTCTCGTCGTACATTTACCTATTACTGTGAGACTCTTACATGATTATGTGTCCAGATCTTGCCGTTCTATGTGTACCTACCACCCCCAATACAGTTCATTCCCTGTTAGAGATGTCAGAAGTCAGTTGTTTGTCGTCTATACCCTGCAGACTTGCGAGAAACGCATCGATCGTAACCAAAACACGAGAATAAGACTTTTAAACAGTATGTTTTTTAATTATCTATCATTATTTTTTTGTTATGATAAGCGTATTGTTGATCTGTTAGATAAATTAAATAAATTGATCTTTGTATTTATAAGGGCTGTTTCTTAATTTGATGAACAAGGAGAGATGCGATGCAGGATAGGAGAACAGAGGAGATCCCTTCTGTGGTAATTTGTGATTAGGGTATTGAGGAATGGACGTAATGTGGAGTCCACTTAATTAGACGCATGTAGGATAAATTGGATGTGTCCACTGCAGCAGCACTTCCTGCTAAATTAACTGATCATATTTTGCTGGTCATACATGAACAGTGTTTTGCAACCGCAACCTATCTCACGCTAATTACTAACATTATTAATCGCACGCAGTCGTTGTAGCGGTATGCTAACTGCTCCACCGAAATAATTCTATTTATACAAATTACCACCGGGTTTCATCTACAACCGGATGAAATTTTGTTGCCAGCGCAAGACGCAGCTAGCTCACTTTACCTTCAATTAAACATCACACAACTTTTTATGTGTGGGTCATTCAGAAACGTTTTATACGTCGCTTTTAGTATCTATAAGTCTAATTCAATTAGTTGCCTTAAGTTAAGCTAATAGATTCTTTGATCGTTGTTGCCCTTACTCGGTTAAACCATTGCATTAATAAAGTCAATACATACTTAGACACTTTCTCTGGTTTCATAAAGGCTTGTTTTATTGTTTGCAACCGGTTTCACCTTTCACAGCATCGTCAGTTAGGTGAAAATTAAAACGATTTACTTTCACTTATCACAACTACAATAATACTTTTCTGCTATGCTAGAGTGCTTTGATCAAAATATTTAAAATAAATTAAAAAAAAAAGTCTGGGCGCAGCAAGTGCGTTATGGTAGTGAATTTTCATAAAAATTAATAGCAAATGTGTCTGCTATTGAGGGATTTCGACTTTCGAAGTTTGAAAAAAATTCTTCATAGAGCGCTAACTAGCCCCCCTAGAACATATATCCGGGGTGAGTTTCAATTTTTATATGTTTATATATATATATATATATATATATATATATATATATATATATATATATATATATATATATATATATATATATATATATATATATATATATATATCACAGCGATAACTCAAAAAATAATGGGCCCATTTTGATTAAATTTGTTGAATATCTCCCTTTCGCAAGTGGCTTGGGTAAGTCCGTTATCCAGGAAAATCAGCTCAGGTTTTCCCAAAACATTTTGTGTTTTCTTTCGAAAAAAAATTATATATTCAGAAATAACAAAGTAAGGGTAACAAGGGTAGAAAAACTGGGTCGATTTTCTTGGATAACGAACTTATCCAAGCCATTTGCAAAAGGAAGGTGTTCACCAAATTTAATCAAAATCGGCCCATTATTTTTTTTACCTATCGGTGTGATACACACACACACACACACACACACACATATATATATATATATATATATATATATATATATATATATATATATATATATATATATATACTCGTGGTTCGTTTTTTCGTGAAGAGTTATGTTATAATTTATTGGGTTTAAATTCGTAGCAACTTCTTCATTTTTGGACAAAAATTAAAACAACATTTGTGTTTTTCATTTAACGATGTTTCGCCGCCTCATGCGCGGCTTTTTCAGGTTATTTATTTATTTTATTTTATATTAATTTACTACCATTGCACTTTTACGGTTGAGAGCTGTAAACATTGAAAAAGGCATTTTTAGAGGGTAGGTTCCCTTTAAATCATTGCAATCTATGTTTTTTTACAAATTATTTGGATTTATATCTTACCTGTATGTTACACCATCACTCAATTGTACTTACCGGGAAATATACCTTAGTTGCTAGAGTTTACTGTATTCTAATCTTTAAGTGCGTTGTGTTTGTCCAAAAATGAAGAAGTTTCTACGAATTTAAATCCAATAAATTATATATATATATATATATATATATATATATATATATATATATATATATATATATATATATATATATATATATATATATATATATATATAAACATATAAAAATTGAAACTGACCCCAGATATGTGTTCTAGGGCTCCTAGTTCGTGTTCATTGGAAAAATTTTTTTAATTCAAAAGTACGATCTCCTCATTAGTGATTTTTTTTAAAGAAAACTCATTAACAATTGAATCTGGTTGCAGAGATGAAAACACACTCTTCTGAAATCACAAATCTCTACGTCTATATTAACTGTTTTACCAACTAAGGGCAACAACAGCTGCTATTAAACTTGAATTAAAAGTCTTAAAAGTCATATAATTTTTCATTTGTGATTTTTTCAACAAAAAGTAGCTGAAACATATTTGAATTACACGATTTGATCAGCTAACTTTAAAATTGAATCAAAGACGAAAAAGTCTGGACGCAGCAAGTGCGTTATGGTAGTGAATTTTCATAGAAATGATCTGGCACTAAATTTTTTTTTATACCTTTTTTTAGTTTGACATAGAAACCTAAATTTTGGTGTATAGTTTACTTTTTATACCGTAACCAACCTACAAAATTTGGTTACCATAACTTTTTTTATTTTTTGAGGTAAAATTTTGTTTTGAAAGGAAACTCAAAATTTTCCCGGAAAGCCTAGTCCGATTTTTCTGGCTAAAGAACTTGTTCAGGCCACTTACAGAAGGAAGCTGCCTGCCAAATTTGATCAAAATCGGCCCATTATTTTTTGAGTTATTGGTGTATATTTATATCTATACATCGGTGTGGTACATATAAATAAATAAATAAATAAATAAATAAATAAATAATATATATATATATATATATATATATATATATATATATATATATATATATATATATATATATATATATATATATATATATATATATATAGTATGTCCCCGGATGGACTGAACAAGAGGGAAAACATATTTATTTGCAACTTTACGAAAAAATGTCATTCTTTATAAATTTTTTTTGCTTCTCTCAAAAACACCAATTTTGGAAAAAAAAATAATCTTTTTACCAGCTGAGAAAATTATAGAAACACACTTGAACTAAAGGAAAACAGCTTATTTTATTCAATGTGATATCCTCCAACCTCTACACACTTTTCAGCTCTACATACAAATGCTTTATAAACATTGTGGATGATATCTTCAGTGACAGAATTTATTGCTTCCGTAATTTTTTGTTTCAAAATTTCAATGTTGTTATCTAAATTCGTATTATAAACATGCTGTTTAACATATCCCCATAAAAATAAATCCAATGGGCTTAGATCAGGGGAACGAGCCGGCCAATTGAGGGGTCCGTAACGTACTATTCATCTGTTTTCAAAATGTTCTTGCAGATAATTTCTTACCAACAGTGATGAGTGAGCAGGATATCTATCTTGTCGAAAATATACACTTGAAAGTTACGTACATCTCTTACTATAGGTAACAAAAAATTTTGAAGCATCTGCAAATATGTACGTTGATTCACTTTTCATTAAAAAAATACGGACCGATGATTTTTCCATACATAATACCACACCACATATTGACCTTCTGGTAATACTGACTTTTCGTTACAATTCTGAAATTAGGATTTTCTCTCGACCAAAATCTACAGTTCCGCGAAGAAACTTTCCCATTGGTTGTAAATGTCGATTCAACCGAAAAAATAATGTTTTTGTAAAAATTTCGATTTACAGATTGATTTTCTCCTAGCCATAAGCAAAAGTCTAAACGCAGAGCATCGTCACCATTTCTTAATTCATGTACAAAAATCGGTTCATGAGGTTTAATTTTGTTTTCCTAAAAAATTCTTTTTAAATGTGATTTGATAATTAACTGATTTGACTGTATAGACCTTTTTCGCAGGGATAATTTTGGAAATGTTACGACAGAACCTAGAGCCAGGATTGCATTTTCTTCATTGCGTATCCTTTTTCTTTTCTTAATATCATGTACGGTACCTGTTCTTCCAAATTTTTCCGCCAAATTTCAAACAGCATTAACGGAGACGTGAACTTCAGGAAACTTCTGTTGACATTTTTGAATTACAAAGTTATAAGAAGCCTCACCAGTTCCATAACATTAAACGAGGTAAACTTCTTGCACGAAAGTTAGCATTACTATAAACTCTCAGTAAATATTGGAAAATATTTAATGATATTAACCAATGACACGAAACTTTATTTACTTATCAGGTCGTCATGAAAGACAGGTTGCCATGGAAGATAACAGGATAATCTGATTTAATTTAAAAAAAAATGAAACTGCATTTTCTCAGCTTCTAAACATGATTTTAAGTTGTTTTTCTAGAATTGGTGTTTTTGAGACAAGCAAAAATTTTTATACATAATGACATTTTTTCGTAAAGTTACAAATAAAGATGTTTTTCCTCTTGTTCAGTCCATGCGGGGATACACTATTCACACACACACAAATATATATATATATATATATATATATATATATATATATATATATATATATATATATATATCTTTTGGAATGTTGCACTACACTGTAATAATTTCAAAATATACACTCTATTATACTACAGTAGCGTGCTGATAATAAACCGGGACGGTTTGAAACTGCAGTCCACGTAAACCAATAAAGAATCACAAAGAGTACAGCAAGCAAATAGAATATATATATATATATATATATATATATATATATATATATATATATATATATATATATATATATATATATATATATATATACATTAAAACTGACCCAGGATATGGGTTCTAGGGATTCTAGTTCGTGCTAATTTACAATTTTTTTTAGATTAAAAAGTCGGGATCTCCCCAATAGTGAATTTTTTCTACGAAAATTCACTAAAAAGTAAAAATAAAATTTCAGTCAACAGTGAGATTTGATCCATGTTCCTTCGCTCATGAGCCAGCGGTCTAACCCCTCGACTGTCGCAAGGTTTGGCAATGAAAGTGCAATAAAAGGTGGATAACACATAATACTCTTCAGTTATTTATTTGTAATATGTAAGGTCTATTTTACATGCATTTTGCAACTATTTTAACAAATGAGACGAATAAATGTAGAACATTCTAATATACATTTTATGCAATATTTACCATTCATAAATCGCAATAGTCATACTAGTTTTCACGTTTCACATCTCCAGTTTTTGACATTTACAGGAGACAAATTTTCCTAGTAATTTTCTCGTAGTTCTTGACCTTTTTTCGCCGTGGAGAAATAAACGTTGTCTGTAATATTTAATAGATTTCGTTTAACACATACAATATTTTGGTATTGCGTCTTCTCTGACTTTTAGTGGCACTAAAATTTGGCTTCATTAAATGCCTATGACATTTTTTGTTTTAACTTAGCGACCTAAATTTTGGTATATAGTTTGGTTTTTACAATGTAAACCTGCTTTTTAGCAAATTTGGTTGCTATAGCTTCGTTATTTCCGGATATATGAATTTTTTCCAAAGGAAAACCTAAACACTTGTAAAAGGAAGTTAATCACCAAATTTTATCAAAAGCGGCCCATTATTTTTTGAGTTACAGTGTGATACATACATACATACATATAAATGTATGTATATATATATATATATATATATATATATATATATATATATATATATATATATATATATATATAAACATATAAAAATTAAAATTGGACACTGATATGGGTTCTAGCGGGACTAGTTGGCGCTCATTTGAAGAAATTTTTTGAAAATTCAAAAGTCGCGATCTCCTCATTAGTGATTTAAAAAAAAAGAAAATTCACTAAAAACTACATCAGTTAAGATATAATTATTCTCAGAAAGTTTTTTGAAAGCAAAAATATGTTTACATGAAAATTTTTAAACAACTTGAATTTTTAATGTTTATATACATACATATATATATATATATATATATATATATATATATATATATATATATATATATATATATATATATATATATATATATATATATCACACCGATAACGCAAAACATAATGGGCCGAGATAGATCAAATTTGGTGGGTAGCTTCTTTTTGCAAATGCATTGGATAAGTTCGTTGGCCACGAAAATCGGCCCAGTTTTCTTTCTGAAAATGTTCATATTTCCGGAAATAACAAACTAAGGGCAGCCAAATTTGGTACGCTTGTTTATGTCACAAAAAGTAAACTATCTGCCAAAATTTAGACGTATAGGATGAAAAAAAAAGTTGCAGGCAATTAAAAATTTTTTCGGGTGCCACTGATGACCAGATAAACGCACAAAAGTAAAATACTTTGTGTGTATAACAAAATCCTATGTATGTTGCAGACAAAGACTAAGTTTTTTGGCGCAAAAAGGTCAAGAAATGCTAGCAAAATTACTTTGAAAATTGTTTTGAGCTTTCCTCTTAAAACGTCAAAGTCGCGATTTGAAACGCCAAAATTGGCAGCTTTTAGGCAAAGAACCTTAAACAAATACAGGCTATGTAGAGAAAATGTTGCAAGAAATGTGTTTTACAAATCCCTAAGTTTCAGCTTCAATCGTCATTGTCCTTCATTTTTCTAAAATGTTTAAAGAAAATCCATTTCAAATAGACCCTTTCTCTGATGCTTTAGCAGTAGTTTTAGTTATAGGATTTATGGTTTAATTGTCTATAATTTTTAGCATATTTTCGTTAAAGAAATTCGTTATTGAGGAGACCGCGACTTTTGACTCTTAAAAAGATTTTTCAATTGAGCACGAATTAGGTCCCCTAGGACCCATATCCGGTGTTAGTTTTAGTTTTTATCTGTTGACACATGTACACATAAAAAAAATATTAAAAAAAATAATAAAAAAAAAGAAAAAAAAAAAGAAAAAAAAGAATGAATATGTTAAATGGTAAGAATATTGTTGTACTCAGCCTAGTTAATTATATTAAAAATAAGGGTAGTAATAATAAAAACTACATAATGGTTGGAGCCACGATGGACCATTGTATAGAAAAATACGGACCTAACGCTCGAAAAATAAATCGGACAATGGGCTAATGGATAATTATCCGCAGCCAAAAAAAGCGCGAACAACAACAACAACAACACATGTATAAGGTGACGCATTTCTACCGTAAAGCTCAATATTACTGTTATTCTACAAAATACAACAAACAATTGTATACGCTAATTATACGGTGTCTTGAGTAACATGTATAAAAAATTATTCTACTATCACAGGTGGGTCATAAGTCGTTGATGATACAAATTTGCTATTTTAGTGAATTTTCTTTAAAAAAATTCACTAATGAGGAGATCCCGACTTTTGAATTTTGAAAAAATTTCTTCAAATGAGCGCTAATTAGGCCCCCCAGAACACATATCCGGGGTCGGTTTAAATTTTTATATGTTTATATATATATATATATATATATATATATATATATATATATATATATATATATATATTATATATATATATATATATATATATATATATATATATATATATATATATATATATATATATATATATATATATATATATATGTATCACACCGATAACTCAAAAAATAATGGGCCGATTTTGATTAAATTTGGTGAATAAATTCCTTTTGCAAATGGCTTGTATAAGTTCGTTATCCAGGAAAATCGGTCCAGGTTTTCCCGGAAAATTTTGTGTTTTCTTTCGAAAAAAAATTATATCTCCGGAATTAACAAAGTAAGGGCAACCAAATTTCATATGCGGATTCATATCATTATAGGCAAGTTACCTACCAAAATTTAGCTCCGTAGGTTAAAGGATAAAAAAGTTACAGGCATTCAAAGAAAAATAAATTTGGATTTTCCTCAAAACGTCAAAATTGCGATTTTAAACGTCAAAATTGGTGAGTACATTCCTTTCGCAAGTCGCTTGGATAATTTTGTTAGCCAGGAAAATCCGCCGAGGTTTTCCCGGAAAAATTTGTGTTTTCTTTCGCAAAATATTTATATCTCCAAAATTAACAAAGTAAGGGCAACCAAATTTGGTAAGCTGGTTTATATCGTTATAGGTGTGCCACCTACCAAAATTTAGCTCTGTAGGTCAAAAGACAAAAAAGTTATGGGCATTTAAAGAAAAATAAATTGGGGGTTTCCTCAAAACGTCAAAGTGACAATTGAAAACGTCAAAATTGGCAACATTTAGGCAAATAACTTGAATCTAATACGGGCTATGGAAAGAAAACGTCTCAAGAAGAATGTTTTACATACACCGAACTCTTAGTTTCAACCGTCATTGTCCTTCATTTTACTAAAATATTTCCAGAAAATTCATTTCTAATAGACCCTTTCTCTGATGCTTGGCAGTAGCCTTAGCTATAGAGTTTATTGTTTAATGGTATATAATTTTTGTCGAATTTTCGTAAAAAATCAATAAAGCTCAATATATTCGTTATTATACAAGATATGAAAAAATATTGTATACATTAATTATACGGTGTTTTGAGCTACATCTTAAAAAATTATTGCGACAATCACAGGGTGGCCCATAAGTCGTTGGTGATACAAATAATTTTTTTTGTCGAAAACGCCTTATTTTTTTTGCATTTTCCATCGAAATATAATGCATGTTTGTAAGTTAAGAATTCTGGAGGCAGCAAGTGCGTTGTGGTTGCGAATTTTGATTAAATGCTTCATATTTGAAAAGCTCAATTTGCTATTAACCTATAAGGTTGACCAAGAAACGGATTTTTTCAGTAACACTTTTGGTTTACTTTTGGAAATTTCTGTACGTTTTCAAACAATCAAGTTATTTTGATGAAACATGGCACATTGTTTTTACTATATATGTTATACTGGTAATCAAATTTGATGCCTGCTTTTTCTATATAGGTTATACTGGTAACCAAAATTGATGTCTGCTTTCTTAAAAAGAAAACACACATATTTGCAATAAAAACATTTTAATGAAAATTCACTACCATAACGCACTTGCTGCGTCCCGAGATTTTTTTTAATCGAACACGTCTTATATCATTTCATTTTTGCATTTTCCATCGAAATATAATGCATGTTTGTAAGCAAAGAAATTCGGGACGCAGGAAGTGCGTTATGGTAGCGAATTTTAATTAAATGCTTCAAATTTGAACAGCTGCAATTTGAGCGCCATCTAATAAAAATTATTTCGACAATCACAGGTGGTCCATAAGTCGTTGACGATACAAATTTTCTTTTTAAAATCGAACACCCCTCATATTATTGCATTTCCCATCAAATTGTAATGCATGTTTGTTTTCGAGCTATTACAATTGTTTTGCAACTTTTCACATTTCTGGCACATATAAAAAAATGTGATACGGCGTTTTTACCAACAAAAATAGAACCTCGGTGGTTCAGGGGTAAGAACGTGTGCCTCTGAACCGATGAGTACTGGGTTCGATGCCAGGGTACTCCTTTCACTTTTTCAGTACACACTGTAAAATTAACATCAACCGAGGTTTTGGCATTGTATTTGAGCAAGTTGAATGTCTGCACGTTCCGCACTTCGGAGGGGGCGTAAAGCCGTCGGTCCCGTGTCCATGTGATGTTGGGCACGTTAAATATCCCTACTCTCCTTACAGAAAGGTAGGGGTTCGGCAAAATTTCCAGGATAGTGGGGTGAAACTGCTCCCTGGCGTCGGTGATTGGCCATAGTCGTGGAAATAGGCCGACGTTAAAGAAACAAAACACACACACATACCAACAAAAATCGGAGTCTAATGCAAATGACGCACTCAGAGAGGTTTTCGTTTGTAGTATTTCATGAAAAAATCGAGATGCCACATACTGGGCACTCTCAAATAGTGACTGAAATTAAAAAAAAAATTAAACTGTCGTAACTCAATTGTTTCAAATAGAACAATCTGTATTATGCGTATCAGAAGTAAAAGGTATAATAATAAATGTTTAATAAGTTATTAAAAAAAAGTATTCGGATTTTCGTGAAAAAAATATTTGTAAATTTTTATGCAAAAAACTTTCTTAGGAGTTTTGTCGAAAAGCTTATTTGATGAAATATGGTATATTGTTTTTACTATATAGGTTACACTGGTACCCAAATTTGAAGCATGCTTTCATTAAAAAAGACTGGACGCAGCAAGTGCGTTATGGTAGCGAATTTCCGTAAAAAAGCTTTTAATGGCAAATATGACTAATTTTTAAAAGAAGGATATTTGGTTGGCAGTATAACCTATATATTAGTAACAATCTATCGTATTTAATTAAAATAGTTTTGGTGTTTCAAAAAGTACAAACATTTTCCGAAAATAAACTTTAAAAGTTCCAGAAAAAACTGGTCCGATTTTCCTGGTCAACGAACCTCTTTAAGCTGTTTACACACCTGCCAGGATATAATTATTCACAAACAGCTTTAGGGCCAAAAATGAAAAATTATGAAAAATTTCAAAAATTTCTTATACAGAAAATCATCATTTTTTTTACAGAAATTTCCTTCAGTAATGTTAGACTAAATTATATTTTTCACAAAAATTCGACAACTTTTTTTACAATAACTTACTAAACATTTATTATTAATTACCAATATATCACAAAAATCTTACAAAAATAAGTTCCCCAGAAACACATAAAACATTTCTGCGAAAAGTTTTAAAATTCAGCCACTATTTGAGCGTGCCCGTATACGGCAGCTCAATTTTTTCGACGAGTAATACAAACAAAAAGCTCTCTGAATGCGTCATTTCCATGGGGCTACGCTATCTATTGATAAAAACGCCGTTTCACAATTTGTCATATGTGTTTGAAATATGTGCCAAAAACGTGAAAAGTTGCAAAACAATTTAAATAACTCAAAAACGATGAACGATATCAATTTTTTTTGGTTACAAACATGCATTATAATTCCCTGAAAAACACAAAAATGCAATAAAATAAGAGGGTGTTCTATTAAAAAAAGAAAGTGTGTATCACCAACGACTTATGGACCATCCTGTGATTGTCAATATAAGCTTATAAGATGCAGCTCGAGATACCCTATAATTAACGTATATACTTATTTGTCGTAATATAATAACGGATATATTGAGCTTTGCCGTAGAAAAGCGTCACCCTGTATATGTGTAACCAGGCAAAAACTGAAACTGACCCCGTATATGGGTTTTTGGGGTTCTAGTTCGCCCTCATTTGAAGAAATCTTTTTAAAATTCATAAGTCGCGATCTTCTCAATAAAGAATTTTTTCTACGAAACTTTGCTAAAATATAGACTATTAAACCATAAATTCTATACCTGAAACTACTACGGAACCATTAGAAAAAGAGTCTATTTGAAATGGATTTTCTGAAAATATTTTAGTAAAATGGAGGATACTGATGGTTGAAGCTGAATCTTAAGGATTTGTAAAACACAATTCTTACGACATATCGTCTACATAATCCATATTTGTTCCAAATTCGTTGTCTGAAAATTGCACATTTTGACGTTTCAAATCGCGACTTTGACCCTTGAAGAAGAAACATTGTCATATTTTCAAAATATTTTTTCTGCTACTTCTTGACGTTTTTGCGTCAAAAAAACTTAACCGTTGGATGTAATATTCTATTAGTTTTGTAAATCACACAAAATATTTTGTTCTTGTGGTTTCCTCTGATCACCAGTGGCACCCAATTTTTTTGTTGGTTAAAATGCCTATAACTTTTCTCCTTTCAACTTAGAGATCTAAATTTTGGCATGTAGGCTAATAGTAGAAACGCATATGTCAAATTTAGTTGTCATAGCTGTGTTATTTTCGGAGATACGGAAATTTGCCGAAGGAAAACCCAACATTTTCCCGGAAAAACTGGTCCGATTTTCCTACCTAACGAACTTATCCAAGCCACTTACAAAAGGAAGGTACGTACCAAATTTCATTAAAATCGGCCCATTATTTTTTGAGTTATCAATACGATATATATATATATATATATATATATATATATATATATATATATATATATATATATATATATATATATATATATATATATATAGATCTCGTTTAACGAAAAATTCGCTAAAAAGACATATTTGCTATTAAAAACATTTTTATCAAAATTTACTACCATAAAGTACTTGCTGCGTCCAGACTTTTTTAAATAAATTGGACAGGATGCGAGCTAATATTTTACACACAATATGTTAGAAAATACAGACGTAAAAGCTTTCACTCGGTTTTCACAATAACTTCATATATTCCCTACAACCGATTTCGCCTTTACGATATCGTCAGACAGAAAAAATTAAAAATAAACATATTTCTAATTCCCCTCCTCATATAAGTACAATCTGGAGAACCAAATTCATCACAGTACAGTTTTTAAACCTGATGAACCTTTTGCTAACCAAGTTAACGTCATCAGAGGGATAAGTAAACTAAGCGAATAAAAAAACTAGAACTCCTATTTATATGCTGGTTGCCAAGCAATAGCAAACAGCGTTCTCTACGAAGATATACAGTCAAACTCCCACGGTTTAGTCGAAACTTCCTGCAATTAAAACTGCATACCGCTGCTTTTATTAAAATGCGTGTCGTTATCAAATATCCTTTTACAAAGGACAATTCTTAAGATAACAATTCGAGCCATGGACTACTTAAAACAGGACTCTATTCATCGAAATTTCTAACGATATATATATATATATATATATATATATATATATATATATATATATATATATATATATACTTTCGTAAGCATCTAACTATGTAAGGCTAGATGCATTCTCACCACAATTAGAACCGTAGACCGGTTTCGCTCTAATTAGAGCTCGTCAGTACGGCATACTAATTGTAGCGAAAATACACCTATAAGTGTAAGTAATACGGCTATGGTAGCCAGCTCTCCATTACTAAGTGAGTGGTAAGACACGAAGCAACGTGCCGCCACCTAGTTGCGGAACCAAGTATGTTGCCACACCAGCTCCAAATAACACAAAGTGTTAAAAAATAGAGACTGTATACAACCAACTAACAATTTAGTAAATTGTCAGCCCTGGCCCATTTCTACCCTAATATAGGGATAAAGCATCGAACTCTAATTAGAGCGAAACGGGTCTACGGTTCTAACTGTGGTGAGAATGCATCTAGCCTTGCATACTTTGTCCCTATATTAGGGTAGAAATGGGTCAGGGCTGACAATTTACTAAGTTGTTAGTTGGTTGTATATACTTAATGAGATAAGAAATATCACAATGTCGGAAGCAGGAGAATGGTTTAGAAATAATAAACTGAAACTCAATGTAAACAAAACAAAAGTCTTGAATATCAGCTCCCACCAAACGCAACCAAGACAAAATCAATCTGTGAAATTTCTTGGTGTATATATACAATCAGATTTTCGCTGGTCAATGCACATTGAAAAGCTCCAGGGCACATTGGCGTCGTGTCTGTATCTGTTGAGGCGTCTGATTAACATCAGTAATTACCAGACAGTGTTGACAGCTTATCATGCATGTTTCCAAAGTAGGGCTACCTATGGTATCCTAATATGGGGGAGTAGCCCTGGAGTGTCTGAAATATTTCTGCAACAGAAAGCTGCAGTAAGAATAATCTGTTCAGTAGACAGACGTACAAGTTGTAGAACCTTATTCACGAAGACAGGCATACTTACCATCTTTTCAGCATATATTTTGGAAAGTGTCTTATATACTTACCAACATCAAGAGGACTACAACCAAAACGGTGATTACCACGAATATGGTACCCGAGGCAGACAGAACATATCCATTCCTTATCATAGAATAAAAAGAGCTGGGGTGTCAAGTTCTTCAATAAAATCCCCCAGAATATAAGATCAAAACATAAGCGAGAATTTAGGAGAAATGTGAAAAACACTCTTATGAAGTATGCATTTTATTCTTTAAGTGAATACCTCAATATGGACATTGAGTGGATACAGTAGAGCCACTAGAGACAACATAAGATGCCATTTTTTTTATGTGTGTAAATTTTTTTATGTGTGTAAATTTTTTTCTTTTGTCTTTTGTATTTTTGTTTGTTTTTGATGTTTATTTCACAATTGTAGTTCTATAATCTTATATTTGGTATTTGTTTGACAAGGCTGTGTAATTTTTGCCAGAATAAATATTATTATTATTATTATTAAAATATTATTATTATTATTATTATTATTATTATTATTATTATTATTATTATTATTATACAGTCTCTATTTTTTAACACTTTGTGTTATTTGGAGCTGGCGTGACAACATACTACTTAGTTTCGCAACTAGGTGGCGGCACGTTGCTTCGTGTCTAACCACTCACTAAGCATCTAACTGTCGTGGCTGTCAGACATTTTTGATTAACTTGTGTGACACAATGACATTTGTCAAACTAAAGTAATTTTTATCTCCTACAAATTCAACAATTTTGGTGAAAATATGGGTTGTTTGGAAAGAATAGCAGTTAGAAAGATATCATGGAATAGCAGAGATTTGGTAAATGAAGGTGCTGGTTGAAGTGTTAGAAGGTGCGAGATGGAAGAGCAAAAAGAATTTAAGTTTGGTACGTCAAAATCTGAAACTTATTGAATTTGGTGTCGGACTGTCAAACTATTTAGAATTCAAACTTCTAAATTGTGTTATATGATACACCACAAGTCGCATAAGACTTATTGTATTAACATAATGTCTAATTTTTGCCAATAAACAACAAACAACAACAATCTTCTTTATCCAAATGATGATTACTATCCCAAATATGCTGAGCTAATGAAAGGAAACTTTCGAGGCTAACTTATGACCACCACAACCACCACCAAATATGCTGAACAATACATGATTTATGGATAGTGTCTGCTTGACTATGCTGTAAAAGTAAAATCGGTTGTAGAAAAGATACGAAGCTATTCTCAAGCCAAAAAAAATTATATGCGCGTATGTAATATGTATTATGAACAATTCTACCAACTTAGCACAACTACATACAATCAATTAACATGGTAGTTAATATTAACACGGCTGTTCTTGATCCTTCCATTTATCATTTCTGGTTCTCTCTCGAATATAATTCTACAGAGTTCACGGCTGCCAACACACACTACAAGCTGTCTGTGATCATGGAGGTAATATTGGTCTATGAGCAAAACTCTCATAGAGAAGGATGTAACAATGGGCGAGTTCATCAGGCATCAGTCTCTGCCAGCAGCTGCATTCTTATGTCAAAAAATGTGGACAAATGTCAACGCTTTGTCAACATTTTTTGATATAGCAATGCGACGCCTGGTAACTCGCCCAATATATACTTTGAATGACATTCTATATAAACTGGTTTAATTTCATCGAATTGTGTTAGCTTATACATATATCTATTAATATTTGGCTTACCGGGTATATATAATTATGCATTCATTAAAACCGCGACTGAGTTATGACTTAGATAATTTTGAACACAAGAAATTTCCTAGAAACTTGGGGTTAAATAAACCGCTATCTTTTGTTACGTTTGATTTGAATATACACATTTTGTTTTGAAAAATAACACGAAACAGATATTGAATATTCATTTAATAAAATAAAATATATACTTTCAGTTTTTCACAGGATAATTTGAATCTTATGTCACGCTACAAACACAATAGAAAACATGAAACAGCGATTATTTTACGATGAAAAATATGTTTCAGATCCCCCACAACAATCACATTAGCATTATTTATAGTGGTATTGATTTTTAACATTACAACTTACTAATATTCTGTGATTGATGAAACCTATTTGATTAAGTGAAGATTGGAACCTGTGATGAGCACTGATAAGTACACTTGGAGAACCCAAATCATCACAACACATTTTAAAAACCTGACGATCGTTTCACTAACCAAGTTAGCGTCATCATATATGAGGATGAAACATTCTAATGAATGTTTCATCCTCTGATGACGTTAACTTGGTTAGTGAAACGATCGTCAGGTTTTTAGTGAATTTTCGTAGAAAAAATTCACTAATGGGTAGATCCCGACTTTTAAATTTTGAAATTTTTTTTGCAAATGAGCGCGAACTAGGACCCCTAGAACCCATATCCGGGGTCAGTTTCAATTTTTATATGTTTATATATATATATATATATATATATATATATATATATATATATATATATATATATATATATATATATATATATATATATATATATATATATATATATATATATATATATATATATATATATATATGTATCACACCGATAACTCAAAAAATAATGGGCCGATTTTGATAAAATTTGGCATGTACCTCCCTTTTGTAAATGGCCTTGATACATTTGTTAGTAAGGAAAATCAGACCAGGTTTTCCGGGAAAATTTTGAGTTTTCATTCGAAACTGAAGTAATTTTTATCTCCTACAAATTGAAAAATTTTGGTGAAAATATGGGTTGCTTGGAAAGAATAGCAGTTAGAAAGACATTATGGAATAGCAGAGATGTATGGTAAATGAAGGTGATGGTTGAAGTGTTAGAAGGTGCGAAATAGAAGATAAAAAGAATTTAAGTTTGGTACGTCAAAATCTGAAGTTTATTGAATTTAGTGTCGGACTGTCAAACTATTTAGGATTCAACCTTCTAAATTATGTTATATGATACACCACAAGTCGCATAAGACTTATTGTATTAACATAATGTATAATTTTTGCCAATAAACAATAAAACAATAAAAAACAAATTTTTATCTCAAAGAATAATAAGCCGATTTTAAAAAAAGTTGGCACGTGCCTTCCTTTTGTAAATGTCTTTGTTAAGTTCGTTAATCAGAAAAATCGGACGAGGTTTTCCGGAAAAATGTTGAGTTTTCATTTGAAAAAAAAATTTATCTTAAAAAATAAAAAATCTATGATAACCAAATTTGGTAGGTAGGTTTACGATATCAAAAGTAAACTATACACCAAAATTTAGATTTCTGTTACAAGAAAAAAAAGTTATAATAAAATATTTTGTGCCAGATCATTTTTATGAAAATTCACTACCATAACGCACTTGCTGCGTCTTCGACTTTTTAAAATCTGTTGTGATGACTTGGGTTCTCCAAGTGTACGTATAAACCTATTTGATGTTTTTTTAAACTCAGGTCAATTGCAGACACTTAGGGGCAGTTAATATTTATTCATTTACAAATGTACCATATTTTGAAAGTAATTTTTATTCGAAATCCCAGATTATGGCCAACAAAATATTTTCCAAAACTGTTGGTTATGAGTATAATGTGACTAACACACTAAGCGAAGATTGGAACCTGTGATGAGCACTGATGGGTACACTTGGAGAACCCAAATCACCACAACATATCTTTTTAAAGACCTGACGATCGTTTAACTAACAAAGTTAGCGTCATTAGAACATGAAAAATTTTAAGTACTTACCACTGATGTTAGTAGCACGTCGTTAGAATTTTTCTTGGTTGGAATTTTTCATCCTCTGATGACGATAACTTTGTCAGTGAAACGATTGTGAGGTCTTTAAAAATATGTGTTGTGGTGATTTGGGTTCTCCAAGTGTACTTACGTGACGGCAAATCTAATTTGATTTACACCCTTTCATCATTAGGAATTCATACTTTCCGCATATGCCAGATAGTGATTTCTATCATAATATCTAGTCAATATTTCATTATGGAGATTTCATATATATATATATATATATATATATATATATATATATATATATATATATATATATATATATATATATATATATATATAAAGCTATTGACAAAAGCATCGACTAAAACCATAATTTAGATCAGAGCCGTCTGGCGCCCCATTCTCATCAAAATACACTCCAATTTCCATTTAATAACCAACTTAAGGTACAAATATATATATATATATATATATATATATATATATATATATATATATATATATATATATATATATATATATATATATATATACCTACAGTGAGCGGCAAAATTATGTAATTACTTTATTAAAATTTGAGCGATTTTTGTTTCGACAAAATGCTTGGCATCATTTTCTGACATAACAATTTAGCCGCTGGCAGCTACTGGCGACTGATAAACTCATGATATAATGACTTAGAAGAGATATATTGCGCATATGCCCCGCCCCCTCTTATGACGTCACGTGGTGAGTAACGTTATAGAAGTCCAACTACACACTTAAAACAAAGTCATTCGCAATCAAAAAGTTTCTATACGTCAGTCTAATGCGGTTGAAGTTACGCCTATATTGTCTTTTTCAGATAATATAGATCGCAGCACTAAATTGAATCTTTTTCATTTTTATTACTTCCAACTGTATGTACTTAAATAGTAGTAAAATACGTAATTTGTTAAGAGGTTGTGATGAAACGCCAAACCCCACTGCACGACAGCATATTATTGTTGCATTGGACTCACCACTTGACACCATGCGCGTGACAGGTCTAAAAATAGGTAGTCTGAATATCATATCTCTCGTTATTTGTATCATGGGTGAACTCGCCCTATATTTTACTATTCATTTATTGTTTCTCTGTTCAGTGATATAAGGGGAGGTCTACCGAACTGTCAATAAAATTAAGAGAATAGAATATCGTAATCACAGAACATACTCTCCTTCAGAACGTCAACCGCCGTGTTAAAAGTTGTGCCACAGAATGCCATTTATTATTGGCGTTGGAGAACTGACAGTATTTTAACAGTTTTGCGGACATTTTAAATACGTAATAATCTTTTCCCTTTATTTTAATTTAATATAATATTAAACAAAATTACTCCCAGATCGTCATAACGTGTGAAAGAATCGCATCGGCGACCTAAATTTCTAATTTTTTTCGCTTAAACGTCGTAAAAAGTATCAAAACACATAGAAGACATGATTTGGGACCGCAAGTTTTTTGTGTGTCGGTTTGGGTCTTCGGTTTGTATATCTCTCTGTTTGTAGCCACGATAGTTTTAGAACGAATTGAGATATCGTCATCAAATTTGGTATACAGTTAGCACTTGACAAACGAACGGTTCGGATTGTTTTTGGATAAAATCGCTTTAGGGGCAGGGGATGAATGGGGGTGATTTGGTGCATTTTGACCTTTGACATTTTTTTCGCTAAAACTCGAGTAATATAACATTTTATGGTTTATTGATTAGAAACTTTTAATTTCATCAAACATCTGGTGTTATGTGCTGAAATTATATTAGGGGTTGATTTGTGTGGGTGGAATATTGTCGACAAAAATATCGTTTTTTTGTGTGCAAAAAACGACGTATAGAAAACATATAGAAAACTTGATTCTGAAACGAAAATTTCTGTGTCTGCAGGTCGGTCGGTCTGTCTGCATGTACGTCTGTCTGTTAATAGGTGCAATTACATTCAAAATAAATGAGATATCATCTTCAAATTTGGTATCTAGTTAGCACCCGACAAAGGAACGCTTCGAATTATTTTTGGGCAAGATCGCTTCAGGGGTTAGGCGATAGATAAGGGGTGATTTGGTGAAAATTGACATTTTTTAAATAAAACTCGAGTAATATGTTTCAAAAGTTTATAGGTACAGGAGTACAAATATTTTCTTTGTAGCCCTAAATTCATTCCATGATAATGTGTTTCTGAAGAGAATAAATTATCACAGCTATGTGGAAGTTATGATTCAATGTGCAGCTCTATTAGTGAATTTTCATTTAAAAAAATTCACTATTAGAGAGATATCGATGTTGAGACTTTTGGAAAATTTCTTCAAATGAGCGCGAATTAGAACCCCTAGAACCAAAATCGAATGTCAGGTCAGGTTGTATATATATATATATATATATATATATATATATATATATATATATATATATATATATATATATATATATATATATATATATATATATATATAACCTAACCTGACCTGATTTGAACTCAATTGGTACAGTAGATCTTGAGTTATAACTAAATAAAAAATCAATAATCTACTATATGACCTAAAATTACCTCTAAATGGATGCCTATAATGTTAGACAAGGTCAGACAGATAAATCAGGGTTCAGCTGCCATTGCAAACACAATCTCCAAATTAAGTTTTAAACGGACAGGCTACGAAAATATGTCACAATAAACAATCCGCGGGGTTGACATTTACGACAACTCTCATCTAAATGTGTAGATATCAGAAAAATATAAATGAATAGAAATTTTAACGAAAGTTATTCAATTTGTTTAAAAGCAATCTAGAACTACGTTTTATTATATTATATTTATATTATACATATAAATATTAAGCTTCCTATTTTCACGGTATTTAAAAGCCATCTCCATCTCTTTAGTTTAATCTGACAACACTACTATTTGTCATCTGTTAACTGACAGGAGTCGTGAGAGAAACGTGTACGTTCTGCGCGTAACTTCGAATTCGACTTCGCTAATACCTTAGAATCTCAGAATATAAAACAACTATTTATATTCAAATATTAATACAAATAGTAGGTAAATAAAGGTGATGTCAGTTCACGTTGCAATTATAGACCCTGTTCTATCTTGCCTGTCTCTTTTAAGATCTTTGAGACATTATCAAATAACTTTATTTTTGTAAATTAAAATTCTTATAAAACTTCGCTACCACAATGCACTTGCTGCCCCAGGACTTTCAATACCTAGGGCTATTAGGTATTGCCTTCTATCATACAAATATTTCTAAATTAAGACTACTTTCATATCATAATGTCTATATTGCGTCTCCCAATTTATTATTTTTGCCCGTCTCACGTTGAACAGGAATAAATGTAGAAATTCCCGGAAAGGAATGCGAACAATAAGCTTTCAAATATTTCGAGAGGAATAACAACAAAGCGTAGGATGTTATCCTCAAGTATATGTCAAGTTACAGGAAGGAACTAGGGTTTTCTTAATGTAGAATTTATCATCTCTAAGAAAGGGTCCAGTAATTAAATTGTTTGTCTATGATATGTTAGAACTTGGATCCAACTTTAATTAGTTTATTTTCATTTCGAAAAGCCTTAGATTCACTGCAAATTGAATTATGTTGTACTGAGGCATCTCCGACAAATAGGGGTTTGTGTGTATCTTGCCAAAAGTCACTATTACACAACAATTGTTCATTATGTTGCGAGTGTTCTATAAGTGACAAAGTGACGATTTGAACCTGTGGTGAGCACAGATAAGTACAGTTGGAGAACCGAAATCAACACAACACATATTTTTCAAGACCTGAAGATCGTTCCACTAACAAAGTTAGCGTCATCAGATGATGAAAAACTTTAACTATTTACTACTAACATCATCTTTTATACTGAATCTTAGGTAAAGAACGAAACCGAGAAGTAGACTAAACCGCAGGCAAATTCTTCAGTGTATTGTATTTTAATTGCTGGACGAGGATTTTGAACTTCCTTTATCACTCTACCTGACATGTTTCGGAATATTTATTTGCATCAAAGACAGAGCGCAAGCAGATAACTATAAACCAGTGGCAGAGCTCGGTTTAAGAAGAAATATGAATACTTTCGTACGCATCTAGCTTCGCTGGCTGTCTAACATTTTTTACAAGTTTAAGATTTTCTTTATCAATGTGGTGGTTATTATCCCAAATATGTTGTCTCACGCATGACTTGTCTACACTACCGTATCTCAACTGTGCCAGAAAAAATTCTGCCGACAACGAACACTGAACGCCTTCCTGGGAAGTTTTTATTGATGCCCACGAGACGACTATCAGAATTTTGAGTAAACAGGTGTCCAACGGTATTCCTGTAAAACCATGTAGGATACAATCCGTGAAAATCAGGTCACCTCGTTCACGTCTCTCAGCAAATTATGTCATGCCCCAGATTTGTAACCTAACCTCGTAGGCAGGTCTGAGAATGACATAAGGTAGTTGGGTTGCTGCTCGCCGCACTCCTTCTCGAAGAAAGCCGCAGTCCCTGCAGATTGCATCCTGGAATGGAAACGGACTAGCCTTCAAAAGAAATGAGCTCCAAGAATTCGCCCAACGCTTAAAACTGGACGTTATTCTAGTCCAGTAAATCAATATGCGTCTTCTAACCAATCCAAAACTCCCCAACTATACATTTTACCGCAATGACCGCACCACTTCCAGAGGGGGCGGCACAGCAGTATATGTAAAAAACAAATATTGACCACCACCCTCTCAGTACGCCAGCCCTGCAAAACATCGAGGCTACACAAATCGTAGTTAACAGTTCCTCTGCAGGCTCAATAAAGCTCATTTCTCCTATAATCATCCACAAAAGAGAATTATAGACGCCGACCTAGACCTCTTATTCGATACCAAGAGTATTAGAAGATAAGTTTTCTAGGGGGCCCACAAAAGTTCGTCAGTATAAAATTCTTATTATGGTTGCAAACATGCTATTGGCAGGCTTCGTGTCCTGATCGCGATCAGAAGAGGAACAAAGAAAAAGAAAAAGATGACGAAGAAAAAAAAAACATCATGCATAATATTTGTTAAACCACAAACTTTTCGAACGATCCTCGTATAATACCTATCAATAAGTGAAATTTTGTAAAGTAAAATCTATTGTAAATTTAAAATTCAATGTTGTATCTTAAATAGAGAGAAACCTGAGACTTTGCTAAAATTTTATTAACTTCAGCGGTATCTCGATCTTCGGGAAGAAATTGGAGAAGTTTCTTAATAAACCAGATACATTTCTGTGGCTGATAACTAAATGGATCATTAGTTAATCAATAGAAAGTTCAGCCGTATCGCTTAACCCTTGTTTATTAAATAAGAAGTTTGCGAAACTTATTGCTCGGAAAGAGATACTTAAAATACAGGGAAATAGTTTTCTGTCACCATTAACCTAGCTAGCGAGTTAATATGGAAATTGCTTTTTCAACTCAATTAATTTTAGTTCTGTAAGCAAAATAGTACCTTAAGGTGTCTTACGTGTCTTTTTAAGATGCATGGTAGTTTTACAAAACAGACACAGGGTTGCCAGCTTTTTAAAGCTAAATATCGCCGTTTTGCTGAACGAGCTCGCCCAAAATCGCCAACTTCCCATCCATGGGAAATCGCTCAAAATCGCGCACTTTCTGTAAGAACTGTCACTTGTCAAATTTTATATAGTTCACACAAATAAGGCCAAACCTCGAATCCTGCTCCCACATCTGGGGTGCCGCTGCCGCTTCTGCACTCGCTATCCTGGACTCCATTCAAAAAAGAGCTATACGTCTCATCGGTGACCCTACTCTCACCCAAAGGCTGCCATCCCTTGCCCACCGACGTGCCGTTGGTGAGCTCTCCCTCTTTTATAAATACGGGCACTGCTCAGAGGAGCTTTCTTCCATAGTTCCTCCACCTGCTGCCTCCAACAGATCTACCATGGGGACAGCGCGAATGCACCCTTTTACTGTCCAGGTCACCAGACATAGAACATCTTGTTATGCCCGCTCTTTTTTCCCGAGGACTTCCAAGTTGTGGAATTCCTTGCCTGCACATGTTTTTCCTTCTCCTCCAAACTTCCAGTCCAGAATTAACAAGTTGCCTCTTTCCTCCTTGTCGACACCCACGGTACGATAGTATTTAGGCTGTGAGCCCTTGTGGTGTGTTGTTGAAATGAAAAAAAATCGTCCAAACTGAATTTTTTGGCGGGAATTTAATTTTTTTAATAAAAGCTTTCCTTTAGGTTGACGAGAACCTTTAATATAATGATGTATAGTGCATAGAGCCTTGGTGGTCCAGTGGTGAGAACGTGTGTCTCTGGACCAAAGCGCACTGAGTTCGATTCCTAGGATTCCCCCTTCACTTTTTCAGTAGATACCAAAATTAACATCGACCGAGAGGTTGTGGCAATGTATTTGAGCAAGTCGAATGTCTGTACGTTTCGTACTTCCGGGGGGCGTAAATCCGTCGGTTTCGTGCACTATACAATGTTGAGCAGGTCAAATATCCCCACCCTCGCTACAGAAAGATTCGACAAAACTTCCAGGATAGTGAGGTACAACGGCTCCCTGGCGTCGGTGATTCGCCATATACGTTGAAATAGACCGAGGTTAAGGAAGAGAAAATAGGAACAATAGAGCATGTTTTCTCAAAATAACTTGTTTGAAAATATACAAAAATTTTCCGAAAATAAACTTCAAACGTTCCCGAGAAAACTCGTTTCCTAGCTGACGAACCTTAGGTTAATAGCAAATTGCGTTATTGAATTTTGAAGCGTTTAATGAAAATTCGCTACCCAAACGCACTTATTGCGTCTCGATTTTTTTCAAACATGCATCATATTTCGATGAACAATTCAAAAATGCAATAAGGAATGTTAAAAAAATTTGTAGGTATCACCAACAACTTATGGACCATCTGTGAAGTTTATTGCAACAATTAAGTTAGAATAAAATAAAATCATGTGGTTACCAAAATTCGTACAATACAACAAAAACCTAAAATGTAATGCAATATGTAATAAAATGTAAAACACTAAAAAAAACTATGAATGTCAATGAAGTAGATGTTCATAATTTTCACCGTGAACTTCTTGGCAACACCCTAATCTTAAATTGTTTAACATATCAGGCGTGATCGACTTAATCGCAAGCGTTATTCGTTCTTCTAGGTCATTTAAATCAAAAGGTTTAGTTTTGTACACAATGCTCTTCACATATCCCCATAAAAAGAAATCTAATAAGGTAATATCAGGTGATCGCGCTGGCCATTTTATCGATCCTCGCTTCCCTATCCACCGATTGGGAAATATTGCATCGAGGTACTGCCGGACATTGAGTTGGTAATGTGGTGGTGCTCCATCCTGCTGAAACCATATCGTATTCACTGGACTTGAGGGTTTCCTCGATCAGGATCTAAATTTCCCAAAGTTGGAATGACATCATTTTGAAGTAGTGCCAAATAATTATCGCCATTCAAATTACCCTCAATGAAAAAGGGACCAATGATATGGTTTCCAACAATGCCTGCACAAACATTAACCTTCTGAGGGTATTGCGTGTGTTCTTCTCTCATCCAGTGAGGATTTGTCGTTGCCTAGTAGCGACAATTTTGCCGATTAGCATGACCGTTAAGTGAAAAAGTACACTCATCAGAAAACATAACGTCTTCTAATTGGATAATATTGTTATCCAACATGTCCATCATTGGCTCAAAAAAATAAGTTCTCCTATCATAATCGTCTTCCATGAACTCCTGAGTAGGTATCATTTTATAGGGATGCATTTTATTTTCTTTTAATATGTTAACTATCGATGCATGGCTAACATTAAATGTAGTGGATGCCTGTCTAGCCGATGTATTTGGGTTTTCCATAAATTCAAGCATCACATCTAATTTGATTTCATCACTCAGTGCATTGGCTGCTTTTCTTTTATCTGCCTTACATGACCAAACTCGCGAAACTGCTTCTCTATTTTAATAATTGTTCCTTGGGATATAGGCGGTAAAGCAGGAAATTCCTCATGAAATAGGCGGAATACTTCATGTTGTGTTCGGGTTTTATCTCCGTAACCAATCATTTGTATAACTGTTATTTTATGCATTTCCGTTAATCTAATCATTATTCAGAATTGAAGTTAACGAAATTCAAACTAAAATTATAATACTAACAATTTAAATGACAACTTATAATTACAAAACAATTTGCTTAGGCGTTTTAAACAAACTAACATTGCCTCGGAAACTCTTTAATGTATTTTTAATATATATAATGTAAAAAGCACATTACTATGGTTTTTGCTTACTTTCTTACCTTCAAGACCTAAACGGGAAACAAGTTTTGAGTATACTAATTACAATATTGTAATAAGTTTTGAGTATTTTATAGCGAATTTCGGTAACCACATGATTTTATTTTATTCTATCTTAATTGTTGCAATAAACTTGAAAATGATAACATTTTTAAATAGAGAATGAACAAACCTTTCAAACGACATATCACAAACATATACTTCCCCTTAAAAAAATTGGGGGTTGTACCTGTCATTCGAAGGGAGTTAAAGGTAGGGATCGCAATTTTACGTCGAAAAATGTCAATTTATAATTTAAATTTGAAGTGTTTCGGGGTTTTCTATAATAATGTACAGTAACCGAAATAATGCATTTATTCCATTTGGCTTTTCACACTGTATATACATATTATATTATGTATATCACCATAACTTTTTTTTTTTTTTTTTTTTTTTTTTTTTATGTCAACAACACACCACGAGGGCTACAGCCTAAATACTATCGTACCGTGGGTGTTGACAAGGAGGAAAGAGGCAACTTGTTAATTCTGGACTTGAAGGTTTGGAGGTTCGGAGGAGAAGGAAAAACATGTGCCGGCAAGGAATTCCACAACTTGGAAGTCCTCGGGACAAAAGAGCGGGCATAACAAGATGTTCTATGTCTGGTGACCTGGACAGTAAAAGGGTGCATTCGCTCTGTTCCCCTGGTAGATCTGCTGGGGGCAGCAGGTGGGGGAATTATGGAGGAAAGCTCCTCTGAGCAGTGCCCGTGCAGATATCTATAAAAGAGAGAGAGGTCACCAACGGCACGTCGGTGGGCAAGGGATGGAAGCCTTTGGGTGAGGGTAGGGTCACCGATGAGACGTATAGCTCTCTTTTGAATGGAGTCCAGGATAGCGAGTGTAGAAGCGGCTGCTGCACCCCAGATGTGGGAGCAGTATTCGAGGTTTGGCCTTATTTGTGAAGTGTATAAGGTATAGAGATTAGTTGGTGAAAAGTATTTGCGAGCCCGGAAGAGGAAACCCAATTTCTTAGCAGCCGCTTCTGCAATTGATGTAACATGTTGGTGCCAATAAAGATTTCGATCCACAGAAATGCCAACAAGAGAAAAGGACTCATTACTTTGAATAACTTGGTTGTTCATTGTGATGGGTCTAGGGCTGCTGTATCTCTTGTGAGAAAGAAAGCAAGACTTAGTTTTGGTGGGGTTGAATTGTACAAGATTTCTACTTCCCCAGTCTAATATTTTTTGGAGGTCTACGGAGACAGAACCCTCCATGAGTCTGCGATCCTCATCTAATTGGGCTAAAGAGACAGGCTTAGAATATTGTATGTTTGAGTGGAGGGTGCTGTCGTCCGCGTAACTGTGAACTGGGTTGGATGTGCTAGAGAGGAGGTCATTGATGTGGAGAAGAAACAAAGTAGGGGCTAAAGCTGAACCTTGAGGAACTCCTACATTAATTGGATACAGTTTAGAGGAATGGCCATCCACAACAACAGATATGCTCCTGTTGGAGAGGAAATTTGCTGTCCAGGTACAAAGTTTTGGTGGTAGGCCATAGGCCGGAAGTTTATTAAGCAGCGCTGCGTGCCAGACCTGGTCGAATGCTTTGGATATGTCTATAGCAACAATCTGGGATTCACCGTGTTGTTCCGTAGACTTGTTCCAAGAATGGGTGACAAAGGAAAGGAGGTCGGCAGTCGATCTGCGCTGACGGAATCCATACTGCCTGTCGTGGATTAGACTGTGTTTTTCAAGGAATTTTAGTAGTTCGGTGTTTATATACTTTTCCATCACTTTAGAGATGACTGAAAGGAGAGAAATAGGCCTGTAGTTGCTAGGAAGCGCTTTGGATCCTTTCTTGGGGATGGGTTGTACTCGAGCAGTTTTCCAGTTACTAGGGAATATGCCTTTATTGTAAGATATCTGAAACAGACGAGTCAGGACAGGAGCAAGTTCTGGTGCGCATTTTTTGAGAACAATTACTGGGATCTCGTCAAGGCCAGAGGCTTTCCTGGTATTAAGAGAAGAGAGCATCTTTCGTACCTTTTAGTGAATTTTCTTAAAAAAAATTCACTAATGAGGAGATCCCGACTTTTGAATTTTGAAAAAATTTCTTCAAATGACCGCGAACTAGGCCCCCTAGAACACATATCCGGGGTCCGTTTCAATTTTTATATGTTTATATATATATATATATATATATATATATATATATATATATATATATATATATATATATATATATATATATATATATATATATATTTATATATTATATATATATATATATATATATATATATATATATATATATATATATATATATATATATATATGTATCACACCGATAACTCAAAAAATAATAAGCCGATTTTGACTAAATTTGGTGGAAAAATTCCTTTTGCAAATGGCTTGGATAAGTTCGTTAGCCAGGAAAATATGCCTAGGTTTTCCCGGAAAATTTTGTGTTTTCTTTCGAAAAAAATTTATATCTCCGGAATTAACAAAGTAAGGGCAACCAAATTGGGTACGATAGTTAATATCCTTATAGGTAAGCCACCTACCAAAATTTAGCTATGTAGGTCAAAAGACAAAAAAGTTACAGGCACTTAAAGAAAAATAAATTTGGGTTTTCCTCAAAACGTCAAAGTCGCGATTTTAAACGTCAAAATTGTTCATATTTAGGCAATGAACCTGAAATTAATATGATCTATGGAAGAAAATTGTCACAAGAATAATGTTTTACAAAGCCTGAACTCTTAGTTTCAATCGTCATTGTCCTTCATTTTACTAAAATATTCCCAGAAAATTCATTTCAAATAGACCCTTTCTCTGATACTTTAGCAGTAGTGTTGGCTATAGAGTTTATCGTTTAATGGTATATCAGTTTTGTCGAATTTTCGTAAAAAATCATTAAAGCGCAATATATCCGTTATTATGCAAGTTACAAAAAAAAGTTGTATACATTAATTGTAGGGTGTCTTAAGCTACATCTTAAAAAATATTTTCACAATTACAGGGTGGCCCATAAGTCGTTGGTGATTCAAATTTTCTTTTTTTTAGTGAATTTTTTTAATCGAACACGCCCTATGTTATTGCATTTTGTATTTTCCATCGAAATATAATACATCTTTGTAAGAAAAGAAATTCGGGACGCAGCAAGTGCGTTATGGTAGCGACTTTTCATTAAATGCTTCAAATTTTGAATCAATTTACTATTAACCTATAAGGTTGATCAGAAAACCAGTTTTTTCGGGAACAATTTAAGTTTACTTTCGGAAATTTTTGTACATTTTCAAACAATAAAGTTATTTTGATGAAACATGGCACATTGTTTCTAATATATAGATTATACTAGTAACCAAATTTGGTGCTTGCTTTCTTAAAAAAACATATTTGCTATTTAAAAAACATTTTTATGAAAATTCACTACCATAACGCACTTGCTGCGTCCAGAGTTTTTTTAGTTTTGAAAATGATATCAGTCATTTTATGCGCGACGTTGGGGACTGTTGGTGGTTGAACATTTGGAGGTGGGTTGAGAGTAGAATTGCCGGCAAACAACGAAGCAAAAAGTTCAGCCTTGCCCAGGGCGGTAGAAACAATTTCATCACCTGAGACGAGAGGTGGGAACGTGCTCTTGCAGAAATTATTCCCAATAGACTTAGCAAGAGTCCAGAAGGGTTTGCCGCCGTTGGAGCTTGAGAGGACTTTGTTTTTGATGTGGTTATTAAACGAGTTTTTTGCCTCAGAAAGAATGCGGACATAGCGGTTTCTTGCGTCGTTGAATGCTTGACGATTTTCCTGACTGGGATTGTGTAGAAACGTTTTGTGAGCTTTGACCTTTTCAAGTCTGGCCTTGTCACAGGATTTAGAGAACCAGGGCTTTTGAGTGGCTGAAGAGGTTTTCTGTGTACGTGGAATAAATAATTCCATGCCAGCTTGGATAATTTCGGTGACGTTTTCTGAGATATCAGAGGGGTCAGGATGAGAGAAGCAGACAGACGCCCATGGAAATGAGGAAAAGTAATCCCGCATTTCGTCCCAGTTTGCGGAGTTGTAGTGCCAAACGATACGTGGGTGTGATGACTGTGTGACCTCGGGTTGAATTGCACAGGAAGCAGTGACCATGCCGTGGTCTGAGCGACCCAGGGGGGCGGTGACTGATATCTTATAGCAGTCAGGATTTGTAGTAAGAAAGAGATCCAAGGGATTTGAGCTGTGTGTTGGGATGCGAGGAAAGTAAGTAGGTTGCTGAGCCATATTGGCTAAAGAATTGCTGACTGCAACGGCCTCCGCTGCTCCTCCTTGTGGGTCGGTTTTTGAAGATCCTAGCCATTCCTTATTATGGACATTGAAGTCGCCAAGAATAGTGACCTCGGAGGAAGGATATTCAGAAATCAGATAGTCGGTTTTTTCAGAAAGGTAGTCAAAGAGCTGGACAAAGTTGTTGTCAGAAGGTGACCGGTAAATGCAACAGATGAATTTAGTTGCAGCCCTGAGAGAGAGTTTTATCCATAGTATGTCTTTTCTTCCAGCTTCTAAATTGGGAAGTCTGGTGCAGGGTAGATTGCTACGGACGTATGCGCACACGCCTCCATGCAATCTAAAGGCAGTAAGGAGCTCATACCCCGGGAAATTAAGGTGATTAGTGGCTGTTTTGGCACTGATTTGGGTTTCGGTGAGGAAGAGGAGTTGGGGCCTATTAGCCTGGAGGAAATGGTGGACGGAGTTCAGGTTAGAATTTAGGCCACATATATTCGAAAAGGATATGTTAAATCTTGATGTTGGCGCCCCCTGTACACATCGTAATCGAATGTACACATCGTAATCGAATTTTTTCAATGAAAACTCGCTCAAATTAAATGCGTAATGTTTTAGGACGCGTTTAATAATGTACTAGCTACAGAAAAAATTAATAAATCTCATAAAAAACGTAAATGATGACTGAAGACACCGGAAGAGAGCACAACATCACAAGTTTTAAAGACGCGCTTGGAACAGATTCGATTTTTTCTCAGGCCACGATATTTAGAGAGGAATTGGAAAGCGATTGAACTCAAAGTGGTGGCACTGAAGTGTAATACACTTATCAAGACTGCCGTAAGTCCTTCAATTACACTTAAATTTAAGTGACATAAAAGTTACTTGGCTGATTTATCTATATCAAAGCGTCGAAAATAAAATAGCGCGCATTTAATTGTTCGGTGATTATTTCCGCGCCAATTGTACATAAAAAAGTCCAGACGCAGCTAGTACGCTATGACAGTGAATTTTAATATATTTTTATAAAATTGTTCTTTAATTGAGAAACATTACATTTGGTAGACAGTATAATCATTATACTGAAAATGTAATTATTAGTGAATTTTCGTAGAAAAAATTCACTAATGAGGATGGGGATCCCGACTTTTGAATTTTGAAAATTTCTTGCAAATGAGCGCGAACTAGGACCCCTAGAACCCATATCCGGGGTCAGTTTCAATTTTTATATGTAAGAGCAACTAAATTTGGTACGCGGGTTCATATCATCATAGGTAAGCTACCTACCTAAATTTAGCTCTGTAGGTTAAAGGACAAAAAAGTTACAGGCATTTAAAGAAAAATAAATTTGGGTTTTCCTCAAAACGCCAAAGTCGCGATTTCAAACGTCAAAATTGGTAATATTTAGGCAATAAATCTGAAATTGATATCAGCTATGGAAAGAAAATGTCTCAAGAAGAATGCTTTACAAAGACTGAACACTTAGTTTCAATCGTCATTGTCCTTCATTTTACTAAAATATTCCCAGAATATTAATTTAAAATACACCCTTTCTCTGATGCTTTGGCAGTAGTGTTGGCTATAGAGTTTATCGTATCACGTCGGGGTCACCAATATGGATGTTAATTGCACTTGTTGATATTAAATCCATATGTAAACATTTAATATACTTTATTATTTCACCAACTGAATAAACTATATGATACATTTAACTATAAAACAATCACAGACAGTACATAACAGATAACTGACCGAGCGTGGAGATACGTATCTTCACTGTGTCGGCTGGTAGCGAGGAGAAAGAGAGAGATCCCTGGTGTCTCTTATATAGTAAATCTTGACAGCTTGCTGTCGAATAACGTAACGCAACGTTTAGCTGTCAAGAGAAACACAGAGTAGTGTTGACGGAAACACTGCGGTCGGAACCGCCGCCACAATCATTTTTGTCAAATTTTCGTAAAAAATCGTTAAAGCTCAATATATCCGTTATTATGCAAATTACGAAAAAAAATGGTATACATTAATTATAGGGTGTCTTGAGCTACATCTTAAAATATTTCCACAATTACAGGTGGCCCATAAGTCGTTGGTGATTCAAATTTTTTTAAATCAAACACGCCCTATGTTATTGCATTTTTGCATTTTCCATCGAAATATAATACATCTTTGTAAGAAAAGAAATTCGGGACGCAGCAAGTGCGTTATGGTAGCGAATTTTCATTAAATGCTTCAAACTTGAATGGCTTAATTTGCTATTAACCTATAAGGTTGACCAGGAAGCCAGTTTTTTCGGGAGCAATTTAAGTTTACTTTCGGAAATTTTTGTACATTTTCAAACAATAAAGTTATTTTGATTAAACATAGCATATTGTTTCTATTATATAGATTGATGCCTGCTTTCTTAAAAAAAATTTGTTAGCGATTAAAATCATTTTTATGAAAACTCACTACCATAACGCACTTGCTGCGTTCAGAAGTTTTAAATTTTGATTAAATAACTTTATTACTTGCAGGGATAGAAACATTTAAAGAAAAAAAGTCATTAAAAATTTATTACATTATGAACATACCCTCGCGGTCAGAAAATCCGGCCCCTCATCTCCGCTGGCCATGTTAAAATGTCAGAATGCAGCATGTGCGTTATGGTAGTGAATCTGCATAGAAACGATCTACGTATTTTTTTTACGAAAATTATATACGTGCAAAGAAAAATAATATTTGTCTGCAATATTTCATATGTTTTGATTAACACACAACTATTGGTGAATTTTCTTTAAAAAAATTCACCAATAAGGAGATCCCGACTTTTGAATTTTGAAAAAAATTCTTCAAATGACCGCGAGCTAGGCCCCCTAGAACCCATATCCAGGGCCAGTTTCAATTTATATATATATATATATATATATATATATATATATATATATATATATATATATATATATATATATATATATATATATATATATATATATATATATATATATATATCTATATATATATATATATATATATATATATATATATATATATATATATATATATATATATATATATATATATATATATATATATATATATATATAGGAGATCCCGACTTTTGAATTTTGAAAAAAATTCTTCAAATAAGCGCGAGCTGCCCGCCCTAGAACCCATATCCAGGGCCAGTTTCAATTTTTATATGTTTATATATATATATATATATATATATATATATATATATATATATATATATATATATATATATATATATATATATGGACCTGACCCTGGATGTGTGTTATAGGGGAGCTAATTAGCGCTCATTTGAAGAAATCTTTTTAAAATTCGAAATTCGTGGTTAAAAATTTCTGGCTAATGAAATTGTCCAAGCCACTTGCTATGTGTGTGTGTGTATGTATGTATGTGGGTATCACACCAGACAACTCAAAAAATAATGGGCCGATTTTGATAAAATTTATTAAATACATTCCTTCTGCAAGTGGCTTGGACAGGTTCGTTAACCAGGAAAATCGGCCCAGGTTTTCCCTGGAAATTGTGTATTTCCTTTTGAAAAAAATTATATCTCCGTAAATAACAAAACAAGGGCAACCAAATTTAATATGCTGGTTTCTGTCATAAAGAGTATTTTATGTACCAAAACTAAGATCCCTACGTTAAAAGACAAAAAAGTTAGAGGTAAATTAATTTTTAATTAAAGTTAAAACGTCAAAATTGATAATTATGGTAGGAGTACAAATGTGAGTGAAAAATACGACATGAAATGACTAACAAGCTCCTAGATATGTGTCGTTATTTTCCTTCATTTCGTTAAAATATGAACAAAAAAGCCATTGTAAATAAAAATTGTTTGGTGTAAATAGTAAAGACGTTGGAAATTAACATACTACCGGAGATACCTGCTGGTACATCAATATCGAGCGTGGCTGAGTGGGGTAAGTCCTGTACATCGGATAATCGACTCCTACATGTCGAGTTCTAATCCTAGTTAGTGAATACACTTTTTATGAATTTTTTTAGGCTCATTTCACTTTAGCGTTATCTGATCAGATTATTGTTAGTCCGATGAATTTTTTAGCCAGTTTTTGTATGAAAACTAATTTAATAAAGAGGAGATGAAAACTTTTAAGACTTAATTCAATTCGAAAAGCATATCTGGTTGTTTGTTCTTGCCCTAACTTATTGAAACCGTTCCATATTTAATACAGTCGTAGACTTTCTCGTCGCTTCACAAGTGCTTGTTTTAGTGAATTAAATAAAAATACTAATGAGGATATCCCAACTTTTGAATTTGGAAAAAATTTCTTCAAATGAGCGCGAACTAGGCCCCATAGAACCCATTTCCAGGGCCAGTTTCAATTATATATATATATATATATATATATATATATATATATATATATATATATATACGTACAAAAATGTAGACTAAAAAGTTATAGGCATTTAAAAAAAATTGGAGTTTTCCTCAAAACGCCAAAGACGCGAGATAAATGGAGTCCAACCAATGGCCCGTTATGCTACAAAGTCGCCTTCCCACAGTAAGAACCGCTGAGTCAACCGTAGTCAGAAAGGAGCCAACAAATATGCAGGCTCAAACAGCAAGTTGGACGGAATATCACTGTGAGAATCTACATCAGCAGATCCTTTGTTTCATCCAGAGACAATAAGTGCCACGCCTGGAGTGAAGTGTATAAAGAGGCTGCTTACAGGGATAAGACGGTTCATTCTTGTTCCGAGTTAAGTACTCTGCACATCGCGTGCTAGATATTAGATCACATGTACGTTGATCGTCATATTTTTATTATATTGTATTATTCATTTTTTGTAATTAAGTAATGATTGTTTAAAGTATTAAATAAATTGTTTTAAAAATTCAAACGTCTTAACCGTAAAGTTAAGTCGCGATTTGAATCGTCACAATTGGCAACATTTAAGCAAAAAACCTGAAAGAAATACGGATTATGTAAAGTGTTTTTCAAACCCTTAAGTTTCAACTTCAACCATCATTGCCCTTCATTTTACTAAAATATTTTCAGAAAATTCATTTCAAATAGACCCTTTCTTTGATGCTTTGGCAGTAGTTTTAAATAAGTTTATGGTTTAACGGTCTATAATTTTTAGCTAATTTTCGTAGAAAAAATTCGTTAATGAGGAGACTGCGACTTTTGAATTATAAAAAGGTTTCTTCAAATGAGCGCAAACTAGGCGCCCTAGAATCAATATCCGAATTTACTTTCTGTTTACATATATACAGGGTGATGCATTTCTATGGTAAACCTCAATATAATTGTTATTATGCAAGATACGAGAAAAAATTGTATACGTTACTTATAGTGTCTTGAGCTGCATCTTATAAAATTATTTTGACAATCACGGTGGCCCATAAGTCGTTGGTGATATCTACTTTTTTTTTGAACATTCCTTGTTGCATTTTTGCATTTTTCATTGAAATATGATGCATGTTTGTAAAAAGAATCGAGATGCAGTAAGTGCGTTTTGGAATGTATTTTAAAAGCCTCAAAATTCAATAACTCAATTTGCTATTAACGTAAGATTCGTCGGCTAGTAAACGAGTTTTCTCGGAAATATTTAAAGTTTATTTTCGGAAAATTTGTGTACATTTTCAAGCAATATGTTATTTTGATAAAATGTGGTACATTGTTTCTACTATATAGGTTACACCGGTAACCAAATTGATGCCTGCTTGCATTAAAGAGACATATTTGGTATTAAAACATTTAAATTAAAATTCATTTCCATAACGCACTTGATGCGTTCAGACTTTTATTGTATTTCTTTTGAATGTCGGTCCAAATGTGGATGTTTTAAATGTTTCGATTACATCCGGTCGTAAAGATATATGGCTTCTGTTTGAGTGCTCGGTTTAGAAAATCATTAAAGCCCATAGGATTCTCTTTATAGCTCTTGTAAAGTTGCATACCTGTAGTGGCAGATAACGATTACAAACTGAGCACGTCTCAGTGAAAAGTAGGCCGTTTGAATTCCGCACGTTCTTTGTGGAAATAACTTTACTACTTCGTGGCGTTTAAAGCAAAAGAAAAACACAAGATTACCCTTAAAAAAGCATGAAGCTTGTGACAAAGATTCCTTCTCCGAGATGATTTCATTGTGGAGTAAATTTTCCAGAGAGTGTATTATATAAAAATTATTAATCAATCAAACCTCCAGCGACAACACGGGCGAAGTTTTATTTTACATTTTTTTTGTTGAGGAATCGGTCGTTATTGATTTTTCAACATTATCCGCATCAGGTTACTCCATTTAAAACTAGAAAGTTACACGGCAGGGGCTCGTTTACATTAAATGGAACTTTGTGAATTATTCGACAATTTTACATTTACCTTGCTCGAACTTTGTAAACTCTAAACATAATTAGCGTCATTAATTATTATTTCTTTAGAAAATAATGGCAAGTAAAGTGTTTCCTCAAAAAGTTACCACTTAACGTTTTTAACGAGGAAAACAACCTCATAAAAGAAAGAAGGTGTAATAAGTAAAGGTATTATCAGACCTAATAATCAACGGCCTAAATCAGAGGTTATTCATTTCATTTTCTTCAAAGACATCAGTGCAAAAAATAATAAGGGCTCTTATCGCCATTTAGGTAGTATACTTTTTAATTCTGGTGAAAAATTTAGAGGCAAAATTGAGAATTACCTACATACACTTCCGATATTGACCTCTGCGAAGACATAGAGAAACAGTGCTAACACTCAACAAAATAAAAAATTTCGGGACGCAGCAAGTGCGTTATAGTAGCGAATTTTCATAAGAATTGTACACTATTATTATACGGTATATTAGTAAAGTTAATACTTTAAACTTACACAGACATTGAAGATCGATTTTAGAGGTCCTAGTACGCGCACATTTGAAGAATTATTTTGAAAGTGTTGCCATCGATATCTCTCTATTATCAAAAAAATCTTGCGTTCTAACTCCTTTTGAGAAAAATGCCTAAAACTCAATTTTCTATTAAGGTAAAGAACTAAATTTTACTATACCTGTAGATAGTGTAAGTCTCTTTAAAAGAAACTTGTAATACAAATTTCATTGAAGTTATACAGAAGATTTCCAGAAGGAAACTTCATTTATATTTAGAAAAGTAAGTATCTGCCAAATTATAAACGTACCAGTTATTTTTCCTTATTAATCGCCAGTATGATTCCGTTTTAGTCAAGCTAATGAAACCATTTTTTAAACAATAATTACAACAATAACAAAATTATGATTTCAGACTCAAAGGTGACAAACTTATTTAGGCGTTTTAAACAAAAATGAGATCTTGTTCAAAACGTATGAAATCTGTGCACTATTGTTTCTCCAAATGAGAAAATAAAATTAAAAAAAAGATAAATGCATCCAGCTGGATTCGATCGCGTTACCTTCTACGTGGGACGCGAGCCTGGTAACCGCTACGCTATCTGGGCACCTGTCAACAAAGGTTTTATTTGCGTCACCATGCCGGGGATATTATATTCAAAGTATACATAATTAATTAACAACAGAAAATTAGGTAGTAGAATTACCATTGAAACACATCCCACGGCAGTTTCGGTCTTATATGACGTCTTATATTTAAGTTTAAAGATAAAAGAAACTATTTTAGAATCATGTTTATAGAGACTTGGCATAATTTTGTTGAAATTTCAGAATTTCGCTGAAATTTCTACGCTAAAACTGTGTTTGAGGCCGTTAATAAAGCTACAAATATAGTGTCTTTTAATAATTGATGAATCGCCCAGTTAAAAAACAATCACTTGGCAAATTTTTAATTTCATGTCGTCTGCCATTATGGGGGTCCGGGTATTACGTTTTCTGCCTGATATATATTTAGTTTGGTTACCGTTGCTGTATGGTTCATACCTGTTGTATGAATTAATCTACGCGTGGCATGTCTTTGGGATTTCATTTTTAATTTGCCAAAAACTCTAAATATTGCTTACCGAATTACTTAAAATTCACAACATAGGTCTATTTGCACTATTTATAGCCACACGTAAAGTCTCATTCTAGTTACTCTGATACTTACAAAAATATAGAGTTTTAAAAAAGTTTTCCCCGATTTTACACCGGAAAAGCTTGAGCATAAAAGCTGATTAATGAACTCGACCTCGGTTTTCACCCGAACAAGATTTTTGCCAAGTTTGATTGAAATCAGTTTAGTATTTTTTAAGTTATCGCTCAGATACATACATACATATATATATATATATATATATATATATATATATATATATATATATATATATATATATATATATATATATATATATATATATATAAACATATAAAAATGCTAATGGACCTTGGTTTTGGGTTCGCGCTCATCTGAAGAAATTTTTTCGAAAGCTCTTCATCGTGACTTCTCTATTAGCAAATTTTTCTTAATGAAAATTCGATATAACATAATTATAGCAGGTGCACGTTATTATTATTGTTTATTTCTATACGGAATCTACGATTCCATCCCATACACCGCTAAATATCAATATACTATACCCTTCTTAATGTGAAAACGTAATCGGATGATTAATCCGAATATTATTTTATTTGAATCCGTATCATCCGAATATCAAAATAATCCGAATATTTACAGCGCTAGCATTAGCAATTAGCATCAGCAGAGTCGATTTCCAAGTTATGCGATGCGGAGCGCGTACACGCTTCTCTGTGACAAATAGCTGCATGTGGTTAGATTAAACTAGGAGATATATATATATATATATATATATATATATATATATATATATATATATATATATATATATATATATATATATATATATATATATATATATATATATATAGCTATATAGCTATTAATTATAAATACCGTGAACGTGAAGAATGGGAAGCTTAATATTTATACATAATGAATCGTCGTTCTAGATTGTTTTTAAACAAATTGAATCACTGTCATTAAATTTATTTATTTATTAGTATACGTTTGCATGCTAATATTTAGTGCTTTTGGACGCAAGCTTTGTCCCGGTATTAGGAAAGAAATGGTCCAAGGCTGACAATTTACAAATTTGTTAGTTAGTTGTGCACAGTCTCTATATATAACATTTTGTGTAAACTAGAGTTGTCGTGCACCGAGATGGCGTCCCTGTCGTATCTCTCACAATGTCTGACCTTTTGCAGTGACGTTCATTGTTTGGATTTTTATCTACGATTTATTTAAATAGCACAACAATACAGATAACGTCATCTGTCTTTGTCCAACATTGCAGATTTTGCATTACAGAATCTGAAGTGATGTCGAGGATTATTTTATTATTAATTTCGTATAACTTTATTTTCTTTCGATCAAATGACTTGAAAATTCGCACACAAGCACGCTTGTAAATTTTTGTTTCGATCACTTAGAAAATTTGAGAGATATTGCGTTTTAAAAATATTTTTTAATTTTTTATAAAAAAAACTTGGCCGTTGCGATTTGATGAACGAACTCATCCAAGCCATTAGGAAAATAAGGGTAATTCCCAAATTTGGTCCAAATCAGTGAGGTTTTTTTGAGTTATCGGTTGGATATATATATATATATATATATACATATATATATATATATATATATATATATATATATATATATATATATATATATATATATATATATATATATATATATATATATATATATATATATATATATATATATATATATATATATATATATATATATATATATATATATATATATATATATGTGTGTGTAAATAAACATTTTAACTAACCATGGAAATGGGTTCCAGAGGCCCTAACTCGCACTCATTTGAATAAATTTTCCGAAAGTCTCACCATCGATACCTCTCTATTAGTGAATTTTCTTAATGAAAATTCACTAAAAAAGTATGTGAGTTAGACTTTTTACATTTTTATAAAAATTTCTCAACGCATTTACCACGTAAGTACTATACATTACAATTACAAGTACACTTTGAGAACCGAAATCACAACACATCTTTTAAACTAACAAAGATAACGTCATCAGAGGATGAATAATGTTTCATCCTCTGATGACGTTAACTTGGTTTGTGAAACGATCTTCGGGTCTTGAAAAAGATGTGTTGTGGTGATTTTGGTTCTCCAAGTGTACTTATTAGTGTTCATCACAGGTTCCAATCTTCAGTTAGTAGATTATAATTATATACCACAAAATGTCAAACAAAATTAATCATATTGAAAAATAAAAACCGTTTAGAATTTGCAATGTCTACAACTTTCGTCAAATGATTCCATCAAACATTTCTCTTTTGTAGCTTTTCTGTTTCATCAGATGTTCCAAACTCAGCAACATCGCCCCTCGGTCTGAATTTACGTCAAACATCGCCAGATAATTTAATGAAATATGATCAGCTGTCTGTCGCAGTAACTTGATTTCTAGGGAAATCATCAAAGGACACTGTAAACTGCGAGGAATGCAAAATTATAACGTTAGGTGTATAGTACGAGTATATAGTAGGTCAAAATTTCCAGACAGTTCTCATATTAACGAAACTTAGAACTCAGAACATAGACATTTACGTCCAGAAAGATTTATTTGATACATTTGCTTCAACAAAATTAGAGTAATTAAATTTATACTAAACTGACATTTTAGAAAACTGAACCATACATTTTTTTCCGGCCTAATTAGAAACTGAGTTCTCTATCATTTCTTCAGAAGCACCAAAAATATAAGAAAATAATTTAAATTCCATAAACCTTTTTTTAAGTAGCAAAAGTCTGGACGCATCAATTGCGTTATGGAAGTGAATTTTCATAAAAATGTTTTTAATTGCAAATATGTCTCTTTAATGCAAGCAGACATCAATTTGGTCACCGGTATAACCTATATAGTAGGAACAATGTACCATATATAATGAAAATAAGTTTCTTGTTTGAAAATGTACAAAAATTTTCCGAAATTAAACTTAAAACGTTTCCGAGAAAACTCGTTTCCTAGCTGACGAACCTTAGGTTAACAGCAAATTGCGTTATTGAATTTTGAAGCGTTTAATGAAAATTCACTACCAAAACGCACTTACTGCATCTCGATTTTTTTACAAACATGCATCATATTTCGATGAAATTGCAAAAATGCAAAAATTCAAATAAGGAATATTAAAAAAAAACTTATAGGTATCTTCAACGACTTATGGGCCACCTTGTGATTGTCAAAATAATTTTAGAGGATGCAGCTCAAGACACCATATAGGTAACGTATACAATTTTTTCTCGTATCTTGCATAATAATTAAACAATTATATTGAGATATACCGTAGAAATGCGTCACCCTGTATATATGTAAACAGAAAGTAAACCCGGATATTGATTCTAGGGGGCCTAGTCTGCGCTCATTTGAAGAAATCTTTTTAGAATTCAAAAGCCGCGGCCTCTTCATTAATGCATTTTTTCTACGAAAATTAGCTAAACATTATAGACCCTTAAACCATAAACTTAACTAAAACAACTGTCAAAGCATCAGAGGAAGTGTCTATTTGAAATGAACTTTCTGGAAATATTTTATTAAAATGAAAGGCAATGATGCTTGAAGCTGAAACTTAAGGGTTTGCAGAACACTCTTTAGTTTCTTTCAGGTTCTTTGCCCAAATGTTGCCAATTTTGACCTTTCACATCGCCACATTTTACGTTTTGAGGAAAACCCCATTTTTTTCCTTTAAATACCTCTAACTTTTTGTCTTTAAACTTAAGACTTAGAACATATAAAAATTGAAACTGACCCCGGATATGGGTTCCAGGGGGCCTAGTTCGCGGTCATTTGAAGAAAAATGTTCAAAATTCAAAAGCCGGCATCTCCTCATTATTGATTTTTTTAAAAGAAAATTCACTAAAAGACTTCAAAGTTATAAGAATATAAGTAGCGTATTTCGAGGAAACTTCGTGCAACGTGACGTCATTTATATGCAAAAATCTTAATTGTTCGCATGATATTAGTTTGAATACTTTTATAAAAAAACTTCGCAGTGACGAGATCACGATTTTAAGACAAAAGATTTCTTCATATAAGCGTGAACTAGGACACTTACAGCCCTTACACAGGGTTAGTTTAAAATTTTGTTTCGTTAGCCAAGAAAATCTGACCGGTCTTTTCTAGAAAATTTTAGGTTATCCTTAAGAAAATTCTCTAACTTTGGCAATAATAAAGCTACTATAACCAAATTTAATACGCGAGTTACTGTTATATAACGTATCCCACGTGTCAAATTTCAGATCTCCAGCTTCAAAGAAAAAAGTTACGAGCAATATTACAAAATGTCGGCCGCACCGGAGGTTAAAGAAGAATACCTTATTCACAAGTTCTTTTGATAAGAAAAGGTCAAAAAGTATAAAAATAACTTTGAAATTGATTTTTATACAGTTTTTATTACAGAAACGTAAAAGTGAACAATTGAAACTTCAAAACTCGTAATGTTCAACAAAAATTCAACCCAACAACTATTATTCTTCATTTGACTAATGTATTTGCAAAAAACTTTTATGAAATATTTAAAGTATTCACTTTTTTATTTCACAAATTAAAATTTAAAGCGTGCCTTCTTTCAGTCAATAAATCGATAATCGGATAGACCATATATATATATATATATATATATATATATATATATATATATATATATATATATATATATATATATATATATATATATATATATATATATATATATATATATACACCAAAAGCTTGGAGGCAGCAAGTGCGTTAAATTTTTTAGTGCCCTAAAATACTCATCTTCATCTTCATCTTCATCTTCATCTTCATCTCCATCTTCATCTTCATCTTCATCTTCATCTTCATCTTCATCTTCATCTTCATCTTCATCTTCATCTTCATCTTCATCTTCATCTTCATCTTCATCTTCATCTTAATCTTCATCTTCATCTTCATCTTCATCTTCATCTTCATCTTCATCTTCATCTTCATCTTCATCTTCATCTTCATCTTCATCTTCATCTTCATCTTCATCTTCATCTTCATCTTCATCTTCATCTTCTTCTTCGTCTTCGTCTTCGTCTTCGTCTTCATCTTCATCTTCATCTTCATCTTCATCTTCATCTTCATCTTCATCTTCATCTTCATCTTCATCTTCATCTTCATCTTCATCTTCATCTTTCGAAACAATCTTATATATTTTTTATCTGAGAATGTACATTACATTCCCAACGTAATCTTTCTCTTAGACTGATCTACTCATAAAAACAAATTGCATTAATCTGCAAATTAAAAGAACAAACCAGCCACTTTTTTTGAGAAACTGTTGTGACAATCATCCAGAGGTAACTTAAAGTGTTCTGTGAAAATAAATTCATACTAATATTTTTAAAGGAAGCGTCCAAGAGTGTAATTAAAACTTGATATAGGTAACTGTCCTTTTTTGTGAAGCTAGGCAGGCTGCATTATAATTTTATCTATATTCTATTGACCCTGCAAGTAACCCAATTTCTTTTAAACCTGAGTATCCCTGTATATAACATCATTAACTTTGGAATAAATTATCGGCGATACCTAATAAGGGTCAAAATATATTCATATATTATTTACATTTTCTTTTATAGCTGGTTACGCGCCCGCTGAGTTCTCAGGATATTTTTGGTGGAAGTTTTTCCCGCAGGATTTTATTTAGCATATATGAATACGTAAACCAGAAAGCCTAGTTCGTATCAAAGCATCAAGGCTGCCAGAACTTCTAGAGCTGTGGAGCAGTGTCTTTTAAATGTTTTTGTCCCCGCAGGTAAACTTCCTCTCTCTCCCTTTTTCGCTCCTTCCCAAATTTATGCTCCTTGACGTATAATATTTCAGACGCCTTTCCTATTCGTTCAACGAATGAGATTGTCAAGTGCTTTGGACCAAGCTTCTTATTTTCAGAGAATAAGGATATAATTCTATTTGTATGATTATTTATATCGTTCTTTATGTGATCTAGTACTTTTATGGCATCTTACTTTGTAACTGTACAGCCGGAATGAGAGAAGAAATCTACCGTAGCAGCTAAGCAACAGATGAGATCTGTGTTCATGACAAATGTGTATTTTCTGTAAGTTGTAATTAAGTTTAGTACACTAGAAAAATGAATTACAGCTTTTCGAGTTACTCTTGCAGACCAAAGTAAAGGGCAAAAAAGGGACAGGTAGGAATATATGTCACTAGAAAAATAACAGGAGGTTCTCTGAAAACATGAAAACAAAGACAGTTGTATTTTCAACTCATTAATAATGTATAATAGCTTTTGTTACGTAGAAAGCTTATAAAACATTTACAAGTAGTTAGCTAATACAGAAAACAAAGGTTCTAAATATCACTACAGCTCAAAGGTGATGTCGTGTTGTAGTCGCACTCTCTGTCTCTGGTCACTCTTTTTAGCAAATTTTCATTAAGAAAAATTCTCTAACAGAGAGGTCACGATGAAACGCTTTTGAATTTCTTCAGGTGAGAGTGAATTTGGGTCCCTAGAACATAAAACCAAGGTCCGTTAAAATTTTTATATGTATATATATATATATATATATATATATATATATATATATATATATATATATATATATATATATATATATATATATATATTCCTATGGTATTTAGTGTTGTTGTTTCTTTTATAGCACTTTTAATTGTAGAGCATGAGAATTTGCGTCTTTATTAAAAAAAAAACGCTAATATTGATGATCCTGAAATTATGCCAAAAATTGTTCACTTACTGCTGTGATTTAAAATTTTTCTCTCATCTCATGGGTAGGGTTTTGTGCTTGGGCTAGCATTTTTGTTTAATATATGGTTTTTATGACTTATAGTACTCCCGAGTGTTTGGAAGTTTAAAAAAAAAGTATATATGATTAGGTTCTTATGATTTTACTTTTAATTAACGGTGAAAAATAGCCTTACTTTATCACATAACTAATATTTGTTTGATTTGAGGTCAAAATTAAACAGATTATGTAAGTACAATCTAGTATGTTTTATTTTTGATTGATTAAATTAACAAATTTCCATTAAAAAAGGTTATATCAAATTTATCATCACAGATTGTCGATAAATCAATAAAAATCAAATTTATTTAACATAATGAATTACATAACTATGATATAGTGATTCGGCCTTTATGTAATATCCCCCTTAGTGAACTAAATATACATTAAAATCATCAATGGGACAAAATATACTTAAAAACTATTCACACTATAGAAAAAGAGTCAGCACATGTATTTCGATAAAGTTCATAAAACGACTTACTGAATGTTGTCTTGATTGCTTCTTCCATTTGATGTGTATTTATTACTTTCCATTTGATTTACTGTTTGGATTTAGTAGCTTGCCTGTGATTATTAATTAATTTCCATTTTATTTAAAACGGTCTTAACAGACCGTGTACCAAGTATTTATTTTTATTTTCTTTACACAAAAATTGAATCTGATTTTATTATGAGGCACTTGCCTTTCACGCTGAATTCTCAGCTTCCATATTTTACCGCGTCGTCGCACGTCAACGAATTTCAAGTTTTACTTGTGGTAGTCCAATTACGAATCGTCCCCCCACATGTCGTCGTCTCCTTAAATAAACTATACCTGTATTACAAAAAACCTTTTCTCCTGTACCTCGGGTAAAACAGAGTTCATAGACCTTGCGTTTTCTCATTGTCCAACTTTTTGTTATTTTCACTCTTTTGAAACAAGCACAAAAAACTATCCTTATCAACTAACACTGCGTTTTTTCTTACAATTGGTATTTAAAAAAACAACTTATTTCTAACTTAATATTATAAATGTATCATATAGTAAATGCACTTACTGCCTAAGGATAACATAAAATCGCTATATTCTATTAAAACTCTCTAAATAAAACAAGGCTATTGTTCTTTTGGTTCTATTGTATTTTAACGACTTTTGCTTTGTGAAATTAAAATGTACTACATGTAAAAAAAGGAATCATTGTTCTGTATTCTTCTACCTAATGCTATTTCTTATTTAAACATAAAATATTTTACACTCTCAATTATACAGGGCATGTAAATATTGGGACGTATTAATTTTATGTAAATTGGCCCGTTTTACTCCGCAATAATGTTTCTAATTTTCTGACATATTTGCTATCTATAGCAATATATATATATATATATATATATATATATATATATATATATATATATATATATACAAATACATACAATATATGTATGTATGTATGTATCCGAGCGATAACTCAAAAAATACTAAACTGATTTCTATCAAACTTGGCAAAAATCTTGTTTGCGCAAAAACCGAGGTCGAGTTCGTTAATTTTGCTCAAGTTTTTCCGGTGGAAAATCGGTGAAAACTTTTTGAAAACGCTTTATTTTTGTAAATATCAGAGTAATTGGAATGAGACTTTACATGTTAGAAATAGTGCAAATAAACCTACGTTGTAAATTTTAAGTAATTTCGTATCCAATATGTAGAGTTTCTTCCAAATTAAAAATAAAATTCCAAAGACATGCATTGAAGCGACTTAGTGGTTAAAGTCTAATGGCTGACAGACAGACTAGTTAATTGCCCGGCGTAGATTGATTCACACAACAAGTATAAATCATATGTCAACGGTAACCAAGCTAAATATATACCAGGCATAACACATATTACCCGAACCAACAATCGTGAAGTCTCGGCCGCAATTATGGAAAATGACAGACGACATGAAATTAAAAATATGCCAAGTAATTGTTATTTAACTGGGAGATTCAATCAATTATTAAAATACACTCTAATTGTAGCTTTACGAACTGCATCAAATACAGTGTTAGCGCAGCATAGAAATATTATGCTGTCGCATAATATAGTACAAATGTAAACAAAATCTGGCCAAGTCTGTATAAAAATGATTCTAAAATAGTTTATTTTATCTTTAGACTTAAACATAAGACGTCATATAAGACCGAAGTAGTCGTGGGTTGTGTTTTAATGGCAATTCTACTAACTGTTACGTATACTTTGAATATAATATCCCAGACATGAAGCCCATCTAATGTATCACCTAAATAAAACGTTTTTTGACGTTTACCCAGATGGCTCAGAGACGTCCCGCTTTGCTTCATAAGCAGAAGGTTACGCGATCGAATCCAGTTCGATAAATGTATGTTTTTTTATGTTTTATTTTGACGCTTGGAGAAACAATAGTGTACAGATTTCATACATTTTGAACAAGATTTGTTACGTATACTTTGAATATAATATCCCAGACATGAAGCCCATCTAATGTACCACCTAAACAAAACGTTTTTTGACGTTTACCCAGATGGCTCAGAGACGTCCCGCTTTGCTTCATAAGCAGAAGGTTACGCGATCGAATCCAGTTCGATAAATGTATGTTTTTTTATGTTTTATTTTGACGCTTGGAGAAACAATAGTGTACAGATTTCATACATTTTGAACAAGATTTGTTACGTATACTTTGAATATAATATCCCAGACATGAAGCCCATCTAATGTACCACCTAAACAAAACGTTTTTTGACGTTTACCCAGATGGCTCAGAGACGTCCCGCTTTGCTTCATAAGCAGAAGGTTACGCGATCGAATCCAGTTCGATAAATGTATGTTTTTTTATGTTTTATTTTGACGCTTGGAGAAACAATAGTGCACAGATTTCATACATTTTGAACAAGATCTCATTTTTGTTTAAAACGCCTAAATAAGTTTGTCACTTTTGAGCCTGAAATTATAATTTTGTTATTGTTGATATTGATAAAACCGGTTTGATTAGGTTGACTAAAACAAAGTCATACTGGAGATTAATAAGGAAAAATAACTGCTACGTTTATAATTTGGCAGATACTTTACTTTTCTAAATATGAATTAAGTTTCCTTTTGGAAATCTTCTGTAAAACTTTAATAAACTTTGTAATACAAGTTTCTTTTAAAGAGACTTACACTATCTACAAATATAGCAAAAGTTAGTTCTTTAGCTTCATAGAAAATTGAGTGTTGGGCATTTTTCTCAAATGGAGTTAGAGAACAAGATTTTTTGACAATAGAGAGATATCCATGGTAACACTTTCGAAATAATTCTTAAAATGTGCGCGTACTAGGAGCTCTAAAATCGATCTTTAGGGTCTGTGTAAGTTTAAAGTATTAACTATACCAATATGTCGTAGAGCCTCGGTGGTTCAGGGGTAAGAACGTGTGCCTCTGAACTGAAGGGTACTGGGGTCGATCCCAGGGTTCTCCTTTCAGTTTTTCAGTACAAACTGTAATATTAACATCAACCGATGCTCTGGCATTGTTTTTGAGCAAGTTGAATGTCTACACGTTCCGCCCTTCGGAGGGGGCGTAAAGCCGTCGGTCCCGTGTCCATGCGATGTTGGGCACTTTAAAGATCCCTACCCTCCTTACAGAAAGGCACGGTTTGGCAAAATTTCCAGGATAGTGTGGTAAAACTGTTCCCTGGCGTCGGTGATTGGCCATAGTCGAGGAAATTATTCAAAGTTTCTGTAACTAGTTTCGCTGTTGGACAGCATTCTTAAAAAAATTGTAATAAGATAATGAGTTGATGTATGTCGATACTTTCGTTGTATAAAGACTATTTTATACTGTCATTGCTTAGTTATTTTATTGTTGTAACTTTTATTATAGTTATTATAGGCTAGTTCTATTTTTATGTTAAATATTGACATACATCACATAGACATTTTGAAAGCCTCATCTGGTATCTGTGTTTCAATATTTATTTTATTTTTGATAAAATTTTTGGATCAAAACATCATATCATAACATAGCAACAGATCTTTATTTGTAGTTGTCATGATTTCATACTAATTCAATTTTAATTTGTCTGAGAATGCTGTCAAGCAGCGAAACTATAGTCACAGAAACGTTGAAGAACATCCTAGAACCTCCAGAATTCGTAAGGGCCACTTGCTTCAGTTAGCTGACGCGCTGGCTACGTCCTTCACCAACGAAAACCAACAGTGAAGCCAGAGAAGTAGTCTCCAAGTCTGTATGTAGTATATATATATATATATATATATATATATATATATATATATATATATAGATATATATATATATATATATATATATATATATATATATATATATATATATATATATATATATATATATATATATATTCATTAAAAAACACTCGTTATGAATAAAATAACAGAATGGCGTGTGTTTATAACAGGTAGAACTCCATGTAAAATAAAATTTTAAAACATGATTCGGTGTTACCTATTTCAATTGGCAGGTACTAACAAACAAAACGGGATATTAAATTTGCCTTGTCGCTTCTGCATCCAAGGAGGGTTCTAAGCATGTTTCTTAAAAAAAAACTTGCTGCTATTAAAAATCAGCGGTGTCGTTTACCGTCAACCAGCTATCAAGCCGCTTGCAGTCGTATGCCCTAATTTAGCGCTTGTTGACCCAAAGATTGTCCCGGTATTAGGGAAGAAAAGGGACAGGGCTAACAATTTACATTGTTAGTTTATACACAGTTTCAATTTATAACATTTTGTGTTGACTAGAGCTGTCGTGACGAAATACTACCTGGTTCCACACCGGGATGGCGTCCCTGTCGTACATTTCACAATGTTCTACAATCTGACATCTTGCAACGATTGTAAGTTCGATTGTTTAGATTTTTATCTACGATTTATTTAAATAGCATAGCATAGCAGTGCAGGTAACGTCATCTGTCTTTGTCCAACATTGTAAATATTGCATTACAGAATATGACGTGATGTCGAGGATTATTTTAATATTAAGTTCGAATATCTTTATTTTTCTTTCATCAAAAGACTTGAAATAGACAACCACGTCTGTCTATGTTCCTTTAAGTTAATATTTTTGTCTCAATCAGTTAAATAATTTGAGAGATATGGCATTTTGAAAAATATTGTTCATTTTTTTTGTTAAGAAAAATTGGGCGTTAAGATCTGATGAACGAACTCATCCAAGCCATTAGCAAGATAAGTGTAATTCCCAAATTTGGTCCAAATCAGTCACGTATATTTTGAGTTATCGGTTGGATATATATATATATATATATATATATATATATATATATATATATATATATATATATATATATATATATATATATATATATATATATATACATATATTCATTAAAAAACACACGTTATGAATAAAATAATAGAATGGCGTGTGTTTATAACTGCGTAGAACTCCCTATAAAATGAAATTTAAAAACATGATTCGGTGTTACCTATTTCAACTGGCAGGTACTAACAAACAAAACGGGATATTATATCTTAGATTTTCATTAATTATGAAAATGCCAACACGAAATGCATTTGTCACCTGAAAGTTGTAAAAGGTTTAAAGGGATTTCAGTATGTTAAACATAAATTGCTTTTACTGGTTTTAATTTGTCAGTAAATAAAATAAACTGCCATGCACTTAAATATGTCAAAAATGATATACCATAATATACAGGGTGTAAAAGAATAGGTACGAAACAATTCAGGGGTTTATTCTTTGTTGAAAATTAAATGCCGCCTTTTATATAATACACCCATCTCCAATTAAGATACGACCCCTTAAAGGGGGTGTCAAAAAAGTAGTTTTTAATTTTTTCTTGAATACACAAAAAGTGACAGAAATTAAATTAAATAGATGTTGCCATCCAGAAGAACCCAAGTGAACAATCAGTTAGTTTCCCCTTAAGGTTGTAAGGGGTAGAAAAAGCCACCCTGTGATTTATAGGTAACCTTTTTTCTTACAGATATATCGCCATTTCACAGACATCAAAAAAGGAGGAGGTTCTTTTTTCATCTATGGATTTTTTATGTATGTTTACCGATATTTTCGCCAATTGGAGAAATTAAAAAAAAAACTTATTTTATTTGAAAAGGTAGGTATACTCCAGAGCTGGCGCCATTTTAACCAAGTCAGGATGGGATCTCAGGGAAATCCTCTTATAATCTACGTAACTCAAAGTTCTACTGAAATACGGCACTTTGATTATATTATAACAGTTTATAAAAGTTAAAAAAAGGAAAACTCCATTTTTTCTTTCTTTAAATGCCAACAACTTTTTTGTCTTTTAACTTACAGAGATAAATTGGAGCGCAATTTACTTTTAATGATATAAACCCGCGCACCAAATTTGCTTGCCAGACTTTGTTATTTCCGGAGATATAAAACATTTCCAAAAGAAAACACATAATTATCCGGGAAAAACCGGGCCGATTTTCCTGGCTAACGAACTTATCCAAGCCACTTGCAACAGGAGGTACTCACCATATTTGATCAGAATCGGCTCATATAATTTTTTGAGTTATCGGTGTGAAATATATATATATATATATATATATATATATATATATATATATATATATATATATATATATATATATATATATATATATATATATATATAATCATTAAAATCGAAACTGACCCCGGATATGGGTTCTAGGGGTCCTGCGCTCATTGTAGAAATTATTAAAGATAATCAACTAAAAAGTTTTTATATTTTAACATTCTTCTGTTTTTAGTCAGCTGCTTTCAAATTTTACAGTTGTTTTTGAGACTGAGTGGAGATATAATTTCCAACCAATAGCATCAAAAACACTTTAGTTATTTTTAGCTCATAAACTGACAAAATCCTTAATTTTGTTTTGTTTGATGCATAAATTCATATTTAATTTTTGCTGTGAATAATACGGCGTCAAATGAGTCGAATATTATTCACAGCTTCCGCAATTTAAGCATGGAATAACTGCTGACATTGACCCATAAACTAGGTCAGAAGCACTTCCTAAAATCAATGGAGTCTTCCAGAAAACGGAAACAGAATTCAAATTATAGCGTCTCAAGATGAAAGTTGCAAACTGAAAACTAAATAGTGGGTTTGAATATTATTTTCTGTTCAAACAACAAAATTTTCTGGGTCATATTCTTAACGTACTATTCAAACGTTTTCAAATCGACTAAAAATGATAGAGACAGTTTTAAACTATTACACGTTCGGTAATTCGTTGGAGTTACAAAAGCAAAGGAATAGGAAACAATTAATTAGTGCAACTAATTGTCTATTATTATTTCTAAACGTCAACACGTCTGGGTTTCACATGGTTACTGGAATTTAAATTAAAATGCCTTTTCTGCCAGAAAGTACTATTTAATTGATAATTCTACGTGTTTCGGTCCCTATTGGGTCATTTTATGGGGCTAAGACCTAAAACGTAAAAAGTTGGTTATCAGAAACTATGTTTCTGGTAGATATAATATGCGAGTGACTACACTGCAGCAACAGAAAACATAAGATCTAACAAAATATAATCATAAAATTTATGTATAATATGTGTTACAAATAGATTCAGTAAAATATATATTTATATTTTTAATTTCAACAACACACCACGAGGGCGTACAGCCTAAATACTATCGTACCGTGGGTGTCGACAAGGAGGAAAGATTCAACTAGTTAATTTTGGACTTGAAGGTTTGGAGGTTCGGGGGAGAAGGAAAAACATGTGCCGGCAAGGAATTCCACAACTTGGAAGTCCTCGGGACAAAAGAGCGAGCATAACAAGATGTTCGATGTCTGGTGACCTGGACAGTAAAAGAGTGCATTCGCTCTGTTCCCCTGGTAGATCTGTTGGGGGCAGCAGGTGGAGGAACTATGGAAGAAAGCTCCTCTGAGCAGTGCCCGTGCAGATATCTATAAAAGAGAGAGAGAGAGAGGTCACCAACGGCACGTCGGTGGGCAAGCAATGGCAGCCTTTGGGTGAAGGTAGGGTCACCGATAAGACGTATAGCTCTCTTCTGAATGGAGTCCAGGATAGCGAGTGTAGAAGCGACAGCAGCACCCCAGATGTGGGAGCAGTATTCGAGGTTTGGTCTCATTTGTGAAGTATATAAAGTATAGAGATTAGCTGGTAAAAAGCATTTGCGAGCCCGGAAGAGGAAACCTAATTTCTTGGCAGCCGCTTCTGCAATTGATGTGACATGTTGGTGCCAATTGAGATTTCGATCCACAGAGGTGCCAACAAGTGAAAGGGACTCATTACTTTGAATAACTTGGTTGTTCATTATGAGGGGTCTAGGGCTGGTGTATCTCTTATGAGATAGAAAGCAAGACTGAGCTTTGGTGGAGTTGAATTGTACAAGATTTCTACTTCCCCAGTCTAATATTTTTTGGAGATCCACAGAGATAGAACCCTCCATGAGTCTGCGATCCTCATCTAATTGGGCTAAAGAGACAGGCTTAGAATATTGTATATTTGAGTGGAGGGTGCTGTCGTCCGCGTAACTGTGAACTGGGTTGGATGTGCTAGAGAGGAGGTCATTGATGCGGCGAAGAAACAAAGTAGGGGCTGAAGCTGAACCTTGCGGAACTCCTGCAATAATTGGATACAGTTTAGAGGAATGGCCATCCACGACAACAGAAATGCTCCGGTTTCTTCCAGCTTCTAAATTGGGGAGTCTGGTGCAGGGTAGATTGCTATGGACGTATGCGCACACGCCTCCATGCAATCTAAAAGAAGTAAGGAGCTCATACCCCAGGAAATTAAGGTGATTAGTGGCTGTTTTGGCACTGATTTGAGTTTCGGTGAGGAAGAGTAGTTGGGGCCTATTAGCCTGGAGGAAATGGTGGACGGAGTTCAGGTTACAATTTAGGCCACATATATTCGAGAAGGATATTGTAAATCTCGATGCTGGTGCCCCCTGTACACCCCTCTCCCGGAGATCCGAATGGAGGGGTACTTTACTTCCGAAATCTTTTGTACAAGGAGGAGCCATCATCATTTTTGTTTATAAGGGATACCGACTCATACACCAGAACCGGAAACGTCCGTTGGAACTTCACCGGCCCCTTGATGTAAGGGGTGGTACCTTCTCGGGCGTGAAAAAAATCATTTGCTATCACGTAAAGGAAAATTCCACTACCACCTACCATATTGCAAGTATACCACACCAGCCAACTATTAAAGAGCTGACCAGCTTTAGAACTTGTTGTTTATTGTTGAAATGCTTATGTAGATGTTAATACAGAACGAGAATGAACTTTTAAATACTCACTTTTCTGTCAAATCTAAAGATAGTGGTCGAGTTCACCAGTCACCAACAGTTTCCAAAAGTTCAACAGTTGTGTCAACGATTGCGTTCAGCAGTCTCGCTTAGTTTCTGCTGGAACTCAACTGTTGCCAATTTGTTAAAGCGGAACGACAGACAAACGTCACAAAATAGTGCTTGAAGTCAGCAGTGCGCTCATCAGTCTCCAACCACGGAAATCTATCGGTAGTCAGCAGATAAGCGCTTAAACTCAGCTGCCGTGAAATTGCTAGTTCTCGAAGTGAGACTCATTATGTTAATATCTAACAAAAAACAATAGCAACCCGGCGTTACTTTAGTAATCTACAAATCAATCAGATACAAATATATTATTCTTTTCTTATTTTTTATTTGGGCTGAAAAATGAATTGATTCGATATAATATAAGACTGAGAAGACCGGTCTTTAGACATTAAAATGTAACCTTGAACTGGAGGAGACGCTGCTGTGTCATTAATTTTCTGAGGTATCAGTGAGATCGACAATATAAGGGTGGTTATCATTGTCGCACACACATATAGATAAGGCTCATTGTAATGAGTACAGTTAAATATTGCCATAACGTTAATGAGTAAGAAAACGCAGCAACGCCTTTTATTCTCCTTCTCTTTCTGTTGAAAATTCTCCTTAACTGCCATTTATTTGGGTTCCCTTCTAGTTCAAGGTTACATTGCAATGTCTTTGGTATTTACATAGACAAGTAGGATATCTCTTTCTCTATCGTTGGTAAGCTATCATAATATAGTTCCCTCGTTTCTCTATGAGTTGAGAAATGTAGATCCAACTTCTAGTAGTTGGCTGACAAAAATCTTCACAATGAAATAGCCGCCATATTTAGCAACGAATTTTTTTTTGTCCCGTCAGGGCTCGTCTGCGGCCTTGCCGCCCCGATAGCACCGCAACCCTTGGTTGATTGTGCATACCCTTAGTCTTACTCCACCCATTCCAAAATCACTGTGCCTTGAACTAGTCTGCACAGCGATTGGTAGGGTGAAGTTTTATATTGCTCTGTCTCCGGTCTAGAGTGACCGTAGATCAGTTGTCTTTTGCGGTCCAGAGCTATACACTCACACAAGATGTGCTGGGCTTATTCCTCCCCCTCGCCGCAGTCTGCATGCGAGGTCCCCTTCGAACCGCCCCATTTTATGCAGGTGTTTCCTGACGGCCATGTGTCCCGTCAACAGACCTGTTGTATTTCTGAGCTGTCCTCTGCTAAGATTTAGCAGCTCCACAGCTCTCTTTGAACTGGGTCCGTCAATTATTGACTTCCTATGCCTGAGCCCTGGACAGTCCGCCCAGTACACCTTGTGTTGGTTTCTGACCCAGGACTTAATGGCTCCCCTGGCAGTGCTCTTTCACACGCCAAGAGCTGGTTCTGGTCCCATAAATGTTTCTGCTGACCATCTCTTCGCGAGACTGTCAGCTTCTTCATTGCCTTTGACCCCCGAGTGACCCGGCACCCAGATGAGGGTCACCTCATTCTGCCCAGCCAGGTCGCTCGTCTCGTCTCGGCACTCACTCACCAGCCAGGAATTTACCCGTGGGCTACTTAGTGCCTTAAGGGCTGCCTGGCTGTCTTTGGCTATGAGGATTCACTTGTTGGTGCAGCCCCTCCTCTTGTTCTCCCGCACACAGTGCAGGATGGCGTACATCTCGGCCTGAAACACCATTGCATGGGCTCCGAGGGAAATACTATGACTTACCCTCGGTCCTTCCGAGTAAACACCTGCCCCCGTCCCACGCTCCCCGCCGGATCCGTCCGTGAACCAGACGAGCGCGTCCCGTGGTATGCCCGGCGTCTCCTCCCGACATGCCTCGCGGTCGGGGATTTCCACTGTAAAGTTGTTTTCGCTGCATATTCGCGGGCTCGCGAAGTCTGACCTCATTTCAAGCACGGGCTCCTTCACGATCTTCTGAATTTTGAAGTGGCCCCTGAAGCCTGGGTTGATCTTCAGTCTACCATTGCAGGCTAGTCTGTATAGTCCTAGCCTGGCCTCCCCCATAATAACTAAGTGTATGGGGGCAGATCCAGCAACACCTCCATGGCGGCTGTTGGGGTTGAAGACATGGCCCCTGTGATGCCTAGGCAAGCCATCCTTTGGATCTTGCCTAGTTTTTGTTTGGCACTGGATTGTGTCATCTCTATGGTTGGACAGCTATCATAATATAGTTCCCTCGTTTCTCTATGAGTTAGGAAATGCAGATCCAACTTCTAGTAGTTGGCTGACGATACAAAAAATCTTCACAATGAAATAGCCGCCATATTTAGCAACGAAGATAACTGACAACGCTTTATGCAACCGGGCATAAGAGTACGTATAAATAGCCCAGAGGCGGAACATAAGAATCCGACCTTGTATTTTAAATATAAGTTATACACATAACTAGTATAAGTCTCAGCATAGAACCCAAATTTTACATCATAATTAAAAAATTTCGGGACACAGCAAGTGCGTTATGGTGGCAAATTTTCATTAGATGCTTCAAATTTGAATAACTCAATTTTCTATAAACTTAGAAAGTTAAGTTTTGGTACATAGTAAGGTTTTTACAAGGGCAATATACCAACCAAATTTGACCTGGTCCAATGGGGCTGGCTAACAAACTCATCCAAGCTATTAATAAAATAATTTTTTTTGCCGAGTTTCATCAAAATCGGTTAATAACTTTTTTGGTTATCGTGTAGATAAAAGTTTTTCCTAGTTCTCACCATCGACACTTCTCTATTATCGAATTCTTGAATAAAAATTCGCTAATATATACCTGACCTGACTATTGATTTTACCTCTTTGTTTCAGCAATTCACTAGAAACAAATCTTGCACAATTAATTTTAAATTAACCTCAAAACTGGAAGCTTTAATAAAATGATCAAAGTGAAATTTTACGGGTCACTGGAAACACTGGGATATTTGAATATCTTCCGGTGAGCTTCTGCAACCGCTTATAAACTGTCCGAATGGGGAAGTCAATGTTGCCTCTGGTGATATTAATCCCCTGAGTCCTTATCTTAGAACAACTTGGTTGTTATAGGGTAGAACGCTTGGATCATTTGATTCTATTCTCTAGAGTGTTTACTTTTATATAGTTGGCTATGGTACATACTTTACTGCTTCCTAGATCGTGATAAAATCTGCCACCTGTCGATAGCTTAGTGCCCTACGAGAGCAAATCATTGTGTTTCGTCTACGACCCATATATATATATATATATATATATATATATATATATATATATATATATATATATATATATATATATATATATATATATATATATAGTGTATCCACGGATCGAGTGTTGGTAAGGTGTAAGTGACAAAAAAAAATTCGAATTAGAAACTGATATTCTGGGAATCGCTCCTGCTTTGTCTTAAACTGAGATGTTGAGAAAATGAACAAAATCAATTAATATACAGGGTGGTTTATAACTGATGTAATGAAATGTATTAAGAGTAAACTACCTTCGTTTATGAAGATACAGCAAAAAGTTATTAACAAAAATTGTTTAGAATTAAAATTTATGAGAGGCTCTCAATTTTCTCAGATCAGCCTACCATAAATTTTTTTAGTTGCGACTTTATTTAAATGACGTTCGACGACTTCTGTGACTAGGTGTACTTTAAAAAATACTTGAAACTGTATTAAAAAAAGTCTTTACCATAATTAACCTTGGGGTAGGTTTGCTTTCGTCTCAACCAATAAAAAAATTCTGGGCGCAGCAAGTGCGTTATGGTAGTGAATTTTCATAAAAATATTTTTAATAACAAATATGTGTGTTTTTTTTAAGAAAGCAGGCATCAAATTTGGTTACCAGTATAACCTATATAGTAAAAACAATGTGCCATGTTCCATTAAAATAACTTTATTGTGTGAAAATGTACAAAAATTTCCAAAAGTAAACTTAAAATGTTCCCGAAAAAACACGTTTCTTGGTCAACCTTATAGGTTAATAGCAAATTGAGCTGTTCAAATATGAACATTTGATCAAAATTCGCTACCATAACGCACTTGCTGCGTCCAGAATTTATTTTCTTACAAACATGCATTATATTTCGATGGATAATGCAAAAATGCAATAACATAAAGCGTGTTTAATTAAAAAAAAAGGAAATTTGTATCACCAACGACTTATGGACCATCCTCTGATTGCAGAAATATTATTTTAAGATGTAGCTCAAGACACTCTATAATTAATATATACAAATTTTCTTCATATCTTATATAATAACGGATATATTGAGCTTTATTAATTTTTTACGAAAATTCGACAAAAATTATATACCATTAAATGATAAACTCTATAGCTAAGGCTACTGCCAAGCATCAGAGAAAGGGTCTATTTGAAATGAATTTTCTGCAAATATTTTAGTAAAATGAAGGACAATGACGGTTGAAACTAAGACTTTAGGGTTTGTAAAACATCCTTCTTGAGACATTTTATTTCTATAGCCCGTATTAGATTTAAGTTATTTGCCTAAATGTTGCCAATTTTGACATTTTAAATCGCCACTTTGACATTTTGAGGAAAACCCCAATTTATTTATTTTTAAATGCCTATAACTTTTTGTATTTTGACCTACATCGCTAAATTTTGGTGGGTAACTTACCTATAAGGATGTAAACCTGCGTACCAAATTTGGTTGCCCTTACTTTGTTAATTCCGGAGATATAAATTTTTTTCGAAAGAAAATACAAAATTTTCCGGGAAAACCTGGGCAGATTTTCCTGACTAACGAACTTATCCAAGCCATTTGCAAAAGGAATTTTTTTACCAAATTTGATCCAAATCGGCCCATTATTTTTTGAGTTATCGGTGTGATACATATATATATATATATATATATATATATATATATATATATATATATATATATATATATATATATATATATATATATATATATATATATATATATATATTTATATCGTACACTTTGAACACATTTTATATGATACATCGCACAGTTTGAGCACATTTGAACAGTTTGAGCACGGTGTCGGAAGTGACATTGTCATGTATAGCACTCTTCAAGCACGTCAAGTGTCCAAACTGTTCAATGAGACACGTAACGTTCAGTTTGGACACCCGTTACGTATTCGTTTTCCTGAAGTGTCAGCATACCAAAATGAAAGTTGTTTGAACAAAAATTGATTAAATTGATCTGTATCTATTCAGAAAATCAATCACTTAAACAAAAATTTTTAATCTCCTAAATTATTATCTACCCATGTTGATCAATTTTGATAATTAATAATTTGTTTATTCAGTTAAAATATTGTCTACTTTTTTATATCTTTACTTCCCCATCTTACAATGCTAAAAACAATCTATTTCATTAACGCCCTCTGATTTATTGGGTAGAATGAGCCCATACTATTGACTAACATTAGAATGTTAATTTTAGTTGAAATTCAGAGCAAACAATCTTCTTTGTTTCTTTCTTTTGGCTTATGTATGTTAATACGCCAAATTGACAATAATTGGTTTATTTTTACAATCAGAATTTCATAAAGATTAAAAACATCAAAAATTGACAGATCAAATTTGTTTAAAATTTAAGTAATTTGTTATTTTGTTAGTTATAAGTGAAAGTTCAGAATAATAATAATTGACACTTGATATGGCATGATCTTCGCACCATCTAACGGTAAATAGCACAACTTCAATGATTTAATTACACTAGGGTAACATTTTGTACGTCAGTTCATGACTCTGATTACCCAGAGTTAGCAAAGTTTGGAAGGGGGGTTAAGGATTATGTATACTTTTTTTCGTTAACGTCGGCCTATTTCCGCACTATGGCCAATCACCAATGCCACTACTCAACTATAATTATAGGTTGAGTTCACTGTGTACAGGTTCCCATTGCGACATAACCTTTGTTAAAATGGGCCTAGTTTATTATATACGCCAGCAGCTGAGTTTAAGCGCTCATCTGCTGACTACCGACACGTTTCAGCGGTTGGAGACAGATGAACAAAATCTTGACTTCAAGCACTATTTTGTCAAGTTTGTTCTTCACTCCGCGCTTTAAGAAATTGGCAACAGTTGAGTTCCAAAAGAAACACAGCGGGACTGGTGACGCATTTTGTTGACACAACTATTCAACTGATGGCGCCTAGTGAACTCAGCCAATCTTCCGTTTATTGGTGTATAATAATATATAATTCAAACAAAAACACATATCTACGCAGACGGTTGTGCCCTAATCAAATATTATTAAAATTCGTTTACGTTAATACTATTTGTTCTAATCGTAAGTCATGCCGTAATCGTACATCTTAATAGCAACTAATAACTAACCAAACAAAGAATGTCAAAGAACTAACCAATCAAAGAGCGCCATCTGTCAATGGGATAGATTAAAACAAGAATTTATTACTATTTTCGGTAAATCTACAGCAAAGTTTTCTAGAAATCTGTTATAATGAATCAGGTGTCTAGAATAACATAATAAAATCGAGTCAGAATATAGACTATAAAAATAAAAATGCTCTGCCTGCTTTAACTCTCAGTTGAGGCACATTTTTTACCGTACTTCCCACGCTTGGTTTGGAGTCTAGAAAATTGTCAATACAACCGATGATCACTCTTTTGGCGATTTTTCAGCTATTGAAAGCAAATTTCTAATGAAAATCCAGTTATTATTTACTCTTTTAACGTTGTCTTAGGGATATTTCTATAATGCTTGTTATGAATATGAAGAATAAAGCGTGAATGCTATTTCTCTATTGTATTGTACACTAATGACAATGATAAAATAAATTCTTGTGCTTGAAATCATTTTGGCCGATTGCTTACATACTACTGACATACAGTAACGATACCTAATAGTTTTCATTTTTTCTCGTCATTCAAACAGGTACTTACACATGTTTTTTTTTAAATTTAGTAAGTCAATACATTTTCTGATGTGTTTTTACATTATTTGCTATTTGCTTTGGAATGAAAAGTATAAAATATTAATTCACAATTTATACATGTCTCCGTAACCTCCCTCTACGACATAACATTTTATCCAGTAAGTAAATGCAGAAAATTGTGATTTTTCATCTATACAATGATTTATAGGAACTAATTTGGTCAAATAATACTCATTTTAAGAACATCAAAAAAGATTCACTCTTTTATTCTTTAACATTCTTAAACCTTATAGTAGGCTACTGCGAGCTTTCACAGGGTTCCCACTAAAAACAGCACATCAATTTCCCTGACTTTTCCCTAATTTTCCTGACATGCCAAAATATATTTTCCCGACTTTGATCTTTTACAATTTACCCCCAACAAGTGCAACGCTACACTACTACAAAATACAGTAGGTCCTCGCGTCATGGCGGAAAACACTTCCCCATTTCAAATACAAAGCGACCATTGAACGCACAACTAAAGAAAAACAAATATTGTGGTTTTGTGGAAAAATAAATCATTAAGTAAATGGTTCAGAATTTCACAAAAAGCAAACATATTGTTTCAATTATTTATCATAAAAAGGCAATAAATAATTTTTCCCTAACAGGGACAAAAATTCCCCGACTCTTAGTCAATATTTTCACAATTTTCCCTGATTTCCCTGAAAAGAATTTTTCTTCTACAAATTCCCTGACTTTTCCCGGTTTTCCAGACGAGTGGGAACCCTGTTTCAATTACTACTGATTTTGCAAGTAATTTGTTTCACTAAGTGAAGATTAGAACCTGTGATGAGCACTGATAAGTACACTTGGAGAACCCAAATCACCACAACACCTCTTTTTAAAGATCTGAAGCTCACTTCACTAACAAAGTTAGCGTCATCAGAGGATGTAAAATTCTCACTGCTAGAATTTTTCATTCTCTGATGACTCTAACTTTGTTAGTGAAAGGATCGTCAGGTCTTTAAATAGATGTGTTGTGGTGATCTGGGTTCTCAAAGTAAACTTAATTTGTTTCAAAGATCTATTTTTATATTTAGTTATGGCAAGAAAATGATATTACGCATTGGTAAATACGAAATGATTTCTGTAAAAATTAAGCCGCAATGAAAAATAAATGAGTACAATTAAAATATAGCAAAAATTCTTATGCCACACATCTTTCTGTTTGAAAATTGCCTAGACTGCAGTTCACCCGGGTTTCCTTCCAGTTCAAAGTTATAATTCAATGTAGCCATAAACATAATAGGTTAGGACAAGTTGGGTAATAGGCTTGTTAATTGCTATTCAAAACAAACCAAACATGTACATTATTCGTAAAATCGGCAATCGAGCAAATACGATTCGCGTTCCCTCGATTGTTATTTTATTTTGAGGTCCATAATAGTATGTTTTATGACTCAAGGGAAAATTTTACGCCTCCTATTGTAGTTTCCAAGATACTGCCACTAGCCACCTTTGCATAAAAAGATTTTATAACATAGGTACCTATGCCTACCCTAAATAAGTCCAGCGATTTCATCAATTCCTGATTCTCTTAACAAAAATTCGCTAATAACAGGAGAAATAACTTCTAGTAAAAAATAGACATTTTTGTGTGATATGTCCAAAGTCACTTAAAAAGTGGTTGGTCATATACAGGCAGTGAACTAAACTATAATTATAGGTTGATTTCATTGTGTACAGGTTCCCATTGCAACATGTTTGTTAACAATGGCCGAGTTCACTAGGCGCCCGCAGCTGTGTTTAAGCGCTTATCTGCTGACTACAGTGACTTGATAGATGCTTCACTCCGCGCTTTAAGAAATTGGCAACAGTTGAATTCCAAAAGAAGCACAGCGGGACTGGAGCACGCATTTTGTTGACACAACTATTCAACTGTTGGCGCCTGTTGAACTCAGCCAATCTGCTGTTTATAGGTGCATAATATATAACTCAAACAAAAAACGTAACAGTGCAGGCGGCTGTATTCTCATCAAAGAATATTAAAATTCGTTTACGTTAATACTATTTGTTCTAATCGTAAGTCATGTTGTAATCGTACATCCTACCGGGAAACTAAGTAACTAACCAATTAAAGACGTCTAACAGCGCCATCTGTCAATGGGATAGATGAAAACAGGAATTTATTACTATTTTCGGTAAATCTATTACGAAGTTTTCTAGAACTCTGTTATGATGAATTAGGTGTTCAGAATAGCACAATAAAATTTTAAAAATTCAGTGAGAATATAGACTATAAACGTGGTCTGTTTTGCTTTGGCTTTAATTCTCAGTTGTGACACATTTTTAACCGTACTGCCCACGCTTGCTTTAAAGGATAGAAAATTATTAACACAACCGTCTTTATATGATTACTCGTTTGGCGATTTTTCAACTATTGGAAGCAAAATACTAATGAAAATCCAGTTATTATTTAATCTAATAACGTTGTCTTAGGGATATTTCTATAATGCTTGTTATGAATATGAAGAACAAAGCGTGAATGCTATTTCTCTAATGTATTGTAGCTCTCACTAATGCCAATACAATAAATTTATCGGGTTGAAATCATTTTGACCGATTGCTTATATACAACTGACATACAACAACGATAAAAAAGCGTGTACCTAATAGTTTTCATGATTTCTCGGCATTCAAACAGGTACTTACACATGTTTTTTTAATTTAATTTCGCAAGTCAATACATGTTTTGTGGTGTTTTCACATTATTTGCTTTTTGATGTCGAATGAAAAGCATAAAATATTAATTCCCAATTATACTTGTCTCCATAACGTCCATCTTCGACGTAAAATTTTATCCAGTAAGTAAATGCAGAAAATGGTGATTGTGCACCCGCAATGATTTACAGGAACTGATTTGGTCAAAGAATCCTCATTTTACATACTGTAGAGCGATATCGTTATTAAATTTTGTGATATACACATCCAGAATATATACAAAGTGTATAAGGTGTATGAACTGTATAAGTGCTCAAAGTGTACTATGGACATATATATATATATATATATATATATATATATATATATATATATATATATATATATATATATATATATATATATAAACATATAAAAATTGAAACTGACCCCGGATATGTTTTCTGGGGGGCCTAATTAGCGCTCATTTGAAGAAATTTTTTCAAAATTCAAAAGTTGGGATCTCCTCATTAGTGAATTTTTTTTAAGAAAATTCACTAAAAAAGTAAAGTAAACGCACAATTGGACATTCAAAGCAATAATTGGCCAGTTGCATGGCTACTTGAGCTCTGCTTTGTTGTTCGTTTCCCGGGATACTACTTATTTGAAAAATGGGGTGGGTAACTTACCTATAAGGATGTAAACCTGCGTACCAAATTTGGTTGCCCTTACTTTGTTAATTCCGGAAATATAAATTTTTTTCGAAAGAAAATACAACATTTTCCGGGAAAACCTGGGCAGATTTTCCTGACTAACGAACTTATCCAAGCCATTTGCAAAAGGAATTTTTTTACCAAATTTGATCAAAATCGGCCCATTATTTTTTGAGTTATCGGTGTGATACATATATATATATATATATATATATATATATATATATATATATATATATATATATATATATATATATATATATATATATATATATATATATATATATATATATATATATATATATATATATATATATATATATATATATATATATATATATATAAACATATAAAAATTGAAACTGACCCCGGATATGTTTTCTGGGGGGCCTAATTAGCGCTCATTTGAAGAAATTTTTTCAAAATTCAAAAGTCGGGATCTCCTCATTAGTGAATTTTTTTATAAGAAAATTCACTAAAAAAGTAAAGTAAACGCACAATTGGACATTCGAAGCAATAATTGGCCAGTTGCATGGCTACTTGAGCTCTGCTTTGTTGTTCGTTTCCCGGGATACTACTTATTTGAAAAATTGAAACGTCAATTTTATTTGTCACGAACGGCAAGCTTCTGTATTTAAAAATGTTAACAACAGAACAAAAAGCGTTTATTGTACAGTGCTATGGTTTGGGTGAATAAAATTCTTATCAGGGAGTGATAAGAAAATTCCTTGAACGCTGGCCAAATTATTCGGTTTCCGCTACTGGTGTAAACAAAGTTGTTACAAAATGTATGCGTACTGGGAGGGTTTTAAATGTTAAGAAGACAAAATCCGACATAAATGAAGAAGACAATGCTGCAGCTGCATTGACTATGGATTCTGTCAGGCGTTTTCCGAAATTATCATTAATAAAAAGGGCATTAGAAATTGGGAATGTTAGCAAATCGCATTTGCAACAAATTTATCGTACAAACAAGGTGAAACCTTTCAAAGCAAAACTTATACACACTTTGGAAGAAAATGACGAGTCAAAACGATTAGATTTTTGTTTATAGTACGGCGAGCAATATCTACAAAATAACAATTTTGGCAGAAGTATTATTATTTTTTGGACGAATCCACTTTCACCACTAATGGGGTGGTAAATTCCCAAAATGCACGGCTTTGGTCTATGCAAAATCCAAATTATAGAGTTAATTGCAGAAGACAATGCCATAAAAAAGTAAATGTGTGGTGTGCTCTTTCTTACGCTGGGATAATTGGACCATATTTTTTGAGCGGAATATGAACCAGTACAGTTATCTTGAAATGCTGGAAAATATTCTTCAAGACCATTTGCATAACATGTCATCAGAAGATAGACAAACAGCATACTTTCAGCATGACGGCCACCCAACACATGCAACAGGAATCGTTCGTGAATGGTTAGATCGCGAATTTCCTGGGCGGTGAATTGGTCGATATGGGCCAATACCTTGGCCTCCCAGAATTTCCGATCTTAGTTTAATGGACTTTTATTTATGGGGCTATCTCAAACAGAAAGTCTACGCGGCTCCATTAAACAACGATCTTGATTTGTTGAAACTGAGATTGAGAGAGGCAATTGACGGTATTCCAATTCAACATATTCAAAATGCCTACAAACCATTTACTAAACAGGCTGAGTTATGTGTATCGGTTGGTGGCAGCACATTTGAATAATTTCTTTATTTTTCGTTGGTTGTTTTAATTTTTGTTAGCAATAAGCGTTTTGTATTTTACTAATAAATTATTATTTAACATTGCATGGTTACTTACTTTGCGCACCTGCGGTCAGAAAACCACAGGTAAAAACCTTCATGTTGAAAGGGAAAAAATGTTAATAATTTACTTGAAAATTCAAAGTAGGCTTCTCTGGCTTAAAATTGAGAGCCTGTAATAAATTTTAATTCTAAACAAGTTTTGTTAATCACTTTTTGCGGTATCTTTATAAACGAAGTTAGTTTACTCTTAACACATTTAATAAAATCAGTTCTAAACCACCCTGTATATTAATTGATTTTGTTCATTTCCTCAACATCTTAGTTTAAGACAAAGCAGGAGTGATTCCCAGAATATCATAATCTAATTCAAAATTATTTTGTCACTTACACCTTACACACACTCAATCCGTGGACACACTGTATATATATATATATATATATATATATATATATATATATATATATATATATATATATATTCATAGATAAACATATTAGAATCGAAACTGACCCCGAATATGTGTTCTAGCGGGCCTAATTTTTTTAGAATTCAAAAGTCGGGATCTCCACATTGGTGAATTTTTTTAAAGAAAATTCAGTAAACAAATTGTGGGTTAAACTATATTTTGAATCAATGAATTTTCCGATCTCTATGAAAAACTCTGGACGCAGCAAGTGCGTTATGGTAGTGAATTTTTATTAAATGCTTCAAATTTAAATAACTCAATTTTCTATAAACTTAAAGAGTATGTAATATGTAGTAAGGTCTTTCCTAAGGCAAGATATCCACAAAATTTCATTAAAATAACTTTGTAATTTTCGGAGAAAAAATTTTTTTCGAAAGAAAATTTTAAATTTGAATAACTAAATTTTCTCTAAACTTAGAAAGTTGAATTTTGGTACGTAGTAAGATCTCTCCTGAGGCAACATATATAGTAAATTTCATTAAAAGAGCTTTGTTACTTTCGGAGAAAAATTTTTTTTTGAAAGAAAACTCAAAATTTTTCCGGAAAACCCCGTCCGATTTTTCTGGATAACGAACTCATCCAAGCCATTAATAAAAGAAAGGCACTTTCCAAGTTTCATCGAAATCAGTTAATTATTTTTGAGTTATCAGACGGATACACACACACACACACACACACACACACACACATATATATATATATATATATATATATATATATATATATATATATATATATATATATATATATATATATATATATATATATATACACATATAAACATATAAAAATTAAATCTATTTACAAATGAACTTTAATAAGATATTATGCTGTGACAAAACCTCTCTCAAGCAGTGGCGGTTTCTCCTAGTGAGCTAGGTGTGCGCCGCACACCCTAAAATATAATCAAAATGTGCACAGTTATATATGTTTTATTTCTTTTTCCCTTAGTCTTAATACACTACATATTTTATGACAATCGATTTAATTTACTTATTTGATTTCATAAATAGTCGGTTAATAGTGACTTGGAATGAAGTAGATACCACGTCTTTTAACATGTTCAGAGAATATGAGTAGAACAAAGCATCTGGGAATGAATTCGGTCAGTCTCCCAGGCACGTGTTTAACATAGTGAGGCAAATACCATTGATTTTAACACTGCAGTGAGCTATAAAAATTTGATTAACACAGTTTTCTATAATCTTAGAAAGTTTAATTTTGGTATGTAGTAAGATATTTCCTAGGACAAGATATCCACCAAATTTCTTTAAAATAACTTTGTAATTTTTGGAGAAAAAAAATTGTTTCAAAAGAAAACTTAAAATCTGAATAACTCAATTTTCTCTAAACCTAGACAGTTGTATTTTGGTACGCAGTACAATCTCTCCTGAGGCAACACATATACTAAATTTCATTAAAACAGATTTGTTACTTTCGGAGAAATTTTTTTTTCGAAAGAAAACTCAAAATTTTCCCAGAAAACCCCGTCCGATTTTTCTGACTAACGAACTCATCCAAGCCATTAATAAAAGAAAGGCACTTGCCAAGTTTCATCAAAATCGGTTAATTATTTTTTGAGTTAGCGGTTGGATACATACATACATATATATATATATATATATATATATATATATATATATATATATATATATATATATATATATATATATATATATATATATATATATATATAAACATATAAAAATTGAAACTGACCCCGGATATGGGTTCTAGGGGTCCTAGTTCGCACTCATTTGAAAGAATTTTTGCAAAGTTTCACCATCGATACCTCTCTATTAGTGAATTTTTTAAAATAAAAATTCACTAAAAGATAGAAATATCCCTCGCATTCTTCTATAAAAAACGCCGCAGATTACGGTAAAACTTTTAATAGTCTAGTGCTCATATAATGCGCTGAATAACTACAAACTAATTAGATAAAAAGACCATTTCGGAAACCCTATATATGATTTGTCACGTAGTACGGAAGTTAATTTCAGAGATTGCTGAAAGATTAGATTTCGCGGTGAAGGGTATAACAGGGAGGAAAATAATTAATATAATCTATCACGTGTGTAATTTTATACGGAGGTTTCTGTGCTGAAGGAGACAATGCTTCATTAAGACTTTATCAGATCAATTTCCTCTATGATTACTGCAGTAAGCGGCGAGAGGAATACGAGGATAACTGCCCTATACCCTTTTTATGTCTCTTACATTAACATTTATTTTATTACTGTCGTTAGTAGTTTACTAAGCAGCATCTACTAGCATTTATTTATTGTTTATACCAAGAAATCGTTTCCAAAGCTGCGATTATAGTGAGAAATACGACCTTATTCTTTGCTGTTATTCAGTGATACACTTTCGAAATATAATTGCAATGTTGGATTCTCATTTTCGTTGCATTTTATAAAACAAGTTAACATATATTTCTCATAATTACCAAAATATGCATTTGCGGCCATATCATCTTAATTAAATTTAAAATCACAACAAACGAGAAAAAACTCATAACCTTTAAGTAAGTCATGATACAAATAACGAGAGATATGATATTTAGACTACCTATTTTTAGACCTGTCACGCACATGGTGTCAAGAGGTGAGTCCAATGCAACAATAATATGCTGTCGTGCAGTGGGGTTTGACGCTCAATCACAACCTCTTAACAAATTACGTATTTTACTAATATTTAAGTGCATACAGTTGGAAGTAATAAAAATGAAAAAGATTAAATTTAGTGCTGCGATCTATATTATCTGGAAAAGACAATATAGGCGTAACTTCAACCGCATTAAACTGACGTATAGAAACTTTTTGATTGCGAATGACTTTGTTTTAAGTGTGTAGTTGGACTTCTATAACGTTACTCACCACGTGACGTCATAGGAGGGGGCGGGGCATATGCGCAATATCATATCTCTTCTAAGTCATTATATCATGAAGTAAGTATAGTAACTGGGGAGGTGAAGCAACGAATCATGTTTATTTCACTTTCTATTTCATTTGTACGACACATTGTATCATTATAGACAAAATATACTGTCACAGCGAACACTCTGGAATGACATTTCTAGAATAGACCAGAAGTGACAGGTGTATAATAGTGTAGAACGTGTAGAATCTCTATAGACAGTATAAATAGACGAGCGGTGCGCCGAGTAAGTTAGTGCAGTATTAAGTCGGTGTGGTCTAGAATAGTGATCATAGAGTATTAAGCGAGTCAGCAGTAAGTGTTGGTGTTTAACAAGCGATCATAGAAGGTGAATAGTGGAATATAATTCTATGGACATTTAATAATTAAGAGAAACATTTTAGTTGATACTGGTGTTGGAAAATAGTTGCTTATAATAAATTAGTAGTTTGAAAAGCTGTGTTTTGTTAGTCAACGAATCCAGAACCCCGTAGAACGTAACAATACGATACTAACTATTAATCCATCTTTCAGAAACTTAACATAATGACACTATACTGACTGGTGGTTTACAGACAATTGTTGGTGGTGAGAGAGAAAAGTAAAAGTTTTGACACACATGCGGAAGTGCATAGTTATAACACCAGACATAGACTAAGTGAAGATTGGAACCTTTGATGAGCACTGATAAGTACCCTTGGATAACTCAAATCACCACAACATATTTAAAAGACCTAATGATCGTTTCGCTAACAAAGTTAGCTTCATCAGAGGATGAAAATATTCTAACTGATTTCTACTTCTACATGTATTTATATTGACTTTAAGGTAAACTCCGAAACCGAGAGTGCAATTTTTAAGATACAGCCGCGTCCTTTGTGTATGTGTATGCTCAATTGCCGCAGGAGGTTACTGAACTTCTTTTTATTGCCCCAGCTGAGAGCTTAGTGATCATTTGTTGATATTTTCGCTTGTCGGAAATATCTGTATTCTTTCATTATGTTTTGCGCGTTCTTTCGTCGGTATTTATATATTTTATACAGCTATCTATCAAGTGATTGCTCGTGGGAGGTGCTGCGAGGTTCATACACTCTTTATTACTACTGTACTTAACAATATATATATATATATATATATATATATATATATATATATATATATATATATATATATATATAAACTTTCGAAGGCGTTCAGCTGTCCCGGCTTTCTAACACTCTAAATTAATTTTAGATTCTCCTCATTAACGTGGTGATTATTATTCCAAATATGTCGGGCTACGGAAGAATCAAATTCCGTGACAAAAAATTGTAAAATCAGGGTTTGGCAAAAACGTTGTGTTTTTTTATAAAAGCGATATTTTCTTAAATATTCCTTTACTGCCTTCTTTAAACTTTTATCTTTCTACTGTATACTATATTTTAAGTCTAAAGCTTTAATTGTGACAGATAATCAAGCAATGTAGTGTATGTTAAACATTTTATTGAAAACCCCCTTAGGTAAATATTGACGAACTTGTTAGTTATAGCGACCGTGTCATATTTATTTTTGTGTCGGCTGCTTTGTGTACAGTTTTTTTCCCCCAAGGCTCGTCCGCGGCCTTGCCGCCCCGATAGCACGGCAACTTTTGGTTTATTGTGCACGCCCTCTTACTCCACCCATTCCAAAATCACGGTGCCTTGAACTAGTCTGCACAGCGATTGGTAGTGTGAAGTTTTATATTACTCTCTCTCCTGTCTCGACTGACCGTAGATCAGTTGTCTTTTGCGGTCTAGAGCTTTACACTCACACAAGATGAGCTGGGCTGATTCCTCCCCCTCGCCGCAGAGTCTGCATGCCAGGTCCCTCTCGAACCGCCCCATTTAATGCAGGTGTTTCTTGATGGCCATGTGTCCCGTCAAAAGACCTGTTATGTTTCTGAGCTGTCCTCTGCTAAGCCTTAGCAGCTCCACAGCTCTCTTTTAACTGGGTTCGTCTATTATTGACTTCCTATGCCTGAGCCCTGGACAGTCCGCCCAGTACACCTTGTGTTGGTTTCTGACCCAGGACTTAATGGCTCCCCTGGCAGTGCTCTTTGTCACGCCCAGAGCCGGTTCTGGTCCCATAAAGGGTTCTGCTGACCCTCTTTTTGCGAGACTGTCAGCTTGCTCATTGCATTTGACTCCCAAATAACCCGGCACCCAGATTAGGGTGACCTCATTCTGCACAGCCAGGTCGCTCGTCTCGTCTTGGCACTCACTCACCAGCCAGGAATTTACCCGCAGGCTACTTAGGGCCTTAAGGGCTGCCTGGCTGTGTGTGGCTATGAGGATCCGCTTGTTGGTGTAGCCCCACCACTTGTTCTCCCGCACACAGTGCAGAATAGCGTATATTTCGGGCTGAAAGACCGTTGCATGAGCTCCGAGGGAAATACTATAACTTACACTCGGTCCTTTCGAATACACACCTGAACAGACTAGCGCGTTCCGTGGTATGCCCGGCGTCTCCTCCCGCCATGCCTCGCGGTCGGGGATTTCCACTGTAAAGTTGTTTTACCTACAGATTCGCGAGCTTGCGAAGTCTGACCTCATTTAAAGCATGGGCTCCTTCACGACCTCCTGAATTTTGAAGTGGCCCTTAAAGCCTGGGTTGATCTTCAGTCTACCATTGCAGGCTAGTCTGTATAGTCCAAGCCTGACCTCCCTCATAATAATTAAGTGTAGGGGGGGGGGGGGGGGGGGCAGATCCAGCAACATCTCCATGGCGGCTGTTGGGGTTGAAGACATCGCCCCTGTGATGCCTAGGCAAACCATCCTTTGGATCTTGCCTAGTGTTTGTTTGACACTGGATTGTGTTACCTTATGCCACCAGACCAGTGCCGCGTATGTTAACGATGGTCTGACCACCCTTGTGTACAGCTAGTGGGCCATACTAGGTCTTAGTGCCCACGTTTTTCCATAGTAGCCTAGTAACGGCTAAGGCCATGACTGCCTTACGCAGTATTTTTCCAATGTGAACATTCCAGGTAAGCTTAGAGTCCAATACGACCCCAAGATATTTTACCTCCCTGGCCATTGAAATATTCCTACCGTATAGCGTGAGAGTTTTGTGGCTCTCGCACTTCCTCCTCCTCGTAAACTGGCACGACGGTTGCTTTCCCGGGGCTCACCCCGAGCCCTTGGCCAACAGTCTACCTTTCCACCACTTTCAGTGCAGTCTGCATGCGCTCCCACACTGACTGTGTAACCTTACCTCGGACTATGATGACAATGTCGTCTGCATAGTCCTGCACCTCATACATACATACCGTCGACGACTAGGCACCAGAGTAAGACACCCCGCCGCGACCCCCACCAGCAGAGTCCCTTCCGCGAGTGAGGTGAACACCTCCCTGTCCCTGAGCATGGAACCGATCCACCTGCAGCAGATCTCCTCTATTTCACGCTCCCTGACAGCTGCCAGAACCGATCCGAATGAGGTGTCGCTTAAGTCCCCCTCTATGTATAAAAAGGCCCCCACCGCCACCTCACTGTCCTTCAACGTATTCTCCAGTTTCAGCACCAGTTGGTACTGTACAATCCAAAGAAGGGTTGAATAAAAATCATATTGTTAATTTTTAAGTGTAGAGTTTTATCTCAGGAATCCGATGCTTACAGTAGACGTAAAATTGTTTTAAACTAACATCAAATAAATTAAAGAGCATTTTATCTAATGCTATGATAAAACCTAATTACTTACTCAGATAGTGTCACCTTTGGACTATCGTTATCTAGATATCGGAGATATCGTTTTAATTTCTCTTTAGTGCGAAATAGTTTGGCAATGTTCTAAAAAAAAAATAATGAGTACGCTGTGCCGTACAACAACCCTATAGAGTTGTTACATTCTATAGAATGTTCGGAACGCAGTAAGTGCATTATGGTAGTGAATCTTCATAAGATTAATGTGTTATAGTGATTTAGCCTTATATTAAAAGTAATAAAACATTGCTTTATTTAATTAGCAACACTAAAAAATAGGGCAAAGAAGGGCAAGCAAAAGCATCATCTCTAAGATAAATATTTATACAGTAATTTGGATATAAAACAAAACAAACGATAAACAGGAAATATACTCAACAGAAAGTACACCAGAAAGGTGAACTTATAAAAAAAAACTCCCGTGGTCCATGCATTGAGGGTGATTGTATGCATGTAGACGGGGAAGAAGAACCCCCAGGATGAAAGTGGTTTCTGTCCCCTTACACAAAAACACGGGGGTTCATCTTCCCCTTGTGCACGCATACAACTACCTTCAAAACCTAAGGCACAAGAGACATTTCTTGGGACCAACCCCCAAGAAATTTACTGGACTTGGGCGAACATGGGTGTTGTGCGGAGTAGACAGGGTTTAAAGGAGGTATTGCTGCAAAATGTGGAAAATGCATCTTTTCAAAGTCCGACTAAATGGCTTTTTTAGCATTTTCCGCTCATATTTCCTACACGCCTAGCCTATTCATTATTGGTCCCTTAAGTTTCTTGGGGGTTACTTGCAACAAATTTGCCTTGTGGCTGGTACATCCAAGGAGGGTTCTAAGCATGTTTCTGAAAAAAAACTTGCTGCTATTAAAAATCAGCGGTGTCGTCTACCGTCACCCAGCTATCAAACCGCTATTTAGCGCTTTTGGACGCAAACATTGTCCCGATATTAGGGAAGAAATGGGTCAGGGCTAACAATTTACATTGTTAGTTTGTACATAGTTTCAATAACATTTTGTGTTAACTAGAGCTGTCGTGACGAAATACTACCTGGTTCCGCCCCTGTCGTACATTTCACAATGTTCTACAATCTGACATCTTGCAACGATTGTAAGTTCCATTGTTTAGATTTTTATCTACCATTTATTTAAATAGCATAGCGGTACAGGTAACGTCATCTGTCTTTGTGCAACACTGTAAATATTGCATTACAGAATCTGACGTGATGTCGAGGATGATTTTAATATTAAGTTCGAATATCTATATTTTTCTTTCATCAAAAGACTTGAAAAAGACAACTACGCCTGTCTATGTTCTTTTAAGTTAATATTTTTGTCTCAATCAGTTAAATAATTTGAGAGATATGGCATTTTGAAAATTATTGTTCATTTTTTTTTGTTAAGAAAAATAGGGCGTTAAGATCTCATGAACGAACTCGTCCAAACCATTAACAAGGTAAGTGTAATTCACAAATTTGGTCCAAATCAGTGAAGTATTTTTTGTTATCGGTTGGATATATATATATATATATATATATATATATATATATATATATATATATATATATATATATATATATATATATATATATATATATATATATATATATATATATAAACTTTTTAACTGACCATTGGCGCTCATTTGAAGAAAATTTCCAAAAGCTCGATAGCTCTCTATTAGTGAATTTTCTTAAGGAAAATTCACTAAAAAGTAAAATAAATAAGCTTCTTTTTATTTTCTGTCGGCACATAACTGAAGATGAGATTTACAATCTGATCTAGACTACAAAGGAATTTCTTAAAAACCTTAATTTTCGAAAGTGAGTGCGCCGCGACTTTATTATTTTGTTTTGTTTAATACTTTAGGACACAACAAATAATAAAGTATATTTTCCAACTAAATATTTACTTACTTCCTAAATAAAAAAGATATTGAAGACATCTGGAAAATTAATCTGAACATAAAATAAGTTTGCTCCTATTTAGAAGAGTTTCCTCCAGAAAGAGATAAGAAACTTGATGCCATAATTTTGTCTCAAGTTTAGTTACGAAAGAAGCCAATTGAAAATCCCAACTTGTCAATGTTTTCACTTTGAAATTCATTTCCTTTATGAAGATGGAAGCCTTGATTAAACGATTTACGTCTCTGTTTTAATCCGTCGGGGGACGAATTTCTGTATCCAAATTTGTTTGGGAATGGAAATTAATATGGAAGTTTCAGAGAGAATTTGCTAATTCATGGTGTAATTAACTGATCAGGCGGCTGTGTTTTGCACATGTAAAAAATTCCATTCAAAACGCAGACCAGTGAAACATCATTCATTTTACAGAAAAAGTGACATGGGAAAATCGGATTAGACGTTTAACCTTGAAATTGCTAATTAATTGAGGCTGGGTGACATAATTCATTACTGGTTTAGAGAACTTTCATAGAAAATAATCGGTAACACGCAGATTGCGATTTTGTTTTTTTTTTAAATTTCTATATATATAATTCAGAATCTCAGTCGACCTAATTGTAATATGGACAATAAGAAAAGTAAGTTCTTTGTTATAACATGCTATATATATATATATATATATATATATATATATATATATATATATATATATATATATATATATATATATATATATCTTTTGGAATGTTACACTACACTATATAGATTCGAATCAGGACAGTTCGAAACTGCAGTCCACGTAAACCAATAAAAAATCACAAAAAGTACAGCAAACAAATAAAGTATATACATAAACAGTGTGTCCCAAACTGGATGGGAATGTATTGCTATCTCCGTTATTATTCGAGATAGGGAAACGGTTAAATTAGCAATGTTTTGTAGAATTTCATGCTCGTTCCAAATATGACTTGTATTTTGCCGTGCCTGTTTTCGTTTTCCAGTTATTTTGAAAAAACAAAATTTGTCATTTCTTTTTTCTTCAATATCTAAGTAGGCGGTAATCTAACATGTCTAAGACTTGCACATTATCAGAACACTTTTTACAGAGTAATCTTTTTGTGCTATTCTCAACTTTGTATTGTCATTTGTTTTTAAGCTACAGGTATCAACGTTTGCTTTTATTATGGCAGCCATATTGGATTTTCTACTCATGTGATAGCCACAGAAAATTTTGAGAAAAATCGTTTTGAGGATAGTAGGCTATGAAATTTAATACCAGAAAACAAATGACAAAAAAAGTGTTCAAAAAGCAGTAGGCCATCGAGTTTAACACTAGACTTAACTTAACAATAGACCTCTTCTTTTAACATAATTTTCCGTAATGATTCTCGATAAAAAAATAGGAACTTTGAGCACACCAATTAATCGGCCCATTATTATAAATGATATTTTATATTACAACATTATCCTAAAAAAGGTTATAATTTAATTAAATAGGTAAACATAGTAAATAACTAAATTTACTAACAGAACTCAATAAAAAACAGATTAATGATTTATGAAGAGGCCATTGAAAATTGTTTGATTTTTAAACGTAAATCAACTGAAAAATACCTGAAAAATAACATAAGAAGTTGCTATGGATATAATACTATCGCGACAATTAGGAATACTGTCGTTCTTAAATATCTGAACAATTTGAGGTGTATTTAACACGTTGCTAAAATTTTGTGCTAAATAATTTGTTTACTGTTTATTTCAAATATTATTTAACAATATGCTAAGTAATGAAGGATATTTTGACTTGTTGGAATGTCGGAATGTTATATTCGTTCTAATCGCAATACTGAGGCAGCTGCAAATTCATATCAAAACAACTACCCAGAAAGACGACAACCAAAAACTAAAATATTTCGCAGGATAGTGAGCAATCTATTCAACGACGGTAGCTTCCACGCAAAGAAACTACCAATGCCTAGAAATGAAGGAAGAAATAATGCCGTCTTACAGGTTTCAAACAAAAACCCTCCGAAATCTGTTCAGTTTTATGGTGAACAAATTGACGTTGCAAAAAGTACGATACACCGTGTATTAAAACAAAGTAATTACCATCCATACAAACCTACAATCGTACAAGGCTTAAATGTTGACGATTACCCTAAGAGATTACAATTCTGCAGATGGTATCAAGGACATTGTCAGCAAGATGAAAATTTTCATTTGAAAATAGTATGGACAAATAAAGAAAGACGATTGCAAGACAGATTTGGTATTAGTGTTTGGTGCGGCTTATTAGGTAAAAAACTGTTATTTTTATTTGTAGATTAGACAGTTAATTAAAAAAAAATTCAGGTAACTTCATTGTTGGTCCGTTCTTTTTTGAAAATAATTTAACTGGTGAAAGGTATCTTAATCTATCGAGAAATGATATCTTACCAACAATTAAAAGAGTTCATGATAATTTAGACGAGATTTGGTACTAACAAGACAGTTGTCCAGCTCACAATACTAGGATCGTCAAAGAATTTTTGTACCAAAATTTTAATAATCGTGTCATTTGTAACAATGGGCCAGTTTATTGGTGTGCTTGAAATCCTGATATAACACCGATGGATTCTTATTTTTGGGGAATTCTGAAGAATGATGTGTATAAATTTGATCCACCACAAAATATCAATGAATTACGAAACAGAATCACGGAATCTATAAATCATATTAACCAAAACACCCTCACCAGAGTTTGCGGGCATCTTTTAAAAAGGTGTATAAAGTGCATTGAACAAAACGGTGGCCATATTGAACAATTTTCTATTTAGTATATTTTTAAGTTTCTATTTTATTATTTGTTGAGTTCCGTTTCTAATTGTGTTGTTTAGTGGAGTTTAAGTTTCTATTTGTTATTGCCCGGGTTTCGTTATTAAACTGTTTCACATAATATTACCTAGAATTATTACCTAATTAAGTATTGTAAATTAAATCACAATTTTTTTTATCGTGAATCATTACGGAAAATTATGTTAAAAGTAGAAGTCTATTGTTAGACTCCATGGCCTACTGCTCTTTGAATACTTTTTTGTCATTTGTTTTCTGGTATTGGATTTCATAGCCTACTATCCTCAAAACGGTTTTTCTCAAAATTGTCAGTGCAATAACAAGATTTCTCAAGCATGTTGTACATCATTGAAAAGCTCTTTTCACAGGCTACCACATGAACAAAATATCCAATATGGCTGCTATAGTAAAAACAAACGTTGATACATGTAGCTCAAAAACAAACCACATTCCAGTTGAGAATATCACAAAAATATTACTCTGTAAAAACTGTCCAGAAAATGTGCAAGGCTTAGACATGTCAGAACAACGTCTACTGAGATATTGAAGAAAAAAGAAATCGACAAATTTTGTTTTTTTCAATATAACTCGAAAACAAAAAGAGACAGGGCAAAATACAAGTCATATTTAGAACGAGCATGAAATTCTACAGAACATTGCTAATTTAACAGTCTCCCTATCTCTAATAATAACGGAGATGGCAATACATTCCCATCCAGTTTGGGACACACTGTATATGTATACACTTTATTTGTTTGCTGTACTTTTTGTGAATTTTTATTGGTTTACGTGGACTGCAGTTTCGAACATTCCCATCCAGTTGGGCACACACTGTAGTGATAGTACAGTTAGATACATTGATACATAAATTACATCATATAAATAATAGAAAGAAAAAATTAATAGTAAGTATCAAATTACTAAAAGGCAAAATTAGCATCGAGGTCCACAGAAGCCCATGCTCTCTTACACTCAATATTTTACACTTAAAACTTAAAAACATATATACACACATCATACTATATATGCACAACCAGATAACATATACATATTTCAAGTTTAAATTCTATGAAACATGCTTGCATCTATACATACAACATATAAACATGCACACATATAGCTAGTACAGGAGAAGAATACAGGAACAATAAGACACAACACAGAAAAATAAAGAAGAAAGAATATTAAAATAAATATCACAATGTAGAGCCACATAATCTTGTTTCTATATTTTATCATATATTAAAAGCTTTTTAAAAATCTTTTTGAATTTACGGACCGGCAGACGCTTAAGCTCACCTGGCAACCGGTTGTAAGTTTTCGCAAACATATATGTAAACGACGACTGATACAACACTGTCGAATGCTTTGGTAAATTGACCTTTGCAGCTGACCGGGTATTGAGTCGATGTACATCAGATCTAAAAGTAATCTTTTCATAAAGATATGTTGGCATCTCCTCTCTTATAACCGCGTGATAGAATATGCTGAAATGCAAACGATATCTTTTCTCCATTGTCAGCCGCTCCAGTTCACTAAGAGAAGGTGTTACGTGATCTCGTTTTCTCGAACCATATATTAAACGAACACAGCCATTCTGAATAAGCTGTATTTTTGTTAACTCAGCTTTAGTCAAAGCAGGTGAGAAAACTAGGCTGGCAAAGTCTAGATGAGACAGTACAAGAGCCTCGCATAGAGTTGCTCTACTTTTCCTATCCAACATGTGTCCACCAGCATCTATTAGCTTCAAGCCGCAAAAAGCTCTACGTATAAGCCGGTTTACGTGCCCGCTATATCTCATCGTGTTGTCCGTAAGAAGTCACAAGTTGACTGCACTATCCAATATTTTCAGCAGAGTATTGTTAACTCTCACATCAACGAGTCTGCTTATGCGTGCTATAGTGCTTTTACTCGCAAATAGTAATAACTTTGATTTGGTTTCATTTACACTTAAACAAAATGTATTTATTGTGCCCACTAGCCGGATAAGATCGCTGTTCATTTTTGCCATCGCAGACACCATGTTCTTCCTCAGGAATGAAAAATAGACCTGCGTGTCATCCGCATAGAAGTGACAGGAACAATATTGCAGCTGTTTGTGAAACTTAAATGTATATAAGTAAAAATGAAGGTCCCAGAACGGATCCCTATGGAACACCATTCCGAAGACCAATAAGACTGGACATTGCACTCCCAACCTTTACTGCCTGCTTCCTGTCTTGCAAATAATTACTAATAAGCTGGATTGCAGATGCAACATGGTGCAAGGTTGCAAGAAGCAGCCTATGCTTAAGCCTATCGAACGCTTTACGTAAGTCTAAAAGTATTAAGGCGGCTACTTTTTTATTGTCTATAGAATCATCAGTTATCTTCAGCAAGGCAGTAATACAACTTACCCTACCTCTAAAGCCTGATTCAGTAGGTGGGTATAAGTTATGTTCCTGCAGAAGAGTCTTTATCTGAGAGATAATAATTTTTTCAAAGACTTTGGCAAATATACAAAAAATTCTTAGAGACCGCAAGGAGTTATAATCTACAGGCCTATCAAGTTTAGGTACAGAGACAACTAACGCATGTTTCCATATTTCTGGGAAAACTTGGTTGCTAATGCAAAAATTAAAGATATGGCAGATATAGGGAAAAATAGTGGGGCACGAATATAGAAGCATTACGACACTTATACAATCAAGACCAAGAGCCCCAGATTTTACAGACACTACCCGCCATAGATTTTCTCTTCATTGGTCGCTTAAATCTCCAATGATCAAACATGCGGCAGAATTGATCCACTGTATGATTGCACTATACTTTCATCCAGTTGTAGGTTAGTCTCCGACGCATCAACAAAATATTCATTTATTATTATTATTATTATTACCTTTATTGCTTAGAATTATACATGTTTATTCAATAAGTCTAAGACTTGTGGTGAATATTAACATAATTTTATACATAGTTGCATCCAAAACTGCTTGACAACACTCCAAATTCAACAACCTTAAAATTTTGACATTCTAAAAAATGTCTTTCCTGTTCCATTTCGTTCTTCTAATGTTTCACCTGATACCTCCATTTACAATTAATAATAATCACTCCATAATACTTTTCCAACTGCAAACCTTTCTCAACTACCCATATTTTTGCCGAAATTGTAAATTTTGTACGAGACCAAAAATGACATTTTAATTTGACATACTTCAAATTAATATTATCTTAGATGGATCACTCAAAAATTCAGGCAAGCTAGGCTTACTATTCTTACATATGTTCATGCTCCTGAGGTCCCTCTAAAACCTTTTATTATTATGTGAACGTCTAGCAACAAAGGCTAGATACGCCTTTTTTCCTTAACTAGGCTTTACTTGTCTGATTTCTAAGTTCTCTATAATATACCCAGTGACTCTGCAATTTAGTTTGTTTACGACGACATAGAGTCCTGTCTCTCAGGAACATCATTTTTTTCAACAGTAGGAGTAATCCATGGCGCTTTAGGTCGGGTTATTTTGACACTTCTTACAGGAGCATGGTAATTGAAAAGCCGAAGCAAACTCTCATTGAAATAACTCACTTTGTCATCATCCACACTGCCAAGTGTGTACAACCCATCAAAGTCAGCCTATCCCAAGTCAGCCGCAAACAAGTCAGGGTCAAACCCTCCGAAATCACGAAAGGTGTTCCGGCTTTATATTTCATGTCAAACTGACATTTCTTCAGACGCCTCAAGCCTGCAGGAAAACAACAACTTTGGAAAAACAATCTGGTTATAAAGCATCAATTTCAATGTATTTATTGGTAATATAATGTATGTTTTATAACTGGATTGTTTCTCCAAAGTTGTTGTTTTTTTGTAGGATTCTGAAGAAGTGTCAATTTGACACGAAATATATAAAGTACACATACCCCCATATATATATATATATATATATATATATATATATATATATATATATATATATATATATATATATATATATATATATTGCTAAAGATAGCAAATATGTCAGAAAATTAGAAACATTATTGTGGAGTGAAACGGGCCATGTACATAAAATTAATACGTCCTAATATTTAAATGCCCTGTATAATTGAGAGTGTAAAATATTTTAGGGTTAAATAAAGACAGCTAAAAGAATACAGAACAATGATTTCTTTTTTACATGTATTAAATTTCATCTTCACGAAGCAAAAGTCGTTGGAACACAATAGAACACAGAACAATAGCTTGTTTTTATTTATAGAGTTGTAGTTGAATATAACGAATTTATTTTTATCCTTAGGCAGTAAGTACACTTCCTATATTATACATTTATAATATTAAGTTAAAAATAAGTTTTTTTTTTGTTAAGACCGATTACAAGAAAAGACGCAGTGTTAGTTGATAGGGATAATTTTTGTGTGTGGTTGTTTCCAAAGAGCGCAACGAACAAAAAGTTGGACAATGGGAAAACGCAAGGCCTATGAACTCTGCTTTACCAAGGTACAGCGAGAAAGGATTTTTTTTTGTAACACAGGTGTAGTTTATTTAAGGAGACGACGGCAGCTCGTAGAGGAGATTCGCAAATGAACTGTCAGAAGTAAAACTTGATTCCTTGACGTGCGACGTGAAAGGCAAGTCGTTCATAATAAAATGATATTCAATTTTTGTGAAAAGAAAATAAATATGAGTATATGGTACACGGTTGGTTAAGACCGTTTTAAATAATATGGAAATTAATTAGTAATCACAGGCAAGCTGAAAAACTCAAACAGTAGATCAAATGGAAAGCAATAAGTACCCATCAAATGGAAGAAGCAATTAGACAACATTCAGTAAGTCGTTTTATAAACTTTATCGTAACAAATATACAGACTTTTTTCTAAAGTGTGAATAGTTTTTGAGATTTTTTTTTGTCCCATTGATGAATTTAATGTATCTTTAGCTTACTAAGGGGTTATTAGATAAAGACCGAATCATTAGATCATAGTTAGGTTTGTTTTAAATAAATTTAATTTGTATTGATTTATCGACAATCAGCGATGATAAATTTGATATAACCTTTTTGAGTGAAATTTGTGAATATAATCTATCAGAAATAAATCATACTAGATTGTACTTAAATAATCTGTTTAATTTTCACCTCAAATCAAACAAATACTAGTTATATGATAAAGTAAGGCTATTTTTCACCGTTAATTAAAAGTAAAATCAAAGGAACCCAATTATATAATAATTTTTTTTAAACTTCACTCTCGGGAGTACTATAATCTATAAAAACGATATATTAAACAAAAATGCTAGCCCAAGCACAGAACCGTACCCATGAGATGAGAGAAAAATTTAAAATCACAGCAGTAAGTAAACAATTTTTAGCATAATTTCAGGATCATCAATATTAGCGTTTTTTAGTGAATTTTTATTAAAAAAATTCACTAATAGAGAGGTATCGATGGTGAGACTTTGCAAAAAATCTTTCAAATGAGCGCGAATTAGGACCCCTGGAACCCATATCCGGGGTCAGTTTGAATTTTTATATGCTTATATATATATATATATATATATATATATATATATATATATATATATATATATATATATATATATATATATATATATGTATCCGTCTGATAACTCAAAAAATAATTAACCGATTTAGATGAAACTCGGCAAGTGCCTTTCTTTTATTAATGGCTTGGATGAGTTCGTTGGCCAGGAAAATCGGACGGGGTTTTCCGGGAAAATTTTGAGTTTTCTTTCAAAAAAATATTTTTTTCCAAAAATTTCGATAAAATTTGGTCTACATATTGCTTTGGGAAATACCTAACTATGTGCCAAAATTCAGCTTTCTAGGGTTACAGAAAATTGAGCTATTCAAATTTGAAACATTTATGTTTAAATCATAAGTATGTGGTTGCTGTTGGTTAGTCAATGCTTTTCTTATTGACTCATGAAATTCATTTGTAAGTTTCCGAGAAATGTCAATAATACTGAATTCACTGATTGTTAATCATTGGAAGCATTTACGATTATATATAACCCTATTGTAATGTATTATCATTTATCACCTCTGTAGTATAATTATTTTTGCCTTACAACTCGCAGCGTTTTTAGTCAATTGTTGTTATTAATAGTCAATAGTTTCTTTCCGAATACACAAACCTTCCATTGACTTCTGCTTCTGCCGCTGTTACAGTCCTTTTATTTAGAGCTAGAGTTCTAACCACTCATACAAACAGTGTTTTTTAACCACGTGGCTGGGCGACTGACCGAATTCATTCCCAGTTGCTGTTGATTTACTCATATTCTCTTAATATGTTTGAAGATGTGGTGTCTACTTCATTCCAAGTCACTATTAACCGACTATTTATGAAATCAAATAAGTAAATTAAATTGATTGTCATAAAATATGTAGTGTATTAAGACAAGGGAAAAAGAAATAAAACATATATAACTGTGCACATTTTGATTATATTTTAGGGTGCTTGAGAGAGGTATTGTCACAGCATAATATCTTATTAAAGTTCATTTGTAAATAGGTTTAATTTTTATATGTTTATATATATATATATATATATATATATATATATATATATATATATATATATATATATATATATATATATATATATATATGATAACTCAAAAAATAATTAACCGATTTCGATGAAACTTGGCAAGTGCCTGTCTTTTATTAATGGCTTGGATGAGTTCGTTATCCAGAAAAATCAGACGGGGTTTTCCGGAAAAATTTTGAGTTTTCTTTCGAAAAAATTTTTTTTCTTCGAAAGTAACAAAGCTGTTTCAATGAAATTTACTATATATGTTGCCTCAACCTTACTACGTACCAAAATTCAACTTTCTAAGTTTAGAGAAAATTGAGTTATTCAAATTTTAAATTTTCTTTCGAAAAAAATTTTTTTCTCCGAAAATTACAAAGTTATTTTAATGAAATTTTGTGGATATCTTGCCTTAGGAAAAAACTTACTATGTATTGAAATTAAACTCTCTAAGTTTATAGAAAATTGAGTTATTTAAATTTGAAGCATTTAATAAAAAATCACTACCATAACGCACTTGCTGCGTCCCAAGTTTTTTTAAATAAAGACGCACATTGAATTCTCATGCTCTACAATTAAAAGTGCTAAGGAACCACTAAATACCATAGCAATATATATATATATATATATATATATATATATATATATATATATATATATATATATATATATATATATATATATATATATATATGGGTGTGTGTGCATGCGTGTGTATATAGAACTGAAAAAATGTATTCTATAAATGTAGCTCTAATAAAGTGAGCCCTTGAAGAGGGGGAATAGAAATAATTGACGCTTCTAGTACCCACCCGCTGAGTTAAAAGAGGATGTAGATGAAATGAATATGAGATTAAAGAGCCGAGTTAGCAGCAAGCGAAAGCTCTAATTGCAGGGTAGCTTAAATTTCTATATAGTGTTATTTATAAAGGGGTGCTGAATAGCAGGGTGCTTAAATCGTATGGAATATAATCTGAATGTACTACAGAATAAAAAGAGACTCGCAAACGAGTGAATTTTACTCACATATAGGCTAGAAGTCAGTTTTACTTCCACATCGTCACAACGTGTGGAAGTATCGCATCGGCGACAAAAATTTCAAATCGCTTAAACGTCGTAAAAAGTATCAAAACATATAGAAAACATGATTTGGGAACGAATTTTTTTTGGTCTGTAGGTCAGTCGGTTGTTGTTTATCATGAGTATTTTGGCAAATGGCAACCCCGCTGATTGTTTATTGTACCCTGTTCGTTTAAAATTTGATTTAGAGCATTGGAGCAGTAGAAATCTTGTACAATTCAACCCCACCAAATATCAGTCTTGGTTTCTTTCTCATAAGAGATACACCAGCCCTAGACCCATCACAATGAACAACCAACTTATTTTAAGTAATGAGTCCTATTCACTTGTTGGCATTTCTGTGGATCGAAATCTCAATTGGCACCAACATGTCACATCAATTCCAGAAGCTGCTGCTAAGAAATTAGGTTTCGTCTTCCGGGCTCGCAAATACTTTTCACCAGCTAATCTCTATTCCTTATATACTTCACAAATAAGTCCAAACCTCGAACACTGCCCCACATCTGGGGTGCCGCTACCGCTTCTACACTCGCTGTCCTGGACTCCATTCAGAAGAGAGCTATACGTCTCATCGATGACCCTACCCTCACTCAAAGGCTGATATTCCTTGCCCACAGACGTGCCGTTGGTGACCTCTCTCTCTCTCTTTTATATATCTGCACGGGTACTGCTCAGATGAGCTTTCTTCCATAGTTCCTCCACCTGCTGCCCCCAACAGATCTACCAGGGGAATAGAGCGAATGCACCCTTTTACTGTCCAGGTCACCAGACATAGAACATCTGGTTATTCCCGCTCTTTTGTCCCGAGGACTTCCAAGTTGTAGAATTCCTTGCCGGCACATGTTTGCCCGTCTCCTCTGAACCTCCAAACCTTCAAGTCCAGAATTAACAAGTTGCCTCTTTCCTTCTTGTTGACACCCACGGTACGATATACGATAGTATTTAGGCTGTAAACCCTCGTGGTGTGCTGTTCAAATAAAAAAAAATTGTTTGCAACAGCAGCGTAACCCTGTTATATCTTTCTGACCTTGTCTAACATTTTGGGCACCCATTCAGAGGTAACGTCAAGTTATATCGTAAATAATTTATTTTTATTTGGTTATAATTCAAAATTTACTAAACTGATTATGTCCAAATTTGGTAGAGGGGACTACCTATACGACATCTACGTGCGTGTAAAGTTTTAGTTTTACACCTTTAGTAATTTAATTTTCAAACAGTTTTTCGCATTTTTTCTAAAAGTCTTTCAGTGTCAAAACTGTCTAACGAACTCATACAAGCTTTAAAAAAATAAAGGTAATTGCCAAATTTGGTTTCGATTGGTGAACTATTTTTTGAGTTATCGATTGTATACATACACACACACACACAAATATATATATATATATATATATATATATATATATATATATATAATATATATATATATATATATATATATATATATATATATATATATATATATATATATATATATATATATACAGTGTGGAACAGCCAAATGGAATAAATTCGATAACGGATAAATGAGGGCGTGTTGGGAAAAACGCTTGGACACGTCGATTTGTATTTTTAACTGCGCATCTTTTTCAAGAAAAAAAAATTATATAGGGTGCGTCATGTGACAGTGGCCAATACCAACTTTCTTATTTTAAATACAAGCCCCTGTATATTATTAATTTTTTGGATTCTTCAGAAAATTCTAGACATAATTCATGTACAATGTTCTGTACCTATCTTCAACTGTTTCGGAAATATTAAGTATTTTCAGATTTATTACAAAAATTAACATTAAAAATAGAAAATTATTTTATTTCACAAATTCGCTACATTGCATTCAATACTTATTTCCCATTCAGCTCTTGATAATGAGAAAGTAAACAAAAACCATTCCTGCGTTTCTTTTTACTGATATGAAATGAAACAAAAACAAAAACAGTTTTCTTTCTGTTCGTATAAAACTCGTAGCCTTAGCAACTTGTTGTCTGCCTGCATGACAGTAGTGATTAGTGTCAGTGCTATTGTCGTTTGAATTTCGTTAACTGTACGTAATAATATCAGAAAAATGGTTCATTTAACAGAAATGCACAAAATAACCATTCTACAAATGATTGGTTATGGAGATAACACACGGACACAGATGGAAGTGTCTCGCTTATTTCACGAAAAATTTCCAAATTTGCCGCCTGTATTCCAAGGAACAATTAGCAAAATAGAAAAGCAGTTTCGCGAGCTTGGTCATGTGAGACAGATAAAAAAAGTAGCTGCCAATGCAGTAAGTGATGATACGAAATTGGATATTACGCTTGAGTTTCAAGAAAACCCACATACTTCTGGTCGACAAGCAGCCCAACTATTCAACGTTAGCCACACAGCAATTTTTCGAACATTAAAGGAAAGTAAAATGCATCCCTATAAAATGATACCAACTCAGGAGCTCATGGAGGACGATTTCGATAGGAGAACGTATTTTTGTGAACAAATGATGGCAATGTTAGATAACAATGTGATCCAATTAGAAGATGTTTTGTTTTCTGATGAGAGCACATTTACACTTCACGGTCATGTTAATCGTCAAAATTGCCGCTATTGGTCTAATGAGAATCCTCATTGGATGAGAGAGGAACATACGCAATATCCTGAAAAAGTTAATGTTTGGGCAGGAATTGTTGGAAATCATATCGTAGGTCCCTTTTTCATTGATGGCAACTTGAATGGGGATAAATATTTAGAACTGCTCCAAAATAATGTCGTGCCAACTTTGACAAACTTATATCCAGATCCAGCAAACCCACAAGTTCCTGCCAATAAAATATGGTTTCAGCAAGATGGAGCACCGCCCCATTACCAAATCAATGTCCGGCAGTACCTGAACCAAATTTTTCCAAATCGGTGGATAGGTAGGCGCGGATCGATAGAATGGCCAGCACGATCTCCTGATCTGTCGCTATTAGACTACTTTTTGTGGGGATATGTCAAAAGTATTGTATACAAAACTAAGCCCCTCAACTTAGATGACTTAAAAAGACGAATCACGCTTGCGATTAGATCAGTCACGCCTGAGATGTTGAGTAATGTTAGAAGACATTTCTATACCAGATTAGCATGTTGCCAAGATGTTCGTGGCGAGCATTTTGAACATTTACTACATTGACATTAATTTTTTTTTGTTTTTTTAAATTATTAAGAAATAATCAGTATTTCTTATTAGAATTTGTGAAATAAAATAATTTTCTATTTTTAATGTTAATTTTTGTAATAAATCTGAAAATACTTAATATTTCGGAAACAGTTGAAGATAGGTATAGGACATTGTACATGAATTATGTCTAGAATTTTCTGAAGAATCCAAAAAATTAATAATATACAGGGGCTTGTATTTAAAATAAGAAAGTTGGTATTGGCCACTGTCACATGACGCACCCTAAATAATTTTTTTTTCTTGAAAAAGATGCGCAGTTAAAAATACAAATCGACGTGTCCAAGCGTTTTTCCCAACACGTCCTCATTTATCCGTTATCGAATTTATTCCATTTGGCTGTTCCACACTGTATATATATATATATATATATATATATATATATATATATATATATATATATATATATATATATATATATATATATATATATATATATATAAACTTTTTAACTCACCTTGGATTTGGATTCTAGGGGTCCTAATTCGCGCTCATTTGAAGGAATTTTCCAAAAATCTAAACATCGAGACCTCTATATTAGTGAATTTTCTCACCGAAAATTCACTAAAACTCGATGTATTGTTAGTAGTCAGTTATTAGTAGTCAGTTATGAGGTGAATATTCTCAGAAATAAACGTACATTAATACTGAACTGACTAGTTTGAGGAATAAAAAAATCTGGAGGATAGACAGGCCATGTCTGACCTGACTTGTGCAATCACAGTTAATAAGCAAAAAAAACCTATAGGCTCGTGAAATGGCAAACTACGGACCGTCTATCCGGGCCTTAACATTTCAGATAAATACACAAAAAAAATGATAGAAAATTAAAAATATTCTTTTACGCAAATAAACGCATCTCGATATTATCATTTACTACTAAATCATGTAACTACAATTTACAAGCTAATAATGGTCACGGCAAACTTAATAATAGTGAATGTGTGGACCGCTTGGCAAAATTTGCTATCTAGCGCGATGAAGAAAGATCTTATTTATGTCCGACAAACAATATTGGCAACTACGCGAACAAAATATACTTTGAAAAATGGCAGAAATCCTATAAAGCAGACCAAATTGGTAAATTATACAAATAGCTTCAGATAGATTTACAGAAAACGCATTTTCACCCGCTGGGGGAGAAAAAACTTTCCCCAGTGTTTTGCAGGTGGATTGATTTCACTCTTGCTAATTAGTCGGCTTTGCTAATTAGCGTTTGAAAAAGATGTTGAAGGTGTGGACTGTATATTCAACTCTAGGTGCACTGGATTCCAAGAGATTTCAATGATACACTTTTTATATTTATATATGTTGTATTGTCACTATGTACACTTTTTAACTTAAGTATTATTAACAATTTGCAGTTTTACACTTGATTGATGAAATACTCAGGAGATTTCATAGTCTTATTAGTTACCTGGGTATTGCATTTATTTAAATGCGTGTATGATGGAAGTTTATTACGCATACTTCCTAATTTAGGAGAAAACACTGAATTTTTACGGTACCTTGTGTGCTTGGCACGTACGAAATACACGAACGGTATTTGAGTTGGATGATTGGAACCTGATCTGAACTGACTTAAGCACACGAGCGGTGTTTTAGTAGAAGATTGAGATCTCAGAGGTCGCAAGAAGCTAAGATGATGAGTTCTGTGGTAAAACTGAATTGTGCTTTGCAAAAGGCCTGCTGTTATAGAGCTTCCAGGTGGCACTGGTTAACGTAGTTGACAGAATGTCAGTAATTCATGATGACCAACCGGTTAAAGTATTATTCCGTAGTAAAGATATTCAATGGGTACATTCTTAGAAGATTTTTAAGAACACATCAAATACCGATAAAGCTATTAAACTGACAGGAAATGACCTAACGGTAAAAATGTTATATTTGTATGGCATTATTCAGGCTTAAACTGAATGCAGACATTCATACAGAAACGACTAGAGAATAAAGATTACCAGCAAATTGATTGTGAAATCCAGAGAATTGTAACTCCAGGCAGGAGATTAAAAGGTCAGTGCAAGAGAAGGTAGGTAAAAGAGACAGAAGCGTGCCAATTGTGTTTCCAACACCCGCCACCTGCCATCACTACCCGGTATGACGACAAACGCCACCACCTGCCACATGCGTGTGACTCAATTGAAAATGGTGGTTGCAGAATGTGTCCTTAGACGTCTAATCTGAGCTGTCGATGCCAGCTAAGCTGATCGATTTAAGGTAAATAACAAGAAGAAGTCAATCTGAAATGACATTTAATTTGACCGCACAAAATAATAGAGTCCAATATTTTGATTTTGCCAAAAATAAAGTTAATAATATGGTGGTTGGTACAATATATATATATATATATATATATATATATATATATATATATATATATATATATATATATATATATATATATATATCTATATATATATATATATATATATATATATATATATATATATATATATATATATATATATATATATATATTATATTCTTACACTGTCTACCGAAAACCAACCCACACTAATCGTTATCTTAACGCCCAATCTCACCATCACCCATCGCAACTAAATTCCGTGGTTCGAACATTAGTAACACGATCCCTTAGACTAACGGACCACAACAACAAACAGACCGAATTAAACTTTTTAAGACAGACATTGCTAGAAAACGGATACGACAACAATCACACACTACGAAACATTAGAAACGCACAACAACAAACCACTACACCACAACAAGAACAAACAGCGTCCACACAACAACACACAGCGTTTTTACCATACATTAAAGGTGTCACCGACAAAATCAGCCGAATTTTCAGAACTCATAATATCAAAACCGTATTCACAACAGAGCAAAAACTGTCAAATTTTATAAAAACTCCCAAGGATACGATTCCAAACGAATCCCACGGAGTTTACGAAATTCCTTGTTCCGACTGTTCCCGAACTTACGTAGGACAAACAAACAGACGCATTCACAATAGAATATACGAACACACTCGCAGTTAGAAAATCCGACCCCTCATCGGCGCTGGCCATGCATCATATTCATACATGGCACAAAATAGACTTCGATAATGCCAAAACAATAGCACCGGTTTACAATTTCAAAACGAGAATTATCCGCGAAGCAATCGAGATTGAAAAACGTCCCGATTGTTTAAATAAGAAAGATGATGGTCTTCGCCTTCTGACTACTTGGAAACCTATTATATCTTCTTTACAAACACAAAAAGGAAATAAATTCCATAGACAATTTTATTGCATCATTATCTGCCTCAACAAATGCCGGTGACCCTCTTAATCCTCTTCTAAATACCGTGACCAAAGCCCCCCACTTAATTGACGGTGACCCCACTACTTTAACTGATGACGAAAAAGGTAGACGGAACGACATATATAAGACAAGACTTGCAACGAACTGCCAGATCTCTCTGAGGCCTAGGGTTGAACACACTGAGACCTCACAGACGATCTCCGGCGAGATTTGGGGAGTAGGCAGGTTGAGGCCCCGTAATCGAGCTAAAACAACCCAACCTACCTTTATCCACCGCTCTAAGGAGTAGGCAGATTGAGGCCTTAGAGTGTCCTTACATATTTCCTTTACCCACCTTTATCCACCACTCTAAGAAGTAGGCAGATTGAGGCCTTAGAGTGTCCTTACATATTTCCTTTACCTACCTTTATCCACCACTCTAAGGAGTAGGCAGATTGAGGCCTTAGAGTGTCCTTACATATTTCCTTTACCCACCTTTGTCCACCACTCTAAGGAGTAGGCAGATTGAGGCCTTAGAGTGTCCTTACATATTTCCTTTACCTACCTTTATCCACCACTCTAAGGAGTAGGCAGATTGAGGCCTTAGAGTGTCCTTACATATTTCCTTTACCCACCTTTGTCCACCACTCTAAGGAGTAGGCAGATTGAGGCCTTAGAGTGTCCTTACATATTTCCTTTACCCACCTTTGTCCATCACTCTAAGGAGTAGGCAGATTGAGGCCTTAGAGTGTCCTTACATATTTCCTTTACCTCTTGAAAATGGCTCCAAAACAGGAGCCGAAACGTCGAGTTTCCATAAATTCTGGACGCGGTTTAACCCGAGAACCAAGCATGTCTCATATGTATATATATATATATATATATATATATATATATATATATATATATATATATATTATATATATATATATATATATATATATATATATATATATATATATATATATATATATAAATATATATATATATATATATATATATATATATATATATATATATATATATATATATATATATATACTTTCAAAAGCATTAAGCTATTCTGGTTGTCTAACATCTTTGATAAATTGATAAACTTTGGGTTCTCTTTATCAACGTGGTGATTGTTATCACACATAATTCGGCACTGCCACCTATGTACAGTTTATTGATTGACCATTTTACGAGAGATACCGACAAAGGAGGCGTCGGAAGGATAATAATTGAAATCAGGTAGAGGGAATTTCCGGTAAGCAAGTAGTGAACATTTTTTGTCTTGTTTGAAGCACCCTCAATCGTCCAGGCGGAGTATCTGCACGGAATATAAGCGCAGTTGTAGTCTCCAAACATTTATAATTTTTCATCGTCTGATGAAGCTGACTTGTTTAGTGAAACGATCGTCAGATTATGTAAAATGTGTTAAAGTGATTTGGGTGGTCTAGGTGTAGTAATAAGTTTTGCATTTATATTCTTAACGAATTATGTACCAGATGAAATGTATAGCTTAACAATAACACTGAAAGATTAATTAACTTTTTCAAACTTATATATTGAATAGACGCAAGTTGCTGTTAGGTATTAATTTGGTCTGACAAAAGTATCCCCAAGTTAATGGGATTGCGTGATAATGTAGAAAGTTTTGAAAGTTACCAATTGTTTACTGGATTGTAAGATATTGTTGCCTTCCGGTGAATATGTCTGTGATAAGCCTGAAACTAATTAAAAGAATTAACCGAAAAATTTAGTTTTTATCTAACATTAATTTTGATACATTGCACAGAATTTACCACTTAACAAGCGCTTGTCTTCTACAACATTTTACGTTCTTTTTTACGCTAAAACAAACTTTTCATCTAATTATATATAGGTGGTCCATTATAATAGTACACAGAGCAGCAATGGATTCTTGGAGTCAAAATAGTACGATTTATGCAAACGTACCTCAGCTCAAAAGTCAAAATTAGAAGAGATACAGGGTGTTTACGTGGTAAATTCAATCTCGAGTTTCCTGGACATTTACAAAAGTATTTGACATGCTGTTTTGGAAATTTGTACAGTTGAGTTCTTTACGGTGACAAAAATAATTTATACCCAGCTTGAATCTATTGCTTTAAGGTATCTTTCAAGTCCTAAAGGTACTCACAGTTTTGGTTAGTCTCGTTAGGCAACTTTAAATTAGAAAGGTATACCTAACTTGACCTGAGCTAGAAAATTAGCTAACATTTCTTCCAAGAAAATTTGTAATTGCATAAACGTTTTATACATACAAATTTGCCGATAAATTGATATACAGTCTGATATAAATACAAACGTAGGGACCGTGGCGTTACAAAGAAGAGTTTCTGTTGCCTGACCTGACCATGCCGTAAAGGAAAACCAGTTGCAGAGAAAAATAAGCACTGCTAAAGCCACACAAAAAGTTTTTAAGTGTGTATTAAGTATAGAACGGTTTCACCAAGTTAGCGCAATAATAACAACTTGATGTGCCATTGAAAATGAATAAAAAGGGTAAAAACTCCTCATCTCCTTAGTGGATTAAAAAAAAAGACACCTTATATATACAGAGTGGTCCAGAGTTTACCTTTGATAATTTGAAAATCAATAGAAAATTTGAGAATAATTAAAGTTTCCTCAATAAACTTATATCGAAATCTCAACCGTTCCTATATGATTTCTATATAACACTCTCAGCTCTTCTGATTTTCACAGCTGCAATTGCTGAGATGCTCTGCGAGTAATCAGCCTATTATTATCATCCAATGCTTTGAGGATTCTATTTGCATTTATTCTGATTCTTCTGTTTTCATTTCTATCACCCTCATGGTTTTTCAAACCACATAAACGAAAGTTGCAATGTACATCAATGTTTCTGGATGTCTTGGAGATGGCCAACACTGTTGCAGTACCTAAGCAAGGGGACGTCAACAGATTGAGACCTATATCGATATCGCTTGTGATATCAAAGGTAATTGAGTCTCTAATAAAACAGAAATTGCTAAACTATTTTGACAAAAACAACTCGGCGTCAGCACGGATCAGGGGTGGTAAATTAACAGTGACTGCAATGGAGTAACTGACTGGGTACTAGCCTTCACTAGGGGAGATGTTGCTGAGGTTGCGTGTTGCGACTTAAGTAAGGCCTTCGATAGTGTACCTCATGATGTGCTGCTGGAGAAGATGGAATACTATGGAGTGAGAGGAGTATCACACCAGTTGATGACATCGTTCCTGGCAAACAGAAGGAAACGTGTGGTGTGTGGGGACGGAAGTTTGGATTGGATGACGGTTGCCCGGGGTGTTCCGCATACTTGGACCATTGCTGTTTCTGATCTAAATAAACAACTTCCCAGTTAACATAACATCAAAGCGGTCGAAGCATACCTGTATGCCGACGACACAATGTTCATGAACATCGATAGAACCAGAGACGCACTGCACTGACAATAATGTCGCCAGTGCAATGGTTTGCAGATAGTGGACTAAAAATGAATGTGAATAAAACCAAGTGCAGCACCTTCTCCACACGACATGCCCGGGTAAAGATGACGTTGTGCTCAAGTTTCTTGGTTTGTGGTTTCAAGGTAATCTGTTGTGGTCCAAACAGATGGAGGGGGTTCTGAGAAGGCTTTCAGGGGCGACATTCTTGGGGAGGAGAATTAAACAGGTTGCAACCTACCAGGCAGCAGTGGCAGCATACTACGCCAGTTTCCACTCTGTGGCGAGTTGTGGGATACTTATTTGGGGCGCATCTACTGAGCGACAGAAGGTGTTCTGGCAACAAAAGAAGGCTGTTAGGGTGCTGTCTGACGCTGTCTACTTGGGGCCCTGCAGGCTGCTTTTTCGTAGAACAAAAATCCTTACCATCTTACTCTCTTGAGAGCCTTCTTGGCCTGTGATGTTGCCTTGGACGGACTGAATTGGTCGGGTTTTGTGTCTTGACACCAGCATATATTTGGTTGTGATGACTGTCGGTGGATTTTTGTGATTTATTTGTATTGTACTTTTGTGTTATATGTGTTTTGTTGTTAAAATGTTGACATGGCTTTGTAGAATGTATGTCGAAATATATATTATTATTATTATTTGATATAAGCGTTACAGTATTACTACTGGAAAACTTTTGACCGACCCCCACGCGCGACGTTGGGGCTCGGCTCGGTGGATGGGGATGAAATTCATCATATCCCATTGTGCCGATATTATCATTACAGTCTGACTTCCGGTGCTCCAACACAGCAGATATGTTTGAGGTCGCCACTTAACTGAGGAATTTTCGGACGTGAAATGTTTGCAGCAGAACCGCTCTCTGCCCCACGTTGAGGATGTTATTTGGTAATCCGAGTTCCTTTGGATTTCCCATGAAATTTTTGGTGACTATTCCTTCCGCCGACATTACGAAACGATATATAGCCACATTCTGGAGTTTCCATACGTTTTTTTTTCTTCATATGCCAAGTTTTCATTCTTGGTGATCTTTTCAATTTCAGTTTTCTGAATGTTATGGGACAGCGGTACAGCAATATCTATGATCACAGCAAGCCTCATCTGTTTGTTTATCAGGACAATGTCTGTCCTATTGAAGTTCACAGTGCGGTCCGTTATGATGGGTCGGTCCCAGTACAGGAGAAAGTCCCCCGACTCCAGCACCGCCTCTGGAGAATACTTGTAGTAGGCTGGTGTTGTTGACGGGTTCCGGAGGCTGTATTTCAAAGCAATTTGTTGGTGGATGATCTTGGCGAGCTGGTTATGCCTGCTTAAGTATGCTGACTCTGAGAGGACAGGACATGCTGCCATGACATATTCAATGGTCCCTCCAACAGCTGCGCATTTTCGACATATATCCACCACTTCTAATTTTAGGCAATGCTTTTCGTAGTTTTTAGTTTTTACAACCCTATCTTGAAAGTCCATTACAAAATCCTCCACTTCCGGGTAGAGTTGCCCCCCAACCAACCACATAAGCGAAGAGGTTTTATCAACATTATCTGCCTGCCGGTGTTTGGGGTATCTTCCATGCAAAGCCTGGTCACTCCATTGGACTATGCTGTCCTGGTCAGTTGGGATGTCCAACTCATAGTTGCGCTGACCCAGCCTAAGTGGAGTACTATAATCCTTATCTTCGCACACCACCAACTTCATCGGTTCATCCTACGATGCAAGAAAAAGTTGTTGCAAGTTGGTATAGATGGTATGTTCGGAGATCTCCACCCAACTCCACCCGCCACTGCACCAGAGCGACGTCAGAGTGACGTCACTGGGTGGGGGGCCAATAGGGAGCAAACCTGAGGTGAGGCCATCCAAGATGGCGTCCAATATGGCCGACCGGAAGTGATGTCACTCTGACGTCGCTTGTGGAGGTCTCAGAACATACCATATATACCTACTTTTGTTGTTTTGGTTTGTTATTGACGTTGTATCCTACTCTTGTTCTTTGCCAGTAAAGTTTTAGTGTTGTTGGTCGGTTGGTCCTTAAACATGCTTCAAACTTCTTGTACCAGTCCTAAGCTTGGAGAAAGTGTGTTCCTTCCTATGATGAAGCTTGGAACGCAATGAAACACATAAATTCGATTATCACAGAAACGGCTCCTCAAATCAAAATCTACAAGGTATACCTTTTTGGAAGAAAACATATCAGGTAATAACAATTTCTGATAAGAAATTTGATATACCGAGGCAGAAAAAAGCTTCTGAGCTTTAAATGTAGACAAAGGGCTGCTAGTGGTGCCCTCTGCAAGGCACACCAAAACTATGATCCAACGTGGATTGATCATCCTGAAAAACCTTTAAGTACCAAATTTTATGCAAATCCTGTTATTACTAAGATATATACCTATTTGAAAAGAAGTTTCAACACATAATAACTTTGACACCCTGTATTTCAAGGCTAGCTGGTTCCGCAACTAGGTGGCAGCACGCTGCTTCGTGTACCACCACCCACTTAACCCTGTATTTCGAAAACGATAAACTTTTCGACTAAGGTAAATTGGGCTAGATCCTCACATTTTAGCCTTGCCATTGCATTTTGTACAGACCTTTAAGAGGCACCCTGTATATATGTATATCTAATTGTCAGTAATGTGTCTATTAGCTAGTGGGCTGTATGTTACCTAATGCATAGTAATTTACATTGGAATTGCATGTAGAGGATTCCAGTAATCGCTTAATTACTATCTACTAGATCCGTTAGAGTTCAGTTCAAAATGCCAAATATGCTGATATTAAAGGGATATCCATTCGAAAATAGTGCTGCAAATTGAATCATAACTTTCACATAGCTGTGATAGTTTATTCGCTTCAGAAATACATTCTCATGGAATGAATTTAGGGCCCATGACTTGATCACAAAGAAAATATTTGTATTCGTGTATCCATAAACTTTTGAAACGAGTTTTGTTGAAAAAATGTCAATTTTCACCAAATCACCCCTTATTTGTCCCCTACCCCCTGAAGCGATCTTACCCAAAAACAATTCGAGGCGTGCCTTTGTCGGGTGCTAATTGATTACCAAATTTGAATATATGTGAATTCGTTCGAAAGTTATCGCGCCTATTAACAGACAGACGTACATTCCGACAGATTGACAAACCGACCGACTCACAGACCGATAGCGAAAAACAAATTCGTTCCAGAATCAAGTTTTCTATATGCTTTGAGACTTATTACGCCGTTTTAGAAAAAACATTCTGGAAATTTTTACCAAAAATATTTCACCCTTACACATTCAGACCCTTATTTATTTTCAGCACAGAATACAAGATATTTAACGAAATTAAAAATTTCCTAAGAAATAAACCCTAAAATGCTATTTTAATCAAGTTGTATCGAAAAATTGTCAGTTTTCAGCAAATCCCCCTACATTCAACAACTACCCCCTAAAGCGATTTTACCCAAAAACAATCCCAACCGTTCGTTTGTCGGGTGCTAACTGTGTACCAAATTTGAAGACGATATCTCAATTCATCTAAAAGTTATCAAGGCTACAAACATACAGACATATAGACAGACCGACAAATAAAAACATGAAAATGCTGTTCTAATCAAGTTTTATCGAAAAATTGTCAGTTTTTGGCAAATCCCCTTACATTTAACAACTACCCCCTAAAGCGATTTTACCCAAAAACAATCCCAACCGTTCATTCGTCGGGTGCAAACTTTTTTTTTAATACAGAAGGGGGAAATGCTCATGCAGACCCCATTCACTGCCCCGTAGGTGCCGTGGGATATCGAGGAACTGTGAGACTGTACTCACTAAAACCCCCTCCCTGGGAGTACCGGACCTTAGTCCATACCTCCGTCGGGAAGATTTATACACAATGACTTTTTGGGTATGAATGTTTCCATTCTGTTTTTGCCGCGGGGGCGTTAGCGGGTAAGTATAAGCTTTGGAGCTTATGCTTATGTGGAAGTTGCTCGTCGTAGTCGGTGGCACTACGGAGAAGAGCATTTGGGTGAGAAGCGGATTTTGCGAACTGAGTTGTGGATAGTTGAGTTATAAACTCAAGTATCGAAGGCATTTCCAGATCAGAGTGAATCTGACTGTTTCGGACAAACCATGGCGCTCCGGTAACCATTCTCAGAATTTTGTTCTGGATGATTTGAAGGGTCTTGATGTGTGTTGCGGCCGCGGTGGCCCATGCAGGTGATGCCGAGGTTAAGGTTGGCCGGATGATGACTTTGTACATGAGCAACTTATTGTTCATGGACAATTTGGAATTTCTAACTGTGTACCAATTTAGAAGACGATATCTCAATTCACCCTAAAGTTACCAAGGCTACAAATATACAGACAGACCGACAGATAAAAACATTTTCTGTCCTACATCATGTTTTCTATATGTTTTGATAATTTTTACGTTTAAGCGAAAACAAAATTTAAATTTTCAATTTAATTCAATACAATACTGCAATTTTTTCGCTAACCGATATTTTCTAATTTATACTCATTAATTAAGAAACAAATGACTGCCTCGGTGGTCCAGGGGTAAAAAAGTGCACCTCTAGACCCAAGGGTTGGACTTTCAGTAGTTGATTTCACGTTTTCAGTACATACTGTAATATCAACATCAACTGTGTGGCTTTGTGTTTGAGCAAGTTGAATGTCCTGTGTGTTATGAGGTATTGGGCACGTTAAATACCCCTACCTTCCTCATAGCAAGACAGACATTCGGAAAATTCTTCAGGGTAGTGAGGTTTAAATGCTTTCGGGCGTCGGTGATTGGCCATTGTTGCGGAAATAGACCGACTTAAAGGAAAAGAAAAATTTTAAAATATTTTATGAATCTTTTATTAGTGTATTTTCATTACGAAAAATAAGAGCTTCGGTGGTTTAGAGGTAAGAACGTGTGCCTCTGAACCGAAGGGTACTGGGTTCGATCCCAGGGTTTTCCTTTCACTTTTTCAGTACAAACTGTAACATTAATATCAACCGAGGTTCTCGCATTGTATATGAGCAAGTAGAATGTCTGCACGTTCCGCCCTTCGGAGGGGGCGTAAAGCCGCCTGTCCCGTGTCCATGCGATGTTGGGTACGTTAAAGATCCCTACCCTCCTTACAGAAAGGCGGGGGTTCGGCAAAATTTCCAAGATGATGAGGTGAAACTGCTCCCTGGCGTCGGTGATTGGTCATAGTCGCAGAAATAGGCCGACGTTAAAGAAACAAAACACACCCACACACACACATTAGGAAAATTCACTAATAGAGAGGTATCGATGGTGAGACTTTTGGAAAATTTCTTCAAACGAGCGCGAATTAGGGTCCCTAGAACCCAAATCCAAGGTCAGTTAAAAAGTTTATATATATATATATATATATATATATATATATATATATATATATATATATATATATATATATATATATATATATATATATATATTCCCTTCATTTTGTTAATAGCTTGGATGAATTCGTTAGACAGTTTTGAGAATCAAATACTTTGAGAAAAAAAATGCAAGAAACTGCTTGAAAACGCAATATCTTTTAAATTACTATAAATGTTAAGCTAAAACATTACAAGCACGTACACATTGTACAAGTGGTCCTACCTACCAAATTTGAACTAGTAGATCTTGAGTTATAACTAAATAAAAAATCAATAATCTACGATATTATGAAATTACTTCTAAATGGATGCCTATAATGTTAGACAAGGTCAGACAGATAAATAAGGGTTCCGCTGCCATTGCAAACAAAATCTCCAAATTAGGTTTTAAGCGGACAGGCTACGAATAGATGTCACAATAAACAATCGGCGGTGTTGCAATTTACGACAAGAATAATTAAAATTTTAATGAAAGTGATTCAATTTGTTTAAAATAAATCTAGAACTACGTTTTATTACTAAGTGAAGATTGGAACCTGTGATGAGAACTGATAAGTAAACTTGGAGAACCCAAATCACCACAACACAATAAGGTCTTTTAAAATGTGTTATGGTGATTTGGGTTCTCCAAGTGTAATTATACGTTTTATTATGTATAAATATTAGGCTTCCTATTTCTACGGCATTTAAAAGCCATCTCCATCTCTAGTTTAATCTGACAACATCCCTATTTGTCATTTGTTAACTGACTTCTCCTCAAGAAGAAATATACCTACCGCAAACTAATATAAGTATATAACTAGGGTATATACGTACTTATGGTTTTCTTTACTCTTAGATTTTACTCTTTATGAAATATTTGAAGTAAAGGAAACTAGATAATATCATAAATCAGTTTAAATTACATATATAATCAGATGTACAGTATAAATTATTAACATTTTAAATTCACAATTTTGTATTGGTTATATTTCTTTTATTCAAAAAGTAAGGATACAGTAATAGTAAATAAGTGTTGACAAGATTTTAGGTGCAGGAAGTGCGTTATGGTAGAAAATTTTTGTAAAAATATTTCAGATAGTGATAATGAAATTAGACTCTTTAGTTTTGATACATAGTAAAACCCATATAAAGGCAGCGTGGGTAGTATATTTGAAAAATAAGTAAAAATTTCTTTTAAAAAACCTTTTTTATTATTTTGTTTGCAGAAACTGGTTTAATTGAGCTGACTAAAATGGATAATCCAAGTGATTAATAAGGAAAAATACCTGCCACGTTTATAATTTGGCAGGTACATTTCTTTTGGAATTAAAAATTATATTTTCGGTAAATTTGCAGTTTAGCACAAGGGGGACTTTTAGAGAAAAAATCATAAACATGCTTAGAACCATTTCTGAATGCACATACCACAAGAAAAAATTGTTGCAAACGGCGCTAAGAAAGTTACAGGATCAGGAGTGAATAGGGGTGCTGGGCGGAGAAAATAAAAAGGAAATGTGAGCGAAAAGTTCGAAAAAAACCCAGATTAGTCGGACCTCTATAAGCTACCTTTTCCTATTTTGTAGCTATACTTCCTTAAAATCCTGTTTACTTCGCCCAGAACCCTTATTCACCACAGATCCCGCAACTTTCTTGGGGGTTGTTTCGAAGAAATTATTCTTATTTTTGTTGTTCTTGTTTATGCATTGAAGGTGGTTGTAGGCATGTAGAAAGGGGATGAGGTGCCCCGTGACGAAGCCGAGAACCAAGATTTTTAATTTACGGTTAAATTGTTACCTCATTTCATTTGTTTAAAATATTTTCCAAAAATGAATTTGAGGTTGCCTTGTTTGTCAGTCTCACATAGCTACAATATTTTATAAATTAAAAAAGTATGGATACAGTAACAGTAAATAAGCGATGAAGATGGTCTGGGTGCAGCAAGTACGTTGTGGTAGATTGTGGTCAGATTTCAAATCCGATAACTCAATTTCCCATTAAGTTAGAATCTTTAATCTTGAGTGATAATAAAACCTGTGTATAATATCTTTTTGGTTGTTTTGTTTGTAAAAAATTGTCAATTGGGTTGATTAAAATAAAACCATCCAAGTAATTGATAAGGAAAAATACCTGCCATATTGATAATTTGGCAGGTACATTCCGTTTGTAAATAATTAATTCTCCTCGAAATATTTTGTAACTAATGAAATTTGTAACGCAATTTTTTTAAGCGCCTTCCAGTATTTGCATATATGTAGTAAATTTTATTTTTCTAGCTCCATAGAAAATAGAAATTTCAAATAATCGCTTGGGAATCACTGGGACCTCTAAAACCAATCTTCAAGATCGACTTAAATTTAGAGAATTAGTTTTAATAATATACCTTACTAATAGTGTACAATTCTTATGAAAATTCACTACAGTAATGCACTGGCTGCGTCTCTAAATTTTTGATATTCGTTACGTACTTAATTAAAGTGGCGAAAAAATTAAAGGTGTGCACCTGTCCTAGAAATAAAAAAAGGACAACTTTTTATGAGTAATCTGAAATGAGCTAAGCAAAAACTCTGACAAATTTAATTCGATGCTAACCAATCACATACGCCAGGCTCTGTCTGTATTTGCTGATAGCAATCCATCATGTCAACTATACAAATTCTATTATTTATTTAATTTTATTTCGTTGCAACTTGTCGTACCATCGATTTGTTCTGTGATGTCTGAACTGAGCATCTAGAGACACTAATAGTCAATGCCAGCAAGAAAAAAACTTCATCGTCAACCTTGTAGTAATGTTAAAATTAGCATAAGTATGAATAATAATTGCCAGTGAGAAAAAAGTCATACTCAACCCTACATAGAAAGCTCAAATCAGCAGAAGCCACAACAATTTTCAGCAAAGAAGGACAACGTCGACAGTTTTAAACTTATTAGTGGAGCACTTTCATTAGAAACGAGTTCAGTATTGGTTAAATGTATTTTAGAACGTTATATTTTTATAATATGAAAAATAAGGTTTTTGTAAACACGAAAATGCCTCAAACCAAATCGAATAAAAGTCTTGTTGCCGTTATAAACTGGCTTCTTCTTCATCAATTTTGTGTGGTCATTTTGTGTTCCATTGAAAACTACATACATTTATATCTAATTGAATGAATTTTCGTATAAAACATTTTTTAATGGCGAGATCAAGACTTTGAAAGAGAGAAAAAGAGAGACAGAGAGCTGATTTCTCTATGTTAAGGGATGAATGCACTGATAACCTTCCATGCTATCCCTTTCTTCGAACACACACACACACACACTTAAAATCTAAAATCTTAAAATCTTGTACAATTCAACTCCACCAAATATCAGTCTTGCTTTCTATCTCATAAGAGATACACCAGCCCTAGACCCATCACAATGAACAACAAAGTTATTCAAAGTAATGAGTCCATTTCACTTGTTGGCATTTCCGTGGATCGAAATCTCAATTGGCACCAACATGTCACATCAATTGCAGAAGCGGCTGCTAAGAAATCAGGTTTCCTCTCTCGGGCTCGCAAATACTCTTCACCAGCTAATCTCTATACCTTATATACTTCACAAATAAGGCCAAGCCTCAAATACTGCTCCCACATCTGGGGTGCCGCTGCCGCTTCTACACTCGCTATCTTGGACTCCATTCAGAAGAGAGCTATACGTCTCATCGGTAACCCTACTCTCACCCAAAGGCTGCTATCCCTTCCCACCGACGTGACATCTCTCTCTTTTATAGATATCGGCATTGCTCAGAGGAGCTTTTTTCCATAGTTCCTCCACCTGCTGCCCCCAATAGATATACCAGGTGAACAGAGCGAATGGACCCTTTTACTGTCCAGGTCACCAGACATATAACATCTTGTTATGCCCGTTCTTTTGTCTCGAGGACTTTCCAAGTTGTGGAATTCCTTGCCGGCACATGTTTTTCCTTCTCCTCCGAACCTCCAAACCTTCAAGTCCAGAATTAATAAGTTGCCTCTTTCCTCCTTGTCGACACCCACGGTACGATAGTATTTAGGCTGTAAGCCCTCGTGGTGTGTCGACTCATACACCAGAGCCGGAAACGTCCGTTGGGACTTCACAGGCCACTTGATGTACGGGGTGGTACATCCTCTGGCATGAAAAAAATCCTTTCCTATCACGTAAAGGAAAAGTTCACTACCACCTACAAATATTTTGTATTAAAAAGACTAAACTGAATGTTATGTTCGAATTGGTGGGCGACTGCTAAATTTATATAACTTACCACAACAAATTTTGGTCATGGTGATCATTTCAAAAACCAATTTGGCTTCATCAGACAAAAACAAACTTTATTTAGGTGTAATTTACTGATGAAACGATTGCAATGTCTAATAAAGTAGTGCCTTGAATTGGGTTCATTAAAGTCCTGGTAAAGGTGTTAAGTTTCTTAATGTTTATTTGGTGATATATACAATTTGAAGAACCCAATTCATCACAATACGATTTTCAGACATGATGATCGTTTTACTAACAAATTTAGCGTCAATAGAGGGATGAATAAATGTCAGTTAATTTATCCTTTTGGTGATGCTAATTTTGTTAGCGAAACGACCGTCAGGTTTGCAAACTCTAGTATGTTCAATTGGGTTCTCCAAATTTTACTTATCGGTGCTCATCACAAAAAATAAAACTGAAAACCTAATATCATGACGATCATTTCGAAAACAAATTTGTCTTTATCAGAGAAAATAAGCTGCATTTAAATCATATTTACCGTTGAAACAGTTGTAAGGTCTAATAAAGCAGTACCTTGAATTGGGCTTATTAAAGTCCTGGTGAAGGCGCTGAGTTGCTTAATGTTTATTCAGTGATAATCAAAACAAGAAAGAAAACTGAAAGCGTAATATTTAGATATTCTAGTTATATATGTGTATAAAAATCATACAAAAAAAAAATTAAAAAAGAAATGAAATATTCCAAATGTGTACCTTTATTTGTTCAACTGGAATTTATTAAAATTAAACCCAAACCTTTGAATGAAGGACGATTTAAAGATGGTGACATTAAAAAAAACTGTAGCTAATGAAATATCGCTTTTAAGGCTAATTTGGCAATCGCATCGTATCGGAGATATTATATATAGTCTCAGTACCTGGGTTTGCAGCTTAATCCTCACTTGAGATGGTCAGAACATATTTTGTCACTGGTCAAAAACTCCATGTACTTATTGGAAAGTTTAAGGAATTTGCATAAATTTTCAACTTAAAATACATGATGATTTTAAATGCGTGGGGGGTTGATGCGGAGTTGGAGAAACTAATTTTGGAGACAATACAAAAGTGCATATTAAAAGTAATGTTTAAGAAAAAACTATATATATATATATATATATATATATATATATATATATATATATATATATATATATATATATATATATATATATATATATATATATATATATATATAGATTCTAAAAACAACTTCACAGATGAATATATATATATATATATATATATATATATATATATATATATATATATTCATCTGTGAAGTTGTTTTTAGAATCAGAACCTTTTGATGTTAGAAAATTGCATGTTTTCAATTTGATAAATTGGCAACATAAGATATGGCATAACAAACTTAGTTGCAAGATGTGTAAAATCCATAGGTTATATATATATATATATATATATATATATATATATATATATATATATATATATATATATATATATATATATATATACACTGGTACAAGGATATACAAACATCTACTACCTGATATCAGGAATATAAAGTATAGCCAGCTTAGGTTTGCAAAATTGCTAAAAAAATGGATAGGACAAAAGTTTATAGGTATGATGAACCCTGAAGAGGATGAGCTTTGTGTTGGGTTGAGTGGCTGCTTTGTCACGTTTTTTTTGCTTTTAGTTGTGGGTTTGGAGTCTTCTTGTTTACCCTAAGTATCCGGCTTGCGCTGGGCTATTGTTTTGAAGTTTATGTGCGTGGAAAAGTGGAAGTGTTTTGTCTTGTCGAACAGGAGTATGTAAGTATAATGCTGAATTTATTGGAGACAAATATGCCCGATAAGACTTTTAGATACACGAGTATCTCCTACGAATCAACCAGATTATGTTTCACAACGTGTCAGAATGTTTCTCATAAACAAGGCACGCTTACGTGAATATCTACCTGTATATTTATTGTGAATATCAAAGAGAATCTAAAGTTTTATCTTTGTCTGTCTTTCTGTGAATAAACCTTTATCATTATTTCATTATTATTATTGTTATTACTTTAGCCTGAAGGGTTTTCACACTCCCTCAAATAGGAGCATTCACTTATCCCCGGTATGTCAGACACCAGAGGGATTGAGCTCAGATAGAGCCCTTTCCAAGTTATCGCGCGCTGAACGACAACGCGAGACATCCTTATTTCCCAGACATATCTGCACGGTGTCGGCAATTACAAATATTATTAATATTATTAGTGATTAGTATTATTATAGGCTAATATGCCCCAACTCCTCTTCCTCACCGAAACCCAAATCAGTGCCAAAACAGCCACTAATCACCTTAATTTTCCGGGGTATGAGCTCCTTACTTCCTTTAGATTGCATGGAGGTGTGTGCGCATACGTCCGTAGCAATCTAACCTGCACCAGACTCCTCAATTTAGAAGTTGGAAGAAAAGACATACTTTGTATCCAACTCTCTCTCGGGGCTGCAACTAAATTCATCTGTTGCATTTACCGGTCACCTTCTGACAACAACTTTGTCCAGCTCTTCGACAACCTTTCTGAAAAGACCGACCATCTGATTTCTGAATATCCTTCCTCGAGATCACGCTTCTTAGTGACTTCAATATGATCTTCAAAAACCGATCCCCAAAGGAGAGCAGCGGAGGTCTTTTCAGTCAGCAATTCTGTAGCCAATATGGTTCAGCAACCTACTTACTTTCTTCGCATCCCAACACACAGCTCAAATCTCTTGGATCTCCTTCTTACTACAAAACCTGAATGCTCTAAGACATCAGTCACCGCCCCCCTTGGTCGCTCAGACCACGACATGGTCACTGATTCCCGCGCAATGCAACCCGAGGTCACACAGCTCCTAAACAAACTTCTATCATTTAATTATCATCTCCCTCTGATTCTGCTAATCAGGTCATACCTGCAACAGAGGAAGTACCAGGTCAAACACTTCGGACCCAGATTTAGAACGTACCCAGCCACGGCTGGTCTCCCGCAGGGTTCTGCTATCTCCCCTCTGCTGTACAATATATTTGTCGCAGACATTCAGACAGCCCCCCTAAACGTGACATACGCACTGTACGCAGACAACACTACCATCCTCAGCAGCTCCACTCAGCCGAGGATAATAACCGAACGACTTCAGACCGCCGTAGTTGAGCTGCAATCATGGTATAGGAAATCCTTTCTAGCCATAAACCCCGATAAATGTTCAGCTGTCCTATTTTCCAAGAGGGGACACACACCTCACGAACACGCTTCATTAGACAACCGTCTAATCCCCTGGCAAGATTCCACCAAATACCTCGAGGTTTTCCTCGACAAATACTTAACATGGCGCCCCCATGTCGATCACGCTCGAAAGAAAGCCTCGATGTTCATCTCGAGCTGTTCCCACTTCTAAATAGAAATTACAAATTGTCCATAAACAATAAGTTGCTCATGTACAAAGTCATTATCCGGCCAGCCTTGACCTATCACCTGCATGGGCCACCGCGGCCGAAACACACATCAAGACCCTTCAAATCATCCAGAACAAAATTCTGAGAATGGTTACCGGAGCGCCATGGTTTGTCCGAAACAGTCAGATTCACTCTGATCTGGAAATGCCTTCGATACTTGAGTTTATAACTCAACTATCCACAACTCAGTTTGTAAAAGTCGCTTCTCACCCAAATGCTCTTCTCCGTAGTGCCACCGACTACGACGAGCAACTTCCACACAAGCATAAGTGTCCAAAGCTTATACTTACCCGCTAACGACTCCGCGGAAACATTCATACGCAAAAAAGTCATTGTGTGCAATTCTTTCCGACGGAGGTATGGACTAAGGTCCGGTACTCCCAGGGGGGGGGGGGTTTAGTGAGTACAGTCTCACAGTACCTCTATATCCCACGCAACCTACGGGGCCGTGAATGGGGTCTGCATGTGCATTTCCCTCTCCTGTATCCAAGAAAAAAAAAAGGTCACACAGTCATCACACACACGTATCATTTGGCACTACAACTCCGCGAACTGGGACAAAATGCGGGATTACTTTTCCTCATTTCCATGGGCGTCTGTCTACTTTTCTTATCCTGACCCGTCTGATATCTCAAAAAACGTCACCGAAATTGTCCAAGCTGGCATGGAATTATTTATACGTAATATATATATATATATATATATATATATATATATATATATATATATATATATATATATATATATATATATATATATATATATATATATATATATATATATATATATATATATATAGGTAGGTTTACCATATAAAAAGTAAACTACACATCAAAATTTAGATTTCTATGTTGCAAGAAAAAAGTTATAATAAAATATTTTGTGACAGATCATTTCTATGAAAATTCACTACCATAACGCAGGTGATGCGTCCAGGCTTTTTTTGATTCCAATATTTTTCAGATGGGAAGTTTTAATTGGCATTTAATTGTATTAGTATCACACCCATAACTCAAAAAATAACAAGCAGATTTTAATGAAATTTGGCAAATACCTTCTCTTTGTAAGTCGCTTGGACAAGTTCGTTAGACAAGAAAATCGGATCAGGTTTTCCGGAAAAAAATTCAGTTTCCTTTGGGAAATTTGTTCATCTCAGAAACTAATAACGCCATGGCAACCATATTTGCTCAGGGAGTTAACGTTATAAAAGGTAAACCACAAAATATAATTCAGATGAATATGTTACAAGAAAAAAAGTTATAAGCATTTAATAAAAAAAGTGTTTATGCCAGATTATTTTTTATGAAAATTCACTACTATAATACATTCGCTGCGTCCAGACTTTTTTCATGTTCGCCTATTTAAGAATCAATGCAGGGACACAATAGTATATTTAACTATACCATCTATGAAAAACATTAACAATTTAATCATGAATACAGTCAAAATTAAATGATATTGTGGCTTCTGGAGATAATAGCTGTACTAATCTCGTATTGTCTTTCACATGAAAGCAGTGGTTATCTATATCACTTAGATCACAACCAAGAGATAGGGGTTTTACTTTAACGACGTTTGACAGTCATTTAATAATATCTTTAATAATTGTCTTCAATATCCCGCATTGTATATAAATCCATCCATTGTTCACTGGCATTTGTATTCATAGCTGGTCGTAATAATGTAGGTGAATTAGTTTCGGACAAGAAGATACCAGCGATACTCAGGGAACCTATATCAGCCCCCGAATATCCTAATTGACGTCAGGAACAGAGGCATTAATGACTGTTTTTGTATAGTTTCAGGACTGGGAAATTATTATTATTATTATTCAATAGCGAGAATCATGTTTCACTTCGTTCAATGTCCAAACATGAACCCCGAATAACGTTAGATCAATGTCTATAGGCTATATTTAGTGTTTGTTTTCTTATCCTGTAACGTAAGCAAGTTCATTAGTCAAAACAAGAACTTGATTATGTTGATTATTTGTATATTTATACTTGTAATAACAAACTGATTATGAAAAGCTCCTCGAATAAAATTATCCTTTTTGTATACATGAATATAAAAAAGTCTGGATGGCCGCAAGTGTGTCATGGTAGTGAATTTTCGTAAAAATATTTCTAATGGCAAATATATCTTTTTTAAATAAAAGGACGTATGGTAGAAACAATGTACATTATTTCATCAAACTTTATAGTTTGAAAAAGTACAAAACATTACCGAAAATAAACTTAAAATATTCCCGAAAAAACTGGTCCGATTTTCCTAGGCAACGAACCTCTTCAAGCTATTTACACACCTGCTAAAATATAATTATCCACAATTTAAAAAAATGTTTGCATCAAAATTTGCAAACAAATTCTTCAACGAAAATTGCCATTTTCTTTACAAAAATTGGTTAAATTAATGATGATTTTTTAGGAAAATTTGCTAAACATTTATTTTTCATGAAAATTATATATATATATATATATATATATATATATATATATATATATATATATATATATATATATATATATATATATATATATATATATTGTCACGGGGTGACTAATCCGGGATAGATTACCCGGCCTAATTTACCGTCGTAACCACTGCATTATGTTACATCATAAAGGTTGGAATATTTTCCAACATTTTCCGTGGAGTAATATACGAAAGATTTGCGAAGGTTGGAATATTTGTCAGCATTTTCTGTGGAGGAAAATACGAAATCCGGCATGTCGAACGGAATAATTAGTAGAGGGGACAATTAGGCGGGGGCGATTTCGGAAAAGAAGTGTGACCGTACGGAACGCCGACGGAGAGTAGGCAGTTGGGTAGTGACCGCGAACAAGCTAGTGCGCCCGTCGCCAAGAAGTGGAATCATAAAGCCCGTGAGGTTCACGAGAAGACCAGTAAGCCGAGCGAGACCGCCGCCACCGCAGCGATTGCTTAGTGAACCTCGTCACCGGAGAATACCCCAGGTAGGTGAAAACCTGATTCTATTACCGGTGGTCGAAATGTGACGCGACGCCCCACAATAACACTGGGAACCTTAGAGGGAACCGTTTCTTCCCTGTCTCCGCTGGCGGGCTGCTCTGGAGGTTGGGAGCTGCCTTGGCTGGAGTAGATTCGGACAGAGCGGCGACTGCGCCGGTCCAGATTGAAACAGCTAGGCGGCGCCTGGCGTCCCGGGCCGTCCGCGGCCCCGTTCAGGAGGGGCGTAAACCCGCTATTAATCACTATCCTCCCTGCACCGCTTAAACGTTGCCGCTTTACCGTCCCCGTGCAATCCGAGCGTAACAATAATTTAAAGCCAAGTAACCACCTCTGCCTCTGGCCGCCCATAATTGCTAGGCTTCCTGGTAACAGGACCCCGTTACTTCCTTGTGTATATAATTAGCGAATATAATTTTATTTTAATATACTCGATATTTCATTTATTCTCCCAGAATATCCACCCAAATACAATTTGACTCCAGTTCTTTAATAAAGACCATAACCAGAAGTCCAGGGGGACTTTGTCTTGGCTTAGGAGGACCCTGTATCCACTAGAAACTACCCTGGGCTAGTGTATCCGTTGACAGTGACTTGGGAGAAGGGAGGCATCCAGCGGGAGCGCGTTTACTCCCTGACAATCTCTATAAACGCTGGCGTCCGAGCATGATCCCGTAGAAAAGCCGTATCCCGGAAGTCATCCCGAAATTCCCCAGGTTAGGGAAAACTAGTAGTAACTCCCGGGCACCCCAAGTTGCCGTCACAATATATATATATATATATATATATATATATATATATATATATATATATATATATATATATATATATATATATATATATATATATATATATATATATCCGACCGAAAACTAAAAAAATCATGGACCAATCGTAATCAAATTTGGTGAGTGCCTTCTTTTTGTAAGTGGCTTGGACAGGTTCGTTATCCAGGAAAATCTGACCAGGTTTTACAGGAAAATTTTGTGTGTTCTTTCTAAAAAAATTCATATCTCCGGAAATAACAAAGTGAGTGCAACCTAATTTTGTACGCGTGTTTACGTTATACAGAGCGAACTTTGCACCAAAATTTAGGTCTCTACCTATAAAGACAAAGAAGTTATGGGCAGTTAAAGAAACAAATTTGGAGTTTTCTTCGAAACGTCAAACTCGCAATTTCAAACGTTAAAATTGGAAATATTTAGGCAAAGCACGTGAAACAATGAAAAGGTATTCTAGCGGACCCAGTTCGCACTCATTTGAATACATTTTTTCCAAATGCAAAATCGTGATCTTATGTTAGTAAACTTTTTAAACTAAATTCATTAAAAAAACCCAATACTAAAATGGCTAAATGGAAACAAAAGAAAAATCACAAAGATAAAATATTATGTTCAGTAAGAATTCACTAAAATCCTAACGTAACATTCAATTACTTCATTAAATTTGTAGTTACTTTTTTAGGAACTGAAAAACTGAAGTTTAATATTCAGTATGAACGTATGAACACATCCATATACATCTCTTCGACCATAATGTAATATGTATTTTATATTGACATATTACTATGTGTCAGCTGAAACCTGGCACTGGATATCCTAATGTCTAATTAGAACAAAGCATTGTTTAATCTATTTGTAACACATATTATACATATATTTTATCTTCCTGCTCTCCTTCTTTATATGAACTTAACTACGCCAAATCTCACACTGCCCCGTGCGCGCATTGAGGTTAAAACGGGGTTCAATATTTTTCTTCATGTATTATAACCATATAATTGAAACCACTGCCAAAACATCAGAGAAAGGGTCTATTTCAAATTAATTCTCTGTAAACATTTAAGTTAAATGAAGGACAAAGACGGCTTGAGCTGAAACTTAATTTTGTGTTTTCTTTCAAAAAAAATTGATATCTCCGGAATTAACAAAGTAAGGGCAACCAAATTTTGTACGCGCGTTTATATCATTATAGGTAAGTTACCTACTAAAATTAGCTAGCTCTGTAGGTTAAAGCACAAAAAAGTTACAGGGATTTAAAGAACAATAAATTTGGGTTTACCTCAAAACGTCAAAAGTCGAGATTTTAAACGTCAAAATTGGTAATATTTAGGCAATAAACTTGAAACTAATATGAGCTATGGAAGAAAAATGTCTCAAGAATAATGTTTTAGAAAGCCTGAAGTCTTAGTTTCAATCGTCATTGTCCTTCATTTTACTAAAATATTCCCAGAAAATTCATTTCAAATAGACACTTTCTCTGATGCTTTGGCAGTAGTGTTGGCTATAGAGTTTATTGGTTAAAGGTATAACATTATTGTCTAATTTTCATAAAAAATCTTTAAAGCTCAATATATCAATCATTATGCGAGATACGAAAAAAAAATTATACATTAATTATAGGGTGTCTTGACCTACATATTAAAAAAAATATTTCTACAATTATAGGTGGCCCATAAGTCGTTGGTGATTCAAATTTTCTTTTTTAGTGAATTTTCTTAAAAAAATTCACAAATGGGGAGATCCGTGTTTATTTATATATGTATATATATATATATATATATATATATATATATATATATATATATATATATATATATATATATATATATATATATATATATCTTACCGATAACTCAAAAAATCATAGACCGATCTTGATCAAATTTGGTGAGTACCTTTCTTTTGCAAGTGGCTTGGATAAGTTCGTTATCCAGGAAAATCGGACCAGGTTTTCTCGGAAAATGTTGTGTTTTCTTTCTAAAAAAATTCATATTTCCGGAAATAACAAAGTGAGGGCTACCAAATTTTTCGTACTCGTATTTGTATTATAAAGAGTCAACCATGTACCAAAATTTAGGTCTCTAAGTTTAAGGACAAAAAAGTTACAGGCAGCTAAAGCGACAAATTTTGGAGTTTTCCTCAAAGCGTCAAACTCGCAATTTAAAATGTCAAACTCGCAATTTAAAACGTCAAAATTGGCAATGTTTAGGCAAAGAACTTCAATATGATCTTCAAAAACCGATCCCCAAAGGAGAGCAGCGGAGGTCTTTTCAGTCAGCAATTCTGTAGCCAATATGGTTCAGCAACCTACTTACTTTCTTCGCATCCCAACACACAGCTCAAATCTCTTGGATCTCCTTCTTACTACAAAACCTGAATGCTCTAAGACATCAGTCACCGCCCCCCTTGGTCGCTCAGACCACGACATGGTCACTGATTCCCGCGCAATGCAACCCGAGGTCACACAGCTCCTAAACAAACTTCTATCATTTAATTATCATCTCCCTCTGATTCTGCTAATCAGGTCATACCTGCAACAGAGGAAGTACCAGGTCAAACACTTCGGACCCAGATTTAGAACGTACCCAGCCACGGCTGGTCTCCCGCAGGGTTCTGCTATCTCCCCTCTGCTGTACAATATATTTGTCGCAGACATTCAGACAGCCCCCCTAAACGTGACATACGCACTGTACGCAGACAACACTACCATCCTCAGCAGCTCCACTCAGCCGAGGATAATAACCGAACGACTTCAGACCGCCGTAGTTGAGCTGCAATCATGGTATAGGAAATCCTTTCTAGCCATAAACCCCGATAAATGTTCAGCTGTCCTATTTTCCAAGAGGGGACACACACCTCACGAACACGCTTCATTAGACAACCGTCTAATCCCCTGGCAAGATTCCACCAAATACCTCGAGGTTTTCCTCGACAAATACTTAACATGGCGCCCCCATGTCGATCACGCTCGAAAGAAAGCCTCGATGTTCATCTCGAGCTGTTCCCACTTCTAAATAGAAATTACAAATTGTCCATAAACAATAAGTTGCTCATGTACAAAGTCATTATCCGGCCAGCCTTGACCTATCACCTGCATGGGCCACCGCGGCCGAAACACACATCAAGACCCTTCAAATCATCCAGAACAAAATTCTGAGAATGGTTACCGGAGCGCCATGGTTTGTCCGAAACAGTCAGATTCACTCTGATCTGGAAATGCCTTCGATACTTGAGTTTATAACTCAACTATCCACAACTCAGTTTGTAAAAGTCGCTTCTCACCCAAATGCTCTTCTCCGTAGTGCCACCGACTACGACGAGCAACTTCCACACAAGCATAAGTGTCCAAAGCTTATACTTACCCGCTAACGACTCCGCGGAAACATTCATACGCAAAAAAGTCATTGTGTGCAATTCTTTCCGACGGAGGTATGGACTAAGGTCCGGTACTCCCAGGGGGGGGGGGGGGTTTAGTGAGTACAGTCTCACAGTACCTCTATATCCCACGCAACCTACGGGGCCGTGAATGGGGTCTGCATGTGCATTTCCCTCTCCTGTATCCAAGAAAAAAAAAAGGTCACACAGTCATCACACACACGTATCATTTGGCACTACAACTCCGCGAACTGGGACAAAATGCGGGATTACTTTTCCTCATTTCCATGGGCGTCTGTCTACTTTTCTTATCCTGACCCGTCTGATATCTCAAAAAACGTCACCGAAATTGTCCAAGCTGGCATGGAATTATTTATACGTAATATATATATATATATATATATATATATATATATATATATATATATATATATATATATATATATATATATATATATATATATAGGTAGGTTTACCATATAAAAAGTAAACTACACATCAAAATTTAGATTTCTATGTTGCAAGAAAAAAGTTATAATAAAATATTTTGTGACAGATCATTTCTATGAAAATTCACTACCATAACGCAGGTGATGCGTCCAGGCTTTTTTTGATTCCAATATTTTTCAGATGGGAAGTTTTAATTGGCATTTAATTGTATTAGTATCACACCCATAACTCAAAAAATAACAAGCAGATTTTAATGAAATTTGGCAAATACCTTCTCTTTGTAAGTCGCTTGGACAAGTTCGTTAGACAAGAAAATCGGATCAGGTTTTCCGGAAAAAAATTCAGTTTCCTTTGGGAAATTTGTTCATCTCAGAAACTAATAACGCCATGGCAACCATATTTGCTCAGGGAGTTAACGTTATAAAAGGTAAACCACAAAATATAATTCAGATGAATATGTTACAAGAAAAAAAGTTATAAGCATTTAATAAAAAAAGTGTTTATGCCAGATTATTTTTTATGAAAATTCACTACTATAATACATTCGCTGCGTCCAGACTTTTTTCATGTTCGCCTATTTAAGAATCAATGCAGGGACACAATAGTATATTTAACTATACCATCTATGAAAAACATTAACAATTTAATCATGAATACAGTCAAAATTAAATGATATTGTGGCTTCTGGAGATAATAGCTGTACTAATCTCGTATTGTCTTTCACATGAAAGCAGTGGTTATCTATATCACTTAGATCACAACCAAGAGATAGGGGTTTTACTTTAACGACGTTTGACAGTCATTTAATAATATCTTTAATAATTGTCTTCAATATCCCGCATTGTATATAAATCCATCCATTGTTCACTGGCATTTGTATTCATAGCTGGTCGTAATAATGTAGGTGAATTAGTTTCGGACAAGAAGATACCAGCGATACTCAGGGAACCTATATCAGCCCCCGAATATCCTAATTGACGTCAGGAACAGAGGCATTAATGACTGTTTTTGTATAGTTTCAGGACTGGGAAATTATTATTATTATTATTCAATAGCGAGAATCATGTTTCACTTCGTTCAATGTCCAAACATGAACCCCGAATAACGTTAGATCAATGTCTATAGGCTATATTTAGTGTTTGTTTTCTTATCCTGTAACGTAAGCAAGTTCATTAGTCAAAACAAGAACTTGATTATGTTGATTATTTGTATATTTATACTTGTAATAACAAACTGATTATGAAAAGCTCCTCGAATAAAATTATCCTTTTTGTATACATGAATATAAAAAAGTCTGGATGGCCGCAAGTGTGTCATGGTAGTGAATTTTCGTAAAAATATTTCTAATGGCAAATATATCTTTTTTAAATAAAAGGACGTATGGTAGAAACAATGTACATTATTTCATCAAACTTTATAGTTTGAAAAAGTACAAAACATTACCGAAAATAAACTTAAAATATTCCCGAAAAAACTGGTCCGATTTTCCTAGGCAACGAACCTCTTCAAGCTATTTACACACCTGCTAAAATATAATTATCCACAATTTAAAAAAATGTTTGCATCAAAATTTGCAAACAAATTCTTCAACGAAAATTGCCATTTTCTTTACAAAAATTGGTTAAATTAATGATGATTTTTTAGGAAAATTTGCTAAACATTTATTTTTCATGAAAATTATATATATATATATATATATATATATATATATATATATATATATATATATATATATATATATATATATATATATATATATATATATTGTCACGGGGTGACTAATCCGGGATAGATTACCCGGCCTAATTTACCGTCGTAACCACTGCATTATGTTACATCATAAAGGTTGGAATATTTTCCAACATTTTCCGTGGAGTAATATACGAAAGATTTGCGAAGGTTGGAATATTTGTCAGCATTTTCTGTGGAGGAAAATACGAAATCCGGCATGTCGAACGGAATAATTAGTAGAGGGGACAATTAGGCGGGGGCGATTTCGGAAAAGAAGTGTGACCGTACGGAACGCCGACGGAGAGTAGGCAGTTGGGTAGTGACCGCGAACAAGCTAGTGCGCCCGTCGCCAAGAAGTGGAATCATAAAGCCCGTGAGGTTCACGAGAAGACCAGTAAGCCGAGCGAGACCGCCGCCACCGCAGCGATTGCTTAGTGAACCTCGTCACCGGAGAATACCCCAGGTAGGTGAAAACCTGATTCTATTACCGGTGGTCGAAATGTGACGCGACGCCCCACAATAACACTGGGAACCTTAGAGGGAACCGTTTCTTCCCTGTCTCCGCTGGCGGGCTGCTCTGGAGGTTGGGAGCTGCCTTGGCTGGAGTAGATTCGGACAGAGCGGCGACTGCGCCGGTCCAGATTGAAACAGCTAGGCGGCGCCTGGCGTCCCGGGCCGTCCGCGGCCCCGTTCAGGAGGGGCGTAAACCCGCTATTAATCACTATCCTCCCTGCACCGCTTAAACGTTGCCGCTTTACCGTCCCCGTGCAATCCGAGCGTAACAATAATTTAAAGCCAAGTAACCACCTCTGCCTCTGGCCGCCCATAATTGCTAGGCTTCCTGGTAACAGGACCCCGTTACTTCCTTGTGTATATAATTAGCGAATATAATTTTATTTTAATATACTCGATATTTCATTTATTCTCCCAGAATATCCACCCAAATACAATTTGACTCCAGTTCTTTAATAAAGACCATAACCAGAAGTCCAGGGGGACTTTGTCTTGGCTTAGGAGGACCCTGTATCCACTAGAAACTACCCTGGGCTAGTGTATCCGTTGACAGTGACTTGGGAGAAGGGAGGCATCCAGCGGGAGCGCGTTTACTCCCTGACAATCTCTATAAACGCTGGCGTCCGAGCATGATCCCGTAGAAAAGCCGTATCCCGGAAGTCATCCCGAAATTCCCCAGGTTAGGGAAAACTAGTAGTAACTCCCGGGCACCCCAAGTTGCCGTCACAATATATATATATATATATATATATATATATATATATATATATATATATATATATATATATATATATATATATATATATATATATATATATCCGACCGAAAACTAAAAAAATCATGGACCAATCGTAATCAAATTTGGTGAGTGCCTTCTTTTTGTAAGTGGCTTGGACAGGTTCGTTATCCAGGAAAATCTGACCAGGTTTTACAGGAAAATTTTGTGTGTTCTTTCTAAAAAAATTCATATCTCCGGAAATAACAAAGTGAGTGCAACCTAATTTTGTACGCGTGTTTACGTTATACAGAGCGAACTTTGCACCAAAATTTAGGTCTCTACCTATAAAGACAAAGAAGTTATGGGCAGTTAAAGAAACAAATTTGGAGTTTTCTTCGAAACGTCAAACTCGCAATTTCAAACGTTAAAATTGGAAATATTTAGGCAAAGCACGTGAAACAATGAAAAGGTATTCTAGCGGACCCAGTTCGCACTCATTTGAATACATTTTTTCCAAATGCAAAATCGTGATCTTATGTTAGTAAACTTTTTAAACTAAATTCATTAAAAAAACCCAATACTAAAATGGCTAAATGGAAACAAAAGAAAAATCACAAAGATAAAATATTATGTTCAGTAAGAATTCACTAAAATCCTAACGTAACATTCAATTACTTCATTAAATTTGTAGTTACTTTTTTAGGAACTGAAAAACTGAAGTTTAATATTCAGTATGAACGTATGAACACATCCATATACATCTCTTCGACCATAATGTAATATGTATTTTATATTGACATATTACTATGTGTCAGCTGAAACCTGGCACTGGATATCCTAATGTCTAATTAGAACAAAGCATTGTTTAATCTATTTGTAACACATATTATACATATATTTTATCTTCCTGCTCTCCTTCTTTATATGAACTTAACTACGCCAAATCTCACACTGCCCCGTGCGCGCATTGAGGTTAAAACGGGGTTCAATATTTTTCTTCATGTATTATAACCATATAATTGAAACCACTGCCAAAACATCAGAGAAAGGGTCTATTTCAAATTAATTCTCTGTAAACATTTAAGTTAAATGAAGGACAAAGACGGCTTGAGCTGAAACTTAATTTTGTGTTTTCTTTCAAAAAAAATTGATATCTCCGGAATTAACAAAGTAAGGGCAACCAAATTTTGTACGCGCGTTTATATCATTATAGGTAAGTTACCTACTAAAATTAGCTAGCTCTGTAGGTTAAAGCACAAAAAAGTTACAGGGATTTAAAGAACAATAAATTTGGGTTTACCTCAAAACGTCAAAAGTCGAGATTTTAAACGTCAAAATTGGTAATATTTAGGCAATAAACTTGAAACTAATATGAGCTATGGAAGAAAAATGTCTCAAGAATAATGTTTTAGAAAGCCTGAAGTCTTAGTTTCAATCGTCATTGTCCTTCATTTTACTAAAATATTCCCAGAAAATTCATTTCAAATAGACACTTTCTCTGATGCTTTGGCAGTAGTGTTGGCTATAGAGTTTATTGGTTAAAGGTATAACATTATTGTCTAATTTTCATAAAAAATCTTTAAAGCTCAATATATCAATCATTATGCGAGATACGAAAAAAAAATTATACATTAATTATAGGGTGTCTTGACCTACATATTAAAAAAAATATTTCTACAATTATAGGTGGCCCATAAGTCGTTGGTGATTCAAATTTTCTTTTTTAGTGAATTTTCTTAAAAAAATTCACAAATGGGGAGATCCGTGTTTATTTATATATGTATATATATATATATATATATATATATATATATATATATATATATATATATATATATATATATATATATATATATATATATCTTACCGATAACTCAAAAAATCATAGACCGATCTTGATCAAATTTGGTGAGTACCTTTCTTTTGCAAGTGGCTTGGATAAGTTCGTTATCCAGGAAAATCGGACCAGGTTTTCTCGGAAAATGTTGTGTTTTCTTTCTAAAAAAATTCATATTTCCGGAAATAACAAAGTGAGGGCTACCAAATTTTTCGTACTCGTATTTGTATTATAAAGAGTCAACCATGTACCAAAATTTAGGTCTCTAAGTTTAAGGACAAAAAAGTTACAGGCAGCTAAAGCGACAAATTTTGGAGTTTTCCTCAAAGCGTCAAACTCGCAATTTAAAATGTCAAACTCGCAATTTAAAACGTCAAAATTGGCAATGTTTAGGCAAAGAACGTGAAACAAATACGGATTGTGAAAAGAAAATGTTGCAAGAAGAGTGTTCTGCGAACCGTTAAGTTTCAGATTCAACCGTCATTACCCTTCATTTTACTAAAATAATTACAGAAAATTCATTTCAAATAGACCCTTTCTCTGATGCTTTGGCTGTCGGTTTAGTTAAGTTGATGCTTTCGCTGTAGGTTTAGTGAAGTTTATGGTTTAACGGTCTATAATTTTTAGCTAATTTTAGAACAAATTCGTTACTGCATTTTAGCAATATGAATGCATGTTTGTAAGAAAAAATCTGGACGCAGTAAGTGCGTTTGGGTTGCGAATTTTCATTAAATGTTTCAAATTTCAATAACTCAATTTGCTATTAACCTAAGGTTCATTGGCTAGGAGACCAGTTTTCTCAGAAACATTTAAAGTTTATCTTCGGAAAATTTTTGTACATTTTCAAATAATTATTTTGATAAAATATGGTACATTGTTCCTACTATATAGGTTATACTGGTAACCAAATTGATGCCTGCTCGCATTAGAGCGATATATTTGTAATTAATAACATTTTAATGAAAATTCACTTCCATAACGCACTTGTTGCGCCCAGAATTTTTTCTTTTAACGTAGAGATCCAAATTATGGTGCATGGTTTAATTTAAGTGAATTTTCTTTAAAAAAATCACTAATGACGAAATCCCGACATTTGAGTTTTAAAAAGCTTTATATATATATATATATATATATATATATATATATATATATATATATATATATATATATATATATATATATATATATATATATATATATATATATATATATATATATATATATATATATATATATATATATATATATATATATATATATATATATATATATATATATATAGATATCCTGTCTCCAAATGCAAATAATTTCAATTCGTTCTCGTTCAGTGAACTTAACAATTTTTTTTATAAAATGACAAAAGTCACTACTCAATAAATACTTCAAACACACTGGTTTTGCCAAACAAAAGATAAGAACTAAAGAGAACTAAAAAAAAACCGAACAACTATTTACCGAAGTACGATTTTAAGTTTTTATCAAACAGCAATAGAAACATTCCTGGTCTTCTAGGCTACTATCAGGCAGCTATAAATTTTGAGGATGTGTACGTAGAATTACACGCAATTTGAAACGGCGTGGTCGAAATTGGGTGTTGCTATTTGAAAAATATGTCGGTGACGTCATATCTCTAACAACGATGACGTCACAAATATGGGTCGTATAACAAAATCGACGTATCAGAGGATCAGAGGATTTTTTCGAACAACACTCAATTTCGGAAATAATGAATTTACTGGTTACTTTTTTAAAGCCCTTACTTTTTTAAAGCCCTGTATATATATATATATATATATATATATATATATATATATATATATATATATATATATATATATATAAATATAATGAATAAATTTTTCAAAATTCAAAAGTCGCTATCCCTCCATTAGTAATTTTGTTCTACAGAAATTCACTAAAACAAACATACACATACCATAAGCAGAAACCAAAACACCAATCAGCGTTATCATATTGTGTCAAATAAAATTACGATGCCCACGTTACAAAAATCACAATAATAAAAAACAAACTAATAAACCTTTTTAAACATCACCCAAATCACAAATCTCATATATTTGATATTATATTTTGCTTAATTTTATCTTAGTATAATAATATTTTTGTAGTTTAAAGGATAGACGCAACATGTATGTTTACTTTTTAGTAGCTCTGGTACAAAAAGGGTAATAAATATGAAGAGGTTATAGATTTCTAGTCTAGTCCTATAGGCTAGACATGTTTGATTTATTCTTGTTCAAAAACTGCCTGAAAGTAGATAGAAAAAACGGGAAAAGAGAAACGTGCGGTCACGATAAGGTAGCGAAAGCACGAAGTTTTATATTTTCGAGGCAAATAATATAGACATTGCCACATTTCTTGGAATAGCTATACATTACAGGGTAAACCTTATAATACTGGATGATTTTATAACTTGTCACTATAGGTTTGACAGTTCTTGTCATCACACATCGGTAGAAATATTGAATTCAGTTGAGATGCTGTCAAGTACGTAACATTAGAGCCGTCGAACCTTTCACTTCTGCCTGAAAATTCATTTAGTTTTGATAAAGAGAAAATCGTAAAAGCATCTAATATACATTTAGGGTTACGTTTGTGTTTATAGCAGTTGCGACGGTGGATTTTTGTATTTGAAATTGCTCTGAAATGAAAATTAATATAAAAGTTTCGGAGAGAATTTGCCAACTCACGGAGTAATTATCCGATCAGGCTGTCGTGCTTTGCATATATAAAAGTTGCCTTGGAACATGAAGTTGAAAAACATCATTCATCACATTTGAAAAACAACATGGGAACAAATCAATAACAAATGTCGGAAAAGATTTAATTGGTGGAGGTTACTCCACTCAAAGTTTTAATGTACCTCAAATGTTTGATTAAAAAATATATGTTTGTTTTAGAAGTTTAACATGAAGCGATTTGAGAGTTGACTTGCTTGCAGAGGTGTGTCTTTATAGCTGAAGAATATTCTGTTTTGTAGTAACGTTTGAAAATAATAAAAATCTCGGGACGCAGCAAGTGCGTTATGGTAGTGAATTTTCATAAAACTATTGATTAATAGCAATAATGTGTATAATCTATATAGTAAAAACAATGTGCCATGTTTCATCAAAATAACTTTATTGTTTGAAAATGTAAAAAAAATTCCGAAAGTAAACTTAATGTGTTCCCGAAAAAACTCGTTTTTTGGTCAACCTTATAGGTTAATAGCAAATTGAGCTATTCAAATATTAAGCATTTGATCAAAATTCGCTACCATAACGCACTTACTGCGTCCAGAATTTTTGTTCTTACAGACATGCATTATATTTCGATGGAAAATGCAAAAATGCAATAACATAAGGCATGTTTGATTAAAAAAAAAAAAGAAAATTTGTATCACCAACGACTTATGGGCCCCCCTGTGATTGTAGAAATAATTTTTTAAGATGTAGTTTAAGACACCCTATAATTAATATATACAATTTTTTTTCATATCTGGTATAATAACAGATATATTGAGCTTTATTGATTTTTTTTACGAAAATTCTACAAAAATTATATACTATTAACGATAAACTCTATAGCTAAGGCTACTGCCAAGCGTCAGAGAAGGGGTCTATTTGAAATGAATTTTCTGGAAACATTTTATTAAAATGAAGGACAATGACGGTTGAAACTAAGACTTCAGGGTTTGTAAAACATTCTTCTTGAGACATTTTATTTCCATAGCCCGTATTAGATTCAAGTTCTTTTCCTAAATGTTGCCAATTTTGACGTTTAAATCGCAACTTTGACGTTTTGTGAAAAACCCCAATTTATTTTTGTTTAAATGCCTATAACTTTTTTGTCTTTTGACCTACAGAGCTAAATGTTGGTAGGTAACTTGCCTATAATGATATAAACCCGCGTATAAAATTTGGTTGCCCTTACTTTGTTAATTTTGGAGATATAAATTTTTTTTGAAAGAAAATACAAAATTTTCCGGGAAAACCTCGTCGGATTTTCCTGGATAACAAACATATCCAAGCTACTTGCAAAGGAAGGTACTCACCAATTTTGACGTTTAAAATCGCGATTTTGACGTTTTGAGGAGAACCCAAATTTATTTTTCTTTGAATGCCTGTAACTTTTTTGTCATTTAACCTACAGAGCTAAATTTTGGTAGGTAACTTTCCTCTAATGATATAAACCCGCGTATTAAATTTGGTTGCCCTTACTTTGTTAATTTTGGAGATATAAATTTTTTTCTATTTTTTTCGAAAGGAAACACAAAATTTTCCGGGAAAACCTCGGCGGATTTTCCTGGATAACAAACTTATCCAAGCGACTTGCGAAAGGAAGGTATGTGCCAAATTTTATCAAAATCCGTCCATTATTTTTTAAGTTATAGGTGTGACATATATATATATATATATATATATATATATATATATATATATATATATATATATATATATATATATATATATATATATATATATATATATATATATATATATATATAAACATATAAAGTCTGAAACTGACCTCGGATTTGGGTTCCGGGGGTCCTAAATAGCGCTCATTTGAAGAAATTTTTTCAAAATTCAAAAGTCGGGATCTCCTCATTAGTGAATTTTTTTTAAGAAAATTCACTAAAAAGTCAGGATTGTAAATTTCCGACGACATTTTCTCTACCTAATTCATATTTGTTTCCGGTTCTTTGCTTAAATATTGTCAATTTTGAAGTTTTAAATCAATAATTTGACGTTTTAAAAGGAAAATACCATGTTTTTCTTTAAATCCCTATAACTTTTTAGTTAATTTTCTTAGAAAAAATTCACTAATGAGAAGATCTCGACTTTTGAATTTTGAAAATTTTTTTGCAAATAAGCACGACCTAGGACCCCTATAACCCATATAATTTTTATATGTTTATATATATATATATATATATATATATATATATATATATATATATATATATATATATATATATATATATATATATATATATATATGTATCACACCGATAACTCAAAAAATAATTGTCCGATTTTAATAAAATTTGGCACATACCTTCCTTTTGTAAATGGCTTGGATAAGTTCGTTAGTCAGGAAAATCGGACAAGGTTCTCCGGGAAATTTTAAGTTTTAATTCGAAAAAAATTTATATCTCCGAAATTAACAAAGTAAGGGCAACCAAGTTTCGTACGTGGGTTCATATCATCATAAGTAAGCCACATACCAAAATTTAGCTCTATCGGTTAAAGGAGAAAACAGTTACAGGCATTTAAAGAAAAATAAATTTGGGATTTCCTCAAAACCTCAATGTCGCGATTTAAAATGTCAAAATTGGTAATATTTAGGCAATGAACCTGAAATTAATATGAGCTATGGAAAGAAAATGTCTCAAGAAGAATGCTTTACAAAGCCTGAACTCTTAGTTACAATCGTCATTGTCCTTCATTTTACTAAAATATTTACAAGCATTTAAAGAAAAATAAATTTGGGATTTCCTCAAAACGTCAAAGTCGCGATTTAAAATGTCAAAATTGGTAATATTTAGGCAATGAACCTGAAATTAATATGAGCTATGGAAAGAAAATGTCTCAAGAAGAATGCTTTACAAAGCCTGAACTCTTAGTTACAATCGTCATTGTCCTTCACTTTACTAAAATATTCCCAGAAAATTCATTTAAAATAGACCCTTTCTCTGATGCTTCGGCAGTAGTATTGGCTATGGAGTTTATCGTTTAATGGTATATCATTTTTGTCAAATTTTCGTAAAAAATCATTAAAGCTCAATATATCCGTTATCATGCAAGTAATGGTATACATTAATTATAGGATGTCTTGAGCTACATCTTAAAAAATATATCCACAATTACAGGTGGCTCATAAGTCGTTGGTAATTCAAATTTTCTTTTTTTTTTAATCGAACACGCTCTATGTTATTGCATTTTTCCATTTTCGATCGAAATATAATACATCTTTGTAAGAAAATAAATTCGGGACGCAGCAAGTGCGTTATAGTAGCGAATTTTTTTAATCGAACACGCCCTATGTTATTGCATTTTTGCATTTTCCATCGAAATATAATACATCTTTGTAAGAAAAGAAATTCGGGACGCAGCAAGTGCGTTATGGTAGCGAATTTTCATTAAACGCTTCAAATCTTAATAGCTCAATTTACTATTAATCTATAAGGTTGACCAGCAAACCAGTTTTCTCGGGAACAATTTAAGTTTACTTTCGGAAATTTTTGTACATTTTCAAAAAATAAAGTTATTTTGATGAAACCTGGCACATTGTTTCTACTATATAGATCGATGCCTGCTTTCTTAAAAAAACATGTTTGCTATTAAACACATTTTTATGTTTTTTTTAATCAAACACGCCCTATGTTATTGCATTTTTGCATTTTCCATCGAAATATAATACACCTTTGTAAGAAAAGAAATTCGGGACGCAGCAAGTGCGTTATGGTAGCGAATTTTCATTAATTGCTTCAAATTTGAATAGCTCAATTTGCTATTAACCTATAAGGTTGACCAGGAAACAAGTTTTTTCGGAAATAATTTAAGTTTACTTTCGGAAATTTTTGTACATTTTCAAAAAAAAAAGTTATTTTGATGAAACATGGCACATTGTTTCGACTATATAGATCGATGCCTGCTTTCTAAAAAAACATGTTTGCTATTAAAAACATTTTTATGATTTTTTTTTAATCGAACACGCCCTATGTTATTGCATTTTTCCATTTTCCATCTAAATATAATACAACTTTGTAAGAAAAGAAATTCGGGACGCAGCAAGTGCGTTATGGTAGCGAATTTTCATTAATTGCTTCAAATTTGAATAGCTCAATTTGCTATTAACCTATAAGGTTGACCAGGAAACAAATTTTTTCGGAAATAATTTAAGTTTACTTTCCGAAATTTTTGTACATTTTCAAACAATAAAGTTATTTTGATGAAACATGGCACATTGTTTCTATTATATCGATTAATGGCTGCTTTAAAAAAAACATGTTTGCTATTAAAAACATTTTAATGAAAATTCACTACCATAACGCAATTCCTGCGTCCAGAAGTTTTTTGTTTTTAAACTTACAGATCTAAGTTTGAGCACATAGTTTACTCTTTATGACGTAAATCCGAGTACTAAATTTGGTTGCCGTAAATTTGTTATTTCCACAGGTACAAAAATGTTCCGAAAGAAAATGCAAAATTTTCCGGGAAAACTGGTCCGATTTTTCTGGATAACGAGACTGTACAAGCCACTTGCAAAAGGAAGGCATTCACCAAATTTGATCAAAATCTACCCATTATTTTTTAAGTTATCGGTGTCAGTTTTTGATAAATAAATCATGGCCCTCGATACTTTGTATAGAAAAATGAAAATAACAAAAACTCATCATTTTGGGTACAGGAATGCTTAGCAACAAAATTATAATGATAGTACTTTTCGATAGTTACATAATATACAGGTGATCAATTAAAAAAAAAACCTCAGAGAATAATGAATTTGTGTTTCGACTCACCCAGGAATCGATTTAACGAAAATTAACAAAATCAATAATTTTTATAAATTTCAACAATAATTAAAATAAAAAACAAACGGCTGCAATAGATCATTGTTCTTGTGCTCCTTTTAAATTATACAGGGGGCTGCACTTGTTACGATTTTTATGGAAAATTGGTTATAACTCTTTAAACACCTTGTATAACATATTATGACCCTATATTCTTGTAATGAGGAAGTGAAGCGGATTTCAAATTAAAATTAAAATACTGGGTATTTCATTTAAAAATATATAACTTTGTACTGGCACGGTGTTACGGAACACTCTGTAGCACTGTAACTAAATTTAAAATATGAAACTTAATGCTTGCTACGAGCATTGATTTTTTTACTGAGATACGTCAAAAGACATAGAATATACTGGACTTTATCTTACTAATCAATCACCCTATATATATATATCGAACCCCACGTTACCGGATTCTGTCTCTCTCTTAGTGGAATATGATTTTATGAGTTGGCAGTCAAAAAGTAACCAAAAAAACCACTAGACTAGGGACCCCAAAGTTACTAAATCAATTGACAATTGACAGTTCAGTCCACTGGTGCTCAATTCCCTTTTGACGGTTATTTTGTATGTATATTGTGCATTTTCCAAGTTCGACCAGTGTTTACCTTCTTAAAATAATTTTCTATCGGACAATAAAAAATAAAGAGTTTTTATCAAAACTTAGCATTTTCATTGCGTTTTTACGTAAGTTAAAAGTGTATGTATGTTAAGTTTATGTTGTTGACGATATTCGACATCGCATGGAACGAAGCCCTACCAAATCTGTTCGTCAGTAATCTGCCCAAACCGGTACATATTTACATGTTACACAATACACATTCCTAAAACCGTAAATTAGAAGTTTAAATAATCTGACCTCAATTTGTTTACGTACATTACAAAATTTTGATATCTATACAAAATAAAAGTTATATTTTATTATGTTTTTAATTTATTTTTTAACAATCAATAACATCAAACCATACATGAACAGACTTGCTGTTAAAAATACTAAATAATAAATACATTTAAGACATTTACTGTTTCAACTTATTATAATTTTTATATTTTTTTAAAACCCCAAAGAAAATATGAGACAACACTGGCATTTTAGGGATTTCATTAATTCAGGTTGTACAACTGTGTATGCCGGGTTGCCTAACTTAAGCGGTCACGTGGGGTTCGGGAATTAATGAAAGCCCTGTATATATAAACATATAAATAGTCAACCTAACTCTGGATATGGGTTCTAGGAGGCCTAGTTCGCTCTCATTTGAAGACATTTTTTAAAATTCAAGTCGAGATCTCCTCATTGGTGAATTTTTTTAAAGAAAATTCACTAAAACTGCCATGACAAAATTTGTTCAAATTTACCCTTAATTGGACTGAACAATGTATAATTCATAGAATATTAAAATACTTTTTACGAAAATCGCTACGTCAGAAGTTTCTAATATTACATAACTAAATTTATTTGTACGTAAAAGTACTAAAAATTCTTGCATATTGTAGTCCTACCGAATCAGATTTACTAGTTTGTAGTTTCGGTAATTTTCTTGCGACTCAATTATCTGCCCTGCCAAATAATTTTATCAAAGTGGTAGAGTTATTCTATCCAAAGAGAAACAACCCCTGAAACGTATAAATATAAAAGCTCTTTCAGGAAAACAATCACCCCCAGGAAAACCTGATATAGTAAATATATCGGAAATCGAACACCACCATCTTCAGGTACCCACGCATCAAAAAGGCGTAACTTTTTCTGCCGGATTAACAGCGAGCTTTCCAGGATTGCGACAAAAATGCGATGTGAGGCTAGAGAATAGACATTCTGAGTGTTCGCTGACCTGAAACTGGAATTCTCACCGAACCCGGGGAGACTGTGAGTCCGGGAATACCGGAGAAGGCCTGTTAGCGGTGCGGTCGACACGAATTTATTTGTGGCTTCAGCCAATCTATCTTTATTTGTTTGCTTTTGTGCTGCATTTTGTTTTAATTCCATTCGAGAGTTCGGCAAACAGTGTCGACGCAATGCGCACCTTCAATATAAAGTATTTCGGCCTTTTTTCTGGTCAAACCCACACAGAGAGAGTGGTAAAACTGTTGTTCTACGTTCAAGTTATCTAATTCATTTAGGCGAGGGAAACACAACTTTTTATTCTGGTATCGAATATCAAATAGCTTTTCTCTAAATAAATAAAATAAGAGATGCTATCTGTGTTTCAATAAAGCAAAATGAGACAAGTTTCCCAGACATAACTCATATTTCACTGTAACATTTTATGATAAAGAGAATATAGCAGAAAACTCATTTCGTAATAGAAGCTAAATATTGCTTCTGGATAGTCTTCGCTCCATCTACATATCAAGCTTACACAAACAGTCTGGACGCAGCAAATGCGTTATGGAAGTGAATTTTCATAAAAATGTCTTTAGTGTAAGACTAGATGCATTCTCGCAACAATTAGAACCGTAGACCGGTTTCGCTCTTATTAGAGCTCTTCAGTACGGCATACTAATTGTAGCAAAAATGCACCAAAAATAACACGGCTATAGTGTGTGTTAGTGTTTTAAGACTGGCTATACGATAACCGTGTTATTTTTGGTGCATTTTTGCTACAATTAGTATGCCGTACTGAAGAGCTCTAATAAGAGCGAAACCGGTCTACGGTTCTAATTGTTGCGAGAATGCATCTAGTCTTACATATTTTGTCCCTATATTGGGGTAGAAATGGGCCAGGGCTAACAATTTTTTAAATTGTTAGTTAGTTGTATACTGTCTCTATTTTTAACACTCTGTGTTATTTGGAGCGGGCGTGACAACATAGTACTTGGTTCCGAACTAGGTGGCGACACGTTCACCACTCACTTAGTGTTTTAAGACTGGCTATACGATAGCCGTGTTATTTTTGGTGCATTTTTGCTACAATTAGTATGCCGTACTGAAGAGCTCTAATAAGAGCGAAACCGGTCTACGGTTCTAATTGTTGCGAGAATGCATCTAGTCTTACATATTTTGTCCCTATATTGGGGTAGAAATGGGCCAGGGCTAACAATTTTTTAAATTGTTAGTTAGTTGTATACTGTCTCTATTTTTAACACTCTGTGTTATTTGGAGCGGGCGTGACAACATAGTACTTGGTTCCGAACTAGGTGGCGACACGTTCACCACTCACTTAGTGTTTTAAGACTGCCTATACGATAGCCGTGTTATTTTTGGTGCATTTTTGCTACAATTAGTATGCCGTACTGAAGAGCTCTAATAAGAGCGAAACCGGTCTACGGTTCTAATTGTTGCGAGAATGCATCTAGTCTTACATACTTTGTCCCTATATTGGGGTAGAAATGGGCCAGGGCTAACAATTTTTTAAATTGTTAGTTAGTTGTATACTGTCTCTATTTTTAACACTCTGTGTTATTTGGAGCGGGCGTGACAACATAGTACTTGGTTCCGAACTAGGTGGCGACACGTTCACCACTCACTTAGTGTTTTAAGACTGGCTATACGATAGCCGTGTTATTTTTGGTGCATTTTTGCTACAATTAGTATGCCGTACTGAAGAGCTCTAATAAGAGCGAAACCGGTCTACGGTTCTAATTGTTGCGAGAATGCATCTAGTCTTACATACTTTGTCCCTATATTGGGGTAGAAATGGGCCAGGGCTAACAATTTTTTAAATTGTTAGTTAGTTGTATACCGTCTCTATTTTTAACACTCTGTGTTATTTGGAGCGGGCGTGACAACATAGTACTTGGTTCCGAACTAGGTGGCGACACGTTCACCACTCACTTAGTGTTTTAAGACTGGCTATACGATAGCCGTGTTATTTTTGGTGCATTTTTGCTACAATTAGTATGCCGTACTGAAGAGCTCTAATAAGAGCGAAACCGGTCTACGGTTCTAATTGTTGCGAGAATGCATCTAGTCTTACATACTTTGACCCTATATTGGGGTAGAAATGGGCCAGGGCTAACAATTTTTTAAATTGTTAGTTAGTTATATACTGTCTCTATTTTTAACACTCTGTGTTATTTGGAGCGGGCGTGACAACATAGTACTTGGTTCCGAACTAGGTGGCGACACGTTCACCACTCACTTAATGTCTTTAGTAGCAAATATGTCTCTTTAATGCAAGCAGGCATCAATTTGTTCACCGGTATAACCTATATAGTAGAAATAATGTACCATATTTTATCAAAATAACTCATTGTTTGAAAACGTACAAAAATTTTCCGAAAAGAAACTTGAAATGTTTCCGAAAAAACTGGTTTCGAAGCCTTCGGTTAATAGTAAATTGAATTATTGCATTTTGAAGCATTTAATGAAAATTCGCTATCAAAACGCACTTACTGCGTCTCTATTTTTTTACAAACATGGATTATATTTCGATGAAAAATGCAAAAATGCAATAAGGAATGTTCAAAAAAAAATTGTAGGTAAAACCATCGACTTATGGGCCACCCCTGTGATTGTCGAAATATTTTTATAGGATGCAGCTCATGACACCATATAAGTAGCGTATGCAATCTTTTCTCGTATCTTGCATAATAACAGTTATATTGAGCTTTACCGTAGAAATGGGCCACTCTGTATATATCTAAGCAGAAAGTAAACCCGGATAAGGATTCTAGGGGGCCTAGTTTGCGCTCATTTGAAGAAATCTTTTTAGAATTCAAAAATCGCGGTCTCCTCGCTAACGAATTTTTTCTACGAAAATTAGCTAAGAATTATAGACCGTTAAACCATAGAGTTAACTAAAACTACTGCCAACGCATCAGAGAAAGGGTCTATTTGAAATGAATTCTCTGGAAATATTTTATTAAACTGAAAGGCAATGATGGTTCAAGCTAAACCTTAAGGGTTTGCAGAACACTCTTTACATAATCCGTCTTTCTTTCAGGTTCATTGCCTAAATGTTGCCAATTTTGATGTTTCAAATCGCTAATTTGACGTTTTCAGGAAAACCCCAAGTTTTTTTAAATGCCTATAACTTTTTCGTTTCTAAACTTACAGACCTAAATTTTAGTAAATGGTTCACCCTTTATAATATAAATAAATACGCGTACTAAAGCTGGTTGGCCTCGCTTTCTTATTTCCGGAGATATAAATTTTTCCCGAAAGAAAACACAAAATTTTCCGGATAAACCTGGGTCAGTCTTCCTGGCTAACTAACTTATCCAAGCCACTTACAAAAGGAAGGTATTCAGCAAATTTGACCAAAATGGGCCAATTATCTTTTAAGTTATCGGTGTGATATATATATATATATATATATATATATATATATATATATATATATATATATATATATATATATATATATATATATATATATATAATTGAAGCTGACCCTGGATATGGGTTCTAGGGGGCCTAGCTAACGCTCATTTGAAGACATTTTTTCTAAATTCAAAAGTCGGGGTCTCCTCATTAGTGAATTTTTTAAAGAAAATTCACTAAAACAAGCACTTGTGAAGATACGGGAAAAGTCTACCATTGTATTAAATATGGAACGGTTTCAATAAGCTAGCGCAAGAACAAACAACCAGATATGCTTTTTAAATTGAATTAAGTTTTGAAAGTTTTCATCTCTTCTTTATTAAATTATTCTTTTTTACAAAAACTCGCTAAAAAATTCATCGGAATAACAACAATCTGATCAGATAACGGTAAAGTGAAAGGAGACTAAAAAAATCATAAAATCTCGGGACGCAGCAAGTGCGTTATGGTAGTGAATTTTCATAAAAATGTTTTTATTGCAAATATGTGTGTTTTCTTTTTAAGAAAGCAGACATCAATTTTGGTTACCAGTATAACCTATATAGAAAAAGCAGGCATCAAATTTGATTACCAGTATAACATATATAGTAAAAACAATGTGCCATGTTTCATCAAAATAACTTGATTGTTTGAAAACGTACAGAAATTTCCAAAAGTAAACCAAAAGTGTTACTGAAAAAATCCGTTTCCTGGTCAACCTTATAGGTTAATAGCAAATTGAGCTTTTCAAATATGAAGCATTTAATCAAAATTCGCAACCACAACGCACTTGCTGCCTCCAGAATTTCTTAACTTACAAACATGCATTATATTTCGATGGAAAATGCAAAAAAAGGCGTTTTCGACAAAAAAAATATTATTTGTATCACCAACGACTTATGGGCCACCCTGTGATTGTCGCAATAATTTTTTAAGATGTAGCTCAAAACACCCTATAATTAATGTATACAATATTTTTTCATATCTTGTATAATAACGAATATATTGAGCTTTATTGATTTTTTACGAAAATTCGATAAAAATTATATACCATTAAACAATAAACTCTACAGCTAAGGCTACTGCCAAGCATAAGAGAAAGGGTCTATTAGAAATGATTTTTCTGGAAATATTTTAGTAAAATGAAGGACAATGACGGTTGAAACTAAGAGTTCGGTGTATGTAAAACATTCTTCTTGAGGCATTTTCTTTCCATAGCCCGTATTAGATTCAAGTTATTTGCCTAAATGTTGCGAATTTTGACGTTTTCAATTGTCACTTTGACGTTTTGAGGAAACCCCCAATTTATTTTTCTTTAAATGCCCATAACTTTTTTGTCTTTTGACCTACAGAGCTAAATTTTGGTAGGTGGCACACCTATAAAGATATAAACCAGCTTACCAAATTTGGTTGCCCTTACTTGTTAATTTTGGAGTAATAAATATTTTGCGAAAGAAAACACAAATTTTTCCGGGAAAACCTCGGCGGATTTTCCTGGCTAACAAAATTATCCAAGCGACTTGCGAAAGGAATGTACTCACCAATTTTGACGTTTAAAATCGCAATTTTGACGTTTTGAGGAAAATCCAAATTTATTTTTCTTTGAATGCCTGTAACTTTTTTATCCTTTAACCTACGGAGCTAAATTTTGGTAGGTAACTTGCCTATAATGAAATAAATCCGCATATGAAATTTGGTTGCCCTTACTTTGTTAATTCCGGAGATATAAATTTTTTTCGAAAGAAAACACAAAATTTTCCGGGAAAACCTGGACCGATTTTCCTGGCTAACGAACTTATCCAAGCCATTTGCAAAAGGAATTTATTCACCAAATTTAATCAAAATCGGTCCATTATTTTTTGAGTTATCGGTGTGATACATATATATATATATATATATATATATATATATATATATATATATATATATATATATATATATATATATATATATATATATATATATATATATATATATATATATATATATATATATATATATAACATATAAAAATTTAAATCGACCCCGGATATGTGTTCTGGGGGGCCTAATTAGCGCTCATTTGAAGAAATTTTTTCAAAATTCAAAAGTCGGGATCTCCTCATTAGTGAATTTTTTTTAAGAAAATTCACTAAAAGTGAAGTCACTAACTAGGATCAGAACTCGTCATGTAGGACCGGACTATCGGATGTACAGGGCTTAGCCGACTCGGCCACGATCGACTTGGCAGGCTAGCAGGTATATCCAGTAGTATGTTATTTGTAACGTCTTTTCTATTTACACCAAACAATTTTTATTTACAATGAATCCTTTGCTCATATTTGAACGGAATGCAGGAAAATAACGACTTAGACACAGATCTAGGAGATTCTTAGTCATTTCATGTCGTATTTATTACTCACGTTCGCACTCCTACCATAATTATCAATTTTGACGTTTTAACTTTGTATCATCAGATTTAATTAATTAAAAATTAATTTACCTCTAACTTTTTTTGTTTTAACATGGAGATCTTAATTTTGGTACATAGGATACTCTCTATGACAGAAACCAGCGTACCAAAGTTTGTTGCCCTCGCTTATTTTAGGAGATATAATATTTTTTCGAAAAAAATACAAAATTTTCCGGAAAAGTTTGGCCCGATTTTTCTGGCTAACGAACTTATCCAAGCCACTTACAAAAGGAAGGTATCTAGCAAATTTCATCAAAGTCATTTTTTTGAATTATCAGTGTGATATATATATATATATATATATATATATATATATATATATATATATATATATATATATATATATATATATATATATATATATATATATATATATATATATATATATATATATGAGAAGGGAGGCTATGGGTGCAGTAATAGGGCATGCAAGAATTGCCAAGGAGGTGGAAAATGAAACGTCGATTTCCGCCATCAAAGTACGGGATGCCGAGGACGATATTAGGTTGACTACGCCATATACCCCCAGGATCCCCAGTAGGGATCAGTGGAGGGAAAATGAAGTTGCATTCCAGCCCGCAGGCCTGGTCTGTTTCACCGACGAATAGCGGTTGGAGGATCAACAATCCTCCGGGGCGAGAATATACATCGAAGGCCTGGGGGTGCGCGAGAGTTATGCTCTTGGCGCATATACCACGGCATTCGAAACAGATGTGTACGCTATCCTGTCTGTGTCAATAGACAGGATGTGAGAAGGAGCCCCGAAAAATGTGTGTACATTTGCTGGGATAGCCAGGTGGTCCTCCGGGCAGTCTGCGCGGCCAGAATCAGGCCAACACTGGTTCAGAAGTGCGCTGACGCCCTCAATGGACCAGTCAGGACAAAAGAGGTGCAACTGGTGTGGGTTTCGGGACACTGTGGCGTAGCGGGGAATGAGGTGGCGAATAATCTAGCTAGGCTTGGTTCCCGGTGGCCGTTCTGTAGCCCGGAGCCTGAGATAGGCATAAGTAGGAAGACAGTCTCTGTCGCCTTAGATAGCTGGACACAGGTAGCAATGGAGAGGCACTAGGGGTCGGTTGGTGGCTGTAGGCAGGCGAGGGACTTCGTGGAGGGGCCGGACAGAGATAAAGTTGTCTGGCTACTCCGCAGGAGTCGACCTACGCCTCGCCGCATCCTTGGGGTCACCTGCGATAATCCGTGGTTGCCTTCAACAACGTAAGATTACTATCGCCTACCTTATGTTCCGAGTCAATGTTGGGCAATGCTAGATTTTTCTGCTCTATGAATCTAAAATAAGTTATGCGCTCTTTGAATCTTGTTGGTATTGATCTCCGCATTATTTCTTTACTTCCACTGGTTGAAATTTCCGGGAAAAGTTAAAATAAAAACTTTTTAAATTTTCCTGTTTTTCAATTTTAATTACAAATCAGGAACCTATAGTTTAAAACTGTTTCGTATTTTATCAGCAAATTTTCGTATGAAAAACCACTAGTTAGCTTTTTCAGAAAAATTTTTTCAGTGTTATCGGCAAATTTTTATCAAATTTTTGTGAAATGCCATTAATTATGCATTTGAAAGTTATTGCAAAAAGTGTCTGAATGTTTCAATGTAATTTTTTAAATTTCTGTCAAAAAGCTTTCTATAAATAATTATATCCTGGCACATGTAGTTTTTGTGTAAATTGGTTGGATGGGTTCGTCGGTCAGGAAAGTCAGACCAGTCTTGTCGGGAGATTGTTGTACCTTCTCTAACAATAAAGTTATTTTGATGGCATCAGGTTTCTACCATAAACTTTATTTTTTTTCTACTAAATGGTATTTCATTAAAACAAAACATATCAAACATTAAAAACATTTCCATGAAAATTTGCTACCATAACGAACGTGCTGCATCCAGACTTTTTAATCCATTGCCTTAACAGTTTTGCTATGAAACATTTTTAGACAAATTTGCTACCATAATGTATGTACTTGCCTCATCAAACTTTTCGTCTGTTTTGCATTACTTGGTACACCATAAAAAGCAATTTTTTATCGTTTTATATTTATACAAAATGTAAATTTTTTATGAATAACATCCGTATTACAGCAGTAGTATACTCAATACTGTCTGCTTCGGGAATGTTTTTTAAATTCATAATACTAACTTCAAAGAGAGGATTTTTAGTGGTAGATCACTGATATTCGGAATACATTGGTATCCGCTTGTTTGTGGTATGTTTACTTAAAATTAAAACTTATTTTCAAAAGTATGTCGTATTCTTTAACGTCAAAAGCAGAAACATGTTTACGAAGTGGCTTTGAATGTCAGCAAATGTTTGACAAGCAATCTAGCTCAGCATTCAAATGGAATTATACTTACTCCTTCCTAAAATATGTCGGAGATATATATATATATATATATATATATATATATATATATATATATATATATATATATATATATATATATATATATATATATATATACATCGTAAAAGTCTAGGGATGTTTTTAAGTAATACAAAAAAGCAAACAAATTGATTTTGGAATTGGTCAAATTGCTATTTAATCAATCACCCAATATAAAACCATCTGTTGTAAAAAAAAGTTAAAATGATATCAAATGAATAAGCCCGATATATGATAAAAGTAGAATTTTTATATGTACCGTTGAATTTAGTTTCGAATTCAGTCATTCCTCAGTTGTTGTTTAGTAGCTCCATATAAAATGCTGTGTTTTACCATGGAACGGCGACATTTGGCTTTAGACGAAATGAAGCGAGCGGTAGGCCTTCTTCAAGCGGACATGCGACAGAATGAAGTAGCTGAGCGGGTGGGTGTTTCCCAAAGTGTGACAAGTCGTTTATGGAGGCGTTTAAGTCTGGCCGAGCAACATCCAGGACAAGGACGCTCTACGACGGCAGGTCATGATAAATTTTTATGTTTAACTGCCAGAAGGCAGCCTACAATTACGGCACATGAATTGGTTACGACTCTGCAAAGGGCGCATAATGTAACCATTAGCCGAGATACTGTAAAAAATCGTCTTCACGAAACAAACCTCTCTAGTAGACGTCCACTCAGATGTCCACCTACTTCCAGAGGCAGTCGCGCTGCAAGATTGGACTGGTTGCAAAATTATATGAATTGGACTGCAGATAACTGGTCTACAGTTTTATTCACAGACGAATCTAGGTTTGGTTTCCATCCGGATTCTCGTCGAATAAGGGTGTGGAATCGATCTGAAAATGCGGAACGCTTAAGAGATATTCAGGAAGTGTACACACACAGAGGTGGTACAATAATAGCATGAGGCGGAATAATTATTGGCGGCAGAACTGAACTCGTTTTTCCAAATCGATCCGTAACAGCTCTGCTATGCCTGGATATTATTCTTCAGCCCATCGTGCATCTATTTGCAGGCTCTGTTGGTCAAAACTTCCGCCTAATGCATGATAATGCCCGTCCACATACCGTACGCATCGTAACCAACTGGTTTGATAACACATGAATTGAAGTATTACCATGGCCAGCACAATTGCCGGACCTGAATCTGATAGAGCATGTCTGGGATATGTTTCAACGAAGAATTACTCCACATATGGGTAACATCAATAATGCGTTTACATTCCAGAAGCTTCTGACAGCAGCGTGGGCACGCTTACCACAAGGAGACCTTGACAATCTCATTTTTTCTATGAGCAAAAGATGTAGAGCTGCTTCATTTTGGTAATTATAGTAGTATAGTACCTTGGCATAATAAATTCGTCAATATGTGGAATTTTTTTAGGCAACATTGGATGAATAAGTGTATGTCGGTTAGTTGTTTTGTTAACAAACTCATGCCAAACACTTTCCCACGTTTCCCTTGTTTCAAATTTAATTTTTTGATTTACATCGTCAGCTGTAATCCAGTTTATTATTTTGTTTGGACTTTCAATAGATTCTTTAGCTAGTTTGTCTGCTGTTTCGTTGCCTGCTAGTCCCGTGTGCCCTTTTATCCACATAAATATGACTCGATTACCACCATCCTTTACCGACTGATACAGTCTGATAATGTCACATATTACTGGATTTTTGCCATGTCTGGTGAAATTTTTAAGTGAAAGCAGAACTGATTTGGAATCTGATAAAATTAGCGTATGTTTAATTTTGTTTTCAATTGACCATTGAAGTGCTTCATACAAGGCATATGCCTCCGCAGTGTAAATAGATGCAATATTATTTTATTTTATTTTTTGGTATCTACCGTCTTGGGAATAAAAAGCACAGCCTGTCAAACACTTACATATACCGTACATTTTTTGTTTTCTTCTGAAATCATATCAAGAAAAAAATACGTGCATTTAAAAAATTTCCCTAGACTTTTCCGATGTATATATATATATATATATATATATATATATATATATATATATATATATATATATATATATATATATATATATATATATATATATATATATATACATCGGAAAAGTCTAGGGAAATTTTATATATATATATATATATATATATATATATATATATATATATATATATATATATATATATATATATATATATAAACTACACAGATTCGGATTCTGAAAATCTGTAATATAAGGTTTTCTAATATGACCAATCCATCAAAAATATTTACAACGTCCTGCGACTTCCGGTTATACCTTCGGCCTATGGACTACCACCAAAACTCTGTACCCGGACAGCAAATTTCCTCTCCAACCAGAGCATTTCTGTTGTCGTGGATGGCCATTCCTCTAAACTGTATACAATTAATGCAGGAGTCCCTCAAGGTTCAGCATTAGCCCCTACTTTGTTTCTTCTCCACATCAATGACCTCCTCTCTAGCACATCCAACCCAGTTCACAGTTACGCGGACGACAGCACCCCCCAGTCAAATATACAATATTATTAGCCTGTCTCTTTAGCCCAATTAGATGAGGAACGCAGACTCATGAAGGGTACTGTCTCTGTGGATCTCAAAAAAACATTAGAGTGTGGAAGTAAAAACCTTGTACAACTCAATTCCACCAAATCTCAGTCTTGCTTTCTATGTCATAAGAGATACACCAGCCCTAGATACATTACAATGAACAACCAAGTTATTCAAAGTAATGAGCCCTTTTCACTTGTTGGTATTTATGTGGATCGAAATCTCAATTGGCAGGAACATATCACATCAACTGCAGAAGCAGCTGCTAAGAAATTAGGTTTCCTCCTCCAGGCTCGCAAATTCTTTTCACCAACTAATCTCTCTAACTTATATACTTCACAAATAAGGCAAAACCTCGAATACTGCTCCCACATCTGAGGTGCCGATGCCGCTTCTACACTCGCTATCCTGGACTCCATTCAGAAGAGAGCTACACGTTTCATCGGGGACCCTACCCTCGCCCAAAGGCTGTCACCCCTTGCCCACTGACATGCCGTTGGTGACCTCTCTCTCTTTTATATATATCTGCACGCGCACTGCTCAGAGGAGCTTTCTTCCATAGTTCCTCCACCTGCTGCCCCCAACATATCTACCAGGGGAACAGAGCGAATGCATCTTTTTACTGTCCAGGTAACCAGACATAGAACATCTTGTTATGCCCGCTCTTTTGTCCCGAGGAGTTCCAAGTTGTGGAATTCCTTACCGGCACATGTTTTTCCTTCTCTTCCGAACCTCTAAACCTTCAAGTCCAGAATTAACAAGTTGCCTCTTTCCTCCTTGTCGACACCCACAGTACGATAGTATTTAAGCAGTAAGCCCGTGTGGTGTGTTGTTGAAATATAAAAAAAATCGCAGGATGTTCTAAATATTTTAGATGGATCGGGCATATTGAAAATCCTCATAACACATGTTTTCAGAATCCAAATCGGCCTAGTTTCTCCAAAACGTCTAATAGGAACTCGTAAAGAATCACCCTGTGTAATAAGTATAAACGATTTTTTGATTACTGATATCCTGTTGTCTTGGTTCATAAAAGCCATTAATTATTTTCGTCGCTTGCCTCGATAACGTGAACAAGATTGAATTTTTCTTTTGTTATATAAGACTGGCTTGTGATATTTAATTAAGTTCGAATCAGACAATCTACCATAAATGAAAAACGTTCCATTTCACCGTAGAAGTTACTCGTTATTTCCGATACAAACATCTCTGTTCCACTGCCTTTATTTTTACATGAAACATGGCCTTTTTCTGCCTTACTGGTAACAATAAAAGACTGAATTTGATGCTCAGATAGAAAATTGAAATTCCAACATTACCTGTAGGATATTATGAATCCTGGAAGATATGCGAAATAAATTCAATAACAGATGCTGTCGACCAATACTAATGTAGGATACGCTCAAGGTCATTTACAAATAGAAGCAACAACAGTAACAACTTTGAAAAACCATACGGGATAAACTTTTTATTAAGCTCAAACGTAAAATAGTTCCGAGACCGAAATGTTCCGTTATAAATTAATAAATACAACTCTGTGAACTTTCACCATGCGTTTATGTTATTGCATTATTGTTATTATTATTATTGTTTATTGTCAAAAAATATCCAGCTTGTTCATACAAGAAGCCTCAATTTTGTACTGTATTCAAACATAAAGGGACGTTCGAAACAGTTTGACAGTTTTACACCAACTTTTTATTTTATTTCAACAACACACCACGAGGGCTTACAGCCAAAATACTATCGTGCCCTGGGTGTCGACAAGGAGGAAAGAGGCAACTTGTTAATTCTGGACTTGAAGGTTTGGAGGTTCGGAGGAGAAGGAAAAACATGTGCCGGCAAGGAATTCCACAACTTGGAAGTCCTCGGGACAAAACAGTGGGCATAACAAGATGTTCTATGTCTTGTGACCTGGACAGTAAAAGGCTCCATTCGCTTTGTTCCCCTGGTAGATCTGTTGGGGGCAGCTGGTGGGGGAACTATGGAGGAAAGCTCCTCTGAGCAGTGTCCGTGCAGATATCTATAAAAGAGTGAGAGGTCACGTCGGTAGGCAAGGGATGGCAGCCTTTGGGTCGGGGTAGGGTCACCGATGAGACGTATAGCTCTCTTCTGAATCGAGTCGAGGATAGCGAGTGTAGAAGCAGCAGCGGCACCCCAGATGTGTGAGCAGTATTCGAGGTTTGGCCTTACTTGTGATGTATATAAGGTATAGAGATTAGCTGGTGAAAAGTATTTGCGAGCCCGGAAGAGGAAACCTAATTTCTTAGCAGCCGCTTCTGCAATTTATGTGATATGTTGGTGCCAATTGAGATTTCGATCCACAGAAATGCCAACAAGTAAAAAGGACTCATTACTTTGAATAACGTGGTTGTCCATTGTGATGGGTCTAGGGCTGGTGTATCTCTTATGAGATAGAAAGCAAGACTGAGATTTGGTGGAATTGAATTGTACAAGATTTTTACTTCCACATTGTAATATTTTTTGGAGATCCACAGAGACAGTACCCTTCATGAGTCTGCGATCCTCATCTAATTGGGCTAAAGAGACATGCTTAGAATAATATATATTTGAGTGGAGGGTGCTGTCGTCCGCGTAACTGTGAACTGGGTTGGATGTGCTATAGAGGAGGTCATTGATGTGGAGAAGCAACAAAGTAGGGGCTAAAGCTGAACCTTGATGAACTCCTGCATTAATTGGATACACTTTAGAGGAATGGCCATCCACGACAACAGAAATGCTCCGGTTTGAGAGGAAATTCGCTGTCCAGGTACAGAGTTTGGGTGGTAGGCTATAGGTTGGAAGTTTATTAAGCAGCGCTGCGTGCCAGACCTGGTCTAATGCTTTGGATATGTCTAGAGAGACAATCTGGAATTCACTGTGTATTTCCAGCCTTGTTCCAAGAAGGTAGGCAGTTGATCTGCGCTGACGGAATCCACACTGCCTGTCGTGGATTAGATGTTTTTCAAGAAATTTTAGTAATTCGGTGTTTATATATTTTTCCATCACTTTAAAGACGACTGAAAGGAGAGAAATAGGCCTGTAGTTACTAGGAAGCGCTTTGGATCCTTTCTTGGGGACGGGTTGTACTCGAGCAGTTTTCTAGTTACTAGCGAATATGCCTCTATTGTTGAGATCCTAGCCATTCCTTATTATGTACATGGAAGTTACCAAGAATAGTGACCTCGGAGGAAATATATTCAGAAATCAGATGGTCGGTTTTTTCAGAAAGGTAGTCAAAGAGCTGGACAAAGTTGTTGTCAGAAGGTGACGGTAAATGCAACAGATGAATTTAGTTGCAGCCCTGAGAGAAAGTTTTACCCATAGTATGTCTTTTCTTCCAGCTTCTAAATTGGGGAGTCTGGTGCAGGGTAGATTGCTACGGACGTATGCGCACACGCCTCCATGCAATATAAAGGAAGTAGGGATCTCATACCCCGGGAAATTAAGGTGATTAGTGGCTGTTTTAGCACTGATTTTGATTTCGGTGAGAAAGATGAGTTGGGGCCTATTAGCCTGGAGGAAATGGTGGACGGAGTTTAGGTTATAATTTAAGCCACATATATTCGAGAAGGATATGTTAAATCTTGATGCTGGCGCCCCCTGTACACCCCTCTCCCGGAGATCCGAATGGAGGGGTATTTTACCTTCGGAGTATTTTCTACAAAGAGGAGCCATTATCATTTTTTCTTAGAAGGGAAACCGACTCATACACCAGAACCGGAAACGTCCGTTGGGACTTCACCGGCCCCTTGATGCATGGGGTGGTACCTCCTCAGGCGTGAAAAAATCCTTTACTATCACGTAAAGGAAAATTCCACTACCACCTGCTAGATGCTGTGTCCCTAGCCAGGGGCCCTTACAGGGTGCTACCGTCCGGGCCAGACGGACCCTGGTTGCTTAACGTGGTTGTTACTCCACCCCCTCCTCCTTTCTCACCCGGGCTTAGGACCGGCGATGGCGGAGTTATAAATTTACATACCTAGCTACAAATCAAACGTAGCTACAAACAATAACAACAGAAAACACCAGAAACCAGATATCAACCAATTACAACAAATAAAACATATTAAAGATCACAAAAAAATGAAAATCTTGGAACAATATTACATTCAACAAACAAATAATAAGAAACAATTAATCCCAGAACAAATCCAAGTACAAACATTTAAACAAAACTTAATAAAAGCCATACAAATAGACAAACTATTAAACCACAATAATCAAAATGGGAAACCGATACACTCGACACAGTCCAAAAACACATCCAATCAGAGAATCAGTAAACCGACCAATAGAAGCTCAACATGCAGACGCCACGTACAATTTCAGACATAGACCACACAGGAACGATCATAGTCAGTAGTATGCTCATGATTACCCAGGATGGTTCGGAACTGCAGTCCACATAAACAAGTAAAAAATTACAAAAAGTACAGCAAACATATAAAGTGTATATTTAAAAGTGCTTACAGTGTGGTGCAAGATTCCAAAAGATATATATATATATATATATATATATATATATATATATATATATATATATATATATATATATATATATATATATATTTACATAAACATATAGCTTAAACCTCAGGATGGATTTGGGTACTAGTACGCGAGTTACATCACCCGGTATAATGCTATCTTAGTAACATGCACATGTGATGTGGTAGGATGTAAGGCAGACAGTGAACGCGGATATGTAAAAACCGCAGATTAATTAAGTTTAGTGTATTATTTGTTTTAATTGTTTATTTCATAATGTCGCATAAGGTAGTTAATAAATACATGTAGCATAGAATATTATGTAATAATCTATTAAAAGAGTTTCAACATTAAGCCTCTGTGTATTTTTCGTTTTTTTTTTAATAAATAATATCTTATATTTTCGAAATAAAGTTTTTTAGTTTTCAAGTGTCAAGAGAGCCTTATCAAAGCTGGCGCAGTCAGTAGAATAGGTTAAAGTGTAGTTTTTCCTAAATTTAAAAGACGCCTTATCATTAGCAAATTAGTTTAAGGAGTATTTGCCAATAAACCTGTAATTAACAGGACCGAAATAGGAATAAGGTGTAAAAGCAACAAACCATTCGATAACTTTATAAAGGTGACATAAACATTGGAGTCGTGAGTTTTACAAGTGATAGATACAAAGAGATTGCGCTGCCACCAGCGCAGATGCAACGCTTTTAAGTTTTTCTTACGTGTCCGATACTGACTGTTTTCCTTCCTCTGACTTCCATGTCTTAGCAAATAACTATATTTATACCAGCAGAAACACTTTCACATTTTCTTAAAAGTGACATCTTCCCGAACGTCGTAGCATAAGCCCCCTGAATCTATATGAAGAATAGTGTCTATCTCATGAATTATTCCCGTTTTCCGGAAGTTTCTCTACGGAAATAACAACCATCTTTACTCTAAACTGTTGCTTTGTAGTTCTGTATTGTGTCTGTGTTGTGAAGTCTTGCTGCAGTAATTTGAGAAGCATTAGTCTTTTCTTTTTCCCAAGACAATTGAATATAACTGCCTCGGCGATTATTTTGTTCAGCTATTCAGAAAAACTAATCCAACGGGAATGAAACATTTTACCAAACAAAACTATGACAGAAAGAAACCTCGAAAGAGATATTATCTGCTCTAAGATAAATTCAATTCGGGACAAAAACTTGGAAGGGAGAAGTGAAGGACGTCTTTTTCATGGGGACAATATAACGAATTCTTATGTGTAGACTTTCGCTTGAAATATTGTATGTTAAGATAAAGCCTGCTCTTCCGTGTCCTTACAGTCTAATCTGACAATCCATTTTACCAGGTCAAGATGAAATAAGGACATATCAGATATATTCATATTTTTGTTAAAGGCAAACGTTTTTTGCTTCTGTTAAAAAAATAGTTCTATCCATCACTTTCTGTTACAAAAAACTCGTTTTAGTGAGTTTTCATGAAGAAAATTCACTTAATATGGAGGTAACGATGGTAAGACTTTCGAAAAATTTCTTCAAATGAGTGCCCCTGGAACCCATTTCAATGGTCAGTTAAAGAGTTTATATATATATATATATATATATATATATATATATATATATATATATATATATATATATATATAGTTTATTTTTAATAGGTGTAATTTTTGATGATTTTACCCTATGGAGCTTTCCTCCATAGTTCCCCCACCTGCTACCCCCAACAGATCTACCAGGGAAACAGAGCGAATGCACCCTTTTACTGTCCAGGTCACCAGACTTAGAACATCTTGTTATGCCCGCTCTTTTGTCCCGAGGACTTCCAAGTTGTGGAATTCCTTGCCGGCACATGTTTTTCCTTCTCCTTCGAACCTCCAAACCTTCAAGTCCAGAATTAACAAGCTGCCTCTTTCCTCCTTGTCAACACCCACGAAACGATAGTATTTAGGATGTAAGCCCTCGTGGTGTGTTGTTGAAATTAATATATATATATATATATATATATATATATATATATATATATATATATATATATATCGTATTTTAAATTGGATTATAATATATACAGTTTACACCCAATGTCTATGCATAAATTATGCAAATTATATCTTGATTTTTGTGATTTTGAGGTGTTTGTTAACAAATGTTTATTAACTGTGGTTTTTTATTATTTAAATCCCTATGTATATATTGAATTATAAGGTGGCTTCAACCCTTGTTATTCCCGTTTAATGTTGGTTGCCTATTCTTTATTACTGTCACCGTTCATTTGTTAGTCAAATAGCAATTGATACATATATGAATACTTGACTTTCTTGGACTCTACCAAATAAATTTACCGTTACCTTTCTAGTTTGTCCTGCCTCTGCTCTGCTGTGACTCTATCCCAGTAATCGGTTCTAATTTGGAGAAATAGACTGCTATGTGCAATTAAAATCTTAATTATATCTGAATGTACCCAAAGAAATACGTCATATTTGAATTAGTAACAAAATATTTTTTAATTTTAAGAAAATTTTTGAATTTTTGTCTTAAAGCGAACCCACTAATATACTAAATTTAAGAACAAATTTGACTATAAATTATGTGACAGGATTTTTATAGTTACAAGGTTTACAAAATTGATAAATATGTTTTTTTTATTTCACATTTGATATACTTCGCGCCCTCTATGATTCCGCTTTTCAACTATCGTGGGAATATGGTTTGGATTTCTGTTTATAAGTTAATTTTCTGCTTTTACCATAAATACATTCATAGCTAGACAAAACGGTTGACAGTTTGTCTATCTTTGTAATTGAAATTCTGCCCTTCTGGTTTGATTTAAACAAATTAAATGGATTTTTCGATACCTTGTTTCCTTTGGCTGGTTTTAAATGTAAGTCTTGACGTGATTTACTATTATATTCTATTCATTGGATGGTTTTATTATTCTGGATCTTTTAATCTATTTCTTATGTTACTTATAGGAACAAATGGCTATTGTTTACACACAAAAATGGTTTAAAATATTTAAATTCATTCTGGAAGGGAATATGACGCCCGCTTCTCGCGTCCTACCAAACAACAACAACCTCTTATTCAAGCGGAAATCGGATATCGTCGAAATTTAATCTTGAACCTTTTTTCCTGTTTTGTCTCACGGCAAGCTTTATTGAAATTACCTTTTGACAGGTATGTATATTTTAAAAGCCCGCTAAGTTCAAATCTTATAAAAATTAATTAAATGCCTAATATTAGAATGACATTTGCATAACCTCACTAATTCTAGATATAACAATAATACTAAATTTAAAACGAAAACATTTTTAAATGTTAGATTCTTGATTTCGTCTCTCAACATCAATTTTGTCTTTTCGGTTTTAAAAATACACTTTCTTATATGGTATACAGAGTGTTTTTCAATATATCCTATTTTTAATTATATGTAGGTAGATATTTTTGAGCATAATTCTTTGGTTTTAAATGACATGTTTAAAAGTTGGCTACACGTATACAGATACGTGGCTTAAATAACCTCTTTAAATTCAAATTTCATTAGCTCAGTTTGCTATTAACCTAACATTAGTTGGACAGGAACAAGTTTTTTAGGGAATATATTAAGTTCATTTTCGGAAAATTCTTGTACATTTCTAAAGAATAAAGTTATTTTGATTAAATGTGGTACAAATGTGGTACATTGTTTCTACTTGGTAACCAAATTTCATGCCCCCTTTCTTTAGAAAAAGAGACATTTTAATGAAAATTAACTTCCATAACGCACTTGCTGCGTCCAGACTTTTTTAACATTTTTGTTTAGAGAACCTAAAGAATTATATTCGAAAAAATAAATTATAAAATTCGCTACCATAACGTACCTGCTAATTCAGGACGTTTTTGTTAATAGCTTGAAGAATTCTGTTATTCAGGCTAATCTGATTGGCTATTCGAGGAAAAAATTGGTTTCACTATGTTACATAATTAAAGCTTTAAAGTCTAGGGAAATAATTGATATTGAATTTAAATGCCTATAACTTTTTTGTCTTTTAACCTACATAGCTAAATTTTGGTAGGTAGCTTGCCTATAATGATATAAACCCGCGTAGAAAATTTGGTTGCCCTTACTTCGTTAATTTTGGAGATATAAATTTTTCTCGAAAGAAAACACAACATTTTCCGGGAAAACCTCGGCGAATTTTCCTGGATAACGAACCTATCCAAGCCACTTGCGAAAGGAAGGCACTCACCAATTTTGACGTTTAAAATCGGGATTTTGACGTTTTGAGGAGAACCCAAATTTATTTTTCTTTAAATGCCTATAACTTTTTTGTCCTTTAACCTACAAAGCTAAATTTTGGATGTAGCTTGCCTATAATGATATAAACCCGCGTAGAAAATTTGGTTGCCCTTACTTCGTTAATTTTGGAGATATAAATTTTTCTCGAAAGAAAACACAACATTTTCCGGGAAAACCTCGGCGAATTTTCCTGGATAACGAACCTATCCAAGCCACTTGCGAAAGGAAGGCACTCACCAATTTTGACGTTTAAAATCGGGATTTTGACGTTTTGAGGAGAACCCAAATTTATTTTTCTTTAAATGCCTATAACTTTTTTGTCCTTCAACCTACAAAGCTAATTTTGGATGTAGCTTGCCTATAATGATATAAACCCGCGTATAAAATTTGGTTGCCCTTACTTTGTTAATTTTGAAAATACAAAAAAAAAATCGATTTTTTTCGAAACAAAACTCAAAATTTTCCGGGAATACCTCGGCGGATTTTCCTGGCTAACGAACTTATCCAAGCCACTTGCGAAAGGAAGGTACTCACTAAGTTTTATCAAAATCGGTCCATTATTTTTTAAGTTATAGATGTGACACACACAAATATATATATATATATATATATATATATATATATATATATATATATATATATATATATATATATATAAAGTCTGAAACTGACCTCGGATTTGGGTTCCGGGGGTCCTAAATAGCGCTCATTTGAAGAAATTTTTTCAAAATTCAAAAGTCGGGATCTCATCATTAGTGATTTTTTTTAAAAGAAAATTCACTAAAGTCAGTACACGGTAACAAACTTGGATATATTAAGCTCAAGAACTTATCTTGTGCCACGAATGTTCACCTGATAGAATTTATAGGCGAGTCTGTGCCAGCAATAGATCATATAATACGTTTGACAGATGCCCTGCCCTATTTTAACCCCTGTTACTTTGTCTAGGGGGAATTTATTATTACCTCCATTAATTTAATGCCGACTTTCACGACTGTAACGTATAGTTTGATGCTTTCCAACACATTACGAATACAACATCACGATGTCGAGAATCTCGTTTTTTATGTAACTGGAAAATATGATAAATTTTATGACTATGGATGTAATATTTATCATTATGCTTTCACCCCTAAATCATAAGTATACTTTTATTGTTATGTATAATATATTTCAAGTTATTAGCTACTATTATATTAAGAATCATCACAGTTTAAAGGCGATTTTGCCTGCTTGTCTCAATCATGACTCTTTCAGTCTCTCTCCCTCGAGCAGATCTTTTCATTCCATTGTAGCTTCCGCGCTGCAACTCAAATTTTCTTGTTCCTCAAGTAATGCTGTCAGAAAGTTATTTTATTTTAGACTACCTCCACCGTTTCTTTCTCAAGATTTCTCTCAGTAAGTACCCTACGTCTTTCACTTCTCTTATTACACTTTATTTTCGTCTTTCGATTGGTGTACCATGTCCTTTTCGTCTTTCGATTGGTGTACCATGGCATTGTCATTTTCATCTTTCGATTGGTATACCACGTCATTGTCATTTTCGTGTTTCGATTGGTGTACCATGTCACTGACTTTTCGTCTTTCGATTAGTATGCCATGTCACTGTTATTTTTTTCTCGGGATTGGTGTACTATGTTATTGTCATTTTCGTCTTTCATTGGCATTTTCGTCTTTAGATTGGTATACTATGCCATTGTCATTTTCGCCTTTCGATTGGTGTAACATGTCACTGTCATTTTTGTCTTTAGATTAGTGTACTCTGTCATTTCCATTTTCACCCTTCGGTTGGTGTACCATGTCATTGTCATTTTCGTGTTTCGATAAGTATACTATGTGATTGTCATTCTCGTCTTTCGATTAGTGTACCATGTCACTGTTATTTTTGTCTCGGGATTGGTGTACTATGTTATTGTCATTTTCGTCTTTCGATTGGTGTACCATGCCTTTGGTATTTTCGTCTTTCGATTGGTGTACTAAGTCATTGTTATTTTCGCCTTTGGATTAGTGTATCATGTCCCTGTCTTTTTTGTCTTTAGATTAGTGTACCCTGTGATTTTTATTTTCGCCCTTCGGTTGGTGTACCCTGTCATTGTAATTTTCGTAGTTAGATAAGTATACCATGTGATTTTCATTCTCGTCTTTCGATTGGTGTACCAAGTCACTGTTATTTTCGTCTTTCTCTCAGTGAACCGTTTTGTTGCTATTTTCGTCTCTCGATTGGTGTACTATGTCATTGTATATATATATATATATATATAAGCATTATATATATATATATATATATATATATATATATATATATATATATATATATATATATATATATATATATATATATATTATACTTACATATATATATAATGTACTAGTTTAGCTCATGTGTTGTGTTATTTTAAAGTGTTTTCTATGTAATTGTGTAGTTTTAGTTTATTTTGTTTGAACGTATAAAATATAAAAATTGTAACTGGCTCCGGACACGTGTTTTAGGGGGTGTATGATGTAACGACTCAGTTTTTACGTGGAATCATTACTGGTTTAAAAACACTTAGAAAACACCCAAGCATAATAAATAATACCAAAAGCCCTATCTATATTAAATATTTCAAGTTTTGGTATCAAAATAAGGTTGATGAAAATTCGCTAAAAAAATTCTGTATCGTAAGAAGCGTACTGAACTCCCTATAATATACGTCGAAATCTAAATATTGAAAAACGTTGCATTTTGTTGGGGAAAATAAACATCTCTATTGTCCTGAAATTCTAGGTAAAAGCTGACGTAATTATGAGGAAATATAGAAAATCGGTTAGTAAATGAACGGACGAGTTCATTATTGTGGAGGTGTGTATAGAAGACGTCGGTGAGTTCGCCAGCGATTGGATGTCTCGTTTTATCTCATTCGAAGAATGAAGGCGAGAAAGAACTCGCACATAGCCACTAACGCTCATGACTGAAAATTTCGTGCAGGAGTCAGGAGCAGCAGAACTCTCTCTACCTCTGGGAGTCTGGCACTGACGCTTGTGGCGTAAACACGTTGACTTTAGGTGTCTCTCGAATTGTCTTATAAATTGAGTTTTTAATAGTCTTTCTGTTACCTATACTGCCTTCTATAATATAATCAGTCGTTATTTGAAATGTTTTAGTGATTTTCGAGTTTAAATAAACATCGTAGTTAGCATAAAAACGGAAGTTAAGTTGTGGTTCTTTGTTTCAACCTGTTGCCTTGCTGCTTTAATTTACGTTTAAATTACGATTCGCGAAGTTTCCAACAAGCGACCTCAGAATACCAACCTGGTTGTTAAAAGGGTTTTGTACACATGACACAATAAATCCACCGACTTAGTAACCATCAATGGGAACCATCACTGTTTCTCCCAGCTTCTTTTCTCTTGTTGGAATCACTGAGACTTGTGTCAGCTACCAGTATTTGATTCAGTTTGGAGATCGTCCCCAAAGAGGAACCAGGTAATTCAGGGCAGAAGATTTGGTGAGTCAAAATTTTTCTCTGAACTAGCAAAGTTTGTCTTACGCACTCATCTGGCAACTGAATTTTTATAATCTGAACTTTCAAAGACACTCAATCAAGTTTTAGTTTTGAATAATGTCAGGGAGTTGCTATAAGAATAATTTTGAATTTCCTGTTTTAATCTCTGAAATTATCTCAGTTTTTGTAAATTTAAACACGTCATTTTAGAAATTGTAATCAGTGAGTCTTGTCTGTAAAAAATATCTAACCTGTACATTATCTTTAATATCACTTATTTTCAATAATTACTATGGAGTTTTTACGTAAATATTTACATATATATATATTTAAATTGAGCCTCACTCTAAGAACTGGCCAGGATCTGAATATAAAATTAACCAAGTTAATTGACGAACGTCAAATAATTTACATAATAATTTGTTTACTTTTGAGATGCAGACACACAGTATCTGATTTTTAGTATACCTCAATGTATAAGTGCTTATATTTCTTTAGTAAGATACAACCACATTTATCTCATTATTCTGTCATATACATGTTAATTGATAATTTATTGTTATTGAAGCTCTTGCTATTTATTTGATTTCTATTTGTGTACAATTAATGTTCATTTTGAGAGTTACCAACCATTTAATTTTATTTTGTTCACCATTTCAAATTCAATTCATGTGATTAAATTTAATATTTTGTTCCATTAACATGTCTGTCTGATTGAAAATTAATTCCTCTTTAAACCCTTTTGACCTTCAGTGACGACGCTTGTAAGAACTCTTGATCTCGATTTCCTAGATATCGAAAATAAACTTTTAGGAAAATCATCGTCACCAGGCACTAGTTTGGAGCGCTGATAAATATGAGACTTCAGACAGTGCAACAACACAACAACAGCGTAAGTAGTGAACAAGAATAAGATCTTCAAACCTTATAAAGCATTTCTAATCCTGCTAATTATAAATCTGATAGATGGAAACCTTTCAGGGTAGGACTTTTAGGAAATAGTGACCCCACTACTGACCAGATTTGGGTTCACTTGAGGTCCCGTATATATTACTACTACTGCTTGCCTATTACCGAGTTAATCACTCTCTCTCTTTTTATTATTTGAAGGAGGTTATAATGACTGTATTAGATATGGAACGGTTTGGCGGAGTACCTCAATGGCCCTGTTCTTCACTAGGCGCTCGACTGTTGACGACCACCTGTTTGTTCTTGTGTTTTGTAGAATTTTGTATTTTCATGTCAGTTTTCATTGTGTTGCGCAAATTTAGTTTTATATATTTTAATCATACAGCCGGTTTATTTGCACTTTTAATTTGTACTGTATTGTTATGTAGCTTTTGTTATGTTATGGAGATAACTGCCTATATTTTGTAACGGTTGTGTTTCGTTACTACTTTAATTATCCAGAATAAAACCGTAAGAGACCTAATTAATAATTAACAATCCAATATCTGTAAGGCAATTCATGTTTTGATTTCAAAGTTATTTTTTTTTAGTGAAAAGTCGCTAAATCTTCAAGTACCGTAAACACCGCACTGCATTTTAAATTTGTACGTTAAAAGTCAAATATCTAAAGACGTAATATGGCTTTGTTAATAAGGGATGCATCGCATTTTGCGGAAGGAACAATTCCAAGAAATAAATCTCGTTGCTGACTCTTGGAATTTTCCGTAATCGGTGACGTAAGCCAACAACGGTTTTAAAACGTTTGCGTGCAGGCATGAAAATTGGCTGAAACGCCGCCGAGGGAGGTCTCGCTTTATCTCATTCGAAAAACGGAGGCTAGAAAAAGCCAGCGCACGGCTTGTACCGGTCAGAATTCAAGATATTTCGTGCAGCGACTAAACGTTCGCCGAGAGTGAGTCTCTGCTGTGCTTTCTTAGCGTCAACACGTCAGTTCCGCTGGCTGTTGAATTATCTTAAAACGGGGTAGTAATGTTCTTTCTGTTATCTGCACAACTCAATAATTATTGTCAGTGATTATTTAAAGTAACTTAAATGATTTTCGAGTCTAAATAAACATAGAATTCAGCCTAAAAACGGGATCTAAGTTGGGTTTCTCTGTGTCGAATTGTATATTTCTTGTTGTGATTAGAAAGAATTCCTGGTTATTATCGTAACTTTAGTCAATTGGTAGTGAATTTTACTGAAGCAAATTCACGTTTCAACTGCGATTCGCAAAGTATCCATCAAGCATCGACATAGGTGTCAAATGGTCGGGTGATATGGGAGAAGTAACACCCACCGGCCTAATAATCTCTGATGGGAAGTCACAGTCGTTTTCCCCAATTTTTTTTTGCTCTTGTCGAAGTCTAAAATCTGTGTCAGGTACTCATAATTGATGCCACCTGGAGAGCATCTTCACATGATCACTAGGTAACTTTAGCACCGGAAGATTGGTGAGTCTGAACAAAATCTTTTGTCTAAATCAGCAGAACTTTCATGCCGAAATTTAATATCTGAAGTTTCAATAACCCGAACTTTGAAAATCACGTGATCAAGTTTGAGCTTAAACACTATGTCAGAGAGGTGCTGACCGCACAAGTAAATATTCCCTGTTTAATCTCTAAGATTTTGTCAATTTTTTTGTAAATTTAACCACACATTTTTTTGTAATTTCTTTTAAGTTGTAATTAGCAAATTTTGTCTATAATATCTAACCTATACATTCTCTTTAATATCTTTTAGTTTTCATGATTAATATAGAAATTTCACGTAGGGATATATTGATAAATTTTCTTTCTTTGGAGCTTTACTGAGGAACTGGCCAGTAAATTCATTAGAACACCTAGCAATTAATTGACAAACGTCAAGTAATTTACCTAATCATTTGTGTTTATTTTGAGCAATACCCTAAGTAACCAACAGTAACATTTTAGTAGTATGTAACTATCTTTATCTTATTATTTTGACACATGTATGTAAATTAATAATTTCTTGCTCTTGAAATTCTTGCTGTTTATCTAATTGTTATTTATGTGCAATTAATGTTTATCTGAGATTTACCAACCATTTTTGTTTTATTTCATTTTGTTTGCTATTTCAAATTTAATTTTTATGAATAAATTTATATATCTTGTTATACTGAAATATCTGTTTAATTGAAGAGAAATCCCTCCCCAACTTCACATTTATTTTGGCCTCAGCGTAAACAAATGATTTCTTATCAACTATTCTCTAGATATATAAATTTCTATGTTACCTAGCACTAGTCTGGAGAGCCCACAAATATAGGACTCTGGGCAGTGCGAAGAAAGCAAAGAAAGACAACTTGAGTATCCAACTATATTCAGATCTGTCAGCCTCCTAAAAAGTGCTGCTGATCTTAATAAATTTGATAATCTGATAGATAGCTACTTTAGGGTAGGGTGTTATAGGCAATTGTGACCTCACCATAGAGCAGATCTATATCCACCTGAGGTCAATCACATATACCACGGTTCTCGTTCTCTTAAGTTTTTTTCTCTCTGAAGGAGGTAACAATTTATTGTGTAAATCTTTGGCCGATGAATAAATGTTATGTTCTGTTATGTTTAAAATTGCTTTCTTCCTTTTTTCTTCTAACTGATTTACCTTTTCACGGCATCGTCAGACTGGAGAAAATCACATTTTTTCCACATCTGTATTTATTGTCATAAATACTTGTGACAATATATATACTTATAAAAATAACTGATTATATGTTGCACGATAAAATAAATTTACTTCTGTCATTTTATTTTTGTTTTCTGTCTGTTAAAAAATACCTGTAACATAATCTGTTAAAACCTCCAGAAAAGAATATACCAAATTGGAGAAACTGAAACGTGATTCGAAAAGAGCAAGTGATTAAAACAAAAAAGCGTAGTTCTAATTGACTCATTGATAAAACATTGAGTCAAGATGTTTAACTCCGGACTGGGAACATGAGTAGGCTGATTGTTTGACTCCCATAGCAATAAACAAGGGAGAGCGGCAGTATCCTCTCCGAAGCCAATATAATCAACGGAACGGATCCGCATTGATTACCATAATTATACAAAGTTTGAGCAGTGCCCTAGTCGATAACTAGAACCATAGAACTGGAATCAGAATGGCTTGCTGGCAAAAGCTTTGCAAATACTGTCTCTTACCTAATTTATACAATCGTCAAAATCGATAAGTTCTCTGCAAATTGATAGAAAGGGAAGGCAGGCGTTTTGATTTTATTGTGTCATTAGGCGTTTTCTATGTTAAGTACGTCAGGATGTTCTTGTGACCACCAAATCTTTTATCAAAGTAAACTACCCCAATAATATCCCTAAGATACGATAATATAAGAATTTCTGTGGTTTTATATAAATTAATACTACGATTCTTTAGACCGATGTTAACTATTAATATGTATTTTATTCATTGATTGTTGTTGCCCTTACTTGGTGAAACTTGTCCATACTGCATACAGACTTGCAGAATACTTCTCTGGCTTCACTGTTGGTTTTTAGTGGTGAAGGACGTAGCCAGCGCGTGAGCTAACTGGAGCAAGTGGCCCTTCGAATTCTGGAAGTTCTAGGATGTTCTTCAATGCTTCTGTGACTATAGTTTCGCTGCTTGACAGCATTTTCAGACAGATTAAAATTAAAATAGTACGAAATCATGACAACTACAAATAAATATCTGTTGCTATGTTATGATATGATGTTTTGATCAAAAAATTTTATTAAATTGAAAATAAAATGAAACACAGATGACAGATGAGGTTTTCAAAATGTCTATGTGATGTATGTCAATATTTAACATAAAAACTAGAACTAGCCTATAATAACTATGATAACAGTTACAACAATAAAATAACTAAACAATAACAGTATAAAAGTAGTTTCTATACAACGAAAATATCGACATACACCAACTCATTATTTTATTACAACTTTTTTGAAATAATAGTTAAATTTATTTTCTTTGACATATTTAATTAGAAAGAAGAATATCCAAGAAAGGGGAATTCATTAAATCAGTTTGCTCGTTTAAAACAAGGTAGTTATTGTCGTGTGTGTGCCTTTTGACTTCTAAAGCTTCAAAAAAATCTAGTTTACGTTTGTCATTATAAAAATGTAGTGGTTGTATGCGGTTATTTATTGTAGGTCTATGTTCGGTATCAATAATATGTTTTGCAAATGTAGATTTGTCAGCGTGGTTATTTCTAAATGCAGAAATATGTTCTTTGTATCGGGTGTTAAAATTTCTAGAAGTTTGACCTATGTAGATTGCGTTACAATGTGTACAAGCTAATTTATAAACTCCAGCTTTTGTCAGAAAACAAGATTTTTCTTTCGCGTTAAATAACAAATCACGCGTTGTGTTGTAAGATTTAAAAGCTACCTTTGTATTTGTACAAGTGTTTAAAATTTTTGAAATGTTTTCTGAAATGGTTCCAAAATAAGTTATCGAAACGTATCTGTTGTCTTCTTTGTCTCTAATATTTAGATAAATTAAATTAATCGCTAATTTGTATTCTTTTTTCTCTATCATTTTATCTATTATTTTAACAGAGTAGCCATTATTAAATGCTGTTTGCTTAATTATTGACATTTCTTTTTCAAAATTGTTTTGTGACATAGGTATTGAAAATGCACGATGTATCATAGAATGATAGGCTGACAGCTTTTGTGAAAAAGGGTGACATGAATCGTATGGTATGGTTGTGTCAGTGTAAGTTGGTTTCCTATATATTGAAAAGTCAAATGAATTATTTTCTAATTTTCTAATTGTTAAGTCTAAAAAGTTTATACAACTGTTAGGTTCTTCTTCTAAAGTAAACTTAATATTTGTGTGAAAGATATTAATAAAATTTAAAAATTCATTTAATTCTGTATGACTACCTTGAAAACATGCTAAAATATCATCTACGTATCTGTACCAAAAGACAATATTATGTGAAAGTTCTGATGTTAAAATTTGGTTTTCTAAGTTTTCCATAAATATGTTGGCTAATAAAGGTGACAACAGACTACCTATAGGTAGACCTTCATTTTGCATATAAATTTTATTATTAAATTTAAAATAGTTTTGTTTTATACATTCATTAAAAAGATTCATTATTTCTTGTCTTTTTATGACATTTACGTTCTTTTCTATTAAAGCGTTTAATTTTTTTATCATTTTTAGATTCTGCATCAGATTTTGAGTGCTCTATTACAAACATACTATACTCTTAAAAGCGACCGTTTCAGAGATCTGATGTTTCCGATTTTTTTGTGGAACATCACGTATGCACTGTAACAGCCATATCTTCACTAATGTTTAAGCTAGAGGGCTGAAACTTGTTTCTGGTAATGTATTATGGCCGACAGTTTGTTTTCAGCAAAAAAGTTAAAAGAAATTATACTGAACATTAGACACTAAGCGAGCAATCTATAAAATTTAAATCATAAATAACTTCAATATTTTAAATAGAACACCCTGTATTTTATAGCATTATTTAATTCATATTTTTATTTCCTTTCGATTTGTATTAGCATTTCCTCTACCTAAAGTTTATATTTTTCAAGATATTTGCCATTTGTTTTAATTTCATTAATTGGGGACGCCTTCTTAAAAGACACGCCATGACGAAAGCAAGCCTAAACAAAACTCACAAGTAAATAACTTACTTGTCAAAATTGTCGTATTATTTTCTTAACTAGTTTAAACCTATTCATATTATTAACAAGTTTCGAGAGGTATTTCAAAATCATATCTTATTTGGGCTACACAAATAACGATTTTTTAAATTTAGTTATGGGGTGTGTCAACGGGTAGTTGACAGAACGTGTCGTGTGTTTGCGCAAAGATATCCAGATAGACTAAGGTCAACTAGTGATATCCTAAAAAGAGTATTGAAGAAGTGTGCTCAATTTGGGTCATTTGGACCGACTATACAAAAACTGACGCCTGTCACTGATGATGAAGAAATCAAGATAAACGTCTTAGCTTTCTTTGCGGCCCATTTGAATGCTTTGTTAAGAGACTGTGGAAAATAGTTAATTTTTTCCACCAGGAGTGTTCACCGAGACAAAAAAAAACATAAGTGGAAACCTTTTTCATATAATTTAATCCAAAACTTAAAAACAACCGATCTCATCAGCAGATTACAATTTTGTGAATGGTTTCTTTTGGATACGCAGGAGGATAATAACTTCTCAAAAAATAATCTGGTGTGATCTATCAAACTTTTCAAACAATACATTCTTTAATCGTCATAACAGCCATTACTCGTCTGACGAGAATCCGCGAGTTACAAGGGAGGTTCACTTTCAAGATGGATGGGCGTTCAATGTGTTTCGTCTTATTAAACATAAAGAATTATTGGGTTAAAATTTTATGACGAAAATTTAACTGGGGTGGCTATTGTGATATTCTACGAGAAGTGATTTTGCCCGCATTAGAGACAATAGACGAAGAAGTTTGTACCAACAAGATGGCGCGCCACCACACAATTTTAATCAGGCTACGAGAATTTTATATCAAACATTTGATGATAGGTGGATTGTTAACAATGGTCCTCATCTATAGCCTCCTCGCTCGCCTGATTTAACCCCGCTTGATTTTGCATATGTGGGTAGATTAAAGATAAAGTATTTGCACTTACAGCAACCACTAAGGAAGATATGCAGGCTAGAGTGCTGCTGACCTTTAATTCCTTGAAGCCTGAAGTAATCGAGAAAGCTACAAATGGGGAAGTCTTAAAAATGGTTAGCAAATGCTTAGAAGTGAATAACAGCACTTTTGAAAATAGTTTGTAGCTTTATCTGTCAATTTTCGTTGTTAGTTTTCGGTTTCTTAAAACTAGTGATACATAATAAAATTATTAATTGTTATTTTTGATAATTTAAAGGTTATTACTTGTTTTATTTTTTTGATTAAAGCTTTTTTCTTCGAAATAATTTTATTGATTAACTTAATTTGGCAGATTACCTGTAAACTTGTTGATTTTTTGGCCTGCTTGTTTCACTTAAGAAATTCACTTTGCATTACCGAATGAACAAAGGAGTGCATATCTTGAAAACCGTCAACCTTAGGTATAGGGAATGCTAATACAAATCTAAAGGCAATAAATAGGTGAATTAAATAATGCTATAAAATACAGGATGTTCCATTTAATATATTGGAGTTATTTATGATTGAAATTTTCTAAATTGTTCGCTTAGTTTCTAACACTCAGTATATATATATATATATATATATATATATATATATATATATATATATATATATATATATATATATATATATATATATATATATATATATATATATATATATTACTGAAGCTTTCAAGCATGGGCTCCTTCACGATCTCCTGAATTTTGCAGTGGCCCCTGAAGCCTGGGTTGATCTTCAGTCTACCATTGCAGGCTAGTCTGTATAGTCCTAGCCTGGCCTCTCCCATAATAACTAAGTGTAGGGGGGGGGGGGGTAGATCCAGCAACACCTCCATGGCGGCTGTTGGGGTTGAAGACATGGCCCCTGTGATGCCTAGGCAAGCCATCCTTTGGATCTTGCCTAGTTTTTGTTTGGCACTGAATTGTGTCACCTTAGGTCACCAGACTGCCGCATATGTTAACGATGGTCTGACCACCCTTGTGTACAGCCAGTGGGCCATACTAGGTCTTAGTCCCCACGTTTTTCCATATAGCCGCCTAGTGACGGCTAAGGTCATGACTGCCTTACGCAGTATTTTTCCAATGTGACCATTCCAGGTTAGCTTAGAGTCCAATACAACCCCAAGATATTTTACCTTCCTGGCGATTGGAACGCTCCTACCGTATAGAGTGAGAGTTCTGTGGCTTTCACACTTCCTCCTCCTCGTAAACGGCACGACGGTTGCTTTCTCGGGGCTCACCCCGAGCCCTTGATCAACCGTCCACCCTTCCACCACTTTCAGTGCAGTCTGCATACGCTCCCACACTGCCTGTGTGACCTTTCCTCGGACTATGATGACAATGTCGTCCGCATAGCCCTGTACCTCATACCCCCCTCCCGAGAGCCTCCCCAGCAGGCCGTCCACGACTAGACACCAGAGCAAGGGAGACAGAACGCTCCCCTGCGGACACCCCGCCGCGACCCCCGCCAGCAGAGTCCCTCCCGCGAGTGAAGTGAACACCGCCCTGTCCCTGAGCATGGAACCGATCCACCTGCGGTATAGTATGTTAGTAATAGATCACTAAAAATATGATGCAAAATACAAAAATGATAAAAAATTACATGTTCTGTTTTAAATAAGCAAATTAATGGCGACTTCCGGTGTGACCAGAAGAGTCATGGTGTTCAGAGAACAATAAGCTATGCAGAAGGGCAGTCGTAGGCGTGGAAATATATTTGTTAAGATCATTCAATTTATAATTAAAATTCAGTTATAAGAAAATTTGCTACAACAATCAATGTAAATTTTCATGTAGTAGTAGGTCAGAGATGTATCAATAACATTGACTTTGAAAAACTATTATATATTTATCTAAATACTAAACAAGTTGAAATTGCAGCGTACAGCACAAGGAATGCTGACTGCTGAGGTCTGCAATTATGTATGATGTAAACCAAGTAAAAGATATAAGTAGTATTGTTGATAAACATTACGAGACTTTTGATTATATTCTTAAGATGTAAAGACGCGAGATAACAATAGCCAACTTATACATTGTATATAAGAAGTACAGATCCCGGTTCAACACCCAAGGTCGCTGACGAATGGGTTAATTAATAGCAGCGCAATTAGAAGAATATACTATTTATAGATGGGTAAACAACTAGACCTTCAAATCAGCAACCAGTCACCTGCCAGGATCACCTTCAAGACTGCAACTTAGGTGGAAACCGCCTCTCGGTCCACGCCCCACCAGAGACTATATATGGAAGTTACCAGACCACGGACGACATTCCTACATTGTTATTGCTTGAGTCTCTTTTAACTTGTCATAATTTATATTTATCATTTTTATTATTTTTATTTTATTTTTTATATGTAATTAAAATTATACAGTGTATCTTACAAATAAGCTATGCTTGTGGATGTATTGATACAATTTTCGTTACGTCCTCCTAAACTGCTTCTGTCAAAACTATTATAATGACTGTCATTTTTGATTATGTTCCTAATTTTGCTTCTTCTGCTGCTACGATTTCACCAACGTTTCCACAGTAGCCAGAAAGATTAATATTTGCTTTTATTTACATATTGATGTGAATTTTAATCAAATGTTCTCAAAAAGAAACCAGAATTCTCCAGCACATAAATTTTGACATTTCTACTTATTGTGACACAACGTATTTTATGTACCTATAATCAATAAATTCTTTTAAAAATTTAAGTGTGTTAACAAGAAAGTTAACTCGCGAGACTTGTGATTTTAATTATGTAGAGAGAAGTAGAGACTTTTCAATTAAGATTCAGTATGTAAAGAGTTCAGCTTTAAAATTCATTCGGTTAAATTAGTTGTAAGCATTGTTAAAGTTTAGTTTTTTATTAAAGTTTATTACATTGTTACTAAGTCTACATTCGCCTAGTTCGATAGTTTACTCCCGAATTATCCTCCGCTCCTTAACACATGGCGTTGCCAATCTTTTAGATGTTTTTGTCATCATCTAAAACTTTGATGTGTAAATTTTCAGATTTTAAATGCGGCTATTTCTCCATTTAAGGATGTCCTAAGATCTTCGCCCTCCACCCTGTATTGAAACCATCCATGGAACACGTGTTTTTTAATCCAGATATTATATCCTTACCAAATTATATCCATATTAAGCAAGAAGAACTGTATAAATTTTAGCAAGGCTATGAAAGATTTGTCTGCTAGTTCATGTATAACAAGTAGTCAAATCAAGTCCTCTAGAATTGTAAATGATATCTTTGTGTGTTTCACAGAAAGTATCAGCGAGACGCGAAGAGAAGATCTAGGAGATAACAATCATATCCTGTAGGATCTCAAATATGTACTAGAACTAACGAGAAAGATGTAACGATCCATCTATTTATCCAGTAAAACCATAGTTTTCTCTCATGTCTCCTGTAAACCTACAGCAATTTGTTTTGGAATGTGTATAGCGTATCTTCTACGGCATTTGCTGTCAGCAACTGGAAGCGCATTTGTTACACGCAAATAAAAAGGCAAAGTGGCGTAACAACGCCGTGATTCCATCTGCAGAGTTACTGCATGTACGGATGGAGTGTTATACTGAGCTTCTTCACCGGTATAGATTTCAGTTTTACGCTTTCACGTTGATGGGTTTTCGAAATGTTAAAGATTCTCCAGCATCGGGACTATTTCCGTCAGAATATTTGACAAAAAAGAGTTACATGAAATCTTATTCCCGAACTTAAATCGCATTTCTCAGTTTATAGAGCTACAAAAGTAATGGTACTGCAGAACTGCAGTATATTTTTCTTCAAATATTATGATTTAGCCAAACTTGAATTTTCATAAGAACTGTACACTATTAGTACGCCAAAAAATTGTTCGGAAGGCAGCAAGTGCATTATACTAGTGAATTTTCATAAGAATTGTACACTATTAGTAAGGTATGTTATTAAAACTAATTCTTTAAATTTGAATGGACCTGGAAGGTCGGTTTTAGAGGTCCCAGTTAGCGATTATTTGAAGAAATTTCTATTTTCTATGGAGCTAGAAAATTATCATTTGGCAGAGATATATGTAAGTATTGCAAGTCTCTTAAAAAAAACGTGTTACAAATTCCATTGAAGTCACAAAAAAAAATATTTACAAATTTATTTATTTATTGAATACATGCCCAACAAGATAATCCTATTAATAGGGCACCAAACAAACATAACAATATGTAACAATTTGAACAAAAAATACTTCTAAAACAAAACTAAAATACTGTGCAAAACATCAAATGGCAGAAATTCCACAAAACAGTACATATAATGGCCTTTATAAATGACAAACTAAGATATAGCCACCCTACGAATAACTGCAGCCTTATCCGAATAGAAATCGCACAAGTTTGCAATATTATTAAAGTCAGAGCTCATTGTGTACACAGGTGATTTCATATACGCGTTAGTCCTTGGAATTGGAGGCTTAAACACTCTCATCACTCTAGATGCAGCCGGTGGAATTAAGAAATTTAATTGCATCAATAAGTCTGGACAATCAACTTTACCATTAAACAAGTTATGCAGGAACATCACAGATGCAACTTTTCTACGCGAATACAAACTGGGTATGCCAGTTTGCATCAGCAATTGGCCATGATCGCATCCCCTCTGTGGGTAGGTAACAGATGCCCTATATACAAGGTGTCTTAAAAACTCACGCTAAACATCTTCCAGAGAACCAATATGAGCACTATAAAATGGATCAAAAACCAAGCTACAATATTCAAGCCTCGATCGAATATAGGCAAAATAGAGAATTTTTAAGCTATCCAAATTGGAAAATGATCTGCTATTCCTCATAATGAAACCCATCAACTTCAAACAGGATGCTGTGATTGTTTGAATATGTCCAGTGAAACTTAAATGTTCATCATATAAAATGCCAAGATCCTTGTGCGTTTCAGTCCTAGCCAATGGTACACCACCCACTTTGTAGGGAAAAGCTATACGGCTGGTTTTTCTAGTGTATGCACTTTGCACTTCGAGACATTTAATTCAAGTCCGTTCTCAACACACCACAGGTGCAAGTTGTCAAGGTCCACCTGGAGTCTTGAACAGCTACCAATATCGTGAACACTGGAGTATAATTTCAGATCATCAGCAAATAATAGATGATTACCAGAAATTACAGAGCTTATGACGTTGATAAATAACAAAAAGAGGAGCGGGCCTAGATTGGAACCCTGTGGAACTCCAGAGCCAGCAGTGAAGGGTTCAGACTTAAATCCATTATAAAAAACATGTTCCACACGGTTAGTCAAGTAGGATCGAAATAATTCTATCAGCCGTCCATCAAGGCCCGCCAAATGCAGCTTGTACAAAAGTGTTGAGTGGTCAACACGAATGAACGCTTTGGACAAGTCTGTATAAATGACATCCACCTGACCCCGTCAATCCAAAGCTTCACTTACATACTGTGTGATCAGGGATAAATTCGTCAGTGTTCAGCGCCCCTTCATAAACCTATGCTGGTATTGTGACAAGCGACACTTAACGGCAGGATAGATACAATCATACAGAACTGCCTCAAAAATTTTAGCAAAATTACATAGGATAGCTATAGGTCTGTAGTTGCTGACCCTCGAACGGTCCCCAGACTCAAAAACAGGACAGATCCGAGCAACCTTCCAAACCTTAGTGAAGCAATGTGTGCGCAGCGACAGGTTAAATAGGGTTCTAAGAGGTTTGAGAAGAGCAGTCCTTAATCAAGAAGGATGGCACCAAATCTGGTCTAGCAGTAAACGTGTTCTTGAGCTTCCTGATGGCTTTAAGAATTTCCTTATCACCAATAACTGTCACACTGACTGCCATATGCGATGGTCCAGAGGTATCCATTGGTTCAGTGATGTATTGAGGACGGTACACACTTTTAAAATAGTTTCCAAAACAGTTAACAATTGTTTGGGGCTCATTGTAAACCATGCCATTTTCGTCAGACACAGTACTTGGAATGTTACTTGCTCGCCTCCTTTCCTGTATGTGAGACCAAAATCTAGAGGGATCAATCTTAAGAGACTCTTCAGTTCCACGAACATACTCAGCATATGCCTATCGTAGCTTGTTTTTAACTATAGATCTAAGAAGACTATACTCTGCATGATCACTGTCACGTTTATGCCTCCTATTTCTTGCATAGCACCTCTCCTTACTTTTTATATCAAATATTATTTCATTAGTAAACCAGGGAGGAATTATAAATATGGGAGGTATTTTTCCTTTTAATTGCTTGGATGGTTTTGTTTTAGTCAACCCAATCGAATTAGTTCTTGCAAACAAAACAACAAAACAGATTTTTTAAAACCAATTGGTAGTTATCTGCGAAGCTCATTATGTTATTTTTCTTTAATTAATTACCCAAGCTGCGTTTACATAGGTGTTACTATGGTTCAAGATTGAAGATGCCAGCTTAATGGGAAATTTATTGAGCTGACGGATTTAAAATATTTGTACGAAAATGTTCTACCATAACATACTTGCTGCACCCAAACCCTTACCAACACTTATTTACGGTTGCTGTATCCATACTCTTTGAAAATGATAAAATATTGCAGCTTACTATGTAAGACTGACAAACAAAGCAACCTCAAAATCATTTTTGGAAAAATATTTAAAAAAATGAAATGAGATAACAATTTAAACATGAATTGAAAATCTTGGTTCGCTGCTTCGTCGCGACGGTGCTCCTTCCCCTTCTGCATGCCTACAATCACCCCTAATGCATAAATAAGAACAATGTAAACAAGCAAAATTCCTTTGGAGCAACCCCTAAGAAAGTTACAAGACCTGCGGTGAATATATAGGTTCTGCGCGCGGTTAACATGCTTCTAAGGAGGCATAGCCACAGCACAATATTAATTATGCTGTGTCATATGTGCAAAATGGGATAAAGCAGTTTAAAGAGTTTCAACTAAGCTGTTTCTTTAGCACTTACTTTTTATATTCTTCTCCGCCCAGCACCCCTCTTCACTCTTGGTCCCGTAACTTTCTTGTGGGCTCTTTGCAAGAAATTTTTCTTATGATTTGGGCATCCAGAAGGGGTTATAAGCATATTTCTGAAAATATTTTTCTAAACACCCTCCATGTGCTAATCTGCATATTTACCGAAAATTTAGTTTTTATTTGCAAACGGAAAAAATGAAATTATAGGTGGCCGGTAAGTATTTTTCCATATTAATCGCTTGAATGATCGGTTTTAATCAACTTACATTAACAACTGATGTGAAAAGAGCTACAGGAGAGGGAAAGTCATGGTTGCGACAAGGCAATACCTCTCTTATATTGTGATGGTGACGATGATAATTTCATCGATATGGTGGTGTTTGATAATTAATAGAAAATGTTATTACGTTTATGCCTGGATTTTATAAACAAAAATTAATTGGACCGTAGGTATGCGCTCCAGTGCGTTCGCAAATATTAAAAAAATGGCCTGAAAGCTTTACAGGTGTCACTTGTCTATAAGCAGCAAAAACAGACAAGGTACACCAAAGATATCAGGGGCGTGCGGTAACATTTTAAATAAGGGAAGCAATTTTCAGAAACTCCTCCAAAATTACACAATTCAAGAAATTTCAGGTCACTGAGATGATCAAATCTGCAGTTAATCTGCTGCTAAATTTGATCTATGATTTTGTAGAAAAGACGGCGATAAGAAGTTTGAAGGTCTCCCACATTATCAGTGCGCAGACGCTCTCTTCGTGGCTCACTTTTCCTAATTCCATTGTTTTTTCCAGAACTTATCAAATTCATTCCTTTTTTGAATTATAATGGATTTAAATTCACTAATTTTCTTCAGGCAAAAACCAATGTCATTTGTTTTACATTGCAATATGTTAAATACATTATCTGAAAACGGAAATATTTCCGAAAATATATTAAGTAAAAAATTAAATTTAAAGTCTCTTTTCAAACCATCCAAAAATACTCTAGAACTATTTATTGTTTCTGCATCCCAATTTTTGCTATTTTCTATTATGTTTTCAAAAAATTCAATTAACGATTTACGGTGTTTAAATATAGTTCATACAAGTCTGCCGTTGTAGTTCCATCGGGTTGCAGCTACTTTGGGTAAACGTTTTTTAACAATTGAGTCTAAGGCTTGTGTGCGCTTCATAGATTTGGAAAAAAAAGCAGCCATTCCACTTAGGGTAGCAAAAAACACCTTACATTCTTTAATATTATTTATGATATAAAATTAAATTTAATTTATGAGCACAACAGGGTACAAATAGAGCACTGGAAAACGTTTCCCGCACTTTAGCTTGAAGACCTCCTAAATGTCCGGCTATAACAGCAGCCCCATTAAAGCTTTGGGCAATTAATTTATTATCAGTCTCCTCAATATCTTTCATAATATTAAGCACAATTTTATATAGAGCGTTTGCGGTACGATCTTCTGTCACATTTTTAAAGCCTAAAAATCTTTCTTGCTCCCATCCACTTTACATAGCGTATTACTACAGATAGTTGACTTAAATTAGTTACGTCGGTTGTTTCATCTAGAACAATAGCAATGAAACGAGTCTGTTTAATTTCAGATTTAATTCTGTTCAAAATAATAGTGGCAGCAGCCGCAATTAGTCATTCTAAATGCGATTTGATGTCCCGCGAAAAACGTTAGACTGTTCCAAGCGATTTTTTTAACAAATGTCGTATTTGGCTATTAAAGAAACTAGGTCTTGAAAGTATCCTCTATTTGTAGATGTAGTTGTTTCGTCATGACCCCTGAACCCCAATTCATGCTGATCAAGAAAACACACAACATCAATAAGTCTTTTTAATATGTTTCTATTTTTATCAACCAGTTCATTGTGTTGGCGATGACTAATTTCTATATGCTTCTCAACGGCGTGTTCAATTCGCGTTTGTTTCAAAGACACTTAATTTTAAAATGGTCTGTAAATGCGCTTTAGACATAACATGTCTTTTTACTACTTTATGTAGATTATTCAAGTCGGAACACCCACTTTTATTCCACACCCCCTTTTCAGTCACAAATAGACTACTAGGCCAACGAAACAGTTCACTCCTGTTAACCATTCATATTGTTTATAAGTTTTTTCCGCGTTGAAATGTCGAATACATGTTTTAATTCTCGTATTTAAGTTTTTTAGAGTAGGTTTCGGCCTAACTTTATTAATAATAGCAAGTTTTTCAGCAAACGATGAAGCTGAAAATCCTCTGGTTATCAAAAAACACACGACACAATCACAGTTATTATTACCACTTGTTCGTAAAGTTTGTAAATTCCCACCCCCACAGACACCGCTGTGAAAAGCTGATGTAGTTGCAGCCATATTAATAATCATAAAATGCCAATGTATTTAACTCAGTCAACTGCTTATTTCTACGAAATAATCAGAGACATTCACGTTGTACGTGCATCGAGTCTTCCAACACGTTCTACATGTTGAAATACACGTACATTGCGTCGAGCATCGAGCAAGGGTTTCTCATTATGTGGCCTGCTGGCTACGTGTATTTAACTGAAGTCATTGCATCCACTCTCGTAGTATCAGGTTCATGCTGTTGGTTGGCGGTCGGTTTACTGGGACGACGTCCTTGCCAAGAGCGCAGAGTGCATATACAAGTACAGTATGATGCATAATAAATAATTATGTGTGAGCTTGCAAATTAAAAATTGTAATAGATTAGTTTTAGAATTTAAAATACAAAATGGATTTTAAATAATGCGGTTTAATACAAATTATTTTTAAGTAGGTATGTGGTCGTTATTTTAAGGGAAGCAATGCTTCCATGGACCGCACGCCACTAAAAGATATGCATCAACATTAGCCATTTGATAATTATAGCGGTGTTTAATAAACAAGGAAAACACATTTTGTGGATGAGATCCTTATGGTAGTGAGCTGTCGTCATCTAAAGAGCTCGTCATACAGCCAACAATAATATTTACACACAAATTACCAAACATATGTTTGGTGATGTAGGCGAAGCACAAACCATGTTGAGTAAACTCAACAGATTTGTAAGCTGCATGTGATATAACAAGTAGACAAATATAGAGAGATATAATTGATCCACAAATCCGATGTATGAGAGGATATGCGAAAGTCAAACACAGATATAGTTATCGTAATTCCAGCTGTGATCATGAGGTCGGTAGCTAAAGCGTCAAATTATTATTATCTAGGTGATGGTGACAGCTGTAAAATAATCCCATTGAAACTATTGTTTGATTGGCTGCATTATCTACCAGTTCGTTGCAATTACAGAGTGCTTTAGCTTTTACACAAACATAAGTATTAATAGTAATATTTATACAGGATGTTTGATAATATAAGGACCAGATTGAAGAGTCATAATATATAAAATCGAATTTTAAGCATAAAGCAAGAAATAACTTTTTCTCACATTTTGCATTGTTCACGCTATTTTTTAATTAAAAAAAGTTTGGACGCAGCAAATGCATTATGATAGTGAATTTTCATAAAAATATTTTTAAATAGAAGACTGTAACCTCCCTTAAATTAAATATTTATTACTCGGTAATACGCAAGCAGTAGTAGTAATATACGCGGGACCTCAAGTGAACCCAAATCTGGTCAGTAGTAAGGTCACTATTTCCAAAAATCCTACCCTAAAAAGTTTCTATCTATCAAATTTTTAATTAGCAGGATTAGAAATGCTTTATAAGGTTTGAAGATCTTATTATTGTTTACTACTTACGCTGTTGTTGTGTTGTTGCACTGCCTGAAGTCTCATATTTATCAGCGCTCCAAACTAGTGCCTGGTTACGATGATTTTCCTAAGTTTATTTTCGATATCTAGGAAATCGAGATCAAGAGTTCTTATATGCGTCGTCACGGAAGGTCAAAAGGGTTTAAAGAGGAATTAATTTTCAACTAAACAGACATGTTAATGTAACAAAATATTAAATTTATTGATATGAATTGAATTTAAAATGGTGAACAAAATAAAATTAAATGGTTGGTAACTCTCAAAATGAACATTGATTGTACACAAATAGAAATCAAATAAATAGCAAGAGCTTCAATAACAAGAAACTATCAATTAACATGCATATGACAGAATAATAAGATACATGTGGTTGTATCTTGCTAAAGAAATATAAGCACTTATATATTGAGGTATACTAAAAATCAGATACTGTGTGTCTGCAGCTCAAAAGTAAACAAATTATTATGTAAATTATTTGACGTTTGTCAATTAACTTGGTTAAATTCATATATAGATCCTGGCCAGTTCTTAGAGTGAGGCTCAATTTAAAAATATATATGTAAATATTTACGTGAAAACACTATAGTAATTATTGAAAATAAGTTATATTAAAGATAATGTACAGGTTAGATATTTTTACAGACAAGATTCTCTGATTACAATTTCAAAAACGACGTGTTTAAATTTACAAAAACTGAGATAATTCCAGAGATTAAGACAGGAAATTCATAATTATCCTAATAGCAACTCCCTGACATTGCTCAAAGTCTAAACTTCATTGAGTGTCTTTGAAAGTTCAGATTATAAAAATTCGGTTTCCAGATGAGTGCATAAGACCAAGTTTGCTAGTTCAGAGAAAAATTCTATTGATTCACCGAATCTTCTGCCTTGAATTACCTGGTTACTGTATGGGGACGATCTACAACTTGAATGAAATACTGGTAGCTGACACAAATCTCAGTGACTCCAACAAGAGAAAAGAAGCTGGGAAAAACAGTGATGGTTACTAAGCCGGTGGATTTATTGTGTCACGTGTACAAAACCCTTTGACAACCAGGTCAATATTCTGAAGTCGCTTGGTGGAAACTTCGCGAATCGCAATTTAAACGTAAATTAGAGCAGCAAGGCAACAGGTTGAAACAAAGAACCACAACTTAACCTCCGTTTTTATGCTAACTACAATGTTTATTTAAACTCGAAAATCACTAAAACATTTCAAACAACCACTGAGTATTGTTAGAAGGCAGTATAGGTGACAGAAAGACTATTAAAAACTCAGTTTACAAGACAATTCGAGAGACACCTAAAGTCAAAGTGTTTACGCCACAGGCGTCAGTGCCAAACTCCCAGAGGTATAGAGAGTTCTGCTGCTCCTGACCCCTGCACGAAATTTTCAAAGTCGTGAGCGTTAGTGACTATGTGCGAGCTCTTTCTCGCCTTCATTCTTTGAATGAGAGAAAACGAGACCTCCAATAGTTGGCGAAGTCACCGACGTCTTCTATACACACCTCCACCATAATGGACTCGTCCGTTCATTTTCTAACCGATTTTCTAGATTTGATCATAATTACGTCAGCTTTTACCTACAATTTCAGGACAATAGGGATGTTTATTTTCCCCAACAAAATGCAACGTTTTTCAATATTTAGATTTCGACGTATATTATAGGGAGTTCAGTACGCTTCTTACGATACAGAATTTTTTAGCGAATTTTCATCAACACTATTTTGAAATCAAAACTCGAAATATTTAATATAGATAGGGATTCTGGTATTATTCATTATGCTTGGGTGTCTTCTAAGTGTTTTTTAAACCAGTAATGATTCCACGTGAAAACTGAATCGCTAAATGACATGGAATTTGGTATAACCTACGTATAGTAGAAACAATGTACCTTATTTCATAAAAATAACTTTATTTTTTGCAAAAGTACAATAATGTTCCGAAAATAAACTTAAAGTGTTCCCGAGAAAACTGGTCTGATTTTTCTGGGCAACGAACCTTTTCAAGCTATTTACACACCTGTTAAAATATGAGTTGAGTTGAGTTGAGTTTTGAGATGGCCTTGAACTCTTCGTCCATCAGCCACAGACTTTTATTTTGTACTTTTGCAGCCGGAAATTGTCGGAGATAAAATATATCCCTACCATATACATATATGTACTTGCATAATAATCTTATAGTTACTAAAATTAGTACAACCCTTATACCTACATACACCTATATACACATACACATAATCACATAATATATTCTTTCCATATATATATTTTTTTTTTTTTGCATTTTTCATTTTTTTTTTTTTAAATTCATTTTTTTTTTCTTTTTCTTTCTTATTTCTTTCTTTTTTTTCCTCTTTTTTTTTTTTGTAAATTTCATTTTTTTTTTTTTTTTTCTCTTTTTTTTTTTTTTTCAATTATAAGTGGGAATTGACTGGGACACTTATCGCCAAGGGACCCGTCATGGCTAATGGACATACTGACTTGGGCCACGGAAAAGATAGGTAAACACAAGGTTCGACAGTAGGAGATCTAAATCTAATAACATATTTCACCTATATATACACACACATATATATACATACATATACATATATATACACACATATATACATATATATAAGCCACTACAGTCTATAGTCAGATACCAATAATGCTACTTAACTATTACTTATACTACATTCACACCCTCATTCATACTTACATACTTGTTTCCACTATATACATTCCATAAGTTTACATAATTATAAATATCTATATTATATTATATTATAACTTTACAAAATAATGCTTATTTTATTAAAAAATGACCACAACAAAAAATACACCTCCTTGGTTTTCAAGTTTAAAAGGTAGCTTAAGTTTAAGGGATATTGTATTTCAGGAACATTTTGTTTCAATAACTGGAATAATGTGTTTCGTTGATTTTCATACAAGCAACAAGCAAACAAAATATGCTCCAAATCACACCTTGAGGTTCCATCGCAATTACAGTATGGTGTTGGTTCTATACCGATACGGTTTAAGTGATATCTGTATCTTCCGTGGTTTGTTTTCAATCTTGTAATGGTGGTTATTACTTTTCTGTCACTGTTATTGTGTAACGTTTCCAAGTCGTTCTTTTCTGGAAGTTGCGGATACAGCCATTTGTATCTGTTATTAGACTTTTTTGTGTATTTATCCCATTCGGTTTTCCACATATTTTTCAGATTTAGTTTGCTATTTTGCATAAAATCTGCAAACGGGATGTCAAGATCTTGTTCTATTGGTTGTAATATTGCTTCTCTGGCCAACTGGTCAGCTGCCTCGTTACCTTTTATTTGACTGTGTCCTTTCACCCAGATGAATTTTATACACATATTCGTATTACTACAACAACTTTGTCTTATCCTACCCAATATGTGATTCCAGTTTTTGGCATGATGACTGTTCTTTAATGCAGACAAAGCTGTTTGCGAGTCACTAATAATTAGTACGTATTTTCTTTGATTTTCTAAAGCCCAATGTATTGCTTTTTCTATAGCAATCATTTCTGCTGTGCATATTGAAGCCTGTTCCGATAGCCTGTACATTTTGGAATTGTTAAGCTGCTCTACGAAAAATGCTGCTCCCACTCCATGCTGACTTTTGGATCCGTCTGTGTATATGTGTGTGTAGTTTGGGTAATACTCATCCAGTATGCTTCTAAAAATATTTTGATTCACTGTATCTTGATCGGTGTAAGATGGAATGTTGACGTCCAGAGCACGAGTTGTAACTTCGTAAGCAAAGTGAAATTTTGTTGAGATCGGGTTAGCAGTTATATATCTTTCAAATTTTGCAGTATCATAATATGCGTCTGCTAACGGAGGATTCTGTTTAATTTTCCAATACTTATTTATGATCGTGTCTACACATAAGGAATGCATCTCTTGAATTTGATCTTGATCTCTGCTTCTCAGTTTAAGAGCTTGTCTATTCGCCAGGAGCTTAACTCTTAGATGAAATGGAGGTTCCTGTGTTTCTGCAAAGATTATTTCTGTTGGTGTTGATTTCATGGCTCCAATAGATACCCTGAGAGCTTTGAGTTGAACTCGTTCAATTTTTTTCATATTTGTTTTGGAGCAGCTTCCATAAACCACACAACCGTAGTCCAGTAGGGATCGAATGTACGATCTATAAAACATCATAGCCACTTTAAAATCTGCACCCCACTGGTAATGAACTGTTGCTTTTAAAATGTTTATACCTCGCTCACATTTTGCAACTGTGTTCCTTATGTGTTGCGTCCAAAGCAATTTGTTGTCAATGTGTATTCCCAGGTATTTATACACGTTAACTGTTTTTATGTTATAAGAATGTGTCTCAATTTCTTGTGGCATTTGAAGACGATGTCTTGTGAGGCACATAATTGCTGTTTTGTCTAGATTAAGTTGAAATTGCCGTTCGCTTATCCACTCATCGATAACGTTAATTGACCTTCTTAAATGCAAGAGACATTCGTCGTAGGATGGTGCAATTGTATACACACATATATCATCTGCATACTGAATACACCGGGTATGGCTATCCAGCATTTGATGCAAATTTTTTGTATAAATATTAAATAGTATCGGACTCAAAAGTGAGCCTTGTGGTAAACCTTTTCTCATAATCCTGGGTCCATGAATCTGGTTATTTTTATCCCTCACGTAAACTTCTCTTTCATAGAACAGGTTAATTATATTTAGTGCTGCATTATGTGTGATTTTACAACTCATCAAGTCGTTCTTCAATATTTTTAAATCAACACAGTCATATGCACCTGTGATATCTAGAAACAGGCACAAGACATATTTGTTTTCTGAAAAGGCATTTTGAATATCTGTTGTTAAACGACATACTGCTTCCATTGTTCCTACTCCTTTGCGAAATCCATATTGACAATTAGATAAAATTTGGTGATGTTCAACAAACCATTCCAGTCTTGCTTTTATCATTCTTTCGAAGGTCTTGGTGATACAGCTCATCAGAGAAATGGGTCGATAAGACTTGGTACATTGAGGGTCATTAGACTTCTTCAGCAGTAAACAGAGCACAATCTCTTTCATTTTCTCTGAATACTTTCCTCTACACCACCAATTATTAAATATTAAGAGGAGGATATCTTTGGCTTTTTCACATAAATTTGATAAAATTTTATAAGTAATCTTATCCTTTCCAGGGGCTTTATTCTGAGTAGTTTTGAGAGCATTTTCTAGGTCATATAATGTAAATGGTTTATCGAACCATTCTTTAGTAGGGTGTTGTATAAAATCTCCAATATCGTCTGACACTCCAATTGTAGCAAGCTCATCTAATATATTTATGGCTGTTTCTTGATCAGGATACATTTGCGCGTTATTACTTCCTCTATTGTTGAATTTTTTAATAAATTTCCATATATGTGTTGCTGGTGTGTTTTTGCTTAAGCTGCTAACGAATGTTTGCCAGGACTTTCTGCTTTTTTCTTTTAACTTTTTCTTTACATGTGCTTCAATTCGCTTATAATTTAAGTAATTTTCCCAGTTTGAAACAAGATTGTATTTTTGTAGAGCTTCCTTTCGCTGTTTGACCAGGTCCGTACAGCATTGGTCCCACCAAGCTGGTTGTTTAACTCTGTTTTTACTGATTTGTGTTTCCTGTATGGCATAATTTGCGGCTTCTGTAATTGCGTTTACTAAATGGGTTAGAATGTCTTGAGGTGTACCTGCTGTCGTAGTCAGTTTTCTGTTTAACTCAGTTTTGAATACTTCCCAGTCCGCTGTGTCTTCTCTCCATCTAGTATATGGGATATACTGTGCACCCACGAGTATTTCATTTAAAGTAATTAAAATAGGGTAGTGGTCTGAACCAAGATTATCATTTATTACTTTCCAGTCAGTTTTTTGAGCTATACTAGGTGAGACTAACGTTATATCTATCATCGATGGCGCTTCAAAAGGCCTTGCAACCCTTGTGGGCGTTCCATCATTAATGACAACAAAGTTAGTATTATCAAGTGCATCGGCCAAGTTTATCCCGTTACTATCATCCCTTACCGATCCCCATAGGCTAAAGTGACAATTAAGGTCGCCACCGATGATAGTATTCTTGTTAACAAAGTTTCTTAAAAATTGGGTCCATGCTACTGTATCTATCCTAACATTAGGCGGTTTATAAATGCTAACAATATTAATATCTAACTGTGGTAAATAAACACCGCACACATCTACATCATTATGTGGTACATAATTCATTTCAATTTTTTTAAAATTAATATGTTTGGCTATAAATATTCCTACTCCCCCCCCTCTGCAGTGCATTCTATCTTTTCTAACTAAACTATAATTTCCAACTGCAAAAGTACTATCTTTTGGTTTTAACCATGTTTCGCTAACAAGTACAACATCAATGTTGTTATCTGCTAAAAAATTTATCAAACTATTTTTATTATTTTTTACGGAATATGCATTCCACTGAATTATTTTAATGCAATTATTGACCTGATTCCTCATCATTATGTTCGATTATAATATTACTTACCAATTTGTAGACTGAATCCCTAATATTAAATTCATTTATATTTATTGCTGCTATTTCTGGATTTATTTTTCTTACCAATTCTGAGATAATGTTTGTTAGGCCTTCTGTTATTTCCTTTTTATAACTCATATATTTATCCCTATATGGATTAGGTAAAATGGAACGTGTTTCTCTGTCTGGTGATGAGTCTGACACTTTACGTTTTTTCTGTGTCTGTGAATTGTCAAAGGAGTTAAGTGGTGTGGGTTGTGTGTTACGTGATGGCTGCGTATTTACGCGTTGTGTACGTCTAGTATTAATTGTTTTAGGTTGTGTACGTTCAGATTGGGGTGTAAGTGAAGGGTATTCTACTAGATCTGTCAAAGCCTGAAACCTGTTAGAAACTGCTACTTTTGCATATGTTGGTTTTTTTTCAACAACCTCTGCTTCTTTAAAAGATAAATTTTGATTTGCCATTATTTGTTTTATATTTTTTTGCTTAAGATAAACTGGGCATTCCCTTGAAGTTGTTGAATGTTCGCTATTTTTACAGTATATGCAAAACTGCTCATTATTGCATTCCTTAAAATTGTGATTTTCCCCGCATTTTCTACAAATAATATCTTGTTTCTTGCAAATTCTAGCCACATGCCCGTATCTCAAACACTTCATGCACTGAACTACAGGATATATATAAGGCTCCACAATAAAATTTACCCCATTTATTCTAATTTCAGTCGGTAATGTATCTCCCAAAAATGAAACTATTATTATTTGTCTTGGTACTAGTTTAAAATCCCCGTTATTATGATCTTTAACCCTTTTCATCATTCTTGTTACTTCTGTAACTTCCATTTTTGATTCGATAGCCTGTTTTAAATAATCAGTTTCAAAATATGTGTCCACTAACCTGACGATTCCTTTTTTCTGGGTATAAAATCTAGGTATATATGCCACTAAGTTATTCTCCAGTAAAACATTATGATTTATCAAACTATTTGCTGCTTGGTAGTTATTTAAAATAACCTTCACTCTATTGTATCCTACGATTTTAATATCTAATATTGCCTTCTTTAAATTATTGTCCTTAAATAGATAGTGCCCCACTTTCACGGGATACAATCGTGACAAGCCTTTTTCTTTATATTCTACGTACACAAAATAAGGTGCTTTATTAGATACATTATATTTATTATTAAAGTCTAGGGTCCTGTTATTGTTCACATTTATTTCTTCATTTAATAAATTATTGCTATCGCTTACCTGATAATCCATATCATTTCTGTTTGTAGGTGGCTCGCCGCCACCTGAATGTTCACTCATAACCTACCTTGTTATTTTACTTAATTTATAATTTGTTTATTATTGGAATACAACTATCACAATTTCTATACAATGGTTAGATTTTATTTTGTTAAACAAAACAGGATAATTTAGTTTTAATTTAACCAAGAATTCACAAATTTTTATCGCTCACTTTCCCGAGATATACACCGTATCACGGCCACAAGCGAACTGCTGTTAAAATATAATTATCCAGAAAAAGCTTTTAGACGAAAATGTAAAAAAAAAAAATGTTTGCATGAAAATTTGCAATTTCTTCAACGATAATTTCCATTTTCTTTACAAAAATTGGTTAAAGTAATGGTAATAGAGTAATATATGTTCTAAATTTACATATTAATATATGTCAGCTCAAGCCTGGCACTGGAAATCCTACTGTCTAATTAGAACAAAGCATTGTTTAATCTATTTGAAACACATATTATATATACATTTTATCTTTCTGCTCTCATTCTTTAGAGCCTCGGTGGTTCAGGGGCAAGAACGTGTGCCTCTGTATCGAAGGGTACAGGGTTCCAACCCAGGTTTCTCCTTTCACTTTTTCAGTACAAACTGTAAAATTATCATCAACCGAGGTTCTGGCATTGTATATAAGGAAGTTAAATGTCTGCACGTTCCGCCCTTCGGAGGGGGCGTAATGCCGTCGGCCCCAAGCCCATGCGATGTTGGACACGTTAAAGATCCCTACCCTCCTTACAGAATGGCAGGGGTTTGGCAAAATTTCCAGGATAGTGAGCTGAAACTGCTCCCTGGCGTCGGTGATTGGCCATAATCGCGGAAATAGGCCGATGTTAAAGAAACAAAACACACACACACTATCTTTCTTTATATGAACATTAACTATGCCTAATCTCACACTGCTCCGTGCGCGCAATGTGCTTAAAAAGGGGTACAATGTTTTTTCTTCTGTATTATAACTCTGTAATTGAGACTGCTGCCAAACCATCAAAGAAAGGGTCTATTTGAAATTCATTTTCTGCAAATATTTAAGTAAAATGAAGGACAATCACGACTGAAGCTGAAATTTAAGGCTTTATAGAAAACACGTCTTACGACACTTCTGGTACATAAACCGTATAAGTTTCAGGTTCTTTATCTAGAACATGTCAATTTTGACGTTTCGAATTGCGAATTTGACGTTTTAAGAAGAAAAACTTGCCTATAGCTTTTTCTTCTTTTAACGCATAGATCCCAAATTTTGGTACATGGTTTTGTTTTTGTTATATAAACTCGCGTATCAAATTCGGTTACCATAGCTTTGTTATTTCTGGAGATATAAAAATTTTCCGGAAAAAAAAACCAGTCTGATTTTATGAAAATCGGCCCATTATCTTTTGAGTTATCGGTGTGACACATACACACACAAATATATATATATATATATATATATATATATATATATATATATATATATATATATATATATATATATATATATATATATATATATATATATATAAACTCTGGACGCAGCAAGTGCGTTATGGTAGTGAATTTTCATAAAACTATTTTTTAATAGCAATAATGTGTTTTTTTAAAGGAAGCAGGCATCACATTTGGTTACCAGTATAATCTATATAGTAAAAACAATTGCCATGTTTCATCAAAATAACTTTATTGTTTGAAAATGTACAAAAATTTCCGAAAGTAAACTTAAAGTGTTCCCGAAAAAACTCGTTTCTTTGTCAACCTTATAGGTTAATAGCAAATTGAGCTATTCAAATATTAAGCATTTGATCAAAATTCGCTACCATAACGCACTTACTGCGTCCAGAATTTTTTTCTTACAAACATGCATTATATTTCGATGGAAAATGCAAAAATGCAATAACATAAGGCGTGTTTGATTTAAAAAAAAAGAAATTTTGTATCACCAACGACTTATGGGCCACCCTGTGATTGTAGAAATAATTTTTTAAGATGTAGCTCAAGACACCCTATAATTAATATATAAAATTTTTTTTCATATCTTGTATAATAACAGATAGATTGAGCTTTATTGATTTTTTTACGAAAATTCTACAAAAATTATATACCATTAACGATAAACTCTATAGCTAAGACTACTGCCAAGCGTCAGAGAAAGGGTTTATTTGAAATGAATTTTCTGGAAACATTTTATTAAAATGAAGGACAGTGACGGTTGAAACTAAGACTTCAGGGTTTGTAAAACATTCTTCTTGAGACATTTTATTTCCATAACCCGTATTAGATTCAAGTTCTTTTCCTAAATGTTGCCAATTTTGACGTTTAAATCGCAACTTTGACGTTTTGTGAAAAACCCCAATTTATTTTTGTTTAAATGCCTATAACTTTTTTGTTTTTTGACCTACAGAGCTAAATTTTGGTAGGTAACTTGCCTATAATGATGTAAACCCGCGTATAAAATTTAGTAGCCCTTACTTTGTTAATTTTGGAGATATAAATTTTTTTCGAAAGAAAACACAAAATTTTCCGGGAAAACCTCGGCGGATTTTTCTGGCTAACAAACCTATCCAAGCCACTTGCGAAAGGAAGGTACTCACCAATTTTGACGTTAAAATCGGGATTTTGGCGTTTTGAGGAGAACCCAAATTTATTTTTCTTTAAATGCCTGTAACTTTTTTGTCCTTTAACCTACGAAGCTAAATTTTGGTATTTAACTTCCCTATAGTGATATAAACCCGCGTATGAAATTTGGTTTCCCTTACTTTGTTAATTTTGAAAATATAAAAAAAAATCGATTTTTTTCGAAAGAGAACACAAAATTTTCCGGGAAAACCTCGGCGGATTTTCCTGGCTAACAAAATTATCCAAGCCACTTGCAAAAGGAAGGTACTCACCAAGTTTTATCAAAATCGGTCCATTATTTTTTAAGTTATAGGTGTGATGAAATTTTTTCAAAATTCAAAAGTCGGGATCTCCTCATTAGTGAATTTTTTTAAAGAAAATTCACTAAAAGGTTAAGGACAAGGCCACAAGGAGACAACCGCATACACGTGTTTCAAGCTTATTATCTATCATCAGTACGGTATAGCCAGGTGATGATGGGAACACTCTGGATAAAGAATCAAAAATACACGAAGTCACAACAGGCAACCAGTGCAAATTTTCAGCAACATTCGGAGGGCAACAACCAAAATCGCCACGGAGGTAAAGAAGTCACCTACGTGAGCATCCCGAGCCCAGGAGTCATATTATTTATAGCAGGATTTTTAACACGGCATTTCTGTATACTATACAAGGAGAAAGGTTAAGGACAAAGCCGCAAGGAGACAACCGCATACACGTGTTTCAAGCTTATTAGCCATCATCAGTACGGTATAGCCAGGTGAAGATGGGAACACTCTGGATGAAGATGTAAAAACACACTGAGTCACAACAGGCAACCAGTGCACATTTGCAGCATCATTCGGAAGACCATCAATTCGAGGGCAACAACCAAAATCGCCACGGAGGTAAAGAAGTCACCTGCGTGAGCATCCCGAGCCCAGGAGTCATACCGAGGTCCAGCGGTCCTAGTTTGCGATCATTTGAAGACAGTTTTTCAAAATTCGAAAGTCGCTATCTCCTCATGAGTGAATTTTTTAAAGAAAATTCACTAAAGTTCAAAAATCTGAACGCAGCAAGTCCGTTATGCTAGCGAGTTTTTATACAAATGATTAACGATTTTTTTTACGAAAATTATATATGTATAATAATAATAATAAATAACACCACGGCAAACAAACTCGGCACATCCAAAAGTATTAAATTTATGCAGGGGAGCTTACAAAAACATATAGACAGAGATTACCCATCAAAAGCCGGTTTTTACATTTGAATGCAAAAAACCGACTGTACGAATAAGCGCCTGGAACCTGCGATCTTATACATCCAATTCTAAATGTAGTAAAGAGGTGAATAAATATACGTCGATAAAGTTTAGTTAACTATATATGCAGCCAATAAATTCATACACATTAATTTATTCATACTTTGTAACTAGTAATGGCACGGTACGATCTAGCTAGTCTAAACTGCCTTCCCCAGCTGTTGATTGCTGGGCGTAAACGTCGAGGATCTAAAACTCATATTCGTGACAAATTCTTACTTCTGCCTTATTTGTTTGAGGTTATAATGTTATTATTATTCTGTAAATAATACCTTACTTTCATGTGACTTCGGTTTGTTTTGCTTGCTTTACAAATACCGTCCAATGGCTTGGTAGATTTTAAAAATAAAACGATTATTTCCTTTCAACAATTAATTACAATAATCCAATTATTTAAGTTAAATGTATGTTCACGTTCCCGGTAAGTTCAAATCCTTATAATTCTTATTTTCTAACATATTTTTCTAAACTAAATCAAATTCTTTTTCATGCGTGAGTTTGTGTGTGTTTTGTTTCCTTAACGTAGGCCTATTTCCGCGACTATGGCTAATCACCGACGCCAGGAAGCAGTTTCACCTCACTATCCTGGAAATTTTGCCGCACCCCTGCCTTTATGTAAGGAGAGTAGGGTTATTTAACGTGCCCAACATCGCATGGACACGGGACCGACGGCTTTACGCCCCCTCCGAAGGGCGGAACATGCAGACATTCAACTTCCCCAAATACAATGCCAGAACCTCGGTTGATGTTAATTTTACAGTTTGTACTGAAAAAGCAAAAGGAGAAACCTGAGATCGAACCCAGTACCCTTCGGTTCAGAGGCACACTTACCCTTGAACCACCGAGGCACTTAATTCTGTGTCATCATTTATAACTTATTATGCTTAAACGGATATTAACTTTATTTACATTAAACCCTATTCAAATTTCCCTATATTAACAAAAACATGCATAGTATTCTACTATTTTATATATATTTATATATAAATATATTTATATTTATATATTTATATATTTATATATATATTTATAACTAAAAAAATAATGGACCGATTTTGATAAAACTTGATAAGTACCTTCCTTTCACAAGTGGCTTGGATAAGTTCGTAGCCAGGAAAATCCTCCGAGGTTTTCCCGGAAAATTTTGTGTTTTCTTTCGAAAAAAATAGAAAAAATTTATTTCTCCGGAATTAACAAAGTAAGGGCAACCAAATTTCATACGCGGGTTTATATCATTCTAGGCAAGTTACCTGCCAAAATTTAGCTCTGTCGGTTAAAGGACAAAAAAGTTACAGGCATTCAAAGAAAAATACATTTCGCTTTTCCTCAAAACGTCCAAATCGCGATTTTAAACGTCAAAATTGGTAATATTTAGGCAATGAACCTGACACTAATATGAGCTATGGAAGGAAAATGTCTCAAGAATAATGTTTTACAAAGCCTGAAGTCTGCATTTTAGCATATTTTATCGAAATATGATGCATGTTTGTAAGAAAAAATCTGGACACAGTAAGCGCGTTTTGGTAGCAAATTTTCATTAAATCCTCCAAATTTCAATAACTCATTTGCTATTAACGTAAGTTTTGTTGGTTAGGAAACCAACATTTAACTGTATTTTCAGAAATTTTTTGTATGAACGCAGCAAGGGCGTTTTGGTTGCGAATTTTCATTAAATGCTTCAAATTTCAATAACTCAATTTGCTATTAACCTAAGGTTCATTGGCTAGAAGACCAGTTTTCTCAGAAACATTTAAAGTTTATTTTCCGAAAAGTTTTGTACATTTTCAAATAATTATTTTGATAAAATATGATACACTGTTCCTACTATATAGGTTATACCGGTAACCAAATTGATGCCTGCTCGCATTAGAGCGATATATTTGTAATTATTTGATATAGTTTGTCACCTTTTGTATTTACTACAGTCATGGTTTAGCTACATGCCTCTTTCTTAATGACTATGAGATCTGCTATCTCAATTACTTTTGACTATATAAAGACATATAGTTGACAATTGCTTTGAACTGATGAGTGTGGATATTTATCTATCTCAATGTATCATTTAAACTTTGATTTTTATACTGTTTATTTTTATTTCAATTTCTACTAAAAATAAGTTTCGTTATTACCACTGACTCAATATATAGCTGTGTTGACAATGAATTGCACATTCTAAGGTACTTTATTTTATGTATTATTTTTATTTTACTGTTTACGCTGGCATTCACTTATGCCTTGTCATTAAAATTCTTGTCTTTGACCTTATATATATATATATATATATATATATATATATATATATATATATATATATATATATATATATATATATATATATATATATATATATATATATATATATATATATATATATATATATATCAACTGAAAATATAGCTTGAAACATTCACGAGTTAACCTTTGTGTGATATATATTTATGTAAAATTATTAGCCGATAGTTACTTATATACGAGGGTTTAGCTATATGCTACAATATACATATATATATATATATATATATATATATATATATATATATATATATATATATATATATATATATATATATATATATATTATGGCATGCACAGACATGGCTATATATTAAAAAAAATGTTTTAAAATAAACACATACCTGGAAGTAAAAATCCAATTTATTGTCCTAGCTATAGTCAGACACAGGTGGTAAATTGCAGCCTTTTATCCCACTGAACCTACAAATTAAAAACAGTTAAATATAAATATATTCGTCAATGAATAGATTTTGACATAGTTTAAATTTATTAGCTAAGGCATAAAAAACATTTTGTATCAGAAAACATTGAACAATTAAACTCACAATGAATGAACTGCTTAACAAAATACAAAGTGATATAAACCCGGTATAGACAGCTACAAACACAAACAAGCTGGTAAAAGACCACATTTATAAACTGTCTTCGACAGAACAAAGTGAATTTAAATAAGAATGTGATTAGGGATTTTAACAAAATGTGTTAATATGTATAGAAAATAAGTAAAAATTTGTTAATTATCAATTAGGGAAACTATGTGTTAGTAATTATTCTAGAAAAATAAGGTTTAATGTGTTAATGAATGATAGGTTATAAATTTTAAAACAAACACAATTTGACTTACATGTATAAAATCGGAATATTGAATTATATGCAGGAAATGACTTTCTTTTGACTAATGTAGTTAAATCATGTTATTGGCTTATCTGAAAACAGAAAATGGTGATTGGTAAATAAAAAGTTTAAATAAAAATTAACAACTGTGATTCGAAGTTACAAAACAAAAGATAAAAATTAGAACTTCCGGGAGGAAGAACGAGAGATTGGAAAGAAGACGCTGGTAGAAAGAAGAAGCTAGTAGATTGCAGCAACAGAAAATGTTCAAAAAAGTTAATATAAATGATTAAAAAATAGAGTGAAAGTATTTTATAGGTTATACCTACCAGCAAACAGCTATACAACAACTCCAATCAAGAATACTCGTACATAAATTGGGTAAAAACAGTGAATGGGCTGGAAGATTGACCCACGCTAAGCAGACTCAGGGGTAATGCATCAATAATTGTTAAAAAGTGTATTCAAAACAAGAAATGAACCTGTAAGTTTTATAAAGGAATAATATGTCAACGTCAATCCAAGAAGTTAAATGTCATTTGCAAAGGCAATCATACCAAAAGAAGAACTAAATATAAAATATTTATGAAGTACTTGTGAGAGTCACCAGAGGGCGATAAGTAAACGTAAGAAATTCAACCTTATTTCCTCCATTTTAATATTTCTGTTGCCAAGCAACAAAATTCACCTGAAACGACGTTACCATGGTGATAAATAAATGCCAATGAAACTATTCAGATCCGTCATAGCAAGTCATAACATTTTTTTAAACAAAGCATTGGAAATAAAATTCTCAATAATAAGTCATAATTGCATTAATAAAGCTGGCATATTTGTATGTTAAAATTAGTAATATACGGGATCCCAAGTAAGAATTTAAATTTGTAAAATTAAGTCAATAACCAAACAAAAAGCTTTTTGATAAAAATAATAATAATAATAAATATTAAAAAAAAAAAATTTCAAATTATATATTGCTCATTATTTTATTTTCTGTAAATGTCACACATATCTGTCCATTGACCAATTAATCCTCTAGCAGTATATAAAAAGTTCAGCAAATATAATATATATGCACCATGAGTAAGAATTTTCGACGTTGGTGGACCCAACTATTAAACATTCCCTGTAGGTAAGAAGAGTATCAACAAAATAGTTGTGGCATAGTAAGTAGATCAAAAACCAGGTAGATATTTAATTTGATAAAATTATATATATGTGTAGATATATATATATATATATATATATATATATATATATATATATATATATATATATATATATATATGTGTATATATTTTTTTTTTCTTAATAAACTCATAATTTAATTAAGTATAATAATATTAAAAAAAAAACAAAAGGCGCCCAACAAAAACATAATAAAACAAATAGCACAAATATCAACACCTATATTTAAATAAAAATACAGTAAAAATAATAAAACCAACAAAAACTTTAATAACACATTTATTTCAATATTACAATAATCAATTTCAAAATTACAACAAAACACAATATATATATATATATATATATATATATATATATATATATATATATATATATATATATATATATATATATATATATATATATATATATATATATATATATATATATATATATATATATATAGATATTTCTGAGCGCTCATTTTCAAAGAGAATTTACTTAAGAACTTAACGCCTGTTGCAATTAACCTGGAATCATAATTGAAGCAGTGCACTTTAGCAGTGAGTATAATTTTTATGGTAACTTTTGTTTTACCTTTTAGTCGAGAGCGCTGAACTTTCCATACCCTGCAAAGCAGTCGCTACTCTTTAAGCAATCTTTTCCTTTGTGAACATTATTTTACCCAACGTGCCATTAATCTACATCAAAGTCTCGATTATTACCCTGTCTACTAGTTTATGTTCAGAGAATTCTCTCTAACAAAAATTAATGTAAGAGGAAATATAACCTGTGAGCTGCTAGTCAATTTGAACCCATTATATTCTGAAGAGGTGACAACGTCTCGACGAGCTATGTATTAGTAATAATGATGAGTAAAATGTGAGAGCATCATGTCAGCAAATAATTTATAATCCCATTCGAAACGTAACGAAAGATGCAAAAAAAAGAGTAAGCATTTGTATTTGTATCTACAAGCTTTATAACAATCTTTGGTAAATGAAAGACGAGTTAATTTCAAACAATTTTCATTATAACAACATGTGCCCGATCCTTTTTTTTTTTGGTTAGAAGCTACAAGCATTTGAAGTTTTAAATTATAAAAGTTCAAACAATTGTATCAATCAAGGAAAATAACAACTTAGACACATATCTAAGAGCTTGTTAGTTATTTATTTTAGTATTTTTCACTCACATTCTGATCAATCAATTTTGACTTTGTCTTTTAAGATAGAGATCTGAATTTTGGTACATAGGATATTCTTTATGACAGAAACCAGAGTACCAGACTTTGTTGCACTCACTTTGTTATTTCCGCAGATATACATTTTTTCTAAAGAAAAACACAAAATTTTCCGGGAAAGCCTCGGCGGATTTTCCTGACTAACGAACTTGTCCAAGTCACTTGCCAAAGGAAGGTATGTGCCCAATTTTATCACAGTTGGACTATTATTTTTTGTGTTATCGGTGTAATATATATATATATATATATATATATATATATATATATATATATATATATATATATATATATATATATATATATATATATAAACATATAAAAATTGAAACTGATCCTGGATATGGGTTCTAAGGGGCCTAGTTCGCGGACATTTGAGGAAATTTTTTCAAAATTCAAAAGTCGGTATCTCCTCGTTAGTGATTTTTTGAAAAAGAAAATTCACTAGAATCCCAAGCAACAAATTGAGCCATGTTAACCAGCACTCGAGTCCCAATAACCTAGCCCAGTCGTAATTTAGTCATAATTAACCAAATGTTGGCTTCATTGTCATAATCACTACAAATTTAAGAATGCAGCTCCAAATTAGCTTGTTTCTGGCTATTAAAATTACTCCAAAGTCTGTAACTTACAAAATTTGGTTCAATGTTATCAATAAAATATACTTAAATATACTTTTGAGTTTCAATTTCACAATTGACTACTCAGTCCAGATGCCTCAAATACCTATTTTAGGGTAATTAAATAAAATAATTTATTACCTAATATTAGTCTGCAATACGTCTCTGTGGTATAGTAAATTGGACATTTTCTTACGAAGTCCAGGTTACGTAGATATTATCAATTTAATTACAATACAGCCCAGAAAATATTTTGGGCACTGAGATAACCTAGTAGTAGTAGTAGTGGGGAGTCAAACACCAAGCAAGTAGGTCACCATGAGCCTTTTTGCCAACCCCAGCAACCATGCCCTACTCTTCCTGGGTTCCGTCGCCAAATCGCCTCGACATCGAGATGAAGACCGCGACGGTCTTTAAGTGGACGGTACTTACTTGATTCCTCTGCAGAGTCCTCGATCCGAACAATTCTGCTCGAAGACTCCCAAAAGCCTCGCATTCGCACAGGTAGTGGTAGGACGTTGGCGCTGGTAGTAGTGGTGGGGAGGATAACACCAACCAGCAGGCCACAATGGGTCCTTTTTGCCAACCCCAGCAACCCAGCAAACATGATCTACTCTTCCTCGGTTCCGTCGCCAAACCGCCTCTACCTCGAAATGAAGACCGTGACGGTCTTCAATTGGACGGTACTTACCTGATTCCTCGAATCGAACAATTCTGCTTGAAGACTCCCAAAACTCTCGCATTCACACAGGTAGTGGTAAGACGTTTCTTCATCCTCTCCGGATTTCTGGCAAATGGGACCCCTCTCTACGCCTATCAATGTGAGGTGTCTTCTAAGGGCGCAGTGGCCTGTTAGCAGCCCAAGGATGCGGCGAAGCGTAGGTCGACTCCTTACAAGTAGCCAGACAACTTTATTTCTATCCGGCCGCTCCACGAAGTCCCTTGCCTGCCTGTAGCCACCAACCGACCCCCAGTGCCTCTTCATTGCTTCCTCGGTCCACCTGTCGAAGGCGACAGAGACCGTCTTCCTACTTATACCTACCGCGCGCTCCGGGCCACAGAACGGCCGCCGGGAACCGAGCCTTGCGAGATTATTCGCCACCTCATTCCCCGCTACGCCACAGTGTCCCGGAACCCACACTAGTTGTCGCTCCTTTGTCCTCGCTAGTCCTTTGAGGGCGTCAGCGCACTCCTGAACCAGTGTAGACCTGATTCTGCCCGCGCAGACTGCCCGGAGGACTGCCTGGCTATCCGAGCAGATGTACACTCCTCTTCACATCCTGTCAGTTGGCCACAGACAGGATAGCGTACACCTCTGTTTCGAATGCCGTGGTATATGCGCCAAGAGCACAGTTCTCGCGCACCCACAGGCCCTCGATGTATATTCCTGCGCCGGAGGATTGTTGGTACTCCAGCCGCGATCCGTCGGTGAAACAGAATTCAACCTCATTTTCCTTCCACTGATCCTTACTGGAGATTCTGAGGGTGTATGGCCTAGTCAACCTAATATAATCCTAGCATCCCGTACCTTTATGGCGGAAATCGGAATACCTTTTCCACCTCATTGGCGACTCTTGCATGCCCTATTACTGCTACCTCTCCGCACCAGTTTCCTGCGTCTCGCATTCTGAGATGCGACGCCATCGCTTCCCTCCTGACACAGATGGGAAGCGGTGGCAGCATCAACAGTATCTCTAGCGCGGCTGAGGGTGTCGTCCTCATAGCGCCTGTGATACCCAGGATTCCAGCCTTTGCAGTTTGACCAGCCTCCTGCTGGTAGTCTGGTTCACACCGCACCACCAGACCAACGCCCCATAGAGGATTTTTGGCCTGACGATCGCAGTGTAGATCCAGTGAAGGATCCGAGGATTATCTCCCCAGGTCCTCCCTATCACTCGACGCAGCTGCCAGAAGGTCGCTACTCCCTTCCTCACAACCGGTTCTATTTGCGACCCCCATGTTAGTTTGGAGTCCAGGATCACCCCCAGATATTTGACCTCCCGCCCTAAAACTAAAGGTTTTCCAAACAACACGGGAGCCCTAAACCCCTCTACCTTCCTCTTCTTGGTAAATAGGATCATCTCCGTCTTCGCCGGGTTTACGGAGAGTCCCAGCTCACCACTCCACCTTTCGATTATGCTAAAGGCAGCTTGCATGCACTCACAGACGACGCCGAGGAATCTGCCAGTGCAGCCCATCATCAGTGTACGCGTGGGCGAAGAAGCCGTTCTCAGTGAGCCGCTCCAAGAGGCAGTCCATGACCAGACACCATAGATGGGGCGAAAGGCAGCTGACCTGAGGGCAGTCGTCCGTCACCCCAACGTCCAGCCCCTGGCCCCCCAAGGTCAGCAAAACTCTCCTGTCCTTCAGCATGCTCGCCACCAAGCTTATTAGGGACCTCGGCGATCCCCTCACCTGTAGGGCGGTACAAACCGTATCCGTCCTTGCCTCATCAAAGGCCCCCTCCACATCGAGGAACACAGCTAATGTGCTCTTCCCGTAGTGTTTCCTTTCCACCTTCCGCGTCACAGCATGGAGCGCCGTTTCCGTCGACTTCCCCCGCTGGCACGCGTGCTGACCTTTATGGAAGGGGTGATCCTTTAGGATCTCTCCCAACATAAACCTATCTACTATATTTTCTAATGCCTGAAGCAGGAATGATGTACGGCTGATTAGCCTGTACTCCTTGGCCAGCGTGTAGTCCTCCCTTCCCGGCTTGGGAATGAAGACCCCCCCTAACCTGGCGCCAGGCTTTTGGGACGTAGTTCCACAGCCAGGCTGGCCCGGAATACCTCCCTTATGTTGGGAAGCAGTGTATCCAGGCCCCTCTGGAGCAGTGCCGGAAAAATCCCATCACAGCCTGCGCACTTGAAAGGAGCGAACTCGCCCACCGCCCATGCTATAGAGCCACCCGTAACCACCTCCTCCGCCAGCTGCCAGTCCGCATTCGGGACCGTCCATGCCACTGCCATTATTTTACCTTCTAGGACCTTGACCTCACTATCTAATGCCTCTATAAAGAGTCTTCTCCCCTCTGGGCTTCTTGGCAACCCTCCGAGGCCTGTTACATGGGCATCCCAGTCGGTCTTCCTTGGATTTCTCCTGCGGGGAGTGCTCTCACGGTCCACATCCAATTCAAAGCTGATCATACGATGATTAGACATTGATATGTGTTCCGTCACCCTCCAGTTGGATATATCCTCTGTTATTCCTTTGCTAACCTAAAATAGCTTTCTGATTGACCAAACAGTCATAATTGCTGCAGAAATGGTCTTCCAAATCAAATTGCCCAAATAAAAGTGGATAATAATTATAAAATCTGCCTTGAAATAAAAATTGACCTAAAAGTTCAAAATATACAGTAGTGAAATATATTCGTGAATGTTGAAGGTGTTTTAGTTGATGAACTTAATTAGCAAAAGTCTGGACGCAGAAAGTGAGTTATGGAAGTGAATTTTCATTTAAATATTTTTAATAGCAAATATGTTCCTATAATGCAATCATGCATCAATTTGGTCGCCGGTATAATCTAAATTTTCCGAAAATAAACTAAAAAATATTTCCGCGAAAACTCGTTTCCTAGCCGACGAACCTTAGGGTAATTTTGAAGCATTTAATGAAAATTGGCTACCAAAACGCACTTACTGCGTCTCGATTATTTTCACAAACATGCATCATATTTCGATGAAAAATGCAAAAATGCAATAAGGAATGTTAAAAAAAGTGTAGGGATCACCAACGACTTATGGGTCACCTTGAGATTGTCAAAATATTTTTATAAGATGCAGCTCAAGACACCCTATAAGTAACGTATACAATTTTTTCTCGTATCTTGCGTAATAACAAGTATATTGGGCCTTACCGTAGAAATGCGTCACCCTGTATATATGTAAACAGGAAGCCTGTATATATGTAAACAGAAAGTAAACCCGGATATGGATTATAGGGTGCCTAGTTTGCGCTCATTTGAAGAAATCTTTTTAAACTTCAAGTCACGGTCTTCTCAGTAACGAATTTTTTCTACGAAAATTAGTTAAAAATTATAGACCGTTAAACTTTAAACTTAACTAAAACTACTGCCAAAGAATCAGAGAAAGTGTCTATTTGAAATGAATTTTCTGGAAATATTTTATTAAAATAAACGGCAATGATAGTTGAAGCTGAAACTTAAGGGTTTGCAGAACACTCCTTACATAATCACTATTTCGTTCAGGTTCGTTGCCTAAATGTTGCCAATTTTAACGTTTCAAATCGCAACTTTTTACGTTTTGAGGAAAACACCAATTTTTTTCTTTGAATGCCCATAGCTTTTTTGCCTTTAAACTTACAGTTGGTAAATGGCTCAACCTTTATATATATATATATATATATATATATATATATATATATATATATATATATATATATATATATATATATATATATATATAATTTGAAGCTGACCCTGGGTATGGGTTCTAGGGGGCCCAGTTCGCGCTCATTTGAAGAACTTTTTTAAAAATTCAAAAGTCGGAAATTTTCTTTAAAAAAATTCACTAAAAACGTATAACAATTTTATCGGCTACTACTATATAGAAGTAAAGCTAAATTTCAATTCCATGCTGATCTGAAATCAGCACATTTCTCTCTCCAATATAATACATCCCTTTCTATGCCAATGGACTGAAGCATTGGCAACACGGTCAGCTGTCATACGTTTATGTTTATTTACTTATTTTCTCTCTAATAATGTCTATAATATATTATGGATTCAAAGATCACAAGCGCTATATAATCATTCTTATATATATATATATATATATATATATATATATATATATATATATATATATATATATATATATATATCTCCGGTGTGTACGCTATATTATATATTTGAATACACGAAAATGTATCATTGCTAATAAACTTAAACAAAATTCGTTTAGCATATAGTTTAAATTCTCCGAATAGGACAAAATGCCTTCAAAGTTTGGTATCCAGTTAGCACCTGACAAAGGAACGCTTCGAATTGTTTTTGGTTAAGGTCGCTTTAGGGGGTAGGGGATAAATAAGGGGTGATTTGGTGACAATGAAAATTTTTTCAATAAAACTCTAGTAAACGTTTTAAAAGTTTATGGGTACAGGAATACAAACTTTTCTTTTTGGTAAAGTCATGGGCCCTAAATTCATTCCATGATAATGTCTTTCTGAATAGAATAAATTATCACAGCTATGTAGATGTTAAGATTTAATTTTCAGCATTATTTTCTACAAGTATCCGCAAAATCAATACTATATTTGATGGTTTCAATCTACACATAGTTTAGTATTCAACAAGCACCGATACATTTAATACAGCCATACTTTGATACATTAGAAAAGTTAAATAGCCTACTTACATCCTCGTATATGACGGCAAGTTTCATGTTTGTCATTATAATGTATTCGAAATTTCATGTCGATACTATAAAGTTTTAATGTGGATGGGGGACAAAACTTGACTAAACAAGCCTGAAATTGAAAAATTCCAGCTCTTCTTCTAAGTTACATAGACGACGTGATACATTCCCGTAATGAAGTTTCATTTTTACTGGAAAATTGCTCCAATTTTCGTAAATTCTGCATTATAACTACGGTGCTACAGAGAAAAGTTTCTGTAACTTCTTTTCTTTTTTCTTCAGGCGAGTGATTCAACTTTCCTAAATTATTTGTCAGGCGTAATAGACTATCGTCGTCAGTAAATTATAAATGCAGTACCAGTACTAATAATGCATTACACTTAAAAATAGTGCTAGAAAATATTTCATAACTTCCACATAGCTGTGATAATTTATTCTCTTCAGAAAAACTTTCTCATGGAATGATTTAAGGCCCATGACTTGACCACAAAGAAATATATGTATTCCTGTACCCATAAACTTTTTAAACATTATATTACTAGAGTTTTATTAAAGAAATGTCAGTTTTTACCAAATCACCCCTTATTTATCCTTAATCCCCTGAAGCGATTTTACCCAAAAACAATTCAAAGCGGTCCTTTGTCGGGCGCTAACTGGATACCAAATTTGAAGATGATATCTCAATTAGTTCCAAAGTTATTGCGCCTATTAATAGACAGACGTACATCCCGACAGCCGACCAACCAACAGACCGACAGACAGTTTTGACACTTTCTACGCCGTTTTATCAAAAAAAAAGTTGTCAACAATATTAGACCCCCACACATTCAATCCTAGTTTAATTTTAGCACACAATATCAGATGTTTGATGAAATTAAAATGTTTCTAATAAATAAACCCTAAAACGTTATATAACTCGACTTTTAACCAAAAAATGTCAATTCATCCACAACCCGCTAAAGCGATTTTACCCAAAAACAATTTAAACCGTCCCTTTGTCGAGTGCTAGGTTAGGTTAGGTTTAATGTGAGTGGGCCATACCGGTCCCTCCACCGCGACCATAAGGTCTATTGTGGCTCACGCCTAATGGTCTATATTTCGCCAACAAGTTGATCCAGATCTTACGGAGCAAGCTTTGTCTTGCCAAAGAGCAGGTATCTAGTCCTGTCCGCCGCCGGACAGGAACACAGTACGTGCTCTGCTGTCTCGTCACTATCCATACACAGCCGGCACTCAGTTTCCTGACCGACTCCAATTAGGTGCATGTGGTGACGCAAGCGGCAGTGTCTTGTATACAGGCCGACTAGAATACTCAGTTGTGGTCTGTTTAGCTCTAGCAGTTGTTTAGCCGTTGACTCAGCCAGGCTATTTATGAAGGCCTTAGAGTGAGCTAATCCTGGCAGATTTTGCCGTTGCTCGATTGTCATTCTTTCTGTCCAAGTCTTTAAGGTGCGTTTTGCTGTGCATGATGTTATCCCCAGCACCGGTTCTGGTCCGATAAAGTCCCTCTGGGCACCACTCCTGGCAAGCGCCTCGGCCGCCACATTGCCATTATGGTCCGCGTGATCCGGTATCCAGACAAGCGACACCTCATTACAGCTGCCCAGTTCGTTGAGGTCAGATTTACAACTCCATACCGTTTTTGAATTGCAACGGTAGGAACCAAGAGCCTTTATTGCAGCTTGGTTATCTGAATATATCTTTATCGATTTGTGTGTGCACTGGTTTTCTATACTTTTCCTTGTACACATATTGATGGCATACACTTCTGCCTGGTGTATGGTTGCGTACTTTCCGAGGCTAGTTGATAGTCTAGCATCGGTGCTGATCCCATATGCGCCGGCTCCTACCCCCTATTGGTTTTGGAGCCGTCAGTATACCAGCAGAGATCGGCTCCCAATAGGGTCGTTTGATTTCGTTCCCAGTCCTCCCTTTCCGGGAGGACGGTCTTGAAAGACATATCTCTACTGATCTTTGTAGGCATCAAGTCTGAGACCATTCCCAGAATCCTATGACCCTCAATGTCATCGAGGAAACCGGATCCTCCCAGACTGATTTCCTTCGGCATGCAGTCGGCCGTTTGTTTTAATCTGTACGTTGTGCACCTCGCCACCCTCTCCAGCCAAATGTGAAGAGGTGGAATATTAAGGAGGACCTCCAGAGCGGTTGATAGAGCGGTGCTTATCGCTCCCGTTATAATCAGACAAGCTTGTCTCTGTAGATAACCCAGTTTGGCCCTCTTGATACCACGAAGTGCCTTGGGCCACCAAACTATGGCTCCATATGTTATCATTGGTCTGATAACCACTACATAGAGCCAGTACATCTGATGGGGGTTTGTTCCCCACTTATTTACCCATATTCTACGGCATGTCCACAGGGACAGTTTAGCCCTGCGGGTTACATTCTCTAACTGTACGTCCCAGTTGAGCTTCTCATCTAGGGTAACCCCCAGATATTTTGCTTGTTCCGTAAATCGAATCGTTTCCTCCATAAGAATAGGTCGTTTTAATTTGTTTAATCTTCTTCTTCGTCTGGTTATTGGGTGCTAACTGTATACCAAATTTGAAGACGATATCTCAATTTGTTCAAAAGTTATCGTGGCAGACGAACATACAGACCGACAAACAAGCAAAATTTTTAAATCATGTTTTCTATATGTTTTCACACGTTTTACGAGGTTTAAGCGACTTTTTTTTAAATCTCTGTCACCAATACCATACTGCCACACGTATTGACGATTTTGAAGTAAAAGTGATTTGGAAATGTATTTATCAAAATATAAAAGTCTGGACGCAGCAAGTGCGTAGTGAATTTTCATTAAAATGTTTTTAATAGCAAATATGTGTTTTTTTTTAAGAAAGCAGGCATCAAATTTGGTTACCAGTTTAACCTATATATAGTAGAAATAATGTGCAATATTTCATCAAAATAACTTTATTGTTTGAAAATGTACAAAAATTTCCGAAAGTGAACTTAAAGTGTTCCCGAAAAAACTCGTTTCTTGGTCAACCTTATAGATTAACAGCAAATTGAGCTATTCAAATGTGAAGCATTTAATCAAAATTCGTTACCATAACGTACTTGCTGCGTCCCGAATTTCTTTTCTTACAAACATACATTATATTTTGATGGAAAATACAAAAATGCAATAAGATACGGTGTGTTCGACTAAAAAAAAAAAGAAGAAAATTTGTATCACCAACGACTTATAGGCCAGCCTGTGATTGTAGAAATATTTTTTTAAGATGTAGCTCAAGCTACCCTATAATTAATGTATACAATTTTTTTCATATCTTGTATAATAACGGATATATTGAGCATTATTGATTTTTCACTAAAATTCGACAACAATTATATCCCAGTAAACAATAAACTCTATTATAGGTGAGACTACTGCCAAAGCATCAGAGAAAGGGTCTATTTTAAATGAATTTTCTGGAAATATTTTAATAAAATGAAGGACAATGACGGTTGAAACTAAGACTTCAGGGTCTGTAAAACACTCTTCTTGAAACATTTTCTTTCCATAGCTCGTATTAGATTCAGGTTATTTGCCTAAAAGTTGCCCATTTTGACGTTTTAAATCGCGAATTTGACGTTTTGAGGACAACCCCAATTTTTTTTAAATGCCCATAACTTTTTTGCTTTTTGACCTACAGAGCTAAATTTTAGTACGTAATTCACACATAATGATATAAACTCCCATACCAAATTTGGTTGCCCTCACTTTGTTATTTCCCGAGATATAATTTTTTGTTGAAGGGAAACACAAAATTTTCCGGGAAAACCTGGGTCGATATTCCTGAATAACGAACTTATACAAGCCACTTGAAAAAGGAAGGTATTTGCCAGATTTAATTAAAATCGGCCCAATATTTTTTGAGTTATCGGTATATATATATATATATATATATATATATATATATATATATATATATATATATATATATATATATATATTCATATATATATTCATATATATGTCTAAACATATAAAAATTAGCACTCCATTGAAGAAATTTTTTCAAAATTCAAAAGTCGGGAACTTCTCATTAGTGAATTTTTTTAAAGAAAATTCACTAAAAAGAGGAAAATTTGTTGCGCCAAAGACTTATGGGCCACCTGTGATTGTAGAAATATTTTGTTAATATGTATCTCAAGAGAACCTATAATAAATTATACAATTTTTTTCGTATCTTGTATAATAATGGATATATTGAGCTTTATTGATTTTTTACGAAAATTCGACAAAAATTATATATCATTAAACGATAAACTCTATAGCCAAGAATAGTGCCAAATTATAAGAGAAAGGGTCTATTTGAAATGAATTTCTGGAAATATTTTAGAAAAATGAAGGACAATGACGATTGAAACTAAGAGTTTACGCTTTGTAAAACATTCCTTTTGAGACATTTTCTTTCCATAGCTCATATTAGTTTCAAAATCTTTGCCTAAATATTACCAATTTTGACGTTTTAAATCGCGACTTTGACGTTTTGAAGAAAACCCTTTTTTTTAAATGCCTATAACTTTTTTGTCTTTTAACCTATAGAGCTAAATTTTGGCAGGTAACTTACCTATAATGATATAAACCCGCGTACCAAAGTTGGTTGCCCTTATTTTGTTAATTCCAGAGATATAAATTTTTTCGAAAGAAACCACAAAATGTTGCGGGAAAACCTAGTAGGATTTTCCTGGATAACGAAATTGTCCAAGCTATTTGCAAAAGGAAGGTATTCACCTAATTTAATCAAAATCGGCCCATTCGTTTTTGAGTTATCGGTGTGATACATATATATATATATATATATATATATATATATATATATATATATATATATATATATATATATATATATGTATATATATATATATATATATATATATATATATATATATATATATATATATATATATATATATATATATATATAATAAACATATAAAAATTGAAACTAATCCAGGATATGTGTTCTAGGGGGCCTAATTACCACTCATTTGAAGAAATTTTGTCAGAATTCAAAAGTCGGGATCTCCTCAATAGTGAATTTTTTTTAAAGAAAATTCACACAATGGGACAATTTTGTCGTTACTCTCCAAAAATGCACTGTTTCTAAAAACACCCCGTATATCTGAAAAGCTGATAGATATTGATATGCGGTTTTCACCATTAAGTATGTCAGGAAAATTAAGTCTCAGCTATTAACATCAATTTACTCATATCTCGTTTAGTAACAGGAGTTTCCCTTTAAAAGTGAGCAATTTCTCCCACCTTGTGCACGCACATGCTCCGTGTCGGATATTATTCGAAACATCCTATATATGTTATTTAGAGAAACAGTTTCATTTATGTTACACAGTCATGTTTATTTGTTTAGACGGTATAAACTTCAAGTTGTTTAATAAATCCTGCAAAACTGTAGTAAAGTAAAAGACGTCAACAGTTATTAGTAGGCAACTCAATTAAGTTGATAATTACATTTATCTACCCCTCCAGTCAGACAGTTTTACTGTAATCGTGAATTATAATTTCAAATAACCTTACCAACCCAAAGTTCAGTCTCTGTCTCAACGCGGAAAGTGGGGTCAATCCGAGGATAAGTCAGCACTTATGATAATATTACGTTAATTTTATGAAATTCCCTGCTAAATAACTCACTGTATTAACCGCGAGCTTTACACAGCGGTATTAATTAACTTAATATTATTTATACTGTAAAAGTGTTTCGAGTTAACATAACACGAAAACGCAAAATACGATTAGGGGTTAGTAACTTATAAGTTAATTGCCACACTTTGTTACAAGAGAGACAGACAACTAAGATGGCCAGTTTTTCATAGATTGAATAATTTTGTTGTTTGTATGCACATTTAACTGCAGTGACTATATATGTGGTCATACGTTCGTCATAGGGTTTGCAGAACACTCTGTACATAATCCGTATTTCTCTCAGGTTCTTTGCCTAAATGTTGCCAATTTTGACGTTTCAAATCACGACCTTTTACGTTTTGAGGAAAACCCCAATTTGTTTTCTTTAAATGCCTATAACTTTTTTGTTTTCAAACTTGCAGACCTAAATTTTGGTAAATAGTTTACCATTTATATATATAAAATTGAAACTGACCCTGGATATGGGTTCTAGGGGGCCTAGTTCGCGCACATTTGAAGAAATTTGTTCTAAATTCAAAAGTCGGGATCTCCTCATTAGTGAGTTTTTTTTAAAGAAAATTAACTGAAAGAAGTACTTGTGAAGCCACGGGAAAAGTCTACGACTGTATAAAATATGGAACGGTTTCACTAAGTTAGGGCAAGAACAAACAACCAGATATGCTATTCAAATTGAATTAAGTCTTAAAACTTTCATCTCCTGTTTATCAAATTATTTCTTATTTAAAAACTTGCTAAAATTCATCGGAATAACAACAATCTGATTAGATAACAGTAAAGTAAAATGAGACTAAAAAAGTAGGTAAAAAGTAAAATCACTAACTAGGATTAGAACTCGTCATGTAGGATTCCATTATCCGATGTACAAGGCTTAGCCCACTTAGCTACGCTTGACAAGTATGTATTAGCAGGTATATCCCGTAGTACACGTTAATTGTCTAATATCTTTAATATTTATACAAAACAATTTTGAATTACAATGGATTTTTTGTTCATATTTTAACGAAGTCAAGGAAAATAACAACTTAGACACATATCTAGGAGCTCGTTAGTCATTTTTTGTCGTATTTTTCACTCACATTTGTACACCTACCATAATTATCAATGTTGACGTTTTAACTTTCTTGAATCAGATTTAATTAATTAAAAATTTATTTGCCTTTAGCTTTTTTATCTTTTAACATAGAGATCTGAATTTTGGTATATAAAATAACCTTTATGACGGAAACCTGGGTACCAAATCTGGTTGCCCTTACTTTGTTATTGCCGGAGATATAATTTTTTTTGAAAGAAAACACAAACATTTCCGGGAAAAGCTTTCCTGCCTAACGAACTTATCCAAGCCACTTGCAAAATGAAGGTATTTACCAAATTTGATCAAAATCGGCACATTGTTTTTTTTTAAAAGAAAATTCACTGAAAGGTCCATATGAACTGCTTCATAAAAAACTTACATGTTAATTTTAGAATTTTTATTAAAAAAATTCACTAATAGAGAGGTATCGATAGTGAGACTTTGCAGACATTTTTGCAAATGAGCGCGAATTTGGGCCCCTAGAACCCATATCCGGAGTCAGTTTCTATGTTTATATATATATATATATATATATATATATATATATATATATATATATATATATATATATATATATATATATATATATATATATATATATATATATATATATATATATATATACATATGTATCCAACCGATAACTCAAAAAATTAATTAACCGATTTTGATAAAACTCGGCAAGTGCCTTTCCTTTATTAATAGTTTGGATAAGTTCGTTAGCCAGAAAAATCTGACACGGTTTTCCGAGAAAAATTTGAGTTTTGTTTCGAAAATTACAAAGATATTTCGATAAAATTTGGTTACATATTGCTTTGGGAAAGACCTATGTGCCAAAATTGAGCTTTCTAGGGTTACAGAAAATTAGGCTATTCAAATTTGAAACATTTATGTTTAATTTCACCGCCTTTCATTGAATAGTTTATATGATATCTAGTATGTGGTTGTCGTGGTAACGGAATATATGATATTATTGCGCAGGTCTGTTAGACGCTGTAACTGACATTCACCGTATGATATGAGATCGTTTATATTATGTTTTTATTTGTTTCAGTCGACGAATTATTTGTGTCATTTGGGAAATTTTTATATACAAGTGCAAATTATTCCTTTATTAATGTTAGTGGGTGGATTAAACAGTGTTTGTTATGTTTTATCAACACATATATACGTAAATGGTTTATAAACTGTGTATTTGCATATTGAATAAATAAATAAATATAAAGGATCGAAGTTTTACAAAAGGGCTGATATTATACAGGGTGACGCGTTTCTACGGTAAAACTGAATATAATTATTATTATACAAGAGACGAGAAAAAAATGTATAAGTTAATTATAGGGTGTCTTGAGCTGCATCTTATAAAATTATTTTGAAAACCACCGGCTGGCCCAAAAGTCGATCGTTGGTGATCCCTACAATTTTTTTTTCGAACAGCCTTATTTTATTGCATTTTTTATCGAAATATGTTTGTAAGAAAAAAAATCAAGACGCAGTAAGTGCGTTTTGGTAGGAAATTTTCATTAAATGCTTCAAATTTCAATAACTCAATTTGCTATTAACCTAAGATTTGTTCGCTAGAAAACCAACGTTTAAGATATATTGTCAGAAAATTTTTGTACATTTTCAAACAATAAGTTATTTTGATAAAATATGGCACATTGTTTCTACTATATATTTTGCTCATAACCTTATCTCGTTTCTGTGCTTCTGTGTGCTCTGGAGAATGCATTAACAAGTCGTTATTGTAGTGTAAAATTAAAATTTACTAAATGTAGTTTTGATAAAGCAGAATGAAAAAAGTGAATTTATTGACTGAGGAGTAATATTGTGTTGTATACTGGGAGAGTGTTTGAAAATAATCATGTTATATTCTATAAATTAATTAATTATCAACATATTATGTAAAATACTTCAACTAGTTTATTTAAAACGTTAAAATGGTGTATCTGCTTGTCATAATAAGGTTACTTAAAGCACGAGGGATATACTGTTTGGTTTGTTTTATTAGTGAATTTTTATTTTAAAAAAATTCGCTAATAGAGAGGTATCGATGGTGTGACTTGGCAAACATTTTTGCAAATGAGTGCGAACTAGGACCCCGAGAACTCATATCCGGGGTTAGTTTAAATTTTTATATGTTTATATAGATACATACATACATACATATATATATACATACATACATATATATATATATATATATATATATATATATATATATATATATATATATATATATATATATATATATATATATATATGTATTAGCACAATAACACAAAAAGTTCGTTAGCCAGGAAAATCGGACAAGATTTTCCTAGAAAATTTTGAGTTTCCTTTTGAAAAAAATGTTTGTCTCTGAAAATTACAAAGCTATTTTGATGAAATTTGGTGAATATGTTGCCTTGTAAAAGTCATTACTATATGGCAAAATTCAACTTTTTAGGTTTATATAAAATTGAGTTATTCAAATTTGAAGCATTTAATAAAAATTCACTACCATAACGCACTTGCCTCGTCCCGAATTTTTTTTAGTTACATGGGTAACAAGTACACTTCAATATGATAGCATTACCGCAACACTCGTTTATCTAACAAGGTTAACTACACAACTTACATGCATAAAATTTTTGTGTAATTTCAATGAAACGCATTTGCATATGTAAGTACCTCCATATAATATTTAACTATCCTCCCAAAATACGGCAAGAGCAAATATTAATTCCACGCTCAAAGTATTATCCCACATACTTTCCATCTTTATCTGAGGAACACGGCATCCAGAAATCGCGTGATAAATAAAATTTACGAGTGTATTCAGGAACCGTGTATCTATGTTCAGCGTGAGAATAATTCAGTGCCGGACCAAACTCCCCAATTTAAATCACATAAGAAACTGATACTGGTGTAGGCAACGCAAACACGACGTGATGGAACGCAGGGATATTGCAAAGGACCGCACAATTTGAATTCCTGTTTCATTACAGGGCGAATGGGGCGTTGTATCGGGGTGCCGCTCTACTAATTACAAGGGAAGGGAACGCCGTCGCCGCCGCCGGTAGTTGCTAGATTACGGCGGCTGTTGATTGCAGAAAAAAGAACCGCAACGCTTCCTAAGTGTCTGTTTATGCCTGTATCCGTCAACAGCTGAGGATAAAATGCTGCCAACTCTTTGAAAATACTTCCTCGTTTAATATAAGCACAGGAACTAAGTGAATTTCTTGCGATGGTCTCAGGTTATGACAGCAATATTTATGATGAGGCGAGTCCTTTTCGTAAAAAGCTTTAATTATATATTCTCTGAAGATGAGACACCTATATAAACATAAATCCTTTCATCGGTAAAACTTTGCTTTCTTGCCATATGCTGGATTATATTGAAATTTTGCATTGTCACGTAATTTAGTGCTCAGATCAAGAAAAACTCGGGACGCAGCCAATGCGTTATGGTAGTGAATTTTTATTAAATGCTTCAAATTTAAATAACTCAATTTTCTATAAACTTAGAGAGTTTAATTTTCAAACGTAGTAAGGTCTTTCCTAAGGCAAGATGTTCACAGAATTTCATTAAAATAACTTTGTAATTTTCGGAGAAAAAAAATTTTTTCGAAAGAAAATTTAAAATTTGAACAACTCAATTTTTTCTAAACTTAGAAAGTTGAATTTTGGTATGTAGTAATATCTCTCCTGAGGCAATATATATAGTAAATTCATTAAAACAGCTTTGTTACTTTCGGAGAAAAATTTTTTTTTCGAAAGAAACCTAAAATTTTCCCGGAAAACCCCGTCCGATTTTTCTGGCTAACAAACTCATCCAAGCCATTTATAAAAGAAAGACACTTGTATAAACATATAAAAATTGAAACTGACCCCGTATATGGGTTCTAGCGGTCCTAGTTCGCACTCATTTCAAATAATTTTTGCAAAGTCTCACCATCGATACCTCTCTATTAGTGAATTTTTTTTAATAAAAATTAACTAATTATGCTTATCATGCTTTCTCAATATTCTGTGTATTGCCCAGATAGATAAACCCAAATCTTGAGACCTACTGCTTAACGAACTTTGTAGACATACTTCAAAATATGCAAGAACTATAATTTCATTCATTTCATTGTCTTGAATTTTGAAACGTTTAGCAACGCGTCGTGTCAGTATTATTCCATGACTTGACGACTTACTTTTAATTCTGCTGAATTTTGTTCTATCCATTGGAGCCAAATAAAGGAATATGTTGTTAAATGTTCGAACTGTTGTCTCAACTATTCTGTTACATTCACTATGGTGAATATATGTATTGAAAACAAATTGAAAACATCATCTGCAGAATAACAAACTAGCATGTGCATTAGTTTTAAACACTGCCACTGCTTATCCTCCCATGTGATCCTGATACTAGAGACGTGAAAATCGTCTCGTCGTTTCTACGATTCCTGTGGTAAAAACTTCATGTTAAATATGCTTCAAATTTGAATAACTCAATTTTCTATATACTAAGAGAGTTTAATTTTGGTGTGTAGTAAGGTCTCTCCTAACGCAAGATATCTACCAAATTACATTAAAATAACTTTGTAAATTTCGGAGAAAAAAAAATTAGAAAGAAAATTTAAAATTTGAATAACTCAATTTTTTATAAACTTAGAAAGTTGAATTTTATTAAGTAGTAATATCTCTCCCAAGCCAACATATATAGTAAATTTAATTAATACAGCTTTGTTACTTTCGGAGAAAATTTTTTTTTCGAAAGAAAACTCAACATTTTCTCGGAAAACCCCGTCCGATTTTTCTGGCTAACGAACCCATCCAAGTCATTAATAAAAGAAAGCCACTTGCCAAGTTTCATCGAAATCGGTTAATTATTTTTTGAGTTACCAGACGGATATATATATATATATATATATATATATATATATATATATATATATATATATATATATATATATATATATATATATATATATATATCATCATTTGGAAAATTTTTTGCAAAGTCTCACCATCGATACCTCTCTATTAGTGAATTTTTTAAAATAAGAATTCACTAAAATGGCAAGGAAATTTGCCAGAGACGTCTATTTTGAGAGGTGTCGTTGAGTTTTGGTTGAATTTTGAGGTTATTTTTGTGGTGATTTTAAACGCACTTTTCCGTCATTACTTCAGGTAACCCTTTATACGCCGTCTTTTATACATGCATGTTTTCCATCTAATTTTTATGGCATTTCCGTTCTTATTTCCACAATAAATAATTAAACATGCAATTACGACCCAACCGTCAGATCCAACCGACTTAAAAAAGGAAGTGGTAAATACAGCGCGTATCGTTTGAATGTCAATTGCCGTTTTACGACATAAGATCTAACTGAGGTGAAGTTTGAGAAAAAGCTGCCCAAATAACATTCCTGGCGTGGTCTGACATCAGTTTGCCTAATTAAAATCTGAAAGAAAAAAAGTGTGGACGCAGCAAGTGCGTTATGGTAGTGAATTTTCATAAAAATGTATTTTTTTAAGAAAGCAGGCATCAAATTTGGTTACCAGTATAACCTATATAGTAAAAACAATGTGCCATGTTTCATCAAAATAACTTTATTGTTTGAAAATGTAAAACAATTTCCGAAAGTAAACTTAAAGTGTTCCTGAAAAAACTCGTTTCTTGGTCAACCTTATAGGTTAAAAGCAAATTAGGCTATTCAAGTATGAAGCATTTGATCAAAATTCGCTACCATAACGCACTTGCTGCATCCAGAATTTCTTTTTTTACAAAAATGCATTATATTTCGATGGAAAATGCAAAAATGCAACATAAGGCGTGTTCGACTAAAAAAAAAAGAAAATCTGTATCACCAACAATTTATGGGCCATCCTGTGATTGTAGAAATAATAGTTAATGTATACAATTTTCTTTCATATCTTGTATAATAACGGATATCTTGAACTTTATTGATTTTTTACGGAAATTCGACAAAAATTATATACCATTAAACGATAAACTCTATAGCTAAGGCTACTGCCAAGCATCAGAGAAAGGGTCTATTTGAAATGAATTTTCTGGAAATATTTTAGTAAAATGAAGGACAATGACGGTTGAAACTAAGACTTCAGGGTTTGTGAATCCTTCTTGAGACATTTTCTTTCCATAGCCCGTATTAGATTCAAGTTCTTTGCCTAAATGTTGCCAATTTTGACGTTTTAAATTGAGTTTAAATGCCTATAACTTTTTCAGGAAGGTTGGTACGGCAGGATTCTTCTAAAACTGTATCTCTGCCAGGTTTTTTATGTCGCAAAACAGCAATTGAGATTCAAGGTCGCAGCTTGGCAGCCAACGGCACGCGTCGTATTTACCACCTCCTACATGAAGTCGCTCTTAAGTAATAATTAATGGTTAGATGAAGGTGATTAAGGATGTCTGCTTTCCTTATTTTTCCTTTGTGGCGAAAGAAGAGACATCTCATGATCACCCTTCTTCAGCTAGATGGTGTGTCATATCAGCTGAACAAAGTGCAGTAAGCAAGCGTCTGCCTTCTCTCGTTAGATACACATACACACACACACACACACACACACACACACATATATATATATATATATATATATATATATATATATATATATATATATATATATATATATATATATATATATATATATAGTGCACATTCGTCAACAGATATGTACATCAACATACCAATTAACAAAACCACAAATATAATCGAAAATAAAATGCAAAATAACAACAAAAAATAACAAATCAACGAAATATTAAACATGATATTGAAACAAAATTACTTTGAATTCAACGGAGAATACTACATTCAAGAAGAGGGACTACCAATGGGATCTTCACTATCAAGCATCATGGCAGAAATGTACATACAAAAGTTAGAAGATAAAATCAACAAAATCATAAAAGAAACAGAGCTGGATAAGATACGTTGATCATATATTTGCACTATATGAGAATCAAAAAACTAACATAGACAATATATTTTTTTATTACAAACATGCATCATATTTCGATGAAAAATGCAAAAATGCAATCATATAGAGCACTTCGAGAAAAAATGGTAGAAATTTGAAGAAATCTTTTTAAAATTGAAAAGTCGCGGTCTCCTCACTAACGAATTTTTTGTACGAAAATTAGCCAAACATTATAGACCGTTAAACCATAAACTTAACTAAAACTACTGCTAAGGCATCAGAGAAGATCTATTTGAAATTAATTTTCTGAAATCATTTTAGTAAAATGAAAGACAAAGATGGTTGAAGCTGAAACTTAAGAGTTTGAGAACACTCTCCTTGCGACATTTTCTTTACATAGACCGTATTTGTTTCCGGTTCTTTGCCTAAATGTCGTTAATTTTGTCGTTTCAAATCTCGACTTTGACGTGTTGAAAAAAACCCAATTTTTTTTAAATGCCTATAACTTTTTTGTCTTTTAACTTACATACCTAGGATAACTTTAAAACGAGTCGATTTGAGTATAGGGAAAGCATAATAAAATTAATAGAGGACTAAATAAGCTACCCGATAGCGATATAAAATATGTGTGTGTTCCATTTGAAAATTTCGAGAAAGTCTTCGATTCTCGTTTTGGGTCATATTGTATATGGTTTCCAATTTGACGGATACTTTTCTCGGTATGAAAATAAAATAGACCACATGTCGAAAGTATATCGCCATAAAAATAATTGGTCACGTTAGTTCTTGGGATATACCAGGTGATCAATACATATCGATTCAGAAACAAATGGCCACAAAGATGTGGCCACACAATCTAAACCTGCAATGAAATACAGGGTGCTCCATTTTAAAAAAAGTATAGGTTTGTTGCAACACTCTGTATGTAGCCACCTTGTATAAATAAAATCAATTTTAAAATGTGCACTCGTGGAACACCTATTGCCTCTAAAAAATATGGTCTCAATGAGGAGCTATCTTCCATCCCCAGACCGATGAGACACCCTGTATATATATATATATATATATATATATATATATATATATATATATATATATATATATATATATATATATATATATATATATATATATATATATATATATATATATATATATATATATATATATATATTGGAATATTGCACTACACTGTAATCACTTTTAAATATACACTGTATTTGTTTGCTGTATGTTTGTGATTTCTTATTAGTTTGCGTGGACTGCAGTTTCGAACCGTCCCGGTTCATCATCAGCACGCTACTGACTGTTATCGCTCCTGTGTGGTCTATGTCTGAGATTGTACGTGGCGCTTGCGCCGTGAGCTTCTATTGGTCGGTTTACTGTTCTCTGATAGGTTGTGCCTTCGGACTGTGTCGTGTGTATCGGTCTCCTGTCTTGATCACTGTGGTTTGATAATTTGTCTATTTGGCTTTATTAAGTTTTGTTTAAATGTTCGTACTTGGATTTGTTCTGGCATTAATTGTTTCTTATTGTTTGTTTGTTGAATGTAGTATTGTTCCCAGATTTCCATTTTTTTTTGTGGTCTTTAACATGTTTCATTAGTTGTAACTGGGTGATGTCTGGTTTTTGGTGTTTTGTGTTGTGAATGTGTGTAGCTACGTTTGATTTGTAGCTAGGTATGTGGATTTTATCTAATGCTGTTATATGTTTCTTGAATCTTGTTTCTATTGATTTTTTTGTCATTCCTATATATTTTTTATTGCATGTGTTACATTCTATTTGATATATTCCGTTTAATTCATGTGGGTTGTGTCCTTGTTTTTTATTTATTTTGTTTTTATTTATGCTTAATGTACCACTCCATAACGACGAACAAGAAAACGAGTACAACATCATAATACAAATAGCAGAAGAAATGGATTCAACAAGAAAACAATAGAAAAGCTAGTAAAACAAATCAAAAACGAACACATCAACAAAACCGAAAACAAAACACCAGAAACAAACACAAAATACACAACACTCACTTATAACCACCACATCAAAAAAATAACACAAACACTCAAACAATGTGACTTAAAAATGAGCTACTAAACCAATAACAAAATAATACACAAAATAAATAAAAAACAAGAACACAACCCACATGAATTAAACGGAATATATCAAATAGAATGTAACACATGTAATAAAAAATATATAGGAATGACAAAGAAATCAATAGAAACAAGATTCAAGGAACATATAACAGCATTAGATAAAATCCACATACCTAGCTACAAATCAAACGTAGCTACACACATTCACAACACAAAACACCAAAAACCAGACATCACCCAATTACAACTAATGAAACATGTTAAAGACCACAAAAAAAATGGAAATCTGGGAACAATACTACATTCAGCAAACAAACAATAAGAAACAATTAATGCCAGAACAAATCCAAGTACAAACATTTAAACAAAACTCTATAAAGGCCATACAAATAGACAAATTATCAAACCACAGTGATCAAGACCGATACACACGACACAGTCCGAAGGCACAACCAATCAGAGAACAGTAAACCGATCAATAGAAGCTCACGGCGCAAGCGTCACGTACAATCTCAGACGTAGACCACACAGGAGCGATAACAGTTAGTAGCGTGCTGATGATGAACCGGGATGGTTTGAAACTGCAGTCCACGTAAATCAATAAGAAATCACAAACGTACAGCAAACAAATACAGTGTATATATATATATATATATATATATATATATATATATATATATATATATATATATATATATATATATATATATATATATATATATATATATAGACATACATATACAATTGAAACTGACCCTGGATATGGATTTTAGGGGCCCTCGATCGATCTCATTTGAAGACATTTTTTTTTAAATTCAAAACTCGCGATTTCATCATTAGTAAATTTCTAAAACAAAATTCACCTAAAAGTATACTTTTACCCATTCATCGAACAGCAAAATTAACGGGGTGAATCTGCTGTAAGAAGATGGCGATTATTTCCCTAAATTCTTACGCGTTAATCAGCGTTCTGATAAAGGGCTTCATCTATGACGTTCACACAACACTTACTGACAAAAGCCACTATAATGTAAAACAACTGTCAAGTTTATGTCAAAAATTATGTAATAATATGTAGTGTAGCTCTTCAGTTTAGATTTTTTTGTTACAAAGAAATATATCTAGTATTATTCGATGAAAAAAGACAAAAACGCATATAGGAGCTTGAAAAAAGTGAGTTTTTATACTGACTGAGATTCCTCAACATGACAATTTGTTTAGGAAAAAGAAAACTTATGACAAGATTCAAATCAAAAAAGTTATGTACGTGTCCCATGGTGTTAGATTAGAACCAATAGGAGCAGCAGACGAAAATGATAATAAGTGCACAATTTCTAACAGAGATTCTCCTTTTAACGACGAAAGGGGTTGCGATGAAGATCAAGAATCCTTAAATTTATCTTTATTTGCATTAACAACACATTTAGCCCAGGTACAGTTTCGACTAAGGCAAATTATAAATTCTCCCTCTCAACAACGTCAAACTTTACTTGAATCACTAGAAGAATTCGCCTCCAAAGGTGTTCCGAACCTACATGCTTTTAAGGAAGATCTTAATAATGAACCTTTAGCAAAGTATTTTGAAGACAGGTATGTACAACAACAGCTACTGTTAAACGAACTCGCGCATCAATCAAATGAATTAACCAAATGTTTTGTTCAAGAGGAAGCTAATAGATTAATGGAGTATTCTGCTAGAGAGAAAATAGAATCTCTGATATCAGAGTTGAATGTAAGGTTAAACGTAGACATAACTGAGGAGAGATGTCTCCACATGACACCAGCTTCCTTCAGGCAAAAGATAAGCGTAGCGTTAGATGAAATAATCAAAACAAGAGATAAAAAGGCGAATTTACTTAACGAGTATGAAGTTCAGCTAGCCGATTTGGAAAGGTATGTAAAATATCTTCAAGAAAACATGAAACAATCCTTGGGAAAATGTTTTGTTGATGGGGATCACATAGAAGGTAAAACATTAGATGGTTCTCATGGAATTATCAAGAGAATAGCGACATTATTTAAGATGTTACTGAAAGTTTACGTGGGGTGCGATTCAGATTACTTCAAGAAGGATATAAAGCGTAACCACTGGGGTAATTTGAGAGCGAAGCTCCAATTGGCAATAATAAAAGTTAAAACCATTATCGAGAATATGCAAAAGAGTAAAAATGACTTTACTTATCGTAATGAAACGACTTCAGCTGTTCTCAAGTTCTTGGCTCCAAGTATTAGAGATCTGATGCAGCACGGTTTAATTTCTTCGAGAATTGAAACTATCGTGCCAGTTTTATTGTGTATTCCAGCAATTTCGGCGGAGACTCATGCGTGGAAGATATTATTAAATTACTATGCTATGAAGAATGGCGAAAAGCTCAAACTGTCACCAGCCCGAAGACTGTCGCAAAGTTTTAATTTAGATATTGCTAATGCCAGCCCAGAAAACGATGAGGAACATCTGCTTCTAACAATAGACCGAATTATTACATTATACAAGACGTATAAAAGAGATAGTGACGTTCACTTCAAGGCTTTTATTTGTGCGGCTTTGAATGCCAAGAAACTAGCGACGTGGCTGAATATGATATTTCAGTGTGACACGTTGGTAAAATTTCATTACCTTCCATGGAGCTATGTGGCGAACACTCGTTTCCAGGATAGCTTGATTAGTCTTGAGACATTAACGAACACGGAATTTGATTTGCCTGTAGATTTTGCTGTAAGAAAGTTTTTAAATATAAAGGATTTGTTCAGCTAATTTTCAGTCAGAGTAATATATTATATTTCTAAGTTCTACAGAGCCTAAAATTTTTATTGTCACCTGAAAGAAAGATCGTGTCAGCGAAATGTATATATCATAACACAGCAAGTGCGTTGTGATAGAAAAGTTCCAAAAAAATTTTCAAATTCTTGTTACTGCATGCAACATTTGTACTAAGATTTTACTTTATTTTGGAATATACAATAAAAAAGTCTGGATGCAGCAAGTGCGTTATGGTGGTGAATTTTAATAGAAATGTTTTTAATAGCAAATAACCTTATGGTTAATGAAGGCAGCCATCAAATTTGGTTACCCATATAGTAGAAACAATGTACCATATTTCATTAATATTATTTTGTTGTTTGAATAAGCACAAAATTTTTTCGAACTTTCTTGGGAACGGGATGTACTAGAGAAGTTTTCCGGTTACTAGGGAATATGCCTCTATTGTAAAATGTCTGAAACAGACGAGTCAGGGCAGGAGCAAGCTCTGGTGCGCATTTTTTGAGAACAATTGCTGGGATCTCGTCAAGGCCAGAGGCTTTCCTGGTATTAAGAAAAAAGAGCATTTTTCGTACATTTTTTGTTTTGAAAATGATATCCGTCATTTTATGCGCGACATTGGGGACTGTTGGTGGTTGAACATTTGGCGTTGAGTTGAGAGTAGAATTGCCGGCGAACAACGAGGCAAAAAGTTCAGCCTTGTCAAGGGCGGTAGAAACAATTTCATTCCCTGAGACAAGAGGTGGGAACGTGCTCTTCCAGAAATTATTCCCAATAGATTTAGAAAGAGTCCAGAAGGGTTTGCTGCCCTTGGAGCTTAAGAGTATTTTGTTTTTGATGTGGTTATTAAACGAGTTTTTTTGCATCAGAAAGAATGCGGACATAGCGGTTTCTTGCGTCGTTAAATGCTTGACGGTTTTCTTGACTGGGATTGTGTAGAAGTGTTTTGTGAGTTTTGACCTTTTCAAGCTTGGTCTTGTCACAGGATTTATAGAGCCAGGGCTTTTGAGTGGCTGAAGAGGTTTTCTGTGAACGTGGAATAAGTAATTCCATGCCAGCTTGGATAATTTTTGATATAAAACTTCCTTATTTTCCCTCTCACTTTCAGATTAGGATATTTTTGAACATTTTGCAAATCCGCCCATCCGAACATACCCGAAAGCGGTTTTTATGGTGGGTCGCCACAGTTCGGGTGTGAACGATTGTTGCACATTAGGATGTCGCGGCGATTTCGTCTTACGTGTGTATATATATGTATATATATATATATACATATATATATATATATATATATATATATATATATATATATATATATATATATATATATATATATATATATATATATACTACTTTGACTTTGTCTGGCATCACACTTCAACGACTTAAGTTGTTTCAATAAATATATTTCAGTTTTTATTTTTAATTTGGGAAAGACTCAAAATTTTGTAAGCCAAATTATTGAAAATTCACAACAGGTTTACTTACATCATTTATAGCTACATGTAAAATTTAATTCCAGTTACTTTAAGACTTTCAAAAATATACCGTATTGCGAAATATTTTTGTATATTTTTTGAGGAAAAATATGTCCGTTATAGCTGATTTACGAATTCGTCCGAGAGGATTGTCACGAAATGAAGACGTGCCCAGTTTCGGTCAAATAATTTGAGTAGTCTTTGAGTTATCGCTCGGATATATATATATATATATATATATATATATATATATATATATATATATATATATATATATATATATATATATATATATATATATATATATATATATATATATATATATATGTAAACGGACCTTGAATATGAGTTATGGGGGCCATAATTCTCGCTCATTTTCTAAAAATTTTCCGAAAGTCTTACCATCGTTACTTCTCTATTACTGAATTTTCTCAATAAAAATTCACTAATAAACGCTATATCTATATATTAAGAAACACATATTATACCGGAAGCGCTACGTGACGGAAAAAAAACGAGATGCAGAAACTGCGTTATGGTATCGAATTTTTATTAAATTTTAATAACCCAATTTTCCATTAATCTAGAAATTTTAATTTTGGTTTATGGTAAAGTAGTAACATGTCTACTATCAAAATAAATGCCGTATCTTTTGAGATTTAAAAAACAAACATTTTTTTTGTGGAAAACTGGTCTGATTGGGCCGGATAACAAGTTCATCGAAAATATTATCAAAAGAAAGACACGTGCCAGGTTTCATCAAGATTGGTTAATAATTTTTTGAGTTATCGGTGGGAAACATTTTTTTCTCAATTAATTTTTTTTGTTCTTAACGAAAATCCGATAAAACAGGCCGTGGTCAACAAATCTCAGAACTTGCCCCTGTTCTGACTCGTCTGTTTCAGATATCTTACAATAAGTGCATCTTCCCTAGTAACTGGAAAACTGCTCGAGTACAACCCGTCCCCAAAAAAGGATCCAAAGTGCTTCCTAGCAACTACAGGCCTATTTCACTCCTTGTAGTCGCCTCTAAAGTGATGGAAAAGTATATAAACACCGAATTACTAAAATTCTTGAAAATCACAGTCTAATCCATGACAGACAGTATGGATTCCGTCAGCGCAGATCGACTGCCGACCTACTTTCCTTTGTCAGTCACTCTTGCAACAAGTCTTTGGAACTACACGGTGAATCCCAGATTGTCGCTCTAGACATATCAAAAGCATTCGACCAGGTCTGGCACGCAGCGCTGCTTAATAGACTTCCGGCCTATGGCCTACCACCAAAACTCTGTACCTGGACAGCAAATTTCCTCTCCAACCGGAGCATTTCTGTTATCGTGGACGGACATTCCTCTAAACTGTATCCAATTAATGCAGGAGTTCCTCAAGGTTCAGCTTTAGCCCCTACTTTGTTTCTTCTCCACATCAATGACCTCCTCTCTAGCACATCCAACCCAGTTCACAGTTACGCGGACGACAGCACCCTCCACTCAAATATACAATATTCTAAGCCTGTCTCTTTAGCGCAATTAGATGAGGATCGCAGACTCATGTAGAGTTCTGTCTCCGTGGATCTCCAAAAAATATTAGACTGGGGAAGTAGAAATCTTGTACAATTCAACCCCACAGAATCTCAGTCTTGCTTTCTTTCTCATAAAAGATACACCAGCCCTAGACCCATCACAATGAACAATCAAGATATTCAAAGTATTGAGTCTTTTTCTCTTGCTGGCATTTCTGTGGATCAAAATCTCAATTTGCACCAACTTGTTGGATCAATTGCAGAAGCGGCTGCTAAGAAATTAGGTTTCCTCTTCCGGGCTTGCAAATACTTTTTACCAGATAATCTCTATACCTTATGTACTTCACAAATAAGGACAAATCGTGAATACTGCTCCCACATCTGGTGTGCACTACACTCGCTATCCTGCACTCTATTTAAAAGAGAGCTATACGTCTCATCGGTGACCCTACCCTCACCCAAAGGCTGCCATCCCTTGCCCACCGACGTACCGTTAGTGACCTCTTTCTCTTTTATAGATATATGCACGGGCACTGCTCAGAGGAGCTTTCTTCCATAGTTCCTCCACCTGCTGCCCCCAGCACATCTACCAGGGGAACAGAGCGAACGCACCCTTTTACTGTTTAGGTCACCAGACATAGAACATCTTGTTATGCCCGATCTTTTGTCCCGAGGACTTCCAAGTTGTGGAATTCCTTGCCGGCACATGTTTTTCCTTCTCCTCCGAACCTCCAAACCTTCAAGTCCAGAATTAACAAGTTGCCTCTTTCCTTCTTGTTGACACCCACGGTACGATAGTATTTAGGCTGTAAGCCCTCGTGGTATGTTGTTGAAATAAAAAATATGAAATCTGAAATTTTAGAAGTTGAATTTGATCGTAAGATATAAAGATTAAAATGAAAGTGTATCGGGATGTCCCTCTGTATATTGATTTTGTGACGAACATCGGAAACTGATACTAAAGATATATCGTACAGCTTGAAGTTTTCTGGTCTAATCGAATACCGAGTGATATATTATACCTGCAACGGTATTAGTACATAGATAAAATTGACGCTTGTATTTCCACAGATGCAAACAGTAATAAAATGTTACAGATAAAAAAGACCCTGCGACATATCGGACTGGACTGAAGAGATATTGAGATATAAAAAATTCAATACTTTAGCTTCCTGCAGTGATTTACGAGGTACGATACACTGCGGATTTTACAGCTTTATATAATGACAAAATCAATCGGTTCAAGTAGAATGATACCGGCCATGAAATCGAGAAATATCACAACATTTTCACTGCTGATGGTAATTTATTGCATTTGCGGAATATAAATTTTCACAAAATTGGTTGTTATGTGCAAGGTATATAAATCATATGAAAAATAAATAGGAAAAGCGACCAAAAGCATTAACCGTTCAAAATGTATCATTTTATTAAGTGGACTATGAAACAGTACATTTAAATATAATCTCTGGTCATAAAACAAAAATTAATTTAATAGTGTCAGGTTTATAACCGTCGCCAACTATATTTAGAATTTTTTATTTGATGAAGCGCTTTGACGCCTATGATCATTAGTGCAATAGATGATTAAACACTTTTGTTATTTAACAGGTTATTTCTTAATTTGTTTTGGAAAGTACCATCACTATAGTATAAAGGGTGATGTCGCAATACATTTTTACCTTCACACCTGGGTCTAAATCCGGAATGATCTGCATCCAGGAAACTCACAATTTTGATTGTCAAAATTTGACCAATTATCGAATAATGAAATAATATTACCTTCAGTGTCACCTTTTTTTTTAAAATTTCAACAACACACCACGAGGGCTTACAGCCTAAATACTATCGTACCGTAAGTGTTGACAAGGAGTAAAGAGGCAACTTGTTAATTCTGGACTTGAAGGTTTGGAGGTTCGGAGGAGAAGGAAAAACATGTGCCGGCAAGGAATTCCACAAATTGGAAGTCCTCGGGATAAAAAAGAGAGCATAACAAGATGTTCTATGTCTGGTTCATTTGCACTGTTCCCCTGGTAGATCTGTTGGGGGCAGCAGGTGGGGGAACTATGGAAGAAAGCTCCTCTGAGCAGTGCCCGTGCAGATATCTATAAAAGAGAGAGAGGTCACCAACGGCACGTCGGTGGGAAAGGGATGCCAGCCTTTGGGTGAGGGTAGTTTCACCGATGAGACGTATAGCTCTCTTTTGAATGGAGTCCAGGATAGCGAGTGTAGAAGCAGCAGCTGCACCCCAGATGTGAGAACAGTATTCGAGGTTTGGCCTTATTTGTGAAGTATATAAGATATAGAGATTAGCTGGTGAAAAGTATTTGCGAGCCCGGAAGAGGAAACCTAATTTCTTTGCAGCCGCTTCTGCAATTAATGTGACATGTTGGTGCCAATTAATATTTCGATCTACAGAAATGCCAACAAGAGAAAATGACTCATTACTTTGAATAACTTGGTTGTTCATTGTGATGGGTCTAGGGCTGGTGTATCTCTTATGAGAAAGAAATCAAGACTGAGATTTGGTGGGGTTGAATTGTACAAGATTTCTACATCCCCAGTCTAATATTTTTTGGAGATCCACGGATACAGAACCCTCCATGAGTCTGCGATCCTCATCTAATTGGGCTAAAGAGACAGGTTTAGAATATTCCATATTTGAGTGGAGGGTGCTGTCGTCCGCGTAACTGTGAACTGAGTTGGATGTGCTAGAGAGGAGGTGATTGATGTGGAGAATAAACAAAGTAGGGGCTAAAGCTGAACCTTGAGGAACTCCTGCATTCATTGGATACAGTTTAGAGGAATGACCATCCACCACAACAGAAATGCTCCTGTTGGAGAGGAAATTTGCTGTCCAGGTACAAAGTTTTGGTGGTAGGCCATAGGCCGGAAGTTTTATAGGGAGCGCTACGTGACAGACCTGGCCGAATGCTTTGGATATGTATAGAGCAACAATCTGGGATTCACCGTGTAGTTCCATATACTTGTTCCAAGAATGGGTGACAAAGGAAAGGGGGTCGGCAGTCGATCTGCGCTGACGGAATCCATACTGCCTGTAGTGGATTAGACTATGTTTTTGAAAAAATTTTAGTAATTCGGTGTTTATATACTTTTCCATCACTTTAGAGACGACTGAAATGAGAGAAATAGGCATGTAGTTGCTAGGAAGCGCTTTGGATCCTTTCTTGGGGATGGGTTCTACTCGAGCAGTTTTCCAGTTACTAGGGAATATGGCTTTATTGTAAGATATCTGAAACAGACGAGTCAGGACAGGAGCAAGTTCTGGTGCGCATTTTTTGAGAACAATTGCTGGGATCTCTTCAAGGCCAGAGGCTTTCCTGGTATTAAGAGAAGAGAGCATCTTTCGTACCTTTTTAGTTTTGAAAATGATATCCGTCATTTTTGCTCGACATTGGGGACTGTTGGTGGTTGAACATTTGGAGGTGGGTTGAGAGTAGAATTGCCGGCGAACAACGAAGCAAAAAGTTCAGCCTTGCCCAGGGCGGTAGTAACAATTTCATCCCCTGAGACAAGAGGTGGGAACGTGCTTTTGTAGAAATTATTGCCAATAGATTTAGCAAGAGTCATGAAGGGTTTGCCGCCGTTGGAGATTAAGAGGACTTTGTTTTTGATGTGGTTATTAAACGAGTTTTTGCAATACCTGTTAAGTAAGTTCACTTTTAATGACAGTTTTTTGACAATGTAAGTTGAACTTTTAAAGCATTTGTCAGTTTCCATGAGAACAGGACATTTTTCATACCTAGGTACGGTAAGACTTACCTTACCTAGGTACGGTAAGTACTGCAAACCTATAAATAGCAAATCTGAATAATGAACAAATTGTTTGAGAAGATTTATTAATTATTATAATTCATCGAAATATTGAAAGTACAATTAGTCATATGATTAACAGTAAGGATTGACGCCATGCTCTTCTTTATATTATTATCTTCAGTTTCTAGCAATGTTAAATTATCAAGACTATCTTGCGGAGTATTCGAAGAATCACCGACCTCAATAATAGGGATTTGGCGAGAGGAGCTGGCTTCTTGGTTGCTAATATGAAATATCTTCTTAGCGACTTGTACTTTATTATTCAAGGAATCCGCCACATAGCTTTCAGCTACTGCCGAGGATTTCCACCCGCCATGCCTCTTCAGTGCTAAAATGTCAACTCCGCTATTAGCCAAAAAAGTAGCGGAAGTTCGGCGAAAGGAATGCCCAGTATATTTTTCCGCATTCTCCAAATGTAGAAATTTCGCAACTTCAGAAGGAATTTTGGCAAAAATATTTCTTCCAACTGGTTGGTTAGAGCATTTCCCATTTTGATACCTCAAGAAGAATCTCTGTATTGAATTTTTTGGTCGCAGGTTCATATACTTCCTCACTAATGCCACAAAGTGAAACTTCTCATTCTCATTGTCGACAATGGTAAAACTTCTGGATTGATGATTCTTAGCGTCAAGTATTCTGACCAAAATAATGTCTCCTTTATCAATAACATTATTGATTGTTAGCTTACATAATTCATCTTTACGGCAGGCACCTGCAATTCCCATAACTACAACCACCTTCTTCATCAGGTATATTTGGTCATGTGCTTCACTTAAAAAGGTCTGAATTTCCTCGATCGTAAACACTTCACTTTTCTTTGAAACATATCCAATATTTTTCTTCTTTAAAAATGCCTTTAACTTTGCATATTTGGAAATATCAACATTGTCATTCAAAGAGATTGTCGATCGTAACATACAGTATTCGGACCATAAGCTTGATGGAGCAGAATATTTACCTGATTTTTCCAAGAAATATGCTAGTAAAACTGTCTCACTGGTATGTATTACAACCTTTTTAGTGTGGCACCACTTTTTGAAACCCTCATAGCAACTTTCATACCTTTGCTTAGACTTTTCTGGTAAAAGTGACAAACAAGCAATACCTGCCGCTTCTTCGATGTCAGATTCTTCCATATTCAAAGTCACTTCAACACTAATTTTAATTCAAAAATCACAATTAAAATACAAATTAATGTTTAACCTGGACCTGTGCTGAACTGCAGCCAGCGTTTAGTTTTGTTTGTTTACCCGTAGCGTCCTTAGTAACCCAACACAACAACCAAGTCACAAGCTACTTGTTGTTAAGTAGTATGTTAGAATCCATCTAATTAATTCGACTGTCAGTGCTGTCAGTCTGACATCTATTCACGCAGTAATTATTAAAAAAGAATGCAAATTCAAAAAAAAAACCGTTAAAGCAGGTATTGCAAAAAATTATTACTAAACCGTAAACTGTAAGTGACTCTTCATGCCTCGAATGCTTAGAAAACCTCGGCCCTACGGGCCTCGATTTTCCAAACTGCATTCTCTGCATGAAAAGTGTCACTTACAGTTTATGGTACGTAATATACTATTTTGCCTTGTGAGCTTTGACCTTTTCAAGTCTGGCCTTGTCACATGATTTAGAGAACCAGGGCTTTTGAGTGGCTTAAGAGGTTTTCTGTGTATATGGAATAAATAATTCCATGTCAGCTTGGATAATTTCGGTGACGTTTTGTGAGATATCAGTGGGGTCAAGATGAGAGAAGCAGACAGACGCCCATGGTAATGAGGAAAAGTAATCCCGCATTTCGCCCAAGTTCGCGGAGTTGTAGTGCCAAACGATACGTGGGTGTGATGACTGTGTGACCTCGGGTTGCATTGCGCAGGAAGCAGTGACCATGCCGTGGTCTGAACCATATTGGCTAAAGAATTTCTGAATTTGGCACTTTAGTTTTTCGGCAAATCGATTCTCATTAAAAACAAATTTTTAGCGGTAGTTCTTAAAATTAGATAACGCGTAACAGTGTGTTACATTATTGAAATCATAATTTTTTCTCTATTCAACCCTATAAAAGTCCAATATCGCTGCCATAAGAAAATCCAAAGTTGGATATGCAAATCTAATGATCTAGTGAGCCTAGAAAATTTTTGAAACGAGCAGTAGATAACTCGTGAGGACTTATGTGAAGCTAACAAATATCATAGCATTCGCTTAAATAAAATAAAAAAACATTTGGAATAAATGAGAAAACGCAACTTTTCAGTTTTTTCAGGATATTTCATTGCAAATTCGCAACGAACATGACTTGTACAACATTTTCGTAGTTTAAACCGACTCAGTATCTTTAAAGGTTTAGAATATAGGAATAGTATGTTATATAAAAGTGTCATGTATATATATATATATATATATATATATATATATATATATATATATATATATATATATATATATATATATATATATATATATATATATATATATTCAAACTGACCCTGGGTATGGGTTCTAGGGGGGCTAGTTCGCAATCATTTGAAGAAATTTTTTCTAAATGTAAAAGTCGGGATATCCTTATTAGTGAATAAGTGTGTGTGTATGTATAATCTTAATCCAAGATTTATAAAAACTCGACGTTTCGACTCCTGTTTTGGAGCCATTTTCAAGAGGCCAAGGAAATGAACCCTAACGCCTCAGTCTGCGTACTCCCTAGAGTGGTGGTTAGGTTGTTGTGGCTCGATTACATGGCCTCTAGCTGTCTACTTCCCAAATCTCGCTGGAGATCGTCTCTAGGGCCTCAGTGTGTTTCTCAGGGCTCTTACTGATCTCTCTCAGGTATGTCTCAGATGTATCGTCGAACACACTGAGACCTTAGAAATTATATCCAGCGAGATTTGGTGACCAGGCAGATTGAGGCCCCGTAATCGAGCTACAACAATCTAAACTATCCTTTTCCACTGCTCTATGGAGTGGGCATATTGAAGCCTTAGAGTTCAATTCCTCAACCTCTTGAAAATGGCTCCAAAAACAGTAGCCGAAACGTCAAGTTTTAATAAATCCTAGACACGGTTCAAGAACTAAGTATATCTCACATTAATAGTGGGTAGTGTATTTGTTGAAGTGTGCATGCGTAAAAGCGTATGTTGTGTAGGTTATTTGTTGTTTTGTTTGCGCAGTGTTCTGCTTTTTATGCCCTTTCATGGGTTTGTTTTTATATGTTTTTTTTTGTATGTTAGATAATGACTCCTTAACTGTAGGTTTGGGGCCTTTTTTATTAAGTCCCTATTATGGATTTACAATGTTTATATATAATGTTCTGTGTAACGAGTTGCTACATATTATGTTTTGACGTGTTCCTTGCCCGTTTGGGATTTTATAAATAAAGTTGTATTATTATTATTATTTTAATAACCGCGGAAACCTTTCTGAACATTATAATATATATATATATATATATATATATATATATATATATATATATATATATATATATATATATATATATATATATATATATATATATATATATATATAAACACTGATCTAGTCTGAGTGAATGTTTTTAAAGAAAATTCTCTAAAATCGTAAAAAAATACTGAAGCAATACTAGAAATATGCCCTAAAAAATAAAATACTGGGTAAATTTCTAAAATGTTAAATACCTGTTATCCCTATATTCAGTAAACAAAAATAAAGTAATGCAGAATAAAATGTTCTGTCACTGCACACTGGAACGAAGAATGGAATCCTTTATGTTCAAAAGATAAATAACTTTACCTATTTCTCTATTTCCGTTGACATGCTCCAAGCTTTTATATTCTCTTGTGATTGTGTTATTATCCCTTTGTACCAAACATGATATCCATTTATTGAATACGTCATACACAACTGTTGTCTCTGAAAGTTAATATAGACTACAACAGGTACACATACCTTTACTATATATTTAAATGCATAAAGGAAATATACCCGAAAAATTCCTATATTTTAGAGAATAAAATATATAGGTATTTTCTCTTACATTTATTTAAATAAGCTGATGTACGAGCCCATCCTATTTCAGTTAGCACACGTAGGATTGTTAGAAATTCCCCTAAAAAAAGCAAACATAGCGGTACTAAATGAACTTTAAATTGGATAATTTTCGTACAAAAAAAAACACTATTGGGGCGATCCCTTCTTTTGAAATTTTTGTTTAAATCAGCGCGAACTGGGACCCTTAGAACTCATATCAGCAGTCAGTTTCAATTATATATATATATATATATATATATATATATATATATATATATATATATATATATATATATATATATATATATATATATATATATATATATATATATATATATATATATATATATATAGGATAGATTCAAAAGCACCAAACTGCCATCCCACTGGGACTACTATAAACAACTGAGAAACTATACTGAGGTGGCAATAAAAATGAAAAAAGCCTACTTTGGCTATAAATTTAGAAATGCTGATACAAGGACAATGTGGCACGAACTGCGAAGACTTGATATTGGTGGCAGGAGTCATGCAAGCCTACCAACCCATTTAAAAAATTCCGATAATATTAATGATTATTTTATTAATAATTTACCTAGGTCGACTAATGATGGCTCTCAGTTGATTGAGTACTATTCCAGAAATACACTGAATGGCATGACACCTTGCTTTGAATTTAATTTAGTAGATGATAACGAAATCTTACGGATTATAGACAAAATAAAAACTAAAGCAGTGGGCACGGACACTATCAGTTTGATAATGATAAGATACTGTTGCCCACAAGTTATTCCTTATATGACTCATATAATAAACACATGCATTGCAACTGGTGTCTTTCCATCACAGTGGAAGCAGGCATATATCATTCCTTTTCCTAAGATTCCAAACCCAGAGACTCCCAGATATCTACGTCCCATTAGTAAATTACCTATTCTTTCAAAGATTTTCGAACATGTAATCTATCAACAACTAAATAGGCACTTAGATCGGTATCCCATTTTGCCGTCGCATCAGTCTGGCTTCAGACAATTGCACAGTTGTACATCGGCCTTGGTAAAGGTTTCAGATGATATCTTGGAGTCTTCAGACAGTAACAAAGTAACGGCTCTGGTACTGTTGGATTTTACTAAGGCATTCGATAAAATTACCCATAATTTACTTGCTTCTATTTTACATTTCATTGGTCTGAAAACGACTGCACTGGACCTCATTTCTAATTACCTGGAGGGTTGAACCCAGTCTGTGAAAATAGACGGCAATTACTCGCAGACACGTTTAATTAGTGTCGGTGTTCCACAAGGGTCAATTCTTGGTCCCCTATTATTTAGTATCTATACGAGCAACACGTTTCGTAAGCTTTAACATTGTCAGTTTCATATGTATGCCGATGACACCCAGCTATATTTGTCGTTCGAAATGGCGAAGGTTCGTGAGGCGGAGACCAGGATCAATTGTGATCTGGAGAACTTGACGCAGTTTTCGATGGAACATTCTTTGTTTCTGAATCCATCCAAATCTAAAGTGCTACTATTTGGAAATAAATCATCTGTAGCTGAAATAGCTGAGAATTTTGTTGTGGAAATAAACAACGTCGTAATACCTATCGTTGAGAGTGCTAGTAATTTGGGAGTTACTTTTGAAAATAACTTTAGGTTTACTAGTCAGATTTCAAAATACTTAAGAAGATCATATTCTGCCTTAAAACTACTGTATTCCCATAGAAATTATTTATCTGTTAAAACGAAAGCGATGCTGTGTGACACGTTGGTCTTGTCGCACTTTTTGTATGCTGCACCAATGTACTATCCCTGTCTTGATATAGTCACCAGGAACAGAGTACAGAAAATACAAAACTCGTGTCTCAGGTATATTTTTGGATTGCGACGTAGGCAACATGTGTCACAGAAATTAAGTGAATTAAAGTGGCTTAATATGGGTAACAGACTGAAGTTAAATACGCTGTGCTTCTACCATCTGGTTGTTTTTAATAAAAAACCTGCCTATTTGTACAATAAAATCCGCTTCAGGACTGACATACACAACATAAATATCCGCAACCGTGATTACATAACTCCTCCTCACCATAAAACCTCTCTTTTTGAAATATCTTACAGTTACAATGTTCCAAAGCTTTATAATGCGATACCAAATGAACTTAAGAGGCTAAAAACTGAACAGTTTAAGAAGCATTTGTTTGACTACCTGTATAGTACACAGTAAATGGTACTTGAACATTTTTTTTTTTTTGTAATCGGGAATAATTTGGGAGATATTATGACTTTCCGGTTAAGATATTAGTCTAGTTAAGTGTTTAGGCTAGGTTAAAGAATAGCTAAAATATTAAATGTAAGATACCTAGATAAGCGAATTAGTCCGGGGGGCAGAAGGATCTTCTGCTTGCTTGATCGCAACCTAGTGGTTTTCCTCTGTTTATGTACCTAATTAATTGCAACGAATGAACTGTTTATTTTTTATAATGAAGGAAAATAAATTTATATATATATATATATATATATATATATATATATATATATATATATATATATATATATATATATATATATATATATGTAAGTATCACACCAACCACTTAAAAAAATTGACCGATTATGATGAAATTTGGATAAGTGCGTTAGCCAGGAAAATCCACCCAGGTTGTCCCTGAAAATTTTGGGTGTTCTTTTGGAAAAATCTTTTATCTCCGAAATTAACAAAGCTACAGTAACCAAGTTTGGCACGTAGGTTGACGCTATAAGATGTAAACTGCCGACAAAAATTTAGATCTCTATCTTACAAGAAAGAAAGTGATAAGCATTTAATTAAAAGTTTGGTGTCAGATCATTTTTATGAAAATTCACTACCACGGCGCACTTACTGCATCCAGACTTTTCTTTTAGTAACATCTTCTGCACTTCTTACTATAAAAATAGCATATGAAGTGACCATAATAGATAAGTAACCCAAAATAAGAATAAATGAAAAAAAAAACATGGACGCAGCAAGTGCGTTATGGTATCAATTTTTTTCCTGTAACATACAAACGTAATAGTTTCCTTTTAATGTCATAAACTTGTGTACCAAATTTGATTGGCATAGCTTTATTATTTCCGGAGATATAATTTTTTTCCGAAAGAAAACGCAAAATTTTCCGAGAAAACCCGGGAAGATTTTTCTGGCTAACGAACTTATCCAAGCCACTTGCAAAATGAAGGTACTTACCAAATTTGATCAAAATCGGCCCATTATTTATTGAGTTATCGGTGTGATACATACATACATATATAAAAATTGGAACTGACCCCGGATATGGGTTCTAGGGGTTCTAGTTCGCGCTCATTTGAAAAAAAAAGGATCAAAATTCAATAGTCGGAATCTCCCAATTAGTAAATTTTTTCCAATCAATTTAACAGCTTTAACTTTATTAACGAATTAAAGTGAATTTGACACTGAAAAATATTTGTTTAACATGCAAGCTTTTCAACTCAAGCCACTTCGCTAGATTATATGTTGGAAAATTTATAGCCGAAATAATAGGTCTAATTGATTTTCTCCGTTTATGAATTTTTGGGAGAACATATTTTTTGGGAACTTTGGGATTTGTAATTTGTAACCTTACTTAGGTATGCAAAATAAGTAAAAAGGTTTGCAAATAATATTTAACTTAAACATACCTTTGTATCAAACAAAATACCTTTCAATTTAACACTGAGGGTTTTGAACAAACTAAAGACACGGCTATGGGCAACCCACTCTTTCCGTTCGTTGCGGACCTTCTCATGGGTAGATTTGAAACGGATTTGGAAAATAAAAGTGAGTATTTTCCTAGAGTATGCTTTCGTTACGTGGACGATATTTTTACAGTGTTTAACACAAATATATGCAAAGTAGATGATTTTATTGAAAGACGGAATTGTCTAATTTGATTCAATAATTTTTTTTTTAAATTTCAACAACACACCACGAGAGCTTACAGCCTAAATACTATCGTACCGTGGGTGTCGACAAGGAGGAAAGAGGCAACTTGTTAATTCTGGACTTGAAGGTTTGGAGGTTCAGGGGAGAAGGAAAAACATGTGCCGGCAAGGAGTTCCACAACTTGGAAGTCCTCGGGACAAAAGAGCGGGCATAACAAGATGTTCTATGTCTGTTGACCTGGACAGTAAAAGGGTGCATTCGCTCTGTTCCCCTGGTAGCTCTGTTGGGGGCAGCAGGTGGAGGAACTATGGAAGAAATCTCCTCTGAGCAGTGCCCATGCAGATATCTATAAAAGAGAGAGAGAGAGGTCACCAACGGCACGTCGGTGGGCAAGGGATGGCAGCCTTTGGGTAAGGGTAGAGTCACCGATGAGAATGGAGTCCAGGATCGCGAGTGCAGAAGCGGCAGCAGCACACCAGATGTGGGAGCAGTATTCAAGGTTTGGTCTTATTTGTGAAGTATATAAAGAATAGAGATTAGCTGGTGAAAAATATTTGCGAGCCCGGAAGAGGACACCTAATTTCTTAGCAGCCGCTTCTGCAATTGATGTGATATGTTGGTGCCAATTGAGATTTCGATCCACAGAGATGCCAACAAGTGAAAAGGACTCATTACTTTGCATAACTTGGTTGTTTATTGTGATGGGTCTAGGGCTGGTGTATCTCTTATGAGAAAGAAAGCAAGACTGTGATTTGGTGGGGTTGAATTGTACAAGATTACTACTTCCCCAGTCTAATATTTTTTGGAGATCCGCGGAGATAGAACACTCCATGAGTCTGCGATCCTCATCTAGTTGAGCTAAAGAGACAGGCTTAGAATATTGTATATTGGAGTGGGGGGTGCTGTCGTCCGCGTAACTGTGAACTGGGTTGGATGTGCTAGAGAGGAGGTCATTGATGTGGAGAAGAAACAAAGTAGGGGCTAAAGCTGAACCTTGAGGAACTCCTGCATTAATTGGATACAGTTTAGAGGAATGGCTATCCACGACAACAGAAATGCTCCAGTTGGAGAGGAAATTTGCTGTCCATGTACAGAGTTCTGGTGGTAGGCCATAGGCCGGTAGTTTATTAAGCAGCGCTGCGTGCCACACCTGGTCGAATGCTTTGGATATGTCTAGAGCGACAATCTAGGATTCACCGTGTAGTTCCATAGACTTGTTCCAAGAATGGGTGACAAAGGAAAGGAGGTCGGCAGTTGATCTGCGCTGACGGAATCCATACTTCCTGTCGTGGATTAGACTGTGTTTTTCAAGAAATTTTAGTATTTCGGTGTTTATATACTTTTCCATCACTTTAGAGATGACTGAAAGGAGAGAAATAGGCCTGTAGTTGCTAGGAAGCGCTTTCGATCCTTTCTTGGGGACGGGTTGTACTCGAGCAGTTTTCCAGTTACTAGGGAATATGCCTCTATTGTAAGATGTCTGAAACAGACGAGTCAGGACATGAGCAAGTTCTGGTGCGCATTTTTTGAGAACAATTGCTGGGATCTCGTCAAGGCCAGAGGCTTTCCTGGTATTAAGAGAAGAGAGCATCTTTCGTACCTTTCTAGTTTTGAAAATGATATCCGTCATTTTATGCGCGACATTGGGGACTGTTGGTGGTTGAACATTTGGAGGTGGGTTGAGAGTAGAATTGCCGGCGAACAACGAGGAAAAAAGTTCAGCCTTGCCCAGGGCGGTAGAAACAATTTCATCCCCTGAGACAGGAGGTGGGAACGTGCTCTTGCAGAAATTATTCCCAATAGATCCAGCAAAAGTCCATAAGGGTTTGCTGCCGCTGGAGCTTAAGAGGACTTTGTTTTTAATGTGGTTATTAAACGAGTTTTTTGCCTCAGAAAGAATGCGGACATAGCGGTTTCTTGCGTCGTTAAATGCTTGACGAATTTCTTGACTGGGATTGTGTAGAAGATTTTTGTGCGCTTTGACCTTTTCAAGTCTGGCCTTGTCACAGGATCAAATTCACCAACGAATTAGAAGTTAACAGCGAACTTCCTTTTCTAGATGTACTAGTTATTAAAAATAATGATTCTGTTGAATTCGATGCCCACAGGAAGGAAACTATCACCCTTAGTTACATTCCAAATGAATCACATCATACGTTTGCACAAAAAGCAGATGCTTTTAATTTCGTAGTAAATAGAATAATAAAATTTCCCTTAAGTAAAAGTAGATATAGTAGAAAATTAGGGTATATTAAAAACCTGGCAAAATATAACGGATATTCGGTTGGTCGAAAAATTAATTATTAGACGCAGAACAAAAATATGTTAGCGGAATCCACGACATCCAGGAAAGATAAAATAGTGAAAAAATGTTTTTGCCTACCTTTTGAAAAGCGTATCACAGAGGGCCTCGAGTGCATTTTTAAGAAAGCCAATTTGCAGCTTACTTAATCGAGAAAAACATTTGAAAAAGTTTCTTGGGTAATACGAAAGATAAATATAAATCCACTGAAATGTCGGGTATCTATTAGATAAGTTGAAAAGATTGTAATCTTAAATACGTTGGGTAGACTAAAAGAACCATTGAGACCAGATTCAGGGAACATCTGGCACAGCTGAGATATGGTAATGTAGACAAGCCATGTGTGGTACAACATATTTGGGATAATAACCACCACATAGACAAAGAAAATCTGAAACATATTAAAAATATGTGAAAACCAGCGAAGCTAGATGCGTACGAGAATATCTATATTTCTAAGGCAATCAAAAACAAAAGTTCCCCAAACCGAGCGCCGCAACTGACTTATACCCCTTTGTTTGCACTCTCTCTTTGACTTAGAAGATATTCTGAAACTTCGCAGTTAAAGTTATAACGGAAGTTCAAAAACTTCGTGCAGCAATTAAAGTACAATACACAGAAAATTTGAAAATTTGCCCGCGATTTCGTCTCCCTCTCGGTATCGGTCTTTACCTAAGACTCGGTAACGGTGATGTTTAGTTGTAATAGTTTAGAATTTTTTATCCTCTGACGCGGTAACTTTGTTAGTGAAACGACAGTCAGGTCTTAAAAAAGATGTGTTGTGGTGATTTGGGTTTCTCCCAGTGCATTTAAAAACCATATTTGATATCGAAAACATTTTAATGAAAATCACTACCAAAGCGCACTTGCTGCGTCCACATATTTTAGTGCCTAATGAGCCAATCATGTATACACTAAAAACTTTTATTTTTACATTTTGCTCAACATTTCTAATGCACGTTCACATTACGAAAACAGAAGCAACTCGCAGTCTTGCGGGGCGACACAAAATTTATTCCTTGTGAAGTTTCTTGGAGACGGTAGAGAACATAACTATCTGGGTAAACTAATGAGTTTGCAAAACTCGCAAGAAATATTTCTCTGTAATGGCTTTATTTTAAACCATGCACCGCAAAGAGAATGAATACAGTTTCCCGAATCTAATTTACTTCAGTTAATTTAACAAATATGTATTATGTTGTAATTAAGACCTCTTGCGTTACCTCCGTTGGAGAGACACAAACAGAAAGCATTTAAAATAATGAAACCGTTTTAAATGGGGCTACTTTACATAGCATAACAGTGTAGAATGCTTCAAACCCTTCTAAAATAATGGTGGGACTACACAAGATAATCAGAATACACGTTGATGGCTTGAAATAAATAAAATACCTACATATAACGCCCCTTCAATTAACTGAGAGGGGCTTAGCTTTATGGAATAGGGCCTAATATGCAGAGTCTGGCTCTACGATTTTCAGATAACATATCTACATCTGTGTTTAACGCACTCAACCTTATTCAGGATCTATTTTTACGTTGATTACAGAAAGCTCAATTAATTAATTTGTCTGCCATTGAAAGCTACAAAATTTAAATTCCAATGTTTTTCTAGGTCTGCAAAAGCAATGAACTCATGCCTCCTTTTCTATAGCCAGCTTACTCCCATTTTTTAAATGCCTTGACTGCCTTTTTACTTTCTTAGATAACATTTCTGGGTAACTACAAAACTTGGAAATGCAACCCAGAAAAGATTAGAGAGATATAAATTAAGGATTTTATTAACAATAGCTAAAATTTTCCAGTAAGGTGCAGAATTAGATATATTCGATATATTTTTTAACATCAACACAAAAAATGTTCCCACAACAGATAAAATTAAATATGTTAATGACACCATATTTTTACCCCACCCATGAAAGTGATGTGTACAATACAATTTTTGAACTCAGAAACACTAATTCAGTAGGTACGAGATTTCAGTAAGGCTGCTGAAAGAATGTGCTGATGTTTTAGTCAAGCCATTAGTACATATCATTAACTTATGTCTGGCTCAGGGATTTTTTTTTATTTCAACAACACACAACGAGGGCCCACAGCTTAAATACCATCGTACCGATGGTGTCGACAAGGAGGAAAGAGGTAACTTTTTAATTCTGGACTTGAAGGTTTGGAGGTTCGGGGGGGAGAAGAAAAAACATGTGCCGACAAGGAGTTCCACAACTTAGAAGTCCTTCTGGAGAAAAGAGCGGGCATAACAAGATGTTCTATGTCTGGTGACCTGGACAGTAAAAGGGTGCATTCGCTCTGTTCTCCTGGTAGATCTGTTGGGAGCAGCAGGTGGAGGAACTATGGAAGAAAGCTCGTCTGAGCAGTGCCCGTGCAGATATCTATAAAAGAGATAGAGGTCACCAATGGCACGTCAGTGGCCAAGGGATGTCAGCCTTTGGGTAAAGGTAGGGTCGCCGATGAGACGTATAGCTCTCTTCAGAATGGAGTCCAGTATAGCGAGTGTAGAAGCGGTAGCGGCGCCCCAGATATGGGAGCAGTATTCGAGGTTTGGCCTTATTTGTGAAGTAGATAATGTATAGAGATTAGCTGGTGAAAAGTATTTGCGAGTCCGGAAGAGGAAACCTAATTTATTAGCAGCCGCTTTTGAAATTGATGTGACATGTTGGTGCCAATTGAGATTTCGATCCACAGACATGCCAACAAGTGAAAAGGACTCATTACTTTGAACAATTTGGTTGTTCATTGTGATGGGTCTAGGACTGGTGTATCTCTTATGAGATAGAAGGCAAGACTGAGATTTGGTGGAGTTGAATTGTACAAGATTTCTACTTCCCCAGTCTACAGATCCACAGAGACAGAACCCTTCATGAGTCTGCGATCCTCATCTAATTGGGCTAAAGAGACAGGCTTAGAATATTATATATTTGAGTGGAGGGTGCTGTCAGTCGCGTAACTGCGAACTGGGTTGGATGTGCTAGAGAGGAGGTTATTGATGTGGAGAAGAAACAAAGTAGGGTCTAAAGCTGAACCTTGAGGGACTCCTGCATTAATTGAATACAGTTTAGAGGAATGGCCATCCACGACAATAGAAATGCTCTAGTTGTAGAGGAAATTTGCTGTCCAGGTATAGAGTTTTGGTGGTAGGCCATAGCTCGGAAGTTTATTAAGCAAAGTGCTAGACCTGGTCGAATGCTTTGGATATGTCTAGAGCGACAATCTGGGATTCACCGTATAGTTCCATAGACTTGCTCCAAGAATGGGTGACAAAGGAGATTAGGTCGGTAGTTGATCTGCGCTGACGGAATCCATACTGCCTGTCGTGGATTAGACTGTGTTTTTTAAGAAATTTTAGCAATTCGGTGTTTATATAATTTTCCATCACTTTAGAGACGACTGAAAGGAGAGAAATAGGCCTGTAGTTGCTGGTAAGCGCTTTGGACCCTTTCTTGGGGACGGGTTGTACTCGAGCAGTTTTCCAGTTAAAAGGGAGTATGCCTCTATTGTAATATGTCTGAAACAGACGAGTCAGGACAGGAGCAAGTTCTGGTGAGCGTTTTTTGAGAACAATTGCTGGGATCTCGTCAAGGCCGCCAGAGGCTTTCCTGGTATTAAGAGAAGAGAGCATCTTTCGTACCTTTTTAGTTTTGAAAATTATACCCGTCATTTTATGCGCGACATTGGGGACTGTTGGTGGTTGAACATTTTGAGGCGGGTTGAGAGTAGAATTGCCGGCGGACAACGAGGAAAAAAGTTCAGCCTTGCCGAGTGCCCTAGAAACAATTTTATCCCCTAAAACAAGAGTTGGGAACGTGCTCTTGCAGAAATTATTCCCAATAGATTTAGCAAGAATACAGAAGGGTTTTCTGCCGTTGGAGATTGAGAGGATTTTGTTTTTGATGTGGTTATTAAACGAGTCTTTGCCCCAGAAAGAATGCGGACATAGCGGTTTTTTGCGTCGTTAAATGCTGGACGGTTTTCTTGACTGGGATTGTGTAGAAGCGTTTGGTGAGGTTTGACATTTTCAAGTCTGGCCTTGTCACAGGATTTAAAGAAACAGGGTTTGTGTGTGTCCGAAGAGGTTTTCTGTGTACGTGTAATAAATAATTACATGCCAGCTTGGATGATTTCGGTGACGTTTTGTGAGACATCAGAGGGGTCAGGATGAGAGAAGCAGACATACGCCGATGGAAATGAGGAAAACAGTTCCGCATTTCGTCCCAGTTCCAGGGGTCGAACTTTATAGAGACTTAACAGTGAACAAGAGTTATTTAAAACAAATAATGGTTTTATTGTTGGACATTGTCAGAGTGGTGTTACGGTAGCGAAATTTGGTTTAATTGCCATGAAACTGTAGTTTCATTACAATATTTAAATCGAGAAATTGTCACATTAAGTCGTCAGATAACGTCCAAAATGCCTCGAAACGTTTGTTCGGAAGTGGAACAAAGATTTTATAATTGTACGGAAGTGGAGGACAAACAATTTGAACATTTAATTAAATAATATTTTTTTATTTACTGGTATTTTGTGTTGTTTTTTAATTGATAATTTGGTTGCCATATTCAAAAGAAAATTTAAAAGTCGTACGCTGTCGTGATCAGAACATAGGGTTTGATATTTAATACTACTTTACGCCCCTGCCTAATGTATAGGTTCCAAGAAACCAAGACTTACCCCATCATGTGTCCTCCCTTGAAATAAAGTCGATGTGTCTCGGCTTTTTTTTTAATTACGATATTTTACACGTGGAAAGTTTCAATTGGCACACCCTGTACTGTTGAGTTTAGTTGTACATTAAACGGTTTTCTAGATGTGAGTTTCCTCATTTTTTGTTTCCGGGGCAATTTTAAACCCCTTCATCTCCCCAGTGGTGCCATTTGGTATAGGGGTAAGTTGCGATAAATCGTTATATTTTTAAGTTCTCTACAGGCACCTGCTCTGTCGAAGTTTTTATATAAAACACCCTGAATCTTATAGATAACAATAAATACAAGATATACCGCAGATATACACCTATATTATAAGCATAACCAGCGCATTTTTCAGGTTTGGAACAAAGCTTTACAGAAAGTTTGTATGTAGAATTTATATTTCAGCAGCTAGTATATGTTGGGATATTTATTTAATACTTAATCCATGAAATTCGCTTTGCAGTTAATTGATTTTAGTTAACCACTTACCAGCTGCTGTGGAAATAATTCAGTGGCGGGGTCCGCAAGTTTATGGCTTGGTTGGCCTGTATCTCATAATTTATTGACTCGAAAAAGTTAGTTTACATGGGCTCGTACCGTTATAAATCTCCCGCTCTGTTTACTATTACCTATTTTTATTTTATTTTAATCAGACATTCCTTACTAGTTATATATCTGCAAATAAATAAACTTTGGTAAATGACCCCCTTAATGGTTGGCCTACAAAAAGGGAATATGATGACGCCATTAAATCATTCAAGGAGACAAGTGCTGGGTCAGATGACATTCCAGTAATATTCCTTGAAAACTTACACCAAATGCCTATGATCACCTACTAAGACTGTTTAATCTAATATGGACAAAGCAAAAATTTCCATCAAAATGGCTATAATCCATCATTATCCTAATCCTAAGACCAGGAGATCCAAGATTTAATTCAGAGTCATACAGACATATCAATGACATGTGCTATGTGAAGTTATTAGAAAAAATTATCAATAAAAGGTTGCTCTGGACTCTTGAATATAGAAATATTATTATAGCCAAGCAAAGTCGCGTTCGCAGCGGCAGATCCACACTGGATAAGATAATATCTCTAGAAAGTGATTTACACGAAGCACTCGCCTCAAAACAAAAATACCTGACTCTGTTCTTTGATATAATAATAATAATATTTATTGGGTCCTTTAGTTACAATTATTGTAAATCGGACAAGTCAAAAAACTTACAAGATAAAAAAGATAAAAAACGTATCACAACTTATCACAAGGGTACATGCCCAAAAATCTAAAATCTAACGAGCTTTACATTACAACAAAAAACATACGTTCACAGTACAGCCTCACAAAATTCACTCAAACTATAAAAACTATGAGTAATTAAAGCAACTTTCGGTTGCTTTCTAAATTTGTTTGTACATTTTGTGTCCTTCAGAGAACAAGGCAGCTGGTTGTACAAAAAGCAACCCGCATAACATGGCGACTTCTTAAAAAACGAATGGTGACATTTATTCAGGTGAAAAGTATTTTTTTCACGAGTGTTGTATCCATGAAAATCCGAGTTGATAACAAATTTTCTCTTGTTTCTATGAATGTAAGTTAACAGATGGAACAAATAAACTGATGCTAACGTCATAATGTTATTTTTCTTAAAAATGCTACGACAAGAGTGCCCATAAGGTAGATTTATATTAATCTCAGGATTCGTTTCTGTAGCACAAATATTCTATGGCAGTCCGGAGATTGGCCCCAGATAACGATACCGTAACTCAGATGTTAATAGACAGGCGCGTAATAGACTTTCAGCAGATGTTCCGAGCTTAAGGAATCTTTAAGCATCAAAACTGCATAAAACGCGGAATTTAATTTCTTGCACACGTGATCAATCTGGTGTATATATAACAGGCTACTGTCAACTCTAACACCCAAAAATTTTGTCACCTTTTTGAATCGCACCGCATTTCCGTTCACCAAAATAGTGCTGTCGTACATCCTCTCTCTTCGGTGGCAGTTATGCATTTCAAGAGAAAAAGTCTTGTCATAATTTAAAATTAGTCGATTTCTACAACACCATTCATCAAAAGATTGTACCACTGATTTTAATTTTAATTCAGTTTCCTTCACCGTCTTGCCGTAGATAACAATAGAAGTGTCATCGGCGTACATGATGACTTTTCCGTCTTGTATAAATTGCGGCAAATCGTTTACATATAGTGTAAACAAAAGTGGGCCAATGACACTTCCCTGGGGTGTGTCCATACTTACACTATATCTTTGGGAATTAATATTATTTGCTTTTACAAGTAACTGTCTGTTGGTGAGATACGAAAGTAGAAGGTCGTTGCAAGTGACTCTTATCCCCAACGCCCACATCTTCTCCTTAACAAAAAATGGATTTACTGTGTCAAAGGCACGAGACAGGTCAAAAAATAAGGTCACCACAATGTAATTGAGGTCCATTCTTTCGTTTACATATTGAATGTATTCGATAAGGGCAGTTTCTGTAGAATGATCAGTTCTAAATCCGTGCTGTGATATAAGAAAGGCATTTGACACAGCTTGGGCATATAGAATTAATAAAACATTACATGCACATAACATTGGAGGAAACAGTCTTGCGTTCATTAACAATTTTCTCAATTAAATAACATTCCAAGTAAAAGTCAATGGAGTACTTTCACCAAAAATGAAAGAAGAAAATGGTTTACCTCAAGGATCCGTTTTAAGTCCCACATTGTTTCTTCTTGCGATAAACGACGTCATCAAGGATTTGAAAGCTCCTTTCAAAGGATGCCTATATGCAGACGACAGTAATATATGGTAAGACTAAAAATTCTGACAACCTTTTTAGAATGGCACAAAATCTTTTATTCAAATTGGAGGTCTGGTCACAAAACCCTGGCTTCACATTTTCTACGGATAAAACGTAGATATTAAAACATGATAAAAAACATTACCAACACACCTTCTCTTACCTTATACAATGAACAACTTCAACGTAAAGACTAAGTAAAATTCCATGGAATGACTTTCAATAAACGGGTAAATTTGAGAGAACATCTTAAACATTTGGCACACGAATGTCATTCAAGATAAATATTTTAGAAGTGTTGTCCAAAACGCTAATAAGATCAAATCTCGATTACGGTGCTGTAGCATACACATCTGCTAGTGAATCAACACTGAAATTATCAGACGTCATTCACAATGCCTCACTCTGTCTAATACTGGGCGCTTTTCGAATAATACCAGCGGAGAGCCTGTATTGCGATGCGGGTGAACCATCTTTAACCGACAGGAGACCATATCTAGCCCCCTTTTTTCCCCTCAGGGCTCCTCCGCGTCTTTGCCGCCACCGATAACTCAAAAAATAATGGGCTGATCAAATTTAGTGAGTACCTTCCTTTTGCAAGCGGCTTGGATAAGTTCTTTAGCTAGGAAAATCAGCACAGGTTTTCCCTGAAAATGTTGAGTTTTGTTTCTAAAAAAATTAGATCTCCGGAAATAACAAAGTAAGGGCAACCAAGTTTGATACACATATTTGCATTATATATATACCAAAATTTAAGTTCGTAGACAAACAAGTTGTGTGCAGTTAAAGAAAAAAAATTTGAAGTTTTCCTCAAAATGTCAAGTCGAATTTTAAACGTCAAAATTGGCAACGTTTAGGCAAGGGACGTGAAACAAATACGGATTGTGAAAAAATGTTGCAAGAAGAGTGTTCTGCGAACCCTTAGGTTTCACCTTCAACCGTCATTGCCCTTCATTTTACTAAAATATTTACAGAAAACTTCTTTCAAATAGACCCTTTCTCTGATGCTCTGGCTGTTGGTTTATTTAAGTTGATGCTTTCGCTGTAGGTTTAGTGAAGTTTATGGTTTATGGTTTATAATTTTTAGCTAATTTTTGTAGAACAACTTCGCTAATGCATTTTGCCTTTTTTTATCGAAATATGATGCATGTTTGTAAGACAAAATCTGGATGCAGTAAGTGCGTTTTGGTAGCGAATTTTCATTAAATCCTTTAAATTTCATAGATCAATTTGCTATTAACGTAAGGTTTGTTCGTTAGGAAACCAACATTTAAGTTTAGTTTCGGAAAATTTTTGTACATTTTCAACCAATAAGTAATTTTGATAAAATATAGTACATTGTTTCTACTACATAGGCTATACCGGTAATCAGATTGATGCCTGCTCGCATTTGCTATTAAAACATTTTTAAGTGCGTCCCAAACCTTTTCTTTAATTTTGACTGCCTTTTCTCTTGCATACAGTAGGAAATTATAAATGTACAAACCATAGACTGCCATTATCCTTATTAAATCTATAAAAATAATCCCTGCAACTACCCTTAGGCTTCAAATCTACTATAAAGCTTATGGCCCTCTTCTACAGTAGCAGAGTCCTTACAAACACCCCACAAGCGACAACACCGTAAAATATTCTGGAATCTATAGCTGTAAAGTAGTATATCCACAGTTCCGACAACTCAACAAAATTCCTAACCTTTTTAATGGTAAGAGAGCCAGTTGCTAATTTACCACAGAGCAAATGTCTTGTCCATTACAAGCTGGGGTCAATTGTAGAAAATCGGGTTTCTGATACACCCGAAATCCGTTTCTCTTTGATAAGAATGAGACAGCTAGCAATCTGTTCCCTTCGCGAAATATTAAACTTTATGAATACTGGCTCTACAGGATTTAATGCTAGATGATTCTCAAAATAATCATCATTTAGTTATTTTAGAACATAATTCGTTTTTACCAGCAATTCTTTATCAGAGTCAGATGCCACTAATATAGAGTTAGCAACAACCCTATTACTGCTCCCTCTCCGCACCAGTTTCCAGAGTCTCGCATTCTAAGATGCGACGCCATAGCCTCCCTTCTGATACAGATGGGAAGCGGTGGCAGCATCAACAAGACCCCTAGCGCGGCTGAGGGTGTCGCCATCTCAGGCGCTATTAGTATTAGGACGACACCCTCAGCCGCGCTAGATGTCTTGTTGATGTTGCCACCGCTTCCTATCTGTATCAGAAGGGAAGCTATGGCGTCGCATCTTAGAATGTGAGACTCTCGAAACTGGTGCGGAGAGGGAGTAGTAACAGGGCACGCAAGAGTCGCCAAGGAGGTGGAAAAGCAAATTCCAATTTCCGCCATCAACGTACGGAATGCCGAGGACGATATTAGGTTGACTAGGCCATATACCCTCAGGATCCCCAGTAGGGATCAGTGGAGGGAAAATGAGGTTGCATTCCAGCCCGCAAGCCTGCTTTGTTTTACCGACGGATCGCGGCTGGAGGAACAACAATCCTCCGAGGCAGGAATATACATCTAGGGCCTGGGGGTGAGCGAGAGTTATGCTCTGGGTGCATATACAACGGCATTCGAAACAGAGGTGTACGTTATTCTGCTTGTGGCCAATAGACAGGATGTGAGGAGGAGCTCCGAGAAATGTGTATACATTTGCTCGGATAGCCAGGCGGTCCTCCGGGCAGTTTGCGCGGCCAGAATCAGATCAACACTGATTTAGGAGTTGGCTGACGTCATGAAAGGACTAGCCAGGACAAAGGAGGTGCAACTGGTGTGGGTTCCGGGACACTGTGGCGTAGCGGGGAATGAGGTAGCGAAGAATCTCGCAAAGCTTAGTTCCCGGCGGCCGTTCTGTGGCCCGGAGCCTGCGATAGGCATGAGTAGGAAGATGGTCTCTGTCGCCTTAGACAGGTGGACTGAGGAAGCCATGAAGGGGCATTGGGGGTAGGTTGGTGGCTGTAGGCAGGCGAGGGACTGAGTGGAGGGGCCATACAGAGATAAAGCTATCTGGTTACTCGGTAGGAGTCGACTTACGCTTCGCCGCATCCTTGTGGTGCTGACAGGCCACTGCGCTCTTAGAAGACACCTCACATTGATAGACGTAGAGAGGGATCCCATTTGCCAAGAATGCGGCGAGGATGAAGAAACGTCCTACCACTACCTGTGTGAATGCGAGACTTTTGGGAATCTTCAAGCATAATTGTTCAGTTTGAAGACTATGCAGAGGAATCAGGTAAGTACCGTCTAATTGAAGACCGTCACGGCCTTCATTTCGAGGTAGAGGCGGTTTGGCAACGGAACCCAGGAAGAGTAGAGCACGGTTGCTGGGTTGCTGGGGTTGGCAAAAAGGGCCTATTGTGGTTTACTTGCTTGGCGTTAGCCTCCCCATCACTGCTACTACTACTACCAGCAATTCTTTATCAGAGTCAGATGTCACTAATTTAGATGTACAGTCAGCAAACAAAGTAATACCATCTATTTCCAAATTAAAAGTATAGATGATATACCAAAGAGGTCCGAGAACTGTGCCCTGCGAGACTCCTTTTTCATCCTTAACAAACTGGATTTTTCGCTACCGACAACAACATTAGGTTGCTCCTAAACCACTCTAACACCGGACTACTAACACCACAGTTTGACAGCTTTGGTAGCTTATATAAAAATAGTCAAAATTTCTCTGGAAGATGTCAGTCATGTAAGGCTCCGCTAAATACCCCGGATTACAAAAGTTAGTAAACTTTCTTGGACTCTACCTTGTCTCCTAATAAGAGCAACAAAATAACTCTAAAATAAATCTTTATAACAAACGAAGGCATTATAAAAATAGTAATCCTTTGTGGTAATGTAATAGGTCAACATCAGCGTAGAGCATTAAATGCATTATTCGTTTCTCTGAGACCATTAAAAACTAAAGGGAATTTCACATGCTTTAGAGCAGTTTTCTGTTGTGTTCTCATCTATCATTTCACTAACAGGTTCGTATTGTTAGGTTAGACGTATATTTTTCTTGTTTTCGCGTATCTGCTACGCCTCTAGAGACTGCAGTGAAATATGAGGCCATCTCTTGCTTGGCTGACCACTTATACAACTAGCAACTTCATAACTAAATGCCATAAAAAAGCCGGTTCCTCTGCATAATCGCCATCATAAAAAAGCCCAGAAACTAAGTTTAAAAGCGTATAAATCTCTGAACATTAGTCTGACGCGAAACTTGAACTACATCATTAATTAAGGAGGAAGTAATATTTATTGTGTTTGAGCTAGTTTAGAAGAACGCGGACTTTATTCTTAACTAGCGTTTCAGCGTTAACGCCCTATTGCATTCAGTCTGTTCAGAGCTGTTTGATTCCGAAAATAAACTTTTGTGGATTTTGAGCTTTACAAAACTACTACTAATTGGTGCCAGTGGAATCTAAGAGTTGCACTTATTTAAAACAAGAATGCCACGCCAGGTCTATAAACATAATGAAGTCTTGACGCAGCAAGTGCTTTATGGTAATGCATTTTAAAAGGATATTTTTTTACGAAAAGTTGAAAAATGCCATTTTTTATGGAAAATTTGCAGAGAATTTTTTCCACGAATAATATGTGGTTATTTAAATTTGTTACGAATGGTGTGTATTAACTGCCATCGAGGTTTGAAGACAACTAATGTTGTGTTCTTTTCTGTTTAACGAGCTCATCATTTATTAAAAGTTCTTCACATTTTTAGTGAATTTTCTTCAAGAAATTCACTAATGATGAGATCCCAACTTTTGCACTTTGAAATTTTTTTTTGAAATGAACGCGAACTAGGCCCACTAGTAGCCATATCCGGGGTCAGTTTCAATTTATATATATATATATATATATATATATATATATATATATATATATATATATATATATATATATATATATATATATATATATATATTATTATTATTATTATTATTTATTTATTGGTAAAAATCATACACCACAATAAGTCTAGGACTTGTGGTGTACATTTGCATAATTTTAAAAGTTACATCTAAAGGAATGTGACAATTATATATCAAATTCGGCAAACTTCAGATTTTGACAAGCCAGGAAAAAATAATTCTCTTCACTTTCATTTCTTCCACCTAATGTTTCACCCATTGCCTTTATTTATCATAGATCTAAACCACTTCAATACACCATCGCAACTATAACTCAATCTCCACATACCATATTGTTTCCAAAATTATCAATTTTGTACAAGACCAAACTGACATTAAACGTCAATCAAACCAGTAATATATAACATATAATATATATATATATATATATATATATATATATATATATATATATATATATATATATATATATATATATATATATATATATATATATATATATATATATATATATATATATATATATATATATATATATATATATATATATATATATATATATATATATATATATATATATATATATATATATATATATATATGTCACACCGCTAACTACGATACACAACGATACGTCAAAAAATAATGGGCGGATTTGGATCAAATTTTGTGAGTAGCTACCAAAATTTTCTTTGGGAAAATCTTTATATATCCGGAAATAACAAAGTGAGGGCAACCAAACTTGGTACGCGTGATTCTATTATAAAAAATGAAACATGTACCGAAATTAGGTCGGTAACTTAGAAGACACAATAGTTATATACGTCAAAATTGGCAACATTCAGGCAAAGAACCTGAAACGAATACAGAATGTCGCAAGAAGAGTGTTCTACAAACTTTTAAGTTTCAGCTTCAACTGTCACCGTGATTCATTTTACCAAAATATTTCCAGAAAATTAATTTCGAATGGACCCTTTCTCTGATGCTTTGGCAGTAGTTTTAGTTAAGTTTCTGTTTTAACGGTCTATAATGTTTGGCTAATTTTCGTACAAAAAATTCGTTAGTGAGCAGACCGCGACTTTTGAATTTTAAAAAGATTTCTTTAAATGAGCGCGAACTAGGCCCCCTAGAAACCATAGTCCGGTTTAGTTTCAGTTTTATCTGTTTACATATATACAGGGTGATGCATTTCTACGGTAAACCTCAATATAATTGTTATTATACAAGATACGAGAAAAACTTTTATACGTTAATTATAGGGTGTCTTGAGCGGCATCTCATAAAATTATTTTGAGAATCACAGGATGGCACATAAGTCGTTGGTGACACCCACAATTTTTTGCAAACAATTTTTTTTCATGTATTATAACCCTATAATTGAAACTACTGCCCAATCGTCAGAGAAAGGGTCTATTTGAAAATAATGTTCATGTCCAGAATTTATAAAAACTCGACGTTTCGGCTCCTGTTTTGGAGCCATTTTCAAGAGGTAAAGGAAATATGTAAGGACACTCTAAGGATTCAATCTGCCTACTCATTAGAGCGGTGTACAAAGTTAATTTGGGTTGTTGTAGCTCGATTACGGGGCCTCAATCTGCCTACTCCCCAAATATCGCTGGAGATCGTCTGTAAGGTCTCAGTGTGTTCAACCCTAGTCTTCAGAGAGGTCTGGCAGTTCGTTGCAAGTCTTGTATTGTATCTATCGTTCCGTCGACCTGCTTCGTAATCAGTGAAAGTAGTCGGGTTACGGTCAATTAAGTCAGGGGCTTTGGTCACGGTACTTAAAGGATTAGAAGGAATAAGATGATTACCGGCATTTGTTGAGACAGATAATGGGGAAGTAAAATTGTGTGTGGAATTCATTTTATTTTCAACACACAAAAAGAAAATAAACTGCACCGACAATTTCCCTATTATCTGACTCAGCAAATGCCGGTAATACTCTTAGTCCTCCTAATCCTTTTAAGTACCATCGCCAAAGCCCCTGACTTAATTGACCGTGACCCGACTACTTTTACTGATAACGAAGCAGGTAGACGGAACGATACATACAATAAAAGACTTGCAACTAACTGCCAGATCTCTCTGAAGCCTAGGGTTGAACACACTGAGACCTCACAGACCATCTCCAGCAAGATTTGGGGAGTAGGCAGATTTAGGCCCCGTAATCGAGCAATAACAATCGAACGCACCTTTTTCCACCGCTCTAAGGACTAGGCAGATTGAGGCCTTAGAGTGTCCTTACATATTTCCTTTACCTCTTGAAAATGACTCAAAAACAGGAGCCGAGACGTCGAGTTTTAATAAATTCTGGACGCCTAGAACCAAGTATGCCTCATATATATATATATATATATATATATATATATATATATATATATATATATATATATATATATATATATATATATATATTAATAATACTAATACACATTTATTGAGAACATTTCCATCCATACACAAAAAATACAAATAAATATAGAATAAACCCAATTTACACAAAAAATCTCCCCCAATAAAGGGAGAGAAAAAAAAACTGCCTAAGTCAAAACTTGTTGGCCGTATGTTTATATATATATGTATATATATATATATATATATATATATATATATATATATATATATATATATATATATATATATCTATTAATTTTAACGGACCTTGGTTTTGGGTTCTAGAGACCCAAATACGCGCTCATCTGAAGACATTTTTTCAAAAGCTTTTCATCGTCACCTCTCTATTAGCGAATTTTACTTAATAAAAATTCGCTAATAAACAAATATCCTTATATTTTCACTGTTTTTTGCAGATTACGTAACATTTTAAATGGAATTTTTCATCTCCTAAAAACGAACAAAACAAGAACACATATGTATTATTGCTGATATCTAATGGGAATTAAATATCACAGGGAAACACAAAAACAGCATAAAATACAGATGCTCTTGAAATGTGTCAAGTGCGGATCCTAGGCTATACCCAAACCACAATAACATCACCCTTCACATTTTCAAGCAAACCTCTAGATAAAAAATAGCAGAAAATCAATAAATAATGTCATATTGGTGGAGGATAGCCAGGGCGGAAGCTCCAGGGGTACATGTCCTTATAGTGTTGTCACATTGCGTCGCCTGGAGTTACGGTGTGGATATCAAGCGAGGGTGAAGAGATCGTCGTCTTCCCTACTTTACTTTCCTTATACTCGATGTATTAGCGTCTATGACAAATGATAACCACTAGTGACAGCTCACATCATTAGCTCCTCTCGTGTATTATATTTACTGAAACGCTTGAGCACTACTGACAGCCTAAAATTATATGGAGTTTCATTTAATAATAAGATATACTGCTTCTTATAAAAGGTTCTGATGTAGTAAATGAGCTATGATAGCGAATTTTCATAAATCTATTGAACATAGAATTTAATAATAATAACAATAAACCCATTTTCAAGATACAGTACAGTATCTACAATAGGTACGTGGATATGTTTAGTCAAAACTGGTTTCCAACGTAACCCAGGCAATACAAAGGACATACTAATATTTTAGTGAATTTTATTAACAAAATTCACTAATGTGGATATCTTGACTTCTGAAAAATTTCTTCAAATGAGCGCGAACTAGGACCCCTAGAACCTATATCCGAGGTGAGTCTCAATATATATATATATATATATATATATATATATATATATATATATATATATATATATATATATATATATATATATATATTGCTATGATAAAAAGGTCTCAAACAATACTTACAGATTGCACGAAATGTACATGTATTCTTTTTGTAAATTTTATTTCATGACAATAAATATCCAAAACCAGGCCAATTAAAATCATTCATATTACACGACACTAGCCACGTGAAAACCATAAATAACAACACATTGTCACCAGACATATTCTTTGTTACTGTTATTTAGTACTGGATACATGAGATATAAATAAGCTGAAAAAGACATGTTTCATTTAAATCATTGTTGACAATTAATATATATATATATATATATATATATATATATATATATATATATATATATATATATATATATATAACCTATATAATGTGTAACAATATTAGTAAAGAGTAATTAAGCTACATACCTAAAGGTGTATGTATAGCTAGAAGTTTTAAAAGAGGTTAATTTTAAACCAAAGAAATATTGTCAAAAGTTTTTACTTACATCATTTAAAAATAAAATGTATTGAAAAACACTCTGTATATTAATAATAAGTGAAATGAACACTCCTAAGGACAACAGTGGTTTAAAAAAAGACTTCCCAAGCAAGATTGAACATTTAAAAGTGTTTTTAGTTATATTGAAAATCATTGATTTTATTTAATAAGTTAGGTTATAGAAATATCATATCTAGAAATAGGAACTTCTCTTTTGTAAATGTCATTAGAGTGTAGGATTTGAATTTGGCGGGTATCTAAATTAGACTTACCTGTCAGGAGAAGCGACGATGATTTTTCCACGCTATACTGGTTGTTGGTGTATATGCAGCTCAAGAGAAAAGACAAGAACAATGAAATGTTGAAAATAATTTCCAGACAGCTTGCCATGAATTGGATACAGGAACAGGAAATAAGCTTCTTGATTATTTATTGACGATATCCGTTTTCCGTTTTGATGAGGTCGTTGTTTGATGAACGCCGAGAAAAGAGGGTTATTTTACCGTCCAGATAAATTATGAATTTTTAAGTGAATTTTGTGCGTTAACAGTCCAATAAGTAAACAAGCAGCCCAGTAGATGTTCCAGACCAGAAAATCACGACGAGAAATGAATATAGAGGTAATATACAGCAAAAGATTACATGTATCATCAATCATCAGACGCCAAGGTACACCAAAAATCACATAATTATTATAAATCACAATTAAAGCAAGTTTCCTCTAAGTATTAATCGAGGAGAACGATATATCTGTTATTGGGAAATAAATGTTTATATGATAATAGCAGGTTTCATAAATATAACTGAAATTTAAACGAAATTCCCCATAGTGTTTCACAAGCAAGATCATAGAGGGCGGATAGTGTATCAAATTCGAAACAGTAAGAATAAATTTTGGCCATGTTGTTAAAAATCAAAGCAATTTTAAGAAAAAAAATTCTAGAATTTCCTAATCCAATTTAAATAAAAATATTTGTTATACTTTAAAATTTCTAGACGTATTTTCTTTGGGGATATATTTATAAAATATGTAAGAATTAATGGAATATAGCACCATCTCTAAATTAGAACCGACTAACTGAGACTGGAGTCAGGAGCTGAAGCAGCCGAGGAAATTTTAATTAAAGGGCAAGTATATTATATATATATATATATATATATATATATATATATATATATATATATATATATATATATATATATATATATATATATATATATATATATATATATATATATCTGTATTTATTGCTATTTAACAGAGGCAAAGAGTAGACCACCAACCATACACAGACACATCAGATTCTAAATAAACAAGAACACACAAATCATTGATTTATTTATTAACACTTTAATACAAAATTTAACGTAAAATTGACAAAAATTGTGCATGGGAATTAAGTATAACCTGTAGGTGTTATTGTCAAATCAAATGAAAATAATGTACATATAAAAAAAACTAGAAATCAGAAATTAAACACATTCATATTAAAAAAAAAATTTAACCTAATAATAATATATATATATATATATATATATATATATATATATATATATATATATATATATATATATATATATATATATAGTTGGTTAAACCGCGTCCAGAATTTATTAAAACTCGACGTTTCGGCTTCTATTTTGGAGCCATTTTCAAGAGATCTAGGATATATGTGAGGACTTAAACTCTAAGATCTCAATCTGCCTACTTCTTAGAGTGGTAAACAAAGGTGGGTTGGTTCGTTGTAGCTCGATTACGGGGCCTCAATCTGCCTACTCCTCAAATCTCGCCGGAGATCGTCTCGAAGGACTCAGTGTATTCAACCCTACATATCTCTCTTTGCCTATGGTTGAACACAATGAGACCTTAGAGACGATCTCCGGCGAGTATATTCTTATATACATATATGCAAACGTCTTGACTGTCCCTGTAAATGAGTTCTGTAGGTCCTTATTCGTGTTCATTTGAAGAAACATTTAGGAAATCTTATTCGCGATATCCTCATAAGCAAATTATTTCGCAAAAATTTGCTGAAAAGATCTTGGCGTAGCATGTGCATTACGGTAGAGAAAACCTTACAATTAATATATTGTATCATTAGAAACAGTAATCTTCAGTTTCTGTTTGTTTCAGGCTCAGTACACGCAGTGCAACAACATTAAAGCAATTATTCAATTTCTTTCAGCATCTTATTTAAAAACTTGTCTGCCTAAAAACCAGTCAGGTGGTGTCATTTGATAGGGATTAATTTAAGTAAGAACAAAACTAGTTCGAGTCTCCTCTGGAGATTAAATAAATTATGTACCAAGTTCGATTTCTTCGTAATGTATTTTAATATCAGATAAATTATGTGCAGCATAGACTTTCGATTAGCTATCGATGATATCAGAGCTGAATGGTTTGAATGGGAGCGGGGAATTTGTTCAGTTGAAATTGGAAAGAGGATGTTATTAATATCAGACAGGATCTCATTGGATTTAGTATGCACCTTCGCGGATTGAGAGCCCCATTGAATGGAATTTACAAATAACGTTCCCGCTGGAACGGATATTTCATTTAATATTCCCGAAAATGATGGATTGTACTTTAACGAAAATCAGATATCAATGCTTTTTCGATCAGAAAAATAATCAAATATCTATTACAATTTCCTATTTGCAGAAATCGCCAATGAACTCCTTATAAAAATTGAAAGGATTAATAGCTGTAACTAGAACATACTGGTAGGGTAGAAGTTAATTCAATACCAGTGGTTCTACACACGTTATCTCCTCAAGAGCAACTTTTTCTAGAAGAATTCCCTCAAGAAACTACTCAATAGCAATTTTTTCTACAAAGATTCTCTGGAAAAAAATTCGGGACTCAGCATGTCATTACCGTAGTGAATTTTCACAAGAAATGTCCACTACAGGCTCATCTAAAGAATTTTTTCGAAAGTGTTACAATCGATATCTCTCTATTATCAAAAAAAATCTTGTGTTCTAGCCCCTTTTGAGACAAATGCCAAAACAGAATTTTCTATGAATTAAAATTTGGTATCCTACTATCTAGGTACAGTAAGTGTTCATGGAACAGAAAGCTATCCAGGAGGGCGTCTATAGGCGTGGAAATATATTTTAATATTATTTAAATTTATAATTAAATCACATAGATATTGTAATCGTTTGCATTGAAATCATCATCACTTCACATATTTATATAAACAATACGCAAGTTTGCTGATGGCAGCTTGCAATACTATATGACTTAATTTACCGTATTGAGTAATGCTGACTAATTATGTTTACGTATTATTAAGAAGTAATAAGTCTATATATAGAGGTGTTTGTAAATATTAAAAGGGATTTTTAGATTTGGTTTTATAGTCGTTAAGCGACTTTTTTGCTAGAGACTTTATTCATTTGTTATTAATTAGATTGTTACCATGTCTGCCCAGTTTAAATTATAACAGTTATCCCGATAAAACCCCTCATTATCCTCCGCTCCTTAACCATGGTCCTTCGACGAAGTAACCAGTGCCGTTGGTGATACAGTGCGCACTAAAAAATTTCTCAATTTAAAATCAACTATCCTTATCAAACATCCTTTAACTCAAGTACCCAAATACCTTTTTACATTTTACAAATTACTTCACACTTAAAACAGTTGTTTACACCATTTCTAGATACATGTAAAGTTTCATTTAAGTTACTCCAATACTTTCAAAAATATTTTTATACATTTTTGGCGGGAAAAATTTCCGTTGTAGCTGATTTAATAACTCTTCCGCGGTCTTAACAAAATAAAGATATGTGTCAAGTTTCATTCAAATCAGTTGAGTATTTTTTTAATTATCGTTCGGATACACACGCACACACTCTTATATATATATATATATATATATATATATATATATATATATATATATATATATATATATATATATATATATATATATATATATATATATATAGTTACAAAGCACTTCATAGATGTAGGCGCGGTGTTGCCACATCTCCAAAACGTCCCAAACATCTGAGAAAACCTTACAATTAATATATTGTATCATGAGAAACAGCAATCTTCAGTTTCTGTTTGTTTCAGGCTCAGTACACACAGTACAACAACATTAAAGCAGTTATTCAATTTCTTGCAGCATCTTATTTAACAACTTGGCTCCTTAAAAATCGGTCAGGTGGTGTCATTTGATAGGGATTAATTTAAGTAAGAACAAAACTAGTTCGAGTCTCCTCTGGAGATTAAGTAGTCTCATTTAAGTTACTCCAATACTTTCAAAAATAGTTTTATACATTTTTGGGGGGAAAAATTTTCGTTGTAGCTGATTTACTAACTCTTCCGCGGTCTTAACAAAATGAAGACATGTGTCAAGTTTCATTCAAATCAGTTGAGTTGTTTTTAATTATCGTTCAGATACACACGCACACACACTATATATATATATATATATATATATATATATATATATATATATATATATATATATATATATATATATATATATTTATTTATATATATTGTTACAAAACACTTCAATAGATGTAGGCGCGGTGTTGCCACATCTCCAAAACGTCCCAAACATCTGAGAATTATTTCACAATCTGGCAACACCGGCTCCCCACCTCCCCTGGGGGTGCCTGGGGTGACACCCCACAGGCGAAGTCTCAACCCTCTAGGACCAAAAATAACGAAGTCACCAACCTATACCCCGTCGGAACAGATAAATGAGATCTGCGCATTTCGAACACCCTGTATATACACCTTGTATATACACCCTGCATACGCAGAGAACCCTTACACCCTGTATACGCAGAGAGCTCTTATAGTACGAGAAACACCTCTTGTGTAACATAGGAGTGATGGCCCCCTGTATACACACGGGGCCGATCTGTATTCACAGAACCTTCTAGAATAAGAAGGTCCTGGAACATTCTGGAATGGAACACTCCCGCAACGTAGTGGAAGGTACGACGGGTGTATAAAGGCGAAAGCAGGCCAGCTCAGGCAGTTCAGTTCAATTGGAGAATGTTGAAGTGACTGGAAGAACCAGTGACCAGTGTGAAGTGTTAGAGAGTAGCGACTGTAGTTCCAGTGTAGTGACTTGTGTCCAGATAGTGATTGTAAGGCCAAATAAACAAAGTGTTTTGTGAGAGAGACATTCTAGAACTTTTATTGTATTCATCATTAGAGAGTAAATAAAGTTGTTTTGTTAAAATTTAAAGTCTGACTTATCCAGAACCCGGTGAAAACACAACAATATATATATATATATATATATATATATATATATATATATATATATATATATATATATATATATATATATATAAACATATAAAAACTCAAACGGACCTTGAATAGGTGTTCTAGGGGTCCTATTGCGCAGTCATTTGCAAAAATTTTCCGAAATTCTCACCATCGTTGCCTATCTATTAGTGAATTCTCTTAATGAAAATTCACCAAAACCTAAACAAAAGTTGTGAAAAAATCAGTGAAATTATACACCGAATTTGATCAAAAATAACCCATACTCTTTTCGCAATTTAAGCTTTCAAACGTTCATAGCCCGTGTAAAATCGGACATATGATGATCCACGCTGCCACAAACAAACACACATATAAAGTCACGCATCAGAGCCTCGGTGTTTCAGTGGTAAGAACGTGTGGCTCTGAACTGAAGGGTACCGGGTTCGATTCCAACTTTCTCCTTTCAGTTTTTCAGTACATAACACATTAACAACAACCGAGGTTTCGGCATTGTATTTGAGCAAGTTGAATATCTGCACGTTCCGCCCTTCGGAGGGGGCGTAATGCCGTGGGTCCCGTGTCTATGTGATACTGGGCACGTTAAAAATCCTTACCCTCCATACAGGAAGACAGGGGTTCTGCAAAATTTCCAGGATAGTAAGGTGAAACTGCTTCCTGGCGTCGGTGATTGGCCATAGTCACGGAAATAGACCGACGTGAAAAAAAGTCACGCATCAAACATAACAATTTTTTCGTCGAGGGTTAAAAAGCGATTTACGTCCCATTATTTAAGATAAAACCAAATGACGCCTTCGTTTAAAACTGAGTCGTGAACTAGAGGCAAAATCATTTCGAACGCGTAAAAAGAAACTCTTTTATTTTTCCAAACGGAAAGCATTAGACCTAATGGAGAACTGACTGGAAACTCGCTGATATTGCAGATTAATACACTATATATCGTGGACTTTATCTTTCCTAAATTGGTATTGCTATTTGTTAACACGTGATTAATTAAGTTAAATGACGTATTAGGTTCGATTCCGGAAACTTTCTGCCGACTTGGAAGTTGCTAACTTTTGCTCGAACTGTAACGATCTCGAAGCATTGAACATAAACCACGACACAACGGCTAGGTAAGTCTTATAACTTCGTCTCCCATCTTACATAAACAGCTTAGAAATGGCTTTGTACAATTTTCCATGCGTTTTAGTTTGAACAAAGGATTTGCGGTGTTTAGACTAATGTGCACTAAATTAGGTGGAGTGCTAAAACTAAAAGTCAAAGTGCACACATAGAAGGAGCAACATTGTAGAATGTTTTCCAGCACCAATAAAGAGAATATATAATTCACGGAGACTACGTACAACTAACCACTGATTTTAGTGAATTTTTATTAAAGAAAATTTACTAATAGAGAGGTATCGATGGTGAGACTTTACAAAAATTTTTGCGCGCGAGCGAATTTGGGCCCCTAGAACCCATATACGGGGTAAGTTTCGATTTTTATATGTTTATATATATATATATATATATATATATATATATATATATATATATATATATATATATATATATATATATATATATATATATATATATATATATGTGCGTATCCTACCGATAACTCAAAAAATAATTAACCGATTTTGATAAAACTTGGCAAATGCCTTTCTTTTATTAATAGCTTGGATGAGTTCGTTAGCCAGAAAAATCTCACACGGTTTTCCGTGAAAATTTTGAGTTTTCTTTCGAAAAAAAAATTTTTCTCCGAAAATTACAAAGATATTCCAATAAAATTTGGTGTACATATTGCTTTGTGAAAGACCTAACTATGTGCCAAAATTCAGCTTTCTAGGGTTACAGAAAAGTAAGCTATTCAAATTTGAAACATTTATGTTTAATTTCACCGCCTTTCATTGAATAGTTTATATGAGATCTAGTATGTGGTTGTCGTGGTAAGGTAAATTATATATTATTGCGCAGGTCTGTTAGACGCTGTAACTGACATTTACCGTATGACCGTAGGACGTATGATATGAGATCGTTTATATTATGTTTATTTGTTTAAGTCGACGAATTATTTGTGTCATTTGGGAAGTTTTTATATACAAGTGCAAATTATTTATTTATTAATGTTAGTGGGTGGATTAAACAGTGTTTGTTATGTTTTATTAACACATATATACGTAAATGGTTTATAAACTGTGTATTTGCACATTGAATATATAAATAAATATAAAGAATCGAAGTTTTACAAAAGGGCTGATATTATACAGGGTGACGCGTTTCTACGGTTAAGCTGAATATAATTATTATTATACAAGAGACGAGAAAAAAATGTATAAGTTAATTATAGGGTGTCTTGAGCTGCATCTTATAAAATTATTTTGACAATCACCGGCTGACCCACAAGTACATCGTTGGTGATCCCTACAAATTTTTTTCGAACAGCCTTGTTTTATTGCATTTTTTATCGAAATATGTTTGTAAGAAAAAAAAATCAAGACGTAGTAAGTGCGTTTTGGTGCCAAATTTTCATTAAATGCTTCAAATTTCAATAACTCAATTTGCTATTAACCTAAGATTTGTTGGTTAGAAAAGCAACGTTTAAGGTACATTGTGGGAAAATTTTTGTACATTTTCAAACAATAAGTTATTTTGATAAAATATGGCACATTGTTTCCACTATATATTTTGCTTATAACCTTATCTCGTTTTTGTGCTTCTGTGTGTTCTGAAGAATGCATTAACAAGTCGTTATTGTAGTGTAAAATTAAAATTTACTAAATGTAGTTTTGATAAAGCAGAATGAAAAAAGTGAATTTATTGACTGAGGAGTAATATTGTGTTGTATACTGGGAGAGTGTTTGAAAATGATCATGTTATATTCTATAAATTAATTAATTATCAACATATTATGTAAAATACTTCAACCACTTTATTTAAAACGTTAAAATGGTGTATCTGCTTGTCATAATAAGGTTACTTAAAGCACGAGGGATATACTGTTTGGTTTGTTTTATTAGTGAATTTTTATTTAAAAAAATTCCCTAATAGAGAGGTATCGATGGTGAGACTTTGCAAACATTTTTGCAAATGAGTGCGAACTAGGACCCCGAGAACCCATATCCGGGGTTAGTTTCAATTTTTATATGTTTTAATCATGGCTTAGATAATTTCGTTAGCCAGGAAAATCGGAAAAGGTTTTCCTAGAAAATTTTGAGTTTCCTTTCGAAAAAAATGTTTGTGTCTGAAAATTACAAAGCTATTTTGATGAAATTTGGTGAATATGTTGCCTTGTAAAAGTCATTACTATATGGCAAAATTCAACTTTCTAGGTTTATATAAAATTGAGTTATTCAAATTTGAAGCATTTAATAAAAATTCACTACCATAACGCACTTGCTGCGTCCCGAATTTTCAAATTTTCGTGTAGAATATGTTACTCGTCTTATACAGATGCCAGTTGTTACCTCCTTCGAAGAAAAAAGCTTAAGGGGACGAGAACCGTGGTATATGTGATTGACCTCAGGTGGATATAGATCTGCTCAATGGTGAGGTCACAATTGCCTACAACACCCTACCCTAAAGTAGCTATCTATCAGATTATAAAATTTATTAAGATTGGCAGCACTTTTTAGGAGAGTGACAGATCTGGATGTAGTTTCATACTCACGTTCTCTTCCTTTGCTTTCTTCGCACTGCCCAGAGTCCTATATTTGTGGGCTCTCCAGACTAGTGCTAGGTTACATAGAAATTTAGATATCTAGAGAATAGTTAGTAAGAAATAATTGTTTGCGTTGAGGCCAAAATAAAGCAGAAGTTAGATAGGAATTTCTCTCCAATTAAACAGATACTTTAATGTAACAAAATATATAAATTTATTCATGTAAATTAAATTTGGAATAGCAAATAAAATGAAATAAAAATGGTTGGTAAATCTCAAATAAACACTAATTGTACACAAATAACAATCAGATAACTAACAAGGATTTCAAGAGCAAGAAATTATTAAATTACATACATGTGTCAAAACAATAAGATAAAGATAGTTGCATATTACTAAAATGTTACTGTTAATTACTTAGGGTGTCCCTCAAAAATAAACACAAATGATTAGGTAAACTATTTGACGTTTGTCAATCAATTACTAGGTTTTCAAGTTAATTACTGGCCAGTTATTGAGTGAGGCTCCAAAAAAAAAAAAGAAAATCTGTTAGTATTTTCCTACGTGAAATTTACATATTAATTATGCAAACTAAGATATATTAAAGAGAATATATATGTTAGATCTTTTACAGAAAAAATTTGCTAATTACAATTTAAAAGAAATTTAATAAAAACTGTGTTTAAATTTACAAAGAAAATTGACAAAATCTCAGGAAATATATAGTTGTGCTGACAGCACCTCTCTGACATTGTATAAGCTCAAATTTGATTACGTGATTTTGAAAGTTCAGGATATTAAAACTTCAGATGTTAAATTTCGGCATTAAAGTTCTGTTGATTATTATTATTATTATTATTGTTTATTGGCAAAAATTATACAATATGTTAATACAATAAGTCTTATGCGACTTGTGGTGTATTATATAACATAATTTAGAAGGTTGAATCCTAAATAGTTTGACAGTCTGACACAAAATTCAATAAACTTCAGATTTTGACGTACCAAACTTAAATTCTTTTTTCTCTTCTATTTCGAACCTTCTAACACTTCAGAGAAAAGATTTGTTCAGACTCACCAGTCCTCCGGTACTAAGTTTTATCTGATGACCCTGTGAAGATGCTTTCCAGGTAGGGTCAATCATGAGTGCCTGACACAGATTGCAGACTCCAACAAGAGCGGAAAAATTTGGGGAAAACGACTGGGACTTCCCATCAGGGATTATTGGGCCGGCGTGGGTTATTGTTCCGATATTACTAGACCATTTGACACCTATGTCGATGTTCAGAATTCGCTTGATGGAAACTTTGCGAATCGCAATAAAAACGTGAATTTACCTCAGTAAAATTCACTACCAATTGACTTAAAGTACGATAATAACCAGGCATTCTTTCTGATCACGACAAGAAATCAACAATTCGAAACAGAGAAACACAACTTAGATCCCGTTTTTAGGCTGAATTATTATTTAAACTCGAAAATCTTTTAAGTTACTTTAAATAATTACTGACAATATAATTAGGTAGTACAGATAACAGAAAGTACATTATAACCCCGTTTTGAGATAGCTAAATAGCCACCGAAGCTGACAGTGTTCACTCTAAGAAGGCCCAGCAGAGACTCTTAGGTTCGGCAAATGTTTTCTGCCTGCACGCAACACTTTGTACTCTGACCGTTAATGGCCGTGCGCTAGCTCTTTCTAGCCTCCGTTCTTCGAATGAGATAAAACGAGATCTGCCTCGGTGGCGTTGCAATTTTCTCTCTGCACGTAAACGTTTTCAAACCGTCGTTGGTGACATCACCGATTACGGAAAATTCCAGATAACAATATTATGTTCTCGAATATTTCTAACGTATATTTTAAATGCCTATTTCGTTCCTGGAAATATTTGTTCAGTAATAAGGCGAGGTAGTTTTAAATGGCACACATATAATGAATTTTAACGTACCAATTAGAAATGCAGTAAAGGTGTTTACGGTACTTGAAGATTTAGCGACTTTTCATCAAAATAATTTTGAAATCAAGACATGAATTGCCTTACAGATTTCGGATTGTCGGCTATTAATTAAGTCTCCCACGGGTGTATTTTCAATAATTAATGCAGTAACGAAACGTAATCGTTACACAGTGTAGGGGAAAGTGTGCCATATATGGTACAAAATCAAGGTTTATAGATTAGACAAGTTGTCTGTAAACTCTGAGGGGGGAGAGGAGCGTAATACGTCATGTGTATTCCACATGTGGATAGCACCTATAGTTTTAGATTGCGTTTTGGTGTTTTAAATAACATTTATTAGAAATTTGTGTAACTTTGCTTAAAAATTTTCGAATACAATCAGTTGCGGATATATTTGAATGTTTATTCTGTACGAAACAGCAGTTAAATAAAAACTTTTGTCTTAAAGACAATATATGTTTTTTTGAGGTGTTGTGCTGTAAACATAACTGCACGGGGAATCGGCGGTATTACGAGTTAGACGTTAGTTATTCAAGTTTGTTTTTATATTCAAGAATTAAATCCGTGAATCGTCATGTATTTTATTTATTTATCATATGGCACACATCACATAACAATATCGTGTAAGTCAATGGTAAAGCATATAGAACAATGTAGAACACAAGAATATAACATAATTCACAATTGAATGACCAAATTATTTATATAATCAATTGAGACTGGTGTCGCTGTCAGGAAATCACCCGGATGACTCCCATATGCCCTCAGGTTGCAATGCTCCGTGATGTGGCGGATCGTCTGCATTTCAGCGCCGCAGTCACACTGTGAGGAGGGTATTATGTTCCACTTGTAGAAGGCATGGGCACACCTGCCATGGTTGGTTCTAATCCGGTTAAGTGTTGTCCATGTCTTGCGTGATAGTTCGAAGCCGGCTGGAGTAGTTGTTATGCATGGCATGTTGTAAAGTTCCGGTTGAGCTGCCTCGGTCCAATTCCACCTCCACTCGTTTATTAGATTGAAGTCATCGACCACCAGATCTCCAACTGTTCTGATTGGGGGTTTTCTTGAGCGTAGCTTATTCTTTCCTATATCGTCGATATCTGTGTTTATTAGTAGTTGTGGGTTTTGAAGAATCTTGTTGTACTCTCTGACAAGTGCAGTGGACCTCCGTATCGCTGGGGTTAAATGTGACTCAGAACTGGTAGACAGTAATCTGGTATAGATGCAACTGTGCCCGAGATTAAGCGCATCGTATGGTTCAATTGGACGTCGTTAATTTTAACACGTGGGCTGTTTTGCCAGACCGGAGCACAAAAATCCGCCGTAGAGTAAACGAGCCCTAAGGCGGAGCATCGAAGCGTGGCAGTAGAGGAACCCCATGAAGTGCCGCATAGTTTCTGTATGATGTTATTTCTTGTTTTGAGTTTTGAGGCAGTCTTAGTTAGGTGTTGTTTGAAGAATAAAGTTCTATCAAGAGTTACTCGTAAGTAATTATGATATCGGTTATGGTGAAGCAGCCCGGCACCGAAGTACACGTTGAGTTCTCTATTGGCCATGCGGTTGTTTAGGTGAAAACATGCCACCTCCGTCTTGCCTGCACAAGGTTGGAGTCTCCAGGGTGTCCGAATCATCAGTTGGCATTTCCTCCGTTTCTTCCATTGATTTGCTTCTGGTTGCTATTGCGCAGTCATCAGCATAGCCAACTTTTAGGGATCTTGTTGTGGGCATATCGGCGAGGTAGCAGTTGAAAAGAAGTGAAGCCATGTCGTCATGTAGATAGGTGTTTAATGAAAAAAAAAAAGGTTACATATACTCAAAATAAGAACCCAACAAATAACTTGAGCTAAACGTATGTCTAAATGCCTAGTGGAGTTGTTTGTAATGCATTAGCGTACAAAATAAATCACAAGAAAAATTTCCTGCAAACAACTACCAAGTACCAAGAGTGAATAGAGGCGCTTGGCGGGGAAGAAGATAAAAAAGAAGTATAAGCGAAAAATGTGAGAAAAAACTTAGCGGTACTTATATACGCTGCCTTTCTCTCATTTTGAAACTACACCTCCTTAAAATCTTGTTTATCGCGCACAGATCAGCTCTCGTAACTTTCTTGGGATTTTTTTGTGGTTTATGCTATGAGCGTGATTGTAAGCATGCAGAAAGGGAAGAAACTCCCCCCCCCCCCGTGTTGGGAAGGGCTATACCAGCAGCATGGAACGTGGGTGGGGTGGGTGCTTCGTCCAGGGTGTTTTCATTCCACCACTGCATGCATACAACCACCTTTAATACATAAACCACAAGAAAAATTACTTGGGAACAACCCACAAGAAATGTACTGGACCTGAGGCGAATAGGGGTTCTGTGCGGGGTAAACACGCCCTCAGGTTGTGTTCTTTTGCTGATTAAAGTGTCTGATAGCTAGCTGAAGTAAGAAAAGGGAAAAGAGAAACAGGTAAATATACACATATATGAACAAAATGGTAAGTTTTCCTTAGTTTTACTGATCATTATATATACACTCCAACATTAGGAACGGTTAACAAAACTACATTTACAAATTTTCATAAAATGTATTTACAAATAGTACAAATAATTATAAACCACAATTAGTAAAACCTTTACTTAATAATTAGAGCCCTAAACGTGAGAATTTTGAGAATAATTAAACATTTATATACACATCACAAAGACTGTCTCTAAATACACATCGTAAGTTACAATAAATGCATTCGTTAACAATATATATATATATATATATATATATATATATATATATATATATATATATATATATATATATATATATAGGTGCTTCATAATTAATTGGACCTTAGCTATTGGCCTAGAACTTGTAGTCTCATTGGCCACAGATTTTTCAGTCAGATTGAATTTGCAACCGAAGTAAGGAGATTGCACTTTCATGCAGAATTGCCATGTCACATGACAGTTATTGTGAATAGATATGTAATTCCAGTCAACATTTTGCGTGTTTAAATAGGAAATAACTGATTTTATTCAGCAAAAGTGAACGGCCAGTGGCTATTAAATGCGAAATGTGTTGTATTGTAATAAACAATTGTATTTGCAAAGCTCTGGCACAATAAATAAATTTAGCAAATAAAAGTTTGCGATAACGCTTTCAGTAATTTAAATGAGCTTGAACAAACACAAATGTTTGTGCTTTATGCAGTAAAGCTAACAGATCTAAAATAAAATAGAACCAAGGTTTTAGTTATTAATGATGAAAAATTATCTTCTTTTTCAAATAGCAACCTCATCATTTTTCGACGGAAATTCAAAGAGCATATGTTTCTCTGTCATATGAACCAAAAATTTGGCTTCAAAAGTCATAGACTAGGATGTAAACTTAAAAGGTGTGGACGCAGCAAGTGCGTTATGGCAGTGAATTTTCATAAAAATATTTTTAATGGCAGATATTTTTTACGCATAATTCTGCCAAAATCATACATAAAATTCAAATTATATATATTGATTAAAATTGAACATGAAATAACGAAAATCCATTTTTAAAGAAAATGTACTAATAACTGACAATAAATCTTTTACCGTTTATTCTGAAGTTCACAGTTAGTTACAAAGAAACATTTTTTCTTCTTAAACATTTAAACTAAGGACGTCTGGAACATTTGAATGTTCAAAATGTTCCCCATTTTCTCGCTGAAAGCGAAGTAATCTTATGTAAAACTCGTCTCTGACCCCATTGAAAACCTCTGATGTGATGCTCCTAATTTTCTTGGTTATTCTTTACTTTGAATCAATCAAACTGTTGTGTTTGGTACAGTCTGTTCTTCAGACGTCACCACAAGAAAAAGTCCCGAAGTGTGAGATTTGTTAATCTCGCAGGTCATTCTATGAAACGTCTTCTTCCCATCCACATTAAAATACTCCTGTACAGAAGGAGCCTAGTGGGATGAGGCACCGTCTTGTTGCAACCATATTTCGTCATTTGGATGAATGCGATCAAGTGCATTGGAAAATAACTCTAGTAAGGCTTGAGTGACTTGGTACCTGGGCATTTGAAAATATCTTTCTCCCTTAAGGTTTTCAATGAAAATAGGTCCAGTCACAAGATTGCCAACGATACCACAAGAAAAAGTCCCGAGGTGTGAGATCTGTTAATCTCGCAGGCCATTCTATTAAACGTCTTCTTCCCATCCACATTTAAATACTCCTGTACAGAAGGAGCCTAGTGGGATGAGGCACCGTCTTGTTGCAACCACATTCCGTCATTTGGATGAATGCGATCAAGTGCATTGGAAAATAACTCTACTAAGGCGCGAGTGACATGGTCCCTTAGCATTTCCAAATCTTTTTCTCCGTTAAGGTTTTCAATGAAAATAGGTCAAGTCACAAGATTGACAACGATACCAACACAAACATTGACTTTCTCAGGACGTTGGGTGTGGGTATCTCGCATCAAATCGGGGTTGTCCTCTGCCCAGGTTCTGCAGTTTTACCGGTTTGTTTCGCCCTTTAAAGAAAGCCTATAAAACATCAAGTTTCAGGTTATCATTAACATCAGCATAGATCTTACATACCATTCCCTGAGAAAGTAGTTGTAGCTCGGAGTGCGTTGTGTTAAAAAAATTAACAACGTCTGCTTGGAATCGACATTTATCTCCGTAACCAATCGCCATTAAATTTTCAATTTTTTCAACGTGCTTAAAAACGCTATTGGTTAGTTAACCTCAACTCCAAACTCAATAGTACATTCGAATTTACAGAAGCAAAGAAAAGTACCAACAACAATTTGATGGTGTTCGGGAAACATCTATTTATAGCATATCATACAAGCAATGCATCAAAATTTTTTGTTACTCTGCCCTATCATACGTGTTTAAGATAACACGGAAGATTCTTACACAACAGTAAACAGACAAAGTCAACGATTGGCTTTGACAGATAACAAAAACAATAAAGACCCCAAGTTTGACCCCTGTGATATCACGGAAGGTAGCGAAAGACGACTCATGCAGTCTGGAATAATGGTTGTTTCCGTGGGATACTTTCTCTACATAGCTTCCTTCTTGTTGCACTGTGTATACGTGGAAGCTGTTATGGAAGCCTGGAACAGTTTAAAACCCAGAGATGGCAGTTTGCGCTATTCTCCACTGATTGATGTGACAGTATCTGCCTTAGGGACGACTTACTGGAGCGTAGGTATTACATAGTGTTGAGTCCTCACAAGGACGAAACCGGTCCATGTTTCCTCTGGTAATTACTACTTTAGAGTGCTATATATCACAGAGGATTCACGTCATTTTAAACTATATATATCACAGAGGAATTCACGTCATTTTAAACTACAAACATTTTTCCTTCAGTCAAATAACAATATGTATGTATAAACTTGATCAAATTAAATAATGAGCCATACAAATAAAACATTCTTTTAGAATGTTTCTTCATCTGATGACGCTAACTTGGTCAGTGATACGATCATCAGGTATTTCAAAATGTGTTGTGGTGATTTGGATTCTCCAAGTGTACTTATCAGTACTCATCACAGGTTCCAATCTTCAGTTAGTGCATACAAATAAAGTTTTTTTAAAAAACTAGAAAACCTGACTCGCTTTTTTAAATTGCCAGCACCTGAATTAGAATATTCCAAGCTTTTTTGTCTAAGTTATTACCACCTGAGCTTTTAGTTATCTGCACACAATACAAAACATTTAAAACAGAAATCTTATTTTTCCTGCAAATTTAATAAACCATTTGCCTTCATGACATATATAATGCTTTGTATGTGTTTTCTGAGCGCTAAAGTAGACAGGAAGTGTTTAAATGGACAACAAAGCAATCGCCCTAAGCACTGTTTTTATGAACTGTCCCTTCCCTTTCGAACGGATTCTCTCAGAAATTGTGGAGTTAAGTCTTAAAACGAAGTGAATTCCCCGTTGAATTAATATGTGTGCTTCCTTTAGTAAGCGTGTTGTATACTATACAGAATATCTATGAAATTCAGTACTTTCCTAGTAATTATAATAATAATAATAATAGGAATAAGAATAATAATAACAGTAACAATTTCTGTTAGTCTCAGCGATGATAGAAGGATTTTAGAATTTTCCCCAGACTTGGACGAAATCGGACATTTCAGGGGGTGAAAAGCTTAGTTGGGGCACCTGTATTTAGTTAAAAATAAGAAGAATATAAAGCAAGCACAGTAGTAAGTAAAAATTGAAATGAGTAGAAGGAAGAGCAGAATCATAATAATCTGGGACGTCAAAATCTAAAATTTATAGTTCAGAGTATATTTTTTAGAACAACGTTCCTGTAAATCACGGAAGGCTGTAAGGCAAGGAAGAAATGCAATTTGCATTTTTTTGCATTTTTTGTATTTTTTCGTAAAAAATCCATTTTTGTCAATCAAGCAGCAATTTTTACATTTTTTCCCACATAATTTCAAATTATGTCAAACACAAAGGACATAAAGCTATATTGTCTGGTTTATTATATTTACTTAGACCAGAAAATTTAATGACGGCCAGTGCAGTTCCTGGAACGTAACACTGGTAGAGGCGGCCGATAAAATTCGTAGAATCGCAGACGATGATAAATATTTTTAAAAATATTTCAACAACACACCACGAGGCTTACATCCTAAATACTATCGTACCGTGGGTGTCGAAAAGGAGGAAAGAGGCAACTTGTTAATTTTGGACTTGAAGGTTTGGAGCTTCGAGGAGAAGGAAAAACATGTTCCGGCAAGAAATTCCACAACTTGGAAGTCCTCGGGGCAAAAAAGCTGGCATAACAAGATGTTCTATGTCTGGTTACCTCGACCGTAAAAGGGTGCATTCGCTCTGTTTCCCTGGTAGATCTGTTGCGGGCAGCAGATGGAGGAACTATGGAAGAAAGCTCCTATGAGCAGTGCCCGTGCAGATATCTATAAAAGAGAGAGAGAGAGAGAGAGAGATGTCACCAACGGCACGTCAGTGGGCAAGGGATGGCAGCCTTTGGGTGAGGCTAGGGTTACCGATGAGACGTATAGCTCTATTCTGAATGAAGTCCGGGATAGAGAGTGTAGAAGCAGCAGCGGCACCCCAGATGTGGCAGCAGTTATAGAGGTTTGGCCTTATTTGTGAAGTATATAAGGTATAGAGATTAGCTGGTAAAAAGTATTTGCGAGCCCGGAAGAGCAAACGTAATTTCTTAGCAGCCGCTTCTGCAATTGATGTACCATGTTGGTGTCAATTGAGATTTCGATCAACAGAAATGCCAACAAGTGAAAAGGGCTCATTACTTTGAATAACTTAATTGTTCATTGTGATGGGTTTGGGCTAGTGTATCTCTTATGAGACTGAGATTTGGTGAAGTTGAATTGTACAAGATTTCTACTTCCTCTGTCTAATATTTTTTGGAGATCCACAGAGACAGAAACCTCCATGAGTCTGCGATCCTCATCTAATTGGGCTAAAGAATATTGTATATTTGAGTGGGGGGTGCTGTCGTCCGCGCAACTGTGAACTGGGTTGGGTGTGCTAGAGAGGAGGTCATTGATGTGGAGAAGAAACAAAATAGTAGCTAAAGCTGAACCTTGAGGAACTCGTGCATTAATTGGATACAGTTTAAAGGAATGGCCATCCACGAGAAGAGAAATACTCCGGTTGGAGAGGAAATTTGCTGTGCAGGTAGAGAGTTTTGGTGGTAGGCCATAGGCCGGAAGTTTGTTAGGCAGCGCTGCGTGCCAGGCCTGATCGAATGCTTTGGATATGTCTAGAGCGACAATCTGAGATTCACCGTGTAGTTCCATAGACTTGTTCCAAGAATGGGTGACAAAGGAAAGGAGGTCGGCAGTGGATCTGCGCTGATGAAATCCACACTGCCTGTCGTGGATTATACTGTGTTTTTGAAGAAATTTTAGTAATTCGGTGTTTATATACTGTTCCATCACTTTAGAGACGACTGAAAGGAGATAAATAGGCCTGTAGTTGCTAGGAAGCGCTTTGGATCCTTTCTTGGGGACGGGTTGTACTTGAGCAGTTTTTCAGTTAGTGGGGAATATGCCTTTATTGTAAGATGTCTGAAACAGACGAGTCAGGACAGGAGCAAGTTCTGCGCATTTTTTGAGAACAATTGCTGGGATCTCGTCAAGGCCAGAGGATTTCCTTGTATTAAGAGAAGAGAGCATATTTCGTACCTTTTTAGTTTTGAAAATGATATCCGTCATTATATTCTATAACCGGAATGGGGTTTGTTAATCATTTAAATTCATTTAAAAATATTTATTATGTGTATCTTGTGAATTATGATGCTTAAGACTTGAAGTTTAATTTTTTATCAAAATTTCGAACGAAATTTTTTTTAAAAACACAATGATATTCATAATCAGTAATTTAGCAAACTCAATATTATGCATAATTTTTTGCATTTTTTCTAAAATCTTTGCATTTTGTTGTTGTCATTTTGACGCATTTAAATGCCCCTATTTTTGTCTGCATTTTTCCGTACCTTACTTATTTGTATTGACACACTGCATAATTTTGATCAATAAAATATACTATACAAAATATACTATACTATAGTGGCTACCGATATCCTTGTGAGTTTAATATTGAAGCTTGCTATCATTTACTAAAGCAACAGCGACTGTAACATGTATTATTTAACTCCAGTTCAAAACTTTCTCGTTATAACACGTAGATGTAGCAAATAATATATTTACTAATAACTTTTTTAATCAACTAAACAAAACATAATGCTAGATTATAAAAATGTGAAGTTGAACCAGTGTCCTGAAACCGCAACGGGATAAACCTTGTCGAAATATAAAGGATCGTGTAGGCAAACAAAAAGTAGGTAACACGCAAACCTCGTTACATTTTTATAACCTCATTAGTCTTGAAAACCATATTTAACAACTCAGCACATAACGTATTTACGACGCGAAATTACTAATTTGGCTTAGACATTAATTAGCAGAAGGGTCAGAAAAGTATACATTATACAACACCATTTTATAGCAACTTTTAACTCTATACCTACAATATTCTTGTATTAATTATAATTAAACTAAGTAACTAACTTATAAGAGCAATTGAGTTAGGCATCTTGAGAATCGTATAGATGTTTTTTAAAATAACAAAGACAAAAGGCAGAGCCTCGGTGGTTTAGTGGTAAGAACGTGTGCCTCTGGACCCAAGGGTACTGGGTTCGATTCCCGGTTTCCCCTTTAAGTTTTTCAGTACATACTGTAACATTAACATCAGCTGAGGCTGTGGCACTGTATTTGAGCAAGTTGAATGTCTGCACATCCCGCCCTTCGGAGAGGACGTTAAGCCGTCGGTCCCATGTCCATGCAATGCTGGCTATATATATATATATATATATATATATATATATATATATATATATATATATATATATATATATACAGGGTCGCTGATAAGTCTGGAAACGGTCGATTATCCGGGAAAATATACAAGGTGTCGAAAAAAGTTTTATACAAAAGTTTTTGGGTTCTTCAATGTCTACTAGGCGGTGATAATTTTATTTATACAGGGTTGGTCATACAGGCGTGGCACACCAATATTAATTTTTTTTAATGGAACACCCTATATATTATTCGATATTTTAATCCTTCTCTTAATTTTGAGCAACATTTATCAGAAGCATAATGTACCTAAACTCAATCGTTTCCGGGTAAAAAAATAAATAAAAATAAACGCTACTGTTTTTAAAATCTATTGGATGAAGAACAAAAATAAATGAAAAGTAGAATATCTCTTGAAAACAATCTGTGAGTGTGAAAAGAACCGGTTGCGATGTTCTTAACATTGTTTGGAATCCCAAGATAAGATAAGATGCCCATAAGAAACGCAATATTATTCTTTTGTTTTAAAATGTTTCCAGGACAACGAATGTCAAACATTCATTCAGTGTCAACAGTTTTGAAACATTAGTAATTTAGTGTCAACAGTTTTTGTGCAAAATGGCAAATTTAAGTGAAACCGAACGTATCGAAATTTTAATGATGATAGGGTACGGTGATAGAACACGAAGTTTTGCTCAAGTGGTGATTATGTTCAATGAGTTGCATCCTGAGCGGGAATCGATCTCCAAATCCACAGTTTCGAAAACTTTGCATCGTTTTCACGAAACTGGCGGTATCAAGGATAAACCTAGAACTGGAAGGCCAGTAACCGTTACAAATGAAGAAAATTCTTTGAATGTAATATTGGATGTGGTGGAAAATCCGAAAACTTCGGCACAGCAATTGGCTTTAAATCACAATATGAGTCGATATTCAATTCAAAAGATTACGAAGCGGGAAAAGTTTCGTCCATATAAAATTCATTTATTGCAAGAACTGAGTGAAGACGATTTTGATCGCAGAATCGAGTTCTGTGAACTTATTATGGAGAAGTTACGCAAAAATTTTAACTTTGCCAACCACATTTTGTTTTCCGACGAATCTACATTTTGTTTGAATGGACAAGTCAACCGACACAACTGTAGGTACTGGTCAGACGAAAACCCACATTGGATGGAACAAATTCACACCCAAAGACCGCAAAAAGTAAATGTTTGGTGTGCTATTATTGGTGGACATATCATGGGTGCAATGTTTTGTTAAGCGAATTCATTATTGTCAGGAGGTCAATGGAGAACACTTTGAACATCTTATAAAATAGGATTTCAAACAATGTTAAAAACAGCGCAACCGGTTCTTTTCACACTCACAGATTGTTTTCAAGAGATATTCTACTTTTCATTTATTTTTGTTCTTCATCCAATAGATTTTAAAAACAATAGCGTTTATTTTTATTTATTTTTTTACCCGGAAACGATTGAGTTTATGTACATCATGCTTCTGATAAATGTTGCTCAAAATTAAGAGAAGGATTGAAATATCGAATAATATATAGGGTGTTCCATTAAAAAAAAATTAATATTGGTGTGCCACGCCTGTATGACCAACCCTGTATGAATGAAATTATCACCGCCTAGTAGACATTGAAGAACCCAAAAACTTTTGTATAAAACTTTTTTCGACACCTTGTATATTTTCCCGGATAATCGACCGTTTCCAGACTTATCAGCGACCCTGTATATATATATATATATATATATATATATATATATATATATATATATATATATATATATATATATATATATATATATATATATGTATGTATGTATGTATGTATGTATGTATGTATGTATCATACCGATATGCACAATAAATCAAAGACTGCAGTGTTATCGGGACGCGGACGAGCCCTGAGGGAAAAAAAAGCACTTCGATAACTCAAAAAATAATGGACCGATTTTTATAAGATTGGGCAAGTATCTTCCTTTTATTAGTGGCTTGGATAAATTTGTTAGGCAGGAAAATCAAGCTAGGTTTTCCGGGAAAGTTTTGGATTTCTTTTGGAAAAAATTCATATCTTCGGAAATAACCTATGGCAACCAAATTTGGTAAGCTGGTTTACATTGTAAACTATTGTATTTTATGAATAGTGAATAGCACATAAAATGGATATTGGAGTGTTATAGATTTATGCTACACTTCTCATTTGTTAAAATAGTTGCAAAATATGCGTCTAAAGACTTTACATATTACAAATAAATAACTGGAGACTATTACGCGTTATCTACTTTTTATTGTACAACATTCTCCAAGTGTTAGTGTGGTCGAATGGTGAAATGCCTTGCTGATAAGCAAAGTAGCTTTTTTAACTTTTTTTGTCAGTTTTTGCAGATTTTTTTTTGTGCTTCTGTAGAAATAATTTTTTGTAAGATATTTATGTGAAATTTTGAAAATTAATGATAAGTCTTTAATAACTTATTATAAAAAAATGTTTAAGGATTTTCTTGAGATTTTTGTTGTCTCGTCGAAAAGGTTTTTGGGAAAAATTATATTTTGGTAGGTGTGGTTAAAATGGTTCGTTAGCCAGAAAAATCGGTCCAGTCTTTTTAATTTGTTTAATTTATTTTTATTAACGAATTTTCATGCTTCTTGCGCAATGCAACCCGAGGTCACACAATCATCACACCCGCGTATCGTTTGGCACTACAACTTCGCGAGCTGGGACGAAATGGGGGATTACTTTTCCTTATTTCCATATTTCCTTATCTCACAAAACGTCATCGAAATCATCCAAGCTAGCATGGAATTATTTATTACACATTCACAGAAAACCTCTTCAGCCACTTAAAAGCCCTGGTTCTCTAAATCCTGTGACAAGGCCAGACTTGAATACGTCAAAGCTCACAAAACGCTTTTTCATAATCCCAGTCAAGAAAACCGTCAAGCATTTAACGACGCAAGAAACCGCTATGTCCGCATTCTTTCTGAGGCAAAAAACTCGTTTAATAACCACATCAAAAACAAAGTCCTTTCAAGCTCCAACGGCAGCAAACCCTTCTGGACTCTTGCTAAATCTATTGGGAATAATTTCTGCAAGAGCACCTTCCCACCTCTTGTTTCAGGGGATGAAATTGTTTCTACCGCTCTGGCAAAGGCTGAACATTTTGCCTCGTTGTTCGCCGGCAATTCTATTCTCAACCCACCTCCAAATGTTCAACCACCAACAGTCCCCAATGTCGCGTATAAAGTGACGGATATAATTTACAAAATTAAAAAGGTACGAAAGATGCCCTTTTCTCTTAATACCAGAAAATACTCTGGTCTTAACGAGATCCCAGCAATTGTTCTCAAAAAATGCGCACCAGAACTTGCTCCTGTCCTGACTCGTCTGTTTCAGACAGCTTACAATAGAGGCATATTCCCTAGTAACTGGAAAACTGTTTAAGTACAACCTGTTCCCAAGAGAGGATTCAAAGCGCTTCCTAGCAACTACAGGCTTAGTTCTCTCCTTTCAGTCGTTTGTAAAGTGATGGAAAAGTACATAAATACCGAACTACTAAAATTTCTTGAAAAACACAGTCTAATCAACGACAGGCATTATGGATTCCGTCAGCGCAGATCAACTATCGACCTTCTTTCCTTTGTCACCCATTCTTGGAACAAGTCTATGGAACTACACGGTGAATTCTAGATTGTCTCTCTAGACATACCCAAAGTATTCGACCAGCTCTGGCATGCAGCGCTGCTTTATAAACTGCCGGCCTATGGCCTACCACTAAAACTCCCTAACTGGACAGCAATTTTCCTCTCCAAACGGAGCATTTTTGTTGTCGTGGATGGCCATTCCTCTAAACTGTATCCAATTAATGCAGGAGTTCCTCGAGGTTCAGCTTTAGCCCCTACTTTGTTTCTTCTCCACATTAATGACCTACTCTCTAGCACATCCAACCCAGTTAGCAGTTACGCGGAAGATAGCACCCTCCACTCAAATATACAATATTCTAAGCCTGTCTCGTTAGCGCAATGAGATGAGTATCGCAGATGCATGCAGGGTTCTGTCTCCGTGAATCTCCAAAAAATATTAGACTGGAGACGTATAAATCTTGTACAATTCTCCCACCAAATCTCAGTCTTGCTTTCTATCTCAAAAGAGATACACCAGCCCTAGACCCATCACAATGAACAACCAAGTTATTCAAAGTAATGTGTCCCTTTCACTTGTTGGCTTTTCTGTGGATCGAAATCTAAATTGGCATCAACATGTCACATCAATTGCAGAAGCGGCTGCTAAGAAATTATGTTTCCTCTTCCGGGCTCGCAAATACTTTTCACCAGCTAATCTCTATACCTTATATACTTCGCAAATAAGGCCAAACGTCGAATACTGCTCTCACATCTGGGGTGCCGCTGCCTTTTCTACACTCGCTATCCTGGACTCCATTCAAAAGAGAGCTATACGTCTTATCGGTGACCGTACCCTTACCCAAAAGTTGCCATCCCTTGCCCACCAACGACAGACGAGCTTTCTTCCATAGTTACTCCACCTGCTGCATACAGTAGATCTACCAGAGGAACAGAGCGAATGCTCCCTTTTACTGTCCAGGTCACCAGACATACAACATCTTGTTATGCCCGCTCTTTTGTCCCGAGGACTTCTAAGTTGTGGAATTCCTTGCCGGCACATGTTTTTGCTTCTCCTCCGAACCTATAAAACTTCAAGTCCAGAATTAACAAGTTGCCTCTTTCCTCCTTGTCGACACCCACGGTATGATAGTAATTAGGCTGCAAGCCCCCATGGTGTATTGCTGAAATATATATAAGACAGATTTGCTATTAACAACTTTTTTTCTAATTGAAAACACCTTATATTATTACATTTTTGCATTTTGCATCGAAATATAATGCATGTTTGTAAGCAAAGAAACTGAGGACGCAGCAAGTGCGTTATGGTAGCGAATTTTCATTATGTTTCAAATATCAATAGCTCAATTTGCGATTTGGTTAATGTTTGTTGGCTAGGAACATTTTGAGTTTATTTTCGAATGATCTTTTACATTATCTAACCAAAAAATTATTTTGATGAAATATGGTACATTGCTTCTAATATATAGGTTATACTGGCAACCAAATTTAATGGCTGCTTTCGTTAAAAGAAAGACATATTTGCTATAAAAAACATTTTTATGAGAATTTACTACCATAACGCACTTGCCGCGTCCAGACTTTTTAAACATTTCAGAATACCCAGGAAATACCCTAGATTTGTGCCACAATTTTTATCAAAAAATCTATGCACGAAATGAGAATATGCTTTTTTTGTTTGAAAATAAATAGCCAAATTTTCATTGACGCTTTAAAATAAAATATGGAAAATAATACACGAAGTTGTTTTTGTAAAGGACATAAAATATTCATCGCTCGTATGAATATGCTGTGGAAGGCTGACGCTTGAATACGGCCGCCTCAAAAATGAGCAACTTCAATCATTATTCATAACTTTAATTTGCACTACCTCTATTCAGGTCGTCCTGTAAAATAAAAGGTATAAGTTCAAAAGTTCACGGCAAATTAAATACAATTATCCTCCTGTGATTACAAACTAAAAACCATGGCATTCTTCGCCGCATTCATTGAGATGCAGGGTGTTTATTTGAGTTATTAAACGTGAAATACTTGTGTATGTATGAACTATTTTAATATTCCATATTTGCATCTCTCACATGCAGGTTTTACGTTTGCCACTGTAATGAGAAAGTCCCAGATTCGCATTCCGTTCCCCCGTTTTAATATGAAACGTGTAAATTCCTGGCTGAATCATTTACAAGGCCCTTCTCGTATATTCTCTTGTTTTAAATTTAATTAAATTACAAATGAAGTATTTATTAAAACGGGATATATCATTTCAGCTCTTGTTTACCCAAAGTTGGAAATTAACAACAGCATGGTTTGTAAATTGTATTATTTTCCCGCTTATAAGCCTCATATTACGCTTTACTCTATTAATTTTTCTCTTTAGCCCGAAAGTGACTGTAATGCATGTTTAAATTAACAACATATACCTCTTATTACACATTAAATGCAAAGTTAATATAATCTCAAATATTTGTTTAAAAACTTTACACCAAATTTGTGTTGAGCATCATTCTTTAACGCAGTTATACAGGATGTCCTGATTATGCTTAAAAAATTGGGATGTGAGTTGCCATTGAAAAAATAGTGGGGGTAGTTCGTATAATAGTTTTCATTTTAACGTCGAGATACTGAGATACAGGGTGTTAAAAGTTGTTACGCTTAAGGCGATTATCCTTAACTATCTTTAAAACGGCTAAAGATAACATTTCCAAATTTTGTACACGACTAAATATTAATAGGATATAAAAAATAGCGCAAAATACGATTTATTATGTGAGCAGTGGCGCCCGCGGGGGCACTCTGAGGGTTATAATTTGAAAAGAAAATATGTTAAAAGTCAAAATTTCAGAAAATTTCCAACGGTTTTAAAAAACTCAAAGACTAATACAAAAACAAGGTATACTAGTAGAGATTAGAGTTAAAATTGTTTGTTCACTAAAGACGTACAAGTATTAATTTAGATTTTTAAACTGAAAGTTTACGTTATTATGGATACAGCAAAAGCTGTCAACAGCAGTTTAAATTGTAAAACAATAAATTCCATTTCTACCCTAATATAGGGACAGAGTATGTAAGGCTAGATGTATTCTCACCACAATTAGAACCGTATACCGGTTTCGCTCTAATTAGAGCTCGTCACTACGGCATACTAATTTCAGCGAAAATACACCTATAAAGTAATACGTCTATGGTAGCCAGTCTTCCAACACTTATACCCAGTTTCACAAAGCTCGATTAAACATTTAACGGTTCGTTAGTTAATCAGGGCTTCAGACGACCAATCACAGCTTCAAAATATTTGGTTGTCATGACAACCACCCAAATTATAGTCTGTGATTGGTCGTCTAAATCCCTGATTAACTAACCGGCCGTTAAATGTTTAATCAAGATTTGTGAAACTGGGCATAAGTGAGATATAAGATATGAAGCACGTGTCGCCATCTCGTTGCGGAACTAAATAGTATGTTGTCACGCCAGCTACAAATAACACAAAGTATTAAATATTAGAGACTGTATACAACCAACTAAGAATTTAATAAATTGTCAGCCCTGGCCCATTTTTACCCTAATATGGGGACAAAGTATGTAAGGCTACATGCATTCTCACTACAATTAGAACCGTATACCGGTTTCGTTCTAATTAGAGCTCGTCAGTACGGCATACTAATTGCAGCGAAAATACACCTATAAAGTAATATGGTTATGGTAGCCAGCCTTACAACACTAAGTGAGTGGTAAGACACGAAGCAACGTGCCGCCACCTAGTTGCGAAACCATGTAGTATGTTGTCACGCCAGCTCCAAATAACACAACGTGTTAAACAAATAGAGACTGTATACAACTAACTAACAATTTAACAAATTGTCAGCCCTGGCCCATTTCTACCCTAATATGGGGACAAAGTATGTATGGCTTGATGCATTCTCACCAAAATTAGGACCGTAGACCGGTTTCGCTCTAATTAGAGCTCGTCAGTACGGCATACTAATTACAGCGAAAATACACCTTTAAAGTAATATGGCTATGGTAGCCAGCATTCCAACACTAAGTGAGATATAAGATACGAAGGACGTGCCGCCACCTCGTTGCGGAACCAATTAGTATGTTGTCACGGTAGCTCCAAATAACACAGAGTGTGAAATGTTAGAGACTGTATACAACCAACTAACAATTTAACAAATTGTCAGCCCTGCATCATTTTTACCCTAATATAGGGTTGTGGTGAGAATACATCTAGCCTTACATACTTTGTCCCTATATACGCTTAAGGCGATTATCCTTAATTATCGTATCGTTTGGCACTACAACTCCGCGAACTGAGACGAAATGCGGGATTACTTTTCCTCATTTCCATGGGCGTCTGTCTGCTTCTCTCATCCTGACCCCTCTGATATCTCACAAAACGTTACCAAAATTATCCAATCTGGCATGGAAATATTTATTCCACGTACTTAGAAAACCCCTTCAGCCACTCAAATGCCCTGGTACTCTAAATCCTGTGACAAGGCGAGACTTGAAAAGGTCAAAGCTCACAAAATGCTTCTACACAATTCCAGTCAAGAAAACCATCAAGCATTTAACGACGCAAGAAACCGCTATGTCCGCATTCTTTCTGAAGCAAAAAACTCGTTTAATAACCACATCGAAAACAAAGTCCTCTTAAGCTCCAACGGCAGCAAACACTTCTGGACTCTTGCAAAATCTATTGGGAATAATTTCCACAAGAGCACGTTCCCACCTCTTGTTTCTGGAGATGAAATTGTTTCTACCGCCCTGGACAAGGCTAATCTTTTTGTCTCGTTGTTCGGCGGCAATTCTTCTCTCCACCCACCTCCAAATCTTCAACCACCAACAGTCCCCAATGTCGCGCATAAAATCATTTTCAAAACTAAAAAGGCACGAAAATGCTCTCTTCTCTTAATACCAGGAAAGCCTCTGGCCTTGTCGAGATCCTAGGAATTGTTCTCAAAAAATGCGCACCAGAACTTGCTTCTGTCCTGACTCGTCTGTTTCAGACATCTTACAATAGAGTCATATTCCCTAGTAACAGCAAAACTGCTCGAGTACAACCCGTCCCCAAGAAAAAATCCAAAGCGCTTCCTAGCAACTACAGGCCGATTTCTCTTCTTTCAATCATCTCTAGAGTGATGGAAAAGTATATAAACACCGAATTACTAAAATTTCTTGAAAAACACAGTCTAATCCACGACAGGCAGTATGGATTCCGTCAGCGCAGATCAACTGCTGACCTCCTTTCCTTTGTTGCGCATTCTTGAAACATGTCTATGGAACTACACGGTGAATCCCAGATTTTTGCTCTAGACATATCCAAAGCATTCGACCAGGTGTGGCACGCAGCGCTCCTTAATCAACTTCCGCCCTATGGCCTACCACCACAGCAAATATCCTCTCCATTCGAAGCATTTCTGTTGTCTTGGATGGCCATTCCTATAAACTGTATCCTATTAATGCAGGAGTCCCTCAAGGTTCAGATTTAGCCCCTACTTTGTTTCTTCTCTACACCAATGACCCCCTCTCTAGCACATCCAACCCAGTTCACAGTTACGTGGATGACAGTACCCTACACCCAAATATACAATATTCTAAGCCTGTCTCTTTAGCCCAATTAGATGAGGATCGCAGACTCATTGAGCGTTCTGTCTCTGTGGAGCTAAATATTAGACTGGGAAAGTAGAAATATTGTACAATTCAACTCCACCAAATCTCAGTCTTGCTTTCTATCTCATAAGAGATACACCAGCCCTAGACCCATCACAATGAATAACCAAGTTATTCAAAGTAATGGGTCCTTTTGACTTGTTGGCATTTATGTGGATCGAAATCTCAATTGGCACCAACATATCACATCAATTGCAGAAGCGGCTGCTAAGAAACTAGGTTTCCTCTTCCGGGCTCGCAAATACTTTTTACCAGCTAATCTCTATAACTTATATACTTCACAAATAAGGGCAAACCTCGAATACTGCTTCCAAATCTAAAGTGCCGCTGCCGCTTCTACACTCGTTTTAGTGAACTCCATTCAGAAGAGAGCTATACGTCTCATATGTGACCATACCCTCACCCAAAGGCTGAAAATTTGAACAAAACGGGCTTGAAAGCTGTTTTTTTCACAACTTGAAGCCGTATCCCCTTAAACCCTGCCTACCATGCACAGCACCCTTATCCCCCCAGGTGCTGTAACTTCCTTGGCGGGTAGGAACAAGACATTTTTCTTGTGGTTTATGCAGCGAGGGTGGTATGCACGCGAGGGGAAAGGAAAATCCCCACGACGAAGCAGACCCCCCATGCCGCAAGTCGGTCCGGAGGGGTCTGGTTCGTCGTAGGCATCCCCCCCTTGTGCATACAACCACCCTCGTTGCATAAACCACAAGAAAAACTTCTTGTTTATACCCCCCAAGGAAGTAACGTGACCTGTGGCAAATAGGGGCGCTTTGCATGGTAGGCAGGGTTTAATGGGTATATGGCGTCAAATAGACAGCTTTCAAGCAGCTTTCTTCGCATTTTCTGCTCATATTTCCTTTTTACTACCTACCCCGCGCAGCACCCCTATTCACTCCCAGTCCCGTAACTACATTGGGGGGTGTGACCAAGAAATTTCTCTTGTGGTTTGTGCATCCAGGTGGGGTCCTAGTAATGTTTCTGAAAACAATTTTTTGAAAAGCGTTCGGGAGCTAATCTGCAAATTTACCGAATTTTCATTAAATCCTTCAAATTTTAATAACTCAATTTGCTATTAGCGTAAGCTTTGTGGGTTAGGAAACCAACATTTAAGTTTATTTTCGGAAAATTCTTGTATATTTTCAAACTATAAGTAATTTTGATAAAATATAGTACATTGTTTCTATTACATAGGCTATACCGATAATCAGATTGATGCCTGCTCGCATTTGCTATTAAAAACATTTTTATGGAAATTCACTTCCATAACACGCTCTATGCTTCCAGACTTTTGAAAAATGTTTATGTATTTTCAAACAATAAAGGTATTTCAATGAAATATGGTACATTGTTTCTACTATATAGGTAACCAAGTTTGATGCCTGCTTTCATCAAAGAAAGACATTTGCTAGTAAAATATTTAAAAAAAATGCTACCATAACGCACTTCTGCGTCCAGACTTTTTTTTACATGTGCATATCTTTTATTCTCTTGTCTCGTATTTAATATTACTTGTAAACATTATATTAAGACTTGTCCTTTCTACAATTACTATGTAGCAGAAGGATTAACAAAGTACTACTACTATATAAATAGGATAATTTTGCCCATACAGTTAGTTTAGCTACAGCTACTGATGACGACAACTTCGTTGTCGAAATACGTATTTAGCGCATAACTCTCTGTTATTATTTTTATGTCATACTAGTTCATTATTGTGTTTTTATTGCTTAGTTACCAACTAGATAATGGTGTACTTTATGCCCACGGGCCATAAGGTGTACTTTATGGCCCGCGCGGGCACAACGTACACTTTATGGCCCGCGCGCACATAAAGACAGATAATTTTTGTTTAACTTATTTAATAACCTTTAGTAATTAAATTACAAATAATGGAAAGACGCAATATGTAAATATTTAATTAACATTATTTAGTCGAATTAACATCAAATTGGCAGTTCTCAAAAGATCCGTCGATGGTTAGGTTGCCTTCAGCAAACGGTGATTGATGTTTCGTTGTTTGGGTATGACTAGTATGACATAAAAGTTTGTATGCACCGCTGGTATAAATAGAGGTGTATGCCCTCGAGCGACTTACAAACCCTCGGGCCGGAGGCCCTCAGATTTGTAAAATCGTCGTTCTCGGGGCATAAACATCTATTTTTACCTTTGGTACATAAATAACTATTGTGGTCGTTGGGGTGATTTTGCTGTTTGTTTCATATTGTTATCATTTATTATTAAAGACAACAGAGAGTAGTGTAGAAAATTTTATTGCAATTGGTCGACTCCTACTTCCTGTTGGGATTTGTTGTAAAGTCAGTATACACACACACAAACAGACGTACATTTTTGTTTTTTTTTCAATTTTCCCATTACAATATATGAATGTGGCAAAAATGAAATATGTAGATGTAATAACGAGAGACCTGTATACATAATACGATAATTCCCGCAATGCGGCAGAATAGGGACTAAACCAACCCTGTTTAAGAAACTAGGCAACGGTTCCATGGGTAATAACAGTATATAATGAACTTATGATTTGGGATAGTGTGCCTAATTGACATTTACAAAATAAACTATGCGGCCGTTAACATAAACTTTGGCAACTATTCAGTGGTAGAGCGAACTAAATGTATTTGGCAGGTATGTCCGAATTGCACTATTGTTCAACAACCCCTATGCGAAACCGTACCCTATAATTCACCATTGGCTTTGATATCCTCGATGATAAATGAGTTTAATTCCCTTAGTTGAGCTGAAAAACGCCGATCAGACCGTGATTCGCATTACCGTGTGTACACGGGCGTAATGTTACAATATTATGTTGTGTAAATATTGACTTTCTCAATGGCTATTAGCATCGTTCATCTGTAAATATCATTCATTTGTTTTAAATCTGCTTAATATATATATATATATATATATATATATATATATATATATATATATATATATATATATATATATATATATATATATACACAGTATTGATAATCGCTATAACTTGTACCTACAAGATTTTAACAAAAATCTGGACGCAGCAAGTGCGTTATAGATATATAGAATTTTCTTAAAATGTTTTTAATAGAAAATATGTCTCTTAATGCAATCGGGAATCAATTTGGTCACCGGTATAACCTATATAGTAGGAACAATGTACCATATTATACCAACATAACTTGTTTGAAAATGTACAAAAATTTTCCGAAAATAAACCTAACACGTTTCCGAGAAAACTCGTTGCCTCCTAGCTGACAAACCTTAGGTTAATAGGAAATTGTGTTATTGCATTTTGAAGCGTTTAATTATTTTTTTTATTTTTTTAAATTTATATCAACAACACACCACGAGGGCTTACAGCCTAAATACTATCGTACCGTGGGTGTTGTCAAGGAGGAAATAGGCAGCTTGTTAATTCTTGACTTGAAGGTTTGGAGGTTTGGAGGAGAAGGAAAAACATGTGCCGGAAAGGAATTCCACAACTTGGAAGTCCTCGGGACAAAAGAGCGGGCATAACAAGACGTTCTATGTCTGGTGACCTGGACAGTAAAAGGGTGCATTCGCTCTGTTCCCCTGGTAGATCTGTTGGGGGCAGCAGGTGGGGGAACTATGGAGGAAAGCTCATCTGAGCAGTGCCCGTGCAGATATCTATAAAAGAGAGAGAGGTCACCAACGGCACGTCGGTGGGCAAGAGATGGCAGCCTTTGGGTGAGGGTAGGGTCACCGATGAGACGTATAGCTCTCTTTTGAATGGAGTCCAGGATAGCGAGTGTAGAAGCAGCAGCTGCAACCCAGATGTGGAAGCAGTATTCGAGGTTTGGCCTTATTTGTGAAGTATATAAGGTATAGAGATTAGCTGGTGAAAAGTATTTGTGAGCCCGGACAGCAGCTTCTGCAATTGATGTGACATGTTGGGGCCAATTAAGATTTCGATCCACAGATGTGCCAACAAGAGAAAAGGACTCATTACTTTGAATAACTTGGTTGTTCATTGTGATGGGTCTAGGGCTGGTGTATCTCTTGTGAGAAAGAAAGCAAGACTTAGTTTTGGTGGGGTTGAATTGTACAAGATTTCTACTTCCCCAGTCTAATATTTTTTGGAGATCCACGGAGACAGAACCCTCCATGAGTCTGCGATCCTCATCTAATTGGGCTAAAGAGACAGGCTTAGAATATTGTATATTTGAGTGGAGGGTGCTGTCGTCCGCGTAACTGTGAACTGGGTTGGATGTGCTACAGAGGAGGTTATTCATGTGAAGAAGAATCAAAGTAGGGGCTGAAGCTAAACCTTGAGGAACTCCTGCATTAATTGGATATAGTTTAGTGGAATGGCCATCCACGACAACAGAAATGCTCAAGTTGGAGAGAAAATTTGCTGTCCAGGTACAGAGTTTTGGTGGTAGGCCATAAGGCTGGAAGTTTATTGAGCAGCGCTGAGTGCCGGACCTGGTAGAATGCTTTGGATATGTCTAGAGCGACAATCTGGGATTCACCGTGTAGTTCCATAGACTTGTGCCAAGAATGGGTGACAAAGGAAAGGAGGTCGGCAGTTGATCTGCGCTGACGGAATCCATACTGCCTGTCGTGGATTAGACTGTGTTTTTCAAGAAATTTTAGTAATTCGGTGTTTATATACTTTTCCGTCACTTTAGAGACGCTAGAAAGGAGATAAATAGGCCTGTAGTTGCTAGGAAGCGCTTTGGATCCTTTCTTGGGGATGGGTTGTACTCGAGCAGTTTTCCAGTTACTAGGAAATATGCCTCTATTGTAAGGTGTCTGAAACAGACGAGTCAGGACAGGAGCAAGTTCTGGTGGGCATTTTTTGAGAACAATTTGTGGGATCTCGTCAAGGCCAGAGGCTTTCCTGGTATTAAGAGAAGAGCGCAACTTTCGTACCTTTTTAGTTTTGAAAATGATATCCGTCATTTTATGCGCGACATTGGGGACTGTTGGTGGTTGAACATTTGGAGGTGGGTTGAGAGTAGACTTGCCGGCGAACAACGAGGCAAAAAGTTTAGCATTGTCCAGGGCAGTAGAAACAATTTTATCCCCTGAGACAAGAGGTGGAAACGTGCTTTTGCAGAAATTACTACAAATAGATTTAGCAAAAGTTCAGAAGGGTTTGCTGCCATTTGAGCTCAAGAGGACTTTGTTTTTGATGTGTTTATTAAACGAGTTTTTTTGCCACAGAAAGAATGCGGACAAAGCGGTTTCTTACGTCGTTAATTGATTGACGGTTTTCTTGTTTAGGATTGTGTAGAAGCGTTTTATGAGGTTTGACCTTTTCAAGTCCGGCCTTGTCACAGGATTTAGAGAACCAGGGCTTTTGAGTGGCTGAAGAGGTTTTCTGTGTACGTTGAATAAATAATTTCATGCCAGCTTGGATAATTTCGGTGACGTTTTGTGAGATATCAGAAGGGTCAGGATGAGCGAAGCAGACAGACGCCCATGGAAATGAGGAAAAGTAATCCCGCATTTCGTCCCAGTTCGCGGATTTGTAGTGCCAAATGATACGTGGGTGTGATGATTGTGTGACCTCGGGTTGCATTGCGCAGGAAGCAGTGACCATGCCATGGTCTGAGCGACCGAAGGGGGCGGTGACTGATATCTTATAGCAGTCAGGATTTGTAGTAAGAAGGAGATCCAAATGATTTGAGCTGTGTGTTGGGATGCGAGGAAAGTAAGTAGTTTGCTGAACCATATTGGCTAAATAATTTCTAACTGCAAAGGCCTCCGCTGCTCTCCCTTGTGGATTGGGTTTTGCAGATCCTAGCCATTCCTTATTATGGACATTGAAGTCACCAAGAATAGCGACCCCGGAGGAAGGATATACAGAAATCAGATGGTCGGTTTTTTCAGAAAGGTAGTCAAAGAGCTGGACAAAGTTGTTATCAGAAGGTGACCGGTAAATGCAACAGATGAATTTAGTTGCAGCCCTGAGAGAGAGTTTTATTCATAGTATGTCTTTTCTTCCAGCTTCTAAATTGGGGAGTCTGGTGCAGGGTAGATTGCTATGGACGTATGCGCACACGCCTCCATGCAATCTAAAGGAACTAAGAAGGTCATACCCTGGGAATTTAAGGTGATTAGTGGCTGTTTTGCCACTGATTTGGGTTTCGGTGAGGAAGAGGAGTAGGGTTCTATTAACCTGGGGTAAATGGTGAACGAAATTTAGGTTAGAATTTGGGCCTCATATATTGGAGAAGGATATGTTAAATCTTGATGCTGGCGCCACCTGTACACCCCTCTCCCAGAGATCCGAATGGAGGGGTATTTTAGCTCCGGAAACTTTTGTACAAAGAGGAGCCATCATTTTTGCTTATAAGGGAAACCGACACATACAACAGAACCGGAAACGTCCGTTGGGACTTCACCGGCCCCTTGATGTAAGGGGTGGTACCTCCTCGGGCGTGAAAAAATCCTTTACTATCACGTAAAGGAAAATTCCACTACCACCTGCTTGTCTCCGATTGGTCGTCTCGTACGACAGACAGGAGTTACCATGGGCCTATTATTTTAATTAGTCCCCGGACCACAGGGTATATAATTTATTACACAGTAGGATCGTCTGTTCTGAACTGTTGCGCACTATGGTTTTCCACACCTCTAGAGTCAATTCTAGAAGACACGAATTCTTTTATCTACCGCCACCTAGGACCAATGTTAAGCTTAACTTACCGATTTACAGATCGTGCTCCATTTGTAACAGCGTGCATCAGTCAATAGACATATTGTGTTGTGGTGAGTCTGAGCTGAGATACGTTGCATCGCTGCTTGGTAATTAGTAGTACTTTTTCTTCCCTCAGGGCTGATCCGCGGCCTTGCCGCCCAGATGGCCCTACAACCTTTGGTTGATTGTGCAAACCCTTAGTCTTACTCTACCCATTCCAAAATCACTGTGCCTTGAACTAGTCTACACAGCGATTGGTAGGGTGAAGTTTTATATTGCTCTGTCTCCGGTCTAGACTGACCGTAGATCAGTTGTCTTTTGCGGTCCATAGCTTTACACTCGCACAAGATGTGCTGGACTGATTCCTCCCCCTCGCCGAAGAGTCTGCATGCGAGGTCCCCTTCAAACCGCCCTATTTTATACAGGTGTTTCTTGACAGCCATGTGTCCCGTCAAGAGACCTGTTGTGTTTCTAAGCTGTCCTCTGCTAAGATTTAGCAACTCCACAGCTCTCTTTGAACTGGGTTCGTCAATTATTGACTTCCCATGTCTGAGCCCTGGACAGTCTGCCCAGTACACCTTGTGTTGGTTTCTGATGCAGGACATAATGGCTCCCCTGGCAGTGCTCTTTGTGACGCCCAGAGCCGGTTCTGGTCCCATAACTGGTTCTGCCGAGCCTCTCTTCGCGAGAGTGTCAGCTTCTTCATTGCATTTGACCCCCGAGTATCCTGGTACCCAGATGCGGGTCACCTCATTCTGCCTAGCCGGGTTACTCGTCCCGTCTCGGCACACACTCACCAGCCAGGAATTTACCCGTGAGCTACTTAGTGCCTTAAGGGCGGTCTGGCTGTCTGTGGCTATGAGGATCTGCTTGTTGGTGTAGCCCCTCCTCTTGTTCTCCCGCACTCAGTGCAGGATGGCGTACATTTCGGCCTGAGAAACCGTTGCAAGGGCTCCGAGGGAAATACTATGACTTACCTTCGGTCCTTCCGAGTAAACACCTGTCCCTGTCCCACGCTCCCCGCCGGATCCGTCCGTGAACCAGACGAGCGCGTCCCGTGGTATGCCCGGCGTCTCCTCCCGCCATGCATTGCGGTCGGGGATTTCCACTGTAAAGTTGTTTTCCCTTCAGATTCGCGGGCTTGCGAAGTCTGACCTCATTTCAACCATGGGCTCCTTTACGATGTCCTGAATTTTGTAGCGGCCCATGCAGCCTGGGTTGATATTCAGTCTACCATTGCAGGCTAGTCTGTATAGTCCTAGCATGGCCTCCCGCATAATAACTAAAGGTAGGGGCGGCAGATCCAGCAACACCTCCATGGCGGCTGCTGGGGTTGAAGACATGCCCCCTGTGATGTCTAGGCAAGCCATCCTTTGGATATTGACTAGTTTTTGTTTGGCACTCGATTGTGTCACCTTAGGCCACCAGACCAGTGACGCGTATGTTAACGATGGTCTGATCACCCTTGTGTACAGCCAGTGGGCCATACTAGGTGTAGTCTCCACGTTTTCCCATATAGCCGCCTAGTAGTAGTACTTTTGCGATGTTAAATTTTCTAGTGTATGCTATGTCTTTTATATTGTATTCATACACTTAATTTGGGATTATTCCCGTTGAGTATTGGTATTAAATGAATAAATAAGTAAATAAATCAACCAATACATATAGTTACCATGGTATAAACCTTGTGCACCTAGGGTTTCTAAAAACAATATTGGATTTGGATCTGTATTCTGAAACTTTTCTTTTGAATGTTATTGTGTGTTTTATAATTATTGTTGTTCTGCCTTCATGTGTTATTTAAGGAAAATATTTCTTAATTGTTATATGATTGCATGCGTTATGTTATTTTATTGTTAACCTGTAGACATGAAGATCCTTGTATCATTTTGGTGACATTGCCCTGTTTCATTGTTAATATATACATTATACAAATAAATAGATATAAATTCAAAAGTCGCGATCACCTCATAGCAAATTTTTTCTACGCAAATTCCCAAAAAATCGAGCCACTAGAGAGAGAAAGTTATGGTTGCGACGAGAAGGTGACTTTGCCTTTAGACTTCGTTATGATGATGGTTGTGTAGTTTATACTAATTTAATTATCCACGAAGATGTTGATTGATGTATACCTAAGCCTTTAGGATAAGAAGGTAATAATAACAGCGATTACGACGTATCCTTCTAGTTAGCTCGTAAACAACGTAAGATCTCCATATATTATGAACTTATGCCTTAAAATGACGACAGACGCAAATCAGGGTTTCTTTGAACTTTCCCGTCAAGTCATGTAAGAAGGTAGTTGTGTGAAACCTGATCCCTCTTAAAGGGGGGTTTAAACGTTACCACGTACCAGCTCAACTCTGCTGCGAAACTCATTTACAAAGTACGGACATTAGAGCGCTAACGACATCATATTTGCTTTGAACACTCATCTATTTTGAGACGTTGTCACACAGCTCTGAAAGCTTTATTGATTACCACCTTTTGTTCCTAATGTGAATTGTCTTCGTACATTACTCCATTCATTGTGCGGGACAGGAAAGGGAAAGTGGTTGCTACGAATTTGCGATATGTCGCGTAGAGGTGTCTGTATTGTGGTCGATGATTCGAATAGTTGTGAGGTGGATACGCTGTTTGCTAAATTAAATGGTGGATCCCCTATTTATGTTTACCGATGTAAAAGTATAAAATCCCCGTCATTATGGATACATCTCTTTTCGAGTAATTTTAGTTCGAATCAAATGAGGATGTAAAAAAAATTAAATCTGCCCCATTGTTTGAGTGTCATTATAACGTAAAATAATATTTAACTCTAATAATGACTGTAATAAAGATAATATGATATGACACAAAATATCTCAGGGTTTTGAGTTCAGGCAATAGCGGTTGGTTGGTTTTAAGTGGTACAAATATTTAAAAAATTATTGGCTCTATATAATGCAGTTGGTTAAATTTTAATGACTTATATGAAAGAAAAGAGATTTAATTTAAATACTGGTGACACTGTAAGGATGCATTGTGGAGCACACTCTATACATGAAAATAAAAGCCACAGATAAACAAAGTACTTAACTTTCAGCCCCAGGTCGAAGGGGTCCTTCTTGACGATGTTGTTGAAGGAGACTCCTTATTGATGTTGCCCTGGGGGTCCTTGCTAACGGTGGTGTTGAAGGGGCTCCTTGCTGACAGTGTTGTTGTTGAAAGCCTCAACGGTGATGTTTAGGGCTGCTTCCCTACCAGCGGTGTAGTTGAAGCGTGCTTCCCTACCAGCGGTGTGGTTGAAGCGTGCTTCCCTACCAACGGGGATGTTGTTGAAGGGGTCCTAACGTACGGTGGTGTGGTTGAAGGGGCCCTTACGTACGATGGTGTTTGAAGGGCGCCCTGCCCTAATGATGGTGTTGTATGGTTGCTCCCTAACGTACGGGTTGTGTGGTTGCTCCCTAACGTACGGGTTGTGTGGTTGCTCCCTAACGTACGGGTTGTGTGCTTGCTCCCTAACGTACGGGTTGTGTGGTTGCTCCCTAACGTACGGGTTGTGTGCTTGTTCCCTAACGTACGGTGTTGTTGAGAGGGCCCTGCCCTAGCGTACGGTGTTGTTGAGAGTACCTGCCCTAGCGTACGCTGTTGTTGGTTACTTCCTAACGTACGGTGTTGTAGAGAGGGCCCTGCCCTAGCGTACGGGGTGCTATAAAATTCCCAGCGCATGAGTAACAGTTCAGGGCTTAATGATTGACAGAGCGCGGCTGGTAACAGGTTAAGTTTACTTACAAAATTTATCTGTGTTAATGATCGGAAACAAATTAACGTATATGAAACAAAATCTTAAATGACTTCGCTACAATGCATTTAAAACATTATAATAGCAGTTAATTACCGAACTAACGCTACCACAAGCCACCTGTTTAGCAGTATAAAACTTATAGCAAAGAAAGCAATAATCAAAAGTAATTTCAACACACATACATTAGCAAGCAATCTACCATTATTATCAAGCAATGAAATGTATGAATAGTTGGAAATCAGTCGATATTTAAATATAAAACTCACCCATTTAAGCATGCTGCTCTCGGATTGAAATTTAATGGTGATACCTCATTTTTTAAGGTCGTTTTAGAAGAGTGCCTGTCATGTGTCGCAGGCGGATTTAACGATTCGCTTATCGCAGACACGTCATAAAATTAGCTCGAACGCAGGAGTGCTTCCATGAGTCCAACATGGTAGAGGAATCGAGCGCAGAGTTTGCCGTCACTGAGGTGACTTGGACGCTGACGTCACAAGAGGGGTCGATTCAGAAGCTTAAAAATAAACGGCGTTGAAGCGTGTGACATGTTACACTTAAGATGTTACAAGGATGGATCTTGAAAGTGCTATAATATAACTCTTAAGTAGGCTAATCATAACTACGGATCCAAAATAATTTTTTTGCGTTTATTTAAGACCCAAAAGGTGTTACTAAAACACTAAATATCATCAAAAAAAAAATTCTAAAAACAAATTAGATCAATTAGGTCTGGGTTAACATTGTCAAAATCTTACGAATGTAAAATAAAATTAACATTTCCAAAAGAATTCTCTATTAATATATAGTCATAAATACGCAAACACACAATATATAATAAAACTCAAAAATATATTGTTACAAACAACTTATGATAATGTTACCGTTTGATCAGCCTGTATGTACCGAGATACTTAAGCTATGCATAAAAAGTCTGGACGCAGCAAGTGCGTTATGGTAGCGAATTTTCTTTTAAATCTTTTTAATAGCAAATGTTTTTCTTTGATGAAAGCAGGAATCAAACTTGGTTGCCTATATAGTAGAAATAATATACCATATTTCATCGAAATAACTTTATTGTTTGAAAATATATAAACATTTTTCAAAAGCGTGGATGCAGCAAGTGTGTTATGGAAGTGAATTTCCATAAAAATGTTTTTAATAGCAAATACGAGCAGGCATCAATCTGATTAACGGTATAGCCTATGTAGTAGAGACAATGTACTATATTTTATCAAAATTACTTATGGTTTGAAAATATACAAAAATTTTCCGAAAATTAACTTAAATGTTGGTTTCCTAACCAACAAAGCTTACGCTAATACCAAATTGAGTTATTGAAATTTGAAGGATTTAATGAAAATTCGCTACCAAAACGCACTTACTGCGTCCAAAGTTTTTTCTTACAAACGCATTATATTTCAATAAAAAATGCAAAAATGCTTTAACGAATTTGTTTTACGAAAATTATGATTGGTTGCCTTTACTTTGTTATTTTCGGAGATCTGAATTTTTCTAGAAAGAAAACACAACATTTTCCGGGAAAACCTAGTCCGATTATCCTGGCTAACGAACTTATCCAAGCCACTTGCAAAAGGAAGGCACTCACCAAATTTGATTAAGATCGCTCATTTATTTTTTGAGTTATCGGTCGGATATATATATATATATATATATATATATATATATATATATATATATATATATATATATATATATATATATATATATATATATATATATATATATAAACACATATCTCCTCATTAGCGAATTTTTTTTTAAATTCGCAAAAAGGATATCAAATATCACTTAATAAAAACTCCTTCCGAAGCACTTGACACATAAATAATAACACCTAACACAAAATAACTGGTACTTGTCAAAAGTCTGGAGGCAGCAAGTACGTTATGGAAGTTAATTTTCATGAAAATGTTTTTAATAGCAAATAGGTGTATTTTTTAAGAAAGCAGGCATCAAATTTGGTTACCAGTATAACCTATATAGTGGAAACAACGTGCCATGTTTCATTAAAATAACTTTATTGTTTCAAAATGTACAAACATTTCCGAAAGTAAACTTAGTGTGTTCCCGAAAAAACTGGTTTCTTGGTCAACCTTATAGGTTAATAGCAAATTGAGCTATTCAAGTTTGAAGCATTTAATGAAAATTCGCTACCATAATGCACTTGCTGCGTCCCCAATTACTTTTCTTACAAACATTCATTATATTTCGATGGAAAATGCAAAAATGCAAAAATGCAAAGACATAAGGCATGCTCTATTAAAAAAAAAAGAAAATTTGTATCACCAACGACGATGTAGCTCAAGACACCCTATAATTAATGTATACAATTTTTTTTGTATCTTGTATAATAACGGATATATTGAACTGTATTGATTTTTTACGAAAATTCGACAAAAATTATATACCATTAAACGATAAACTCTATAGCTAATACTACTGCCAAAGAATCAGAGAGAGGGTGTAATTGAAATGAATTTTATGGAAACATTTTAGTAAAATGAAGGACAATGACGGTTGAAGCTAAGACTGCAGGCTTTGTAAAACATTCTTCTTGAGATATTTTCTTCCCATAGCTTATATTAGTTTCAGGTTCTTTGCCTAAATGTTGCCAATTTTGACGTTTTAAATCGCAACTTTGACGTTTTGAGGAAAACTTTAATTTAATAAATGTATATATACATTTAATATAAGCATTATGGTAGAGTTTTTGTAAAATATTTGAAATCCGATAACTCAATTTTCTATTAAGATAGAATCTTCAATCTTGAACCATAGTAACACATATGTAAACGCAGCCTGGGTACTAAATTAAGGAAAAAGAACACAATGAGCTTATAACTACAAGTTCGTTTTAAAAAAACATTTTTTGTTGTTTTGTTTGCAAAAACTAGTTCGATTGGGTTGAATAAAATAAAACCATCCAAGCAATTTAAATGGAAAAGTACCCGCCATATTTATGATTTGGCAGGTACATTTCCTATGTAAATAAGTAATTTTTTTCCAGAAAAGTTCTGTGACTCTAATGCAATTTGTAACACAATTTTTTAAAGAGGCTTGTAGTACTTACATACATCTCTACCAAACTATAATTTTCTAGCTCCATAGAAAATAGAAACTTATTTAAATAATCTCTAACTGGGACCTCTAAAACCAATCTCCAAGATCCATTTAAATTTAAAGAATTCGTTTTAATAATATATCTTACTAATAGTGTACAATTCACTACCACATTTTCATCTATTTAAAACGTAACTTATTTTGTTGCTGAAGCCACTGTTAACTTACTACACCACTGCACAATTTTATTGTATTCCCGATGAAATGTCAAAGACTAAAAGCTTATTGTTTGCGTGTTAAGTCTATCACTGACATGATTTGCCTCACTAATGAAATGAAATCATTTGTAATGTTCATAAACTCTTGTCTGAATGAAGCGAGAGAGCTGTCAATTTAACTTTTAATTATTTCAGCGATACAGGAAGAACGCCAACATAAAGTCCTACTAAATTTTTCAGCAGCCGTATAACTGCAGCCGCATGAAAGTTATATGGTAACTATAATGCCTCAACTAAATGAACTCAGTGGCTGGAATTAAGAACGGTAGTTTAGGTCTTGGGCGATAAATCTGTCTATATCCCTATTATTATTCCCAGAGAAGGCATTAAACGGTTGCCTTCGAAATGGACGATAAAGGGATAATTACCTAATCTGTAGTAAAACCTCATTGAATAAGATCGTTGCCGAGTAAGAAAACTTGACATATCATTGAAATGAAGAGAGATTCTCTATCACACACCCCTCTAATGTTACAAATCTTCTGTGAAACCAATAAAAGGAAAATAACCTTCGCAAACATATAATTTTCCCAAGTGATCTTATTTAGTTTCCTGAGTTCCTGTTATTACTTCCACCAATATAAAACAGACTTGTTCATGGTCTCTACGCTACTACACCAGTGGCGTGCTGATGATGTTGCAAGGGTAAACAAACAATGTCATCCTTTCAAGTTGCCATAACACATAATTCATTGATTGTTGCTGCCCTTACTTGGTGAAACTTGTCCATACTGCATACAGACTTGGAGAATACTTCTCTGGCTTCACTGTTGGTTTTTAGTGGTGAAGGACGTAGCCAGCGCGTGAGCTAACTGGAGCAAGTGGCCCTTCGAATTCTGGAAGTTCTAGGATGTTCTTCAATGCATTTGTGACTATAGTTTCGCTGCTTGACAGCATTTTCAGACAGATTAAAATTGAATTAGTATGAAATCATGACAACTACAAATAAATATCTGTTGCTATGTTATGATATGATGTTTTGATCAAAAGATTTTATCAAATTGAAAATAAAATGAAACACAGATGACAGATGAGGTTTTCAAAATGTCTATGTGATGTATGTCAATATTTAACATAAAAACTAGAAGTAGCCTATAATAACTATGATAATAGTTAACAGTTACAACAATAAAATAACTAAACAATAACAGTATAAAAGCAGTCTCTATACAACGAAAATATCGACATACATCAACCCATTATTTTATTACAATTTTTTGAAATAATAGTTAAATTTATTTTCTTTGACATATTTAATTAGAAAGAAGAATATCCAAGAAAGGGGAATTCATTAAATCAGCTTGCTCGTTTAAAACAAGGTAGTTATTGTCGTGTGTGTGCCTTTTGACTTCTAAAGATTCAAAAAAGTCTAGTTTATAATGATAAACGTAAACTAGACTTTTTTGAAGCTTTAGAAGTCAAAAGGCACGCACACGACAATAACTACCTTAACAACTGTAAAATTATTTTTTTTGAACACCTCCCAACACGATCCCCGAAACTGAAGGTTAAAAAGTAGGTGCATAATGCGTTTTTGATGTAGGATAACCGTAGATGCATCCGTCGCCTTACCCCATGACACAATGTCATAATTTATAGCTGATATGTATATGTATATGTATATATATATATATATATATATATATATATATATATATATATATATATATATATATATATATATAAACATATAAAGGAAATTTTAAACTGACCCCGGTTATGTGTTCTTGGGGCCTAGTCCGCGCTCATTAGTGAATTTTTCTAAGAATATTAACTGATTATAGACTGTTAAATCATAAGCTCAACGACACTACCGCCAAAGCATCAGAGAAAGGTTTATCCGAAATGAAATTTCTGGAAACATTTTAGTAAAATTATGGACAATGACGGTTGAAGCTGAAACTTCAGGGTTTGGAGAACACTCTTATTGCAACATTTTCTTCACATAATCCGTATTTGTTTCAGGTTGTTTCCTTAAATGTTGCGAATTTTGACGTTTCAAATCATGACTTTGACGTTTTGAGGAAAACTCCAAATTTGTTTTTTTAACTGCCCATAACTTTTTTGCCTTTAAACCTACATACCTAAATTTCGGTACGTGATTTACTATTTGTAATACAAACACATTTGCCAAAATTTGTTGCCCTTACTTTGTTATTTCCGAAAATATATTTTTTTTCCGAAAAAAACACAAAATTGCCCGGGAAAACCTAAGCCGATTTTGCTGGATAACTAACGTGTCAAAGCCACTTGCAAAGGAAAGGTTTCACCAAACTTGATCAAAATCTGTCTTTTATTTTTTGAGTTATTGGTGTGATACACACACAGATATATATATATATATATATATATATATATATATATATATATATATATATATATATATATATATATATATATATATATATATATATATATATAACAATTGAAACTGACACCGTATATGTTTCTAGGGGGCCTAATTAGCGCTCATTTGAAGGAATTTTGTCAAAATTAAAAAGTCGGGATCTCTTTATTTTTTAAAAGAAAATTCACTAAAATTGAATCATTTATAGAAAAGTTGCCACGATAATGCTCTGGTGCGTCTGTATTTTTCGTAATTTTTCAGGTTTGAAATATTTCTATGAAAATCCGCCTTAAAAAGACAGTTGCTACGTTCAGACTTCTTTATTTCCCAGTGAATAATTTGATCGACTATATTAAAGGCGAGGCAAAAATTCCCGGAAGGCAAGTATATTTAATTATATGATCTCTGCATTGAAATGGAACCGACAACATTAATAATTCATAACTGTTATATTTCAGTGTCTTGAGCAAGTTTCCTAAAGTAAAGAGGCATTAATTTGCTGCAAGAGTAGCTGGAAGTTTTTTTGGTTTGATTTTTCTCTCATGAGATGAAAATGTCACAATATTAAAATAAATTACCATAAAGACAATATTTATCATGCAAGATAAAACAAAAGGAAACGGTGGAGTGTAATTTTTTGTGACGACCAATTATTTTTTCTAACATCAAAAATCCTAATACAAAGATTCCTTTTAGCCAAGTAAATAAGTTTTCATGCTTGGCATTATTTGATACTAAAATATTGAAATAATAAGGTGTGGCATAGGTATTATCTTTTTCCGAATTTTTCTAAAGAAAATTCGCGTACCTATAGTAAAATTAGGGACACATAATATTTAGAAATTTATCCCACAGTCTAATCCACGACAGGCAGTATGGATTCCGTTAGCGCAGATAGACTGCCGACCTCCTTTCCTTTGTCACCCATTCCTGGAACAAGTCTATAGAACAACACGGTGAATCCCAGATTGTTGCTCTAGACATATCCAAAGCATTCGACCAGGTCTGGCACGCAGCTATGCTTAATAAACTACCGGCCTATGGCCTACCACCAAAACTTTGTACCTGGACAGCAAATTTCCTCTCCAACAGGACCATATCTGTTGTTGTGGATGGCCATTCCTCTAAACTGTATCCAATTAATGCAGGAGTTCCTCAAGGTTCAGCTTTAGCCCCTACTTTGTTTCTTCTCCACATCAATGACCTCCTCTCTAGCACATCCAACCCGGTTCACAGCTACGCGGACGACAGCACCCTCCATTAAAATATACAATATTCTAAGCCTGTCTTTTTAGCCCAATTAGATGAGGATTGCAGACTCATGGAGGGTTCTGTCTCCGTGGATCTCCAAAAAATATTAGACCGGGGAAGTACAAATCTTGTACAATTCAACCCCACCAAAACTAAGTCTTGCTTTCTTTCTCACAAGAGATACACCAGCCCTAGACCCATCACAATGAACAACCAAGTTATTCAAAGTAATGAGTCCTTTTCTCTTGTTGGCATTTCTGTGGATCGAAATCTTAATTGGCAACAACATGTCACATCAATTGCAGAAGAGGCTGCTAAGAAATTAAGTTTCCTCTTCGGGCTCGCAAATACTTTTCAGCAGCTAATCTCTATACCTTATATACTTCACAAATAAGGCCAAACCTCGAATATTGCTCCCACATCTGGGGTGCCGCTGCCGCTTCTACACTCGCTATCCTGGACTCAATTTAAAAGAGAGCTATACGTCTCATCGGTGACCCTACCCTCACCTAAAGGCTGCCATCCCTTGCCCACCGACCTGCCGTTGCTGACCCCTATCTGTTTTATAGATATATGCACGGGCACTGCTAAGAGAAGCTTTCTTCCATAGCTCCTCCACCTGCTGCCCCCAACAGATCTACCAGGAGAACAGAGCGAATGCACCCTTTTACTGTCCAGGTCACCAGATATAGAACATCTTTTTATGCCAGCTCTTTTGTCTCGAGGACTTCCAAGTTGTGGAATTCCTTGCCGACACATGTTCTTTCTTCTCCTCCGAACCTCCAAACCTTCAAGTCCAGAATTAACAAGCTTCCTCTTTTCTCCTTGTCGACACCCACGGTACGATAGTATTTAGGCTGTAAGCCCTCGTGGTGTGTTGTTGAAATTAAAAAAAAATCCCAAATGAACGCAGTAGAAAGACTTTGAATATTTTTTGCGCAAATTGCCTGTGTGAATGCTATAACATATCGGCATAAAAAACGTTATAGCTAAAAGGAAAATTGTTTAACGTTTAGATTTTTTTTCAATCGCCCGAAACGAAAAAATCTCTGGACGCAGCAAGTGCGTTATGGTAGCGAATTTTCTTTAAAATATTTTTTATAGCAAATGTCTTTCTTTGATGAAAGCATGCATCAAACTTGATTGCCAATATAGTAGAAACAATGTACAATATTTCATCGAAAAAACTTTATTGTTTGAAAATATATAAACATTTTTCAAAAGTCTGGATGCAGCAAGTGTGGTATGGACTTGAATTTCCATAAAAATGTTTTTAATAGCAAATGCGAGCAGGCATCAATCTGATTACCGGTATAGCCTATGTAGTAGAAACAATGTACAATATTTTATCAAAATTAGTTATGGTTTGAAAATATACAAAACTTTTCCGAAAATAAACTTAAATGTTGGTTTCCTAACCAACAAAGCTTGCGTTTATAGCAAATTGAGTTATTGAAATTTGAAGGATTTAATGAAAATTCGGTAAATTTGCAGATTAGCTCCCGAACGCTTTTCAAAAAATTGTTTTCAGAAATATTACTAGTACCCCACCTGGATGCACAAACCACAAGAAAAATTCTGGTTCACACCCCGCAAGGAAGTTACGGGACTGGGAGTGAATAGGGGTGCTGGGCGGGGTAGGTAGTAAAAAGGAAATATGAGCAGAAAAAGCGAAGAAAACTGCTTAAAAGCTATTTGAAGCCATATCCCCATTAAACACCGCATGTCCCGCACAGCACCCCTATTCGCCCCCAAGTCACCCAGAGGGGTATGAACAAGAAGTTTTTCTTGTGGTTTATGCAACGAGGGTGGTTTTATGCACACGAGGGGGGAAGGAAAATGCCTACGACGAAGCAGACCAAACACCCTCCCACCACCACGCTTCGACTTGCGGTAGGGTTGGGGGGTTGTAGGTGGCTGCTTCGTCGTGGGGATTTTCCTTCCCCCCTCGCGTGCATACAACCACCCTCGTTGCATAAACTACAAGAAAAATTTCTTGTTCATACCCGCCAAGGAAGCACCTGGGGAAATAGGGGTGCTGTGCGGGGTAGGCAGGGTTTAAGGGGATATGGCTTCAGGGTGTGAAAAAGACAACTTTCAAGCCCGTTTTATTTGCATTTTCTGCTCATATTTCCTTATTACTACCTACCCCGCCCAGCACCCCTATTCACTCCTGGTCGCGTAACTTCCTTGGGGGGTGTGAACAAGAAATTTTTCTTGGGGTTTGTGCATACAGGGTGGGGGGGTAGGCAAGTTTCTGAAAACAGTTTTTTGAAAAGCGTTGCACATTTACCAAAAATTCGCTACCAAAACGCACTTACCACGTCCAGATTTTTTTCTTATAAACGCATCATATTTCGATAAAAAATACAAAAATGCATTAACGAATTTGTTCTAAGAAAATTAGCTAAAAAAATTACAGACCGTTAAACCATAAACTTCACTAAACCCACAAATAAATATTCAAAAAAGTACCAACTTAACTAAACTGACAGCCAAAGCATCAAAGAAAGGCTTTATTTGAAATTAATATTTTGTAAATATTTTAGTAAAATAAACGGCAATGACGGTTGAATATGAAACTTAAGGGTTTCCAGAACACCCTTCTTGCAACATTTTCTTTTCACAATCGGTATTTGTTTCACGTTATTTGCCTAAACATTGCCAATTTTGACGTTTAAAATTGCAAGTTTGACGTTTTGAGGAAAACTCCAGAATTTGTTTCTTTAACTGCCCATAACTTCGTTGACTAGATACGTAAATTTTGGTACAGGGTTCACTCTTTATAATAAACACGTGCCAAATTTGGTTGCCCTTACTTTGTTATTTACGGAGATATAATTTTTTTTAGCAAGAAAACGCAAAATTTTCCGGGAAAACCTTGTCCGATTTTCCTGGCTAACAAACTTATCCAAGCCACTTGCAAAAGGAAGGCATTCTCCAAATTTGATCAAGATCGGTCCATTATTTTTTGAGTTATCGGTCGGATATATATATATATATATATATATATATATATATATATATATATATATATATATATATATATATATATATATATATATATATATATATATATATATATATATATATATTGTAACGCCGCCAAAGTGGGCATGGGCCAAAACTTATATGACCCCGCCGCGCTTCCTTTTATACCAGATGACAAATGCTCAAATAATTACGAACCTATCAACAAATCAAATTTGTCATTGGCATAAGCTAAGTTACCGGGAAGTTAGAGGGCCGCCAGCTTTTATACAGTGGAGATGGGCGTGGGTTAAAATAAGATCTTAATTAGGGGCGCCACTTGATTGTTTAACCTCTACTCCCGGATATTCTAATAAGATGTTACTAAATATGCTTCCTTGCCCAGATCCAACACAACCAAGAATTCTTGGATCACACTGGCAACTACAGCCAACCACAATCGAGCACAGGAAGCTACAAGGGAGATGTAATTACGATAACACAAATTTAATTTCGGAACGGTATGGTCTCATAGACCCACAAATAAAGATAACGGTACTGATCCAATCTATCAACAGTCCTGAAAAAGAAAACACAAACACACAAAACCAAAACACCTAAAATATGATAAAATATGGGCTTTTATTAAGCTTCCTTGGCATACAGAAATCTACTAAAAGTTGTTTTAAAATTCTGATCTAAATTAATAAATAAATAAAAATAAGTCTCTATAATATCACAGCAATGGCTTACTACCAAATAACAAGATCTTTAATGGATATTTATGAAGGTACTACAAATATAGTTGTTCTACGGAAAATTCCACTTTTCGTGCACGCAAAGCTCACAAATTATTTTCCCCCAAGTATTACTTAAATACATGATAAGTATGGTAAGTGGCTTGATTGAAGATCAAGTCCCAAAAAGTAATCAAAGAGCTTGACTAACGCTAACAATATGTGACAACTAATGGTACTATCAAAAGTGAAGCAATTATATGAATAATGGTCTTATAAAAATCTGTACCACATTTAGTGAAGTTGAAATAAATAAATTCGGTTGGATTTTATTAAACTTAACACAGATGAATATTTAAAAATGTACCTTATCAAGATTGTCTCTTATCACTTTATACGTTATCACAAAACGGAAAATTCTTACTTGAATTCCTGGACTTCTAGGACATCTAATTACCATCAATTTCCAAACCAAATCAAGGCCTTTCGGGATACGGGACGCAACCACGGAATAATGCCACCACGGGAATGATGCAACGACGAAAGGGAAGACCTTCTCACTGAGATCTTAATTCAATTCTCCATTTAATTCAATATCCATATACTTTGTTCGGTACATAAAAATTCGCTCAGCCATGCGAGACTTTTCCACTCCAAATTTACGGGACGTGAATTTCCCCAAAGATATCGCCCAATACAATAATGTCAGCCGGTACAAGAAAATCTATCCGGTACGTGAAAACAAATCTATCCTGCACTTGAAATTGCTAAACGGTACTTGGAGACGCTAGCCGGTACTTGAAAACAAATCTATCCTGCACTTGAAAATCTATCCGGTACGTGAAAACAAATCTATCCTGCACTTGAAAATCTATCCGGTACGTGAATAGTTATCCGGTACGTGAAAACAAATCTATCCTGCACTTGAACCCTAAAAACAACAAGTAACGGGATGCTAAAGGTGTTACAGTTAAGAGAGAGAATGATTTCTTACCTCCAGAGAGGGAAACGAAATTCCACACGTGACAACACCAATGTGGTCCTTAAATCCCCTTAACGGGTTTATCTACAGCCTTCAACGTCAATTACGCAACTTCCGATATCCCCAACAAGACTGTAGATGTGTTCTGAGCGCAATTTAAATCCACCAAAGGGGGATAATTAATATCCAACTTGCCTCCCAGAACGAACCACGTGTTAACTTGCACAATGACCCACCAACTCTCCTCTCGAAACTTCCAGCACATTCATATCTCCGACTCGAAAACACAGGTGCTGCTACATCCTTCGCTCTCTCTCGCATCACATACGTCTCCAGCCATCTATCCTCTTCCACATGCGGACCCTTTCCGAACTACGGCATGGCACGCAAGCGTGTAAGCCGGCCCGATATACCAGGGGTAATACAAATATAAATAATTTACGAAAGATCTAAATTCGATACATTATACGAGGGGTATCCAGAAGAATTAACCACAGTTGTCGCCAATAATTCTTTTTACAACGCAGGGGAGGAACCACAATTACGTCCAAATTAGCTTAGATGTTTAGCTATCCAATTTATCCTGTTACAAAATCCCCCCCTACTTTAAAAGATTTTACCCAAAATCTTTCAATTCATGCGTCATCTGGCGGATGGGCCTTCAAATCTTTCGCATGCCAAACACCCTTATTGGTCCCACTAGAATCCCTAAGTTCATATGTCCAAGGTGACAAACGCTTAGCAACGGAAAAAGGTCCAACATAACGTGGCGCTAACTTAGCGGTGAAATATTTACTAGCATCTGAAAGGACATAATTCTTCCGCCACACTAACTGATTAGGCAAGAACTCTTCGTCGCGACGACGCAAATCATAATACTTCTTATTATGTTCATATGCCTTAACCAACCTAGATCGAACATCTTGATACACCTTGTGCAATGCTGTTTCTCTTCCTTCCGATCCTCCTCGATCAATGTCAATGGGACCATCCGAAAGAGTGCACGACTTACGATCCGGGACTTCTCTACCAAAGACGATAAAATTAGGTGTCAACTCGGTAACCTCATGTTTGCTAGACCGAATGGCATAACCTACTTGCGACAGATTCTTATCCCAATCTCTATGGTTCTCACACACATAAGACCTCAACATTGTCTTAATAACCCTATTGACCCTTTCACAAGGATTCGCCTGAGCATGATAATTAGCGGTATATCTGACATTAATATCACGAGACCTCATCAACTGAACAAACTCGCGAGAACGGAACTGAACCCCATTATCCACAATAATAGCATCTGGACACCCAAAAACCGACAAAACATGATCGTTAAGTAACTTACAAATGGCTGACGATGTAGCGGAACGCAAAGGATAAATCAATGTAAACTTGCTAAACACATCGGCCACCACAAAGATGTACTGATGACCCGAAGTAGACCTGGGCAAAGGACCCATAATATCGGCACACAACAACTGAAACGGACGGGATACGGTAGGCTGTACACTTCTCATAAATCCAATAGGCTTACGCTGTTCCGGCTTAACAGCCTGACACACCCTACAACGCCTAACAAATGAAGCTATATCACAACGCATCTTCGGCCAATAATACTGAGCGGCTACCCGATGAAAAGTTTTGTAGACACCCAAATGACAATTAGATATATGTGCCTGCTCAATGATCTTTCGTCTATCACACTTCGGCACGACCTCACGCCAAAAATCGGAACTAGAACTTAATTCTGGGTATCTTGCCTCAACACGCTTGAAAAGTTTATCACCCTCAACATGCCATTGCGAAAACTTCCTGGGACTACTAATGACTCTATCCCTAAGACGATCCAACCACGGATCTCCCGATAACTGAAGATTTTCCTCAATAGGTGGTTTAACGGAAGCGGAATCTACAACAGGAACTGAACGTGACAACAGATCTGGCACGACATGTTCTTTACCACGCCTGTGGACAATCTCGTAATCATACTGCTGAAGTTTTACAGCCCATCTGGCCAATCTACCGCTAGGTGTTGGCAACCGGTTTAACCACACCAAACTATAATGATCTGTAACAACGGTAAACCTAGAACCTTCAACATATGGCCTTAACTTTTCTATGGCCCACAAGACTGCCAAACATTCACGCTCTGTTGTCGAATAGTTGCGTTCATTGCGAGTCAATGACCTAGACAAATAGCAAATTACTCGCTCAACTCCATCAACCTGTTGAGTGAGGACCGCACCAATCCCGTAACCGGAAGCATCTGTCTGAATCGAAAACGGTACCGAAAAAGCAGGACAGGACAACACCGGAGCCTTCACAAGATATTCCTTCGCCAACCTAAAAGATTCCGCACATGCTGCATCCCAACAGAACCTATTATTCTTCTTAAGCAAATTGGTTAAAGGAGCTATCAAAGTCGAAAAATTCGGAAGAAACCTACGATACCAACTAGCCATACCAAGAAATCGCCTAACCTCAGTAACATTCGACGGATTCGGAATATTCAAAATCGCACTAACCTTCTCTGGATCCACATGTAATCCCCTACGATCCACAACATAACCTAAAAAACGTAATTCGGGCCTACAAAAATTGCATTTATCTTTCGCAACAGTTAAACCCGCAGCTATTAAACGCCTAAAAACCTCCGACAAAATCTCCATATGTCTCTCAAATGTTGGAGTCACTATCACGATATCGTCCAAATACACAAAACAATGTGGCTCTAAATCGGGACCAAGAACACTATCGATTAAACGTTGAAAAGTCGCTGGACTATTCGCCAATCCCATGGGTAAACGCTTAAACTGATACAGCCCACGACCGGGAACAATAAATGCTGTTAAAGGCCTGGAAGCCTCCGCCAAAGGTACCTGAAAATACGCAGACTTAATGTCTATGGATGACAGAAACTGTGCGTCCCGCAATTTATCCAAAGTGGCCGAAATATAAGGAAGTGGATATGCATCCTTCTCCGTAACTGAATTGAGTTTACGATAGTCCACACAAAATCTGTAAGTATTGTCCTTCTTCTTCACCATGACTATCGGACTAGCCCAAGGACTGGAAGACCTCTCAATTACATCATCCGCTAACAATTGCCTCAACTGCTGATCGATATGACTCTGGATGAATGGACTAACTGGGTAATACCTCTGCTTTATTGGTGGGGAAGATGTTTTGATTTCATGTTCCACCAGACTTGTGCAACCCAACTTATCACCCATTGCCTCAAAAGATTCAGACACTAACTGCTTAAGCTCAGCAGATTGCGCAGACGTCAACGGACTCTGGTCAATAGGAGCAACCTCCAAAGTATCAACCTCACAACTCGAAAACTTCCAATCGCCACGACGCAAATCCGGTACGATACCCATACATCTCCAAAAATCTGCACCCAAAATAAGTGTATGCGGAAAGTCTGGCACCACCAAAACTGACATCAACTTTAACCGATCTCTCAATTGAAATGGCAACTGTATCGAACCCAATGCTCTACACTGATCTCCACTTGCGACTCTACACATAATACTATCACGCTTATCGACAGTCAACCCAAGATCTTTAAGCAAATTTCAACCTGGTCCTCCTAAAATAGTATGCGTGGCCCCTGAATCTAATAAACCCAATAATGTACGACCAAGAACCTTAACCTCCAAATACGGACGCTCATCGTTCTCAGCATGAGCCAAAATAAAATCAATGACGGCTTGGTTCTTCATGTCGACAACATCACAGTCTTTGACCGCTGAAATGCTCGACGAGGACAGGCTGCGGCCGACTACTGCCTTCGATTCCCGTTTGGGGAACTCACGTTACATTTGGGACAAGAAACAACTGTGTGGTCAGGAGTGCCACACCTAAAACAATGTTTCCTAAGAGGACGCCCACAAGCATTAGACCTATGACCAGGTTGCTTACAATTCCAACAAACGATATCGACTCTAGGCGAAGCTGACCTAACGGAACTAGTAACCGAACCGGAATCACTATACACATAAGCCAAATCTGGTTCCAATAACCCTGTGCGAGAACGAGAAGGTGGAATAAAGGCCTCAATATTTTCCTTACGTGCCTCAAGTTTACGACCCAACTCAAGTAACTGATCCACGGAATCGATATTTACCAAACCTAACTGGTTTTGATAGAACGGAGCCATATTAGACAACAAAATCTTAAGCCGAGTCTTCTCATCAATAGGGACCGTTAATCTACGAAACATATTTTGCATTACTGCAATAAACATCCCCATATTCTCAGATGGACCTTGAGTTCTATGTTTAATCTCCTCAAACAACCTATCATTAAAATTTGAAGGCTGAAACTGCAACCGTAACTCCGATACTAAAGCAGACCAAGACGAAACCTTAGATCTCATTGACCTATACCAAACCAAAGCTTTACCCGTAAAAAGATCGGCGGCAGAATGAAGTAGCTGGTCTTTACTAACATTTCGAGAAATCCTAAGTTCTTCTATTTCCTCCAAGAAAGCATTCAACGAGACTCTCGAACAATCTCCACTAAATTTGGTAAAATGCCATTTTGAAACGGGTACCCCAGTAAACTGAGCACTGACGGCAGAATCTACAACAGATGTATTAACGAGAGCGGGAACAGACTCATCATCTGAGCACTCCTCCGAGGAAGTTTCACCTAACTGCCCTGTCTGCGAAATTATAGTCAAGTCCAAAGGACCGGCAGCTCCCTGTTCAAGAGATCGTCGAAACTTACGAGCCTTTGACTTAAGCTCAGCCTGTAACCCCATAAATTCGACCAGAAAATTTGTCCGGATAGTTTGCTCTGCCTCCTTAGTCGGTACAGACCTATCAGCTCTTCTAAAATAATGTAAAAGCTTAGTAAACATCTTACGGTAAGTCGCAGAACTCTCAACATCAGAAAAATCAGCAATCAGACTCTTTAATTCAGCCAACTTAGTGGTCAAGACACCATGATCCACGGAAAATGAAATTGGATACTTAGGATACGAAACTTTCGAGGAACTCTCCAACCTAATAAATGATCTTAACTTCTTCCTCATCTCAGACACAGTCAGATCCTGAGAGCATCCACGAATCTCCAACTCATACTGCAATTCGAACCGTTCAAGGCGATTGACTTCCAATTTTCCTTCCATAGTTGTAAATGGCTAACAATAAAACGAGAGAAATCCAAAATTATGTGACACGAAACAGTTAACCAAATGCCGACACTAAAATCAGAGAAATGTGCTCAACTAGCAAACGGTAAGATGGTAACGATAATATTTTCCACAAAATAAAAAAATAAACGGTAGAGCGGTAACGGTAATATCTCCCAAAACGAATAAACGGTAACGGTAATTCTTAAAAATTATTCCCAAAATACCCTAACAAACACCTAAAATCCAAATACATGCAACACTTAATAATCTAACTCCAAGGGACTGCTGAAAAATTTGAAAAAGTTGTGCCAAAATTTAATTCCCTACAAACTCGAGCCAAAATTTTCAGAAAACTCGAAGGCCGAAATCCAGACAACTCGAGTGCAAAAATTCCCAGAAAACTCGAGTGCAAAAATTCCCAGACAACTCGAGTGCCCCACGTTGGGCGCCAAAATTTCTGTAACGCCGCCAAAGTGGGCATGGGCCAAAACTTATATGACCCCGCCGCGCTTCCTTTTATACCAGATGACAAATGCTCAAATAATTACGAACCTATCAACAAATCAAATTTGTCATTGGCATAAGCTAAGTTACCGGGAAGTTAGAGGGCCGCCAGCTTTTATACAGTGGAGATGGGCGTGGGTTAAAATAAGATCTTAATTAGGGGCGCCACTTGATTGTTTAACCTCTACTCCCGGATATTCTAATAAGATGTTACTAAATATGCTTCCTTGCCCAGATCCAACACAACCAAGAATTCTTGGATCACACTGGCAACTACAGCCAACCACAATCGAGCACAGGAAGCTACAAGGGAGATGTAATTACGATAACACAAATTTAATTTCGGAACGGTATGGTCTCATAGACCCACAAATAAAGATAACGGTACTGATCCAATCTATCAACAGTCCTGAAAAAGAAAACACAAACACACAAAACCAAAACACCTAAAATATGATAAAATATGGGCTTTTATTAAGCTTCCTTGGCATACAGAAATCTACTAAAAGTTGTTTTAAAATTCTGATCTAAATTAATAAATAAATAAAAATAAGTCTCTATAATATCACAGCAATGGCTTACTACCAAATAACAAGATCTTTAATGGATATTTATGAAGGTACTACAAATATAGTTGTTCTACGGAAAATTCCACTTTTCGTGCACGCAAAGCTCACAAATTATTTTCCCCCAAGTATTACTTAATTACATGATAAGTATGGTAAGTGGCTTGATTGAAGATCAAGTCCCAAAAAGTAATCAAAGAGCTTGACTAACGCTAACAATATGTGACAACTAATGGTACTATCAAAAGTGAAGCAATTATATGAATAATGGTCTTATAAAAATCTGTACCACATTTAGTGAAGTTGAAATAAATAAATTCGGTTGGATTTTATTAAACTTAACACAGATGAATATTTAAAAATGTACCTTATCAAGATTGTCTCTTATCACTTTATACGTTATCACAAAACGGAAAATTCTTACTTGAATTCCTGGACTTCTAGGACATCTAATTACCATCAATTTCCAAACCAAATCAAGGCCTTTCGGGATACGGGACGCAACCACGGAATAATGCCACCACGGGAATGATGCAACGACGAAAGGGAAGACCTCCTCACTGAGATCTTAATTCAATTCTCCATTTAATTCAATATCCATATACTTTGTTCGGTACATAAAAATTCGCTCAGCCATGCGAGACTTTTCCACTCCAAATTTACGGGACGTGAATTTCCCCAAAGATATCGCCCAATACAATAATGTCAGCCGGTACAAGAAAATCTATCCGGTACGTGAAAACAAATCTATCCTGCACTTGAAATTGCTAAACGGTACTTGGAGACGCTAGCCGGTACTTGAAAACAAATCTATCCTGCACTTGAAAATCTATCCGGTACGTGAAAACAAATCTATCCTGCACTTGAAAATCTATCCGGTACGTGAATAGTTATCCGGTACGTGAAAACAAATCTATCCTGCACTTGAACCCTAAAAACAACAAGTAACGGGATGCTAAAGGTGTTACAGTTAAGAGAGAGAATGATTTCTTACCTCCAGAGAGGGAAACGAAATTCCACACGTGACAACACCAATGTGGTCCTTAAATCCCCTTAACGGGTTTATCTACAGCCTTCAACGTCAATTACGCAACTTCCGATATCCCCAACAAGACTGTAGATGTGTTCTGAGCGCAATTTAAATCCACCAAAGGGGGATAATTAATATCCAACTTGCCTCCCAGAACGAACCACGTGTTAACTTGCACAATGACCCACCAACTCTCCTCTCGAAACTTCCAGCACATTCATATCTCCGACTCGAAAACACAGGTGCTGCTACATCCTTCGCTCTCTCTCTCGCATCACATACGTCTCCAGCCATCTATCCTCTTCCACATGCGGACCCTTTCCGAACTACGGCATGGCACGCAAGCGTGTAAGCCGGCCCGATATACCAGGGGTAATACAAATATAAATAATTTACGAAAGATCTAAATTCGATACATTATACGAGGGGTATCCAGAAGAATTAACCACAGTTGTCGCCAATAATTCTTTTTACAACGCAGGGGAGGAACCACAATTACGTCCAAATTAGCTTAGATGTTTAGCTATCCAATTTATCCTGTTACAATATATATATATATATATATATATATATATATATATATATATATATATATATATATATACAGATCTTCTCATTAGCGAATTAAAAAAAAATTGGCTAAAACCAAACTTAAAATTACCACATGAAATTTGCTCCAAATAAACGCGTAGTAAAAAAGATTTTAAATATTTGTTTGGACAAATTGCTTTCGTGACATATATCGGACTAAATCACTATAGTTAAATGAAAAACTGATTAACGTTAACGTTGTCAATCTGTAGATATCAGAAAAATGTAAATAAATAGAAATTTTAATGAAAGTGATTCAATTTGTTTAAAATCAATCTAGAACTACGTTTTATTATGTATAAAAATTAAGCTTCCTATTTTCACGGTATTTAAAGGCCATTTCCGTCCCCTAATTTAATCTGACAACACAACTATTTGTCATTTGTTAACTGACAGGAGCCATGAGAGAAACGTGCGCGTTCTAAGCATAACCATCTAAATTAACAGACGTTATTAACAAATAAGAAGAAGATAACTTCGAGATCGACTCCGCTAATACCTTAGAATCTTACAATATAAAAAAAAGTCTGGACGCAGCAAGTGCGTTATGGTAGTGAATTTTCATAAAAATGTTTTTAATAGCAAATATGTTTTTTTTAAGAAAGTAGGCATCAAATTTGGTTACCAGTATAACCTATATAGTAGAAACAATGTGCCATGTTTCATTAAAATAACTTTATTTTTTGAAAATGTACAAAAATTTCCGCAAGTAAACTTAAAGTGCCCCCGAAAAAACTGGTTTCTTGGTCAACCTTATAGGTTAATAGCAAATTGAGCTATTCAAATTTGAAGCATTTAATGAAAATTCGTTACCACAACGCACTTGCTGCGCCCCGAATGTCTTTTCTTACAAAGATGTATTATATTTTGATGGAAAATGCAGAAATGCAATAACATAAGGCGTGTTCGATTAAAAAAAAGGAAATTTGATCACCAACCAAATATTTTTTAAGATGTAGCTGAAGACAGCCTATATTTAATGTATACAAACGCACTTACTGCGTCCAGATTTTTTTCTTACAAACATGCATCATATTTCGATAAAAAATGCAAAAACACATTAACGAATTGGTTTTACGAAAATTAGCTAAAAATTATAGACCGTTAAACCATAAACTTCACTAAACCTACAGCGAAAGCATCAACTTAACTAAACCGACAGTCAAAGCATCAGAGAAATGGTCTATTTGAAACGAACTTTTTGTAAATATTTTAGTAAAATGAAGGGCAATGGCGGCTGAATCTGAAACTTAAGGGTTCGCAGAACACTCTTCTTGCAACATTTTATTTTCAAAAACCGTATTTGTTTCACGTTCTTTGCCAAAACATTGCAAATTTTGACGTTTGAAATTGCGAGTTTGACGTTTTGAGGAAAACTCCAAAGTTTGTTTGTTTAGCTGCCCGTAGCTTTTTTGTCTTTAAATTTAGAGTCCTAGATTTTTGTACATGGTTTACTCTTTACAGAAAATTAGAAAGTGACAGAGCAAAATAATTTGACATTTAGACGTTTCAGAAGAGGCTGTTCAAAATCTTGTCCCAGTGCAAGCACAAGCATAGCTTTTTGTACGACATAATGTATAATTTGAATTAATAATAAATAATAATATATAATAATACGACGGCTTGAAAAAAAATCACTATTGCAGTCTTCTCGACAAAGTCGGATAGTCATAATAATAAACAAAAACAACTCATGCACACTTATTTTTTATTGGAGCAAACAAAAACTCAAACAATCTTTTATGCCATACTTCACAAAAATTCGTACGTAACCTGAATTGCCACGAAACATTGATGAGAATGTTATGCTTGTGCCGTAAAAATAAATTAGAACCAAGTTAAAACTTCAAAAATGAGTTAAATAACTTGATAATTGTAAACGCACAAACTTGACTCGACTTCCCGAACAGTCAAAATGAAAAAAAAACCTTTTAGTGAGTTAGAATTACATCTTATAAACAAGCGACGAGTCCGCTCTTTGTAGATTTCATTCTACATGACTGAAGTTACCTTAGAATGTTAAATTGTACATTTCTTCATCAACAAACTTTGAAAGTCAAATAATTAGGTTCTGATAAAATGCTACAACAGTCTTATTTGTAGAGATTATTTTTCATTTCTTTTGTTCGTTGTAAAGACGAATTGCATCTGCTATAGATAATGTTTTTAGTGAGTTTTCGTAGCAAAAATTCGCAATTTAGGAGGTCCCAACTGTTGAATTTTGAATTTTTTTTGCAATCAGCGTGAACTGGAGACACCTAGAACTCAGATCTAGGGTAAGTTCTAATTTTTAAATGTTTATATATATATATATATATATATATATATATATATATATATATATATATATATATATATATATATATATATATATATATATATGGGTGGCGCAATGAAAACGAAACAGACCGATTTGCCTCCAGAGAATTTTTTTTAAGAAACGCTGAAACACGTCAATTTTAATAATGAGGGGGACATGTTTTGACATAAAACTCAACTTTGTCACATCAACCCCTTAACGGTGGTGATAACAACCCTTACATTTCAAATAGGGAACATGGGTCGAGTGTTACATCATTTGAAAGCTCTTTCTTTTTTGAATTCAGCACACTAATTGTTTTGGAAGTTTTATCAACTCGTTTAAAAATTATTCACAGTTGAAAATGCAAAAACGCATTTCGCTCATTTCGATAAGAAATGAGCTGATAGTCAATGTTTTGTTGGTTTGTAAACAAAAAATTGACTATCAGAATATTTCTTATCGGAATGAGAGAAATGCGGTTTATTATTTCAGTTTATCGGTCGGTTTGATACCGAAAGAAAGAAAGGGTTAGAAATAATTACTCTTTTTTTCAAAAACGATGACTGTGTCAACCGTACCGCAAATTTGTTTATTGAACCACATCCGAACAGACATGTTAACAGAAAATACATTTTAGAGTTAGTTGCAAAGTTTCGACAAAGTGGTTCAGTAGCCAACAAAAAAACGTGATCCTGAACGTGAATTTCCGGTTAGAAATGAGACTACTGTGATTGAAGTTTTAGGACAAATTGCTGCAGACCCAACTTTGAGCATGACAAAATTGGCCACTGTTTAAAACATCAAAAGAAGAACTATTCAGCGAATATCGAAGCATCATAAATTTTACCCGTATAAAATTCATCTTGTACAACAACTGAATGAAGATGATTTTGATCAGCGGCTGGAGTTTTGTGAAGTTATGACTGCACGAATAGCTGATAACGGGAACTTTCTGTTCAATATCTGTTTTTCAGAGGAGTGTACGTTTTTTTATTAAACTCTACAGTCAATCGTCATAATTGTCGTTATTAGACAGATAATAATCCAGGAAATTTTCACGGAGTCCATACTCAAACTCCACAGAAATTGAATGTCTGGACTGGCATTTTTGGAGATCGTTTAATCGGACCAATTTTTCTTGATGGCAATGTGAGTGGCGAAACGTATTTGGAGTTACTAGAAGATATCGTTTACCCTCTACTAATTGACATTGTTGAAAATGATGATCGTTATCAAGCAAATCAATTAGTGTTTCAACAAGATGGAGCTCCTCTGCATTCTTCACAACGTGTTAGTAAGTTTTTGAACAGAGAGTTTCCAGGACAATGGACTGGGCGTAGAGGTACTATTGAGTGGCCCCCTAGATCACCGGATTTAACTACTTTAGACTTCTTTCTATGGGGCCATTTAAAGAGTAGAATTTACGTAACAGAACCGGAGTCTCTGGAAGAATTACGACGACGCATTGGTGAAGAATTCCGTCTAATAACTCCACAAATGCTCCAGAATGTCAGAGCTCGTTTTGAACAAAATTTGTACCTTTGTATGGAAGCTGGTGGTCAACAATTTGAACACTTACTTAACTGAATAAACATTTTTGAACGTTTGGTTTTGTTTTTTTTTTTAAGTTTTTTTAACGAAAAATTGACTAATTAGTGCATTTCTTATCACAATGAATAAAATACGTTCTTGCATCTTCAACTTTGAATAATTTTTAAACGAGTTGATAAAACTTCCAAAAAAATTAGTGTGCTGAATTCAGAAAAGAAAGAGCTTTCAAACGATGTAACACTCGACCCATGTTCCTTATTTTATATATAAGGGTTGTTATCACCACCATTAAGGAGTTGATGTCACAAAGTTGAGTTTTATCTCAAAACATGTCAGCGTTTCTTAAAAAAAAATTCTCTGGACGCAAATCGGTCTGTTTCGTTTTCAATGCGCCAGCCTGCATATATATATATATATATATATATATATATATATATATATATATATATATATATATATATATATATATATATATATATATATATATATATATATATATAGGACTATTAAAAACTATGGAAAGGACATTGTATTTCCTTAGATATTCGTCATAAAAAAAAAGTGTTAACAAAAGTTTTTCGACATAATTTTTACTACGAATTGGCGATGTTCAGTTTTTTCTAGCTAAAACAATTTTGTTGCTATGAAAACAATTTTGTTTTAAATTACAGGATATTATTTTCTTTAAATTTTTGGAAAGAACGTCTATGTCTTGATACTGCACTATAACATTTTATCGGACGAATTTTCTGAGAAAAGTTTGGGTTTCTTTCGGAAAAGTTTTGCACCGTCGAAAATAAGAAAGCTATGGCAACCAATTTTGGTACGCAGGTTGATATTATAATAAGTCTGGACGCAGAAAGTGCGTTATGGTTGTGAATTTTCATAAAAATGTTGTTAATAGTAAATATGTCTTTTCTTCTAAAGAAAGCGGGCACGAATCAGATGAGAGTGCATGTACTAGCAGGTATATACTCTAGATGTTAATTTTCTAACGTCTTTATTATTTATATCAAACATTTTTTACTTAAAATGGATTTGTTGCTCAAATTTTAACGAAATCGAGGAAAATAGTGACTGAGACATAGATCTAGGAGCTTGTTAGTCATTTTGTGTTGTGTTTTTCACTCGCATTAGTACACCTACTACAATTCAATCAATTTTGACGTTTTAACTTTTCTTAATCAGAGGTTTACCTATAACTTTTTTGTCTTTTAATTTAGAGATTTCAGTTTTGGTGCGCAAGATACACTTTATGATAAAACCAGCGTAGTAAATTTGGTTGCCCTTACTTTGTTATTTGCGGAGATATAATTTTTTTCAAAAGAAAACACAAAATTTACCGGTAAAACCTGGGCCGATTTTCCTGGCTAACAAACTTGTCCAAAGGAAGGTACGTACCAAATTTGGTCAAAAGTGGTCCATTATGTTTTGAGTTTTCAGTATGATACACACACACACACACACACACATATATATATATATATATATATATATATATATATATATATATATATATATATATATATATATATATATATATATATATATATATATATATATATATATATATATATATATATATATAGACATATTAAAATTGAAACTGGCACTGGATATAGGTTCTAGGGGGCCTAGTTCGCGCTCATTTAAAGAAATTTTTTAAAAACTCAAAACTTGAATTCTCCTTATTAGTGAATTTTTAAAAGAAAACTCACTAAAAATATACTATATAACAAAATTTAGATGAATAATTCAATCCGAGAATCAAGTGTTGCACTAATAACTGCGGGAACCCATCCGTAAATATAAATCACCACCAAAATAACGGACAGATTTTTATGAAAGTTTGGAAATTTTTGGGTTTACTTTAGAAACATTTTGTGTCATCAGAAATATAAAACTGACCTGGGATATGAGCTTTGAAGGGACTAGTTTGCGCTTATTTGTTCAAAACTCAACATTCACGATCCTCTTGTTGAAGAAAGATCGCCTTTTTTTCAACAACACACCACGAGGGCTTACAGCTTAAATACTATCGCACCGTGGGTGTCGACAAGGGAGAAAGGGGCAACTTGTTTATTCTGGACTTGAAGGTTTAGAGGTTAGGAGGAGAAGGAAAAATATGTGCCGGCAAGGAATTCCACAACTTGGAAGTCCTCGGGACAAAAGAGCGGGCATAACAACATGTTCTATGTCAGGTGACCTGGACAATAAAAGGGTGCATTCGCTCTGTTCCCCTGGTAGATCTGTTAGGGGCAGCAGGTGGAGGAACTATGGAAGAAAGCTCCTCTGAGCAGTACCCGTGCAGATATCTATAAAAGAGACAGAGAAGTCACCAACGGCACGTCGGTGGTCAAGGGATGGCAGTCTTTGGGTGAGGGTAGGGTCACCAATGAGACGTATAGCTCTCTTCTGAATGGAGTCCAGGATAACGAGTGTAGAAGCAGATGCGGCACCCCAGATGTGGGAGCAGTATTTGAGGTTTGGTCTTATTTGTGAAGTATATAAGGTATAGAGATTAGCTGGTGAAAAGTATTTGCGAGCCCGGAAGAGGAAACCTAATTTCTTAGCAGCCGCTTCTGCAATTGATGTGACATGTTAGTGCCAATTGCGATTTACGCCCGTGTCTTCATATTTTACCCACTGTTGCTCCTATTTATAATCTTCTACCTGGCCTAATAATCCCTTTGAGAAATTTTCTATTTTAGTAAGTTGCTTGTTTCTTTTATTCTCTAAATCTCGCTAAGCTGGCGGTTCCCTTAATTCTTTAATTTCTTTTATATTGATGATCAATTCCCCTTAGTACATTTGCATTTATTTTTTGCCTGATTACTGCCATACAAGTAATAAATATTTACTGTTGGATTCCTTTTTTCACGTTAATAGCTTTAATTGTATTCCTAAATAATTCTTAATATTTTTGAAGAAATAACCTATTGGACTTTCTTGCAAATACCAATGATACGTCCACTTTTTGGTGGAGGAAGCTTCGTATAAGCCTACCTCTCACCAAATATGATTGAGTTCTCCACTAGATTTCAATCTTCGGAGTTCTCTCTGAATTCTCCATCCTCCAAGTTCTTACAGCAGAGTTCTTACAAGATCTAATTACATTTTCTTTGGGTTCTCTACAGGATCTCAATTCTCGGACTTGTCTATGAGTTCTCCATCTTCCAAGTTTTTCCAATGGAGTTCCTTACAATATATCACTGCATTTCCTTTGACCTTTCTACAGGATCTTAAACCTACCACTCACCAAATATGATTGAGTTCTCCACTAAATTTCAATCTTCAGAGTTCTCTCTGAATTCTCCATCTTCCAAGTTCTTCCAGCAGAGTTTTCCTTACAAGATCAAACTACATTTTCTTTGGGTTCTCTACATGACCTCAATCCTTGGACTTGTCTATGAGTTCTTCATCTTCCAAGTTTTTCCAATGGAGTTCCTTACAATATATCACTGCATTTCCTCCGAGTTTTCTACAGGATCTCAATCTTCTGAGCTCTCTCTCTCTCTCTCTCTCTCTCTCTGAATTCTTCACGTTCCAAGTGCTCACAGTGCAGTTGCTTACAGGATATCACTGCATTTCCTTTGAGTTCTCTACCAGATCTCAATCTTCGCAGTTCCTTAGAAGTTCTCTCAAAGTTATCAATCTTCCAGGTTCTTACAGTGGAGTTGCTTACAAGCTCTTGAAACTAAGATTTATTTTCTTATGAAAATATCGCTTCTTTCGTTTTTAAATAAAACCCAGATTCATTTAAACAGTGTATTGATGAAGAACGGAATTTATTATGATCTATCAAATGTCGCCAGGCTTTACAATTTTCAAGTAAATTTTATTTTGTAATATTTAAATACTTGCCTACCAACTGGCTTCTTGGGAACGAATTACACTGAATCAACTTACGCTAAATATAAGCAAACAGTTCAAAAATTTTAATAAGAGCCAAAATAAGCGGGGCCTTTGAAAACAGTAAAAAAGAGTTCAATTTGTTTCAGCCGATTAAAATAATTCTTTGTCGGCGTTTTAATGTGCTTCCTTTCCATGAACAAAATGAAAGAGCCAAGAGAATAGCTGAGTTTTAATTAATTCACTTCTCTCTTTGTGTTACATCAAACTTGTTCACCCTCCAATTTCCTTTAAATATGAAAACGTCAGGAACATATTAATAATATTATTTATGGTAATAACTAAGAAATTTTAGTTTTAACTAGCAATTTAATTAAGCGTCTACTTTGCTGGAAAACTTGTGAAATAGGTGACTGAAGCACTATCAGAAGTCGCGTAATGGGTCGTCCATTTTTGAAATAGACATGCTACTCATGCATACAAAGAGCCTTATTTGGATGTATAAATATACTAAAATGCAGGGCTGTCTCTTATTTAAATAAGCTCGAGTTTCAGGACACATTTAGAGTAAACATATTTTCAAATAAACAATAATTATTCAAAAAGGTAATGTCGCAGTAGTGCTAATTAACTTAATTTTAATTATTTATTTCTAGATAATCTTTATAAAGATAATGGTATTTTATTTATTTTAGTGAATTTTCTTAAAAAAAATTCACCAATGAGGAGATCCCGACTTTTGAATTTTGAAAAAATTTCTTCAAATGAGCGCTAATTAGGCCCCCCAGAAAACATATCCGGGGTCAGTTTCAATTTTTATATGTTTATATATATATATTTATATATATATATATATATATATATATATATATATATATATATATATATATATATATATATATATATATATATATATATATATATATATATATATATATATATATATATATATATATATATATATATATATATATATATATATATATATATATATATATTTATATATATATGTATCACACCAATAACTCAAAAAATAATGGGCCGATTTTAATTAAATTTGGTGAAAAAATTCCTTTCGCAAATGGCTTGGATGAGTTCGTTAAGCAGGAAAATCTGCCTAGGTTTTCCCGGAAAATTTTGTGTTTTCTTTCGAAAAAAATTTATATCTCCGGAATTAACAAAGTAGGGGCAACCAAATTTGGTATGCAGGTTTATATCCTTATAGATAAGTTACCTACCAAAATTTAGCTATGTAAGTCAAAAGACAAAAAAGTTATAGGCATTTAAAGAAAAATAAATTGGGGTTTTCCTCAAAACGTCAAAGTGGCGATTTAAAATGTCAAAATTGGCAACATTTAGGCAAATAACTTGAATCTAATACGGGCTATAGAAATAAAATGTCTCGAGAAGGATGTTTTACAAACCCTAAAGTCTTAATTTCAACCGTCATTGTCCTTCATTTTACTAAAATATTTGCAGAAAATTCATTTCAAATAGACCCTTTCTCTAATGCTTGCCAGTAGTCTTAGCTATAGAGTTTATCGTTTAATGGTATATAAGTTTTGTCGAATTTTCGTAAAAAATCAATAAAGCTCAATATATCCGTTATTATATAAGATATGAAAAAAATTTGTATATATTAATTATAGAGTGTCTTGAGCTACATCTTAAAATAATATTTCTACAATCACAGGGTGGCCCATAAGTCGTTGGTGATACAAATTTCCTTTTTTTTAAATCAAACACGCCTTATGTTATTGCATTTTTGCATTTTCCATCGAGATATAATGCATGTTTGTAAGAAAAGAAATTCTAGACGCAGCAAGTGCGTTATGGTAGCGAATTTTGATCAAATGTTTCATATTTGAACAGCTCAATTTGCTATTAACCTATAAGGTTGACCAAGAAACGTGTTTTTTCGGGAACACTTTAAGTTTACTTTTGGAAATTTTCGTACATTTTCACACAATAAAGTTATTTTGATGAAACATGGCACATTGTTTTTACTATATAGGTTATACTGGTAACCAAATTTGATGCCTGCTTTCTTAAAAAAACACACATATTTGTTATTAAAAACATTTTTATGAAAATTCACTACCATAACGCACTTGCTGCGTCCAGAATTTTTTGAATTTAGTTTTATTCCTGTTTTACTAATAATTATATGATGGGGCTGTACCCCATATATATATATATATATATATATATATATATATATATATATATATATATATATATATATATATTGTTGCGTTTTCTCCGGGTTCTGGATAAGTGAGACTTTAAATTTTAACAAAACAACTTTATTTACACTCTAAATATGGATACAATAAAAGTTCTAGAATCTCTCTCACAAAACACTTAATTTATCCGGCCTTACAATCACTAATTTGTACTAAAGTCACTAATACACTGAAACTACAGTCTCTACTCTATAACACTTTACACTAGTTACTGCTTCTTCGAGTCAGTTCAACATTCTCTAACTGAACTGTCTGCGCTGGCTTACTTCCATCTTTATATAGCCGTCGCACCTTCCAGTTCGTTCTCGAGCGTTCTATTCCAGAATGTTCCAGGACCTTCTTTTGCTAGAAGGTTTTGTGAATACAGATCGGCCCCGTGTGTATACAGGGGGATGTATATACAGGTGATCCAAATGTGGTCATCACTCCTATGTTACACAAGGGGTGTTTCTCGTAATATAAGATCTCTCTGCGTATACAGGGTGTAAGGGTTCTCTGCGTATACAGGGTGTATATACAGGGTGTTCGGAATGCGCAGACCTCAGTTATCCGTTCCGACGGGGTACAAGTTGGTAACTTCGTTATTTCTGGTCCTAGAGGGTTGAGACTTCGCCTGAGGGGGGTCACCCCAGACACCCCGAGGGGGCGGGGGTGGGGAGGCGGTGTTGCCAGATCGTGCAACAATTCCCAGATGTTGGGGGAAATCTTGGAGATGTGGCAACACCGCACCTGCATCTATTGAAGTGCTTTGTAACACTATATATATATATATATATATATATATATATATATATATATATATATATATATATATATATATATATATATATATATATATATATATATAGGCACAGCCCCATCCTATAATTAATAATAAAACTGGAATTAAACCAAATTCAAAAAATAAATAAAATACCATTACTTTTATTGAACTGACAATTAATATTAAATTATTATTGTTAAATTGAATAATATAACATACTGCCAATTATTTTTTTTCAAATAATTATTTTCTTGCTAAAATGATTAATATGCAAATTCAAAATCTTAATAAAATCACTAAAACGGGCAATAAATCTAACCCAAAAATATAAGAAATATTAATAAATACAAAATTTATTGCTCAATATCTTAAAAATCTGAAAGGAATTTTTATATATATATATATATATATATATATATATATATATATATATATATATATATATATATATATATATATATATATATATCAGACATACTTGGTTCTCGGGTTGAACCGCTTCCAGAATTTATGAAAACTCGACGTTTCGGCTCCTGCTTTGGAGCCATTTTCAAGAGGTAAAGGAAATATGTGAGGACACTCTAAGACCTCAACAGAATGTACAGGTTAGATATTTTACAGACAAAATTTGCTAATTACAAAAATTCAACAGATTAAACAGGAAATTTACAGCTTTCCTTATAGCATTTCGCTGACACTGTTTAAGTTCAAATTTGTTTACGTTATTTTGTAAAGTTCAAGTTATAAGGCTTCAGATATTAGATTGCTGCATGAAAAATTCAGCCGGTTCAGAGAAAAAGAGTTACACAGACTCACCAAATATTCCTGTATTGAGTTACCTGATGACCCTATGAAGATGCCTTCCAAGTGAGATCAACTATGAGGGCCTGACACAGGCTCACAGATTCAGATAAGGGAGAAGCTGGAGAAAATGAGTGGTACTTTCCACTAGCGGTTATTGGGCTGGTGGATTTATTGCTCCAATACTAGGAAACCATTTGACAACTATGTCGATGTTCTGAATTCGCTTGTTGAAAACTTTGCAAATTGCAATTAAAACGTTAATTTGCTCAAGTGAAATTCACTGCTAACTAACTCAAGATTCGATAAGATGCAGGAACTCTTTCTGATTAACGTAGGAAATGTATCGGGTCGGAAAAAAAGAACCACAAGTTAACTCGCGTTTTTAAGCTAAACACAACTTTTATTTAAACTCGAAAACCGCTCAAATGATTTTAAATAATCACTGACAATTATTATAAGGTAGTATAGATAACAGAAAGGGTTTTATCACCCTTTTTTAAGATAATTTTTAGCCATCGCAACTAAAGGGTGTTTACTCGATAAGCGCCAGGCTGTGTCTCCCTCGAGGTAACGTGCTGTGTCGTTCAGCTCTCACCTCTCGTGTCTACAGTTGAAGGTTTTGCCGGGAATGTGTTCAACGGTTCAAACGGTCGTTCTTGGGTGGCATCGCCGATCGGAAAATTACAGACCCAGTAGCAACCATATTTATTTCTTGGAAATATTCCTTCAGTAAAATGCGGCGCATTATTTACTAACAAAGCTATATTGCGTTTTTAGATATTTGAATTTTAACGTACAAATTATAAATGCAGTAAAGGGGTTTACGGTACTTGAAGATTTAGTGACTTTTCATCAAAATAACTTTGAAATCAAAAACTTGAAGTACTTAATATAGACAGGGTTTTTGGTATTATTTAGATGCTTGGGGGCTTTCTAAGTGTTTTTAAACCAGTAATGATTTCAGATAAAAAGTGAATCGTTACAAAGTATAGGGAATTCAAGAACGTTGTCAAATACCGGGTGTTCCATAAGAAAAAACATAACTTTTTTGGATCACATGTATATTTAAAAATAATTTTAGGTTATAGTCCTTTTCAACATACACAATATCCGGTTGAAATAAATTCGAAATAACGAACAATATAGACGTGAGTGCCCGTGGCGTATGTGGTGGGCCGTCCTGTATATATATATATATATATATATATATATATATATATATATATATATATATATATATATATATATATATATATATATATATATATATATTTGTGTGTGTGTGTGTGTGTGTGGACCGATTTTAATAAAATTTAGCATGTCCCTTCCTTTTGTAAGTGGCTTGGATAAGTTCGTTAGCCAGGAAAATCGGACCTGGTTTTCTGGGAAAATTTTGGGTTTTCTTTTGGAAATTTTTTTTTATCTCAAAAAATAGAAAAGCTATGATAAACCAAATTTGGGAAGGAAGTTTAAAATACTTAAAGGATACTCTATACCAAAATTTGTATTTATATGTTAAAAGAAAAAAAAAGTTATAAAAAAATATTTGGTGCCAGGTCATTTCTATGAAAATTCACTACCATAACGCACTTGCTGCGTCCAGACTTTTTATCCTCTAACAAAACTATCTAAAATTGGTAATCCTGAAGCAACAACTTAGCTTGTATAAATGATATCGTTTAATGACCATATAAACAACATGCCATGGATTTATTTTCAAACTGCGTTAATTATAAAACCATTTACATGAAAGGTAGGTCACAAAAAATCGTTGATTGTTAGTTATCAACAGGTTATCTTGTTTTTGGGACCGCTAACAATACAGTTTTTTAACCTTACACAACAAATAAAAATGCCAGAGTTTAGCTTGACACGAAATATCGCTTGAATACTTTAACGGCCCCAGTGAACGGAGTTAAATAATTTTAGGCAGTCTGAACGTTCGATTGCTCCCATGGGCATTTTTAATGTAACAACAGAGGAGGGTAATTCCTTGGAATAAGCTGGGATATTGTAAAATACATAAACTCAACGGTATATTTGAAAAGGTCAAGTGTTTCTCGTATAAATATGAAACTGTTAAAAACAAGTTTGTTGTTTTTATTAATTATGTCCAATCGTGCTGAAAATTGAGTTTTTCTTCGCACAAAATAAAACAATGAAAAGAAAATACACATTAAAATAACGTAAAGAGACATTGCCAAGCTCATCATAACAGTCTAAAGGCCACGCCGCCTGGTCGTCCCCACCATGACCCTATGTTCAGTTTTTTTCTTGTCTTTATATTTCAACAACACACCACGAGGGCTTACAGCTTAAATACTATCGCACCGTGGGTGTCGACAAGGGAGAAAGGGGCAACTTGTTTATTCTGGACTTGAAGGTTTGGAGGTTCGGAGGAGAAGAAAAAACCTGTGCCGGCAAGGAATTCCACAGCTTGGAAGTCCTCGGGACAAAAGAGCTGGCATAAAAAGATGTTCTATATCTGGTGACCTGGACAGTAACAGGCTGCATTCGCTCTGTTCCCCTGGTAGATCTGTTAGGGGCAGCACGTGGAGGAACTATGGAAGGAAGCTTCTCTGAGCAGTGCCCGTGCAGATATCTATAAAACAGAGAGGGGTCAGCAACGGCACGTCGGTGGGTAAGGGATGGCAGCCTTTAGGTGCGGGTAGGGTCACCGATGATACGTATAGCTCTCTTCTGAATGGAGTCCAGGATAGCGAGTGTAGAAGCGGCAGCGGCACCCCAGATGTGGGAGCAGTATTCGAGGTTTGGCCTTATTTGTGAAGTATATAAGGTACAGAGATTAACTGGTGAAAAGTATTTGCGAGCCCGGAAACGGAAACCTAATTTCTTAGCAGCCGCTTCTGCAATTGATGTGACATGTTGGTGCCAATTGAGATTTCGATCCACAGAAATGCCAACAAGTGAAAAGGACTCATTACTTTGAATAACTTTGTTGTTCATTGTGATGGGTCTAGGGCTGGTTTATCTTTTACGAGAAAAAAAAACAAGACTGAGATTTGGTGGTGTTGAATTGTACAAGATTTCTACTTCCCCAGTCTAATATTTTTTGGAGATCCACGGAGACAAATCCCTCCATGAGTCTGCGATCCTCATTCAATTGGGCTAAAGAGACAGGCTTAGAATATTGTATATTTGAGTGGAGGGTGCTGTCGTCCGCGTAACTGTGGACTGGGTTAGATGTGCTAGAGAGGAGGTCATTGATGTGGAGAGGAAACAAAGTAGGGGCTAAAGCTGAACCTTGAGGGACTCCTGCATTAATTGGATACAGTTTAGAGGAGTGGCCATCAACGACAACAGAAATGCTCCGGTTGGAGAGTAAATTTGTTGTCCAGGTACAGAGTTTTGGTGGTAGGCCATAGGCCGGAAGTTTATTAAACAGCGCTGCGTGCCAGACCTGGTCGAATGATTTGGATATGTCTAGAGCGACAATCTGGGATTCACCGTGTAGTTTCATAGACTTGTTCCAAGAATGGGTGACAAAGGAAAGGAGGTCGGCAGTTGATCTGCGCTGACGGAATCCATACTGCCTGTCGTGGATTAGACTGTGTTTTCCAAGAAATTTTAGTAATTCGGGGTTTATATACTTTTCCATCACTTCAGAGACCACTGAAGGGAGACAAATAGGTCATTAGTTGCTAGGAAGCGCTTTGGATCCTTTCTTGTGGACGGGTTGTACTCGAGAAGTTTTCCAGTTACTAGGGAATATGCATCTATTGTAACTGTAACGTCGGTCTGACGATGGCCAGTCATTGACGCCAGGGATCAGTTTCACTTCATTACCCTGGTAAATTTTCCGAACCTCCGCCTTTCTGTCAGGAGGGTAGAAAAATGTAGGTTAGGTTAGATTGCGAGTGGTCCATATCGGTCCCTCCACCGCGACCATAAGGTCTATTGTGGCTCACGCCTAATGTCTATATTTCGCCCAACAAATCCAGCCTCCTACAGAGGTCGATAATCTTTGCGGGCGAAAGTTGATCCAGATCCTCTGGAGCAAGCTTTACCTTGTCAAAGAGCAGGTGTCTGGTCCTATCCGCTGCCGGACAGGAACACAGCACGTGCTCTGCTGTTTCGTCATTCTCCATACACAGCCGGCACTCGGTCTCCTGACCGATCCCAATACGGTGCATGTGATGCCGCAAGCGACAGTGTCCTGTATACAGGCCGACTACAGTACTCAGTTGTTGTCTGTTCAACTCTAGAAGTTTCTTAGCCCTTGACTCAGACAGGCCATTTATGAAGGCCTTAGAGTGAGCTAATCCTGGAAGATTTTGCCAATATTGAATTGTCCTTCTATCTGTCCAGGTCTTTAAGGTGCGTTTTGCTGTGCAAGATGTTATTCCCAGCACCGGTTCTGGTCCGACAAAGTCACACTGGGCACCACTCCTGGCAAGCGCGTCTGCCGCAACGTTGCCATCATGGTCCGAGTGACCCGGTATCCAGACCAGCGACACCTCATTACAGCTGCCCAATTCGTTAAGGGCAGATTTACAACTCCATACCGTCTTTGAATTGCACCGGTAGGAACCAAGAGCCTTTATTGCAGCTTGGCTATCTGCATATATCTTTATCGATTTGTTTGTGCATAGGTCTTTTGAGCTTTCCCTTGCACACATCTCGATGGCATAAACTTCTGCCTGGTGTATGGTTGCGTACTTGTCGAGGCTAGCTGATAGTCTAGCATCGGTGCTGCCCCCATATGCGCCGGCTCCTACTCCCATATTGGTTTTGGAGCCGTCAGAGTACCAGCAGAGGTCCGCTCTCAACAGGGTCGATTGGTTCCGGTCCCAGTCCTCCCTTTCCGGGAGGACGGTCTTGAAAGACAGATCACTGCTGATTTTTGTAGGCATCAAGTCCGAGACCATTACCAGAATCCTGTGACAATCACTGTCATCAAGGAGTCCGGACCCCCTCAGACTGACTTCCCTCGGCATGTTATCTGCCGTTTGTATTAGTCTGTACGTTGTCCACCTCGCCACCCTCTCCAACCATATGTGAAGTGGGGGAATATTGAGGAGGACCTCCAGAGCGACTGATGGTGCGGTGCTTATCGCTCCCGTTATCATCAGACATGCTTGTCTCTGTAGATGAGCCAGTTTGGCCCTCGCGGTACCACGAAGTACATTAGGCCACCAAACTATGGCTCCATATGTTATCATAGGTCTGATAACCACTACATAGAGCCAGTACATCTGTTGGGGGTTTGTTCCCCAGTTGTTCCCACAGATTCTCCGGCATGTCCACAGGGACATCTTAGCCCTGCGGATAACATTTTCTAACTGTCTGTCCCAGTTGAGCTTCTTATCTAGGATAACTCCCAGATATTTTGCTTGGTGTAACGTGCCCAGACCGAAAAAGACATCGGACTCAAAATTCGTAGGATCGCATAATGGATTTCTGGAAGGCGTATTCAACGAACATTTTGCTGGGATTAAGTATTACGTCCACATCATCACAACGTGTGGAAGGATCGCATGGGCGACCAAAATTTAAAACAGTTTCTTTCGCTTAAACGTCTTAAAAAGTATGAAAACATATATAAAACATGATTTGGGAACAATTTTTTTGGTCTGTAGGTCTGTCGCTCGTCGATCTGTCGGACTGTCGGTTTGTCGGTCTGTCGTTCTCTCGGTCTCTCGATCCCTCGGTCTTTCAGTCTGTCGGTCTGTATGTCTGTCCGTTTTTAGCCACGATAACTTCAGAACGAACTGAGATATCGTCTTAAAATCTGATACACAGTTAGCATTCGACAAACGAACAGTTCGGATTGTGTTTGGGTAAAATCTCTTTAGCGATTAGGGGATGAATGGGGGTGATTTGGTAAACATTGACATTTTTTCCTTAAAACTCGAGTAAAACAACTTTTTAGGCTTTATTCTTTAGAAAACTTTTAATTTCACCAAACATCGCGTATTCTGTGCTGAATTTAAATTAGGGGTTGAATGTGTGGGGTTGGAATATTGCTAACAAAAATTTCGAATTTTTTTGTTGTTGCTAAAACGGCGTTAAATTTCTCAAAACATATAGCAAACTTGATTCTCGAACTAGAACTTGTTGTCTGACGGTCTGTAGGTCGGTCGGATTGTCGGTCTGTCGGCATGTACGTCTGTCTCTTAGTAGGCGCAATAACTTTCGAACGAATTGAGATATCATCTTGAAATTTAGTATCCAGTTAGCACATGACAAAAGTACTCCTCGAATTGTTTTTGGGTAAGACCGCTTCAGGGGGTAGGAGATAAATGAGGGGTGATTTGGTGAAAACTGAAGTAACATAACGTTTCAAAAGTTGACGGATACAGGAATACAAATATTTTCTTTGTCGTCAAGTCATGGGCCCTAAACTCATTCCATGAGAATGTCTTTCTGAAAAGAAGAAATTATCACAGATATGTGGAAGTTATGATTCAATTTGCAGTACAATTTTTGAGTTGCTCTTGCCAATAAATGAAGTAAAATGATGCTGAACAGGGCCTTCATGGTTTTATTATTTATCGTAAGGACAGATCTAGTAGTACCAGTGATTGTTCTCGAGGAGGGGATGTCTTGATTGCTGTCAGAGAGGAGCTTGTAAGCCAAAGGTTAATGGTATCAGATGAGTTTGAGCATGTTTTTGTGTTAATTGGTTCAAGCAACAACAAAATGATAGTTGCTGCAACGTATATACCACCCAGATCCTCGTCTGAAGCATACATTGGCTTTTCTGAAGAACTCGAGAGATTATCTATCACTCATCATAGTGCAAAAGTTTTGGTCTGTGGGGATTTCAATCTTCCCCATGGCATATGGTCTCAAGGCAGCCTTGGCTCCAGTGTTTCAGTTCAGCCAGGCTCCACACCAAGTGAAATTCTGGCAGCTGAGATGGTTTCAAATATGTGTTCGTACCTTAATTTGTTCCAGCTGAATAGTCTCCTCTCTATCAACGGTTCACTGTTGGATCTTGTTTTATACTCTAGCAGTGATATGGTTCCTCAGCCTCCAGATATAGTTCTAATTCCTGAAGATTCGCACCATCCACCGTTTCAGTTTCAGCTGCTACACGACTATTGCACCAACAACGTTGGATTTGTTCCAGATGGTTATTACAGAGATTTCAAGTCTGCTGACTTCGTCTCAATTTCGGGATTTTTAGACTTAGTTAGTTGGGATACTTTGTTCGAAAATAAATCGCTTGAATTGATGGTGAAAATGCTTTATGATATTTTGTACATTGCTATTGATTTATATGTTCCTTTAAAGAACTTTTCTTCTAAAAAGTTTTCACGATGGTTTACACCTAAACTCAAAAACTTAATATATCTTAAAAAGCAAGCACATCACAAATATAAGGTATCGAAGTCTGCTGATGAGTATGTTAAGTTTTCTAAATTAAGATCTCTATGTAAGATAAAATCTCGTGAAGCTTACATTAACTATGTTACCGAAACTGAGTCATCACTATGTAATAATACCAAACCTTTCTGGAAATTTGTTAACTCCAAGTATAAGAATTCTGATTTTTCAAGTACTTTAAAATATAATGATCAAATAAGTTCATCAGGATTAGACATTGTTGACATGTTCGCTGAGTATTTTTCGTCGGTTTACAGCGGAGATAAGTGTTCTCCCCCTACCCATGAATTTTCTTATGCTGAGCTGAATCTGTCAGTGCACCACATTAAAATATCAGACATTTATACTAAACTTGCAGCCCTAGATGTCAGTAAAAGTGCTGGGCCAGACGGTATTCCCCCATCTCTTCTTAGGTGCTGTAGTTTTAATTTGTCTAGACCTTTATGGTTCATCTTTAATTTATCTCTGGAAATGGGCGTTTTCCCTACATGCTGGAAACTTAGTTTCATTCTTCCAATTTTTAAATCTGGTGACAGATGTCTTGTTGAGAACTACCGACCGATAAGTATTTTTAGCGTTATTCCTAAAATTTTTGAGACCTTCTGTGTGAGACTCTTACTTCTCTCCTTAGAGGTTCAATCATTGAGCAGCAATATGGATTTATATCAGGTCGTTCTGCTGACCTGAACCTGTTGGTGTACAGTGCCTACTTGTCGGAGTCCTTGGCGGCGGGTATTCAGGTTGACTCTGTTTATACCAACTTTTCCAAGGCCTTTGACAGAGTGAACCATAACCTTTTAATCCATAAGCTACATATGTTTGGTGTTGGCGACCCTCTTCTCAGCTGGATAGGTAGTTACCTTTCTGATAGATATCAGGTGGTGCGGATAGGGAATTTTATGTCCAATGGGATAAAGGTTTTGTCTGGTGTGCCACAAGGTTCTCACTTGGGGCCCTTGCTATTTAATATCTTTATTAATGATATTCATGAGTGTTTTTCTCATTGTAGATTTTTGTTGTTTGCTGACGATCTAAAATTATTTTCCGGGATTACAAGTCCCTCAGACTTTTTTAAGATTCAGTATGACATTGACAACTTAATAAGCTGGTGTCTTAACAATGCGATGGAACTCAATCCATCTAAATGCCAATCAATTTCTTTTTAGAGAGGAAGGAACAGACTTGAACATACCTATTACATCAACGGTGTACCATTGAAGTCTGTTGAATTAGTTAGAGATTTGGGTGTTGCATTTGATTCATCTTTTTCATTTATTCCTCATGTTTCTAATGTGATTTCTAAGTCTCTGAAGTTGCTTGGCTTTGTTAAAAGATGTACCTCTGATTTCACCAACATCAGATCGGTTAAAATTCTTTATTTTTTTCTTGTACGTCCTCATCTTGAATATGCCTCTTCTGTATGGTCTCCCTACTATGCATGTCATTCAGTCAGTTTTGAACAAGTACAGTGCAAATTTTTAAAGTTTCTTGCTTTCAAAAGCTACCATGACTGTGGTGGTATCGATGATTTACTAACATATTTTAATATCATGCCTCTTGATGTTCGACGTAAACAAAAAGATTTAAAACTTTTTTATAATATAATTAACTTCGAGGTATCTTGTTCTCACTTACTTTCTATGATCAACTTCTTTGTTCCACCAAGAGTAACTCGTTCAAAGAGTTCGTTTCTTGTCGCCTTTCATCGTACCAACTACAGTCACAACTCTTATTTGATTAGATGTTCAGTGTTGGCCAACAAATTGTCAGATGAACTTGACTTTTTCACAAGAAAATCAGTTTTCTTAAAACAGCTGTCACTTTGTAAATTTAGTTAATCGGTACTTAATATTTATTGCCTATATTTTGCCTATATTGCCTATTTTTATTTTTATTTTATTTATTTTTTTTCATTTTGTGAGTTGTAACCATTTTGTATGCTTTATTAACTGCTTTTATTGTATATATTTTTTCTTTTTGTACTTATCTAAAATGGGCTTCTGGCCCTTAAATAAATAAATAAATAAATAAATAAATAAATAAATAAATAAATAAATAAATAAATAAATAAATAAATAAATAAATAAATAAATAAATAAATAAATAAATAAATAAATAAATAAATAAATAAATAAATAAATAAATAAATAAATAAAATAAAGACCAGAATATTCTGAGTTGTACGACGGGGTCATCATTCATTCTTAATGAATATTCACTAAAATGACAGTATTTTAGAAAATCTTTTTTTCTAAGATGTTGTGGTTTTTTAATAATTTTATTAATAATGTTTCATACCAAATAATTAGGGAACTGTTTAAAATAAATAAGGCTGATTACATTTTCAAATTCGGAGTTTTGTTTGAGAAAGTCCTTATGGGGGTCCATAGATGGCGCACTTACTCTATCCATCTAGAATCTTGAAGGAATTTGTGATAAAACTATCAAAACACTATACTTTGGTAAATTGGATATTCTCAGAGTGTACTAAATATTCTAACTGACATCGTTGTCATAAAGTTAAACTTTTTAGTTATTTAATTAAAGGAGGAGAAAGCTGGTTACACCGTAAGCAGCTCGATGACAGATTGGTATTGTTGAAACGTGGACTACATGTAAAATCTAAGGTTGCGAGCAGGCAAATGGTGGCACGCAAGTTTCAGAGTTCAAGTTTTTAATCCTGCATGTTGTTATATCTTACATGTGAGACAAGTTAATGCGGCACCGAGCTGATCAGTATTCAAGAAGTGATTTTCAAGTTCTGTTCAACTCTTGCCAAATGTTTCCTCTCCTTTCCATAGTTTACATATCACGGGGGAATCGTTCATTTCTTTTAAGTTATTGACCCTTTGTTTTCATATAAAAATCTGACATCGCTAAAAGAAGGAGTAGACGAAATCATAGGCATCACAGTCCAAGGGCCATGTCGCCTTGTCATCGCTACATATATCTCTGTTTCCAGTAGATTTGTTAATTTCATTTTATCTTCCACACTTTGTGAATTGGGCCAGGTATTCCAGAAGTTTTCTCTTGGTCTACCTCTTTCTTCTTTCCAAGCTTGTTGCAACGTTTCACACGTTTCTATTGTGTTTCTATTATTATATTCTAATCATATATACAATTGCAGCCTAAAGACGATATTGCATGTGTCCACTGTCTAACTTGCTACTCTGTGGCTTAATCCAGCAAACGCGGGTAATCTTAAAGTCGACTTTGAATGAAAAAGAAGAAGATGATGGTATAAGCAAAGTTATTATTCCATCCAGCTGTCCCGTTATTCCGGGGCCCATTTCTACCAGGATCCCGTTACTAATAATAAAGAACACGCTATTCCAGGAGTCAATGCTGTTACTCTGGGGCCTGTTCCTGCCAGGAGCCCATTTTTATCGAATTTTTCGTCACACGAAAAATTCACTAGTGAGGAGATCTATATATATATATATATATATATATATATATATATATATATATATATATATATATATATATATATATATATATATATATATATATATATATATATATATATGGCAAGTGGTAGTGGACTTTTCCTTTACGTGATAGTAATAGTTTTTTTTCACGCCCGAGGAGGTACCACCCCTTACATCAAGAGACCGGTGAAGTCCCAACAAACGTCTCCGGTTCTGGTGTATGAGTTGGTTTCCCTTATGAACAAAAATGATGATGGCTCCTCCTTGTACAAAAGATTCCCGAGATAAAATACCCCTCCATTCAGATCTCCGGGAGAGGGGTGTGGGGCGCCGGCATCAAGATTTAACATATCCTTCTCGAATATATGTAGCCTAAATTCTAACCTGAACTCCGTCCACCATTTCCTCTAGACTAATAGGCCCCAAGTCCTCTTCCTCACCGAAACCCAAATCAGTGCCAAAACAGCAACTAATCACCTCAATTTCGCGGGGTATGAGCTCCTTACTTCCTTTAGATTGCATGGAGGTGTGTGAGCATACGTCCGTAGCAATCTACCCTGCACCTGACTCCCCAACTTAGAAGCTGGAAGGAAATACATACTTTGGATGAAACTCTTTCTCAGGGCTGCAACTAAATTCATATGTCGCATTTACCGGTCACCTTCTGACAATAACTTTGTCCAGCTCTTCGACTACCTTTCTGAAAAACTGACCATCTGATATCTGAATATCCTTCCTCCGAGGTCACTATTCTTGGTGACTTTAATGTTCACAATAAGGAATGGCTAGGATCTTCAAAAACCGATCCACAAGGGAGAGCAGCGCAGGCCTTTGCAGTCAGCAATTCTTCAGCCAATATGGTTCAGCAACCTACTTACTTTCCTCGCATCCCAATACACAGCTCAAATGCATTGGATCCCCTTCTGACTACAAAACCTGAATTCTATAAGACATCAGTCACCGTCCCCCTTAGTCGCTCAGGCCATGGCATGGTCACTGCTTCCTGTGCAATGCAAACCGAGGTCACAAAGTCATCACACCCACGTATCGTTTGGCACTACAACTCCGCGAACTGGGACGAAATACGGGATTACTTTTCCTCATTTCCATGGGCGACTGTCTGATTCTCTCATCCTGACCCCTCTGATATCTCACAAAACGTCACCGAAATTATCCAAGCTGGAATTATTTATTCCACGTACACAGAAAATCTCCTCAGCCACTCAAAAGCCCTGGTTCTCTAAATCCTGTGACAAGGCCAGACTTGAAAAGGTCAAAACTCACAAAGCGCTTCTACACAATCCCAGTCAAAGAACATCGTCAAGCATTTAACGACGCAAGAAACCGCTATGTCCACATTCTTTCTGAGGCAAAAAACTTGTTTAATAACCACATTAAAAATAAAGTCCTCTTAAGTTCCAACGGTGGCAAACCCTTCTGGACTCTTGCTAAATCTATTGGGAATAATTTCTTCAAAAGCACGTTCCCAACTCTTGTTTCAGGGGACGAAATTATTTCTACCGACCTGGGCAAAGCTGAACTATTTGTCTAGTTATTTGCCGGCAGTTCTTCTCTCAATCCACCTCAAAATGTTCAACCACCAACAGTCCCCACTGTCGCGCATAAAATGACGGATATCATTTTCAAAACTAAAAGGGAACGAAAGTTCTCTTAATACCAGGAAAGCCTCTGGCCTTGACGAGATCCCAGCAATTGTTCTCAGAAAATGCGCACTAGAACTTGCTCCTGTCCTGACTCGTCTGTTTAAGACATCTACAATAGAGGCATATTCCCTAGTAACTGGAAAACGGCTCGCGTACAACCCGTCCCAAAGAAAGGTTCCAAAGCGCTTCCTAGCAACTACATGCCTATTTCTCTCCTTTGAGTCGTCTCTAAAGTGATGGAAAAGTATATAAACAACGAATTACTAATATTTCTTGAAAAACACAGTCTAATCCACGACAGGCAGTATGGATTTCGTCAGCGCAGATCAACTGCCGACCTCGTTTCCTTTGTCACCCACTCTTGGAACAAATCTATGGAACTACACGGTGAATCCCAGATTGTCGCTCTAGACATATCCAAAGCATTCGGCTAGGTCTGGCACGCAGCGCTGCTTAATAAACTTTCGGCGTAAGGCATACCACCAAAACTCTGTACCTGGACAGCAAATTTGCTCTCCAACCGGAGCATTTCTGTTGTCGTGGATGGCCATTCCTCGTATACAATTAATGCAGGAATCCCTGAAAGTTAAGCCTTAGCCCCTACTTTGTTTCTTCTCCACATCAAAGACCTCCTCTCTAGCACATCTAACCCAGTTCACAGTTATGCGGACGACAGCACCCTCTACTTAAATATACCATATTTTAAGCCTGTCTCTTTAGCCAAATAAGATGAGGCTCGCGGACTCATGGAGGGTTCTGTCTCTGTGGATCTCTAAAAAATATTACACTGGGGAAGTAGAAATCTTGTACGATTAAACTTCCCCAAATCTCAGTCTTGCCTTCTATCTCATAAGAGATACATCAGCCCTAGACCCATCGGAATGAACAACCAAGTTATTCAAAGTAATGAGTCATTTTCACTTGGCATTTCTGTGGATCTAAATCTCAACTGGCACCAACATGTCACATCAATTGCAGAAGCGGCTGCTAAAAAATTAATGTTTCCTCTTCCGGGCTCGCAAATACTTTTCACCAGCTAATCTCTATACCTTATATACGTTACAGATAAGGTCAAACCTAGAATACTGCTTCTACATCTGCGGTGCCGCTGCCGCTTCTACACTCGCTATCCTGGACTCCAGTCAGAAGCGAGCTATACGTCTCATCGGTGATCCTGCCCTCACCCAAAGGCTGCCATCCCTTGCCCACCGACGTGTCGTTGGTGACCTCTTTCTCTCTCTCTCTTTTATAGATGTCTGCACGGGCACTGCTCAGAGAAGCTTTCTTCCATAGTTCCTCCACCTTCTGCCCCCAATATATCTACCAGGGGAACAGAGCGAATGCACCCTTTTACTGTCCAGGTCACTAGACATAGAACATCTTTTATGCCCGCTCTTTTGTCCCGCGGACTTTCAAAGTTTGGAATTCCTTGCCGGCACATGTTTTTCCTTCTCCTCCGAACCTCCAAACCTTCAAGTCCGGAATTAACAAGTTGCCTATTTCCTCCTTGTCGACACCCACGGTACGATAGTATTTAGGCTGCAAGCCCTCGTGGTGTGTTGTTGAAATATATATAAAAGAAAATTAACAGTTTAAGCCATTTAGGAGTTTAATCATAATCCAATGGATGAATTGAGACAATAATTTAATAAAATAAATACAGAACAAATACAATTACATTACTAGAAAATAAATAGTAAACATAAAAAAAACAACAAATGAATACGAACAAAACAACTAAATTTAGAGCATATGTTCAAATAAACTTTCACTATTTTCTAAGCACAAATAGCACCTTAATCTCGATTTTAAATCTTAGTCAAGATTTGTGGAGTAATGCTGGCGAATGCTTCCAGAACTAACATCCGCAGATCTTGTTTTGTAGAAAATGTTCGCTGATATACATGATTCTTAACGTATCACCATACGAAGAAATCAAGCGGGGTTATATCTGGTGAACGCGCTGGCCAGGTTGTTTCCGCATACGTGCTGATTACATTATCTGGAAATCTCCTCGAAAGATTATCCCTAACGGCTCCGGAGTTATGTGCAGGTGCCCCATCCTGCTGTATCTGACAGTTGCGAACTCTCTCCAGAGGCATGTGCACTTGGAGAACCCAAATCACCACAATATATTTTAAAAAACCTGACGATTGTTTCACTAGGCAAGTTAGCTTTGTCAGTGAATGAATAATTTTACATTGTGCATTCTCTGATTATGTTAACTTGGTTAGTGAAACGATCGTCAGGTTTTTTAAATCGGTCGTGGCGAGGTGTGTTCTTCAAGTGTACTTAGGAATGTATGCTCTATGAATTTTTAATGGTGGTATTTACTTACCTATAAATAATTTCAAGAAGTCTAACTTGAATATCATCGGCGTTAGAATCTTACAATGGCAAATATGTAAAAGAATGTTAGCAAAGCAATTCCTATTTGATAATCTAAAAGACATTTCCTCTGCGTGATTTTTGAATCTCATTATATTTACTGAAATTCTCGTTTACATGCGGATAGAATGAAGAAATCGATAATAACAAGGTGACGCATATTACTAATGGAAATGGTAATAAATTTTGCTCCCTCCTTCACTTTGTGGAACTCGTAAAACCCATGATTTATGGAAGTGAAATCGAGTTGGATCACAATGTACGTATCTAAGAAAATTCAAACTTTTTTAAGATGTTTTCTTAAGGAAACATTGTATTATATTATACCATTTCAGACTTTATTGCTGACTGATTTACTAGTTGGATGTCGTGTTTTTATTAATCAGATATTGTATCTTGTTGCTGTTTGATATTCAGATTCAATTCGTAGTTTACATTTTAGCACAACATAATAGCAAGATTCGCAAACAATCAGATCACAACCAAGGGTGTAGATAAGGGGGGGGGGTAGAGGGGGTGGGGTCGGGTAATTACCCCTATCATCATCATCATCAATCAGCCCTCTGCGTCCACTGCCTGATATAAGCCTCCCCTAGTTGTGTCCATTCTTTTCTGTCTTAAGCGCCACAAATCCAGTTCTTTGTAATTTTTGTAATATCGCCTGTCCAGCGAGTTGGTGGTCTTCCTCTGTCTCTTTTATCGGATCTGGATCTCCATTCAAGTAATCGTTTTGTCATCTTGCATGCGAGCCACATGTCCCGTCCACTTCTATTTGAGTTTTGACACATGTACGACCACATCAGTCACTTCGGTTCTTCTGCGTAATTCTTCATTTCTAATGTGGTCATGTAACGAAACGCCAAGCATCGACCTCTCCATTTTACGATGTGCTACTTTTTGTTTCTTAGCAGAAGCGTTGGTAAGGGTTAGTGTCTCGGTGCCGTAGGTCATAACCGGTAGAACACAATGGTTGAAAACTTTTCTTTTCAAGCATATTAGAAGGTCGCCTCTGAAAACGTCTCCAACTTTGCCGTAAGCCGCCCAGTAGAGTATAACTCTTCTGTTTATCTCCCATGTTTGGTTGGTTTTGGATATGCTTATCTCGTGGCCCAAATATGTATATTTATCTTCCCATTCCACCTCAGAATTTTCAATAATCAGGTTGTTACTAGGGACGAGGTTTGTCATAAATTTTGTTTTACCGATGTCATTTTTAGACCTACTGTTGCACAGGCCTCCTGAAGTTCCTGTAGCATCACTCTAATATCTTCCAAGTTGTCAGCCAGTAAGACAATGTCGTCTGCTAATCGTAAGTTTGACAGACTTTGGCCGTCTATTCTTAGACCTTTTTGGTCCCAACCTAGCTTCTTGAACACATATTCCAGGACGGGGATAAATAGTTTTGGAGGCATCGTATCTCCCTGGCGTACTCCTCTTAAAATTTTTATAGGATTCGTGTTTTCATGTAGTTTTACCACAAGAGTAGCATTATATATATATATATATATATATATATATATATATATATATATATATATATATATATATATATATATATATATATATATATATATATATATATTGTAAATTAGTTTGGTATAGCGATAGTCAATACGGCATGCTTCTAGGCATTGCAACACTGCGTTCAGCTCCACAGTGTCAAAAGCCTTATGGAAATTCACAAAAGCAAGGACAAGAGGTCTGCCATATTCGATGGTCTTTTCAATCACTGTTTTGATGCTCTGGAGATGATCATTGGTTTCAAACTCACTTCGAAAACCGGCTTGTTCCACTGGCTGGACGAAGTCCAACTTATTTTCAAGTCGTGTGGTAATTATTCTAGTAAATAATTTGTAGAGGTGGCTAAGTAGAATTATTGGCCTGTAATTTTCTAGGTTCGAGATGTCTCCTTTCTTGTGGACCAGTATTACTACTATGGAGATTTAGTTGAGTCTCTTTATGTAACATTCTAAATTCGACTACTATTTCGATTTTAGACGTAAATGACATTTAGGGCGCTGTAAAACTTCTTATTGACAATTGTGTTAGTAGTTTGAGTTGTTTCTGTTTGAAGTTGCGACAATTATATTTATATTTCAACTGTATCAATAAATACCTTGGCGTCGGTGACGGCTTCTGTCTAGATACGTATCGTTTACAATCACTTATTTGCTGCGTGAGGTTATGCTTTGTTGCCAACACATGTTTAACAACAATGCCGACTATACACTGTGCTTTTAAACACCTTTACTGGACCTATTACAAGTTTTTAATATACTTTTGGAGAATAACACAACGGATGTTTAAAAAGCGTGACGTTTGCTCTGCCCCATTAAAACGTTCTCCTCTTATCGAGGATGCCGGATGTGACATCTTTGTTCTCAGCCAATTCTGTTGCATTAATTTAAAACGTGCAAATTGTTCTTTCACATGGCCCAATGGTTGCTCTCCATTTACACATTAGTCAAAACAATCACTTCCTTGAGAGTTCATGCTTTTTTAAACTACTGCTTGATTAAAAGGTGAGTAAAAACTGTGTTCATAAGCGCCAAGTTTAAAATTTATAGCTCACTGTTTATAGTACATTTAACTTAAAACATTTTTTAAACTTTCTTAAAACTATTTATTTAGTCAGTTGTACTTTAATTTCATAAAACTTGCTATTGTCTTTGTTTACATATTGAAGATAATAAGTATAATTAGTTTTGTTATAAATAAATTTAATTCTATCTAAAATACATAATTTTTGATATATCGCAAAATTTAGTGATTTAGTATTCAGAAAGAGCCGCCCTTTCCCTTAGAACTGTTAGGGCCTTTATTGGTTCAGTGTTACGAACGTGAGCCTCTAAACTAAAGGGTACTGGGTTCGATTACAGCGCACTCCTTTCACTTTTTCAGTACATACTGTCAAATTAAGATCAACCGAGGTTGTAACATCGTATTTGAGCAAGTTAAATGTCTACACGTCCCGCCCTTCGGAGCGGGCGTAGAGACGTCGGTCCCTTGTCCATGCGATGTTGGGCCTCCTTACAGAAAGGCAAGGGTTAGGCACAATTGCCAGGATAGTGAGGCGAAATAGGCCGGCGTTGAAGAAATTAAAACACAAAAAAAAACATAGCACTGTTAAAAGTATGGGTTACCATTTAAAAAAAATGACGATAATGTCATATCTCTGAAACCGATGGGGCCACAAAACATTTTTATATCAAAATGTCCACATTCAAATCTTACGTTTGACATGTCTTAGCGATTTTTTTGTTTGCCTCCTGAAGATATATATATATATATATATATATATATATATATATATATATATATATATATATATAAAGTTTCTTTAAGTCTAACATATCTAGTCCGGTCAATTTAGACATTCGAAGGTGCATAAAATCCCAACAAGCTGAAAATCAGTAAAATTGTTCAAAATATAATTATAAATATAATTTAAAAGTTCCCCATCATTCCCGTGTATGGAAAATTTTTTATTCAAGGTCAAAGGTCAAAAAAATGAGTTTTTTGCGATTTTCAGCACAACGGTAAGTTTTATCATAAAAGTACTTCAGATAAAAATTGTAGATCATAAAATTATCTATATCTAAATGTATCAATACTTTTTTCCTACGATTCACCGTTTCTGAGATAAAACGATTCAAAAAGTTGTAAAAGTTGTTATCGTCATAATATGCACACGTTTCCACGCCACCTATGAGGTAGTGTACTAAGCGCGTTTTTTTTTAACGTGGTTTCCCCAGTAGGCCTACTCCACGGGTCAGTTAAGATCGTGTTTAATTTGAAACTATTGCAAAATAACGAAAATTTTCAAAGATTGGAAAAGATAAAAGCGATGTAAATTAAAAAAAAAGTGGTGAAGTTCATTCGCCTGATTCGTAACTTTCAAATTCTTGTTTTTCTTCTTGATCTTCTTCTTGTTCTTCTTCTTCTTCTTCTCCCCCTGCTTCTTCTTCATCTTCATTTTGGATGTAAGTAAATTGCGTCAATAGCGATGTATCGCATGACACTTCGTTGGACTCAAACGAATCCTCCACTGTTGGTGATTCAACATTAGAGCACGACCGGCCTTGACAATTTGTGCATGCCAGAGAACAAAACAGTCCGACTTTTTTGCAACCACATTTAGCACTGCATCCTTTTTTGCAGTTGCAAAAAATTGTGTTCAGCAGTTTTCCCGGCGCAGGTGGGAGTAAAGTTTGAACTGGCTCTAATATATTGTTGACCAACTTCCAACCCCAGTCTGTAGGGTCTAGCTGATAACCAAGCCACACTTGAACTTGGTAATATACCCGAAAAAGATGTTGATGAGCAGCAACTGAGGTTGGAGGAAGACAAGCTAATTGAACTTGTTTTTTATTTTTAGTATTTTTAACGAAACATGCATAGCTTATGTATATTTTATATTTTAAGTATAAGTTACAATGACCAATAGAAAAATATTTCAACATATATAACAACTCTAGAGATGTATATACGTGGCGTACTCATGCATATTATGACGATAACAACTTTTACAACTTTTTGAATCGTTTTATCTCAGAAACGGTGGCTTCTAGGAAAAAAAGTATTGATACATTTTTTATAGATAATTTTACAATTTTTGTCTAAAGTACTTTTATGATAAAACTTACCGTTTTGCTTAAAATCGCGAAAAACTCATTTTTTTGACCTTTGACCTTGAATAAAAAATTTTCCATACACGGGAATGATGGGGAACTTTTAAATTATATTTATAATTATGTTTTGAACAATTTTACTGATTTTCAGCTTGTTGAGACTTTATGCACCTTCACTCTCATTTTTTGGTCTAGATTGACCGGACTAATCACGCAAGATCTGGAATTTAGAAAACAACTTCTGTATCTTACTGATAACGTAATTACAATGTGTCTCCCACATTAGAGTACTGTCAAGAGAAATTCCAAAATACCTGACCATTTTTCTCAATTCTATCTCCGATTCGTCAGATACCCTAAAGCTTTTATAAATTGGTGAAGATGACTATAAAGCAGCGATAATCGTGATCTCCTCATTAGCGATTTGCGTTTACGCAAATTCCTAATATGATGATACCTAAAATCTAAAAGGGGGCTTATCATTTTATGACCGCACTTGATAAACTTGACTTTTTGTCTTATTGTATGAAGTATATAATTTATTGATAACTTTAACACATAACAAAATGTTTTACTTAATAAATACCGATAATGCCCACGGAAAGTTAACATACAATGTACTTTACGAGAGACCCACATCTTCCGCAGCTGTAAATGTAATAATAGCATAAAGTGTTAGAAGCACGCCAAGCAATTGCCAATAAAATTCAGGCTCCGTTCATCAGAAAAATCTGAACTCATATTGCGACGAGGCTGAAATTGCCAGACATTTATTGACCGCATGTTCTTTGTCATGTCCTATTTCATATCTGAATACAAATATGTATTCACTAGGCGGCGGAGGCGAAGCATTATCATCATTTTGTTTTGTACCCGGATCCTTTCAAAATATTACTGGTGTTTCTTGTTCGGCATCCCAGGGCAACTTAGGTGTGATATTTCAGACGTGAATAGTGTGATTTAATTCAAACATATCCCAGCATCTCACACTAAAAAACATCCTGCCTAGATCGATGTGTGTCTTTGAGCTATCACGCAAAATGCTTTGAAATAATATTTTTGATTCTGCTAGTGTAAATTTTACACCGTGTCGAACGTTCAAATATTTACAAATAAAATCATGTTTCATTTCATATTCAAATTTAAAAGAGAGGGCGTTCTATTTTCGATTTTCCGCCGCAAGGTGGAAAATTTGTATGCAAAGCTTATAGATGCTCGAAAAGCTTGACGAATTGAATTTGCAACAATAACGGTTTGTGATGCATCCAAAACTCTAAGTTCTCTCTCTAGTGTATATGTAACGTTTTTATGGCGAATTAAACGCACGTCGATGTAAACATCTTCTTGGTTTACACGCGGATCTGTTGATATTTGGTAAAAATGAATTGTAATTTGTTTAGTAAAACAGCCAATTTTTATATCATCTTTATTACACCTCACGGTCAATGTTAAGGAGCGGAGGAATCGTGGTGTTTTTGTTTTCTAATTGCTCTTTTTAGCTTGACCATGATGTTATTGTACCATTGGCTTAGCGGCAAATGAGCTTCATCTAGAATTTCTGATTCTGTTATTCTATTTATATTCATTATGTTGTCTTAATTTTTTTTCCATTGCATATTTAATATTTCTATCATGATTTTATACTTGCTAAGTCTATTGTTATCTTTCATCATTTCTGCTTCTTCTAATTAGTGAATTTTTAGAGAGGTATCGATGGTGAGACTTTGTAAAAATTTTTGCAAATGAGCGCGAACTAGGACCCCTAGAACCCATATCCGGGGTCAGTTTCAATTTTATATATATATATATATATATATATATATATATATATATATATATATATATATATATATATATATATATATATATATATGTATCCGTCTGGTAACTCAAAAAATAATTAACCGATTTCGATGAAACTTGGCAAGTGGCTTCCTTTTATTAATGGCTTGGATGAGTTCGTTAGCCAGAAAAATCGGACAGAGTTTTCCGGGAAAATTTTGAGTTTTCTGCTGTTTTAATGAAATTTATTATATATGTTGCCCTGGGAGGTCTTACTACGTACTGAAATTCAACTTTCTAAGTTTATAAAAAAATTGACTTATTCAAATTTTCATTCGAAATTTTTTTTTCTCCGAAAATTACAAAGTTATTTTAATGAAATTTGGTAGATATCTTGCTTTAATAGAGACCTTACTACACACCAAAATTAAACTCTCTAGGTTTATAGAAAATTGAGTTATTCAAATTTGAAACATTTAATATTTAAGATGAAGTTTTTACCACAGAAATCGTAGAATCGACGAGACGATTTTCACGTCTGTAGTATCAGGATCACATGAGATGATAGGCAGTGGCAACTAATGTTGTACATGCTAGTTTGTTATTCTGCAGATGATTTTATTTGTTTTCAATATATGGTGAATGTAACAGAATATTTGAGACAACAGTTCGAACATTTAACAACAGATTCCTTTATTTGGCTCCAATGAATAGAACAAAATTCAGCGGAATTAAAAGTAAGTCGTCAAGTCATGGAATAATACTGACACGACGCGTTGTTAAACGTTTCAAAATTGAAGACAATGAAATGAATGAAATTATAGTTCTTGCATATTTTGAAGCATGTCTACAAAGTTCGTTAAGAAGTAGGTCTAAAGATTTGGGTTTATCTATCTGGGCAACACACAGAATATTGAGAAAGCACAATATGCATAATTAGTGAATTTTTATTAAAAAAAAAAATCACTAATAGAGAGGTATCGATGGTGAGACTTTGCAAAAATTCTTTCAAATGAGTGCAAACTAGGACCCCTAGAAGCCATATCCGGGGTCAGTTTCAATTTATATATATATATATATATATATATATATATATATATATATATATATATATATATATACTTTATTTGTTTGCTGTACGTTTGTGATTTCTTATTGGTTTGCGTGGACTGCAGTTTCGAACCGTCCCGGTTCATCATCAGCACGCTACTCACAATATTCCTAAAGATATATATATATATATATATATATATATATATATATATATATATATATATATATATATCCGTCTGATAACTCAAAAAATAATTAACCGATTTCGATGAAACTGCCTTTCTTTTATAAATGGCTTGGATGAGTTCGTTAGCTAGAAAAATAGGACGGGGTTTTCCGGAAAAATTTTGAGTTTTCTTTCGAAAAAAAGTTTTTTCTTCAAAAGTAACAAAGTTGTTTTAATGAAATTTACTATATAGGTTGCCTCAGGGGAGATCTTACTACGTACCAAAATTCAACTTTCTAAGTTTAGAGAAAATTGAGTTATTCAAATTTTAAATTTTCTTTCGAACAAAAGTTTTTTCTCCGAAAATTAAAAAGTCATTTAAATGTAATTTTGCGGATATCTTGCCTTAGGAAAGACCTTACTACGTATTAAAATTAAACTCTCTAAGTTTATAGAAAATTGAGTTATTTAGATTTGAAGCATTTAATAAAAATTCACTACCATAACGCACTTGCTGCGTCCCGAGTTTTTTTTGATAAAGTGGTTTACCCGTAATTTTAGTTCTCTCGAACGTCTTGTGATTTCTATTTTTAGTTCTTCCATTGCTTCCTTAATTTTAATTGATTTAATAAATATTTGTAGTTTTTTGTTACCTTGTCTGATGTCTAGTTCTTTTTTGTTTTGGTTTATTGGTCGCCTGTGACCTATATTTTGCCTTTAACCCTGTATTGGTGCCTTTTGTGGACGCTTGTGTCATTGCTCCTTTTGAATTTGACCCTGTATAAGTGCTTTATTTGGAACTGACCTTATTTTGGTACTTTCCTGGACGCTTCTGTCCTGATTTGACCCTGTATAGGTGCTTTATTGGAACTGACGTTATTTTGGTACTGCCCTGGACGCCTGTGTCCTGATTTGACCCTGTATAGGTGCTTTATTTGGAACTGACCTTATTTTGGTACTTTACTGGACGATCCTGTCCTGATTTGACCCTGTATAGGTGCTTTATTTGGACGCTTCTGTCCTTGATTGCTTTTACCTAAAATAAAAAGGTATTTGGAGACTTGGGTTAAAGGATGTTTGATAAGGATATTTTGATTTTTAGTGAGCACTGTATTTCCAATGGCACTGGATACTTTTTCGTTGAAGGACCATGTGCTTCAACTGCTGTTGGCTTCGAAGGACCATGTTCTTCAACTACTGTTGGCTTCGAAGGACCATGTTAAGGAGCGGAGGATATTTAGGGAATAACTTGTCGAACTAGGCGAATTTGGACATAGTAACGATGTCATAAACTTTAATAAACAACTAAACTTTAACAATGCTTACAACCAATTTAATCGAATGAATTTTAAAGCCGAAATTTTTACATACTGAATCTCAATTGAAAAGTCTCTGATATTAGTCACTATATTTTTCAAGCAAAAGTCTGTACTTCTCTCTACATAATTAGAATCACAAGTCTCTTAATGTTTATCAACAATACTACTTGCTTTGGTCTGCATAATACATAATTGCAGACATAATTGCAGACCTCAGCAGTCAGCATTCCCTGTACTGTACCCTGCATTTTCAACTTGTTTATTATTTAGATGAATATGTAAGATTATTTCAATGTCAATGTTATTGAAAGATCTGTAACCTACTACTACATGAAATATTACATTAATTGTTGTAGAAAATTTTCCTATAACTAAATTTTAATTAAAAATTGAATGATATTAACAAATATATTTTCACGATTAGAAATGCCTTTTTTTGGCTTTCTGTTATATGAACAGTCAACATGACTAAAAGCTTGTGTACACCGCAATAACTGGACCCATCTGTGCAGCCTTGGTGACCCAGTGGTAATAACGTCATTGGTTTATATTCCGAAAGGATTCAAGACAATAATAATTGAAATCATAATAATAACGGGCTTTATTATCGATAACAAAAACAATACATATTAAGTTCTACAAAATGCACTAACAATAATATTGTAAAAAAGCCGCGAATTTAAAAATCAATTTTTCAAGTATATTTAATGTTAATGTGTGTCCGTTTAGTGGATTGCAGTTATGGCGGTTACCTATTAAAGTGGATTGTATTGTGTTATGAAAATCACTTAACTTAGGTATATATTTAAAGTCATATAAACTATTTACAATTTATTAGTCGCTATTTTCCTTCATTTCGTTAAAATATGAGCAAAAAATCCATTGCAAATAAAAATTGTTTGGTGTAAATAGTAAAGACGTTAGACAATTAACATAGGTACTACCAGATATACGTGCTAGTACATACATGTCGACCGTAGCCGACCGTAGCTAAGCCCTGTACATAGGATAATCGACTCCTACATGACGAGTTCTAATCCTAGTTAGTGACTTCACTTTTTATCAATTTTTCTTAAGTCTTATTTCAATTTACCGTTATCTGATCAAATTGTTGTTATTCCGATGAATTTTTTAGCGAGTTTTTGTATAAAAAATAACTTAATAAAGATGAGATGAAAATTTTAAGACAATTTGGTGTAAATAGCATATATGGTTGTTTGTTCTTGCCCTAACTTAGTGAAAGTGTCCCATATTTAATACAGTCGTAGACCCTTCCCGTGGCTTCACAAGTGCTTGTGTTAGTGAATTTTCTTTAAAAAAATCACAAATGAGGAGATCCTGACTTTTGAATTTAAAAAAAAAATTATTTAAACTAGCGCGAACTAGGCCCCGTAGAACCCATATCCAGGGCCAATTTCAATTTTATATATATATATATATATATATATATATATATATATATATATATATATATATATATATATATATATATATATATATATATATATATATATATATATATATATATATATATAAAGAACCTCAAAGAAATACGGATTATGTAAAGAGTGTTCTGCAAACCCTTAAGTTTCAGCTTCAACCATCACTGCCCTTCATTTTGATAAAATAGTTCCAGAAAATTCATTTCAAATAGACACTTTCTCTGATGCTTTGGCAGTAGTTTTAGTTAAGTTGTTTAACGGTCTATAATTTTTAGCTAATTTTCGTAGAAAAAACACGTGAACGAGTAGACCGCGACTTTTGAATTCTAAAAATATTTCTTCAAATGAGCGCAAACTAGCCCCACTGGAATCCATATTCGGGTTTACTTTCTGATTACATTAATACAGGGTGATGCATTTCTACGGTAAAGTTCAATATACTTGTTATTATGCAAGATACGAGAAAAAATTGTATACGTTACTTATAGGGTGTCTTGAGCTGCATCTTGACAATTATTTTGACAATCACAGGCTGGCCCATAAGTCGTTGCTGATACATACAATTTCTTTTTGAACATTCCTGCAATTTTGCATTTAAAAAAAATCGAGACGCAGTAAGTGCGTTTGGTAGCCAATTGTCATTAAGTGCTTCAATTTGCTATAAACTTAAGGTTCGTCGGCTAGAAAACGATTTTTCTCGGAAACATTTAAAGTTTATTTTCGGAAAATTTTTATACATTTTCACACAAGTTATTTAGATAAAATATGGTATATTGTTTCTACTCTATAGGTTGTACCGGTGACCAAATTGATGCCTGCTTGCATTAAAGAGACCTATTTGCTATTAAAAACATTTTAATGAAAATTCACTACCATAACGCACTTGCTGCGCCCAGACTTTTTTTGGCATTTGCGTTCTTTTCTAGTATAATATTTTTTAATAAAGAAAAGCATTATCTACGAGGAATTCTAGATACATGCTACACACACCAAAGAAAACTCATTTACTGCTCGAAGGAATAATTATGTTATTTTATATGTTTTACATGAGCTGATGAAAATTTTAACTGAATTCATTTGCAGGTACGCTTGGTGACCAAAGATCTGAGTGTGTAGGAATTTCCGGCGTAAATGATGACTGCGATGTAAACATAGAATATAAAACTCTAAAACAAAATAATATGGTAACATGATAAAACATTCATACAAAAGAGGATCCAAATTTGAAAGTTAAAAATACTTGAGCGGTTTCGACAAAATTTGGGATTACCTTGATTCTGTTATGGCTTGGATGAGTTCGTAGATGGGCACTCAAAAGTTTTGAAAACGCAATATTTTTTGAAATATTAAAGTGTTTCGAATGAAAATTTGCACATATATAGGAGACGTTACAATATAGCTGTTAACCAAATTTCAAATTAAACGGCATACGAGGACAGGAGTTACAAAAAAATCAAAATTATAAATGAAGAAACAGTCTAAGATATCAGTTCAAATTTGTTACAGCATTTCCACGTCCAATGTTCATAAGGATGATTAGACTGTGAATGCGTCATTTTAAGTAGATAATTGAAATATAAACAGTCACTTGACAATTAAATATAAAGCAGCTGGGTTGTCAGATTTAATAAAATTTCATTTGAATCTTAAAATCTAAAACATATAGTAATAACACATATTGGTACTTATACATGACAAATAAAAGTTCGTCAAAAAATTAATCCATCCAGTAAATGTGGCTTAATATTAATAAATGTTGAGTTACCAATAATTTCTCATTCGATTTATCATAAATTTTAATGTACTCAATCTGACACCGGTGCATGGTGGCCAACTGTCATCGCGAAACGAGAGCCGCTGACTGCCGACGCCGAAACGCGAGACATTCAACGTGTTATTTACATTTATTAAAACTGAAATGTTTTGTTATATTACAGAATATACCAAATAGAAGTTTCACTACAATGAAATGGTTTAAAATTATAAGTTCGGTACTAATTTCCGACGCTTCAGCGCCAGTAGCATTATAATCCAGAAATATATTTACTTTCAAATATCAATCTAACCTCAGAACATTCGTAGATTCGTTATTATTGTTTATGGTTTTATTTTGCAAAGCATCCTTACATGGAGTTAGCGATTAGCCACGTTTGTTGTTATAAATATCATTATATTATATCTCTACATATTATGTTAGAGTTGTTATCAAAAACTGTTCTTTTGATTTGGTCCTAAAGTTTCTGACACAATTATTGATCAAATGTAAGTAGCACATGCTTATCGTTATTTGTGTTCTTCAATATTTTTAATAACCTGGCAAGTGAAACAAATACTAACTTATACTTATTGGTTCCAGTATCACAAAAATTTTGGGACGCAGCAAGTGCGTTATAGTAGTGATTTTTCATAAGAATTGTACACTGTTAGTAAGATATACTATTAAAACTAATTCTTTAAAATCAAATGGACCTTTGAGATCAGTTTTAGAGTCCTAGTTAGCGATTATTTGAAAAAAAAAGTTTTATATGGAGCTACTAAATTCAAATTTGGTCTTAGATGTAATATGTAAATACTGCAAGTGTCTTTAAAAAAATTGTGTTACAAATTTTATTAAAGTGACAAAAGTTTTTCAGAAAACAATTAATTATTTACAAAGGGAATGTACCTGTCAAATTATAAATATGACAGGTATTTTTTCTTATTAATTGTTTGGATGGTTTTGTTTTAGTCAACACATCCAGTTTTTGCAAACAATAAACAACAAAAAAGGTTTTTTAAAACAAAACGAAGCTCAATATGTTATTTTTATTTAATTTATTACCCACGTGCGTTTACATAGGTGTTACTAAGGTCCAAGATTGAAGATTCTGGCTTAATGGGAAATTTATTGAGTTATCGGGTATGAAATATTTTTACGAAAATTTTCTACCATAACATAAAAACCTTTTTTGTTGTTTATTGTTTGCAAAACTGATGGGTTGACTAAAACAAAACCATCTTAACAATTAATAAAGAAAAATACCTGTCATATTTATAATTCGACAGGTACATTCCCTTTGTAAATAATTATTTTTTTCTGAAAAGCGCTTGCAACTTTAATGAAATTTGTAACACAACTTTTTTTACATTTGCAGTACTTTTTTTTTGTTCCCTCAGGGCTCGTCCGCGGCCTTGCCGCCCCGATAGCACCGCAACCCTTGGTTGATTGTGCATACCCTTAGTCTTACTCCACCCATTCCAAGATCACTGTGCCTTGAACTAGTCTGCACAGCGATTGGTAGGGTGAAGTTTTATATTGCTCTGTCTCCGGTCTAGAGTGACCGTAGATCAGTTGTCTTTTCCGGTCCAGAGCTATACACTCACACAAGATGTGCTGGGCTGATTCCTCCCCCTCGCCGCAGAGTCTGCATGCGAGGTCCCCTTCGAACCGCCCCATTTTATGCAGGTGTTTCTTGACGGCCATGTGTCCCGTCAAGAGACCTGTTGTGTTTCTGAGCTGTCCTCTGCTAAGGTTTAGCAGCTCCACAGCTCTCTTTGAACTGGGTCCGTCAATTATTGACTTCCCATGTCTGAGCCCTGGACAGTCCGCCCAGTACACCTTGTGTTGGTTTCTGACCCAGGACTTAATGGCTCCCCTGGCAGTGCTCTTTGACACGCCCAGAGCCGGTTCTGGTCCCATAAATGGTTCTGCTGACCCTCTCTTCGCGAGACTGCCAGCTTCTTCATTGCCTTTAACCCCTGAGTGACCCGGCACCCAGATGAGGGTCACCTCATTCTGCCCAGCCAGGTCGCTCGTCTCGTCTCGGCACTCACTCACCAGCCAGGAATTTACCCGTGGGCTTTGCAGTACTTACATATTTTTATAATTCGACAGGTGCATTCCCTTTGTAAATCATTTATTTTTTCTGAAAAACGTTTGTAACTTTAATGAAATTTGTAACACAATTTTTTTAAAGCACTTGCATACTTTAATTTAGTAGCTTCATTTAAAATATAATTTTTTTCAAATAATCGTTGACTGGGACTCTAAAACAGATCTCCAAGGTCCATTTAAATTTAAAGAATTAGTTTTAATATATATCTATATATATATATATATATATATATATATATATATATATATATATATATATATATATATATATATATATATATATATATATATATATTATATATATCTAACTAATAGTGTACAATTCTTATGAAAATATACTACCATAACGTACTTGCTGCGTCTAGAGTTTTTTATGTTTTACATGAGCTGATAAAAATTTGTAAGTGAATTAATTTGCAGGCACCCTTGGTGACCGAAGATCTGAGTGTGGAGGAATTTCCGGCGCAAATGATGACTGCGATGTAAACATAGAATATAAAACTCTAAAACAAAATAATATGGTAACATGATAAAACATTCATACAAAAGAGGATCCAAATTTGAAAGTTAAAGCCTGTATTTTTAGAACAAATACGCAGCGCAAGCAAACTCGCCAAATCTCACCAAACAATTTGTCTCACAAAGTAACGCTAAGAGGAGCGGAGAGATATAAGAATAGGATCGTCAAAGAGATGGTTTATAATTAATTATGGCGAATTTAAAATGAATATTAAAGACATGCCATCTTTAAAAAGTAATATCGTCTGAAATTGTTTTGTGTGGAATTTCTTTTCATGTTATCGTCTCTAATTTGATGATTTAATCACGGATTATTTGTCATGTCTGTGATGAAACAATGAAATTTTGATGATTTAAAATTAGCTTTCTTGTGTTTTAGTGAATTTTCTTAAAACAAAGTCACGTATGAAGAGATCCCGACTTTTGAATTTTGAAAAAATTTCTTCAAATGTACGGGAACTAAGCCCCCAGAACCCATATCCAGGGTCAGTTTCAATTATATATATATATATATATATATATATATATATATATATATATATATATATATACATATATATATATATATATATATATATATATATATATATATATATATATATATATATATATATACAATATACAAATACACAGTTTATAAACCATTTACGTATTGCATAACAAGATAAACTATAACTATAACTCATTACCCACATCAAATCAATAGCAATACATTTCGGCAAGCTTAGATTCCATTTTAGGCTTCACAGGCAGTCCATTAATTGTACGAAACTAATATCAAATTGAAATTTATTCTGTCTATTCCAAATTCATATCTCATTCAGTACAAGTAATTTGTAGACCCAACAAATTCAACAGGACAACGTGGTCAGGCATGTATATGTTCAGTCAATGCGTTCTTAAATGCTCTTAAATTCATGTTGAAGATGTCAACATGCTTACACAGTCTGTTATAACTTGTGCACATTCTATAAATCGGAGAACTGAACAGACTATTCGTTCTGCACCTCGGTATATAAACAGTTGCTCCAGTCTACAATCCCTCTGAGGAACCCTAAACTTAATGCTGCCCAAAAATTCAGAAAAATTTACCAAGTTCCTCACGATTTTAAACAAAAACACCAGGTCAGCAACTATGCGCTTGCTCTGAAGACTGGTCATGTTAAACACAGCAAGCAAATTCCCATAAGGTGTAAAATTGGGATAAGATTCAAAAAACTTAAAATGCAGAAAACGAACAAACCTCCGCTGAACTTTCTCCCCCACATCAGAATGAACCTTGTATAAAGGATTCCACACCACCGACAGATACTCCATTTTTGGACGTATATATGCATTAAAAAGAATTTTAAGTGTTTCAATTCTACTGAATCCTCTCGAGTTTCGCACAATAAAGCCCAACGTTTTCAACCCCGAGGCAGCAATTTTTTCCACGTGCTTCGCAAATGATAATTTAGTGTCAAACTCAATTCCTAAGTCACCAAACTGCGTCCTACGCAAAAGTTGGTCACCTCCAACAGTATATTGGTACTCAACAGGGGCAAGACCTCTCGTGAAAGTAGAAACAAAACATTTCCCAATATTCAGGACCATTTTATTCTCAAAACACCATTCTGACAGTGCATCAATGCACCTCTGTAGTTCCTCACAATCACTAATGCTAGAAATAACACGAAAGGTCTTTAAATCATCAGCAAACAACCAACAACGGGAGTCAGCTATACTTTTCAGCAGATTACTGACAAACTATAAAAACAATAAAGGTCCCAAATTTGACCCCTGGGGCACCCCAGAGGGTGACGAAAACAATGAGGACTCGCCTCCACCATAAACCACATATTGTACCCTTCCAGTCAAATAAGATGTAAATAACTCTATCAGGTCTAGGGAAAACCCACACATATAAAGCTTTTTCAAAAGAACCTTGTTGTCCACCTTATCGAATGCCTTCTGAAAATCTGTATATATGGTGTCCAGCTGATCACCAGCATTGATTGTCTCGCTTTCCACCTGAGTAAAGAGAGCAAGGTTGGTAGCTGTAGACCTGCGCGGCAGAAATCCATGTTGTTCATCTACAATCCGATGCTGTACATGTCAGAATACTTTAGAATACAAAATACTTTCAGAAATGTTGGAAAAATTGCACAGTATCGAAATAGGTCTATAGTTTTCCACGAGTTTCCTTAAGCCAGACTTAAAAACTGAAATGACCTTGCTGACTTTCCATAGTAGGGGATACTGGCATTTCACCAGTATTAGATTAAACACATAGCATAGTGGTGCGATCAAAAATTCCATACAACCCCTACTCACATACGAAGGAACATCATCAACACCCATTGCACCACCAATCTTTGATTTCTTGATGGCTTCTTCAACGTCTCTGAGCGTAATTATCTGAATATGAAGCAGGTCAACATCTCCACCAACCGTTACATTCCGTAACTCGTCAAGAAACGAGGACGTGTCCCAATCAAGTTCCGGTTCTGCATACACTGAGGAGAAATACACAGCAAACCCATCATCTATGCTTTTACTATCACGTAAAACTTCATCACCTACTTACATTTCAGACAACTTGTCATATGTATTCCTGCAGCGCTTTACATGTTCAGAAAACATCTGGATTGGTCACAATATTTTCTTCCAGACCTGACACATATGCCCGATGTGCTTCATGAATACTCCTTTTTATTTCCCTTCTCAACTGCCTGAACCTTGAATTAAATTCTGTGTTCCCCGTTCTCATAAATAGTTTTCTACACTTATGTTTTTTCCGAATAGATTTTATTATGTGAGGCGTAAACCACGGCGGGTAACTCCTTCTGTGCTTTGTAAACTTATATTATATATATATATATATATATATATATATATATATATATATATATATATATATATATATATATAAAGGGTGAACCATTTACCAAAATTTAGGTCTGTAAGTTTAAAGACTAAAAAGTTATAGGCATTTAAAGAAACAAAAATTGCATATTCCTCAAAACGTAAAAAGTCGCAATTTAAAAGGTCAAAATTGGCAATATTTAGGCAAAGAACCTGAAAGAAATACAGATTATGTAAAGAGTGTTCTGCACACCCTTAAGTTTCAGCTTCAACCATCATTGCCCTTCATTATAATAAAATATTTCCAGAAAATTCATTTCAAATAGACACTTTCCCTGATGCTTTGGCAGTAGTTTTAGTTAAGCTTATGGTTTAACGGTCTAATTTGTAGCTAATTTTCGTAGAAAAGATTCGTTAATGAGAAGAATTCTAAAAATATTTCTTTAAATGAGCGCAAACTAGGCCCCTTAGAATCCATGTCCGGGTTTACTTTCTGTTGACATATATACAGGGTGACGCATTTCTACGGTAACGCCCAATATAACTGATATTATGCAAGAGATAAGAAAAAAAATGTATACGTTACTTATAGGGTGTTTTGAGCTGCATCTTATAAAATTATTTTGACAATCACAGAGTAGCGCATAAGTTGCTGGTGATACCTACAATTTTTTTTGAACATTCCTTATTGCTTTTTTGCATTTTTGATAGAAATATGATGCATGTTTGTGAAAAAAATTGAGAAGCAGTAAGTGCGTCTTGGCAGCGAATTTTTATTAAATGCTTCAAACCTCAATAACTCAATTTGCTATTAACCTAAGGTTCGTCGGTTAGGAAACGGGTTTGCTCGGAACTGTTTTATGTTTATTTTCGGAAAATTTGTGTACATTTTCAAACAAGTTATTTTGATCAAATATGGTACATTGCTTCTACTATTAAGGTTACACCGGTGACCAAATTGTTGCCTGCTTGAATTGAAGAGACACATTTGCGATTAAAAACATTTTAATGAAAATTCACTTCTATAAAGCACTTGCTGCCTCCAGACTTTTTTATAGATATAGGTTCTGTTGCTAACTAGTAAAAATTCGCTGATTTAATGGTATGTTTTGTGGATTTTTATAGATCTAAGTTTAGGTGCTAGTTATTCATTAAATGGGTGAGCAAAAAATTGTCGTTCTGGATGATATTTGTTTGTAAAACATTAGTGAGTTTAGAAAGAAACATAACCATGTAACTAATTATTAAGTATGTCTGACAGCTATTTCATTAACAATAGCACTTTGTTAGAAATTAAAGCAGTAGAAATATAAATAGTCTCGTACGCATCTAGCTTCGCTGGTTGTCTAATGTTTTTGATACGTTTCAGATTTTCTTTATCTATGTGGTGGTTATTATCCCAAATATGTTGTGCCACGCATGACGTCTCTACACTACCGTATCTCAGCTGTGCCCAATGTTCCCTGAATCTGGTCTAAATGGTTCTTTTAGTCTGCCCAACGTGTTTACGATTACAGTCTTTACAACTCAGTGGTAGTTACCTTCCACTCTAAGTTTTATTCCAAACGACACAGATCATACGTTTTCTTCAAACATGCGTATACTAGGACCTCTAACACCGATCGTCAAGGTCTGTGTAGGTTTAAAGTGTTAATTTTAGCAATATTGTTGCGTTTTATCCTGGTTCTGGAGAAGTGAGACTTTAAATTTTATCAAGACAACCTTATCTACTCTCTAACTATGAATACAATAAAAGTTCTAAAATGTCTATCTCACAAAACACTATGTTTATTTGGCCTTATAATCACTAATCTGGACAACAGTCACTACACTGGAACTACAGTCGCTACTCTCTAACACCTCACACTGGTCACTGCTTCTTCGAGGCACTTCAACATTATCTAATTGAACTGAACTGCCTGAGTGGCTTGCTTTCGCCTTTATATACCCGTCGTACCTTCTACCTCGTTTCGGGAGTGTTCCATTCCAGAATGTTCCAGAACTTTCTTGTGCTAGAAGGTTCTGTGAATACAGAACGGCTCCGTGTCTATACAGGGGGGATACATATACAGAGTGATCCAAATGTGGCCATCACTCCTATGTTACACAAGAGGTGTTTCTCGTACTATAAGGGCTTTCTGCGTATACAGGGTGTAAGGGTTCTCTGCGTATACAGGATGTATATACAGGATGTTTGGAAAGCGCAGATCTCAGTTATCCGTTCCGACGGGGTACAAGTTCGTAACTTCGTTATTTTTGGTCCTAGAGGGTTGAGACTTGCCTGTGGGGGGTCACTCAGGCACCCCCAGGGGGAGGTGGTGTTGCCAGATTGTGCAAGAATTCCCAGATGTTGGGGAAGTTTTGGAGATGTGGCAACACCGCACCTACATCTATCGAAGTGCTTTGTAACAATATGTTGTACTAATGGTGTACAATTATTATGGAAATTCACTACTATAACGCACTTGCTGCGTCCTGATTTTTTGTTTAGATATTTGCGTGCTTGTCCTAGTTTAAAAATAAATAAGCGAGTCTTCTTTAGCAGACTTTTGTGACTGTTAAGAAAACTCCTCATCGCTTTATATTACCGTTTTAGAGATATACCGAGGAATATTCGTACAGGCAAGTATACCCCTTTAATCGGGGATAAATCCAGGCGAAGCGTTTCCCATAATTGCTTTGCTAAACGTACTGCTTCGTCTAAGTTAATAATCTTATAGTCGACGTCATATATACATAGATACATACATTTATTAGTATTTCACGTTACATCTTAAGACTTGCAACATAAGAAATATGTGTAAACTAAAGATAAGATTCAAATAAAATATAGTTTATGGCATATCAAAGGCCCTGACTTAATCGACATTGCTAATTGCATTATTAATAGAAATGTTATAGATTTACCTCAATGAGAAATACAGTTCAAAATTATGAGCACCTTAGGACATTACTGTTATAAATGAATTCTTATAGATCAGGTCGTTTTCAAGTTAAAGACAAATGAAGTAGTTTCAGTCAATGAGATAAACAAAATAAATAAACAATCTGGAGGCAGCAAATGTGTTATGGAAGTGAATTTTCATAAAAATGTTTCTAATAGCAAATATGTCTCTCTAAAGCAAGAAGGCAATAATTTGGTTACCGGTATAACCTATGTAGTAGAAACAATGTACCATATTTTATCAAAATAACTTACTGTTTAAAAATGTACAAAAATTTTCCGAAAATAAACGTAAAATGTCTCCGAGAAAACTGGTTTCCTAGCCAACAAACGGTTAATAGCAAATTGAGTTATTGAAATTTGAAGCTTTTAATGAAAATTCTCTACCAAAACGCACTTACCCCGTCTTGATTTTTTTCCTTACAAACGTGCATCATATTTCGATAAAAATACAAAAATGCAATAATATAAGGGTGCTCGAAAAATAAATTGTAGGTATCACCTACGGCCTTTGGGCCATTCTGTCATTGTCAAAATAATTTTGTAAGACGCAGCTCAAGACACCCTATAATTAACGTATACAATCTTTTCTCGTATCTTGTATAATAAAAATTATATTGAGCTTTACCGTAGAAATGCGCCACCCTGTATATATCTAAACAGATAAAAAATGAAATTAAACTCGGATATGGATTCTAGGGCACCTATTCATTTGAAGAAATCTTTTTAAAATTCAAAAGTCGCGGTCTCCTCATTAACGATTATATATATATATATATATATATATATATATATATATATATATATATATATATATATATATGTATATATATATATATATATATATATATATATATATATATATATATATATATATATATATATATATAATAACGAAAATTAGATAATAATTATTGACCGTACACCATAAACTTAACTATAACTACTGCCAAAGCTCGGCGAAAGGGTCTATTTGAAATGAATTTTCTAAAAACATTTGAGTAAAATGAAGGACAATGACGGTTGAAGCTGAAACTTAAGGGTTTGCAGAACATTCTTCCTTAGACATTTTCTTTACACAATCCGTATTTGTTTCCAGTTCTTTGCTTAAATGTGTCACATCGCGACTTTGACATTTTGAGGAAAACACCTATTTTTTTGCTTTAAATGCACATAAATTTTTGTCTTTAAACTTACATACCTTAATCTTGGTACATGGTTCACTCTTTATATTACAAATATGCCTACCTAATTTGGTTGCCCTTACTTTTGTTATTTCCGGAGATATAGAAAACTTTTGCGGGAAAACCTAGGCAGATTTTTCTGGCTAACAAACTTATCCAAGCCACTTGCAAAAGGAAGGTACTCTGCAAATTTGATAAAAATCCGTCCATTACTTTTTGAGTTACACACACACACATACACGTATTGCAATGATTATGGCAACCGTGCAATGTACCAACAAATGGCGACTCAAACGATCTGAGTTGCAGTATACTCAGTTTGACGTTATAATGCTAGAAATAACGTCAGATCATCTATACACTCGCTCATTGGTGAGATATTTCGAGATGAGCAAGCGTGCATACAACAACATTGTGGCCTCGGTTGCCGTAAGTTGTGTGTATGAGTGTGAATATATATCAAGAAAATGGCAACTTTATGTGTGAACTATTAACAACATTGTGGCAACGGTCGCCATAAGTCCTGTGTATGAATGTGAATATATACCAAGAAAATGGCAACTTTATGTGTGAACTATTAACAACATTGTGACATCGGTTGCCAAAAGTTCTGTGTATGAATGTGAATATATATCAAGAAAATGACAACTTTATGTGTGAACTATTAACAACATTGTGCCATCGGTTGTCACAAATGCTGTGTATGGCAGGTGAATATATATATATATATATATATATATATATATATATATATATATATATATATATATATATATACAGGGTGTCCCTCTAACAATGGGCCAAACCCATATATTCGGATGGAGCATCAAAAATTAAATAGACTTTCATCAATACGTTTTGTCCGATTGTTGCTTGTTTTCGATATACAGGGTGTTAAATTTGACTTTGAAAAAAATTAAATCGCTCGTTTTTCTGCTAATTACTGGAATATTGATTTGGAACTTTGTAATAGGGGGTTATCGAGGATGCCGCTTCCAACCGTGATACCTATTTTGAGCTACATCATAGTTGGCGCCACCTACACTAAACCCGAATGTTTTACAGGGGCATAACTTTTTCGATGATCAACTTTCTACAAATCTGTTCAGAAAAACTGAAAACTACTAATTTTTTGTACGAAAAAGGTATACTTAGTTGAAACTCATAAAGTGAGTGTTTACCGAGATATTGTGGTTTTAATAATGGTGTGCATTGAAAATCTCTCAAATCTGAAATTTTATTCTGGCCCAAAGTTCATCTCTGGAGTTACAAAACTTGAAAGAATTAGTATACAAGAATATTTGTAACTCCAGAGATGAACTTTGGGCTAGAATAATCGAATCCAGTGATATAATGAAAAACGATTATCAAACTTTTTTTAAGGCGAGGCAAAATTTTGGGTTCAGACTAGAAAAATGTATTGAAGTAGGCGGAGGCCATTTTGAGAATCTTATTAAGTGAATTGTTCGATAATTGTCAATTTTTTCTTATAATTGAGTGATAATAATAATGTTAATAAAATTTCAGATTTGAGAGATTTTCAATGCACACCATTATTAAAACCGCAATATCTCGGTAATCACTCACTTTATGAGTTTCAACTGAGTATACCTTTTTCGTACAAAAAATTAGTAGTTTTCAGTTTTTCTGAACAGATTTGCAGAAAGTTGATCATCGAAAAAGTTATGCCTCTGTAAAACATTCGGGTTTAGTGTAGGTGGCGCCAACTATGATGTAGCTCAAAATAGGTATCACGGTTGGAAGCGGCATCCTTGATAACCCCCTATTACAAAGTTCCAAATCAATATTCCAGTAATTAGCAGAAAAACGAGCGATTTAATTTTTTTCAAAGTCAAATTTAACACACTGTATATCGAAAACAAGCAACAATCGGACAAAACGTATTGATGAAAGTCTATTTAATTTTTGATGCTCTATCCGAATATATGGGTTTGGCCCATTGTTAGAGGGAGTATATATATATCAAGAAAATGACAACTTATTGTATCAACTGTATATAACTACGAACGACTATGCGTTGTTGTGGCTTCGTGTTTAAGAAGGTAAACGTGTGTATTCTCAAGTCATAAGCTGGACTGTGTAGCAACACGCGGCATCTATATTTACAGGAGTTTGAGCATGGAAATTAGGAATTTTGATTGAGATCGTGTGCAAGTTATAACATGGTTTGCCAGCAAGCAAAGTGAATTTTCTTTTAAAAATCACTAATGAGGAGATGGCTACTTTTGAATTTTGAAATTATTTTTTTCATATCTAGGGTCAGTTAAAATTTTTATGTATTTATATATATATATATATATATATATATATATATATATATATATATATATATATATATATATATATATATATATATATATATATATATATATATATATATATATATATATATATATATATATATATATACCTAACTTGTCGGTTTGTTGATTATTTTTTCCTAGGCAATCCGCTATCGCCATTTATTGCAGGAGCTTTTCATAAGCAGATTTGAAACAGATCTTGAAAGTGAAAGTGGTTATTTTCCTTAGACTGTCGTTTCGTTGCGTGGATGATATTTTCGCAGTGTTTAACACAAACATTTTCAGAATAGAAGATTTTATTGCCAAATTAAACAATAAATTTGATTCGATAAATTTTACCCACGAATTAAAAATTAATAATAAATTAGCCTTTCCAGATGTACTAGTTATCAAGAATAGACACTTTAGAATTCGATGTCTATGGAAAGGCAACCACCATTCTAAGCTACATTCCGAACGACCCACATCATACGAACGAACAAAAAATGGCCAGTCTGAATTTTTTAGTAAACCGGTTAATTAATTTTACTTTAAACAAAAGTACATATACCAAAGAATTAAATTATATTAAGGACGTGGCCGAATATAAGGGATACAGTGCTTGCCAAGTGGAAAAATTATTCAATAAACAGACAACAAAGAAAATGTTGACGGAATCAGCGACGTTTAGAAGAGAGAAATCCGAAAAAACTTTGTTTGATTACCATTTGAACCTCGACTCACGATCCATTTTTAAAAAAGTCAACTTGCAGCTAACATTTTCGACAAAAAATACCTTAAAAAGCTTGCTAAGTAATCCAAAAGACAAGGATAGAACGGCCAAAATGTCGGGAATTTATGAAATAAGTTGCAAATATTGTAATCTTAAGAACGTCGGACAAACAAAAAGATCGATTGGAATTAGTTTCAAAGAACACTTAGCCCAATTACGTTACGGTACTATAGATAGATCTTCCGTCGCCTGACCTAATTAGGATAATAATCATCACGTTAATGAAGATAGTTTAAAATTAATAAAAAAATGTTAGACAACAAAGACAGCTAAACGCATTCGAGAGTATATATTTTGCGAAATATAGTTACAATAAAAATGTATGAACGTTTCACCACCGCCGATTACGAGTCACCTGATCGATTGCTTTGTAAAATAAATTCCCACGTTTCAACACCTTCTAGAGATAACATAAGAATACAGATATTTCCGCCAAAGGAAACTGTTAACTTAGTTGTCGTTGAACCTTCCCAAAATTATTAGAGATGGACACCTTTTAGATAAGTTAATAAAGACAGTTCAAAGACGTCGTTCGGCGATAAAAAATACAATACACTACAGAATGTGCCTGCGACTAGTTCCCCTCCCAGTTCGGTCTCTTTATCTAAGATCCGATATATAAAGTGATGTTAGTTTTTGAAGTAGTTAGAATTTTTCATCCTCTGATGGCGCTAACTTGGTTAGTGAAACGATCGTCAGGTCCTTTAAAATGGGTTGTGGTGATTTGGGTTCTCTCTCTTATCCGTGCTCATCACAGGTTCCAATCTTCACTTAGTATATCACCCTATATATGCATAGTCGATAATAAAATGATTTTTTTTTCACACATGGGAGACTAACCTACTCTTTGCATCAAATACAAAAATAGATGAATTGACGGTTTCCAATAAATGCTTTGGCACGTTTGTTCTTCCTCATTGTTCCTATCAAGGTTAGCTTCTTTTATAACATTTTTCCGCGACATCGTGAGAACTAGCCCAATTATCTGTGGTACAATTTCTGTTTGAACCTTGAAGGGCTGTTGTAAGATAGAGGACCTATTGTGTAGGAATTGAATGTTGTTTTTCTCTATCTTCTCTATTGACATAAAGTTTAGCTGAGCACAAATAAAATTTCAGACCATACTTGTCTTGCTTGTTGGGTATGCATATTGTTACACTCTTCGGGGTTCTTTATTTGCTGACAAACAATACACAGCTTTTCAAACCACTAATTTATTATAACTGACTATTTTCTAATAATAAACACCCCAACTAAGATATTTCTCTATTACCAAATGTCTATAGTTTATTTGTTGCCTTCTATTATTCCGAACAATCGCTTATTTAATTACTGACTAATCTGTCTGCGGCTCATTTATTAATACCGTCTATAGTAGTTCTATATCGTTCTACATGATTTCATATCTGTGACTTCTAGTGCCTTCTCGAAATATCATTCTAGAATATTCACTGTTACCAACACACTCTGCAAGCTGTCTGTAGCCATATAAGTCATATGCTCCATAGAGTTCATAAACTAAACTCTCATAGAGACGGATGTGAAACTGCCCTCTTCTTACATTCGACCCCTTCGTTCGGATTCTGACAGTTCTCTGAATGGCGTAAGCCTGTGCATATGGACTACATTCATCTGGCTCTTTGGGCTACTCTGAATGCGATAGACAACGTTCTTGATCCGTTTGACTAATTTTTACGGACCTTTCTATGATTTATATACTTTCGGTGACCGTCCCTGCATCGTACAGGATTGTAAAATCATACCCGATCTCCTTCTTTCAAATCAGTCGAATTAGCTCGCACGTCATTACGGGTCTTCATGCGGTCGCCTTCTACTCGTATATTCATTCTCAGAGTGAATGAGTAGCCTATATGTCTTCTCTTCATTATATAGGAGCTCTCTTTAAGCGAAGCCCTTACACTGCACTGGTTCTTCCGCCCAATTGCTTTTAAGCTGGTGTTTCTACTTCAACATAAATCTCTGCAGGCCCTATTTTTCTCGTCGGCATCAGCTCTTTATAACAAATGTGTTCATTGGCCTTTTTCTGGGTTTGCTTCACACCTAAATGGCTCATACAAGCTTTCTTGTATTTCTTCAATAATTTCTTTTTTAGTTGCAACTGGCTGAATATATGGGACGTGTTTTCCTCTCTTAGCTTACTTCACTGGAATAACACTTTCGTTGCAGACGTTAATGTTATTTTCTTTCACTGTGATTTTCTGCACTACCAATTTACTGCCAAGCGACATTACCATTCTACTAGATTACTACACTAGACGACATTATAGAGTATTCGCTGTTACCAACACACTCCGCAACCTGCCTGTGACCATAAATGTAATGTGCTCCATCGACTTTGTGAACTTTATTCTCATAGAGATAATAGTTTAAACAGCCATCTGCCTCAGAAACGCAACAAGGTTGTATGAATGATTACGTATTCTAAAAGTGTATAATTTTGTCTGCAGCAATCTTTAAAAATATTTCAAATTTGTCTGATAGCCGATTGTATTATTTTAGTTATCTCTTCTCTGGTGGCTGTATCGTTAAATCCCAAACAGTTGATCAAAAACTCAAATAGATTTTTGGACATAATCTCTCTAGAAATGGGTAGTCCAAATTGAGTTGACCATATATCAGTCAGCGTAATATAAACCTTTTTTATTACTTAGATATAGTAATCCGGATAAGGCACACATTTCAACATTATTTGTGGCACCAGTATAATGTTGCTTAGCTTTGTAACGAGTCTTCATACTTTCAATTTCAGCATTGGTATATAATTATATTACAATTACTATATCCAAAATGTTTTGTGTAAAAAATATTTCATATTTTTTTACGTCAAATATAAATATCTTTTTACAGTTCTTGTGCTTCTGCGGTGAAAGTTATGCAGATATCATTTATGTCCATTTTTTAGAATATACTGTTTTTATAACTACTGGGAGGTTTATGGATGGCACAGCTCTGCCAAATAGAATTTGTTGATTCTGGAGCAACTGCATCAAATTCATCTTTTTCCAAGCTTTCGTTTTCTTCAAAGCCTCCATTATCGCTGCCCTTTCACCATTGTCAATTTCGTCTATAGATACTCAGTTTGCTGATTTAAAGCAAGGTAGTTATTGTCGCGTATGTGCCTTTTTACTTCCAAAGATTAGAGAAGTCAAATGTGTGCTTTTCATTACAAACATGTAGTGGCTCTATGCGGTTATTTACAGTGGTACTATGTTAAGTCTGAATAATAGATTTTTGAAATGCAGATTTGTCAACTTCGTTATTTCAAAATGCAGACATATCTTCTCTGTATCTCGTATTGAAGTTTCGCCGATATAGATTGCATTACAATGTGTAGAAGCTAATTTATCAATTCCAGATTTTGTCAACTGTGTTTATGTGATGTACGTTAATATGTTAGGAAACATAATTTTTCTTTTACGTTAGATAGGAGGTTACGCGTCGTGTTGTAAGATTTAAAGCGTCCTTTTTATTTGTACTGGCATTTAAAAGTTTTAAAATGTTTTCTGAAATATTTCCAAAATGAGTGATCGAAACATATTTATTATCTTTTTTGTCTCTTATTATGGACTGTTATAAGTTGATTATACTTACATGTTAAATATTGACATACATTACACGACATTTTAAAGACGTCATCTGTCATTTTTATTATATTTGCTTTTTGAATAAAAAACCATAACATAGCAACGAGTCTTTATTTATAGTTGTCAGAAATACGTATGAGTAAATTCAATTTTCTCCTATGTGATTATGCCGTCAAGCAGAGAAACCGGTAATAAATAAGAAAACCAACATTTGTCAAGCCAGAAAAGAAGTTTCTATATCTGAATTTAGTATGAAATGGTTTCACCAAGTAAGGAGAACAGCAATTAATGCATTTAAATTTTCTTTGGTCGCCGACGACTCCACGCTGCTGTTCAACGGTTAAATCCTTCGACTTGACATTAGTTCCGACATTGTAAAGATAGTATAAACTTCACATACGAGAAGCAACATAACCATATATAAATATATATATATATATATATATATATATATATATATATATATATATATATATATATATATATCCTATTCATCATATTATATATGAATATATGATTAAATAAATATTTTTGGTATTTTTTTTTTGGTGTGTGTTAAAGAACGTTTTTAAATGCTTTGGCATCTACTCTTCGGCCTCTTAGCTCAAAATAAGGTTTTTTGGTTCATAAAATTTAATAGATGTCGTCCAGCTTAAAATAACGTTTCTTTGGTCTATATAATTAAATTAGTTTCCTTAATCAAGCAAAATCTCTCAACACTGTAGCCTTATTGGCCTCCTGACGAAGCAAACAAAAAAAAAATCACGACAATAACCGATTTTTACATAACGTTAGCAACTTGAGATTTGCTGCACAGTATAGTCTCTACAAAGCATAAACGTATCTACCAAAGTTCTTTAAAGTACCTTAACTATTTTCGAAGATACTAAAAATTTCCTCAAAAAATTGAATTTTTCGCGAAAAAACTGGTTCGATTGAACTGCTTAACCTTTTCGACAGAAATGTGTATAAGCTGACTTGGAGAAACCGAATCATCACAAAACAGTTTTAAAAACCCGACAATCGTTTAACTAACCAAGTTAGCGTCATTCGAGGATGAATAATTCTTAGTTAGAATTATTCATCCTCTGACGACGCTAACTTGGTTAGTGAAACGATCGTCGAGTTTTTTTAATTTTTTTGGTGATTCGCCATCTCCAAGTGCGTTTATCAGTGCTCAGCACATGTTCCAATCTTCACTTAGAAAAAGGTGTATCCAGATTTCATCAAACTCGGTTAGTTATTTATTCATTACTCACTGGACCGAGGCATATATGTTATCATTATTTTTATTTATTGATAAATAATTATACCGGTACTTTATATCTATATAAATAAGCCTTAAGATTTGCGCAATATATTTTAGCATGATATTATCAGCTTACAAAACCAAAACATACAAAAACTGGAATAAGTGACGATCGAAATGCATTATATAGGCCCCAATTAAGATAAAATATATATGGTAGTTACAGCCCATAAAAGATTACAATCATTACTTCACTAGAAATGTGTAAATTTTTCTTTCCATGTGTTTATCATCTTGTACCTACCTGGAACCAAATAAACATAAAAAGTTCTGAAAAAATGAGGTTTGCCTTAACAGCAAAGTTTGTTTCTCTAAATCTTAAATCGATAATTGATTATAATCACAACCTATTTGGCGGACTTCATCTCATATACGAGCCACCTTTAGCATATGCCTCCAAATTGAGGCATTGTTTGAAATCTTACGATTTTTATAACGAACGTCCCCTGTAGAAAAAATCAACTTTGATTAATAGCTACAGGTAAACATCCGAATGATTTTTATTTTAAAAAAATCACTTATTTTATATAATACATACATATTTAGAAATTCTTCTACCCCACAACAGATCACAGCTGTAAAATTACTGTTATGCAGCAGCAAACAAAGAGAGCAGGTAGTATTTAGGAAATAAATATGGGTACCCTTGAGCATCTTGTCAACTACAGCAACAATAGAATCCTAAGAATACTCCTATACTTAGGTAAATATAAAATTCTGGTGGCAAAGATGTTATATGGCAGCCAATTTTTATTAAAATGTTTAACAAATATATACATTCAAAATTTCATCAGCACAAATTAAGTAGATAAAAGGCATGTGGTGTCGTAAATCTTTGATATAATTTAGACAGAAAGTTTCCGATACCTTTGAGTTTCTATAAAATATGTGTCATTCATTTGCTTTTAGCATCATCATAGAAAAAATGAACTAGAACAATATATTAGAAACTTTAATAGGAGGTACCTATGAGTTAAACGGTAATAAGGGGTGCTGCTACCTCTCACATAATTTACAGAGATCATTCTTATAAGTGCAATATATTTTTCAGATCTGACAATCGTTTCGCAAACTAGGTTAGCGTCATCAGAGGGATGACACCTCTTCTCAAATAGCCATAGAAGGAACGAAAAAATGCTTGAAAATAAATAGGTTAAGCTATTACGACGCGAAGAAAAACATTTTTATTCATATTGCTGATTATTACTTCAATATCGTCACAACGTGTGCAAACCTCGCATCGGCGACAAAAATTTCAACATTTTCTTTTCGCTTAAACGTCATAAAAGGTATCAAAACATATAGAAAACATCATTTGGGAACGAATTTTTTTTGGCTGTCAGTCTGTCGATCTTTTGGGTTGTCGGTCTGTCGATCTGTCTGTTTGTAGCCACGGTAACTTTATAACGAATTGAGATATCGTCCTAAAATTTGGTATACAGTTAGTGCTAGACAAACGAACGGTTCGGATTGCTTTTGGGTGAAATCGCTTTAGGGGTTAGGAGATGATGAGGGTGGATAGATTCGTTAGCCAAGAATATTGGAACAGTTTCTCCAGAAAAATTTTGTGTTTTCCTTCGAAAAATTTATATATCTCCGGAAATAACAAAGCTATAGCTTTAACATTTGGTAGCCGGGCTTACGTCGTTAAAGCTGAACTATGTACCGAAATTTAGATTTCTTAGTTAAAATGAAAAAAGTCTGAACGCAGCAAGTGCGTTATCGAAGTGAATTTTTATAAAAATGCTTTGAATAGCAAATATGTCTCTTTAATACAAGCAGTCATCAATTTTTTTACCGGTATAACTTATATAGTAGAAACAATGTGCTATGTTTTATCAAAATAACTTATTGTTTGAAAATGTGCAAAAATTTTCCAACAATAGACTTTAAATGTTGGTTTCTTAGCCAACAAACCTTAGGTTAATAGCAAATTGAGTTATTGAAATTTGAAGCATTTAATGAAAATTTGCTACCAAAACGCACTTACTGCGTCTCGATTTTTTTTCTTGCAAACATATTTCGATAAAAAATGCAATAAAATAAGGGTGTTCGAAAAAAAATTGTAGGGATCACCAACGACTTATGGGCCAGCCGGTGATTGTCAAAATAATTTTATAAGATGCAGCTCAAGACACCCTATAATTAACTTATAAAATTTTTTCTCGTCTCTTGTATAATAATAATTATATTCAGCTTTACCGTAAAAATGCATCACCCTGTATATATGTAGACAGATAAAAACTGAACGTAAACCCGGTTATGGATTCTAGAGGCCCATTTGCGCTCAGTTGAAGAAACCTTTTTAAAATTCTAAAGTCGCGGTCTCTTCATTGACGAATTTTTTGTACGAAAATTAGCTAAAAATTATAGACCGTTAAACAACAAACTACCGCCAAAATAACTAGCCTGTTGCATATCAGCCCTTTTTATAAAACTTCGATCCTTAATATCTGTTGATAAAACATAACCAACACTGTTTAGTCCACCCACTAACATTAATAAAATGGTTAAGAAATAATTTGCACTTGTATATTAAAATTCCCAAATAACGCAAACAATTTGTCAACTGAAATTGAAAACAGATAAACGATCTAATAATATACGATAAACGTCAGTTACATCGTGTAATGATGTCAAATGTTCCACTGCTAGGTAACGACTCAGACATACTAGATCTCATAAACCAGTTTTTACCATTGTCAACAAAAAGCGGTGATATTAAAAATAAATGTTTCAAATTTGAATAACTCAATTTTCTGTAAACCTAGAAAGCTGAATTTTCGTACTAGTTAGGTCTTTCCAAAAGCAACATGTCCACCAAATTTCATCGAAACAAAAACATATAAAAATCGAAACTGATCCCGGATATGGGTTCTAGGGGCCCAAATTGGCGCTCATTTGAAAAAATTTTTGCAGTCTCACCATCGATACCTCTCTATTAGTGATTTTTTTAAAATAAAAATTCACTAAAAAGTCATAGGCATTTAATGCAAAAAAGTTTAGTGACTTTTGAATTTTGAAAAGGTTTCTTCAAATGAGCGCAAACTAGCCCCTATAGAACCCATATCTGGGTTAGTTTCAGTTTTTATCTGTTTTCATATATACAGGGTGACGCATTTCTAGGGTAAAGCTCAATATATCCATTATTATACAAGATATGAGAAAAAACTGTATACGTTAATTATACGATGTCTGGAACTGCATCTTATAAAATTATTTTTACAATCACAGGCTGGCCCATAAGTCGCTGGTGATACAATTTTTTTCTTAATCAAACACGCCTTATATTATTGCTCATTTTGCATTTTCGATTCAAAGATAATCCATGTTTGTAAGAAAATAAATTCTGGACTCAGCAAGTGCGTTATGGTAGCGATTTTTCATAAAATGTTTCTTTCGATAGCTTAATTTACTATTAACCTAAGGTTCGTTGGCCAGGAAAACAGTTTTTGGGAACATTTTAAGTTTATTTTCGAAAGATTTTTGTACATTTGCAAACAATAGAGTTATTTTGATGAAATATGGTACATTGTTTGTTCTATATAGGTTATACTGTTAACCAAATTTGATGCCAGATTTTATTTAAAAAAAGATATATTTCCTATTAAAAACATTTAAAAAAAATTCACTACCATAACGCCTTTGCTGCGTCCAGACTTTTTATTATTATTATTATTATTATTAAATACTCATAGTTTCATATTACAAGCTGTCAAAAACAACAATGGTATTTAAGGCTGTCATTTTAAAGTTCCATTTGACATTTGTAAAAAAAATACGAAAATGTAAATATGTATAGATAATCAGATTAATTATTTCCTACCTTTTTTTGCACCAAAGTTTGTTTAAATATTTCAATATTTTTCCTCAAAAATTTGTAAAATAATCCTATAATCTGATCGGTTAATATAATCAAATGAAAAACTGGAAAAATGTGTTAAACTGATCGCTAAGTGAATTATGGTATGCGATTATAGATACGTATATTTCCAAAACTATAGTCTTTAGGTATAGGTGTATAGGCGGTATAATACAATAAATAATGTAGGTGGTTAAACCCGAAATGGATATGGTTGTAAATTTGAGATGAGGCAAGTCATCGTAAAAATTATGAGTGGTTATTTTAGAAATGTCAAAATTACATTGACCTTGTCAAAGTTGGGAAACTAAATATAAATTGTATATGTGTACAGCATTTGCAAATATAAAATTAGCCATCTAAATTTTTTTGTGATAATTTTCATAATTTTGATTATGTTACAACGAATTATTTACAGTATATACATATATTATAACTAAGGAAAAACCATAATGTGCATGTCTGAGCTAACACTAAGAAATCCTCGGTGTTCCCTTAGTTAGTTAGTACAATGGGTGTGAAAACATATGGTGTCCATTTAAAACATTCTCAGCCTCGCCTTAACATAAGAAACTCAGAGTCACTGTTTATTGCGATACAAGCTAGGATTAGCCCACGGCATCAAATTCCTTTTAAATAAGCTTTAAAGTGTATACTGAAGGGTGCGCTGGAATCAGTCTTTCCTGAGTAGCCACAAGTTGGCTTATTACATGTATGCACAAGACCCATAAATGGCAACTCACACAAAAAATATGAAACTGCTAAGTATTTCTCAACGAATTGATGAAATCACCTTCTGAATGTTTCTACACGTCCGTAGTGCGATGAAGAATCATGACGCATATACTTTTTTCGAGGAATGCATATCATTCGGTGATTTTCATCTGTGGCAACCCCAAAAAGTTGCCACAATCTGAGCGGTAGCCACAATAGAGTACTATTCTCACACACGTTGTCATAATCATTGCATCACAAACACATTCTCTCTCTCCCTCACACACACACACACACACACATACCCCCGTCCCAGGCTATATCGTAAATTATTTATTTTTATTTGGTTATTACTCAAAATGCACTTAACCGATTAAGTTAAAATTTGGTAGGGAGGACCACTTATACGATATATACGTGTATGTAAAGTTTTAGTTTCATACTTTTTAGTAATTTAAATGGTGTTGGGTTTTTGTATTATTTTCTAAAAGTATTTGAGTGTTAAAATTGTCTAACGAACTCATCCAAGCTATTAAAAAATGAAGGGAATTGACAAATTTGGTGTCAATTGGTAAAGTATTTTTTTAAGTTATCGGTTGGATACATACATACATACATACATATATATATATATATATATATATATATATATATATATATATATATATATATATATATATATATATATATATATAAACTTTTCAACCGATCTTGGATTTGGGTTCTGGCGCCCCTATTCATGCTCACTTGAAAATTTTACCACTCTAATAGTGAATTTTCATAATGAAAATTCACCAAAACTCAACTTTCTGGGCAACTATTAGGAAAAAAAAGTCAGGCACAAAAAACCCATTGGGGTGGGAGTGGCTAAGGCCTATCTTCTTCTTCTCTGGGTGCCACATATACTAATGGAGGTTAGCGACTACAACAGCAAACTCTTCTCTATCCTCCTCCGCTCTCATCAAGTCCTCAAAGCCCAGACCCGTCCAATATCTTATGTTTCTCAGCCATGACAGTTTCTTTCTGCCCACAATTCTTTTCACCTCTAGTTTACCTTTAATTATGAGCTGGGGGATATAATATTTGGGATTGCGTAATAAGTGGCCCAGATATGCTGTCTTCCTCCGCTTGACAACCTGGAGAAGCTCTCTGTCTCTGTTCACTCTGCGTAAGACCTCTTCATTTCGCACTCTTGCTGTCCATGGTATTTTTAGTATGCGCCGATAGATCCACATCTCGAAAGCTTCCAGTTTATTCATGCTCGTTATTTTTAAGGTCCATGTCTCTACTCCATACAGAAGGACTGCCCATATGTAGCATTTTGCTAACCTTAACCTTAGGTTTATGTCGAGATGCGAATCGCAAAGAAGGCTTCGTATTTTTGTCAAGTTGCTTTTGGCTTGTGCAATTCGGGAATTTATTTCTTTTTCTGGGTTTAATTGGCTGTCTATACAGCATCCCAAGTATTTATAATGGTTGACCTGTTGTTATATGTTATTATTTATAATGAAGGGTATAGGTACATTCTGTCTCCTCTGCATTACCATTATTTTAGTTTTCCTCTCGTTGATCCGCATTCCAAATTCCGAACATGTCTCATTTAGCTGATATAGAATATTTTGTAAGCCGGTATCCATATCTGCCATTAATACGGTGTCGTCGGCGTATCTAATAGTGTTTATCCGAACGCCATTTACATTTATACCGTCATTAACTTTCTCAAGAGCCTTTTTGAACAGAAGCTCGGAATACAGAATAAACAACATGGGTGACAATAAGATTCCCTGTCTTACTCCTTTCCCAATATTTATGCTGTTAGAAGTTTCGCCCTCTATTCGAATTTTGGCCACTTGGTACCGGTATAAGTTTTTGATTAATGTTAAGCTCTTGCCATCTAGACCTATATTTCGTAGGGCGTCTATCAATTTCGGATGCTTCACTCGGTCGAAGGCCTTCTCAAAGTCGACAAAACAGAGAAAGATGTCCCTGTGCTGATCGTAACACTTCTGGGACAACACTTGTAGGCTAAACAGCGCTTCTCTTGTCCCCATACCACTTCTAAAACCGAACTGATCATTTCCTATCTCTGCTTCGCATCTTCTAAATAACCTGTTATGTAATATTTTTATTTGTATCTCAAGGGCATGGCTCATAAGACTTATCACTAAAGTCCTCGCATCTGTGGGAGTGTGGTTGTTTTGGCAAGGGTACGAAGATCGACTCCATCCATTCGTCTGGTATTCTTCCTGGGTCGTAAATTTTATTTAACAGGGAGATAAGTAAGTCGAGGTTGTTCCTGTTTATCAGTTTCAATATCTCAATTTCGTGGGGTCCTGGGCTTTTATTTATTTTCAGCTTAGGCCTATACGACTAACTAAATATTCTACAATCCACGAGCTAACATCTGTCTCTTCTAATTATTTGACTTGGGTACGTGTAACTAAATCGTAATGTTTTATCTACTCTGTGCACTATTACTTTTGGGCCACTATACGTAAAGTATACTTGTTATGTTTATATTCCCTTTTATTTATCCAACCATATATTTATTTTCAGATAAACGACAGTAAACAAAGTTAGCGTACAAAAGCTACAATAACGATATATACCCCTGCTCAATCAGTTTCATGTTTTGAACTTTAGTTTCCGGTACAATACAATTACCATTGATTTTTGTTATCAAACTTCATACGTTTCGTGACACTCACTCAGTGTCCCTGCAATGAAGAGTTCATATATGTTCCAATACAAATCAAATGTTACTGTGTCACACACCATTACACATTTATGTTTACATTTCCTAGCCAACATTACATCGCGTGTCTGGCAAAAACATGTTCCTGTGGGAAACCAAAGACCATGTAGTTATTATTTATAAAGCCGCAGGTGAAATTATAATGAAGCGGCCTTTTCACGAATGTGGAATTCGTAATTTTAAGAAAAAAAAAGGCTCGAAAATTATTTTTCACGCTTTTAATGCCAGTTTACAACTACGTGAAAATTAGAATCTCTGATGAGCATTTATAAATATGCTTTGGAGAACCAAATTCATCATGTCGCATTTTTAAGACCTGACAATCCTTTTGCTGAAAACGTTGATGTATCCAGAGGAACCAATAAAGCAAGCGAAGGAAGATTACAAGAAAATATTACAAATAGAATTTATTCAGGATGTTCCATAACCTTCTTAACAAAATAAAGGAGCTGTATGCTCACTTAATTTTAAGACAAAAATGTGGTATAAAATTCCTTTGAATGTTGCTTTGCTTGAGAAATACAGTGTGTTAAGAAAAATTTGTTTTTTTAGCGAATTGTCATTAAGAAAAGGTCGCTTATAGAGAGGTCACGATGGAAAGCTTTTGAAAAAATTTCTTCAGATGAGCGCGAATTTGGATCCCTAGAAACCAAAACCAAGGTCCGTTTAAATTTGTATATGCTGATATATATATATATATATATATATATAGACAAGGTGTTTCAAAATGATGGTCTATGTTACAGGTGCACATTCAGCACAAAAAATAAGACTATTTTTTCATATAAACATGGGTCCGTAAATACTTAGTTTTTTAAATACAGCGTGTTAAAATACTCAGTAAGTGGTGGACGTGCCGCCACCTAGTTGCGAAACCAAGTAGTATGCTGTCACGCCAGCTCCAAAAAATACAAAGTTTTAAAAAATAGAGACTGGATACAGCTAACTAACAATTTAGAAAATTGTCAGCCCTGGCCCATTTCTACCCCAATATAGGGACAAAGTATGTAAGACTCGATGCATTTTCGCAACAATTAGAACCGTAGACCGGTTTCGCTCTCATTAGAGCTCTTCAGTACGGCATACTAATTGAAGTTATTTGTTTTTGTCAGTTTTTCACGAATAAGTCCGAGTCAAATTAAAATTTTGACGTGAAAATTGGCATGCGGTGGTTTTCGAGGGCAAGAAATTTAAATATGTTATTGATAATAACACTGCTGGCAGAGGGCGCCACTTGCAAGACATGGCTTGCATTCAATTGGCTATAATTTTTTGACACCCAATAATATCGACCTACTTCAATTTTTGTATGTCGATGTCGCTCAAAAATTAATTCTGCGACAAATTATAGAGATAAATTTTTCACCTTTTAATTGCTATCAGTATGTATAAACTTAATTTTCTTGTTCTCTAGTTAAAAAGAACAGAATCATGAAGATAAAATAAAAAGCCATAACAAGCTTTGAACAAACCATATAACAAAGTAGTTTCCATCGTTAAGGGACTTGACTTTTGCGTCTTCGTCGTGACATATACTACATTTGACTTTTACGTTTTAGACTACTTACTATTTTTAAGTAATTAATTAATTGTATTGTCCGTAATTTTTCTAATTAAATATGGAAGTCCTTACCAACAATGAACTAACAGACATGCATGTTATGTATTCATGGGCTTTTGGTAACTGTTATGAGGCGAAACGACTATACGAAGAAGCCTTCCCAAATCGGAGAATTCCAGAGAAACAGGTACATACTTACATTATCTGATACATCAATCTGTCTATTTCGAATATATATATATATATATATATATATATATATATATATATATATATATATATATATATATATATATATATATATTTGCCAAGTACCCTTAATAAAGTTACTGCTGATCGAGACAGACCACGAAGTCCTGATTTTGAAGAGGCTGTTCTGGATGAAATTAAACAAAATCAAAAAATAAGAACTAGGGAAATGGCCAATCATCTTGGAGCATCCAATGCAACGATATGGCGAATTCTTCACGAGCAACAATTGCGTCCATATCACATCCAACGTGTGCAGGCACTATCGCCTGAAATAGATTTTATACCTCGCCTACAATTTTGCCAATGGTTTCTTTAACATAATAATGTAGAGAACTTGTTGAATTGTATATTGTTCACTGATGAGTCTGGGTTTAGACGCGACGGGATCATCAAATTTCGTAACAGACATATTTGGGCTGACGAAGATCCACCAGCAGTTTTTGAAAGGCATCATTAACAGCCATTTTCCTTAAATATATGAGCTGGAATTGTAGGGTGTAACCAATTTTTTTACCTCACAGACTTAATGATACAACTTATCGTGAATTCCTGCAAAACCAACTAAATGGGTTATTATAAAATGTACCTCTTGGCATAAGACATAACCTGTGGTTTATGCATAACGGACCCCCCCCCAATTTCGCCCTAAATGTCATAAATTACCTAAGCAATACTTTTGGACGCAGATGGATCGGACGTGGTGGACCCCAGCCATGGTCGGCTCGATCCCCTGATTTAAATCCTATTGACTTTTATTTACCGGGGGCATCTCAAAAGTATTACTTATAAAGCAAATGTTGAAAATGTTGATGATGTGCAGCAAAGATTTGTACCTGGATGCAAACAAATTAGAAATACGCCAGAAATATTTCACAGACTACGACGTTGTATGCCCCCGTAGAATACGAAAGTGTATTGAGTGGAGGGTGGCCATTTTGAACATTTATTGTAGTCAGGTATCATAAGATGTTATAAACTTTTTTATTTGTTTTTTTTATTTGTTGTTAAAATTTGCAGACAATATAATTAATTACTTGAGAAAAATTAATTTTTGAGCAACATCGACATACAAAAATTGAAATATCTCGTAAATGGTGTGTCTGAGAGATTTGGATCAAATATACATTTTTTGCTTACAATTGATAAGGGCTGTAACTAGCTATACGGTAGGTCGATATTACTGGGTGTCAAAAAATTATAACCAATTGAATGAAAACATAGTCTTACAGGTGGCGCCCTCTACCAGCAGTGTTATTAACAATAACATATTTAAATTTCTTGCCCTCAAAAACCCCAGCATGCCAACGTTCACGCCAGAATTTTTATTTGACTCAGACTTATTCGTGAAAAACTGACAAAAACAAATAATTTTAGCACGCTGTAATTAAAAAACTAAGCATTTGTGGACCCATATTTATATGAAAAAATAGTCTTATTTTTTGTGCGGAATGTGCACCTGTAACATAGACTATCATTTTTGAAACACCTGTATATATATATATATATATATATATATATATATATATATATATATATATATATATATATATATATATATATATATATATATAACAGGCTGTTCCGGAATTCAATGTACAACCACCATAGATTTTTCAGCCAAAATTAGGTCGATTAAGATCAACTCATTTCTATACAAAGTTGCACCGTTTAGCCGCCAGAGGGCTTGAAAGTTATTAATTTTGTTTTATTTTTTTACCTATCTCCAAATCAGGTAATCCGATCATATTCAAATTTCAGAGAAATATTGTAATGAGCAAGTGGTTTAGTCGTTACGAGAACTAGTGCAATTGCACTCCTGCAAGGGTGTAAATTATCCCACCCCTAACTATTTTTTATCGTATTTATTTCTCTGGCCGTCAGATAAATAACACGCTCATTTTTTTTCAAACACCGATCTTATTTAAAATTTTTGTTGCTTTTGTAAAATTTTGCTTACTATTTTAGTTTTTGCGCAAAATAGCTTTTAAGTTGAAGTTTGATGGAGAAATACAATACTTCATAAAATGGTTATTCATTTACCATAGAAACAATAGGAAAAGTAAAATTCGTGTAAAGTTTAAATGGAAACAAATTAAATCTAACTCATTAATTGTTCAGTATGGCAACCATTCACTCGCCTTAAAGCTTCTACGTAAAAAATTAAAACTTATACGCTCTAAATTTTCCCTATTCCGCAGTGAGGCAACAACTTCTTCTATCCCACAATTGCTTCTCGGGGGGGGGGGGGGGGGGTCCGTCATGTATAAACCACAGGTTATGTCGTATGTCAAGAGGTACATTTTCTAATAACCCATTTAGTTGGTTTTGCAGGAATTCAAGATAAGTTGTAGCATTAAGTCTGTGAGGTAAAAACGTAGTCCTAATTCCAGTCCATACATTTAAGGAAAATTGATGTCGATGATGCCTTTCAAAAACTGCGTGGGGATTTTCGTCAGCCCAAATATGTCTGTTACGAAATTTGACGATCCCGTCGCGCCTAAATCCAGACTTGTCAGTGAACAATACACAATTCAACAAGTTCTCTACATTATTATGTTGAAGAAACTATTGGCAAAATTGTAGGCGAGGTATAAAATCTCTTTCAGGCGATAGTGCCTGCACACGTTGGATGTGATATGGACGCAATTGTTGCTCGTGAAGAACTCGCCATATCGTTGCGTTGGATGCTTCTAGATGATTGGCCATTCCCCTAGTACTTATTTTTGGATTTTGTTCAATTTCATCCAGAGCAGCCTCTTCAAAATCAGGATTTCGTGCACTTCGTGGTCTGTCTTGACTAGCAGTAACTTTATTAAGGGTACCTGGTAACATATATATATATATATATATATATATATATATATATATATATATACATATATATATATATATATATATATATATATATATATATATATATATATATATATATTCGAAAGAGACAGATCGATGTATTAGATAATGTAAGTATGTACCTGTTTCTCGCAGACGGATGTCAATCCGTTAAAACATCCTTCTGTCTGGAATTCTCCGATTTGGGAAAGCTTCTTTATATAGTCGTTTCGCCTCATAACAGTTACCAAAAACCCGTGAATACATAACATGCGTGTCTGTTAGTTAATTGTTGGTAAAGACTTCCATATTTAATTAGAAAAATTACGGACAATACAATTAATTACTTAAAAACAGTGAGTAGTCTCAAACGTAAAAGTCAAATGTAGTTATGTCACGACGAAAACGCAAAAGTTAACTCCCGTAACGATGGAAACCACTTTGTTAAAAGGTTTGTTCAAAGTTTGTCGTCATGGCTTTTTATTTTATCTTCATGGTTGTGTCTTGTCAGTTATTTTTTCTGGTAAGATTTTAATTTTAAACTAGAGAATAAGTAAATTAAGTTTATACATACTGATAGCAATTAAAAGGTGAAAAGTGTATTCCTATGATTTGTCACAGAATTAATTTTTGAGCGACATCGAGATACAAGAATTGAAATATCTCAAAAATGGTCTGTCTGAGAGATTTAAATCAAATATACATTTTTGCTTACAATTGATAAGGGCTGCAATGTAGCTATACGGTAGGTCGATATTACTGGGTGTCAAAAAATTATAGCCATGTCTTACAGGTGGCGCCCTCTAGCAGCAGTGTTATTAGCAATAACATATTTAAATTTCTTGCCCACGAAAACCCCCACATGCCAATTTTCACGTCAAAATTTTAATTTTACTCGGACTTATTCGTGAAAAACTTACAAAAACAAATAATTTTAACACACTGTGATTAAAAAACTAAGCATTTGCGGACCCATGTTTATATGATAAAATAATCTTCTTTTTTTGTGCTGAATGTGTACCTGTAACATAGACCATCATTTTTGAAACACCCTGTATGCATAAGGTAATCAACACAAATATGTCAAAATTAACCTTGTTTTATAAAAAAATATATTTTGCTTCATTGAGGCATAGAGCTTAAACCGCTGTCTGAGATAATACATGTCTTCTAGGGCGAACTCAAAGGTCAGCTAACTTTGACTTAAATATACTTTTAATAATATGTGTTTGTGTGAAAGGAATTGGCTTCGGACATTACGTCCATTGGCCACAAAACTCTGCAGTAAATTTGTACCATTGTTAGATCTATACATTGTTATAAAAACTCGGGACGCAGCAAGTGCGTTATGGTAGTGAATTTTCATAGAAATGATCTGGCACAAAATATTTTATTATAACTTTTTTTTCTTGTAACATGGAAATCTAAATTTTTTTGTATAGTTTACTTTTTATATCGTAAACCTACCTACCAAATTTGGTTATCATAGATTTTTTATTTTTTAAGATAAAAATTTTTTTCAAATGAAAACTCAAAATTTTTTCGGAAAACCTCGTCCGATTTTTCTGATTAACAAACTTGTCAAAGCCATTTACAAAAGGAAGGTACATGCCAAATTATATCAAAATCTGCCCATTATTCTTTGAGATAAAAATTTTTTTCAAATGAAAAGTCAAAATTTTCCCGGAAAACCTCGTCCGATTTTCCTGACTAACAAACCTGTCAAAGCCATTTACAAAAGGAAGGTACATACCAAATTTTATTAAAATCGGATTATTACTTTTTGAGAAAAGAATTTTTTTCGAATTAAAACTCAAAATTTTCTCGGAAAACCTCATCCGATTTTCCTGGCTAACGAACTTGTTAAAGCCATTTACAAAAGGAAAGTACGCGCCAAATTTTATTAAAATCGGCTTATTACTTTTTGAGATAAGAATTTTTTTCGAATAAAAACTCAAAATTTTCCCGGAAAACCTCATCCGATTTTCCTGACTAACGAACTTATCCAAGCCATTTACAAAAGAAAGGTACGTGCCAAATTTTATTAAAATCGGCCTATTATTTTTTGAGTTATCGGTGTGATACATACATATATATATATATATATATATATATATATATATATATATATATATATATATATATATATATATATATATATATATATATATATATATAAACATATAAAAATTGAAACTGACCCCGGATATGGGTTCTAGGGGTCCTAGATCGCGCTCATTTGCAAAAATTTTTTCAAAATTCAAAAGTCGGGATCTCCCCATTAGTGAATTTTTTCTACGAAAATTCACTAAAAAGCGATTCTCCTTCAAATATATTTATAATTTGCAGCATGGATATCAATACTCAGCAATAGGGAGGGTTAAGGCGATAGACGTACCTTTATGTGTAAGCTCTTACAGATTATGACTATGTCTAAATGGCTATAGCATAAGCAATATTTATCTTCTAACATATCAATTTGGTCAAAATATAAATGTTTTTATAAATTTTGATTTTTGTATGCCGAATGAATTTTATAAGTATATTATAGATTTTCAGGCTATTTGTACAAATAAGTGTTGCTAAGTTCACAGGAAACTCTACTCCTGCATCTTTGAGTTCTTTACAGAGTTGCTTACGTATCGGGTTATACAAACTGCACTGAAACATGAGGTGTTCTAAAGTTCTTTTAATAATATACTTACGAGATATTTTTTAACGCCTGGAAGATAAAGAACAAGCATTAAACTAAAGCGAAAATGTAATTATAGGTTTGGTCTGTAATTTCATGCATCATATTTAACGGATCCACCTATAAGTAGGTAAGTAGCAGAGACATTGGTGGGATTTATGTACAAAATTATCATTAATTAAAGAAGTTTCTGCCCTAATAATTCAAATTAATGGAGTAATTCAAGATTTGTAATCCGTTTTCCTTGAATTCGCTGGATAATTTCATAAGTTTTCCAAGAAGAGGACGTAATAACTGTGCCATATTCTCGCCCGTGAAAATAAGGTTTTCTAAATAACTTCTCTGCATGAGTTAATACACAAGCTTTTTCCTAAAGACAGTAGTTGATAAAATACGTGGAGAACTTCATTACTTTACCTTTATTTTTAAAAGAATAAATGTAAATATAAGCGAAACACATAACCATTATAAATACAATAAAAACACGGAAAGACTTATAATTAAGAGCCTTAAATTGTTCTATTTTCCTTTTAGTCGTATTTTCTCAAAACAAAATTATTTTAAGGTAAGATCCAAATTTTAAAGTTTTGGAGCTTTGTTGATATAAGTGTAAATTAAAGCCCCAAACAGCCCATATTTTTATTAAACTTGGCACGTATATTTGTTTCATAAATAGCTTAGATGGGTTTATTCACAAATTCCGTAAAAAAATTATAAGAAACTAACATTGAATAAAAGAAAGGAATGTAAGATTTACTTTATGTTATTATTACGGAATATATTACAGCACAGTAAATTTACCTGTTTCGTCTGTTTTAGTGAATTTTTATTTTAAAAAAATCACTAATAGAGAGGTATCGATGGTGAGACTGCAAACATTTTTTCAAATGAGTGCGAATTAAGTCCCTCAGAACCCATATTCGGGGTCAGTTTTAATTTTTATATGTTATATATATATATATATATATATATATATATATATATATATATATATATATATATATATATATATATATATATATATATATATATATATATATATGTTCAGAAAGATTTTCGCGGTCTTTAATGTGAGACATACTTGGTTCTCGGGTTGTACCGCGTCCAGAATTTATGAAAACTCGACGTTTCGGCTCCTGTTTTCGAGCCATTTTCAAGAGGCAAAGGAAATATGTAAGGACACTCTAAGGCCTCAATCTGCCTCTTCCTTAGAGCGGTGGACAAAGGTGTGTTATGCCTGGTATATATCTAGTTTGGTTATCGTTCGTGTATGGATTATACCTATTGTATGAATCAATCTACGCGTGGCAGTTAACTACTATGTCTGTCAGGCATTGGACGTTGACCACTAAGTCGTCTCAACGCATGTCTGGGATTTTATTTTTAATTTGGAAGAAACTCTAAATAGTGTGTACAAAATGACTTAAAGTTTGCAACATAGATTTATTTGCACCATTTCTAGCCACATGTAAAATATCATTCCAGTTACTCTGACATTTACAAAAATATAGTGTTTTCAAAAAGGTTTCCCCAATTTTGTACCGAAAAAACTTGAACATAAAGGCTGATTGACGAACTTGACCTTGGTTTTCGTCCAAACAAGCTCTTTGGCAAGATTGAAATCAGTTTAGTATTTTTCGAGTTATCGTTCAGATATATATATATATATATATATATATATATATATATATATATATATATATATATATATATATATATATATATATATATATATATAGGGTCGCGCATTGAAAACGAAACAGACCGATTTGTGTCCAGAGATTTTTTTTTAAAGAAACGCTGAAACATGTCAATTTTAATAATGAGGGGGACATGTTTTGACATAAAACTCAACTTTGTCACATCAATCCCTTAAGGGTGGTGATAACAATCCTTATATTTTAAACAGGGAACATGGGTCGAGTGCTTCATCATTTGAAAGCTCTTTCTTTTCTGAATTCAGCACACTAATTTTTTTGGAAGTTTTATCAACTCGCTTAAAAATTATTCGCAGTTGAAGATGCAAAAACGCATTTTACTCATTCCGATAAGAAATGTGCTGATAGTCAATGTTTTGTTGGGTTGTAAACAAAAAATTGACTATCAGAACATTTCTTATCGGAATGAGAGAAATGCGATTTATTATTTCAGTTTATCGGTCGGTTTGATACCTGATATTACTACCGAAAATTAATTTCACAATGGTGTATTCTGTAGAAGAAAGAGTTGAAATAATTACTCTTTTTTTCAAAAACGTTGACTGTGTCAACCGCACCGCAAATTTGTTTAATGAACGACATCCGAACAGACATGTTAACAGAAAATACATTTTGGAGTTAGTTGCAAAGTTTTGACAAAGTGGTTCAGTAGCCAACAATAAGCGGGATCCTGAACGTGAATTTCCGGTTAGAAATGAGACTACTGAGATTGAAGTTTTAGGACAAATTGCTGCAGACCCAACTTTAAGTACGAGAAAATTGGCCAATGTTTCAAACATCAAAAGAAGAACATTCAGCGATTATTGAAGCATCATAAATTTCACCCGTATAAAATTCATCTTGTGCAACAACTAAATGAAGATGATTTTGATCGGCGGCTGGAGTTTTGTGAAGTTATGACTGCACGAATAGCTGATAACGGGAACTTTCTGTTCAACATCTGTTTTTCAGACGAGTGTACGTTTTTATTAAACTCTACAGTCAATCGTCATAATTGTCGTTATTGGGCAGATAATAATCCAAGAAATTTTCACGAAGTCCACACTCAAACTGCACAGAAATTGAAATTCTGGACTGGTATTTTTGGAGACCGTTTAATCGGACCAATTTTTCTTGATGGCAATTTGAGTGGCGAAACGTATTTGGAGTTACTAGAATATATCGTTTAACCCCTACTAATTGACATTCTTGAAAGTGATGATCGCTATCAAGAAAATCAATTAGTGTTTCAACAAGATGGAGCTCGTCTGCATTTTCCACAACGTGTTAGGGAGTTTTTGAACAGAGAGTTTCCAGGACAATGGATTGGGCGTAGAGGTGCTTAACTCCTTTAGACTTCTCTCTAGGGGGCCGTTTAAAGAGTAGAATTTACGCAACAGAACCGGAGTCTCTGGAAGAATTACGACGACGCATTGTAGAAGAATGCCGTCTAATAACTCCACAAATTCTCCAGAATGTCAGAGCTTGTTTTGAACAAAATTTGTACTTTTCTATGGAAGCTGGTGGTCAACAATTTGAACACTTACTTAACTGAATAAACATTTTCGACGTTTGGTTTTTTTTTGAAAGTTTTTTTCAAGGAAAAGTTGACTAATTAGTGCATTTCTTAACACAATGTATGAAATACGTTGTTGCGAATCCAACTGTGAATAATTTTTAGGCGAGTTGATAAAGCTTCCAAAAAAAGTAGCGTGCTGAATTCAGAAAAGAAAGAGCTTTTAAATGATGTATCACTCAACCCATGTTCCCTATTTAAAATATAAGGGTTGTTACACCACTCTTAAGGAGATGCTGTCACAAAGTTGAGTTTTATATCAAAACATGTCCCCCTCAATATTAAAATTGACGTGTTTCAGCGTTTCTTAAAAAAAATTTCTCTGGACGCAAATCGGTCTGTTTATATATATATATATATATATATATAATATCTAAATCTATTGTGTTTATTTAGGATGCGACCGTATTGTATGTACTAAAATGCCCCAAGAAAATGTAAAACTTTAATTTTAAAGAAAATTTTCTCATTAAACTTTTCTGTTGTGTATCCCGCATTAATCTAATCAGATTTCACAAATTTTCTGAGTGAATATTTCCCACGAGTATCTGCTTATTTAATTGCGTTTAGAAATTGATCGAGCCCCTTTAATTCCATTTGATCCTTGGGCCTTGAAAATATAATTTATTCCGAAAATATTATTCTTCTGTTAAACTTGCTCGTAGTACAAGCGGAGCTGTCTTTGGTGAAGAGATTATCTGAGGCACGAATTTGAAGAGAAAAGGAAACGCCCGGATAAGAAATGATCAATTGAACACTTCAAAGTTATCGAATGTTCGAGCAGATTAGTAACAAGATAAAATTATATTAAAATGTGTTTCATATCTGGAATAAAGGCAGCTGTAAAAAATGCTTTACGTGTCAGGATTTTCTTTTTAAATTCCTTTGAAAGTATCAATATGAACATCTACGATTTATTTTATAAATAAGCGTCTTCCAAAAAGAATATTTTAAATTCGACACGTACGTAATATTGCTGATATCACATAGGATTTACGTATATTTGCCTATACATGACTCCGAACAAATATACAAACTTTTGTCAAGGTACGCAGTGATAATATGTACGTATGTATACAGAGTGTTTCTAAAATGATGCGAGGAATTCCAGGCGGTGATCGAAGAGGTTGTTTTTAGACAACATAATTCAGCTACATGGTGTCAAGTTTAAAAGAATAATTCTTACTCTGTGTGTGATGTGTCTTTTTAGTTAATTTTCTCTAAAATTCACTAACGGCGAGATCTCGACTTCTAAATTTTGAAAAAAATTGGAGTCCAGGATAACGAGTGTAGAAGCGACAGCAGCACCACAGATGTCGGAGCAGTATTCGAGGTTTGGTGTTATTTGTGAAGTATATAAGGTATAGAGATTAGCTGGTGAAAAGTATTTGCGAGCCTGGAAGAGAAAACCTAATTTCTTAGCAGCCGTTTCTGCAATTGATGTGACATGTTGGTGCCAATTGAGATGTCGATCCAAAGAAATGCCAACAAGTGAAAAGGACTCATTACTTTGAATAACTTGGTTGTTTATTGTGATGGGTCTAGGGCTGGTGTATCTCTTATGAGATAGAAAGCAAGACTGAGATTTGGTGGAGTTGAATTGTACAAGATTTCTACTTCCCCAGTCTAATATTTTTTTTTGAGATCCACGGAGATAGAACCCTCCATGAGTCTGCGATCCTCATCTAATTGGGCTAAAGAGACAGGCTTAGAATATTGTATATTTCAGTGGAAGGTGCTGTCGTCCGCGTAACTGTGAACTGGGTTGGATGTTCTAGAGAGGAGATCATTGATGTGGAAAAGAAACAAAGTAGGGGTTAAAGCTGAACCTTGAGGAACTACTGCATTAATTGGATACAGTTTAGAGAAATGGCCATCCACTACAACAGAAATGCTCCGGTTGGAAAGGAAATTTGCTGTCCACGTACAGAGTTTTGGTGGTAGGCCATAGGCCGGTAGTTTATTAAGCAGCGTTGCGTGCCATACCTGGTCGAATGCTTTGGATATGTCTAGAGCGACAATATTCGGATTTGTTTATGTTAATCAAAAATATTATGTATTTCGTTAATGATGAAAAATAATATACATGGCCACCTCTGGACCTTTTGCAGCAACCGATCCTTTTAAGGTAATTTCCGATTACTTTTTAGAAGGTTTCGGGCGGTATTTCGGCTATAACTTGGTGAATGTTGGCTTTTAGGTGCACCAATGTTTCAGGTTTGTTGGCGTAGACCAGACTTTTAACGTAGCCCCACAAAAAATGTCCAGTGGCGTCAAGTCGCATGATCTTGGCGGCCAGTTGACTTCACCAAAACGTGAAATGATGCGACCCGGGAACTTTTCACGCAAAACATCCAGCGTTGCGCCTGCTTTGTGACAAGTTGCGCCGTCTTGTTGGAACCACTTGTCGTCGATGTCAATATCTTGGATTTCATGCCAGAAATAATCGGCTATTATGCCCCTATAGCGCTCACCATGGACTGTTACGTTGTTTTCAAAAAAGTAAGGCCCAATAACGCCATCTGACCACAATGCACACCAAACAGTTACTTTTTGGCCATGTAATGAAATCTTGGATCAGATGAGGATTTTATTCGCCCCATATTAGACAACTATGTTTATTGACATAGCCAGACAAATGAAAATGTGTCTCAACAGAAAAGACTTTTTTTTTGAAGAGTCTGCATCAATTTCCTGCTGCTCTAACACCCAATCTGCGTAAATTCTTCGCTTTAGATGGTCGCTCGGCTTTAGTTCTTGTGTTAGCTAAATTTAATGCGGCTTTAGATGCAAGTCCTGGTGCAAAATTCGCCAAAGGGAGCCGTAAGATAAGCCTAAAAGCTTTGAACGCCGACGAATTGACACTTCCGGGTCTTCGGCCACACTATCACTTACAGCAGCAATATTTTCTTCTGATCGGATGCCACGATGATGCACATGTCTCACCCTATCACCAATGTTTCCAGTCTCTTGCAATTTTTGCACTACGTTGCGAATTGTTTGCTCTGTAGGACGATTATATTGACCATAATCTTCCCGTAAATTTCTGTACACAGTTCGTACATAATTGTTATTTCTGTAAAACAATTCAACAATTTTAACGCGTTGAGCGGTGGTTATGTGATCCATTTCGTAAATACATAGTGTCAGACTGACAGTTGACACCTGAAAAACATGTTCTTTTTGACAACTTCTTGATTTACGGTGCTGCGAACATAGGAAACTCAAATTGAATCACCCGGTACCTGGTTCCGCATCGAGATGGCGACCTTGTCGTACATCTCACAATGTTCAAGGCAAATTGAGGTCTTAGCATGTATTTTCTATTTGCTTGCTTACCAGGATTGCAGACTGGTGGAACATATCACTACATCCTTCAACAAAAACGTATCTACCGTAGGATTATTCATTGATATAGACAAGGCCTTCGATAAGCTATGGCACGAAGGATTGCTATATAAAATGATTTTACTCGACTACCCTCCTAGCCTCATACAGACAACGTACTCCTTTCTGAAGAACCGAAGCTTCTATGTAAACATTCAAGACGCCACATCAACACAGAAACACATACTAGCCGGGGTTCCCCAAGGATCCACATGTCACCACACCTCTATGCAATTTTCACTTCCAAACCAAATGGCCTCACCACTGCACATTATGCCGATGACACGGCTATTCTAACCACTTCCTTAAGATGCCGCTTCGCTATTCAACGATTAAACCACAACCCACCCACTTTTGAAAATTGGTTCAACGACTGGAAAATCAAACTTAACCCTGACAAATGCACAGCGATCAACTTCACTCGAAAAAGAGACGACCCGCAAGAAAACATTACAATATTCAACAAAGAACTACCATGGGAAAAAGAAACCAAATACTTAGGCGTCATATTAGACCATAAACTAACATTTAGAAAACATGCAGCGGCAACAAAAACTAAAGTCATGGCTGTAAAAGGTGCATTTCACCCGCTTATTGGTAACCATAGTACAATGTCTCCAGAAAACAAACTCCTAATCTACAAAACAGTAGTCAGACCTATGCTGACCTACGCTTGCCCGGCTTAGGGTCATGCTGCAAAATCATATATAAACCAAATACAAATTGCACAGAACAAATGCCTACGTCAAATAATGAAAGCCCCATGGTACGTACGAAACACGCAATTACATAAAGATACGACAACAATCTAATAATTTATCAGAAACTCCCTAGCCAAAATTTATGAAAAATTATCTACTCATGACAGCCCATTACTACAAGACATCTCCAATTACGACGAAAAAACCACTCTCAAATACAAACGACCGAAAATAGTGTTAGCACCAGTTCATTAAAACACCACAGGGACATAAAACCCCACCAAACCAAACCAAGTGAAGTAATCGTCCGTTACATCAATCCGATAAACCTGCCCACAGACATATGTCTGGCCAAGAAATCATTTAGTCAATAGTCAATAGTCGGTAGAGACTAAGGTCCAGTACTCCAGTGAGCGGAGTTTTAGTGAGTAGGAGTCTCACAGTACCTCGATATCGCACACACTACGGTGTTTGGGAATGAGGTCTGCATGGATGCATTTCTCCCTCCTGTATCAAAAAAAGTGTTTTAATATTATACAGTTCTTATCTTGCTTAACTTACTTAATATCTTTTAAAATTTCTGCGACTTTAAGAGTGCACCATTTAATAGGATAGTATGCATACCTACACTTTAAAAAAAATAGCTGCTTAACTAAATTTTAAAAAATCTCTGGACGCAGCAAGTGCGTTATGGTAGCGAATTTTCTTTTAAATATTTTTAATAGCAAATGTCTTTTTTTGATGAAAGCAGGCATCAAACTTGGTTGCCTATATAGTAGAAACAATGTACCATATTTCATTGAAATAAATGTATTGTTTGAAAATATATAAACATTTTTCAAAAGTTTAGATGCAGCAAATGTGTTATGGAAGTGAATTTCCATAAAAATGTTTTTAATAGAAAATGCGAGCAGGCATCAATCTGATTACCGCTATAGCCTATGTGGTAGAAACAATCTACTATATTTTATCAAAATTACTTATGGTTTGAAAATATACAAACATTTTCCGAAAATAAACTTCAATGTTGGTTTTCTATCCAACAAAGCTTACGTTAATTGAGTTATTGAAATTTGAAGGATTTAATGAAAATTCGGTAAATTTTCAGATTAGCTCCTGAAGGCTTTTCAACAAATTGTTTTCAGAAACATTACTAGGATCCCACCTGGATTCACAAACCACAAAAAAAAATTCTTGTTCACACCCCCCAAGGAAGTTATGGGACTGGGAGTGAATAGAGGTGGTGTACGGGGTAGGAAGGGTTTAAGGGGGATATGGCTTCAAGATGTGAAAAAGACAGCTTTCAAGCCCGCTTTATTCGAATTTTCTGCTCATATTTCCTTCTTACTACCTACCCCGCTCGCACCCCTACTCACTCCTGGTCCCGTAACTTTCTTGGGGGATATGAACAAGAAATTTTTCTTGGGGTTTGTGGATCCATGGGGGGTCGGAGGGTGGGTGGGTGTGTCGGTGGGTGTTAGGTTTCTGAAAACAGTTTTTTGAAAAACGTTTGGGAGCTAAAAATTTACCGAAAATTCGCTACCGAAACGCACTTACTGCGTCCAGTTTTTTTCTTACAAACGCATCAAAAATGCATTAACGAATTTGTTCTACAAAAATTAGCTAAAAAAAATTATGCACCCCTACTCACTCCTGGTCCCGTAACTTCCTTGGGGAGTGTGAACAAGAAATTTTCCTTGGGGTTTGTGGATCCAGGGGGAGCGGCTAGGCAGGTTTCTGGAAACAGTGTTTTGAAAAGCATTCGGGAGCTAAACTGCAAATTTACCGAAAATTCGCTACCAAAACGCACTTACTGCGTCTATATCTTTTTCTTACAAACGCATCATATTTCGATAAAAAATTCAAAGATATGGCTTCACGATGTGGAAAAGACAACTTTCAAGCCCGTTTTATTCGCCTTTTCTGCTCATATTTCCTTTTTACTACCCACCCCGCCCAGCACCCCTATTCACTCCTGGTCCCGTAACTTCCTTCGGGGGTGTGAACAAGAAATTTTTCTTGGGTTTCGTGGATCCAGGGGGGGGTCTAGGCAGGTTTCTGAAAACAGTTTTTTGAAAAGCGTTCGGGAGCTAATCTGCAAATTTACAGAAAATTCGCTATCAAAACGCACTTACTGCGTTCAGATTTTTTTCTTATAAACGCATCATATTTCGATAAAAAATGCAAAAATGCATTAACAAATTTGTTCTACGATAATTACCTAAAAAAATTATAGACCGTTAAACCATAAACTTCACTAAACCTACAAATAAATATCCAAAAATCCACCAAACTTCACTAAACTGACAGCCAAAGCATCAGAGAAAGGGTCTATTTGAAATGGATATTCTGTAAACATTTTAGTAAATTGAAGGGCAATGACGGCGTAATCTGAAACTTAAGGGTTTGCAGAACACTCTTCTTGCAACATTTTCTTTTCACAGACGGTATTTGTTTCACATTCTTTGCCTATACATTGCCAATTTTGACGTTTGAGTTTCACGTTTTCAGGAAAACTCAAAAATCTGTTGCTTTAACTGTCCATAACTTCTTTGTCTTTAAAGCTAGGGACCTAGATCTTAGTACAGAGTTCACTCTTTATAATGCAAACACGCGTACCAAATTGGTTTGCCCTTACTTTGTTATTTCCGGAGATATGAATTTTTTTATAAAGAAAACACAGAATTTTCCGGGAACCCTGGTCCAATTTTCCTGGATAACGAACTTATCCAAGCTACTTTCAAAAGGAAGGTACTCTACAAATTTCATTTCATTCGGTCCAGACAGATCTCCTCATAAGCGAATTAAAAAAAAATTCGCTAATAGCGAGGTAATTCTTGAAAGAGATTACATCTTACAAGTTTGTGCATATATACGGTAATTACTAAAGGAAACTTGTACAATGAGTATCTCTTAATCTCTAGTGTCACAACCGCACTACGGGCATGACTACAATAAGTCTATAATTACGGAATGCAAACATTTGTATTACTTGTGAGCTTTTCATTTAAGCCTCATAAAGACATAATTTTAGACGTTTATATTGTATCTTTTAGCTTATTTATATGTTAGTGGTAGTAGTGAATAATTCGCGGAGTTTAGTATGAATGGATTTAGTTATTTGCCTCGTGGATATCTCACCCTCAAGTTAAACATTTAATGATTCTGTTTCTCATTGTGCCTAAGTAAGTCCATACAAGGGCGGATCCAGGACTTTTTTCTGGGAGAGGTACAAGGGGCAGACGGGCAAAAACATACAACAATAACTGTAGGAAATAAACTTGTAGTATTAATATAAAGGTGTACAACTGCATCATCGGTGTTTTGTTTTTTGTACAGAAAAATTCACTTATGCTCTTTTGTCTTTGTCACTCATTATAGATAATATCACTTGTTACCCCCTAATACTACACTAAGCTAAGTATAAAAATTTCGGGACGCAGCAAGTGCGTTATAGTAGCGAATTTTTATAAGAATTGTCATCATCATCATCATCAATCAGCCCTCTGCGTCCACTGCTGGACATAGGCCTCCCCTAGTTGAGTCCATTCTTTTCTGTCTTGAGCGCTACGAATCGAGTTTTTTGTAATTTTTGTAATGTCGTCTGTCCAGCGAGTTGGTGGTCTTCCTGTGTCTCTTTTATCGGATCTGGGTCTCCATTCAAGTAATCGTTTTGTCCACCTGTCATCTTGCATGCGAGTCACATGTCCCGTCCACTTCCATTTGAGTTTTGCCACATGTACGACCAGATCGCCGTATCGTCACTCCTGTTCTTCTGCGTAATTCTTCATTTCTAATGTGGTCACGTAACGAAACGCCAAGCATCGACCTCTCTATTTTGCGCTGTATTACTTTCAGTTTCCTAGCAGAAGCGTTGGTAGGGGTTAGTATTTCGGCGCCGTAGGTCATAACCGGTAGAACACATTGGTTGAAAACTTTTCTTTTCAAGCATATCGGAAGGTCACTTCTGAAAACGTCTCTAAGTCTGCCGTAAGCCACCCAGGAGAGTATAACTCTTCTGTTTATCTCGCATGTTTGGTTGGTTTTGGATATGCTTATCTCGTGGCCCAAATATGTGTATTTGTCTACTAATTCCACCTCAGAGTTTTCAATAATTAGGTTGTTACTAGGGACGACGTTTGTCATAAATTTTGTTTCTCCGATGTTCATTTTTAGATCTACTGTTGCACAGACCTCCTGAAGTTCCTGTAGCATCACTCTAATATCTTCCAAGTTGTCAGCTTGTAGGACAATGTCGTCTGCAAACCGTAAGTTTGACAGACTTTGGCCGCCTATTCTTAGACCTTTCTGGTCCCAATCTAGCTTCTTGAACACATACTCCAGGACGGTGATAAACAGTTTTGGAGACATCGTATCTCCCTGGCGTACTCCTCTCCAATTTTTATAGGATTCCTGTTTTCATGTAGTTTTACCACAAGAGTAGCATTTTTATATATATTGTAGATTAGTTTGGTGTAGCGATAGTCAATAGGGCATGCTTCCAGGGACTGCAACACTGCGTTCAGCTCCACAGTGTCGAAAGCCTTACGGAAGTCCACAAAAGCAAGGACAAATGGTCTGCCATATTCGATGGTCTTTTCAATCACTGTTTTAACGCTTTGAAGATGATCATTGGTTCCAAACCCACTTCGAAAACCGGCCCGTTCTACTGGCTGGATAAAGTCTAAGTTCTTTTCAAGTCGTGTTGTAATTATTCTAGTAATTAATTTGTAGAGGTGGCTAAGTAGATTTATCGGCCTGTAATTTTCTAGGTTCGAGATGTCTCTTTTCTTGTGGATCAGTATTACGATGGTGTTGTGCCACTTTTCTGGTATCGTACTATTGAAGAGACAAAGGTTGAAAAGAGTTTTGATTTTTTGGAGCAAGCAAGGACCACCAATCTTTATCGCATCGGAAACCACGCAGTCTTCTCCGGGCGATTTTTGATTTTTCATCTTTTTCAGGGCCAGTTTAATCTCATCTAGTGATATTTCCATCAGTATTTCCGAGCCTTGGTTAACCACGCCTTTTTTACGGGTTAGTATGTCAGATTCTGGATGTAGATTTATGTTACTTTGGCTTTTATATAGCATTCCATAAAACTCTTCCACTATATTTAGAATATGTTTCCTGTTCGTCGATGTGTGCCCTTGTGCATTTTTAGGTTTTATTATTCTTTTTTTTTTTAAATTGTACACTATTATTATACGGCGCATTAGTAAAGGTACTACTTTAAACTTACTCAAACCATGAAGATGGACTTTAGAGTGCCTAATACTTGCACATTTGAAGAATTCTTTTAAAAGTATTACCATCGATATCTCTATTATCAAACAAACCTTGTGTTCTAACTCCTTTTAAGAAAAATGCACAAAACTCAATTTTCTATGAAGCTAAAGAACTAAATTTTGCTATTTCTGTAGATAGTCACTTTAAAAGAAACTTGTATTACAAATTTCACCAAAGTTATGCAGAAGATTTCAGGAAGGAAACTTATTTAATATTTAGAAAAGTAAAGTATCTGCCAAATTATAAACGTAACGTTGCAGTTATTTTTCCTTATTAATCGCCAGTATGATTTCGTTTTAGTCAACCTACTCAAAGCGGTTTTTTTAATATCAACTATAACAAAATTATAATTTCAGACTCAAAGGTGACAAATTTATTTAGGCGTTTTAAAGAAAAATTAGATCTTGTTCAAAACGTGTGAAATCTGTGGACTATTGCTTCTCTAAATGTCAAAAAAAAACATACAATCATCGAGCAGGATTCGATCGCGTAACCTTCTGCTTATGAGGCAAGCGCAACGCCTCTCAGATATCTAGGCATATGTCAACTAACGTTTTGTTTGCATGGTACATTAGATCAGCTTCATGCCCGGGATACTATATTCAAAGTACACGTAGCAGTTAATTACAGAATTAGTAGAATGACCATTGACACACATCCCACGTCTGTTTCGGTTTTATATGACGTCTTGCGTTTAAGTTTAAAGATTAAAGAAACTATTTTAGAATCATTTTTGTAGAGAATTGGCTTGATTTTGTTTAGATTTCTACTATATTATGCGACAGCATAACAAATTTATGCTCCGCTAAAACTGTATTTGAGGCAGTTCATAAAGCTAGAAATATAGTGTCTTTTGATAATTGACTGAATTCCCCAGCTAACTAACAATCACTTGGCAAATTTGTAATTTCATGTCGTCTGTCATTTTTCGTAATTGCGCCAGAGATTTCATGTTTTATGTCTGGTATATATTTAGTTTGGTTACCGTTGATGTATGGTTTAGACCCGTTGTATGAATCAATCTACGCGTAGCAGTTAACTACTCTGTCTGTCAGGCATTGGACTTTAACCACTAAGACGTCTCAACTCATGTCTTTGGGATTTTATTTTTAATTCTGAAAAATCTCTATATATTGTGTACCAAATTACTTAAAATTCACAGCATAGGTTTACTTTCATTATTTCTAGCCACACGTAAAGTCTCATTCCAGTTACTTTGATACTAATATATCGTTTTACACCGGAAAAACTCGATTATAAGGGTTGATGAACGAACTCGACCTCGGTTCTCGCCCAAACAAGTTTCATTGAAATCAGTATAGTATTTTTTTTCGTACGTATACATACACACACACGCACACACACACACACACACACACACACACACACACACACACACACACACACACACACACACATATATATATATATATATATATATATATATATATATATATATATATATATATATATATATATATATATATATATATATATATATATATATATATATTTAAGATTGCATTTTAGGTCATAATTAGACCGTAGATGAAGAAGAATATACCAAAATAGAGGTTGAAAGGCGGAGAGTTAGTGGAAGTATTGGTGAAAAGGGGATATTCTTAGGAAGCTGAAATCTTAAGAAAATTGATAGTGACAGTTCCAGAGAACTTTTGGCAATTAATTAGGCATATCTGTAACAAAATTGTGTTTATTGCATATACAAGCAAGAGCTTATTTGTTCGACACATTTCCAATTTGAAAATCGCGAGATTTTTGATATTTCTCATTGCAAACTTCAAGAATTTTTTTGGACACTCTGTATACTTTATCGTTAGTCTCAATGTGGAAATAGATGAAGTGAAATATGTTTTAGGATAATTCTAAAAATCGTAGCGAAATATGTTCTTATTACAAAAATATCGGTTTCTTTATGACTGGTCGTAAATGTCAAATTTTATCTTAAAGTCTAAATATCTTCTGGACGGTTGATGATAGGTATAGAGAATTATTCACAAAAAGGGTTCATAATGTATTGTAGAATCCGAAACTGTAATAAAATACAGAGTGTTTTATTTAAAATAAGCGAATTGACATCTACTTCCGGTATAACCGGAAGTGCCGCCATCTTGAAAATATTTTTAACCTGTGGCCCCCAACGACTTTAGTGTAATATCCAATTTTCAGGTTTTTTCTCTTGAAAGTTTTCCCGCAATCGATCGTGGGACCTCCCGGAGGACCATTCTGTATATATATATATATATATATATATATATATATATATATATATATATATATATATATATATATATATATATATATATATATATGTGAATAATTCTCTATACCTATCATCAACCGTCCAGAAGATATTTAGACTTTAAGATAAAATTTGACATTTACGACCAGTCATAAAGAAACCGATATTTTTGTAATAAGAACATATTTCGCTACGATTTTTAGAATTATCCTAAAACATATTTCACTTCATCTATTTCCACATTGAGACTAACGATAAAGTATACAGAGTGTCCAAAAAAATTCTTGAAGTTTGCAATGAGAAATATCAAAAATCTCGCGATTTTCAAATTGGAACCCCCTTATTTTATAACACTACCGTGTTAAGCTCAAAAAATCACTGATGCTTTGTATGTAATTACCTATACCTAAATCAAACAGTTTTCATTTAATTTTGAAAAAACTCATTTCAAAACCTGATATTTTGATAAATTTCCTACCATAAGCGTTAGCCATGGAAAATAAATTGTCGAATGTGTTTCTATGGAAACTTTAACAGTTTGTTGATTAACTGGCTAATAATGGCACGGTTAAATTACACACACGAAGATTATTTGAATTTATTTACTATTTATGGAGAATGTAATAAAGTAATTTCGCGAACGTGTGATACATTTGCTGATAGATATCCAGATAAACAGAAACCGTCACGTAAAACCGTCAAACGAATAGTAGACAATTTGAAAAACTGCGGATCTGTCAAGAAAAAGGTGCAGAGGGCTAAACCTGTTGTTGACAACGAACAAATTGAGACAGCAGTTTTGGGATATTTTGCCGCATAACCTACAAAGTCAACGAGTCAAGTAGCACTGGAGTTAGGATTGTCGAAAACCTCTGTTCTGCGAATTTTACGAAAAGATAAGTTCCATCCTTATGCTTGTTCAGTTGTGCAACATTTAAAGGAAACTGATTTTTCAAGGAGTGTGGAGTTCTGTGAATTTATTTTAATGCGATTCCAAGAAAACGAGCTGTTTTTATATAACATCATATGGACGAATGAGGCAACATTTTCAAAGAATCGACTTTTCAATCGTCGTAATTCTCACTATTGGAGTGACACCAATGTTCATCCTTCTAGGGAAGGACATTTTCAGGAAAGCTGGCAGTTTAATGTTTATTGTGCTATAAGGAATGACGGCGTTGTTGCCGTAGAAATGTACGACGATAATTTGAATGGTGAGAATTAATCCGAAATTCATAAAATACTTTGTGTAAACTCTATTTATTACTTGTAGGTGAGCGTTAGTTGGAAATTTTGCAAAGATTGGAAGTAACTTATTTGGGCAACCTTTCATTGAATGAAATATTTTACCAACATGATGAGGCCCCTCCTCATAATGGTCACCTGGTTAACAATATTTTACAATCTCTATTTGCTGACCAATGGATTGAGAACAATAGGCCACAACTTTGGCCGCCTCGATCGCCTGACTTATCTGTTCTCGAATTTTTTATATGGAGTACTATAAAAAATAAAATCTACAAAACTGCAGGTTCTACTAAAGAGGATTGCATGCAGCGGGTTCGAGAATCATTTCGTGAATTTTATCCTGATTCAATAAGAAGGGCCACACATGAGGGATTGACACGTAGGTGTGAAAAATGTCTTGACGCCAGAGGTCGTCAATTTGAACACTTAGGACGTTAATTTTTGTTTCATTTTATTCAGTCCATGTTGTGTGTGTGCACTGTTTTTTTTAATTTTCTATTATCTGTTGGATGGGTTTATATAAGGTTTTATGGCAAGATACCTTAAAATTGCTGTCTCGATTTGTTCGTTGTCAACGGGTTTAGCCATCTGCACCTTTTTGTTGACAGATCCGCAGTTTTTGAAATTGTCTACTATTCGTTTGACGGTTCCATGTGACGGTTTCTGTTTATCTGGATAACTATCAGTTAATGTATCAGACGTTCGCGAAATTACTTTATTACATTGTCCATAAATAGTAAATAAAATTTAAATAATCTTCGTGTGTGTAATTTAACCGTGCCATTATTAGCTAGTTAATCAACAATGTGTCAAAGTTTCCATATAAACACACTCGGCAATTTATTTTCCATGGCTAACGCTTATGGTAGGAAATTTATCAAATTATCAAGCTTTGAAATGAGTTTTTTCAAAGTAAAATTAATACCGTTTAATTTAGGTATAGGTAATTACATACAAAGTATTAGTGATTTTTTGAGCTTAACACGATAGTGTTATAAAAAAAGGGGGTTCCAATCTGAAAATCGCGAGATTTTTGCAATTTCTCATTGCAAACTTCAAGAATTTTTTTTGGACACTCTGTATACTCTATCGTTATTCTCGATGTGGAAATAGATGAAGTGAAATGTCTCTCAAGATAATTCTAAAAATGGTAACGAAATATGTTCTTATTATAAACATATCGGTATCTTTATGACTGGCTGTAAATGTCAAATTTTATTTTAAAGTCTAAATATCTTCTGGACGGTTGATGATAGGTATAGAACATTATTTACAAAAAGTGTTCATAATGTATTGTAGAATCCAAAACTGCAATAAAATACAGGGTATTCTATTTAAAGTAAGCGAATCGACATCTACTTCCGGTATAACCGGAAGTGTCCCCATTTTGAAAATATTTTTAACCTGTGGCCCCCAACGACTTTAGTGTAATATCCAATTTTCAGGTTATATATATATATATATATATATATATATATATATATATATATATATATATATATATATATATATATATATATATATATATATATATATATATTCCCAATGAAATATAATGATGAGTCGCAAAAATTTTGTTGTATTTGTGTTCGACTAGTTTAATGATTTGCAAAAAATAGTTTAAGCTGACCTCGATATGGAACTAACGACTTCGAAACCTATTGTGTCCACAAAGAAGGCAACAAACGCCGAACTGCATCGTTATTTTTAATAAATATATATTTTTATAGAAAATTCAATGGTCTACAACCACACAAATCACATAAATCAGTTCGCTTTAACTAGACAATGATTGAGAATGCATGGCAGCACTTCCGTCATTATCGAATATAGGTTTATATAGAGCAAACTAAAACTCTCATACCATATTTCTAAATTATAATGCCGTCTCAGATAGTTCGGAAGTTTGTTTTTGAAGTTTTATGGCAGCTTCCAACTTTATAAAATTCTATTTATGGCGCGTTTCATTTCCTCTACGTGCTTGGAGAGTTCATGCTTCTTATAATGATGCTACTTTGTTCCAATACGATACAAATATCTCTGACTATAATTATTTATGTAAAATAGATTACAATTAAAAATTGCTATAATAATTAGTTCTTACAATTTTTACTTTTGTTACTTTTACAATTGTTACTTTTGGGTTAACACTTAACCACTTTTGATTTAATTTCTATTAATATTGAATAATATTTTCCCAGGAAAAACTTTGTTTCAACGGATACATCTTGCAAATAAGCTATCAACTATCAGGGCGAGGAAAACCAATGATTATATAAGTTATAAAATTAAAGGCGACATTCCTCCTTTTAGTTCAGGAAACCCATGATTATTTTAATTAATACAGGCTGTTTTAAAAATGATAGTCTATGTTACAGGTGCACATTGAGCACAAAAAAATGAGACTATTTTTTCATATAAGCATGGGTCCACAAATGCTTATTTTTTTAAATACAGCGTGTTAAATTTATTTGTTTTTGTCAGTTTTTCACGAATAAGTCCGAGTCAAATTAAAAATTTGACGTGAAAATTGGCATGTGGGGGTTTTCAAGGGCAAGAAATTTAAATATGTTATTGTTAATATCACTGTTGGCAGAGGGCGCTACCTGTAACCCATGGCTTGCATTCAATTGGCTATAATTTTTTGACACCCAGTAGTATCGACCCACAGTATAGCTACATTGCAGCCCTTATCAATTGTAAGCGAAAAATGTATATTTGATCTAAATCTCTCCGACACACCATTTTTGAGATATTTCAATTTTTGTATGTCGATGTCGCTCAAAATCTAATTCTGCGACAAATCATAGGAATACATATTTCACCTTTTAATTACTATCAGTATGTATAAACTTAATTTTCTTATTCTCTAGTTAAAAATTAAAATCTTACCAGAAAAAATAACTGACAAGACACAATCATGAAGATAAAATAAAAAGCCATGATAACAAACTTTGAACAAACCATTTAACAAAGTGGTTTCCATCGTTACGGGACTTGACTTTTGCGTTTTCGTCGTGATTATACTACATTTGACTTTTACGTTTGAGACTACTCACTATTTTTAAGTAATTAATTGTATTGTTCGTAATTTTTCTAATTAAATATGAAAGTCTTTACCAACAATGAACTAACAGACATGCATGTTATGTGAGAGCAGTATTCGAGGTTTGGCCTTATTTGTGAAGTATATAAGGTATAGGGATTAGCTGTTGAAAAGTATTTGCGAGCCCTGAAGAGGAAACCTATTTTCTTAGCAGCTGCTTCTGCAACTGATGTGACATGTTGGTGCCAATTGAGATTTCGATCCACAGAAATGCCAACAAGTAAAAAGGACTCATTACTTTGAATAACTTGGTTGTTCATTGTGATGGTCTAGGGCTGGTGTATCTCTTATGAGATAGAAAGCAGGACAGATTTGGTGGAGTTGAATTCTACAAGATTTCTACTTCGCCAGTCTAATATCTTTTGGAGATTCACGGAGACAGAACCTTCCATGAGTCTGCGATCCTCATCTAATTGGACTTAAGAGACAGGCTTACAATATTGTATATTTGAGTGGAGGGTGCTGTCGTCCGCGTAACTGTGAGCTGGGTTGGATGTGCTAGAGAGAAGGTCATTGATGTGGAGAAGAAACAAAGTAGGGGCTAAAGCTGAACCTTGAGGGACTCTTGCATTAATTAGATACAGTTTAGAGGAATGGCCATATACGACAACAAAAATGATCCGGTATGAGAGGGAATTTGCTATCCACGTACAGAGTTTTGGTGGTAGGCCATAGGCCGGAAGTTTATTAAGCAGCGCTGGGATTCGCCGTGTAGTTCCATAGACTTGTTCCAAGAATGGGAAGGAAAGGAGGTCGGCAGTTGATCTGCGCTGAGGGAATCCATACTGCCTGTCGTGGATTAGACTGTGTTTTTAAGAAATTTTAGTAATTCGGTGTTTATTTACTTTTCCATTACTTTAGAGACGACTGAAAGGAGAGAGATAGGCCTGTAGTTGCTAGGAAGTGCTTTGGACCTTTTCTTGGGGACGGGTTGTACTCTAGCAGTTTTCCAGTTACTAGGAAATATGCCTCTATTGTAAGATGTCTGAAACAGACGAGTCAGGACAGGAGCAAGTTCTGCTGCGCATTTTTTGAGAACAATTCCAAAGGCTTTCTGGAATTAAGAGAAGAGAACACCTTTCGTACCCTTTTAGTTTTGAAAATGATATCCGTCATTTTATGTGCGACATTGGGGATTGTTGGTGGTTAAACATTTGGAGGTGGGTCGAGAGTAGAATTGCCGGCGAACAACGAGGCAAAAAGCTCAGCCTTGCCCATGGCGATAGAAACAATTTCATCCCCTAAAACAAGAGGCGGGAACGTGCTTTTGCAGAAATTATTTCCAATAGATTTAGCAAGAGTCCAGAAGGGTTTGCTCCCATAGGAGCTTGAGAGGACTTTGTTTTTGATGTGGTTATGAAATGAGTTGTTTGCCTTAGAAATAATGCGGACATAGCGGTTTCTTGCGTCGTTAAATGCTTGACGGTTTTCTTGACTGGGATTGTCTAGAAGCGTTTTGTGAGCTTTGACCTTTTCACGTCCGGCCTTGTCACATGATTTGGAGAACCAGGGCTTTTGAGTGGATGAAGAGGTTTTCTGTGTGCGTGGAATTACTAATTCCATTCCAGCTTGGATAATTTCGGTGACGTTTTGTGAGATATCAGGGGGGTCAGGATGAGAGAAGCAGACAGACGCCCATGGAAATGAGGAAGAGTAATCCCGCATTTCGTCCCAGTTTGCGGAGTTGTAGTGCCAAACGAAACGTGGGTGTGATGACTGTGTGATCTCGGGTTGCATTGCGCAGGAAACAGTGACCATGCCGTGATCTGAGCATTAAGGTTTTGTAGTAAGAAGGAGATCCAAGGGATTTGAGCTGTGTGTTGGGATGCGAGGAGAGTAAGTACGTTGCTGAACCATATTGGCTAAAGAATTGCTGACTGCAAAGGCCTCCACTGATCTCCCTTGTGGATCGCTTTTTGGAGATCCTAGCCATTCCTTATTATTATGAACATTGAATTCACCAAGAATAGTGACCTCGGAGGAAGGATATTCACAAATCCGATGGTCGGTTTTTTTTTACAAAAGTTGTCAAACAGCTGGACAAAGTTGTTGTCAGAAGGTGACCGGTAAATGCAACAGATGAAAGATGAATGCATGTCATCAACGCATATTCTGTATTATCAAAGTAAAACAAAATTATTTCGAGAAATATACCTCAAACTAATATACAGCAAGTATAATAAGTTTATTGTATTCTTTATTTTAGTTTCTACTCTTCATGCAGTGTATACATAAATCAAACTACATAACTGGAAGTAGTTTAAATGGTAAACTTGCAGACTAGCTCACGGAGGGCTTTGAGATTTTTTTTCAGATACATGATTAGACTGCCCCCTGGATGTATAAACGACAAGAAAAATGTCTTGCAAACAACCCCTAAAAAAGTTACGGGACCAAGAGTGAATATGGGTACTGGGCGGGGAAGAAGAGAAAATATGAGCGGAAAATGCGAAAAAACAGCTTAGTCGGCCCTCTCAAAGCTGAATTTCTCGCATTTTGCAGCTATACCTCCTAAAATCTCGTCTATCACGCCAAAAATCCCTATTCGCCACAGGACCCGTAAATTTCTCGCCGTTGTTTACTTCGTCCAGAATTTGTTTTCAGAAACAAAAAATTTCTCATTAAAAATCCGATACCAACATATTTCGAAAAAATAAAAATATGGACACTTATATAAAAGTAGCTTCGCTGTTTTCAGATATTTAAGGCCCTGAAGCAAAGCAAACCGCAACTTAATATCGCTTCTAGTTTTCAAGCTGTAGCAATTTTGCTGAAAATTTCAAAAAATTGCAAGCGTGACAAATATGAGTTTACTAATTTCATTAGGGATTTTTCATGCCTAATATTATTTTATTTCAACTTATTCAGTTCTTTTTGAAATAAAACCCATACAATGCCATATTGAATTAAGATATTTGTAAGCCAAAAGTTTTATACAAAAAATGTGTAATCATAAAATTTTTTCTCAATCTCCTATAGAAAAAACTGTTGCCCTAAAAAAAGGGCTATACGATTCCGATATTTAGCAACCTTCAAATTACTATATAATACAGCTTTAACTTAATCGAAGACAAAAAGTTTTTTTGTCAAAAAAAGTTGCCGACTACTAGTATGGAAAAATTGCAAAAAGATGAAAGTTAACGGAACTCGACGAAACTTCAATATATAATGCAGCACCTTCATAGATTAGAAATAAAACAAACCTTGTGATGATATATTTTGTATTTTTTGAATTACAACGATTTTTCTTCAAAATTTAAAAAAATGTGACAAGAAAAAAAACACGGTTTCACTAAGTTATGGCAAAAACAAACAACAAGATAGGCTATTCAAATTGAATTAAGTCTTAAAACTTTCATCTCCTCTTTATCAAACTATTTTTTATACAAAAACTCGCTAAAAAATTCATCGGAATAACAATCTGATTAGATAACTGTAAAGTGAAATGAGACTAAGAAAAATGATAAAAAGGAAAGTCACTAACTAGGATTAGAACCCGCCATATAGGAGTCGATTATACGATGTACAGCGACTTAGCCAACTGAGCTTCGCTTTACATGTATTTACTATCAGGTATATCCCATAATACATGGTAACTGTTCAACGTTTTACAATGTACACAAAACCATTTTGATTTGCAATGGATTTTTTTCTCATATTTTAACAAAATAGAGAAAAATAACGACTTACACACATATCTAGGAGCTTGTTAGTCATTTCTGGTAGTATTTTTACTCACATTCGTAGTCAATTAATTTTGGAGTTTTAACTTTCTTGAATCAGATTTAATTACTTAAAAATTAAAACTCACCTTTGTGTTTTCATATCGAAATCTAAGTATTTGTACATAGGATACTCCTTATGACAGACCCCAGCGTACAAAATATGGTTGCCCTTACTTTGTTACTTCCGGAGATATAAATTGTTCTAAAGAAAACACAAAATTTTCCGGGAAAACTTCGGTCGATTTTCCTGACTAACGAACCTGTCCAAGCCACTTGCAGAAGGAAGGAATGCGCCAAGCTTAATCAAAATCGGAACATTATTTTTTGAGTTATCGGTTATATATATATATATATATATATATATATATATATATATATATATATATATATATATATATATATATATATATATATATATATATGATTATTTATTTATTGGTTAAAATCATACAATATGCCTGTATAATAAGTCTAAGTCTGCGGCGACTAATGTGCGGGTAGTGTGACAGTTATATACCAAATTTAGCAAACTTCAAATTTCGACAAATCAGGTAAAAAATTCTTTTCTCTTTCATTTCTCCAATCTAATGCTTCGCGCATTGCCTTTATTTAATGACAAATCTGAACCATTCCACTATACGATCTGACATGCCATATTTTTGCCAAAATTATTAATTTTATACAAGATCAAGATATAAATATTATATATATATATATATATATATATATATATATATATATATATATATATATATATATATATATATATATATATATATATATATATATAATTGAAACTGAACATGGATATGTGCTCTAGGGGCCTAGTTCGCGGTCACTTGAAGAAATTTTTCAAAATTTAAAAGTCGGGATCTCCTCATTAGTGAGTTTTTTTTTAAAGAAAATTCACTACAATTCAACTTCTCTGTTATTTAACCGACGGTACTTCTCACCGCTTTGAAGATATCAATAGTGTTATCACCTACTTTACAAGATACCTTCAAACGCAGAATGGTTGAAAATTCATGTTAAAGTCGTAATGAAGCTCTCAAAGTAAAACTCACGACTGCAAACGTGTAGCATAACCGTCAGGCTATCTGATCGCATGCATGCAGTTTGTCAAGCAGAATGTTTTATGTGTAGTTTGTATTTGAGACATTACGTCCATGTTTTTGCTGTTCAAGTTCAAAGGTCCATATTACCTGACCGTCAGAGAAATTGCTTGGTTACAAGGGATGCAGGGATACGGAACGTTCCTGTTGGAAATGAGTAAGCTGTGAAATACATCATTTGACGTTGGCTTATTTCTGCCTGCACTGACCTGGAAATTGCGATCTTTGATGATACATTTCGTAATTCATCATTGTCACCACTCGTTGTTTGCTGATGCCTCATATATACTACGATGATTTTAACAAATTCTGTGACCACTACAACAGAACACCGTATTAATTAAAATTTTATTACGTAGGTGAATGAGCTAGTACTCAAAGCCAAATAAAAAACGAGAAAAAAATACAATTTTAGACGATTTTCAGTTACAATGAAAATACAGACTGGACGCAGCAAAAGCGTTATGGCAGTGAATTTTTATAGAAAACACCAAACACTTTTTATTAAATGCTTATACCTTTTTAGTGAATTTTCTTAAAAAAAATCACTAATGAGGAGATCCCGACTTTTGAATTTTGAAAAAATTTCTTCAAATGAGCGCTAATTAGGCCCCCCCGATCACATTTCCGGTGTCAGTTAAAATTTTTATATGTTTATATATATATATATATATATATATATATATATATATATATATATATATATATATATATATATATATATATATATATATATGTATCACACCGATAACTCAAAAAATAATGGGCCGATTTTGATCAAATTTGGTGAATACCTTCCTTTTGCAAATGGCTTGGATAAGTTTGTTAGCCAGGAAAATCGGTCTAGGTTTTCCCGGAAAATTTTGTGTTTTCTTTCAAAAAAAAATTATATCTCCGGAATTAACAAAGTAAGGGCAACCAAATTTGGTACGCGGGTTTACATTCTTATAGGTAAGCTACATACCAAAATTTAGCTATGTAAGTCTAAAGACAAAAAAGTTATAGGCATTTTAAGAAAAATAAATTGGGGTTTTCCTCAAAACGTCAAAGTGGCGATTTAAAATGTCAAAATTGGCAACATTTAGGCAAATAACTTAAATCTAATACGGGCTATGGAAATAAAATGTCTCAAGAAGAATGTTTTACAAACCCTGATACCTTAGTTTCAACCGTCATTGTCCTTCATTTTACTAAAATATTTGCAGAAAATTCATTTTAAATAGACCCTTTCTCTGACGCTTGGTAGTAGCCTTAGCTATAGAGTTTATCGGTTAATAGTATATAATTTTTGTAGAATTTTCGTAAAAAAATCAATAAAGTTCAATATATCTGTTATTATACAACATATGAAAAAAAATTGTATATATTAATTATAGGGTGTCTTGAGCTACATCTTAAAAAATTATTTCTACAATCACAGGTGGCCCATAAGTCGTTGGTGATACAAATTTTCTTTTTTTTCAATCAAACACGCCTTATGTTATTGCATTTTTGCATTTTCCATCGAAATATAATGCATGTTTGTAAGAAAAAAAATCTGGACGCAGTAAGTGCGTTATGGTAGCGAATTTTGATCAAATGCTTAATATTTGAATAGCTCAATTTGCTATTAACCTATAAGGTTGACCAAGAAACGAATTTTTTCGGGAACACTTTAAGTTTACTTTCGGAAATTTTTGTACATTTTCAAACAATAAAGTTATTTTGATGAAACATGGCACATTGTTTTTACTATATAGATTATACTGGTAACCAAATTTGATGCCTGCTTTCTTAAAAAAACACATATTATTGCTATTAAAAAATAGTTTTATGAAAATTCACTACCATAACGCACTTGCTGCGTCCAGAGTTTTTTTTATTATAATCTAGAAATGTAAGTTTTGGGATATAGTTTAACTTTTATAATGTTAGCCTACATACCAATTTTGGTAACCAGAGTTTTTCCGGAGATGCAAAGATTGTTTTCTAAAAATACGTCGGACAAACAAAAGAATCTATTGGCGTGGTAAGACACGAAGCAACGTGCCGCCATCTAGTTGCGAAACCAAGTAGTATGTTGTCACGCCAACTCCAAATAACACAAAGTGTTAAAAAATAGAGACAGTATACAACCAACTGACAATTTAGTAAAACATGACAAAATAGTAATTGTATACAGCCTCTATTTTTTAACACTTTGTGTTATTTGGAGCTGGCGTGACAACATACTACTTGGTTCCGCAACTAGGTGTCGGCACGCTGCTTCGTGTCTTACCACTCACTTAGTGTTGGAAGGCTGGCTACCATAGCCATATTACTTTATAGGTGTATTTTCGCTGCAATTAGTATGCAGTACTGACGAGCTCTAATTAAAGCGAAACCGGTCTACGGTTCTAATTGTTGTGAGAATGCATCTAACCTTACATACTTTGTCCCTATATTAGGGTAGAAATGGACCAGGGCTGACAGTTTACTAAATTGTCAGTTGGTTGTATACAGTCTCTATTTTTTAATACTTTGTGTCATTTGGAGATGACGTGACAACATACTACTTGGTTCCGCAACTAGGTAGCGGCACGTTGCTTCGTGTCTTACCACTCGCTTAGTGTTGGAAGGCTGGCTATCATAACCATATTATTCTATATGTGTATTTTCGCTGCAATTATTATACCGCACTGACGAGCTCTAATTAGAACGAAACCGGTCTTCGGTTGTATTCTTGTGAAACTACATCTAGCCTTATAGTCTATTAAAATAAATTCAAAGAACATTGAGCACAATTAAGATACGGTAAAGGAGATAGATCTTCCGTCGCCGGACATATTTAAGTTAATAATCACCACGTTAATGAGGACAATCTAAGGTTAAAAAAATGTTAGACAACCAGGACAGCTAAACGCCTTCGAAAGTATATATATATATATATATATATATATATATATATATATGGCTAAATAATAAAAAATGTATGAATCTCGCTCTGCCGCCTATGGATAGTCTCCTGATAGATTACTTTACAAAATAAATACCTGCAGATGCACGTCCGACAGACAATAACAGAATACATATATTTCCGCCAAACGAAATATGTTAATTTTTGGTGTCAGGTTTTTTAAAATGTGTTCTGGTGATTTGGGTTCTCCAAATTACCTTACCTGACCGTAGCAAAACATCAATATTGGATGCTCTCCATGTCCAGCAAAGTAGTGCTGCAAATTGAATCATAACTTTCACATAGCTGTGAAAATTTATTGTCTTTAGAAAGGCATTCTCATAGAATTAATTTAGGGCCCATGGCTTGACCACAAAGAAAATATCTGTATTCTTGTACCCATAAACTTTTGAAATGTTATGTTACTCGAGTTTTATTTAAAAAATGTCAATTTTCTTCAAATCAACATCTATCCCCCCCGAAACGAGATGACCCAAAAACAATTCGAAGCGCTGCTTTGTCGGGTGCTAACTGGATACCATATTTGAGGATGATATTTCAATTAGTTCGAAAGTTATTGCGACTATTAGCAGACAGACGTACATGCCGAGATACAGACAGACCAACCGACCGCCAGACCGACAGACAAAAAAGTTGTCGTTCCAGAATCACGTTCTCTATATGTTTTAAGACTTTTTACGCCGTCTTAGCAAAAAAAATCCAAATTTTTGTCAACAATATTCCACTTCCACACATTCAACCCCTAATGTAGTTTGAGCACAGAATACCAGATGTTTGATGAAAGTTTTGAATTTAAATAAACCCTGAAACGTTATATTACTGAAGATTTAACGAAAAAATGTCAATTTTCACTAAATCGCCGCCCATTCATCCCCTACCCGCTAATGTGATTTTACCCAAAAACAATCCGAACCGTTCGTTTATCGAGTGTTAACTGTACACCAAATTCCATTCGTTGTAAAGTTATCGTGGCTACAAACAGACAGATATACACACTGTCGGAAAAAAATTTCGTTCCCAAACCATGTTTTTATATATTTTGATACTTTTTACGACGTTTAAGTGAAACAACAATTTTAAATTTTTGTCTCCGATGCGGTACTTCTACACGTTGTGACGATGTGGAACTAATTAGAGTTTTTAAATATATATCTTTTAGTGAATTTTCGTAGAAAAAATTCAGTAATGAGGAGATCCCGACTTTTGAATTTTGAAAAAATTTTTGCAAATGAGTGCGAACTTGAACCCATATCCGGGGTCAGTTTCAATTTTTATATGTTATATATATATATATATATATATATATATATATATATATATATATATATATATATATATATATATATATATATATATACATATATATGTATGTATGTGTATCACAACGATAACTCAAAAAATTATGGGCCGATTTAGATAAAATTTGGCATGTACCATTCTTTTGTAAATGGATTGGATAAGTTCGTTAATCAGGAAAAGCGGACGAGGTTTTCCGGGAAAATTTTGAGTTTTCATTCGAAAAAAAATTTATCTCAAAAATAAAAAAATTCGGGACGCAAGTGCGTTATGGTAGTGAATTTTCATAAAAATGTTTTAATAGCAAATATGTGTGTTTTTTTTTCTTCAGAAAGCAGGCATCAAATTTGATTACCAGTATAACATATATAGTAAAAACAATGTGCCATGTTTCATCAAAATAACTTTATTGTTTGAAAACGTACAAAAATTTCCAAAAGTAAATTTGAAGTGTAAACCAAAAAAATCTGTTTCTTGGTCAACCTTATAGGTTAATAGCAAATTGAGCTTTTCAAATATGAAGCATTTAATCAAAATTCGCTACCATAACGCACTTGCTGCGTCCAGAATCTCTTTATTTACAAACATGCATTATATTTCGATGAAAAATGCAAAAATGCAATAACATAAGGCGTGTTCGACTAAAAAAAATGTTTTGTTCACCAACGACTTACGGGCGGCCCCGTGATTGTAGAAGTAGTTTTTTAAGATGTAGCTCAAGACACCCTATAATTAATGTATACATTTTTTTCATATCTTGTATAATAACGGATATATTGAGCTTTATTGATTTTTTACGAAAATTATAGTTATATACCATTAAACGATAAACTCTATATCTAAGACTACTGCCAAGCGTCAGAGAAAGGGTCTATTTGAAATGAATTTTCTGGAAACGTGTTAGTAAGGGTTTGTAAAACATTCTTCTTAAGATATTTTCTTTCCATAGCCCGTATTAAATTCAAGTTCTTTGCCTAAATGTTGCTAATTTTGACGTTCAAAATTGTCACTTTGACGTATTGAGGAAAATCCCAATTTAGTTTTCTCTAAATTCCCATAACTTTTTTGTTTTCTGACCTATAGCGCTAAATTTTAATTCACCCATAGCGATATAAAACGACGTACCAAATTTGGTTGCCCTTACTTTGTTACTTCCGGAGATATGAATTCTTCTCTAAAGAAAACACAGAATTTTCCGGGAAAACCTCGGCCGATTTTCCTGGATAACCAACTTATCCAACCCACTTGCAAAAGGAAGGCATTCACCAAATGTTATCAAAATCGGCCCATTATTTTTTGAGTTGTCGGTGTTATACACACACACACACAAATATATATATATATATATATATATATATATATATATATATATATATATATATATATATATATATATATATATATATATATATATATATATATATATATATATATATATACATATAAAAAACGAAACTGACCCCGGATATGTGTGCCAGATCATTTCTAAGAAAATTCACCACCGTAACGCACTTGCTGCGTCCAGGCTTTTTTACTTGAATAACATATTCTTTCGTGATACCACTGACTAGCGTACTAAATAATAATATTATTTATATTATTTCTGAGCTCTATTTCATATTCTCAATAAAAGATCCCTAACAGCATTTAGCCTGTCACCGCAAGTCTAAAATATGTAGGTCATTACCAAATTATCTGTTTTTCTGAAATGTTATTCATTTATCTGAAAGGTTTCGTCTAAATCGCTTTTCTCCCTCATTGTCTGACGTTTCCTTTATAAATTCGACATCGCCGAGCAAGAACTGGTGACAACGATGATAAATTACGAAATATATTCAGTCATGGTTGTAATTTTGTAATTTGATAATAATAACATTCGTTATTTTGTAAAATCTTGTAAAGTTAAAATTTGTAATAAAGTTTTACGTTTATACAATTTACATTTTATTTTTAACAAAACTGCAAAATATGTACCTGAGAACAAAACAGCTGACAAATTTGTTAATGTTTTCCTTTTATTAAGACAATCACATCATCTTTAATGAGACAAATAAATTGTTTTAATCAAGTTTTAATTATATAAGTTATCAATTGGATCAATCAATATTTTAATATCCCCGACATGGTAGAACGGTTCCATACTAAACAGAAACATAGAGGCTCTTTATTTGGTTTCACAACTACTCAAATTTTCTGATTTATAGTTTCACAGGCGATAAAGGACTGGTCGATTCTATTATGTATGTATAGCATTATAAGAACCAGTGGAGTGTCAATGTCGTTAGTAGACGAAATAGATGAAAGATTTGCCAAATCCAGTTTGCACTTGTTTGAAAACCCGAGTGTAAAATTGAAGGTTCACGTGAACCCAAACCCTGAAATTACAACAAACAATGCCGTTAGAAACCTGCCGCTGCATTAAAAGCTTTATTAAAAACTTACCGTTTAATACTTTTAAACGGGTCGTTACAATCACTGATTTAATTCAAACTATTTGTAGCACATTGCACATAATTACACCAAGTATACCAGCCGTGAACACGTTGCACTTCATTTGCTTCTCCGAGAGAGTCTCCCGCTGATGATTGATCTCGACTCGTTTTGTTTGAACAAACTCCCCTACAAAGTCTGTAGCGCGTGTTTGAATCTGATTGGATCAAAATCTAACTGCTATAACTCTTGAACAGAGTAGGAGTCAAATTACGCGGGAAATAGCAGCAACCGTCTTGTTTTGTAGACATATTCCCCTGATGTCCCTTAAAATCGTTCAGAAATTTCCATGCCTTGATCGCTGCATTTACCAAAGAACTACGTTTTAAATATCTAAATTGATATTTTTAGATTTCTAAGAAAGACTCAATTGTTTTCATTTTTTAACAGGCTGAAAATTTCAGTAGGAAACTGTAGCAAAATAACGATATTTTTTTAGGCAAATATTCCAAATATGAATATTTAACACTTAATGTAAATAAGGCAGTAAGAACGCTACGATAGTAATTGTCAATAGCAAATTTTCAACAAATCTTTTCAAAACCAAAATTGAATCGTTATTCAATAATGAAGCCACCTGATTTTATTTAAGCTTCCTTTGAGGCTCTCGGTATGTCAGCAAGGGAGTTACGGTAGTGAATAAAACAGCTGTTCTCAAAATCTCTTGAATACAAGCATCGGTTTGTCGTTAAATATTGAGGACATTTGCTGTCATTTATATTTTCTCTATATCAGAGAGACAGTTGCAATTATCAGAAAAAGCCCACCGTAACAACTAGTAACTCTAGTCTTTCTGTTATTTAGGTAGGTAATATATTTTTATAATCTTTCTCCTTTCCTCATTTGTAAAATCATAATTTTTGAATAAATATAAGCATCAAAGTTTGGGTGAACTGTCAGTATTTAGATCGTTAAACAAATTAGTGGCGTCCCTTCCAAAACACTCTTCGCAAAAACGATTTTTTCCAAATTTTATTAGGAGGTAAGATGTGGTCGTATCGTGTCATATACCATTGTCATCAGAAAAAAAGGCTTTTTAAAAATGCAAAAATCCAATATGGGGCACATAAGAAAAATCAAAGTTGAGTATTGTAATTCATGCATTAAACGCCTTGGAAAATGACATGTTTAGATTGCCCATTAAAAAAGTATTCTAACAATGTCATAGTTAAAAAAGTCTAGTTCTTTCGTTATTGGCTTGAAATCGAAAAAAAAAACGAAAATTTTCAATTTTTGTTTTTTCCGAATAATTAAAAAACTAAAAGTGTCGCCTCAAATTTTCTTTCGGATAATTTATCACCTTAGAAACGCGCAACTTTGCCTCGACATAACCATCCTCGTATCCCTTACCGTTTAGAAGATACCAAGGTTGAGGTTCGAATTTGAACTACCCTGTATATATAATCATATAAAAATTAACCTGGATGTGGGTTCGAGGGTCCTAGTTTGCGGTCATTTGAAGAATTTTTTTTAAAATTCAACAGTCGGGATCTGCTCATTAGTAGATTTCTTCTTCAAAAAAATTCACTAAAAATCAAACCACTTTTGTGTTTTTGCATTAGCATTATGCCTACTATATACTGACAAAATTTGAATATCGGGAATACGGGACGGCATGTATATATATATATATATATATATATATATATATATATATATATATATATATATATATATATATATATATATATATATATATATATAAAGAATATATCACCAAATAAGCCTATATTGAAATAATTGGAAATTAAATAAATAAAATTAATAAAAACTCAATTAAGAATGTTCTAACGAAATTTCTAACACTCTGGATTAACATGAATTTAAAAAATATATACAAATAAGTTACATCAAAACAAAAATGCTAGCCCAATTTTAGAACTCGACCCATGAGAGAAGAGAAAAATTTTCAGATACAACGGTAAGCCTCGAATACTGCTCCCACATCTGGGGTGCCGCTGCCGCTTCTACACTCGCTATCCTGGACTCCATTCACAAGAAACCTATACGTCTCATCGGTGACCCTACCCTCACCCAAAGGCTGCCATCCCTTGCCCACCGACGTGCCGTTGGTGACCTCTCTCTCTCTCTCTCTCTCTCTCTCTCTCTCTCTCTCTCTCTCTCTCTCTCTCTCTCTCTCTCTCTCTCTCTCTCTCTCTCTCTCTCTCTCTCTCTCTCTCTCTCTCTCTCTCTCTCTCTCTCGCTTTTATAGATATCTGCACGGGCACTGCTCAGAGAGGCTTTCTTCCATAGTTCCTCCACCTGCTGCCCCCAACAGATCTACTAGGGAAACAGAGGTAATGCACCCTTTTACTGTCCAGGTCGCCAGACATAGAACATCTTGTTATGCCCGCTCTTTTGTCCCGAGGACTTCCAAGTTGTGGAATTCCTTGCCGGCACATGTTTTTCCTTCTCCTCCGAACCTCAAAACCTTCAAGTCCAGAATTAACAAATTGCCTGTTTCCTCCTTGTCAACACCCACGGTACGATAGTATTTACGCTGTGAGCCCTCGTGGTGTGTTGTTGATATAAAAAAAGTAAAGGAATATTGGCAATAAAAATAAGTACTTTATAAGAGGAAAACCCATAGTAATTAAAATTCTAATTCTCATGCTCAATATATATATATATATATATATATATATATATATATATATATATATATATATATATATATATATATATATATTTGTGATATGGAATTTGTTTGTAACATTTTCGTTAACAAATAAATAAATAAACAATGATTGCGAATTTTAATGAAAAAGAGGTAACCAAATTAACAAATTTAAATGGCTTCAAAATCGATTTAAATTGGTTCTAGTAACATTCCAGCTATTAAATCGGTATTCAGTCTTCAGCAACACTAAATGCGAATATTCTCATATTAATGCTGTGGTATAAAAAGTAATTTTCATGAGATGTGAAAAGAGACAATGATGACACACAGAAATAAACTGTTGAGGCAGCAATTTCAAAAGTATATTCAACATTTATATTAAACTGTATATGAAAAAATCCAAGACAAAATATTTTTATCCTAAAATATCTAACTGTCATAAAAGCAATAAAGCTCCAAAGATATTCCCGCTTCTTGACTGCAAACGTAATGTTATTTGAGACCTTCTACCTTCCATAGAATATTATGTATAAACATTGTCAGCTTTTCTTTCAAAAGAATGTCACAAAAGCATTCGAGAAATAAGCTGTCTGTATTGTTAATCTTCTAAACGTAAAAGAATATCTAGAATAAGACCAGAAAAAATGTTTTCATACTACTAAAGGATCTTAGGTAAATTGAATAAGGTTGTTTAAAGAAAACCTAAATAGTAGAATTTATCAGATTATATTATATTAGATCTCTCTGAACACTGTATGTACAAATACTTGAGACACGTAAGGGTATCAAACAAAGACAATACAATAAATAAAATCTGGACGTAGCAAGTGCGTTCTGGTAGTGAATTTTCATAGAATTAATCTGGAACCAAATATTTTTTAAAACCTTTTTTTTTCCTCTAACATAGAAATCTAAATGTTGGTATATAGTTACTTTTTATATCGTAAACCTAGGAATCAAATTTGGTACCATGGTTTTTTTATTTATGGAGATATTTTTTTTCGAAAAAACCCCAAAAATTTCCAGGAAAACCTGGCTCTAATTTTCTGGTTAACGATCCTGTCCAAGCCACTTACAAAGGCAAGGTAACTGCCAAATTTTATCAAAATCGGTCAATTATTTTTTGAGTTATCGGTGTGACACTTATACATATATATATATATATATATATATATATATATATATATATATATATATATATATATATATATATATATATTATATATATATATATATATATATATATTTATATAATAGTGGCGCATTAAAAACGAAACAGACCGATTTGCGTCCAGAGAAATTTTTTTTTAAGAAACGCTGAAACATATCAATTTTAATATTGAGGGGGACATGTTTTGACATAAAACTCAACTTTGTCATATCAACCCCTTAAGGGTGGTGATAACAACCCTTATATTTTAAATAGGGAACATGGGTCAAGTGTTACATCATTGGAAAGCTCTTTCTTTTATGAATTCAGCACACAAATTTTTTTTGGAAGTTTTATCAATTCGTTTAAAAATTATTCACAGTTAAAGATGCAAATACGCATTTCACTCATTCCGATAAAAAAAAGTGCTGATAGTCAATGTTTTGTTGGTTTGTAAACAAAAAATTGACTATCAGATCATTTCCTATCGGAATGAGAGTATGTGGTTTATTATTTTAGTTTATCGGTCAGTTTGATACTTGCTAGTACCACCGAAAATTAATTTCACAATGGTGTATTCTGTAGAAGAAAGAGTTGAAATAATTACTCTTTTTTTCAAAAACGATGACTGTGCCAACCGTACCGCAAATTTGTTTAATGAACGACATCCGAACAGACATGTTAACAGAAGATACATTTTGGAGTTAGTTGTAAAGTTTCGGCAAAGTGTAGTCAACAAAAAACGGGATCCTGAACGTGAATTTCCGGTTAGAAATGAGACTACTGAGATTGAAGTTTTAGGACAAATTGCTGCAGACCCAACTTTGAACACGACAAAATTGGCCACTGTTTCAAACATCAAAAGAAGAACTATTCAGTGAATATTGAAGCATCATAAATTTCACCCGTATAAAATTCATCTTGTACAACAACCGAATGAAGATGATTTTGATCGGCGGCTGGAGTTTTGTGAAGTTATGACTGCACGAATAGCTGATAACGGGAATTTTCTGTTCAATATCTGTTTTTCAGACGAGTGTACGTTTTTTATTAAACTCTACAGTCAATCGTCATAATTGTCGTTATTGGGCAGATAATAATCCAAGAAATTTTCACGAAGTCCATACTCAAACTCCACAGAAATTGAATGTCTGGACTGGCATTTTTGGAGACCGTTTAATCGGACCAATTTTTCTTGATGGCAATGTGAGTGGCGAAACGTATTTGGAGTTACTAGAAGATATCGTTTACCCTCTACTAATTGGCATTGTTGAAAATGATGATCGCTATCAAGAAAATGAATTAGTGCTTTAACAAGATGGAACTCCTCCGCATTTTTCACAACGTGTTAGGGAGTTTTTGAACAGAGTTTCCAGGACAATGGATTTGGCGTAGAGGTGCTATTGAGTGGTCCCCTAGATCACCGGATTTAACTCCTTTAGACTTCTTTCTATGGGGCCATTTAAAGAGTAGAACTTACGCAACAGAACCGGAGTCTCTGGAAGAATTACGACGACGCATTGTTGGAGAATGCCGTCTAATTACTCCGCAAATGCTCTAGAATGTCGTTTCGAACAAAATTTGTACTTTTGTTTGGAAGCTGGTGATCAACAGTTTGAACACTTACTTAACTGAATAAACATTTTTGAACGTATAGTTTTGTTTTTTAGTTTTTTTTAACGAAAAATTGACTAAATAGTGCATTTATTATCACAATGAATGAAATACATTCTTGCAAATCCAACTGTGAATAATTTTTAAACGAGTTGTAAAACTTCCAAAAAATTAGTGTGCTGAATTCAGAAAGGAAAGAACTTTCAAATGATGTAACACTCGACCCATCTTCCCTATTTAAAATATAAGGGTTGTTATCACCACCCTTAAGGGGTTGATGTGACAAAGATGAGTTTTATGTCAAAACATGTCCCCCTCAATATTGAAATTGACGTGTTTCAGCGTTTCGTAAAAAAAATCTCTGGAAGCAAATCGGTCTGTTTCGTTTTCAATGCGCCACCCTATATAGTTTGGTAAATAAATACAATTTAGAGAACCCAATTCATCACACTAGAGTGTTTAGACCTGACGACGTTTTTCAAACAAAGTTAGCGTCATCAGAGGGATGAGTAAACTAAATAAATAATAAACAGTTTACGCATCCCTCTGATGATGCTTACTTTGTTAGAGAAACGATGGTCAGGTCTGAAAACTGTATTGTAATGAATCCAGTTCTCCAAATTGTACTTATCTGTGCTCATCACAGGTTCCAATCCTTACTCAGTTTAGTAAATATTGTAAGTTATTTGAAAAGAAACCCTGCAGAACTTTAAAAAAAATCTTAAGATTGGTTCTCACATAAATTTACATATATTTACTGTTTGGTAACTGAGATAACTGTCGTAGTTTGGATGGCGAGCTGAGAATTGCTCTCTCAGGCTGAAGATCAGTCATCATGCGCTGACAGCTAAATCTCGACTAATCATTTACACTACCTCACTTTGCCTCATAACATATCAAAATGTACCCCTGCTTCTCTACCAGATAATACACGGGAGCTATATAGCGTTTTACGTTTATCTCCCTATTATAGAAATAGCTTTACTTTAAACTTACGTAAAGTATTTTTATAAGTAACTTTCACCTTATAAATCATATCAAATAAAGTACCGCTGCCTAGCTTACAAAATGAAATACATCACTAATACGAGTAGGTAGCTGCCATGTCAGTGTTGCCAGCCTCGAAAATGGTAAACTTCTAGCATATTTACAGTATTTGTGTGTGTGTGTTTCGGTTTACTGGCTGTGGCTTTGATCAGCCATTAGCACATTATGACCCTCCTCTGCTACCCTTTCCTAAAGTCGTTAGATCACCTTTACACTTTTCTTTTTTTATATGAATATACATACTTAAATTTATTTTATGCTACTTCTAAATACAAGTATTTATCCTTGATTATATAGGTTTTTTTTGCAATCTTTTATTTCTCTTAGGACTTTTTTTTTCTTGTTTCTTTTTTTTTTCCTCTTAAGAGACTTTTTTTTATATAAATAAATAAAAGGATTGTGTGGAGATGGTTGACTAGAGGGATACGTATACGCTACTGGGGCTCTTCAGAGCTTTCAACATCACAGACTGAGCTGCTATAAGAAAGGTTTCAAACACTAGGAAAGACAATAGGAACTTATTAACTATCTAGAGGTAATATTCACTCTTAACTAATTACAATTCCACTTTACAGGCTTTACTTAAAATAAGTATGTCTATTATTATTTGTATTAAATTTAAGAACGGAATTAAAAGTCGCTAAGTACTGGGACAAAGAAAATACTACTTCCAAATTTCGAAACGTTGCCGCTAGGTTTGTACTCTATACTTCGATTTTCATACTTTTTATATGTTTGTTTAAAGCTTTAAATATTTCTATATCATTTGTGGCTAATACTTGAGCTAGGTTAAAGGGTTTATTTACAGAAAGTTTTTGGATAATTAACGAAAATTTTTCTATTTCGTCCTTTCTTAATATACATAATAAAATGTTCGATATCTCCATATCCCATACATTCACAATGTGGACTGTCTTTTAATCTAATTTTAAACAAATAGGCTGGACATAATGCATGATTAGTTCTTAAACGACAGATATTTTTTATTCCTCTTTTGAGAAGTTTCCATAATGAAACCACGGTTTGGAGAGGAGTTCCTGCTGAATACGCTTATACATTTCCCCAGATTTATCAGATGTACAATTAATTTGCCATAGTTGTTTCTGTCTTTTTGTAATTGTACTATAGTAATCTGAATATGGAGTTTTGTATTCTGCCTTCTCTCCCCTATCCACCGCCATCTTCGCAATTTCATCAACAGTCTCATTGTGCTGTACGCCACAATTACCCTTTAACCATGCTATAGTCACAAGTTGGCCACTATTTTTCATGGAATGTATTTTATTAACAACTAACTGAATTACATAATTCCCAATGGGGTGAAAACACACATTCTGAATTTTCTGAACGGCACTTTTACTATCTGTTATAATTATCGCTTGGTTTATTTGTTTCTCCTCAATATATTCAAGGGCTTCATTTATTGCAATAAGTTCCGTCGTGTATATGGACATGTGTTCTTCTAAACAAAGCATTTTAGTGAATTTTCGTAGAAAAAATTCACTAATGGGGAGATCCCGACTTTTGAATTTTGAAAAAATTTTTGCAAATGAGCGCGAACTAGGACCCCTAGAACCCATATCCGGGGTCAGTTTCAATTTTTATATGTTTATATATATATATATTTATATATATATATATATATATATATATATATATATATATATATATATATATATATTATATATATATATATATATATATATATATATATATATATATATATATATATATATATATATATATATATATATATATATATATATATATATATATATATATATATATATGTATCACACCGATAACTCAAAAAATAATGGGCCGATTTTGATAAAATTTGGCATGTACCTTTCTTTTGTTAATAGCTTGGATAAGTTCGTTAGTCAGGAAAATCGGACGAGGTTTTCCGGAAAAATTTTGAGTTTTCATTCGAAAAAAATTCATATTTAAAAAAGTAATAAGCCGATTTTAATAAAATTTGGCACATACCTTCCTTTTGTAAATGGCTTTAACATGTTTGTTAGTCAGGAAAATCGGACGAGGTTTTCCGGGAAAATTTTGAGTTTTTATTCGAAAAAAATTCATATATCAAAAAGTAATAAGCCGATTTTAATAAAATTTGGCACATACCTTACTTTTGTAAATGGCTTTGACATGTTTGTTAGTCAAGAAAATCGGATGAGGTTTTCCGGGAAAATTTTGAGTTTTCATTCGAAAAAAATTCATATCTCAAAAAGTAATAAGCCGATTTTAATAAAATTTGGCACATACCTTCCTTTTGCAAATGGCTTTGACATGTTTGTTAGTTAGGAAAATCGGACGAGGTTTTCCGGGAAAATTTTGAGTTTTCATTCGAAAAAAATTCATATATCAAAAAGTAATAAGCCGATTTTAATAAAATTTGGCACATATCTTACTTTTGTAAATGGCTTTGACATGTTTGTTAGTCAAGAAAATCGGACGAGGTTTTCCGGGAAAATTTTGAGTTTTCATTTGAAAAAAATTCATATCTCAAAAAGTAATAAGCCGATTTTAATAAAATTTGGCATGTACCTTCCTTTTGTAAATGGCTTTGACAAGTTCGTTACTTAGAAAAATTCGACGAGGTTTTCCGAAAAAATTTTGAGTTTTTATTTGAAAAATTTTTTTATCTTAAAAAATATAATATCTATGATAACCAAATTTGGTAGGTAGGTTTACGATATAAAAAGTAAACTATACACCAAAATTTAGATTTCTATGTTACAAGAAAAAAAAGTTATAATAAAATATTTTGTGCCAGATCATTTCTATGAAAATTCACTACCATAACGCACTTGCTGCGTCCAGAGTTTTTATTATTATTTTGTTTATTGGCAATAGGATCGTAACAAGCACAACCGGTTTTGCTATCCATTTTGAAACCATCTGTATATATTTCATATGTTTCTGGAAAGAGGGTTTCCAGATCAAGCCTGAACGCTATATTTCTAACTGCCTTTGGAATATTATTATAGTCTTGGAAGAAAAAAGTATTAATAGATCCTTTTGCAGATGGAACAACGTTGTGATCTAAATGTAGGTTTTCATGAAAAATGTTATCTGCCATATTAAGCAAATGCTCATATGCCTTTACCATTGGTATACTTTTTGCTTTTTGCCATTTCTTATGAGTTAGATCCTCGATAAATAGTTGATCTATTGTTTTTATTAATGTGGCATTTTTGGACATAGTTTTAATTAAAAATCTTTCATTGAGAATATTTCTTCTAAAATTAAGTGGCAATTCTCCTGACTCTGCTGTCACTGCACAAACTGGTGTTGATCTAAGTAAACCCAAACATAATCTCAAACACTTATTTTGCACAATGTCTAACTTTTTGAGATGGGTATTCGCTGCTTGCCCATAAAATATACATCCATAGTCAATTATTGTTCTTATATATGACTTATATATTAATAAGGCTACGGTTGCATCTGCTCCCCATTTCGTGCTTGTAACCATTCTTAAGATATTCGTGCCTTTTTCTGCTTGGTTACAGTATTTGTAAACGGAAATAAGTACGATTATATTTATTTGAACAACATTGATTTCTAACCGAATGTAAATCGGCCTCATTAAGGGCGATCATTTTTCGAGATGAATATATTTTATAAATAAATTTTAGGAAACTATTTCAAATGTTAAAGAGTGCTGCAAATTGAATCATAACTGCCACATAGCTGTGATAATCTACTATCATCACAAAGCCATTCTCATAAAATGAATTTAGAGCCCATGGCTTGGCCACAGAGAAAATAGTGCTGCAAATTGAGTCATAACTTCCACATAGCTGTGATAATTTATTCTCTTCAGAAGGACATTCTCATGGCATGAATTTATGGCCCATGACGTGACCACAAATAAACTATTTGTATTCCTGTACCCATAAACTTTTGAAACGTTACACCACTCGTGTTTTATTGAAAAAAACGTCAATTTTCACCAAATCACCCCTTATTTATCCCCTACCCCCTGAAGCGATCTTACCCAGAAACAATTTGAAGCGTTCCTTTGTCGGGTGTTAACTGCATACCTAATTTGAAGATAACATCTCAATTGGTTCGAAAGTTATTGCGCCTATTAACAGACAGACGTACATCCAACAGATCGACAGACAAAAGAATTTTTGAGACTTTTAGGCCGTTTTATAAAAAAAATGAAATTTTTGTCATAAATAGTCCACCCCCACACATTCAACCCCTAATTTAATTTCAGCACAGATTATCAGATGTTTGCACTAAGTGAGATGTAAGACACAAAGCACGTGCCGCCATCTCGTTACGGTACCAAGTAGTATGTTGTCACGGCAGCTCCAAATAACACAGAATCTTAAAAAATAGAGACTGTATACAACCAACTAGCAATTTAGTAAATTGTCAGCCCTGGTCCATTTCTACCCTAATATAGAAACAAAGTATGTAAGGCTAGATGCATTCTCACAACAATTATAACCGTAGACCGGTTTCGCTCTAATTAGAGCTCGTCAGTACGGCATACTAATTGTAGCGAAAATGCGAAAATACACCTATAGGTGTATTTTCGCTGCAATTAGTATGCACCTATAGGTCTAATTGGGCTGATGGGCCGATTTTGATCAAATTTTCTGAGTTCTATCCTTTTGCAAGTGGCTTGGACAAGTTCGTTAACCATGAAAATCGGCCCAGGTTTTCCCGGTAAATTTTGAAACTTAAGGTTTTGTAAGACGCACTTCTTGGGACACTTTCTCTACATAACTTCTATTCGCTTCAGGTTCTTTGCCCAAAAGATACCAATCTTGACGTTTGCAATCGCAACTATGACGTTTTAAGAGGAAAAGATATAACATTTTTAAAGTAAGTTTTCTGGTATTTATTGACATTTTTGTGCCAAAAAGCTTAATCTTTGTTTGTAATATACAATAAATTTTGTTATCCACACAAAATATTTTAGTTCAGTGTTCAATGGCACCAATTTTTTTCTTCTTCTAATGTCTATAACTTTTTTATTTAAAATAGACATCTAAATTTTGGTATATAGTATAACTTTTATAATATAAACCTGCGTACCAAATTTGGTTGCTATCCCTGTTATCGTATTTCCAGAGAATGAATATTTTTCAGAAAGAAAATGCAAAATTTTCTTAGAAAAACTGGTCCGATGTTTTTCGCGACGGACTTGTAAGAAACGCACTCACCAAATTGAATCAAAATCGGTTGATTATTTTTTGAGTAATCGGTGTGATACATACATCCATCCATACATACACACATACATATATATATATATATATATATATATATATATATATATATATATATATATATATATATATATATATATATATATTGTGGTGTTATCTAGGTTCGCATACATACACACACACGCATAAAATAACACACAAAACAACTATTACTATTATTAACAAAAAATGCAAGAGAAGGTAGTTGCAAATTTAATAGCCATCAAAATCTGAATCTCAAAAGAATTAGAATCAAATTGTACTTTTTAGTGCTCATCACAGGTGCCAATCTTTACTTATCAAATTATGTTCCATGTACTACCGAGATTGTGTACAATTTATAACAATAAAAGCAAATTCAATGACACAGAACATGGAGTCAAATAGCAATTATTATTATTAAGTAATTAAAAATAAGTGGTAGAGTAGGGTATAAATAAGTGGTGTAGAAGAGACTAAGGAGTTTATATGTTGAGATTTAAAGACAATAATTGGTTAATAAGGAATAAGATGTTCGTTATAAGAATTTGTTATGCTGTAAATATAATAGTAGCTATAATAAATGATTTAGAAGGCGGACTGTCATGCAAAGGGAAAGTTTGAAAGGTAAAAAATGATTGGAAAGGAAATGTCAGATTAGAGAGATGTTGTGAATTGGGATGAATTTAACTGATGAATTTGAAAGTAAGAGTCATTTTGGAGATAATTTAATAAGGAGAGGTGCATATTTTTTGAAAGTAGGTGTCAGTTGAAAGAGAAATATGAAATAAAAAGTAAGTTTGGAAATATTAGAAAGAAATTGAAAGTAAAAGTCAGTTTGGAGATAATTTAATAAGGAGAGGTACATATTTTTTGACAGTACGTGTCAGATGAAAGAGAAATGGGAAATAAAAAAGTAAGTTTGGAGAGATTAGAAATAAATTGGAAGAAACAAAGTGAGTTTGGTCAGACCAAAGAGAAATTTGAAAGGACAAGAAGAAAGCAACGTCATTTTCGAGGTCAGCTGATGCCAAGCAAAGCTGTGACCGTATAACAGAGGACTACTCGTATTATAAGGGATGATGGAAGAATGTATTAAGGTATTTATAATTTAAGTAAATATTATTATATCGGGTTAGAGACGTGATCACGAAGTAAGGGTTAGTGTAAAATATATTTGTGTTTCCTTGAGACTTTGACTAAATTTGAGTTTATGAGAGGGTAATTATATAGTTAAATTTAGGTATAGAGACGAGTAGAAGCCACACCTTGAGAAGAGAGAGTCAGCGGTAGACAGAGAACAATCAAAGGTAAGTGCATGACATAAATTTTATAAATTTTAATAAGGGCGTTTACAGTTTACATGTTTTTTTTTTGTATTAAGATAATAATGGTAGTAATAGATCTCACAGAATTTATTATAACATAATAAAATAGCGCCCTAAATGTGGGATTTTTTGAGATAACTATACTGATTAACTATACATTACACAAGACATACCATAACATAACAATATATATATATATATATATATATATATATATATATATATATATATATATATATATATATATATATATATATATATATATATATATATATATATATATATATATATATATATATATATATATATATATATATATATATATATATACAGGGTTACAACTAATTAATTGCTCACTATTGGCATCTCAGTAACGGTAAGAGATACAGAGTTGGCTAGATAACCAAAAAGTGGCTTCAATTTTAGCTGATCCGATATCTGAAAACAAATTTTAAATATGACGATTCGTTCCTGAAATATCCTGAAAAAAACTGAAAAACCCAATTTTCAAAATTTTACAATAAATCCCTTATTATCAAAAAATGGGCTTCTAATTTTTTCTTTGTGAGCATAATTTGATATGAGCAATCAACTGACTGCATCGGAATTGACGTACCTACTCTAATTTTTGCGCAGCGATAGTCAACTTTTTTTCTCTTATGGCCGCCATATTGGATTTTTAATTTTTCAGATGGCAAAAAAATTCACCCCTCGAGTGGTATAACACACTTTATATTTTTCTTTATAAACATTGAACAAATAATTAAAAAATAATTGTGGTCGCAAATATCAAGTAGGTCTGTGTCATTGTTTTGTAATTTGTTGTTACGATTTATTTGAACTGTCAGTTTGAAATTTTCTACTTGATTTATGCATTAAAAACATTTTATTTCAATACTTGTGTTAAATTTGTTCTAAAATTGTATTTCCAAAATGGTTCGCTTTACTGTGGAAGAGAGAAGATATATGTATGAAGCATACATCCGAAATTTTAGAAATTCGACCCGTGCTTCCCATTTATACCAAGAAAAATATCCAGAACTTGTGCCACCAAGTCAGCATATCTTGGCCAGAATAGCAAGAGTGATGGATGAAACTGGTACTTTGATGAGAAAGCGTGTTCCCTACAATGTGGAATCCAGTGCTAACGAAATCAATGCTCATGCTCAATATAAATTCCAACTTATCGACAACACATATTGCGAGAGAATGTGGAATAAGCCAGAAGCTATCGTCAAAGATTCTGAAAAAACACAAATACCATCCTTATAAATACACCATAGTGCAAGCACTTTATGACCCAGATCAAGACCGGCGGTTGCAGTTTTGCCAATGATTTATTAAAAAGTTGCAAATACACAATGCTTTCACAGCTAACATATTGTGGTCGGATGAGAGTACATTTACAAATAAGAATTTGTTTAATAGACATAATCGTCGTTACTGGAGTATAGAGAATCCTCATCTTTTATATGAGTCGCGACATCAAAATAGGGTGAGTGTAAACGTTTGGTGTGGCCTTTTAGGCGATACAGTTATAGGTCCATTTTTCATAAGCAATAGGTTGAATGGCGACGGGTGCCTTCAGGCATACCTAAGACATTTTGAGCATCTCCATTAACATTACACACATTTATTAGTTAGTAAGAAGTTATTGTAATGTATTGTTAGTTTGTTTATTTACTAGTTGTAAGTTTCAATAGTATCTATGGTTAATATAATTTTATTATGTTAATTAAAATCTTCTGTGCTGACATTTTGACAAATAACGAATCACACATACCTACCTGATATTTGCGACCATAATTAGTTTTTTTATTTATTTGTACAATGTTTATGAAGAAAAATATGAAGTGTGTTATATTATTCGAAAGGTGAATTGTTTTTCCATCTGAAAAAATAAAAATCCAATATGGCGGCCATAAGAGAAAAAAAGTTGAGTATCGCTGCGCAAAAATTAGAGCAGATACGTCAATTCTGATGCCATCAGTTGATTTCTCATATCAAATTATGCTAATATAGCAAAAATTAGGAGCCCATTTTTGATAAGAAGGGATTTATTGTAAAATTGTGAAAATTGAGTATTTCAGTTTTTTCAGGATATTTCAGGAACGAATCGACGCATTCAAAATTTGTTTTCAACTATTAAATCAACTAACATATGCACAACTTTTTGGTGATTTAACCAACTCTGTATCTCTTACCGTTACTGAGATGCCAATAGTGTGCAATTAATTAGTTGTAACCCCGTATATATATATATATATATATATATATATATATATATATATATATATATATATATATATATATATATATATATATATATATATATATATATATATATATATATATATATATATATATATATATATATATATATATATATATATATATATATATATATATATATATATATATATATATATATATATATATATATATATATATATATATATATATATATATATATATATATATATACAAACGTATAAAATTAATATTGAGCATGGATATGTGATCTAGGGGCGCTCATTTGAAGAAATTTTTTCAAAATTCAAAAGTCGCGATCTCCCCCCTTAATATAGTCATGAGAAACTAAAAAATGTTTATCAAAATTCGCTACTACGACGCGCACTTGCTGCATTCGGATGTTTTACGATTTATCTACTAAATGACTAATTATTTATGCTAAGTCTGCTTAGTCAAGTTCTAAAGAAGACTTTCTAGCATAATACTTTCATGGATAACTTTTACCTAAACTTGGTTTAAAACCATAATTCAATAGCTGTTTTTTTCAGGCTATATTTTACTTTGCATCTTGGCATAACCAACATATAAAGAAACTTCTCCACTTCCCTACGTTGAAAACCCACATTTTTTTAAGAAACCCTGACGTCAGAGAAAATGTTTAAAGGATAGCTTAGATTACTAAATAATACCCTTTCAAGATTCATAGCCAAATCATGGTGAGAATTCCAATTCAGCTATTATCAAGGTCTTTCGTTCAATTCACGAGAGAAAGCAGACGTAAAAGCGTCGTCTTGCCGAGAGTGGAAAGTTATAAGTCTGGAATCGGTGTCGCTTTGCACATTCAAAAGTTGCAACAAAGGATCATTTCATCCCGGAAAGGTGACTCATTGTCTACACGAGGCGCTCCACCGCAAGTGTTGCAAAGCACTAACGTTGGAATTGTTCCGCAGTCTTATTTCAAGTAGCGAATTGAAAATAACTCACAGGTTATAGACAATTTCTAGTGCCGATTCGTTCTGTTGATCCACTGTAAATATTTTAAAATTTAAGTCTTGCTTTATAAATACAGAATGCCCTAGATTTGAAATCATTTGTTAGGACTAAAAATGTATACAGTGTGTAAAAGCCAAATGGAATAAATTCAATATATCGGTTACTGTACATTCTCATAAAAAGTCCCGAAACACGTCAAATTTAAATTATAAATTGTCATTTTCCAACGTGAAAATGCGATCCCTACCTCCAACCCCCTTCGAATGACAGGTACAACCCCCAATTTTTTAAAGGGAAAGTATAGTCTTGTGATATGTCGTTTGAAAGGCCTGTTCATTATCTATTCAAAAATGTTATCGTTTTCAAGTTTATTGCAACAATTAAGATAGAATAAAATAAAATAAAATCATGTGGTTACCGAAATTCGCTATAAAATACTCAAAATTTATTGCAATATTGTAATTAGTATGCTCAAAACTTATTTCCCGTTTAGGTCTTGAAGATAAGAAACTAAGCAAAAACCATAATATTGCGCTTTTTACATTGTATCCATTAAAAATACATTAAAGAGTTTCCGAGGCAATGTTAGTTTATTTAAAATGCCTAAGCAAATTTTTTTGTAATTATAAGTTGTCATTTAAATTGTTAGTATTATAATTTTAGTTTGAAGTTCCTTAACTTCAATTCTTAAAAATGGTTAGATTAACGGAAATGCATAAAATAACAACATGAAGTGACTAGCCTATTTCACGAGGAATTTCCTGATTTACCGCCTATATCCCAAGGAACAATTAATAAAATAGCAGTTTCACGAGTTTGGTCATGTGAGGCAGATAAAAAAAAACCAGCCAGTGCACTGAGTGATGAAATCAAATTAGATGTGATGCTTGAATTTGTGGAAAACCCACATACATCGGTTAGACAGGCATCCACTACATTTACTGTTAGCCATGCATCGATAGTTGACATATTAAAAGAAAATAAAATGCATTCCTATAAAATGATACCTACTCAGGAGCTCATGGAAGACGATTATGATAGAACTTATTTTTGTGAGCGAATGATGGACATGTTGGATAACAATATTATCCAATTAGAAGACGTTATGTTTTCTGATGAGTGCACTTTTTCATTTAACGGTCATGCTAATCGGCAAAATTGTCGCTACTGGGCAACGACAAATCCTCACAGGATGAGAGAAGAACACACGCAATACCCTCAGAAGGTTAATGTTTGGTCAGGCATTGTTGGAAACCATATGATTGTTCCCTTTTTAATTGAGGGTAATTTTAATGGCGATAATTATTTGGCACTACTTTAAAATTATCTCATTCCAACTTTGGCAAATTTAGATCCTGATCCAGGAAACCCTCAAGTTCCAGTGAATACGATATGCATTTAGCAGGATGGAGCACCACCACCTTACCAACTCAATGTCCGGCAGTGTCTCGATGCAATATTTCCCAATCGGTGGATAGGGACGGAAGGATCGATAGAATGGCCAGCGCGATCACCTGATCTTACCTTATTAGATTTATTTTTACAGGGATATGTGAAGAGAATTGTGTACAAAACTAAACCTTTTGATTTGAGTGACCTAAAAGAAAGAATAAGGATTGAGATTGGGTCGATCACGCCTGATATGTTAAATAATGTTAGAAGGTAGTTTTATTTAAGATTAGGGTGTTGCCAAGAAGTTCTCGATGAACATTTTGAACATCTACTTCATTGACATTCATAGTTCTTTTCAGTGTTTTACATTTTATTACACTTTGCATTACATTTTAGTTTTTTGTTGTATTGTAGCGAATTTCGGTAACCACATGATGTTATTTTATTCTATCTTAATTGTTGCAATAAACTTCAAAACGATAACATTTTCGAATAGAGAATGAACAGACCTCAAACGACATATCACAAGCCTCTCCTTCCGCTTTAAAAAATTATGGGTTGTACCTGTCATTCGACGGGGTTTGAAGGTAGATATCGCATTTTCACGTTGAAAAATGTCAATTTGTAATTTAAATTTGACGTTTTTCGGGATTTTTTATAAGAATGTACAGTAACTGAAAGAATGATTATTTTTTTTGGATTTTACACACTGTATACCAAACGATTGATAACTGAACACCCAGACCTGTTTATTAGAACTTGTGCATGATATTTACCCTCCCATTTAGTTGTACTCGTCATCCGAAAGCTACTTATTTCAATTAAATGTTTTCATCTGTTATCTCGTGATTTAATTTTGCATGGCCATCAATTATTTATTTTAAGTGATTTATATAAAGTCATTCACTATATCTTGTACTTATAAAAGTACGACTAAGGTTTGTCTTGTCGTACAATTGCCATATTATTTGGTCTGTACCTGTTGGGCTGTATCTTAACAATACATTTTTAAAAATATATCATAATTTTATCTATCATTATAAGCTGGTAGAGTTTTTGAGATTAAATTTCGAGCGTCGTGAATATGAATATATGCATATATGCATTACCTCTTTACATATCAATATTTCTGCGTGGGAGTGTACATATAAAAAGCCTCCTAAATTCTGGATATAAACAAGGTCTAGCTTCTACAGTCAAAGTGCATATATATTATGTTTTATCCTAGCCTTGTGAACTTTCATCCCTTGAGGAAAATTTAATAAAAGTATAAGTCAAACAAGGAGAGTAGACGCAGGCTCCAGGGAGCATAAACTTTTCGTTTATTGCTAACCAGATCCACAAACACCGAAGTAATCAATTGTTCTTGAATCGCATAGGACGTGTTTTTGCTGGAACACGTGGGTAACGAATCAAAATAAGATTTATATTTCACATGCGACAAAGAATATGCTTCCCGGTTGCCAAACTTTTAAGTAATCTCTGTGTGCACGTGTGGGTGTGTGCGATGGTGTATAGGTGTGTGTGTTTGTGTGTTTGTAGATACAGAGAACTGCACCACATACTGGAATTACCTCGGTAAACTTTCCTCATAACATATACTCTATTTCCATAGTTTGTTCATTTACTTCGTATCGTTCTCATAATATTTGCTGCAACCAAATACAAATTCATCTTGGAACTTAAATAACTTTCCTAGTGTTTGAACAAGAAATAACCGATATTACTAAAAGGTGAAAACAACATTTGAGATGCATTTTCTCTAGGAAATAATAAAAAAAGATCTGGTGAATGCGTGCTAAAAATGGGTTAAAGAAAAGGACACAATAGACAAAAGCGGTTCTGTTACGTAAGAAACGCTGATGATATATCCCCGAGTAGAAACAGAAAAGTCTGGACGCAGCAAGCGCGCTGTGGTAGCGAATTTTCATAGGACAGTTTTTAATGTTACATTTTTTAGGAAAGGCACCAAATTTAGTAGATAGTATAAGCTTTATAGTGAAAAAAATTGACTGTATTTCACCAAACAACTTTTTGTTTGAAAAAGTGTAATAATTTCCCGAACATAAAGTCAAAATTTTCAAAAAAAAAAACTGGTCTAACTTTCCTGGACAAAGAACCTATCACAAAAATCACACCAGCCGAGGTATAATTATTCCAAGAAAGCTTTTTGACAGAATAAACAAAAATGTTTGCATGAAAATTTGCAAACAATTTGTGAAAATACCCCATTTTTTCAAGGTACACAAAAATTACATAAAAATCTTCTTACCGCAATACAAAAACATTTTTGGCGTGAATTCGCACCGATTTTTTTTATAATTATACGAAAATTTATTTAAAAAAATACACAAAATTAAAATTATACACCTATAACTTAAATTAATACCATGTGTATTAATTAAAGTATTAATGAATAACATTTAACTTGGCTAGTCAGTCAAAGCACAAATTGTAATATAAATTAAACGCAGGGCGTGGGCTTTAGCACTTGTACTCGGTGGGTTTTAAAATGCACACATAAAAATCAGGAGTGAAATAAAAAAATCGGTTTATTAAAAATTGTTAAAGCTACATAATGCTGATTGGTTTCAATTGAGCAAAATTTAAGTAAAAAGAATATAAAAAATGACTATTTGAAATCATTCAGATCTAAATACAAAATACAAAATGAATAACTACTTTAAATTGACATCTAAAATTGTTGAAATGAATTGTGGAGCATAATATTATATTTTAAAGAAGAGATTTTACGGATAAATGATGTACTTAGCTTGTCAGTTCGGTCTACGTGATTCAGACTGCTGCCCTTGAAGTGACGATTAGATCCGTCTAGGCCAGGATGTTAGGGGGCCTCACTGTGTATGTTCATCTTCGTTATTATTGAAACTCCTCCAGGACGATGGGTCTAAAAATGCTGAGCAGTGAGTAGTGGATCCCATAATGATGAGTGCCCGAAGAACAGGTCGCAGAATAGCGGTCCAATAGCGGGTTCCTGAATAGCGGGTTCCTGAATAGAGGGTGCAGACTAACGGGTCCCTGACTAGCGGGTGCCTGACCAGCGGGTCCCTGACCAGCGGGTCCCTGACCAGCGGGGTGGCTATAAAATTTCGGTTGGATTAGTGTCGGTTCAAGTATTTATGATTTACATGAGGCGGCTGGCAGCAGGTTGCGTTTAAGTACAAAATTTATCTGTGTGTTGATAACTAAAATAGAGTAAAATGAATGAAATAGAATTTTAATTGACCCTTTTGAAAGTACAGTTGATACTGCATAATAGCAACCAATCATTTAATTTTTGAACGCTACCACAAGCCACCATTAAACAGTATATAAATTATAATGAAGAGAACAGTTATTGAAAGTAAATTCAGTGCAGTACATACTAGTAAGCAATCACATATCAATCACAATGAAGTTCACGAGCAATTAGAAAATAAGCGAGTATTATAAGTATAACTTACTCAATTAGGCATGTTGCCTTCCCTAATAAAATTAACTATGCAATAACATATTCTGAGGTTGACTTAATAACAGAGAAGAGGACATGTCGCGTATTCAGATCGTTTTATAAAGAGAGTTCTTATCTTGACATATCGTCGAGTTGTTACGTTTGCAGGCGCATTCTCATTGAATTATAATGCGGTGGAGCAACTGACCAAGGATTCTGACGTCACTAGTGGGACTGATTCAGTAGCTTTATATTTGGGAGAAATGTGGTGACACGTGGGACATGTTACACACATGTTAAATACGTGTGACATGTTACAACCTGTACTTAAAATTGAAAAAAAAGGAAATTTGAACCAGTGGAAGTGAAATAAAATATTAGCGGAAACCAATTTTTTTTACTAAAATTTGCAAAACATTATAGACTATTTAACCACAAACTGTATAACAAAAACTACTGCCAAAGAGAACGGGCCTATTTGGAATGAATTTTCTAGAAATATTTTAGTAAAATGAAGGACAACGATGGTTGAGACTGTAACTTAACGCTTCGTAAATCACACTTATTACGACATTTATTTTACATAACTCGTATTCGCTCCAAGTTCTTTTTCTAAAAATTGCAAATTTTTACGTTTCAAATTGCGACTTTGACGTTTTAAGAAGAAAAACTATGACATTTTTAACGTAATTTTTCTGTTATTACTTCACCCTTTTGCTTCAAGAAAACTTAATCGTTTAATAGATTTTTTTATATAGGTTTTGTTATCCACACAACATATTTTGGCTCTGTGCGTTGCTGTGGTCATCAGTGGCACCCAAAACTGTTTTATTTAAATGCTTATAATTTCCTCCACATCGCCACTTCGGGTGGAAAAAAATTGGGTATACAGTTAGCACTCGGCAAGCGAACGGTACGGATGGTTTTTGGGTAAAATTTTCTTGTTTTAACTTAGAGATGTTAACTTTGGTATATAGAGTAAGCTTGATAATGTTAACTTGAGTACCAAATATGGTTGCCATAAATTTGTTATGCTCAAAGATACAGAAACTTTCCCAAAGAAAACTCCAAATTTTCCCGGGAAAACTGGCATGATTTTCCTGGCTAACAAACTAGTTCAAGCCATTTACAAGAGGAAGGCACTCACCAAAATTTGATCAAAATCGGCTCATTATTTTTTGAGTTATCGGTGTGATACACACACACACATATGTATATATATATATATATATATATATATATATATATATATATATATATATATATATATATATATATATATATATATATATATATATATATATATATATATATATATATATATATATATATATATATAAACACAGACCTCACTATTAGTGTAAACTTTATGAACGCAGCAAGTGCGTTATGGTAACTGATTTTCAAAACCACTTAAAATACTTCGATATGCGCCTTTGTTCTTCTCAGATTTTTATAATTTTAGTGAATTTTCTTAAAAAAAATTCACTAATGAGGAGATCCCGACTTTTGAATTTTGAAAAAATTTCTTCACATGAGCGCTAATTAGGCCCCCCAGAAAACATATCCAAGGTCAGTTTCAATTTTTATATGTTTATATATATATATATTTATATATATATATATATATATGTATCACACCGATAACTCAAAAAATAATGGGCCGATTTTGATTAAATTTGGCGAAAAAATTCCTTTTGCAAATAGCTTGGATAAGTTCGTTAGCCAGGAAAATCTGCCTAGGTTTTCCAGGAAAATTTTGCATTTTCTTTCGAAAAAAAATCATATCTCCGGAATTAACAAAGTAAGGGCAACCAAATTTGGTACACAGGTTGATATCCTTATAGGTAAGTTACCTACCAAAATTTAGCTATGTAGCTCGAAAGACAAAAAAGTTATAGGCATTTAAAGAAAAATAAATTGGGGTTTTCCTGAAAACGTCAAAGTGGCGATTTAAAATGTCAAAATTGGCAACATTTAGGCAAATAACTTGAATCTAATACGGGCTATGGAAAGAAAATATCTGAAGAAGAATGTTTTACAAACCCTGAAGTCTTAGTTTCAACCGTCATTGTCCTTCATTTTACTAAAATATTTCCAGAAAATTCATTTCAAATAGACCCTTTCTCTGATGCTTGACAAGTAGCCTTAGCTATAGAGTTTATCGTTTAATGGTATATAATTTTTGTCGAATTTTCGTAAAAAATCAATAAAGCTCAATATATCCGTTATTATATAAGAGACGAAAAAAATTTGTATATATTAATTATAGGGTCTCTTGAGCTACATCTTAAAATAATATTTCGACAATCACAGGGTGGCCCATAATTCGTTGGTGATACAAATTTCCTTTTTTTTAATCAAACACGCCTTATGTTATTGCATTTTTGCATTTTCCATCGAAATATAATGCATGTTTGTAAGAAAAGAAATTCTGAACGCAGCAAGTGCGTTATGGTAGCGAATTTTGATCAAATGTTTCATATTTTTTTTAATCAAACACGCCTTATGTTATTGCATTTTTGCATTTTCCATCGAAATATAATGCATGTTTGTAAGAAAAGAAATTCTGAACGCAGCAAGTGCGTTATGGTAGCGAATTTTGATCAAATGCTTAATATTTGAACAGCTCAATTTGTTATTAACCTATAAGGTTGACCAAGAAACGTGTTTTTTCGGGAACACTTTAAGTTTACTTTTGGAAATTTTTGTATATTTTCACACAATAAAGTTATTTTGATGAAACATGGCACATTGTTTTTAGTATATAGGTTATACTGGTAACCAAATTTGATGCCTGCTTTCTTAAAAAAACACACATATTTGTTATTAAAAATATTTTTATGAAAATTCACTACCATAACGCACTTGCTGCGTCCAGAATTTTTTGTTATGAGCGTGTTTTTCAGAAGGCTCATAAATTTCAAGCAAACCAGTGAATCATATGTGCAGTTAGAGTTAATTACTTTAAGACTTTGGCTCGTAAAGAGTCGGTTAAAAAACTTAGAAAGAATATATAAAAGTTTATATATAAAACCTTTATTTAACTATTTCAAGGTCTGTTAGGAATTATTATTTTTTTAAGATAAGTTGAATTTTAAGATTCGATTATGTCTTAATCAATATTAACTTTTCTTAGCGAAATTTCATAGCAAAATTTGCTATTGAGGAGATCGAGCATTTTGACATTGAAACAATTTCTTAAAGTGAACGTGAACTAGGATCCCTAGAACCTATAATCGAGGTTAGTTTCAATTTTTATATGTTTATATATATATATATATATATATATATATATATATATATATATATATATATATATATATATATATATATATATATATATATATATATATATATATGTATCACACCGATAACTCAAAAAATAATGGGCCGATTTTGATAAAATTTGGCACGTACTTTTCTTTTGTAAATAGCTTGGATAAGTTCGTTAGTCAGGAAAATCGGACGAGGTTTTCCGGGAAAATTTTGAGTTTTCATTCGAAAAAAATTCTTATCTCAAAAAGTAATTAGCCGATTTTAATAAAATTTGGCATGTACCTTTCTTTTGTAAATAGCTTTGACAAGTTTGTTAGTCAGGAAAATCGGACGAGGTTTTCCGGAAAAATTTTGAGTTTTCATTCGAAAAAAATTTTTTTCTCAAAGAATAATAAGCCGATTTTGATAACATTTGGCACGTACCTTCCTTTTGTATATGGCTTTGACAAGTTCGTTAATCAAAAAAATCGGACGAGGTTTTCCGGGAAAATTTTGAGTTTTCAGTTAAAAAAAATTTTATCTTAAAAAATAAAAAATCTATGATAACCAAATTTGGTAGGTAGGTTTACGATATAAAAAGTAAACTCTACACATCAAAATTTAAATTTCTATGTTACAAGAAAAAAAAGTTATAATATATTTTGTGCCAGATCATTTCTATTTTTATATTGACATTAAACCACAGATGCTATTTCACCAAATTCGTTTTTGTTGAATAATTGTACTCCCAATATTTCCGGAATTAAATTTAACCTAGTTAAATTTAGGTCTGTAAGTTTAAAGAACAAAATGTTATGGGCATTTAAAAAAAAATTGGAGTTTTCCTCAAAACGCCAAAATTGGCAACATTTAGGCAAATAACCTGAAAGAAATGCGGATTTTGTAAAGAGCGTTCTGAAAACTCTTAGGTTTGAGCTTCAATCATCATCGCCCTTCATTTGGCTAAAATATTTCCAAAAAATTCATTTAAAATAGAAACTTTTTCTGATGCTTTGGCAGTAGTTTTAGTTAAGGTTATGGTCTAGCGGTTTATAATTTTTAGATATTTTTCGTAGAAAAAATAAGTTAATGAGGAGAGCGTGGCTTTTTAATTCTAAGCGCAAAATAGGCCACTTGGAATCCATATCCGGGTTTAATTTCTGTTTACATATATACAGGCTGACGCATTTCTACGGTAAAACTCAATATAATCATTGTTATTATGCAAGATACGAGAAAAAATTGTATACGTTCCTTATAGGGTGTCTTCAGCTGCATCTTCTAAAATTATTTTGACAATCCCAGTCTGACCCATAAGTCGTTGGTGATACCTGCAATTTTTTTTGGAACATTTCTTATTGTATTTTTGCATTTTTCAGCGAAATATGATGCAGGTTTGGAAAAAAATCGAAACGCAGTAAGTGCGACAGACACCCAGGCAGCCCTTAAGGCACTAAGTAGCCCACGGGTAAATTTCTGGCTGGTGAGTGAGTGCCGAGACGTCACGAGCGACCTGTCTGGGCAGATTGAGGTGACCCTTATCTGGATGCCGGGTCACGCGGCGGTCAAAGGCAATGAAGAAGCTGACAGTTTCGCAAAGAGAGGGTCAGCAGAACCATTTATGGGACCAGAACCGACTCTGGGCGTAGCAAAGAGCACTGCCAGGGGAGCCATTAAGTCCTGGGTCAGAAACCAACACAAGGTGTACTGGGCGGACTGTCCAGGGCTCAGACATGGAAAGTCAATAATTGACGGACCCAGTTCAAAAAGAGCTGTGGAGCTGCTAAATCTTAGCAGAGCACAGCTCAGAAACACAACAGGTCTCTTGACGGGACACATGGCCGTCAAGAAACACATGCATAAAATGAGGCGGTTCGAAGGGGACCTCGTATGCAGACTCTGCGGCGAGAAAGAGGAATCACCCCAGCACATCTTGTGCGAGTGTAAAGCTCTGGACCGCAAAAGACAACTGATCTACGGTCAGTCTAGACCGGAGAGAGAGCAATATAAAACTTCACCCTACCAATCGCTGCGCAGATTAGTTCAAGGCACAGTGATTTTGGAATGGGTGGAGTAAGACTAAGGGTATGCACAATCAAACAAAGGTTGCAGTGCTATCGGGGCGGCAAGGCCGCGGACGAGCCCTGAGCGGAAAAAAGTGCGTTTTAGTAGCGAATTTGCATTAAATCCTTTAAAATATAATAACTCAATTTGCTATTAACGTAAGGTTCGTCGGCTAGGAAACGAGTTTTCTGGGAAATATTTTAAGTGTATTTTCGTAAAATTTTTGTACAGTTTCAAACAATAAGTTATTTTGATAAAATATGGTACATTGTTTCTACTATATAGGTTACACCGGTGCCTGCTCGCATTAAAGAGACATATTTGCTAATAAAAATATTTTTATGAAAATTCACTTCCATAACGCTCTTGCTGCGTCCAGACTTTTAATATATATATATATATATATATATATATATATATATATATATATATATATATATATATATATATATATATATATATATATATATAAATCACTCCGATAAGCCAAAAAATAATGTACCAATTTGAAGAAATTTGGTAAACGGCTGAGGTATGTTCGTCAGCCAGTTGGGCCACTTTTTCTGGGAAAATATTGGGTTTCCTTTGGAGAATTTTTATTCCGAAAATATTAGAGCTGTGGGAACTCAATTTGTTATGCACGTTTCTATTGTAAAAAGGATACTACATACCAAAATAGTGTCGTCAGTAAGTTAGTTTTTACATGAAATTTCCAAGTTAAGTTCTCTATGTTTCTTTGTATAATTTGAATTACTAATTAGTTCACCCGATCGCTAAACTGCTATGTGAGCTGTTCATCTACCCGACGGAACTTTCGCTTGACCCGTTTACCTACTACAGATAAACTGCCGTTTGATCCGATTCATGAAATGAATTTAGGGCCCATGACTTGACCACAAAGAAAATATTTGTCTTCCTGTACCTATAAACTTTTGAAACTTTATGCTACTCGAGTTTTATTAAAAAAATGTAAATTTTCACCAAATCACCGACAGACAAAAAGAAATTCGTTTCAGAATCAAGTTGTCTATATGTTTGAGAATTTTTACGCCGTTTTAGCAAAAAAATCAAAACTCTGTCAACATTATTTTACGCCCACACATTCAACCTCTAATTTAGTTTTAGCACAGAATACCAGATGTTTGATGAAACTGGAAATTTTCTAATAAATAAACCCTAAAACATTATGTTACTTGAGTTTTAACGTAAAAATGTCAATTTTCACCAAATCACACCCCCACATTCCTGGATCAGGATCTAAATTTGCCAAAGTTGGAATGACATCATTTTGAAGTAGTGCCAAATCATTATCGTAATTCAAATTACCCTCAATGAAAAAGGGACCAATGATATGGTTTCCAACAATGCCTGCCCAAACATTAACCTTCTGAGGGTATTGCGTGTGTTCTTCTCTCATCCTGTGAGGATTTATCGTTGCCCAGTAGCGACAATTTTGCCGATTAGCATGACCGTTAAGTGAAGAAGTGCACTCATCAGAAAACATAACGTCTTCTAATTGGATAATATTGTTATCCAACATATTGATCATTCGCTCACAAAAATAAGTTCTATCATAATCGTCTTCCATGAGCTCCTGAGTAGGTATCATTTTATAGGAATGCATTTTATTTTCTTTTAATATGTCAACTATCGATGCATGGCTAACAGTAAATGTAGTGGATGCCTGTCTAACCGATGTATGTGGGTTTTCCACAAATTCAAGCATCACATCTAATTTGATTTCATCACTCAGTGCACTGGCTGTTTTTTTTTATCTGCCTCACATGACCAAACTCGCGAAACTGCTTCTCTATTTTATAACGCTCACAAAAATAAGTTCTCCTATCATAATCGTCTTCCATGAGCTCCTGAGTAGGTATCATTTTATAGGGACGCATTTTATTTTCTTTTAATATGTTAACTATCGATACATGGCTAACATTAAATGTTGGATTTATGAGATCTTTGAGTCAAAACACCGGCACTACGTTAGTTAGTTTGAAGAGATATAGAAAATAGATCTAAAGAATTTCCAGTCACAATACCACTAGAATTAAGAAATGTTAAATGAGGAATTAATTATTCAATAAAAAGAGATATTAAGACCGCAAATATTTAAATTTATTGATACCAATTAATGATTGGAGTTATTTAAATCAAGGCTGACAAATCAAATATATGTTTTACATTAAAAAAGAAGCAAAATAAATATTAAATGTAAAGTTAAAGGTTTTTCTATTAAATCCACCAATGCTCTCAATGTTAATTTATTAGGTAACTTCTAGTTCATTGTTCTATTTTTCTTAAAAGCTTTGTAAGAGCCGCTCAGATATTGTAAAATGAAGTAATGGCTAACCATAATTTATATGAAAGATTATAAGCTATTTTTTAATTACTATAAAACACATTTGATGGCAGATTTGAAATGTTAATTACCACACTAATATTCTTAATTTACATATTTGACGACATACATTTCTCTAAAAACACAGTCTAATCCACGATAGGCTGCGCGACATCCTTTCCTTTGTCACCCATTCTTGGAACAAGTCTATGGAACTACACGATGAATCCCAGATTGTCGCAGTAGACATATACAAAGCATTCGACCAGGTCTGACACGCAGCGCTGCTTAATAAAATTCCGGCCTATGGCCTACCACCAAAACTCTTTACCTAGACAGCAAATTTCTTCTCCAACCGGAGCATTTCTGTTGTCGTGGATGGGCATTCCTCTGAACTGTATCCAATTAATGCAAAAGTTCCTCAAGGTTCAGCTTTAGCCCCTACTTTGTTTCTTCTCCACATCAATGACCTCCTCTGTAGCACATCCAACCCAGTTCACAGTTATGCTGACGACAGCACCCTCCACTCAAATATACAATATTCTAAGCCTGTCTCTTTAGCCTAATTATATGAGTATCGCAGATTCATGGAGGGTTCTGTCTTTGTGGATCTTCAAAAAATATTAGACTGAGGAAGAAGAAATCTTGTACAATTCAACTCCACCAAATCTCAGTCTTGCTTTCTTCTTATACGAGATACACCAGCCCTAGACCCATCAAAATAAACAACCAGGTCATTCAAAGTAAGATGCAGCTCAAACACCCCATAAATAACTTTTATAATATTTTCCTCTATCTTGTATAATAATCGATATATTGAGCTTTACAGTAAAAATGCACCATCTAAACATGTGAAAACTGAAACTGACCATGGAGGCGCCTAGTTCGCACTTGTTTAAAGCAATATTAAAAAAAAATTAAAAGTCTCGGTGTTCTCAATAACGATTCCTTTCTACGAAAATTCGCGAAAAATATAGACTATCGAACCACAAACTCTATAACTGGAACTACTGCCAAATCATCGGAGAAAGGGTCTACTTGAAATGAATTATCTGCAAATATTTTAGTAAAATGAAGGACAATGATGGTGGAGCCTGTAACTTAAGGCTTTGTAAAAAATATATATTGTGACATTTACTATACATATCCCGTATTTGTTTCAGGCTCTCTGTCTAAAAATTACAAATTTTGACATTTCAAATCACGACTCTGACATTTTAAGAAGAAAACTTATAAAATTGTCAACGTAATTTTTCTGTTATTTCTTCACTTTCTTGCGTCAAGAATACTCAATCTTTGTCTGTAATATACAATCGATCTTGTTATCCAAACAAAATATTTTGGTTTTGTGCATTTCTCTGGGCAACAGTGGCACCCAATTTCTTTAAATCTCTATATAATTTTTCCCCTTCAACTTAGATATCTGAATTGTGGCATGTGAGGTAAGCTTAATAGTGGAAACCTAAGTACCGAATTTGATTTCCATAACTGTGCTTTTTTCGCGGTTAAAAAATTTTCTAAAAGAAAACCCAACATTCCAGGAGAAACTGGTCCGATTTTCCTGGCTAACGAACTTATCCAAGCCACTCGCATAAGGGGAGCATATATATATATATATATATATATATATATATATATATATATATATATATTATATATATATATATATATATATATATATATATATATATATATATATATATATATATATATATATATTTATGTTCAGTAATATTTCCGTGGTCTTTAATGTGAGACATACTTGGTTCTCGGGTTGAACCGCGTCCAGAATTTATGAGAACTCGACGTTTCGGCTCCTGTTTTGGAGCCATTTTCTCCTGCATTGGCTAACATTTTCATGGAAAACTTCGATATATATATATATATATATATATATATATATATATATATATATATATATATATATATAAATATATATATATATATATATATATATATATATATATATATATATATATATATATATATATATATATATATATATATATATATATATATATTTATGTTCAGTAATATTTCCGTGGTCTTTAATGTGAGACATACTTGGTTCTCGGGTTGAACCGCGTCCAGAATTTATGAGAACTCGACGTTTCGGCTCCTGTTTTGGAGCCATTTTCTCCTGCATTGGCTAACATTTTCATGAAAAACTTCGAGACACAAGCCCTTAATTCATTCCAACTTAAACCAACCTGTTGGTTAAGATACGTTGACGACATTTTCGCTGTCTGGCCATACGGCAAAGAATCTCTAGACGAATTCCTTTCTTACTTAAATAACATTAACCCCCAAATCCAGTTCACCATGGAAATAGAAAATAATTTTTCTTTGCCTTTTTTAGATGTACGCATCACTAAAAACCCAGTCAGAGGATTTTCTTACACTGTCTACCGAAAACCAACCCACACTAATCGTTATCTTAACGCCCAATCTCACCATCACCCATCGCCACTAAATTCCGTGGTTCGAACACTAGTAACACGAGCCCTTAGACTAACGGACAACGACAATAAACAGACAGAATTAAACTTTTTAAGACAGACATTGCTAGAAAACGGATACGACAACAATCACATACTACGAAACATTAGAAACGCACAACAACAAACCACTACACCACAACAAGAACAAACAGAGTCCACACAACAACAGACAGCGTTTTTACCATACATTAAAAGTGTCACCGACAAAATCAGCAGATTTTTTAGAACCCATAGTATCAAAACCGTAATCACAACAGAGCAAAAACTGTCAAATCTGATAAAACTCCGAAGGATACGATTCCAAACGAATCCCACGGAGTTTACGAAATTCCTTGCTCCGACTGTTTCCAAAGTGATGTAGGATAAACAAATAGACGCATCCACAATAGAATATATGAACACACCCTCGCAATTACAAAATCCGACCCCTCATCGGCGCTGTCCATGCACCATATTTATACAGGGCACAAAATATACTTTGATAATGCCAAAATAATATCACTGTTTTACAACTTCAAAACGAGAATTATCCGCGAAACAATCGAGATTGAAAAACGTCCCGATTGTTTAAATAAGAGAGATGATGGTCTTTGTCTTCCGATTATTTGGAAACCTATTATATCTTCTTTACAAACACACAAAACGAAATTAAATTCCACAGACAATTTTATTTCCCCATTATCTGCCGCAACAAATGCCGGTGACCCTCTTAATCCACCTCATCCTCTAAGTACCGTGACCGAAGTCCCCTACTTAATTGACGGTGACTCCACTACTTTCACTGATAACGAATCAGGTAGACGGAACGAGATATATAAGACAACACTTGCAACGAACTGCCAGATCTCTCTGAGGCCTAGGGTTGAACACACTGAGACCTCACAGACGATCTCCGACGAGATTTGGGGAGTAGGCAGATTGAGGCCCCGTAATTGAGCTACAACAACCCAACCCACCTTTGTCCACCGCTCTAAGGAGTAGGCAGATTGAGGCCTTACAATGTTCTTACATATTTCCTTTACCCACCTTTATCCACCACTCTAAGGAGTAAGCAGATTGAGGCCTTAGAGTGTCCTTACATATTTCCTTTACCCACCTTTGTCCATCACTCTAAGGAGTAGGCAGATTGAGGCCTTAGAGTGTCCTTACATATTTCCTTTACCCACCTTTGTCCATCGCGCTAAGGAGTAGACAGATTGAGGCCTTAGAGTGTCCTTACATATTTCCTTTATCCACCTTTGTCCATCACTCTAAGGAGTAGACAGATTGAGGCCTTAGAGTGTCCTTACATATTTCCTTTACCCACCTTTGTCCACAACTCTAAGGAGTAGGCAGATTGAGGTCTTAGAGTGTCCTTACATATTTCCTTTACCTCTTGAAAATGGCTTCAAAACAGGAGCCGAAACGTCGAGTTTCCATAAATTCTGGACGCGGTTCAACCCGAGAATCAAGTATGTCTAATAAATAAATAAATATATATATATATATATATATATATATATATATATATATATATATATATATATATATATATATATATATATATAAACACAGAACTCCTGATTAGTGATTTTTTTGTAAAGAAAATTCACTAATAGCTCATCTGAAAGAGAAGAAGTGGACCAAGCGAATAACTTCTGAAAGAAAAGAAGCAAATCACGCAAAAAGGTAGATCATGCTAAAACTTATGGAAAATCTGGTCCAATTGTTGAAGAACGGAAGCTGCAATGACTTGAAAAGAGCTGTTAGAGGTAGAATGTTATGATTGCGACATCCCCTTTAGACTGTGATGATAATTGTGTAATTTAATCAAATATTATTTAGAAGCAATGTCTGTCAGCAATTTACAACGAAACTGGCGACACAATTTAATTAAGATCCATTGTCCGCTTGAAATGTGTGAATACATGCTTATAAATTAAAACCTTGTCAGCTTCTGAAAATTAAGCTGAACATCTTTACGCTTAGGGGTCACAGTAAGGTTGATGTGGAACACTTAACACAAAGAAATCTGAATACTTGTTTGGGTAATTAAAATTTAAAACAAGATTTTCTTTACTTTAAGCTTGTAATTTGAGTTAATCTCTACAAATTATAATTAAATCTACAGTTAGCGGGACCTTTCATTGTTCTCGTGAGTAATAGCCGCATTTATTTTAGTTAGCGCTGCTGGAAAAAACTACACATTGTGTACTTCTCTTGACAGTTACTATAAATATATAGAGAAATGTTGAGCTCTTTTGTATCTTAGCAAATAAAGTGCGCTATTAGTTACATAAACTAATTTTATTTCAGGTTGAAATGTTCTGTTGCTGATAAAATATGGAAAACTTTTAAGTAACTTAACTCTTAGACTTTTTTTTCATGTTTTAACAACAAATCACGAGGGCTTACAGCCTAAATACTATCGTATCGTGGGTATCGACAAGGAGAAAAGAGGCAACATGTTAATTCTGGACTTGGAGGTTCGGAGGAGAAGGAAAAACATGCGTCGGCAAGGAATTCCATAACTTGGAAGTGCTCGGGACAAAAAAAGCAGCCATAACAAGATGTTCTATGTCTGGTGACCTGCAAAGTAAAAGGGTGCATTCGCTCTGTTCCACTGGTGGATCTGTTGGGACCAGCACGTGAAGGAACTATGGAAGAAAGCTCCTCTGAGCAGTGCCCGTGCAGATATCTATAAAAGAGAGAGAGGTCACCAACGGTACGTCGGTGGGCAAGGGCTGGCAGCCTTTGGGTGAGTGTAGGGTCACCCATGAGATGTATAGCTCTCTTATGAATGGAGTCCAGGATAGCGAGCGTAGAAGCGGTAGCGGCACCCGAGATGTGGGAGCAGTATTCGACGTTGGGCCTTATTTGTAAAGTATATAAGATATAGAGAATAGCTGGTGAAAATATTTGCAAGCCCGGAAGAGGAAACCTAATTTTTAACAGCCGCTTTTGCAGTTAATGTGACATGTTTGTGCCAATTGAGATTTCGATCTACAGAAATGCCAACAAGTAAAAGGACTAATTACTTTGAATAACTTGGTTGTTCATTGTGATGGGTCTAGGGCTGGTGTATCTCTTATGAGATAGAAAGCAAGATTGATATTTGGTGGAGTTGAAATGTACAAGATTTCTATTTCCCCAGTCTAATATTTTTTGGAGATCCAAGGAGACAGAACCCTCCATGCGTCTGCGATCCTCATCTAATTGAGCTAAATAGACTTGGAATATTGTATATTTGAGTGGAAGGTGCTGTCGTCCGCGTAACTGTTAATTGGGTTGGATGTGTTAGAGAGGAGGTCATTGGTGTGGAGAAGAAACAAAGCAGGGGCTAAAGCTGAACCTTGACGAACTCCTGCATTAATTGGAAACAGTTTAGAAGAATGGCCATCCACGACAACAGAAATGCTCCGGTTGGAGAGGAAATTTGCTGCCCAGATACAGAGTTTTGGTGGTAGGTCATAGGCCGCAACTTTATTAAGCAGCGTTGCATGCCAGACCTGGTCGAATGCTTTGGATATGCTTAGAGCGACAATCTGGGATTCACCGTGTAGTTCCATAGACTTGTTCCAAGAATGGGTGACAAAGGAAAGGAGGTCGGCAGTTGATCTGCGCTGACGGAACCCATACAGCTTGTCGTAGATGAGGCTGTGTTTTACAAGAAATTTCAGTAACTCAGTGTTTATATACTTTTCCATCACTTTGCAGGCGACTGAAAGGAAAAAATTGGCCTGTAGTTGCTATGGAGCGCTTTGCATCCTTTCTTGGAGACGGGTTGTACTCGAGCAGTTTTCCAGTTACTAGGGAATATGCCTCTATTGTAAGATGTCTAAAACAGACGAGTCAGGACAGGAGCAAGTTTTGGTGGGCATTTTTTGAGAACAATTTCTGGGATCTCGTCAAGGCCAGAGGCTTTCCTGGTATTAAGAGAAGATAGCATCTTTCGTACCTTTTTAGTTTTGAAAATGATATCCGTCCTTTTATGCGCGACATTGGGGACTGTTGGTGGTTGAATATTTAGGGCTGGGTTGAGAGTACAATTGCCGGCGAACAACGAGGCAAAAAGTTTAGCATTGCCCAGGGCGGTAGAAACAATTTCATCCCCTGAGGCAAGAGGTGGGAATGTGCTCTTGCAGAAATTATTCCCAATAGATTTAGCAAGAGTCCAGAAGTTTGCTGCCGCTGGAGCTTAAGAGGACTTTGTTTTTGATGTGGTTATTAAACGAGTTTTTGCTTCAGAAAGAATGCGGACATAGCGGTTTCTTGCGTCGTTAAATGCTTGACGGTTTTCTTGACTGGGATTGTCTAGAAACGTCTTGTGAGCTTTGACCTTTTCAAGTCTGGATTTGTCACATGATTTAGAGAACCAGGGCTTTTGAGTGGCTGCAGAGTTTTTCAGTGTACGTGGAATAAATAATTCCATGCCAGCTTGGATAATTTCGGTGACGTTTTATGAGGTATCAGAAGGGTCAGGATGAGAGAAGCAGACATACGCCCATGGAAATGAGGAAAAGTAGTCCCGCATTTCGTCCTAGTTCGCGGAGTGGTAGTGCCAGACGATACGTGGGTGTGATGCCTGTGAGACCTCGGGTTCTATTGCGCAGGAAGCAGTGACCATGCCGTGGTCTCAGCGACCAAGGGCGGCGGTGACTGATGTTTTATAGTATTCATGTTTTCTAGTAAGGAGATCCAAGGGCTTTGAGCTGAGTGTTGGGATGCGAGGGAAGTAAGTAGGTTGCTGAACCAAGTCGACTAAAGAATTGCTAACTGCAAAGGTCTCCGCTGCTCTTCCTTGTGCATCGGTTTTTGAAGATCCTAGCTATTCCTTATTGTGGACATTGAAGTCACCAAAAATAGTGTAATAATAATGTTTTGCTTATATTACCACTTTTCTAATACCACCTGTATATTGGTTATGCCCCATATGACGAAACAAGTAATTTCATTTGTTTTTATGCTTTTGTTACCAGTTTGACACAGAATGTATCATAAATCAAGATAAATTCGCTTGAAATTCAATAAATCAACGTTGAAACAAAGTGGATAGTTAGTTTTCATAAACTGCAGGCGCCACCGATTTGTGATATGTCGGTTTTTTGGATATCGGTCGCAAACTTGCATTACGCTGATTAATGAGGACATCAGGGCTATTAATTTTTGGCTAATGTTGCCACATATCTCTGACATTGTTTGAATTTCCCAAATGTGCTATCGGTATTAACACATTTAAAACACTATATCACAAATAATTTAACAATAATCCAACGATATTGTTAAATAATAAAGGTTTTGTATTTATATGATTTTAAAACGTGTTAGCACTGTTTGCAGAATCGTCGAGTGCAACATTTATTTTGTAATCGGTTTGTATATAAAGCCGAACGCCCAACAGATTGACAAGTAGAAATGTTTACGTAACCTAAATTTAATTTCATTTATTTATTAATTTAAAAAGTCTGGAGGCAGCAAGTGCGTTATGGTAGTGAGTTTTCATAAAAATGTTTTTAATGGCAAATATGTCTTTTTTTTAATGAAAGCAGGCATCAAATTTGCCTAAATATTTTTTACAAAAAAATTTGCTAAAAGAGTACATAACATTCAAACGATATGCCTAATCTGTAATTGAAATTCAAAATAAAATAATTTGTTTCACGAAAATGAATTAAAACCTTATTTTCGACGAATTTGGTTTAAAAAATGTGCCATCAATTGAATAATTTTTCATACAAAAATTCCAAACAAATGTTTCTTTAAAGAAAATTAATTAAATTGATTTATAAAAAATCGCCATCAAAAAAACATTTTGTACAAGAATATTAGATAATAGGAATAAATTAAATTAATTAAAAAATATTCAAAATCTGATCTAAATACAGAACTAGATCTCTGTGGCTTCACAGAGATAATTCTTTTGCGTGTTGATGCAGTAAAAATTGAATCCGGTTGTAGAGAAGAAAACAACCTCTTCTCATGTCATAAATCGTCACATCTATGCTAACTGTGGAGCGGTTTTACAAACTAAGGGCAACAACAGCTGCCATTAAACTTGATTTTTTTTCATTTTCAAACAAAGTCGTTAAAAAATAGTGGAATTACACAATCTGATCAGATAACGTTAAAATTGAAACAAAGATGACAAAAAAAGTAAGAAAAAAAGTTAAAAGAGAAATTCAGTTAGCGTGAGATTTAAACCGGCGTCCCTTCGCTCATCAGAAATGCATCTAACAATTACACCTCTGTAGGCCTTCTATCAGACTCTGATATGAAAGGTGGATAACCGATTATGGTCCTAAGTTATTTATTTGTAATATGTAAGGATTTTAGAGGCCAATTTTGCAACTATTTTAACAAATGAGGAAAGTAGCATAAATCTAAAACATTCTAATATACTTTTTATGCAATATTTACCATTTATAAACCACAATAATACTTATACAAATTTTCACGTTTCAAACCTCCACTTTGACATTTACAGGAGAAAAATTTTCAAAGTAATCTTTCTGGTACTTCTTGAACTTTCTGTGCCATGAAAAGATTAATTTCGTCTGTAATATTCAATAGATTTTGCATAATACATACAATATTTGGTATTGCGTCTTCTCTGACTTTTAGTGGCACTAAAATTTTGCTTTATTAAGTGCCGATAGCTTTTTTTCTTTCGACCAAGTGACCCAAATTTTGGCGCAGAGTTAGGTTTTTACAATATAAACCAGCTTGCCAAAGTTGGTTGCCATAGCCTTGTTATTTCCGGATATAATTTTTTTCCAAAAGAAAACCTAAAATTTTTTCGGAAAAACTGGTCCGATTTTCTTGGCTAACGAACTTATCCAAGCCACTTGCAAAAAGAATTTACTCAACAAATTTCATCAAAATCAGTAAATTATTTTTTTAATTATCAGTGTGATGGTAGCTATGGTAGCCAGCCTCCTAGATGTGGTGCATCTCCCAATGTTCTAGGAGGCTGACTATCATAGCCATATTACTTAATAGGTGTGTTCTCGTTGTGATTAGTACAGCGCACTGACGAGCTCTAATTACAGCGAAACCGTTCTGCGGCTCAAATTACACGGGGAATACATCTGGCCTTACATACATTGTCTCTGTGTTAGGAAAGAAATGGGTCAGGGCCGACAATTTACAAAAGTGTTAGTTGGTTGTACACAGTCCCTATCTATGACATTTTGTGTTAACTAGAGCCTTCGTGACAACATACTACCTGGTTCCGCACCGAGATGGCGACCCTGTCGTACATCTCACAATGTTACACTTAGTGAATTCAAATCAATACAACACGTTTTTAAAGCCCCAACGATCGTTTCACTAACGATGTTAGCATCACCAGAGAATATAATATTCTAAGCTCTTAACTATTAAAACTATATTAGTGGTTAGGTAGATGTGTCACGTAAATGACCGCACCCTAGAGGAAGGAAGAATAAACCAACTTTGGTGTTTATGGCCTTAGTGATACAAATATTCTCGTAGGTGTCGAACCTTGCTGATTGTCCAACATTTTCGATAAGCTTCAGGTTTGTTTTTCTTTTTGGTGATTATTATCCCAAATATGCCGGGCCCCGCATGAGCTGTCTTTAGTACCGTATCTAAGCTCTGTATGATGTTCCTTAAACCTGTTTTCAAAGCTCTTTTAGTTTTCTCGGCGCACAGCCCTTTCAGAACGAGAAAAGAAAAGGTTACCGGTTTTATGGAAACTTGCAATATTTGGCCATTAGGATATAAGTTGACGATGAAAACTGTCCAAAAAAATTATGCTACAGGGTGTTGGAAAAAAGTACCCACACGTGTGTGTATGCTGGGCTTTATTTTGCACAAAATACATTTCAAAAGAAAATAATTGAAAACAAACTATTTTGTGTTAAACTCTAAAAAACAGTTTTGATCTTTTGTCAAACATAAATAGACATTGCATTTTATGCATCTTTATTTACATTATATTTATGTACTATCAATTTGTAAAGCTATGGTCAAATAGGAGGCTCACTGAAAGACATTAAAAGACACAAAAATAAATCGATATCATTGTATCTGCGAAATCAAACAAACAAAAATCTTCAAAAGTCTGTGACCAATGGACTTAAGCTTTCGAGGTCATCCCAAAGATGCGCACATACACACACACATATAAGGCATCTTGTGCGGGTTCTACTTTTGCAACGCTCATTCCGGCAAAATCTTGCAGTGGTTAAGGAATTTACGGTGGGAAAATAATAGTATCCATCTTGTCTTTTGTCTTTGCCAGGTAAAGGGGCCCTATAGTTTTGCGGTTTCCGGGGGTCTATCGGTTTCATCTTATTCTTCGCTTTCAACTTGTTCTTCATTAGACGTCTTCCTTTTAGGTGTGGCTGGTAAACCTTCCCCGATTTCCGTCCTAAAATTTTAAACGTCTTTAATTTTTGCTTTTGGAACACCTGTTGCTCTATAAACCTCACGATATTTCATCCAAGCGTTAACTACCCCGAAATCTAGAAAATGGGGAAAAACTTTTAAATTTCATTAAAAAAAAGTTCTATAATACTCAAGCTACTGGTCGAGGATATCAACGCCACCCAAGTTATCATTGTAGCTTTGAACTATTTCAGGACATTTATCATCCACGTGTCGTTTTTTCTTCTTGCACCATCTTTCTACCGTATGTTTAGGTTCAACTCCAGATGCGTTTGAAAGCAAAGTCACCGTTTTTGTATTTTTCCATTTTACTGTTACCATGCTGTACTCGTTACCACAAAGTGGCTCACTATCTGCTATACCAAGTTAATTGTCTAGATTGAAAGTTGCACTATTAATTCTGTTGCTCATAACAGTCCTTGTTCCGTAAATCTTTATTTCATTGAGCCGATTAATTGGCAATGGTGTAGTAAATTATCGATCAAAATGGACAAAACTACCGTCTGGCAGTGATGAAGAAATCATCAAAACAACTGCAGGACCTAACTCGTATTCTACATCTGGAAGTATGGTACACTGCCCCTGGTAAAACTCAAAGTCAAGACCCATACCTCTCGAGGATACAAGCACATAATTTTTTAATCCCGTCTGTCTAGGCTTTCCTTTAACAAACTGTCTCAAATCGCAACGACCGGAAAATGGGATCATCTGCTCATCAATACTCTAGTTATTAACTGATCTGTCGATTTTCAAACATGCATCCCTTACAGAAGTAATTCTAGGCTGAACTTTCCACAACCGGTTTGTAGTGCGATTGTCTGGTGGTTTGCCTGTATCAACAAAGTAAAGACACGTTCTCAGCAAAGTAAAGTTCTCTCTAGTAAAAATGTCGATAATACTTTGCAGTTTTATTCCTGATTTCCAGTACTAGTGCAAACGCAGTGAAGCGATGCAACCAAAAACGAGATGTGCACGATAAAGCTTCTTATTTTCTGTCGGAGTTGTATTAAGTATTTTACTTTTTAGATAAATAATAAATGTTCATTTACATAGCTGCCTGTTCAAAACGATCATCCAGAAAGTATCTTTGAAAGTATTGCAGTGGAGTTTTAAAAACAACGTTTGTCCTATTGGCTAAAAAGTCTTTTGTATTTCGCTTATCTTCGGCCTTTGAAATACCTTCTTTCCCATGTAAATTTAGGTTTTTAGTGAATTTTCGTAGAAAAAATTCACTAATGGGGAGATCCCGACTTTTGAATTTTGAAAAAATTTTTGCAAATGAGCGCGAACTAGGTGGTCAGTTTCAATTTTTATATGATATATATATATATATATATATATATATATATATATATATATATATATATATATATATATATATATATATATATATATATATATATATATATATATATATTAGGACAACTTCGTTAGCCAGGAAATTCTGACGAGGTTTTCCGGGAAAATTTGGGTTTTCCTCAAAACGTCAAAGTCGCGATTTAGAATGTCAAAATTGGTAATATTTACGCAATGAACCTGAAGTTAATATGAGCGATGGAAAGAAAATGTCCCAAGAAGAATGCTTTACAAAGCCTGAACTCTCAGTTTCAATCGTCATTGCCCTTAATTTTACTAAAATATTCCCAGAAAATAGACCCTTTCTCTGATGCTTTGGCAGTAGTGTTGGCTATAGAGTTTATCGTTTAATAGTATATTATTTTTGTCCAATAATTAAAGCTCAATATATCCGTTATTATGCAAGTTACGAAAAAAAAATGGTACACATTAATTAAAGGGTGTCTTGAGCTACATCTTAAAAATATTTGCACAATTACAGGGTGGCCCATAAGTCGTTGGTGATTCAAATTTTCTTTTTTTTTAATCGAACACGCCCTATGTTATTGCATTTTTGCATTTTAATCGAAATATAATACATATTTGTAAGAAAAGAAATTCGGGACGCAGCAAGTGCGTTACGGTAGCTAATTTTCATTAAATGCTTCCAATTTGAATAGCTCAATTTGCTATTAACCTATAAGGTTGACCAGGAAACCAGTTTTTTCGGGAACAATTTAAGTTTACCTTCAAACATTTTTGCACATTTTCAAAAAATTAAGTTATTTTGATGAAACATGGCACATTGTTTCTACTATATAGACTGATGCCTGCTTTCTTAAAAAAAAACAAGTTTGCTATTAAAAACATTTTTATGAAAATTCACTACCATAACGCACTTGCTGCGTCCAGAAGTTTCTCTCTTTTTTGGTACGGTACTTTTTTTCGTTTTTTCTCCACAGGAGCAGGAACATGACTTCCTTCATGATTTTTCAAGACGAGAGATGGGCATAGATGTGGCTGTTCTATTTTGTTATTATCTGATAAGTATGAATCGCTATCTCTAAGATTTCTTGATGGAACTGCACTGCCAGTGAACCAAGTTGCCAAGTTGGAACAGCATCTGAGTCAACGCTTTCTATCTCAGAATCATTATCTTCAATCATCATTCATCAATTTATCAATAACTTTAAAATGTCCTCCACATTTTGCTGCTTGTCTAGGTTGGAATCTGAAAAAAAACATTCACTTAAACAAACAACTAACCCACATAAACATGTAAGAGCAAATTAAGTACTAACAACGGACCTACACAACTGTGTATACATGTTTAACGACAGGTTTTGAAAAAAAATAATTTTTTTGTTTAAATATAACTATTTAGTTAATTACTACTATAATTGTAATTTATAAACATGCAGTACTACACTCAAATTATTGTTTGTTGCTAAAAAATAGACTTTTATTTATTGCGAATATTTCGACCCTATATCTTGTAAAACAAAACGATTCGAATGAAGAACCCACACAAACACACGTGGCTTGATGCCGGTCCCAACGCTTAAGTGACACCCACACAAACGATGTTGTTCGTACAGAAGTTGGCTTTCGCAATTCATATTAGTAACAGAATTTTGAACCAAACCCACACAATCGGTGCGGAAAGGGATAAAGCTTATAATCATTACAATTTATTTCATAGATACTTGACATTTCAGTGTCTTTGTCCTTATTGGGATTTTGGAAAAGTTGAAGGAATTATTCGATTGCAATATACTCACTGTTAATGTACATAAGACGAGATTCGTTGCGTTTGCTTCATACAAAAACGGCTTGCCAATATATCGGGCTTTGCAAAACTGACGGAAGGGAATCTTCGGTTTTTTATCTAGATATAAAGATAGACACCAATACTTAAGGTGGAATCTGCATGTTTCAAACTTAGTAAAAAAAAGTGAGAAGCTTGATATGGAAGCGTTTCTTTGATGTTGGGTGTCTGGGGGTTTTAGACCTTTCTCTTGCAGAGATTATGTTGGGTATGGGGTAATTGGTAAAGTAGGTGTACTGAACAGTCATTTTCATACAAGTGGGTGCTCAGAACAAATTATGGAAGATAACGAATGCATCCATCTGACGCATTATTTAAAGAATCATATGTAATGGATATATATTTTTTAATTTCAACAACACACCACGAGGGCTTACAGCCTAAATACTATCGTACCGTGGGTGTCGACAAAGAGAAAAGAGGCAACTTGTTAATTCTGGACTTGAAGGTTTGGAGGTTCGGAGGAGAAGGAAAACATGTGCCGGCAAGGAATTCCACAACTTGGAAGTCCCTGGGACAAAAGAGCAGGCATAACAAGATGTTCTATGTCTGGTGACCTGGACAGTAAACGGGTGCATTCGCTCTGTTCCCCTGGTAGATCTGTTGGGGGCAGCAGGTGGAGGAACTATGGAAGAAAGATCCTCTGAGCAGTGCCCGTGCAGATATCTATAAAAGAGAGACAGGTCATTAACAGCACGTCGGTGAGCAAGGGATGGCTGCCTTTGGGTGAGGGTAGGGTCACCGATGAGACGTATAGCTCTCTTCTAAATGGTGTCCAGGATAGCGAGTGTAGAAGCGGCAGCAGCACCCCATATGTGGGAGCAGTATTCGAGGTTTGGTCTTATTTGTGAAGTATATAAGGTATAGAGATTAGCTGGTAAAAAGTATTTGCGAGCCCGGAAGAGGAAACTCAATTTCTTAGCAGCCGCTTCTGCAATTGATATGACATGTTGGAGCCAATTGAGATTTAGATCCACAAAAATGCCAACAAGTGAAAAGGACTCATTACTTTAAATAACTTGGTTGTTTATCGTGATGGGTCTAGGGCTGGTGTATCTCTTATGAGAAAGAAACCAAGACTGTGATTTGGTGGGGTTGAATTTTACAAGATTTCTACTTCCCCAGTCTAATATTTTATGGAGATCCACGGAGATAGAACCTTCGATGAGTCTGCAATCCTCATCTAATTAGGCTAAAGAGACAGGCTTAGAATATTGTATATTTGAGTGGAGGGTGCTGTCGTCCGCGTAACTGCGAACTGGGTTGGATGTGCTAGAGAGGAGTTCATTGATGTGGAGAAGAAACAAAGTAGGGGCTAAAGCTGAACATTGAGGAACTCCTGCATTAATTGGATACAGTTTAGAGGAATGACCATCCACGGCAACAAAAATGCTCCGGTTGGAGATGAAGTTTGCTGTCCAGGTACATAGTTTTGGTGATAGGCCATAAACCGAAAGTTTATGAAGCAGCGCTGCGTGCCAAACCTGGTCGAATGCTCTGGATATGTCTTGAGCGACAATCTGTGTAGTTTCATATACTTGTTCTAAGAATGGGTGACAAAGGAAAGGAAGTCGGCGGTTGATCTGCGCTGACGGAATCCATACTGCCTGTCGTGGATTAGATTGCGTTTTTCAAGATATTTTAGTAATCCGGTGTTTATATACTTTTCCATCCCTTTAGATATGACTGAAATGAGAGAAATAGGCCTGTAGTTGCTAGGAAGCGCTTTGGATCCTTTTTTGGGGACGGGTTATACTCAATCAGTTTTCCAGTTACTAGGGAATATGCCTCTATTGTAAGAAGTTCTGGTGCGCATTTTTTAAAAACAATTGCTGGGATATCGTCTAGGCCAGATGCTTTCGTGGTATTAAGTGAAAAGAGCATCTTTCTTACCCTTTTAGTTATCAAAATGATATCCGTCATTTTATGCGCGACATTGGGGACTGTTGTTGGTTGAACATTTGGAGGTGGGTTAAGAGTAGAATTGCCGGCGAACAACGAGGCAAAAAGTTCAGCCTTACCCAGGGCGGTAGAAACAATTTTATCCCCTGAGACAAGAGGTGGGAACGTGCTCTTGCAGAAATTATTCCCAATAGATTTAGCAAGAGTCCAGAAGGGTTTGCTGCCGCTGGAGCTTAAGAGGACATTGTTTTTGTGTGGTTATTAAACGACTTTTTTGCCTCAGAAAGAATGCGTACATAGCGGTTTCTTGCGTCGTTAAATGCTTGACGATTTTCTTGACTGGGATTGTGTAGAAGCTTTTTGTGGGCTTTGACCTTTTCAAGTCTGGTCTTGTCACAGGATTTAGAGAACCAGGGCTTTTGAGTGGCTGCAGAGGTTTTCTGTGTACGTGGAATAAATAATTCCATGCCAGCTTGGATAATTTCGGTGACGTTTTGTGAGATATCAGAAGGGCCAGGATGAGAGAAGCAGACAGACGCCCATGGAAATAAGGAAAAGTAATCTCTCATTTCTTCCCAGTTCGCGGAGTTGTAGTGCTAAATATAATGCAACATTACGTCAAGAAATGCCCGAATTAAGGTACACAGGGAGTCGATGTTATTGGGTCGTCCAAGTCACCGGTATGTTACAAGACGAGAGTATTTCACGGGTTTAAGGCCTATAAAATTAGTGGGCAAGCGAAATTTCTTGTACTGGGAGCTAAATTTTATAGTAAACTATCGAATGATATTAGAAGTTTCCACTAAGTAAGTATAAGATATCTCGAGAGAAAATTGCTGCATGTTAATTTCGGATGTTGGAAGTTAAGATTTCTACGGTAAAGCTCAATATAAATGTTATTATGCAAGATACGAGCAAAAATTGTTTACCTTACTTATAGGGTGTCTTGAGCTGCAACCTATAGAATATTTTGACAATCAAAGGGTGGCCCATAAGTCGTTGGTGTTACCTATATTTCATTTGGACATTCCTTATTGCATTTTTGCAGTTTTGATAGAAATAGGTTGCATGTTTAAAAAAAAATCGAGACGCAGTCAGTGCCTTTTGGTAGCGAATTTTCATTAACTGCTTCATAAATCAATGGCTCAATTTGCTATTAACCTAAGGTTCGTCGGCTAGGAAACGAGTTTCTTGGGAATATTTTAAGTTTATTTTCAGAAAATATTTGTACATTTTCAGACAATAAGTTATTTTGGTAAAATATGGTATATTTTTTCTACTATATACAGGGTGGGCCAAACTCGATGGCCGATTAGAAGTATTTAGAGCACCAAAAGAGATAGAGATCTGAAATTTGGGTTATTTTCGTAAGTGGTCGCGATCTTTGTTCAGAAAATATTTTTAACAATGCAGTGTTGCCACATCTACCCTAAATAGATACTAACTTTGTTTTTTCAAATAAAACACTCTATATATTATGACATTTTCGGGTCCCCCGGAACATTTACAAAGTTTTTTATATAAGTTATTTCTCACTTATCTAGAGCCGTTATGGAGATAAAAAATAATATTTAGGAAATTTGGCAACTTTCATTCCTCAATGAAAAAACGATTATCACCGCAACCGACATAGCTAGGATTCTGTATTTATGGTTTCTGTTTGTCAATGGGTTAATATATGATGATATGCTGTGATAATTCAATTACTGCATACAGGGTGTTCACAAAATGATGGACTTCTGATAGGACATTGAAAGGCAAGTAACTCGGAAATTTCAAATGGAACACCCTGTATTTTATAATGAAATAAGCAAGATTAATTCATTTTCATTCTAAAAATGCTGGGCGATGTAGTACCTATTCTCAGCGGTTTTCGACCTAAAAATAGAAAATATTGCCTTGCCTTGAATAGATTTGTTATAAACAGTAGGTGATGCTTCTAAATTGTCAAGATCGATTGTCAGAATTAAACTGTCAGTTTATAACTCTGTTACATATTGTTAGTGATCTTTTATTGGAAATGGCAAATTCATATACAAATGAGCAAATTTTGGACTTGTTCTTCATGCATCGCCAGTGTAACAAGATTATTTCAAGGACATGCAGAAACTTCAACGAAAAGTATCGAGGCATTGTTCCGATGAATGGGAAGAAATTCAAGAGGTTACAAGCCAACTTTTTGAATAACGGTCACATGAGCAATCCAAGACTCCAAATGAAACCTGTTACAGGTAACGATGACAATATAATAATTGTCCTAGCATATTTTTCTGCATTTCCTCATGCATCACTTCATTCCGCCGAGAAAGACTTAGGAATATCCTATAAATCCATAGAAAGAATAATGCATAACTATGGAATGCATAATTATAAATTCATAAGACTTCAAGCCATTGAGCCAACTGATCCGGAAAAATGCGTAAATTTATGTGAAATGATGTTAATTCGTACTCAAGAAGATCCAAATTTTCTGAAGAAAATTATTTGGACGGACGAAAGCAAGTTTACTAGAGAAGGCATCTTCAATCGAAGAAATTCACATTACTGGGCAGCGGAAAATCCACACTTCGTTAAAGAGACAGGGTTTCAACATAAATTTGAGTTCAATGTCTTTTGCTTGATGATGAACGACCAAATAAAATTTTGCTTTTACGAAGAGAATTTAAATTCGGAAAAATATCTTCAGATATTACGGACCACAGTATCTGACTTCCTCGATGAATTAAATCTTGAGGGTCTCCGAGATTGCTGGTATCAGCTAGATGGTTCTCCAGTCCATTGCACAAACCAAGTGACAAATGAACTTGTGGGAATGTTTGAAGATCGTTGGATACGTCGAGGAGGTCCTTGGGTTTGGCCACCGAGGTCACCAGATCTCACCCCACTGGATTTTTATCTTTGGGGTAGAAGCAAACAAATTGTTTATCTGACGCCCATTAACACCAAGGAAGAACTCAAAAATAGAGTGTCGAGCGCATTACTATCTCTAGGGGGATGTGAGATAGAAGCAGCAACAACTCATGTTCTGACACAAGTCATAGAATGTTTGAGAGTTGAAGGAGGACGATTCAAGCAATTTAATTATTGATGTTCATTTCATTATTTATTTATTTGTGTTTGTTAATTTATTTGTTTGTATGCTTATTTTCGTCTTGTTATTTTATATGAGAATATAGCCAGCTGTCAATGGTGTGATTTTTTAGTGGTGATTTTTTAGTGTTGAATAATGAATCAGATTTTAACATAGCAATTGGTTGAGGAACTAAAAATTAGTATTATTTAACACTTTACTTGCAATATTTTCTATTTTTGCTTATAAGTCGAAAACCGCTGAGAACAGGTGCTACATCACCCAGTACTTTTAGAATGGAAATAAATTAATCTTGCTTATTTCATTATAAAATACAGGGTGTTCCATTTGAAATTTCCGAGTTACCTGCCTTTCAATGTCCTGTCAGAAGTCCATCATTTTGTGAACACCCTGTATGCAGTAATTGACTTATCACAGCATATCATCATATATTAACCCATTGACAAACAGAAACCATAAATACAGAATCCTAGCTATGTCGGTTGCGGTGATAATCGTTTTTTCATTGAGGGATGAAAGTTGCCAAATTTCCTAAATATTATTTTTTATCTCCATAACGGCTCTAGATAGGTGAGAAATAATTTGTATAAAAAACTTTGTAAATGTTCCGGGGGACCCGAAAATGTCATAATATATAGGGTGTTTCATTTGAAAAAACAAAGTTAGTATCTATTTAGGGTAGATGTGGCAACACTGCATTGTTAAAAATATTTTCGAAACAAAGATCGCGGCCACTTACAAAAATAATCCAAATTTCAGATCTCTATCTCTTTTGATGCTCTAAATACTTCTAATAGGCCATCGAGTTTGGCCCACCCTGTATGTTATACCGGTGACCAAATTGATGTTTGCTTGCATTAAAGGGACACATTTACTATTAAAAATATTTTTATGAAAACTCACTCCCATAACGCACTGGCTGCGTCCAGACTTTTCTTTCAATACCATCTTACACGGAGCGTGAGATTTTTTTCGAAAACCTCATATTCATCGATAAATCAAGTTATCTGACAAACGGTAATAGATGGGTATGGATATCCTAGAAAGTGAGCCTAATTTTTTCGCAGAGTTGAAAATCGTGATCAAATACATGATTCCATAAAAAAGATAACTTTGAGGTGTTAATGTTTTTAATAGCAAACATGTTTTTTAAGAAAGCAGACATCAATATATATAGTAGAAACAATGTGCCATGTTTCGTCAAAATAACTTTATTGTTTGAAAATGTAGAAAAAGTTCCGAAAGTAAACTTAAATTGTTCCCGAAAAAACTGGTTTCCTGGTCAACCTTATAGATTAATAGCAAATTGAGCTATTCAAATTTGAAGCATTTAATAAAAATTCACTACCATAAGGCTCTTGCTGCGTCCCGAATTTCTTTTCTTACAAAGATGTATTACCCTTCGATGGAAAATGCAAAAATGCAAAAATGCAAAAACATAGGGCGTGTTCGATTAAAAGAAAAAAGAAATTTATATATATATATATATATATATATATATATATATATATATATATATATATATATATATATATATATATATATATATATATATATATATATAACTTATGGGCCATCCTGTAATTCTGTAAATAATTGTATAAGATGTAGCTCAAGACACCCTATAAATAATGTATACCATTTTTTTCGTAACTTGCATAATAACGGATAAATTGAGCTTTAATGATTTTTACGAAAAGTTGACAAAAATCATATACCATTAAACGATAAACTCTATAGCCAACACTACTGCCAAAGCATCAGAGAAAGAGTCTATTTTAAATGAATTTTCTGGGAAACTACGTGAATCCGCGTATCAAATTTGCTTGCCCTTACTTTGTTAATTTCGGAGATATAAATTTTTTTCGAATGAAAACTCAAAATTTTCCGGGAAAACCTCGGCGGATTTTCCTGGCTAACGAACTTATCCAAGCCATTTACAAAAGAAACATATGTGCAAAATCTTATCAAAATCGGCCTATTATTTTTTGAGTTATCGGTGTGAGACATACATACATACATACATACATATATATATATATATATATATATATATATATATATATATATATATATATATATATATATATATATATATAAACATATAAAAATTGAAACTGACCCCGAATATGTGTTTTAGGGGTCCTAGTTCGCGCTCATTTGCAAAATTTTTTTCAAAATTCAAAAGTCGGGATCTCCCCATTAGTGAATTTTTTCTACAAAAATTCACTAATATATAGACTTCAGACTCCGTGCTGTTAATCGTGGGACATCCTGTATATATTGATATATAAACATATAAAACATGAAACTGATTCGGGACATGGATATAGTTTAGTAAGATTAGTTTGTGCTCATCTGGGGAATTTTTCTCAAAATTAAAAAGTCGAAATCTCCTCATTAGCGATTTTAAAAAAAAAATTCGCTTATAAACTAATTAGAACGTTATGTTCTAAGTAAAGTAGAAAAACATCTGGCGACTTATAAAGAATTAGACTTATTCAGGTTAAAATTTCTACCAGAGAAACAAATAGAGTACAGTCTTAACTCGACAAGGTCTTATTAATTTCGTTGACCAACTTCCGCAGCTGTTGCAAGTATAACTATGTAAAAAACTCTGGACGCAGCAAGTGCGTTATGGTACTGAATTTTCATCAAAATGTTTTTATTAGCAAATATGTTTTTTTAAGAAAGCAGGCACCAAATTTGGTTACCAGTATAATCTATATATTAGAAACAATGTGCCATGTTTCATCCAAATAACTTTATTGTTTGAAAATGTACAAAAATTTCCGAAAGTAAATTTAAATTGTTCCCGAAAAACTGGTTTTCTGGTCAACCTTATAGGTTAATAGCAAATTGATTTAAAATTTGAAGCGTTTAATGAAAATTCGCTACCACTTGCTGCGTCCCGAATTTCTTTTCTTACAAAGATGTATTATATTTCGATGGAAAATACAAAAATGCAATAACTAGGGCGTGTTCGATTAAAAAATGCACTAAAAAAAAAGAAAATTTTAATCACCAACGACTTATAGGAATGTGGAAATATTTTTTAAGATGTAGCTTAAGACACCCTACAATTAATGTATACAACTTTTTTACCTAACTTGCATAATAACGGATATATTGCGTTTTAATGATTTTTTACGAAAATTCGACAAAAATGATATACCATTAAACGATAAACTCTATAGCCAACACTACTGCTAAAGCGTCAGAGAAAGGGTCTATTTGAAATGAATTTTCTGGGAATATTTTAGTAAAATGAAGGACAATGACGATTGAAATTAAGAGCTAAAGCTTTGTAAAATATTATTCTTAAGACATTTTCCTTCCATAGATCATATTAATTTCAGGTTCATTGCCTAAATATTAACAATTTTGACGTTTAAAATCGTGTCTTTGACGTTTTGAGGAGAACCCGAATTTATTTTTCTTTAAATGCCTGTAACTTTTTTGTCCTTTAACCTACAGCGCTAAATTTTGGTAGGCAGCTTACATATAATGATACCAGTGTACCAAATTTTGTTGGCCTTACTTTGTTAATTCCGGAGATATAATTTTTTTTCGATTTTTTTTCAAAGAAAAACACAAAGTTTTCCGGGAAAACCTTGGAAGATTTCCTGGCTAACGAACTTATCCAAGCCACTCGCGAGAGGAAGGTACTCACCTAATTTTATCAAAATCAGTCTATTATTTTTTTAGTTATAGGTGTGACACATAAATATATAAACACACACACACACACACACACAAATACACACAAACACACACACACACACACACACACACACACACACACACACACACACACACACATATATATATATATATATATATATATATATATATATATATATATATATATATATATATATATATATATATATATATATATATAATGAAAAAAAATTCTTCAAATGTGCGCTATTTAGGACCCCTGGAACCCAAATCCAAGGTCGGTTTCAGACTTTATATGTTTATATATATATATATATATATATATATATATATATATATATATATATATATATATATATATATATATATATATATATATATATATATATATATATATATATAAACATATAAAGTCTGAAACCGACCTCGGATTTGGGTTCCAGAGGTCCTAAATAGCGCTCATTTGAAGAAATTTTTTCAAAATTCAAAAGTCGAGATCTCCTGATTAGTGAATTTTTTTTAAAGAAAATTCACTAAAACAAGCAATAAAATGATTAAAAAACGCACCTCTAGTTCCGCAATGTTACCAACAGAAGCAAGCTTTAAAAAACGTAATACAAAAGAAAGTTTGCGTTCAGTTTAATTTAACAGAATGTTACAAAAGGTGGAAGTGTGTTGAAATATGTGTGCTTATAAGCCATCTAAATGAAGTATTCATTTAATGAATCTCCGGAGACGCTTTTATATTACTCCACGTAACAAATTCTTCGCCACTGGTTTCATTTTAATATAAAAACTCATTTGGTTTGTGGTGATTCTCGCGAATCCTCTAAGGGATATAAAAGTTCTATCTTTTTGATGTTCTTCCAGTTTCAGTATTTAAACTTAAATGTGGGAATTCACACTACGATAAGGGAGTTTTTCCGATTGCCTGAAAACTTCCTGTGGTGTTACGCTTATCCCCCTATTGCTATGTGAGACCTTTTTCCATGATTAAAAACACTACGTCACCGTTTTAAGTGGTGGCGGCACGAGTCAGGCCGACAGGCTTTATAAACCAGCCTACTTAATCTGCTATGACCTGCTTCACTCTTAAAGTATTCGGCAAGGTAATTCAAATGTATTTCTCAAAGCAACTAAAAGAGTTTTTGATAATTACACAGAACTGAAAACTCTGGTGTAAGTTCTCATTAAATAGTTTCAAAAATATTAGTATTTAAAAAGTGATTTTAACTCTAAAGATGATATCTCAAAGTAGATAATTTTAATGCTCATTAAAACGTATTTGTGTGTGTGGTTTGATAATTTGTCTATATCTATGCCTTTTATTAAGTTTTGTTTAAATGTTTGTACTTGGATTTGTTCTGGCATTAATTGTTTCTTATTGTTTGTTTGTTGAATGTAATATTGTTCCCAGATTTCCATTTTTTTGTGGTCTTTAGTATGTTTCATTAGTTGTAATTGAAGGAGGCCTTGAAGCCAACCACACTTGCAGTATATGTCAACACGTATAAGTCACCTCTGCAAAGCTGAATGGGAGCCCATTTAGTCCTGTGATGGCTTACAAGATAAGCGTCTCCCAAAATGGAAACTCAAAGATGCTTCAGATATTTCATATTATTTGATATTGCTTATCATATCAATTCTCATTTGTATAGTCAACTTTTAAATTTTAATGCATCTGCCAGAGGGCAACAATAAATAATTTTATCCACTTTTAGTGAATTTTCTTAAAAAAAAATCACTAATGAGGAGATTCCGAGTTTTGAATTAAAAATTTCTTTCAACTTTTATATGTTTATATATATATATATATATATATATATATATATATATATATATATATATATATATATATATATATATATATATATATAAAGTATTCAGTTTTTCTGACGGTAATAGTGTTATTTACTTAAAAAATTGTGGGAAAGCCGTCAGTTGCAAAATACAACTCTTTATTAAAAGCCGAGCTTTCGGAAAAGTTTATTCCATTCTTAAGGATCTAACGTGAGTTTTACTATAACTAATTATGAAAATACAAACATGAAAAAAACCGTTTTTTAAATTTGACTTTAGTCAAATTTAAATCATTCATAATTAGTTATAGTAAAACTCAGGTTAGATCCTTGAGAATGGAATAAACTTTTCCGAACGTTCGGCTTTTAATAAAGAGTTTTATTTTGCAACTGACGGCTTTCCCACAATTTTTAAAGTAAATAACACTATTACCGTCACGAAAACTTAATACTATATATATATATATATATATATATATATATATATATATATAAATATATATATATATATATATATATATATATATATATATATAATATATATATATATATATATATATATATATATATATATATATATATATATATATATATATATATATATATATATATATATATATATATATATATATATTGTATCACACCCGATAACTCAAAAAATAACGGGAGGATTTTGATTAAATTTGGCGAATAAATTCCTTTTGAAAATGGCTTGGATAAGTTAGTTAGCTAGGAAAATCTGCCCAGGTTTTCCCGGAAAATTGTGTATTTTCTTTCGAAAAAATTTTATATCTCCGGAATTAACAAAGTGAGGGCAACCAAATTTAGTACGCTGGTTTATGTCCTTATAGGTAAGTTACCTATCAAAATTTAGCTATGTAGGTCAAAAGAAAAAGTTATAGGCATTTAAAAAAAAAGGGTTTTCCTCAAAACGTCAAAGTTGTGATTTAAAACGTCAAAATCTACTTAAAAAATTGTGGGAAAGCCGTCAGTTGCAAAATAAAACTCTTTATTAAAAGCCGAGCTTTCGGAAAAGTTTATTCCATTCTTAAGGATCTAACGTGAGTTTTACTATAACTAATTATGAAAATACAAACATGAAAAAAACCGTTTTTTAAATTTGACTTTAGTCAAATTTAAATCATTCATAATTAGTTATAGTAAAACTCAGGTTAGATCCTTGAGAATGGAATAAACTTTTCCGAACGTTCGGCTTTTAATAAAGAGTTTTATTTTGCAACTGACGGCTTTCCCACAATTTTTTAAGTAAATAACATTATTACCGTCACGAAAACTTAATACTATATATATATATATATATATATATATATATATATATATATATATATATATATATATATATATATATATATATATATATATATATATATATATATATATATATATATATATATATATATATATATATATGTATCACACCTGATAACTCAAAAAATAACGGGAGGATTTTGATTAAATTTGGCGAATAAATTCCTTTTGAAAATGGCTTGGATAAGTTAGTTAGCTAGGAAAATCTGCCCAGGTTTTCCCGGAAAATTGTGTATTTTCTTTCGAAAAAATTTTATATCTCCGGAATTAACAAAGTGAGGGCAACCAAATTTAGTACGCTGGTTTATGTCCTTATAGGTAAGTTACCTATCAAAATTTAGCTATGTAGGTCAAAAGATAAAAAAGTTATAGGCATTTAAAAAAAAGGGTTTTCCTCAAAACGTCAAAGTTGTGATTTAAAACGTCAAAATCGGCAACATTTAGGCAAATAACTTGAATCTAATACGGGCTATGGAAATCAAATATCTCAAGAATGATGTTTTACAAACCCTGAAGTCTTAGTTTCAACCGTCATTGTCCTTCATTTTACTAAAATGTTTCCAGAAAATTCATTTTAAATAGACCCTTTCTCTGATGCTTGGCAGTAATCTTAGCTATAAAGTTTATCGTTTAATGGTATATAATTTTTGTCGAATTTTCGTAAAAAATCAATAAAGTTCAATGTATCCGTTATTATACAAGATATGAAAAAAATGTGTATATATTAATTATAGGGTGACTTGAGCTACATCTTAAAAAAATATTTCTACAATCACAGGTTGGCCCATAAGTCGTTGGTGATACAAATTTTCTTTTTTCTTTTAATCAAACACGCCTTATCTTATTGCATTTTCCATCGAAATATAATGCATGTTTGTAAGAAAAGAAATTCTGGATGCAGCAAGTGCGGTATGGTAGCGAATTTTGATCAAATGCTTCATATTTGAATAGCCCAATTTCCTATTAACCTATAAGGTTGACCAAGAAACAAGTTTTTCCGGGAACACTTCAAGTTTACTTTTGGAAATTTTTGTACATTTTCACACAATAAAGTATTTTTTATGAAACATGACACATTGTTTTTACTATCTAGGTTATACTGGTAACGAAAATTGATGCCTGCTTTCTTAAAAAGAAAACACATTTTTGCAAACATTTTAATGAAAATTCACTACCATAACGCACTTGCTGCGTACAGAGTTTTAATATTACCTGAGTTACTATATTTTAACGTCATCTCAAATATGTTGTTTGTATTTGCTTCTTATGTCATTACATTGCAAAGTTTTTATGATTTTAAATAAGCTGCTTGAACTGACATATTTGTGTTGGTTTTCTAATAGTATAATTTGTGTGAATAAGTAATTGATGCCCTAAAGTCGACTTATTACCTGAGGTCCAATGCAAACCGATTACAAGTCGGAGAAAGCGAAAATCTTTGAAGTTTCTGTGTTTCCAGAGATGGTCAATTCATCTAAACTCACATATACATACCTTGCAAGCAATATGGTAAAGTATATTTATTTTGCAAACCAAGAATATAGTATCCCAATGAACGCTACAGCAAAAAGACAACCAAATAAATGTATACGTTTCTAAGACAAATTTGCTCAACAATTTCCTTCTCTGGCTGGATAAGATACAGACTCGACATAAAATTGTGTTCAACTAAATGACACATAACGGAAAGCACGATTATCTCTTCACTTCCCTTTATCACGTAAGAGAGCAGGAAATGGATCTCGAGAGACTTTTATTTTACATGTCAACATCCAGGATGGGTTTGATTACTTCTTGTCATCCCGCAACATTCTCTCGAAAATTACCTCTGTTATCAAAATTATTTTATAGAAGAACATTTTCACGTGCTTGCTTTGTATTATAGAAAGCTGTTTGTTTGTTTAATGAGCTTTACAGTTTTAGAGTGCGCTCTTTTTTGGGTCGACTTGAATGGTCCGGTTTGTAATTCTGAAGAGGCTGAGCACAAAAAGTGGAGACTCAATAAATAACGTAAGTAATTGTTAGATCTGGAAAAGACATTTTATTTGTTAGATTGGCACATAATAGTTACGTATAATGAAAAGAACGGGATTGTGTTGCGCTCACCTTTTTTAGCGGCGGCTTACATTTTTTTAACGTCGCATACTGCTCGTGAATTTTCTACAACTGTTATATTTTTTCGATTTTTTAAGAGCGAATAAACTACCTCCGTAAAAGACATATACGAAAATTCGCTAAATTTTTTTCCTAACATGCCTCGTCTTAGATGTTTTAAGAGGAATGTAATAAAAACTGAAAGCATATCCCCTTCACTGCGGACATTATGCATACAGAGCAGGAGTCTCAACAGAAACAACGCTGCACCAATGGGTGCTGAAACTGGAGAATACACTGGAAAACAGGGAGGTGGCGCTGGGGGCCTTCCTAGACATAGAAGGGGCCTTCAGCAACACCTCATTCGGGTCGGTACTGGCAGCTGTCAGGGAGGATAGAGGAGACCTGCTGCAGGTGGATCGGTTCCATGCTTAGGGACATAGCGGTGTTCACTTCACTCGTGGGAGGGACTCTACTGGCGGGGCTCGCGGTGGGGTATCCGCAGAGGAACGTTCTGTCTCCCCTGCTCTGGTGCCTAATCGTGGACGGCCTGCTAGTGAGGCTCTCTGGAGAGGGGTACGAGGTACAGGGCTATGCGGACAACATTATCATCATAGTCCGAGGAAAGGTTACACAGTAAATGTGGAAGCGCATGCAGACAGCACTGAAAGTGGTGGAAAGGTGAACGGTTGGCCGAGGGCTCGGGGTGAGCACCGAGAAAGCAACCATCATACCGTTTACGAGGAGGAGGAAGTAGGAGAGCCACAGAACTCTCAATCTATACGGTAGAAACATCTCAATGGCCAGAGAAGTAAAATATCTTGGGGTCCTATTGGACTCTAAAGCTAACCTGGAATGGTCACGTTGAAAAAAATACTGCGTAAGGCAGTTATAACCCTAGCCGTCCCTAGGCGGCTATATAGAAAAACGTGGGAACTAAGACCTAGTATGGCCTACAGGCTGTACACAAGGATGGTCACCCCATCGTTAACATATGCGGCACTCACTGGTCTGGTGGCCTAAAGTGTGACGATCCAGTGCCAAACAAAAACTAGGCAAAATCTAAAGGATGGCTTGCCTAGGCATGACAGGGGCCATGACTTCAACCCCAACGCAATGGAGGTGTTGCTGGATCTGCCCCCCCCCCTTACACTTAGTTATCATGGGGGAGGCCAGACTAGGACTATACAGACTAGCATGCAATGATAGAGCGAAGATTAACCAAGGTTGCAGGGACCACTGTCAAATTCAGGAGATCAAGAAGGAGCCCATGCTTGAAAAGAGGTCAGACTTCGCGAGCCCACGAATCTGCAGGGAAAACAAGTACACAGTGGAAATCCACGACCGCAGGGCATGGAGGGGGGAGACGGCGGGCATACGACGGAACGCGCTCGTCTGGTTCACGGACGGATCCGTCATGGAGCGTGGGACGGGGGCAGGCATTTATTGGGAAGGACGGAGGGTAAGTCACAGTATTTCCCTCGGAGCTCATGCAACGGTCTTTCAGGCCGAAATGTACACCATCTTGCACTGCGTCGGAATACATTCAGTCCTGGGTCAGAATCGAACATAAGGTGTACTTGGCAAACTGTCCAGGGCTCAGACATGGCAAGTCAGTAATTGGGGAACCCAATTCTAAGAGATCTGTGGCGCTGCTAAATCTTAGCAGAGGACAACTCAGGAACATAACATGAATCTTGACGGCACACATGGCCGTTAAGAAATACCTGCATAAAATGGGGCGGTTTGAGGGGGACCCGGCATGCACACTTTGCTGCGATGGGAGGAATCAGCCCAGCACATCTTGTGCGAGTATAAAGCTCTGGACCGCAAAAGACAACTTGGCGAGCCTAGACCGGAGACAGAGCAATATAAAACTTCACCCCACCAATTGCTGTGCAGACTAGTTCAAGGCACAGTAATTTTGGAATGGGTAGAGTAGAAAATATAAAGGGAATGCACAATAAGCCAAAGGCTGCGGTGCGGGCAAAGATGCGGACGAGCCACTAGGGAAAAAATAACTACCAATATATCGGAAACAAAACGATCGTTTCAAATAAACTATCTTAATTATTGGTAATATAAATAGCAAATGACACAGATGAATCTGCTTAAGTCGAATATTAATACAACGGACTATTGATTTGAAAACATCGAAATATTAGGGGCAGTTGGATCCGCAACGGTCTTTAGTTTTTATGCACTTGAAACCTCGGGATAAAAAGATAAAATGTTCCGTCTCTTAAGATATTATTTCAATCTGGTGTCTTGACTTCTTAGAAACAGGAAAACGTTATACTTTTCAATGGCGCTTGAGGGCTTCCGCAAACCGCATGCAAATATTTCTCCCTGTAACATTTTCAATCAAAACAAAGAAGGCAAGCTTATAAATAGAGGTGAGAGCGACGTCAGAGATAGATGGTCGTGCGACCGTGAAATAATCACTGTCTCAGTGAAATAAAAATTCATCTACAATCCAATTTAATCACAGTTATTCATGTGGTTCTAATTAAAAAGAAAATAGTGCCGCTTCAGTCGATTGTTTGTGTATAAAAAGCCTCATACCTTATGTTTGATAAGAGAAAGCTTTCTTGTTTATATAAGTTTCACGAATTACAGGGCTTTTTCCTTGTTAAAATTGCAGAGGTCGTGGGCAGTGGCCGATATATATGATTCCGTGGATACTCGCCGACATATGACTTCGTTGTCTGTTGCTATAAAATTGTCCTGGGGCAGTGGCCGAATTTATGTTTCTCTCTTTAATTAATAAATGGATAATTAACGGAAAAATGGTTGCCATGTCCTTCAATCAAGCTGTTGTTACCTACTTTGGTTTTGGTCTGATAAATTCCGCTGCTTAATATTGGAATGGAAATTTTTGCGTCGAACCAGAGTTTTATCCTTAATGAGAGTTGGTGAGTAAGCACAAAGGGACAAGTGATTTTTTCTTGACGAAAGCTTAAATTTTATTAGCTCCATTCATATTTAAAATATCTTCTAGACAGGAAACGTATCATCTAAAAAGGCCATTTTATTTTATACTAATTTTTGTTGATTATGTCCTTATTATCAACTTTTTCGTGTGACATTGCTGAAATCTATTGGATTGGGAATAAAACATAATCTAAGATATTTTATTTAAAGTCATCATTGATCAATTGTGTGTAATTAGCTCAATAGAAAGTAACAAACAAAAATAAACACCGTGTAGTTCCATAGACTTGTTCCAAGAATGGGTGACAAAGGAAAGGAGGTCGGCTGTTGATCTGCGCTGATGGAATCCATACTGCCTGTCGTGGATTAGACTGTGTTTTTCAAGAAATTTCAGTAATCCGGTGTTTATATACTTTTCCATCACTTTAGAGACGACTGAAAGGAGAGAAACAGGCCTGTAGTTGCTAGAAAGCGCTTAGGTTTAAAAAAAGTCAAATCATTAAAAAGGTTACCCACATCACCCCTTTTTGAGTTTATATCTACTTCAAATTTTTGTCAAATAAGGATGTTGATAGAAGAAAACCATCTACCAAATTTCGTTCTTCTATGTTAGGGCACTGCTGCAATGCAGCTGTTTCTTGTAATTATTAAAGAATCTTCAGAGGTCAATATATCACCAACCGTGGGCGCCAGAGAAAAAAATTATATAAAAAAACGTTTTGAGGTCCCCTACACGAACACATTTTGTGTCCATTGCGTTGAGAATCAGCCTGTATAGTGTTCGCTCGTATATATTCGTATCTTCAAACGGATCCATTCTATACATAGAAATCTGTTGTTTTAGCCATTCATCAAAGTAGAATTTCGTCAATATTTGCAGAATAACGAACATTGTAGACGATGAGACTGCTGGTTATAAAGTCATGCATAAACTATAGCCGAATATACGGTTTAAAGTAAACAGGGTTCAGAATCAATACAGGAACTGGTCACAATTGTGTGCAGTCTTGGTCAATATTCAGAGGCCATTGCAAAGTTTGCAGAAATCCTTGAACATTATCGTCAAATAAATGTTATCCGTTCCGAACATCTCAGTTTACAGATGAATCACTGTTTCCTTCTTTTATCGTCGTTTTGTGTCGGCGATTCTATAACTGGAATAGAGCAAAATGGGCAAAACTATAGCATACAGTTGGTTGTACAAGGACGTTTTGCAAAGTTCCTAGCGCACTATAAGACATGTAAGATTCAAAACACAAACTATTTAAACCGATCAATGCTCATTAGGTCGTTATTAACTTTAAATTATAACTTTATTTATTAGCGAATTTTCATTAAGCAAAATTCGCTATTAGAGAGGTCGCGATGAAAAGCTTTTGAAAAAACTTTTTGTGATGAGCGCGAATTTGGGCCCTAGAACCCAAAACCAAGGTCCGTTAATTTTTTTGTTTGTTTATATATATATATATATATATATATATATATATATATATATATATATATATATATATATACATTGATTGTGTGTGCGTGGGTGTGAGTTTGTATGCCTGTGTGCGCGCGTGGGTGCGTGTGTGAGTCTGTGTATGTGTGCACGTGTGTGCGGACTGTGTGTTCTATATGTGCATGGAGTGGAAACGTAGCAAAGAAAGATGGGAGTGAATGAATTCTTGTGCTGGTGGGATGGATGGAGAAGAGGATTTGTAGATAGATGTCGTGTCGCCTATCTGCGAACTGTGGGGGGTAGGTCAGTGAGAGGGAATGGGGTAATACAAGACAGGGTAAAACAGCATATTTTATACTAGTTTTATTTTTTGTTGACATATATTGTGTTTTCTTATTCATTCAGAGCACATACAAGTTATTAAACTTAGGTGCTCTGTTTGTTTATTTTCTTCTGTATTCTGTTTTTTTTTACTGTTTGTAATTTGAATGTTTGTAAATTGATTAATATTGAATAAATTGATTTGAATTGAATATATGTATGTATGTATGTATGTATGCATGTATGTATCCGAGTGATAACTCAAAAAATACTAAACTGATTTCAATCAAACTTGGCAAAAATCTTGTCTGGGCAAGAACCGAGGTCGAGTGCGTTAATCAGCCTTTATGCTCAAGTTTTTCCGGTGGAAAATCGGGAAAAACTTTTTGAAAACGCTATATTTTTGTAAGTATCAGAGTAAATGGAATGAGACTTTACATGTGGCTAGAAATATAGCAAATAAACCTATGTTTGGAATTTTATGTAATTTGATACACAACATTAATTTTTTCCAAACTAAAAATAAAATTCAGACGACATGCGTTAAGACGACTTTGTGGTTAAAGTCCAATGTATGACAGACAGAGCAGTTAACTGCCACGCGTAGATTGATTCATACAACAGGTATAAACCATGCATCAACGGTAACCAAACTAAATAAATATCAGTCATTAAGCATACTACCCGAACCAACAATCGTGAAATCTCGGCCGCAATTATGGAAAATGACAGATGACATGAAATTAAAAATTTGCAAAGTGACTGTTTTTATTTTAGGTTAATGAGAGAATAGTTTGTTATTCGATTATTAATTTTAGTTTATATGTAAAACTTGTGAACTAAATCATTGCCGAAAACAACAAAATTGTCTGATCATATTAGCTATCCAAGACACTAATCGATAAAATAAGTTATGTTATTAAATTAATTCTTTCACACAGGAGCAGTACGTATGCAATCAGGACTGTTAAAAATTGTGTAAATATTGCAAAACTTTAAAATAATTTAATTCTTTATTCAAAATCGAAACCTAGAAATTAATAATGGATATATAAAGCTTGGATAGATATACATGTCAAGCGAACGGCGATACCACGTTGAAAAAATCGATTGTCGTACGATCATCGAAGCTAAGCCTGATGACCATACCGAGGTCAGTGTTTGGATGGGTGACCGCCTGGAAGCATCGTGTACTGTTACCTCTTTTTTTTTAGGTAGTGACATTTCTGTTTTGTTGTTATTAGTGAATTTTTATTAAAAAAAGTAAGCGTATTTTATTTTAAAAAATCGCTAATAGAGAGGTATTATTGGTGAGACAAAAATTTTAGGTACCATGCTTTAAAATTGTACATTTAATACAGCCACAAGCCTAAGCTTACTCGTATTGTACCTTATATAAGGTATGTCAGATATATATATATATATATATATATATATATATATATATATATATATATATATATATATATATATATATATATATATATATACTTTATTTGTTTGCTGTACGTTTGTGATTTCTTATTGGTTTACGCGGACTGCAGTTTCAAACCGTCCCGGTTCATCATCAGCACGCTATTCTGATGTAGCGTGCTGATGATGAACCGGGATGGTCCGAAACTGCAGTATATATATATATATATATATATATATATATATATATATATATATATATATATATATATATATATATATATATATATATATATAATCACACGACAACTCAAAAAGTTATTAACCGATTTAGATGAAACTCGGCAAGAGTCTTTATTGCTATTGATGAGTTCGTTTTTTATATCGGGCAGCCCGTATGTTATTTCAGAGTTGATTTTAGATTATGCAATTTAAGTTTTATGTATTTTATCAGGAAATTTTTGTGTCAAATATATGTCAGTTTTCGTAGAAATCATTTTCAGTCGAATTTTTGTGAAATGTTAGTGATTATCAAGTACTGTTTAATAGATTATTGTAAAAAAAGGTGTTTTCAGATTGACATGGAAAATCTGTTTTCGAATTGTCTTGAAAAGTAATTTGTTTAGCAAATTATGTGAAATATTTTTACCTAGCTAATTTTCGTGGAAATAATTTTATATAAACTTTGTGAACATTTAATCCGATTTTTGTAAAAAAATGGTTAACTTTCTGAAAGGGGTTGTTTGCAAATTTCTGTGTAATTTTTTTAAAATTTTTGTCAAAAAGCTTTTTGTGAATAATGATATCTTGGCTTGTGCAGTTTTTGTGTAAACCGGTTGAATTGGTTCGCTGTCTAGAAAATCGGATCTGTTGTTAGGGACAATTATATTTATTTTCGGTAAATGTTTACATTTTTTGAACAATAATGTGTAACACGACCCTACAATGCTTACATGGATACCTTGGCCCGATTGTTGTTTTTCGTCGCCATAGAAGCATGCAGGACACGCAGCCCTATCGGACCAGTTTTTCTATAAAAAAAATGTATCTTAAAAAAACAACCAAGTTCTTTGAATCAAATTTGGTTGGTATGTTGCCCTTGTAAATACCTTATTTACGAAAACTCAACTTTCTAGGCTTATAGAAAATTGAGTTATACAAAGTTGAAGCATTTAATGAAAATCCGCTACCATAACACAATTGCTGCATCCCGAAAATTCATCTTGTGACGAGCCGTCAAGGATTTGTTTTTCATTCTTCAAATTCCTTATTTTTGTTTTATTTTGACACTTGAAGAAACAATAGTGCACAGATGTCATACGTTTTTACCACGATTTCATTTTTGTTTAAAACGCCTGAAAAACTTTGTTACCTTTGAGTCTGAAATGATAATTTCCAGCAGACGTTTTATTATTATTGATATTGAAGAAACCGGTTTGCTTAGGTTGACTAAAACGAAATCATTCTGGCGATTAATAAGGAAAAATAACTGCTACGTTTATAATATGGCGGATATTTTACTCTTAGTGAATTTTCTTAGAAAAAATTCACTATTGAGGAGATCTCGACTTTTGAATTTTGAAAAAAATTCTTCAAATGAGCGCGATCTAGGACCCCTAGAACCCATATCCAGGGCCAGTTTTAATTTATATATATATATATATATATATATATATATATATATATATATATATATATATATATATATATATATATATATATATATATATATATATATATATATATATATATATATATATATATATATATATATATATATATATATATATATATATGTATCACACCGATAACTCAAAAAATAATGGGCCGATTTTGATAAAATTTGGCATGTACGTTTCTTTTGTAAATGGATTGGATAGGTTCGTTAGTCAGGAAAATCGAAGGAGGTTTTCCGGGAAAATTTTGAGTTTTCATTCGAAAAAAATTCTTATCTCAAAAAGTAATACGCCGATTTTAATAAAATTTGGCATGTACCTTCCCTTTGTAAATGGCTTTGACAGGTTTGTTAGTCAGGAAAATCTGACGAGGTTTTCCGGGGAAATTTTGAGTTTTCATTCGAAAAAAAATTTATAATAGGCCGATTTTAATAAAATTTGGCATGTACCTTCCTTTTATAAATGGCTTTGACAAGTTCGTTAATCAAAAAAATCGGACGAAGTTTTCCGGAAAAATTTTGAGTTTTCATTTGAAAAAATTTTTTATTTAAAAAAATAAAAAATCTATGATTACCAAATTTGGTAGGTAGGTTTACGATATAAAAAGTAAACTATACACCAAAATTAAGATTTCTATGTTACAGGAAAAAAAAGTAATAATAAAATATTTTGTGCCAGATCATTTCTATGAAAATTCACTACCATAACGCACTTGCTGCGTCCAGACTTTTATAAATATGAACTAAGTTTCTCCTGAAAATCTTTTGTTAACTTTAATGAAATTTGTAACACAAGTTTCTTTTAAAGAGACTTACACTATCTACAGATATAGCAAAATTTAATTCTTTAGCTTCATAGAAAATTGAGTTTTGGGCATTTTTTTCAAAAGGAGTTGGAACATAAGATTGGTAACACTTTTGAAATAATTTTAGTGAATTTTCGTAGAAAAAATGAGGAGATCCAGACTTTTGAATTTTGAAAAAATTTTTGCAAATGAGCGCGAACTAGGACCCCTAAAACCCATATATATATATATATATATATATATATATATATATATATATATATATATATATATATATATGTATCACACCGATAACTTAAAAAATAATGGGCCAATTTTGATAAAATTTGTCATGTATCTTCCCTTTGTAAATTGCTTCGAGAAGTTTGTTAGTTAGCAAAATCGGACGAGGTTTTCCGGGAAAATTTTGAGTTTTCATTCGAAAAAAATTTTTATCTCAAAGAATAATGCGCCGATTTTAATAAAATTTGGTACGTATCTTCCTTTTGTAAATGGCTTTGATAAGTTTGTTAATCAGAAAAATTGGACGAGGTTTTTCGGGAAAATTTTGAGTTTTCTTTTGAAAAAAATTTTTATCTTAAAAAATAAAAAATCTATGATAACCAAATTTGGTAGGCAGGTTTACGATATAACGAGTAAACTATATACCAATAATATAGATTTCTATGTTACAAGAAAAAAAGTTATAATAAAATATTTTGTGCCAGATTATTTCTATGAAAATTCACTACCATAACGCACTTGCTGCGTCCAGGCTTTTTTAAATGTGCGCATACTAGGACCCCTAAAATTGATCTTCAAGGTCTGTGTAAGTTTAAAGTATTAACACTAATATCCCGTATAATTATAGTAGACAAGTCTTATAAAAATTTGCTATTATAGCGCACTTGCTGCTTCCCTAAATTTTTTATTATTATTGTTATTTTGATATTAATACGTGTTCTTATTGTGCAAAGTTTTACTCTGTACTACTCGTACTGGGTCCCGGAAGTCACGCATTGTGATTATTTCAATTGATTGTGAAACGAAAGGCAGTTGAAAATATATTGAAAAATACTTGTAAATATGTCGCTGCCAAAAATAAACAATTTAAGCTATTAACCAATAAAATGTATACGTTTATTGCAATTTCACTTTTAAGTTGCTACCTGCCAATAAGTACACTTTGAGAAAATCCAAATCACCACAATACTTCTTTCAGAGACCTTACGATCGTTGCGTTGACAAAGTCAACATCTTCAGAGAAAGATAAATTCTAACTTAAACAACTAGCTACATGTATTTATATCGCGTCAAGGTAAACGAACAAGCCCGAAGTAAAATTGTCGTCCAAGAACGACACTTGTTTATTATGTGGTGAAACTACTAGGTCGAAGACCTGCTTTTTAATCTTCTGGTCGACATATTTATGAGCCCTTATCTAATATACGGATAATATCTTTAAAGGGACCGAGGCATTTAAATAATCTGCAGATTGTAATAAGTGTTGTGGTGATTTGGGTTTTCTCAAAGTGTACTTAGTAGTACTCATCACAGGTTTCAGTTTTCACATAGCTGCTATCTGCCTTTGACAGGAAAAAAATTATACTGGCAACTCGCACAGCTGATTCGTTTACTTGGCAAGTTCAACCAGAACAGTAAGAATCAACGGACTGGCTGGATGTCCACTCCAAGAGTTATCAATTATTGTACAGTTATAGCCTGATGTCTTGAATCTGTAGTTAGCCAAGAAAACAATTTTGGCTCAAGGGCACAGATAACCATTTTATCCGAGACTGCAAATTTGCTATAGAAACCGACAAAGTCCATAATTTTTTGGATGAAAGAATATTTTACTCTGGTACCGTTAACAACCAAGACTGTAGATATTCAACAATAGCTTGATTAAAACGCTTAACTTATTAAAACATTTTGTCTAATTTTAATTATTTTCATGCCAAAATATATTGTTACTCTATGACCTAATCAGACAGACCACCTTGTACATATCATGTTATCACTCTATGTTTTTGTATCATCCTATTACTCTGCCAATGCTAACTATTTTAGAAAATAACCGCTTTAGTATGGAAAACCTTTTGAATCACATACCTAATCTTTCGACGAACAAACGCTGTTTGGTTTATAAAATGAAAGTGAAAACGATTGAGTGGTTTTATATTTGAATAGACATTACAGATTCCAGGGACTCAACTCTGGCACTACCGTTGTAATTTGGAAATTAAAATACAGTTTTTTATCAAACAGAAACCACATTCTGATCGAACATATTGATCTCGGTTTGTGAAAGAGTAAATTGTAAACGTATCTTTGATATCAAGGCGCAATTTTGTATCTCAAAGAGCAAAAATGATTATGTATTCCAGGCGGCATTCACAGAGACCTAATATAATATTTGTACTTGAATAGGTGAATAGATGTAAAGATCAAGCATGTGGGAATATACTGATAGAGAGCTTGAATTAAAGGAGGTGTCAAAAGCCTTCTCGTATTATATATTACAGCATCAGCTTGCATTCGAAAAGATGAAAAAGTATCATTTTCTGATAAATTACGGATTTCACAAATCTTGGTCTCAAAGCATATAACATATATATATATATATATATATATATATATATATATATATATATATATATATATATATATATATATATATATATATATATATATATATATATATATATATATATATATATATATATAGGGTGGCGCAATGAAAACGAAACAGACCGATTTGCGTCCAGAGAATTTATTTTTTAAGAAACGCTGAAACACGACAATTTTAATATTGAGGGGGGACATGTTTTTTAATTTTTTTTGTATTTCAACAACACACCACGAGGGCTTACAGCCTTAATACTATCGTAGCGTGGGGGTCGACAAGGAGGAAAGAGGCAACTTGTTAATTCTGGACTTGAAGGTTTGGAGGTTGTAACGAGGCCTAACTTACGGGGCAAATTATTCGGTGGAACAGACCAACGGATTTACGGAAACGGTCCCGAAAGGGTTTACTCCCTGCGAGGATCTTTGCGACCTCGTCACAAGGCTCTGGCCACGGTTGTGGTCAGAGTGCCTGGATAGCTCTGTAGAGTGGGTCCGGTAGCCTACGAAATAACAGGCCGTGTAGATACCTCCGAGGTTGTGGGCTTTAATCGCTCCTCCCTGACCTCCCGAAAGTTTGTATGGGTGTAGCAGATTTGCTTGTGGTTATAATATAGATTGAATATAATTTTCACACTATTTATTACATTATAAAGCGTTACAGTCCACTGGTATGCTTACAATATGAAAGGTACTTAGCACGCTAATTTATCCTAACACAAGTTATGTTACCGGTGACGGTCCAACGAAATTAATTATTCCTACGAAAAGGAAATGCGGGAGTCAGGCGGACGGAAACTCCTAGTGCTGTGGTTCACAATCCATGGATGCAGCCGTTAAGTGGATCGATTGGAGATACGCTCTTCAAATAGTTAAAACGGCGTCTATCCGTCGAAGTCGGTACCACGAGAACTAACGCATCGACGTGAGAGCGTCGATAAGGAACGGGAGGGTTACAGGAGAACACCCTGTAAAACGATATTGTCATATACTAACTCGACCATGGCCTGATTGTGTACTACAGCGTCCAGACCAGAGTCGAATCGGAACGGTCGTATACAATACCCTTGGGAGATCTGTGTTAGCTACAGCATCACATCCCAGAAGTATTACAACACGCCAACAATAATGAGAAAGGGCAATGGAGGGGAACTATGCTAGATCCCGCGATCTCGACGTCGACGGACAGGCGCGTGGGAACTGAGAAAAATATCCGAAAATTCACTATAATTAAATTTAATAAGACAAACCTAAAATACTCTTACCTAGACTGCGTTCAGTAGAGTTATTAAACTACGAAATTACCTCCCACAACAACGGGACGGACGGTACGGTATTCTTACGTTTTATTGCAATTTTTATGAACAAACTCTTTATTTACTGAATATAAATTTCAGTTATATATTTCAACGCGCTACGGTAAACGGTAAACTTTTTCTGCTTCAGTAGTTATTCTCTCACTGTAGTCCCCGGCTAAAAAATCTTAATCGGTGGCAGATACCTTATCCTTATCTTCTGCAGATATGTTTTTACTCCGCCGCGATAATTCGAAAATGCGTACTTTTAAGAAATATTATTGATAACAATAATAATTTTTACTGCGTGGAATTTTTACCCGTGTGAATTATATTATATTTATTTTCGAACAGCCGCTTTTAGTATCTACAGCTCTTCTGAAAATATCTACTTCGTCACAAGGTTCTGGGGAGAAGGAAAACATGTGCCGGCAACGAATTCCACAACTTGGAAGTCCTCGTGACAAAAGAGCGGGCATAACAAGACCAGTTGGGGCAGCAGGTGGAGGAACTATGGAAGAAAGCTCCTCTGAGCAGTGCCCGTGCAGATATCTATAATAGAGTGAGAGAGAGGTTACCAACGGCACGTCGGTGGGCAAGGGATGGCAGCCTTTGGGTGAGGGTAGGGTCACCGATGAGACGTATAGCTCTCTTCTGATTGGAGTCCAGAATAGCGAGTGTAGAAGCGGCAGCAGCACCCCAGATGTGGGAGCAGTATTCGAGGTTTGATTATATTTGTGAAGTATATAAGGTATAGAGATTAGCTGGTGAAAAGTATTTGCGAGCCCGGAAGAGGAAACCTAATTTCTTAGCAGCCGTTTCTGCAATTGATGTGACATGTTGGTGCCAATTGAGATTTCGATCCATAGAAATGCCCACAAGTGAAAATGACTCATTACTTTGAATAACTTGGTTGTTTATTTTTATGGGTCGAGGGCTGGTGTATCTCTTATGAGAAAGAAAGCAAGAATGTAATTTGGTGGGGTTGAATTGTACAAGATTTATACTTCCCCAGTCTAATATTTTTTGGAGATCCACGGAGATAGAACCCTCCATGAGTCTGCGATCCTCATATAATTGGGCTAAAGAGACAGGCTTAGAATATTGTATATTTGAGTGGAGGGTGCTGTCGTCAGTGTAACTGTGAACTGGGTTGAATGTGCTAGAGAGGAGGTCATTGATGTGGAGAAGAAACAAAGTAGGGGCTAAAGCTGAAGCTTGAGGAACTCCTGCATTAATTGGATATAGTTTAGGGGAATGGTCATCCACGACAACAGAAATGCTCCGGTTGGAGAGGAAATTTGCTGTCCAGGTACAGAGTTTTGATGAAAGGCCATAGGTTGGAAGTTTATTAAACAGCGCTGCGTGCCAGACCTGGTCGAATGCTTCGGATATGTCTAAAGCGACAATCTGGGATCACCGTGTAGTTACATAGGCTTGTTACAAGATAGGGTGACAAAGGAAAGGAGGTCGGCAGTTGATCTGCGCTGACGGAATCCATATTGCCTGTCGTGGATTAGACTATTACTAGGGAATATGCCTCTATTGTAATATGTCTAAAACAGACGAGTCAGGACAGGAGCAAGTTCTGGTGCGCATTTTTTAAGAACAATTGCTGGGATCTGAGCAAGGCCAGATGTTTTTCTGGTATTAAGAGAAGGGAGCAGCTTTCGTACCTTTTTAGTTTTGAAAATGATATGCGTCATTTTATGCACGACATTGGGGACTGTTGGTGGTTGAACATTTGGAGGTGGGTTGAGAGTAGAATTGCCGGCGAACAACAAGGCAAAAAGTTCAGCCTTGCCCAGGGCGGTAGAAACAATTTCATCCCCTGAAACAAGAGGTAGAAACGTACTCTTGCAGAAATTATTCCCAATAGATTTTGCAAGAGTCCAGAAGGGTTTGCTGCCGTTGGAGCTTGAGAGGATTTTGTTTTTGATGGTGGTTAATCTTCTGTATATTAAAAAATTTCTGATTTAGTTGAAAACACCCTCGTACATTTTGTGTATACGTTTATTAAATACCTTTTTGGTGTATGAATTTGTTTTGTGGTGAAATTCGCCCCATTATCTGTTGCAAACAAAATTTGTGTCAGTGAGTTAGTACACACAAATTGCTAAAGCAATAAATGGCCATCTGCATAAAGCTATTTAACAAAGATTTCAAGTGTAGCCCGAACGAAATGTGTTGGGGGAATGTGAAATTAATTGATTTTATTCATTAATATACAGGCCGTGAAAATTGAAAACGTTCAAGTGGAAATATCGCTGACGTATGGAAATGATTGTCGCGCGCACGCTTTGTCAACGAAAACAAGTGTTATTAGCAATATTCGGGCGATATTGCGGAGAGAAACAGTTCCGACGGAGCAATATAGCCATAAAGTGGCCAATATTACAATGGAAAGATTATATTGGTTCCTCTTTACATATTTATGGTTTCAAAATATGGAATTCCTGGACGCAAACATAGCCCGATATATCCTATTCGCTGATTTATAGGATTATATACCTAATTCATGGGGAAAGGTAAGTGTATGGCTTAAAATGCGCTCAGAAATGTATCTTTATTGCCTTAACGGTCTGCCGGCTTACGTTTCTACTCATCTGCTGATGTCTCTGCTACTCTCTACCCACTCTCGTAACTTAATCAATATTTACATACGGCGGTTGACGAAAACGATAAAATCTCTGGAGCATGTTTTACAGCAAAAGGAATTTCACTTTTATTGATTTAACAAGTGTCCCAAATGGCTTAACATATTGCACATCCGACGCATTACAAGAAAAAAAATCGGAACGCAGCAAGTTGCGCCGTTACTAGTTTTTCCGAAGTCGCGGCTCTTTTCAGAATAGAGTAATTCGAGAGATTAAATTAAAAAAATATAAAATAGTCGGGCTTGATCGAGTTCATAATAAAAAAATAAGGTCAAGATTCTCGAATATGCAAAAAATTACGGATGAGGATTTTTTTACTTTCTGTTTTATACCCTAGTATTAAAAAGAGCTGAATAGGGAAAGTTAATGAGTCTCGTAACTTAATCAATATTTAAATACGGCGGTTGACGAAAACTATAAAATCTCTGGAGCATGTTTTACACCAAAACGAATTTCACTTTTATTGATTTAACAAGTGTCCCAAATGCCTCAACATATTGCATATCCGACGCATTACAAAAAAAAAAAAATCGGAACGCAGCAAGTTGCGCCAGTACTAGTTTTTCCGTAGTCGCGGCTCTTTTCAGAATAGAGTAATTCGAGAGATTAAATAAAAACATTTAAATAGTCGGGCTTGATCGAGTTCATAATAAAAAAAAATAAGGTCAAGATTCTCGAATATGCAAAAAATTCCGGATGAGGATTTTTTTACTTTCTGTTTTATACCCTAGTATTAAAAAGAGCTGAATAGGGAAAGTTAATGAGTCTCGTAACTTAATTAATAATTACATACGGCGGGTGACGAAAACGATAAAATCTCTGGAGCATGTTTTACAGCAAAACGAATTTCACTTTTATTGATTTAACAAGTGTCCCAAATGCCTTAACATATTGCATATCCGACGCATTACAAAAAAATTCGGAACGCAGCAAGTTCCGCCGTTACTAGTTTTTCCGTAGTCGCGGCTACTTTCAGAATATAGTTATTCGAGAGTTTAAATAATAAAAAAAATATAAAATAGTCGGGCTTGATCGACTTAATAATAATAAAAAATAAGGTCAAGATTGTCGAATATGCACAAAGATTCCGGATGAGGATTTTTTTACTTTCTGTTTTATACTCTAGTGCTGCATAGGGCAAGTTATTGAGTCTAAATGAAGTATTAATTAGGGTGGCTAAGTTAAATGGGCACTTACTCCTCTATCTTCCTTACCAAAAAGCTGGCCAAACTCCAAAGGCTGGAATTCCTGGGTATCACAGGCGCTATGAGGACGACGCCGTCAGTCGCGCTAGAGGTCTTGTTGATGCTGCCACTGCTTCCCATCTGTATTAGAAGAAAGGCCATGGCGTCGCATCTTAGAATGCGAGACGCTGGAAACTGGTGCGGAGAGGGAGCAGTAATAGGACATGCAAGAGTCGCCAAGGAGGTGGAAAAGGAGATTTCGATGTTCACCATCAAGGTACGGAATGCAGAGGACGATACTAGGTTGACTAAGCCATATACTCTCAAAATCCCCAGTAGGGATCAGAGGAGGGAAAATGAGGTTGCATTCCAGCCCGCAAACCTGGTCAGTTTTACCGACGGAACGCAGCTGGAGGATCAACGTTCCTCCAGGGCAGGAATATACATCGACAGGGGGGGGGGGGGTGCGTGAGAGTTATGCTCCGGGCGCATATACCACGGCATTCGAAACGGAGGTGTACGCTATCCTGACTGTATCCAATCGACGGGATGTGAGGATGAGACCCGAGAAATGTGTATACATTTGATCGGATAGCCAGGCGGTCTTCCGGGCAGTCTGCGCGGCCAGAATTAGGTCAACACTTAAGCAGGAGTGCGCTGACGCTCTTAAAGGACTAGCCAGGATAAAGAAGGTGCAACTGGTGTGGGTTTCGGGACACTGTGGAGTAGCGGGTCACATAAGTTGCAGAAGCGGCTGCTAAAAAATTAGGTTTCCTCTTCCGGGCTCGCAAATACTTTTCACTAGCTAATCTTTATACCTTATATACTTAACAAATAAGGCCAAATTGCGAATACTGCTCCCACATCTGGGGTGCCGCTGCCGCTTCTACACTCGCTTTCCTGGACTCCATTCAGAAGAGAGCTATACGTCTAATCGATTACCCTACCGTCATCCAAAGGCTGCTATCCCTTGACCACCGACGTGCCGTTGGTGACCTCTCGCTCTTTTATGGATATCTGCACGGGTAGTCCTCAGAGGAGCTTTCTTCGATAGTTCCCCCTCCCCGCTGCCCCCAGCAGATCTACCAGGGGAACAGTGCAAGTGCACCCTCTTACTGTCCAGATCACCAGACATAGAACATCTTGTTATGCCCGCCATTTTGTCGCAAGGACTTCCAATTTGTGGAATTCCTTGCCGGCACATGTTTTTCCTTCTCCTCCGAACCTCCAAACCTTCAAGTCCAGAACAAGTTGCCTCTTTCCTCCTTGTCGACAGCCATCGTACGATAGTATTTAGGCTGTGAGCCCTCGTGGTGTGCTGTTGAAATATAAAAAGGAAAAAAAACATCGATCCATGGGGTAGTGGATGAACGGGGGACGATTTGGTGAAAATTAAAATTTTTTCGTTAAAACTCGAGTAACATGACATTTTAGGGTTTGTTTGTTAGAAAACTTGCAATTTCGTCAAACATCTGGTATTCTGTGCTGAAATTAATTTAGTGATTGATTCTGTGGGGGTGGAATATCGGTGACAGAAATTCCGATAGGTCTTTCTGCTAAAACGGCGCAAAAAGTCTCAAAACATAGAAAACTTGATTCTGGAAAGAAAATGTTTTTGTCTGCCTGCCCGTCGGTCGGTCGGTCTGTCGGCTTGTACGTCTGTCTGTTATTAGGCGAAATAACTTTCGAACGACTTAAGATATCATCTTCAAATTTTGTATCCAGTTAGCCCCCGACAAAGGAACGCTTTGAATTATTTTTCGGTAAGATCGCGTCAGGGGGTAGGAAACAAATGAGCGGTGATTTGGTGAAAATTGACATTTTTTCGTTAAACTCGAGTAATATAACCTTTCATAAGTTTGTGCATACATGAATACAAATATTTTCTTTTGGGTCAAATCATGAACTCTAAATTCATTTCATGGGAATGTCTTTTTGAGGAGAGTAGATTATGATTCAATTTGCAACACTATTATCCTATTACAATAATGCAATTACTGCGCATGGACTTTTTGAATAATTAGCGCACTTCATCCGCAGGACTAAACTGTTCCTACAACAATTATTCTAGTTACCTCCAACTCTCTAACAATATGGTAACTAATACGATTAGAGAGGTTTGCAGATATTTTATTTACAATGATGTGATCCAAAGCCAGAGTAAACTAAGCCTGTTGTGAATATTTAATCACCTTACACGGTTGAAGTGCGACTAACATCATCAAATTTCTGCATCTTGAATATCAGATTCGGCACACATTTACGTTCTGGTAACAGAAACAAGATATCTTGACGCTGCTTCCACAGTGAAAATAACGTGAATTGAAAGAGTAGAATCTCATGACATGGATGTTGAATTTGGTATATGTTCACACTGCCTACATTAACATATATGAATTTCAAGTATATTCATGCACAGACTATTTAAACACAAGACACTGGGTATTAAGTTATATTAGGTTACTTCAGAAGACAATCACTACACGCTACCTTGAACAAACACAGGGTTTGTTGCTAAAGATCTGTGTAGTTATGACTGAGAAGATATATTACATACCAAGGTTGTAGCGTCACGTATGCTAGTCTACTTAAAAAGTGTGGACGCAGCAAGTGCGTTATTGTAGTGAATTTTGATTAAAATGTGCGTGTTTTTAAGAAAGCAGGTATCAAATTTGGTTACCAGTATAACCTATATAGTAGAAACAATGTACCACGTTTCATCAAAACAACTTTATTGGTTGAAAATGTTTAAAAAAATGCCGAAAATTCGTTCCAGAATCAAGTTATCTATATGCCTCAAGACTGTTTACGCCGTTTTAGCAAAAAAATTCTAAAACTTTGTCAACCATATTTTGAATTTTGAATTTTTGTTTCAGAATTAAGTTTTCTATATGTTTTGAGACTTCTTATACCATTTTAGCAAGAAAAAAATCGAAATTTTTATCAACAATATTTCACCCCACACATTCAACCCCTTATTTAATTTCAGCACATAATACCAGATGTTTGATAAAATTAAAAGTCTTCTAATAAATAAAGCCTAAAACAAGACCGACAGACCAACAGACAAAAAAATCGTTCTAGAATCAAGTTTTCTATGTGGTTTTTACGCTGTATTAGCGCAAACAAGATTTAGAAATTTTTTTCAACAACATTCCACCCCCCACACATTCAACCCCTAATTTAATTTCAACAATTTGATGAAATTAAAAGTTTTCTAATAAATACCTAAACCCTGAAACGCTATCTTACACGAGTTGGAACGAAAAAATGTCAATTTTCACCAAATCACCCCGGATTCGTCCCCTACCCTCTAAAGCGGTTTTACCCAAAAACAATCCGAACCGGTCGTTTGTCAAGTGCTAACTGTGTGTCCCAATTTGAATAACATATCTCAATTCGTTCTGAAGTTATCGTGGCTACAAACAGACAAACATACAGACCGATCGACAAAACATTTTTGATCCCAAATCATGTTTTCTATATGTTTTGATAACGTTTAGGCGAAATTTTTTTTGAAATTTATGTCTGCGATGCGTTATTTCTACACTAATGAGGAGATCTCGACTTTTGAATTTTGAAAAAAATTCTTTATATGAGCGCGAACTTGGCCCTTGGAACCCATATCCAGGGTCAGTTTGAATGTGCAAGAGCACGTTCCCACATCTTGTTTCAGGGGATGACATTGTTTCCACCGCCCTGGGCAGGGCTGAACTTTTTGCATCCTTGTTCGCCGGCAATTCTACTCCCAACCCACCTCCAAATGTTCAACCACCAACAGTCCCCAATGTCGCGCATCAAATGACGGATATCATTTTCAAAACTAAAAAGGCACGAAAGATGCTCTCTTCTCTTAATACCAGGAAAGCATGTGGCCTTGACGAGATCCCAGCGATTGATCTCAAAAAAATGCGCACCAGAACTTGCTCCTGTCCTGACTCGTTTGTTTCAGACATCTTACAATAGAGGCATGTTCCCTAGTAACTGGAAAACTGCTCGAGTACAAGCCGTCCCCAGGAAAGGATCCAAAGCTCTTCCTAGCAACTGCATGCCTATTTCTCTCATTTTAATCGTCTTTAAAGTGATGGAAAAGTATATAAACACCGAATTACTAAAAGTTCTTGAAAAACACAGTCTAATCCACGACGGGCAGTATGGATTCCGTCAGCGCAGATCAACTGCCGACCTCCTTTCCTGTGTCACCCATTCTTGGAACTACACGGTGAATCCCAGATTTTCGCTCTAGACACACCAAAGCATTAGACCAGGTTTGGCACGCAGCGCTGTTTAATAAACTTCCGGCCTATGGCCTACCACCAAAACTCTGTACCTGTACAGCTAATATCTTCTTCAACGGGAGCATTTCTGTTGTCGTGGATGGCCATTGCTCTAAACTGTATCCAATTAATGCAGGATTCCCTCAAGCTTCCGCTTTATCCCCTACTTTGTTTCTTCTCCACGTTAATGACCTCCTCTCTAGCACATCCAACCCAGTTCACTGTTACGCGGATGACAGCACTCTCCACTCAAATATACAATATTCTAAGCCTGTGTCTTAGTAATTAGATGAGGATCGCAGACTCATGGAGGGTTCTGTCTCTGCGGATCTCCAAAAAATATTAGACTGGGGAAGTAGAAATCTTGTACAATTCAACTCCACCAAATCTAAGTCTTGGTTTCTATCTCATAAGAGATACACCAGCCCTAGACCCATCACAATGAACAACCAAGTTATTCAAAGTAATGAGTCCTTTCCACATTTCTGTGGATCTAAATCTCAATTGGCATAAACATGTCACATCAATTGCAGAAGCGGCTGTTAAGAAATTAGGTTTCCTCTTCCGGGCTCGCACATACTTTTAACCAGCTAATCTCTATTCGTTATATACTTCACAAATAAGGCCAAACTTCGAATACTGCTCCTACATCTGCGGTGCCGCTGCCGCTTTCACACCCGCTATCCTGGATTTCATTCAGAAGAGGGCTATTTGTCTCATCGGTAACCCTACCCTCACCCAAAGGCTGCCATCCCTTGCCCACCGACGTGCCGCTGGTGACCTCTCTCTCTTTTATAGATATCTGCACGGGCTTTGCTCAGATGAGCTTTCTTCCTTAGTTCCTCCACCTGCTGTCCCCAACAGATCTACCAGAAGAACAGAGAGAATGCACCCTTTTACTGTCCAGGTCACCAGACAAAGAACATCTTGTTATGCCCGCTCTTTTGTCCCGAGGACTTCCAAGTTTTGGAATTCCTTCTCCTCCGAACCTCTAAACCTTCAAGTCCAGAATCAACAAGTTGCCTCTTTCCTCCTTGTCGACACCCACGGTACGTTAGTATTTAGGCTGTTAGCCCTCGTTGTGTGTTGTTGAAATAAAAAAAAATACCGGTAACCAAATTTGATGCCTACTTTAATTTAGAAAAGACATATTTGCTTTTAAAATCTTTCATATGAAAATTCACTACGATAACGCACTTGCTGCATCCAGACTTTTTATAATCCCAAAGCCGTGATATGGTCATTAGTGAATTTTTTAAAATATTCTCCTGTCAGATCCGTAAAAATCAACCTAAATTGGCTAAAAATGTCTATCTTACTGCTGCGATTACAAAATTTATTCAACACAGTAATGCACTTCACAGCCAAAAACCTTGTAAGTAGTTTCTCTATTACAACATACATATTTCAAATACCCCAGCATATTACTACAAAATATACGATACGAGCTCTCTAAAGTTAGAAATTATGTATTCAGAAACGCGAAACAATATTTGTCAAGGAACAGATTTCATGGGGGGAAAAGATTGAAGTTTTATGCGGCCACAAAGTTTTCAGGCCGTAATGTTACAAAATATTTCACTTCTGAAAACGTGGGTTTTTCTAAAGAACTGGTGTAATGTGATGTTGACGCATATAACATGTAAGATTAATTAGCGTTTTAGAAAAGGATAAAAAGGTGGGTGCAGGTGGGCAGACTCCGGCCAATTCGGCAGGTAAGTAGCTGTTATGGTAGCGCTGAAGCTGGATGATAAAGAATTCATATGCGGTCGGAGTGAACAGATCCACGGCATTTAGGACGAAACACTGGGGCTCAAACAGCTAGACAAATAGCGCTAGCTTTTCCTGAAATATGCACGATGTTCTGGAGCTACTTTATATTCGTTTGGGTTACTTACTTCCACCAACTTCCAACCAGATGTATTATTTATTTATTTCCTATTGCGTTACACCAGATAATCAATATCGAAATATATTGCTCGAATCTGGAATAAAAGACAAATGGCGCCATCAATTAGTAATAGAGATAAGACAACTAAATAAGACACATTGTGCTCTCACATCACATAGTAACTTGCTGAAATTTGTTCTGGATGCAGTACGTGGCACCATGGTAGCGAATTTAAGTTAAAATTTGGAAGACTAGATGCATTCTCACCACAATTAGAACCGTAGACCGGTTTCGCTCTAATTAGAGCTCGCCAGTACGGCATACTTATTGTAGCGATAATACACCTATAAAGTAATACGGCTATAGTAGCCAGCCTTTCAACACTAAGTGGGTGGTAAAGCACGAAGCAACTTGCCGCCACCTAGTTGCGGAACCAAGTAGTATGTTGTAATGCCAGCTCCAAATAACACAATTTACTAAATTGTTAGTTGGTTCTATACAGTCTCTATTTTTAACACTTTATGTTATTTGGAGCTGGCGTGACAACATACTACTTGGTTCCGCAACTAGGTGGCGGCACGTTGCTTCGTGTCTTACCACTCACTTAGTGTTGAAACTTGGACTTAAAAAAATCAAGTATGTAGGTAATGAAAGCGAGAAAAAGATAAAAAGTAGTATAGACCTATCATCAAAGTCACTGTTTGCAAAGTAATAAAACTAGGGACGCAGCAAGTGCGTTATGGTAGTGAATTTTTATTAAATGCTTCAAATTTGAAAAACTCAATTTTCTATAAACTTGGAAAGTTTAATTTTGGTACGTAGTAAGGTATTTTCTAGGGCAAGATATCCACCAATTTTTTTTAAAAGAACTTTGTAATTTTCGGAGAAAAAAAAAATTTTTCAAAAGAAAATTTAAAATTTGAATAACTCATTTTTTTTTATAAACTTAGAAAGTTGAATTTTGGTACGTAGTAAGGTCTCTCCCAAGACAACATATATAGTAAATTTCATTTAAGCAGCTTTGTTATTTTCCGAGAAAAACATTTTTTTGAAAGAAAACTCAAAATTTTATATTATAAATATATATATATATATATATATATATATATATATATATATATATATATATATATATATATATATATATATATATATATATATATATACAAACATATAAAAATTGAAACTGACCCCGGATAGGGGTTCTAGGGGTCCTTGTTCGCGCTCATTTGCAAAAATTTTTGCAAAGTCTCACCATCGATACCTCTCTATTAGTGATTTAAAAAAAATAAAAATTCACTAAAAATAATGATTCCCAGGTTTTTCTACAAGGTAAATACGCTGTTATCTATAAAAAAGTCTGGACGCAGCAAGTACGTTATGGTAGTGAATCTTGATAAAAATGTTTTAATAGCAAATATGTATTTTCTTTTAAAGAAGGCAGGAATGAAATTTGGTTACCAGTATAACCTATACAGTAGAAACAATGCATCATCAAAATAACTTTATTGCTTGAAAATGTAAAAATTTTTTCGAAAATAAATTCAAAATGTTTCCGAAAAAACTGGCGCCTAGCCAACGAACGTTAAGCTAATAGCAAATTGAGCTATTGAAATTTGAAACATACAATGAAAATTCGCTACCATAATGCACTTGGTGTGTCCTGAGTTTCTTTACTTACATACATGCATTTTATTTCGATGGAAAATGCAAAAATCTAATAAGATAAAATGTGTTCCATTGAAAAAAAAAAAAGAACATTTTTATCACCAACAACTTATGGGACACCTATGATTGTAAACCTAATCTTATAGGATGCAGCTCAAGACAGCCTATAATTAACAAATAGAATTTTTTCTCTTATCTTGTCTAATAACGAATATATTGAGCTTTACCCTAGAAGTGCGTCACCCTGTATGTATGAACACAGATAATAACTGAAACTAACCCCGGATATGGGTTCTAAGGGGCTTAGTTCGCGCTCATTTGAAGAAATATTTTCAAAATTCAAAAGTGGTGGTCTCCTTGTTAACGAATTTATTCTACAACCATTCGCTAAAAATTAAAAAATTCTGGACGCAGCAAGTGCGTTATGGTAGCGAATTTTAAAAAAAATATTTTTAATAGCAAATGCCTTTCTTTGATGAAAGCAGGCCTCAAACTTGGTTGCCTATATAGTAGGAACAATGTACCATATTTCATCGATATAACTTTATTGCTTGAAAATATATAAACATTTTTCAAAAGTCTGGATGCAGCAAGTGTGTTATGTAAGTGAATTTCCATAAAAATGTTTTTAATAGCTAATGCGAGCAGGCATCAATCTGATTACCCGTAGAGCTTATGTAGTAGAAACAATGTACTATATTTTATCAAAATTACTTACAGTTTGAAAATATACAAACATTTTCCGAAAATAAACTTAAATGTAAGTCTCCTAACCAACAAAGCTTATGTTAATAGCAAATAGAGTTATTGAAATTTGAAGGATGTACTGAAAAGTCGGTAAATTTGCACACTAGCTCCCGAACGCTTTTCAAAAAATTGTTTTCAGAAATATTACTAGGACCCCACCTGGATGCACAAACCACAACAAAAAGTTCTTGTTCACACCCCCAAGGAAGTTACGGGACTGGGAGTGAATAGGGGTGCTGGGGGTAGGTAGTGAAAAGGAAATAAAAGCAGAAAATGCGAATAAAACTGCTTGAAAACTGTCTATTAGAAGCCATATCCCCATGAAACCCTGCCTATCTCGCACAGCATCCCTATTTGCCCCAGGTAACTTCCTTGGGGGGTATGAACAAGAAGTTCTTCTTATAGTTTATGCAACGAGGGTGGTTGTATGCACACGAGGGGGGGAAGGAAAATGCCTACGACGGCGCAGACACCTCCTCCGGCTCGAGTTACGGCAGGTGCGAGGGGTAGGGGGGGGGGACTTCTGCTGCTTCGACGTGGGGATTCTCCTTCCACGTCGCGTGCATAAAACCACCCTCGATGCATAAATCACAAGATAAATGTCTTATTCCTACCCGCCAAGGAAGTTACGACACCGGGGGGGGGGGGTGGTGCTGTGCGGGGTAGGCAGGGTTTAAGAGGGATATGGTTTTAAGATGTGAAAAAGACAGCTTTCAATCCCGTTTTATTCGAATTTTCTGCTCATATTTCCTTTTCACTACCTACCCCGCTCAGCACCCTTACTCACTCCTGGTCCCGTAACTTCCTTGGGGTGTGTGAACAAGAAATTTTTCTTGGGGTTTGTGGATCCAGGGGGGGGGTCTTAGCCACGTTTCTGAAAACAGTTTTTTTTTAAAAGCGTTCGGGTGTTAAACAGCAAATTTACCGAAAATTCGCTACCAACACGCACTTACTGCGTCCAGATTTTTTTCTTACAAACGCATCTTATTTCGATAAAAACGCATTAACTAATTTGTTCTACGAAAATTAGCTAAAAAAAAAATAATACACACCTACTCACTCCTGGTCCTGTAACTTCCTTGGGGGGTGTAAACCAGACATTTTTCTTGGGGATTGTGGATCCAGGGGGGGGGTCTAGGCAGGTTTCTGAAAACAGTTTTTGGCAAAGCGTTCGGGAGATAAACTGCAAATTTACCGAAAATTCGCTACCAAAGCGCACTTACTGCGTCCAGATTTTTTCTTACAAACGCATCATATTTCGATAAAAAATGCAAAAATGGATTAACGAACTTGTTCTACGAAAATTAGCTAAAAAAATTATAGACAGTTAAACCATAAACTTCCCTAAACCTACAGCGAAAGCATCAACTTCACTAAACCGACAGCCAAAGCATCAGGGAAAGGGTCTATTTGAAATGAATTTTCTATTTTAGTAAAATAAAGCGCAATGACGGTTGAATCTGAAACTTAAGGGTCTGCAGAACACTCTTCTTGCAACATTTTCTTTTCACAATTCGTATTTGTTTCACGTTGTTTGCCTAAACATTGCCAATTTTGAAGTTTAAAATTGCGAGTTTGACGTTTTGAGGAAAACTCCAAAATTTGTTTCTTTAACTGCCCATAATTTCTTTGCATTTAAAGCTAGCGACCTAGATTTTGGTACAGTGTTCACTGTTTATAATACAAAGAGGCGTACCAAATTTGGTTGCCTTTACTGTTATTCCCGGAGATATTAATTTTTTTAGAAAGAAAACACAATATTTTCCGGGAAAACCTGGTCCGATTTTTCTGGCTAACGAAATTATCCAAGCCACTTGCAAAAGGAAGGTACTCACCAAATTTCATCAATATTGGTGTCTTATTCTTTGAGTTATCGGTCGGATATATATATATATATATATATATATATATATATATATATATATATATATATATATATATATATATATATATATACATATATATATATATATATATATATATATATATATATATATATATATATATATATATATATATATATATATATATATATATATATATATATATATATATATATATACAGATCTCCTCATTAGCGAATTTGAAAAAAAAAATCGCAAAAAATGCTACTTGCCGTCTTAAAGCGGTAGTATTTCAAAGGTTGATACAGATACAATTAAAAGTTGCATTAAAAAGTATTAATTTAATAATTACAAATTAAATAGAAAACCAAATTAAAGCTTACGAAGCGGAGATATCACTGTTGACCGTACGGTTTTCTCCGCCAAGAAGTTAAATATTTTCTATCCAATTGAAACAGAAATAAAACGCAAAACTTTTCTTTAAACCACTTTATAACTTTAGCTCAAACATCGCTAATTAGTCTCATTTTAATGAGAAAATGTTTGCAAAAGTTAAAGATTAGCAAAGTAAGTAATCCAATATGTATTATAACGATGAATTTGAGTTGTTAGGTTTATGTGATATTCAGATCGTGAGGTTTTCCCAGCCTTGATAGCAGGTGCGGGGGATGAAAATTAGAAGTATTTAAATTTCCATTTCTGCGTTGTCAGAATTGGCTCGTCTCCAAGGATGTTGTATTAATTATCATAACTAATTTACGGATAATTACTTTAAAAATTGTTTGAAAAGCTTAGGGAGTATGCAAATTTTATCAAGTCAGAAGACGGAAATGCTCAATCTGAGTGTAGTTATTGATGCAACGCTAATATTAACTGTTTTTGAACTACTTACGTCATGCCATAAGCATTTAGGTAAGCGTTATATATATATATATATATATATATATATATATATATATATATATATATATATATATATATATATATATATAAATAGATCGTTTTTTTAAGGATAAATAAGTTTACTTTATTACTTTTTCACTTATTATTTTTTTAATGCCCTAGTTTCATTACTGTGTTACTACGTTAGGTATTCACCCCCAAGTCTCTGTTTTTTCTCCCGGGTGTCTTTCAATTGTTTCTAATTTACCAATAAAATTATATTGTTATAATTTAAAATGTTTCTACCATTCTTATTTGTCTCTTTTACAGTTTTTGTCCAATGACATGGCAGATTCTCGACATAGCTGAAAAAAGTCATTTCCTTTTTAAATGTTAATTAAAACAATGTGGAAATGATTATACATAAGTCCAATGTATGTCATTTTACCGGTAAGTTTAAATTACTATTAATTATAATTTTATTACCTCTTTACTTAAACTCAAAAAATTTCTTTAAAATTACTCACAACTTATTATTTTAAATTAAATAAACCTGACTTAAATTAGTCACAGCTTCAAATTTCTTTATACTAAACAAGATCACACATATTTATTTATTCATTTTCTTAAACAATTTGGTATAAAGCAAAACAATGAACATTCTTCTAAAATTATTACGCCGCTCTTGTCTTAACAATCGTTTTGTACTGAGATTTTATAGTTTATTTTCAATCTGAATTCAGTGTCACATCACGTTTGATACTCTTCGTCATTTATTACACCAAATACAGTCATGGCCTGGCTACATTTTCTTTGCTTACAATTATTTTATTCTTGATGTCAATTTCGTTGGCTTTATAAATACATATAATTGAAAAATTGCTTTTACCTTATGGTTGTGCTTCTCTCATCCTGACCCCCTCTAATATCTCACAAATTGTCAACGAAATTATCCAAGCTGACATGGAAATATTTATTCCATGTAGACAGAAAACATCTTCAGCCACTCAAAAGCCCTGGTTCTCTAAATCCTGTAACAAGGCCAGACTTGAAAAGGTCAAAGCTTACAAAACGCTTCTACACAATCCCAGTCTAGAAAACCGTAAAGCATTTAACGACGCAAAAAATCGCTATGTTAGCATTCTTTCTGAGGCAAAAAACTCGTTTAATAACCACATCAAAAACAAAGTCCTCTTAAGCTCTAACGGCAGCAAAATCTTCTGGACTCTTGCTTAATTTATTGGGAATAATTTCTGCAAGAGCACGTTCCCACCTCTGTTTCAGCGGATGAAATTGTTTCTACCGGCCTGGGCAAGGCTGAACTTTTTGCCTCGTTGTTCGCCGGCAATTCTACTCTTAACCGACCCCAGACCACCAACAGTCCCCAATTCCGCACATAAAATGACAGATATCATTTTCAGAACTAAAAAGTTACGAAATATTATCTATTCTCTTAATACCAGGAAAGCCTCTGGCCTTGACGAGATCCCAGCCATTGTTCTCAAAAAATGCGCACCAGAACTTGCTTCTGTCCTGACTCGTCTGTTTCAGACATTTTAAAATTGAGGCATATGCCCTAGTCACGGGAATACTTCTCGAGTGCAATCCGTCCCCAAGAAAGGATCCAAAGAGCTTCCTAGCAACTACAGGCTTATTGCTCTCCTTTCAGTCGTCCCTAAAGTGATGGAAAAGTGTATAAACACCGGATTACTAAAATTTCTTGAAAAACACAATCTAATCCACGACAGGCAGTATTGATTCCGTCAGCGCAGATCAACTGCCGACCTCCTTTCCTTTGTCACTCATTCTTGGAACAAGTCTATGGAACTATACGGTGAAACCCAGATTATCGCTCTAGAGATATCCAAAGCATTCGACCAAGTCTGGCACGCAGCGCAGTATAATATACTTCCGGCCTATGGCCTATCACCAACACTCTGTACCTGGACAGCAAATTTGGTCTCCAACCGGAGGATTTGTGTTGTCGTGGATGGCCATTCATCTAAACTGTATCCAATCAATGCAGGCGTCCCTCAAGGTTCAGCTTTAGCCCCTACTTTGTTTCTTCTCCACATCAATGACCGCCTCTGCCGCTGCCGCTTCTACACTCGCTATCCTGGACTCCATTCAGAAGAGAGTTTACGTCTCATCGGTGACCCTACCCTAACCCAAAGGCTGTCATCCCTTGCGCACCGACGTGCCGTTGGTGACCTCTCTCTCTCTTTTTTATAGTTATCTGCACGGGCACTGCTCAGAGAAACTTTCTTCCATAGTTCCTCCGCTGCAACAGATCTACCAGGGGAACAGAGCGAATGCACCCTTTCACTGTACAGGTCACCAGACATATAACATCTTGTTATGCCCATTTTTTTCTCCTGAGGACAAGTTGTGGAACTCCTTGCCGGCACATGTATTTCCTTCTCCTCCGAACCTCCAAACCTTGAATTCCAGAATTAACAAGTTGCCTTTTTCCTCGTTGTCGACACCTATGGTACGATAGTACTTAGGTTGTGAGCCCTCGTGGTGTGTTGTTGAAATAATACATATGTATATATATATATATATATATATATATATATATATATATATATATATATATATATATATATATATATATATATATATATAAACATATACGAAAATTCACTAAAAACAGTACATTCTATATTTATGTTGAGAGCTGTGTGCGTCATACCATCACCCAACTATATTCGTTTTTTAACCACAAAACACATACTAAGTGAAAATGGCTTAAGTTAACCGTTGGTAGATACTTTTCATTTTATAAATTATTATTTCGGATTAATACCTCCCGGAATATCAACGTCCAAAACGGTCGTTTTTGTTAAGAAATTCAAATGTGCTTCATAGTGTTTCCGGATTTTAAGCAAAATTGTAAATAAAATTAATTGTAGCAAAACTAGTTCTCTAAAGACATTTTCTTGTTAGAGTTACTTTAATATTAGTTACAAGAGAGCTATTTGAACTTATTACTTTATTCAGATGAGTTCGTGATGGCTCATTATACTGCTAAGGGACAATGTTAATTGTGACTCGGATATGGTGTCGATTCGCATAATAGAACAACAATGTTATGTGCAACTAGTACATTATGGTCCAGCGGTGTATATGACAGCCATTATGTGCATCCTTCCATTTCTATACCTGCATGTTTCATAATAGAATGTACACCACTTGGGTGCTACAATATAACCATTAACAAGCAACTATGCAACTCGCCTCATTTATCCAAAATATATCCAGAATGCACGCCCGTCTTTTGTGTGCTTATTTATTGTAAATCTATTGTCGCTATACCAAGGAAAGTCACGAGGTATGGTTATAGAGAATAACAGCTCTTTGATGAGGTGAAACACTATGTAATTACTATGGTCATACATGAAAATGGAGTAGACATTCTGAAAATATCACACGTCAACTAAAAAGAAAACTAATGGCAAGTTTCACAAACTACGACCGAAGTGCAGGTCTGTCTATTATATATTTTGAATATTCATCCACGAGATCGACATTCCCAAAGTATAACATAACCAAAAAAAGCCTGGACGCGGCAAGTACGTTATGGAAGTAAATTTTCCTGAAAATGGTTTAAGTAGCAAATATGTCTCTTTAATACAGACAGGCATCAATATGGTCACCGGTATAACCTATATAGTAGAAACAATGTAGCATAGCATATTTCATCAAAATAACTTATAGTTTGAAAATCTACAAAAATTTTCCGAAAATAAATTTAAATGCTTCGGAGAAAACTCGTTGCCTAGCCGACGAACCGTAGGTTAATAGCAAGTTGGGTTATTGAATTTTGAAGCATTTAATGAAAATTTGCTACCAAAACTTACTTACTGCATCTTATTTTTTTTAAGAAACATGCGTCTGTGAGGTCTCAGTGTGTTCAACCCTAGGCCTCAGAGAGATCTGCCTAGGGTTGAACACACTGAGACCTCACACACGATCTCCGGCGAGATTTGGGGGCAGATTGAGGCCCCGAAATCGAGCTACAACAACCCAACCTACCTTTATCCACCGCTCTAAGGAGTAGGCAGATTGAGGCCTTAGAGTGTCCCTACATATTTCTTTTACCCACCTTTGTCCACCACTCTAAGGAGTAGGCAGATTGAGGCCTTAGAGTGTCCTTACATATTTCCTTTACCCACCTTTGTCCACCACTCTAAGGAGTAGGCAGATTGAGGCCTTAGAGTGTCCTTACATATTTCCTTTACCCACCTTTGTCCATCACTCTAAGGAGTAGGCAGATTGAGGCCTTAGAGTGTCCTTACATATTTCCTTTACCTCTTGAAAATGGCTCCAAAACAGGAGCCGAAACGTCGAGTTTCCATAAATTCTGGACGCGGTTTAACCCGAGAACCAAGCATGTCTCACATTAAAGAACGCGGAAATCTTTCTGAACATATATATATATATATATATATATATATATATATATATATATATATATATATATATATATATATATGAAACTGACCCTGGATATTAGTTGCAGTAGCCTGCTCATTTGAAGAAATTTTTCCTAAATTCAAAAGTAGGGATCTCCTTATTAGTGAATTTTTTTAAGAAAATTCACTAAAACAAGCACCTGTGAAGCCACGAGAAAAGTATACGACTTTATTAAATGTGGAACGATTGCAATAAGTTAGGGCAAAAACAAACAACCAGATATGCTATTCAAATTGAATTAAGTCTTGAAAGTTTTCATCTCTGTATTAAATTATCTTTTATACGAAAACTCGCTAAAAAATTCACCGGAATAACAACAATTTGATCAGATAACGGTAAAGTGAAATGAGCCTAAAACAATTGATAAAAAGTGAAGTTGCTAACTAGGATTAGAACTCGTTATATAGAACTCGATAATCTGATTTCTAGGGCTTAGCACTCTCGTCCACGGTCTACATGACAGATGTATATACTAGCAGGGATATCCGGCAGTATGTTAGTTGTCTCACGTCTTTACTATCCACACCAAACAATTTTTATTTATAGTGAATCTTTTGCTCATATTTTAACGAAATGAAGAAAATAAAGGCTTAGGCACAGATCTAGGAGCTTGTTAGTCATTTCGTGTCGTATTTTTCACTCACATTCGTACTCATACCATAATAATCAATTTTGACGGTTTAACTTTTTAAATCAGATTTCATTAATTAAAAATTAATTTACCCCGAACTTTGTTGTCTCTTAATAGAGATATCTGAATTTTGGTTCAGAGGATACCCTTTTGTGACAGAAACTAGTATGCCAAATTTGGTTGCCCTCACTTTGTTACTTCCGGAGTTACAAATTTTTTTCGAAAGAAAACACAAAATTTTCCGAGAAAACCTGGGGCGATTTTTCTGGCTAATGAACCTATCGAACAACGTGGGTACTAAATAAAACCAAAACAATATAATGAGCTTCGCAGATAACTACAAATCTGTTTTAACCACCGTTTTTGTTGTTTATTGTTTGCAAAAACTAGTTCGATTGGGTTTACTAAAACGAAACCATCCCAGCAATTGATAAGGAATAATACCTGCCATATTTATAATTTAGCAGGTACATCCCCTTTGTAAATAATCAATTTTCTTCTGAAAAACTTTTATAACATTATTAAAATTTGTAACACAATTTTTTTAGAGACTTTTATTATACCTTCCAAAGTTTAATTTTCTAGCTCCATAGATTTTTTTTTAAATAATCGCTAACAGGGACTATATAGATAGGCTATGGTTGCAACTCAAGTATTGGTCCAGAACTGCAACGACCAGAGGAAGGATGTCATGCTATGTTTCATCGACTACAAGAAAGCGTTTGACAGGGTCCAAGACCACAAACTCATTCAAATTTTGATGAGGATGGATATAGACCAGAAGGATAACTGCTGCATAGAAAGCCTTTATTGGAACCAAACAGCCGTAGTCAAGGTTGGCAATGAACACACAGAACCGACAATGATCCTTAGAGGGGCAAAACAGGGATGCGTTCTCTCTCCACTCTTTTTCAACCTGTATTCTGAAAGCATCTTTCAGGAGGCGCTCAAAGAACGCGACCTAGGTATTAAGCGAATGGAAAGTGCACAAACATACGGTACGCAGACGACACAGTCCTAATTACAGACAACATAAAAGACTTGCAGGATATTCTTAATGCTATAGGCGACAGCCAAAACTTGGCCCTTAATATCAACACCAAGAAGACAAAATTCATGATAGTTTCTCACAAGCCGGAAACCGTTAAAATGCAAGCCTAACACACAACAGATGCCCAGTAGAACGGGTATATAAATTTAAATATTTAGGCACGTGGCAGCGTGAAAACTGGGCGTCTGAAACGGAGATCAGATGCCGAATCGAAATGGTCCGAAACACATTTATCAAATTCAGGAAAGTTCTCACCAACACTGATTTTGACCGCAACCTAAGAATTAGATTTGTAAAATGTTACGTGTGGACAGTGTTACTATATAGTGTGGAGGGCTGGACGCTGAAAGTGAATACCATGAATAGACTTGAAGGCTTCGAAATGTGGACATACAGACGTATACTAAAAGTCCCATGGACCGCCCGAAAAACAAACGAGGAGATCCTAAGAACGGTTAAAAAAGAACGTGAACTGTTGAACACCATCAAGCGCAGAAAAACAGCTGTCTGGATCACGTAATACGTAATGAAATATACCAATTCCTGAAATTAGTAATCGAAGGAAAGATCGAGGGGAAGAGAGGAGTCGACAGGAAGAGGATGTCATGGCTGTAGAGTTTAATAAAAACGTACACTTGTCTGAAAAACAGACATTGAGCAGAAAGTTTCCGTTATCAGCTATTCGTGCAGTCATAATTTCAGAAAACTGCAGCCGCCGATCAAAATCATCTTCATTCAGTTGTTGCACAAGATGAGTTTTATACGGGTGAAATTTATGATGCTTCAATATTCGATGAATAGTTCTTCCTTTGATGTTTGAAACAGTGGCCAATTTTCTCGTACTCAAAGTTGGGTCTGCAGCAATTTGTCCTAAAACTTCAGTCTCAGTAGTCTCATTTCTAACCGGAAATTCACGTTCAGGATCCCGTTTTTTGTTGGCTACTGAACCACTTTGTCGAAACTTTGAAACTAACTCCAAAATGTATTTTCTGTTAACATGTCTGTTCGGATGTCGTTCATTAAACAAATTTGCGGGACGGTTGACACAGTCATAGTTTTTGAAAAAAAGAGTAATTGTTTCAACTCTTTTTTCTACAGAATACACCATTGTGAAATTTTCGGTAGTACTATCAAGAATCAAACCGACCGAAAAACTGAAATAATACACCGCATTTCTCTTATTTCGATAAGAAATGTTCTGATAGTAATTTTTTGTTTGTTTACAAACCAACAAAACATTGACTATCAGCACAATTCTAACCGGAATGAGTGAAATGCGTTTTTGCATCTTCAACTGTGAATAATTTTTAAACGAGTTAATAAAACTTCCAAAAAATTAGTGTGCTGAATTGAGAAAGAGCTTTTAAGTGATGTAACACTCGACCCATGTTCCCTATTTAAGGATTGTTATCACCACCCTTAAGGGGTTGATGTGACAAAGTTGAGTTTTATGTCAAAACATGTCCCCCACAATATTAAAATTGACGTGTTTCAGAGTTTCTTAAAAAAAATTCTCTGGACGCAAATTGGTCTGTTTGATTTTCAATGCGCCACCCTATATGTCTATATATATATATATATATATATATATATATATATATATATATATATATATATATATATATATATATATATATATATATATAAACATATAAATATCGAAATTGACTCCGGATATTTGTGCTAGGGGGCCTAGTTCGCGCTTATTTGAAGAAATGTATTCAAAATTCAAAAGTCTGATTTCCGCATGAGTGAATTTTTTAAAGAAAATTCACTAAAAAGACAACCACACCCACAAGAAGTGAATGGGCATTACATTGGTATTACACTCCAGTTCTTTCTATGCACTTTGACATCTTATAGCTTTTACGAGAAATTTCTGTTTACGATTCGCATATACTATGCATAAGCCTAAAGGCAACGAACAAAATAAAGATTGATTGACACATAATTATGAAGTTAGGATTAAACTGTAACATAATTTTCCCACAGATTATCTTTTAAACACGATACGCTTTACTCCATATGAATTTTGTACTCCCTTTTGAACTTGTTTCATGCAAAATTTGCTGGTTTATGGTTTAATATAGGCCCTTAAGGCTAAATTTCATAACACTATTTAACTAGGTGAAACCTACTGTTGAAACTAATCTTATAATGTTCTAATAAATCTCGGCGATAATCACGTAGCTCAATTTCACTTGTTTGGTGGATAATGTTTCCCTTCAAAATTTATCTAGGCATCACAGGATCTGAAATCTGAAACATTTATAACGCATCTGGGAGTAAATGGACCCCCTCATTAATAGAAGGCCATGGATATTTATTAACTATGCAGTAATCTTTAGGGATAACACTTATATTTATTTTATAAGTACTCTAAAACGCACTACATATTATTATTTAACGTCAATCCAGTCAACATTCGTGCAGTGAAGGAATGGTAATATTAATGCAATCAAATAGAGTAAAGCAAATAAATATTTTTTTAAATAAAATTTTTTTCGGATGAAAACTCAAATTTTTTCCGGAAAATCTCGTTCGAGTTTCTGAACTAACGAACTTATCCAAGCCATTTACAAAAGGAAGGTACATGCCGAATTTTATCATAATCGGCCTATTATTTTCTGAGTTATCGGTGTGATATATATATATATATATATATATATATATATATATATATATATATATATATATATACATACATATATATATATATATATATATATATATATATATATATATATATATATATATATATATATATATATATATATATATATATATAACTAGGGGTCCTAGTTCGTGATCATTTGCAAAAAATTTTTCAAAATTCCAAATTCGGGATCTCCCATTAGTGAATTTCTTTCTAAGAAATTTTACTAATAGCATATAATGTGCAACCGTTACAAAATAAACATACTTCTGTAACAGCTCGGCTATATTTAGTGTGCAGTGGAAGATTTTAGAAAACAATTTAACGTGTCAACGAATTTTTTTTTTTTTTTTTGCTTAATACTAACTAAAATTGCGTTATATACAAGCAAAATGATGCTATGTGTAATTAACTTCACAAAAATATAATAATGATAATATTATGTGGCTAAGGATATGGTTAGTTAACATGGGCGGCTCCTCAATAAGTGCGCCTGTGCGCGCGCATTGCCGCCTGCCGTGGAAAAAACAATATTTTTGCTATGCTATATTTTAATAAATTTTTATTTACTTTTTTACCTCCTGCATTCAACAAACAAAATTAGTATATCGAGGATCGCAGAGAGTCGGCAGCCATTAATACAGAATACAGAATCAGAATAAGTATAGTGTTAATCGTTGCAGACGTTATATACATCCATATCCAAATAAAGCATATATATATATATATATATATATATATATATATATATATATATATATATATATATATATATATATATATATATATACATACATACATATATATATATATATATATATATATATATATATATATATATATATATATATATATAACTAGGGGTCCTAGTTCGTGATCATTTGCAAAAAATTTTTCAAAATTCCAAATTCGGGATCTCCCATTAGTGAATTTCTTTCTAAGAAATTTTACTAATAGCATATAATGTGCAACCGTTACAAAATAAACATATTTCTGTAACAGCTCGGCTATATTTAGTGTGCAGTGGAAGATTTTAGAAAACAATTTAACGTGTCAACGAATTTTTTTTTTTTTTTTGCTTAATACTAACTAAAATTGCGTTATATACAAGCAAAATGATGCTATGTGTAATTAACTTCACAAAAATATAATAATGATAATATTATGTGGCTAAGGATATGGTTAGTTAACATGGGCGGCTCCTCAATAAGTGCGCCTGTGCGCGCGCATTGCCGCCTGCCGTGGAAAAAACAATATTTTTGCTATGCTATATTTTAATAAATTTTTATTTACTTTTTTACCTCCTGCATTCAACAAACAAAATTAGTATATCGAGGATCGCAGAGAGTCGGCAGCCATTAATACAGAATACAGAATCAGAATAAGTATAGTGTTAATCGTTGCAGACGTTATATACATCCATATCCAAATAAAGCAGGCGGATGGCGGTGTGTATTCTTCGGCGCTCTCACGAAATGCGATACTTCAGTGCGAAAAGATCGCCGAATCCTGATGATCTTCGTCCAAAACGACCGAATAAGCAATCTGTTGTGCGCTATAAAATTACACACTTCCAGTTTGTAGTGGACTTTTGGCAGAGCGTGTGTACCTACTACGTAGTAATTTTCGTCTTCGCGTCGGATTGATTTTTAATTAGATCATTTCGTTGTTGTTTACATGTTCTAATAAGACAATTATTATTATTATTATTATTATTATGGTTACTACTTCGGGTTGCTTAATAAGTGGACAAAATAATTGTGATACTGTGATTAATTCAGTGGATATTTTAAATTTAAAGGTTAACTTTTTAAGGGACTTTTTAACTACTATAACGTATAACTAATTATAGAAAAACTTGGTAAGTAGTTAATAATTATTCAGTTTAGTAAGTAGGTTTCTTTATAATACATTTTCGGGGAAAAGTAGGCGAGCCCTTCATTTTTAGTGACATTTTATTTTAAAAAATTCACTAATAAAGAGGTATTGATGGAGAGACTGCAAATTTTTTTTTCATTTTTTCAAATGAGCGCGAACTAAACACATATCCGGGGTCAGTTTCAATTATATATATATATATATATATATATATATATATATATATATATATATATATATATATATATATATATATATATATATATATCCAACTGATAACTCAAAAAATAAGAAACTGATTTCGAAGAAACTCGGCAAGTGCCTTTCTTTTATTAATGGCTTGGATGAGTTCGTTAGTCAGGATGATCTAATAACGTTTTCTGGGAAAATTTTGAGTTTTGCTTAAAGAAAAATCTTTTTCTCCGAAAATTATAAAGGTATTTCAATGAAATTTAGTACATATGTTGCCTTGTAAAAGCTCTTACCATACACTAAAATTAAATTTTCTACATTTTTAGAAAATTGAGTTATTCAAATGTTGAGTTTTATTTTGAAAAAAATTTTTTCTCCGAAAATTACAAAGCTATTTTGATGAAATATGGTGGATAGGTTGCCCTGGGTAAGACCTTACTATGCAACAAAATTCAACTTTCTAAGTTCGTAGAAACTTGAGTTATTCAAATTTGAAGCATTTAATAAAAATTTACTACCATAACGCACTTGCTGCATCCCGAACTTTTTTTTTCTTGCGCACCCTCAATGCATTAAGGCACGAGCCGCTACTGTTAGTTAAATTGTTTGGTTGTAAGGAAATAATTTTAGTATTCTTAATCTGCCTCACTATAACAAGTAGGCTATTGTCATACTGTTTTTTAACAGGTAAGTTTATTTCACCGGAAAAGTAGCGCTTGATATTGACAATGGGGAGTAAATGGGCTACTTTTCCTTCTAGGTTATAAAAGTTCGGGACGCAGCAAGTGCGTTATGGTAGTGAATTTTCATATGAAAAATATGTCATATATTAGTGATTTAGCCTTATATTAAAAGTTTTTTAAAGTTAAAATTTACTTTACTTAATTAGGAACAGCAAAAAATTAGGTTAAGAAGGACAAGCAAAAACATGTTCTCTTACATAAATATTTATATAGTAATTTGGATACAAAACAATTGATAAACAGGAAGTATACCTCAACAAAAAGTACACTAAAAAGCTGAACATAAAAGAAAACCTATGGTTTATGCACTGAGGGTGATTGTATACATCCAGATGGGGGAGAAAAACCACCAGAACAAAGAGGGTTTCTGTCGCCTCACCCAAAAACACGGGGAGTTTTCCTTCCCTATGTGCATGCATACAACCACGTTCAAAGCATACAGCGCAAGAAAAATTTCTTGGGAGCTATCCCCAAGAAAGTTATGTGATCTGGGGTCAATATGGGTGTTGTGCTGGGTAGACAGGGTTTAAAGAAGGCATTGCTGCAAAATGTGAAAAACTCATCTTTTCAAAATCCGCGGGTCTTTTAGCATTTTTCTCATATTTCCTTCTTGCCCAGCACCTGTATTAATTATTCGTCCCTTAACTTTTTTGAGGGTTGTTTGCAACAAATTTGTCTGGTTTATCCGAGTGAGGCTCTAAGCATGTTTAAGAGAAAAAATTCTTCTAAAACTGGCTCTAAGGGTGTGAAAAAGCAGAGTGCGCAACAGTTCAGGACAGACGATGCTACGGTGCAGTAAGTTATCTATCAGAGAGACAGGGAGAGAGAGATAGAGAGAGCATAAATATGCCTAGGCTGCAGAGGTTCCAATGAGTATCTCGACAGTAAATCGGCGTATGGTGTACACACCCGATCCGCTCTGATTGCAACGAACTTTACTAATCTTCGTTGGACACCTTCAAGAGCACCTATATAGACGTCATACAGAGGAGGCGACAACACACATGCATATTTCAGATTCGGCCGCACATTGGCATAGGGGCCTCAAAGTGTCCGCATTATGAATGGAACCGGAATTGCGAATAAGAAATGTCTTCGATGCCGTAGCAATAGCATGTTCATAGTTCTCCACGAACGAGAGTTTCTAGTCAAAGACAACACTTAAGTCTTTAAATGTTACATGTCTTAGAAGAGACTGTCTATCTATGGAGTATGGGAAATCGATTACATGGCGGTTGAGCGTATAAGACTTTACCACGCATTTTTTAATAATCAGTGGGATTTTGTTAATGGAGCACCAGGATTGAGCCCTGCGCAAACATTCCTTAAGCACCGAACAATCGCAGAGACTAGCAATGGATTAGAAGATTTTGACATCATCCGCATACAGATGATGGGGTAAGTCGTTGCATGTGAAATATCATTGATGAACAGATTGAAAAACAAGGGTTACAGAAAAGATCCCCGAGGGACACTCTACTCAGCCAAGACCCCCACCGACTGACACCCATGAGAGTGGATAACACTAACTCGATTACGAACATATGATCCCATAAACTTCAGCATGTTCGGTGAGAAACCCATGTTATCCAGGTTCCTCAAAAGAATATCGTGATTCAGCCTATCAAAGGTCCTAGAGAAGTCCAGGTAAATAACATCCGTCTGCTACCCATTGTTCATGGCAGTAGATATATATTTAATTATGTTGATTAAGTTAGTAGTCGTCGAGCGGCCCCTCATGAAGCCATGCGGAGCGCAGCTAATTACATTCTTTACCGCAAACGAAATGACCCCATGCAAGACAATCTCAAACACTTTGGCAAAGTTATCCATTATAGTAATTTGTCTATGGTTCGCAATCAACGTAGGATCACTTCCCTTTGGAACAGGTATTGACTTCGCCTTCTTCCATGTGTAAGGAAACATAGAAGACCCCAGCGATATATTGAACGGTATAATGAAGGGCCGAACAAGTATGTGAGCACAATCCCTGATCAGAAAAGCTGGAATTTGGTCAGCGCTGATGTGTGCTTTGGCTTAATCTTAAGCAAAGCGCCTAAGACATGTTCCTCCAAAGCGCGTTTGATATCTAAGCTAGTCTCACCACTGTAACAGGGAGCGCAGCTCACGAAGGCGCCGATAGACGTATCCGAGCAGGAGCCCTGGAAGGAACCACGCACTGGCATTCATTGCATCTGCATCGCTCGCAACAACCTCCCCCTATATGAGAGCGCAGAGTGACTAGATTGAGTTTTTTTTTGAGGCTGGCAAACCTCCAGAAGCTACCCGGATCAACGCGGATATTTCTCTCCACCATCTCATCACAAAGCGGTTGTTTAGTTGCAGACAAGACCATGACACGTCTTCCAAGTCCCCCGAACATCTCATAGTCCGCAAGATGATTTGATCCCATGAAGCGTTTCCAGGCCTGAAATTTTCTTCCTGTATAACTAATAAGTTCAGAGTCAAACGAGGGTGGGTAACAGAGGCGCACTCGTGAACGAGTCCTGGGTACGCAGCGGTGGCAGCCTTCGTCCACATTTGAGAACTGCGCAAGTGAAGTCCAGTCAACTGAAGAGAAGTGATTATATAAACCAGAAAAATTGGATTTGCGAAAAGACTGTCGGATTATGCATTAGCCTTTGTGGCATAAGCCTGTGTGGCACTATCTTGTCTGTGTATCTTCTCAGCTATGTCATACTCGAGACTGTAATCAGCTAGATTCCTTTCATATAGCTTTTATGGCTATTCTGCTGGCTGTGTGGCATATTCTGACCTGGGATACCCTTGAACCTTATTTTTGTCTGTTGGCATGTGCGTGTGTCACATATCCTCCTGGTGGAGCAAGCTTATGCAGTGCACCCCTATCTTATGTGGAATTGCGTAGAGCGAAAACTAACCAATATTTATTGAAAAGCTCGGGCGATGTGGATATCTGTACTTGCTAATGCTCTCTATTATGTTTCTTCTTTTGTGTAATTCTTTGTTGTAATGTGATACAACTGTGACAAACGACCACCGCTGAAAATGGTGAGAAACCAACTTAATTCCTCACCACCTTAACGTGAATAACGGGAGAGTTAGAGTTGTGAAACTAAAATCGACTGGATCTAAAAAGAGCTCGATGAGTTAGCTGGTCATGTCTGTTCAGACACTATTGTCTCTCTATGCATGTCTGACGATGTTGCTGATGTTTCACTAGAGTGGGATCTAAAGACTAAAACCCAACTCTAGTCAGTGGGTAGTAGTAGACCACAAAATAATCGGACAATAAAAATTGACTCAGTTAATAGGAACATTAATGTATGTTCAAATATCGATTTGTGTGGAGATCTATTATACATTTTGTATCAAAAGAATGTAAATGTTATAAAACATGAAACGAACAAAATGTTTACCGAACTCGTTTGTTTTGTAGTGTACATAGGCATATTCGGCGCACCGTGTGATATTCCTACTGTAACTAATAAATCATCTATTGGCGTTTCGGTCAACTGTGACTAATAGATTCACAAATTCGCAATATATTTGGTTATTGCCTGCAATATTCACTATAGGAAAACATATGTGAGTAGCGATAAGTGGCATAATATTACATGAAGCATATCCTGCATAACAAAACATTGACTTATATCAAATGAGCTAGTAACCAATCCATGATCCATTACGGCTCCACTTGATTAAGGGTTATTAATTATTGATAATAGATAGATCTATAAACAATTACATTCCGAATGTGTATATGTTAGATCGCTAGTTAATATCGAGTACAACCAGTGACAAATCATTACTCTAAACTGTTTGATTTTGAAGATGATAATGTTTGAGAGGAAGTTATTGATGTTCTTTGTAGCTTACAAGAATATCGTAACTGACAACGTGTTGAGTTACAAGGAAGGACCTGACCTATATAACTAAAGGCTAGGAATAATGTATTATTTTCATTTTTCAATTATAGTACACTTTTCCCCAGAGACGCTGTAACCTTGTCGTTGCCTTTAATAAGTACAATTTGGAGAACCTATGGACGGTGTTTCTTAAAACAGTGGAGCATTAATAAGTTGTAAGGAATGTATTTTCTAGCCCTGGTCATAATGTCATTTTATTATGTAAACACTCTGTACATATTTATCTGACACGTTCTTAGGTGAATACGTTTCACTAGTCAGAGTATTCCCATTAGATCTAAAGTGTCAAGCGATGAGCGTTTAAAATTTGTTTACTTAAAGATAGACATGCGGGGTGAGTGTGGTTATAATCCAGCCCTCTTAAAATCAAGGGCCTCGCACAATTCATTTTATATTCCCATTAGCATCGGTTGAAGTAAACCATACCTACGCATTTGTGCGTTAGCCATGACCTGAGCTGCATTAAAATATGCTCGATATTAGTGAAATTTACAGTGCACGTTATATATACCTTTATTCAGGTGAGTGAATTCTCACTGAACACATATTGTTGTCTATTGTACATGTTCTCATTTGTATAAGTTATAAATTGAGAAGTAATTATCTGAATTAAATAAAGGGGATAAATGAGATAATTTGGTAATTAACCAAGTTTAAATTCAGCTTGTTATTTATACGAGGTTAAGTCAACATTAAAAAAATTAATAAATTGTTGAGTATGTCAGTTTGCAGTAAGTAAAGTAAAGTCTGTTTGTAAGTAAACTGATGATAGTTTGAAAAGTGTGCAGGGCACTTTCGCTGTTTGTTCACCCAGTAGGGTATCATGCTGGTGGGCGTGGGCTTAGACCCAGGTTACGTAACAGCACCATGGTTGTTGCATTGATAGCCGAAATGGTACCTAGACCAAGGTCGTTGCCTCATTGCACAGTCAGACCAGTGTAGGCGTTGTATTTGCCGAAATGGTAACTAGACCGAGGTCGTTGCCTCATTGCACAGCCAGTACCAGTGTAGGCGTGGATATTGGATAGGGACATGACGTAGCTTCAACGTTGTGTCCATTGCAATTCTCAGTATTCACGGAGGCAACACAGTGGTTGCGTTTGAGAGCCGATATGGTGGCTAGACCGAGGCATCGTTGTCTCATTGCACAGTCAGGACCAGTGTAGGAGTGGATATTGGGGAGGGGCACATTGTTTATCTGGGCCCTTTGTGTTCATTGCAGCTCTCAGTATTCACTCTGGCTGTAGGCAAGCACTCTAGGTGAGGCAATTGCTGCCTCATTGCACTCCTGGCGGCTGGCGCGCACCCAGTGCCGGCTACAGCACCCAACTAAACACACAGGTTAAACTATTGTCTGAGAAAATATTGTTTGAGTAACTATCGTGTGAGTAACTACTTGAGTAACTATTATCTCAGTAACTATTGTCTAAATATTATCTGAGTAACCATTGTTTAAGTAACTAATTGAGTGATTATTGTTTGAGAAGCTATGATTTGAGCACTTAGAGACATTGTTGAGAAGCAGTACTGAGGCACTGATGTGCGTTGTTAAGAGTTTATAATGTTGCTCAGTGGAGCATTGTGTAGGAACTGCTGTTAATGTGAAAGTTGCTCAGTGGAGCGTTATGTCGAAACTACTCTTAATATTAGCTTGCTCAGTAAAGTTTGAGTATAAATAATCATTGATGTTGAGTCGCTCAGTGGAGCGTGTAATTGGTAATTGTTTGATGAACTAATAATTAAATGCCCCTCGTATATATTAGGTTGTGCTTTAGTTGGACGATGATGTGTTCAGGTATATGTTTAATTACAGGTTAGTAATGTTGTTACTGGACACTTTTGTCACCCGCTCGCCCGACTCATTACGCCCGTAAATTAAGACTACGCCATCATTCTGACAAGTAATAAACCTTTTGCATTTTGCATGATTACTCTTAAGTAGATAACACAACTGCTAAGTAATATATCGACTGGTGATTTACTGTTGATCTATTTAATTATATTTTGTGACCGTTAGTCGATTGTTATTATTATAATAGGTTAATTACTAAGAGGGTTGTAACTTTGTGTCATCGAAGGGTTGCGTTCACTATTATTCAATATACATGGAAAAAAACGTACCCCTTACAAAGTGTAATTTGGAGAACCTAGTTCATCACAATATAGTTTTTATACCCGACGATCGTTTCGCTAACAAGGTTAGTGTCATCAGAGGAATGAATAAACTAAGAAAATAAAGACTATAACCAGTATTTTTATGTTGCCAAGCAGTTGCGAACAGCGTCCTCTAGGAGCGTTTACAGACAGACCCCCACTGTTGAGTCTTAAATCTCTGTAACTAAAACTGCATACATGTCTTTGTTATACTGTCCTTCTAAGAAGGACAGGCTGGTTATTAACAGAAAAGTTAGAAAAATGGGCTACATAGAACCGGACCTATTCTATTTATTGAAACATTTTAATTCAAATTTCTGACGATAAATATATATATATATATATATATATATATATATATATATATATATATATATATATATATATATATATATATATATATATATATACATATATATATATATATATATATATATATATATATATATATATATATATATATATATATATATATATATATATATACTTTTGTAAGAATCTAGCTGTCGCGACTGCCTGGCATTTTTGATTAACTTGATACTATCTTTATCAAAATAATGATTGTCATCCCAAATGTGCTGAGCATTACATAGTTTGTCAATAGTGCCATATCTCAGTTGCGCTAAATGTTCTTTAAATCTAGTTTTGATATTTTTTTTTTTAGTCTACCTAACATATTTAGGTTCACAACCCTTACAACCTATTTCATAAATTCCGGACACTTCCATGGTTTTGCCATTATACTTATCTAGCAAATTTTTTAATGTATTTTTTCTATAAAATGTTAGCAGCAAATTGACTTTCTTAAAATGCTATTAAAGCCAATCGTAATTCGCAGTGCAAATGGCAAACACACAACGGTTTTGTCCGGTTTACCTTTTCTAAAAGTAGTAGATTCCCATAACGTTTTTTTTTTGTTTTATCTTTATTGACCAATTTCTCCACTAAGCAGGCAGACTAACCATTTTACTAAGCTACATTTTGATATTTCAATGTTATATATATATATATATATATATATATATATATATATATATATATATATATATATATATATATATATATATATATATATATCACACCGATAACTTAAAAGATAATAGGCCCATTGTGATCAAATTTAGTGAGTACCCTCCTTTTGTAAGTGGCTTGGATAACTTACTTAGCCAGGGAAACTGGCCCAGGGTTTCCCGGAAACATTTGTGTTTTCTTTCGGGAAAACTTTATATCCCCGAAAATAACAAAGTAAGGCCAACCAGATTTGTTAGACATATTTGTATTATAAAGGTGAACCACTTACCAAAATTTAGGTCTGTAAGTTTAAAGACGAAAAAGTTATAGACATCTAAAAAACTTGGGTTTGCCTCAAAACATCAAAGTCGAGATTTGAAATATCAAAATTGGCAATATTTAAGCAAAGAGCCTGAAAGAAAAACGGATTATGTAAAGAGTATTCTGCAGACCGTTAAGGTTCAGCTTCAACCATCATTGCCCTTCAGTGTACACAAATATTTCACATAGACCCTTTCTTTGATGCTTTGGCAGTAGTTTTAGTGAAGCTTATGGTTTAACGGTCTATAATTTTTAGCTAATTTTCGTAGAAAAAATTCGTTATTGAGGAGACCGCGACTTTTGAATTCTAAAAAATTTCTTCAAATGAACGTAAACTAGGCCCCTAGAATCTATATCCGGGTTTACTTTCTGCTTACATATATATATATATATATATATATATATATATATATATATATATATATATATATATATATATATATATATATACAGGGTGACGCATTTCTACGGTAAAGCTCAATATAATTGTTATTATGCAAAATACGAGAAAAAATTGTATACATTACTTATAGGGTGTCTTGAGCTGCATCTTATAAAATTATTTTGACAATCATAGGCTGGCCCATAAGTCGTTGGTGTTACCAAATTTTTTTTCTGGAACATTCCTTATTGCATTTTTGCATTTTTCATCGAAATATGATGCATGTTTGTAAAAAATCGAGACGCGGTCAGTGCATTTTGGTAGCGAATTTTCATTAAATGCTTCAAAATTCAATAGCTCAATTTGCTATTAACCTAAGGGTCGCCGGCTAGGAAATGAGTTTTCTCGGAAACATTTAAAGTTTATTTTCGGAAAATGTTTGTATATTTTCAAACAATAATTGATTTTGATAAAATGTGGTACATTTTTACACAATATATGACAAAATTGATGTCTGATTGCATTAAAGAGACATATTTGCTATTAAAAATATTTTTATGAAAATTCACTTCCATAACGCACTTGCTGCGTCCAGACTTTTTGGTTTTGCAGTACTGGCCTATAATAGAAAAGCTTGGACGCAGCAAGTGCGTAATGGTAGTGCATTTTCATAGAAATGATCTGGCACAAAATATTTTATTGTAATTTTTTTTCTTGTAACATAGAAATCTAAATTTTGGCGTATAGTTTACTTTTTATATCGTTAACCTACCTACCAAATTTGATTATCATACCTTTTTTTTTCTGAGATAAAATTTTTTTCGAATGAAAACTCAAAATTTTTCCGAAAAACCTCATCTGATTTTCTTGACTAACGAACTTAACCAAGCCATTTACGAAAGAAAGGTACGTGCCAAATTTTATCAAAATCGGCCCATTATTTTTTGAGTTATCGGTGTGATATATATATATATATATATATATATATATATATATATATATATATATATATATATATATATATATATATATATATATATATATATATATATATATATAAACATAGAAAAATTAAAACGGACCCCTGATATGGGTTCTAGGGGTCCTAGTTCGCGCTCATTTGCAAAATTTTTTTCAAAATTCCAAAGTCGGAATATCCCCATTAGTGAATCTTTTCTACGAAAATTCACCAAAAGCGTGTAAAAGAAATTGTATAAATTTAGGGGAAGCGAGAAGGGTATAGATGTGCATGTGAAGGTATTGTTAAAGCTCTATCTTTTTGCCTTTCTTTTAATAGCAAAAGTAGTATAGTAGCAGTATAGTACAAAGTGAAAGGAAATATGTTTACTGGCAATTAGGCCATTGCTGGCCCTTTTTGCTCATCTAAATTAACCTACCCTCAACCTTAGCTCGATCTCAACGACAAAGTGATTGAAAATCATCCTCTACCGGTGAGTCTCGAACCGCCGTCCTCCGAGTCTGAACTGAGAAGTTGCAGTCGACTTCCCAACTCAGCCACGCAGTAACAGTATAACAGTGTTATAAGTAATTAATTCCACCCTCTATTTTAACGTGTACAATATCCAGATGACTGTTCAGCACAGTAGATATTAAAATGTACTTTTCGTTTCGCGAAGAAAAAGAGAGAGCTGCTTTTGGTAAATAATAGCTTACAGTTCACCAATTTGCATTTAGTTTGAAAGCTTTCCGATATCGGCACTATTTTTTGCACTGTCTGGATGGCTCTTTTCCGCCACATATAGCCCAATGGACCGTGAGTCTATTTAATGTCATGTGTAAATGCGGTTTGGTGATAACGGGATGGCGTAACGTTTACAGTTATTGTCAGTATAGACTGCCATTAAACACGCATGGGCGTACATTCAAACATTACTTTGGGGGTTCTTTGTTCTGGTGGTTGGAAGACGCAAATTAAATGGATTTAGAATGCCGTAAACCTGATAATATACTACCTTACACTGTGCTACACCCGCATATTTGATTATCTGGGAAAAATCAATTTGTCTCCGTGTCCTTTGTGTAAAGGGGTTGGTTTTTCATGGAAGTTATGTAAAAGCGATAAGGCAGAGAATACACCCATATAATGTAGATAACTAACGTGTCGTAGTTTTAAGTAGTTGCGTGTGATGTCTGTCACAAACGTTTAATTAAATCAATCACCAACAATATTGATTGCTTCTTTCTTCAGTGCGTTTATCATTTTAGTTAATTTTTCTTAAAAAGTTGACTAACGAGAAGATCCTACTTTTGATTTTTTTAAAATTTCTTCAGATGAGCTCAAGCTGGTCCTAGAACCCATATCCAGGGCCTGTTTCGATTTTTATCCATTGGCGCTCATTTCCCTTTTGACCGGTTATTTTGTATAACATTTTATACATTTAGTATAAACATAGAAAGTAAATAAAGAATGATGATAGGAAAGTAATGATGGATGTGCGAAGATTAGTAGTAAATGAAGGCAGTGATTGGAAATGTAAGATGGAAGAAAAAATGGTATAAAAAGTTTATTTAAAATGGTTTGCAAAATTGGAAGTATGTCATATTTGGATAAGGCAGTCTCAACTATTTTTAGAATAAACTGTTTAAATTATGTCACTATATAAAACACAAGTCAAAACGGACTTACTGTATAGACGTATTGTGTAATTTCAGCCAATAAAGTAAAAAGTATATATATATATATATATATATATATATATATATATATATATATATATATATATATATATATATATATATATATATATATATATATATATATATATATATATATATATATATATATATATATATATATATGTATTGCTATAAATAGCAAATATCACAGAAAAACGGAAACCATTTATTGTGGAGAAAAACGAGCCGTAAATATAAAATTTATGCATCCTAATATTTAAATGCCCTGTATAATTAAGAGTGTTGAATATTATGGGTTAAATAATAAATATCATAAGAATTAAGAGAATACAGAACCTTGTTTTCTTTTTTACATATAGTGTATTGTTTGACTGGTAAATATCATTACAGTATAAAGAACACAGAACAATGCATTGTTTTTATTTATAGTGTTTTTCTTGAAGAAAATTATTTTTATTTTGATCCTAGTGAATAGGTGGATGTAAAATAGATATAGTCCCAGTATATTTAAGTTAAAAATAATTTTTTAACGTCAGTTAATTATAAATTCTGAAAAGACACACAGATTGTTTGTTATCAGTGAAACGCGGGGACGTTTTTTTCTATAAGTGTTTTCTATAAGAAGTTGGACAATGGTATATGGAGGGCTGTTGAACTTTATTTTCCACAGCTGCAGCCAGAAGGAGATTTTTTGTTAAATTATATATCAGAGAGAGAGAGAGAGAGAGAGAGCAGAATAAATACGTCTAGCCTGCAGAGATTCCAATGAGAACCTCGACAGTAAATCGGCCTGTGGTACACATCTCCGTTGAACACCCTAAAGAGCCCCTATATTGACGCCATACAGGGGAGACTACACCACACAGGCATATTCGAGATGCGGCCGCACATACGCACCGAACAGGAGCCTCAGAGTGTCCGCATTATGAAAGTAACGGAAATTGCGAATAAGAAATCCAAGTGCCTTATTGCCCTAGCAATAGCATGTTCATAATTCTCCACGAGCGAGAGTTTCGAGTCGAACACCCAAGCCTTTAAAGATTGCAGTTCTTAGAAGAGACTGTCCATCTATGGAGTATGGGAACTCGATTACACGGCGGTTAAGCATATAAAAGTTTACAACAAATTTTTTTCAATATTCAGTGGGAAGTTGTTAATGAAGCACCAGTGTTGAACTCTACACAAACATCCCTCAAGCACCGAACAATCGCAGAGACCAGCAACGGATGAGAAGGTTTTTACATCATCCGCATAAAGAAGATGGGTTAAGTAGATGACATCCGAAATATGATGAACAGATTGAACAGCAAGGGTCCCAGAACAGATCCCCGAGGAACAGCTGATTCAGCCAAGACCTCCACGGACTGACACCCATGATAGTGGACAACACTAACTCGATCACGAAGATATGATTCCATAAACTTCAGCAAGTTCGGTGAGAAATCCATGTTATCCAGTTTCCTGAAAAGAATACCGTGATTTAATCTATCAAAGGCACTGGAGAGGTCCAGGTAGATAACATCCATCTGTGGCCCGTTGTCCATGGCAGCAGATATATAATCAGTTATGCTGATTAAGTTAGTGGTCGTGGAGCGGCCCCTCATGAAGCCATGCTGAGCGCTGCTAATCACATTTTTTACCGCAAACGAAATTATCTAATGCAAGACAATCTCGAACATTTTCGCAAAGTTGTCCATTATAGCAATTTGTCTATGGTTCTCAATCAACGTAGAATCACCTCCCTTTGGAACAGGTAATGACTTCGCCTTCTTCCAGGTGCTAGGAAATACAGAAGACCGCAGCGATATATTGAACGATATAGTCAAGGGCTGAACAAGTATGTGAGCACAATCCCTGACCAGAAAAGCTGGAATTTGGTCAGGGCCCGATGTGTGCTTCGGTTTGATCTTAAGCAACGCGTCTAAGATCTGTTCTTCTGAAACCCGTTTGATATCCAAGGCAGTCCCACCACTGAAACAGGAGGCGCAGCCCACTAAAACGGCCCTAGACGCATCCGAGCAAGAGCCTTAAAAAAACTCAGCAAAGGCATCCACTGCCTCTGCATCGCTCGCAACAACCTCCCCCCTATACGAGAGCGTAGACTGACCAGATTGACCTTTTTTGAGGTTGGCATACCTCCGGAAGCTAGCCGGATCAACGCGGATATTTCTCTTCACCATCTCCTCATAAAGCGACTGTTTAGTTGCAGAGAAGACCCCGACACGCCTTTTAAGTCCCCTGAATATCTCATAGTCCGCAAGATGATTTAAACGCTTAAAGCATTTACAGTCCTGAAATTTTCTTCTTGTATAACTGATGAGTTCAGAGTCAAACCAGGGGGGATAGCAGCGGCGCACTCGTGAACATGTCATGGGCACGTAGAGGTCAGTGATTGAGTACAATAGAGCATAGAACCTGTGGCAGGCCTCGTCCACATTTGAGAATTGGATAAGTGAAGTCCAGTCAACTGAAGAGAGCTGGTTATATAAACCAGGAAAATTGGCTTTGCGAAAGGAGTATCGGAAGGATGTAGGTATGTTCACAGCATGTTTGTTCAACGGACGTTCAATTGTAAGTGTTATCTCAAGCGCGGGATGATGACCATCCTCGACCACCAATATGTCAGAAGCACCATGCACACAACCTCTCGCATTAGTGAAAACAAGGTCAAGAAGTCTGCCGTTGGTTATCGTGATCGCATTCTGCTGTTCCAACCGAAAAATGTCTTGCAATGAAAGAATGGTGCGCACTTTATTAGTAACTGGAGCTCCATCTATATAAGCAGCATATTCCGGAACATTGAATTCGCCCAAGATTAATAACTTGGAGTTTAAAAGAAACTAGCAGGCACACAAAGCATCAAGAAACACGTTGAAAGGAAAAGCAGTGGTGTTAGGCACCAAATAGGTCAGAATAACGAACCGTGGAGAATCGGTTACATATATCTTGACGTAAATAATATCTATCAGTGGTAGACTGATAATATCCGCACAAGAGATGTCTACAAAATGTGCGTTATAGAGCGAATTGACGACCAGTAGGATACCCCAACCCCGGCCAAGACCAGTTTGATCAAATTTCCTGTCCGACCTGAAAATGGTCCAAGTATTTCAGAGTTATCGACGTCAGAGTCAAGCCACGTCGTATATATATATATATATATATATATATATATATATATATATATATATATATATATATATATATATATATATGGGGTGGCGCATTGAAAACGAAACAGACCGATTTGCGTCCAGAGAATTTTTTTTAAAGAAACGCTGAAACACGTCAATTTTAATATTAATTTAACATGTTTTGACATAAAACTCAACTTTGTCACATCAACCCCTTAAGGGTGGTGATAACAACCCTTATATTTTAAATAGGAAACATGGGTCGAGTGTTACATCATTTGAAAACTTTTTTTTTCCTGAATATAGCGCACTAATTTTTTGGAAGTTTTATTGACTTGTTTAAAAAATATTTACAGTTGAAGATGCAAAAACGCATTCCACTCATTCCGATAAGAAATGTGCTGATAGTCAATGTATTGTTGGTTTGTAAACAAAAAATTGACTATCAGAACATTTCTTATCGGAATGAGAGAAATGCGGTTTATTATTTCAGTTTATCGATCGGTTTGATACTTGATAGTTCTACCGAAAAATTAATTTCACAATGATGTATTCTGTAGAAGAAAGAGTTGAAATAATTACTCTTTTTTTCAAAAACGATGACAGTGCCAACCGTGCCGCAAATTTGTTTAATTAACGATAACTGAACAGACATACCAACAGGAAATATATTTTGGAGTTAGCTGCCAAGATTCGGCAAAGTGGTTCAGTAGGCAACAAAAAAGGGGATCCTGAACGTGAATTTCCGGTTAAAAATGAGACTACTGAGTTTTAGGAGGCCCAACTTTGAGCACGAGAAAACTGGCTACTGTTTCAAACATTAAAAGAAGAACAGGTCAGCGAATATTGAAGCATCATAAATTTCAGTCGTATAAAATTTTATTTTGTACAATAATTGAATTAAGATGATTTTGATCGGCGGCTGGAGTTTTGTGAAGTTATGACTGCACGAATAGCTTATAACGGGAACTCTCTGTTCAATATCTGTTTTTCAGACGAGTGTACGTTTTTATTAAACTCTACAGTCAATCGTCATATTTGTCGTTATTGGGCAGATAATAATCCAAGAAATTTTCACGAAGTCCACACTCAAACTCCACAGAAATTGAATGTCTGGACTGGCATTTTTGGAGACCGTTTAATCGGACCAATTTTTCTTGATGGCAATTTGAGTGGCGAAACGTATTTGGAGTTACTAGAAGATATCGTTTACCCTTTACTAATTGATATTGTTGAAAATGATGATCGCTATCAAGAAAATCAATTAGTGTTTCAACAAGATGGAGCTCCTCCGCATTTTTCACAACGTGTTAGGGAGTTTTTAACAGGCAGTTCCCAGAGCAATGGATTGGGCGTAGAGGTGCTATTGAGTGCCCCCCTAGATCACCGGATTTAACCCCCTTAGACTTCTTTCTATGAGGCCATTTAAAGAGTAGAATTTACGCAACAGAACCGAAGTCTCTGGAAGAATTACGTTGACGTATTTTTAAAGAATACCGTCTAATAACTCCACAAATGCTCCAGAATGTCAGAGCTCGTTTTGAACAAAATTTGTACTTTTGTATGGAAGCTGGTGGTCAACAATTTGAACACTTACTTAACTTAATAAACACTTTTGAACGTTTTGTTTTGTTTTTTAGTTTTTTTTAACGAAAAAGTGACTAATTAGTGCATTTATTATCACAATGAATAAAATACGTTCCTGCAACTTCACTCTATTAGTGAATTTTCTTAATGAAAATTCAATAATAAGAGAAGTTGTTGCAGCGTATACCTACTTTTATAGCGGTAACCTCTGGAAGTTTCGTTGTGCGCTATATTTTGTGCATGAAAATTTTATATGATTCAGTCAGTAATTTAATTTCACTGACAGTCACAGTGATGATTTTCATAAACACAATTTTATTAAGGTGTGCTGGAAATCGTCCATGATTTGATTCGTGTTAATATTGTGGCAACTCAATGATTATTAAAAGCTTGCTTGTCTGTACATATTGGAAGTTGCTCATGTATGAGTGTGTAATGGTTAACCGTAATGTTTACATGTCAATGCCACTCTAAATCACAGCGTTTTATTATTTGTTTTTAAATTTTTCAGAGACCTTAGGGGGTGTTATTTTCTACTCTTTGATTTTTGCTACAAACTTGTTTGACTGGAGTATCTTTTATTTTGTTGCCCGATTTCCAGTATGTCCTTTAATTCACGGCCTAACGGCATCGGACGGAAACGCAGGGGCTTCGGCCTCAAGATAGTATATTTTCCAACTGTCCTTTAATTCACAGATATACTACTTCTCTAGTTGCTTTTATGTGATATTTTATTTTATAAATGCGAGTGTCAATGCCAGTAATTGTTAGAACATTTCAAATGTTAAAGAAAAAAAGTCTGGACGCAGCAAGTGCGTTATAGTATGAAATTTTAATAAAAATGTTTCTAACACCAAACATGTATTTTTTTAATAATAAATAATAATAATAATAATAATAATAATAATAATAATAATAATAATAATAATAATAATAATAATAATAATAATAATAATAATAATAAATAGTTTATTGAACAATACACACATTTTTTATTACAAATAACTTATAAAATCCATTAGAGATAATTGTTCAATAATATTAAAAGTCACCTAAGTCAGAGACTTGTTGGTGATACTAGCAATATAATTTCTTTCTCAAAAATACCTACTGCACATAATCCAAAACAGTTGTGAAGCAATTCAACTGCAAAAAACAAAACCAAGCCACATATTATTAAAACCAATTTCTAGCATATGTGCCCAACAATTTGGATCACTAATATACCACACATTTTTTCCCTGCTTGCCCTCTCTCTCCCACACCAACCTCTACACAGCATGTCTCCATAGAAGCAAAATAGCTTGTCACTGAGGACACCTCAGATACAATGCGCACACAAAGAGAGAGAAAAAAAAAACAAACAATTGCATCCGACAACAACAGTCTCATACTTCCCTCTTATCATTACCTCCCATCAACACAAAACCACCCCCCAAACGAGCACCCCCCAAACATCACCAAAATTCTAAAACCATGTACAGCTGTACTAAAAACAAGCAAGAATGTATAAAAACAATAAAATCAAACCTATAAAACACCATACGAATGCGCTCACGAAATATATGCTGAAGCAAAATAATAGTCAAAACCATAAAAAATCTCTGCAAGTTAAGCAGCCAATATACAACACAAGTAGTAATAAAGGCAGGCATCAAATTTGGTTACCTGTGTAACCTATATAGTAAAAATAATGTACTGCATTTTATCAAAATAATTTTACTGTTTGAAAAGTCTGGAGCAGCAAGTGCGTGATGGAAGTGAATTTTCATAAAAATGTTTTTAATAGAAAATATATCTCTTTAGTGCAAACAGGCATCAGCATTTGGTCACCGGCATAACCTATATAGTAGAAACAATGTACCATATTTTATCAAAATATCTTGTTTGAAAATGTACAAAAATTTTCCGAAAATAAACTTAAAATGTTTGTGAGAAAACCCGCTATCTAGCCGACGAACCTTAGGTTAATAGGAAATTAAGTTATTGAATTGTGAACTATTTAATGAAAATTCCTTACCAAAACGCACTTACTGCGTTTCGATTTTTTTTATAAACATGCATCATATTTCGATTAAAAATGCAAAAAAGCAACAATGAATGTTCAATTTTTTTTATGTATAACCAACCACTTATGGGCCAGCCTGTGATTGTCAAAATAATTTCACAAGATGCAGCTCAAGACACCCTATAAGTAACGTATACATTTTTTTCTGTATTTTGCATAATAACAATTATGTTGAGCTTTATCGTAGAAAGGCGTCACATATATGTAAACAGAAAGTAAACCCGGATATGGATTCTATGAGGCCTAGTTTGCGCTCATCTGAAGAAATCTTTTTTCAATTCAAAACTCGCGGTCTGCTCATTAGTTAATTTTTTCTACGAAAATTAGATGAAAATTATATACCGTTAAACCATAAACTTAATTAGAACTACTGCGAAAGCATCAGAGGAAGTGTCTGTTTGAAATGAATTTTCTGGAAATATTTTATTAAAATGAAGGGCAACTAGGTGGCGACACGTTCACCACTCACTTAGTGTTTTAAGACTGGCTATACGATAGCCGTGTTATTTTTGGTGCATTTTTGCTACAATTAGTATGCCGTACTGAAGAGCTCTAATGAGAGCGAAACCGGTCTACGGTTCTAATTGTTGCGAGAATGCATCTAGTCTTACATACTTTGTCACTGTATAGGGGTAGAAATGGGCCAGGGCTAACAATTTTTTAAATTGTTAGTTAGTTGTATACCGTCTCTATTTTTAATACTCTGTGTTATTTGGAGCGGGCGTGACAACATAGTACTTGGTTCCGAACTAGGTGGCGGCACGTCCACCACTCACTTAGTGTTGAAAGGTTGGCTATACTATAGCCGTATTACTTTAGGTGCATTTTTGCTACAATTAGTATGCCGTACTGAAGAGCTCTAATGAGAGCGAAACCGGTCTACGGTTCTAATTGTTGCGAGAATGCATCTAGTCTTAAGGGCAATGATGGTTGAAACTGGAACTTAAGGGTTTGCAGAACATTCCTTACATAATCCGTATTTCTTTCATGTTATTTGCCTAAATGTTGCCAATTTTGACGTTTCAAATTGCGACTTTGACGTTTTGAGCAAAACCCCAATTTTTTGTTTATGTATATAACTTTTTCGTCTTTAAACGTACAGACCCAGATTTTGGTAAGTCGTTCACCCTTTATAATATAAACACGCGTACCAAATCTGGTTGTCTTGAGATATAATTTTTTCCCGAAAGAAAACACAACATTTTCCGGGAAAACCTGGGCGGATTTTCCTGGATAACGAACTTTTCCAAGCCACTTACAAACGGAAGGCACTCAGTAAATTTGATTAAAATTGGCCCCATGTTGTTGAGGTATCGGTGTGATACATACATACATACATACATACATACATATATATATATATATATATATATATATATATATATATATATATATATATATATATATATATATATATATATATATATATATATATATATATATATATATATATTCACACAACTATATTATATAATAATAAATATATATCAGGATAATATTTTGGGATTATAGTTCTCCGCAGTTGACTGAACAACTAAAAAGTCTAGACGCAGCAAGTGCGTTATGGTAGTTAATTTTCATTAAAATGTTTTTAATAGCAAATATGTGTTTTTTTAAGAAATCAGGTATCAAATTTGATTACCAGTGTGGTACCTTAGCATTCACAATAACATACACAATGTTCTATAGTCACAAATAGTTTTATTAATGTATAAATATATCTCGATTACACAGTGAATTATTTTATATCTTAACTAGACCGCGTTACATTCAACAATGAATCCATTTTCCCCCAACGTTCGTGCTTCGTCCTCCGTCCACGTTCCCTGTTGGTGAATCATCATGCTCCGTAATCGGTCGCCACAATCCCTCCTTTTTCTTCAGCTTCAGTGGTGGTATCCTTGTAGGTGTGATGTCGTCCTCGTGCTCGATAACGGAGCCACCGGCTGGTGTGGAATGGTTGGAGGCGGCGTGATCGGTTGAAGAGCTGGTTGGGACAAAAGTTAAATGTTTAAAATATTCTGGTGATTCTCCAGGTACTTTTTTTTTACATGTGCCGTGTGGCGTTTAAATGTTTTCCTATCTTTCTTTAGTGTAACTTCATTCCTTTTACTTTCTACCACTTCATACTTTTCGTCGAGAAATCTACCCTTTAGTTTATTTGCCATCGCCATGTTCTGTACTATTACTTTATCCCCTGGCTGTATATCGCACTCTTTTGACCTTCTAACCTTATCTTCTCTCTCCTTTTCTTTTTGCTTCATATTCATATCATTGTCTTTGGCTTCTTGATCGCCCTCGCTCTTTACAAGGTCGGATATAGAAGGAAATTTGTCACGAATATTTCTACCCAATAGTAGCTCTGACGGGGACATTGTACATCAAAATGAAGTTTCTTATTTCTGTTCGATAGTCTCGTTTATTAGCATGCGCAATTTGAAGTATCTTTATTATTGACTTATTTGCATTTTCGACGTTGCCATTAGCTTCGGGCCAACATGGTTGAGTTGTTATTAACTCAGTGTTGTGATAAAAATCTACAAATTTTTGACGCACAAATTGTCTCCCGTTATCTGTTTTGATGCGCCTTGGGAAACCCAGTCTTGAAAACATCTCTGTCAAATGGTCGATGATTATGGATGATGTTGTGGATTTTAGAAATTTGATCTCTTGGTGTCTGGAATAATAATCGATTATAACCAGTACCATATCTCTGTTTGGCAGAGGCCCCATACGCTCTATGGACAGACATTGCCAAGGCTCTTCTGGAAACTTGTGGCGTGACATCGGAGGTGGTGTGTTAGGCTGTGATTCCAAGAGAGAGAGTCTCGGCATTTTCTACGAATTGTTCCGTATGTCGATCTATCAACAGCCACCAAACCTTTGCACGTAGACGCCTTTTCATGACTGTTTCTCCAGGGTGCCCTTCATGCGCTAGTTCCAAGACCTGGTTTATTAACGATTGGGCATCACGAGACGATTACTTCTCAACAAGACTGAATCCCTAGAAGATAGCTCTGATTTGAACGGGAAGTATATGTTTTTATCTGCAGTGGGCCAAGAGTTGTTATTAAGTTTGTTTATTGCTTTTGTTATTTCTTTATCTATTCTGCTTTCCCCAAACTTGTGATATATATCTTCAACGCTTTATGTGTGCTTCTTTCTATCACTGAGAAAATGTGTCTTTCGGTTCCTACATCAAATGGCTTTTACTTTCCTCTCGTCCGCGTCTATACCTCTGTTAGCTATCTTGTGACCAAAAAACTCCAATTCTTGCACCTTTATTAGGCACTTCGTTTTGTTTAGCGCAACATTGTTTTCCTCAAGGACATTTAGAACCTCCTTAACACATCTGTAGTGTTCTAACTTAGAAGAGCCAAATATAATTATGTCATCAATATAATTTAAGCAATTTTTACACGATGGTAGCATCGCTTCAAAGATTCGCTGGAATATTTCGGGTGCCCAATTGACTCCAAACATCAACCGTTTATATCGGAACATTCCTTTGTGAGTAATGAATGTTGTAATAGGACGGCTATCTGGGTGTAACTCAAGTTGGTGATAGGCGTTTAACAAATCGAGGCGTGAAAAATAGTTTGCAATTCTGAGCTTAGTTAAGGAGTCAAATGCCGGCAAAGGGTAGTTCTCTCTTTAGATATCTTCGCTCGCTCTACGCTACTACCGGTGATATCCAGGCGCTAGGTTCCATTACTTTTCCAATTATGTCATTTTGTAAGGCCTCGTTCAGTTTGTCTTCGACCTATGATTCGACTGCGACTGGAACTCTTCTTACTGGTTGTTGTACGGGTTTTACGTATGGGTCTATTACATAGTTTTACTAAAACATCTTTTACTTTGGGAAACGCGGTTGTTTTCTCTATTTTATTTACATTAAGTCCTCACTTTAATATTCCCAATTCCTTGACTGTATCTTTTCCCACTATGGAAATGTCTTTATTTGTTACCACATAAAAAGTTGTAATAAGCTCACTTTCACCTTGGATGTTGATTGTTGTTGTGAATCTGTATTTAATTTCAAGTGAACTACTAGTGCCATATGGTTTTAGCAAATCCGTATTTTTTTGTGGCAAGATCCCAAATGATTGCATTATGTGAAGTAAGTGATTCCCAGTCAGTTCCTCTTATTATGTTGGCTTTTGACCCCGAATCTATAAGCAATATTAATTCAACTCTACCTACTAAAGATTTGACCAAGTCGTCAGACGAATCACCTTGGTTGGACTGCGTTGCTTTATGGACACTAAAACAGTCAAAATTATTGCTGTCATTCCCTGTTGGGTCCGCTTCCATTTCTTCAGTATCCACAAAATTTACCGTCGATCTAACTCGTTTATCACTTCGGGGAAACTTGGACTGCAATGGTCTTTTAGGTGTGTCGTGCGTTCTACAACATCTAGTAAAATGACCTTGGAAGCCACACTTTCGACATTTGACGTCTTGGGCCGGGCATACTTTTATATTATTATAAAGTTAATTTTCCCGCACTTAAAACATGGGTACACCGGTCTGTTGTGCTTTGTTCCAATTTTGTTTACTGTCAGAAATGAGGTACTTTGGCCACTTGAACCTGCACCCATAGCCGTTGATTGGTTTGATATTTGTTCGCGCACCTGACAAAGCTCAATAATTTCGTTGAGAGTGCGTTCCTTTTTCAAAAGTTTACTTTTTAAATATGGTGAAGCTCAACTATCAATAATTTTAATTTTCATGTTTATTTCACTAGCTTCCATAACAGTACTACCGAAAAAACAACGCTTCGCCTGTTGTCTTATCTTCAACAAGAATTTGTTAAAGTTTCCATTTTCGTGTTTCTTGATAGTTCGGAATACATGGCGCTGAAATGTAGAAATTTATTTGGGAGAAAAGTAGTCTGATAAATTATCCAGTAGTGTTTTAAAAACGTCGTTATTTCCTTCCGTATTGACTGATTCAATAGCTCCCGGTAAACTGTAAGCTACATCTTGTAACTGTGGACCGCCCAGGTGCAAAAGTTTGTTTCTCTTTACGACATCGGCGATATCTTCTGAGGCTAAGTATAGATCCAGCGCTCTGAGTCATTTCTCCCACTCCGCTCTAAGTAAAGCCTTGTCGATGGTATCGCCTAAAAATGGTCTGATTCCTGTCTCTGTCATAACTGATTATAAAAGAAGAAGATAAACAAAGGATAAATAATCAAAAGTTTTTGTTTGTTTGTTTGTTTTGTTTCTTTAACGTCGGCCTATTTCCGCGACTATGGCCAATCACCGACGCCAGGGAGCAGTTTCACCTCACTATCCTGGAAATTTTGCCGAACCCCTGTCTTTCTGTGAGGAGGGTAGGGATCTTTAACGTGCCCAACATCGCATGGACACGGGACCGACGGCTTTACGCCCCCTCCGAAAGGCGGAACGTGCAGACATTCAACTTGCTCAAATACAATGCCAGAACCTCGGTTGATGTTAATTTTACAGTTTGTACTGAAAAAGTGAAAGGAGTACGCCGGGATCGAACCCAGTACCCTTCGGTTCAAAGGCACACGTTCTTACCTCTGAACCACCGAGGTTCTTATAATCAAAAGTGTGTTATATCAATCTCCATGCGTACGCGAGAAAAATTATAATGTTATCAATCCAAAGTACGGTTTTTACTGTACCAATTTTTTTTATGACATATTATGTAATATTAAGATGCCTAAATCGAACATCTTACGGGTTACGTAAGACCTAACATAAAGTTAAGATAAACATTACTCAAAAAAAGGAATTTTCTCCGTTTAACATACGTCAACAGTTGGCAAAAACATTCGGTTAAATAGGTATCGCCACACAATAAAGCAAAATATAAACAAAATAAAATAGTGTTGTGTAATGGTTGATATTTAGTTCAAACTTGCCGATATTGTTACTATATACATACATAAATACAATTAAATGTATTTTAAGTGATTTCATTCACCTGATTTTGTTTACAATATAATCTCCAATAAATTCACAAATTGACTCATTTTAATAAGACATGTTTATCAAGTCGCATTGATCTTATCTCGATTTATCGTAGGAGTATGTAGTAAATATTTCACTAAAATATAAGAATATTTCTAAATATATATATTTTTATTCGCGTGTGCATTCTTATTGTAAACAAAAGCAAACTCATGTTTCATACTCGTTGGTTCTCATAACTGGGAGTCTTTTATATAAACATATATACACATATATGTACACACACACACATAAACACATATTTGGCTCACAGCCATGCTCTGTTTATTTTTTTTCTCTTTCTTTGGTGCTCACAGCCCTCCTTTTGGTGCTCTCAGCCCTACTCTTTGGTGCTCACAGCCCTACTTTTTTCTTTTTTTTTTTTTTTTTGGTGCTCACAGCCCTACTTTTGGCGCTCACAGCCCTCCTTTTGGTGCTCACAACCCTACCTCGATACCCACAATAATACACATATATATACACATATATACACATACATATATATATATATATATATATATATATATATATATATATATATATATATATATATATATATATACATATACATATACATATACACACATATATATACATACATATACACATGCATCTTGTAGGCATCGGAATCAAAGTTAATATTCAGAGATGTAGCCACATGTTTAGTGTGGCAAAAAACATCTCATAATTAAATTATTATCTTTTTGCAGTCTGTACAGTTAAGAATTCTTACCTTTATAATTAGACGTATATAACAGGTTCAAAGAATCCTCGTCGCCACTTGTGGTACCTTAGCATTCACAATAACATACACAATGTTCTATAGTCACAAATAGTTTTATTAATGTATAAATATATCTCGATTACACAGTGAATTATTTTATATCTTAACTAGACCGCGTTACATTCAACAATGAATCCATTTCCCCCAACGTTCGTGCTTCGTCCTCCGTCCACGTTCCCTGTTGGTGAATCATCATGCTCCGTAATCGGTCGCCACAACCAGTATAACCTATATACTAGAAATAATGTAACATGTTTCATCAAAATAACTTTATTGTTTGAAGATGTACAAAAATTTCCGAAAGTAAACTTAAAATGTTCCAGAAAAAACTAGTTTATTTGCCAAAGAACCTTATAGGTTAATGGAAAATTGAGCTTGACAAATTTGAAGCATTTGATGAAAATTTTCTACCATAACCCACTTTCTCTGTCCCGAATTTCTTCTCTGACAAACACGCATTATATTTCGATGGAAAATGCAAAATGTAAGAACATAAGGCGTGTTCGTTTAAAAGAAAAAGAAAATTGGTCTCACCAACGACTTAGAGGCCATCCTATGATTGTATAAATAATTATTTAAGATAATTAATCTATAGAACTTTTTTCGTATATTGTATAATAACGGATATATTGAGCTTTATTTATTTGTTACGAAAATTCGCCAAAAAATGTATACCATTAAACGATAAACTCTATAGCTAAGACTACTGCCAAAGCATCAGAGAAAAGGTCTATTTGAAATGAAATTTCCGTCAACATTTTAGTAAAATGAAGGACAGTGACGGTTGAAGCTAAGACTTCAGGGTTTGTAAAACATTCTTCTTGCTAATTTTTTTTTACATAACCCGTATTACTTTCAGGTTCTTTGCCTAAATGTTGCCAAATTGGCCGTTTTAAATGGCGACTTTGACTTTTTGAGAAAAAACCTAATATATATATTTTAAATGCCTATAATTTTTTTGTCTTTTCACCTACAGACCTACGTTTTGGCACGTTCCTTACCTTTAATGATATAAAGCCGCGCACCAAATTTAGTTGTCCGTACCTTGTTATTTCTGGAGATATAAAAATTGTCTAAAAGAAAACACAAAATTTTGCTTGAAAAACGGACTGATTTTCCTGTCCAAGCCACTTGCAAAGGAAAGGTACTTACGAAGTTTGATCGAAATCGGCCTATTATTTTTAAGTTATCGATGTGATATGTATATATATATATATATATATATATATATATATATATATATATATATATATATATATATATATATATATATATATATATATATATATATATATATATATATATATATATATATATATAAATTGAAACTGATCCCGGATATGGGTTCTATAGGTACTAGCTTGCGCTCATTTGAATAATTTTTTTCAAAATTCAAAACTCACGATCTCCTCATTAGTGAACTTTTTTAAAAGAAAATTAACTAATAAAGAGGTTTTCTTGTTCCTATGTGAAGACTATCTGTGTGTGCTCCATCAAACATGTCATGCCGTCTGTCTCGTGTACCATGGGATGTTGGGCATGTTGAATATTTTTTCTCTGATTACCGAAGGGAAAGCATTTCCATAATAATGTGGTAGAACTACCTCCTGGCGTCGGTGAATGGCGAAAGTAGCGGAAACAGAGCGAAGTTAAAGAAACAAACAACGAATTATTAACTGTTCCAGAATAATTATAATTTGTTTAAAAAGTTGCAGCTGTAAGTATAATGCCAGTTTTATTTATGTGTTCTCTTTGAAGTGTAAGGTACGTTCGAAAATGAAGCGCCTAAAATAAAACGTGCCTTTTAAACCCATCTGAATCTTCCGGGTGGTGTAGGAACAGTGAAAGTTCTCTAGAAGTAGAGGCCCGTTTGTCAGCAGGCAGGGCTTTGTTTGAAATAAGATTCGGGGCGCGAAGTTTATCTTGTTTCCAGTACAAATACCGCTACGCTTTTGTAGTGTTTTTCTTGTTTTCTGAAAGTAATTTGCCTACCAAATTCTGGTATGTATGCAAGTAGTGCGAGGTGACGAGCGGCAGAGAGCAAACAGAAACCGGTATAGCATCGCTTTTTGATCGGCGGCGTTATGCGAGTGTGTAGTGAAGTCATTTGGAAGTTACTATAAAGTCAATTCGCCCCAAATGTCTGTGTGTTCCAGTCCAGTAGATGCTCCCTACTTCGAACCAGTCGGCCGTTCCACTGCGAACTCCAAACCACTCGCTTTCTCACCCTGCCTCGCGATCATTTGGTAGTAAAATTCATTTCTCTACGCGCCCTTGCCATCCCCTTCCAGGATGCAGGAACGAAAAGAGCTCGCTTGAAGAATGGCGGGAGATAAGATAATGTGGAAACCTCTTTTCTGTCGAGACCTTTCAACAATTCTTTTCTTTTCATTAACTTTTTGTCATGCAAAATGACATTCCTTCGATGTCTGAATTAGTAAATACAATACTTTCTTGTTTCAGCGGAAAATTTCCATTCGATTAGTTCGAATTAAACGGACGGACTCATCTATTTGTTAATTGATTATGCAAATGGATGTTTTAGATTACATAATGCCGAACAAATAACAAGATTATGCTCTTATCTTTTAACGAAATGTTTTAGGCGATTTCCTTTTCAGAAGACTTATCAATCCTTGTTTCAAATTGATTTCACAAATAATGTTTCAATGTCATTTTAATAAGGATGAAGTGATTGCCTCAAGTTGAATTTCGCGAGTTCACATCTTAAACTTTTAATCGAAGGTGTTTTTCGTAACTAATTGGTTTATTAAAATTAGAGGGACTTACGTATTTCATTCTAACGTTTTGTCAGAAACACGGCAGTACAAATGTGGATAATAAAATTGTTTACTAATTAAAATACAATTAACTCAAGCTGCCATATTCCTTACTTAAACTATACAATAGTATATTCTGGACTCATTGATAAATGTCTGAATTTTTTTTCCAAGTTTTACGTTCAAAATTTAAGATACCAAACTCAGGCAGCATTTGATTATGTTGAAATATATTGACTGTTTGTATCCAGAGTTAAAATAAACTAACAGATAGTTTACAAAACCTTAGTCATCAGTACCATTACATTGAAGGTGTTTTTGATTTGTCATCTTACATTGATATTCAGTCTACATTTTTAGTGAATTTTCATTAAGAAAATTCACCAATAAAGAGGTAACGATGGAAAGGCTTTCGAAATTTTTTTCAAATGAAGGCTAATTAGTGCCTCTAGAACCCAAATCCAAGGTCCGTTTGAATTTTTATAGATGTCAGATGTCAACAGCTCTTTCTCTCTCTCTCTCTCTCTCTCTCTCTCTCTTTATATATATTATATATATATATATATATATATATATATATATATATATATATATATATATATATATATATATATATATATATATATATAGAAAGAGAGAGAGAGAGAGAGAGAGAGAGAGAGAGAGAGAGAGAGAGAGAGAGAGTTAGGAGGAAGTATCGGTTGCCACTTGTTAGTTTCAAACACTCAAAATCTCATTTAGGGGCATTTGACCTGAATGGGCCATAGTAACTTAATATCCTCAAGGAATTTTAGAGATGTATTATCCCTATATGTTCAAAGTTCGAGAAGGAAATTATAACTTGACCTCCGTCCACCATTTCGCCCAGACTAATCGGCCCCAACTCCTCTTCCTCACCGAAACCCAAATCAGTGCCAAAACAGCCACTAATCACCTTAATTTCCTGGGCTATGAGCTCCTTACTTCCTTTAGATTGCATAGAGGTGTGTGCGCATACGTCCGTAGCAATCTACCCTGCACCAGACCTCCCAATTTAGAAGCTGGAAGAAAAGACATACTTTGGATTAAACTTTCTCTCAGGGCTGCAACTAAATTCATCTGTTGCATTTACCGGTCACCTTTCGACAACGACTTTGTCCAGCTCTTCGACTACCTTTCTGAAAAAAGCGACCGTCTGATTTCTGAATATCCTTCCTCTGAGGTCACTATTCTTGGCGACTTCAATGTTTATAATAAGTAATGGCTAGGATCTTCAAAAACCAATCCACACGGGAGAGCAGCGGAGGCCTTTGCAGTCAGCAATTCTTTAGCCAATATGGTTCAGCAACCTACTTACTTTCCTCGCATCCCAACACACAGCTCAAATCCCTTGCATCTCCTTCTTACTGCAAAACCTAAATGCTATAAGACATCAGTCACCGCCCCCTTGGTCGCTCAGGCCACGGCATGGTCACTGCTTCCTGCGCAATGCAACCAGAAGTCACACAGTCATCACACCCACGTATCGTTTGGCACTACAATTCTGCAAACTGAGACGAAATGCGGGATTACTTTTCCTCATTTCCATGGGTGTCTGTCTGCTTCTCTCATCCTGAACCCTCTAATATCTCACAAAACGTCACCGAAATTATCCAAGCTGGCATGCAATTATTTATTCCACGTACACAGAAATCCTATTCAGCTACTCAAAAGCCCTAGTTCTCTAAATCCTGTGACAAGGCCAGATTTGAAAAGGTCAAAGCGCACAAAACGCTTCTACACAATCTCAATCAAGAACGCGTCGCAAGAAACCGCTATGTCCGCATTCTTTCTGAGCCAAAAAACTCGTTTAATAACCACATCAAAAACAAAGTGGTCTCGAGCTCTAACAGCAGCAAACCCTTCTGGACTCTTGCTAAATCTATTGGGAATAATTTCTGTAAGAGCACGTTCCCGCCTCTTGTTTCAGGGGATGAAATTGTTTCTACCGCCCTGGACAAGGCTGAACTTTTTGCCTCGTTGTTCGCCGGCAGTTCTACTCTCAACTCACCTCTAAATGTTCAACCACCAACAGTCCCCAATGTCGTGCATAAAATGACGGATATCATTTTCAAAACTAAAAAGCTACGAAAGATGCGCACTTCTTTTAATACCAGGAAAGCCTCTGGCCCAGCAATTGTTCTCAAAAAACTCGCACCAGAACTTGCTCCTTTCCTGACTCACCTGTTTTAGACATCTTACAATAGAGGTATATTTCCTAGTAACTGGAAAACTGCTCGAGTACAACCCGTCCCTAAGAAAGGATCCAAAGCGTTTCCTAGCAACTCTAGACCTATTTCTCTCCTTTCAGTCGTCTCTAAAGTGACGGAAAAGTGTATTAACACCGAATTACTGAAATTTCTTAAGAAAACACAGTCTAATCCACGACAGGCAGTATGGATTCCGTCAGCGCAGATCAAATGCCGACCTCCTTTCTTGGAACAAGTCTATGGAACTACACGGTAAATCACAGATTGTCTCTCTAGACATATCCAAAGCATTCGACCAGGTCTGGCACGCAGCGCTGATTATTAAATTTCCGGCCTATGGCCTACCACCATAACTATCTACCTGGACAGCAGATAACTGTATTCAATTAATGCAAGAGTCCCTCAAGGTTCAGCTTTAGCCCCTACTTTGTTTCTTCTCCACATAAATGACCTCCTCTGTAGCACATCCAACCCAGATAACAGTTACGCGGACGACAGCACCCTCCACTTAAATATACAATATTCTAAGCCTGTCTCTTTATCCCAATTAATTTAAATTCAGTTTTTAGTTACAGACCTCACAACTAGATGGCGCCAGAATTTACATGCCACTTACTAGTCATCAATGATCTAGTACCTTATGGATAAATTTTCGAGGGTTGGCGGTATTACTCTGATATTACTCTAGTATTAGTGAATTTTTTGTTAAACGGAAAATTCACTAACGAAGAGATCTGTGTTTATATATATATATATATATATATATATATATATATATATATATATATATATATATACATATATATATATATATATATATATATATATATATATATATATATATATATATATATATATATATATATATATATATATATATATATATATATATATATATATATATATATATATATAGATCTTTGTAGCCAACCTAAGCCAATTGAAAATTCATACATTCCTGGACCACCTTTAAAGAATAAAAATTACGCACTACATGTTGCATATATTTACAAATTAATGACATATTTAAGTTTAAAAACATATATACATCCAAAAATATAATAAATCAAAAAGTTGTATATGATGATATTTTTACATTTAAACCATACAATGCTTAACCAACGCATGTTTCTAACAAATCGGGACCAAAATACAAGAATATGTATACCACTGCATTATCCTGAGCCAGTGCGATGTTGTCAGACCTACGAATTGAAGTTATGGTAGTTTTAGTATAATAATTCGAAGCAAAGGAAACATATTTGCTGTGACTTTCCTTAAATACATTAGATTAAGGGCTCGAAGCGCTTACAGTTATTTCAAGGCTGACTTGTTTTTTACCTTCCTTTTTACCTTCCTTTTTACTACCAATGAATTTTATACCTATATTATATTAAGAAGATTGTTTATTTTCAAAACATAGGTAAGGTATATAATTTGTCTCTGTTTCATTATAACATATAACGAATGGAATAGATAGATTTTCGAAACTGAATTAGAAACATTTCTGTCTAATGGACTTGAGGTTCCGAGGCCATCTAATCCATTTTAACTAACTCTTATATAATTTGCTTATGACAAGACTGCACGGCAATGTTTAACTACCTAGTTAACTAGCCAATTTTGTTACAGTTGTTTTAAAAAGTCTGGACGCAGCAAGTGCGTTATGGTAGCGAATTTTCATAGAACTGTTTTGATTCTTAAATAGTTTATTGTTAAGAAAGACATCAAATTTAGTAGATAGTATAACCTTTATAGTATAGACAATGCACCGTATTTTATCAAACTAACTTTTTGTTTGAACAAGTTCCTAAATTTGCCGAACATAAATTAAAAATTTCACAAAAAAACTGGTCTGACTTTCTTGACCAACGAACCTGTCCAAGCAATTTACATAAAAATAAACCAGCCACGATATAATTATTCACAGAAAGCTTTTTGATAGAAATAAAAAAATGTTTACATGAAAATTTGCAACAATTTGTTTCATGAAAATATGCTATAGTTTACAAAAATTGGCGAACTAATCTTGCACAAAAATTACATAAAAATCTTTTTACAAAAATTACCAAAAAAAAATTACGCGAAATTGTATGTGCTATGTGCTATACAAAGTTTTTTTCACTAAGATTCAAAAACATTTCTTCACGTGAATTCGCAAAAATTTTTTGATAATAACTTTTTATGTGAAAATTTGCTGAAAAAAGTACATAGACTTAAAACTATGCACCTAATGTGTAATTACTATTGAAAGAAAAAAGAAAATTTAAACCAATGTAAGTAAAGAAAAATATAAGCGGAAAAATGTCAATTTAACGTCTTTGATAGTTTATAATTATTGTAAAGTGGGTCTGCGAATAAATGCGATTATTATTACTATTATTATTAATAAATACTCATATTTCCATGTCACAAGCTGTCAAAAATAACAAGGGTATTTAAGTCTGTCACTTTAAAGTTTCATTTGATATATGTGAAAATAATTTATGAAAATGTAAATATGGACAGATAATCAAATTCATTATTTCCTACCTTTTTTGGACCAAAGTTAATTAAAGTATTTTAATATTTTTTCTGAAAACTTCGCCAAATAATCCCATGTGTGTGTGTGTTCTGTTTCTTTAACGTCGGCCTATTTCCGCGACTATGGCCAATCACCGACGCCAGGGAGCAGTTTCACCTCACTATTCTGGAAATTTTGCCGAACCCCTGCCTTTCTGTAAGGAGGGTAGGTATCTTTACGCCCCCTCCGAAGGGCGAAACATGCCGACATTCAACTTGCTCAAATAAAATGCCAGAACCTCGGTTGATGTTAATGTTACATTTTGTACTGAAAAAGTGAAAGGAGTACCCTGTGATCGAACCCAGTACCCTTCGGTTCAGAGACACACGGTCTTGCCCCTGAACCACAGAGGCTCTAAAATAATCCCATAATCTGATCGGTTAACAGAATTAAAGTAAAAACTGAAAAGAACGTGTTAAACTGATCGCTACACGCTACATGAATCATGGTATGCGATTTTATAAATGTATATATTTCCAAAACTATAGTCCTTAGGTATAGGAGTTATAATACAAGAGTTGGAGCAGAAGGCATGCCGTATACTTCTAAAATGTAAACTGTTATATTCGGAAAAAAAAGAGTTACCGTAATTTAAATTATATCAAATTCAGCCACTATTTAAGAGCGTCTGTATATGGCATCTCAATTTTTTTGACGAATAATATAAACCAAAACCTCCCTGAATGCCTTATTTTCACGGGACTCCGATTTCTATTGGTAAAAACTGCCGTATCACAATTTTTGATGTGTGCCAAACATGTGAAGTAACTCGAAAACGGTGTATCATTTTTTTTTACAAAAATTTAAAATTTTTCATCTTTTGATGATGCTAACTTTGTTAGTGAAACGATCGTCTTAAAAAAGATGTTTTATGGTGATTTGGGGTCTCCAAGTGTACTTATTTTTAGAACTACTTGTAAATTTTAAAATCGTTATTTCTTTCACAGTTTTTTACCAAGCAAATAAATATTTAATAAAAACTTTAATTTCACAGCATAGATATTTTTTTAATATCGCCTTATATAACGTCTTAAGGTACATTATGTCAAAAATGCGAAAGGTAACTTTTTGCAGGAAAATGCTTTTTAATAAAAACGCGTGTCCCAGGTCGTACACAAAAACTTGCTAAGACTTTCATAATCAAAAATTTGTTACCTGAAAATTACTAAGAAAAATATAGTTTTATTAACAACAAATATGTCATCTGTTGCATATTTTGTGCAAACCCAGAAACTGCTGCAAAAGATGATGTTTTGTCAAACACCTAAACTCATGTAAAATAATTTTCAACTGTCTGACACGACCATTTTTCATTCAAAATAGTTAATCATACAAAAAAGTTTAGCTGGCCAAAATAATGTATGTGAATCAAATCTTGTACCTCAAAAACCAGCTCTTAATGGTCTTGCCATGTAAAGGTAATATTTTACCTTTTGATCAAAAACTAGTCATCAAATATGGTTGCTAATTTCACCCATTTATAAAAATATAGGTTAAAATCACAAAGAGATAACAAGTATGTAATTTGATATGACAATATTAAATAAATAAGTTAAAGCACATCCTCTTATATTAATCTTTTCTATAAAACATTTAGTTTGGATTGTTTAAAAAAAAATTAAAAATAATAAACATATCTTCCCATTTTACGAACATGGTCAAAATCAAACCTGCGGATCCAAATACTAGTATATACGTTAAAATATGCTGAGAGGTTTTTGCAGTTACCATATTCTCTTATACTCTGCCTCACGTTTAGGACCTTCTTTTGATTAATTACTTTACAAGGTAGGTAGGTACATACTACCTATATGTATATGACGTAAGTAGTTGTTTACTGAAAATGAATATGTAGTCTATTGTGATATACTGTTTATAATTCACTATGTGAAAACTGGAACCTGTGATGAGCACTGATGAGTACAGTTGAAAAACCCAAATCACCACAACACTTATTTCAAAGACCTTACGATCGTTTCGCTGACCACGTCAGCGTCATCAGAGCATGACATAATTCTTTCATCCTCTGATGACGCTGACGTGGTCAGCGAAACGATCGTAAGGTCTTTGAAATATGTGTTGTGGTGATTTGAGTTTTTCAAGTGTACTGTTTATAATATTAAGGAATATTCAAAAGGAATAAAACACTGGTACAAAATCTATTGGTTTATTAACCAGCTTTTAATCAGTTTTAGTAAACAAAACGAACAAGAAGAAGAAATATAATTTACTTCAAAATCAAAACAAAGGCATAAATTAAACGCAGAAATATAATATCAAAAGGTATCTTAAAAAGTAAACTGAACACAAAAATATAATATCACAACTTAAATACCTTATAAATCCAACCTGAAAAATAAAATAGTAAAATATAATTATAATATTAACTTAAATAGCCAACTGAACACAAAAATATAATGTCACAACTTAAATACCTCATAAATCACAACCGGAAAATAGAATAGTAGAATATAATTATAATATTAACTTAAATAGTCAACTGAACACAAAAATAAAATAACTGTGGAAGGTAACCCAAAATTAAACACAAGAAGAGATTATTAAAAATGAAAACTTAAAATTGTAAGTTTTAAAATTAGCATTTTATTTTCCATATTTTGTTAGACCCTCAATTTACCAGCGTATATATTATATACCACCGCCTTAACTGAAGTCCATTTTCGGTCTTTAAACAAATCAGGATACTGTTCTAAAAGTTCATTTATTTCTTGTTTCTTTGGCGATTGTTTATTTTCAATGTGCTTTTCAAAGTACTTTGCTATTACCATCTTCTGTTCTGCAGACCATGACCGCCGATGAACTTTTTGTTTTGTCCCGCTTATCTGCCTTTTTAAAATATTAGCACTTTTAGTTGAAGTTGCGGTATTTTTTGTTGGTTGGCAATCTTCTGCATTTAAATTATGTTTATTGTCTTTAACCTTTAAAATTTTGTCGTTTGTGGTCTTATAATTTTCATTTTTATTACATTCATCTTGAATTGAAGAGTTCACTATATCACAAATATTTTCGTCGCAAATTGGATTTAAATCAATATTTATTTCGTCCAATGTTTTTCCTTTAAATTGTTCAACTCCTTTCTCCATCATAATTAATAGTAGTTTTGAGACTTTTGCCGTCTGATAAATACTATCAGACATTCTGTAAACAGAACAATGTGTCTTTAATGTGTGTCCCATAAACTTAGATAATTGTTCCATATCATTGTTGGAAAATTGAAGCAGCTGTGTTATGGTCGCTAAATGTTTCCTTAGTCTAATAGAATTAATACTTTTAGGTCGTTGAACATCACATCTATTTACATATTTTTGTAATGTTTTACTTCCAATAATAAAACCAGTACCTGATGTGTGAAAAACATAATCGTTTTTACTTACAAAATTATCGCGCACAGCAAGCAGAAAATCAAAATGCTTTTTCATTTGAGGTGACAACAATATGGGCACCCCACGACCACGTTTTCCTCTAATCACGAAACGACTATACGTATTCAATAATATTTTTTCTGTTTCTGATAAACAATTTTGAAACTCGTTGTCTTCATCGCCGTTATAACTCAAATCAATTGACTTATAAGTTTTTATTTTTAATTGTGCAACTTCTGCAGGTCTTCTTCTGTTTAATAGAATTATTTGGCTATAAAGCACCTCCTTTAAAATTGTATAGGATAAAAAGTCATTGTTGTTTACGTTTAACTCTAAATATGTATCTTCTGCTTCCTTCTGTAAGTACTGATTTAATTTTTTTAAATCACTTGTAAGTGGAAGAAGTTCATCTTTATTCCATTTATTTTGACTAAGATTTGTTGCAGCCTGTGCCGATACCTCATCTGACCACTGTGACTGAATCAAAGTTTTTAATGTTTTAACATCGTCTTTTCGTTGATCAGTGTTATCTATTTAAAGCAAATGAATAAATGCCAAGTCGCAACATTTTTTCAGTAATGTACCAAAATTCATGGCTAATGTGGGTGAGTCGTAAATTTCAGTTTCTTGATTATAAGATGCTATATCATTGACACCGTCAACAATAAGTTGAAAATAACATGGTCGTAACATATCCATTAGATCTTTTATTTGGGGGTTCTTTTTTTCTACAAACATCAATAACTTTGCTAAACGTCGTACATTTTGGCGAACTAAATCGAGGTTACCTTTACTGCGCCGACCTTTTAAATATGAATAGGCATAATTACAAATCAACTGATCTTTTTTTGCAGTAAAATTTATTGCATCCGCACGCATTCTAGGAAACAGTTCTGTTTTCAACAGTTGGTCATGTTTAAATAATGAATTAAGCAACAAAGTGCTCTGGCCATCACTTTGTGAAGTTTGTCGTCTTTCTTTGCAATCTGAGTCAGTATTTAATGGACATCGCTTTGTATGCCTATACAAACTTTTTTTCTTGTAAAAGCCTAAGCAATATTTACAGGGCAGAAAGTCTTCTGACGATGTCTTTCGAAAATTATTTCTGTCTAGTCTCTTCACAGGCCTTAGTGTGACGTTTCCCCTATTTCTAATAAAATTTCCCTTCTTTCTTACGTTTGATAGAGCTTGGCGTTTCTCTTTAGAATTACTTTTTAACGACAAAATACGCTGCACATCCAATTCTGATGCATGCCACGTAGCTAAATGTCTAGCAAAATGAAGGACATCTTTTTCGCAATAAATGCAGTGGTCTTTTCGATCGGTGTAATTGTTTCTTTCCGGTTTTTCTACCTGTATCTAGAAACAACGCTAAATAAGTTATACATATCGATAAATTTTTACAAACAAATTTACCGTTTCTTTTTCTTTTACGATTTGTTTGTCGTCACTCTCATGTTTGTTCTCGTTTGGCGTCGAGAGTTCACATACATTCTGAAAACCAAACAAAAGACTAGAAACGTTTGTCTTGCAAAAAATATATAAAAACCTTATATAATAAACATTAGCAAATATAATAACGTATTTAATATATATATATATATATAAGTACCTGCGAAGAAAGTATTCTGTTTTGAACCAAGGGAGTCTGATGTGGTTGAAAAATTGAAAAAGAATTTGGAAGGGTCTCGCCTGTGGACTTTAAATTTACAGATTCATTATGTTGAAACGTCGAACTTGAATATTCTGGAACAGCTTTACCTAAGGACGCTAAACTTGCTTGCGAGGATCCCTAAAAATTAATAACTTATGACACGAATTTGTACAAACTACTTTTTAAATACTGGAATATAGAAAGCAGCAGCCGATTTTCAAAATACATCCCTATTAAGATACAACCCTCTATGACAAGTGCTACTATGATAAGAAATGTCATGGTATTTTAAAATAAATTAGTTATTTAACTGATCATATCTCTATTTTTACAGTCAACAGGTGTTACCGATTTTAGCCATACTTAAAAATATCAATTTACTATTTCAAACTTGTTTACAGATTCATAATCTTTTAATATCTTCTATAGTTAAAAAACATTTTCTACAGTAATACCTTTGACCAAGCGTATCCAAAGGGTTTGTAATAAGTATATAAATATTAGTTTACCGCAGGGACGATGCATAAAAATAAGGTATTACAGTCATTATTTAATCAATCCAATTTGTACAGAAAGGTGAGCTTATAGAGACCTTATCCTTCTAAATTAAGTGGGTCTGGTTTGCAAAGGTAGTGTTTTGGAATAAGTGAATTTTTGTCATATTTTGCTTTTACCTTAAATTGTAGGCAATACAAAATTTAAAATCTTGATAGAAATATGGGCTATTGAAAATTAATTATTGTTCAGAATAATACTTTTATGGAACCCGAAGGCATTATATGATATAAATAAAAGCAAAAAAAATCAATATATGAAAATTCATATTAAATAGGTATGTTAAATTTGGAACAAAGTTTCCAAACAGTTCTTGATAAAATTATAGTAAATAGTAGGTACATCACAAGTCTTAGATATAGTGACGCTTATATCGTAACTATAATATAAACACCAACTGGTGAAACTGGTGGAACTTGTCCATACTACATGCAGACTTGGAGACTACGTCTCTGGCTCCACTGTTGGTTTTCGTTGTTGAGAATGAAGGACGTAGCCAGCGCGTAAGCTAACTGGAGTAAGTGGTCCTTCTGGATTTAAGATGTTCTACAACGTTTCTGTGACCGGTCTCGCTGCTTGACAGCATCCTCAAGCAGCGAAACCGTTTACAGAAATGTTGAAAAACATTCTAGAACATCTAGAATTTAGAAGGGCCACTTGCTCAAGTTAGCTAACGCGCTGTCTACGTCCTTCAATTACAAAAACTAAAGCCAACAGTGAAGCCAGAGAAGTAGTCTTCAAGTCTGTATGTAGTGTCTAAATGGTCAAAGTTACTGCAGCCAGCTAAATATCTTAGCTAACTGTGGCTTCCCATATTATTTGCTCATACAAGTAATTGAATTTAGCGAAAAGTGTGTTTCGCATAGAGATAAATACGACTAAGCAGTAGTAGATAACCAAAAGCAAACCCGCTCTGACTACCATTTAATTTTATAAAATAACTTCGAGGTTAACATAAAATAGCACATTGTTAAAAATTAATACAAACATATAAATAAAAGTAGAAACATAAATCGCATACCTCATTTGTACACACGACATTTTCAGAAAACAATATTTCATTTTCTGATCCATCCATTTCCCAATCTGGATCTGCATCAGAGTCATCAATAAAATCTTCTGATGTAGAGTCATTTAAATAGTCTGTTGAGTATGATTTAGGTAAATTATACACATTTAGTAATGAGAGGCTGTTTTGGTCTAACGGCCCAGTGTCATTAGGATTATTTTTCTTTTTAAATGTAAGGTTGTCAGGAATTGTGTGAGATTGACTTTGAACAAACTGATTAGTTTCTTGGTTTCGCTGATTCAGCTGTACGGAGTCGTTTAAATCACTTATAATTTGGTTCCCCGAAACCTCTTTTGCCTTGCACGTAGAAACCTCTGAAGAGCGAGATGAATTTACCTTAAAATAATACTTGGACTCGCCTAACAGCTTTTCATTTTCCTTATTATAATCGGCTTCAAAAATTATATTTTTACAAACTCTCTCAGACTTCTTTACCATTACAATTGTTGGAATTAGTACCCGTTTTAGTTCATCAATATCATAACTGAAAACTGCCTTAGTCGACAACGATGTTTCTGTAAAATGTTCTTTTTCTAAATATTTTTTAGATAAACAACTCTGAAAGTCCTGGTAGGTTTTATCTTTTTCTAATTTTGTACTTTCTACTAAACTATTTTCGGGGTTAATTGATTTCAAACAACGCAATTCGTTTACATTTATCAACCAGTCTGAAATTATTTTAACCTTTTCTGAATTGTTTTCACCGTTTTTCTTGTCGGTGGTAACAGAAAAATTGGGGGTCGATTCATTTTCTTTGTTGAACAGTGGTGTCCCTATTAACAGCAAAAATACAGAAATCAGGATACCTCAATAATAAAATATGATAAATGGGTACCCAAATGCACCTTTATCGTACTCAGTTGGTGGGGTCAAATTGGTACATTTTAATGAGGCATTTTTTTAAAATCACGCGTTCAAAAGATTTTTGCTCAAAATTCCGTTATGAAATTTCAAAATAGCAAAATGATAAATCAGATTTGTGTGTGTGTGTGTGTGCACGCGCGCAAGTTTCTATACCTAATATAAAATGATTAGGTACTAAACAAGCCAGCAACCGAAGAACTTTTTTTTATCTTTTTTTTTTAAATAAAATTGTCTTATCAGTAATGTTTAGTAAATCGCCAAATATAATATATAGTATACATACATAAAATATAGTATTATTATAGTTGTTTTTTGTTAAGCCCACTTATCTCCAAAAGCTGATATCATTGGCAATTAGTTGACCAAATATTAAAATATTAAATATTTTAAGATGAAATTAATAAATGTTAATTTTTTGTTTTTGGTAAATTTTTGCAAAATTCAAGCATCTCAAAATAGCGGTCATGTGCATGTAAAAGTATTTTGTAAATATGGCAATGCTCAAGAATCTCGGTCTATGACCTTGTACTTGTAATTGCAAAATAAAGATGCAAATACTCCAAGACGCTTCCTGGTTCTTTTTATTCAAATATTTCTTAAAATAGTACTGCAAATTGTATCATAACTTCCATATAGCTGTGATAATTTATTCTCTTCAGAAAGACATTCTCATGGAATGAATTTAGGGTCCATGACTTGACCACAAAGAAAATATGCCTTTTCCTGTACCAATAAACTTCTGAAACGTTATATTACTCGAGTTTTTAACGAAAAAATGTCAATTTTCACCAAAGCACCCCCCATTCATCCCCTACCCCCTAGAGCGATTTTATCCAAAAACAACACGAACAACATTGGGTTGTCGGGTGCTAAGTGTATACCAAATTCGAAGACGATATCTCAATTCGTTTTAAAGTTATCGTGACTACAAACAGACAGACATACAGACCGACAGATAAATAAATTTTCGTTCCCAAATCATGTTTTATATACGTTTTGACGGTTTTTACTATGTTTAAGCAAAGAAAAATTTTTGAAATTTTTGTCGCCGATGCGATACTTCCGCACCTTGTGACGATGTGGAAGTAAACTAATTTTAATAAGCTATTACCTATATCAAATAATCGCTATATACAATACGTCACAAAATCGACTTAAAGAACAAATAATAATGTGTCTCTCAGGGATTTTTAGCAAAATACATGTTTTAAAATAGTGACAATTGAATGAGTGAAGATTGGAACCTCTGATGAGCACTAATATTGACAATTAAGCAAATATGTATAATAGTTATGAGTCATGATAAATAGTATTTTGAAGTTGGCCTGAAAAATATTGAATACGGTCTTTTATATTAGCTCCACATCGTCAATACGTGTGGGAAGTATGGCATCGACGACAAAAATTTCAAAAATTGTCTTTCGCTTAAACATCGTAAAAAGTGTCAAAACATATAGAAAACATGAGTTGGGAACGAAAATTTGTTGTGTCTGTCGGTCTGTCGGTCTGTTGGTCTGTATGCCTGTAGCCACGATAACTTTAGAATGAATAGAAATATTGTCTTCAAATTTGGTATGCAGTTAGCATCCGACAAACAGACGGTTCGAATTGTTTTTGGGTAAAATCGGTGCAGGGGGTAGGGGATGAATGGGGGATGATTTGGTAAAAATTTATATTTTTTCATAAAAATGGAGTATATATGCTGAAGTTAAATTAAGGGTTGAAATACCGGTGACAAAATTTTCGAATTTTTTTTTGCTGAAACAGCGTAAAAAGTCTCAAAACATATAGAAAACTTGATTCTGCAACGAAATTTTTTGTTGTCTGTCAGTTGGTCGGTTTGTGCGCCCTGTACATCTGTCTGTTAGTAGGCGCAATAACTTTCGAACGAATTGAGATATAATCTTCAAATTTGGTATCCAGTTAGCACCCGACAATAGAACGCTTTGAATAGTTTTTAGGTAACATCGCTGTATAGAGTAATGGATAAATGAGGGGTGATTTGGTGAAAATTGACATTTTTCGTTAAAGCTCGAGTAATATAACGTTTCATAAGTTTATGGGTACAGAAATACTAATATTTTCTTTGTAGTCCAGCCATAGACCCTAAATTCGTCTCATGAAAAAGCCTTTATGTGGAGAGTAGATTATCACAGCTATGAACAAGTTACGATCGATTCAATTTGCAGTACTATTTTTTTTTACTGAACTAAAGAATTTAAAATGGCATCCAGTGTGCGTAGGTAAAACGATTTTGTTAACGTACTAACTCTAAAGTTAATTTTTGGAGTATGTAATTACGTTATTAGAAAATCAGTCCGATCAGAATACTTGTGTGTTGTGTTTTTGTTTCTTTAACGTCCGCGACTATGGCCAATCACCGACGCCAGGGAGCAGTTTCACCTCACTATCCTGGAAATTTAGCTGAACCACTGCCTTTTTGTAAGGAGGGTAGGGATCTGTAACGTGCCCAACATCGCATGGACACGGGACCGACGGCCTTATGCCCCCTCCGAAGGGCGAATCGTGCAGCCATTCAACTTGCTCAAATACAATGACACAACCCCGGTTGATGTAAATTATATAGTATGTACTGAAAAGTAAAAGGGGAACCCTCGGAATCGAACCCGGTAATCTTCGGTTTAGAGGCACACGTTCTTATCCTTGGACCACCACCACATACACAATACATACATATATATATATACAGAGATATACATATATATGGTTAACATAAACCTGCATTTAGGTAAACAATTTTAAGAAATAATACAAATTTTTCTTTTTTATATTTCTGCATATTTAAATATCGTTTACTTCAAATTCAAGTGAACGGTAAATTAAACTTAAAAAATTAGCAATATTAGATAGTTGTAAAACAGTTATAATTTTAAAAATGTAGTAAACTAATTGCATGGGTCTTCCCCGAAGCAACAGCGAATTGTTGAAATACAAACGCAATTCGCACAGTTGCTGCATTAAATAGTAGGTATTGTCCGAAAAATGCAGAAATAAACAATTTGTTAAATTTTACTTTTTATACTTCTAAATTATTTCTTCTAAAAAGATAAAAGAGAAGAGGTTGGTACCTACCTTTTATTCTGTTATTAATTACTAAACTTAAAATTTCCAGGGTTCGTTTCGACATGTTTTATTACACCTGCCAGACTAACAACTAATAAAAATGAACATGAAATGGGTAAATATCGGTATCAAGGCCAGTACACTGTTGTCACATGTTGTGGTTCAGGACTGTGCGAAAAAATCACATTCTACATAGACAAATGGTTCAACACACACGCCCCCTGATGACTAAATGCTGAATTCAAATTTAGACATTTCTATCAAATCTGACCCAACTCAATATTTTACCAGATGAAAACTAGCAGGCCATCGCATCGTTTTAACATGATAAACAAACCTAAACCATTTATATGGCTTAGGATTGTAAAGATGGTTCAGGATTGTGCATTCAAGTTACTATTGCTGGCTTGGGATTGTACGATTACTCTATATATATATATATATATATATATATATATATATATATATATATATATATATATATATATATATATATATATATATATATATATATATATATATATATATATATATATATATATAACCGATAACTCAAAAAGGGGTCGAGTTTTATGAAAATTAGTACGTGCCTTCCTTTTGTAAGTGGCTTGGATAAGTTCGTTAGCCAGGAAAATCGGACTAGTTCTTCCGGGAAAATTTTGAGTTTTTTTTCGGAACATGTTTGGATCTCACAAAATAACGGATATATCAACCTTACACTACACACCAAAATTCAGATCTCTAAGTTAAAAAAAAAATATGGGCATTTAGAGAAAATAAAAATTTGGGTGCCACTGGTGATCGGAGGAAAGCACAACTAAATATTTTGTGTGATTAACAAAACCAATTGAATATTACACACAACGGTTAAGTTTTCTTGACGCAAGACGGTCAAGAAATAGCAGAAAAAAAATTAAAAAATTTGCAATTTTCAGACAACGAATCTGGAAAAAAACTGATTATGTAGAAGAAACGTCATAATAAGTGTGTTTAACAAAGCCTTATGTTGCAGCTTCAGCCATCATTGTCCTTAATTTCACTAAAATTATTTCAGAAAATCTATTTCAAATAGACCCTCTTTCTGATGCTTTAGCAATAGTTCCAGCTATGAAGTTTATAGTTGTACAGTCTATATTTTAGTAAATTTTCGTAGAAAAAAATCGTTATTGAGAAGACCGCAAATTAAACGTTTTAAAAATATTTTTTCAAATGAGCGCGAACTAAAAGCCCTAAAACCCATATACGTGGTCAGTTTCAGTTTTCGTCTGTTTATATATATATATATATATATATATATATATATATATATATATATATATATATATATATATATATATATATATATATATATATATATATATATATATACAGGGTGACGCATTTCTACGGTAAAGCTCAATATATCCGTTATTATACAAAATATGAGAAAAAATGATATACGTTAATTATAGGGTAGTGACGCGAGCTTCATCTTGTAAACCTATTTTAACAATCACAAGGCCCATAAGTCGTTGGTGATACACACTTTCATTTTTTAAAGAAACCCCTTATGTTATTGCATTTTTGTATTTTCCATAGAATTATAATGCTTGTTTGTAAGGAAAAAAAAATGATTTCGTAAATCATTTTTGAGTTATTTCATTTCTTTTCGAACTTTTCACGTTTTTGGCACATATCACAAACACATATCACAAATTGTGATACGGAGTTTTTACCAATATAGATAGCGGAGTCCCATGGAAATGACGCATTTTGAGCTTTTTGTTGCTATTACTCGTCGAAAAAATCGAGCTGCCGTATACAGGTACTCTCCAATAGTGGCTGAATTTGAAAAGGTTTTAGTGTTTCCGTAGCAATCATTTTTTTGTAAGATTTGTGTGATATGTTGGTAATTAATAATAAAAATTTAGTAAGCTATTGTAAAAAAAGTGACAAATATAATTTAGTGTAACATTAACGAAGGCATTTTCTGTAAAAAAATGGTGAATTTTTTTCAATTTTGGTCCTAAAGCTGTTTCTGAATAATTATATCTTGGTAGGTGTGATAGAAGCTTGGAAAGGTTCGTTGTCAAGGAAAACAGGACCAGTTTTTTCTGAAACCTTTTTAGTTTATTTTCGGAAAATTTTTGCACTTTTTGAAACAAGAAAGCTATTTTAATGAAATGTGGTAAATTGTTACTACTATATAGGTTATACTGCCAACCAAATGTCCTTCTTTTAAAAACAAGACATATTTGCAATTAAAAACATTTTAACGAAAATTCGCTACCATAATGCACTTGCTGCGTCCAGACTTTTTTCTTTTTCCAACGTCAAGCTAATGCAATATTTCATAGTAATCTATAGTTATCACAATTTATTTAAATAAAACACGTTTTATTAAAAAGTGTTAAAGAAAAAGAAAAGTTACTGATCGCCCGCTATGTTACGGACAGGCCCAACAGCTATATCAATAGAAGCTCCCTTGCTTTACATAACAACAATGTTACCCTTGATATATTCCGTGCTGTAGATCTAGACCAGATGTAACATTGAATTGGTTAGGCTGAATATTCAATCAGTGTATATCTAGGGGAATGGGACGCAAATATTTTCCGCTTCTGAGATACTAGTACGGTAATCGACTTTAAACGATTCCTTTATACGACAATCCCATAAAAATGATTACTGACCTCCATCGTTCCAGAGAAAGACGGTCACTAAAATAAAAACAATATACGAGCGAAATAAAAATAAAGGGCCTGCGAAATGTTAAATTATTGCGTGTTTCAGACGAACAAAATATTGCATTTAAATTGTATTAGGGTCTTTTTCTTCAATATCAATAACTATTGGGTTTGTCATATGTGTTATTTACGATATAGCTCAGATTTCTATTTTTCTTTGAAATTGTTAGGGGTAAGACTGAAATAATTTGTCGTTTTCTCAATAGGCTTGTCGTATATCATTTATCTATGTAATTCAATAGAATTTTAGTACATTTTCATTAAGAAAATTCGGTAATCTAATTTTATTAATGAAAATTCACTAATAGAGAGGTATCGATGGTGAGACTTTCGGAAAATTGCTTCAAATGAGCGCAAAGTAGGGCCCCTGGAATCCATTTCCATGGTCAGATAAAAAGTGTTATATATATATATATATATATATATATATATATATATATATATATATATATATATATATATATATATATATATATATATATATATATATATATATATATTGTGTGTCTATGGATCTCACCAATGACTTCAAATATACTGCATTAATTTAGACCAACTTTGGGAATTACCCTTATTCTGTTTACGGCTTGGATGAGTTCGTTCATCATATTTTAACGGCCAATTTTCTTAACAAAAAATTTTAAAATATTTTTTAAAACGTAATATCTCTCAAATTGTTAAGTGATTGAAACGAAAATTAAAAATTTTAGAGAACATAGGCAGACGCGGTTGTGTACCAATTTTTAAGTCTTTTGATCAAGGAAAAATAAAGTTATTCGAAATTAATATTAAAATAATCCTCGACATCATTTTATATTCTGTAATGCAATATCTACAATGTTGAATAGACAGATGACGTTACCTTCACTCATATGTTGTTTAAGTAAATGGTAAGTAAAAATATAGACAATAGAAATTACATCATCATCAGTGCAAGATGTCAGAGCGTATAACATTGTGAAATGTTGGGGACGCCATCTCGGTGCGGAACCAGGTAGTATGTGGTCATGACTGCTCTAGTTAACACAAAATGTTATAGATGGAGACAAGCTTGAGAAGCGCATTATTTCTACGCTTCGTGGCTTGCGCTTGTTATGTACGGTTTACAACTGACTTTTAACTAATTTTAACATATTTAAAATATGGATATAAATACTAAGTAGTAAAAATAAATATTGGGCGAGGGTTATATGTGAAAATTGTGAGTTAATGAGTTCAAACAATACAATTTTGCGTTAAATAGAAAATCAGTATAATACTTTTAACTAACCTAACACATTTAAAATACCAATATAAATATTAAGTATAGAAAATAAATATTGGACGATGGTTATAAATGGAAATTGTGAGTTAATGAGTTCAAACAATACAATTTTGCGTTAAATAGAAAATCAGTATAATACTTTTAACTAACCTAACACATTTAAAATACCAATATAAATATTAAGTATAGAAACTAAACATTGGACGATGGTTATAAATGGAAATTGTGAGTTAATGAGTTCAAACAATACAATTTTGCGTTAAATAGAAAATCAGTATAATACTTTTAACTAACCTAACACATTTAAAATACCAATATAAATATTAAGTATAGAAACTAAACATTGGACGATGGTTATAAATGGAAATTGTGAGTTAATGAGTTCAAACAATACAATTTTGCGTTAAATAGAAAATCAGTATAATACTTTTAACTAACCTAACACATTTAAAATACCAATATAAATATTAAGTATAGAAACTAAACATTGGACGATGGTTATAAATGGAAATTGTGAGTTAAGGAGTTCAAACAATACAATTTTGCGTAAAATAGAAAATCAGTATATCAGTAAATCATATTCTAAGACCAGTGTTAACACTCGGTTAACAGCCACGAAAACAGGACCCCATAGACATTATTATTATTGTATAACCGAGGGAGATAACTAATGCACTATGTAGTAATAAGGTAAAGGTAAGATGCTTACTGGCAATTAGGCCATTGCTGACCCTTTTTGCTCATCTAAACTAACCTACCCTCCACCTTGAACTCGATCTCAACGACGACAGTGATTTGAAAAATCATCCGCCGCCGGTGAGTCTTAAACCGTCGTCCTCCGAGTCCGTATTGGAAAGTCTGAGTAACAGTATCAGCATTTTCTATAGTTTGTCTCCGTGCGGAAGATAATATTTGTTAGGTTCGTCGGGCCAAATTTAGTACCATGGGCTTTAATGTTCTTTGCAAGTATAAAAACCTGCTTACAAAATTCCGCTAACATTTTTTTTGTTTTATGTTTATTGACTAGTTTCTCTACTAAGCAGACAGCGTAACCATTATACTTAGCTATGTTTTTAATATATTCAAGTTCTCTGTTGTATCTTTCTCTATTTAAGGGACACTGCATAAATCTATGAACTGGAAAATTCAAACTAGCTATTTTTTGTGGAAAACTATGGTGTGAGTCGATCTAAATATAATTCACGGTAGTGGTTTCCTTTCTGAGGATGTCGAACTCTAACTAGTCAATAAACATAAAACAAAAAAAATGTTAGCGGAATCTACGACTTTCCGAATAGATAAACCAGACAAAACCGTTGTCTGTTTACTATTTGAACCGCAAATTACGAGAGGTTTTAATAGCATTTTTAAGAAAGGCAATTTGTTGCTAACATTTTCTACAAAAAATACATTAAAAAATTTGTTAGGCAACTCAAAGGATAAAGATAAAAACACAGATGTGTTGGAAATCTATGAAATAGGTTGTAAGGATTGTGAACTTAAATATGTTGGTCAAACTAAAAAAGCCATTAAAACTAGATTTAAAGAACAATTAGCGGAACTGAGATATGGCACTATTGACAGATCATGTATTGTTCAACATATTTGGGATAATAATCATCATGTAGATAAAGACAATCTCAAGTTAATAAAAAATGTCAGGCAGTCGCGTCAGCTTGATGCTTACGAAAGTATATATGCCGTTAGAAATTTGAACAAAAATGTTTCAATGAATAGAGAAGGTCCGGTTCTATGTAGTCCATTGTTCAAACTGTTGTCTTAATAACCAGCGTGTCCTTCTTAGGAGGAATATTTGATAACGACGCACAGCGTAACAAAGGCAGTTATGCGGTTTAAGTTACAGGGATTTGAGACTCAACAGTGTGGGTCGTCTGTATATCTTCCCAGAGGACGCTGTCCGCAACTGCTTGGCAACTAACATATAAAAATAGTACTTGTAGTCTTTATTCACTTAGTTTACTGATGCCCTTGAAGACGCTAACTTTGTTCGCGAAACGATCGTCTGGTCAAACAGCAGTATTGTGATAAATTGGGTTCTCAAAATTGTACTTATCAACTGATGACTTTGTGAGAATGTAGTATCCAATGTACTGGTATCATTTTCGTCACTTTCTAATCCACTGTGCACATCTTCTACTACCGAGTAATTTTCGACGTAATCCTCATCGCTGCCACTTCTCTCGTTGTATTCAACTTCTTCATCACTTTCTTCCAAGCAACAGCGTAGTTCTCCTTCGGACAAACCACGCCTTCCCCACAGGGTTTAGCTAGAATAGCAGATAAAACAAAATCCCGATGAAAAAACAAAAAAAAAAAACAAAACTGAAGCACTTATCATCAAAACAAAAGACAAAATCACAACAATTTTGACATAACCTTAAATTATATAACCATAAAAGAAACGAAGGTATATGTGGAAGAAGTTTTGAGTTAATACCAATAGAAAAAAAAAACTTACCTAAGTAAAATAATACCCTCTACTACTATTGAGAACGCAAAATAATTAAATGTGCGTCGTATCATTGTTTTGCGAGTACTGTGAAACTATAAGGGTACACGGGATGAGATGGAGGTATCTTACTAAATAGGTGCGCTATAAGCAGAAACAAGAGGTGGGAACGTGCTCTTGCAGAAATTATTCCCAATAGATTTAGCAAGAGTCCAGAAGGGTTGGCTGCCATTGGAGCTTCAGAGGACTTTGTTTTTGATGTGGTTATTAAATGAGTTTTCTACCTCAGAAAGAATGTGGACATAGCGGTTTCTTCCGTCGTTACCTGCTTGACGGTATAAGCGTTTTGTGTGATTTGACCTTTTGAAGTCTGGCCTTGTCGCAGGATTTAGAGAACCAGGGCTTTTGAGTGGCTGAAGAGGTTTTCTGTGTACGTGGAATAGGTAATTCTATGCCAGCTTGGATAACTTCGGTGACGTTTTGTGAGATATCAGAGAGGTCAGGATGAGAGAAGCAGACAGATGCCTATGGAAATGAGGAAGAGTCATCCCGCATTTCTTCCCAGTTAGTGGAATTGTAGTGCCAAACGATACGTGGGTGTGATGATTGTGTGACCTCGGGTTGCATTGCGCAGGAAGCAGTGACCACGCCGTGATCTGAGCAACCAAGGGTGGCGGTGACTGATGTCTTATATAGTATTCAGGTTTTGTAGTAAGAAGGAGATCCAAGGGATTTGAGCTGTGTTTTGGAATGCAAGGAAAGTAAGTAGGTTGCTGAACCATAGTGGCTAAAGAATTGCTGAATGCAAAGGCCTCCGCTGCTCTCCCTTGTGGATCGGTTTTTGAAGCTCCTAGCCATTTTTTATTATGCATATTAAAGTCACCAAGAATAGTGACCTCGGAGGAAGGATATTCAGAAATCAGATGGTCGTTTTTTTTCTTCAGAAAGGTAGTCAAAGAGCTGGACAAAGTTGTCATAAGGTGACCGGTGAATGCAACAGATGAATTTAGTTGCAGCCCTGAGAGAGGGTTTTATCCATAGTATGTCTTTTCTTCCAGCTTCTAAATTGGGGGAGTCTGGTGCAGGGTAGATTGCTACGGACGTATGCGCACACACCTCCATGCAATCTAAACGAAGTAAGGAGCTCATATCCCGGGATATTAAGGTGATTAGTGGCTATTTTAACACTGATCTGGGTTTCGGTGAGGAAGAGTAGTTGGGGCCTGTTAGCCTGGAAAAAATGGTGGACGGAGTTCAGGTTAGAATTTAGGCCACATATATTCGAGAAGGATATGTTATTTTGATTCCGGCGCCCCCTGTACACCCCTCTCCCGGAGATCCGAATGGAAGGGTATCTTATCTCCGGAATCTTTTGTACTAGGAGGAGCCATCATCATTTTTGTTTGTAAGGGAGACCGACTCATACATCAGAACCGGACACGTCCTTTGGCCCCTTGATGTTAGGGGTGCTACCTCCTCGGGCGTGAAAAATCATTTATTATCACGTAAAGGAAAAGTCCGGTACCACCTGCCCTCGATTAGTCGCCTTTTACGATAGGCAGGAGTTACCTTGGGCCTATTCTTTTAGTTAGTCTCCGGACCCAGAGGGGACTGAGAGAGTGCATAATTTGGCATTCTCCACTCTTGTTAAAATATTAAAAAAAACGTAATTTGCCTCGGGTCCGTACGGACCACAATAGTATTTAAGGGTTAAAGCAGTTGTCATTTTCTGCATGTAAAAACTGTATGTAAAAACTATATGTTATATAAAAATATTGACATTGTTTGGTCTTTGTAGAGAGATATTTTGAAATGTTTTAAGGATATGCTGTAATAATAGATTTGTATAATTTAATTAATTTATATATTCGTTTCTGCTATTTTTTCTACTGTTATTGTAATTAGTTTTTTCCTTACCATTTAATAGGGCATTGTTGACTCGTTTGGTTTGCAATAAATTATTATTATTATTTAACCTTGACAAGGAAACAAAAAAGTCTGGACGCAGCAAGTGCGTTATGGTAGTGAATTTTCATTAAAATGTTTTAATAGCAAATATGTATCTTTTTTTCAGAAAGCAGGCATCACATCTGGCTACTAGTATAACCTATATAGTAGAAAGGATGTGCCATGTTTCGTCAAAATAACTTTATTGTTTGAAAATGTACAAAAATTTCCGAAAGTAAACTTAAAGTGTTCCCAAAAAAACTGGTTTCTTGGTCAACCTTATAGGTTAATAGCAAATTGAGCTATTAAAATTTAAAGCAATTCATGAAAATTCGCCACCATAATGCATTTTCGGCGTCCCGAATTTCTCTTCTTACAAACATGCATTATATTGCGATGGAAAATGCAAAAATGCAATAAGATTAGGCGCGTTCGATTAAAAAAAAAAGAAAATTTGTATCACCAACGACTTATAGGCCAGCCTGTGATTGTAGAAATAGTTTTTGAAGATGTAGCTCTATTGATTTATACGAAAATTCGACAAAAGTTATATACCATTAAACGATAAGCTCCATAGCTAAGGCTACTGCCAAAGCATCAGAGAAGGTATTTGAAATGAATTTTCTGGAAATATTTTAGTAAAATGAAGGGCAAAGACGGCTGAAGCTAAGACTTTAGGCTTTGTAAAACATTCTTCTTGAGACATGATATAAACTAGCGTGCAAAATATAGTTGCCCTTACTTTGTTACTTCAGGAGATATAAATTTTTCTCGAAAGAAAACACAAAATTTTCCGGGAAAACCAGAGTCTATTTTCTTGGATAACGAACTTATCCAAGCCACTTAAGAAGGGAAGGTATTCCCCAAATTTAATCAAAATCGGTCCATTATTTTTTGAGTTATCGGTGTGATACATATAATTTTCTCTAAATTGGCATTTGGATTTTCTCAAATAACAAGAACAAAAAATAATGATTCAATGCAGAAAGTGTTACTAAATGGTTTTTGAGTGGGGAATAAATGCACAGAATGAGGTTGAAGATTAACAGATTTATTAAGGAAGCAAAATGAACCATTTGGTATGTCGAAATTTTAGTAGTCAATGTCATCTTTACAAGTTTTACCCAAAATTGTGACTTTGACAAGCACAGGTTGTCAACTTATGTGTCAAATGTTACAATGTATAATTAATCTCAATAAATATTACTATATATATATATATATATATATATATATATATATATATATATATATATATATATATATATATATAACATTGAAACTGAGCTCGGATATGTGTTCTAGGGGGCCTAATTAGCGCTCATTTGAAGACATTTTTTCAAAATTCAAAAGTCGGGATCTCCTTATTAGTGACTTTTTTTTGAGAAAATTCACTAAAAGCAGTTATTTAAAAATAAAAAGTGTTTAGCATTCCTACACTGCTTCCACATTTAATAAAATTTACGCTAACACTGCACCCTTCAAACTTTTCCGTGAAAGTGTCTCTCATTTACATTTAAGAAGGCTTCTCGTTTTAATTTTTCTCCTAACCGGGAGAATTATATTGCTGATTTAGCACACTAAATAAAGTTAGAGATAAGGTAAGGAAATATGGCTAAGTAAATAAACTTATCGATGCGTAAGGCACAGCGAGCGACACAATTAAAAAGGTAAAATGTGATACAGCTGTCGGAGATATTTTTGTCGGAATCACGCAGCAAGTGAAACAATTACGCAAATGAGCCCCACACAATCTCGGCTTGCCGTGATTTATCAGCCGCAATTAATCGAATTGTATGACAAGAGGAAAAAAAGTTGAATAATACGGTATTTAAAAGACAATACACTTCTGAGTGACTGAGCATTAGAAATTCAAAACGACTCGGCTTCTGCGTAATTCTTTTGTAATTCTGTTTCACCCCGTCTCTTTTAATTGTAAATTTTTCAACAGATGACTGTAAAATTAAAATTTCTGCAATATACTTTTCTACTGCGGTTAAATTTGAAGTTACCTGAGTATAAAATTGTTTCCTTTCAGATAAGATAAAGTACAATGTGTACCACTGTTACATTACCATAATTTTTATTATGATGATCATTATCAATACACGCATAATACAGAAGCCTGGGGCATATACTGTACATATACAATAAAAACTCAAAGACCCAGCAAGTGCGTTATGGTAGTGAATTTTCATAGAAATGATCTGGCACCAAATATTTTATTATAACTTTTTTCTTGTAACATAGAAATATGAATTTTTGTGTATAGTTTACCTTTTATATCGTAAATCTACCCATCAAATTTGGTTATCATAGCTTCTTTATTTTTTGAGATAAACTTTTTTTTTGAATGAAAACTCAAAATTTTCTCGGAAAACCCCGTCAGATTTTCCTGAATAACGAACTTATCCAATCCACTTATAAAAGGAAGGTACATGCCAAATTTTATCAAAATCGGCCCATTATTTTTTGAGTTATCGGTGTGATACACACACATTATATATATATATATATATATATATATATATATATATATATATATATATATATATATATATATATATATATATATAAATTGAAACTGACACCGGATATGGGTTCTAGGGGTCCTAGTTCGCGCTCATTTGCAAAATTTTTTTCAAAATTCAAAAGTCGGGATCTCTTCATTAGTGAATTTTTTCTACGAAAATTCTCTAAAAGCCTGGACGCAACAAGTGCGTTATGGTAGTGAATTTTCCTAGAAATGATCTGGCATCAAATATTTTATTATAACTTTTTTTTCTTGTAATATAGAAATCTAAATTTCTGTGTGTAGTTTAGTTTTTCTATCGTAAACCTATCTACCAAATTTGGTTATCATAGCTTTTTTATTTTTTGGGATACAATTTTTTTTTCGAATGAAAACTCAAAATTTTCCGGGAAAACCTCGTCCGATTTTCCTGACTAACGAACTTATCCAAGCCACTCACAAACAGAAGCTACATGCTAAATGTTATTAAAATCTGAATATTATTTTTTGAGTTATCGGTGTGATACACACACACACACACATATGTACAGTGTGGAACAGCCACAGTGTGGAACAGCCAAATGGAATAAATTCGATAACGGATAAATGAGGACGTGTTGGGAAAAACGCTTGGACACGTCGATTTGTATTTTTAACTGCGCATCTTTTTCAAGAAAAAAAAATTATTTAGGGTGCGTCATGTGACAGTGGCCAATACCAACTTTCTTATTTTAAATACAAGCCCCTGTATATTATTAATTTTTTGGATTCTTCAGAAAATTCTAGACATAATTCATGTACAATGTCCTATACCTATCTTCAACTGTTTCGGAAATATTAAGTATTTTCAGATTTATTACAAAAATTAACATTAAAAATAGAAAATTATTTTATTTCACAAATTCTAATAAGAAATACTGATTATTTCTTAATAATTTAAAAAAACAAAAAAAAATTAATGTCAATGTAGTAAATGTTCAAAATGCTCGCCACGAACATCTTGGCAACATGCTAATCTGGTATAGAAATGTCTTCTAACATTACTCAACATCTCAGGCGTGACTGATCTAATCGCAAGCGTGATTCGTCTTATTAAGTCATCTAAGTTGAGGGGCTTAGTTTTGTATACAATACTTTTGACATATCCCCACAAAAAGTAGTCTAATAGCGACAGATCAGGAGATCGTGCTGGCCATTCTATCGATCCGCGCCTACCTATCCACCGATTTGGAAAAATTTGGTTCAGGTACTGCCGTACATTGATTTGGTAATGGGGCGGTGCTCCATCTTGCTGAAACCATATTTTATTGGCAGGAACTTGTGGGTTTGCTGGATCTGGATATAAGTTTGTCAAAGTTGGCACGACATTATTTTGGAGCAGTTCTAAATATTTATCCCCATTCAAGTTGCCATCAATGAAAAAGGGACCTACGATATGATTTCCAACAATTCCTGCCCAAACATTAACTTTTTCAGGATATTGCGTATGTTCCTCTCTCATCCAATGAGGATTCTCATTAGACCAATAGCGGCAATTTTGACGATTAACATGACCGTGAAGTGTAAATGTGCTCTCATCAGAAAACAAAACATCTTCTAATTGGATCACATTGTTATCTAACATTGCCATCATTTGTTCACAAAAATACGTTCTCCTATCGAAATCGTCCTCCATGAGCTCCTGAGTTGGTATCATTTTATAGGGATGCATTTTACTTTCCTTTAATGTTCGAAAAATTGCTGTGTGGCTAACGTTGAATAGTTGGGCTGCTTGTCGACCAGAAGTATGTGGGTTTTCTTGAAACTCAAGCGTAATATCCAATTTCGTATCATCACTTACTGCATTGGCAGCTACTTTTTTTATCTGTCTCACATGACCAAGCTCGCGAAACTGCTTTTCTATTTTGCTAATTGTTCCTTGGGATACAGGCGGCAAATTTGGAAATTTTTCGTGAAATAAGCGAAACACTTCCATCTGTGTCCGTGTGTTATCTCCATAACCAATCATTTGTAGAATGGTTATTTTGTGCATTTCTGTTAAATGAACCATTTTTCTGATATTATTACGTACAGTTAACGAAATTCAAACGACAATAGCACTGACACTAATCACTACTGTCATGCAGGTAGACAACAAGTTGCTAAGGCTACGAGTTTTATACGAACAGAAAGAAAACTGTTTTTGTTTTTGTTTCATTTCATATCAGTAAAAAGAAACGCAGGAATGGTTTTTGTTTACTTTCTCATTATCAAGAGCTGAATGAGAAATAAGTATTGAATGCAATGTAGCGAATTTGTGAAATAAAATAATTTTCTATTTTTAATGTTAATTTTTGTAATAAATCTGAAAATACTTAATATTTCCGAAACAGTTGAAGATAGGTATAGAACATTGTACATGGATTATGTCTAGAATTTTCTGAAGAATCCAAAAAATTAATAATATACAGGGGCTTGTATTTAAAATAAGAAAGTTGGTATTGGCCACTGTCACATGACGCACCCTATATAATTTTTTTTTCTTGAAAAAGATGCGCAGTTAAAAATACAAATCGACGTGTCCAAGCGTTTTTCCCAACACGCCCTCATTTATCTGTTATCGAATTTATTCCATTTGGCTGTTCCACACTGTATATATATATATATATATATATATATATATATATATATATATATATATATATATATATATATATATATATATATATATATATATATATATATATATATATATATATATATATATATATATATATATATATATATATATATATATATATATATATATATATATATAAACATATAAAAATTGAAACTGACACCGGATATGAGTCCTAGGGGTCCTAGTTCGCGCTCATTTGCAAAAATTTTCTCAAAATTCAAAAGTCGGGATCTCCCCATTAGTGAATATTTTCTACGAAAATTCACTAAAAAGTCTGGACGCATCAAGTGCGTCATGGAAGTGAATTTTCATAAAAATAGAAAATATATCTCTTTAGTGCAAGCAGGCATCAATTTGGTCACCGGTATAATCTATATAGTAGAAACAATGTACCATATTTTATCAAAATAACTTATTTGAAACTGTAGAAAAATTTTCCGAAAATAAACATTACAAAACTGGTTTCCTCTTCGACGAACCTTATAGCTTAATAGCAAATTGAGTTATTGAATTTGAAGCATTTAATGGAAATTCGCCACCAAAACGCACTTACTGCGTCGCGATTTTTTACAAACATGCATCATATTTCGATGAAAAATGCAAAAATGCAATAAGGAATGTTCAAAAATAAACTGTAGGTATGGGCCGGCCTGTGATTGGCAAAATAATTTTATAAGATGCAGCTCAAGATACCCTATAAGTAACGTATACAATTTTTTCTCGTATCTTGCATAATCACAATTATATTGAGCTTTACCGTAGAAATGCGCGACCCTGTATATATGTAAACAAAAAGTAAACCCGGACGTGTATTCCATGGGACCTAGTTTACGCTCGTTTGAAGAAACCTTTTTAGAATTCAAACGTCGCGGTTTCCTCATTACCGAACTTTTTCTACGAAAATTAGCTAAAAATTATAGACCGTTAAACCATAAACTTAACTAAATCTACTAACAATGCATCAGAAAAAGTATCTATTTGAAATGAATTTCCTGAAAATATTTTATTAAAATGAAGGGCAACGATGGTTGAAGCTGAAACTTAAGGATTTGCTGAACACTCTTTACATAATCCGTATTTCTTTCAAGTTCTTTGCTTAAATGTTGCCAATTTTGATGTTTCAAATCCCGACTTTTTACGTTTTGAGGAAAACCCCAATTTTTTTCTTTAAATGCCTAAAACTTGTTTGTCTTTAAATTTACAGACTTAAATTTTGGTGAATGGTTCACCCTTTATATATATATATATATATATATATATATATATATATATATATATATATATATATATATATATATATATATATATATATGATACTGACCCCGGATAGGGTTTCTAGGGGGCTTATAATTGTTTTCTAAATTTGAAAGTCGAGATCTCCTTATTAGTGATTTTTTTTAAAGAGAATTCACTAACACCAGCACTTGTGAAGCCACGAGAAAAGGCTACGACTGTATTAAATATGCAACGGTTTCACTAAGTTAGGACAAGAACAAGTAACCACATATGCTATTAAAATTGACTTAAGTCTTAAAACTTTCATATTCTCTTTATTAGATTACTTTTTATACAAAAACCCCCTAAAAAATTCATCGGAATAACAACAACATGATCATATAAGTGAAAAGCGTAATGAGACTAAAGAAAATTGATAAAAAGTGAAGTCACTAACTAGGATTAGAACTCATCATGTAGGAGTCGATTATCCGATGTACAGGGCTTACCCCACTCGGCTACGGTCGACATGTATGTACTAGCAGGTATATCCGGTAGTACCTATGTCAATTGTCTAACGTCTTTACTAGTTACACTAAACAACAGCTCAGCAAAAGGCAACGTATTGCGCCCCCTTGTAACTTAAGATTTATGGGGTGGATTGCGCCACCACTTTTGGATTGGTGTCGCGATATTGAAAATAAGCCTAAAAGTCTTCCTCTCTGAAAGTAAAATTTACCTCTTTGAGTAATTTCAACGCAATCACTTTAAGTACCCTAAGGCTATTTGCTAGTGGCCACCTGTATACATTTTATTTTAAAAATTTACAAACAACAGGCAAACTTACTTTATTTAATTGCCGACTCATACTGCACATTAATATTCAAATAAAGTATAAAACGGTATAAAACATAGAGGCACGGTGGTTCAGTGGTAAGAACGTGTGCCTCTCAACCGAAGGGTACTGGGTTCGATCCCAGGGTTCGCCTTTCAGTTTTTCAGTACATACTGTACAATTAACATCAACCGAGGTTGTGGCATTGTATTTGAGCAAGTTGAATATCTGCACGTTCCATCTTCCGGAGGGGGCGTAAAGCGGTCGGTTTCGTGTTCATGCGATGTTGGCCATGTTAAAGATCCCTACCCTCCTTACAGCAAGGTAGGGGTTCGGCAAAATTTCCAGCATAGTGAGGTGGAACTGCTCTCTGGCGTCGGTGATTGGTCACAGTGGCGGAAATAGGCCGACGTTTAAGAGAAAAAAAAAACAGATACACACAGTATAAAACATAAACTTTAATACATATTGCATCTTAAACGCATAGCTGAACTTATGCGTCATTCTGTACTATTTTATATGACTTTTATACAATTATTTGTAACTTATCGACCAAATTATTATGTGTGTGTGTGTTTTGTTTCTTTAACGTCGGCCTATTTCCGCGACTATGGTCAATCACCGACGTCAGGGAGCAGTTTCACCTCACTATCCTGGAAATTTTGCCGAACCCCTGCCTTTCTGTAAAGAGGGCAGGGATCTTTAACGTGCCTAACATCGCATGGACACGGGACCGACGGCTTTACGCCCCCTCCGAAGGGCGGAACGTGCAGACATTCAACTTGCTTAACTGCAATGCCAGAGCCTCGGTTGATGTTAATTTTACAGTTTGTACTGAAAAAGTGAAAGGAGTACCCTGGGATCGAACCCAGTACCCTTCGATTCAGAGGCACACGTTCTTACTCCTGAACCACCGAGGTTCTGTACTATTTTATATGACTGATCTATTTTACAATTATTTGTAACTTATCGACCAAATTATTATTAATTGGCTAATTGCTAACGTTATCTGTTTACTTGTAAGTTATATAAAGAGCATGGTTTAATGATATGGGCATTAGAGTTTCTTTAAAAAACTTTTCATATACATTAATGTTTTCATACGCCCACATTATTTACGCGCAGAAAATGGCCCCAGGCAACTAGAGTTATTTGTAAGTACTTTCGCCTGTCGAAAATATGAAAATGGAAATTAAATTGCTCGGAATTTTTCTCCACTCAACAGTAATAGTTATAATTTTTTAAGCATTTATTCTACGAGATAGATGTTCCCTTTTATATTCGAAACGATTCAGCAAATTACGTTTGAGAATGGCTAAGCGATTCAGGCTCCACCCAGTCATTTACTTTCTCACACTTACGGGATTTCCACACATATATAAAGTAATTTGTATGATATGTTACAAGCAAAAGAGATTTCTAAAGGGTTGCTTTGATAAACTTGCGAACATATAATATGTCATACGCAGTCTTTATATGTCTCTATTGTGGACAAGAACATTCATCCACTGATAGCTAAATATAATATAAGGCATTGCAAAGACATTATTGGCCTTAAAAAATAAATCTTCACAAAAATATGTTACAATGTGTTAAATATGCCATTCACCTAAATTTTTAGTGAATTTTCTTTAAAAAATTCACTAATTAGGAGATCGCGCCTTTTGAATTTTGAAAAATTCTTCAAATGAGCGCAATTTAGAACCTCTGGAACACAAATCCGAGGTCGGTGTCAGGCTTTATATGTTTATATATATATATATATATATATATATATATATATATATATATATATATATATATATATATATATATATATATATATATATATATATATATATATATATATATATATATATATATATATATTTATGTGTCATACCGATAACTTAAAAATAATGGACCGATTTTGATAACACCTGGTGAGTACCTTCCTTTTGCAAATGGCTTGGATAAGTTTGTTATCCAGGAAAATTGGATTAGTTTTTCCCGGAAAATTTTGCGTTTTCTTTCGAAAAATTTTCATATCTCCGGAAATAATATAGTTAGGGAAACCATATTGGCTACGAGAGTTTATATCATAAAAAGAAAACCATGTACCAAAATTTGAATCTCTACGTTAAAATAAAAAAAAGTTATAAGCTTTTAAGTTTTTCTTCTCAAAACGTCAAAAAATAAAACCATGCACCAAAATTTGAATATCTACGTTAAAATAAAATAAAAGTTATAAGCTTTTAAGTTTTTCTTAAAACGTCGGGATTCGAAACGCCAAAATTGATATGTTCTAGATAAAGTACCTAAGTGAATACAGATATGCAGCATAAATGTCGTAAGAAGTTAAAGAGCCTTAAGTTTCAGCTGCAATCTTCATTATTCTTTATTTTATTAAATCATTTGCAGAAAATTAGTTTAAAATAGACCCTTTATGTGATGCTTTGGTAGCAGTTTCAGTTATCTATTTAATTCTAATAACGAATCAGATTACGCTTATTATTTAGCGTTTTTTTTTTCAATTGGGCAAAGTAGAAGTTTTTTATGGAGAAACAGTGTTGGTAAGTAGTTTCTATGGACTTCTGTAAGGTGAGTCTTTTACAGTTTGCATTTCTAACTGCGTTGTAGCATGTTTACCTTGCACAGATCCTCAAATTTACTTTAGGTCTCTTAACTGTATTGTGGAGTTGAGATCGCAGCATTTGTCCGATGATTAATGCACAAAGGGGTTCCTCTAAGCATGTTTTCGAATTTTTTTCCAAAAAACGAACAATGCGCTAATCTGCAAATTTACCTGTAAATGTTATTAATATTGAAAAAAATGGAAACACCGCTCGTGCCTCGAATAAAGTTCTCTTCGCAATTTTAACTTTAAATGAAATTTCCTTCTCCTGTTTCGCATCCGTTCAACACATTGGGCACAGAAAATATAGGAATTTACTTAAAATTGTCATTTATAATTGGGGGAAAATAAAACTTTTTCTATGCAACGAAAAATTCACAGAAAATAGAATAATTTCTAGATTCTAAAACCTACTGCGCGGCTATAATGAAACAACGTTAAATGAAACGAAAACCATTTCAGATTAAGGGATCGAAAAATGTTTAAACAGTAAAATAAGCTTTAGTACTCCATAAAAAACAAGATTATTATAAGTCGTAATACAATAGTCCATAATAGTCCACGGCAACTGTACATGTCATATTCAACTGACAAATTATTTTGATAAATGTCAGATGTACTTTCAAAGTGACATGTAAATAAGTATTTTGTTTTCTGACATTTGTAATACAAATGTAGGCATGCTCTTCTTCTTACATTTACATTTATTTTTGGACATCACAACTTTACTCGTAGGGTTGGATACAATTTTAGTTATTTTTGAATTTTGAAAAGTTTTCTTCAAATGGGCGCGAACTAGGCCCCATAGAACCCATATCCGGGTTAGTTTCAGTTTTTATCTGTTTGCATTTCTAGGGTAAAGCTCAATATATCCATTGTTATACAAGACATGAGAAAAAAATTTATATGTTAATTATACGATGTCTGGAGCTGCATCTTATAAAATTATTTTTACAATCACAAGTCGTTGGTGCTGCAATTTTTTTCCTAATCGAACACGGCTGATATTATTGCAATTTTTGCATTTTCCATCGAAAGATATTGCATGTTTGTAACTCCTTTTGAAAGTGACTTGAACAACTTCGTTAGCCAGGAAAATCGCACCAGTTTTTCCTCAAAAATTTTTGGGTTTCTTTCGGAAAGAAATTATATCTTCAGAAATAACAAAGCTGTGTCAACCAAATTTGGTACACAGGTATACAATATACAAAAAGTTAGATTTTCAAGTTAAAATAAAAAGCTATAAGCGTTTAAAGAAAAAAATCTTGGGTGCCACTGATGACCGGTGAAACACATAAAACCAAAATATATTTTGTGGATAACAAAATCTGTTGTAACAGAAAAATATTAAGTTATTTTGGCGCAGAGAGATCAAGAAGTACCAGAAAAATTATTTAGAAGATTTTATAATTATTCTCCTTAAAACGTCAGAGTTGCGATTTGAAACGTCAAAATTGGCAAGTTTTCGACAAAAAACCTGAAACGGGTTACGTAGAGACAATGTGGCAAGAATCCTGTTTGGCGAAACCTCCAGTTTCAGCTTCAACCGTCATTGTCCTTCATTTCACTAAAATATGTGCAGAAAATTAATTTCAAATAGATCCTTTCTCAGATGCTTTGGCAGTAGTTTTAGTTATAAGTTTATCATTGAATAGTCTGCAATTTGTTGCGAAATTTCGTAGGAAAAATCGGCCATTAAAGAGACTACGACTTTTGAATTTTGAAAAGATTTCTTCAAATGAGCGCAAACTAGGCCTCTAGTACCCATATGCGGGGTTAGTTTCAGGTTTTATTTGTTAACATATATACAAGATGAGGCATTTCTACGATAAAGCTCAACGTATTCGTTATTATTCAAGATCCGAGAAAAAATGTACACGTTAATTATAGGATGTCTCAATGTATTTTATAAAATTATTTTTACAATCACAGACCCATAAATCGTTGGTAATACAAATTTTCCTTTTCTTTAATCAAACATGGCTTATATTATTTCATTTTTGGATTTTCCATCGAAATATAAGGCAAGTTTGTAAAAACAAGTTCATCGACATAAAAGTTCGGGACGCAGCAAGTGCGTTATGGCAGTGAATTTTTATTAAATGTTTCAAACTTGGATAACTCAATTTTCAATAAACATAGAAAGTTGAGTTTTGGTACGTAGTAAGGTATTTTCCTATGGAAACATATACACCAAGTGTCGTTAAAATAACTTTGTAATTTTCGAAGAAACAATTTTTTTTCGAAAGAAAACAGAAAATTTGAAAACTGAATTTTCTATAATCTTAGAAAGTGTAATTTTGGTACGTAGTAAGGTCTTTCTCGATGCAATATATTCACCAAATTTTATTTAAATAGCTTTGTAATTTTCAGAGAAAAAATTTTTTTTCGAAAGAAAACTCAAAATTTTTCCGGAAGTATTAAGTTTTTGTGACGGTAATAGTGTCATTTATCAACAATATGTGGGAAAGCCGTCAGTTGCAAAATAAAACTCTTAATTATATGCCGAGCTTTCGGAAACATTTATTCCTTTCTCAAGGCTACAACATGGAAAGAAAAAAGTTTACAATTTACATAGGAAAAATATAGAAGTTTAAAATACTTACATATAACGTGAGTTTTACTAAACTAATTATTCAATAACAAACATGAAAAAAACCTTTTTATAAATTTGAGTGGTCGAAAAGTGCCAAACTGACATATAAAGCTAACTATTGTCTAATTGAATTTGTTTTTTGTTTTTATCTGGGAAATATATATATATATATATATATATATATATATATATATATATATATATATATATATATATATATATATATATATATATATATATATATAGGGGTAGTGATTTTTAAAATTATTATAGTTTATTAAATTGTCGTTAAGAGTAATTTCAAATTCTTCTAAAAACATTCTTTTATTACTTACGGTTTCACAGTGTAAAATAGAAACATAACTAAAATTTATATTGTGGCCAGTGTCGAGATTATGTTCTGACAGAGCGCAAGTTCTTTTTTGTAAACCTAATTCATTTTGTGCTGTGTTAAGCTATCTTTAAGGACTCTGCTTGTTTGGCCAATGTATCTTTAACTACAATTATTGCATGGAATACAATATACCACTACAGACACTTTAGAAATTTCATCCTTACTTTTGAGTTCATTGAAAATGTTATTAATTGTTATTGAATATCGAAACGTAATTTTAAAATTGGTTTAATCTTTAAATATAAACTTTAACCTATTGGAAAAACTTTTAATGTATGGGATTGATATGTAAAAAAGCTAGATGTTTCCGAACTCGAAATTATATGGGTGTTATGTCTGTCAGATAAATTTGATACTGTTTGTAGAGAGTGTCTTGTATTGTAATGGTGATTGTTTGAAAAATTGTATAAAAGTTTATTAAGTAGTTTGGGAGGGTAAGAGTTGTTAACAAAAATATCAAAAAGTTTTCTTAATTTTTTTTCGTGGAAAGAAGGATGGCATATCTTTAATATTCTATTTTTTAAACCTAATAAAATGTTAATTTTAGTTTTAAATAAATGATCTGGATGAAAATTAATATATCTTTGAGAATTAGTTGGCTTTATATACCAGTCTAAAATTATGTTGTTATCGTTTGTTATAATTAATTTTGTATCTAGGAATGGTACACTGTTATCTGTTTTCTCTTCTGATGTAAATTTAATAAATTGGTTGTAAGAACTTAAAACATCCAAAATGTGTGTTGTTGAATTTAGAGGAATACTACAAATAATGTCGTCAACATATTTAAAAAAAAAGGAATATTGAAATTTAATTTTGGTATACATGTTTCAAGTAAATCATCTATAACATATTGCGCAATAATTGGAGAGATACAAGCACCAATTGGAGTTCCAAAAATTTGTTTATAATATGTGTTTTCAAATACAAAATAGCTTGAGTTAAAAATAAAATCAACTATTTCAAGAAATGTATTTTTTGGAACGGATGTTTCTAGAGAAATAGAAACCCAACTTTTCTCAATGCTATCTTTAAAGTGTTGAAGTGGTATGTTAGTAAAAAGTGAAACAATATCAAGACTAACAATTACATAATTATCTGGAATTGTAACAACCTTGATAAAATAGGAAAAGTGAAAAGAGTCTCTTATGTAATAATCATTGTTTATATTGTAAGCTTTTGTTAAAATTTCAGTGATTAGTATAAATAATTTACTATTAGGTGAATTTATGGAAGAAATAATTGGCCTTAAAGATAAAACAGGTTTATGAATTTTAGGAAGACCAAAGTATTTTGGACACGTCTAATTATATAAACATATAAAAAATGAAACTGTCCCCGGATATGGGTTCTAGGGGGCCTAATCGCGCTCATTTGAAAACATTTTTGCAAAGTCTCACCATCGATACCTCTCTATTAGTGAATTTTTTAAAAATAAAAATTCACTAAAATTGGAAAAACAGCAAGCGCATTTTCTTCAAATGCTTCAAATTTCAACTCAATTAACCCTAGGGGCGTTGGCTAGGAAACCAGTTATTTCCGGAAAATTTTTGTACATTCTCAAACAATAAAGTTAGTTAAATGGCATATGGTACATTGTTTCTACTATATAGGTTATACTGCTAAACAAATTTGATGCCTGTTCATTAAAAAAGGACATAATTGCTATTAAAAACATTCTTATGAAAATTCCCTACCATAACACACTTCCTAAATTATCTACAACTTCCTATAACGTGTTGCAGTTTAATGACGTTATTTTTGGATGCCAACGAGAAAGCGAGACAGTAAGGAGTCAATGAAAGTTTTGCACATAATCGCGTGACTTGTCTGAAAGCCGGAGTTATTGTTCTCTTTAGCTGAAGGCGAGGTGAATATTTCAATTAGGATATGGGTGTGCGTGCGTGTAGAGTTTGCCGTTCCTAATCTGCCAAACAATTTTGGATATCACAATGTAGTGCTGATGAACATTCAAAATTAATTATAACAGTATTTGTCGTCTTTATGTGAAACCACTGTCAGAGTTTAGAATACTATTTCCTTTTGTGTTGCTTAAATGATTATAAAATTGATACACGAGCATTTTAAACACAAATTATAAAAGCTACACAGATATAATGCTTAGTAAACATTAATGTCTCTTTGTTGTTAGTGAATTTTCTTAAAAAAAAATCACCAATGAGGAGATCTCGACTTCTAATTTTGAAAAAATTTCTTCAAATGAGCGCGAACTAGGCCCCCTAGAACACATATCCGGGGTCAGTTTCAATTGTTATATGTTTATATATATATATATATATATATATATATATATATATATATATATATATATATATATATATATATATATATATATATATATATATCTATATATATTGCTAAAGATAGCAAATATGTGAGAAAATTAGAAACATTATTGTGGAGTAAAACGGGCCAATGTACATAAAATTAATACTTCCTAATATTTAAATGCCCTGTATAATTGAGAGTGTAAAATATTTTAGGGTTAAATAAGAAGTAGCATTAGGTAGCAGAATACATGTAGTGAATTTTAAATTTCACGAAGCAAAAGTCGTTAAAATACAAAAGAACTCAGAACAATAGCCTTGTTTTTATGTATAGAATTTTACTATAATATAACGATTTTATTTTTATCCTTAGGCAATAAGTACATTTACTATATTATAGATTTAGAATGTTTAGTTAAAGATAAGTTTTTTATAAATACCAATTGCATGAAAAGACGCAGTGTTAGTTGATAAGGGTAGTTTTTTTGTGCTTGTTTCAAAAGAGTGCAAAGAACAAAAAACACGACAATGGGAAAACGCAAGGCCTATGAATTTTGTTTTACCAGAGGTACAAGAGAAAACGTTTTTTTAAAGAGGTGTAGTTTATTTAAGGAGACGGCGACAGGTCGGAGAGGACGATTAGTGATTAAACTGCGGCGAGTGAAACTTGAAATAGTGGCCGTGCGATGCCACGGTAAAATATGGAAGTTGATAATTAAGACATTAAAGGCAAGTGCCTGATAATACAATCATGTACAATCTTGTGTAAAGCAAATAAAAATAAATACCTGGTACACGGTTTGTTAAGACCGTTTTAAATAAAATGAAAATTAATTAATAATCACTGGCAAGCTATTAAATCTAAACAGTAGATCAAATGGGAAGTCACAATTACACATTAAATGGAAGCAGCAATCAAGACAACATTCAGTAAGTCGTTTTATGAACTATATCGAAATAAATGTGCTGACTGTTTTTCTATAGTGAGTAGTTTTTAAGAATGATTTTGTCCCATTGATGATTTTTAATGTATATTTTAGTCCACTAAGGGGGATATTATATAAAGCCCGAATCATTATATCATAGTTCCTAGGTAATTCATTGTGTTAAAAAAATTTGACTTGTAATGATTTATCAACAATCTGTGATGATAAATTTGATATAACCCTTTTTAATAGAAAATTGTTAGTTTAATCAATTTGTTTAATTTTGACCTCAAATCAAACAAATATTAGTTATATGATAAAGTAAGGCTATTTTTCACCGTTAATTAAAAGTAAAATTAAAAGAACGCAATCATACATATTTTTTTTTTTTTGAAACTTCCAAAACACTAGGGAGTACAATAATTTATAAAAACCATATATTAAACAAAAATGCTAGCCCAAGCAAAGAACCCTACCCATGAGATGAGAGAAAAATTTTAAATCACAGCAGTAACTGAACAATTTTAGCATAATTTCAGGATCATCAATATTAGCTTTTTTTTTTAAATAAAGACGCAATTAAATTCTCATGCTCTACAATTAAAAGTGCTATGTATAAAAAATTAAAATAAAAGAAAACACACTAAATACCATAGCAATATATATATATATATATATATATATATATATATATATATATATATATATATATATATATATATATATATATATATATATATATATATATATATATATCTGTGTGTGTGTGTATCACACCGATAATTCAAAAATAAAGGGCAGATTTTAATAAAACTTGGTGAGTAAATTCTCTTTGCAAGTGGCTTGGACAAGTTCGTTAGCCGGGATAATCGGACCAGTTTTTCCGGTATAATTTTAGGTTTTCTTATGGAAAAAAAGTATATCTCCGGAAATAACAAAGCTATGGTAATCAGATTTATCGATCTGGTTTAAGTTGTAAAAATCAAACTTTGCACCAAAATTTAGGTTCCTATATTAAAAGGAAAAAAAGTTATAGGCACTTGTCAAACTGGAAATGTAAAACTAAAACTATTGAGAATGGAGAATATTGCATAAAATGTGCATTATAATGTTCCAGATTTATGCTACTCTTTTCATTTGTTAAATTAACTGCAAAATCTCCATCTAAAAACCTTACATGTTACAAATAAATAACTTAAGACCACTACGACAGCTGTCTGACAGGACAGACAGCTGCCTGACAGGACAGATAGCTGTCTGTTGAATATTAAGACGAGAAGCACCCAAGACAGCTGTCTTAGACAGCTGTCTATTACAGCTGTCTTTAATTTCAATACACAAGCTAGCTACCTTTGGAATTTGATTACGTAATCTGAGGTCAGTTCGGGTTAAATCGACTTCAACCGAATAGTGACGTCGGTTTAGATATGACGTCAGGTGGTGGAGGTGTTCGGGTCAGTTCGGGGTTGGGTCCACCACCACAAAATTGTGGTGGAGTTAGAACATACCATCTATACCTACTCATACATTCTACATATTTTACATACATTAATCAATTTTATTTCTAATTAGAATGCAGCAGACAAAACGCATACATTTCAGATATTCAGCGGAACTTTGTTCTTCCAATTTAGCCAGGTTTCGCAGAAACTTTTTTGTGCTTCGTAGAAATCATTTTTTTTGTAAAATGTTTTTGTGCAGTTGGTTATTAATGATAAATGTTTAATAAGTTATAAAAAAATGTTTACGGATTTTCTTAAAAAAATGTTCGCAAATTTTAATGAAACTTTGTTGTGTCGTCTTTGTGAAAAATAATATTTTGGTAGGTGGGTAAATAACTTGAAATGTTTGGATGGCCAGGAAAATCGGACCAGTTTTTTTAATCTATTTAATTTATTTTTATTAGGCAATTTTCTCGTACAAAATGTTCTTTTAATAACAAATTTCCTTATAAATGAATGTAATGAATTTTCTTTGAAGAAACATTCGAGAAGTTTTGTATGAAAAATTATTTAATTGATGTAACATTTTTTAAACGAAATTCATCGAAATTAAGGTTTTAATGGATTTTCGTGCAAACAAATTATTTTATTTTCAATTTTAATCACAGATTAGGTATATAATTTGAAATGTATGTATTCTTTTAGCAGAATTTTGTGTCAAAAATACCTATCCAAATTTGATGCCTGCTTTTATTAAAACAAGAAAAATCTACGGCGAAAACTATTGTAACTTGATATACTGCAGTTTTCGTTGATGCCCGCCTGCCGGACTAGAGTTACTCCATATCTTAGGTGTTTTGTGGATTGCTTATTTCAAGGATAATATGAATTGGGACTTTATTCGTTGGAATAAAACATATGAATTTAAAATTCTACACACGTATCTCAAATTGAACAAATTTGAGTTATTACAGTTTTCGTCGATATGATAATGATAAATATTTTATGAGTAGGCTAAGAAAATTTTACGGTGGGATGACTATACTTTCAAAATTGTTTGTTATAAGTAATTTGTCTTTGGAAAATAAAACATAAAATGCCTCCTTATTTTAGGACCATAAATTTTAGCGATTTTTAGTCTATAGTATGGGTTATTTAAGTAAAAGTTAATGAAGCATTCAGACGTTATTCCGAAGAGAGATTAGCGCTTCTCTGCTGCACCTAATCTGTACGCTAAAAACTGTTGAAGAAGGGGTTCTTATACCACATCACATTCTGATGCAAAGCTGTTGCTTTTGAAAGAAAAGAGTTATTATATTCCATGTCAGCCATGATTTATCACACCCTATAGGGCTTCCAACTCCATATAATGACAAAATCAATCGATATAAATGAATGGTGTTAGTAGTGAATGACGAACTCGACATATATGGACGCGATCACATCTGCCAGGGGACATTTTTGATAGAAAACGTCAAAGATTTTATCGGCAAAATATTGCCAATCGATTTTAGCCGCAACCGTTCATTCAAGTAGTCAGCGCGACCTATGGGGAATAACGTATACATGTTATACATCTTGTTATATAATACAGGTCGCCACGAAAAAGTACTCTGCATTTTAACGACTTAAAACATATCTTTTGACGAGATTGCTGACTTGCAAACTTTTTTGTTAAGTGAGCGAACACAAAACAATTTTTAATGCAGTAATAAAAAGTTCGGGACGCAGCAAGTGCGTTATGGTAGTGAATTTCTATTAAATGTTTCAAATTTGAATAACTCAATTATCTGTAAACTTAGAAAGTTTAATTATGGTACGTAGTAAGGTCTTTCCTAAGGCAAGATATCCAATAAATTTCACTAACATAACTTTGTAATTTTCGAAAGAAAATTTAAAATTTAAATAACTCAATTTTCTATAAACTTAGAAAGTTGAATTTTTGTACGTAGTAAGGCCTCTCCCAAGGCAATATATCTGTTAAATTTAATTAAAACAGCTTCGGGGAAAACATTTTTTTCCAAAAAAAAAACTCAAAATTTTCCCGGAAAACCCGCTCCGATTTTCCTGGCTAACTCATCCAAGCCATTAATTAAAGAAAGACACTTGCCGAGTTTCATCGAAATCGGTTAAATACACTCATTCGGACCATACAGACACAATGACCTAAAGAAAACATACTCTTTGGTATATTATAAGACCTAATAAAAATTCAAAAATTCTGGACGCAGCAGGTGCGTTATGGTAGTGAATTTTCATAAAAATCTTTTTAATAACAAATATGTGTTTTTTTTTAAGAAAGCAGGCATCAAATTTGGTTACCAGTATAACCTATATAGTAAAAACAATGTGCCATGTTCCGTTAAAATAACTTTATTGTGTGAAAATGTACAAAAATTTCCAAAAGTAAACTTAAAATGTTCCCGAAAAACACGTTTCTTGGTCAACCTTATAGGTTAATAGCAAATTGAGCTGTTCAAATATGAAACATTTGATCAAAATTCGCTACCATAACGCACTTGCTGCGTCCAGAATTTATTTTCTTACAAATATGCATTATATTTCGATGGAAAATGCAATAACATAAGGCGTGTTTGATTAAAAAAAGGAAATTTGTATCACCAACGACTTATGGGCCACCCTGTGATTGCATAAATATTATTTTAAGATGTAGCTCAAGACACCCTATAATTAATATATACAAATTTTCTTCATATCTTATATAATAACGGATATATTGAGCTTTATTAATTTTTTACGAAAATTCGACAAAAATTATATACCATTAAATGACAAACTCTATAGCTAAGGCTACTGCCAAGCATCAGAGAAAGGGTCTCTTTGAAATGCATTTTCTGCAAATATTTTAGTAAAATGAAGGACAATGACGGTTGAAACTAAGATTTTAGGGTTTGTAAAACATCCTTCTTGAGACATTTTAGTTCTATAGCCCGTATTAGATTTAAGTTATTTGTCTAAATGTTGCCAATTTTGACATTTTAAATCGCCACTTTGACGTTTTGAGGAAAACCCCAATTTATTTATTTTTAAATGCCTATAACTTTTTTGTCTTTTGACCTAAGTAGCTAAATTTTGGTAGGTGACTTACCTATAAGGATGTAAACCTGCGTACCAATTTGGTTGCCCTTACTTTGTTAATTCCGGAGATATAAATTTTTTTCGAAAGAAAACACAAAATTTTCCGGGAAAACCTGGGCAGATTTTCCTGACTAACGATCGTCCAAGCCATTTGCAAAAGGAATTTTTTCACCAAATTTTATCAAAATCGGCCCATTATTTTTTGAGTTATCGGTGTGATACATATATATATATATATATATATATATATATATATATATATATATATATATATATATATATATATATATATATATATATATATATATATATATATATATATATATATATATATATATATATATATATATATATATATATATATATATATATATATATATATATATATATATAAACATATAAAAATTGAAACTGACCCCGGATATGTTTTCTGGGGGGCCTAATTAGCGCTCATTTGAAGAAATTTTTTCAAAATTCAAAAGTCGGGATCTCCTCATTAGTGAATTTTTTTTAAGAAAATTCACTAAAAGATAAATTTAATTAACTCAAGTATGTATATGGAAATAGAAGCAAAAATTGATGTATGTAAATGAGTGTAATTTTAAGGAAAGAAGTGTATATATGTAAGGAGCCCATTTAACAGGACTCGATAAGAACGAAAGTGAAAAAGCCTGGACGCAGCAAGTGCGTTATGGTAGTGAATTTTCATAGAAATGATCTGGCACAAAATATTTTATTATAACTTTTTTTTTCTTGTAACATAGAAATCTAAATTTTGGTGTATAGTTTACTTTTTATATCGTAAACCTACCTACCAAATTTGGTTATCATAGATTTCTTATTTTTTAAGATAAAAATTTTTTTCAAATTAAAACTCAAAATTTTCCCGGAAAACCTTGTCCGATTTTTTTTATTAACGAACTTGTCAAAGTCATTTACAAAAGGAAGGTACATGCCAAATTTTATGAAAATCGGCCTATTATTCTTTGAGATAAAAAATTTTTTCGAATGAAAACTCAAAATTTTCCCGGAAAACCTCGTCAGATTTTCTTGACTAACAAACCTGTCAAAGCCATTTACAAAAGAAAGGTACATGCCAAATTTTATTAAAATCGGCTTATTACTTTTTTAAATAAGAATTTTTTTCGAATGAAAACTCAAAATTTTCCCGGAAAACCTCGTCCGATTTTCTTGACTAACAAGCTTGTCAAAGTCATTTACAAAAGAAAGGTACGTGCCAAATTTTATTAAAATCGGCTTATTACTTTTTGAGATAAGAATTTTTTTCGAATGAAAACTTAAAATTTTCCTGGAAAACCTCGTCCGATTTTCCTGGCTAACGAACTTATTCAAGCCATTTACAAAAGAAAGGTACATGCCAAATTTTATTAAAATCGGCCCATTATTTTTTGAGTTATCGGTGTGATACATATATATATATATATATATATATATATATATATATATATATATATATATATATATATATATATATATATATATATATATGTATATATATATATATATATATATATATATATATATATATATATATATATATATATATATATATATATATATATAAACATATAAAAATTGAAACTGACCCCGGATATGGGTTCTAGGGGTCCTAGATCGCGCTCATTTGAAGAAATTTTTTCAAAATTCAAAAGTCGAGATCTCCTCATTAGTGAATTTTTTCTAAGAAAATTCACTAAAAAGACAAATAGAAAACCAGTGTAGGTATGAACTGTGCAAAGTTTTTTAACAAGCCAGGAAAATAATATTAGTAATGTATAGTAGATAAGTTTGGTTTTAACAGATGTAAATTTTAGGTTAAGAGAGTTTAATGTTTCATAGAATAAGAAATATTTTGTGGGAATTTTAAACAGATGAATAATTATGAGGTATCAAGCTGACAGTGAATTAGGTTAAGGAAAACTGTCAGAAAACCAAATCTTGGAAACAATGCTTGCCACGTATCTTAAGAGATAAAGGAATGGAAAAGCATTGGTGGATCAAGAAACAAAAATGAAAGAGACTTTAAAGGGGGCTATAGAGGAAACTCCAGCAACAGTTTTTGTTTGGAAAAAAAAATAAATAACAACTTTTGGAGTTTTGGAAAAAGTAGCAGCAGAAAAATGATGTTCCGGAGCAAATTAGTCATAAAAGTGGAATTTTTAAGTGAAAAAGTAACAAGGATACAAGTTGAACAGCCCAGGAGTTCCAGAGGGAGTAACAGTGAGTTTTGTACAAAGTTATAAGCACAATTACTTACTTTATCAAGTGAAAATAATCAACTCGGTGGTATATAATAGAGAAACGATAAAGCCACATTCATATTTGTATACAAAAAACTTCATAGGGAACATTTTCAACTAAAGCTACAGTAATTCAGTGAACAAATTAAAAAGACAACGCGTCATATAACAACAAAAGCAATCACCATATTTAGATCGAGGTTCAAACAAACCAGGAGAGTTAGTGGAGTATGTAACCCACCTAACACCTAACAGAATAATTCAATCACTATATACCTTAAACATATAAAAGTAACTTAATTTATAAAATCACAGTTTCATTTGTAAAAGTGCTGCAGACTTATCTAATAAAAAAAAAACATTGATCAATAAGTCCAAATTTGGAAAAAAGTTAAATAAAAAGCTTTGAATAAAACATTGGCCCAAAATTGTGGGAGTTATTAAAGTTTAATATAAACAAGAGTTTGTAAAGTAATTAGGCATATTTTAAGAATATTTTTGTCACATTTGTTTAGTTTTGAATAAAGTTGTATTGTTGTTTGGCCAGAAAAGAGAAAAATTAGGGTTTTATTTTGATAATTTTGTATACATACAAGGTCAGAATATTACAAAAAAAATCATATTTATTTACAAAGTTATATAAATAAAAAAAGGGATAATATCTTATTTGGGACCTGAACCTATTATAACTCCCTCAGATAGTGTCATTTTGCTCTTTTAATTCTTTGAGAGCTAGCCGAGGCAACAAAGAAGAAAAGGAACAGGTAAATATACCAAGATATGAATAGATGGTAAGTTTTTCTTGGCGTATTAACTACCACAAATAATACTACAATCACAAATTTTCATAAATTAATTTACAACACACAAAATTATACATTATAAAACATTTATTAACCTAAAAACCTTTTTATTACGTTTCTTAACAATTGACACCCATAAACTTAGGATAGTAAAGTAAAACTTATATCTTGAATTTATAAAACAAAGTCGTCCTAAACGAGCTACTAAAATACTGAAAAAAAATCTATAACAAGTAGTAAATAATAATTATAATTTCTATTTCCTCAAAAATAAAATAAACTAATTGAACTATTAATTACAGTAAAACCCATTATTTTAAAACATATTATTGCCCTACTTTATATATATATATATATATATATATATATATATATATATATATATATATATATATATATATATATATAAACATATAAAAATTGAAACTGACCTTGGATATGGGGTCTAGGGGTCCTAGTTCGCGCTCATTTGAAATTTTTTTGCAAAGTCTCACCACCGATACCTTTCTATTAGTGAATTTTTCAAAATAAAAATTCACTAAAAAGTATGGACGAAGCAAGAGCGCTATAGAAGTGAATTTTCATAAAAAAGTTTTTAATACCAAATATGTTTCTCGCCATCAATCTGGTTACCGGTATAACTTATATAGTTGCAACAATGTTCCATATTTTATCAAAAATGCTTATTTTTTGAAAATGTACAAAATTTTGCGAAAATAGACTTTAAATGCTTCCGAGAAAATTGGTTTCCTAGCCAACAAACCTTAGGTTAATACCAAAATATGTTATTGAAATATGAGGGATTTAATGAAAATTCGCAACCAAAACGCACACACTGAGACACAATGTTTTTCCTTACAAACGTGCATCATATTTCGTTAATAATCAAATTAGCTCTTAGTTAGCGCTCATTTGAAGACATTTTTTCAAAATTCAAAGGTCGCGATCTCCTCATTAGTGAATTTTTTAAAGAAAATTCACTAAAATGTAGCCAGAAATTGTAAGAAAACAGAAACTGTTCACTAACAGAAACCGTAAATATACCTAAAACGCAAACAAATGTAATAAAAATAAACCAAATCCTATGTAAATATTTCAAACACTTTTTAAAATTTAAGGATTTGTTTTATAATCGGAACAATGTTTCCTTTTGAAAATGTGTTGTGGTGATTTGGGTTCTCCAAGTGTACTTTTAAGAGAATATCTGTAGTTTATTTTTCTTTTTGAGACACTTTTCTCTTGAGGGTGACTTTGGCCGACTTCGCATCTTCATCTTTTATTTCATGTAAAATATTATCAGGTTGATTTCGTCGATCGTCTGTTGTACCTTGGCTAAAAACTAATATAATAAGCAGCGTGAATGTATATTTCCAGAAACTCCAATTGATCTTTGCAGCGTGAATGTATATTTCCAGAAGCTCCAATTGATCTTTGAAGTAAATTAAAATTAGCCTTGATAATCAGTTGACAATTGCAGCATATATAGAACATAAAACTAAGTTTCTACAAAACAGGAGATCAAAATCGATAAACTTTCCTTTTTTTAGCGAAAAACTAACTAGATATCTCTAACTAAATTCCGCAAACTACATTTTACTTATACAACTTCTCGCCTGTAGTGATATCTACATGTCCTGGATTATAAACTTATTTGCATAAAAATAACATTATGTTTCTCAAGCGTCAGAATGAAACTTTTACATCACAGGCACATCACTCTACTAAAAATGTAAATTCCTAAAATTTTATACCGTTCTCGTTATGATATGACAGTTTTCCTCTAATGGTACATTTAAATATTTAGTATGTACATTTTTATAGTCCCCTGTAAAGTAAATATCATAGTAGGTTAAATAACAGTAATCGTGACATTAGATTACGCATATGGAAAGTTTTTGAAATAAAGTTTAACTTAATAGAGGTAACACGTTCACTACTGATGGAAAACACATTCACCCTCGATAGCATTTTTAGATAGGTATATTTGTCTAAGGCATTTGACAGCGGCACTCAAAAATTGTTAGCTGATCACCTGAAGACTTAGGCGTTAGAGATAAATTATTAAAGCTTTTTGAAAGTGACCTTATCCACCGAAAACAGGGTGTGAAAATTTATAGCGTCTTAAGTGAATTTTGAGCTGTTCCACAAGGAACGGCGATGCGACAAATACTCCTTACTATATATATATATATATATATATATATATATATATATATATATATATATATATATATATATATATATATATATTGTAGCATTTGGCTAATCCCTGGTACAAGCAGTTCTATGCCTATAAATTTACACAAATACATATCACACAAAGAGTAAGTAATAGATAGTTCAAACTATATTTTGTGTCTAGGACAAGAATTTTAATGACAAGGCATAAGAAAGTGCCAGCGAAAACAGTTAATTTAAAAATATACATAAAATTGAAATACCTTGAAATGTCCAATCCATGTTTTACACAGCTATACTCAGATTCAGGGGTAGTAACAATGATAATTTTCTAGTAGAACCTAAAATAAAAATAAATAATGTTAGTCACAAAACTTTAAATGACACATAGAAATGGATAAATATCTATAGCCATAAATTAAAAGCAATTGTCAACTATATGTATGTATAAAGTGAAAGTAATTGAGATCGAGCATAACATAGTTATTAAGCGAGAAGCATGTAGCCAGACCATGACTGTATTTCATATAAAATGTGACAAACAATAACTAAACGTGAAGTAGCATTGTATTCAGAACAACAAAAAACTATAAAGTCTGACCACAAAAAGGTTTGTAACGACAAGGGCACAGGTAATAATTTCATAAAGATGTTCGTTATCTTTTCGTAATCAATTTGTTTAATAGAATAAGTAAAAATAATATGCTTGATTTTGTTAATATAGGGAAATTTTGAATTGTGACTAATTTAAGAGAAGTTTATGTACTTTCAAGAATAAGTTGTAAATAACTTTAAAGAATTTAATAAGAGTTTAGAACAAACAGGTTAGAAAATTATGATTAATAGGAATTTAAACTAACCGGTTAAATAACATACATTTGATTTGTGTACAATCAATTACATATTTGTTAATTAATATTTAAAAGGAAATAACCTTTTTTAAGTCATTTTGAGAATCTGCCATGTTATTGGACCTAATCTCAAAAACAAACAAAAATAATTGCAGAAAATATTTCAAACTGTAATAATATGATTTTGTTGGTGAATAAAAAACAATTTCGGAGATGCGGAAAGAAAATTAAGACGAACGAAACTGAAGACCGAAGGAAGTAACACGGTTGTAAAAGGAAGGTATTGTAAAGATGCAATATAAAGTGAAAATGTGATAAAGCAAACAACATTAATCTAATAAAGTGATACGTGTAACGCTTACCTAATAGCAAAAGTGCAATAAGCATAACCAAAGTCCACAGGACAAGTGATATCGAAAATAAAGTTCATGCAAACCGACGACACTTTGAACAAAGGTATCTAATTGCACATCATTGTACATTTCAGTTTCATTGCAGCAAATTGGAGGTCATATAACTTCAAAATAAACCAGAAACAAGCAGCAGAAGCAAAATATGTGTTAAAACGACTCAATATTGCCAAAATGACAAGATATTATAGACAAAGGCAAGTAGTGAACAGAGAAGCCGCCAGATAGAGCAACGGACAATCTTTGGTAATATAAATTATATCAGTCTTTATTGAAATATATATATATATATATATATATATATATATATATATATATATATATATATATATATATATATCTCCATGGCGACGTAAAATGTAAGAAAGCGTGGTTGTTATGACGACGCAAGTAAAGCGATCCAGCTGGAACTTTTAAAACGAGAGTAGTTTAAAGATTGAAAATTGGACTCACTGTAAAGTAAATTTAATTTCCCCTCGGGGGAACCTGTAACCCCTAGAGGGCGCGTCCTCAGGTGGCGGATCGAGGAATGGCTCTCAGATATGAGTGGTAGGAGGGAAATGAAATACCTCCCGCGGACCAACAGGTACAGTAGCGTCTGACTCAGAGTGGGCGGCTAAGAACAGCGTCTGACCCAGAATGGGCGGCTGAAGTTCCAAACTCACCAAGGCGTCTAGCCAACGTGGTGTTTTATGGCTAAATACCCCCTATGATCATGCCAGATGTAAACACTGAACTACCCCAGGCGAGTAGAAAAATATTTTCAAAATCTCGCACTGACAACAAGTCAGTCTGCCCCAAGGACTCCGGAGGGGGGGGGGGGGGTGTCTGAGTTGTCAAACATATGGCCACGAGTACCAAACGTACCAACAAAATACTGCATATTGCAACCTACAATACCCGATCACTGTCAACAGATGAAAGATTAATGGAACTAGAAGGCGAGTTGGAACGTATAAAATGGGACGTTGTCGGACTAAGTGAAGTAAAAAGACGTGGCGAACAGCTCATAGACCTTAAATCTGGGCACATGCTCTATAACGTGGGTGAAGAAGAGAGCTTCTGGGGAGGAACAGGATTTCTCATACACAAGCGACACAAATCAAGCATCGTGTCACTAAATAAAATATCAACACGAGTTATCTCTTTGATTCTAAAACTCAATACCAGATACAATATTAGGCTCATACAAGTATACGCCCCTACAATGGATCATGACGATGAGGAGATAGACCTGTTCTATGAAGACATTAACACTGCTTTAAACGAACACCCAGAGCACTTTGCTCTAATATGCGGTGTTTCAATGCCAAAATAGGCAGAAAAATAAATCAAAGTGAGGAAGCACTTGGAGACTTTGGCTTAGAAGGTAGAAATGATCGGAGAGAAACGCTGCTCAGCTTTCTACTACAAAACAATCTGTTTCAAATTAACAGCTTTTCTACAAAAAACCAAATAGAAGATGGACGTGGAAAAGCCCCGATGGTAAAACAAGAAACGAAATAGACTTTATCATCACAGATAAAAAACACATAATAAAAGACGTAACTGTCCTAAATAGGTTTGCTACTGGGAGTGACCACAGGCTTGTTCGAGCAAGAGTAGCTATTGACACTGGCAAAGAAAGACAAAAAATGATCCAAAAGAGCAATAAATTAAATTTTTTAATAAATCCAGCAGATGTAAATAGCTTTGAACAATGGATCACCACTAAGTTAGCCAAGGCTGAAATAGAACGCGCCATTGGTAACGACATCAACAAAATGAATATCATCACAACCACAATAACTGAGGCCCAAAGTCGACACTGCTCAACAAATCAAAGGGAAGAAAAACTAAGCAAGGAGACCAAACTGCTCATAGAAAAAAGAAGGGTTATAAGGTCCAAAAACTATACACGTGAACAAGAATTAAGAGAAATAAATAAACAAATTTCAAAAGGCATCCGACGCGACGTAAGAGCTTTTACACATAACCAAATCAAAGATACCATAGAGAACAACAAAGGTATGAAAGTTCTACGCAGAAAGCTTGACAATGGAAAGAGACAAATAATAAAACTTAAAAATGCACAAGGGCATACATCGACGAACAGAAAATATATTCTAAATATAGTGAAAGAGTTTTATGGAATGCTATATAAAAGCCAAAGTGATATAAACTTACATCCAGAATCTGACATACTAACCCGTAAAAAAGGCGTGGTTAACCAAGGCTCGGAAATACTGATGGAAATATCACTTGATGAGATTAAACTAGCCCTAAAAAAGATAAAAAATCAAAAATCGCCCGGAGAAGACTGCGTGGTTTCCGATGCGATAAAGATTGGTGGTCCTTTGTAACGGTATAAATTGGATAGCTAAACATCTAAGCTAATTTGGACGTAATTGTGGTTCCTCCCCTGCTTTGTAAAAAGAATTATTGGCGAAACTGTGGTTAATTCTTCTGGATATCCCTCGTATAATGAATCGAATTTAGATCTTTCGTAAATTATTTATATTTGTATTACCCCTGGTATATCGGGCCGGCTTACACGCTTGCGTGACGTGGCCGTAGTTCGGAAAGGGTCCGCATGTGGAAGAGGATAGATGGCTGGAGACGTATGTGATGCGAGAGAGAGCGAAGGATGTAGCAGCACCTGTGTTTTCGAGTCGGAGATATGAATGTGCTGGAAGTTTCGAGAGAGAGTTGGTTGGTCATTGTGCAAGTTAACACGTGGTTCGTTCTGGGAGGCAAGTTGGATATTAATTATCCCCCTGTGGTGGATTTAAATTGCGCTCAGAACACATCTACAGTCTTGTTGAGGATATCGGAAGTTGCGTAATTGACGTTGAAGGCTGTAGATAAACCCGTTAAGGGGATTTAAGGACCACATTGGTGTTGTCACGTGTTGAAGTTCGTTTCCCTCTTTGGAGGGTCCAAGTACCGGCTAGCGTTTCCTTGTACCGGCTGGAAGAATTCCTTGTACCGGAGATATTATCCAAGTACCGACTAGCGTCTTCAAGTACCGTTTAGCAATTCCAAGTACCGGCTGGATTTCCAAGTACCGGCTAGCGTTTCCTTGTACCGGCTGGAAGAATTCCTTGTACCGGAGATATTATCCAAGTACCGACTAGCGTCTTCAAGTACCGTTTAGCAATTCCTTGTACCGGCTGGAAGAATTCCTTGTACCGGCTAGGGAGATTTGCTTGTACCGGCTGGATTTCCTTGTATCGGCTGGAGTATTCCAAGTACCGGCTGACATTATTGTATTGGGCGATATCTTTGGTAAATTCACGTCCCGTAAATTTGGAGTGGAAAAGTCTCGCATGGCTGAGCGAATTTTTATGTACCGAACAAAGTATATGGATATTGAATTAAATGGAGAATTGAATTAAGATCTCAGTGAGAAGGTCTTCCCTTTCGTCGTCGCATCATTCCCGTGGTTGCATTATTCCCGTGGTTGCGTCCCGTATCCCGAGAGGCCTTGACTTGGTTTGGAAATTGCTGGTAATTAGATGGCCTAGAAGTCCAGGAATTCAAGTAAGAATTTTCCGTTTTGTGATAACGTATAAAGTGATAAGAGACAATCTTGATAAGGTACATTTTTAAATATTCATCTGTGTTAAGTTTAATAAAATCAAACCGAATTTATTTATTTCAACTTCACTAAATGTGGTACAGATTTTTATAAGACCATTATTCATATAATGGCTTCACTTTTGATAGTACCATTAGTTGTCACATATTGTTAGCGTTAGTCAAGCTTTTTGATTACTTTTTGGGACTTGATCTTCAATCAAGCCACTTACCATACTTATCATGTAATTAAGTAATATTTGGGGAAAATAATTTGTGAGCTTTGCGTGCACGAAAAGTGGAATTTTCCGTAGAACAACTAAATTTGTAGTACCTTCATAAATATCCATTAAAGATCTTGTTATTTGGTAGTAAGCCATTTTTGTGATATTACAGAGACTTTATATTTTATTTTTATTAATTTAGATCAGAATTTTAAACCAACTTTTAATCAATTTCTGTATGCCAAGGAAGCGTAATAAAAGCCCGTATTTTATCATATTTTAGGTGTTTTGGTTTTGTGTGTTTGTGTTTTCTTTTCAGGACTGTTGATAGATTAGATCACTACCGCTATCTTTATTTGTGGGTCTATGAGACCATACCGTTCCGAAATTTAATTTGTGTTATCATAATTATATATCCCTTGTAGCTTCCTGTGCTCGATTGTGGTTGGCTATAGTTGCCAGTGTGATCCAAGAATTCTTGGTTGTGTTGGATCTGGGCAAGGAAGCATATTTTGTGAACATCTTGTTAGAATATCCGGGAGTGGAGGTTAAACAATCAAGTGGCGCCCCTAATTAAGATCTTATTTTAACCCACGCCCATCTCCACTGTATAAAAGCTGGCGGCCCTCTAACTTCCCGGTAACTTAGCTTATGCCAATGACAAATTTGATTTGTTGATAGGTTAGTAATTATTTGAGCATTTGTCATCTGGTATAAAAGGAAGCGCGGCGGCGTCATACCTTGCTTGCTCCAAAAAATCAAATCTCTTTTCAACCTTTGTCTCTTCAATAGTACGATACCAGAAAAGTGACACAACACCATCGTAATACTGATCCACAAGAAAGGAGACTTCTCGATCCTAGAAAACTACATGCCAATAAGACTACTTAGCCACCTCTACAAATTATTTACTAGAATAATTACCATACGACTTGAAAAAAAGTTAGACTTTATCCAGCCAGTAGAGCAGGCCGGTTTTCGAAGTGGGTTTAGAACCAATGATCATCTTCAAAGCGTTAAAACAGTGATTGAAAAGACCATCGAATATGGCAGACCACTTGTCCTAGCTTTTGTGGACTTCCATAAGGCTTTCGACACTATGGAGCTGGACGCAGTGTTGCAGTCCCTGGAAGCATGCCGTATTGACTATCGCTACACCAAACTAATCTACAATATATGTAAAAATGCCACTCTTGTGGTAAAACTACATGAAAACACGAATCCTATAAAAATTGGGAGAGGAGTACGCTAGGGAGAAACGATGTCTCCAAAACTGTTTATCACCGTCCTGGAGTATGTGTTCAAGAAGCTAGATTGGGACCAAAAAGGTCTAAGAATAGACGGCCAAAGTCTGTCAGACTTACGGTTTGCAGACGACATTGCCTTACTAGCTGACAACTTGGAAGATATTAGAGTGATGCTACAGGAACTTCAGGAGGCCTGTGCAACAGTCTAAAAATGAACATCGGAAAAACAAAATTTATGACAAACCTCGTCCCTAGTAACAACCTAATTATTGAAAACTCTGAGGTGGAATGGGTAGATAAATACACATATTTGGGCCACGAGATAAGCATATCCAAAACCAACCAAACATGCGAGATAAACAGAAGAGTTTTACTCTCCTGGGCGGCTTACGGCAGACTTAGAGACGTTTTCAGAAGCGACCTTCCGATATGCTTGAAAAGAAAAGTTTTCAACCAATGTGTTCTACCGGTTATGGCCTACGGCGCCGAAACACTAACCCTTACCAACGCTTCTGCTAAGAAACTGAAAGTAACACCGCGCAAAATGGAGAGGTCGATGCTGGGCGTTTCGTTACGTGACCACATTAGAAATGAAGAATTACGCAGAAGAACAGGAGTGACTGATGTGGTCGTACATGTGGCCTAAACTCAAGTGGAAATGGACGGCACATGTGGCTCGCATGCAAGATGACAGGTGGACAAAACGATTACTTGAATGGAGACCCAGATCCGATAAAAGACAGAGGAAGACCACCAACTCGCTGGACAGATGACATTACAAAAATTACAAAAAACTGGATTCGTAGCGCTCAAGACAGAAAAGAATGGACTCAACTAGGGGAGGCCTATGTCCAGCAGTGGACGCAGAGGGCTGATTGATGATGATGATGATGATAAAAGTAAATTTAAAATATAATTTTAACTCCGTAACTTGGTAGTTACCTAGATTTCGAAGTATTCAATGTGTGTAGTTCCAGCGTCTTAAGTCGAGTGACTTATAAATACAAGACCTTGGATAAGACGAACCAAACGTACAGTAAGTATTCATTTAATAGCTTTATCCACTGCACTGAGACATTTTTTTGTATCTCATTTATAATAATTAATAAAGCTGTGAGATAAAGTATAAGCTAGCGTCTGGGTGAGTGAATATTACTGTTGAGCTCCATATTCTCGGGATTTGGATCCATTGGAAATCTTAAAGACGGAACAGCTATTACTATAAACTATGTTAGATATTATTAGAGGTTTTATGTTTTATATGCGTGTTTTTAGAGCAATTTTTGACATCGTATTACGATGAATATTTGTAAAATGTAGTTGCCTATTCGGACACGAGTCCTTGCTTACAGTGAATTGTATGTTTATTTACAATTTTGCACATTACTCTTAATACTATTATTGTTTTACTGATCAGCAAATAAACTTATTATTATATCATTATTATTAACTAAAATTTTTGTCGTAAAAATATCCTTCTCTCAATCTACAAAATTAAACGCTGTTATAACAAAATCCGTGTAAAGGTAGGTAATAGGCCTACCAAGTTTTATCTAAGGAGCTTTATTATTTGAGGAGAGAGAATTTTTATAAAAATTAGATACTGTAACGCACTTGCTGCGTCTAGACTTTTTCCATATAATCAGTTTATCTACGATTGAAATATGTCTCAACAGCAGTTATGTGACGGTTCTAAAGGAAAAAAAGCGACCAAAGCTATTCTTTTTATCACATCTTTTATTCAACACAGTGTAAATATTCTTGAATTTAGACGACCTCTGAGCATATCCCAGCCACGCAAAATATGTTGCAAACAACATATGGGAACAGGGTACATAAAACTGTCTAAATTGTGAACTAAGTTTCGATCTAATGATTCGGTGTGTGATTTTGGAACGATGAAACACCAGTTACTCTGGAAGTTTTAACAATGTAGCAAAGCTCCAGTTCATCAGATAACTTTTACCGACACAACTTTTGTAATCACGCCGACAGCATATAGCTTCTTTGTCGATGTGGTATCTTAAAACAAGATAAATTGTGCGAAAGTATCCAGGTATAAGGCATGCCAGTTCCTCGTTGCCTAAAGCCCACAAAAACACTTACATAAAAAATTTGTAATACAGCCAGAATTTCAGTGCTTGAAGGTATACAAAAAAGTCTGGACGCAGTAAGTGCGTTATGGTAGCGAATTTTCATTAAATGTTTCAAATTTGTATAACTCGATTGTCTATAAACCTAGAAAGTTGAGTTTTGTTGAAGTAGGGTATTTACGAGGGCAACATACCAACCAAATTTCATCAAAATTACTTGGTTATTTTTTGAGATACAAACTTTTTTTCGAAAAAATTATTTTTTCAATTTTCGCACTCACCATCGATACCTCTCTATTAGCGCAATTTAAAAAAAACGCTAAATTTTTAATAATAATTCGCTAATAAGAACAAAACAGAAATGTCACTACCTAAAAAAAAGGCAACAGCACACGGTGCTACCATGCGTTTACCCACTGACCATGCCCGAGGTTGCTTAACTTCGCTGATCGCACGAGAATCGGCTTTTCCAACGTGCTATAACTGTTCGCTTGAAATGGTTACTCATCCAAGACTTATATAGTCTTTATTAATTTTGAAGTTTCGATTTTAAATAAAGAATTAAACTATTTTCAAATTTTGCAATATTTACACAATTTTAACAGTCCTGATTGCATACGTTTTTGATGCTGTGTAAAAGAATTTAACATAACTTATTTTAAAGGTTAGGGTCTTGGACCACTCACTCATTTCGCAATATGATCAAACAAAGCAATGATTTGATACACAAGCTTCTCATATAAACTAAAATTATTAATCGAAAAACAACCTATTATCTCATTAACTCAAAATGAAAATAAATTGATATGACATATGAAGCTGCATAAACCGCGCCATTTTCTATAAGAATAGAAATAACAAAACAGACCAACTGCAATTTAATTTATGACCACGTGACCCAGAATTGTGTTGTTGGTCATTTCAGAATGCCAAATCTACAGATAAATCTCCCTAGACTAAATTCACAAAAAATGATATAATTTGAAAAGTTTTATTTAACTTATAAGGTTTTTATTTACTTATTGTTTGGATTACGATTTAAAATCAGGCTTAAACTCTTTAGCTGCCGATTTTACCATATATATTTTGAATAACAAATCAATTCTAGAAATAAATATTGCCGTTAATCGTCCTAACGAGGGAAACTTCCCAACTGTGTGTAAAAATTTTTGAAACTGACAACTCTAAATGTTTAAATTTATTAGGCAAATTTTTTTAGCTTTCCAACATCCAAAGAAAACAAACTAAGCCATCCGTTATGTCAACCTCTTTCACGCACATTACACAACGCCTTAATGAACTTTCAGGAGCGCGTCGTAGCTTTTAAATTTCTTTAATTCAAGATAACTGGAATTTGTATTGAGAGAAACGCTTCAAAATTAATATATGAGAAGATCTTTCAATGCTCTACTTATGTAAAAAATTCCATCATATAAATGGCGGTAAATGAAGCAAAGATCTGAGAAGGAGGATTGCGATGGCAAGGCAAGAATTCAATGAACAAAGTACTCTTCTTACTACAAAACATTTTAACTTGGACATAAGGAAAAGTACATCAGGTCGTGAGTATAGTGTGGTAATTTATGTGGCGGAAAGCTATAGTAATACTAAGCAGGGCATGAAGACAGTAGCTTCTGAAACATGGACATGAATGACGAAGACATGTCAAACCGATAGTAATATTAAGAAAAGTGTGTTAGAAGAGGTGAGATAACGGAAATGCTTGGTAAAAAAAAATGAAAAGAAACAAGGCAACATACCTGTATTACATTCTAAGACATATTAGCTTTCTGACAACATTATTTTATACGTACCTGGAGAAAAGGGAAGAACGAGACCAAAGAAAAAGCTTTTGAAAACCTGACACAACTGATAAATTGTGGAAGTTGTAATGAAATAAATAAAGCTGCTGGAGGAGAGATAGAGTCATGGTTGCGATAACACAGGGACATTTGCTTAAGATTGTGATCATTATATAGAAGGTTTGGTTTTATGGTTTATGAGATACATGGTGTTTTGTAAACATACCTGTTTCTGGTTGTCTCGCAAACGCCACGTGGGTATAAACGTAGCGTAGAATTTTTTGTAGCTGCACGTGCTTTCCACCAGCATTTAGTTCTCTGATTGCTCGCGTATTTTTTTTCAACATCACACCACGAGGGCTCACAGCCTAAATACCACCGTGGGTGTCGACAAGGAGGAAAGAGGCAACTTGTTAATTCTGGACTTGAGGGTTAGGAGGTTCGGAGGAGAAGGAAAATATGTGCCGGCAAGGAATTCCAAACCTTGGAAGTCCTCGGGACAAAAGAGCGGGCATAACAAGATGTTCTATGTCTGGTGACCTGGACAGTAAAAGGGTGCATTCGCCCTGTTCTCCTGCTGGATCTGTTGGGGGCAGCAGGCGGAGGAACTATAAAAGAAAGCTCCATCGAGCAATGCCCGTGTAGATATCTGTAAAAGAGAGAGAGAGAGAGAGGTCACCAACCGCACGTCGGTGGGCAAGATATGGCAGCCTTTGAGTGAAGGTAGGATCACCGATGAGACGTATAGCTCTTTTCTGAATGGATTCCAGGATAGCGAGCGTAGAAGTGGAAGCGGCACACCAGATGTGGGAGCAGTATTTGAGGTTTGGTCTCATTCGTGAAGTATATAAGGTATAGAGATTAGCGTGTGAAAAGTATTTGCGAGCCCGGAAGAGAAAATCTAATTTCTTAGCAGCCGCTTCTGCAATTGATGCGACATGTTGGTGCCAATTGAGATTTAGATCCACAGAAATGCCAAAAAGTGAAAAGAACTCATCACTTTGAATAACTTGGTTGTTCATTGTGATTGGTCTAGGGCTACTGTATCTCTAATGAGATAGAAGGCAAGACTGAGATTTGGTGGACTTGAATTGTACACGATTTTTACTTCCCCAGTCCAATATTTTTTGGAGATCCACAGATACAGAACCCTCCATAAGTGTGCGATCCTGATCTAATTAGGCTAAAGAGACAGGCATCGAATATTGTATATTTGAGTGGAGGGTGCTGTTGTCCGCGTAATTGTGACTTGGGTTGGATGTGCTAGAGAGGGGGTCATTGAAGTTGACAAGTAACAAAGTAGGGGCTAAAGCTGAACCTTGAGGGACTCCTGCATTGATTTGTTACAGTTTAGAGGAATGGCCATCCACGACAGCAGAAATGCTCCGGTTGGAGAGGAAATTTGCTGTCCAGGTACAGAGTTTTGGTGGTAGGCCATAGGCCGGAAGTTTAATAAGCAGCGCTGCGTGCCAGACCTGGTCGAATGCTTTGGATATGTCTAGAGCGACAATCTGGGATTTACCGTGTAGTTCCATAGACTTGTTCCAAGAATGGGTGACAAAGGAAAGGAGGTCGGCGGTTGATCTGCGCTGACGGAATCCATACTGCCTGTCGTTCATTAGACTGTGTTTTTCAAGAAGCTTTCCTGGTATTAAGAGAAGAGAACATCTTTCGTACCTTTTTAGTTTTGAAAATGATATCCGTCATTTTATGTGCGACATTGGGGACTGTTGGTGGTTGAGCATTTGGAGGTGGGTTGAGAGTAGAATTGCCGGCGAACAACGAGACAAAAGTTCAGCCTTGCCCAGGGTGGTAGAAAAATTTTTATCGGCTGAAATAAGAGGTGGAAACGTGCTCTTGCAGAAATTATTCCAAATAAATTTAGGAAGAGTTCAGAAGGGTTTGCTGCCGTTGCAGCTGGAAAAGACTTTGTTTTTGATGTGGTTATTAAACGAGTTTTTTGCCTCAGAAGGAATGCAGACATGGCGTTTTCTTGCCTCGTTAAATGCTTGACTGGGAATGTGTACAAGCGTTTTGTGAGCTTTGACCATTTCAAGTCTGGCATTGTCACAGGATTTAGAGAACCTGGGTTTTTGCGTGGATGAAGAGGTTTTCTGTGTACGTGGAATAAATAATTCCATGCGAGCTTGGATTTCGGTGACGTTTTGTGAGATATCAGAGGGGTCAGGGTGAGAGAAGCAGACAGACGCCAATTGAAATGAGGAAAAGTAATCCCGCATTTCTTCCCAGTTCGCGGAGTTGTAGTGCCAACCGATACGGGGGTGTGATGATTGTGTAACCTCGGGTTGCATTGCGCAAGAAGCAGTGACCACGCCGTGGTCTGAGCGAACAAAAGGGGCGGTGACTGATGTCTTATAGTATTCAAGTTTTGTAGTAAGAAGGAGATCCAAGGTATTTGAGCTGTGTGTTGGAATGCGAGGAAAGTAAGGAGGTTGCTGAACCATATTGGTTAAAGAATTGCTGACTGCGAAGGCCTCCGCTGCTCTCCCTTGTGGATCGGTTTTTAAAGATCCAGCCATTCCTTATTATGAACATTGAAGTCACAAGAATTATGTCCTCGGAGGAAGGATATTCAGAAATCAGATGATCGGTTTTTTTAGAAAGGTAGTCGAAGAGCTGGGCAAAGGTGACCGGTAAATGCAACAGATGCATTTATATAATACTGCATTATTTCTTAAGATTAGGTACATTTTTATGAAATATGTGTTTTTGCGGTTATTTTCATCGACATCTTATCTAATTATATTGGGCGCATTTTGCAGAAGTCTAGCAAAATGTTTATATGAATCTATAACCAAACGTTAGAACGCAATTAAGATCCGTACATGTAACGCACCGAGACAGATGAAGGAATGCAGTCTGAAAGATAAAGTTCCTCAAGTGTAGATGTTTCAGCAGATACGAATACATCACACCTTATGAGCATTTGCTCAATTAAGTTGATTAACTTCTCTATGTTATACACTGAGAGATTAAATTTTCAATTTAAGTACGGCTATGAATTATTTCACACGTATCGCGAGCCCGGCCTGCCTGCCAGAGCAAAGTGGCATATTATCTAGGTTTCTGACAGATTGCAGAAAGTGCCGTGAGTGTGGTCGCCTGGGAATTGTTTATGCGCCAATTTGCTGAATTACTTCTTTGATGAAATCCAAGTTTCGGTGACGCATTGCAGTTGTGAGCCGTATGTCGTGGGTTATTGTGCCAGACCGGGAGTCGAGAGATAACGGTGTGTGCAGATCAGAAGGGTAAAATCAATTTTCATCACTGTGACAGCGACTCTAATAGGTACATGACACAACTCATCAGCCTTTGTTACCATGTTTCGCAGAAAGTTTTACCAACAGAATTCATACTACTCTACATAGGCGACTCGAGGACTGTGAAGTAAGAACGGTGTGGTGATCTCACAAGCGATATTTTAATCCGAGAATTCGCTAACAGTAGCCTTATTATTCAACAGAAAAATTACACAAATCGGCTGGCTTTATAATAATGTGTCCTATGAAAAGGAGAACTTTTTAGCAAATTTTCATTAGGAGAGGCATCGATGGTGAGAAATTGCACAAGATGTCCTCAAATTAGCGCGAATTAAGGCTCCTAGAGCCCAAGCCAAGGTCCGTTAAAATTTTTATATACAGAGTGAGACGTCAATAGTTTCTGTTATCAGTTTCTCAACAACCTAACCGATTTTATTTCGGAAATGTTAGATTCCTAGGTTTTCGGTCAAGCCCAATTAAACTAAAACATTTTTGCTTACGTGACACTCCGGTTCTACCGGAAGTGTCCATCAACTTCGTTATTTTAAATACAGTATGCTACTTATTAATTGATGCTTTAGTTTTACTCGTAATTTAAGATAGACTTTTGCTAACATACTATGTGTCTAAAATTGACCATTTTCAAAATATTTCGTTTTTTATGAAAATTTCCGCAAAATCTTAGTTGCACTTTATACCTGATAACTTGAAGGGAAACTACGTTTTAGGATTCATATTTTCCACACAACACACTAATATGTGTACCTTCACCATGCGTATTACAGTTTTGAGTTACAACATACAGGGTAATAGAAATGGAATACCCTGTATTTTATTAACTACGTTAATTGGCATTTCGAATCTATTTCGAATTCTATTAGCATTCCCTATAACTAACTTTAACCGTTTTGGAGAAAATGTAATATAAAAAAAATTATAGGTAAATATTCATTTATAAAGAACTTAGCTATGCATACACAGGAATGAGAAAATATGAAAGAACAAGTACAAACTTTATAGCTGCAACAGGTGTTCAAAATTGCTTCCACCAACTTCAAGCCACTTTGTTACTCGTTTCATTATGTGAAAACTGGAACCTGTGATGAGCACTAATAAGTACACTTGGAGAACACCCAAATCACCACAACACATATTTCAGAGACCTTTCGTTGACAATGTCAACATCTTCAGAGGAAGAAAATTCTAACATAAAAAACTAGATCCCGTATATTTATATCGCGTCAAGGTAAACGAACTAGTCCAAGTAAAGTTGTCGTCCAAGAACGATCGTTTGTTTATTGCGCAGTGAAACTACTATGTCGGAGACCTGCTTAAATCTTCTGGTCGACACACTTATGACCCTTATCTAATATAAGTTTAAAAGGACCAGAGTTATTTAAAGAGTCAACACGTTTCCTTTCGATCTAGAAATTTACTATGTGGCTATTGGTTCATGCCGATAAAGACATCTGGTGAGATAAACAACATCAACTCAACTCATCTTTTTTAAAAATAGAAAACTAAAAACCCAGATGTCTGTCTCACCATGTTAACTCTAACAAAGGATAAATAGTTCAACTAAAATACTACATAAAAACTATATTTATATTGATTTTAATTAAAATGTCATTATCGGCATGAACCAGTGTCCACATAATACATTTCTAGATCGAAAGGAAACGTGTTGATTCTTTAAATAACTCTGGTCCTTTTAAACCTATATTAGATAAGGGTAATAAATTTGTCGACCAGAAGATTAAAGCAGGTTTCCGACATAGTAGTTTCACTGCGCAATAAACAAACGATCGTTCTTGGACGACAACTTTACTTCGGACTAGTTCGTTTACCTTGACGCGATATAAATATACGGGATTAAGTTTTTTATGTTACAATTTTCTTCCCCTGAAGAGTTGACATTGTCAACGAAACTATCGTAAGGTCTCTGAAATATGTGTTGTGGTGATTTGGGTGTTCTCCAAGTGTACTTACTCATTTCATTATGTTGCTGCCGGTCGCCCGACATAACTGTTCTGGATTTAAAGTATTTAATGCATTTACAACTCTGTCTAACATGTTTTCTTTTATGTTGGAGGGTTCTGAAGAGCCTTGATTTCTAATATATTCCCAGATACTTGCGTCGTGTGGAGATAGGTCTGGAGAGCGCGGTGGCCATCTATGTGGACCGTTGTTGGCAATCCATATTTCATTGAAAGGTTGGGTCAATAAATCAGACGCAAAGCGAGAATTGTGCGAAGGCGCTCTATCTTGTTGATACCAGGTCGTTTCAGGTGCTTCTAATCTCAGTGTATTCAATTAAACGAGAATAACTTCTCGTAATATATTGGAGTAACCGACCCCAGTAAGATTTTCCTCATAAATTACCATGCCGAAAACTTTATCATTTTTTACGGCACAAAATACATTAAATCACCAACGGTCTTGACAATATTTGGTTCTCGTGACGTGAGGATTTTCATCCGACAAAAAATGGTTACTGTGGCGATTGAACAATCCATTTTTGAAGAACTTCGCCTCATCACACCACACAATTTTTTCGAAAAAAGCTCCATCTTTCTGCGTTTTTTTTAGCAACCATTCAAAGAATTCAACAGGTTGGGAGTTATCACTGGGCTGTAACCTAGAGACTAAGTGATAGGAGAAGGGTCTCCAGTTCTAATTTTTTAATATTCTGTGAATGGTTCTTGTTGATAAACCCAACTCCCTTTGACAATCCCTGGGAGATGAATTCAGCTCAGCAGCGAAATGTGATAACACATTGACTTCTTTTACCGAATTATCAACACTTGGCTTTGGTTTCTCCCGGAACTTGAACAATTCTTTAATAATCTCTTTACTGTGTCCGCACTAGGATTCGGTCTATCTGGATACTTTTCGGCGAAAGCATGACATGTGCGACCAACTATGCGACGACATTCACCACAAATAATTATTTCTTCCATAAAATCATGGTGTGTATACCCTAAATTGGCCATTTTTATCACTACTAAGGACCAATTTTGTAATTTCCATAAGAAAATTCACCTCGTGCACTTCTAGCATGCAAACGTCAGTTGGTTGATTCGAATAAATATGTATTTATCTCCAAAACGGTTAGATTTAGGTATAGGGTATGCTAATGAAAATCAGTAGTTATTACTATAGGGTTCCGGGACCACTTCTCCATGTTAATTCCCATAAGAAAATACGACCAAACAGAGCGACCAAACACATTCCTCACTCCACCGCCACTCAAAATGAGCATAAACACAGCGGGTTGGGCGGATCGAGCGTAGTCAGGGACGTTTGGAGCTACTTGAGTTTGGATAATGCCCTTTTGGCACTTCAAAACAAAAAACTTTATTTCAAAATTACAAGTTTAATTATAATTTTAAAACAAAGGAGAAATACACGATGTTTAATGTTGAAACACTCGTAATATATTCTAACATAATATTGTATCTTACTTGTATATATATATTCTTATATGCTGAGCTAACATTATAAAGTAAAACAACTTAAACTAAATAATTATGTTGACTATAATTAATCATCGGTTTTAGTATTTCCGCGTTGAACGACTGCTTCGATCCTATTACTATACTAACACGAGATATCAGTACAGCATTATACAGGGTGCTGTAACTTCTTCCTTGCCAGATGAGATCTAGGGTACCTAAATCTTAAAATTGATGTCCTCCAGGGGAACTTCGTGGGTTTTCTTAAGTTCATTGATGATTTTGGACTCGGCTGCGGAACTGATTATTCTGGATTTAAATTTTCAAACACAGAAACATGCTACTGTTAATAAAAGAACACAAACAGTTAAAGTAAAAACAATTATCGAAGTATGAATTACAGGAACACTTATTGTTTATAGTAACTCCTTCCGATGCTGTAGTTGGGTTTCCCTAAATTCAATTCATCTAAATTTATAGATTCTAGATGTAAAGGCACAATGTTGAGTTTTGAGTTCATAGACAGTTCACCAAATTTAAGTTCGGGTAACGGCACATAGAAAAGTTTTTAAATTTCAGATTGATGAGACCTTACGGTTTGTCCTTTGATTTTTACCTTACAGCCTTCTTCTTTTTTACCAGATAGCTACCATCTATGGCCACGATTTTACGGTCATCGCTGCATCTGTAGTTGACTATAGTTTCTACTGGAGATATGATGATCCATTTATTTTCGCTGATCTTCTGAATCTTCACATCGTGTATTAAAATTTGGTGATGCTCACAATTGTTATACTGGGTGGAGAACTTTATTAATTGTATTTCACAAGGGCTGTTTGGACTGATGTGATTCATTGTTTGAGCTTGACACAGGAATTCAGTTGGTCGGACTTCTCGACATGGTCCATCATGAAGATTGTAATTTTCATCATTCAAGGAAACGTATTTTGAATGGGGAATTAATGTTAGGAATGTATGGGTTAAACTATTATGAATGGGAAAGGCATATAAATGATAGTATTCGTAATATGCTCGGCCGCCTCCGCAGGTGGCGCGGTTAGAGTCTTGTAATAAGATTCTCAGAATCACGATTCGGGTATTTAGGTCCTAGGGAACTGGTGATAGACAGATTAGAGAGTAGCGGATTAACAAAACCCCCAACCTCCGGTGACGGCCGAGATCGCGCAGCTCCGAACGTCCCTTAGTCTCACAATCGCTTAACTATTTTCATTTGATAACATTTTTTGTTTTTAGTGGACTTATCTTCTTTGAGGTTTTTTGAAAAATTTATTTTTCCATGCTTCTCTAATAATTTTTTTTAAGTTGCAGGTAATTTTTTAATGCCCCTTTCAATACCAGCAACGGTTTTCACTATATCGTCTCTTTGTCACTGTAGACCGAATTTTAACCCTTTGTTTAGGAGGTCGATTTCATTTTTATTAAACGACTGTGAATAAATATTTTTTACGAGGTAAATTTTACGAGGAACTGGTTTTTTGGTTTTAATTTGAAATTTAATTTCCTTATTTTGTACATTAATTTTCTTAATTAATTTCACGTTTAACATATTTTTAAACAAACTATATGCCTGTATTTCTAATGTACTATATTTTGGGTACAGCTATTGCATTTAGAGATCCAGCCGTTTTTGTTTGGCAAAATATCCTGCCTGGCCGAATCATCACTTTGTATATGAGCAGTTAATTTTTGATGGACAATTTCGAGTGTCTGTTGAGAGGTGGAAAGAACTTAGAGATAAACATCAAAGCTTTCTGTCAGGCATGTTGGATAAAATATGATAGCCCGCCACTGAGACTTAATAAACATGGAAGACACGTATGAGCCGTTACGTCATAAAATGTTTCGTTGCTCTTGCATCTCATTATCAACGCTGGGATAATTAGCGCACAAAATTTTACGCTTGCTAATTGTGCAAGCTCACTTAGAATAATTCCTTCAGGGAAGACTTAAACAAGTATTTGTATTTACGATGTACACAAGAAATGTATCAAAAGAGAAAACTGTCCTTTCAGCCGCCTGACAATAAAACCCGACGTTAATAAATTTCTCTTCTAAGTTTTTATTAATAAAAAATAAAATTTCTGAGGCAGCAAGTGCGTTATAATCAGGCCTCGAATTTATATACAAATGAAAGTAAAATATGCGCATATAAATCCATGAAATTAAAAAAAAAATGCACCAACTTGAACAAAATATGCACAAAAATATCGATATATGCAATGCATAAATAATAATAGTATAGGGGAACATGTTGTACCTTGAACACATCTCTTTATTTTGAATTTCGCGGATGTTTGTGGATGGCTGTGAGGGACAGAATCTTGAATTAGGCAACCTGCAATGTCGTCATATGTGTTTCAGTTGTTCACCGATAATCGTGTGAGTGTGCAGTGCAGTTCGGATTTTTGACTTGAGAAAGTAAGTTTTTACGTTCTGCGTTTCATACACATATATCTTTTGTCTTTAATGTAATGAACTGGATCTTTTTTTTGGGCGATGACATACTCATTTGGCTAATAACTAGTTGTGTCAGAAATGATCTACTCTTAACCTAAAATTTTCTCTAGTTTGATTATGATACACCGGCACGGTGTTGTACCTTGAACATACCACATACGATGTACCTTGGACATGTTCAAGGTACATCATACGTCTCAGGTACATCGATTGTGATATGTTCAAGGTACAACACCATTACGGTGTTTCATCATCAAATTACGGTTAAGTACAAATTATGATTCATGTTCTGTGCTTTATTGCAGTTAATGTTGCCTGGCTTCTTGTACCTCTTTTGAAAATATGCCACGCAGTCGAACAGGTGTATAAAAGGGCTGGGCAGATCCTGAAAGACTCACAGATGCAATTAAATTAATTTATGAAAATAAAATGACATCATACAATGCTGCAAAACATACAGGATTGAACAGAAGCACAATACGTCGACATCTTCAACATTATTAAAACGATGATGAAAACTACACCTGGCGTAACAATAATGCTACACAGCAAGTTTTCAACAAAACAGAAGAGGTTATGCTCGTGGACTATATAAAACAAACAGTATTGACTCACATTGAGGGATGTTCGTGAATTAGCATACAAATTTGCGGCAGAAGATCAGAAAAAATATCATTCCAGCTGGGTGAATTTTGGCTCCGCCTTTTCAGAAAGAAATATAAAAATGAGATAATCCTTCGGAAACCAGAAGCTACCAGCTTAGCAAGATCAACTGCTTTCAACTGTATCAATGTTGCACTGACATTCCAACATTATAAAGTGGCTTTGCAAAAATGTCCCCCTTTGCCGGCAGTGAACATATGGAATTGCGATGAAACTGGGCTGTGCACAGTTTATGTTCCTCCGAAAGTACTTGCTACCAAAGAATCCAAGCAAGTTGGTACAATGACGAGTGCAGAAAGTGGCACAAATATCACTATGATAGCTGCAGTCAATGCTGAAGGTGATTTTATTCCACCAATGCTTATTTTCCCAAGAGTGAATTTCAAGGAATTCATGATAACTGGAGCTCCACCAGGGACAATTGGTTGTGCAAATCAGTCTGGGTGGTCCAATGAAGCATTATTCATTAAATTTTTCAAACACTTTTTGAAATATGTAAAGCCGTCAAAAAATCTCCTTGCATTTTATTGATGGATAACCATGAAAGCCATATTTCAGTTCCCGTTCTTCAATTAGCCAAGGATAACGGAGTGATTTTAGTAACATTTCATCCACATACGAGTCGTAAAATGCAACCGGCACCAATCTATGATCTTGCTCCACTGGTGGAAAAAGCATTTCCACTAGCTTTTACACCAACAATTATTGTTCAGGGATTTCAGGTAACTGGATTCGTTCCTCTGAATGAGAATATTTTCAAGGATTTTGAATTCTCTCTAGCAGATGTCACTGATCGTCCAGACCCAACAGCAATAGTTCAAGATAATCCCCAAGATATTAGCTTCCCATCAACTTTAGTTTCATCTTTGACTCAACTTAATTTCAGTGAACCAGTTGCCTCAACTTCTGCCTTGATTTCTCCGGTTATGATTAGGCCACATGCAAAAGCCGCACCACGAAAAGTCACTCATCGAGGTCGTGAAAAAGGACGTTCTCGCATATTGATGGACAACCCCGAAAAACTTTTAATATAATTATTAAAACAAGCTAAACTAAATAAAACAAGAGTTCCGTATCAGAAAACAACAACCATTTCAAAGAAAGTTGCCGCAGTTAAGCGCAAGGTATTAGTATCTTCCGATTCTTCTATGTCAGATCAGTTCTCAGTGCATGATTCTGAAGATACTTTTAGACCCTTGGACTTTTCGGAATCAGAAAAAGCTGTTTGTAACACCAGTGCTACTGAGACATCTGGGCGGGATGGAGGATACCAAGTGGGAGATTTCATCATTTTAATATATGAAGCCAAATATTTTCCAGGTAGGGTAGTGGAAACAAGCGACGAAGGAGCCATTGTAACGGCAATGTAGCCAACGATGAATAATTAGAAATGGCCGGAAAAAGTGGACTCATTGTTCTATCTATGGGTGGACATTATTCAGAAAATTAATCCCTCAGTGAAGAAATGTTCCAAAAGATGCAACTACGAGGTTGGAGAAATAACTCAAATTTGTGAAAAATAGTTTTGTTCTCGAACTGATTTCTAAAATTAATGTTCATTTTTCAAATATTTTTCAGAATAATGTTTTCGAATATGAAGTTAATTTTGCATTATAAATTGTTTTTTACATGTAAGGAGGTCTAAATAAAAAATTATACCGAAAACTATCTAATTTATTAGATACATGTTCAAGGTACAACGGTCTTAGGTCTGAGGTACATCATTCCTGTTGTACCTTGGACACAAATACACTTTTTCAAATTAAGCTTTTTTCTCATCGAATTTGAATCGTTCTAACCTCGCAAAAAAACTATTATGTATAAAATATCGCCCCCTATCCATCGCGCCAAAAGAAGCCTCTGACTAGTGTTTATTATTCATGAAAAAATGTTTTAATCAAGAATGAGTTCAAGGTACAACATGTTCCCCTACCAATGAAACAAGTTTTTAAAGGTCTAAGCTACTAATTTTATCCAGAATTAATACCACATAGGACCCTAATTATATGATGATTTAATTATTCATTATTATTGAAATTATTACTATTAACAGATATTATTAAGTGGAGCTCTAAATTATCTATTTTGAAAGATTGCCTTCTCCCAGTTAGTAAGTTTTTATACGAACAAAAACTCCGTTCTACGTCGACTGAGGTAATTGGAGCATATTTTAAGCTTGGCAATATAGTAGGGTCTACATTGTTTAAATCGTCTGAAAAATATCCATCCAGAGCTTATGAAATCTGTGTTTACTTGGTAAAACCCTAATTTTTTGTGAGTGTTTCTAATAATTTTTTGTAATTTATTTTGCAACAGGTCCATTTGCTTTATCAATAGTTTCTTCGAAATGTTCTATTTGTTCATAGAACAGAAAACTATCCAGGAGGGCGTTCCTAATCGTGAAAATATATTTAATATTAATTTTATATTATAATAGTTATAGAAAAATTCGCTATCATAAATCCAAGTAATATCTTTTATAATTAAGTAGGTCGCATAGAAATTATAATCATTGGCCTGGAATTGCTCATGTTACAGGTTTATGCAAATAATAAACTTGTTGGAGTTGCAGATTGCAACACTAAAGAATGTTGATTATTGATGATTGCGCATGGTTAAGAACTTTTAAATTTAATTATGTACAGATTTGGTTTTAAATTTTATTTAATTTAATTCTGGACTTGAAGGTTTGAAGGTTCGGAGGTGAAGGAAAAACACGTGCCGGCAAGGAGTTCCACAACTTGGACGTCCTCGGGACAAAAGAGCAAGATGTTCTATGTCTGGTGACCTGGACAGTAAAAGGGTGCATTCGCTCTGTTCCCCTGGTAGATCTGTTAGGGTCAGCAGGTGGAGGAACTATGGAAGAATGCTCCTCTGAGCAGTGCCCGTGCAGATACCTATAAAAGAGAAAGAGGTCACCAACGGCACGTCGGTGGGCAAGAGATGGCAGCCTTGGATGAGGGTAGGGTTACCAATGAGATGTATAGCTCTCTTCCGAATGGAGTCCGTGATAGCGAGTGTAGAAGAGGCAGCAGCACCCCAGATGTAGAAGAAGTATTCGAGGTTTGGCCTTATTTGTAAAGTATGTAAGGTATAGAGATTAGCTGGTGAAAAGTAATTGCGAGCCTGGAAGAGGAAACCTAATTTCTTAGCAGCCGCTTCTGCAATTTATGTGACATGTTGGTGCGAATTGAGATTTCGATCCACAGAAATGCCAACAAGTGAAAAGGACTCATTACTTTGAATAACTTGGTTGTTCATTGGGATGGGTCTAGGGCAGGTGTATCTCTTATGATATAGAAAACAAGACTGGGATTTGGTGGAGTTGAATTGTACCAAGATTTCTACTTTCCCAGTCTAATATTTTTTGGAGGTCCACAGAGACAGAACCCTCCAGGAGTCTGCAATCCTCATCTAATTGGGCTAAAGAAACAGGCTTAGAATATTGTATATTTGAGTGGAGGGTGCTGTCGTCCGCGTAACTGTGAACTAGGTTGGATGTGCTAGGTTTTTATTTCAGGATTTAAATAGTTGTAACTAAAATATATTTTAAACTGTAGTGTTCAGAAAATAATACGCTTTACTTAATATATAATATTAATAGTTTTTAGTTTTATTCAAACGATAATTAAATTTGGCTTAAATTCAACTGACAACATTCTGTATAAGTTAACAACTCAGTTTTGTAATAGTAGGCACCAGTATCGATAACTTTATTACGCTGGTAATATACTATATAATAGAAATTGCGTAATCATAATTTAGGTATATACCAATATATGGATATTAATTATTTTATATTTCCCATTTATACTGTACACTAAAAATCAAAACAAATAATTACCATCAAATATTAGCCTAATTTATTGCCTTACTACCTTTATTGATATTGTGAATGAATTTATTATTTTAGTTTACCTATATATTCAATAACGAATTTGTATTGCAACTAATATTTAATACAGTCTGTGAGTTCCATTATTACAGATAATTTATATGCACTAAATAAAATATTCAAATATTGAAGTATTTAGGTACAGTTAGAGGCATCAAAATGTGCCAGAAATGTTTGTCACTACGGAATATTTTGTTTTATTTTTAAGCATACTAAACTGGTTTTTGACAGCGGTGTCGTTTTAAAAATTAGGTTTGAGACTTGGAATTGTAAATTACCAAGTTTTTGTTGGTCCAATACAACTTAGATGACGAGCATCCCAATAATATCTATTTAAAATAAAACGAAAAGGAAATCTAAAATAAAACGAAAAGGAAATCATTTCCAACATAACAACATAGGTTTAATATTTTATACCACCTCCATAAGGGTTCATTTTTTAAAATATCTGTGTGTATGTGTGTGTGTGCGTGAAATCTCGGCCACAAATATGAAAAATAACAGACGACATGAACTAAAAATTTTTCCAGGTGATTGTAATTTAACTGAGGGTTTCAATCACTTTTTAAAATACACTATATGTGTAGCTTGATGAACGGCCCCAAATATAGTTTTTGGCACAGCATAGATATATTATGTTGTGTTTTTGGACTGAAAGTGTAGCATAATATAGTATAAATCAAGTCAAGTCTCTATAAAAACAATTCTAAAATAGTCTCTTATTTATAAACTTAAACATAAGACCGAAATAGTCGTGAAATGTGTTTCAATGGCAATTCTACTAATTCTGTAATTAATTGTTTCGTATGATTTTAATATAATATCCTGGGCATGAAACCGATATGAAGTATCATGTAAACAAAACGTTAGCCAGCGTATGCTTAGATAGCTCAGCTGCACCGTGCTTGTCTTCTACGCAGGAGGGTACGTGATCGATTCCAGCTCGATGAATGTATGCTTTTAAGTGAATTTTCACCAAGAAGAATATCCAGGTATCGATGGTGAGACTTTCGGAAAATGTCTTCAAATGAGCGCGAATTAGGGCCCCTGGAACCCATTTCCAAGGTCAGTTAGAAAGTATATATATATATATATATATATATATATATATATATATATATATATATATATATATATATATATATATATATATATATCTTTATTTTGTTAATGGCTTGGATGAGTTCTTTTATCAAATGTTGACGCCCAATTATTCTTAACAAAAAATTTAAAAAATTTTTTAAACGCAAAATCTTTCAAATTGTTCAAGTGATTGAAACGAAAATTTACAACTTAAAAGAACATCGACCGGCGTGGTTGTGTACCAATTTTCAAGTCTTTCGAGCAGAGAAAAATAAATTTATTCTAAATTAATATTGAAATAATCCTCGACATCAGATTTTATAATTCAATATTTACAATGTTAGATAAAGACAGATGACGTTACCTGTACTGCTATGCTATTTAAATAAATCGTAGATAAAACACAATCAAAATTATATTACTGCAACATGTCAGAATGTAGAACATTGAGATATGCACGACAGGGACGCCATCTCGGTGCGGACCCAAATAGTATGTCATCACGACAGCTCTAGTTAACACAAAATATTATAGATGGAGACTGTGTACAACGTTTGATATTTTATAACTGACTTTTAACTAACTTAACATATTTAAAACACGCATATAGATATTGAAAATAAATATTGGACGTTGGATATAAATGAAAATTTTGAGTTAATGACTTAAAACAATAGAATTTTGCATCAAATATAAAATCAATATATCAGTAAATCATATTCTAAAAGCAATGTTAACACTCGGGTTTTAGTGTTTCTTAATTGAGCCACGACAGGACTCCTTAAACATTATTTTTATTGTATAACCGGGGGAAATAACTAATGCATTATGTAGTAATAATAATAGTCTCGGCATTTTTATAGTTTGTCTCCGTGCGGAAGACAATATTTGTTAGGTTCGTTCTGTTAAATTTAGTACCACGGCCGTTAATGTGTTTTGCAAGTATCAAGACCTGCATACAAAATGAGAACAGTACCTACTGATAGATAAGTTACTAGATCCATCATTTTCATTATCCATAATTTCGCAGGTTAGCTGGTCAATAATTTTTAAAATAAATAGCACTTTAAAGCGTATTTTTATATTTCTCATATGGTATGTTTCAAACGGTATAGTCTGACGCTCAAAATTAGACATGCATCAACAAAGAAAATGATGATTGCACTACATTCAAGAAAGATAAAATTCAGAAAAATTTGTATGCCTACATTTTCAACCGCGTGTAACAAAAGGTCTGGAGACTATTTTTAAGAAAGCCAATTTCCAGCACACTTTTTCAACAGAGAGTAATTTTAGAAATTTGTTAGATAATACTAAAGATAAAGTTAAAGCCGCTGAAATGTCGGGTATCTATGAAATAGGTTGTAAACATTGTAATCTTAAATAAGTCGGGCAAACTAAAAGAAACATAGGTACCAGAATGCGTGAACATCTCGCACATTTAAGATATGGCAGTTTAGACAAGTCATGGGTGGCGCAAAATAATAATAATAACCACCACATTGATAAAGACAATTTGCAACTTATCAAACATATTAGACAGCAATCCATGCTTGATGTGTACGAGAGTATTTATATTTCTAGATCAATAAGAAGCCAAACTTCCTTAAATCTAGCGGCACCTCTGATCTCAAGCCTATTATCCCCTGTTTGCCTTCTAATGAGATAAACACTCCTAAAGCTGCCAGGTAGAGTAATAAAAAAACTTATATAACCTTGTCAGGACAGGGATCGCCAAGGTCCATAATAAGCTGGATGGCGAGAATGCTGGAGGACAGGAGAGTCTCGACGACCTTGAGGGGCTGGGGGCTGGACGTTGGGGTGACAGGCGGTTGTCCTCAAGGAAGCTGCCTTTCGCCTCATCATTGGTGCCTGGTCATGGACGGTGTTGATCCCATTCTTCAAGAAGAGAAATGTGGAGGGGTTTAGGGCGCCCGTGATTTTGTAAAACCTTTAGCTTTACTGCGGAAGGTCAAATATCTGGGGGTAGTCCTGGACTCCAAACTAACATGGGGGTCGCAAATAGAACTAGTAGTGAAGAAGGAAGTAGCGACCCTCTGGCAGCTGTGTCGAGTAACAGGGAGGACCTGGGGACTTAATCCTCGGATCCTTCATGGATTTACACTGCGATCGTCAGTCCGAGAATCCTCTATGAGGCGTTGGTTTGGTGGTGTGGTGTGAACCAAACTACTATCAGGAAGCTGGCCAAACTCCAAAGGCTGGCAATCTTGGGTATCACAGGCGCTATAAGGACGACACCCTCAGCCGCTATAGATGTCTTGTTAATCTAGATCAGAAATATGACACGCAAGAGTGGCCAAGGAGGTGGAAAGGAAATTCCAATTTCCGCCATCAAGGTACGGAATGCCTAGGACGATATTAGGTTGACTAGACCATATACCCTTAGAACCCCAGTAGCCATCAGTGGAGGAAGAGTAGAGCATGGTTGCGAGGTTGCTGGGGTTGGCAAAAAGGCCCCATTGTGTGGCCTACTTGCTTGGCGTTAGCCTCTGCACCACTGCTACTACTACTACTACTACTACTACTATATAACATTGTCCGGTCAATAAAGATACAATACACAAATGACGCGCTACCTTTCGGTTTCGGTCTTTTACCTAAGAATCAATATAAATACAGTTTGTGGAAAAAATTGGTTTATAATATTTCATCCTGCGATGAAGCTAACGTTGTAAGCGAAACGATCGTTAGGTCTTTAAAAAGGTGTGTTGTGGTGATTTGGGTTTCTCCAAGTGTACTTATCAGTGCTCATCACAGGTTCCAATCTTCACTTAGTGTCTAAGTGGATATATTTTATAGGTGTAACTTTAATATGTTGTTAACAAACAATGCGTATCCTAAATTTTCCCCCCGGGCAGTTGCCTTACTTGTTTTACATATCAGTACTGTTTCAAAAAGCTTACTGGCAATACAGAATCTACTTACCTTAAGATGATCCCCACTTTCACCCTTAATCCCTTTACTTTTATACAAGATACGTTGTTGATGTTGGTAAAGACTTGTGTTGCAAGATAAATCCTGACGTTAATTAATTTGTTAAATTCATAACATGAAACCAGTTCAAAGCTGCAAAATACAGACGAAGGCCCAATTCAGAGATTTCGGTTGAAAAGCTGTACAGCGCGCAATACAACAAAATCATGCAACTGAAATAGAATCGACTGAGAATATTAAACCCTTTAATTTTGCTTTGTTTTGCACGTTAACGTTGCCAAAGTGAAACTCATTAAAATTAAATAATTTTTCATTCGCGGAATGATGAATTTCAGCTTGCCATGGCAGGAGTAGGAGCATTTTGCGTTTGCTGACTTTTAATCGATATTCGTTATTTAGGCTCATCACAAAAACGTGATTTATTATTCTTCAAACGCTGCAACAATGTCCATTAGGGCTTGGCTAAATGAACGGTGACAAACGACACTGTATTCCAAGAAGGTGCTGGAATTGCGTTGGCGTTTCTCCACGCATGAGTGCCTGTCAACATAAGAAAATCGTCGAGATAAGCTTGCTTCTCCTTTATACAGTTTACATCATTAGGACGCCTAATGCATAATTTTTAAAGGAATATCTAGCTACACACACTTGGAGAACCCAAATCACCACAGTATATTTAAAAGACCTGAAGATCGTTTCACTAACCAAGTTAGTGTCATCAGAGTATGAATAATTATAAATATCTTATATTCACAACTCTATTCATATTCTTATGGAATTCTGCAGGTAGTCGGTCACCACCGATGTGTGGAGGTTCAAGTACACCTAACGTATCTTAATTGTGCTAAATGCTCTTCGAATATAATTCCAATAGATCTTTTTGTTTGTTAGACGTATTTAAGATTACAATCTTTACAACTTATTTCATAAATTTCCGACGTACCGGCCGTAGTATCCTTGTATTTTGGGTTACCTAGCAAGTTTTTAATTTTTTTTTGTCGAAAATGTTAGTTACAAGTTTTTTATTTTTATTTATTTAAACAACACACCACGAGGGCTTACAGCCTAAATACTATCGTACCGTGGGTGTCGACAAGAAGGAAAGAGGCAACTTGTTAATTCTGTACTTGAAGGTTTGGTGGTTCGGAGGAGAAGGAAAAACATGTGCCGGCAACGAATTCCACAACTTGGAAATCGTGCGTGCCAGACCTGGACGAATGCTTCGAATATGTCTAGAGCGACAATATGGGATTCACCGTGTAGTTCCATAGACTTGTTCCAAGAATGGGTGACAAAGGGAAAGAGGTCGGCAGTTGATCTGCGCTGGCGGAATCCATACTGCCTGTCGTGGATTAGACTGTGTTTTTCAAGAAATTTTAGTAATTTGGTGTTTATATACCTTTCCATCACTTTAGCGACGACTGAAAGGAGAGAAATAGGCCTGTAGTTGCCAGGAAGCGCATTGGATCCTTTCTTGGGGACGGGTTGTACTCGAGCAGTTTTCCAGTTACTAGGGAATATGCCTCTATTGTAAGATGTCTGAAACAGACGAGCCAGGACAGGAGCAATTCTGGTGCGCATTTTTTGAGAACAATTGCTGGGATCTCGTGAAGGCCAGAGGCTTTCCTGGTATTAAGAGAAGAGAGCATCTTTCGTAAGCATCAAGATTTAACATATCCTTCTCGAATATATGTGGCCTAAACTCTAACCTGAATTCCGTCCACCATTTCCTCCAGGCTAATAGGCCCCAACTCCTCTTCCTCACCGAAACTCAAATCAGTACCAAAACAGCCACTAATCACCTTAACACCCGGGATGTGAGCTCCTTACTTCCTTTAGATTGCATGGAGGCGTGTGCGCGTACGTCCGTAGCAATCTACCCTGCACCAGACTTCCCAATTTAGAAGCTGGAAGAAAAGACATACTATGGATAAAACTCTCTCTCGGGGCTGCAACTAAATTCATCTGTTGCATTTACCGGTCACCTTCTGACAACAACTTTGTCCAGTTCCTTGACTACCTTTTTGAAAAAACCGACCATCTGATTTCTGAATATCCTTCCTCCGAGGTCATTATTCTTGGTGACTTCAATGTCCGTAATAAGGAATGGCTAGGATCCTCAAAAACCGATCCACACGGAAGAGCAGCGGAGGCCTTTGCAGTCAGCAATTCTTTAGCCAATATGGTTCAGCAACCTACTTACTTTTCTCGCATCCCAACACACAGCTCAAATCCCACGGATTCCTTGTTACTACAAATCCTGACTGCTATAAGATATAAGATATAAGTCACCGCCCCGCTTGGTCGCTCAGACCACGGTATGGTCACTGCTTCCTGCGCAATGCAACTCGAGGTCACACAGTCATCACACCCACGTCTCGTTTGGCACTAAAACTCCGCGAACTGGGACGAAATGCGAGATTACTTTTCCTCATTTCCATGGGCGTCTGTCTGCTTCTCTCATCCTGACCCCTCTGATATCTCACAAAACGTCATCGAAATTATCCAAACTGGCATGGAATTATTTATTTTACGTGCACAGAAAACCTCTGCAGCCACTGGTTCTCTAAATCCTGTGACAAGGCCAGACTTGAAAAGGACAAAGCTCACAAAACGCTTCTACACAATCCCAGTCAAGAAAACCGTCAAGTATTTAACGACGTAAGAAACCGCTATGTCCGAATTCTTTCTGAGGCAAAAAACTCGTTTAATAACCACATCAAAAACAAAGTCCTCTCAAGCTCCAACGGCAGCAAACCCTTCTGGACTCTTGCTAAATCTATTGAGAATAATTTCTGCAAGAGCACGTTCCCACCTCTTGTCTCAGGGGATGGAATTGTTTCTACAGCCCTGGGCAAGGCTGAACTTTTTGCCTCGTTGTTCGCCGGCAATTCTACTCTCAACCCACCTCCAAATCTTCAACCAGCAACAGTCCCCAATGTCGCGCATAAAATGACGGATATCATTTTCAAAACTAAAAATGATATCCGTCATTGTTTTAATTAGAGCTCATCAGTACGGAATACTAATTACAGCGAGAACACAGCTATAAAGTAATACGGCTATAGGAGTTAAACTCCTAGAATATAGTGAGATGTACGACAGGGTCGCCATCTCGGTGCGGAACCAGGTAATATTCTAGCATGACAGCTCCAAATAACACAAAATATTATAAAATGGAGACTGTGTACAACCAACTAACAATTTTGCATGTTGTCAGTGCTGGCCCACTTCTTCTCTAATGTAGGAACAATGTATGTATGGATGGATGTCTTCTCACCATAATTAGAACCGCAGACCGGTTTCGCTCTAATTAGGGCTCGTCAGTACTTTTTAAACAAAAAATTGTACAACTTCGTATTTAGTTAGATTAGAAGTCCACATATTACCAGGTTCCGCGCCGAGATGGCGACCCTGTCGTACATCTGACAAAGTTCTAGGTGGCTGGCTACCATAGCCGTAGTACTTTATAAGTGTGTTCTAGCTGTAATTAGGATGCCGTACTGACGAGCTCTAATTAGAGCGAAACCGGTCTACGGTTCTAATTATGCTGAGAATACATCTAGTCCTACATACATTGTTTCTATACTGGGGTAGAAATGGGCGTGGGCTGCAAATTTGCAAAGTTGTTAGCTGGTTGTACACAGTCCCTATTTTATAACATTTTGTGTTAGTTGGAGCTGTCGTGAGAGCATACTGCTTGGTTCGGCACCGAGGCGGCGACTCTGTCGTACATATCTCAATGTTCTATTTATTATTAATATTCTATTTAAAAAGTATTCACTTTAAGTTTATTACAGAAGGCTGAATAAGCCGAGGATTTATTTTTGGCTCTCTATAAATTTTACAGAAATAGTAGAGCGACCAGTGCAGTCATTAATAAACCAGAATCGCGCCATTTGAATGCGATATCTAGAATTTAACGCTTCGTAATTATAGCCATCAAAGTCAGCACTTTGCTCGAACCAGGCAGTCAGCGTCGAGATGAAAATACGCCAATATGAATGAAAACGAATGAGAGACCTTTCAGTACTGAACGCAAGAGATAAAGCCATATTCCGTAACTAAAGTGGAAGTGAAACCTCTTCTTACAGGGGCCGAGCGCAATCGGGAATAAGTATAACCCGGCTTTAATTTAAACCTTTATACGAAAGTTGCATTAGAATCACAAATGAATCAAAACTAATGGGACAATTAAAATCAGCAATTCCGCTTCTTCAAAATTAAATGTGAAAAATGAAGCAACCGACCGCCGACACCATGCTACAATTAAATTGGATCCCGCCGTTCTTGATAATTTACCACCACAATTCATTTGAAGTAACCCCTCGACGAATGGCAAGGGACGGGGGCGAATTTCTATTTAATATTTTCAGTTACTAGAAAGACTCCGGGCACGATTTTAAATACGGGCACTTCGGGCTTATTTGCATGAGAATGTGGAATCTCGCGTCATCGTATTCCCGCTTAAATTATGCACTATGAAAATATTTCAAATGGAGAATGTGTTATTCTTACATTCAGTGATCTAGTGAGCATGAAACTGGGTCGTAATTTTTATGCTAATGTTATATTTATCTGAATGAACTACGTGACCTAAAGCGCTGCAGTATATTTTAGTTCATGCAAAATGGAGAACAAAAAGAACAGAAATTTTAAATTTTAAACTTTAAATTTTCTCAAATAACAAAGAGCTGTTTTATCAAATAGGCAACGGCAATGAACAATTATTCTAAGTAACAACCGGTAACAGTAATAACCAATAAGTTACGGGTTAAAATGGTTTTAAAAACAAGCCTTCGGTATTTAGATGTAATAAAAAGAATAAAAGTCTGGACGCACCAGGTGCGTTATGGTAGTTAATTTTCATTAAAACGTTTAAAATAGCAAATAGGTGTTTTTTAAAGAAAGCATGGATCAAATTTGGTTACCAGTATTATTTATACAGGGTGGTGCATTGAAAACGAAACAGACCAATTTGCGTCCAGAGATTTTTTTTAAGAAACGCTGAAACAGGTCAATTTTAATATTGAGGGGGACATGTTTTGACATAAAACTAAACTTTGTCACATCAATCCCTTAAGGGTGGTGATAACAACCCTTATATTTTAAATAGGGAACATGGGTCTAGTATTACATCATTTGAAAGCTCTTTCTTTTCTGAATTCAGCACACCATTTTTTTTTGGAAGTTTTATCAACTCGTTTAAAAATTATTCACAGTTGGAGTTGCAAGAACGCATTTCATTCATTGTGATAAGAAATACACCAATTAGTCAATTCTGCGTTAAAAAACTAAAAAACTAAACCAAACGTTCAAAAATGTTTATTAAGTTTAGTAAGTGTTCAAATTGTTGACCACCAGCTTCCATACAAAAGTATAAATTTTGTTCAAAACGAGCTCTGACATTCTGGAGCAATTGTGGAGTTATTAGACGGAATTCTTCAACAATGCGTCGTCGTAATTCTTCCAGAGACTCTGGTTCAGTGGCGAAAATTCTACTCTTTAAATGGCCTCATAGAAAGAAGTCTAAAAGAGTTAAATCCGGTGAGCTAGGGGGCTACTCAATAGCACCTCTACGCCCCATCCATTGTTCTGAAAACTCTCTGTTCAAAAACTCTCTAACACGTTGTGAAAAATGTGGAGGATCTCCATTCTGTTGAAACACTAATTGATTTTCTTGATAGCGATCATCATTTTCAACAATGTCAATTAGTAGAGGGTAAACGATATCTTCTAGTAACTCCAAATACGTTTCGCCACTCAAATTGCCATAAAGAAAAATTGGTCCGATTAAACGGTTGTAGTTGACTGTAGAGTTTAATAAAAACGCACACTCGTCTGAAAACAGATATTGAACAAAAAGTTCTCGTTATCAGCTATTCGTGCAGTCATAACTTCACAAAGCTCCAGCCGCCGATCAAAATCATCTTCATTCAGTTGTTGTACAAGATGAATTTTATACGGGTGAAATTTATGATTCTTCAATATTCGCTGAATAGTTCTTCTTTTGATGTTTAAAACAGTGGCCAATTTACTCGTGCTCAAAGTTGGGTCTGCAGCAATTTGTCCTAAAACTTCAATCTCAGTAGTCTCATTTCTAACAGGAAATTCACGTTCAGGATCCCGTTTTTTGTTGGCTACTGAACCACTGTGTCGAAACTTGGCAACTAACTCCAAAATGTATTTTCTGTTAACATTCTGTTAACAGACCGATTTGCGTCCAGAGAATTTTTTTTAAGAAACGCTGAAACACGTCAATTTTAATATTGAGGGGGACATGTTTTGACATAAAACTCAACTTTGTCACACCAACTCCTTAAGGGTGGTGATAACAACCCTTATATTTTAAATAGGGAACATGGGTCGAGTGTTGCACCATTTGCAAGATCTTTCTGTTCTGAATTCAGCACATTATTTTTTTTTGAAGTTTTATCAACTCGTTTAAAAATTATTCACAGTTGAAGATGCAAAAACGCATTTCTTTCATTCTGATAAGAAATGTTCTGGTAGTCAATTTTTTGTTTCCAAACCAACAAAACATTGACTATCAGCACATTTCTTATCGAAATGAGTGAAATGCGTTTTTGCATCTTCAACTGTGAATAATTTTAAACGAGTTGATAAAACTTCCAAAAAAATTAATGTGCTGAATTCAGAAAAGAAAGATCTTGCAAATGTTGTAACACTCGACCCATGTTCCGTATTTAAAATATAAGGGTTGTTATGACCACCCTTAAGGGGTTGATGTGACAAAGTTGAGTTTTATGTCAAAACATGTCCCCCTCAATATTAAAATTGATGTGTTTCAGCGTTTCTTAAAAAAAAATTCTCTGGACGCAAATCGGTCTGTTTCGTTTTCAATGCGCCACCTTATATATATATATATATATATATATATATATATATATATATATATATATATATATATATATATATATATATATATATATATATATATATATATATATATATATATATATATATATATATATATATATATATATATATATATATATATATATATATATATATATATATATGACACATACTTGGTTCTCAGGTTGAACCGCATCCAGAATTTATGAAAACTCGACGTTTCGGCTCTTCGGCTAAGAACATGAACTTTAAGGCCTCAATCTGCCTACTCCTTAGAGCGGTGGAAAAAGGTGGCCTTGATTGTTGTAGCTCCATCACGGGACCTTAATCGGCCTACTCCCCAAATCCCGTCGAAGATCATCTCTAAGGTTTCAGTGTTTTCAACCCTAGGCCTAAGAGAGATCTGGCTTAGGCCTAGGGTTAAACACACAGAGACCTTAGAGGCGATCTCCGGCGAGATTTGGGGGTACGCATATTGAGGCCCCGTAATCGAGCTACAACAACCCATCCTACCTTTGTCCACCGCTCTAAGGAGTAGGCAGATTGAGGCCGTAGAGTTCATGTCCTTACATATTTCCTTTATCTCTTGGAAATGGCTCCAAAGCAGGAGCCGAAACGTGGAGCTTTCATAAATTCTGGACGTGGCTCAACCCGAGAACGAAATATGTCTCACATTAAAGACCGCGGAAATCTTTCCGAATACATATATACATATAAAACATTAAAAAAATTAACGCACTTTGGTTTCCCGTTTTAAGGGCCCAAAGTCGCGAACATTTGAAAAAAAATTTGAAAAATCTTACTATCGATACCTCTATAATAGCGAATTTTTTAAAATAGAAATTCGCTATAATAGGTGTGGCTTGGCCCACATTTTTATTCAAAGCAACGAAAGAAGGAAGGCACATTAAAAAATAAGAACGGTCCTGTTTCAAGGTTCTACTTTAAGGTCATCGTTTTACCAAATAATAAATGTATACTTTTTGTGTGCTTCATACTGTCTAGTATAAATTTAAATGGTTGCTAGATTAGAGATGCCGTATATGAAATAAAGTTAAGCCTAAATATAGCCAAGCCAAAATTTTAATAAAGAAAAAACGACATTTTTTAGTACTATGACAAAACAAAGACATCTTTCGTTTCAACAAATTACATTTTTAACGCGGTTTTAAAACATTTCTTGACGTTCATGTAAATTTTATTTCATTTTAAGGGTACGGTTGCACTTATTTAAAGCTTCGTCAGCATTTCTATTACAGCACCATTTGCGCTATTTAAGAGGTTTTCACGTAGTTCTCCACCAGTTTGCTGGCGTATTCCTGCTCTTTTCATAATCTTCTAAAGATGCAGTAAACTTTTATCTCAACCCGGCAGAAGTTACAGAACTGATAGAAACTTGAACGACATTCTAAGGTTTGAGTAAGAACTTCTAAATGCCATTTGCGTACAGTATTATTGATCATTTCAGTGGAAGATCATATATTCCGAGTTTATTGGAAACAGAGAATGTATTTCTTGATTTTCTTGACATTAGCAATATATCGGGAAATAAGACATGTCAGTTTTATATCGACGCTGCTGTTTCAACTGGAAGCAATTTGATCTTGTTTCTTTCCAATCATGTTATATTTTCTACTCCTAAGGGTAAGTTGATTTAGTATATTTCCTGAGAGCAACAAACGACAGTCTTACTATAATAGTGAAATATCAAACATGTGGCCAATCAAATAAAAAAGTCTGGACGCAGCAAGTGCGTTATGGCAGATAATTTTCATAAAGGTTGTTTTTAATAGCAAATTTTGTATTTCTTTTAAGAAAGCAGGCATCCAATTTGTTTACCAGTATAACCAATATAGCAGAAACAATGTGTCATGTTTCGTCAAAACAACTTTATTGCTTGAAAATGTACAAACATTTCCGAAAGTAAACTTAAAATGTTCCCGAAACAACTGGTTTCTTGGTCAACCTTATAGGTTAATAGCAAATTGAGCTATTCAAATTTGAATCAATTAAAGAAAATTCGCTACCATAACGCACTTGCTGCGTCTCGAATTTCTGTTCTTTCAAATATGCATTATATTTCGACGGACAATGCAGAAATGCAATAACATAAGGCGTGTTCGATTAAAAAAATGGAAATTTGTATCACCAAGGACTTATAGGCCAGCCTGTGATTGTAGAAACATTTTTTAAGATGTAGCTCAAGACACCTTATAATTAATGTATATAATTTTTTTTCGTATCTTGTACAATAACGGATATATTGAGCTTTAATGACTTTTTACAAAAATTCGACAAAAATGATATACCATTAAACGATAAACTCTATAGCCAACACTACTACCAAAGCATCAGAGAAAGGGTCTATTTGAAATGAATTTTCTGGGAACATTTTAGTAAGATGAAGGAAAATTACGATTGAAACTAAGACTTCAGGCTTTGCAAAACATTCTTCTTGAGACGTTTTCTTTCCATAGCTCGTATTAGTTTCATGTTCTTTTTCTTATGTTGCCAATTTTGTCGTTTTAAATCGCGACTCTGACGTTTTTAGGAAAACCTAAATTGATATTTTTTAAATGCCTATATGTTTTTGTCTTTTAACCTACAGAGCTACATTTTGGTAATTAAGTTCCCCGAAATATTAGAAACCCGCGTGCAAAATTTGGTTGCCTTAACTTTGTTATTTCGGGAGATATAAATTTTTTCGAAAGAAAACAAAAAATGTTGTGTGAAACCTGGGCCGATTTTCCTGGCTAACGAACTTGTCCAAGCCACTTGCAAAAGGAAGGCATTCTCCAAATTTAATCAAAATCGGTTTCTTATTTTTTGAGTGTTATGACAGCTAATTTGTGATTAAATGCGTTTATTTAAATTCGACCCCCTAGAGGGCGTTGAAAGTTTATGATAAAGAAAATAAAGCGATACCTAGGACTTACACATTTTCATTCCCGGCATTTCAACCCATTTCTGATTAAAGAAATGTTTTGTTACATTTTCACAGTTTTCATGATATTTCACTTATTAGTGAATTTTCTTTAAAAAAATTCACTATTGAGCAGATCCTGCCTTTTGAATCTTGAAAAAATTTCTTCGTATGAGCGCGAACTAGGCCGCCTAGAACCCATATCTAGGATAAATCTCAATAAATATATATATATATATATATATATATATATATATATATATATATATATATATATATATATATATATATATATATATATATATATATATATATATATATATATAACATAAAAAATAATAGGCCTATTTTGATTACATTTTCTGAGTGCGTTCCTTTTGCAAGTGGCTTGGACAAGTTCGTTAGCCAGGAAAATCGACAGGTTTTTCCGGAAAATTTTGTGTTTTCTTTCAAAAAAAATTATATCTCCGAAAATGACAAAGAAAGAAACAGATTTGGTACTCGTGTTTGTATTATAATGGGTGAACCATCTATTCAAATTTAAGTCTGTAAGTTTAAAGACAAAAAACTTATGGGCACTTAAAGAAACAATTTGGGGCTTTCCTTAAAAGGTCAAGTCGCGATATGAAATGTCAAAATTGGCAACATTTACGTAAAGAAACCGAAATAGATACGATTTATATACAAGAGTCTGGACGCAGCAAGTGCATTATGGTGGTAAATTTTCATAAAAATGTTTTAGATAGCAAATATGTGTTTTTTAAAGAAAGCACGCCTCAAATTTGGTTACCAGTATAACCTATATAGTAGAAATAATGTAATATATTTTATCGAAATAACCTTATTGTTTGAAAATGTACAAAAAATTTTCGAAAATAAATCTAAAATGTTCCCGAAAAATTACCTGTGTTTCAGATTCTTTGTCTAAATGTCGCCAATTTTGGCGTTTCAAATCACAACAACTTTGACGTTTTAAAAAGAAAAACTGTAAAGTTTTAAAAGTAATTTTTCTGGTATTTCTTAAGCTTTTTGCGTCAGAAAACTCAATCTTGGTCTGTAATTTTTCCTTAGGACTCGTCCGCGGCTTTGCCGCCCTGAAAACACCGCAGTCTTTGGTTTATTGTGCATGCCCTTAGTCTTTTCTACTCCACCCATTGCAAAATCACTGTGCCTTGAACTAGTCTGGACAGCAATTGGTAGGGTGAAGTTTTATATTGCTCTGTATCCGGTCTAGGTTGTCCGTAGATCAGTTGTCTTTTGCGGTCCAGAGCTTTACACTCACACAGGATGTGCTGGGCTGATTCCTCCCCCTCGTCGCAGAGTCTGCATGCCAGGCCCCCCTCGAATCGCCCCATTTTATGCAGGTGTTTCTTGACGGCCATGTGTCCCGTCACGAGTCCTGTTATGTTTCTAAGCTGTCATCTGCTAATATTTAGCAGCTACACAGCTCTCTTTGAACTGGGTTCGTCAATTATTGAATTCCCATGTCTGAGCCCTGGGTAGTTTGCCTAGTACACCTTGTGTTGGTTTCTGATCCAGGACTTAATAGCTCCCCTGACCGTGACTCTCTATACGCCCAGGACCGATTCTGGTCCCATAAATGATTATGCTGATCCTCTCTTCGCAAGACTAGTTAAGAACTAAAAAAATAAACGTCTTTTGCATTCATCTTTTGATTTCTTCAAGTCTTGTGATGTTACTGCCTTCCTGTTTTATGATGTTTCTGTTTGGTATCCTGAGGGCAATAGCTGAAAAGTCAAACTTTGACAACATTTCATACAGCATCTTTCTGTAATTGAGACAGAAAATTTGTCTAAACCCCCGAAGATGGCACGTTAGTGTGTTGAAACTTGTAGGGTTTTGAGAATAAATCAGTTTGTCTGGTAGTAAAAGCGTTTAATTTCCTTTAACCATGTCAAACGCACACGTTATGGCGTTTAGAAATAATAATAATAATATAAATATTTTCTTTGTGGTCTGAGACGGTTCTAAACCTCTCTTAATATTTCTACCAGCTTGTTAACTTCCGGGGTGGAAAAACATAGTAAATATAGGGGCATAATACTCACTTGTGAACACTCTGTAGATAACTGTTTGCATGTTTTGGAATATAAACAGTTGGTTTGTATTGCACACTTGTAAAACCTTAGAGATGCACCAATTACACGTTCACTTCTGTTGTAGCTTAAGGTTAAATACAAATAAACAACCCTCTTCATCTAAGTTAATTGGTAAAAATTAACCTAAGTCCAAAATAGCAAACAAATAAGTTGGAGGTTTTGTTTACATTTTTAATAAAAGCAATTGTCCTTAGGTATGTACTGTCTCCTTCTCTCTTTTGACTATCCATGTTTGTCTATCTCCCTCTTCAGTGTATAGTGTCATCTTTTTCATTCTCTCTCTTTCTACCAGATATAATTCTAAAATTCATTTAAAATGAAATATCAACATCTCTCGTATCACTTCTTATCAAAAGGTGTTTTTATTTTCTGAAAAATGATTAGTATCCACATGAAATGATATTTTTATTAATAATCCTGTAACTGAACAGTGAAGTTTACTGTAGCTAGAAGCTGGATTTTGTTACTTTACAATTAATAACTTTAGTTATTCAGTGGAAATTGTTTATTTTTTTGTGGAACTAGAAACCTCATCTATTTGGGGTTTCTTGTCGGAGGGCTGAAGTCTGGTGGTTTTCTACCTTTACTGGGTCAGTCACTCACACCTGCGGGCCCAAAGACGTGGAAGGACACGGACGTACACCCAGATAAGTCCACGAAGTTTTGTTTGTTTTTTCTGTATAACTGTTGCTGGATTTCACCTACAATCAGCTGACTATAACGCCATAACTGCCTTTAAGTTAATATTTGAACTTTCTTTTCCATAATATTTGAACTTTGTAATTGTGTGTGTAAACTCGAACAGTCGACTGTACGGGGGGATCTCTGCATCTTTGTTAGATTAAGTGAAATTAACAATTATATCGGACACAGTAACACACTTTCTACCATCGCTGTCAGACTAAAAAGACAACAGTTACTTAATGTAACCATTCCACACTTATAGTGTTGTAAATCCAGCGATTAAAATTTCACTTACCATTGTATTTATTTAGCTGTCGAATAATTTATAAATAACTTACTCTAAAAACTGTTCTTGTATATCTGTTTCTGTTGCACGTTGCACCTGTCACTAGAAATAGGCAAATAGTCGTGACCGACCTGCGGAGCCTGGTACCAACTGCCGACGCTGAAGTTCCCAATTCCTGAGTGTAGCGTGAAACCATTCTCTATTCTTTCTCTTTTACTCCTCCCTGTGGTTTGTTTAATTTCCGTTTCCCTTCTTCTTTATTTTTCCCCCTTTTCCTAAATTGTGACGGGCCAGAGGCCGGGCAAGCTTTCATTATTCTATCAAGAAAACCTGTGACAGGTCAAGTCATGGACACTAAATTCAACTCATGAGAATCTCTTTCTACGGAGAGTAGATTATCACAGCTATGTGGAAGTTATGATTCAATTTGCAGCACTGTTTAGTGCAACTTTATGAGTTTCCATTAATTTCTTGTTATTGTATTTGTGTACCTGCTTTCGTAGCCTGTTCATTTTGGCAAAAATTCTTTTATGTAATCGCTCTGTATATTCTGACATGTTTAGTAGTTGCGCTGATAGAATATACACATATCCTCCATCCGGCTGTCTAATTCTACGATTGTATACGATGGTCCACTATGAATGTATTACAACAAACACTTCTGATTTATGATATTGCTCTTTATACCATTCATTGTCTACACACGGTATTCCGTGAATTCATTCTCGTATCACAGTGTGAATGTGTACATGCATGCGCTAGCTGGTACAGCTAAATCATACTCGTACACAAACTTAATAAAACCACTTTCTAGCTAACAATGGCTCCATAATTCTATACTTGAATATCTCGCCGACGACGGTACATTAAATACGTCCTTTTTACACAGTTGCATTTTTAGGGGTATACAAACGTCTAAATGACCATGTAATTTACTGTGCCTGCACGAATAAGTACGAAACCAGACAGGGTAGGCTATAAATCGAGGCTTTTCGTGAATTTTCGTAGAAACAATTCACTCTTGTGGAGATCACGGGTTTTGAATTTTGAGAAAATTTCTCCCAATAAGCGCGAACCACTTAAACCCATATACGGGGTCACTTTCAATTTGTATATTATATATCCGTATATACATACAGAAAGATTTCCAGGGTCTTTAATGTGAGACATACTCGGTTCTTGGGTTGAGCCGCGTCCATAATTTATTAAAACTTGACGTTCCGGCTCCTGTTTTGGAGCCATTTTCAACAGTAAATGAAATATGTGAGGACATGAACTCTAAGGCCTCAATGTACCTACGCCTTAGAGCGGTGGACAAATTTGGGTTGGGTTGTTGTAGCTCGATTACGGGGCCTCAATCTGCCTACTCCCCAAATCTTGCCGGAGATCGTCTCAGTGTGTTTAACCCCAGGCTTAGGAGATATCTGGCAGTTAGTTGCTAGTCTTGTGTTGTATCTACCGTTTCGTCTACCTGCTTCGTTATCAGTGTAAGTAGTCGCGTCACTGTGAATTAAGTCAGCGGCTTTCGTCACGGTACTTAAAGGATTAAGAGGATTGCAGCTATTTGTTGAGTTAGGTAAAGGGGCAATAAAATTGTCTATTGAATTTATTGTCTTTTTGTGTGTTTGTAATGAAGACATAATAGGTTTCAAAGTAATTGGAAGACGTAGATCATAATCTCTCTGATTTAAACAATCGGGGCGTTTTACGATCTCGATTGCTTCGCGGATAGTTCTGGTTTTGAAGTTGTAAACCGGGGCTATTGTTTTAACATTGTCGAAGTCTATTTTGTGTCCTGTATGAATATGATGCATGGCCAGCGCCGATGGGGTGTTGGATTTTCTAACTGCGAGGGTGTGTTCATATATTCTATTGTGGATGCGTCTATTTGTTTGTCCTACATAAGTTTGTGAACAGTCAAGTAACTTCGTAAACTCCGTGGGATTCGTTTAGAATCGTATCCCTGGGAGTTTTTATCGGATTTGACAGTTTTTGTTTTGTTGTGAATATGGTTTTTATATTATGGGTACTAAAAATTCGCCTAATTTTGTCGGTGACATTTTTAATGTATGGTAAAAACGCTGCGCGTTATTATTGGACTCTATCTGTTCTTGTTGTGGCGTTGTGGTGGGTTTAGTTCTGTCTGTTTTCTAGGAACGTCTGCCTTAAAAAGTTTAATTCTGTCTGTTTATTGTTGTTGTCCGTTAGTCTAACGGATCGTGTTCGAACCACGGAAGTTAGTTGCGATGGGTGATGGTGAGATTGGGCGTTAAGATAACGATTAATGTGGCTTGGTTTTCGGTAGACAGTGTAAGAAAATCCTCTCACTGCGTTTTTAGTGATGCGTACATCTAAGAACGGCAAAGAAAAATTATCATCTATTTCCATGGTAAACTGGATTTGGGGATTGATGTTATTTAGGTAAGAAAGGAATTCGTCTAGAGATTCTTTACCGTGTGGCTAGGCAGCGAAAATGTCGTCAACGTATCTTAACGAGCAGGTTGGCTTAAGTTGGGGTTAATTGAGGGCTTGTGTCTCGAAGTTTTCCTTGGAATTGTTAGCCAATGCAGGAGAGAGTGGTGAACCCCTTGGAGCACCTCGAACTTGTTTGTAAAATTTGTTTTGAAAAAGGAAATATGTGTTAGATGTGCAGTGTTCTAGAAGAACTAAGGTATCGTGTCAAATATTGTGTTTGTTTTTGATAATGTTAAGGGTTTCAGATAGAGGTATATTGGTGAATAACGAAGCTACTTTAGAGCTATCTAGGGTGTCGTTTTGAGGAATGGTGGTGCTTTGAAGAAGGTCAATGAAATGGGTGAAGTTTTTGACATAGGATGTAGCGCTTTCTACTAACGGTTGGGGAGTTTTGGCTAGATCTTTGCAAGTTTTTGTGTGGGTGGCCGGTGAGCACTTACGATAGGGCGAAGGGGAATATCAGGCTTATGGATTTTCAGGAGACCGTATTTTCTAGGGATGCGAGATGATTTTCGCTGGGATTTTTTGATGATAGTTTTGGTTTCCTTTTCAAGATAAGTTGTAGGCTGGTTAGGGATTTGTTTGGAATCAGTGCTGTTTAGTATATTGTCCATTTTTTTTGTATATAGTCTGTTTTGTCGAGTATGACTGTAACGTTGCCTTTGTCTTCTGGGATGATTATAATTTCTGTGTTTAGGTCTCTGATTGACTGTCGTTCGTGAGAAGAAACGTTGGAAGGTGGAGGTTTGTCAGAACGTAATATCCTGGCAATGTCCTGTCTCGTAATTTCAGTTTCGTCAGTCCGTAAATGTGTTATTGCATCTTCTGATTGAGAAATTATCTTTTCTATTGGGTTGAATTTAGGGGTTGGTGAAAAATTAAAACCTTTGAATAGAAATTTGATGGCTGCGTCACTAATGTTGGAATTTGAAAGGCTGTGAACTCCTGTAGTAGAATTGGCATTATGTAAGTGTTGTTTGAGATTTTTGTTGTCTAGAAGAGGCTGCAATATTCTTTTCTGTCCGTCTTTTGTTGTGTAACATGTTCTGCTTTACTTTGTGAGAGTCTGTCGAGAGGGACCCAAAGTGTAGGGTTTAATCCGAATGTGTGTATTTTAATGTACGTGTTGTAAAGCAGTGTGTTGGTAGTGTTAAGGTGTCGTCTTGTCTCGTGAATGGAATTTCTAAGAGCAAAGCCTGTTCGTAATAAAATGTTGGAGATGGTGTGTGATTTGGTGTGATGTTTAGGTTAAAAAGATTTTGGGACCTCATAATGATCACGTCATGCTTTTACAAAGGTGAGGTCACAAAGGAGACGGGACTTGTGGATGAGAAGTTTGTTGAAAGTTTTAGTGTAAGATAAAATTTCCTCCCCGTAGAGGCGAATTAAATGTTCGGAAGGATTTCCGCGGTCTTTAATGTGAGACATACTTGGTTTTTGGGTTGAACCGCGTCCAGAATATATTAGAACTCGACGTTTCGGCTTCTGTTTTGGGGTCATTTTCAAGAGGTAAAGGAAATAGTAGGCCGATTTTGACAACGTTGGGCAAGTACCTTCGTTTTCTAAGTGGCTTGAATAAGTTCCTTATCTAGGAGAAGCCTGGACGTAGCAAGTGCCTTATGGTAGTGAATTTTCATAGAAATGATCTGGCACCAAATATTTTTTTAAACTTTTTTTCTTGTACCATTGAAATATAAATTTTGGCGTATAGTTTACTTTTTATATCGTAAATCTACCTACCAAAATTGGTTATCATAGCCTTTTTATTTTTTGAGAAAAAAAAAATTTTTTAGAATGAAAACTCAAAATTTTCCCGGAAAACCTTCCCGATTTTCCTGACTAACGAACTTATCCTATCCACTTAAAAAAGGAAGGTACCAAATTTTTTAAAAATCCGCATATTATTGCCCCAGATATGTGTCCTAGGGTTCGTAGTTCGCGCTCATTTGCAAAAAATTTTTCAAAATTCAAAAGTCGGGATCTCCCCATTAGTGAATATTTCTACGAAAATTCACTAAAATCAGGCCATGTTTAAACAATACGATTCAAATTGATTGTAATGTTTACTACGTTTTCTTTGATTTTGTTCGTATTATGTATTTTTAAAACTGTGCTGCGCTTTTTCTACATATACATATTAAAGTAGAACTAATAGACGCAATAGAACGTATTAAATAGTAATAATAATAATAATATAGTCTATAATTATTTAGAAAGTCAGTTAACAGATGCTTCGTTGCATGATATTCAAGTTCATGGTGCCTTTAAGGATATTGGCATATACTTTACTTTTACAAAGCAGCTTATAAAGGAGACCGAACCATTTTTCTTATGTCAGATGGCTCGTTATTTAAGGGTAACTGCCCTGGCAGCGATACTCCAGACTGTTTATTCTAGGTGGTCGAACTGAAGTTATTTAAAGTGTATTTCTAAATTATCATTCGGCTACAAAAGCATGGTTAGATATTTTTTGTATTAATTATAGTAGCCCAAAAGAAATATAGAATCATCGATGGAATAAATGTAGTCCTTTTTTGTATTCTTTAAATCAGCGGTACTGATTGCCATAAAAAAATCCTTTGACATGTGGTATAGACACAAAAAATGGAAAGAATCGAATAATGCACCACAACCCAACATAAATCATTCAAATTTAAAGAGCAACGATATTTTAGTTTCTGTAATCCCCAATTATTTTTCTTTGACCCCGCGCATATATAAAAATCACATATTAAAGCCCACCTTTGGTGTCTCATACCAATCAAGAGTTCTTATGTGAAGTTATTTCAGATACAATTGATTTTTCTTGCAGTTTAGAAATAACACACAACATTTATTTCTCCAGGCAGCAGACATAACATCTTTCGCCGTTTCTATAGAGCGATATCATACAAGAAACACACATCACATACGTGAAATAGAAAGAAAATCCTCTGATTTTAATTTAGTTTCGTTTCAGAACGTATTACGCGTTTCTTTCTGAAGCATCCCGACGTAAAATGCTGTTTTTTTGTAACTGATACATCATTTTGGTTGGAGTGTCGGACATAGGAGGAAACGCTGATTGTTGGAGATGCCAGTCTAATCTTTTTCTCGTGCGGCCCTAGTTAATTTTCCACTACAGCGACGAATTACAATTCTGGGTGTTTTTTTTACAACAGAATCGCATCTTCTGCTTTGTTTGAGCTTCGAGTTAATTTAATATTCTACAGAGTTGACATATTATAGAAAAACAGATGCAGTGGTAATGAAAGTATTAATATCTGCCCCCAGTAATCGGTCCTCCTGTTTTTGTAACAGATGAGAAAATAAGGTTTACCCCCTGTTGCCTGATCAACAATTCAAGTTACAATTTATAGCCTGGCTTGATTAAATTATCCATAAAAATTCCTTCATCAAACACATAATCGGGTGTAGTTAGCCGGAAAAAGGATTAATAGAAAGTCTTTGGGCTTGTAACCTTCTTCAAATAAAACGTTATAGCTATCAGTATGATGTAGTATAATGTAGTAAGCGGAAAAGCTGTTATCTAAATATTGACCTCAAGTGGATCTAAATCCGGTCGGTAGTGAGGTCACCATTAGCTGTTAACCCTAACCTAATGTATCCATCTATCAGATTGTATTATTTGCAAGATCAGAAACACTGGTAAGATCAGAAGATGTTAAGAAATAAAGCTTACTACTTACTTAGTTCTGAGTTGTTCTGTCAGACGTCCCATATTTGTTGGATCCCCTGATCAGAACCTGGTTATTTTTAAGTTGTAGATATCTCGGTAAACGCTGGTCAGAATTATTTATTGTGTCGCCATCGAAATGTGGGAAATATTGGTTAGGAATTACTTTTCAATTAAACGGATATGTGAATGTAATAATAATATTAAATTTATTCATAGAAATGAATTTGGGATTGCAAACAAAAGTAAATAAACATGGTTGGTAAATCTCAAATAAACATTAATCATACACAAATAAAAATCAAATAAACAGCAAGAACTTCAATAAAAAGAAATTTTCATTTCACATGCATATGACAAAATAATAAGATAAAATGGTTGTAGGTTTTTTTTTTTTTTTGTTCCCTCAGGGCTCGTCCGCGGCCTTGCCGCCCCGATAGCACCGCAACCCTTGGTTGATTGTGCATACCCCTAGTCTTACTCCACCCATTCCAAAATCACTGTGCCTTGAACTAGTCTGCACAGCGATTGGTAGGGTGAAGTTTTATATTGCTCTGTCTCCGGTCTAGAGTGACCGTAGATCAGTTGTCTTTTCCGGTCCAGAGCTATACACTCGCACAAGATGTGCTGGGCTGATTCCTCCCCCTCGCCGCAGAGTCTGCATGCGAGGTCCCCTTCGAACCGCCCCATTTTATGTAGGTGTTTCTTGACGGCCATGTGTCCCGTCAAGAGACCTGTTGTGTTTCTGAGCTGTCCTCTGCTAAGGTTTAGCAGCTCCACAGCTCTCTTTGAACTGGGTCCGTCAATTATTGACTTCCCATGTCTGAGCCCTGGACAGTCCGCCCAGTACACCTTGTGTTGGTTTCTGACCCAGGACTTAATGGCTCCCCTGGCAGTGCTCTTTGACACGCCCAGAGCCGGTTCTGGTCCCATAAATGGTTCTGCTGACCCCCTCTTTGCGAGACTGTCAGCTTCTTCATTGCCTTTGACCCCCGAGTGACCCGGCACCCAGATGAGGGTCACCTCATTCTGCCCAGCCAGGTCGCTCGTCTCGTCTCGGCACTCACTCACCAGCCAGGAATTTACCCGTGGGCTACTTAGTGCCTTAAGGGCTGCCTGGCTGTCTGTGGCTATGAGGATCCGCTTGTTGGTGTAGCCCCTCCTCTTGTTCTCCCGCACACAGTGCAGGATGGCGTACATCTCGGCCTGAAACACCGTTGCATGGGCTCCGAGGGAAATACTGTGACTTACCCTCGGTCCTTCCGAGTAAACACCTGCCCCCGTCCCACGCTCCCCGCCAGATCCGTCTGTGAACCAGACGAGCGCGTCCCGTGGTATGCCCGGTGTCTCCTCCCGCCATGCCCCGCGATCAGGGATTTCCACTGTGAAGTTGTTTTCCCTGCACATTCGCGGGCTCGCGAAGTCTGACCTCATTTCAAGCATGGGTTCCTTCACGATCTCCTGAATTTTGCAGTGGCCCCTGAAGCCTGGGTTGATCTTCAGTCTACCATTGCAGGCTAGTCTGTATAGTCCTAGCCTGGCCTCTCCCATAATAACGAAGTGTAGGGGGGGTAGATCCAGCAACACCTCCATGGCGGCTGTTGGGGTTGAAGACATGGCCCCTGTGATGCCTAGGCAAGCCATCCTTTGGATCTTGCCTAGTTTTTGTTTGGCACTGGATTGTGTCACCTTAGGCCACCAGACCAGTGCCGCATATGTTAACGATGGTCTGACCACCCTTGTGTACAGCCAGTGGGCCATACTAGGTCTTAGTCCCCACGTTTTTCCATATAGCCGCCTAGTGACGGCTAAGGTCATGACTGCCTTACGCAGTATTTTTCCAATGTGACCATTCCAGGTTAGCTTAGAGTCCAATACGACCCCAAGATATTTTACCTCCCTGGCCATTGGAACGCTCCTACCGTATAGAGTGAGAGTTCTGTGGCTTTCACACTTCCTCCTCCTCGTAAACGGCACGACGGTTGCTTTCTCGGGGCTCACCCCGAGCCCTTGATCAACCGTCCACCCTTCCACCACTTTCAGTGCAGTCTGCATACGCTCCCACACTGCCTGTGTGACCTTTCCTCGGACTATGATGACAATGTCGTCCGCATAGCCCTGTACCTCGTACCCCCCTCCCGAGAGCCTCCCCAGCAGGCCGTCCACGACTAGACACCAGAGCAAGGGAGACAGAACGCTCCCCTGCGGACACCCCGCCGCGACCCCCGCCAGCAGAGTCCCTCCCGCGAGTGAGGTGAACACCGCCCTGTCCCTGAGCATGGAACCGATCCACCTGCAGCAGGTCTCCTCTATTCCACGCTCCCGGGCAGCTGCCAGAACCGATCCGAACGAGGTGTTGCTAAAGGCCCCCTCTATGTCTAGGAAGGCCCCCAGCGCCACCTCCTTGTTCTCCAGCGTATTCTCCAGTTTCAGCACCAGTTGGTGCAGTGCTGTTTCTGTTGAGAATCCTGCTCTGTATGCATATTGTCCGCAGTGTAGAGGATATGCTTCCAGTACACCGCCCCTAATGTGCCGGTCGAGCAGTTTTTCCACTGTTTTCAGCAAGAAGGACATGAGACTTATTGGCCTCAGGGACTTTGCCTGGTCTGTTGGACGCCCAGGTTTAGGAATAAATACAACCCTGGCCAGTCTCCATGCCCTCGGAATGTACCCCAGAGCCAGGCTGGCCCTCATAATGAGGGTAAGCACCGGCGCCAGTATATCTATCCCCTGTTGGAGCATGATGGGCATTATTCCATCAAATCCCGGCGATTTGTATGGCTTAAAGCTGTTAATGGCCCATCTGATTTTGCTCCAGGTAACCACCTCTTTAGCGACTGTCCAGTCTACTCTAGATGCCCGCCTATAAGGCGCCTCTATTTCTGAGTGTTCCCAGTCCGGAGGTGATTGGTTTATTATGTTACAGCCGGGGATGGTTGTAGGTTACTAAAATATTAATATTAGCTAGTTGAGGTATATCAAAAGTCAAATGCTGTATTTTACAGCTCAAAAGCAAGCACAAATTATTAGGTAAAATACTTGACGTTTGTCAATCAGTTTGGTTGATTTTTCAATGACTTAACTGGCCAGTCCTTTGGGTGAGGCTCCATTTAAGAAAAATATTCTTATGTGAAATTTCTACTGTAAAGATTGAAAAATGAAGGATATTAAAGAATGCACAGGTTAAATATTTTACTAACAAAATTTGCTAATACCAATTTCAATAACTATGTATTTAAATTCACAATATTGACAAAATTCTAAAGATTAAACAGGAATTTTACAACTGTCACTACAGGCACCTCCCTGGCACTATTTAAGTTCAAATTTGATTATGTTATTTTGGAAGTTCAAGTTGTAAAGGTTCAAATACTAGATTGCTGCATGAGAAATTCTGCTGGTTGAAAGAAGTAAAGTTCATATCGACTCACCAAGTCCTGATATCTGGAGTTACCTGATGACCGTTTGAATATGCTTTCCAAGTGGGGCCAACTATCAGTGCTTGACACAAACTCACAAACTCCAATAAGAGAGGGAACAAAACAAATGCCTCGCAATATGCTACCTTGCACCTTTTGTCTAAAACTCTCTGCTGAAAAATGAAACTAATTTTTGAGAACGGTCGCCTCATAAGCAGATTATTTTGGCCCTTGTGCCGCATGAAAGAGTCTTAACAAAAGATAAAATAGTAACACACTCAGTTAAATTAGACAGACGGAAAATAACAGTCTTACCGCCGAAAAGCAGCAATATACATTTAGCCCCATTTACACAAAGACCACTTGTGTGTAAATGTAGCTCTTACCTATCCTTCTCGAATATATGTGGCCTAAATTCTAATCTGGACTCCGTCCACCATTTCCTGCAGGCTAATAGGCCCCAACTCATCTTCTAACCGAGACCCAAATCAGTGTTAAAACAGCCACTAATCAACTTAATTTCCCGGGGTATGAGCTTCTCACTTCCTTTAGATTGCATAGAGGTGTATGCGCAAGCGTCCGTATCAATCTACCCTGCACCAGACTCTTCAATTTAGAAGCTGGAAGAAAAGACATACTATGGATAAAACTCTCTCTCAGGGCTGCAACTAAATTAATCTGTTGCATTTACCGGTCACCTTCTGACAACAACTTTGTCCAGCTCTTTGACTAGCTTTCTGAAAAAAAACGACCATCTGATTTCTGAATATCCTTCCTCCGAGGTCACTATTCTTGGTGACTTCAATGTCCATAATAAGGACTGGTTAGGATCTTCAAAAACCGATCCACAAGGCAGACCAGCGGAGGCCTTTGCAGTTAGCAATTCTTTAGCCAATATGGTTCACCAACCAACTTACTTTCCTCGCATCCCAACACACAGCTCTAATCCCTTGGATCTCCTTCTTACTACAAAACCCGAATGCTATAAAATATCAGTCACCGCCCCACTTGGTCGCTCTGACCACGGCATGGTCACTGCTTCCTGCGCAGTGCAACCCGAGGTCACACAGTCATCACACCCACGTATCGTTTGGCACTACAACTCCGCGAACTGGGACGAAATGCGAGATTACTTTTCCTCATGGGCGTCTGTCTGCTTCTCTCATCCTGACCCTGATATCTCCTAATATCTCACAAAAACGTCACCGAAATTATCCAAGCTGGTATGGAATTATCTATTCCACGTACACATAAAACCTCTTCAGCTACTCAAATACCATAGTTCTCTAAATCCTGTGACAAGGCCATACTTGAAAAGGCCAAAGCTCACAAAACGCTTCTACACAATCCCAGTCAAGAAAACCGTCAAGCATTTAACAACGCAAGAAACCGCTATGTCCGCATTCTTTCTGCGGCAAAAAACACGCTTAATAACCACATCAAAAACTAATAAGTCTTCTTAAGCTCCAACTGCGGCAAACCCTTATGGACTCTTGCAAAATCTATTGGGAATAATTTCTGCAAGAGCACGTTCCCACCTCTTGTTTCAGGTGATGAAATTGTTTCTACCGCCCTGGGCAAGGTTGAACTTTTTGCCTCGTTGTTCGCCGGGAATTATACTCTCAACCTACCTCCAAATGTTCAACCACCAACAGTCCTCAACGTCGCGCATAAAATGACTGATATCATTTTCAAAACTAAAAAGGTACAAAAGATGCTCTCTTCTTTTGATACCAGGAAAGCCTCTGGCCTTGACGAGATCCCAGCAATTGTTCTCAAAAAATGCGCACCAGAACATTCTCCTGTCCTGACTCCTCTGTTTCAGACCTCTTACAATAGAGGGATATTCCCTAGTAACTGGAAAACTGCTCGAGTATAACCCGTCCCCAAGAAAGGATCCAAAGCGCTTCCTAGCAACTACAGGCCTATTTCTCTTTTTTCAGTCGTCTCTAAAGTGATGGAAAACTATATAAACACCGAACTACTAAAATTTCTTAAAAAAAACACAGTCTAATCTACGACAGGCAATATGGATTCCTTTAACGCAAATCAACTGCCGACCTCCTTTCCTTTGTCACCCATTTTTGGAACAAGTCTATGAAACTACACGGTGAATCCCAGATTGTCGCTCTAGACATATCCAAAGCATTCGACCAGGTCTGGCACGCAGCGCTGCTTAATAAACTTCCTGTCTATGGCCTACCACAAAAACTCTGTACCTGGACAGCAAATTTCCTCTCCAACCGGACCATTTATGTTGTCGTGGATGGCCATTCCTCTAAACTGTATCCAATTAATGCAGGAGTTCCTCAAGGTTCAGCTTTAGCCCCTACTTTGTTTCTTCTCTACATCAATGATCCCCTCTCAAGCACATCCAACCCAGTTCACAGTTACGCGGACGACAGCACCCTCCACCCAAATATGCAAAATTCTAAAACTGTCTCTTTAGTCCAATTAGATGAGGATCGCAGACTCATGGAGTGTTCTGTCTCCGTTGATCTCCAAAAAATATTAGCCTGGGAAAGTAGAAATCTTGTACAATTCAACCCCACCAAATCTCAGTCTTGCTCCCTTTCTCATAAGAGATACACCAGCCCTAGATCGATCACAATGAACAACCAAGTTATTCAAAGTAATGAGTCCTTTTCACTTGTTGGCATTTCTGTGGATCGAAATCTCAATTGGAACCAACATGCCACATCAATTGCAGAAGCGGCTGCTAAGAAATTAGGTGTCCTCTTCCGGGCTCGCAAATACTTTTCACCAGGTAATCTTTATACACTTCACATAAAGGCCAAACCTCGAATACTGCTCCCACATCTGCGGTGCCGTTGCCGCTTCTACAGTCGCTATCCTGGACTCCGTTCAGAAGAGAGCTATACGTCTCATCGGTGACCCTACCCTTACCCAAAGGCTACTTTCCTTTGCCCACCGACGTGTTGTTGGTGACCTCTCTCTCTCTGTCTCTTTTTTATAGATATCTGCACGGGCACTGCTCAGAGGAGCTTTCTTCCACAGTTGCTCCATCTGCTGCCCCCAACAGATCTAACAGGGAACAGAGCGAATGCATCCTTTTACTGTCGAGGTCACCAGACATAGAACATCTTGTTATGCCCGCTCTTTTGTCCCGAGGACTTCCAAGTTGTGAAATTCCTTGCCGGCACATCTTTTTCCTTCACCTCCAAACCTCCAAACCTTCAAGTCCAGAATTTACCAGTTGTCTCTTTCTTCCTTGGCGACACCCACGCTACGATAGTATTTAGGCTATAAGCTCTCGTGGTGTGTTGTTGAAATATAAAAAAAGGCATATTTGTTGCAAATAACCCCCACGACGTTAAGGGACCGAGAATCAATAGAGGTTCTGGGCGGGTAGGAAGTATGAGCGGAACATGCCAAAAAACCTATTATTCGAACTTTGAAAAGATGCGCTTTTCACATTTTGCAGCAATACCTCTTTTAAATCCTGCCTACCCCGCACAACACCCATATTTGCCTAGGTCCAGTAACTTTCTTTGGGGTTGCTCCTAAGAAAATTTTCTTGTGCTTTATCCTTTGAAGGTAGTTGTATGCATGCACAAGGGGAAGAAGAAGAACCACCCGTTTTTTTAGGTGAGTGAGCAGAAACCCTCTTCCTTCAGGGGGGTTTTCTTCCCCTTCTGCATGCATACAATCATCCTCAATGCATGAACCACGGAATTTCTTTTTATGTTCAGCTTTCTGGTGTATTTTTTGTTGAGTATATTTCCTTTTTATCAATTGTTTTGTTTGAGTTTTGTAACCAAATGACTGAATAAATATTTATGTTGGAGAACATGCTTTTGCTTGCCCTTCTTTACCCTATCTTTTCTGTTCCTAATTAAATAAAGTAATGTTTTATAACTTTTAATATAGGGCCAAATAGCTATAATATATTATTCTTCAGAAAAATCACTACCACAAGACACTTTCTGCGCCCCGAACATTTAAAAAATTGGTACACGAAAATATTGATGAAGTCGGTTGAAAAGGTTTAAATTAATAGCAGCATGAGTAAAAAAAAAGTTCGGGACGCAGAAGTGCGTTATGGTAGTGAATTTTTATTAAATGCTTCAAACATGGATATCTCAATTTTCGATAAACTTAGAAAGTTGAATTTTGGCATGTAATAAGGCCTTTCCCAAGGCAACATACCCGATAAATGTCATTAAAATAGCTTTATAATTTTACGAGAAAAAATTTTGTTTCGAAAGAAAACTCAAAATTTGAAAAACTATTAACTTAGAAAATTTAGTTTTGGCATGTGGTAAGCTCTTCCAAAGGCAACGTATCCACCAAATTTCATTAAAATTGCTTTGTGGTTTTCGGAGAAAAAATTTTTTCCTAAAGAAAACTAAAAATTTTCCCGGAAAACCTTGTCCGATATTCCTGGATAACGAACTTATCTAAACCATTAATGAAAGAAGGGCACTTGCCGAGTTTCATCTAAAACGGTGAATTATTTTTTGAGTTATCGGTTGGATATATATATCACTGCTTCCTGCGCAATGCAACCCGAGGTCACACAGTCATCACACCCACGTATCGTTTGGCACTACAACTCCGCAAACTGGGACGAAATGCGGGATTACTTTTCCTCATTTCCATGGGCGTCTGTCTGCTTCTCTCATCCTGACCCCTCTAATATCTCACAAAACGTCACCGAAATTATCCAAGCTGGCATGGAATTATTTATCCCACGTACACAGAAAACCTCTTCAGCCACCCAAAAGCCCTGGTTCTCTAAATCCTGTGACAAGGCCAGACTTGAAAAGGTCAAAGCTCACAAAACGCTTCTACACAATCCCAGTCAAGAAAATCGTCAAGCATTTAACGACGCAAGAAACCGCTATGTCCGCATTCTTTTTGAGGCAAAAAAACTCGTTTAATAACCACATCAAAAACAAAGTCCTCTTAAGCTCCAACGGCGGCAAACCCTTCTGGACTCTTGCTAAATCAGTTGGGAATAATTTCTGCAAAAGCACGTTCCCACCTCTAGTCTCAGGGGATGAAATTGTTTTTAACGCCCTGGGCAAGGCTGAATTTTTTGCTTCGTTGTTCGCCGGCAATTCTACTCTCAACCCACCTCCAAATGTTCAACCACCAACAGTCCCCAATGTCGCGCATAAAATGACGGATATCATTTTCAAAACCAAAAAGGTACGAAAGATGCTCTCTTCTCTTAATACCAGGAAAGCCTCTGGGCTTGACGAGATCCCAGCAATTGTTCTCAAAAAATGCGCACCAGAGCTTGCTCCTGTCCCGACTCGCCTGTTTCAGATATCTTATAATAAAGGCATATTCCCTAGTAACTGGAAAACTGCTCGAGTACAACCCATTCCCAAGAAAGGATCCAAAGCGCTTCCCAGCAACTACAGGCCCATTTCTCTCCTTTCAGTCGTCTTTAAAGTGATGGAAAAGTATATAAACACCGAATTACTAAAATTTCTTGAAAAGCACAGTCTAATCCACGACAGGCAGTATGGATTCCGTCAGCGCAGATCGACTGCCGACCTCCTTTCGTTTGTCACCCATTCTTGGAACAAGTCTATGGAACAACACGGTGAATCCCAGAGTGTTGCTCTAGACATATCCAAAGCATTCGACCAGGTCTGGCACGCAGCGCTGCTTAATAAACTTCCGGCCTATGGCCTACCACCAAAACTCTGTATGTGGACAGCAAATTTCCTCTCCAACAGGAGCATATCTGTTGTTGTGGATGGCCATTCCTCTAAACTGTATCCAATTAATGCAGGAGTTCCTCAAGGTTCAGCTTTAGCCCCTACTTTGTTTCTTCTCCACATCAATGACCTCCTCTCGAGCACATCCAACCCAGTTCACAGCTACGCGGACGACAGCACCCTCCATTAAAATATACAATATTCTAAGCCTGTCTCTTTAGCCCAATTAGATGAGGATCGCAGACTCATGGAGGGTTCTGTCTCCATGGATCTCCAAAAAAAATTAGACTGGTGAAGTAGAAATCTTGTACAATTCAACCCCACCAAAACTAAGTCCTGCTTTCTTTCCCACAAGAGATACACCAGCACTAGACCCATCACAATGAACAACCAAGTTATTCAAAGTAATGAGTCCTTTTCTCTTGTTGGCATTTCTGTGGATCGAAATCTTAATTGGCACCAACATGTCACATCAATTGCAGAAGCGGCTGCTAAGAAATTAGGTTTCCTCTTCCGGGCTCGCAAATACTTTTCACCAGCTAATCTCTATACCTTATATACCTCACAAATAAGGCCAAACCTTGAATACTGCTCCCACATCTGGGGTGCCGCTGCCGCTTCTACACTCGCTATTCTGGACTCCATTCAAAAGAGAGCTATACGTCTCATCGGTGACCCTACCCTCACCCAAAGGCTGCCATCCCTTGCCCACCGACGTGCCGTTGGTGACCTCTCTCTCTTTTATAGATATCTGCACGGGCACTGCTCAGAGGAGCTTTCCTCCATAGTTCCCCCACCTGCCACCCCCAACAGATCCACTAGGGGAACAGAGCGAATGCACCCTTTTACTGTCCAGGTCACCAGACATAGAACATCTTGTTATGCCCGCTCTTTTGTCCCGAGGACTTCCAAGTTGTGGAATTCCTTGCCGGCACATGTTTTTTCTTCTCCTCCGAACCTCCAAACCTTCAAGTCCAGAATTAACAAGCTGCCTCTTTCCTCCTTGTCAACACCCACGGTACGATAGTATTTAGGCTGTAAGCCCTCGTGGTGTGTTGTTGAAATTAAATATATATATATATATATATATATATATATATATATATATATATATATATATATATATATATATATATATGTATATATATATATATATATATATATATATATATATATATATATATATATATATATATATATATATAAACATATAAAAATTGAAACTGACCCCTAGTTCGCGCTCATTTGAAAAAACTTTTGGAAAGTCTCACCAACGATACCTTTCTAATAGTGAATTTTTAAAATAAAAATTCACTAAGAGATGGACGACGGTTGTATTGCAGAGGTTACGCAGATGACATAGCCCTAACAGAAGAAACGGAAAAATAGCTGCTGAGGTCGTTTTCTTGACTGAATAGTGCGTTAAAGAGAACCTAAATACAAACTAATATAATAAAACAAAATTAAGAAAGATAAGTAGCCATAGTTATGTAAAAATTAATATAAAGCTAAAAGGCCAACAATTTTAGCAAGTATAAATATAAGGAGAGCGTTATTACAGGATTCATTAGCGTATTTTTTATAAGGTATCATATGCTTGCTTTGCTGGGCGAAACAAAGAAGAAAAAAGTAAAAATAAGTTCCTTTTTAACCCACAATCTCTGAATCCGGCAAATGTTTTAATAAAATACTTTACTTCGCACTCTAGCATGGCATCCTTACATAAAAAATAAATGTCTCAAAAAATTTACAACACTCTAAGCTTTGAGGTATTCTGTAAATCATTAAGCAGATAATTTAGCTGGGAACAACAGCGGGGCATAAAAATGTTTAAGAGCTCTCCTTAAGCATTTGAAACGTCAAGTATGAGTCCTTGTCAGTTCTCCACGTTGTATTGCTATCTACAGTTCATCTTCTCTTCCGTTTTATGTCTTCTGTAATTCAATTTTTATGGCTCTATTTCAAAACAAACATGATATTTAGGAGATTCCTTTGATATAGGGATTTCGTATATTAATTCTGATTCATATTGAAAAAAGTCTGGACGCAGCAAGTGCGTTGTGGAAGTGAATTTTCATAAAAAAAATTTAATAGCAAATATGTCTCTTTAATGCAAGCAGGCGTCAATTTGGTCACCGTTATAACCAATATAGTAGAAAGAATGTAACATATTTTATCAAAACAACTTATTGTTTGAAAATATACAAAAAAATTTCAAAAATAAACTTAAAAGGTTTCCGAGAAAACTCGTTTCCTAGCCGACGAACTTTAGGTTAATAGCAAATTGAGTTATTGAATTTTGAAGTATTTAATGAAAATTCTAAAACCAATACGCACTTACTGCGTCTCGATTTTTTTACAAACATGCATCATATTTCGATGAAAATGCAAAAATGCAATAACGAATGTTTAAAACAAAAGTTGTAGGTATCACCAACGACTAATGGGCCACCCTGTGATTGTCGAAATAATTTCATAAGATGCAGCTCAAGACACCCTATAAGTAACGTATACAATATTTTTTCGTATCTTGCATAATAACAATTATATTGAGCTTTACCGTAGAAATGCCTCACATATATGTTATTTCCGGAGATATAAATTTTTCTTGAAAAAAAAAACACATAATTTTCCGGGAAAACCCCAATTACCCAATATTTCTGGCTAACGAACTTATCCAAGCCACTTACGAAAGAAAGGTACTCAGCAAATTTGATAAAATCGGCCCATTATTAGTGAATTTTCTTAGAAAAAATTCAGTAATGAGGAGATCTCGGCTTTTGAATTTTGAAAAAATTTCTTCAAATGAGCGCATATCCGGGGTCAGTTTCAATTTTTATATGTTTATATATATATATATATATATATATATATATATATATATATATATATATATATATATATATATATATATATATATATATATATATATGTATCACACCGATAACTCAAAAAATCATGGACAGATTTTAATAAAATTTAGCATGTGTCTTCCTTTTGTAAGTGACTTGGATAAATTCGTTAGCCAGGAAAATCGGACGAGGTTTTCCAGGCAAATGTTGGGTTTTCTTTCGAAAAAAAATTTTATCTCAAAAAATGGGAAAGCTATGATAACCAAATTTGGTAGGTAAGTTTACGACACTAAAAGTAAACTATATACCAAAATCTATATTTCTATGTTAAAAGAAAAAAGTTATAAAAAAATATTTCTTGCCAGATCATTTCTATGAAAATTCACTACCATAGCGCACTTGCTGCGTCCAGACTTTTTATATATTATATAAGTATAACACCGATAACTCACAAAATAATGGGCCGATTTTATCAAATTTATCTGATCAGATAACGGTAAAGTAAAATGAGACTAAATAAAAATTGATATAAAAAACTACCTAGGATTAGAACTTATCATATAGGACTCGATTATCTGATCTACAGGGCATAGCCTACTCTGCCACGGTCGACATGACAGATGTATGTACTAGCGGGTATCTCTGGTAGTATGTCAGTTGTCTAACGTCGTTACCATTAACAGCAAACAATTTTTTTTTTTATTTCCAATGAGTTTTTAGCTCAGATTTTAACGAAATGAAGGAAAATAACGACTTAGACACAAATCTAGGAGCTTGTTAATCATTTCGTGTTTTATTTTTTACTTACATTCGTCCTCCCACAATAATTATCAATTTTGACATTTTAACTTTTTAATCAGATTTAATTAATTAAAAATTAATTTACCTTCAAATTTTTGTCTTTTAACATATAGATTTTGCAGAGCTCTCTTCTTGCGACATTTTCTTTGCATAACATATTTTTGTTTCAGGTTCTTTGCCTAAATGTTGCCCATTTTGACGTTTCAAATCGCGACATTGACGTTTTGAGGAAAACCACATTTTTTTTTGCTTTAGATGTCTATAACTTTTTTTTCTTTTTATTTACAGGGCTAAATTTTGATACATGGTTTACTCTTTATTATTAACACACGTGTACTAATTTGGTTTCCCTTACTTTGTTGTTATTTCCGGAGATATATAAATCTTCTCAAAGAAAACACAAAATTTTCCAGGTAAACCTGTGCCGATTTTCGTGGCTAATGAGCTTATCCAAGCCACTTGCAAATGAAAGATACGTACTAAAATTGATCGAAATGAAATCGGCCTATTATTTTTTGAGTTATCGGTGTGATACATACATATATATATATATATATATATATATATATATATATATATATATATATATATATATATATATATATATATATATATATATATACATTATACATTATACTTTATTGGCTGAAATTACACAATATGTCTATACAGTAAGTAAGTCCATTTTGACTTGTGTTGTATATAGTGACATAATTTAAACAGTTTATTCTAAAAATACTTGACACTGCATTATCCAAATATCACACTTCGAATTTTGACAACCCATTTTAAATAAAGTTTTTATACCATTTTTTCTGCCATCTTACATTTCCAAGCACTGACTTTATTTACTACTAATCTTTACACATCCATCATTACTTTCCCATCATCATTCTTCATTTACTTTCCATGTTTATACCAAATTTATAAAATTTATCTCTCTCTTTGTGGATTATGATTTTATGAGTTGGCAGTCAAAAAGTAACCATTAGACTAGGGAGCCTAAATCAATTGACAATTGGCAGTTCACTCCATTGGTGCTCATTTTCTGGTTATTTTGTATGTATATTGTGCATTTTTCAAGTTCGATCAGTGTTTACCTTCTTTAAATAATTTTCTATCTGTTGGACAATAAAGGTAAACAGTTTTTATCAAAACTTAGCATTTTCATTGCGTTTTTGCGTAAGTTAAAAGTGTAGGTATGTTAAGGTTATGTTCATTTATTTGTTCCATTTTTTTAGACTCGATTGTAAAGATGCCTTTCACACCGGAGCGGGATGCCTTTATTTTAATGGCCCATTTTCGCAGTGGTACACCAAATCCAAAGGGAAGTTGGTCTTATTCGATACAATCATGCATCGAGCAATATTATAAAGCTTTTCCCGAGGATAACATTCTATACGATATTTTAAAAAACCACAGATTAAACGATATGAAAAGAGAAAAAGCACTGTATTTGGAAAGGCAGATCTCCAGCAGGCCAACTATTCTAACAGAGATTGTTGTTGACGATATTCGACATCGCATGGAACGAAGCCCTACCAAATCTGTTCGTCGGTTATCTGCCCAAACAGGTACATGTTTGTTACATGTTACACAATACATATTCCTAAAACCGCAAATTAGAAGTTTAAATAATCGAGCTTCAATTTGTTTATGTACATTACAAAATTTCAGGTTTAATAAAAATGTATGTCAAATTTTATAATCTAATTCGTTTTAGCTTCTGTACTTAACTACTTTTCACAAAAACATTCCATCAATTACGTTTGTTATTAAGTTATTTTATGCTATAATTGTTTTTCTAATTATTGTAATTTTTGTTATAGGTCTGTCGATTGGCTCTTGTCACAAAGCACTAACCAAGGTCTTGCATATGCATCCCTATAAAGTTTCCAAATGAATTGGAAAATGTTTTTGAGTGCATGAAACGCAGGGTAAATTTATGTTTACAAAACAAGGGTGGTCATTTTGAACCCTTTTTATAAGAAATGCAATTTTTTTTAAAAACTTATTTTATTTACTGAACACTAGGTAAAATGTTTTTTGTAATGGTAGTTTTGATGGTTTTATTTTGATATCTATACAAAATAAAAGTAATATTTTATTATATTTTTAATCTATTTTTTTAACAATCAATAACAGTAAACCATACATAAACAGACTTGCTGTTAAAAATACTAAATAATAAAGACATTTACTGTTTCACCTTATTAGTGAATTTTCTTAAAAAAAAATTCACTAATGAGGAGATCCCGACTTTTGAATTTTGAAAAAATTTCTGCAAATGAGCGCTTATTAGGCCCCCCAGGACACATATCCGGGGTCGGTTTAAATTTTTATATGTTATATATATATATATATATATATATATATATATATATATATATATATATATATATATATATATATATATATATATATATATATATATATATATATATATATATATGTATCACACCGATAACTCAAAAAATAATGGGCCGATTTTGATTAAATTTGGTGAATAAATTCCTTTTTCAAATGGCTTGGATAAGTTTGTTATCCAGGAAAATCGGTCCAGGTTTTCCCGGAAAATTTTGTGTTTTCTTTCGAAAAAAATTTATATCTCCGGAATTAACAAAGTAAGGGCAACCAAATTTCATATACGGATTTATTTCATTATAGGCAAGTTACCTACCAAAATTTAGCTCCGTAGGTTAAAGGATAAAAAAGTTACAGGCATTCAAAGAAAAATAAATTTGGATTTTCCTCAAAACGTCAAAATTGCGATTTTAAACGTCAAAATTGGTGAGTACATTCCTTTCGCAAGTCGCTTGGATAATTTTGTTAGCCAGGAAAATCCGCCGAGGTTTTCCCGGAAAAATTTGTGTTTTCTTTCGCAAATTATTTATATCTCCGAAATTAACAAAGTAAGGGCAACCAAATTTGGTAAGATGGTTTATATCGTTATAGGTGTGCCACCTACCAAAACTTAGCTCTGTAGGTCAACAGACAAAAAAGTTATGGGCATTTAAAGAAAAATAAATTGGGGGTTTCCTCAAAACGTCAAAGTGACAATTGAAAACGTCAAAATTCGCAACATTTAGGCAAATAACTTGAATCTAATACGATCTATGGAAAGAAAATGTCTCAAGAAGAATGTTTTACATACACCGAACTCTTAGTTTCAACCGTCATTGTCCTTCATTTTACTAAAATATTTCCAGAAAATTCATTTTAATAGACCCTTTCTCTGATGCTTGGCAGTAGCCTTAGCTATAGAGTTTATTGTTTAATGGTATATAATTTTTGTCGAATTTTCGTAAAAAATCAATAAAGCTCAATATATTCGTTATTATACAAGATATTAAAAAATATTGTATACATTAATTATACGGTGTTTTGAGCTTCATCTTAAAAAATTATTGCGACAATCACAGGGTGGCCCATAAGTCGTTGGTGATACAAATAATTTTTTTTTGGTCGAAAACGCCTTATTTTTTTGCATTTTCCATCGAAATATAATGCTTGTTTGTAAGTTAAGAAATTCTGGAGGCAGCAAGTGCGTTGTGGTTGCGAATTTTGATTAAATGCTTCATATTTGAAAAGCTCAATTTGCTATTAACCTATAAGGTTGACCAGGAAACGGATTTTTTCAGTAACACTTTTGGTTTACTTTTGGAAATTTCTGTACGTTTTCAAACAATCAAGTTATTTTGATGAAACATGGCACATTGTTTTTAGTATATATGTTATACTGGTAATCCAATTTGATGCCTGCTTTTACTATATAGGTTATACTGGTAACCAAAATTGATGTCTGCTTTCTTAAAAAGAAAACACACATATTTGCAATAAAAACATTTTTATGAAAATTCACTACCATAACGCACTTGCTGCGTCCCGAGATTTTATAATTTTTATATTTTTGATAAAACCCCAAAGGAAATATGAGACGAGACTGGCAACTTAGGGATTTCATTTATTCAGATTGTACAACCGTGTATGCCGGGTTGCCTAACTTAAGCAGTCACGTGGGACTCGGGAATTAATGAAAGCCCTATATATATATATATATATATATATATATATATATATATATATATATATATATATATATATATATATATATATATATATATATAACTGACCCTGGATGTGGGTTCTAGGGGACCTAGTTCGTGCTCAATTGAAATTTTTTTTTTTCAAAATTCAATAGTCGGGATCTCCTGATTATTGAATTTTTTCAGAAAATTCACTGAAAGTGAAAATGCCTGAATTTTATCTACTGTTTGAGTTAAAATTCTTCTAACTGCGTTAAAGTGTAAATAATGCTATAAAGTTGCGTTGAGCTGCAACCATTTGTCAGTTTCGCTGAAAAAGCGAAGTCTATTGTATTTCAACAATACATCTAAATACTGAACACAAAAGCTTTAAAGGGCGGCTTTGTGTTAAGCAGAAAGAAAAATATCTAAAATAATTTTTACTAAAGCAATTTTTTGTTACGAAGTTAGAAAACTACTGAGGTGTACCAAACATATTTTTTAGTATCGTCTGTTTCTTTACATTAGGTCGGTGAAAAAACACAATATTATGATTGTATTGGCCTTTAAAAGACGGTAAAGCCGATAAAGCTCAGGTCAGCAGTTTGTTAGTTATTTTATTTCAAATCTTCAACGTCTGTCGGATTTTGTGAATTTTCTTAAAAAACACCTATAATTAAAAAAATAATATAGTTGCTGTCTCTTACTGCTAAGCAATGACCAATCACGAAAAATATATTGTTAATTTATTTGCTTACATGTCATATATTCAAATGTAATACACATTTTTTTGTTTTAATCGTTTAAATGCCGAATATTGAAATACAAAATTGTAGTGATTGAATTTTATCTATTGATCATTGAAATTCATTCAATCAATAACCAACAAATTATATTTCTGTTTGGTTAGTTAATATAAATGGACGGAATTCGAATATGATGCACCTGGCTATTACACATATTAATTTTTAATTATAGTTATACTGCCCTATAAACGTTTCTAGGTTTCTTTGTGTATTACATAGAAGTTGTGTTAAAATAAGTTAAATAATTTATATAAAAATTTCTTATATAAATGATTAGTATTTATAATACAGTTCTGTTAAATAAATACTAGCTGATAACAAGGCTATGCCCTAGTATTATTGATCCCAATCTTTTATTAGAAAGGAAAATATATCTATGTATTATATTGTCGAATTTTATATTATAAAGCACAGTAAAAGAGATCAGCCCTTTTTATTCCAAGGTACAGATGTACTGTGGTTGGAGAGTATATCAAAAGAAATCTAGACGCAGCAAGTGCGCTATGGTAGCGAATTTTCATTAAATACTTCAAATTTCAATAACTCTGTTTGCCATTTACCTAAAAACTTTAGTTTTGGTATATAGTAAAGTTTTTTAAGGTAATATGTCTAACAAACTGCATTAAAATAACTTTAATGCCTGCGCGGGTGTGGCACCCTGAAGTCCATAAGGAGGACTAAACCGGTTTGTGTCTCCTGGTTTACCCCTTACCGCAAGTCCCCGGCGGGACTAAGGTAATGGTGGCCAGTGAGTGATGTATGCCCGCCGGGGTTTAAGTTAGAGAAGTAGTCGTATTCGCTCGCTAGTTGTCTTCCCACAACAATGCCTTTTTTTATTTCAACAACACACTACGAGGGTTTACAGCCTAAATACTATCGTACCGTGGGTGTCGACAAGAAGGAAAGAGGCAACTTGTTGATTCTGGACTTAAAGGTTTGGAGGTTCGGAGGAGAAGGAAAAACATGCGCCAGGAAAGAATTCCACAACTTGGAAGTCCTCGGGCAAAAGAGCGGGCATAACAAGATGTTCTATGTCTGGTGACCTGGACAGTAAAAGGGTGCATTCGCGTTCCCCTGCTAGATCTGTTGGGGCAGCAGGTGGAGGAACTATCGAAGAAAGCTCCTCTGAGCAACGCCCGTGCAGATATCTATAAAAGAGAGTGGCGCGTCGGTGCGCAAGGGATGGCAACCTTTGGGTGAGGGTAGGCTTACCGATGAGACGTATAGTTATCTTCTGAATGGAGTCCGGGATAGCGAGTGTAGAAGAGACAACAGCACCCCAGATGTGGGAGCAGTATTCGAGGTTTCGCCTTATTTGCGAAGTATATAAGGTATAGAGATTAGCTGGTGAAAAGTATTTGCGAGCCCGGAAGAGGAAACCTAATTTCTTAGTAGTCACTTCTGCAATTGATGTGACATGTTGACCAATTGAGATTTCGATCCACAGAAATGCCAGCAAGTGAAAATAACTCATTACTTTGAATAACTTGGTTGTTCATTTTGATGGGTCTAGGGCTGGTGTATCTTTTATGAGAAAGAAGGCAAGACTGAGATTTGGTGGGGTTGAATTGTACAAGATTTCTTCTTCCCCAGTTTAATATTTTTTGGAGATCCACAGAGACAGAACTCTCCATGAGTCTGCGATCCTCATCTAGTTGGGCTAAAGAGACAGGCTTAGAATATTGTATATTTGAGTGTAAGGTGCTGTCGTCCGCGTAACTGTGAACTGGGTTGGAAGTGCTAGAGAGGAGGTCATTGATGTGGAGAAGAAATAAAGTAAGGGCTAAAGCTGAACATTGAGGAACTCCTGCCTTAGGGTCGACTTATCGGAGCGCGAGTGTGGCATACTGAAGAGTCCATAATAAGCTATTAAAGCAGATTGTGTTGAAAACCTTCTGGGTAACAATATTTCAGCAAAACAGTTATAAAATACTGTAAACAAAATGTTTAGTAAAGAAAAGAAGAAAGAAAAGAGTATTAGCGAAATAAAGTCAACTGAAGGTCAAACATTTAAAAATAAAGCAGATATAGCAAACTACTTAAGTGTGGGAAAAAATATGGCAAAAACCATCAAAAAAGATCCAACTAAACTGCTTAACAATAAAATAAAAAACTCTGGACGCAACAAGTGCGTTATGGAAGTGAATTTTTATTAAAATGTTTTTAATAGCAAATATGTCTCTCTAATGCAAGCAGGTGTCAATATGGTTACCGGTATAACCTCTATAGTAGAAACAATGTACCATATTTTATCGAAATAACTTATTATTTGTTGAAAATGTACAAAAATTTTCAGAGAATAAACAAAACTGTTACCGAGAAAATTGGTTTCCTAGCCAAAAAACCTTACGTCAATAGCAAATTGCGTTATTGAAATTTGAAGAATTTAATGAAAATTCGCTACCAAAGCGCACTTACTGCGCCTCGATTTTTTTCCTACAAATATGCGTCATATTTCGATAAAAAAATGCAAAAATGCAATAATATAACTGTGTTACCTGACTCGGCCAAAAGTATTAGTGGTATGGGACCTTACAAGAAGACTAAAACTGAATGGCTTAAAAATACTCCCAGGTGTAAAATTGAAAAAATCATCATCATCATCATCATCATCATCATCATCATCATCATCATCATCATCATCATCATCATCATCATCATCATCATCATCATCATCATCATCATCATCATCATCATCATCATCATCATCATCATCATCATCATCATCATCATCATCATCATCATCATCATCATCATCATCATCATCATTATTATTATTATTATTATTATTATTATTATTATTATTATTATTATTTATATTATTATTATAAATAGCAAATTTGTAAGATAAATATTCGTTTGAAAACTATTTTGAACTTTGACTGCTGTCAGTTGAAATCTCGACCACTTGCTTTGACGTTATCCCTTTGTTAACAAAGTTAACTTTTTTTCTGAAGCATCCCATAAATTTGCAATTATAATTTTTGCCATCATCGACATATGAACATTCCGTAGAATTGCGTATTTAAAATTTTGTATGAATAAACTTGTTGTTATTGTTGGAGAAATATATTGGTACGCCCCTTTTTCTTTAATTTCATTCGGTTGCACTATTCTTTAAGTTTCTACCTGGAAGTAGTTATTTCCGGCTTTCACAATCCTTTCCAATTTGCTGGTAATCTTTATCCTCTAGCGGTCTTTATCGCATTAGGTTTACGCATGAACAATGCCATACAAAGAATACTTATATACCCTTAAGTCCTTTATTGTAAATAGCCTTAGCTGTCTTTGACGTATTCTTAGATGCACCCAGTGGATTTTCATCACTAGGAATAATGCTTCTACCTAGTTGGACATTCTGTATTACTGACATTATGTTATGTCAACTACGTCACCAAGCGTTACGCGAAAGCTCGATAAAGGCAAGCCTTTCGCACAAGTCAGTTCTACGCCAGATCTCATCTTCGTCGCTTCTTGGAACCCCGAGTTCCTAATCTTCCACTCAAACATCGCTCGTGTATTTAAGCCAGTTCAATTCTACAGTGCAGTTCTATTCGATCTCCTCTTCATAAATTCTTGGGACTCCGAGTTCCCAATTTTCTACTTAAACACCGCTCGCGTGTTTAAGCCAGTTCAGTGCTACATTTCTGCAACGAATTTCATCTTCATCGCTGCTTGGGACTTCTAAGATCCTAATCTTCTACGTAAACTTCGCTAGTGTGATTAAGTCGGTTCAGTTCAAACTCCAATCTTCCTACAGAAATTCCGTTCGTACAGTGATACAGTGAAAAGTCAGTGTTTTCTTCTAAATTAGAAAGTATACGCGCAGTTAAATGCAATAGCAAGTTGCTAATAAGATTGTGAAATCTCCTGAATAACCCATTAAATCAAGTGTAAAACCGCAAATTGTAAATAAATGTTAAGTTCAAAGTGTATATAGTAACAATACAACATATAAAATATAAAAAAGTGTATTATTGAAATCTTCTTGAATCCAGTGCACCATAGAGTTATAAATACAGTCCACATACAGTCCACATCTTCAACATATTCTTCTTCCAACGCTAATTAGCAAAGACGAATAGTTAGCGAGGATGGGATCAATCCACCTGCAAAACATTGGGGTAAGATAACAAGCTCTTTCTACCCCAGTTATTATTATTATTATTATTATTATTATTATTATTATAAATGGCAAATTTTTAAGATAAAGATTCGTTTGAAAACTATTCTGAACTTCGACTGTTGTAAGTAGAAATCTCGACCACTTGCTTTGACGTTATCCCTCTGTTAACAAAGTTAACTTTTTTTCTGAAGCATCCCATAAATTTGCAATTATAATTTTTGCCATCATCGGCGTATGAATATTCCGTCTGTGTAATAAATGTGCGGACCAAAATCAGATAGTCACTAAAATAGTTAACCAAGTTTATGTATCTCTATTGCATACTAATTTCACACAATGGCCATCGCCATCTATATAGAGGTGTAATGGCTAATTCCCCCTCGAGGTCTAAACGCTGTCTATTTGTTTGTATACATAGGCCAGGCCCTGACTTCGACGGTTATATAAAAGGGGGTGTAGAATGTTTCCAAACTTTTGATAAGCTGAATTTGCTGCGTTCAGCTTTCGTTCCGCTAAGGGGACGCCATAAATTGCTTTTATTACCACGTGTCCTACGTATCCCGTACATAATTGAACAAGTTCACCAAAACATCCGAGTTTTCCATGGAGAAATAATTCAAATAAATAGAGAAGGCAATTCCCCCGGCCGCTTAATTTGAATCACTATCCAGTTACCCGGGGTAATTTGCTTGATAATCTAGATCTATACATCTAGGATTAATGTCTCTTCTAATATACATATTTATTTCTGTGGCGAGACTTCGTTGCAGCAAATCATATTCGTTTTATTCGGGTTGATGTACATTTTATTTTCTACCGTATAAAGCCATTAAGTAAATCATGCTCATATACAGGTGCTCTGTATAAGAAACAACACAGAGCAGGTGCGTGCAGAGAATCCAAAATATTGTCGCACCGGTCTCTATAAGAACTAAGTTAAGATAACAAGATAAGATAAGATAAGACTGGGACAAAATGCGGGATTACTTTTCCTCATTTCCATGGGCGTCTGTCTGCTTCTCTCACCCTGACCCCTCTGATATCTCCAAAAACGTCAAAGAAATCATCCAAGTTTACATGCAATTATTTATTCCACGTACACAGAAAACCTTTTCAGCTTCTCAAAAGCCCTGGTTCTCTAAATCCTGTGACACGGCCAGACTTGAAAAGGTCAAAGCTCACAAAACGCTTCTACACAATCCCAGTCAAGGAAACCGTCAAGCATTTAACGACGCAAGAAACCGCCATGTCCGCATTCTTTCCGAGGCAAAAAAATCGTTTAATAACCACGTCAAAAACAAAATCCTCTCAAGCTCCAACGGCAGCAAACCCTTCTGGACTCTTGCTAAATCTATTGGCAATAATTTCTGCAAGAGCACATTCTCACCTCTTGTTTCAGGGGATGAAATTGTTTCTACCGCCCTGGGCAAGGCTAAACTGTTTGCCTTGTTGTTCGCCGGCAATTCTACTATCAACCCACCTCCAAATGTTCAACCACCAACAGTCCCCAATGTCGCGCATAAAATGACGGATATCATTTTTTAAACTAAAAAGGTACGAAAGATGCTCTCTTCTCTTAATACCAGGAAATCCTCTGGCCTTGACAAGATCCTAGCAATTGTTCTCAAAAAATGCTCACCAGAACTTGCTCCTGTCCTGATTCGTCTGTTTCAGACATCTTACAATAGAGGCATATTACCTAGTTGCTCGAGTACAACCCGTCCCCAAGAAACGATCCAACGCGCTTTCTAGCAACTACAGGCCTATCCTATTTCTCTCCTTTCAGTCGTCTCTAAAACGATGGAAAAGTATATAAACACCGAATTACTAAAATTTCTTGAAAAACACAGTCTAATCCACGACAGGCAGTATGGATTCCGTTAGCGCAGATCAACTGCCGACCTCATTTCTTTCTCACCCATTCTTGCAACAAGTCTATGGAACTACACGGTGAATCCCAGATTGTCGCTGTAGATATATCCAAAGCATGCGACCAGGTCTGGCACGCAGCGCTGCTTAATGAACTTCCGGCCTATGGCCTACCACCAAAACTCTGTACCTGGACAGCAAATTTCCTCTCGAACCGAAGCATTTCTGTTGTCGTGGATGGCCATTACCCTAAACTGTATCCAATTAATGCAGGAGTCTCCCAAGGTTCAGCTTTAGCCCCTACTTTGTTTCTCCTCCACATCAATGACCTTCCCTCTAGCACATCCAACCGAGTTCACAGTTACGTGGACGACAGCACCCTCCACTCAAATATACAATATTCTAAGCCTGTCTCTTTAGTCCAATTAGTATTATGTCACGACAACTCTAAATAACACAAAATGTTATAAAATAGAGACTGTGTACAACCAACTAACCATTTTGTAAATTGTCAGCCCTGGCCGACTTACTCCCTAATATAGGGACAATGTATGTAATGCTAGATGCATTCTCACCATAATGAGAACCGCAGACCAGTTTCGCTCTAATCAGAGCTCATCGTTACGGTATACTAATTACAGCGAGAAAACACCTATAAAGTAATACGGCTATGGTGGCCAGCCTCCTAGAACTTTGTAAGATGTACGACATGGTCGCCATCTCGGTGCAGAACCATGAAGTATGTTGTCGCGACAGCTTCAAATATCACAAAATGTTATAAAATAGAGACCGTGTACAACGCACTAACACTTTTGTAAATTGCCAGCCCTGGCCCATTTCTTTCCTAATATGAGTGAGAATACATCTAGCCTTACACACATTGTGCCTGTATTAGGGAAGAAATGGACCATGGCTGACAATTTACAGAATTGTTGGTTGGGCAGAATCTCTATTTTATAACGTTTTCTGTTATTTGGAGCTGTTGTGACAACATACCACCTGGTTCCGCACCTAGATGGCGACTCTGTCGGACATCCCACAATGTTCTAGGAAGCTGGCTAATGTAGCCAGCTTTACAGCTTTATTTTATAGGTGTATATTCGCTCTAATTAGTCTACCGTACTGACGAGTTCTAGTTAGAGCAAAACCGGTCTGCGGTTCTAATTATGGTGTGAGTACACCTAGCCTTACACTTTTGGTTTATTTACATCTTTAGTGCTGTGGAAGGTCGAAGCGTTACCGAAAATCTTACGTGTTTTTTCTCGGTGGTAAATCTGCTATGACCTTTCTGGAGATTGACGTCATCTGTAGTAAATAGGTTTTCGTTGAACTTTACATATTTTGCTATAGCGTGATGTGGTCCCGCGCAAAGTCATTCCAAAATTTGTATATGTGTAGGAATTGTAAATAATTCATTATTTTATCTCCTTTTCCTCACATTTTATTGAGTACTTCTAATAGGAACAGTAAAGAATATATGATGTACATACCCAGCTACTTAAGAGCGAATTCGTGGGGAATGTAATATATCCTGAGGGAGTGTTGAGCAAGGTGTGGTCCGGGATACTAACATTTTTCGGACGTGGATAGATTGACGAGGTAGTTGAACTATGCAGCCAGGGGTTTAATTAGATGAAGTCTAGAGCTCCGTGTTAATATTAACCCTGGGGGAAATTGCTGGCGGACATTCTGCGGAAAGAAAAATATTCCCAATTTCCAGTCATACGATAAGTTAAACTAATTTGTTCATGCCACGTTCGGTCGCTTCACGGCCCAGGTTGTCCTTCCGTCGAACGCTCTAATATCGATAAGTTGATATAGGCTGTTTAATGTGTTTTAGCTGAACATACGGGGATGATTTATGTGTTCTGTTTGTTCATTAGCTTCTGTGTAGTCAGCGTATGCGGTTCAATATCTGACAGAAACATCGCATGTTTCTTGAGATTTATTCGCGAATTTTCATTAGGAAAAATTCGATAATAGAGAGGGTACGATGAAAAATTTCTTCAGATGAGCGCTAATTTGGGTCCCCAGAACCCAAAACCAAGGTCAGTTAAAATTGTGATATGTTTATATATATATATATATATATATATATATATATATATATATATATATATATATATATATATATATATATATATATATATATATATATATATATATATATATATATATATATATATATATATATATATATATATATATATATATATATATATATATATATATATATATATATATATATATATATATATATATATATATATATATATATAGTGTGAAACACACTTATGAAATAAAATTCATTATTCAGGAAAAAATAGTTTTTGTGGAAAACATTTAGACACGTTAAGTTTAATTTGTCACACATTATCTTATAATGATAGTTAAAAAATAAAAAAAATAAACTCTTACCATTTTACCCCCACCACTTTATCTATTAAAAAAAAGCAACCCAACATTTTTGCATCACAGTTCGATGGATCACATTTCTCTGAATGCGGAGATACCCCATATGTATGGTTGCCCTTACTTTGTTATTTCCGGAAATATGACTTTTTTTAGAAAGAAAACACAGGGAAACCCAGGTCCGATTTTCCTGGCTAACGAACTTATCCAAGATTCTTGCAAAAGGAAGGCACTCACCAAATTTAATCAAGATTGGTCGATTATTTTTTGAGTTATCGGTCGGATATATATATATATATATATATATATATATATATATATATATATATATATATATATATATATATATATATATATATATATATATATATATTCCTTGATGTGTAGACGAGCGAATAAAGCAGGTAAAAGACGACATCCTTAAGCAAGTAGAGAGCCAAGTAAGAAGTGTCAGTACATGACAAGCTGACGACTTTGGAAGAGGTACAAGTGAAAGTACAGAAAAAATACAATTACTAGGAAATAAGTGCCATACCCTGGTCAAAGGAAACATCAGATTCGAAGATAGCCCCGTCGTAAGAATTAAGGTCCCCACATTTAATGGCACAGTCCCATGGGATATTTACCTACGCCAGTTCGAAGCCGGCGCTACAGCAAATGGTTCGGGCGAGAAAGAGAGAGAGAGAGAGAGAGAGAAAGCGACTTCGTTAATTGTATCTCTCAGAGAAGATGCCCTAGATGTACTCCAAGGTATTTCCCAGGCAAGAACAGTTCAGTTTTGACAGCATTAGACATCAATTAGATATGAGATTTGGCGACTAGTATTTACAACAGCTTTATCGATCTCAGTTGCAAAAGACGCTGTCGAAAATCGGGGAAAACTCTCCAGCAGTTCGAAGCCGACGTTGCTAGATGAACACGATCAGCTTACCCTACAGCTCTGGTGGAATGTTTGAAGCAGCTCTCGCTGCAAACATTTATTGATGGCATCAGTGATACCGACACCCAACAGGCACTGAGGATGAAATTGAAGCTAGGGCCGGTAACTGTTCAGGTTAGCGATTCTGGAAGCGCTCTTGTAGTACATGGGAACGTAAGCGGTAAGAAAACACAGACGGTCGTCGACACTGGCGTACCTAGGACGATTATTCGCCGCGGCATGGTACCAAGATGGCAAGTAAGAGAGCCAGACAGAGTAAATGCAGCCAGTGATGATCGGATCCAGGTATTTGGCGAAACTGACGTCGAGCTGCAAATTGGGACATGGGAGACAAAGCAGAGAGCCATAGTGACCGCAATATCAGACGGTTATGTTTATTGGAAAACTTTTAATTTCACCAAACATCTGATATTATGTATTGAAATAAAATTAGGGGTTGAATGTGATTTTTCGTGATTTTGGACACGTTAAACTACTGCCTTGGGGACCCGAGTTTGTTAAAGAAGATGTAAAACTAAATATTTTATTGGCTTTTCAAGAAGAACCAACAACTTCTACCTGTCAAGTTGCACGTGAAAATGATGTTAGTCAATCAACAGTTTTAAGGTGTCTCAAAAACGAAAAATGTATCCCTATAAACTACAACACGTTCAAGAGTTGATTGACGGTGATTTTGATAGAAGACTGCAATTTTGGAGATTATACATGTGTGCACCCTTGCATTGGTGGAAAAAACTTTCTTCTTGGCCAAATTCGGTCGTTTTTTCTTCAAATCGTCATCGCCATTGACTGTTCTTCCCTTTTTGAAGGTAATCAACATGGATCATATCCCGTGCATCCCAAAAAACAGTCGCCATAACTTTATTGGCTGACAAACCCACCTTGACCTTCTTCGGTGCCGATTCGCACGGAGAAATCCACTGTTTTGACTGCTGCTTGGTTTTTGGTGTGTTGTGGTCAATCCATGTTTCGTCCACGGTTACGAAACGGCGCAAAAAGTCGTCCCTATTGCGATTGAACAACGCCAAACACTCCTTCGAACTTGTCACACGATTGCGTTTGTGGTCGATTGTGAGCAAACGCGGCACCCGTCTTACGAATAGCTTTCTCATACCCAAGTGATCATGCAAAATCCAACCCACTGAGTTATGTGATATGCCTATGGCTTCCACAATCTTCAGCACTTTCAATATACTATCGGCCAACACCATATCGTGAATTTTTTCAATTGTTTCAGGTGTAGCGACCTCAACTGGGCGCCCAGAACGTTCGGCGTCATTTGTGCTTGTACGGCCGCAACGAAATTCAGTAAATCACATTTTTACCATGGAACTTGATGGTGTAGAGTCCTCATTGTATTTATCAAGCTTAGCCTTGGTTTGAGTGATGTTTTTTCCGCCAAAAATAATGTTTGATGAGGACACCAAATTCAATTTTTTCCATTTTCGTTATAACTCAAGAGGTTGTCTGCTTTCAATGGCTATCTAACACAAACTAAATGACGGAACTATTCCATTGCCTTGTCATCTACTGCCTTGTTTTTCGACTTCCGCAAAAATATAATAATGATTCATCTTCTAATACACCATTCCACGTCTCACCAGAATACTTGAAAATGGCTAATTTTTTAGTGGAAATATTGTCTTTAAAAATATTAGATGCTCCAGAGTCTTTGGATCGTAAGAAGGTGTTGCATTTATATTTTTGGTTCTGTGACAACTGCGCCTAATCCAATGCATCAGCATCAAATGGACAGAGTCCAGAACGGCGGATTCTATTTTTGATCTTGTTAGGTGTTATGCTTTTCAAGTAATCATTTAAAATTGGGCAAAAATTATCTCGTTCAAAATTTCACAGGAGTCAACTGACAGATGAGTGTTGACACGGACAGTGTTACCCTTCGTGTGAAGGGGCGGGAAATTCAAAAAGTCACGGAATACCCGCCCTCATATTAAAACGGATCCTGGTGGTGGGTTCTAGTGGGGCTAATTGGCGCTCGTTTAAAAAAAGTTCCTAAGGTCTCCCAATCGTCACCTCTATTGGTGAATTTTCGTAATGAAAATTCACTAATATAATAAACATTTTATATTTATTTGTTTTACTAATAATGACGTAAGTGCGTTATTTCATTTAAAAAGACAGTATTAACAAAACCAGCTAAGGTATAAAAAAATTTTGTTTACGCAACAAAATTAAAATTTATTCAAGCTTCATTGACATAATACAACGTTTATTTGGAAACTTAAATATTATTGATCTTGGCTCTAAAGTTTCCGATCTAAAATATTAGTTGTTAATTCAAGTTATTAATATTTCATTTCCAAAGGATTGTGGTACTGGAAGTTACATTATGGAATGGCCTGTCTTTCAGACAATCGATGTGAGTATTAAAGCCGTCCCTTTAGAATCTATAGGAGGTATTTCTATTTAGGTATTAGTGTGTCTTTTGGTATTATCCTAGCATTCCTCCACTTAAACAACAGATATCATATTACGTTTGACCTTGTGTTCGTGCTGGCTCGTATCAAGTGGAACATTCCACAGTAATACAGAGGCTGGCCCAAAAGTAAACACACAGAAAGCAACAATGTTGCTACAAATTGAATCATAACTGCCACATAGCTGAGATGATTTATTCTACATACAGACTTGGAGACTACTTCTCTGGCTTCACTGTTGGTTTTTGTAGGTGAAAGACGTAGCCAGCGCGTGAGCTAACTGGAGCAAGTGGCCCTTCGAATTCTGGAAGTTCTAGGATGTTCTTCAATGCTTCTGTGACTATAGTTTCGCTGCTTGACACATTCTCAGACAGATTAGAATTGAATTAGTACGAAATCATGACAAATACAAATAAATATATGTTGCTATGTTATGATATGATGTTTTGATCAAAAAAGTTTTATCAAATTGAAAATAAAATGAAACACAGATGACAGATGATATTTAACATAAAAATAGAACTAGCCTACAATAACTATGATAACAGTTACAACAATAAAATAACTAAACAATAACAAACTAGACTTTTTTGAAGCTTTAGAAGTCAAAAGGCACACACACGACAATAACTACCTTGTTTTAAACGAGCAAACTGATTTAATGAATTCCCCTTTCTTGGATATTCTTTTTTCTAATTAAATAAGTCAAAGAAAATAAATTTAACTATTCTATCAAAAAAGTTATAATAAAATAATGAGTTGATGTATGTCGATATTCTAGTTGTATAGAGACTGCTTTTATACTGTTATTGTTTAGTTATTTTATTGTTGTAACTGTTATCATAGTTATTGTAGGCTAGTTCTATTTGTATGTTAAATATCATCTGTCATCTGTGTTTCATTTTATTCTCAATTTGATAATTTGTTTTTGATCAAAACATCATATCATAACATAGCAACAAATCTTTATTTGTAGTTGTCATGATTTCGTACTAATTCAATTCTAATCTGTCTCAGAATGCTGTCAAGCAGCGAAACTATAGTCACAGGAGCATTGAAGAACATCCTAGAACATCCAGAATTCGAAGGGCCACTTGCTCCAGTTAGCTTACGCGCTGGCTACGTCCTTCACCTACAAAAACCAACAGTGAAGCCAGAGAAGTAGTCTCCAAGTCTGTATGTAGTATGGACAAGTTTCACCAAGTAAGGGCAACAACAATCAATGATTTATTCTCTTCAGAAAAACATTTTCATGTAATGGATTTGGGGTTCATGACTTGACCCTAAAGAAAAGATTCGTATGTCTGTAACCATCAACTTCTCAAACGTTATAGTACTCGAGTTTTAACAAAAAGATGTCAATTTTTACCAAATCACCCCTCAAATATCCTCTACCGCCAGAAGCAATGTTACCAAAAAACAAGTCAAAGCGTTCGTTTGTTGGGTGCTAACTATATAACAAATTTGATAATGATACCTCAGTTCGTTCGAAAGTCATTGCACCTACTAACATATAGACGTACAGGCTGACAGACCGACAGACCAAAAAAATCAATCCAGAATAAAATTTTCCATATGTTTTGATACTTTTTACGGCAATTTAACAAAAAAATCGAAATTTATTGCACCCATATTCTACTCGCAGGCATTCAACCTCTGATTTAATTTCAGCACCGAATAACAGATTATTTATAAAATTGAAAGTTTTCTAATAAAGAAACCATAAAACGTTATCTTACTAGAGTTTCAAAGAAAAAATGTGAATTTTCACCAAACCACGCCCTATTCATCCCCTACACCATAGAGCGATTTTATCCAAAAACAAAACCGTTCGTTTATCGGGTGCTAACTGAATACCAAATTTGAAGACGATATCCCAATTCGTTCTAAAGTTATCATGGCTACAAGCAGACAGACATACAAACGGACAGACCAAAAAAAAATCGTTCCTAAATCATGTTTTCTATATGTTTTGAGACTTTTTAGGACGTTTATGCGAAAAAAATTATTTTGAAATCTTTGTCGCCGGTGGCATACTTCCACCCGTTGTGACGATGTGGAAGTAACATGATATAGTTGGTGTCAAAATATTTGGATTTAGCTAAACCGACTCCAGTACAAAAGTCAAAAATAAAAACGTTACAATACTGATTATAAGTTTCTTCAATTTTGGAAATAGTTATTGTAGTGTTGTCTTGAAAATGGGTTCAAATCAGCTTTTCATAGTGTTAAAAAATAATTTAAACTTGATGTAATTGGTCATCCAGTTTTAGACACCCTGTATGCGATAAACTAATTGTTAGTGTGGATTTCTAAAGCATCATTCTTGTGCTTCCATTTACCCCAGAAGCGCTTACCACCAGTCGAAAATGGCCAAAAGGCGCAGTGTTAAAAATAAGGCTACATCAATCAAAATTTTCTAAAGAATCAGGATATCTAAGAAACAGTTGAAAATAGGTTAAGGGAAACCTGGTGAAACTGATCACGAAATTTTCTCAGGAATCCACAGATGAATTAATATACTGGGTGTTCTATTTAAAATAAGAAAGTTAATGGCGACTTCCGGTATAACAAACAGCGACATAACACTGAAAATATCTTAAAATGAGAGGGAATTTTGAATAATTTTGAATTAAAAAAACATAGAAGTCTATGTTTTTTAACCACGAAAACTTCCAACGTACAGTTACCGTGAGAAACGCTGTATCTATACCCACATATATAATATCCACGATTTTCTCCTCTATTTTCAGATTTAAAACTTTCTGAAATGGATTCCTCTACAAATTTGTATGATATAACATAAAATATAATTTGCTAATTACAATATACCTATTTTCGTTATGTCAAACAGCAACAACAAATATAGGTAGTAAGGAAAATTAAAGTATATTTTACCTGCGCTAGTTTTTTAGTTTCTGTAATGATAGAAATATTTTCCATTAAAAATCATGTTAAGTAACCTAGATCACAAGCATTTTTGCTATTAAGACTTTTTTGTAAATGTATTACGCCCAATCTTATATATATATATATATATATATATATATATATATATATATATATATATATATATATATATATATATATATATATTCAACAACACACCACGAGGGCTTACAGCCTAAATACTATCGTACCCTGGGTGTCGACAGGGAGGAAAGAGGCAACTTGTTAATTCTGGACTTGAAGGTTTGGAGGTTCGGAGGAGAAAGAAAAATATATGCCGGCAAGGAATTTCACAACTTGGAAGTCCTCGGGACAAAAGAGCGGGCATAACAAGATGTTCTATGTCTGGTGGCCTGTACAGTAAAAGGGCGCATTCTCTCTGTTTCCCTGGTAGATCTGTTGGGGGCAGCAGGTGGAGGAACTATGGAAGAAAGCTCCTCTGAGCAGAGTCTATAAAATATATCTATAAAAAGGAGAGAGGGAGGTTACCAAAAAAACGTCGGTGGGCAAGAAATGTCAGCCTTTGGGTGAGGCTAGGGTCACCGATTACACGTATAGGTCTCTTCTGCACGGAGTCCAGGATAGCGAGTGTAGAAGCGGCAGCGGCACCCCAGATGTGGGAGCAGTATTCGAGGTTTGGCCTTATTTGTGAAGTGTATAAGGTATAGAGATTAGCTGGTGAAAAGTATTTGCGTGCCCGGAAGAGGACACCTAATTTTTTAGCAGCCGCTTCTGCAATTGATGTGACATGTTGGTTCCAATTAAGATTTCGATCCACAGAAATGCCAACAAGAGAAAAGGACTCATTACTTTGAATAACTTGGTTGTTCATTGTGATGGGTCTAAGGCTGGTGTATCTCTTATGAGAAAGAAAGCAAGACTGAGATTTGGTGGGGTTGAATTGTACAAGATTTCTACTTCCCCAGTTTAATATTTTTTTGGAGATCCACGGAGACAGAACCCTCCATGAGTTTGCGATCCTCATCTAATTGGGCTAAAGATACAGGCTTAGAATATTGTATATTTGAGTGGAGGGTGCTGTCGTCCGCGTAACTGTGAACTGGGTTGGATGTGCTAGAGAGAGGTCATTGATGTGGAGAACACAGAGTAGGGGCTAAAGGTGAACCTTGAGGAACTCCTGCATTAATTGGATACAGTTTAGAGGAATGTCCATCCACAATAACAGAAATGCTCCTGTTGAAGAGGAAATTTGCTGTCCAGGTACAAAGTTTTGGTGGTAGGCCATAGGCCAGAAGTTTATTAAGCAGCGCTACGTGCCAGACCTGGTCGAATGCTTTGGATATGTCTAGAGCGACAATCTGGGATTCATCGTGTAGTTCCATAGACTTGTTCCAAGAATGGGTGACAAAGGAAAGGAGGCAGGCAGTCGATCTCCGCTGACGGAATCCATACTGCCTGTCGTGGATTAGACTGTGTTTTTTTCAAGAAATTTTAGTTATTAGGTATTTATATACTTTTCCATCACTTCAGAGACGACTGAAAGGAGAGAGATAGGCCTGTAGTTGCTGGGAAGCGCTTTGGATTCTTTCTTGGGGATGGGTTGTACTCAAGCAGTTTTCCAGTTAGTAGGGAATATGCCTTTATTGTAAGATATCTAAAATAGACGAGTCAGGACAGGTGCAGGTTCTGGTGCGCATTTTTTAAGAACAATTGCTGGGATCTCGTCAAGGCCAGAGGCTTTCCTGGTATTAAGAGAAGAGAGCATCTTTCGTACCTTTTTAGTTTGGAAAATGATATCCGTCATTTTATGCGCGACATTGCGGACTGTTGGTGGTTGAACATTTGTAGGTGGGTTGGGAGTAGAATTGTCGGCGAACAACGAAGAAAAAAGTTCAGCATTGCCCAGGGCGGTAGAAACAATTTTATACCCTGAGTCAAGAGGTGGGAACGTGCTCTTGCAGAAATTATTCCCAATAGATTTATCAAGAGTCCAGAAGGGTTTGCCGCCGTTGGAGCTTAAGAGGACTTTGTTTTTGATGTGGTTATTAAACAGGTTTTTTGTCTCAGAAAGAATGCGGACATAGCGGTTTCTTGTGTAGTTAAATGCTTGACGGTTTTCTTGACTGGGATTGTGTAGAAGCGTTTTGTGACCTTTGACCATTTCAAGTCTGGCTCTGTCACAGGATTTAGAGAACTAGGGCTTTTGAGTGGCTGAAGAGGTTTTCTGTGTACGTGGAATAAATAATTCCATGCCAGCTTGGATAATTTCGGTGACGTTTTGTGAGATATCAGATGGGTCAGGATGAGAGAAGCAGACAGACGCCCATGGAAATGAGAAAAAGTAATCCCGCATTTCGTCCCAGTTTGCGGAGTTGCAGTGCCAAACGATACGTGGGTGTGATGACTGTGTGACCTCGGGGTGCATTGCGAGGAAGCAGTGTCCATGCCATGGTCTGAGCGACCATTCTGCGAAGTTCCAATGCCCAAAGCCAGCGTCACTGTTGTCACCCATCAACCGTAAATAACTTGACGATTATAGACAACGACGGTAGGCCACGCAAAATACTCTGCACACGAGTACATACAGTGTCCTCCACAACACGCAAACAGGTAAACAGTAAATCACTAAAAAATTGGTTTAAATCAACGTAATATACAGTAGATATACTAAAGGTTATAACTAACGTCTCTATACCGTTACAAATGCTAACCTTAATTGGGTTTATTAATGATTCTATTTTGACGATATCTTTTAGCAAAGTATAAATGTTTGTAAGACGCTACAATACTATAAAGCAAGGTGACCCTAATCTGGGTGCCGGGTCACTCCGGGGTAAAAGGCAATGAAGAAGCTGACAGTCTCGCGAAGAGAAGGTCAGCAGAACCATTTATGGGACCAGAGCCGGCTCTGGGCGTGACAAAGAGCACTGCCAGAGGAGCCATTAAGTCCTGGGTCAGAAACCAACACAAGGTGTACTGGGCGGACTGTCCACGGCTCAGACATGGGAAGTCAATAATTGACGGACCCAGTTTAAAAAGAGCTGTGGAGCTGCTAAATCTTAGCAGAGGACAGCTCAGAAACACAACAGGTCTCTTGACGGGACACATGGCCGTCAAGAAACACCTGCATAAAAAGGGGCGGTTCGAAGGGGACCTCGCATGCAGACTCTGCGGTGAGGGGGAGAAATCAGCCCAGCACATCTTGTGCGAGTGTAAAGCTCTGGACCGCAAAAGACAACTGATCTACGGCCTGTCTAGACCGGAGACAGAGCAATATAAAACTTCACCCTACCAATCGCTGTGCAGACTAGTTTAAGGCACAGTGATTTTGGAATGGGTGGAGTGCACAATCAACCAAAGGTTGCAGTGCTGTCGGGGCGGCAAGGCTGCGGACGAGCCCTGAGGGGAAAAAAGGTGACAAGAAAAAAAAAACAAGATTTCTCGCATAAAATGCTGTATATTTACTTTAAAATTTATATTTAGTGGCGAGGTATTTTCTTTTCTGTTCCAAGAAGCCAGTACAATTGAGCAACCCACTTCTTTGTAGTGGCATGCCAAACTGTCATGAAAACTTTAAATTTTCCGTAAACTATATGCATTGGACCATAAGTCTCCTCCGGCATATAATTATACATATAATAGTGACCCTAAAAAAACAATAAATCGTAAGTTATTACTTTTAAGGTTTCCTGATCAAACCTCACCAATCTCAGAATTTTGTGAAACCTCTTTTGTAGAAAGTGTAGCAATCCATACTCACCTTTTTTATGTCGCAGGCTTCTAGATTCCCATACTGCTTTATTCTGGTTGTACTACGGAACAGATCTTTAGACGCATATTCACAAACATTATAGGTCATGTTTATTCCCATATATCTATAAATGTTGTTTAAGTTTGTGTAAAACACAAGATTTACCTAAGAAAAAATTGTTGCGATGTAGTGTTTACATAAATAAAATAAATAATTATACTTAGGCATTATTCAAGACAAACCCAAACCCAAACCCACTATTCCTGTCGAAATTACAATTAGACTTAGACTATTATTACCCAGGACTAGATAGGTTTGCGATGTCCTCAGGGATCACCACTTCCACAAAAACCAACACGCGTACCAGCGGTGGAAATCGATGGAAATGGCACTCCACGATGTGATGCGCAAGGTGGAAAGGTCCCTAGACTATGGGGAGAGCACATTAGCTGTGTTTTTGATTTTGACGGGGCCTTTGATAGAACAAGGACTGATACGGTCTGTACCGCATAGATCCCTTTTAAGTTGGGTGACGAGCATGCTGGAAGACATGAGAGGTTCACTGACCTTAAGAGGCCATCGACTGGACGTTGTAGTGACTGCTGTCTTTCGCCACATCTATGGTGTCTGGTTATGCATGGCTTCTTATACATATGCCGAGGATGGGCTGGATGCATGCAAACAGCCTGCAGTGTAATCGAAAGGTGGTGTAGTGAGCTGTCTCTCCGTAAACGCAGCTAAGACGGAGATGATCCTGTTGATCAAAAAGAGGAATCTAAAGGAGTTCAGGGCGCCAGTGATATTTGAAAACCCATTGGCTGTAGTGCGGGAGGTGCTGCTGGACTCCAAATTATCATGACGGTCGCAAATAGAAAGAGTAGTAAGGAAGGGAGTAGCAACGCTCTGACAGTTGCGCCGTGTGATAGGGAGGACCTGGGGACTTAATAATCGGATCCCTCATTGGATTTACATTGCGATCGTTAGGCCGAGAGTCTTTTATGAGGCAGTGGTCTGTTGGTGTGGTAATCAAACTGATACCCGGATGCTGTACAAACTTCAAAGGTTGGCAAGTCTGGGTATCACCGGCGCTATGAAGACGACACACGATAGCGGTCTTGCTGATGCTATCACCGCTTCCGATCTGTATCCGAAAGGAGGCTATAGCGTCCCATCTCAGAACGAGAGACTATGGAAACGTGCGGTGACGGAGCAATAGCAGAACATGCAAAAGTTGCCAAGGAGGTGTAAAAGGATATTCCAATTTCCACGATCATGGTACGAAATGCAGAGGATTATATTAGGCTGACTAAAACATATACCCGCAGATTTCCCAGCAAGGATCAATTGATGGAAAAAGTGGTTGCTTTTCAGCCTGCTAGCCTCGTCTGTTTTACCGACGGATCACGGCTGGAGGAGCAGCACTCCCCCGGGACGGTAATATACATCGATAGTTTGGGGGTACGCGAGAGCTAGGCTCTGGTCGCCTATACCACGACATTCAAAATCGAGGTGTACGCTATTCAGTCTGTAGCTACTTGACAGGACATGAGGATGAGTCCTGAGAAATATGTATACATTTGCTCGGATAGTCAAGCTGCCCTTTGGGCAGTCTGCGCGTCCAGAATTAGGTCAATGCTGATCCAGGAGTGCGCTGACGCACTTGCAGGACTCCCCAGGACACAGGAGGTGCAACTTATGTGGGTTCCGGGATACTGTGGCGTAGCGACGAATGAGGTGGCGAATGACCTCTCAAAGCTTGGTTCCTGGCGGCCGTATTGTGCCCAGGAGCCTGCCATCGGCATATGTAGGAAGGTGGTCTCCGACGCCCTAGATAAATGGACCGAGAAGGTCATGGAGAAACACTGGAGGTGGGTCAGTGGCTGTAGGTAGGCGAGGGACTTCGTGGAGAGGCCGGATAGAAACAATACTGTTTGGGTTCTTGGTAGGAGTCGTTCTGCGCTTCTCCGCTCAAGACAGCCTATAATTAATGTATACATTTTTTTTCATATCTTGTATAATAACGGATATATTGAGCTTTATTGATTTTCTACGAAAATTCGACAACAATTATGTACCATTAAGCGATAAACTCTATAGCTAAGGCTACTGCCAAGCATCAGAGAAATGATCTATTTGAAATGAATTTTGTGGAAACATTTTAGTAAAATGAAGGACAATGACGGTTTAAACTAAAACTTCAAGGTTTGTAAAACATTCTTCTTGAAACATTTTCTTTCCATAGCTCGTATTATGTTATTATAATGAAGAACAATGACGGTTGAAACAAAGACTTCAGGGTTTGTAAAACATTCTTCTTGAGACAATTTCTTTCCGTAGCCCGTATTATATTCAAGTTCTTTGCCTAAATGTTGCCAATTTTGACGTTTTAAATCGCAATTTTGACGTTTTGAGGAAAACCCCAATTAATTTTTATTTAAATGCCTATAACTTTTTTGTCTTTTGACCTAGAGCTAAATTTTGGTGGGTAACTTACATTTGATGATGTTCATCCGCGCACCAAATTTGGTTGCCCTTACTTTGTTAACTCGGGAGATATATTTTTTTCGAAAGAAAACACCAAATTTTCCGGGAAAACCAGTGCTGATTTTTCTGGCTAACGAACTTGTCCAAGCCATTTGTAAAAGGAAGGTACTCACCAAATTTAATCAAAATCGGCCCATTATTTTTTGCGTTATCGGTGTGATGCATACATATATATATATATATATATATATATATATATATATATATATATATATATATATATATATATATATATATATATATATATATATATATATATATATGTGTGTGTGTGTGTGTGTGTGTGTGTGTGTGTGTGTGTGTGTGTGACAAAACAGCTTTGGTATGGCTTCAGACGAATCTATTAGCCACAGGTAATATATATATATATATATATATATATATATATATATATATATATATATATATATATATATATATATATATATATATATATATATATATAATAGAGAGAGAGAGAGCGAGAGAGAGGGTGAGAAGACGAGGAAGAGAGGGGAAGAAAGTTGTTCCTATGTAACTCAGTCTCTCGACTCCATGGTACTCTATGATCTAACGTAGATCTATATTATTAACCGAAATGCGACTGTTCGAATGTTTGCCCAAGAAGAAGAGAGACGCCGTTGGCATAGTAAACAGAAAAAGCCTGGAAGCAGTACCGCTGCCTGGGGTACACGTCCTATTTTATGGACATATCACACTTTATAGGCGGTTAATTTATTGGTTGTTTGGTGCGGTGAACATTTTGAAAAACTGTCGCATATATTTTGAGCGACCACAACTCAGTTTTTATTGCAGATAGAATAATACAAGAATGAGATTATGTCCCGCTAACTGACAAAGGCACGTGCATGAAAGTGTTTCTTCTAAATCACTTCAACATCGGAAGTAACCACATATTGGTAAGGCCTAAAATATATGTCAACACTCGGCTGGAAGGAACGCAGATCGAAAAGAAACTAGAACCGAGAGAGATCGAGAAAGAGAGAGAAAGATAAAGAGAGAGTTGCGACAACAAAGTGATAAAGCTTGTAAACTGTGATGACTTACCTCTAAATCATTACCATCAAGATCTACCAGCAAATCGAACGTGGCATTTAACGCAAAACTCGTCCTGTTTATTTTACGAAATTCGAATTTGATTCCATTTTTCAGCATACTCTTGTCATAAAAAGTTAGTACTGCCCGATCGAAGCTTACTTCATAGTCTCTCTGGAAAAAATATTTGCCGGTTCAATCACCTCAAACAATATGGAAAATCAATGTTTCATCAAGGGTGTACATTATATTGTTACAACAGAAACACAAACAGATGCCATCAATGTGAAATTAAGCAATGTAATGTTGTGTTTTTTTTAGTATTTAATTATCGTGTATTGTTAACGGGAGTGAAAGCTTTAATCAACATTTTACAAACTAACTGCTAATTAACTCGTAAATTAATAGGAATTGTTGAGAGCTGGCAACGTTGGCACTATTCTCTTTATCGTGGAATGTAAAATGTGGATTAACAATTTCTCAACTGCGTCCTACCTCTGAGTTACATTATTAACACTGAACAGCGCTTGCAGCAGTTGTAAACGACAATGTTTCTCATTTCTAGAAAATATCACAGTTCCTCAGCAGGATGGCACACCACCGCATTATGTACGCTCTCTCTGAGAGTTTGCGGCTAACTTTTTTCCTAGGAGGTGGATGGACAGACGAGGACTTAGATAACAGTCCGCTAGATCCTCAGATTTGGCACCTGTAGATTATTTTTATGAAGTTATTAAAGACTTTTGATGTCTTTTTTAGTTTAATTTTTATCCTTCTAGTGAATGTACTTTACGAAAAGGTCACGATGAAACGCTTTTGGATTTTTTTTCAGATGAGCCCTAATGTAGGTCGCTAGAACCCAAAACCAAGGTCCATTAAATTTTTTATATGTATATACATATATATATATATATATATATATATATATATATATATATATATATATATATATATATATATATATATATATATATATATATATATATATATATATATATATATATATACTAACTATAACAGGATCTATAACACGGTATTTCTGCACTATACAAGAAAAAATGGTTAAGGGCAAAGCCGCAAGGAGACAACCGCATACAGGTGTTTCAAGCTTATTGGCCATCATCAGTACGGTATAGCCAGGTGAAGATGGGAACACTCTGGATGAATATGCAAAAATACACGAAGTCACAACAGGCAAGTCTAAGTAAAAATGCATGAAAGATCTTCAGAATTTGATGTGAAATAAAAAAATGCAAGAATATATAGGTTGTTCCATTTAAAGTAACAAAATTGACATATACTTCCGGTAGTGCCACTATTTTAAAAATATTTTAGAAGAATCTCCTCCATTGACGTTTTTTTTCTCCCTCAGGGCTCGTCCGCGTCTAGCCGCCCCGATAGCACCGCAGCCTTTTGCTTATTGTGCATACCCTTTGTCTTTTCTACTCCACCCATTTCAAAATCACTGTGCCTTGAACTAGTCTGCACAGCAATTGGTAGGGTGAAGTTTTATATTGCTCTGTCTCCAGTCTAGGCAGTCCGTAGATCAGTTGCCTCTCGCGGTCCAGAGCTTTACACTCGCACAAGAGGTGCTGGGTTGATTCCTCCCCTTGCCGCAGAGTCTGCATGCCAGGTCCCCCTCAAACCGCCCCATTTTATGCAGGTGTTTCTTGACGGCCATATGTCCCATCAAGAGTCCTGTTATGTTTCTGAGCTGACTTCTGCTCATATTTAGCAGCTCCACGGCTCTATTTGGACAGGGTTGCCCAATTAATGACTTTCCGTGTATGAGCCCTGGATAATCCGCCTAGTATTCCTTGTGCTGTTCCCTGACCCAGGACTTGATGGTTCCCCTGACCGTTCCTTTAGATACGCCCAGGACCGGTTCTGGTCCCATAAATAGTTCTGTTGATCCTCCCTTCGCGAGACTGTCAGCTTCTTCATTGATTTGGCCCCCGCGTGACCCGGCACCCAGATGAGGGTGACCTCATTCTGCCCAGCCAGGTCGGCATTCACTTACCAGCCTGGAATTTACCCGCAGGCTACTTAGAGCCTTAAGGGCTGCCTGGCGGTCTGTGGCTATGAGGATCCGCTTGTTGGTGTAGCCCCTCTTCTTGTTTTCCCGCACACAGTGCAGGAAACATTTCGACCTGAAAGAACGTTGCATGAGCTCCGAGGGAAATACTGTGACTTGCCCTCGGTCCTTACGAATAGACGCCTGCCCCTTGTCCCATGCTCCCCGCCGGATCCGTCCGTAAATCAGACGAGCGCGTCCCGTGATGAGCTCGGCGTATCCTCCCGCCATGCCTCGCGGTCGGGGATTTCCACCGTAAAATTATATTGTTTTCCCTGCAGATTCGTGGGCTCGCGAAGTCTGACCTAATTTCAAGCATGGGCTTCATTGACGTTAGTATATAACCAAATTATCAGAAATTTTCAACGTCTAATTTCTGCGAAATCGATTGCCGCAGTTCGTCGTGGGACACCTGTATACGTACATAATATGTACATCTATATTATATTAATATATTCACATAAAATAATGCCTAATTTGTTGAAAAACGCACACAAGAAGAAATACCTCTCTTTACTTTCAAGCTTGTAATTTAGTTTAAGTTTAAGATATACTGTAGACCCTCGGTGGTTCAGGGGTAAGAACGTGTGGCTCTGAACCGACGGGTACTGGGTTCGATCCCAGGGTACATCTTTAACTTTTTCAGTACAAACCGTAAAATTAACATCAACCGAGGTTCTGGCATTGTATTTGAGCAAGTTGAATGTCTGCACTTTCCGCCCTTCGGAGGGGGCGTAAAGCCGTCGGTCCCGTGTCCATGCGATGTTGGGCACGTTAAAGATCCCTACCCTCTTTACAGAAAGGCAGGGGTTTGGCAAAATTTCCAGGATAGTGAGGTGAAACTGCTCCTTGGCGTCTGTGATTGGTCATAGTCGCGGATATAGGCCGACGTTAAAAAAAAAAGATATATTGTGCAGTCAATACTTACGTCAGTTTTGTTACACACTATTTTATCTGTCAATACAGAATACATAACAAATACCGCTAAATACACCCAAATCATACTGAGCAAAGTAGATATAATGGCGGCTTCATTTAAGCCTTCAATTCTATTTATTTTAATTTAATTTTAACAATACCGTAATGGAGGATCAAACACTCAAATCCGTAATAACTCAAATCTAAATTTCAATTGTCATGGAAGTTTATCTGATCAGAACCACAAATTTAATCAAGATATTTTAAATTATAACCAAACCAGAAGCCGGAAATTACCAGAGTGTGGTTTGTTCTCTTTAGTATTAAATTATTAATTATTATAATCCCTTACCATGTTATGTATTTGCAGTTTCACATCACAACTAATAGATTAAATATTTAACTAATACCTTGTATATTTATATAAGAAGTGTTTCAGCTCAACCTGTAGCAGATAACTAGGCTCGATATTAGTGAATTTTCGTAGAAAAAATTCACTAATGAGAAGATCCCGACTTTTGAATTTTGAAAAATTTTTTGCAAATGAGCGCGAACTAGGACTCCTAGACCCCATATCCCCGGGTTCAGTTTCAATTTTTATATGTTTATATATATATATATATATATATATATATATATATATATATATATATATATATATATATATATATATATATATATATATATATATATATATATATATATATATATAGATAGATAGATAACTTTATTAGCCTTTGATCAAGTACATACATACATACTACAGGCATATATATATATATATATATATATATATATATATATATATATATATATATATATATATATATATATATATATATATATATATATATATATATATATATATATATATATATATAAACATATAAAAATTGAAAGTGACCCCGAATATGTGTTCTAGGGCGGCTAATTAGCGCTCATTTGAAGAAATTTTTTCAAAATTCAAAAGTCGGGATCTCCTCATTAGTGAAATTTTTAAAGTAAATTCACTAATAACACAACATTACAATGTTTAATTTTACGTTGATGGAATCTGTTTGTGCTTATGTTGCAACAGTATAATGTGCACCCTTGATGAAACATTGATTTTCCACATTGTTTGAGGTGATTGAACCGGCAAATATTTTTTTCCAGAGAGACTATGACGTAAGCTTCGATCGGGCAGTACTAACTTTTTATGACAAGAGTATGCTGAAAAATGGAATCAAATTCGAATTTCGTAAAATAAACAGGACGAGTTTTGCGTTAAATGCCACGTTCGATTTGCTGGTAGATCTTGATGGTAATGATTTAGAGGTAAGTCATTACAGTTTACAAGCTTTATCACTTTGTTGTCGCAACTCTCTCTCTCTCTCTCTCTCTATCTCTCTTTCTCGATCTCTCTCGGTTCTAGTTTCTTTTCGATCTGCGTTCCTTCCAGCCAGAGTGTTGACATATATTTTAGGCCTTACCAATATGTGGTTACTTCCGATGTTGAAGTGATTTAGAAGAAACACTTTCATGCACGTACCTTTGTCAGTTAGCGGGACATAATCTCATTCTTGTATTATTCTATCTGCAATAAAAACTGAGTTGTGGTCGCTCAAAATAAATGCGACAGTTTTTCAAAATGTTCACCGCACCAGACGACCAATAAATTAACCGCCCATAAAGTGAGATAGGTCAATAAAAAAGGACTTGTACCCCAGGCACCGGTACTGCTTCCAGGCTTTTTTTGTTTTCTATGCCAACGGCATCTCTCGTCTTCTTGGGCAAACATTCGAACAGTCGCATTTCGGTTAATAATATGGATCTACATTAGATCATAGACTACCATGGAGTCGAGAGACTGAGTTACATAAGAACAACTTTCTTTCCCTCCCTCCCTCTTCTTCTCTCTCTCTCTCTCTTCCTCTCTCTCTCTCTCTAGACTATTTGAGAACTAATACATAAAATATTTAACTAATACCTTGTATAATGATATAAGAAGTATTTCAGCTCAACCTGTAGCAGATAACTAGGCTCGATATTAGTGAATTTTCGTAGAAAAAATTCACTAATGAGAAGATCCCGACTTTTGAATTTTGAAAAAATTTTTGCTAATGAGCGCGAACTAGGACCCCTAGAACCCATATCTCCGGGGTCAGTTTCAATTTTTATATGTTTATATATATATATATATATATATATATATATATATATATATATATATATATATATATATATATATATATATATATATATATGTATGTGTGTGTGTGTGTGTGTGTGTGTGTGTGTGTGTGTGTGTGTGTGTGTGTGTGTGTGTGTGTGTGTGTGTGTGTGTGTGTGTGTGTGTGTGTGTGTGTGTGTGTGTGTGTGTGTGTGTGTGTGTGTGTGTGTGTGTGTGTGTGTGTGTGTGTGTGTGTGTGTGTGTGTGTGTGTGTGTGTGTGTGTATCACACCGATAACTCAAAAAATAATAAGCCGATTTTGATAAAATTTGGTGAGTACATTCCTTTTGTAAGTAGCTTGGATAAGTTCGTTAGCCAGGAAAATCGGTCGTGGTTTTACCAGAAAATTTTGTGTTTTCTTTAGAAAAAATTTTATATCTCTGGAAATAACAAAGTAAGGGCAACCAAATTTGGTAAATCGTTTTATAATGCTATTGGTAAATTTAGCTATGTAGGTCAAAAGACAAAAAAGTTATGGGCATTTAAAGAAAAATAAATTGGGGTTTTCATCAAAACGTCAAAGTGAAAATTTAAAACGTCAAAATTGGCAACATTTAGCCAAAGAAATTGAATCTAATACGAGCTATGGAAAGAAAATGTTTCAAGAAGAATGTTTTACAACCCCTGAAGTTTTAGTTTAACCCGTCATTGTCCTTCATTTTACTAAAATGTTTCCAGAAAATTCATTTCAAATACACCCTTTCTCTGATGCTTGACAGTAGTCTTAGCTATAGAGTTTATCGTTTAATTGTATATAACTTTTGTCGAATTTTCGTAATAAATCAATAAAGCTCAATTATATCCGTTATTATAAGAGATATGAAAAAAAATGTATACATTAATTATAGAGTGTCTTGAGCTACATCTTAAAAAAATTATTTCTGCAATCACAGGATGGCCCATAAATCGTTGGTTATACAAATATTTTTTTAGTCGAACATGCCTTGTTATTGCATTTTTGCATTTCCCATCGAAATATAATGCATGTTTTTAAGTAAAGAAATTCTAAACGCAGCAAGTGCGTTATGGTAGCGAATTTTGATTAAATGCTTCATATTTGAAAAGTTCAATTTGCTATTAACCTATAAGGTTGACCACGAAACGGTTTTTTCGGTTACACTTTAAGTTTATTTTCGGAAATTTTTGTACGTTTTCAAACAATAAAGTTATTTTTTTATAATAACATGTTAAACAGCGCTTACGCGTTTGCGCATATGTAAGAAAAAATGCAAATACTTCGGATACTAGAAAGTTTAATGAATTTAACTCAGTAAAACCAGCAGGCTATCTGATAGAACCTCTTGAACCTCGGTTTATAGATTAAAAAGGTTGCATGGTAACTTTCCACCAATCAGAGAGTGAAGCGGGAATACGTCACATGTATTCTCAATTTAAATGAAGCAGAATAATAGTGCATTGAACATTGATATCAGCCGGAATTTTCATGTTGGTCTTTTCAAAGGAATGACTTTTTTAACTTATAACAAGGGTAAGCATTTAATAGTAACGTAAAATTGAGATGTTGTTCACATAATAACAGAAGGTATTGAAGTTTTAGTACATTAATCGATTTCAAATTAATCGGTTCAATCAATTGGTTTATCTTGAAAATAATTAAAAAATGTTGATAATATTTATGAAATTATAAATTCGTAATGCCTCAAATTGGACAGAACATTTTTCTTTTAAACCAAAATCTAGATATTTAGTTTTTTTAATGGTTTACTTATTTTACTGCATATGCCCCATATAACACACAACTAATCCGAATAAATAAATCATTTAAGTTTATTATATTTAGGTAGGTATGTATTTGTACACAAACAAAATACATAGTGGGTTTATAATTTCCACAATCAATTTATAAGCAAACAACTCATACATCTTATACTTATATATACTTAATTTTGCCAGCGTAATATGTGAATCAAATTTTGCAGATGAGATCACGGAGAGCTTTTAAAATATTTTTTCAGAAACACGCTTAGAACACCCCTTGGGTGCATTAGCTACAAGAAAAATTTCTTGCAAACAACCCCCAAAAAACCCAGCGATCAAGAGTGAATAGGAGTGATGGACGGGGTAGAACAAACGAATAATGCGAAAAAACATCATAGCCGGACCCATATAAGCTTTATTTATTCCATATCGCAGCAACACCTCCTTAAAAGCCTGTATATTTAGCATAGAACCCATATTCGCCCCAGGTCCCATAATTTCCGTGTGGGTTGTTCCCAATGCATTTTTATTGTGGTTTATGCATTGAGGGTGGTTGCATGCCTGCAGAAGGGGAAGGAAAATAGGACGAAACACCCAAACCCCCTCTACAAACACGGGGATCTACATGCATGCAACCACCCTCAATGCATAAACCACAAGAGTTACGGGATCTGGGGCGGATACGCGTTATGTGCGGGATAAACGCAGGATTTTAGGGCGGTTTAGCTGTAAAATGAGATAAAAGCAGCTTATATAGGTTCGGCTAAGCTGTTTTTTCCCTTTTCTGGTTATACTTCCTTTTTATCTTCTTCCCTGCCGACCACTAGTATTCACTCCTGGCACCGTAACATTCGTGGGGGTTGTTTGCACTAAAATTTTCTTGTGGTTTATACATCCAAGGGGAAAGAATACAACCAAAATCTCAGAAATATACGTAAAAACGTCAAGAAGTAAAAGAAAAAATATTTGAAAATTTGATAATCTTTCTTCTTCAAACGTCAAAGTCGCGATTTGAAACGTCAAAATTTGCAATTTTCAGAAAACGAATTTGGAACAAATACGGATTTTTTAGACAATATGTCCTAAGAAGTGTGTTTTACAAAGCCTTAAGTTTCAGCTTCAACTATCATTGTCCTTCACTTTACTAAAATGTTTTCAGAAAATCCATTTCAAATAGACCCTCTTTCTGATGCTTCGGCAGTAGTTTAAGCTATAGATTTTATGGTTTAATAGTTTAGTATATATATATATATATATATATATATATATATATATATATATATATATATATATATATATATATATATATATATATATATGTATGTATCCAACGGATAAAAAATAAGCAACTGATTTCGATGAAACTCGGCAAGTGCCTTTCTTTTATTAATGACTTGGATAAGTTCGTTAGTCAGGAAAATCGGATAACGTTTTCCGCGAAAATTTAGAGTTTTGTTTAAGAAACTCTTTTTTTCCGAAAATTACAAAGATATTTTAATGAAATTTTGTAGATATGTTGCCGTGTAAAAGACCTTACCACACTAAAATTCAACTTTCTACATATTTAGAAAATTGAGTTATTCAAATTTTGAGTTTTCTTTTGAAAAAAAAATGTTTTCTCCGAAAATTACAAAGTTATTTTGATGAAATTTGGTAGATATGTTGCACTTGGTAGGACCCTACTATACACCAAAACTCAACTTTCTAAGTTTGTAGAAACTTGAGTTATTCAAATTTGAAGCATTTAATAAAAATTTACTACCATAACGCACTTATTAGGTTTTAAAGTTTTCACGACTGACCGGTCTATTTCGAACACCCTGTCTAACTTGTACTAGCTTTAGTAAATTCCAGATATTTTGTGGCATTTTAAAATTTGCACTTTAAAATTTCAACTCTTTAGGTTGAAAAATAAGAGAGATACAGTGTGTAAATGTGACAATGTTTGAATAATTTTTTGAAAAAAGTCAAATATCTCGAAAATTGTTAAGAAAAATGACATAACATGTTAGTAAAACTTAACATAAAAGCAATCTATATCCGGAATAAAAGGCACCATCTTCCATTTGAAATATGAAAGTTGACGTCTACTTCCGGTATAACCGGAAGTTCCATACTAACGTCAATATTTTCAGTGAACTTGAAATTTTAAGAAACCCACGTGCGTAAATTTTCACAATTCAATTGTGAACCGTACTCCAGAAACGGCTAATGGAAGGTCTACATGAGTTATGTAATCGCCCTGTATATAAGTATATAGGAATATTTAAATCTAATTGTTAATTTACATTATACTATAGTTTATGCAATTCTGCATTTCAGCATTTATAAATGTTTCCTTTATAATACGTATATCTAATTTAACAAGTTTTTTTTTTTTTTTTATGTCAACAACACACCACGAGGGCTTACAGCCTAAATACTATCGTACCGTGGGTGTTGACAAGGAGGAAAGACGCAGCTTGTTAATTCTGGACTTGAAGGTTTGGAGGTTCGGAGGAGAAGGAAAAACATGTGCCGGCAAGGAATTCCACAACTTGGAAGTCCTCGGGACAAAAGAGCGGGCATAACAAGATGTTCTATGTCTGGTGACCTGGACATTAAAAGGGTGCATTCGCTCTGTTCCCCTGGTAGATCTGCTGGGGGCAGCAGGTGGGGGAATTATGGAGGAAAGCTCCTCTGAGCAGTGCCCGTGCAGATATCTATAAAAGAGAGAGAGGTCACCAACGGCACGTCGGTGGGCAAGGGATGGAAGCCTTTGGGTGAGGGTAGGGTCACCGATGAGACGTATGGCTCTCTTTTGAATGGAGTCCAGGATAGCGAGTGTAGAAGCGGCAGCTGCACCCCAGATGTGGGAGCAGTATTCGAGGTTTGGCCTTATTTGTGAAGTATATAAGGTATAAAGATTAGTTGGTGAAAAGTATTTGCGAGCCCGGAAGAGGAAACCCAATTTCTTAGCAGCCGCTTCTGCAATTGATGTAACATGTTGGTGCCAATTAAGATTTCGATCCACAGAAATGCCAACAAGAGAGAAGGACTCATTACTTTGAATAACTTGGTTGTTCATTGTGATGGGTCTAGGGCTGCTGTATCTCTTGTGAGAAAGAAAGCAAGACTTAGTTTTGGTGGGGTTGAATTGTACAAGCTTTCTACTTCCCCAGTCTAATATTTTTTGGAGGTCCCCGGAGACAGAACCCTCCATGAGTCTGCGATCCTTATCTAATTGGGCTAAAGAGACAGGCTTAGAATATTGTATGTTTGAGTGGAGGGTGCTGTCGTCCGCGTAACTGTGAACTGGGTTGGATGTGCTAGAGAGGAGGTCATTGATGTGGAGAAGAAACAAAGTAGGGGCTAAAGCTGAACCTTGAGGAACTCCTGCATTAATTGGATACAGTTTAGAGGAATGGCCATCCACAACAACAGATATGCTCCTGTTGGAGAGGAAATTTGCTGTCCAGGTACAAAGTTTTGGTGGTAGGCCATAGGCCGGAAGTTTATTAAGCAGCGCTGCGTGCCAGACCTGGTCGAATGCTTTGGATATGTCTAGAGCAACAATCTGCGATTCACCGTGTTGTTCCATAGACTTGTTCCAAGAATGGGTGACAAAGGCAAGGAGGTCGGCAGTCGATCTGCGCTGACGGAATCCATACTGCCTGTCGTGGATTAGACTGTGTTTTTCAAGGAATTTTAGTAGTTCGGTGTTTATATACTTTTCCATCACTTTAGAGATGACTGAAAGGAGAGAAATAGGCCTGTAGTTGCTAGGAAGCGCTTTGGATCCTTTTTTGGGGATGGGTTGTACTCGAGCAGTTTTCCAGTTACTAGGGAATATGCCTTTATTGTAAGATATCTGAAACAGACGAGTCAGGACAGGAGCAAGTTCTGGTGCGCATTTTTTGAGAACAATTGCTGGGATCTCGTCAAGGCCAGAGGCTTTCCTGGTATTAAGAGAAGAGAGCATCTTTCGTACCTTTTTAGTTTTGAAAATGATATCAGTCATTTTATGCGCGACATTGGGGACTGTTGGTGGTTGAACATTTGGAGGTGGGTTGAGAGTAGAATTTCCGGCGAACAACGAAGCAAAAAGTTCAGCCTTGCCCAGGGCGGTAGAAACAATTTCATCCCCTGAGACAAGAGGTGGGAACGTGCTCTTGCAGAAATTATTCCCAATAGACTTAGCAAGAGTCCAGAAGGGTTTGCCGCCGTTGGAGCTTGAGAGGACTTTGTTTTTGATGTGGTTATTAAACGAGTTTTTTGCCTCAGAAAGAATGCGGACATAGCGGTTTCTTGCGTCGTTGAATGCTTGACGATTTTCTTGACTGGGATTGTGTAGAAGCGTTTTGTGAGCTTTGACCTTTTCAAGTCTGGCCTTGTCACAGGATTTAGAGAACCAGGGCTTTTGAGTGGCTGAAGAGGTTTTCTGTGTACGTGGAATAAATAATTCCATGCCAGCTTGGATAATTTCGGTGACGTTTTGTGAGATATCAGAGGGGTCAGGATGAGAGAAGCAGACAGACGCCCATGGAAATGAGGAAAAGTAATCCCGCATTTCGTCCCAGTTTGCGGAGTTGTAGTGCCAAACGATACGTGGGTGTGATGACTGTGTGACCTCGGGTTGCATTGCACAGGAAGCAGTGACCATTCCGTGGTCTGAGCGACCAAGGGGGGCGGTGACTGATATCTTATAGCATTCAGGGTTTGTAGTAAGAAGGAGATCCAAGGGATTTGAGCTGTGTGTTGGGATACGAGGAAAGTAAGTAGGTTGCTGAACCATATTGGCCAAAGAATTGCTGACTGCAAAGGCCTCCGCTGCTCTCCTTTGTGGATCGGTTTTTGAAGATCCTAGCCATTCCTTATTATGGACATTGAAGTCGCCAAGAATAGTGACCTCGGAGGAAGGATATTCAGAAATCAGATAGTCGGTTTTTTCAGAAAGGTAGTCAAAGAGCTGGACAAAGTTGTTGTCAGAAGGTGACCGGTAAATGCAACAGATGAATTTAGTTGCAGCCCTGAGAGAAAGTTTTATCCATAGTATGTCTTTTCTTCCAGCTTCTAAATTGGGAAGTCTGGTGCAGGGTAGATTGCTACGGACGTATGCGCACACCCCTCCATGCAATCTAAAGGCAGTAAGGAGCTCATACCCCGGGAAATTAAGGTGATTAGTGGCTGTTTTGGCACTGACTTGGGTTTCGGTGAGGAAGAGGAGTTGGGGCCTGTTAGCCTGGAGGAAATGGTGGACGGAGTTCAGGTTAGAATTTAGGCCACATATATTCGAAAAGGATACGTTAAATCTTGATGTTGGCACCCCCTGTACACCCCTCTCCCGGAGATCCGAATGGAGGGGTATTTTGCCTCCGGAATATTTTATACAAGGAGGAGCCATCATCATTTTTGCTTATAAGGGAGACCGACTCATACACCAGAACCGGAAACGTCCGTTGGGACTTCACCGGCCCCTTGATGTATGGGGTGGTACCTCCTCGGGCGTGAAAAAATCCTTTACTATTACATAAAGGAAAATTCCACTACCACCTGCTATGGATTGGATTGGATCAATGTATACCCCTTTAAAAATAAGATTAATAAAGGGACTATCAATTGTCCAGTAGTTATGATTTTCGACATAGTAGGAGGATACAAAACATTATCATCATTTTGCATCCATGCCTATTGTCGGTAGTTTATTTAGATCATTAACTCTGTGACTTTTAATAATGCAAGTTAGTATTTTTTATTGTAAACTGTCACACCAATGACCTGATGTCACATGATCGACATCATACCACCCAAGTTATTAAATATGTGTAGATTTATAATTTTAGTCAGTTCTGTATTAGACTTAGCCTTGTGTCTTTGCAGTTCTCGTCTTTTTCAATGAATTGTAACTCACCAACCTTTGACTAAATAAATTCCTTTAGATTCCTCTTCTTGGTCAACAGGATCATCTCCGTCTTAGCTCGGTTTACGGAGAGACAGCTCACCACACCACCTTTCGATTACACTGCAGGCTGTTTGCATGCATGGACAGACGACGCTGAGGAATTTGTCGGTGACTTAGACCAGCCCATCCTCGGCATATGTATAAGAAGCCATGCATAACCAAATATGTGTAGATTTATAATTTTAGTCAGTTCTGTATTAGACTTAGCCTTGTGTCTTTGCAGTTCTCGTCTTTTTCAATGAATTGTAACTCACCAACCTTTGACTAAATAAATAAATTTAATTTTAAAGCCGTAAACCGGAGTTACAATTTATTTCGTGGGCCATCCTGTATTGTTATCCGGTGGGAAGAAGGTAATATTTGATTTGGCTCTGTATGAAAATAAATTATGCAATAAATTCGAACCTCCCCTTATGTGAAATATTCGCCTTCATAGAATATCTGCGTTGTCAGTAACAGAGCGTCCTTGATATTTAAATTCAGGATATCAACAACTGCTGAAGCAGCGCCCCCTCTTAACGGCTACTATCATCTTCGGAGTTTTGCAAACGAGGGATTTTATGTCCGCCAATCATAGTGTGAATGAATGCCCCTCAGAGTGTAAAGAGCCTACATACTTTATAATTATTGCTTAAGTGCTGACTCGTCGTTCACTCAGTAGGGTTCATCATCTGCGATATTATCCTTTAGAGAAGGTCCACGCACTAATAATGCTGTTTTCGACGAGGCTTGATTAAGAGCGCTCGCTCGTAAAAGAACAGGTTATCGTATTTGTCTTGAGTGTTTGAAACCTTCTAGATAACGTCTAATATCGAGAGCTTGAGTATCTACAGAGCTTAAGTATCCATCTAACTATTGATTTTTATAGTTGGCGCGTTGCGTCTTATATTGGCCACTTATTAGTGCTGATACCAATTATTAGCTGCCTCATTTTCCAGAAAAATGTTAAGCACGTATTAGAATGAACATATACATAGAGTGCATACCAAATATGTTCATGTGCAAAGTCAACCAATACTTACCTCTAAAACCAGTGGCGCAACTTAGCTGACATTTTGTAAAAAGTCTGGACGCAGCAAGTGCGTTATGGTAGCGAATTTTCGTAAAATTGCTTTTAATGGCAAATATATCTTGTTTTTAAAAGAAGGACATTTGGTTGGCAGTATAACCTATATATTAGTAACAATCTACCGTATTTAATTAAAATGGCTTTGTTGTTTCAGAAAGTACAAACATTTTCCGAAAATAAACTTTAAAAGTTCCAGAAAAAGCTTCCGATTTTCCTGGCCAACGAACCTCTTTAAGCTGTTTATACACCTGCCAGGATATAATTATTCACAAACAGCTTAAGGACCAAATTTGAAAACAAAAATATGAAAATTTGCAAAAATTTCTTTTACAGAAAATCACAATTTTTTTACAGAAATTGCCTTCAGTAATGTTATACTAAATTATATTTTTCACAAAAATTTGACAACTTCTTTTTACAATAACTTACTAAACATTTATTATTAATTACCAACATATCACAAAAACCTTCCAAAAATAAGTTCCACAGAAAAACTAAAATAATTTCTACGAAAACGTTTAAAATTCAACCATTATTTGAGCGTGCTCACATACAGCAGCTCGATTTTTTCGACGAGTAATACAAACAAAAAGCTCGCGGAATGCGTCATTTCCATGGGGCTCCGCTCTCTATTGACAAAAACGCCGTTTCACAATTTGTGATATGTGTTTGAAATATGTGCCAAAAATATATATATAAATTGAAACTGACCCCGGATATGGGTTCTAGGGGTCCTGATTCGCGCTCATTTGAAAAATTTTTTGCAAAGTCTCTCCATCGATACCTCTTTATTAGTGAATTTTGTTAACTAAAAATTCACTAAAAATGAAAGGCTTACCTATTTTTCTCCCGGAAAATGTATCATAAAAAAACCTACTTACTAAACTTAATAATTATTAACTACTTACCAAGTTTTCCTCTAGTTAGTTATACGTTATAGTAGTTAAAAATCTCTTAAAAAGTTAAGCTTTAAATTTAAAATATCCACTGAATTAATCACATTATTATTTTGTCCACTTATTAAGCAATCCGAAGTAGTAACCATAATAATAATAATTGTCTTGCTAGAACATGTAAACAACAACGAAATGATCTAATTAAAAATCAATCCGACGCGAAAACGAAAATTACTAGGTAGTAGTAGTAGGTACACACGCTCTGCCAAAAGTCCACTACAAACTGGAAGTGTGTAATTTTATAGCGCACAACAGATTGTTTATTCGGTTGTTTTAGACGAAGATCATCAAGATTCGGCTATCATTTCGCACTGAAGTATCGCATTTCCTGAGAGCGCCGAAAAATACACACCCCCGCCCGAGTGTTTTATATGGATATGGATGTATGTAATCTCGGCAACGATTAACACTACTTATTATGATTCTGTATTCTGTAATAATGGCTGCCGACCGTCTGCGATCCTGGATATACTAATTTTGTTTGTTGAATGCAGGAGGTAAAAAAGTAACTAAAAATTTATTACCATACAGCATAGCAAAAATATTAGTTTTTCCACGGCAGGCGGCAGTGCGCGCTCACGGGCACACTTATTGAGCAGCCGCCCCTGGCTAAATGTAAATCTCTGTGACATGCATGTTTTATGACTGTTAAAAAATGCAGGACTCAAAATCCCGTCGGCCAATAAAGTTTTAAATAATGGAATTTGTTATTTCTAACAGTGGTTAACGCAAGGGTTTAATATGGCGTCCATTTTTCTGCTGTAGAATCAGCTATGGTTTCTCCAAATTGTACATAGCATTATTCAGATGGCATGAATTTACAAAATGTCTGCTTATAACACGACCTTGAAAAGCAGCAGTTAACAATTTTCTAACTGGTTGGTAAATATGCGCGGGTGCCCCATCCCGCCTAAAAATCATATTTTCAATTCCTTCGTGCTCATTTTGTATCCGTGAAATGGTATCATCTCGTAACATTTGCAGGTGTCGTTCACCAGTAACAGCTACAGATACGGCGTCTCGATTCTGTGTCTCCTCAAAAAATATGGTCCAACGATAAATTTTGCTGTGAAACTGCACCAAATGAAGGCTTTCTTGCGATGAAGACGACCTACGGCGATCCTATAGGAGTGTAGTCCCGTGACAGCACCGTGAATTCACCGCGCCCCATCAGTGTGCAGCGTTGCCAGCATGGGCTTTCTACCCTCACGCCAGGAAAATAATAATATTAATAAATAAATAATTAGCTTCGTTCAGGTTCAGAACAGAGTCATAAAAGGAATACAGTTACCATTTACAGTGAGAGTTTATTTAGCAGAAGCAATTTATATTATATATTCTTATGAATTTGCTTAAAATGTGACACGATGGTTGTATGGCGCATTCAAAAATTCATTGCGTCCATACAACTCAAAAAACATCTATGAAAGTCAGTAATATTAATAAACACGCCACGATCTATTTGCGTAAATTGATAAACAAAATGTAGCGCAACCGGTTGTGCCGGAAATTGGCAGCAACTTAATTTTTTTAAATAGGAGTGATACTTTTTTTTTCCATTTTCGCTTAGATCAGAGGATTCTACATCATATTCATGTATCCTACTAATCCTTATTCATCAACACATTCGCAAAAACCAACGGGACCACACTCCTGTAGTAGGTGGGTATACGGCGCATTGTAACATTTATTGCGTCGGAACGAGTCATCTGAAAATTTTGAAACTTTGGAATCTGAATAAACACGCCACGCTCTATTTGTGTAAATTAATGAAAAAAAATGTAGCACAACCTGTTGTACCGGAAATTGGCAGCAACTTTTTTTTAAATTGTAGTGATAGTTTTTGTTAGCATGTTCGCTTAGATCAGAGGATTCTACATCATATTCATGTGTCCTACTACACCTATCCATCAACACGTTCACAAAAACCAACGGGATCACACTCCTATAGTAGGTGGGTATACAGCGCATTCTAACAGTTATTGCTAGCGGATCAGTGTTGGCTATGTTTTGATTTTCCAGAAGAACTTCTGCAACGTGGACATCACTAACCCTTGGTCTTCCTAATCTCTGTAGGTCAGTTACACACCCTGTTCTATCAAATTTGCAAATCAAATTACGGTACTCTTTCATTTATCAGGGCCCTCTTCGCAAACCTATTTTCGTACGAAATCGTAGTAGTCCAGAAGTATAATTTCTACCGCAATCGTAATAACACGGTACTAAACCAATTATTGTTCGTAGAGCCATGTCATTGAAGTTTAAATCGTTTTAAAATACGTTTACGTGAGTTCTATTTTGAGAGCAATTCTTTAAATCGCGATTATTATATTTGACACCTGTATCAGCAGCTGACACGACAACTCTTTTGTTTTCTATAGATACAGTAAAATCCAATTATTGAAGCAACTTGATTCCATTTACTTTTTGCTACTAGCTTGATACCTTAAAATTATATAAGACTTCAAGGTGTACCCTTTACTTTATGATGACCCTACATATCTAGATTATTTGTACCTTAACAACTGGTTGATATACGCTTTAGATGTGAAACGTTTGTTTAAGTAGCTCGATAATTATTTACCGTCTGATTCTAGAGTAGCTTCCATTTCTTTATTCAGAAACCACTATTAAAATATAACGTAACACATACCTAATGCCTGTAGTAATTTTCTAATGTACACATCCGCTTTTCCAGTTGCAGCTGAAGTTAAAGGTCTGAAAGTGACTTCGTGTGTTTGTAGAGTGTCTGGACATTCCGTTTCAGCTAATGGGAAACGGCGTTAATTGAAAGACAGTAGTCGACGCTTTATGCACTTGCTAAAGCAATCCTTGGCTTTATTAAACTACGAAGAAATGTCAGTAACCAGAGTCTACAGCTCTTAAAACTGCTCAACGTTAATAGAAGTTACATTTTCTACCTCTATATCTTTACTGTATTTATGGAAGCACTAGTCGATCTTAAGAAAATATCGCGACGCAGCAGGTGCGTTATGGTAGCGAATTTTCATAAGAATTGTACACTACTATTATAAAGCATATTAGTAAAGATGATACTTTAAACTTACAGAGACTTTGAAGATCGATTTAAAGGTCCTAGTACGCGCATATTTTAAGCATTCAATATTATTATTATCAAGCAAATCTTGTGCTCTAACTCCTCTTGCGAAAAATACCCAAAACTCAATTTTCGATGAAGCTAATGAATTAAAATTTTCTATATCTGTGGATAGTGTAAGTCTCTTTAAAAGAAACTTGTCTTACAAATTTCATAAAAGTTATACAAAATATTTCCAGAAGGAAACTTAATTCATATTTAGAAAAGTAAAGTATCTCCCAAGTTATCAGCGTAGCAGTTATTTTTCCTTATTAGTCGCCAGTATGATTTCGTTTTCGCTAAAAAGAACACCAGCTAGCGTTATTACATGATGCCAAATATAACCGCAAAATCAACATTACCAAACAACATTTATCAAAGCAGCATGCTCAAAATGTGGCCAGAAACTGATCCAGTATTTGAAGTTACTTCATCGTTAGAATCTTTTAAAAATTCTGGACGCAGCAAGTGCGTTATGGAAGTGAATTTTTACAAAAATGTTTCTAATAGCAAATACGTCTCTCTAACGCAAGCAGACATTAATCTGGTTACCGGTATAGCTTATATAGTAGAAACAATGTACAATATTAAATCAAAATTACTGATTGCTTGAAAATGTACGATAATTTTCCGAAACTAAACTTAAAATATTTCCGAAAAAACCAGTTTCCTAGCCAACAAACATTAGGTTAATACCAAATGGAGTTATCGAATTTTGACGGATTTAATGAAAATTCGCTACCAAAACGCACTTACAGCGTCTCGATTTTTTTTACAAACATGAATCATATTTTGATAAAAATGCAAAAATGCAATAATATAAGGGTGTTAGGAAAAAACAATTGTAGGGATCACCAACGACTTATGGACCAACCTGTGATTATCAAAATTTTGTCGTATTTTCGTATCTTGTATAATAACAATTATATTGAGCTTTCCCGTAGAAATGCTTCACCTTGTATATACGCAAACACATAAAAACTTAAAGTAAACCCGGATATCGATTCTAGGGGGCTAAGTTTTCGGTGTGATACACACACACAGATATATACAGTGTGGAACAGCCAAATGGAATAAATTCGATAACGGATAAATGAGGACGTGTTGGGAAAAACGCTTGGACACGTCGATTTGTATTTTTAACTGCGCATCTTTTTCAAGAAAAAAAAATTATTTAGGGTGCGTCATGTGACAGTGGCCAATACCAACTTTCTTATTTTAAATACAAGCCCCTGTATATTATTAATTTTTTGGATTCTTCAGAAAATTCTAGACATAATTCATGTACAATGTCCTATACCTATCTTCAACTGTTTCGGAAATATTAAGTATTTTCAGATTTATTACAAAAATTAACATTAAAAATAGAAAATTATTTTATTTCACAAATTCTAATAAGAAATACTGATTATTTCTTAATAATTTAAAAAAACAAAAAAAAATTAATGTCAATGTAGTAAATGTTCAAAATGCTCGCCACGAACATCTTGGCAACATGCTAATCTGGTATAGAAATGTCTTCTAACATTACTCAACATCTCAGGCGTGACTGATCTAATCGCAAGCGTGATTCGTCTTTTTAAGTCATCTAAGTTGAGGGGCTTAGTTTTGTATACAATACTTTTGACATATCCCCACAAAAAGTAGTCTAATAGCGACAGATCAGGAGATCGTGCTGGCCATTCTATCGATCCGCGCCTCCCTATCCACCGATTTGGAAAATTTTGGTTCAGGTACTGCCGGACATTGATTTGGTAATGGGGCGGTGCTCCATCTTGCTGAAACCATATTTTATTGGCAGGAACTTGTGGGTTTGCTGGATCTGGATATAAGTTTGTCAAAGTTGGCACGACATTATTTTGGAGCAGTTCTAAATATTTATCCCCATTCAAGTTGCCATCAATGAAAAAGGGACCTACGATATGATTTCCAACAATTCCTGCCCAAACATTAACTTTTTCAGGATATTGCGTATGTTCCTCTCTCATCCAATGAGGATTCTCATTAGACCAATAGCGTCAATTTTGACGATTAACATGACCGTGAAGTGTAAATGTGCTCTCATCAGAAAACAAAACATCTTCTAATTGGATCACATTGTTATCTAACATTGCCATCATTTGTTCACAAAAATACGTTCTCCTATCGAAATCGTCCTCCATGAGCTCCTGAGTTGGTATCATTTTATAGGGATGCATTTTACTTTCCTTTAATGTTCGAAAAATTGCTGTGTGGCTAACGTTGAATAGTTGGGCTGCTTGTCGACCAGAAGTATGTGGGTTTTCTTGAAACTCAAGCGTAATATCCAATTTCGTATCATCACTTACTGCATTGGCAGCTACTTTTTTTATCTGTCTCACATGACCAAGCTCGCGAAACTGCTTTTCTATTTTGCTAATTGTTCCTTGGGATACAGGCGGCAAATTTGGAAATTTTTCGTGAAATAAGCGAGACACTTCCATCTGTGTCCGTGTGTTATCTCCATAACCAATCATTTGTAGAATGGTTATTTTGTGCATTTCTGTTAAATGAACCATTTTTCTGATATTATTACGTACAGTTAACGAAATTCAAACGACAATAGCACTGACACTAATCACTACTGTCATGCAGGCAGACAACAAGTTGCTAAGGCTACGAGTTTTATACGAACAGAAAGAAAACTGTTTTTGTTTTTGTTTCATTTTATATCAGTAAAAAGAAACGCAGGAATGGTTTTTGTTTACTTTCTCATTATCAAGAGCTGAATGGGAAATAAGTATTGAATGCAATGTAGCGAATTTGTGAAATAAAATAATTTTCTATTTTTAATGTTAATTTTTGTAATAAATCTGAAAATACTTAATATTTCCGAAACAGTTGAAGATAGGTATAGGACATTGTACATGAATTATGTCTAGAATTTTCTGAAGAATCCAAAAAATTTATAATATACAGGGGCTTGTATTTAAAATAAGAAAGTTGGTATTGGCCACTGTCACATGACGCACCCTATATAATTTTTTTTTCTTGAAAAAGATGCGCAGTTAAAAATACAAATCGACGTGTCCAAGCGTTTTTCCCAACACGCCCTCATTTATCCGTTATCGAATTTATTCCATTTGGCTGTTCCACACTGTATATATATATATATATATATATATATATATATATATATATATATATATATATATATATATATATATATATATATATATATATATATATATATATAAATCGGACAGTTTTAGAACTTACTTTGGATTTTTGATTTCCTAAATTTTTTGTCATTTTTTAGTACCCATCAAGAAACTCTTCCTGGGACAATTTGAGATTTTTTTGATAAATCATTCAAAAGATATCGCATTTTAAAAAATAGCTTTTTTTACGGTTTTTTGCTTATAACTTCTCTAATAATGCTCTAAATTGAAACTTTTAAAAAATTTTTGTTATTTTATGTACTTTGCACAGAAAAATATAAAAAAATTATGGCAAGTGTTTTAATGCGATTTTTTAAATTGAAAATTTTAATCGCATTTTTTAAACTGTTTGTACTTTTTGATTTCCCTGAACAATTTTTATGTAAAGTTTCTATAAATGCTAAAAATTTTACGCCCCGGCCGATAGTGGGGTTCGGACAATTAGTTTTTTTTTCGATTTTTAGAAATTTGAACATATATTTTTTTTGCTATTAACCATTATTAACACTTTTTGTTACTGTGTATTCATTTTTAGTGATTTCGAATTGACTCAGATATGTTTCTATCATGAAAAGGGGTTTTGAAAAAATAAACAGTTTTTTAGTTTCTTAAAAAAGAATTATAACCAATGTTATTTATATATTTCCGTATTCTTTTAAAAAATTTATATACATTATTGTTTAATCGAGAATAGTGTTTAGCAATAAAAAACTCAAAAGTCGGCATCTCCTCATTCGTGATTTTTTTTTGAAGAAAATTTACTAATAATTATCTAAAATAAGCCGGAATTTTTTTAATTGTATAATTCAACTTTCTGTTAACCTAGAATTTTGAATTTTGTTATGTAGCAAGCCATTTACCAGGGAAACATGTCAACCAAATTTCATTATAATAACTTTTTTATTTTTGAGATACAAATATCTTTTTAAAAAATAACAATTTTTTTAGAAAAAAATATGCCATAGGGCTGGCTAACGAACTCCTCCAAGCTACCAATAAAAAAAAGATTCTTCCAGAGTGCTATCAAAATCGGTTAATACCTTTTTGATTTTCAGTTATCGGTTGGATACATATGAGTTGGGGAGCCTTTGTCAAACAGGTGACGAGGAAGGTGGCCGGCTACTTGGGTGAAGTGTGAGAAGACCAAAGAAACAAGCTGCATGAAAACTTGATGACCACCAACACTGATCTACCTAGCTACCTCACTAGATTTCAATGGGACATTGCCAAATATCCTATAAAGCCATCATTACGCAATATAGCTGACATAATCAGCAAACAGGTCAGTCAGATTGATGCAAATTTGAAAAAAGGTCATTATCGCACAATAACTTAAAAGGAAATCTACAAAATTTGGAGAAGAAGCAAACTGGCAGTTTGCTGACCAGGAATTTGGCTGATCCGGTTCGAAGAACCATGTAATTTCCCCACAATTGGAAATTGTTAATTGTTAAGTCGATACATTTTAGTATTCCTTTTTGAAGAAAAGCCTTACTCGTTTTCACAACTTTTATTTTTAGTGAATTTTTATTTAAAAAAATCACTAATAGAGAGGTATCAATGGTGAGACTTTGCAAAAAATTTTGCAAATGAGCGCGAATTTGGGCCCCTAGAACCCATATCCGGGGTCAATTTCGATGTTTATATTTATATATATATATATATATATATATATATATATATATATATATATATATATATATATATATATATATATATATATATATATATATATATATATATATATATATATATATATATATATATATATATATATATATATATATATATATGTTTATTAATATATAATTAACTGATTTTGATGAAACTCGGCAAGTGCCTTTTTTTATTAATAGCTTGGATGAGTTCGTTAGCCAGAAAAATCGAACACGGTTTTCCGGGAAAATTGTGAGTTTTCTTCCGAGAAAAATTTTTTCTCCGAAAATTACAAAGATATTTCGATAAAATTGGGTGTACATATTGCTTTTGGAAAGACCTAACTATGTGCCAAAATTCAGTTTTCTAGGGTTACAGAAAATTGAGCTATTCAAATTTGAAACATTTATGTTTAATATCACCGCGTTTCATTGCAAATAGCTTATATGAGATCTAGAATGCCGTTACCCATGGTAACGGAACATTTGATATTATAGCGCAGCGCTGTTACACACTGTAACTGCCGTTTATCTATCGTATAGTATTGGTATGAGATTATTTATATGTTTATTTGTTTGAGCCGACGAATTATTTGTGTCAGTTGGGAAATTTTTATATACAAGTGCAAATTATTCCTTTATTAATGTTAGTGGGTGGATTAAACAGTGTTTGTTATGTTTTATCAACACATATAAAGGATCGAAGTTTTACAAAAGGTCTGATATGCAACAGGTGAGTATATTTAGTGTCTCATTCTTTGGCGGCAGTTTTAGTTAAGTTTATGGTTTAACGGTGCATAATTTTTAGCTAATGTTCGTACAAAAAATTCGTCAATGAGGAGACCGCGACTTTAGAATTTTAAAAAGATTCCTTCAATTGAGCGCAAACTAGGCCCCCTGGAATCCATATCCGGATTTACGTTCAGTTTTGATCTGCTTATATATATATACAGGGTGAACCGTTTCTAGGGTAAAGCAGAATATAATTATTATTATACAAGAGACGAGAAAAAATTGTATAAGTTAATTATAGGGTGTCTTGAGCTGCATCTTATAAAACTATTTTGACAATCACCGGCTGGCCCATAAGTCGATCGTTGGTGATCCCTACAATTATTTTTTTCCAACAGCCATATTTTATTGCATTTTTATCGAAATATGTTTGTAAATAAAATCAAGACGCAGTAAGTGCGTTTTGGTAGCAACTTTTCATTTAATCCTTCAAATTTCAATACCCCAATTTGCTATTAACCTAAGGTTTGTTGGGTAGAAAACCAACGTTTAAAGTTTATTGTCGGAAAATTGTTGTAAATTTTCAAACAATAAGTTATTTTGATAAAATAAGGCACATTGTTTCTACTATATAGGTTATACCGGTAACCAAATTGATGACTGCTTGCATTAAAAAACATATTTGATATTCAAAGCATTTTTATAAAAATTTACTGCCATAACGCACTTGCTGCGTCCAGAGTTTTTTCTACTTTCTTAACATTTCAACTGACAACTTTCTCAAAACAATAACTTAAACTTAAACTTAAATAATAAAATGTATTTAATTAACATTGACTTCCTTGACGATCTGTTTTATCCGCAACAATATATATATATATATATATATATATATATATATATATATATATATATATATATATATATATATATATATATATATATATATATTTAAACGGACCTTGGTTTTGGGTTATAGGAGCCCACATTCGCGTACATTGGGAATATTTTTTGCAAAGTCTCACCATCTATACCTCTCAGTTAGCGAATTTTTTTTTGATCAAAATTTGCTAAAAAGAACACCAGCTAGCGTTATTACATTTTGTTAAACATAACCACAAAATCAACATTACAAAACAACAATAATAAAATCAACAAGCTCATGATGTGGCCCGACAGGCAGGCCAGAGACTGATCCAGTATTTAAAATTACTTCGTCGTTAGAATATTTTAAATAATTATCTAAAATGACCAGGATTTTTTTAAATAATCGCAAACAAGTGCTCTACGGTTGTGTCAAATTTGGCACATACTGTATGTAAACAACTGTATTTTCTGTGATCTGGTTTTACACATTTTTAAGGCAGTAAAACTTTTAAATATCTAGAGGCCCTAAATCAACGGTTTGAACATATCAAGGGAGTGTTAGGTGATTTATGTTTCCGCGTCATCTCTCTATCTTTGCCGATATACAATGTTTTATGGAATTCGCTACACCTGATCTAGCGAAAGTTCAATTTATATAAAAAAAGTTGAAGAAAAAAAGGAAAAATTTCGTTACGCAGCAAGCGCGTTATTGTAGCAAATTTTCGTTAAGTATTTAAAATTTGTATAACTCAATTTCCTATACATCTACAAAGTTGAATTTTAGTATGTAGTAAGATCCTTGCGAGGGCCATATAAAAACGAAATTTCATCAAAATATGTTTGTTATTTTTTGAGATACAATTTTTTTCGATTTTTTTTTAACTGGTCCGATAGGGCCGGCAAAGACATCCTAGCCATTAATAAAGAAAATATTCTTGCCGAGCTTCGTTAATATCGGTTAATAACTTCTTGAGTTATCGTGTGGATTCATATATATATATATATATATATATATATATATATATATATATATATATATATATATATATATATATATATATATATATATATATATATATATATATATATATATATATATTCAAACTGACCTTGGTTTCGGGTTCTAGGAGCCCAAATTCGGGCTCGTTAAAAAAAAATTTGCAAAGTCTTACCATCGAAACCACTGTATTAGCGATTTTTTTAAAATAAAAATTCGCTAAAAGTAAAACTATATAACAATTCCACGGTGTATAAGATTTCCTTACTTATTTACAATCTACTGTCTTACATGGAAAGTCCTTTTTAATCGACTTCAGAAAGGAGGAGGTTCTATGTTCATCTGTTGGTATTTTTTTAATGTATTTCCTTTCTTAATGAAAATTCGCTAAAAGCCTGGCTTTACAAAGATTAGATCGTCAATGTAGAAGTAAGAATCTTCTCCAAGAAAAACAGTGAACGATATTCCTGATTAAAACATGAAACGTAACGGCATAACTTATAAGCCTAGAGGTACACCAGATGTGGTGGCATGGGATGCAAAATTTAGAACTAAGAGAGTTGTCAAATGTATGTATAAAACGGAAATCATATCGGCAGGCTATCATGTACGCCGAATATAGCAAACTTATCCAACAATATTACATGGATAGTTTCATCAAAAACCTGGTATCGTGAATGGGGTCAAAATACACTCTTCTGTCCAAAATCATGTACTATGTTTGCTGTCTAATTAAAACTTGTTTCTCTTACATAGTAGCTTCTTTAGATACAGAGGGGGTGTTCTAGTTTATTAGCAAATTTGGCGACACAGTCATTAGTTGCAAAATATTTTTCTTCTGTTTTGCGCAATAAACAACATTCTCAATTCAAGTCTAGAACAGTAACATATAAAAAAAGTTACTTCCTAAGGAACATTTCTAGAATAAAACGTTTTTGCTGACCAATCAGGGTCGCAGTTTTTTCTAGATCCTAAAAATGGGTTTTAATCCTCAATAAACAGAAAATAATAGAGTACAGTGATATCAATTACTTCTACATCGTCACAACGTTTTTTATTTTATTTCAACAACACACCACGAGGGCTTACAGCCTACATACTATCGTACCGTGGGTGTCGACAAGGAGGAATGAGGCAACTTGCTAATTCTGGACTTGAAGGTTTGGAGATACGGAGGAGATGTGCCGGCAAAGAATTCCACAACTTGGAAGTCTTCGGGACAAATGAGCGCGTATAACAATATGTTCTATGTCTGGTGACTTGGACATTAAAAGAATGCATTCGCTCTGTTCCCCTGGTAGATCTGGTGGGGGCAGCAGGTGGAGGAACTATGGAACAAAGCTCCCCTGAGCAGTGCCCGTGCAGATATCTATAAAAGAGAGAGAGAGAGAGAGAGAGGTCATCAACGGCACGTCGGTGGTCAAGGGATGGTAGCCTTTGGGTGAGGGTAGGGTCACCGATAAAACGTATAGCTCTCTTCTGAATGGAGTCCAGAATAGCGTGTGTAGAAGCGGCAGCGGCACCCCGGATGTGGGAGCAGTATTCGAGGTTTGGCCTTATTTGTAAAGTACATAAGGTATAGAGATTGGCTGGTGATGAATATTTGCGAGCCCGCAAGAGGAAACCTAATTTCTTAGCAGTTGCTTCTGCAATTTATGTAACATGTTGGTGCGAATTGAGATTTCGATCCACAGAAATGCCAACAAGCGAAAAGGACTCATTACTTTGAATAACTTGGTTGTTCATTGTGATGGGTCTAGGGCTGGTGTATCTCTTCTAAGATAGACAGCAACACTGAGATTTGGTGTAGCTGAATTGTGCAAGATTCCCCAGTCTAATATTTTTTGGAGATCCACAGAGACAGAACGCTCCATGAGTCTGCAATCCTCATCTAATTGGGCTAAAGAGACAGGCTTAGAATATTGTATATTTGAGTGGAGGGTGCTGTCATCCGCGTAACTGTGAACTGGGTTGGATGTGCTACAGAGAAGGTCACTGATGTGGAGAAGAAACAAAGTAGGGGCTAAAGCTGAACTTTGAGGGACTCCTACATTAATGAATACAGTTTATTGGAATGGCCATCCACGACAACAGAAATGCTCCGGTTGGAGAGGAAATTTGCTGTCCCGGTACAGAGTATACGTGTGGAAGTATCGCATGGACGACAAAAATTAAATATTTTTTTCGCTTGAACGTTCTAAAAAGTGTCAAAACATATAGAAAGCATTATTTGGAAATACAACTTTTTTTGTCTGTCGGTCTGTATGTCTGTCTGCTTGTAGCAACGATAACTTAAGAACGAATTAAGGTATCGTCTCCAAATTTGGTATACCCGACAAACGAACGGTTCGGAATGTTTTTGGGTGAAATTTCTCCAGGGGGGGGAGGGGATGAATGGGGGTGATTTGTTGAAAATCGACATTTTTTCGTTAAAACTTGAGTAACACAACGTTTTAGGGTTTGTTTATTAGAAAACTTTTAATTTCATGAAACATCTGGTATTCGGTGCTGAAATTAAATTAAGGGTTGTATGTGTGGGGGTGGAATATTGATGATATAAATTTCGAATTTTTGTTTTGCTCAAACAGCATAAAAAGTTTCAAGACATATAGAAAACTTGAAACGAAGTTTTTTTTAGTCTGTCGCTCCGCCGATTGGTCGGTCCTACACCCTATGTGTTAGTGGGCGCAATAACTTTCGAAAGAATTGAGCTATAATCTTCAAATTTGGCATCTAGTTAGCAGCCAACCAAGAAAAGCCTCGAATTGTTTTTGGGTAAGATCGCTTAAGGGGGTATGGAATATATGGGGGGTGATTTGGTAAAAGTGGACATTTTTTCGTTAAAACTCGATTAGTATAACGTTTCAAAAGTTTATGGGTACAAAACTACGAACATTTTCTTTGTCATCAAGTCATGGACCCTGAATTAATCTCATGAGGATGTTTTTTCTGAGGAGAGTAGATTATTACAGCTATGTGGAAGTTATGATTCAAATTACAGCACTAGTTTTAACGAGGATCGATGAGTCTTTAACATGAAATAAACATTATTCTCTCATAGAGGTGTTTAATTATTATCCATGATTTGCTTAATAATGTTTTACTTTTGTCTCTTATATACTTTAATTAATTGCTAGTGCAGACACTTAACCAAATTTTAGTAGTAGAAGCGACACAAGTTCCGGAACAGCTAAGATAAACTAGTGTGATGTGGTTTCTTGTTATGTTTATCTTGCTTTACTTGATGGTTATGTTAGCTCCACTGATTATGTGGCATTAATGGTATATTTATTATCTCAGTCATAGACTTAGTTAACTAGATGTTGGTATAAGATTATACATAATAGTATGGCACAAATGTTATCACTGCTTGTATATCTAGAAGAAAAGTCTGGATGCGGCAAGTGCGTTATGGTAGTGAATTTTCTTAGAAATGATCTGGCTCCCAATATTTTTTGGTAACGTTTATTTTTCATGTAACATATAAATCTAGATTTTAGTACATAGTTCACTTTTTAGATCGTACACCTATACACCAAATTTGGTTACCATAGCTTTTTTATTTTTTGAGAAAACAATTTTTTCTAAAGAAAACTCAAAATTTTCGCAGAAAACCTGGTCCGATTTTCCTGGATGACGAAGGTCTAAGCGACTTACAAAAGGGAGATACACGCCAGATTTGATCAAAATCGGCTCATTTTATATATATATATATACATATATATATATATATATATATATATATATATATATATATATATATATATATATATATATATATATATATATATATATATATATATATATATATACACAACACATAACAACCCTTATATTTTAAATAGGTAACATGGGTCAAGTATTACATCATTTGAAAGATCATTTTTTTTCTCAATACAGCACATTAATTTTTTTGGAAGTTTTATCAACCCGTTTAAAAATTATTCACAGTTGGAGTTGCAAAAACGTATTTCATTCATTGTGATAAGAAATGCACTGCTTAGTCAATTTTTCGTTAAAAAAACGAAAAAGTAAAACCAAACGTTCAGGAATGTTTATTCGGTTAAGTAAGTGTTCAAATTGTTGACCACCAGAGACTCCGGGTCTGTTGCGGAAATGCCACTTTTTAAATGGCCCCATAGAAAGAAGTCTAAAAGAGTTAAATCCGGTGATCTAGGAGGTCACTCAATAGCACCTCTACGTCTAATCCATTGCTCTGAAAACTCTCTGTTTAAAAACTCCCTTACACGTTGCGAAAAATGCGAAGGAGCTCCATCTTGTTGAAATACTAATTGATTTTCTTGATAGCGATAATAATTTTCAACAATGTCAATTAGTAGGGGGTAAACGATATCTTCTAGTAACTCCAAATACGTTTCGCCACTCAAATTGCCATCAAGGAAAACTGGTCCGATTAAACGGTCTCCAAAAATGCCAGTCCAGACATTCAATTTCTGTGGAGTTTGAGTGTGGACTTCGTGAAAATTTCTTGGATTATTATCTGCCCAATAACGACAATTATGACGATTGACTGTAGAGTTTAATGAAGACGTACACTCGTCTGAAAAACAGATATTGAACAGAAAGTTCCCGTCATCAGCTATTTGTGCAGTCATAGCTTCACAAAACTCCAGCCGCCGATCAAAATCATCTTCATTCAGTTGTTGCACAAAATGAATTTTATACAGGAGAAATTTATGATGCTTCAATATTCGCTGAATAGTTCTTCTTTTGATGTTTAAAACAGTGGCCAATTTTCTCGTGCTCAAAGTTGGGTCTGCAGCAATTTGTCCTAAAACTTCAATCTCAGTACTCTCATTTCTAACCGGAAATTCACGTTGGGTCCCGTTTTTTGTTGGCTACTGAACCACTTTGTCGAAACTTTGCAACAACTCCAAAATGTATTTTCTGTTAACATGTCTGTTCGGATGTCGTTCATTAAACAAATTTGCGGTACTGCTGGCACAGTGATCGTTTTTGAAAAAAAAAGAGTAATTATTTCAACTCTTTCTTCTACAGAATACACCATTGTGAAATTAATTTTCGGTAGTACTATCAAGTATCAGACCGACCGATAAACTGAAATAATAAACCGCATTTCCCTCATTCCGATAAGTAATGTTCTTTTTTGTTCACAAACCAACAAAACATTGACTATGTGCACATTTCTTATCGTAATGAGCGAAATGCGTTTTTGCATCTTCAGCTGCGAATAATTTTTAAACGAGTTAATAAAACTTATAAAAAAATAGTGTGCTGAATTCAGAAAAGAAAGAGCTTTCAAATCATGTAACACCCGACCCATGTTCCCTATTTAAAATATAAGGGTTGTTATCACCAGCCTCAGGGGGTTGATGTGACAAAGTTGAGTTTTATGTCAAAAGATGTCCCCCTGAATATTAAAATTGACATGTTGATGTTTCTTAAAAAAAATCGGAAATCGGATTCTAAGGAGCCTAGTTTGAAGAAATCTTTTTAGAATTTATAAGTCGCGGTCTCATCATTAACGAATTTTTTCTACGAAACTTAGCTAAAAATGATAGACCATTAAACCATAAACTTAACTAAAACTACTGCCAAAGCATCAGACAAAGGGTCTATTTGAAATGAATTTTCTGCAAATATTTTAGTAAAATGAAGGGCAATGATGGTTGAAGCTGAAACTTAAGGGTTTACAGAACATTCTTTACATAATCCGTATTCCTTTTCAGGTTTTTTCCTTAAATGTTGCCAATTTTGGCGTTTCAGATCGCGTTTTTGGCGTTTTGAGGAAAACCCCAATTTTTTTCTTTAAATGCCTATAACTTTTTTGTCTAAATTTTGGTATGTATGTGTATATATATATATATATATATATATATATATATATATATATATATATATATATATATATATATATTATATATATATATATATATATATAAAATTGAACCTGACCCTGGGGATGGATTTTAGGGGGCCTAGTTCGCGCTCATTTTTTCTACGTTAAAATGTCTAGATCTCTTCATTAGTGAACTTTTTAAAGAAAACTCACTAAAACAAGCACTTGTGAAGCCATGGGGAAATTCTACGACTGTATTAAATATGAAACGGTTTCAATAAGTTAGGGCAAGAACAAACAACCAGATGCTATTCAAATTGAATTAAATCGTAAAAGTTTTGATCTCCTCTTTATTAAATTATCTTTTGTATAAAAACGCTATAAAACTCATCGGAATAACAGCAATCTAATCAGATAACAGTAAAGTAAAAGAAGACTAAAAAAATTGATAAAAAGTTAAGTCACTAACTGGGATTAGAAATCGTCATATATGACTCTATTATCGGATTTTCGGGGCTTAGCCCACACGTTTGACATGATATACAAGCAGGTATATCCGGTAGTATATTAATTATCTAACGTCTTTACTGTTTACACCAAACAATTTTTATTTACAATGGCTTTTTTGCTCATATTTTAGCGGAATGAAGGAAATAGACCACTTAGACATATATCTAGGAGCTCATTGGTCATTTCGTGTCGTATTTTTTACTCACATTCACACTCCTACCATATTTATCAATCTCGACGTTTTAACATTCCTAGATTTAATTAATTAAAAATCAATTCACCTATAACTTTTTCGTCTTTTAACACAGAGAACTGACTTTTGGTACATAGGATACTCTTTATGACAGAAACCAGCGCACCAAATTTGGTTGCCCTTACTTTGTCATTTAGGAAGATATAATTTTTTTTTCAAAAGAAAACACAAAATTTCCCGGGAAAGCCTAGGCTGATTTTCTTGTATAACAAACCTATTCAAGCAACTTGCAGAGAGAAGGTATTTACCAAATGTTATCAAAATCGACCAACTATTTTTTGAGTTTGTCGGTGTGATACCTACATACATATATATATATATATATATATATATATATATATATATATATATATATATATATATATATATATATATATATATATATATATATATATATATATATATATATATATATATATATATATACAGTGTGGAACAGCCAAATGGAATAAATTCGATAACGGATAAATGAGGGCGTGTTGGGAAAAACGCTTGGACACGTCGATTTGTATTTTTAACTGCGCATCTTTTTCAAGAAAAAAAATTATATAGGGTGCGTCATGTGACAGTGGCCAATACCAACTTTCTTATTTTAAATACAAGCCCCTGTATATTATTAATTTTTTGGATTCTTCAGAAAATTCTAGACATAATTCATGTACAATGTTCTATACCTATCTTCAACTGTTTCGGAAATATTAAGTATTTTCAGATTTATTACAAAAATTAACATTAAAAATAGAAAATTATTTTATTTCACAAATTCGCTACATTGCATTCAATACTTATTTCCCATTCAGCTCTTGATAATGAGAAAGTAAACAAAAACCATTCCTGCGTTTCTTTTTACTGATATAAAATGAAACAAAAACAAAAACAGTTTTCTTTCTGTTCGTATAAAACTCGTAGCCTTAGCAACTTGTCTGCCTGCATGACAGTAGTGATTAGTGTCAGTGCTATTGTCGTTTGAATTTCGTTAACTGTACGTAATAATATCAGAAAAATGGTTCATTTAACAGAAATGCACAAAATAACCATTCTACAAATGATTGGTTATGGAGATAACACACGGACACAGATGGAAGTGTCTCGCTTATTTCACGAAAAATTTCCAAATTTGCCGCCTGTATCCCAAGGAACAATTAGCAAAATAGAAAAGCAGTTTCGCGAGCTTGGTCATGTGAGACAGATAAAAAAAGTAGCTGCCAATGCAGTAAGTGATGATACGAAATTGGATATTACGCTTGAGTTTCAAGAAAACCCACATACTTCTGGTCGACAAGCAGCCCAACTATTCAACGTTAGCCACACAGCAATTTTTCGAACATTAAAGGAAAGTAAAATGCATCCCTATAAAATGATACCAACTCAGGAGCTCATGGAGGACGATTTCGATAGGAGAACGTATTTTTGTGAACAAATGATGGCAATGTTAGATAACAATGTGATCCAATTAGAAGATGTTTTGTTTTCTGATGAGAGCACATTTACACTTCACGGTCATGTTAATCGTCAAAATTTCCGCTATTGGTCTAATGAGAATCCTCATTGGATGAGAGAGGAACATACGCAATATCCTGAAAAAGTTAATGTTTGGGCAGGAATTGTTGGAAATCATATCGTAGGTCCCTTTTTCATTGATGGCAACTTGAATGGGGATAAATATTTAGAACTGCTCCAAAATAATGTCGTGCCAACTTTGACAAACTTATATCCAGATCCAGCAAACCCACAAGTTCCTGCCAATAAAATATGGTTTCAGCAAGATGGAGCACCGCCCCATTACCAAATCAATGTCCGGCAGTACCTGAACCAAATTTTTCCAAATCGGTGGATAGGGAGGCGCGGATCGATAGAATGGCCAGCACGATCTCCTGATCTGTCGCTATTAGACTACTTTTTGTGGGGATATGTCAAAAGTATTGTATACAAAACTAAGCCCCTCAACTTAGATGACTTAAAAAGACGAATCACGCTTGCGATTAGATCAGTCACGCCTGAGATGTTGAGTAATGTTAGAAGACATTTCTATACCAGATTAGCATGTTGCCAAGATGTTCGTGGCGAGCATTTTGAACATTTACTACATTGACATTAATTTTTTTTTTGTTTTTTTAAATTATTAAGAAATAATCAGTATTTCTTATTAGAATTTGTGAAATAAAATAATTTTCTATTTTTAATGTTAATTTTTGTAATAAATCTGAAAATACTTAATATTTCCGAAACAGTTGAAGATAGGTATAGGACATTGTACATGAATTATGTCTAGAATTTTCTGAAGAATCCAAAAAATTAATAATATACAGGGGCTTGTATTTAAAATAAGAAAGTTGGTATTGGCCACTGTCACATGACGCACCCTATATAATTTTTTTTTCTTGAAAAAGATGCGCAGTTAAAAATACAAATCGACGTGTCCAAGCGTTTTTCCCAACACGCCCTCATTTATCCGTTATCGAATTTATTCCATTTGGCTGTTCCACACTGTATATATATATATATATATATATATATATATATATATATATATATATATATATATATATATATATATATATATATATATATATATAACACATATAAACTGAAACTGACCCTGGATATGATAGATTCGATTTTGCATGCTCAAATTGCATATGGGATGTGTCATTATAAAAATACCATTAGCGAATTTTTACAGACAAATTCGTTTCCTGGATATGGCAACTTCATTAGATCAGATAAATTCTCTAGATATGAATACGTCAATCAGAAGCCGGTATTGATCGCTTGTTAGTTGGTAGATGATAGTTGACAGAAAGATGATAAATTGTAAATGTTAAAATAATGCCTTGTTGTTGTTGTGGCTCGTCTAGTAGTTTTCCATTTTGAAGGCCAACCTGCGGCAGATGTGCCTGTTGTTGGTAGTTGTAGGCCTTATACTACTGCTTACTAGTGGTCCATACAAAAATATTATATGTTATCTATTCTAGTGGGGCTAGTTTGCGCTCATTTGAAGCAACTTTTTCAAAATTCATGTCAGGATCTCTTCATTTATAATTTTTTTTGAAAAAAAAATTCACTAAAACTATATACAGGAAACGACTATTTCTAAATACTGCCTGCAAAAAGTTAAGAAGCGAGCCAACACAGCAATCAAATTTATAATATCTTAGAGACACATATTTTTGGTAATGATTTTCACGAACCGCTTCTAAAAATATCTGTATTAGTTGGAGATATATACTAACTTTAGATATTCGGTTTTTGTAATTAAAATTTTAAAATGACTTATTCTTCTCATATCTCAAGGCTTTATCAGGATATAGTATTTTTTAACTAATTTTTTTAAAAACTTTCTGTTATCCTGAGTTTGTAAACTATAACTGACTACATATTTACCAAATTGTGACAGCATACAAGCAATTACATGAACCTATTAACAATAAAAACTTACAAACAATAATTATACTTACGACAAGGTGGTTGTAATATTAGATAAACGTTATCGAATTTGTGGCACTTTTTGCTCAGTTGTTCGCTAGTGAATGTTTCAATGCAAGTATCCATAATACACACTTATTACAATGTTATATACGGAAGGCGTGGTTATTCTAATATTAATCTTTTTCATCATAGTAAAAGTTTGTATTTATTATAAAAAGGTTAGACACATGAATGATTTTGATGGTCCCCCAACTAATTTTTTCCTAGGAAACGCCGCTGATTTAAGGAATACAAACAGTAAGTGTTCTTAAGTAAGATAGTTTATTTTTTTCTTTGAAAGAGTTTTGAGAACAAGCTCATTTTGTCACTGGCAAGTTCACCAGGCGCTAACAGTTTCCAAAAGTTGAACTGGTGTATCAAGAAATGTTGACAAACGTCAACAAGAATTTTCACAACAATTCAACTGTTGGCGCCTGGCAAACGCGGACATTGTCAATCTTGCACAGTAGAAATTATGGACCACAATAGAAAGAGGATATTTTTTAACAATTGTATGATATTTGTCGAAATAGAGCGTTGGAATATACAGCAACGCATATTTTGTCTTGAAATAATTGTTTTATTTAGTTCCACAATTGCAACTAACCGTTGGTTAATTAAAAGCAAATACTTTATAATGACAATACAGGACACTCCGGCTGATTTCGTGTTTCAAGAATATCAGCGCCCCTAGCGGATAGTACTGATGTTACGTCGTTCGAGAACGTGTAACACTAGCAATTGCTGGTGTTTAAATGTGTATGATTAAGTTTGAGCTGTGTTTTTTACAATGAAGGTCAGTGGTTGGGTGTGTGCAATCTATAATTGTTTGAATTATCAAAGACATTTTCATAGGTTTCCAAAGGATGCGGAACGTGAGTATGATTTTTTGTGTTTTCTTTTGTTAACAGCTATTTTTTTTACAAATTCGCCTAATAATTAATATTAAACAATAACTATAACATGGATTGACGATAATTTTGTATTATAGATGCAAGAAAAGGGTACTGTTATCAAAAAGAACTGATTTGGATATAATATTGAAGACACAAGGTGCATTTTACATTTCAATGTCACTTCCAAAGGAATTAATTTGTTGAAGCAGAAGACAAATTCAGAATCACTTTTATGCCAATATGTACAGTTCGCAGAAGATAATTTATTGTGTAATATTTACCATCATGTACCTATTTATAGATAAACTTCGTAAACGGATGGTTCAAATAAGGCTTCAATCATAACTTGTCTTTCAGTGCACAAAAAAAAAGGAAATATGAAGGAAAAAAAAAAGTTTTGCATTAATAATAAATGATATAAGAAAACTGGTTTTCTATCTTCTTCTGAGAACCTCGGTGGTTCAGGGGTAAGAACGTGTGCCTCTGAACCGAAGGGTACTGGGTTCGATCCCAGGGCACTCCTTTCACTTTTTCAGTACAAACTGTAAAATTAACATCAACCGAGGTTCTGGCATTGTATTTGAGCAAGTTGAATGTCTGCACGTTCCGCCCTTCGGAGGGGGCGTCAAGCCGTCGGTCCCGTGTCCATGCGATGTTGGGCACGTTAAAAATTCCTACCCTCCTTACAGAAAGGCAGGGGTTCGGCAAAATTTCCAGGATAGTGAGGTAAAACTGCTCCCTGGCGTCGGTGATTGGCCATAGTCGCGTAAATAGGCCGACGTTAAAGAAACAAAACAAACAAACAAATATCTTCGTCTGTGTCCTTTTTTTTTTATTTCAGTATGCCATGAATTGTTACATTTTTTCACATTTAAAATTATTTTACTTGGTAAAGGCTAATTATCTCCCCAAGACAAGTTTTTAAAGAGACAAGTATAAATAGCAGATTCAGCACTATAATATATTTATTCACGAAAGTAAGAGTTAGTCTCACCTTTCATCTGCACAATTTCTTAATAATGTACTAAGTATATCAGTTACGTATTGTAAAATATTAGATTAATAAGACAGTTTTTATGTAAAGATGTAGCAAATTGAGTACTGTGCTACCATTTATACCTAGAACAATTATTTATAGGTAAGTACAGATTGTAACTTAATATCCTCAGAAACAGCTTTCAGTATATTCCTATACATGCCCTTGAAATAGTAGTTTAACGACGGTTTCAAGGTAGTACATTAATTTGTGATGAAATAAGATTATGGGCAAGAGAAATTTGCAGAATTATTCATGCTGAATTCATTTAGGCTTCAAACTGATTGTTGATACAAATTCTATTTATAACTATATAGTCAGAAAATTTTTACTGTTTTGTCATGTAGTTTTTATATTAATCTATAATAATCCAATTGTCTAATTTAAGAATATGAAGGTAAATATGCAATTCAAATTACCCGCTCAGTTGTCAATACTTCACGCGAGGTGGCGCTAGTGTACTTGTCACAAATACCACCAATGCTAAAGCATAGGAGTGTCCCGTATTGTCATTATATAGTATTTGTTTAAAGCGTGCGGTGTCCTAAGTCGAAGTGTATTAGTGAATTTTCATGAAGAAAATTCACTAATTCACTTCGACTTAAGTTATGAAGAAATATGTAAAACGACAATTCTGTTTACGTATTACTAAATAATATACGAAGTAGCCTTTGGAAACAAAATTTTAATTATGTATACAAACGTCAAACTATTAGTTTGTCCTAAAAATATGATTTGTCAATATTTAGTTAATTATTATACAAAACTAGCTAAGATATCTATTCAATAATTATCACAACAAAATATATAACGAAACCATACACAAGGAAACAAATAAAATAAAAGTATCAAACTTACAAAAATTAGAAAATAATATAAAGATTTACATTGTATCTTCTACATAACTTTCGTTGTTTTCTAAGCATTTGAAACATCGCCGAAAAAAAATTTGATCGCACATCTTCAAATACCGCTGCATTTTCGTTAAAAAAAATTATTTCTCGCTGTATAAGCTGTTTTAATTGCACAGTGTCCTCCGACAGTTCTTCACTATAAATATTGTTCTTGAGAGCATCCCAAAGAAAAAAATCTAGCGGATTTAAATCGGGGCTTTTAGCCGGCCAATGGATGGGACCATTTTTTCCTATCCAGAGGTAATATTTTTGGTTTAAGTAGTTCGTCACAGGTCTAACGTTATGTGTGGTAGCTCCTTCTTGCTGCCAGATTGCTCATAAGTTTAGAATAACTGGCAAATCATCCAAATATCCCTCAACTTGCTCTTATAGCAAATGGAGATAAACAACACCTGTGAGATTTGTATGTAAAAAAATGGACCAATTATTTTGTTTTGGTGTATCCCACAGCACACATTGACAGTTTTACGTCCTTGTTTTTTATTTGCTTTACCATATGTGGATTTTCTGTAGCCCAGTGATGTTTGTTATGTCTATTAAACAAACTAGCTGTAGAAAAGGATGACTCATTAGTCCAAAACACATTTCGCAAAAAATCATTGTTTTCGTTATATTTTTCAAAAATTTTTTGGCAAAACAGTATTCTCTGTCGACGATCATTTTTGGTTAAGTGTTGAACATGAAGAATGTGAAAAGGTTTATACTTATTTCTTTTTAAAAGTTGCATAACGTTGCTTTGGCTTGCATTTAAATCTTTAGCTACAAAATAAGTAGACCGACTTGGCTCTTCTACAGCCCATAATAGAATATTCATTTGTATTTCCTCACCAATAGTATTCCTTGTTTTTCTTCTATTTGCATTCTTTAATGAATTTGTCACAAAATTTATTGTAAATTTTCTTGAATGTTCCTTTAATAGGCACAGTCTCATTCGGATACAGACTTCTATACTTCATTTGTCATGTTTTTATTACAATATAAGGATATTTCTAAAATTCTATGCCTATTCTCTAAACTATGATAAGGCGTGGTCGCTTTTTGCACACAATAAAGATTCCTAATAGAAAAATCCCTAACAAATCTTAACCTTTTGACATTTATACAAGGTTAAAATTTTATTTCCAAAGGCTACTTCATATATTATTGAGTAATACGTAAACAGATTTGTCTTTTACATATTTCATCATAACTTAAAAACTACTTATCCAAATATACTATAACTGTATATTTTTGTTATCAGAAAAAATCAGCAAATTATAATATGTAAAAAATATAGGGTGTCCCATTTTAAAAAACTAAATTTTTTGTTGCATCTCGTACATTTTTTAAAATTATTGAAAAGCGATAGCAGATTCAGAAACTACGTTAAAAATTGTTTACAATAAGTTTTTGAATGGATCAATTTGCCCAGACATGACGAAAATAAAAGAGGGTCATAATTTCTAATACTCACCCTGTACCAAGTTTTGTTCAAATCATTATTTTTTGAGACATCGCTCACTTACATATATATATATATATATATATATATATATATATATATATATATATATATATATATATATATATATATATATATATATATATATATATATATATATATATAATAATAATAATTTTAACAGACCTTGGTTTTTGGATCTAGATACCCAAGTTGGCGTTCATCTGAAGAAAAATTTTAAAAGCTTTTCATCGTGACCTCTCTGTTAGCGATTTTTTTTTAATAAATAATCGCTAATAAACACAAATTGTAGCAAAATGTTGATGTTTGTCGCCTAAAAATCACACTTTGTTGCTTATTTTCAGCGGTTCTTCATGTTTTCCACGATTACACCAAAAAATATGGAAATGGTATTTGTAAAGTAAGAGTGGGTGTTGACTATATGCTCATTGCAACTGATTATAAGTTTCTGGAGTTTATATTACCAAGTACCAAAATTATAAAGAAGTCAAAAGTTTACAATTATATGTCAAGATGGCTAGGAACAGGTCTCTTAACTTCAGAAGGTAAGATATTGTCTATTGCACTGTAACAGAACTTATTCTAATATGTGTTTCCCAATTATTAATTAAATCCCAAGCAACATTTAAGGTCAAGTTGACGTAAAATCGCCCTAACAATAGGTTGGCGAGCATATGACCACAGAGTGATTTGGAAGTAAAATTTAAGTGTAGTTTACCAATGTGGAAAATAAACTAAAAGTAATAGGGAAGTCAATAATAGGTCCAGCAAGCATTTCGACTAACGCGTTTAAGTTATATTTAGGGCATTTTCATTCTTTATTGGGCCAATGGACGTAATTTATCGGTAAATACGTCGAACGTTTTACTTGAATCCGACATCTGGGCGCAGGTGTTGTGAAATTCTTAACGAACTGCGCATGTGACATTATTCTGTTGGATCTGTGGTTATGTATGTATTAACAAACAGTAGATATTAGCAGCTAGGTATGTCGATCTCTGTAAAAAATGACAACGTGTTGAATGACATAGTTGACGACATAGGCATGTATACAAAATGATAATGTTTTGTATCCTCCTACTAGGTCGAAGAGCATAACTATTGGACAATTGATAGTCCCTTTATTACTCTTATTTTTAAAGGGGTAGACATTGATCCAAACGAATTCATAGCAGGTGGTAGTGAAATTTTCCTTTACGTGATAGTAAAGGATTCTTTTCACTCCCGAGAAGGTACCACCTCTACATCAAAGGGCCGGTGAAGTCCCAACAAACGTTTCTGGTTATGGTGTATGAATCGGTTTCCCTTATAAGCAAAAATGATGATGGCTCCTCCTTGTACAACAGATTCCGGAGGTAACCCTCCATTCGGATCTCCGGGAGAGGGGTGTACAGAGGGCGCCAACATCAAGATTTAACATATACTTCTCTAATATATGTGGCCTAAATTCTAACCTGAACTTCGTCCATCATTTTCTCCAGAAGCTCACAAAAAGCTTCTACACAATATTAGTCAAGAAAACCGTCAAGCATTTAACGACGCAAGAAACCGCTATGTCTGCATTCTTTCTGAGGCAAAAAACTCGTTTACTAACCACATCAAAAACAAAGTCCTTTTAAGCTCCAGCGGCAGCAAACCCTTCTGGACTCTTGCTAAATCTATTGGGAATAATTTCTGCAAGAGCATGTTCCCACGTCTCAGGGCATGAAATTGTTTCTACCGCCCTGGGCAAGGCTAAACTTTTTGCCTTGTTCGCCGGCAATTCTACCCTCAACCCACCTCCAAATGCTCAACCACCAACAGTCCCCAATGTCGCGCATTAAAGGACGGATATCATTTTCAAAACTAAAAAGGTACGAAAGATGCTCTCTTCTCTTAATACCAGGAAAGCCTTTGGTCTTGACGAGATCCCAGCAATTGTTCTCAAAAAATGCGCACCAGAACTTGCTGCTCTCCTGACTCGTCTGTTTCAGACATCTTACAATAAAGGCATATTCCTTAGTAACTGAAAAACTGCTAGAGTACAACCCGTCCCCAAGAAAGGTTCCAAAGCGCTTCCTAGCAACTACAGGCCTATTTCTCTCCTTTCAGTCGTCTCTAAAGTGATGGAAAAGTATATAAACACCGAATTACTAAAATTTCTTAAAAAAACAGTCTAATCCACGACAGGCAGTATGGATTCCGTCAGCGCAGATCAACAGCCGACTTTCTTTCCTGAGTCACCCACTCTTAGAACAAGTCTATGGAACTACACGGTGAATCCCAGATTGTCGCTCTAGACACATTCGACCAGGTCTGGCACGCAGCGCTGCTTAATAAACTACCGGCCTATGGCCTACCACCAAAACTCTGTACGTAGACAGCAAATTTCCTTTTAAACCGGAGCATTTCTGTTGTCGTGGATGGCCTTTCCTCTAAACTGTATCCAATTGATGCAGGTGGTAGTGGAATTTTCCTTTATGTAATAGTAAAGGATTTATTCACGCCCGAGGAGGTACCACCCCATACATCAAGGGGCCGGTGAAGTCCCAACGGACGTTTCCGGTTCTGGTGTATGAGTCGGTTTCCCTTATAAGCAAAAATGATGATGGCTCCTCCTTGTATAAAATATTCCGGAGGCAAAATACCCCTCCATTCGGATCTCCGGGAGAGGGGTGTACAGGGGGCGCCAACTTCAAGATTTAACATATCCTTTTCGAATATATGTGGCCTAAATTCTAACCTGAACTCCGTCCACCATTTCCTCCAGGCTAACAGGCCCCAAATCCTCTTCCTCACCGAAACCCAAATCAGTGCCAAAACAGCCACTAATCACCTTAATTTCCCGGGGTATGAGCTCCTTACTGCCTTTAGATTGCATGGAGGCGTGTGCGCATACGTCCGTAGCAATCTACCCTGCACCAGACTTCCCAATTTAGAAGCTGGAAGAAAAGACATACTATGGATAAAACTCTCTCTCAGGGCTGCAACTAAATTCATCTGTTGCATTTACCGGTCACCTTCTGACAACAACTTTGTCCAGCTCTTTGACTACCTTTCTGAAAAAACCGACTATCTGATTTCTGAATATCCTTCCTCCGAGGTCACTATTCTTGGCGACTTCAATGTCCATAATAAGGAATGGCTAGGATCTTCAAAAACTGATCCACAAGGGAGAGCAGCGGAGGCCTTTGCAGTCAGCAATTCTTTGGCCAATATGGTTCAGCAACCTACTTACTTTCCTCGTATCTCAACACACAGCTCAAATCTCTTGGATCTCCTTCTTACTACAAACCCTGAATGCTATAAGATATCAGTCACCGCCCCACTTGGTCGCTCAGACCACGGCATGGTCACTGCTTCCTGTGCAATGCAACCCGAGGTCACACAGTCATCACACCCACGTATCGTTTGGCACTACAACTCCGCAAACTGGGACGAAATACGGGATTACTTTTCCTCATTTCCATGGGCGTCTGTCTGCTTCTCTCATCCTGACCCCTCTGATATCTCACAAAACGTCACCGAAATTATCCAAGCTGGCATGGAATTATTTATTCCACGTACACAGAAAACCTCTTCAGCCACTCAAAAGCCCTGGTTCTCTAAATCCTGTGACAAGGCCAGACTTGAAAAGGTCAAAGCTCACAAAACGCTTCTACACAATCCCAGTCAAGAAAATCGTCAAGCATTCAACGACGCAAGAAACCGCTATGTCCGCATTCTTTCTGAGGCAAAAAACTCGTTTAATAACCACATCAAAAACAAAGTCCTCTCAAGCTCCAACGGCGGCATACCCTTCTGGACTCTTGCTAAGTCTATTGGGAATAATTTCTGCAAGAGCACGTTCCCACCTCTTGTCTCAGGGGATGAAATTGTTTCTACCGCCCTGGGCAAGGCTGAACTTTTTGCTTCGTTGTTCGCAGGAAATTGTACTCTCAACCCACCTCCAAATGTTCAACCACCAACAGTCCCCAATGTCGCGCATAAAATGACTGATATCATTTTCAAAACTAAAAAGGTACGAAAGATGCTCTCTTCTCTTAATACCAGGAAAGCCTCTGGCCTTGACGAGATCCCAGCAATTGTTCTCAAAAAATGCGCACCAGAACTTGCTCCTGTCCTGACTCGTCTGTTTCAGATATCTTACAATAAAGGCATATTCCCTAGTAACTGGAAAACTGCTCGAGTACAACTCATCCCCAAAAAAGGATCCAAAGCGCTTCCTAGCAACTACAGGCCTATTTCTCTCCTTTCAGTCATCTCTAAAGTGGTGGAAAAGTATATAAACACCGAACTACTAAAATTCCTTGAAGAACACAGTCTAATCCACGACAGGCAGTATGGATTCCGTCAGCGCAGATCGACTGCCGACCTCCTTTTCTTTGTCGCCCATTCTTGGAACAAGTCTATGGAACAACACGGTGAATCCCAGATTGTTGCTCTAGACATATCCAAAGCATTCGACCAGGTCTGGCACGCAGCGCTGCTTAATAAACTTCCGGCCTATGGCCTACCACCAAAACCTTGTACCTGGACAGCAAATTTCCTCTCCAACAGGAGCGTATCTGTTGTTGTGGATGGCCATTCCTCTAAACTGTATCCAATTAATGCAGGAGTTCCTCAAGGTTCAGCTTTAGCCCCTACTTTGTTTCTTCTCCACATCAATGACCTCCTCTTTAGCACATCCAACCCAGTTCACAGTTACGCGGACGACAGCACCCTCCACTCAAATATATAATATTCTAAGCCTGTCTCTTTAGCCCAATTAGATAAGGATCGCAGACTCATGGAGGGCTCTGTCTCCGTGGACCTCCAAAAAATATTAGACTGGGGAAGTAGAAATCTTGTACAATTCAACCCCACCAAAACTAAGTCTTGCTTTCTTTCTCACAAGAGATACAGCAGCCCTAGACCCATCACAATGAACAACCAAGTTATTCAAAGTAATGAGTCCTTCTCTCTTGTTGGCATTTCTGTGGATCGAAATCTTAATTGGCACCAACATGTTACATCAATTGCAGAAGCGGCTGCTAAGAAATTGGGTTTCCTCTTCCGGGCTCGCAAATACTTTTCACCAACTAATCTCTATACCTTATACACTTCACAAATAAGGCCAAACCTCGAATACTGCTCCCACATCTGGGGTGCAGCTGCCGCTTCTACACTCGCTATCCTGGACTCCATTCAAAAGAGAGCTATACGTCTCATCGGTGACCCTACCCTCACCCAAAGGCTTCCATCCCTTGCCCACCGACGTGCCGTTGGTGACCTCTCTCTCTTTTATAGATATCTGCACGGGCACTGCTCAGAGGAGCTTTCCTCCATAATTCCCCCACCTGCTGCCCCCAGCAGATCTACCAGGGGAACAGAGCGAATGCACCCTTTTAATGTCCAGGTCACCAGACATAGAACATCTTGTTATGCCGCTCTTTTGTCCCGAGGACTTCCAAGTTGTGGAATTCCTTGCCGGCACATGTTTTTCCTTCTCCTCCGAACCTCCAAACCTTCAAGTCCAGAATTAACAAGCTGCCTCTTTCCTCCTTGTCAACACCCACGGTACGATAGTATTTAGGCTGTAAGCCCTCGTGGTGTGTTGTTGACATTAAAAAAAAAAAGAGTTCCCCAAGGTTCAGCTTTAGCCCCTACTTTGTTTTTTCTCCACATCAATGACCTCATCTCTAGCACATCCAACCCAGTTCACAGTTACGCGGACGACAGCACCCTCCACTCAAATATAGAATACTCTAAGCCTGTCTCTTTAGCCCAATTAGATGAGGATCGCAGACTCATGGAGGGTTCTATATCTCTAAGAAATATTAGACTGGGGAAGTAGAAATCTTGTACGATTCAACCCCACCAAATCACAGTCTTGCTTTCTTTCTCATAAGAAATACAGCAGCCCATGACCCATCACAATAAACAACCAAGTTATTCAAAGTAATGAGTCACTTTCAATTGTTGGCATTTCTGTGGATCGAAATCTCAATTGGCACCAACATGTCACATCAATTGCAGAGGCGGCTGCTGAGAAATTAGGTTTCCTCTTCCGGGCTCGCCAATACTTTTCACCAGCAGCTAATCTCTATGCATTATATACTTCACAAATAAGACCAAACCTTGAATACTGCTCCCGCATCTGAGGTGCTGCCGCCGCTTCTACACTCGCTATCCTGGACTCCATTCAGAAGAGAGTTATACGTCTCATCGGTGGCCTTACCCTCACCCAAAGGCTGCCATCCCTTGCCCACCGACGTGCCGTTGGTTACCTCTTTCTCTTTTATAGATATCTGCACGGGCACTGCTCAGAGGAGCTTTCTTCCATAGTTGCTCCACTTGCTGTCCCCAACAGATATACCAGGGGAACAGAGCGAATGCACCCTTTTACTGTCCAGGTCACCAGACATAGAACAACTTGTTATGCCCGCTCTTTTGCGAGAACTTCCAGGTTGTGGAATTCCTTGCCGGCACATGTTTTTCCTTCTCCTCCGAACCTCCAAACATTCAAGTCCAGAATTATCAAGCTGCCCCTTTCCTCCTTGTCGACGCCCACGGTACGATATTATTTAGGCTGTGAGCCCTCGTGGCGTCTTGTTGAAATAAAATTAAAAAAATTAATTAGGTTTATGTTTAAATAAGGGAAATCTCAGTTTAAATTAATTTTATAAATAAATAAAGAGGAAGCCGATTGGTGAGGAGAACACGCGCGTCTTCAAGACGCCAGACAGAGAACAACCTAACCAGAAGGTATAAAGAACGTTATTACCGTTCGAGCAGCACTTATTCTTTGCTCATCACAAACTAGTCTAACTATATCAAGGTACTGTTATTAGTGAATTTTCATTATGACAATATATATATATATATATATATATATATATATATATATATATATATATATATATATATATATATATATATATATATATATATATATATATATTTAACCGATAACTCAAAAAATATCTGACCAATTAAAACCAAAGTTGGAAATACTATTCATCTTGTTAATAGCTAGGATAAGTTCGCTAGACAGTTTTGACACTTAAATACTACTCTAGCTATAGAGTTTAGCGTTTAGCGGTCTAGAATTTTTAGGGAATTTTTGTGAAAAATCAATAAAGTAATCAATGATATATGAGTTATTAAACAAGATACAAAGAAAAATTGTATACCTTAACTATAGGGCGTCTTGAACTCCATCTTAAAATATATTTCTAACATCACAGGCGCTGGCCCATGAGTTATTGGTGATACAAATTTTCTTTTTTTTAATAGAACGCGCCTCATATTGAATTTTGCATGTTTGTAAGAAAATTAATTCGGGAGGCAGCAAGTGCGTTATGGTAGGGAATTTTCATTAAATGCTTCAAATTGGAACAGGTCAATTTGCTGTTAACCAATAAGGTTCCTTGGCCGGAAAATCAGTTTTTTCGGAAACATTTTTAGTTTGTTTTCAGAGAATTTGTGTACATTTTCAAACAACAGTTATTTTGTTGAAATATAGTACATTGTTTCGCTTATATATAGGTCATACTGGTAAGCAATTTTGATGCGTACTTTCTTAAAAAAACACACATATTTGCTATTAAAAACCTTTTTCTAAAGATTCCCTACCATAACGCACGTGCTGCGTACAGACTTTTTCAATACCTGTTTTTAGAAACTTGCCAATTTTTTAACAAAAACTTTTGTAGGGCAAAAATGGAAAAAGCATCGTCGTATTATCACACCAGCTTTCCATGTGCAGGTTTTAAAGAAATTTATGGATACAATTAATGCACAAACGAACAAACTAGTGCAAAATCTCGAAAAAGAAGTCGGAAACGACAGTTTCAATATATTTCCTTACATAACGCTGTATGCTTTAGATACTATTTGTGGTAAGTTTAGCAGGTGGTAGTGGAATTTTCCTTTACGTAATAGTAAAGGATTTTTTCACGCCCGAGGGGGTACCACCCCATACATCAAGGGGCCGGTGAAGTCCCTACGGACGTTTCCGGTTCTGGTGAATGAGTCGGTTTCCCTTATAAGCAAAAATGATGATCGCTCCTCCTTGTACAAAATATTCCGGAGGCAAAATACCCCTCCATTCGGATCTCCGGGAGAGGGGTGTACAGGGGGCGCCAACATCAAGATTTAACATATCCTTTTCGAATATATGTGGCCTAAATTCTAACCTGAACTCCTTCCACCATTTCCTCTAAGCTAACAGGCCCCAACTCCTCTTCCTCATTGAAACCCAAATCAGTGCCAAAACAGCCACTAATCACCTTAATTTCCCGGGGTATGAGCTCCTTACCTCCTTTGGATTGCATGGAGGCGTGTGCGCATACGTCCCTAGCAATCTACCCTGCACCAGACTCCCCAATTTATAAGCTGGAAGAAAATACATACTATGGATAAACCTCTCTCTCTCTCAGGGCTGCAACTAAATTCATCTGTTGCATTTACCAGTCACCTTCCGACAACAACTTTGTCCAGCTCTTTGACTACCTTTCTGAAAAAAACGACTATCTGATTTCTGAATATCCTTCCTCCGAGGTCACTATTCTTGGTGACTTCAATGTCCATAATAAGGAATGGCTAAGATCTTCAAAAACCGATCCACAAGGGAGAGCAGCGGAGGCCTTTGCAGTCAGAAATTCTTTAGCCAATATGGTTCAGCAACCTACTTACTTTCCTCGTATCCCAACACACAGCTCAAAACCCTTGGATCTCCTTCTTACTACACAACCTGAATGCTATAAGGTATCAGTCACCGCCCCCTTGGTCGCTCAGACCACGGCATGGTCACTGCTTCCTGCGCAATGCAACCCGAGGTCACACAGTCATCACACCCACGTATCGTTTGGCACTACAACTCCGCAAACTGGGACGAAATGCGGGATTACTTTATCTCATTTCCATGGGCGTCTGTCTGATTCTCTCATGCTGACCCCTCTGTTATCTCACAAAACGTCATCGAAGTTATCGAAGCTGACATGGAATTATTTATCCCACGTACACAGAAAACCTTTTCAGCCACTCAAAATCCCTGGTTCTCTAAATCCTGTGGCAAGGCCAGACTTGAAAAGGTCAAAGCTCACAAAACGCTTCTACACAATCCCAGTCAAGCAAATCGTCAAGCATTTAACGACGCAAGAAACCGCTATGTCCGTATTCTTTCTGAGGCAAAAAACTCGTTTAATAACCACATCAAAAACAAAGTCCTCTTAAGCTTCAACGGCGGCAAACCCTTCTGGACTCTTGCTAAATCTATTGAGAATAATTTCTGCAAAAGCAGGTTCCCACCTCTTGTCTCAGGGGATGAAATTGTTTCTACTGCCCGGGGCAAGGCTGAACTTTTTGCTTCGTTGTTCGCCGGCAATTCTACTCTCAACCCACCTCCAAATGTTCAATCACCAACAGTCCCCAATGTCGCACATAAAATGACGGATATTATTTTCAAAACTAAAAAGGTACGAAAGATGCACTCTTCTCTTAATACCAAGAAAGCCTCTGGCCTTGACGAGATCCCAGCAATTGTTCTCAAAAAATGCGCACCAGAGCTTGCTCCTGTCCTGACTTGTCTGTTTCAGATATCTTATAATAAAGGCATATTTTCTAGTAACTGGAAAACTGCTCGAGTACAACCCATCCCCAAGAAAGGATCCAAAGTGCTTCCTAGCAACTACAGGCCTATTTATCTCCTTTTAGTCGTCTCTAAAGTGATGAAAAAGTATATAAACACCGAACTACTAAAATTTCTTGAAAACCACAGTCTAATCCACGACAGGCAGTATGGATTCCGTCAGCGAAGATCGACTGCCGACCTCCTCTCCTTTGTCACCCATTCTTGGAACAAGTCTGTGGAACAACACGGTTAATCCCAGATTGTTGCTCTAGATATATCCAAAGCATTCGACCAGGTCTGGCTCGCAGCGCTGCTTAATAAACTTTCGGCCTATGGCCTGCCACCAAAACTTTGTACCTGGACAGCAAATTTCCTCTCCAACAGGAGCATATCTGTTGTTGTGGCTGGCCATTCCTCTAAACTGTATCCAATTAATGCAGGAGTTTTTCAAGGTTCAGATTTAGCCCCTACTTTGTTTCTTCTCCACATCAATGACCTCCTCTTTAGCACATCCAACCCAGTTCACAGCTACGCGGACGACAGCATCCGCCATTCAAATATACAATATTCTAAGCCTTGCTTTTTTTCTCACAAGAGATACACCAGCCCTAGACCCATCACAATGAACAAGCAAGTTATTCAAAGTAATGAGTCCTTTTCTTTTGTTGGCATTTCTGTGGATCGAAACCTTAATTGGCACCAACATGTCACATCAATTGCAGAAGCGGCTGCTAAGAAATTAGGGTTCCTCTTCCGGGCTCGCGAATACTTTTCACCAGCTAATCTCTATACCTTATATTCTTCACAAATAAGACCAAACCTCGAATACTGCTCCCACATCTGGGGTGCCACTGCCGCTTCTACACTCGCTATTCTGGACTCCTCCATTCAAAAGAGAGCTACACGTCTCATCGGTGACCCTACCCTCATCCAAAGGCTGCCATCCCTTGCCCACCGATGTGCCGTTGGTGACCTCTCTCTCTCTCTTTCTCTTTTATAGATATCTGCACGGGCACTGCTCAGAGGAGCTTTCCTCCATAGTTCCCTCACCTGCTGCCCCCAACAGATCTACCAGGGTAACAGAGCGAATGCACCCTTTTACTGTCCAGGTCACCAGACTTAGAACATCTTGTTATACCCGCTCTTTTGTCCCGAGGACTTCCAAGTTGGGGAATTCCTTGCCGGCACATGTTTTTCCTTCTCCTCCGAACCTCCAAACCTTCCAGTCCAGAATTAACAAGCTGCCTCTTTCCTCATTGTCAACACCCACGGTACGGTAGTAATTAGGCTGTAAGCCCTCGTGGTGTGTTGTTGAAATTAAAAAAAAGTTAGTCAAAAAAAAAACATCAAAAAGATCTTTCGGATTTCGCACCTCTCCTATTGCTTGAGATAGTCAAGGGACCAAGTTATGCCTCTGCATTCTAATGTTTGTCACATCAGGTGATTTCAAAATAATTTAATTAATACTTGAAAGTGGGGTATCCTAACAGAAAAATTCAGAACACTGTATCTTTTTAAATTTGTCACCAAGTAAGAGACAAATACCAATTGTGAGAAAAAAAATTGATGCAGTGCTGTTTTTCTCGTAAAAATTGTTTAAACAAAACTGTCAAACTTGTTGAACGTAAAAAATTTTAAGGATGCAGCGAGTGCGTTATAGCAGTGAATTTTCATAACAATTGTACACTATTAGTAACATATATTATTAAAACTAATTCTTTCAATTTAAATGAACCCTGGAGATTAGTTTTAGAGTCCCAGTTAGCGATTAATTCGAAAAATTTATATTTTGTATGGCGCTAAAAAAATTAAATTTGGTCTTAAATATAATATGTAAGTACTACAAAATCGTGTTACAAATTTCATTAAAGTTACAAACGTTTTTCAGAACAAAATTAACTATATACAAAAGAAATGTACCTGTCAAATTATAAATATGGCAGGTATTTTTCCTCATTAATGGCTTGGATGGTATTGTGTTAGTCAACGCATCCAGTTTTTGCAAACAATAAACAACAAAAAGGTTTTTAAAAACCAATTTGTAGTTATACGCGAAGCTTATTATGTTATTTTTCTTTAATTTAGTACCCACGGTGCGTTTACATAGGTGTTACTATGGTTCAAGATTGGAGATTCTAGCTTAATGGGAAATTTATTGAACTAAAGGATTTAAAATATTTTTACGAAAATTTTCTACCATAAAATACCTGCTGCACCCAGAGAGACCCTTTCCCACACTTATTTACGCTTGCTGTACCCAAACTTTTTGAAAATGATAAAATATTGCAGTTTACTATGTAAGACTGACAAACAAGGCAGGCTCAAAATCATTCTTGGACAAAAAAAAAATGAAATGAAATAACAACTTAAACATAAATTCAAAATCTTGGTTCGCTGCTTCGTTACGGGTGTGCACCTTCCCCCTGTGCATGCCTACAATCACCTTAAATGCATAAACGAGAACAATGTAAGCAAGAAGAATTCCTTTGGAGCAACCTCTAAGAAAGTTACTGGACCTGCGGTGAATATAGAGGTTCTGCGCGCGGTAAACAGGATTTTAAGGAGGTATAGCTGCAAAATAGGATAAAGGCAAGTTAAAGAGGTCAAACTAAACTGTTTCTTTCACACTTTCCGTTCACATTTCCTTTTTATATTCTTCTCCCTCCAGCACCCCTATTCATTCTTCGTCCCGTAACTTTCTTGCGGGCTGTTTGCAATAAATTCTTCTTGTGGTTTGGGCATCCAGAAGGGGTTCTAAGCATATTTCTGAAAATAGTTTTCTTAACAATCCCCATGTGCTAATCTGTAACTTTAATTTTTATTTACAAAGTATTTTTCCATATTAATCGCTTAAATGATCGGTTTTAATCAACAAACTTAATTAAATATAAACAATACAAAATTGTGAAATTTAAATGTTAATAATTTAACATAAACACATTATAAGGACTTACTGTATTAGTTTAAGGCAGGTATATTTATTCCTAAAATAATTTTGTTCACTTTGGTAATACCTACCAGTAAATTCTGTATAGAGTTCACTAGGTAATACATACAACATCTACAATCTACATACAGTTTACTTATCACTTTCATATTTGTTCATCGGATGTTACAATCATAATATACTACTACAGTCATTTTGTTAAAGTTAAGTTAAAATTAAAAGTTGGGTTATTATTTACCTACTATTTATATTCACCTTAGAATAGAGGTATATTCACCTAGGTACCTAGTTATTTTATATTATAAGGTCCTAATAAAGTATTGGCAATTAGCATCAGCGGAGTCGATTTCGAGGTTATGCGATGCGCAAAGCGTAGACGATTCTCTGTGACAAATAGCTACGCGTGGTCAGATTAAACTAGGAGAGAGAGAGATGGCTTTTAATTTTCAATTCTGTGAACGCGAAGAATGGGAAGGTTAATATTTATACATAATGAAATGTCGTTCCAGATCGCTTTTAAACAAATTTAATCACTTTCATTAAATTTTTTATTTATTAGTATACATTCGCATGCTAAAATTTAAGCTTTTGGACGCAAACTTTGTCCCGGTATTAGGAAAGAAATGGGTCAAGGCTGACAATTGACAAAATAGTTAGTTGTTTGTACATTCTACACAGCTCTATCTATAAAATGTTGGGTAAACTAGAGCTGTTGTGACAACATACTACCTGGTCCTGCAACGAGCTGTCGTCCCTGTTGTATCTCTCACAATGTTCTCCAGTCTGACATCTTGCAATCACTTCCATTGTTTAGATTTTTACCTACGATTTACTTAAATAGCATAACAGTACAGATAACGTCATCTGTTTTTGTCTAACATTGTAGATATTTCACTACATAATCTGAAGTGATGTCCAGGATTATTTTATTATAATTTCGAATAACTTTATTTTCCTTTGGTCAAACGACTTGAAAATTGGTACGCAACCACGTTTAAATCACAGGATTTAGAGATATTGCGTTTAAAAAATATTTTTTAATTTTTTATTAAGAAAAAATGGCTGTTAAGATTTGATAAATGAACTCATCCAAACCGCTAGCAAAATAAGACTACAGGCAACTAGGAACAATATAAATCTGCTCTAACACATTATAACAAAGAGATAAGGCACGCTAAGAGGAAGTCCTGAAGGAGATTCTGCGGGGACATCGCTAATTTGCCCAGCAGCACTAGAATCCACAGGATTCTCTCACGCGACCGTGTCCAAGAACTGGGATCGATAAAACGACCAGATGGTTCCTTTACAGAAACACGGAAAGAAACGTTAGAACTCTAAGCATACACACACTTCTCAGATTGTCTGATCCTGAGCAATGAAGATGTCCTGCCAGCCGGGGGTCGATTTAAACGCCCTCAAAGGGAAGACTGGCGGGATGCTCGGAGAAGAGTTACAGCCTCGGCAGTGGAGTGTGCTGTGGAACATTTCCAGCCATTCAATGCGCCAGCGGAGGATGGGGTGATTCCGCTCCTACTACAAAATGGACTGGAGATTCTCCTTGCATTCCTAATCAGGCTGTATAGAGCCAGTCTGGCTTGGAACTATATTCCATCCAGCTCGACGGTGATTAGGGGGGTATACATTCCCAAACTGGGACGTAATGACCTCCTACCCAAATCACTGAGACCTCTCAGTGTAACCTCATTCCTCTTGAAGGGATTGGAAAACCACTGGACGGACACAATAGAGGGAACATCTAATCAACGGCCCTATTAATACCCACCAGTATGCCTACCAAAATGACAAATCTACTGAGTTAGCACTCAATAACCTCGTCGAGAAAATCACACACTCTTTGGATAACGGGGAGGTGGTGGTGCTGCATTTCTCGACATTGAAGGATGATTTCATAATGCATTACCTATCTCCTTCTACGAAGCTGCTATCACTAGATGGGTGGAACCTACCATTTGTGGCTGGATCGGAAGCATGCTTCACAATCGGACCGTTATTACATAGTTGCAGGGGGAGGTGGTCAGCTTTAGGACTGAGAGGGGGTGATATCGAAGAGGGGGGGGGGGTATCCACACTACTGTGGTCCCTCTTTGTGGACGAGTGCTGGGGCTGTGGGAGGTTGAGGTCCAGGCGTATGCTGATGATCTTGTCATAATGGTTAGAGGCAAATCTGAAAAGGAACTTGCAAGTACTCTTCAAGGGACACTAAATGTAGTGAATGATTAGTGCCGGAGGAAACAGATGTCTGTGAACCCCGCAAACCGATCATTGTTCGATTTACCAGAAGAAGAAGGTTGAACAGATTAAAACCACCTATTCTCATGGGAGAAACGATTCCATTTACGGAACGAGAAAAATAAGTGGGACTTACAGTTAGAGAGTAATCCGCAGGGCTAAACTCTCCCTGTGGACATGCCATAGAATCTGTGGAAACAACTGGGGAACAAATCCTCAACAGATGTACTGGCTCTACATAGTGGTTATCAGACCAATGATAACATATGGAGCTAAAATTTGGTGACCCAAGGCACTTCGTGGTGTTGCGAGTGCCAAACTGGCTCATCTATAGAGAAAAGCTTGTCTCACTATAACAGGAGCGACAAGCACCGCTCCATCAGCCGCTCTGGAGGTCTTCCTTAATATTCCACCTCTTCACATTTGGACGGAAAGGGTGGCGCGGTGGACAACATACAGATTAAAACAAATGGCCGACAGCATGCCAAAGGAAATCAGTCTGGGAGGGTCCGGACTCCTCGATGACATTGAGGGTCATGTGATTCTGGGAATGGACTTGATGCCTACAAAGATCAGTACAGATCTGTCTTTCAAGACCGCCCTCCCGGAAAGGGAGGACTGGGAACGAAATCAAACGACCCTATTGATGGCCAACCTCTGCTGATTACTGTCGGCTCCAAAACCAATAGGGGGTAGGAGCCGGCGAATATGGGAGTAACACCGATGCTAGACTGTCAACTAGCCTTGGAAAGTACGCAACCATACACCAGGCAGAAGTTGTATGCCATCGAGATGGGTGCAAGGGAAAGTATAGGAAATCAGTGCACACACAAATTGATAAAGATATATTCAGATAGACAAGCTGCAATAAAGGCTCTTTTACTTCTAGAGCTAAACATACAACAACTGAGTACTCTAGTCGGGATGTATACAGGACACTACCACTTGCGTCACCACATCCACGGAATTGGTGTCGGTCAGGAAACTGAGTGCCGGCTGTGTATGGAGAGTGACGAAACATCAGAGCACGTATTGTGTTCCTGCCCAGCGCCGGACAGGACTAGACACCTGCACTATGGCAAGACAAAGCTTTCTCCGGCAGATCTGGATCAATTTTCGCCCACAAAGATTATCGACCTCTGCAGGAGGCCGGCTTTGTTGGTCGATTATAGACTATTAGGAGTGAGTCACAATAGACCTCATGGTCGCAGTGGAGGGACCGGTATGGCCCACTCACAATAAAACCTAACCTAATCTGACATAGCAAAATAAGAGTAATTCACAAACTTGGTACAAATCAGTGGAGTATTTTTTGAGTTATCGTTTGGATATATAAACATTTTAACCGAACATGTAAATGGGTTCCAGAGGCCCTAATTCGCGCTCAGTCCCACCGTCGATAACTCTCTATTAGTGAATTTTCTTAACGAAAATTCACGAAAAATGTGAACGGGTCAGCGCAATAAAATTGCTAAAACCGAAATCGCCTAAAAAGCGGTCTCGTTAAATCAGAAACATTTTAACAATATATCTTACACAAGTCCATTAAAATCACCAAAAGCTCGTTAAATGAGAAGTTCGTTATATCTGCTACTCGTAAAACCCTGACCCTACTGTATATTATAAGTGAAATTTGGGGAACCCAATTCATCACAAGGTTTCAATCTTCACCCGTCCTGTATATTCACTATAATATATTGACTAACATTCCAGAGACTACAATGGGAATATCCGTTAATGCACAGAACAATGCTTCCTCAGACTATGTGAAAAGCGTGCATTTTATGTGCGATATGCTTGTTGAGCGATCAATGTCTCCTATTAAAAGATTCGAGACAACATATAAGTTAACAGAAACATATACCAAGGAAATACAAGCACTGGAAATTATGCATGGTGTCACTAACTCCGTTATTAGAGAGAAAAAGAAAAAACTTAAAGCGAGCACAATCGATGAGTATCCAAGACTGGACCACAGAGAAAAAGCAGCATTTTTAGATTTGCTTCTTCAAATCAACCGTGATGATGTACATATGAGCAGTGAAGAATTAAGACAAGAAGTTGACACTTTTATGTTTGCTGTGAGTATAACTAAAATATTAACTTAAACACAATTAAAAATAGCAACCTCGGTGGTCCAGGGGTAAGGACGTGTGTCCCTGGACTTAAGAGTCTTGCATTCAATTCTCAGCAGAAACGTAAATTTTTTACTAGTACGTGGATGACTTCTCCTACACCCTCTGTCTTTGATGTTATTTCACAAGAAGACATCCAGCAGTGTCATATTGAGCGAACAGGCTGCCCAGTTGATTAATTTAAAAAAGCAACGACGTATATATATACATATATATATATATATATATATATATATATATATATATATATATATATATATACATATATATATATATATATATATATATATATATATATATATATATATATATTAAATTAAAAATATTGTGGGGCACGTCAAGAGGGACGCCATTAATGAAAATTAAAGAATCCTTTATCCTGGAAAAAATGTATATTTATTTGTACCAAAATTGAAAAAATATGCAGAGAGGTTCAAGAAATATTGAGGAAAAAACTTTTTTTTCCAAATTTAAACACCCTCAGAAATCAAACGGTTGTGGACCTATGCTCACATGAAGAATGTCTCCTTATATTATCCAAGGATTACCACCATTAAGGATCAGAATTTAATTATAAAAGACCCTGTATATATACAGGGTGGCGCATTGAAAACGAAACAGACCGAATTGCGTCCAGAGAATTTTTTTTAAGAAACGCTGAAACACGTCAATTTTAATATTGAGGGGGACATGTTTTGACATGAAGCTCAACTTTGTCACATAAACTCCTTAAGGGTGGTGATAACACCCCTTATATTATAAATAGGGAACATGGGTCATTTGAAAGCTCTTTCTTTTCTGAATTGAGCACACAAATTTTTTTGCAAGTTTTATCAACTTGTTTAAAAATTATTCACAGTTGGAGCTGGAAGAACGCATTTCATTCATTTTGATAAGAAATGGACAAACTAGTCAATTTTTCGTTAAAAAAAAGTAAAAAACCAAAGGAAACGTTCAAAAATGTTTATTCAGTTAAGTAAGTGTTCAAATTGTTGACCACCAGCTTGCATACAAAAGTACAAATTTTGTTCTAAACGAGCTCTGACATTCTGGAGCATTTGTGGAGTTGTTAGACGGCATTCTTCAACAATGCGTCGTCGTATTTCTTCCAGAGACTCCGGTTCTGTTGGATAAATTCTACTCTTTGAATGGTCCCATAGAAAAAAGTCTAGAGAAGTTAAATCCGGTGATCTAGAGGGCTACTCAACAGCACCTCTACGCTCAATCCATTGGTCTGCAAACTCTCTGTTCAAAAACTCCCTAATACGTTGTGAAAAATGCGGAGGAGCTCCATCTTGTTGCAACACTAATTGATTTTCTTGATAGCAATCATCATTTTCAACAATGTCAATTAGTAGAGGGCAAAGGATATCTTCTAGTAACTCCAAATACGTTTCGCCACTCAAATTGTCATCAAGAAAAATTTGTCCGAATAAACGGTCTCCGAAAATGCCAGTCCAGACCTTCAATTTCTGTGGGGTTTAAGTGTTGACTTCGTGAAAATTTGTTGGATTATTATCTGCCCAATAACGACAATTATGACGATTGACTGTAGAGTTTAATAAAAACGTACACTCGTCTGAAAAACAGATATTGAACAAAAAGTTCCCGTTATCAGCTATTCGTGCAGTCATAACTTCACAAAACTCCAGCTGCCGATCAAAATCATCTTCATTCAGTTGTTGTACAAGATGAATTTTATACGGATGAAATTTATGATGCCTCAATATTCGCTGAATAGTTCTTCTTTTGATGTTTGAAACAGTGGCCAATTTTCTCGTGCTCAAAGTTGGGTCTGCAGCAATTTGTCCTAAAACTTCAATCTCAGTAGTCTCATTTCTTACTGGAAATTCACGTTCAGGATCCCGTTTTTTGTTGGCTACTGAACCACTTTGTCTAAACTTTGCAACTAACTCCAAAAATGTATTTTTTGTTAACATGTCTGTTCGGATGTCGTTCATTAAACAAATTTGCGGTACGGTTCGCACAGTCATCGTTTTAGAAAAAAAGAATAATTATTTCAACTCTTTCTTCTACAGAATACACCATTGTGAAATTAGTTTTCGGTAGTACTATCAAGTATAAAACCGACCAATAAATTGAAATAATAAACCACATTTCTCTCATTCCGATAAGAAATGTTCTGATAGTCAATTTTTTGTTTACAAACTAACAAAACATTGACTATCAGCACATTTCTTATCGGAATGAGTGAAATGCGTTTTTTCATCTTCAACTGTGAATAATTTTTTAGGGGGTTGATAAAACTTCCAAAAAAATTAGTGTGCTGAATTCAGAAAAGAAAGAGCTTTCAAATGATGTAACACTCGACCCATGTTCTTTATTTAAAATTGTTGTTATCACCACCCTTAAGGGGTTGATGTGACAAAGTTGAGTTTTGTGTCAAAATATGCCTCCCTCAATATTAAAATTGACGTGTTTCAGCGTTTCTTAAAAAAAAATTCTCTGGACGCAAATCGGTCTGTGTGGTTTTTAATGCGCCACCCTATATATATATATATATATATATATATATAACGATTTTTTTTACTACTAGCTATCTAAATACTACGCTTCTCAAAATTTTTAAAGTACTTACGAAGCAGCCTGTATATATAATTAGGAATATATGTTATAAAAGTTCTCCATTTTACTAATAATCAAAGGGGATACTAATTAAAGCTTTAAACAAATTGCAGGGCCATGATACAACTGCTGCGGCTTTAGGTTTCTGCGTTCATTGCCTGGCACATTACCCAGAGATACAGGTAAGGCCAACTAGCAAATTAGCAAATCAAGCACAGGGTCGCTTACATAAGATTATACCCCGCTCCACTTTTTATTTTTGGTTTAGAAAGTATTTAAATATTAAAACTCGTTATATGTGGTGTGCAGATGAAAAAACCGCCAAGTCACATTTATAACAATTTACAGGAGACGTCAAAAAGAGGTACTGCCGTATTTTCATATATGGCTTTGACCTAGTTATATTCTACTATAGTCTTTTATTAAAGGAGCATTATAGATTTGTGGTATTATTTGTATATACAAATTCTTGAGCTGCAGTTTTCACATCAAATCGTTTTTTTAGTGAATTCACTAATGAGGAGATCCCTACTTTTGAATTTTGAAAAAATTTCTTCAAATGAGCGACTCGTTTAAAAATTATTCACGGTTGAAGATGCAAAAATGCATTTCACTCATTCCGATAAGAAATATGCTGATAGTCAATGTTTTGTTGGTTTGTAAACAAAAAATTGACTATCAGAACATTTCTTTCGAAATGAGAGAAATGCGGTTTACTATTTTAGTTTATCGGTCGGTTTGATACTTGATAGTACTACCAAAAATTAGTTTCACAATGGTGTATTCTCTAGAAGAAATAGTTGAAATAATTACTCTTTTTTTCAAAAACGATGACTGTGTCAGTCGTACCGCAAATTTGATTAATAAGCGACATCCGAACAGACATGTTAACAGAAAATACATTTTGGAGTTAGTTGCAAAGTTTCGACAAAGTGGTTTACTAGCCAACAAAAAAACGGAATCCTGAACGTGAATTTCCGGTTAGAAATGAGACTACTGAGATTAAAGTTTTAGGACAAATTGCTGCAGACCCAACTTTGAGCGCGAGAAAATTGGCCGCTGATTCAAACACCAAAAGGAGAACTATTCAGCGAATATTGAAGCATCATAAATTTCACCCGTATGAAATTCATCTTGTACAACAACTGAATGAAGATTATTTTGATCGGCGACTGGAGTTATGACTGCACGAATATCTGATAACGGGAATTTTCTGTTCAATATCTATTTTTCAGGCGAGTGTACGTTTTTATTAAACTCTACAATCAATCGTCATAATTGTCGTTATTGGGCAGATAATAATCCAAGAAATTTTCACGACGTCCACACTTAAACTCCACAGAAATTGAATGTCTGGACCGGCATTTTTGGCGACCTTTTAATCGGATCAATTTTTCTTGATGGCAATTTGAGTGTCGAAACGTATTTGGAGTTATTAGAAGATATCGTTTACCCTCTACTAATTGACATTGTTGAAAATGATGATCGCTATCAAAAAAATCAATTAGTGTTTCAACAAAATGGAGCTCCTCCGCATTTTTCACAACGTGTTAGCGAGCTTTTGAACAGAGAGTTTCCAGAGCAATGGATTGGGCGTAGAGGTGCTATTGAGTGGCCCCCTAGATCACCGGATTTAACTCCTTTAGACTTTCTATGGTGCCATTTGAAGAGTAGAATTTACGCAACAGAACTCTGGTAGAATTACGACGACGCATTGTCGAAGAATGCCGTCTAATAACTCCTCAAATGCTCCAGAATGTCAGAGCTCGTTTTGAACAAAATTTGTACTTTTGTATGGAAGCTGGTGGTCAACAATTTGAACACTTACTTAACTGAATAAACATTTTTGAACGTTTGAATTTGTTTTTTAGTTTTTTTTAACGAAAAATTGACTAATTGGTGCACTTCTTATCACAATGAATGAAATACGTTCTTGCAACTCCAACTGTGAATAATTTTTAAACGAGTTGATAAAATTATCAAAAAGATTAGTGTGCTGAATTCAGAAAAGAAAGAGCTTTCAAATGACTCTAGACCCATGTTCCCCATTTAAAATATAAGGGTTGTTATCACCACCCTTAAGGGGTTGATGTGACAAAGTTGAGTTTTATGTCAAAACATGTCCCTCTCAATATTAAAATTGACGTGTTTCAGTGTTTTTAAAAAAATATTCTCTGGACGCATCGGTCTGTTTCGTTTTCAATGCGCCACCTGTATAATTGTTCAATAATAATAATAATAATAATAATAATAATAATAATAATAATAATAATAATAATAATAATAATAATAATAATAATAATAATAATAATAATAATAATAATAATAATAATAATAATAATAATAATAATAATAATAATAATAATAATAATAATAAATTTGTCTTACTTATATAATAATTATTAATATATACTTATATAATAATTATTAATATATAATGTGTAAAAAAACATTATCCACCTGATTACTGAACTGTGGATTTAAATTTTCGCCAACTAAAACTATATGTGATCTTTTTACAAACAAGAAAATGCGACAAACACCAACTTTTAAGTTTCTGTGAAATGAGTTGCAGCATAGCAAAGATCATACATTTCTGGGGATAGTCTTCGATCACAAACTAAAATGGAAAACACATATACAAAAAAATTAAAAATTCTTGTGTGCGAACTATCAACTTGATGAGGACTTTAGCAAGCCACCAGTGGGGAGCCGATACAAAATCATTGCTTTGTATCTACAAAAGCTTAATTTGCAGTAAATTAGAATACGGCTGCATAGCTTACTCTACAGCAAGCAAGAAAAACCTAAAAACCTTAGATTTTATCCAAACCACTGCCTTAAAAATAGCCTTGAGGGCTTTTAGAACTACACAAGTTGAGAGTTTACGGGTCTTGAGCGGAGAAAAATCTTCAACCCAGAGGAGAAAGCAACTGAACTTAATATATGCTGCCAAGATTATGAGCGACCCCACACACCCAAACAGTGACATAGTTACTCCAACCAGGTTTAAAACCCCGTTTGACAAAAAAGAAAATGTAAAGCTACCTTTCTACAGAAGGGTAGTAAATATTCTAAAGGAATCCACCATTACATGGCGCAACGAAGTACATAGCTTGCCGCGAGAGTACCTTCCCTGGAAACTGACTCAAGCCAACAATATTTTGGACTTAGCCCAATAAGACAAAAGAAACACCCCTTAATCTGTAATACATGCAACGTTTAAAAATATAACGTCAGACTACCTTGACCATGGTTCTAGTTACTGCGATGCTTCAAAATGCAATTCTTGAGTTGGATCAGCAATAGTTACACCGAGCAGATCAGAACAATATCGCTTACCAAAAACAACATTAGTCTACTCAGGGGAGTTATACGGTATCCTAAAGGCAACCGAATATGTGGAAAATAACAGTGCTCGTCGGTGTGTAATTTGTTCCGACTTCCTCAGCGCACTGGAAGCTATTAAACACATCTACACAAAGAACTCTCTCATTGAACGAATTAGATCAACTTTATCACGAATTCAAAAAAAAAGTGTCAAAGGGACTTAATAACTTTTATGTATGCCCCATCACATGTAGAAATAGAGGAAAATGATCAAGCAGACAAACTGGCAAAAATGGCTACTGAATTTACAATTTCTCAAGAAACTAACCACTGCTCTCTTAAAAGATCAATCTGTGCAAGTATCAGTGGCATGTGGCAAAACTCATGGAGCTCTAGGGACAGCGAACTCAAGTTAGTGATGCTATTCATTCAACATCTCTTAACGCTTTCTCCATCAAGGTCACAACAAGTGCTAGTGAATAGACTACGACTTGGTCATACCAGGCTTACCCACAGTCATCCATTAAAAAGAGAAACTCCGCCTAAGTGCGATATTTGAAATGTGATAGTGACGGTGAAACACCTATTATGTGATTGTCCTAAATTCCAGTACCTACGAGAATTACATAAATTATCAAAAAGTATTATAAATTAACTGGGGCCTACACTGAAGATACAGCACCTGTGCGATTTTCTAAAGGACAGCAACCTATTCAATCAAGTATAAAACTTACAATGATGTAAGCGTCTCCGTGGCCGTGCGGGAAAGTCGATGACTTTCCAATACGGACTCGGGGGTCGACGGTTCGAGACTCACCGGCGCCGGATGATTTTTCAAATCACTGTCGTCGTTGAGATCGAGCTCAAGGTGGAGGGTAGGTTAGTTTAAATGAGCAAAAAGGGTCAGCAATGGCCTAATTGCCAGTAAGCATCTTACCTTTACCTTTACCTACTATGATGTACATATGCCTATGTATAAATGAATGAACACCTGATGTAATCCAACTAGTTTTATATAATATTTAATATTAGAGGTGGTCATCATATTCATCAAGTGGATAATTTATAGAATTATAATGTACATGTCAGCCTGATAATGGCACTCGAGGCAGATGCAGGTTTTATTTAATAAAAAAAATGTGTAAAAACAAATGGACAGAGCTTGTGCTTGTAAAGAACAAAAATGCTCCAAGTAGCCCTGCCCAAAGTGATTTGCTTCAACTGTCGCTACATAAATCTTGGTCTCATTGACAGTAGATGTAATTTTGTCAATAGCAAATATTTCTGCAACCAGCAATCAACTTAAATTCATCTCCAAAATAAAACTTTTCCCTGTTTAATGCCAAATGCTTAATAATGGCTGTTCAGAGAACAATGGCAGTTGAAGAAGGTCAGTAGAAACGCATGGAAAACATAATTATTAAGATCAGTAAAATCACAAGTGTAATTAGTATTAAGAAATCTATCTAAACTAAGGAATGTAAATATTGCACATAATTAGAGGTCAGAGTTGTATGGATAACATTGGCATTGAAGCGATTGCATTTGTTATGTAAACAGTAAACAACGCAAATTAGCAACGTGCAAGGTATCTAGAAATGATGAAGTCGGCAATTCGGAAGGTCGGAAACTAATTAAGAATACTATAAATATTGTTTATTGATATACATAAAAATACTGTTGAATTAGGATTCACGATGTAGCATTCTACGTTAGATTCATTAATTTGTTAGTTATAATGTTATTGTTGAGTTTTGTGAGTTTAATATAGTTAAAATTATACCGTTACCTATGTCTACATTTGCCTAGTTCGACGATATTTAATCCTTTAAATTATCCTCCGCTTCCTGAACAATGGCCAAAATTTCTACTAATATAATTTTGACATCTAGACATAATATTATAAGAGTCATTTTAAATAATATAATATCACATTTGTGTATAAAAAAAATGAAACTTGCACAATATGGCTCCAATAATTTTTTGTTACTGATATTAGCAAACTGTACTTAGAATGCAATGAGTTAGGGTTAACAAACAGAATATTATTTTTAGGAAAAGGTATACGGCGAACAAAAGGAAATTTTTCAAGGAGATATATGGCGCCAAGCTACGTATAACGATGTAACACAAATGAAATATCTTGAAAATGTTATTAAGGAAACTTTGCGATTATATCCCTCTGTGCCGTTTTATTCTAGAATAACTCAAGAGGATATTGTATATGGTAAAAACAAACGGAGTTTCCATTCCAAAGACAACTACATTTTTTTTTACTTTTTAGATCAAAAAGTTATACCAAAAGGAGTAAACATAATTATATTTGCTTATGGAATTCACAGAAAAGAGGAGTACTTTCCAGACCCTGAAAAGTTCGATCCATCTAGATTTGACTCATTGTCGAATAAATTTCCCTATGCCTATATCCCGTTTAGTGCTGGACCTCGAAATTGTATAGGTATGGTTCTTGTAATTATCACATAGCCTCAAAAGTAATTTTGTTAGCCTATGACAGTTTTTGTTACATTACATAATCACAAAAGTCACTTTTTGTAGCAATGAAGGTTACTAATTAGAGTTCGATTTGCAATATCATCCCCTAATCTCTCTTTATATTTTCAGGTCAAAAATTTGCTATGATGGAGATGAAAGTAGCTATATCAAATATTATTAGACACTATGAATTGCTGCCAGCCATACCTAACAATAAATTACAGGTTGCAGGTCTTGCTATTTTAAGAGCAGTTAACGGAATTAAAATAGGACTGAAGAAAAGGAAATGTAAAAATGAAAATTATGGATAAATTGAATTAACTGTTTTTATAAATTAGGCAAAATATTAATAACAATAATAATAAAATAATAATAATAATAATCCCATTTTATCTCTTCAGAGAGTGCATTTACACCATATAAGGCTCGTCAAAATAAAATTAAAAAAACAAAATTCATAAAATCCGCAGGTATACAGGGCAAGTGCAATGATACAAGGAGAACTACGTGAAAACTGGAACCTGTGATGAACACTGATAAGTACACTTGGAGAACCCAAATCGCCACAACACATACTTTTTGAAGACCCTACTATCGTTTCACTAATGAAGATGAAACAATTCTGTCAGAATGTTTTCATTCTCTGATGATGCTAACGTTGTTAGTGAAACGATCGTAAGGTCTTTAAAACAGATGTGTTGTGGTGATTTGGGTTCTCCAAGTATACCTATCAGCTACAAGGAGAACACATATAGACATGTACCACGAAATGCATTGGTTAGACATTTTCCCAGTTATTAATGTATTTCAATTCTCAAGATTTGCATTTGTATGTAACACATAACACTCTTTCCACGTAAAATAATTTGGAGTCGATATCATTTCCGGTTTAACCGGAAGTAGGGATCAACGTTGATATTTTAAATGGAATACCCTGTATATTTTTGCATATTTGGATTATACGTAAAATTCTGTGTACGCTTGAAACTAACTTATTAGCGAGCCTTTTTTTAATTCGCTAATGAGGAGATATGTGTTTATATATATATATATATATATATATATATATATATATATATATATATATATATATATATATATATATATATATATATATATATATATATATATTGATATGGTTACTAAAGGGGGTCACATATACATATATACACATACATAAACACATTGTACCACAAATTATACTAAACACAAACAACAACTTACCTTTGGTGTATGCAATGTTTTTGCACTGTAAGGCAGGGAGAAACTAAATTTTACAGATATATATGTGTTAAAAGGAGGCAAGGCAAGTGTAAATGTATGACAAGTTTAATTAGATAGTTTAAGGTATTATTGTTTGATAGCTGTTAAGTAATTTAAGATGTTATTGTTAGAATTAAGGATATTGTTAGCTTTAAGAATAGTAAGATGTCAAAATTTGAGTGTTAAATGGTAAGAAATGTCATGTCATAACCTATGTTTAAGTCAGCTGTTTTTTATTTAGGACAGACGTCAAACTGACACTAAAATTATAGTTAGGTTAATTATTCTCTCATTGACTAACAACAATTCAAATTAGGTATCCCTAGAGATAATGATAATAAGATGATTGTTGTATAAAAATTTGTTATAATCTTGATTTGCAAGCAGGCAGATAACAGTTTTTTGATTAGTTACGCTGGTTACGTAAAAAAAAATAATAAACAGAGGGGAAAAATTTGATAAAAATATCAGATTGAAAATTTTTGAGATAAAAAAAGATTGAAATTGTCATTAAATTATTATATGGGACAATTTGGATTAAAATATAAGACGGGGAAATTTTGCTTAAAAGTTAAGATTGATTAAATTTTTGGTATTAGAAAAATAAATAAAAAATCTTTGGAAAAAAGTTTGAAAACAGGTTGAGGAAAAACATGCGTCACTGGTCACAGACAACGTGGAACTTCAGAGCAGGGCAACTTTGCAGGGGATGGAAAACTAAGTGAGTAATAAGACTTACCTTATTTATGTGATATATCTGCAACTTCAACACAGTGTGGCAAACATTCAAGCCATCATCTTTGTTTCACTTTCTACAATCAATAATATTGAGATATCTGTAGAGACATCTCTCAGCCGTAACGTCCATTATCACATCATCGCCGAAACCGAAAATCATCTACTGACTACGTGTATAAACTATACATTGAATCGCTAGGCCAAGCAGATGCCAGTAGATGTCGCTCTCGTGTAGTACATAGTTCGAAAAGATATGTATTTATATAATATGTCTAGGTAATTTTAAAAATTTTAAGCAAGAAATACAGGCCTATAACTTTTAGGGGGGGAGTATCATAAGAAAGAGCTCTAAATTAAACAAAAAATACATTGAAAATAGTAAGGAACATAATAAGGAAATCGAGAAAATGCCTAGGGGAAGAAAAATGACCACGTCAAAGGACAGACAGGACAGGGGAGACGAAAGAGAACATGAACAGCAGGAAAGTATGGAAATAGATCAGGAGAGAAGATATGATCAAGAAGTTGGTGAAAATGTGGAAGAACAAGCAGAAGGAATGGTACAAACAGGAGGAGAAACGTCAATAGAAGAACAGACACCCGATCTAGGTAAGGTAGACGACACAAATACGACAAAAGAAAAACCTGACAATAACAATGAAATGTTGATGAAATTAATGCAGAGCATAAATAGTATGAATACAGATATGAATGAAAGAATAAATGGCCTAAAACAAGACATAAATGAAAGTAAGAAAGAAATGAGACGGGATATGTATAGCATGAAACTAGATATGAATGACAGGTTCGAAAGACAAGAGAATAATATAAACAAGGTAAAAGAAAATATGACTGAGAAATTTGTTGAACAAGAGCAGAATATGAGGCAGATGATTGAGAGATTGGATAATATAGATAGAAATATCACAGAGAAAGTTGAAAAAAGTGTACAAGAAGTGAAAAAAGATGTAGAAATGGAGATGGAAGAGATAAGCGAGGCAGTACGAAAGTTTGAAAGTAAAGTAGAGACAAAGATGGATGTAGTACGCAAGCTAATAATAGAAAAAATCAAAGCAAATGATGATGAACCGATGGATAAAATCATAGAGAGAGTGAATGAAAGAAATCAGTGAATGAGAGGCCCTAGAAAGATGCGCAAACACAAAAGAAACAGATATGAAACCAAAATGGAAGAAAGATTGAGAGAAACGAATGGAAATTTGGAGAATCTAAGAGAAGAGCCAGATGTAAAGCTGACGTTGGGAAATAAAAGTCTGAGAGAAGAAGTAGAAGAATGTTTTGGGCCAAAATGGACAAGAGCAATGGGGAATAGAAGAAACAAAAAGAAACAAGAATGCCAAGAAGAAATCAGGAATAAGGGTGACAAATTTAAACGGAAACGTATAGGAAATAAGAGGTATAGACGTGAAAACAAGGATGGCAACGATGGCACGAATAGGTATAAATGCCAGAGAAACGAAGATACCTACAAAGACGATTCTAGCATGGAATACGATGCAAGACAGGCAGAAGAGTCTGATAACAATCATGAGCAGTGGAGAAGACCACATAACGGATATAGAGACTACGCAGCAACAAAATATGAAACGACTACGAAGGATTAATGAACTAGAATGAGATGAATGACCTGGGAAGTCTTTAAACTCACCAACATTTTTTGAAATAAAATAACAATTCAAAATTCAAAATTAATGACCTGGGAAGTCTTTAAACTCACCAACATTTTTTTGAAATAACATAACAATCAAAATTCAAAATTGCAGACCTGGATTAAGTCTATAAATTGAACCAAAACTAGTTCGACCAAATAACACGCCAAAATTCAAAAATTAAAGCAAATGTCAAGCATGAAAGAAGAGTATAGGCAAATTCAAAACCGAGGTAGATAACGTTAGTAACCAGCTAAGCGTGGGGAAGAATCTCACGACAAACAAGCAGTAGAAATGCACGTCAAACAAGACATATATGATCGGAAACAAACGAAGTAGTGGGGACAAGTTTAAACCCAAGATAAGAGGACCAGAGCTGCCAACAAATGAGGAAAAAGAAAGAAAAATATATGAAGAAAACAGATATCAATGGCCAATTATGTAAAATTCGTTAAAATTATGGAACATTTAGTAGGATAGACAACTAAATAAGGACGTCTGAATCAAGGAGTAATGGGAAAAGTCAAAAATATATATGTACGAACAGTGAAATGAATTTAATAGATGGAGAAGCTAACCAGTGAATATGTAAACCCATAGAGGGCATATTGAGATAATGAAAATAGATATAGATGATTATGTGCACAGTAGTTGCAAGATATAGGGGAATGAGATGAAAAAGTCAAGTAAATGGAGCATATATCGACTGATAAATAGTAGTTTCAGATTAATAATAAGAAAAAAAAAGTTGGGTATCAGAAGAATAAAACGAATTGAAAAAGGAAAGGACCTAATATCAAAAAGAAACATATAGAAACTTACAATGGTAGCAGCAATAGAAAAAATAGTCCAAATATGGGGGTATATACAAACATGTCGCTATAGAAATCGGTTCACTATCACGCGTACGAACACACGCAATGAGAAAAGGGAAACTCGGTAATAAAAAAAAAATAATGATGATAAAGAGATAAGTTAAACAATAAGGAATTTGAAAAGCAAGAGATAATTTTTTTACTTTACTTGGGGGGATACTTAAAACTAAATTTAGCCTTGACATAGTCAATTAACAACATTTTTCATTTGATGTTGATGGCATTTCGTATAACATGCAGCATGAAGACTTAATAACTAAGTCAAACGTTGCTTGGGCAAACGTGACATTAAAAAAGGAATATAAGTTGAAGAAATCCCAGACGAACAAAGCACTGACATGACACATATTTTTTTAAAGCACTAAAACTAACGAAGCACTATTTTAAATAAAGGCCATAAACACTTCGAAGAACTGAACACTTATGAAGCTGGAACAAACATGCAGCAATGATGAAAACAGGATCAGTATTCGACAGTAGCAGAAATTTGCAGACACAGTAGTATTTTTCTTAAAATAATTGTGGGCACAGCAGTGGTCTTCAAAAACATAATTGACAAAATATTGGCACAGCGGTGTTCTTATAAAACAATTAAAGGCACGCTAGTGTTCCTCTAAATTGTAGGCACGACAAATGTACTTAAGTTCAGAGAACTTCTTTTAAAAAACTTTATTATTCTGAAGCAGGAGTTTACACAACAAAAGCTGGCTATAAACTAAACTAAAATCTAATTATTTTAATGCATAATAATTCACTCTACTATAAATGTTATCTTACAATACTAAGAATCCTAGATGGAATAAACAACACGTGTGCCTTACAATGTGATGACACTGCGTTATAATATAATATAACTCCTCCCTTGTCAGATTGGAGCATTGGGTAAAAAATGCGAAAGTAATAAAAATTGAACTTAAATTATTATATCTTGATTGATATCCTCGGACTTATTTGATTTGGTTAATTTCCTCTTCTTAATAATACATTTATAAATAATACAGCAAATGACAAATATAATAACAATGTAAATTAATATAGTCCAAAAACTAACTTTATAAAAATGTATTGGAACATTATCTGATATATTACTAATTTTTTCTTTCTGTTCAACAAGAGCTTTTTGTATATTATTTATTTCATCTAACTTAATGGAATTTAACCTAAGAGATTGAAAGTTTACTTTATATTGGGGATTATAGGTTTCGTCACTTTCACTATCAGTTTTAAAATTGGGAAGTTCAATGTGTCTATATTTTGTTTCAAGTCTTTGATGACTTTGAATGTGAATGTCTTCAATTTGCACTTCACACTGTGGTTTCACTTCTAAAACATATGTTCCTTTGAGGGGTACGTTGTCTCGGTCGTTGCCACATTTTCGGACAGCTACTGTAGATATTGGTGCTAATATCATCCATTGGTTTTTCTCTAAACTTTGGGCCTTGGCGTTGACTACTTCCACTGGAATTTGATGACAATTGGTTACGTTTTTCATGAATTTCAGCATCTTGACTTCACAGGGTGGATCCTCTTGAATACCAGCTGAGTTGGATTCGTGACAAATAAATTCTTCATTGGATATTTCTCGGCACTTTTCTTCCGTATATATGTAATAGTGTTCATTAAGGAGCAGGTATTTCGAGTGGGGTATAATGGCTCTAAATGAATTAAGGTTTGGAGTAGGTAGTGGATATAAATGATAATAATTGTAGCCTTCTATTTCACAAATCGGAATTTCTATTATGAATATTATTTGATTTCCTTTACTGTAACTTTTAATTTCAATTATCCTTTCCAAAAGTAGAATATTTTCTAATACCGGCTCAAAAGGTAATTTGTTTTTACTTGCATCCAAATAATTGCTGACTAATTTAATTTCTTGTAACAACTCATTCGGCTCAACTATAGAATTATGAAGAGTACTTATTTTAGAAAATGTTATTGCTAACTGTATTTTCTCTAATATATCATAGATAATCTGATGCATGGTAGAAATTTGTGATATTGTCATCTGAATAAGAAAATAACTAAAATTTTCTATGCTCTGTAAATTAATTCTTTTTATCACCTGTTCAACTTGTTGCAACCGAGACTCAAGTACAATTTCATTATGCTGCAAAGTTAAAGTAATATTTTTAAAACTTTCCATTGACTTTTGTAACAGGGTTATTTGTTCATTTACCAATGTTTTTAATTTTCTTTGATTTTCCGACAACATTCCAATTGCGTTGTCATACCTTTCGGCATCTGCCTGATCGAGATTTCCGGTGAAAATCTTAATAAAAGATCCCAAAGGATTTAATAAACCACGTTTTGGTCTTTTAGTTATACTTGGATTGACCTGATTTATTTGCAAAGTTATTTTATTTTCCAAAACTAAAGCTATGTTATACGAGTTGTGAAATTCTCTCTTATATTCTGTAAAATTTTTAAAATGCAATCTTAATCTATAAAATTTTTGTTGTATTGTATAAAACTGATTGACAATGGGTGTAATGTCATATACTTGTACAAATGACCATAAATCTACTATGTTTTGGGCGTTACCTAATTTTAGGGGTAATAAGCCAGGATTATTTGAAAGGTCATGGAATACGGCTAGTTCTGCTCCTGCTGTGGAGACGATTCTGTAACAACAGGAATTTTTAGTTCCTTTAAGTGAATTATTTCCTCTTTATTGGTGGACTTATTTTTTATTTTTACTCGATTGTGTTCTAACATTTCTGTAATTTCAAAGGGACCTGTAAACTTATTTAATTTTTTATTTCTTTTAATATTTGTCTTATAAACGGTTTGACCTAATTTAAATTGATATTGTTCTGGACCTAACCTGTTTCGTTTTTCAACTACCTTTTTCTTACCATCTTCCAACATTTCCGAAATGTTTTCATATATTTTTTTCAATTTGTCCCTATGATTTATTACATAATCTGCATAAAAACTCGAATCAATTAATTCGGAAGGATCACGGGAATCTGTATGACCAAGAGTTAGTTCTAATGGTGTAAATTTTGTAGCGGAATGAATAGTATTATTGTAGGCTATTACTGCATACATCATTAAAGTTTTTACATTTTCGTTTTTATATTTTTCCCGTAATATTCTCAAATGTTCGATCAATGTGGAGTGGAATCTTTCTACCGGTGCATTAGATTCATGATGTAACGGTGTGGTAAAATGTGCTTTTATTTTATGCGACTTAAGTAACTCTTGTACTGTCAGATTTTTTAGTTCAGGACCATTGTCCATAGTTATGCGTTGGGGTAACCCATAAAATGAAAAGTAATGAATTAATGCATTACATACTTCTATGCCAGTTTTGCCATGAATTGGAAAAGCTTGACCTAATTTGGAAAAAGCATCTAAGATTGTGACAAAATCTTGACCGTCAAATTTGAAAACATCAACGTGTAATAAATCAAATGGCTTACCTACCGTTTCTGTTAAAAGAATTGGGACATATGGTTTTTTTCTACTATATTTGGTCCTTTGACAAATTTCACAATTGTTTATATAATTTGTAATATCTGTAATTATTGAAGGCCAATAATAATTACGTTTTAGTCGCTCTAACGTTTCCGTTATACCTCTATGGTTACATTTTCCTTCATGCTGGTATTTTATTATTAAGGTCCTTTCGTCCTTATCAATAACGGTATTAATTAATTTTGTACAGTTAACTAGCTTGAGACCAGATGGTTGAAAATGTTTCATGTATACTTTATTAAATTCCGAATACATTGTTTGGTCATAAAAATACAAATGATAGGTTTTATTAGAACCCGTATATTTTTTCAAAAATTCTATTACTAGTTTTGCGTTGGATTTAGGAATTTTTACGTTTGTTATGGTTAAGTTATCTAACCTAGTTTGACTGACGTCAAGTAGATTGTGAGGATTTTTTGCTATTAAAATTTGATTCCTTTTATTATTGACAATATCGTCCAGTATAGGAATACCATTATTGAGTGTTTGATTGCTACTGGAATGAGGTGTAGAAAGAGTATTACTTTCGTTTTGATTATGAGGCGGTCTTACTTGTACATCACCTTGAATAATTATTTTTGGTGAACTTTGTCGCATCCCTTCAATATTGTTATCGTTATGTGCATAAGAAGTTGAGGGTTGAGGTTCGTTAAAATTAGCAGTATTTTCTACTAATTCTGGGAAAAACTCTAAAAGATCTTGATTAATGTCACCAGGATTATTTATTAGACTCTCAGTTTCAATTGGATTTAAATGTATTCTTGATAATGCGTCTGCGTTTTTATTTTGAGAACCCTTTTTATATATTATTTCGTAATCGAATTCTTCCAACTTCAAACGCCACCGTAAAAGTTTGCTATTAGGTTCTTTTAAACTAAAGATCCAAACAAGGGGTCTATGATCTGTATAAATTTTAAACTTTCTACCATACAGATACGGTCGAAAATATTTACATGCCCATACAATGGCTAACAGTTCTTTTTCTATGACAGAATATCTAGTTTCACTGTCGTTCAGGGTTCTACTAGCAAAAGCTACAGGTTTGTCATTAGGGATATTTCCTTGAGATAAAACTGCGCCTAGAGCGTAATTACTTGCATCTGTTGTAAGCACAAAAGGTTGATTAAAATCGGGATATTGAAGTATAGGGGAATTGATAAGTAAATTTTTACAATGTTCGAAAGCTTGTATGAATTCTGCTGTATGTTTAATTTGCATGTCTTTCTTTAAGCAAACCGTCATTGGCTTTGTTATTTTTGCAAAGTCTTTTATAAATCGCCTATAATATCCTACTAAACCTAGGAACGATTTAATGTCTTTTCGGGTTTTTGGTAAGGGAAAACTCTTTATTGCTGATATCTTGTCAGGATTCGGCTTGACTCCGGATGGGGTGACTATGTGTCCAAGATATTGAACCTCTTTCCTAAGAAATTCAGACTTATCTAACTGTAACTTAAAATTTGCCTCTCGTAACCGTATAAAAACTTTCCTTAACCTATCGAGATGTTCTTGTAAAGACGTGCTAAATATTACGATATCGTCTAAATATACCAGACATATCTCATTTTGTAAACCTCTCAGTATATTATCGACTACGCGTTGAAATGTGGAAGGAGAACTTTTCAAGCCCATCGGCATCCTCTTAAATTCATAATGACCTTGCTCAGTTTGAAACGCGGTTTTTGGAATGTCATCTGGGTGCATTTCTATTTGATAATAACCGCTTGCTAGATCTAGGGTTGTAAAATATTGGCTTTTGCCCAATTTGTCTAAAATTTCTGTTATATTAGGCAAAGGATATCTGTCGTCAATAGTTCGCTCATTTAATTTGCGATAATCTATCACAATACGCCACTTCTTTTTACCAGAGGAATCGAGTTTCTTTGGTACGATCCAGATGGGACTTGACCAAGGGGATGTTGAGTTTTGAATAATTCCCTGATCTAACATTTTTGAAATTTGTTGTCGAACTTCATTTCTATGAATTTCTGGATATCGATAAGTTTTAGTAAATATAGGTGTATCATCTTTTAGATTTATCTTATGTCTAATTTGATTAGTAAATGTTAATGGTATTTGTTCACAATGAAATATGTCCCTAAACTCGTAACATAATTTTCTAATAGCATTTTTCTCTTCTATATTACAGTGATCTAATCTTATATTTTTTAAATTATTTTTTAAAAGATTATCTTGTTCTTCAGACATAACATCGTCAACTTCCATTTTTTCATAAAAATTCACGTCAAAACAATTAATCGGCTCTATGTCTAATGGTTCATGAAATGTTACTTTAACAGGGTTATCTTTAGAGTTTGTGATTGTGGTTACAGCGAAATTATTTTTAACGTTTACAAGTGCTAATGGCATTTCTGTGCCATCACCAAAAATTTCGTGATTTAGAATTCCGAGTCCCTTATTTTGCTTTACAGGAATCCTAACTACTTTTTGCATTCTAGGTTCGATTGTTATACTAAAATTTTGGAATTTGTAGGCGTGATTATTGTTTTCGACCAAATTTAGTGAACTTTCATATGTTATTGGAATTTCGATGTCTTTAGTAGTTAATTTACAATTTTGTAAATCAATGTTTGCGCCTAATTTATTTAATATGTCGGCACCAATGAGACCATCGAATTTTTCTGAGAATTTAAATATATAAAATTTGTGCATACCTTTATTATTAAATAAATTAAAGGTTGGAATAACAGCTACTTCGTCATGACACGTCATTGCGTGAGCTGTTTGTATGTTAAACATTTCTTTTTTTATATATTTGCCATAATATTTATGAGCTAACATTGGATCTATAAGACTTTTAGAACTACCTGTATCCAAAAGAAAGTAAGCATTTAAATAAGATATATACACATAGGGGAGATCTGTTCTTATATTATTAAGTTGTATTATGTTACACTGTTGGTCGGTTGGGCCTGTGAAAAATTTATATTTTCATTCTCTGGGTCTTGAAATTCGCCCTGAAAGAAATGATTAATACCTCTCTGTGAATATTCTGCATAATTATCATAATGACTTATATCGGCGTATTCATTTACATTATTTTCTAGGCCTAAATTATCTACAAACGTGTTACTATAAGCATCTGGAACGTTATGTAGGTGCATGGTATCGTTTTCATTTTCATGCACATATGGAGATAAGTTACTGGGTTCATCTTCCACTTGCTGTGCAAATAGTTCCTGATGAGTGAACGTTGGTCTTGAACTCGGTACAAATTGCGTAATATTTCTCGAGTTACTTGATGACGTATCCATCTGCTGTGGATATCTGTTTGAATTGGCGTTATTTCTAGGAATGAATTTTTGTTGATAATTTTGTGGTGTATAATTATGCCGTAAATTATTCGATCTCTTTTCAAATGCATTAAATGGCTTCGGCTGGAAATTTTGTCTTACTTGATTACTTCCAGAATGTGTTTGAGGGTTTTGCCTAAATGGAAAATTATTAAATTGCTTTGCCGGATTATATAAATTATTCGCTAGAAAATTACCTATAGGGTGATTCGAATTTGCAAATCTATTAAACTGCTGAGGCGTTCCTACATTAGTCGGTATAGAATTGAAAGCAGTACTTTTATGTGGTTGTTGCTGTTTGTAAAAAGCACTAGCATTTTGTCTAGAGAAATTTTTAAAGTTTTCTTCTTCGATCACTATGGACATAGCTGTTTCTAAACTACTAGGATACCTTAATCTTACCACTAATTGTAGTTCATATGGTAAACCACTGATAAATGTTTTTAAAGCGAAATCATTATAATGTTCAATTTTTATTCTGATTTCGTTCTCGTCATCTATCGACATATTTAATTTAGAAAATAATAGACTTCGCGAATCTTGAATTCTCATGCCAAATTGAGTAGGTGATTCATTTTTTAAAGGTTTTATTGAAATAAGATCTTGTATCAGACAATCTATACTTCTCTGGTCAGAGAAACTTAAAGTTAACGCATCTTTGATTGCAAACCAAGAATTAAGCTCTAGTCTTGGATATATCAGATCTGCTGCTCTACCTTTTAACTTCGACAAAATTATATTAAACAGACAACTATTTATTGGATGATCGGCTTCCAGAGTATTTTGGAAATTTCTTAAAAATGCTTCGCAAGAATGTAAAAATCTATTTAACTGTCTAGTATTACCATCAAAAACAGGAATACTGTCTGCATGACACCTTAATAACTGCATGTCTGTTGTGTTATTTACAATTGTAGCAGAAGCACCTTGTGTGTTAGGCATATTTAAATTGTAGCAGAAGCACCTTGTGTGTTAGGCATATTTAATCTTAATTTATTTACCTTCTCAATTAAACTTGCTATATCAAGTTCAGACATAAAATTTTCCTAACTATATAAATATATTAAATACGTGTTATGCTACAAATATTTATTTTATTATAATATGTTTCTTTAATTTTTAATAAAACAGAAAACTGCAATTATACGAATAAGACAGGATTTAATGAATATAAAGGAAAACACTACTTACATTAATATTGTTAAAAGCTTCATTTAGTGCCTTGAGGAACCAGCGATGCTTGTCCGGAATCCCAGGTCTTCTTAAATCTATTTTGATCTACAGGAACCAGCGATGCTTGTCCGGACTCCCAGATCTTCTTAAATATACTTCTAAAGGAACCAGCGATTTTTGTCTGGACTCCCAGATTTTCTTAATTATACTTTTTCTAAAGGAACCAGCGATTTTTGTCTGGATCCCTAAGAAACTGCTTCAGATAACCGTTAATCGAACGTTCTCGAACTTATAAAGGTTCTTTTTTTATTGAAATTAACTGTTAAAACAGACCGGACCGCGACGATTTTTGTTCTAAGCCCGTTTCCAAAAATACTAACGACTGCGCCACAAATGTACTTAAGTTCAGAGAACTTCTTTTAAAAAACTTTATTATTCTGAAGCAGGAGTTTACACAACAAAAGCTGGCTATAAACTAAACTAAAATCTAATTATTTTAATGCATAATAATTCCCTCTACTATAAATGTTATCTTACAATACTAAGAATCCTAGATGGAATAAACAACACGTGTGCCTTACAATGTGATGACACTGCGTTATAATATAATATAACTCACGCTAGTATTTTTTTAAACATGCTTATAAGCACAATAATGTCTCTCATGCATAAGTGCATCTGACACGTAAATATAATAACTTCTCATGTTCGCAGCTAGATCACTTGAGTCTCAGATGATAGTTCTAATTTCACAGCATAACTCATTTCCGTAATCTGAAATGCAAAAAAATGTATTAAGAGAGGAAAAGATTATATTGCTATAAACTAAAAGCGTGAATAAATTTTTTTCCTAGCTTCAGAAGGCAAGCCTCTAAAGCAGTAAAAACTTATTATTGGGGATTTGATATGGTTACTAAAGGGGGTCACATATACATATATACACATACATAAACACATTGTACCACAAATTATACTAAACACAAACAACAACTTACCTTTGGTGTATGCAATGTTTTTGCACTGTAAGGCAGGGAGAAACTAAATTTTACAGATATATATGTGTTAAAAGGAGGCAAGGCAAGTGTAAATGTATGACAAGTTTAATTAGATAGTTTAAGGTATTATTGTTTGATAGCTGTTAAGTAATTTAAGATGTTATTGTTAGAATTAAGGATATTGTTAGCTTTAAGAATAGTAAGATGTCAAAATTTGAGTGTTAAATGGTAAGAAATGTCATGTCATAACCTATGTTTAAGTCAGCTGTTTTTTTATTTAGGACAGACGTCAAACTGACACTAAAATTATAGTTAGGTTAATTATTCTCTCATTGACTAACAACAATTCAAATTAGGTATCCCTAGAGATAATGATAATAAGATGATTGTTGTATAAAAATTTGTTATAATCTTGATTTGCAAGCAGGCAGATAACAGTTTTTTGATTAGTTACGCTGGTTACGTAAAAAAATAATAATAAACAGAGGGGAAAAATTTGATAAAAATATCAGATTGAAAATTTTTGAGATAAAAAAAGATTGAAATTGTCATTAAATTATTATATGGGACAATTTGGATTAAAATATAAGACGGGGAAATTTTGCTTAAAAGTTTAGATTGATTAAATTTTTGGTATTAGAAAAATAAATAAAAAATCTTTGGAAAAAAGTTTGAAAACAGGTTGAGGAAAAACATGCGTCACTGGTCACAGACAACGTGGAACTTCAGAGCAGGGCAACTTTGCAGGGGATGGAAAACTAAGTGAGTAATAAGACACCTTATTTATGTGATATATCTGCAACTTCAACACAGTGTGGCAAACATTCAAGCCATCATCTTTGTTTCACTTTCTACAATCAATAATATTGAGATATCTGTAGAGACATCTCTCAGCCGTAACGTCCATTATCACATCATCGCCGAAACCGAAAATCATCTACTGACTACGTGTATAAACTATACATTGAATCGCTAGGCCAAGCAGATGCCAGTAGATGTCGCTCTCGTGTAGTATATAGTTCGAAAAGATATGTATTTATATAATATGTCTAGGTAATTTTAAAAATTTTAAGCAAGAAATACAGGCCTATAACTTTTAGGGGGGGAGTATCATAAGAAAGAGCTCTAAATTAAACAAAAAATACATTGAAAATAGTAAGTAGCATTAGAATTTTGTCATTTGTTCTTTAATTGTAATAAATATTCAAGTTTGGTGATCATTTGAAACCTTTGCCTTATTTTGTTTTCTTTTATACATATATGAGTATTTGGGAGGAAAGAACTGAAATTAGATAGGGCAGAATATTTCGAAATTACAAAAAAAAAAAAACCAAAGGGGACTTGAACCCACTTGCTTACTAAGCTCCCTGAGGTGAGAGGCAGTTCATATATGTGATTGGTTGTTTTCTGTGTGTTAAACAGGTAAAAAAAATACATTGAGTACATCCAGGTGTAAGTTACATACACAAATACATATATTTCATAATAACAACATTTACAACACATTTCACTAAACTTTACAGGAAAATAAAAGTTAAAAGCTAAGATACCTAAAATATAACTAAAAAAACTAAATATATATATATATATATATATATATATATATATATATATATATATATATATATATATATATATATCAATTCTATATATTAAATTAAATTTAAAATCCATAGCTTATTACAACAAAAAAAATAACAATTGGCACCAAACGTGAGGGCTTCGAAAGTCTGTGCATTGACTTTCTATATCAATTGGCGCCCAAAAACATGGGACTATAATTTTCCTAGATAGATTAAATTATTACTACGTGGGACTTTAATCTTCCTAAATAACATTCTATATCAATATATATATATATATATATATATATATATATATATATATATATATATATATATATATATATATATATATATCCGACCAATAACTCAAAAAATAATTAACCGATTTCGACGAAACTTGGCAAGTGCCTTTCTTTTATTAATGGCTTGGATGAGTTCGTTATCCAGAAAAATCGGACGGGGTTTCCCGGAAAAATTTTGAGTTTTCTTTCGAAATTTTTTTTTCCGAAAGTAACAAAGCTGTTTTAATGAAATTTACTATATATGTTGCCTCAGGAGAGATCTTACTACGTACCAAAATTCAATTTTCTAAGTTTAGAGAAAATTAAGTTATTCAAACTTTAAATTTTCTTTCGAACAAATTTTTTTTCTCCGAAAATTACAAAGTTATTTAAATGAAATTTTGTGGATATCTTGCCTTAGGCTTTCCTAAGCATTTAATATTTAGAAAGGTCTTTACCTTACTAAGTATTAAAATTAAACTCTAAGTTTATAGAAAATTGAGTTATTTAAATTTGAAACATTTAATAAAAATTCACTACCATAACGCACTTGCTGCGTCCCGAGTTGTTTTTTAGAAAGAGAAAGAGTAGGTAGTTTAAAAACCTCGTCCGGCAATTAAAATACAATAGACAGAAAATTTGCCTGCGATTTAGTCTCCGTCTTGGTATCGCTCTTTACCTAAGATTCAGTATAAAAGGTGATGCTAGAAGCAAGCAGTTAAAATTTTTCATCCTCTGATGACGCTGAGACTTGGTTAGTGAAACGATCGTCACGTCTTTAAAAAGATCTGTTGTGGTAATTTGGATTCTCCAAGTGTACTTGTCATTTAACCCATGTTATAACTTTTACAGATTTCGAGATGCCAATGTTGCGCTTTGAATTTGGGACACATTCTATAGAAAATGACACGATAAAAGCTTCTAAATGATAAAGAGTATGCAAATAGCGACAATGAAAAGTTTTACAATATTATATTTTAGTTTTACCATAATTAAACGTTGAATGAAACGGCTTCTCCTCCAGACACCAAAATTTATTTCAGATTTCTCTTACTCCCAACGCGTTTCGACACTCCAAGAGGTCATCTCCAGGGGATACATCTACAAACATAACAAGATAGATCTGTCAGAAAAACATTGGTTTTTCCGTTAGGCAATTGTGCATATCAGAGCACAATGACGACAAGGTATCTTCACAGAAAAGTCAAAGGTTAAAGTCACAAGTCACAAGGTACAACATCGACCAACAGTCAAGCTAAAATCTAAAAAACTACAGATACAGTAACAACAGTTATAAAATGTTAAATTAAACATGCAACTACGTTAACAAAGCTAAAAGCATCAAGCAACTGAAAAGCACTGAAAGTTACAAAACTGCCAAAGTCTAATAATTGATATTTGAACACTAAGTAAACAAGTCTATTGTAGAAGCAAAAAGTAAAGCCAATGAGTGAAACTGACAGGCTAAACAGCACAATAGGCAGGTAAAGTCAAGCAAGAAACCCAATGAGAACCATTAGGACAAAGAAAACTGTGAAACATTAAGTGAAACAAAAAGAGCCATACTCACTTGAACAATTCTCAAAAAATTGACCTCGCAACTATACAGGTCACAACTTCATCCATTGTGCCAGGGGCCATGCAACACTACATCTGCATAATGCCAGAAAATTGTTTTCAAGAACAAAACTCAATGGAAAATATCGGCGATTATTAACAGCCATGATGAAGGGCGGCCATTATGTAAACTTGAAACGGGCAGGGTGCACCGGCGCAGATGTAAAAGAAGTGTCAGAAGCGAAACGTCAATGACAAAAGAGCAAGTAATGGAAGGGGAGCCATAGAACACCCATCTTCAAAACATAATGTAGAAAACCATGGAGTTCAGCAGCACTATTACACTAATTGGCTATAGAATGAAGGAAAGTTAGTTACATCCGTGTTGGACAAGTTCAAAACATCACTGGCTTGACATTCGGAATGTTTGAAAATCTCAATTTCTTCTAAGATGAATTGTTCTACACCAAAGCTTGAAGAATGCAAGATTTTAGCATCTTTATTTTTGTTGAAGCAGTGGCAACTCTCCCTCAAATGGCAACCAAATACTGATGTGTCATTGTTGAGCTGGTTTCTATTCCTAAGGTGTTCCGTGACTCTGGTGCCCAAAGATCTTCCGGTTATTCCTATGTAGACAGCTTTACAACCGGGGGTACCAGATTTTAAGCAATAAACACCCGACTTCTTCAGGTCTGGGATGCTATCCTTGTTGTGAATGAATAAATTGTTGACAGTGTTCAAAGACTTAAATGAAAACCTAACATTGTCACATTTGAGAGCCTTGACAACTGCATTGGGAACGGGACCACAATAGGTGAACGGGAAATATTTCCCGTTCACCTATTGTAATCCCGTTTCCAATGCCGTTGTCAAGGCTCTCAAATCAAAGGCTCCCAAATCAAATTTTGACTTCTGGACTTAAATGAATCTGCTGCTGCTTGTGTACTATCACTTTTAGACCGGCCTGTATGTGTAAATGTCAGTCTACTAAGAGATACACTACCCAATGGTCACTTGCATGTTTTTAAACTCCTGTATAATCGAGTTAATGGATTTTTGTTTGTTTGCCTGTGACATACTTTTTGCTTTGGCAACGCAGATTGTGGGTTACATTATCACATTTTTTTTTATAAACAAAGAAATATTTGCGTGGTAGTTGATAATAAGAAATATCAAATTAACTTGTATCAAAACTACGTAGAGACATACAGTAATAAAGACTTAAAGGCCTTGTCAAATAAACTTATGAATGTAAAACATGTAAAGCGTATAATCCCCATTTAAATTACATATTCTCCGTAATGTGGGGGTAATAACTGCCAATGAAATAACCGCATTATATAATATAGCCGTCACACAGCTTGACAGCATTATATAAAGTTAGAGACAAAGGTACATACAATCCAAAACCTTTGTGAGAACCCCTTTACAAATATGATTCGAAAAGGTATTGTTTGTTCTCTAAAACATGCTGTGATCCTGTATCTCCTGGTTATAATAAAAAATATAACTTGTGTTTACTTAAACATTACAAATCTAGATGGCTATGATATGGAATCAGTTTCACTGGATCAAGGGGGTCTTGATCTTGTCACCCAGAAAAGCAGTGCGTTAGAACTCGAAGTAATAAATCAGAGTAATACCGAAACAACGGAAGTTTCGACGGATATAAAAAACAAAGACTTTCCTAAAAGGAAATACGTGAAGCTGACCATGAAACAAGGTTTGATTATGAATCAGGTTATTGGAGTTTACGCTCTGTCAAATACACAGAATATTTTGTGTAAGAACCAAACAGAAGAATTCAAAGCTGCAGTACGTGCTTTCGAACCATGGGCGTTGCATAGTGAGTTATATTTTGTTTGCTTTCTGTATCGATGTTTCCCGCTTGTATGAATCTTGTATTCACGATAAACATTTGCTACGAGCGATTCATACTAGCATGTGAAATAGCCAGAAAATAATTTGTGGGCGGAAAGTTATTCAATAGTCATGAACGGTTTGTTCAAAATAAAGATTTTCATGTGCACTCAAACGTATATGCATATAATGTTCAATTTACTGTATTCATTTTTTTTTAGTTGCTTAAGTTTATGTAAAGAAAAAATTGATGCCCACTATCTGCCAGATGCTTTATTATTTTAAAGTACAAGATTTCGCAATTAATACTATAACTGTCGCTTAGAGAAGTATATTTGCCTTATTATTTAGAAATATTCAGTAGCGAGATTACGCCACATAAAATAACAAAATATCTGGACGCAACAAGTGCGTTACGGTAGGGAATTTTCATAAAAATGTTTCTAATAGCAAAGGTGTGTCTTTTTTAAGAAAACAGGCATCACATTTGGTTATCAGTATAACCTATATAGTAAAAACAATGTGACATGTTTCCTCAACACCACTTTATTGTTTGAAAATGTACAAACATTTCCGAAAGTGAACTTAAACTGGTTTCTTGGTCAACCTTATAGGTTAATAGAAATTTGAGCTATTTAAATTTGAAGCATTTAATGAAAATTCGCTACCATAACGCACTTGCTGCGTCCCGAATTTCTTTTCTTAGAAACATGGATTATATTTTGATGGAAAATAGAAAAATTCAAAAAAATAAAACTTTTTTATAAAAGCTTTCTTTTATGTTGACGAGAAGCTTTAATATAGTGATGTATAGTGCATAAAGCCTCCGTGGTCCAGTGGTGAGAACGTGTGTCTCTGGACCCAAGCGCACTGGGTTCTATTCCCAGGTTCCCCTTTTCTTTTTCAGTACATACTTTAAAATTAACATCAACCGAGAGGGTCTCGTGTACCAGTGTGGGGCAAATTAAAGGTCTTCACCCTCCCTATAGAAAAGTTTAGCAAAATTTCCAGGATAGTGAGGTAAAACTGCTCCCTGAAGCCGGTGATCGGCCATAGTCACGGAAATAGACCGACGTCAGAGAAGAGAAAAATTATATGGTGCATCAAAGTGACATGTAAATGACGGTTTTTAAACAATTTTTTTTTATTTCAACAACACACTACGAGGACTCATAGCCTAGATACTATCCTACCGTGGGTGTAGACAATGAGGAAAGAGGCAACTTGTTAATTCTGGACTTTAAGGTTTGGAGGTTCGGAGGAGAAGGAAAAACATGTGCCGGAGAGGAATCCCACAACTTGAAAGCCCTCGCGACAAAATACCGGGCATAACAAGATGTTCTATGTCTGGTGACCTGGAAAGTAAAATGGTGTATTCGGTCTGTTCCTCTGGTAAATCTGTTGGAGGAACTATGGAAAAAAGCTCCTCTAAGCAGTGCCCCTTCAGATATCTATAAAAGAGAGAGAGAGAGAGAGAGAGAGAGAGAGAGAGAGATCACCAACGGCACGTCAATGGGCAAGGGATAATAACCTTTAGGTGAGGGTAGGGTCACCGATGAGACGTATATCTCTGTTCTGAATAGAGTCCACGATAGCGGGTGCAGAAGCGAGAGCAGCACCCCAGATGTGGGAGCAGTAGTCGAGGTTTGGCCTTATTTGTGAAGTTTATAAGGTATAGAGCTTAGCTGGTGAAAAGTATTTGCGAGCCCGGTAGAGGAAACCTAATTTCTTAGCAGCCGCTTCTACAATTGATGTGACATGTTGGTGACAATTGATATTTCGATTCACAGAAATGCCAACAATTGAAAATGACTCATTACTTTGAATAACTTGGTTGTTCATTTTGATGGGTCTAGGGGTGGTGTATCTTTTATGACATAGAAGGCAAGACTGAAATTTGTTGGAGTTGAATTTTACAAGATTTCTACTTCTGGCACTCTAATATTTTTTGGATATCCACAGAGACAGAACCCTCCATGAGTCTGCGATCCTCATCTAATTGGGCTAAAGAGACAGACTTAGAACATTGTATAATTGAGTGGAGGGTGGTGTCGTCCGCGTAACTGTGAATTGGGTTGCATGTGCTAGAGAGGAGGTCATTGATGTGGTGAAGAACAAAGTAGGGGCTAAAGCTGAACCTTGAGGGACTCCTGCATTAATTGGATACAGTTTAGAGGAATGGCCATCGACGACAAAAGAAATGCTCCGGTTGGAGAGGAAATTTGCTCTCCAGGTACAGAGGTTTGGTGGTAGGCCATAGGCTGGAAGTTTATTAGGCAGCGCTGCGTGTTAGCCTGGTCGAATGCTTTGGATATGTCTAGAGCGACAATCTGAGATTCACCGTGTAGTTCCATGGACTTGTTCCAAGAATTGGTGACAAAGGAAAGGAGGTCGGCAGTTCCTCGCTGACGGAATCCATACTGCCTGCCGTGAATTAGACTGTGTTTTTCAAGAAATTTTAGTAATTCGGTGTTTATATACTTTTCCATCACGATAGAAACGACTGAAAGGAGAGATATAGGCCTGTAGTTGCTAGGAAGCGCGTTGGATCCTTTTTTGGCGACGGGTTGTACTAGAGCAGTTTTCCAGTTACTAGAGAATATGACTCTATTGTAAGATGTCTGAAACATAGAAATCAGGACAGGGGTAAGTTCCGGTGCGTATTTTTTGAGAACAATTGCTGCCACAGTATCCAACCACAGTCTTTTATGCAATAAAACAACAAAATTTAAAATTTTCGTCGATTAAAAACTCTTGAATAACCTGCATTACAGCTTAGAATTTAAGTGTATTTCGGTAATAGTTCTTTGGTATTCATGAGAAACTATAAATAAATGATTTGGTAAAATCCACAAAACAGTTAACTTTAGTTTGTAATTTTCAGTGTTAGACTCCTCATCTAAATTACAAGCAGGCCTTCTGTTTGGTAACTTGATGGAATACGGCTCTTACGAGGAATGTGTCAATATACACAAACATACAGTGTACGGATTGATTAGAGGACAAATGTGCACACTCAAAGTACATCCGGGGCCAAAATTAATTAGACAAATATTGGCATTGCGCGGCATACCTGAGAGGGTAAGTACAGCACTGCATATCTTTCATAGAACTTAGTTGTAACTCTATTAACTACCTAATGAATTTATGCAAAATGCTTGGAACCTCTGGAGAGAACTAATAACTACACTTTAGTATAAACTAGTTCACTACGACAATATACAACATTTATAAGGTTAATAGTGAATGATTATTTTATTTAAAATTTAATGACGTAAGAATCCAATGATATTTTAATTATAAAGGGTTAGGTCAGGGGCTATTCGGCCGAGAGCTAATATCTAATGCAAATGAAAAAAAGTGGTAGCAAATTGTCATTAAATGCTTCAAATTTGTATAGCTCAATATATATATATATATATATATATATATATATATATATATATATATATATATATATATATATATATATATATATATATATATATATATATACCTAGAAAGTTGAAGTTTGATATGGAGTAACGATTCACGGACGCAAAATATAAACCAAATTTCACCAAAATCACTTTGTTATTTTTTCAGATACAATTTCTTTTTTCGGGAAAATCTTTTTTTTTTCAGAAAAACTAGTCTGACAAAGCTGGCGAACGAACTCACCTCAGCTATTAATAAAAGAAAGACTCTTGCCGAGTTTGATCAAACACACACACACAAATATATATATATATATATATATATATATATATATATATATATATATATATATATATATATATATATATATGTATGTATATGTATGTGTATCGGGTCCCGGGGACCTAAATTCGCGCTCTTTAATTTTTTTTGCAAAGCCCTACCATTGACATCTCTCTATAACGAATTTGTTTTCATAAAAATTCGCTAAAGCGTCTGCTGAAAATTATAATTTCAGACTCAAAGGTGACAAAGTTATTCAGGCATTTCAAACAAAAACGGGATCTTGTTCAAAACTTATGAAATCTATGCACTATTGTTTCTCCAAATGTCAAAATAAAATTTTAAAAAGCATACATTCATCGAGCTGGAATCGATCGCGTAACTTTCTGCTAAAAAGACAACCACGCTGTCTCTACGCCATCTAAGCATAGGTTAACTAACGTTTTGTTTACATGATACTCCAGATCCGTTTTATGCCCGGAATAATATATTCAAAGTATACGTAACAGTTAATTACAGAATTAGTGTAGTTACCATTGAAACACATCCCACGACTGTTTCGGTCTTATATGGCGTCTTATGTTTAAGTTTAAAGATAAAAGAAACCATTTTAGAATCATTTTTATAGATACCTGGCTTAATTTCTATTATATTATGCTATACTTTCAGTCCAAAACCACAGCTCAATATATCTATGCTGAGCTAAAACTGTATTTGGGGCCGTTAATCAAGCTAGAAATATAGTGTTTTTTAAAAATTGATTGAATCCCCCAGTTAAATAACAATCACTTGTCAAAATATTAATTTCTTGTCGTCTGTGATTTTCCATATTTGTGGCCGAGATTTCATGATTGTTGGTTCGGGTTGTAAGTTCTATGCCTAAGTGAAGATTGGAACCTGTGATGAGCACTGATAAGTACACTTGGAGAGCCCAAATCACCACAACACATTTTAAAAAGACCAGACGATCGTTTCACTAACCAAGTTAGCGTCATCAGAGGATGAAACATTCTATGCCTGTTATTTATTTAGTTTGGTTAGCGGTGATGTGTGGTTTATACATGTTGTTTTAATCCATCTACGCGGGTTATGTACCCAATTATTGCTGATTCGTTGTTATTTAATACTTATCAATATCCTTACTATAATTTTGCAATGTCAGTGATAATGTTTAGTATATAAGAGAATTTTGTCAACAGGCACGCACTTCTGTTACTGTGCGAGTGCTGTGTGTATCAGTAGCTCCAGTATCTTAAGTCAGGGTTGTAACTAAGGGTAGAATAAAAAATAATAGTTGTTTTAAAAAATTTAAATTCTACCCCGTCAACCCTTACTCGCGTGGCAGTGAACTACTCTGTCTGTCAGGCATTAGACTTTAACCACTAAGTCGTTTCAACGCATGTCTTTCAGATTTTATTTATGAGTTGGAATTTTTTTTTAATATTTGTACCAAATGACTTAAAATTCACAATATAGGTATATTTACACTATTTATAGCCATATGTAAAGTCTCATTCCAGTTACTGTTGCTTATATAGCGTTTTTAATAATGTTTTTGTATATTTTTGGGGGAGAATAACGTCCGTTATAGCTTATATGTCTTAATAAAATGAAGATATGTGCCAAATTTCGTTCAAATGGGTTAAGTATTTTTTGAGTAATTACCCGGATATATATATATATATATATATATATATATATATATATATATATATATATATATATATATATATATATATATATATATATATATATATATATATATATATATATATATATATTTGTGTGTGTGTGTGTGTGTGTGTGTGTGTGTGTGTGTGTGTGTGTGTGTGTGTGTGTGTGTGTGTGTGTGTGTGTGTGTTCAGAAAGATTTCCGCGGTCTTTAATGTGAGCCATACTTGGTTCTCGGGTTGAACCGCGTCCAGAATTTATGAAAACTCGACGTTTCGGCTCCTGTTTTGGAGTCATTACTCCTCAGAGTGGTGGACAGAGGTGGGTAAAGGAAATATGTAAGGACACTCTAAGGCCTCAATCTGCCTACTCCTTAGAGTGGTGGACAAAGGTGGGTAAAGGAAATATGTAAGGACACTCTAAGGCCTCAATCTGCCTACTCCTTAGAGTGGTGGACAAAGGTGGGTAAAGGAAATACGTAAGGACACTCTAAGGCCTCAATCTGCCTACTCCTTAGAGTGCTGGACAAAGATGGGTAAAGGAAATATGTAAGGACACTCTAAGGCCTCAATCTGCCTACTCCTTAGAGCGGTGGACAAAGGTGGGTTGGGTTGTTGTAGCTCGATTACAGGGCCTCAATCTGCCTACTCCCCAAATCTCACCGGAGATCGTCTGTGAGGTCTCAGTGTGTTCAACCGTAGGCCTCAGAGAGATCTGAGATATGAAATCTGAGATCTCTCTGAGGCCTAGGGTTCAACACACTGAGACCTCACAGACGATCTCCGGCGAGATTTGGGGAGTAGGCAGATTGAGGCCCCGTAATCGAGCTACAACAACCCAACCCAACCTTGTCGACCGCTCTAAGGAGTAGGAAGATTGAGGCCTTAAAGTGTCCTTACATATTTCCTTTACCTCATGAAAATTGCTCCAAAACAGGAGCCGAAACGTCGAGTTCTCATAAATTCTGGGCGCGGTTTAACCCAAAAACCAAGTACGTCTTATATATATATATATATATATATATATATATATATATATATATATATATATATATATATATATATATATATATATATATATATATAGTATTAAATTTTTGTGACGGTAAGTGTTATTTATCAAAAAATTGTGGGAACGCCGTCAGTTGTAGAATAAAACTCTTTATTATAGGCCGAGCTTTCGGAAAAATTTATTTCTTTATCAAGGATATAACATGAGTTCTACTAAACTATTTATCTAATAACTTATAAAATTCAAACTGACCCCGGATATGGGTTTTAGGGGCCCTAGTTTGCGCTTATTTGAACACATTTTTTAAAAATTCAAAAGTCGGAATCTCCTCATTAGTGCATTTTTTAAAGAAAATTCAATAAAAGTACGGATCTTTTCGAAACTTTTTGTTAAGAACAATTCCAGCAAGGTTGATATAGATTCAGAAATCGAACTTTACATTGTGTATTTGCTAGCAATTTACTTTACACCAGCTTCTGTAACATTCAGCTAAATATTTAGGTGGTTTCAGAGATTTGACAAGCTTATGTCAAGTGTAATGGACGGGGTTAAGCTTGGATGGTCTGTTTGCATTCCGGAGTCTTGTAAATCAGCGGATATACTACCTCATTTCAACCAGTCAATCAAAGAAATGACACACGGTTTACAACTGGAAGTAAGCCTCACAGATGCTGATTGTACGTCAATCAAGGATCATCCGAATTTTGGATACAAAAGTTTCTTAGCCCTGTAAGTAAGTTTAATATGTGAGGCCTCAAACCTGTTATAAATTTTGCTGCAAATTGAATCACAACTTTCACATAACTGTGATCGACTCTTCCCAGAAAAACATTTCACGAAATAAATTTATGGTCCATGACATCACTACAAAGAAAATATTCATATTCTTACACACATACACTTCTGAAACGTTATATTACTCGAGTTAAAAAAAATGTTAACTTTCACCAAATCACCCCTCATTTATCGTCCACTTCCTGAAGCGATCTTACGCAACAAAATTCGAAGCGTTCCTTTGTCGAGTGATAATTGGATACCAAATTTGAATATGATATCTCAATTCGTTCAAAGGTTATTGTTATTCCGCGTACTGCTATGTGCTACTGATATTGACCCAAATATTGATCATCTTGTTTATCAGCTTCAAACTCAAGTATCTCATTAATTTTAATTTGATTTTTCTATATTTTTTTTATTAATTTTTTCTATATTTTTTTTATTAATTTGTTTTTTTAATTTTTATATGCTTAATATATAATTATAATTAATAAGTAAAAAAATCTGTGAATTTTTGTGGCTTTTTAGTGAATTTTTATTAAAAAAAATTCACTAATAGAGAGGTATCGACTTTGCAAAAATTCTTTCAAATGAGCGCGAATTAGGACCCCTAGAACCCATATCCGGGGTCAGTTTGAATTTTTATATGCTTATATATATATATATATATATATATATATATATATATATATATATATATATATATATATATATATATATATATATATATATATATATATATATATATATATTGTTACAAAGCACTTCAATAGACATAGGTGCGGTGTTGCCACATCTCCAGAATTTCCCCAACATCTGGGAATTTTTGCACAATCTGGCAACACCGCCTCCCCACCCCCCTGGGGGTGCCTGGGGTGACCCCCCTCAGGCGAAGTCTCAACCCTCTAGGACCAGAAATAACGAAGTTACCAACTTGTACCCCGTCGGAACGGATAACTGAGGTCTGCACATTCCGAACACCCTGTATATACACCCTATATACGCAGAGAACCCTTACACCCTGTATACGCAGAGAGATCTTATAGTTCGAGAAACACCTCTTGTGTAAAATAGGAGTGGTGACCACATTTGGATCACCTGTATACACATCCCCCTGTATACACACGGGACCGATCTGTATTCACAGAACCTTCTAGTAAAAGAAGGTCCTGGAACGTTCTGGAATGGAACTCTCTAGAAAGGAGGGGAAGGTACGGCGAGTATATAAAAGCGAGAGCAAGCCAGCCCGAGTTAGTTCAGTTTAGTAAGATAATGTGGTAGTGACTTGAAGAAGCAGTGTAAAGTGTTAAGAGAGTAGTGACTGTAGTACCAGATTAGTGACTTTTGTTGAGAGTAGTAATTGTAAGGCCAGTAAATGAAGTGTTTTGTGAGAGAGACATTCTAGAAATTTTATTGTATCCATATTTAGAGTGTAAATAAAGTTGTTTTGTTAAAATTAAAAGTCTCACTTATCCAGAACCCGGAGAAAACGTAACAATTTGGTGTCAGAAGTGTGGGATAAGTGAGTGAAGAAGTGAACAAGCAAGCTAGCTGTAAATGGTAAACACCAGATCGACTGACTACGACAAGATGGCTGAAATCAAAGAGTTGATGGACTTACTGAAAAAGCAACGTGAAGAAGACGAACAACGACGACAAGAAGAAGAAAGAAGACGGCGCGAAGAAGACGAACGACGGCGGCAAGAAGATAAAGAAGACCTCAAGAGGCAACGCGAAGAAGGCGAACAACGACGACAAGAAGAAGAAAGAAGACGGCGCGAAGAAGACGAACGACGGCGGCAAGAAGATAAAGAAGACCTCAAGAGGCCACTGTTTACATTAGGCTGGGCAGTACTGAGCTACAGGTAAGGGCTGTCGTCGCAGAAATCGTCGACGAATTTATTCTGGGCCTGGATTTAATGGAAGATTTAGATGTCCTATCAGTAGACTTCCAGAATAAGATCTTGAAAATCGGTAACGAAGAGTTGTATTTATCTCCAACAGCAGGCGAAGCTAATCCCAGGGTGAGACTTATTGTCGACGAGGATACGCGGATTCCTGGTAACAGTGAGAAGATTGTCAGAGCCAGACTAGAGAAGAAACTTGATGGTATGTCTGCTCTCATAGCGGAGCCCCTAAAAGATAGACATGATGGTGCCCTCGTCGCACGATGCTTAGTAGACCCGAAGAGGACAATACCCATAAGAGTGGCTAACGTGCAAACTAACAGGGTCACATTGAAGAAAGGTGAGGTTATCGCCACTTGCGAGCCCATTGACCGAGTGACGTTGTCAAGAAAGGTGACACCCACGGCATTAGACAGAAGACTGCCAGTAGAAATGGTAGAGCGGTTCAAGAATTCTTGGGGCCAATTGAACGACATGGAGATGGAAATGGCCCTGAAGTTCGTATTGGAGGAGGCCGATATTTTCGCTCAAGATAAAATCACAGGTCGTACGAGTCTAGTGCAACACAGAATTAATACTGGCGACGCAAGACCAATTAGACAGCCGCCGAGAAGACTGCCTTTTGCCAAGCAATCAGAAATCAAGGCGATGGTTAACGAAATGCTGGAAGATGGTGTGATTGAGGAGTCTAATAGTCCTTGGTCGTCCCCAGTAGTTTTGGTCACCAAGAAAGACGGCACTATGAGATTTTGCGTGGACTATAGGAAGCTGAATGATGTCACCAAGAAAGACAGTTATCCCCTGCCCCGGATCGACGACACTTTGAACACTTTGGCCGGATCAAAGTGGTTCTCTACATTAGACCTGAAAAGTGGCTACTGGCAAGTAGAACTCCATAAAGACGATAAGGAGAAGACTGCTTTCTCAACCGGGAATGGGTTGTACCAATTCAAGGTCATGCCATTCGGCTTATGTAATGCTCCTGCCACCTTCGAGCGACTAATGGAGTTAGTGCTGAGAGGACTTACATGGGAAACATGCCTGGTGTATCTCGACGATGTCATGGTGATTGGAAGGACTTTCGATGAACACCTGTCGAATCTGAAGCAGGTTTTCTCCAGGCTGAGAGGTGCCAATCTGCAACTCAATCCCAAGAAATGCGTCCTCTTCCAGAAGAAAGTGAGTTTCCTCGGACATGTCGTTTCTGAGAAAGGGATAGAAACTGATCCAGAGAAAATAAAGGCAGTAAGAGACTGGCCTGTGCCGAAGAACAAACATGAGGTCAGAAGTTTTCTGGGACTTTGCAGCTATTACCGACGCTTTGTGAAGTACTTCAGCAGCATTGCGAAACCTCTGCATAGCCTGACTGAAAATAAGGCCGAGTTCATCTGGTCACCAGATTGCCAAGAGTCTTTTAGAGAGCTCAAACATCGTCTTCTCACTGCTCCTGTGCTGGCTTATCCTCAGGACGAAGGACTGTTTATACTGGACACCGATGCTTCCCAGTATGGCATTGGGGCAGTACTCTCACAGCTCCAAGCCGGAGAAGAAGTTGTGATAGGCTACTTCAGCAAAACGTTCGGAAAAGCAGAAAGAAATTACTGTGTAACCCGGAAAGAACTGCTGGCAGTTGTAAGATCCATCGAACATTTCCACAGCTTCCTGTACGGAAGAACATTCCGCGTGAGGTCGGATCACTCTGCTCTGCAATGGCTTCTGAACTTTAGAAATCCCGAAGGACAGATAGCCCGATGGATAGAGAAACTGCAGAGCTACGACTTCCGGATTGAACATCGAAGAGGAAGAAGTCACGCCAATGCAGACAGCCTGTCAAGAAGACCATGTTCAGTGCATGAATGTAAATTTTGCGAGCGACAAGAGAACAAAGAGATCGACAAAGTAACTCATCAGATCAAACAACTGGTGGCAGGACAGGAGAATAACACCGATCTAGACGTAAATCTTGAATACATCAGAGACGCACAGAAGACAGATCCAGACTTGAAAAATATTAGAGAATGGCTACAAAAGGGGAAAAGACCTGAGTGGCACGATGTGTCCCGGTTTGGGGCGGAGGTTAAAGGCTACTGGCTACAATGGGACTCCTTGTGTCTAAAGAATGACTTGATCACTCGAAAATGGGAAACTGCCGATGGTAGAGACTGTATATACCAGACCGTTGTGCCAAGTGAGTGCATAGACAGTGTTCTTCAAGAGTTACACAATAGTAGAAGTGGAGGCCACTTTGGGGTCAACAGGACTCTTGCCAGAGTGAGAGACCGCTTCTATTGGATAAACTGCCGAAGAAGCGTGGAAGAATGGTGCAAAAGGTGTGACCAATGTGCTTCAAAGAAAGGACCAAAGACCCGATCCAGAGGAAAAATGATGCAGTACATCTCAGGTACACCGTGGGAGAGAGTTGCCGTAGACATCGCAGGACCTTTTCCCATCACAGAGTCTGGGAACAGATACATAATGGTGGCGATGGACTACTTCTCGAAATGGCCTGAAGTTGCGCCGATCCCCAACCAAGAGGCAACGACCGTAGCAGAAGCCCTGATGGAAAATGTCATATCACGGCATGGCGTACCCTTGGAGATTCACACCGACCAGGGCCGGAATTTCGAGTCAGAGGTCTGGAAAAGCCTAATGGACTTGCTAGGCATAAAGAAAACGAGAACAACGCCACTCCACCCTCAATCAGACGGCATGGTAGAACGGCATAACAGGACCATCAATCAGTATCTTGCTATGTTTGTCGACGAGAATCAGAGAACCTGGGACAAGCTGATACCTCTGTTCCTCTTAGCTTACAGAAGCTCTCAGCATGAATCTACCGGCTACACTCCATCCATGATGTTGACCGGCAGAGAGATGCGGTTACCAATCGACATGACGAGACCACCACCGAACGAGGACATAGCGGACCTAGCTACGTTACCTGAGTATGTCGCCGACCTAGAAGGAAAACTGCGCACTATACACAGATGTGTCAGAGATAGGCTCCTCTTAAGCAGTGACCGGATGAAGATGCGCTTGGATCGCAGAGCAACACCCCATACATTCAAGGAAGGTGATGCAGTGTGGCTGTACCAACCAACAAGGAGAAAGGGCCTCAGTCCCAAACTTCAGAAACCATGGGAAGGGCCATACTTGGTGACTAAGAAAATTAACGACCTAGTCTACAGAATCCAGCTGTCTCCAAGAACTAAACCCAAAGTTGTTCACATAGAGAGGTTGAGTCCCTATCGGGGCAACGAACCCCCAAGTTGGCGGCCGGTAAATACTGTTCGGGACGAACAGTCTTAAGGAGGGGGGCAGTGTTACAAAGCACTTCAATAGACATAGGTGCGGTGTTGCCACATCTCCAGAATTTCCCCAACATCTGGGAATTTTTGCACAATCTGGCAACACCGCCTCCCACCCCCTGGGGGTGCCTGGGGTGACCCCCCTCAGGCGAAGTCTCAACCCTCTAGGACCAGAAATAACGAAGTTACCAACTTGTACCCCGTCGGAACGGATAACTGAGGTCTGCACATTCCGAACACCCTGTATATACACCCTATATACGCAGAGAACCCTTACACCCTGTATACGCAGAGAGATCTTATAGTTCGAGAAACACCTCTTGTGTAAAATAGGAGTGGTGACCACATTTGGATCACCTGTATACACATCCCCCTGTATACACACGGGACCGATCTGTATTCACAGAACCTTCTAGTAAAAGAAGGTCCTGGAACGTTCTGGAATGGAACTCTCTAGAAAGGAGGGGAAGGTACGGCGAGTATATAAAAGCGAGAGCAAGCCAGCCCGAGTTAGTTCAGTTTAGTAAGATAATGTGGTAGTGACTTGAAGAAGCAGTGTAAAGTGTTAAGAGAGTAGTGACTGTAGTACCAGTGACTTTTGTTGAGAGTAGTAATTGTAAGGCCAGTAAATGAAGTGTTTTGTGAGAGAGACATTCTAGAAATTTTATTGTATCCATATTTAGAGTGTAAATAAAGTTGTTTTGTTAAAATTAAAAGTCTCACTTATCCAGAACCCGGAGAAAACGCAACAATATGTATCCGTCTGATAACTCAAAAAATAATTAACCGATTTAGATGAAACTCGGCAAGTGCCTTTCTTTTATTAATGGCTTGGATGAGTTCGTTGGCCAGGAAAATCGGACGGGGTTTTCCTGGAAAATTTTGAGTTTTCTTTCAAAAAAAATTTTTTTTTCCGAAAATTTTGATAAAATTTGGTCTACATATTGCTTTAGGAAATACCTAACTATGTGCCAAAATTCAGCTTTCTAGGGTTACAGAAAATTGAGCTATTCAAATTTGAAACATGTTTAAATCATAAGTATGTGGTTGCTGTTGGTTAGTCAATGCTTTTCTTATTGACTCATGAGATTCATTCATCAACCTTCCATTGACTTCTGCTTCTGCCGCTGTTACAGTCCTTTTATTTAGATCTAGAGTTGTAACCATCATACAAACAGTGTTTTTTAACCACGTGGCTGGGAGACTGACCGAATTCATTCCCAGTTGCTGTTGATTTACTCATATTCTCTTAATATGTTTGAAGATGTGGTGTCTACTTCATTCCAAGTCACTATTAACCGACTATTTATGAAATCAAATAAGTAAATTAAATCGATTGTCATAAAATATGTAGTGTATTAAGACAAGGGAATAAGAAATAAAACAGATATAACTGTGCACATTTTGATTATATTTTAGGGTGCTTGAGAGAGGTATTATCACAGCATAATATCTTATTAAAGTTCATTTGTAAATAGGTTTAATTTTTATATGTTTATATATATATATATATATATATATATATATATATATATATATATATATATATATATATATATATATATATATATATATATATATATATATATATATATATATATATATATATATATATATATATATGATAACTCAAAAAATAATTAACCGATTTCGATGAAACTTGGCAAGTGCCTGTCTTTTATTAATGGCTTGGATGAGTTCGTTATCCAGAAAAATCAGACGGGGTTTTCCGGAAAAATTTTGAGTTTTCTTTCGAAAAATTTTTCTTTCTCCTAAAGTAACAAAGCTGTTTCAATGAAATTTACTATATATGTTGCCTCAACCTTACTACGTACCAAAATTCAACTTTCTAAGTTTAGAGAAAATTGAGTTACTCAAATTTTAAATTTTCTTTCGAAAAAAATTTTTTTCTCCGAAAATTACAAAGTTATTTTAATGAAATTTTGTGGATATCTTGCCTTAGGAAAAACCTTACTACGTATTGAAATTAAACTCTCTAAGTTTATAGAAAATTGAGTTATTTAAATTTGAAGCATTTAATAAAAATTCACTACCATAACGCACTTGCTGCGTCCCGAGTTTTTTATTTACTGCTACCTACATATTTCTTGCCTCCCGTGACCTGATTAAGTCTCGAAATTAGGCCCATACCTGGTTTACATCGTAGATCTTTTACAATGTTTCCTAAAAAATATAGTTTATTGCATGCGATTTAGTATTATTTTACCTTTCGGAGTTATTTATAAACTTTAATGTTTATTTCAATTACTACACTGAACTACGTATAATATTTCTGTACATAACATCTCATTCTGAATGTTTTCAAATTTGCCTCTAAGTCACGTATTTGTATTTGAGGAAAATGTGGTATGGAATGGCATTTTTATTGAAGTTTCCCAGCATGTGCCTAAATCAAATATTTAAATATTTGTCTTGCAAGAGCTATTTCTCTCATTCTGAAAGCTTCAAATACACGACGTTTCTTTAACAACAAGTTGTTTTTAAGTTGACATTTTATATAAATGTATTATTTTCTTTTGTTCATAAGATATAAATATTATTTTTACATTGACCGCATATTTTGTTATGTGAATGAGTGAGTTTGTTTAATGTACAATAAACATCTAGGATTAATTCAAGTGAAGATTGGAACCTGTGATGAGCACTAATAGGTACACTTGGAGAAACCAAATCACCACAACACATCTTGTTAAAGCCCTGACGATCGTTTCACTAACAAAGTTAGCGTCATCAGAGGATGAAAAATTCTACTTTCTACTAAAACACCACCTTTTATACCGAGTCTTAGGTAAAGAACGATACCGAGAGGGACAATTTTGTGTGTATTGTATTCTAATTGCCGGACGAGCTTTTTAACTCTCTTTGTCACTTTACCTGACAGGTCTCGGAATGTTTATCTGCTTCAAAGACAGAGCGCAAACAGAGGACTGCAAACCAGTGGCAGGCCTCGATTTAAGGAACTTTTGCTTTTTTATTGCCCTGGAAATATAAATACTTTCGTACACATCGTGCTTCACTGACTGTGGGTTTTCTTTATCAATGTGGTGGTTATTATTCCAAATGTTTTGTGCCACGCGTGACTTGTCTACACTACCGTATTTCAATTTTGCCAGATGTTCACGAAATCTAGTCTCAACGGTTCTCTTAGTCTGCCAAACGCATTTAAGATTACAATATTTACAGCCTGTCTCATAGATACCCGACATTTCAGTGGCTTTATCTTTATCTTTCGTATTACCTAACAAATTGCTTAAATCATTTTTTGTCGAAAAAGTAAGCTGCGAATCGCCTTTCCTAAAAATGCTCAAGAAACCCCTTGTGATACGGGGTTCAAAAGATAGGCAAACAAGTTTTTTCCCTATTTTATCTTGGGTGAATATCCTGCATACCGCTAACATTTTCATTGTTCTGTGTCTATTAATTATTTTTTTCTACTAAGCAATTAGGTGCAGATACCAGATTCGAATGGTTGTTACCTTCTTCAAAAACTATGTGAAGCCATGAAAACGTCTAAAGAAAATAACTAAAGGGTTTCTTTTGTATGGGTTAAAGCGCATTTTGGTATTATCGGCAACAAGATCGCTGATACATTATAGGAATCAATTGAAGGCGGAGAGTTACTTGGATATAGTTGTCCTGCTCAGGACCTTATCCACGTAGAAAAACATATTGCTATAAAAAACTGGTCACAAGTTTATAGTCAAAGTGACAAAGGTCAATATTACAAAGATATCCAGCTGGCTCTTCCCAGGACCACATGGTTTATTAAACATTAAATAAGGCACACATTAAAAAAACCAGCAAAAAAACACACAAAAAAACAAACAAACGAAAACAACAAACAAAACCAGCAAGCAAAAAAGAGGAAAATCAAGAGGAAAAAAATGAAAATAGGCAAAATTAACTTTTAATTAAACGGATAGCTGGGTACAAAGCAAGTGTAAGCATGGGATATGTAACACGTTAAAGAGAGGGGTCGAATACTACTAGAGGAAACGACATAATGTCATTAGTGTCAAACTGTGCCAATGGCTTACGCCTTAGCCAAATACGATACGCCCCCCTCCCCAGGTGCACATATCGCGTTTCTAAATTTTAAAATTTCTATTAACACAAACGTAGGTGGAAAAAGTAAAAATTTTGCTAAACAAAAATGGTTGGATTTAGAAATGCAATATCTGTACTCCAAACGTAGTATATTATAAACACAGGAATATAGTTTTTTAAAAGTTAACGTTTAAGTTAGGTAACTCAGGGTATGATGACTGGTGAAATTTTTAGAGGAACATTTTTTGTAGTCATAACCCAATGTTAATTAAGAAAATCAATATACACATTAAAAAATTAAAAAACTTGTAAAGTATCAGATTGAAAACGAAAACCCAGCTCCTCTGAAAAGTAACCTCGTAGAAAATCTTTCTTCTCAGTCGTTTATCACAAATGAGATGAACCTCTTAAACAAAGTGTTAAAATTCGGTCTGCAGTCACAAAAAGAAGAACTTTTGGATGTCATTGTTAGTGTTGAAACGGGAATTAAAAATTACCCGAATATTCAAAAAACTTTGTACGGGAAGAATGTAAATACAACATTTCAAAGAATTTGAAGGCAATTAAGTCCACTAAAAACAAAAATTTCAATCAAAAGAAAATACCTAAACGATTGCCAGACGAGCATGTGCTCCTTCACGATCTCCTGAATTTTGCAGTGGCGCCTGAAGCCTGGGTTTATTTTCAGTCTACCATTCCAGGCTAGTCTGTATAGCCCTAGCCTGGCCTCCCCCATAATAACCAAGTGTATGGGGGGGGGGGGGGTGCAGATCCAGCAACACCTCCATGGCGACTGTTGGGGTTGAAGACGTGGCCCCTGTGATGCCTAGGCAAGCCATCTTGCCTAGTTTTTGTTTGGCACTGGGTTGTGTGACCTTAGGCCACCAGACCAGTGCCGCGTATGTTAACGATGGTCTGACCACCCTTGTGTACAGCCAGTGGGCCATACAAGGTCTAAGTCCCCACGTTTTTTTCCATATAGCCGCCTAGTGACGGCTAATGTCATGACTGCCTTACGCAGTATTTTTTTAACGTGATCATTCCAAGTTAGCTTAGAGTCCAATACGACCCCAAGATATCTTACCTCCCTGGGCATTGGATTGTTCTTACCGTATAGAGTGAGAGTTCTGTGGCTCTCTCACTTCCTCCTTCTCGTAACGGTATGATGGTTGCTTTCTCGGGGCTCACCCCGAGCCCTTGACCAATCTTTCACCTTTCCACCACTTTCAGTGCTGTCTGTATGCGCTCCCACACTGACTGTGTAACCTTTTGGGACTATGATGACAATGTACGACCCCAAGATATTTTACCTCCCTGGCCATTGGGATGTTTCTAGCGTATAGAGTGAGATTTCTGTGGCTCTCTCACCCCCTCCTCCTCGTAAACCGTATGACGGTTGCTTTCTCGGGGCTCACCCCGAGCCTTTCACCAACCGTCCGCCTTTCCACCACTTTCAGTGCTGTCTGCATGCGCTCCCACACTGACTGTGTAACCTTTCCCCAGACTATGATGACAATGTCTTCCGCATAGCCCTGTACCTCATACTCCCCATCCTGAGAGCCACCCTAGCAGTCCGTCCACGACTAGACACCAGAGTACGAGAGACAGAACGCTCTCCTGCGGACACCCCGCTGCGATCCCCGCCAGCAGAGTCAATCTCGCGTGTGAGGTGAACACCACCCTGCCCCTGAGCATGGAACCGATTCACCTGCAGCAGGTCTCCTCTATTTCACGCTCCCTGACAGTTGCCAGAACTGATCCGATTGATGTGTTATTGAAAGCCCCCTCCATGTTTAGGATGGCACCGAGCGCCACCTCCCTGTTCTCCTGCGTATTCTCCAGTTTCAGCACCAGTTGGTGTAGTGCTATTTCTGTTGAAACTCCTGCTCTGTATGCATATTGTCCGCAGTGTAGGGGATATGCTTCCAGTAGAGCGCCCCTAATGTACACTCGAGCAGTTTTTCCATTGTTTTTAGCAAAAAGGACATGAGACTTGTTCGCCACAGGGACTTTGTCTGGTCTGTTGGACGCCCAGGTTTAGGAATGAATACAAACCTAGCCGGTCTCCATGTCCTCGAAATGTACTCCAGTGCCAGGCTGGCCCTCATAATGAGGATAAGCGGCGGCGCCAGTATATCTATACTCTGTTTGAGCATGATGGGCATTATTGCATCAAATCCCGGGGATTTGTATGGCTTGAAGCTGTTAATGACCCATTAAATTTTGCTCAAAGTAACCACCTCTTTAGCGACTGTCCAGTCTACTCTAGAAGCCCGCATATAAGGCGCCTCTATTTCTGAGTGTTCCCAGCTCGGATGTGATTGGTTTATTATGTTACAGCCGGGGAAGTGCGCCTGGAGTAAAACTTCCATAGTTTCCAACACATTACTATCTTAACTACAAATACCATGTATTATGTTTTTACCGATGTGCACACATATATCTAATGGTTTCGTTTTTTTAAATTGTTTTTTTTTTGAGTTTTAGCCTTTTTTAAAGTAATTATATTATATATATATATATATATATATATATATATATATATATATATATATATATATATATATATATATATATATATATATATATAATTTTTATTTATTTTTCTAAATTAAAAGACAGGGGATTGATATTGGGACATTTGGCGTCAAGGCGTCAGTCAAGGTTCACTCGACAAACATGAATTAGACCACGGTTTGGTAGGTATTCAATAAGAGGGGTGGACATACAGCGTTCTACTTACATAGTGTTCATAATTTGTTTCTTAATACTAAAATACTTAGTTATTACAAAGCATTATTAAAATTTTTAATTTGCACTCTTTTAAAAACTTAAATATTACTTTGTATACAAAATAATCCAACAATGCTAAGACGTGACTTAGGTTTAAGGGTAAATCTATATGTTTTGCAAAGAGTTGCTCAAGCATCTTTTTACGGGGCTGCTCATAGTACGAACATTGAAAAAAATATGATTTAGGCCACAAACATAAATACCGTCACAACCACAAACATCTATTTGCCAATCCTATGCGATTAAGGAGAGAGGGGTAGGCACCATGACTGGATTTTATTTTCATAGAAAGTCTAAAAAATGTTGATGTTAAAATATGTTAAATATATTCTGGTTAAAAATTTAAATTCTAGCTTGAAAGATAGCAAAAAATGTATATACAAAACTTACAATTCCAATTTTGCAGTGCTCTACTTTCTTTTGTTCCATTAAATGTGTTTATTGCCTCGCTACTGGAATGGAAAACAGGAGGTAGTTATATTCAGCATTATATGACCTAATAAAATTTACAATAAACTGTTTCAGGTACGAGAAACACGTATGTCGATATATTCTCCGCCTATTCAAATGGAAAACAACTGTTCTATAAGACAGATATTGATTCGGAATTAGATTGCTTGCATGGTATCCGATTTCTCAGCATTTGTTACGTCTTGTTTGGCCATAGATTTCAAATGGGACTCACTTATCCATCAGTTAATTCTTTATATCTCATAGATGTAAGTAAAAAAACTGCTTTTTAGAATATTCATTGTATCTTGGATTTTTTTAAATATTGGTAAAATACATACATATTAATTTATAATGCTACTGAAGATGAACTGAAATTAACTAAAAATGTAAATTATCCATCGAGGGAGGCGTAAGACAGTTTTCGAATAAATATATTTTACTGCATCTTTAGCGAATTTTTATATGGAAAGTTTTGCGCTGAGACAGGTAATGTCTTTAGAACTCCAGATTTGTTTCAAATGACCGCGAATCAGTAAATCAATAAACAATATACAGAGTGGCGCATTGAAAACGAAACAGACCGATTTGCGTCCAGATAATTTTTTTTTAAGAAACGCCGAAACACGTCCATTTTAATATTGAGGGGGACATGTTTTGACATAAAACTAAACTTTGTCTCATCAACCTCTTAAGGGTGGTGATAACAACCCTTATATTTTAACCCTTATATTTTAAATAGGGAACATGGGTCGAGTGTATTTAAAAGCTCTTTCTTTTCTGAATTCAGCACACTAATTTTTTTGGAAGTTTTATCAACTCGTTTAAAAATTATTCACAGTTGGAGTTGCAAGAACGTATTTCATTCATTGTGATAAGAAATGCACTAATTAGTTAAAAAAACCTAAAAAACAAAACCAAACGTTCAAAAATGTTTATTCAGTTAAGTAAGTGTTCAAATTGTTGACCACCAGCTTCCATACAAAAGTATAAATCTTGTTCAAAACGAATTCTGACATTCTGGAGCATTTGTGGAGTTATTGAACGGCATTCTTCAACAATGCGTCGTCGTAATTCTACCAGAGACTCCGGTTCTGTTGCGAAATTTTTACTCTTTAAATGGCCCCATAGAAAGGAGTCTAAAGGAGTTAAGTCAGGTAAACTAGAGGGCCACTCAATAGCACATCTACGTCCAATCCATTGCTCTGGAAACTCTCTGTTCAAAAACTCCCTAACACGTTGTGAAAAATGCGGGAGAGCTCCGTCTTGGTGAAACAGTAATTGATTTTCTTGATAGCGATCATCATTTTCAACGATGTCAATTAGTAGATGGTAAACAATATCTTCTAGTAACTCCAAATACGTTTCGCCACTCAACTTGCCATCAAGAAAAATTGGTCCGATTAAACGGTCTCCAAAAATGCCAGTCCAGACATTCAATTTCTGTGGAGTTTGAGTGTGGACTTCGTGAAAATTTCTTTGATTATTATCTGCCCAATAACGACAATTATGACGATTGACTGTAGTGCTTAATAAAAACACACACTCGTCTGAAAAACAGATATTGAACAGAAAGTTCCCGTTATCAGCCATTCGTGCAGTCATAACTTCACAAAACTCCAGCCGCCGATAAAAATCATCTTCGTTCAGTTGTTGTACAATATTAATTTTATACGGGTGAAATTTATGATGCTTCAATATTCGCTTAAGAGTTCTTCTTTTGATGTTTGATACAGTGGCCAATTTTGTCCTGCTCAAAGTTGGGTCTGCAGCAATTTGTCCTAAAACTTCAATCTCAGTAGTCCGCATTTCTCTCATTCCGATAAGAAATGTTCTGATAGTCAATTTTTTGTTTACAAACCAACAAAACATTGACTATCAGCACATTTCTCATCGGAATGAATGAAATGCGTTTTTGCATTTTCAACTGTGAATAATTTTTAAACGAGTTGATAAAACATCAAAAAAAATGTGCTGAATTCAAAGAAGAAAGAGCTCTCAAATAATGTAACACTCGTCCCATGTTCCCTATTTAAAATATAAGGGTTGTTATCACCACCCTTAAGAGGTTGATGTCACAAAGTTGAGTTTTATGTCAAAACATGTCCCCCTCAATATTAAAATCGACGTGTTTCAGCGTTTCTTAAAAAAAATTATCTGGACGCAAATCGATCTGTTTCGTTTTCAGTGCGCCACCCTATATATATATATATATATATATATATATATATATATATATATATATATATATATATATATATATATATATATATATATATATATTGCTATGGTATTGATAAAAGTGAAATTATGCCAACATTTCTTTACTTACTGTTGTATGTGTAAACTTTTCTCTCATCTCATGGGTAGAGTTTTAAAATTGGGCTAGAATTTTCGTTTTCATGTAATTCATTTGTATATATCTTTTATATTCATGTTGATCCAGAGTGTTAGAAATTTTGCTAAAACATTCTCAAATGAGTTTTTATTAATTTTATTCTTTTAATTGATAATTATTTGAATATAGACTTATTTAGTGTTATTTTAATGGGTCAAGTTAATCAGGCTATATAAATAAAATCTATGTTTTATTTCTGATTATCTAAATTCTTTTCAAAAACATAGCTATATAAAAAGTATTGATCGTTGTCAATAAATCAAACAAATTAAAATCTTATTGTAACAATGAATTAAACTATTCTCTATGACTTTGTCATTTAATTGGCCTTTATCAGCCTTTAATTTTATCAACATACACAAAAGTTATAAATGTAACAGAAAAATCCTTAAAATGAAATACACAATATAAAAACCTGCACATTTATGGTTGCAATATTCACAAAATTGTCTTACTGCTTAATGCCTCTAATTGGTTCTTCATTGACATTTGGATTATTCGCCATTGGACCATTTGAATTTTATTACTGCCACAATTTCATTGGGGCAATTAATTAATATTGAGCCTATCTTGGATAGCCCTTTGTGTGGAAAATTTTCTTCTAAATTGATCGCTATTATTGATTAATATCCATTTACTACTGCTCTTTGCTATTGTTTCCACTCATTTCCCAGCCAATCCATATTACGACAGTTAAAAATCGAATGCTAATCACACTGGTACCTTTCACTCTCACAGGTTCATGTCGAATTCCCTAATTATCACTATTACTTTACTTTCTGTAGTTCTTAAAAGAAACGAATGACCATTACCCTGCTAACTTTCACTCTCGCAGTTCCACACTTAATTATATTTAACACTGTTAGTTTCTACTCTCGCAGTTCCATCATTAATGGTTTTCGAATAAATCACTTTTCCTTTTAAATATCTCCGCCTCTATCCAACTGAAAAAGTCTCTCCCCCTTTTTTTTGGATGCAGGCTGTGCAACACCGAGTTCATTAGCCCGGAACCTTGCCATTATCCAAAATTCTTATTAGGTACACAAAAAAACCGTCTCTGCGTTTCACTGCTAACATTGTGTGTCTTTTTAGAATTTATTGACAAAAAATTTTTTTCCTTAAATACAACGTGTCTATACCTACTTTACATTTATTCACTACCACCATATAAAAATTATTTTCTTTAAGCAAAACAATGTGAATAAAAACAAAGCATTGTATTGAATTCTTTATATCCCAACGATATTTACTATTTAACCGAAACAATATAAGTAAAAACAAAGCATTGTTCTGTATTCCTTATATTCCAATGGTATTTACTATTTAACCAAAATATCCAACACTCTTTTAAATATACAGGGCATTTAAATATTAGGATGCATAAATTTTATATACATGACTCGCTTTTCTGCAAAAAAAGGTTTCTATTTTTATGCTATATTTGCTATTTATAGCAATATATATATATATATATATATATATATATATATATATATATATATATATATATATATATATATATATATATATATATATATATATATATATATATATGTATATCAATTTTAATGAAAAAGTGAAAAAGCGAAAGGAGAACACCGGGATAGAACCCAGTACATTTCGTTTCAGAGGCACACGTTCTTCCATTGAACCACCGCGGCTCTATGGAAGTTTTAAATTTATTGATTGTAGTTGCCCTTACTTGGTGAAACTGTTCCATACTGAATACAGACTTGAAGACTACTTTTCTGGCTTCACTATTGTTTTTTTCTGTAAATGAAGCACGTAAGAACATCTAGAACATCTGGAATTCAGAAGGGCCACTTGCTCCAGGTAGCTTACGCGCTGGCTATGTCCTTCATTTACAGAAAAGAAAACCAACAGCAAAGTCAAAGAAGTAGTCCCCCAAGTATGTATTTAGTCTAGGAGTTTTAGTTTTAAAATCTGTATGTGTTAATTGCCTCCCTTAACCATTCATTCTTCTATACGACGGACGTAATGTGTTATAACTCATTTAAGCATATCTTGGGGAATAGCTTCAATTTGTCCTTGAATGTCTCTTTCAAGCTGCTTTAGATCGATAGGTTTTGATCCTGCACAGTTTTGTTTTTAAGCAACAACAATGAAGGAAGTTAAGGATAGTTATGTCTGGAGATCTCGCTGGTCAATGCAAATCACCGTTTCCAGAGATGGGCCTGATTGGAAATTTTTCTCGCCATATCTCCCTACTTTCTCTTACATTATGGTACGTGATACCTTCTTGTTGGGAAAATACATTTCTTTTTTCCCCTTCTCCGTTTCCTTCTTTGTCTATTTTGTCCTTTTTTTATTCTTCTTTTTGTTGAGCTACTTCATAAGAAATGTCTGGAGCGTATATGTATACCGCTCAGAATTTACTGGGACTGCTTTACAATTTTTCTCAAAAATATCGGATTATTATTCTTACAGCGCACAAAATAGCCACTTTTGTAAAATATAATGGCCTCTCGGAGTAGTGAAAATTATATTTATTAACCATGGCATCTAAAGTACTGAGTTCTGTCGTTTATAAAACAACGTTGTACCAAATCTGATTGATTTTAATCCAGCTCCAACAAACTTCTTTAATTAAAGAAGAAAATAGTACGATACTTAAAAAAAATCTAATACATTTTGTTGACATAACAATTAATTCTATTGTGTAGAACATTGCTAGATGTACGATAGGGTCGCCATCTCGGTACGAAACCAGGTAGTATGTTGTCACGACAGCTCCCAATAACACAAAATGTTATAAAATACAGACTGCGTACACCCAACTAACAATTTTGTAAATTGTCAGCGCTGGCCCATTTGTCCCCTAATATAGGGGCAATGTATGTAAGGCTAGAAGTATCCTTACTCGTTTGAATAGAAAATTGCTGTCTTACCATCGATACTTCTCTATTATTGAATTAAAAAAATTAAAAATTCACTAAAATGATGAATTTTCTGGACTGATCAATCAAACAAGCTTTTCCAAAGCAAAAGCTTTTGCTCCAAGCACGCGTGTCTTTTAAACTAATTTTTATTCTGCTACCTTTAGCTGTTTCAATTATTTTTATTAAATTTTGCTTTCTGCGTCCGAAGATTTATTTATTTAGTCACTAAGAAGATTTCTACTCAACTAATACATTTTTGCAAAATATTTATTTGCGTGGTAGGTTATCGAACACTAAAATAGATCTGTCATTTATGGGTTGCTCAGTGTTGGAAAATCATCTCTGCATTACAATTATGCTATTAATTGTTTTTCTAATTTCAGTGGATACTTAATTACACAAGTGCTATAGTAATCGGTGGAACTGTTTGCGTAGATTCATTTCTGTTTGTGAGCAGCACCTTGGTCAGCTATAACTTCTTCAATTCTGTTACAAAACAGAAAAAATTTAACATTTTTGGTTTCTACGTATACAGATATCTAAGAATTACGTTATCATATACTGTGGTTATGTTTTGCTATGCCTTTCTGATTCAGCATCTAGGGTCTGGACCTCTTTGGCATGCGACACTGTCAAGTTTACAAGAACCATGCATATATTTTTGGTGGAGTACTCTGTTATATATACAGCCTTACATTAACCCAAGCACGATGGTAAGTATATTCGTTAAAACTAATATATAAACATAATAACTTCAGGTCAGTTGCAAGATAATAACTTTGTATTGTATTGCTGAGCTTTATATATATATATATATATATATATATATATATATATATATATATATATATATATATATATATATATATATATTATATATTATAGCTAACGTCCCATATACATAAATACAATATACTACCTGAAACACAGTCTGGTTTTCGAGCAGGGTATAGCTGCGCTACAGCTATGCTGGATATTATGTATGATATACTTTCAGCAAGTGACAAAGGGTTGATGACAATACTTGTACTGCTGGACTATAGCAGCGCCTTTGACGCGGTGAACCATGCAATCCTTCTTTTCATTTTGGAATTTATAGGATTGGGTAATTCTGCAATAAAAATGGTGTAAAGTTACTTAAGTGATCGATCGTAGAGGTTTTTTTTTAGAAGAAAGCGCTCTAAAGGACGTACCTTTGAAAACAGGCGTACCGCAGGGATCTATCCTGAGTCCTCTATTATATGGTATTTATACATGTAACCTGTTCAGTCACATCAAGTATTCACAAATTCACTCATACGCAGATGACACCCAGGGGTACTACTCATTTATGCCTTCGGATATGACTGTAGCGTGTCGTCGGATAACAGAGTGTGGCGGTGGTTCCGACCGCAGTGTTTTCGTCAACACTACTCTATGTTTCTGCATAAATACTCTTGACAGTTAAACGTTGCGTAACGTTATGCGACAGCCAGCTGTCAAGAACTACGATATAAGAGACACCAGGCGATCTCTCTCTCTCTCTCCTCGCTACCAACCGCTACAGTGAACAACGTCCTCTACGCTCTGTCAGTTATCTGTTATGTACTCATGTATTGTTGTAATTGTTATAGTTAAATGTATCATATAGTTTATTCAGTTAGTGAAATAATAAAGTATATTAAATGTTTACGTATGGATTTAATATCAACAAGTGCAATTAACATCCATATTGGTGACCCCGTGCCGCAAGCCGAAGATGCCGAACCTGATGTTCCAGACGACGTCGCCTAACTTCCACGCACGTGCCCATGCCTACAGAAAACGAATATCTTAAACTGATCAGTCCTTTCTAATTTAAAAATTATCTGATTTTTTTCACAATGGCCGAAGATTCTTCAACCAGCAATATCATGGCAAGGGTTGCAATAAAATTACCTCCTATATGGAGACGTGACGTAAAAATCTGGCAAATGCAGGTTGACGTCTAGTTCGATATATCGCAGATCAGTTCTGAAAAGACAAAATTCAGTCATGTACTCGCTATACTCGATCCTGATGTCGCAGAGTCAATTTCAGATTTTTTAACCCAACCATTATCATCAACCCCCTATTCAGATCTAATGAAACGTCTTTTATTAGAATTTGAAGAGTCCGAAAGTCGAAAAATAAATAAACTTTTAACAGTAGAATTAGGCGACAGAAAACCATCGCAACTTTTACGCGAAACGAAGTTTTTAGCCGGTAATCAGATTAAAGAGGATTTCTTTAAAACTTTATTTCTACAACGTTTACCAGTCAACGTTCGTTCAATTTTGGCTTCGAGCAACGATTCTCTAGAAAGTTTGTCGGTTATAACAAACAAAATCGTGGAATATTCCAGAGATAAATACAACGTGGCTGAAATTCAGTCACGCCAGCCCGACAAGCTAGCCAAGTTAGAAGCGCACTTAGAGAAGCTAACAGCATCAGTCAACGAATTGCGAACGCGTTCCCGATCTACCTCCCGAGAAAGACCCAAGCTTTCTCGAAATTCCATAAACACAAATTCCTCAACCTCCACGTGTTGGTATCATGAACGATTTGGCAACAAGGCCAAACGTTGCATCCAACCTTGCAATTTTAAAGCAAAACATGTGTCGGAAAACTAATAAGGCACTCCCTCCACGCGGCAGGAGACGAGAGCCACCTAACACGCCGCCTTTTTATTTTTGATAGACGCTCCAATATGAAATTTCTAATCGACTCTGGAGCGGATATTTCAGTTATTCCACCCACTCACGACCAACGGAAATTTTAATCGAAACGTACCTTGTATGCTGCAAACGGGACCCCTATTTATACCTATGGCGAACAACTATTAGATTTGGATCTAAGTTTACGCCGTAGGTTCTGCTGGAACTTCACACTTGCCGATATCAAGCAACCAATTATAGGCGCTGATTTTCTAGCAGAGTTTGCTTTACTTGTGGATATGAAACATAGACGTTTAGTTGATACAAAGACAAACCTCTCTAAGGCCGGTGCTAACCCACCACCAGGAATTAATTCTAAAATTCATCTCCCATACCCGACACACCAGTACTTCAAATTGCTACAACAATTTCCTGACCTTTTTAAGGAAAATTCTTCTAGCAACCATCCAGAGGTTGAGTTCTTCCATACTATAAGTACGGAAGGACCACCTGTCACTGCAAAAGCTAGAAGATTGCCCCCGGAAAAGCTAGCTCAAGCAAAGCTAGAATTCCAGCACATAATGGACTTGGGAATTTGTAGAGCCTCGAAAAGTCCATGGTCAAGCCCCCTCCACATGGTGCAAAAAAAGGATGGTTCATGGAGACCATGTGGAGATTACCGAGCACTAAACGCTAAAACAATCCCAGACAAACATCCCATTCCAAATTTGCAGGATTTTAATGCCCAGTTAGAAGGCAAACGTATTTTTTCAAAATTGGATATCATTCGCGCTTTTCATCACATCCCAGTAGCACCTCAAGATATTTCCAAAACAGCAGTCATAACTCCATTTGGGTTATTCGAATTTGTTAAAACCCCATTTGGCCTTCGTAATTCAGTACAAACATTTCAAAGATATTTACATTCAATTTTAAGACATCTTGACTTTGCCTACTCCTATCTTGACGATATTATCGTTGCATCAACCTCTGAAAAAGAACATCAAGAGCATCTAGAAAAACTTTTTCAGACACTTCAAGACAACGGCATCCGTATCAATTCATCTAAATGTGAATTCGGAGTGGCCTAAATTTCATTTTTAGGTTTTCGTGTAAATAAATCTGGATTATTTCCACTTTGAATACTATTTCCCAAGTGTCAGCAGCACATATAAAACTGAATCCTGCGAAATCCCCTCTATTTCTATTTGGTAGGAAGGTTGACAGACTCAACTATTTCCAACTTGTGTATGTAGAAATCAATGGCTTACGATTGCCTCTTCAAGAGAGTGGGAAAAGTCTGGGGTTGCTGCTGGATAGCGACATGAAATTTGAAAGTCATATATCAAGATGCATTATGGTAGCATTTTCAAGGCTTAGGAGAGTATATTCCTGCAGGCATTATTTAAATCGTAAAAGTAGACTCTTGCTGTGTGATTCGTTGGTGCTATCCGTTTTTAATCATTGTCTATCTGTCTATGGGCCCTGTTTACGTTCCTGTGATGTTTCAAGAATTCAGAAGGTTCAAAATTCTTGTATTAGGCTAATCTATGGTATAAGGAAGAATTACAGTTTATAAGCTGCTTTTGGGTCTAGTGCATGGTTAAAGATAGTTGGAAGAGTTGGGTATCATTCAGGATGTCTTTTTTATCGGATCATTAAAACACATAAGCCGCCCTATCTCTACAACAAAATCACTTTTAGAACAGACGTGCACACACTGAATTTGAGACATAGGTTTACGGTGACCCCTCCGTTACATAAAACGGAGTTGTTTGAAGGATCATTCACGTTCGGTGTGGCGAGATTCTACAATAGGTTCCCTGTGGAGGACAGAAATCTTTCTCTAAACAGATTCCGTTGGTGGTACCGTCGGAAATTGTCTTGTCAACGGGTTATTTAAGAATGTCCTGGTGTAGTGCCTTGACTGTTGGCGTTGCAATGCCAGTCGGCATTTGAGAATAAGATAAGGCATTCACTATCATGCGGTGATAAGATGGGTTCGATTGGGTTGGGTTAATTTGTAAATGGGTTTGGTATGGGTTGGTTACTAGTATGTTTGTGATATTATATTATTTTATTTATTTATTTTTTCTTCAAAAGGTTTATGCATATGTTTTTTCCAATGTATTTTTGGCTGTAGTAGCGGTAAAAGACTAGTGGCAGCGTGTTAGTGATTACTGCTAGCACACTGAACCGCATGCTATTCCAGATATATAAGTGGAAGAGTACTGTGTTTGAATATATGGTGATTTTGTATCAATTTATATAACTTATATATCATAAATGGAATAAATATTATTATTATTATTATTATTATTATTATTATTATTATTATTATTATTAATATTATTATTATTATTATTATTATTATTATTATTATTATTATTATTATTATTATTATTATTATTATTATTATTATTATTATTATTATTATTATTATTATTATTATTATTATTATTATTATTATTATTATTATTATTATTATTATATTCCTTTATCAAGCATATAAAACGAGTGTTAAAATTGAACATTTGAATACAAACTTGGACACTACTTCTCTGGATTCACTGTTGGTTTCCATTTCTGTAAATGAAGGACGTAGAGAGCGCGTAAGCTAACTGGCGCAAGTGGCCCTTCTGAATTCTAGATGTTCTTCAACGTTTATGTAACCGGTTTCGCTGCTTGACAGCATTCTCATACAGAAGAAAATTGTATCAATACTTAAACATGACAACTGCAAATAAAGAGCTGTTGCTATATTATGATGTAACGAGCGTCTCGCTATAGTAATTACCGATTTTATTGATCATACGCAATTCGCTGAATATTTTAAGTAACGAAATAAAAGACCTCCCTGACGTGCTGCTACTCTACCCAACTGACCTTCTTGACCTGCTCTGACATCAGTTTGCCCAATTAAAAGCTAAAAGGGCAAGCAAAATCAACCCTGCCATTCATGTGAGCATAATGTACTTTTCCCTCCCCTGTTTCCTTCTTTTAGATTTTGATTAGGCAAATTGAGGTAAGGGCAGGCCAGGAAGGTCAGTTGGGGGATTGTATGTAAACAACACGCCAGGGAGGTCCTTTATTTAGTTACTCAAAATATTCAGCGAAGTGCGATGATCAATGCAACCGGGCCATTATTGTGGCCTGATGCTCGTGTACACGGGTACAGTCTGACATACATTCTGTTTGATTTCTTTACTGTCGCAACGAGAACGAATCTCCAATCAGACAACTCGTTCGTGTAGCTTCGCAATCCTCCCCAGCAAATACATGGCTGATGTAGGCAGTCTCGCTGGTGCCTAGTAAGCGTACGCATAGGTCATAATTGTCTTACAGACACTACCGGATTATTCGCGTCACAAAATTTAATTTTAGTAATTTGTATTGAAACTGTCATATTTCGTTAAAATTGACCTTTATTTGAAAGAAACTGAACGTCTGCAAAAGCTATAACAAGAAGTTCAAGCTGACAAAGGAATCGTATTCGAAGACGAATCAGAATCAGACGTCGATCTCTGTGAAGAAAAGGAATACATTTCCGAAACGGAAGAAAGTGGCAATTAAGTGGAGCAAAACGAAGCGGTGAGTGAGGTAGCTACAAGCGAAACAGCGCCATTTACATTATGAGTGAAAAAATGGAACCAAGTAGAACAAACATACGCCCAGTCCAATAGTGAGAACTAAAAATTCTGACATTGTGACACATTTACTTGGTACCTGAGCAAAAGACGTTGTGAATCCCCTGGAGTGTTGGAAAGTTATTTTCACTGAGGAATTGTTGAAATTTATCGTAGAAAATACAAATAGTTTTATAGCAAACATCGCTGACAAGTATAAAAATCAGAATAATGTGAAATCAGCAGATATTGTGGAAATTAAAGCACTCATTGGGATATTACACTTGATGGTACTATATATAAAAGCGGACGCAAGAATACCAAAGACTTTTGAGTCGAAGATGGTTCACAATCGAAATAATTCGTGCATCTATGTCTTATCGCATATTCTCATTCTTGTTGTATTGCTTCCGGTTTGATGATGTACACATCGACAAGAAAGAGAACAGACAAATAAGTTTTGCCAGAAAATTGTTGGGTTAATTTGCGTAAAATTGCAAGGATTTTAACTTTACAGGCGAAGATGTAACTTTGGAGGAAATGTTGTTTGGATTTAGAGGGAGGCGTTCTTTTCGCATGTACATACCGAGTAAGCCGGCTCGCTATGGCATCAAAGTATTCGCCTTAGCTGATGCAAGAACTTATTACGTCTCCAATCTAGAAATATACCTTGGAGTTCAACCACATGGTCCATTTGCAGTTTTCTCCAAAGCAGCTGATGTTGTAAAGAGAATGTGTACTCCCATTTATGGCACAGGCAGAAATGTAACGATGGACAACTGGTATACCAGCTTAGAAATTGTACAGCCTATTCCAGAAGGTCATTGACTGACAATTGCACGACCTATTCAGAAAAACCAACGAGAAATTGCTCCGGAATTCGAGAACGTCAAATCGCGGACAGTTTACGCATGCTCGGGTTTAAAAATTTCTTACTTTGGTCTAATATGTGCGGAAAAAATCGAAAGTCGTACTTGCTATATCTTTCATCTACTACGATGGTGAAATTCATCCAGCGACAAATAAAAAATATAAGCCTGAGATAATAACCACAGGACGCAATTTTTTGGCCAGAGATGTTACAAATTTATTCGAGGAGTGCAAGGACGAAGGATGTGACAATTAACCCAGATATGCCCAAAACATTTTTTGTCAAGAAAATAACTAATCTTGCTATAAAATGCATTTATTTTGAACTTACAAAGCTACATCATACATAAAGTTGAAGAAAAAATTATTAGTTTTTGAAAAAAGGGCCGTCCTATATATAGGACGTTGGGCACTAGGAATACTGCTAGACTTTCAAAGTATGGTATGCCAGGAAACATTTTACATGTAAACCGCTGTTACATTTTACACATCTAGTGGTGGTTTTAGAGTGACAGTGGCGACATCTAGTTTGAGTGTCCTGGGGTATAACAAAATGCCCAATGTTATCATATCTGATTCCTAGATTTTCATTAGAATTTGGTCTGCCTGTAGAATTACGGCCTTTTTCTTTCAGATTTGTCTGAAGTATAGACAACGCTATTTGTCTTCGGAATGACAAGTGGTCCAACTGATTTTGTTTATCAGCATAGATTTTATGCAACTGCCATGCATTATGTACAGCTAAATCCACCGCTTGCATTATGAGCGGAAAATACCACTTTTTACCGCGTATCGATGCCCTATATAGGCTTACATTCTGATCACAACGGTCCACACCGCCAATATTTTGGTTGTAGACATTTACTATGTGGGGTTGATCAACAGATATATTCTTCTTCTCTTTATAAGAATATCTTCTTACCGAATGAAGTGGTGTTATGCCTACAGAATTCGAGCACATTGTAACAATGTTATTATCGTTCCACTGTACAGCGATAATATTTTCATTTGTTTTCTTTGAATGGAATGTCCCACGTGGAGCTTTCTTGAGTGAAACATCATCAGGAAATGGGTTTCCCAGCAATCTATTCTTTCGAATTGTACCAGTAGCTCGCGTATGTTTGCTGGATAACAAATTGAGGAGATGTAGAGATGAAAAAAAATTATCAAAGTATAAATGAAAATTCTTATCGGGCCATTTACTATGCAAGACGTCAGCATAGGTGAGAACTACACCTGCACCTACACCGTATTCTTTATATTTCTCTGAAACATGGGTGGCTGCACCCTGATATGGCTCCATCCAATTCACATATCCCAGCCGAGTACAACCCATCCATATTTTATAGCCGTATCGAATAGGCTTACCATGGATGTATTGTTTACATCCATGGCGGCCAAAATATGGAACCATGGATTCGTCGATGCTATGATTTTCCTGCAACGGGCCCTTCTCAATAAATTTTTTATTCAGATGTACATATAGCGGTCTAACTTTTGCAAATTTGTCAGGCAATGCATTGATGGTGTTATTGTCTATAAAATGTATATTGCTCATAATAAATTCAAACCTATTTCGGGAAATAGCGTTTGAAACCAGTTCACTGTGAGTATCTGGGCTACGTTCCCAGTACAGTCTTCTTCGGGGCAATACATTATAGCCGCTCAAAATCAACACACCAATAAATGCTTTCAGCTCCTTTTTTGTTATGTTGGCCGGTTGATTATGGCTGCTAGCATATCTATTAGTCTCTATTTCCATTAGATCAAAAATATCATCGTCAAAAAATTCTTCAAATAACGCAAGCGGAGACTGTGAGCTAGGAGCTGCTGCTGGTTCATCATTTACCCATGTGGAAACTGAAGAGATATCCCCACTTGACCAATGATATGCTTTTCTTTTTGCATTCTTACGAGCTATAAAATGTGACAGGGGTAGGTTATCCTCTGGATCATCCTCTGAATCTATATTTACTTCTGGCGCTGAAATAATAAGATCATTTCAGTAAGTACATATATTAGAAGTTATTACCAGCTAATATTTCACCTGTGTGACAAGCAAATTCAACTTCAGCAGGTGCTCGCAGTTGACTGGCGGGGAGGTTCGACAAATTTATGTTGTCTTCTTCACCTGAGTCTTCGTCGGTTATGTTGTCATTTGCATTTTCTGGCGGTAAAATGGTGACATCAGCCTGACTAATGTTTTCCAAGTCATCGTCTTCCTCAAGAAGTGCAATCACTTCATTCAATGATAGGCCCCTGAAAAGTGGAAAATCGTAATGCATATTCCCAACGTCCTACATATAGGACGGTCATGTTTCTAACCCCAATATAATCACAAAATGAACCCAATTAAAAATATATTAGTAACTAGTATTTGCAGCATCCTTAGGGAGTACATTTATGCAAAATTTGTAATAGCAATGATGATATTTACCTTTCAAAACATATTCCATAGTCACTGAAATTACTATCAACCATTTTGTCCATTTTCAATGCACTTGTAAAACACTTTTGACAGCAATCTGTGTATGTTGGTAACAAAGTTCACTAGACTACCTATAGTTCTACATGTTACCACAAGATGTCGCCACTAACACGTTTCCTATTGAATCTAGGAGCATATTTGTAAAGCGTCCTACATATAGAACGTTGGGAATATCTGGGTTAAAGAAATGTATTTTTATTCAGTTAAATTTATTTTCCCATACTGTTCTTGTTTTGTGTTAGAAATACGTTTAGTTTTTTTTTAATGAATAAAAATATTTTTTCTATTGATTTGATGTTCATTGAAGGTTTAGTGAATTTTCTTTAAAAAAAAAATTACTAACGAGGAGATCCCGACTTTTGAATTTTGAAAAAATTTCTTCAAATGAGCGCGAACTAGGCCCCCTAGAACCCATATCCAGGGTCAGTTTCAATTTTAATATGTTTATGTATATATATATATATATATATATATATATATATATATATATATATATATATATATATATATATATATATATATATATATATAATGTACCATAAATATGACAATTTTCTCTAGTCGACATCATATCTCTCGCCGTTTCGGAGATAGCAACTGAGGTATCACCTATTTCTGATACACTGTATATATAAATTAAAACTCACAACGGATATATGTTCTGCCGGCCAAAATCTTTTCCCAAAAATAAATGAGTTTTATTTTAAGAAAAGCAGCTACTCACAATCTTAACAAGAATATTATTATTTATATCGAAAACAAAGTTATACGTATGTTCTTACACGAATTACATTGTCGCCATATTGGGCAGTCTTAGACCTACTTAAGAAAACTTTGAGGCTGTTGTTCTAATTTAACTAATACATCCTTTGTAGTGCTGGTGTAGAGAGACACCGAGTGAAACTTAGAATAAAGTTAATAAAGTTTGGTGGTGACACTAATGTTGCTGTGGGGATAACAACCACGAAATATATACGTGCAGAACTCTAGACAAACAGAAGCAGAAACCACACAGGATGTACCAAAATTACACCAACAACATGTTAAGTAGACTATTTCAGCTGATACTGATTTTTGGAAAAATACAGTAAATTTTTTGAGGTACAGATACAAACATTAACTTTTCTGCATGGCATTACGTAAAACTAATAATTAGTGTATAATAATCTTGATTTTATAAAAAGGCATGCTTGGGCACGTTAAAGATCCCTACCTTATTTACAGAAAAGCAGGGGTTCGGCATAATTTCCAGGATAGTGAGGTGAAACTGCTCCATAGAGTCGGTGATTGGCCATAGTCGCAGAAATAGACCAACGCGAAGGAAAAAAAACAGCTGTGTTACTAATATTTGTCTTTTATGAACGTTTTTGGCGAAAAAATCACTAATGAGATCTCAACTTTTGAATTTTGAAAAAAATTCTTCAAATGAGCGCGAAATAGCCCCACTAGAACAGATATCCAGGGTCTGTTTGAATATATATATATATATATATATATATATATATATATATATATATATATATATATATATATATATATATATATATATATATATATATATATATATATATATATATATATATATCACACCGATAACTCAAAAAAAATAGGCCTATTTAAATAAAGTAAGGGCATCAAAAGTTTTTACGCTGGTTTCTGTCAAAAAGCGTTTCCTATGTACCAAAATTTAGACTTACAGGAAGAAAGGAAAAAAGTTATAGGCATTTAAAGAACAAAATTTTGGGTGCCGCTGATGACCAGATAAACGCACAAAAGTAAAATATTTGTGTGGACAACAAAATCCTATGTATGCTACAGAAAAATACTAAGTTTTTTGGCGCAAAAAGGTCAAAAAATGACAGAAAGATTACTTCGAAAATTTGATAACTTTTCCTCTTAAAACGTCAAAGTTGCGATTAGAAACGTCAAGATTGTCAACTTTTAGGCAAAGAATCTGAAGCAAATAGAGGCTATGTAGAGAAAATTTTGCAAGAAATGTCTTTTACAAGTCCCTAGTAGTAGTAGTAGCAGTGGTGGGGAGGCCAACGCCAAGCAAGTAGGCCACAATGGGCCCTTTTTACCAACCCCAGCAACACAGCAACTAGCAACCATGCTCTACTCTTACTCGGTTCTGTCGCCAAACCGCCTTGACGTCGAGATGAAGGCCGTGATGGTCTTCAATTGGACGGTACTTACCTGATTCCTCTGCAGAGTCCTCGATCCGAACAATTCTGCTCGAGGACTCCCAAAAGCCTCGCATTCACACAGGTAGTGGTAGGACGTTTCTTCATCCTCGCCGCATTCCTGGCAAATGGAATCCCTCTCTACGCCTATCAATGTGAGGTGTCTTCTAAGGGCGCAGTGGCCTGTCAGCACCCCAAGGATGCAGCGAAGCGTAGGGCGACTCCTTCCGAGTAGCCAGACAGCTTTATCTCTGTCCGGCCCCTCCACGAACCGACCCCCAATGCCTCTCCATTGCTTCCTCGGTCCACCTGTCTATGGCGACAGAGACTGTCTTCCTACTTATGCCTGTCGCAGGCTCCGGTCCACAGAACGGCCGCCGGGGACCGAGTCTTGCGAGATTATTCGCCACCTCATTCCCCGCTACGATACAGTGTCCCGGAACCCACACCAGTTGCACCTCTTCGTTCTGGCTACTCCACTGAGAGCGCACTCCTGAACCACTGTTAACCTGATTCTGGCCGTGCAGACTGCCCGGAGGACCGCCTGGCTATCCGAGCAGATGTACACACATTTATCCGGACTCCTCTTCACATCCTGTCTATTGACCACAGACAGTATAGCATACACCTCTGTTTCGAATGCCGTGGTATATGCGCCAAGAGCATAGCTCTCGCGCGCCCCCAGGCCCTCGATGTATATTCCTGCCCCGGACGATTGTTGGTCCTCCAGCCGCGAACCGTCGGTGAAACAGACCACGCTTGCAGGCTGGAATGCAACCTCATTTTCCCTCCACTGATCCCTACTGGGAATCCTGACGGTGTATGGCCAAGTCAACCTAATATCGTCCTCGGCATCCCGCATCTTTATGGCGAAAATTGGAATTTCCTTTTTCACCTCCTTGGCGACTCTTGCATGCCGTATTACTGCTCCCTCTCCGCACCAGTTTCCTGAGTCTCGCATTCTAAGATGCGACGCCATAGCCTCTCTTCTGATGCAGATGGAAGCGGTGAAAGCATCAACAGGACCTCTAGCGCGGCTGAGGGTGTCGTCCTAATAGCGCATGTGATACCCAGGATTGCCACCCTTTGGAGTTTAGCCAGCTTCCTGCTGGTAGTTTGGTTCACACCACAAACGCCTCATAGAGGATTCTCGGTCTCACGATCGCAGTGTAGATCCAATGAAGGATCCGAGTATTAAGTCCCCAGGTCCTCCCTATCACACATCGCCGCTGCCAGAGGGTCGCTACTCCCTTCCTTACTACTCGTTCTATTTGCGACCCCCATGTTAGTTGGGGTCCAGGATCACCCCCAGACATTTGACTTCCCGCACTAAAGCTAAAGGTTTTCCAAAAATCACGGGCGCCCTGAACCCCTCTACCTTCCTCTTCTTGGTAAATAGGATGATCTCCGTCTTCGCCTTGTTTACGGAGAGTCCCTGCTCACCACACCACCTTTAGATTATGCTACAGGCAGCTTGCATGCATTCACAGACGACGCCGAGAAATTTGCCGGTGACTAAGACCAGCCCACCATCAGTCCCTAAGTATCAACTTTAACCGTCATCGTCCTTTATTTTACTAAAATGTTTTCAGAAAATGCATTTCAAATAGACCTATTCTCTGATGATTTAAAAGTAGTTTTAGTTATAGAGTTTATGGTTTAATTCTCTGTAATTTTTACCAACTTTTCGTTAAAGGAATTCGCTTGTGAGGAGACCGCGACTTTTGAATTTTAAAAAGATTTTTTTCAATTGGGCGTGAACTAGGTCCCATAGGACCCATATCCAGGGTCACTTTTAGTATATACAGGGTGACGCATTTCAACAGTGAAGCTGAGTATTAGTATTATTCTACAAGATAGGAGAAACAATTGTATGCGTTATTTATAGGGTGTCTTGAACTGCATTTTGCCAATATCTTGGCAGGTGTGTAAGTAGCGTGAAGAGGTTCTTTGGCCAGGAAAATCGGACCAGTTTGTTCCGGAACTTTTATTTTATTTTCGGAAAATCGCTGTACTTTTTGAAACAGCAAAGCTAATTTAATGAAATGTGGTACATTGTTACTGCTATATAGGTTATACTGCCAACCAAATGTCCTTTTAAAAACAAAGTATATTTTCCATTGAAAACATTTTAATGAAAATTCGCTACCATAACGCACTTGCTGCGTCCAGACTTTTATTTGTTTAACACATTACAATTCGAACTTTACTCACGCATTTGCGTATTTTGTATTGCTATATTTACACAAGTCATAAGGCTTACTTTTGACGTGCTCTCTATGTGTATCTCTTTTTAGCTATTTATGTTAAAATTTAACTGTGCAAAATTTGAAGAGTTTAATTTCGTTGGAATTTACGGGTATGGGTATATCTATTTTTAGGAACGCACATATTTCTAGCATTTCCTAGTAACGGGATAAAAATTGAAACGGCCGTTATAGAATTTTTAATTAAAGTAACTGTATCGCGAATGATACAAGCTTTGAATTCCAGTTTGGTCGGATGACTACGAAAATATCGGATAGAGCACAAAGTAGTAACCGTTGAATTGTTCACACAAAGAGTGGTCTTTTGGAACTCTAGGTGCGATCATTTACCAACAATTACAAGAATTTATTCGGTCGAATAAAATGTACGTATGTATTCCGACGAAAATTCAACGTACCTTTTGGTAAAATTTACACACTTTAAAAGTGACTCATCCAGTGCTGTGAAATATATTTTGTATGAAATAGTTAATGAAACGGAAAGCCTAAGTGTTTTTGAGACATCAAGAACTTGATTGTTGTGCTACAAGATGCATTTTTACGTGTTTTCGAAATAGTTAGATTATATTTGTTCGGAAAACTGTCTAGGCTTAGGCGCTCTAGAAAGGAACAAGGATTTTTGGCACTCAAAGCGTTTCGACTCAAATGTCTTATGTTTGTTGCAAACTTAAATATGTTTTGAGATGTTGTTTGTTCCTTTAAAATTTTTACAAATAAGCGTATTATCGCTATACAAACGATATTGTCATATTACTAAAGGGAAAGCACGATGGTGTAATATCCAGCCTAATTCAATCAGCCCTAGATATATTGAAGGCCTAGTGTGAGACAGAGGGACTGAATGTTATTTCTCATAAAACAGTTCTTATCCCATTTACAAACAGAAGGAAACTAAATTTAAGAGCCTCCACTCTGAGTGGTACACAGATACAACTTTCCAATAAAGCTAAATACTTATGATTCTTCTTAGACCAAAATCTCAATTGGAGCCCACACGTGGAAATAACTCTTCAGCCACTCAAAAGCCCTGGTTCTCTAAAGCCTGTGATAAGGTCAGACTTGAAAAGGTGAAATCCCACAAAACGCTTCTACACAATGTTAGTCAAGAAAACCGTCAAGCATTTAACGACGCAAGAAACCGCTATGTCCGCATTCTTTCTGAGGCAAAAAACTCGTTTAACAACCACATCAAAAAGAAATTCCTCTCAAGCTCAAACGGCAGCACAGCCTTCTCGACTCTTGCTAAATCTATTGGGAATAATGTCTCCAAGAGCACGTTCACACCTCTTGTTTCAGGGGATGGAATTGTTTTTACCGCCCTGGGCAAGGCTGAACTTTTTGTCTCGTTGTTCGCCGGCAATTTTACTCTTAATACGCCTCCAAATGTTAAACCACCAACAGTCCCCCATGTCGCGCATAAAATGAGGGATATCATTTTGAAAACCAAAAAGTACGAAATATGCTCTCTTCTCTTAATACCAGGCACGCCTCTGGCCTTGACAACATCCTAGCAATTGTTGTCAAAATATGCGCACCAGAACTTGCTCCTGTCCTGACTCGCATGTTTTAGACTTCTTACGGTAGAGGCGTATTCCTTAGTAACTGGAAAACTGCTCGAGTACAAACCGTCCCCAAGAAAGGATCCAAAGCGTTTCCTAGCAACTACAGGCCTAATTCTCTCCTTTCAGTCGTGTCTAAAGTGATGGAAAAGTATATAAACACCGAATTACTAAAATTTCTTCTTTCTTTCCATTCAAAAGGAAGCTATACTTCTCATCGGTGACCCTACTCTCACCCAAAGACTGCCATCCCTTGCCCATCGACGTGCCGTTGGTGACCTCTCTCTCTTTTAGTGAATTTTTATTTAAAAAAATCACTAATAGAGAGGTATCGATGGTGAGACTTTGCAAAAAAATTTTCAAATGAGCGCGAATTAGGACCCCTAGAACCCATATCCGGGTCAGTTTCAATTTTTATATGTTTATATATATATATATATATATATATATATATATATATATATATATATATATATATATATATATATATATATATATATATTTATAATTTAAACTACTTTATAACATCATGTAGTTTCATATACCTCAAATTTTCCATACATTACATAAAGAGTAGAACCTAAAAGTAAATAATAGGTACTTTATTCTAAGGTATTAGCGGATTAGCGGAGTCGGTTTCGAGGTAACCTTCTTTTTCATTGCTTATTACGTTTGTAAAAGCAGAATAAGATAAAGTCGAATTCGACTCCGCGCGTACCTCAGTGCACAGGATTTTCTCATGACTTCTATCTGCTGTTAGTTAGCAAAACAACAAATGACAAATAGTTAGCTGCTCTTGTTAGCTTAAACTAGAAAAAGGAGGTGGCTTTTAGATACCGTGAAGAATGGGAAGCTTAATATTTATACATAATAAAACGTAGTTCTAGGTTGCCTTCAAACAAAATTAAAACACTTTCATTACAATTTTTGTTCATTACGATATATTATTCTGATTTCTTCAGATCCAGATGAGAGTTTTCTCAATTGGCAACCCCACTGATTGTATATTGTGACATATTTTTGTAGCCTTTCCGTTTAAAATTCAATTCGGAGATTTTGTTTACAATGACAGCGGAACCTTGCTATATCTGTCTGACCATGTCTGACATTATAGGCACCCATTCAGGGTAAATTTCAACTCAAATCGAAAATGATTTATTTTCTATTTAGTAATTACCCTTGTTTTCAACCTGTAAGTGGAAATTGACATTTGATATTAAGTGGGCTTTATACGTCAAATGTCAATTTCAACTTAGGATCGGTTATAAGAGGGGTAATTTTCAGAGACACATAAACAGTTAAGGGGGTGTATTAACTATGTGAAAATGAATTATAATAGTGGAATACACCCCTCTTTAGCTTGGTATAAACCGAACCACCCCCGAAAATTTGTAAAATATGACAAAAACATGCCGCAAAAGTGAGTATACAATTTTCCAACAAAAAATTTCAAATAACGTCATTAGTTGGCATTTGTCCTAATTTTTATTGTGATTTTCGTCATCTACACCCTAAAATACGTCTATGTGCAAAATTTAATAAAAAACTCGGGACGCAGCAAGTGCGTTATGGTAGTGAATTTTTATTAAATGCTTCAAATTTAAATAACTCAATTTTCTATAAACTTAGAGAGTTTAATTTCAATACGTAGTAAGGTTTTTCCTAAGGCAAGATATCCACAAAATTTCATTAAAATAACTTTGTAATTTTCGGAGAAAAAAATGTTTTTCGAAAGAAAATTTAAAATTTGAGTAACTCAATTTTCTCTAAACTTAGAAAGTTGAATTTTGGTACGTAGTAAGGTTGAGGCAACATATATGGTAAATTTCATTGAAACAGCTTTGTTACTTTCGGAGAAAAAAAAAATTTTCGAAAGAAAACTCAAAATTTTTCCGGAAAACCCCGTCTCATTTTTCTGGATAACGAACTCATCCAAGCCATTAATAAAAGACAGGCACTTGCCAAGTTTCATCGAAATAGGTTTATTATTTTTTGAGTTATCATATATATATATATATATATATATATATATATATATATATATATATATATATATATATATATATATATATATATATATATATATATATATATATATATATATATATATATATAAACATATAAAAATTAAACCTATTTACAAATGAACTTTAATAAGATATTATGCTGTGACAATACCTCTCTCAAGCACCCTAAAATATAATCAAAATGTGCACAGTTATATATGTTTTATTTCTTTTTCCCTTGTCTTAATACACTACATATTTTATGACAATCGATTTAATTTACTTATTTGATTTCATAAATAGTCGGTTAATAGTGACTTGGAATGAAGTAGACACCACATCTTCAAACATATTAAGAGAATATGAGTAAATCAACAGCAACTGGGAATGAATTCGGTCAGTCGCCCAGCCACGTGGTTAAAAAACACTGTTTGTATGAGTCTATGAGTGGTTACAACTCTAGATCTAAATAAAAGGACTGTAACAGCGGCAGAAGCAGAAGTCAATGGAAGGTTGATGAATGAATCTCATGAGTCAATAAGAAAAGCATTGACTAACCAACAGCAACCACATACTTATGATTTAAACATGTTTCAAATTTGAATAGCTCAATTTTCTGTAACCCTAGAAAGCTGAATTTTGGCACATAGTTAGGTATTTTCCAAAGCAATATGTAGACCAAATTTTATCAAAATTTTCGGGAAAAAAAATTTTTTTTGAAAGAAAACTCAAAATTTTCCCGGAAAACCCCGTCCGATTTTCCTGGCCAACGAAATCATCCAAGCCATTAATAAAAGAAAGGCACTTGCCGAGTTTCATCTAAATCGGTTAATTATTTTTTGAGTTATCAGACGGATACATATATATATATATATATATATATATATATATATATATATATATATATATATATATATATATATATATATATATATATATATATATATATATATATATATATAAATATATATATATATATATATATATATATATATATATATATATATATATATATATATATATGGTCCTGTAAAAGTCATGTCGACATGTCAAAATTATACTTGCAAGAATTTTAACATTTAAAGTTTTTTTTGGAAGTAAATATGGATCGACTGCAGTTTGAAGCTAAGTTTAGGATGAAGAAAGGTTGTAGACATGTTAGTGTTGGAAAAAAAATATAACTAAAGCAAGATCTGAGCAAAATTTGTAAAGTGACAATTAACGTTAATGATTTTTGATAGTTTTATTTAGAATGCATCCTTTATAGAAATTGTGTATTCTACAAAAACAAGCCAAGCTTATTTGTAAGACGCATTGTATAAGTGTGATAAATATATTATATATATATATATATATATATATATATATATATATATATATATATATATATATATATATATATATATATATATATATATATATATATATATATATATATATATATATATGTATGTATGTATATATGTATGTATGTATATATGTATGTATACACACATATATACACATTTCAACTCATCATGGATTTGGATTCTAGGGGCCCTAATTTGTGCTCATTTAAATAAATTTTCCAAATGTCTTAGCATGAATAGTTCTCTATTAGTGAGTTTTTATAATGAAAATTCACTAAAAAGGACGTTGCATAGACAAGCATTAGCTTTAAATGAACGTTTCTCTGTAAACTTTTGTAATAGTTCTAAAGAGACTGATTAATTTAAGCAATTGTTTATATTGATGAGCTTTGTATATAAATTAAAAGTAAATAACAAAAAATGCAAATAAAAAAAATATATATATAACTGTCAGTCCAGAGTGTAAACCTGTTTGGCATTAGATTTAATTGATCCACCATTTTGCTCACAATATTACCCCTGTTATGAGTACTACCCCAGTTATGATAGTTAAACTAAACGCTAGTTTAATTTGCACACACATACACTAAATATGTGAAAACCTATTTTGGTTCGAGACCGTATTAAAATAAAAGTAGTGTTTCGAACAAACTGCCATGACGCTCTTGTTTAGCAGTCCACACAAAATAAAACTCGCAGAAACAAACATCCCTAAAGCATTAAACAGACATTTATTATTAATTTACTTTTCAGTGCATAGTCCAAACATGGTATTTGTGTGTGGAAATGGTCTACTATTATTTCTCTCCAGTGATTTTGTATCCCTTATGGAAATGGCCATCATTTGCTTATTTAAATTTTGTTGGCGTGTACGCATTGTCCCTGGGTACCAGTTTTTACTTCGCTTGGGAAAATAAATACGAGGGAGGAATGCCGCTCACGTAAGTATAATTACAGTGTTTTTTATGTTACAGTGCAGATAAATAAGTAATAAATATCGTCTATGATTAATCACTTACAGCGCTTATCCTATATTGTCATAAACTATAGGGTGGTCTATACAAATATGAAATGCGCTATTCGAATGCCACACAAATATGTCTAAGGCCAGGGTAATACTGTGTTGTAAACACTGTCACTAAGTGGATAATCCGGGAAGGATTACGCAGCCTAATTAACAGTCGTAAACTACAATTACTCCATTTACAGCGGTTTACATATTTGCAAACACTTTTAGTTATATTTTATATTTTGATCCGGCGCGCTGAACATAGGACTGGTGGTAAAGATAGTATAGTCGACCAGGCAGAGGCCTCGGCATTCTCCGCGAGAGAACCGAGGTTACTTTCGCTGGACGGAAGTCCTAGCACGGCTGAAAGTCGGCGCGTGGAGAGAAGTGAGACTGCATGGTGCCGGAACGCCAAAGAAGGAGATAGTAGCTCCACCGCCGTTCGTAGGTTCTGTACGTGAACTGTTGAGATCCCGAGCATTTCGCCCTCGTAATTGATGTACGTTATTCTGCTATAGGTACTGAGATTGGATCAAGGTGGAGGGCCCGGCGGAGCAGTGGTCCAAGTAGAATAGCAGGTGCACCAGGTCTCGGAGTAGCAGCCGTGATATTACTCAAGTGGCTTTGTTTGATTTCATTAGGCCCAGGTATCCGATGTATGTCGTCGTTTATGGGCAGGCCTGAAGAGCTGGGGAACTGCATTCCAGAGTTCCGTTTCCCCTGGGATCGCAGCGGTAGGTGGCTAAGCGAGAGCGTTGTGAGTCGGGGCCGTCGTGGTGATTGCATCATCGGCTCAAGTTAAAAACAACACTCCGTGTGGCCGCCTCTGCGTTGCCGACAGGGAGTCGGAGCGAGGACATAGCCAGACGGTACCTGGTTCCCTGGTCTGTCTGGGCGCCTCACACTGCCGCTAGGAGACACCTTCTTTAATTGATTTTTTTTGCCACCCGGCACTGCGTATTAAAACCCACACCGTTTAAGGAGTTGTCGCGTGATCCACCCTTCGCATCATTCGTGAATATCTTTGCTAAAGTCACATAACCGCCTCTGCTTCGGGTTCCCAATAACTGATTTGTACATAATTTCTAGTGAAAGGAATCCCTTTGTTTTCTTTTGTAAATAGTTTGTAAATATATTCCCTTTTAACTTATTCGGCATTTCATTTAATCACTCCAGAGTATCCACCCAAATAGGCTTTAACACTAAATGTCTAGTCAAGACCATAACCAGTCCTGTGGGACTGTCTACACTTAGGACGACCCTGCTCCACTGGAGTCTACCCTGGGATTAAGTGGTCGTCGACAGTGGCAAGGGGGTAAGAATCCCGAAAGAGCGCACTGACTCTCTGAAGGAAAATCTCCATCAAAGCTGGTGTCCGTGCATGAGCCCGCAGGAAAGCCGTGTCCCGGAAATTCCCCACATTACGGAATACTACTATTAACCCCCCAGCCACCTCAAGTGGCCGTTATAACACCTAAGAAGTATTACGTGAAATATAAGACCCGAAGCACGTGGCGCCACCTCGTTGAGAAACCAAGTAGTATATTGTCACTACAGCTCCAAATAACACGAAGTGTTAAATATTAGGGACTGTATACAACCAACTAACAATTTAGTAAATTGTCAGCCCTGGCCCATTTCTACTCTAATATAGGGACAAAGTATGTAAAGCAGGTGTATTTTTGCTGCAATTAGTATGCCGTACTGACGAGCACTAATAAGAGCGAAACCGGTCTATGGTTTTAATTGTGATGAGAATGCATCTAGCCTTAGATACTTAGTCCATATATTAGGGTATAAATGGGCCAGGGCTGACAATTTACTAAATTGTTAGTTGGTTGTATACAGTCTCTAATATTTAACACTTCGTGTTACTTGGAGCTGTAGTGACAACATACTACTTGGTTCCGTAACGAGGTGGCGGCACGTGCTTCGTGTCTTATATCTCACTTAGTGTTGGAAGGCCGGCTATCATAGCCATATTACTTTATAGGTGTATTTTCGCTGCAATTAGTATGTCGTACTGACGTGCTCTAATGAGAGCAAAACCGGTCTACGGTTCTAATTGTGGTGAGAATGTATCTAGCCATACCTAAGACATAAAAAAATAATCGGGTATTCCATTGGAATTCCATAGCCAACTTTCAAGCAATCATAATCAGGAAAGTTATATTTTGTAATAACATGCTAACAGCATATCAGTCAATAAGCTATCATTAAATCACTGCAGAATGCTTAAACATCTCTTTTGGCCAGATATTTGACTTCTTTACATAATGTTCCACCATAAGGTATCGCTGTGTCTTCAGCGTATCCCACCATTCTACCAATCGACTCTAAACAGATCAATAATATATATGTTATATAGAAGTGGTTGCAGAATCGTTCCCTGTAAAACACCATGTTCCACGAGTACTTCGTTGCTGCTTGCTTCGTTGACATTCACTCTTTGGTACGTGCGAAAGTAAAAGAGGTTAGTACATGTGAAATATTAGACTTCTAAGGCATGGTAGCTGAAGTATAAAAAGAGAAATTCAGTTTCCATGTGGACTCAACGGCATGGAAGCGATCACAAGTGTGGTAAAAATAATAGGATGCCCATTTCTGGAAGCCAGTGAATTAAAATATTAATAGAATTAACAGCAACAACAATCTAGAAACAAATATTTTAGACATAGCTTCTATGATTAAATTGAAACAGGAATCAAGTATCTAATGACCCATTCATATATCTACAAGTTAAAGTTGCTTTCTACGCAAAACAAATTTATTTTTATCTGGAGAAAGGGCATTTTACAAAAATTATTCAGGTGGGGAGTTAGCTGCAATACACTCATATTTATTAGTAACTTCCTTACTGACCGAAATTTTAGAGTAAAAGTAAACAATACCCTATCAAACACATACAACTTACAAAATCGTGTCCCCCAAGGCTCAGTCCTCAGCCCAACACTGTTTAACATCGCAATCAACGACATACTGGACACCATTCGAAGCCCGGTCAGGGCAAACTTATATGCAGATGACTTAGTTATTTACTGCAGAGGGAGAAATGTCATATCGACCTGCAAACTTATCCAAAATGCCATCCAAAAATTGGAAGAGTGGTCCGATTATAGCGGTGTCAATTTCTTCTCCACCAAAACCAAATTTATGGTATTCTCAAAAAAATGCCACAATTCTGTCACATGTGCCCCCAAAATCAGAGGAAAGTCGTTGGAAGAAGTCAAGGCACATAAATTCTTGGGCATAACCTTTGACTCTAAACTAAGTTGGAATATTCATGTCAACCAACTCAAAGCTGACTGTATAAAGGCGCTTGGCCTTTTGAGAGCTCTAGCACATCAGAACTGGGGTGCTCATGAGACAGTGCTGCTCTCCATTTTTTAGGTCACTAATCAGATCAAAAATTGAATACTGCCAAATTATCTATGCAACAGCAACAAAATCAGTTCTGAAACCTCTGGATGCGATTGTAAATCATGCCTTAAGGATAATAACAGGAGCCTTTCGAACAAGCCCCACGGCTTGTATCGAGAATGTGGAGAAAGACCACTCTGGCTGCGAAGAGAAGCAGCGCTACTACAATATGCGGCGAAAATTTCGGCAGATCCAAAAAACCCAGTTTACCAACTAGTATCTCAGTCGGATACCAGCAGAGCTCAGAATAACTCCATTGTGGAACTATCGATTGTTCAACATATCAGAGGATATCAGCAAATACTCAATTTCAGCGAAACACTACCCCTGCGAAATGGAAAAATACCGCCATGTATCATTAGATTACCAGATACACACACCAATCTCACAACTTATAACACAGACTCCTTGCCTACCGACAGTATGAATAGACTATTTCAGGATACTATATCAAAATATAAATTTGACCTGATCATGTACACTGACGGATCAAAGAGAACAAGGGGTGTAGGGAGCGGTGTTATATCTCCCCTCAAAAGAGAGGCGTATCACCTATCATCAGAGTGTAGCAATTACACAGCAGAGTTATTTGCCATAAAGAGGGCAGTCCACACATTTATCGACTCCCCATACAAAAGTGCTTTAGTGTGCACAGACTCTTTAACCTCTATTAATTCTTTTGCATCGCTTTATGCAAGAAACCTTATAGTAATTCAAATACAAGAAAGCGTCCACGGTCTCTATCATGCTGGAAAGTCAATCACACTGATTTGGACGCCTTCCCACAGTGGTATTGTAGGCAATGAAAATGCTGACGAATGCTCACGGAATGCGATACTAGAAAAAACAATAATACCCATACAAACCCATTCAGACTTTATAGCCAATATTAGACAAAGTTCTAAAACCAAATGGCAAACCCACTGGTCATCCCTTGACAACAAACTTTGCAAGATTGAAACATCAGTGACCCCAAAGACGCTCTCAAGTCTAACACGCAGGGAAGAAGTCCTTATTAGAAGAACTTGTATATGCCATTGTAAGTTTACCAATGAATACCTACTTATCTAGCAACAACAACCTCAATGTGAAATATGTGACAGAGTGATTACTGTTAACCATGTGCTTCAAGAATGTCCACTATATATCAATCCAAGACTCGAATACCTAAATGGGAAAACGATATCCCAAATTTTTGACTTGAGTGAGCCAAATGTGACTAATTAACTTTGTTTTTTAAGACAATCCTCACTATTTGATAGCATTTGATTACATATACTTTAACTAGCGAAACAAAATGTACCGGCAATGTCAATGACCTTAGATGTTAAGACACTTTAAACTTCCAAATAAAAAAAATAAAAAATATTTTTTAAATATTTTCTATGATATTTTGAGATGTACTACAGGGTCGCCATCTCGGCGCGGAACCAGGAGGCTGGCTACCATAGCCATATTACCTTATAGGTGTGTTCCCGCTGTAGTCAGTATACCGTACTGATGAGCTCTAACTGGAGCGAAACTGGTTCTAATTATGGTGATAATCCATCTAGCCTTACATACATTGTCCCCAAATTTGGGAATAAATGGACCAGAGCTGACAATTTACAAAACTGTTAGTTGATTGTACGCGGTCTCTGTCTTATAACATTTTGTGTTATTTGGAGCTGTCGTAACCACACACTATCTGGTGGGGACCAGATCAAACAAAAAAGCACCTCAAATAGACAAGCAGTTACAGCGTCTTTTATTACCCATCTCTAATTATTAGTTGTCTTTAAGGCTACACAATTTATGACGAATAAATCAGTTTGTGACCTTGAAAAGCCTCGTAATTTCACCTCAAGCAAATTTGTATTGGTATTGATTCTGAATTATTCCATAAAATTATTGTTGATTTTTAATTACATTATTGCCGGTAATATTAACATTTTGACAAACAGAGCAAATGTTTGAAAATATTATGTGTTCACAAATGGACCAGATATACCAAAACCCATGTTTATCATTCATTCGCTTAGACGAAGAGATGTTTAACTTTTTTTCAGCTTTAGTGAAAATGACCGTTAAAGCAAAACTAAAAGCTGTGAAGTCTGAGTGCATAGAGTGTAAAGGATTTACCAGGCCACACAACAGGCTTGATTTTTTCAAACCAAAGCTATCTGTAAGCAATTTCCGCAATTAATCCCCTGAGAGAAATACCGGCAGTTGAAATAAATTGCAAAACTCAATAGTTAGCTAATTTCATGTTGAGCAAAATCAACTTTTCCATTTAGCAGAGATTAATTTGAAAATGTGTTGTTTGCGCACGCTAATCAACAATTTACGGTAATACACAGGGTGTAGCTGTAAAAAGTATTAGCAGAAATATGACTAAGACTTCCTCTGTTAGTTAAATAACATAATTAAAGGGATTTGGTTGAGGTTTAGGAACATATAAGACCACTTCGTGGTACTCTGTATTGCTGATTTGATTATGTAATGAAAAGTAGGGATTCCATTTCAAAATTAAATTGATTTTTTTACATTTTTAATTCTTGCTGAGGAGTACAAATTTAGAAATTATTGGGCGGCAAAATATTCATTTTAAATTTAAACGGATCATTAAACTACAAACGCAAGTGTATTGTAACCTTATATATAATTCCAAATAGCAGGCACGGCCTGTTGTGTAAACGTCAACCAGCTTTCAGATTTCGAAAAATAATATTTTCCAAAAAACCGTAATAGATGCACATGGTATAGTCTGAATAAAAAATTTTATGACTCGAACCTAAAAACGTAAAAATCTGCATGTGTCTAACATTTTCTATGGTCTCTCCAGACACTTTTGTATTAATTACAAAAATTAGATTTTCATGTATGGTTTTTTTCCTTATTATTGCTGTTATCTACAATTTTTTTTGTATATATTTTAAATCAAAATAAATAATTGTTGATTTTTTCCATAAACTGGTCTTGTAGATAGGTTTCGTGAACGACCTGCGGAGCCTGGTACCAACTGCTGACGCTGAAGTTCCCAATTCCCGGGTGTAGCGCGAAACCATTCTCTATTATTTCTCTTTTACTCTTCCCTGTGTTTTGTTTGATTTCCGTTTCCTCCCTTCCTTATTCTTCCGAAACCTCCCTTTTCCTAAATTGTGACGGGCCAGAAGCCGGGCAAGCTTTAATTATTTTATCAAGAAAACCCGTGACAAGATATATGTAAGTACCGCAAGTCTCTTTAAAAAAAACTGTGTTACAAATTTAATGAGGGTAACAAAGTTTTCTAGAAAAAAATTAATTATATACAAAGGGAATGTACCTGCCAAATCATAAGTATGGCAGGTATTTTCTTTTAAATTGCTTGGATGGTTTTGTTTTAGTCAACCCAGTAGAACTGGTTTTTGGAAACAAAACAACTAAAGAGTTTTTTAAAACCAAATCCGCGAAGCTCATTATGTTATTTTTCTTTAATTTAGTACCCACGCTGCGTTTACATAGGTGTTACTATGGTTCAAAATTAAAGATTCTGGCTTAATAGGAAATTCAGTTATCGAATTTCAAATATTTTTACAAAACTTCTCTACCATAATGTATTTGCTGCACCCAGACCTTTTTCAATACTTATTTACTGTTGCTGTATCCACACTTTTTGAAAATGACGAAATACTGTAGCTCTCTATGTGAGACTGACAAACAAGGCAACATAAATTTCATTTTTGGAAAAATATTATAAGCAAACGAAATGGGGTAAAAATTTAAACATTAATTGGAAATCTTGGTTCGCTGCTTTGTCGTAGGGAGTCCCCTTCCCCTTCTGCATTCCTACAACCACCCTTAATGCATAAGCAAGATGTAAACAAGAAAAGTTTTTTTTGGAATAATTCGCAAGACAGTTACGGGACCTGCGGTGAATATGGGGGTTTTGGGCGGGATAAACAGAATTTTAAGGAGGTATAGCTGCAAAATGGGATAAAGGTAGCTTATAGAAGTCCAACTAAGCTAATTTTTTTCGCACTTTTTGCTCACAATTACTTTTTATCTTCTTCCTCGCCCAACACCCCTATTCACTCCTGGTCCCGTAACATTCTTGTGGGCTGTTTGCAAGAAATATTTCCTGTGGTTTGTGCATCCAGAAAGAGAGCTAAGCATGTTTATGATTTTTTTTCTATAAAGCCCCCGTGTGCTAATCTGCAAATATATCGAAAATTTAATTTTTATTTACAAAAGGAATGTACCTGCTAAATTATGAACGTGGCAGGCATTTCTCGTTATTAATTAAACAATACCACCTTTAAGAGTACATTTCATCTAAATAATTTCGCACATCTCGGATATAATGTGCTGGAACACCATCATGCATGAACCAAGAGTCAATCCTTAAAGTTAGAGGTACATCTTCTAAAATGATCGGTAAAGTATCTCTCAAGAACAAGAGATACGTTGCTCGGTTAAGTCTATGTGGCAGTTAGAATGATCCCACAGTACAATTTCTAAGAATGCCACAGCAAATGTTTATTGAACATTCATGTTGATAATGATATTCGCTTATAGCATGAGGATTTTCAATCGCATAGGTATGGCTATTCTGGAAATTGAAAATACCTCTTTTGGTGAATGAGGCTTCATCGGTAAATAAAATTTTCTTGCAGAACATTGGATCTTCTAAATAGCGTTCTCCTATAAACTGGCAAAATTGAAGTTTTATTGGTAAGTCCTGCGGTAAAAGCTGCTGAGCTCTAGTGAAATGATACGGATGCATCTTTTCTTTGCGGACTATTCTAGACACCGAAGATTTGCTTATACCAGTTGCTGCACTAACACGCTTTGTGCTGGTTTCCGCGTCTTCTAAAATACGAACTATGATTTCGTCTTCCATATCAGCATCAATTACACTCGGTCTTCTTGCATTTCTCTTTTTGGGATGGAATGAATCAGTTTCACCTAATCTATCGTACAGTGGGTTAAAAATTTTATGGTGTGGTTGCCTTCTATCCGGATAAATCTCAAAGTAGCGCTGTGCTGCTCTGCGCGAACACAAATTTTCCTGGGTATTAAGACACCATATCTCGAATTCGTGAATTTGAAAAATCATTATGGCTCGCATTTTAATGTAAATAACAAGAATAAAGTCACAATTAAAGATACTTGTTTAATGTCAGTCGATTTTGACAAGTTATAGTAAACAAGTTCCTAGTTGCTACCATAACATACTTAGCAACAAAGTAAATACAGATTTTTGGTTTTCATTGAAAAAGTACGTTCATTTTGAAAACGGTAAACTTTTCGACTTCAAGGCAGTATACCTTTTTTATGTAAAACTACATAAGCTTTCTTTATTTTTGTTAGAAAATGTGCATACAGGGTGGACAAAAAATTATGACCATGATAATGAACCAGTGTTGCTGTCGGCAACACCACCAAGCGGCAACGATGCAATTGATACCATCATCGTATGATAATATCATAATAATATGCTACATTTCATAATAATATGTTGAACCACTCTTTTAAGATGTTTGAAAAAGTAGTTATATGAAAAATTATTTAAACAGCCTCTAAAACCAAAACCGAGTAACATTTTACTACGGCATGATGTGTCTAATCGCGTTATTTTTGTGCCAGCTATGACCCCTTAGCTAATGTCCAATTAATTATGGGGCACCCTCTATGTGTCTGTTTGTGAACACGTAACCTACCATAGGTATGTCCATTTCATTAAGGTCACTTGAATTTGAGAGCTTATAATCACGAAAAGCTTTGGCCAAAAACGGTTTATAGCTTCCCTAATTTGAAAAAAAATATATTGAATAAAATTCTAGTGATTCTACTTTATAGCACTTTTATTTTAGGAGTCAGCTTCTACAAACGAAATTCTTCACAAAATATTACATAACTCCACATACAAGAGCCTCGCCTTATATAATTGGTCTGGGTTTTGGATATGCTCTGTTTAAAATACGTGGTGAAAAAGTAAACATAAATAAGCTTACAACGGTAGTAGGCTGGTTATCAGCGATAGCTGTGATGTTATTTGCAGTATTAAGCGTTCACGTCTTTGTAGAAGAGACATATGAATACAATAGATTGGAAGCTTCCTTGTTTCAAGCTATGGTGAGATCTGGTTGGGTGTTGGGTATCAGCTGGATTATTTGGGCCTGCGTAACAGGATACGGAGGTAATTTAGAACGCTACCTATAATTTATGATTTGGTAAATATGGAATGCATTGTAATAGATAATAGGTTTTAGTAATAATAACAGTAATTTATTAAACAATTTCTATATGAAGGTAAGTTGATTTACAGAACAATAAAAAAGTCTGGACGCAGCAAGTGCGTTATAGTAGTGAATTTTCATAAGAAGGTTTTTAATAGCAAATATGTGTTTTAGTGAATTTTTCACTAATGAGGAGATCCCGACTTTTGAATTTTGAAAGAATTTTTGCAAATGAGCGCGAACTAGGACCCCTAGAACCCATATCCAGGGTCAGTTTCAATTTTTATATGTTTATATATATATATATATATATATATATATATATATATATATATATATATATATATATATATATATATATATATATATATATATATATATATATATATATATATATATGTGTGTGTGTGTGTACACACCGATAACTCAAAAAATAATGGGCCGATTTTGATAAAATTTGGCACGTATCTTAATTTTTTTCTTTTGTAAATGGCTCGGACAAGTCCGTTAGTCAGTAAAATCGGACGAGGTTTTCCGGGAATATTTTGAGTTTTCATTCGAAAGAAATTCTTATCTTAAAAAATAAGAGACCGATTTTTATAAAATTTGGCATGTACCTTCATTTTGTAAATGACTGTGACAAGTTTGTTAGTCAGGAAAATCGGACGAGGTTTTCCGGGAAAATTTTGGGTTTTCATTCGAAAAAAAAATGTATCTCAAAGAATAATAGGCCGATTTTGATAAAATTTGGCACGTACCTTCCTTTTGTAAATGGCTTTGAAAAGTTCGTTAATCAGAAAAATCGGACTAGGTTTTCCGGGAAAATTTTGAGTTTTCATTTGGAAAAATTTTTTTTCTTAAAAAATAAAAATCTATGATAACCAAATTTGGTAGGTAGGTTTACGATATAAAAAGTAAACTATACACCAAAATTTAGATTTCTATGTTACAAGAAAAAAAATTATAATAAAATATTTTTGTGCCAGATCATTTCTATGAAAATTCACTACCATAACGCACTTGCTGCGTTCAGACTTTTTTCAATGAAGAGAGCTATCAATTTTGGTTACCTATATAGTAAAAACAATGTACCATATTTCATCAAAATAACTTGATTGTTTGAAAAAGTACAAAATTTTCCGAAAGTAAACTTAAGATGTTCCCAAAAAAATTGGTTAGATTTTTCTGGCCAACGAACCTGTTGAAGCTATTTACCCACATAGCAAGATGTAATTATTCACAAAAACCTTTTCGACGGAACTCCCAAAAGAATTTACATGAAAATTTGCAAACAACTTTTTCTCGAAAATCCCAAAATAATTTCTTACAATAACTTATTAACAATTATTACCAAAATGTCACAAAAATCTTACAAACAATGATTCCAACGGAAACACAAAAAAATTTTTGCAAAAATTTACTATTTCTTTTTACAAAAATTTCCCTAAAGAATACATAAAATTTAAATTATATACCTAATCTGTAACTAAGTTTAAATAATAGGAAAATGCAAAAAAATTATTTCCAAAACTAGAGTTTGTATGTAAAGAGAGCTATTCAGTTTGAAAAAATTGAGTTCTAATTTTTCCAAATTCATTTATTATTTGAGAGCGTTCTGTATACGGCATCTCGATTTTTTCGATAAATAATATTAAACGAAAACCTCTCTGAATGTGTCACTTTCATTTTACATTTCTCCTATCTATTGGTAAATATAATTGAAAACCTCTCTAAATGTGTTATGTTCATGGGACGTTGATTTCCATTGGTAAAAACTCCGTATCACAATTTTTGATATGTTCCAAAATGTAAAAAGTTGAAAAACAACTGAAACAACTCGAAAACGATGGGCGATATAAATATTTCGTCCTTACAAGCATGCATTAAAATTGGATGGAAAGTGCACAAAGAAGTTGTAAGGGATAGAGGTAACAAAGGTGCAGTTTTGCAATACAAGAAGCCTGTACACTTTTCCTAACTGGGCGGAGTTCGGTGACTTGAGTGGGAGAAACGTCAGGGACGTATTTAGGAATTTTTAGTTTGGTTAGAAATAAAACTGAAATTATTCAATCATTGAAATGTAATGCTTATTCATGAATTTCTTAAGCTTTTGTATAAATAGGTAACCTAAAAAGGTTCGGAACGCAGCAAGTGCGTTATGATAGTGAATTTTCATAACAATATTAAATAATATATTTATATAAGCTGTAAGATTTAGCCTTATATTAAAGGTTATGAAAATTAATTTATTTAATTAGGAACAGTAAAACAAGGTAAAGAAGGACAAGCAAAAAACATGATCTATGACATATATTTATAGAGTAATTTGGATACAAAACTCAAACAAAGCAATTGATAAACAGGAAATATACTCTAGAAAAATACACTAGAAAGCTGTAAAAAAAAATCCTTTGGTTGATGCATTGAGGGTGATTGTATGCATGCAGGAGAAGAACCCCAGGAGGAAGAGGGTTTCTGCTCCTCACCCAAAAATTCGGGGGGTTCTCCTTCCCCTTGTGCATGCATACAACTACCTTCAAAGCATAAAGCACAAGAAAAATTTCTTGTGAGCAACCCCCAAGAAGGTTGCTGGACCTGGGCGAATATGGGGTAGACAGGGTTTAAAGGAGGTATTGCTGTAAAATGTGAAAAACGCATGTTTTCAAAGTCCCTTAATTTTCTTGGGGGTTGTTTGCCAGAAAATTTGCCTTGTGGCCGAGGAAGGTTTTAAGCATGTTGCTGGAAAAAAATATCTAAAACCCTCATGCAGTCAACTGCATATTTACCGAAATTACATTCTACTTCGTCGCCTATAATGTCTTTTTCAGATAATGTAGAATACAGAGCTAAATTAAATAGGTTCACTTGCATTTTCATTTATTTTTTTATTACATTTATAAGCACAATATGCGTATAATTAAGGGAACCCTTAATTAACATTGCAGCAACACAAACTTGAAAAGTGGAGAAATTATTTACAGTATGTTAACAGTTATAAACTTGATTTCATCATGTTACAGTAGTATTCTGATAATAAAAAATTACATCTAACTGTATACACACAACAGCTGGTGTGTTACGAGATGTGATGAAACGCCAAACTGACTGTACCACAGCATTAGCATAATATTATTATGCTGCCACATTATCATATCTCTCTAGTTATGGTATCATGTCAAAAACCTACACTAGAGGCTAAATTTCCAATTTCTTCTTTGTTTATGGTGTCTGTTTCTACTGTCCTAAATTTCCAATTTGATATTGTCAATAAATAACACTACCACACAATGACAAATGACAGCTGAGCTTCAGCACAGACGCAGTCTAACAAAGTTGTCGGATAGAGTAAATTATGATCGGAGGGATACCTAAGTTAAAAATCATGAGAAATGGGTAATTCGAAATTTGCAGGTATTAAATACAGTATTTTTTAACTGACTGATAAAATTAAATTTTATAAAATGTTTTCTTTATTATCAGAAGTTGTAAAAATTTCATATGTTTATACATGAAAGGTTTAACTACATGAAATTCCTGAAGATCGGGCAACCCCGGTCAGCAACATCTTGACATCTGGCAATGGTTGTGACTTCCATTATTTAGATTTTATCTACAATTTATTTAAATAGCATAACAGTACAGGTAGCTGTATTGCTCTGCCTTTGTCCAACATTGTAGATATTGCATTACAGAATTTGAAGTGATGTCGAGGATTATTTTATTATTAATTTCGAATAACTTCATTTTTCTTTGATCAAAAGACTTGAAAATTGGTACACAACCACATCTCTGTATGTTCTTTTAAGTTGTAAATTTTCGTTCCAATCACTTAAACAATTTGAAAGCTATTGTGTTTACAAAAATATATTTAATTTTTTGTTAGGAAAAACTATGTGTTAAGATCTGATGAACGAACTCATCCAAGCCATTAGCAAAATAAGCGTAATTCCAAAATTTTCTCCAAATTAGTCAAATATTTTTTGGGTTATTGGTTGGATAAATTGTTGGATGAATATATTGGATAAAGTTTTATATTCAAAAGGTTAGATAAATAATAATAGTTTTTATTTCAACAACAGAAGAAAATACAACATAAAGTACATTGTACTGTTTACAAATTAATGTTAACATTCCTTGTCTTTTTTAAAGAAATAGAGATTAATTTCATTGATTGCTGTTGCCCTTACTTCGTGAAACTGGTCCATACTTCATACAGACTTGGAGACTATTTCTCTGGTTTCACTGTTGGTTTTCGTTTTTGTAGGTGAAGGACGTAGCCAGCGCGTAAGCTAACTGGAGCAAGTGGCCCTTCTGAATTCTAGATGTTCTTCAACGTCTCTGTTACTGGTTTTGCTGCTTGATAGTATCCTCAGACAGAAAAAATTTGAATTAATACGAAACCATGACAATTACAAATAAAGATCTGTTGCTATTTTATGATGTTATAATCAAAAAAATCTTTAAAAGTGAAAATAAAAAAAAACAAATATGACGGATGACGCCTTTAAAATATCTACGTGATGTATATCAATATTTAACATAAAGATAGAAGAAACCTATAACAGTAATAACTATAATAACAATTACAACAATAAAATAACTAAACAAACACATTAATAAAGCAGACTATACAATGAAAATATCGACACACATCATGTCTTATAACAACTTTTTGGAAAAAATAGTTAAATTTATGTTGTCTGATTTATTTAATTAGGAAGAAGAATATCTCAGAAATCCTAAATATTGTCGTGTATATGCTTTTTTACTTCTAAAGCTTAAAACAAGTCTAGTTTACACTTGTCATGACAAAAATGTTGTGGTTTTATGCCGTTATTTACTGTGGGTCTATGTTGGGTATCAATAATATGTTTTGCAAATGTAGATTTGTCAGCATGGTTATTTCTAAATGCAAAAATATGTTCTTTGTATCGGGTGTTAAAATTTCTAGAAGTTTGATCGATGTAGATTGCGTTACGTGTGCATTTCACAAATTTTGAATACCTATACAAATACAGAAGTAGCTTTTAAATCTTATAACATGACGCTTGATTTATTAGATTATTTCAAATAATTGATTGGAAGTATTATCACAGATGATGGTAAGTGTAGGAAAGGTCTGAAGAGGATCGCGATGGCAAAACAAGCATTCAATAACCAAAGTACTGTTCTCACTAATAAACATTTTAACCTGTACATGAGGAACAAATGCAAGTCGTACGTGTATGGAGTATGGTAATGTATGGGGCGGAAACTTGGGCTGTAGTTAAGCAGGATATGAAGAGAATATAAGCTTTTGAAATGTAGACAAGAAAAATGTCAAAGACAGTGCAGGTTGATAGAAAGACGCTTCAAAGTGTGCTAGGAGAGGTGAAAGAATAAAGAGGCTTGCTCAAAGAAATCGAGAGGAAGCTAAAATTTATTGGCCATATTATAAGACATAATAACTTCCCGATAACATTATTTGAAGGACATACGAGTACTTGAAATGTACACTGAATTATTGGCCCTTAAATAAGAGAAGTTTGTTATAAACAGCCCTTAAACTTCTACTTTTATCAAATAGATTTTTGTTATAATGATGTATTCTAATAGAAACATACATAGATGATATTAGTTTAATTAGATGGCCATAATGGCAAGTCAAAAGATTTTGTTCTCGAAAGTGAACTTCAAAGTTTTTTAAATATGCTGTTTTGGTTTATTATAGTTTTTAATATTCGCATGTTTATTTCCTTTACATTTATAATCACCGCAGATTCATTTAAGTATGTTTGAAGAACTTTTTCTGCAATAGTGCAAATAGATATTACATCGTCAGATGGGTATGTGAGGAGTTGACCTTTGTCTTTCTGATCTATAAACGATGTTAATAACGCAGACCTCTCCCCAACAAGTTCACCCGCGCATTCTTCGCATCTCAGAGCTTTTGTTATTTTCCTTACTACATAGCCAGATATATATGTCACGACTTCTTTCTTAAACTCTGATATATTCATATCTAATATTTGAAGAACTGTGTCGTCGTCAAAATTATCTATTTGACTCATGTCTTCATCTGGTTCTTCAGATATTCGTTCTCGCCCACAAGTTTTATTTATTACCTCAATGGGTGACAGAATAGGAATTGCTTCTAAAGGGATACAATTTCCTTTAAATGAATCTTTTAATTCAAGATGCACCATCATCCTTTTATATGCACTTTTAAATTGCTTTGCTGATGGGTTATTGTTATAGCCTCCCATGGATCTAATTTGCCCAAAAAAAAGCTCAATATGATCCTGACTGATTTTGTAAGTGGGAAAATACAGCAAAAAATTATTGTCGGCAATTAAAGTTTTATAAACAAATTGCAAACTTTGTATGCAAAATAAAAAGCCAATTATACCCATTTTTCTACCACTCTCACACAGAAGCGGTCCATCAATTATCCTAAGTGACGTTAAATATTGTGATAGCTCTCTTAAAAATACATTAATGTTTTCAAAATTTTCTGCGTTTATTGCTTTCTTAAAATCTGAATTGTTTAAATTTCTAGAATTAAGAATGTCAAATAAATTGTTTATAAGTCGGATAAATTTCACAGTTCCCTCACATTCTTTGAACTCCTCAAGATGTATAATGTATAATGTATAATGTATAATGTATAATGTATAATGTATAATGTATAATGTATAATGTATAATGTATAATGTATAATGTATAATGTATAATGTATAATGTATAATGTATAATGTATATATTAAGAATGAAACAGGCCAATGTCACCTGAATGACACAGGGATGTTCATGTACGTCAAAAAATTAACAATAAGAACGACAATGGCACACACAATAAGCATAACAATTAAGGAAAATTTTTCCTTAAATAATACAAAATAAAGATACTTATAAAACACACTTATAACGTTTATAACGTTCAAAAGATAAGAGCTGCAGAATCCAGATCCAATTCCAATATTGTTTTTTAGAGTCACCAGGTGCACTAGGTTTATAGTTTATACTATGGCAACTACACTACAAACAAAGTGTTCATATTATAAGAATTTAAAAACAGAAGATAGTTAATGGTAGTTTATGTAAAACTTCATTGCAATATTCCAAAGATTGTGCCACTGAGTGGCTAAAAAGTTGTGTGGCTAATTTAACCTTCATTTTTTGGTTTGTATAAAATATATGCGATTTTCTTAATTTATTTGCCAAATGAACGCCCTCCTGATCCTGTAACTCATTTAATTTTACTAAATAATCCCACTTTATATTTTCCCCATTCTCATCAATTATTAATTTTTTATCGCCTAATGTGTTTCTTATCAGTTTGATCATATGACATGGATCAAAAAAGACTGCAATTTTCCTACCTGAACTAGGATCAACAAACGTAGAGTTAATGTTCCTCCAATTCAAATCGCAGCCAAGTTCTTTTGCTAACGTTAGGTTATTTGTTGCCCCATCAAAAGTTATTGAGACCACGTATATGCCCGACTCATTTAGTAGCGTTAAACACTGTAATACCATTTTGTTTTTGTGTACCCCTTAAAGAGTCGATTAAAAAATATCCAAGAGGAAGCTTCCATGATTGATTAATGCTAACAAGCATAAAAACAAGAGCTTCTTTGGCTACAGGGTTACAATCGGTCTCAAGATTTATACCAAAATCTACAAACCCATAATATTTTACCCCATCCCATTCTATATGTTGGCGAATTGCCATCTCATCTATGACTAAAGAACATATAAGTTTTCCATTTGTGCTTTCTGATTTTGACTTTAATAAGTTGAACACCTCTGACGTAAAACCAGCTTCCCCATTAACGCTTTGATACCATCTAGATATAGTTTTTGGATGAGGAAGAGCCGAGTTAAATGTGTTTCTGACAAAACTGTAAGCTTTGGGAGAGTAATAATGCAGCGTAGCAGAAAAAGCTTTAAGTTGATTTTCATACTTATGTTTACGACCTAATTGTCTTTGTAAAAATTCTTCATTAGGTTCTATTTGCATTAATGTTTCTAATGTTTCGTCGGTTACTTTACCTTTTAGTTGTTTGATTATATTCGCAAGGGTTGCTGTTCTCTTCTTATAATGATGAACACTACTGCTGAGCCGTTTAATTTTTTTTCATGCATCGAATAACTGCTTCTTCAGTTTACGTTTGCGCGGTGTAACAACCTATAAAAAATGTTCAATGATAAACCATTTATTTTCTCAAGTAAAATGAATATATAAACAAAATTTCCAACAACACATTTTGGTTAATAGTGGTTGAGATAAATTGCAAACAGTTGTTTCTAACTTATTTAATCATGGACTATACAAACTTAAACACCATATAAAATGTGATGGAATAACATATTAGGTTTTTTAAAATTATACTGATTTCATAAACGGCAAAAACTGAATTTAACTCACCATGTCCTTCAAAGTGGGTGGCATTGAAGGTGTTTTCATTTCAGCAAATCCTAAACTACTAAACGATCTTTGCGGTACCTCTACAACAGTTTTCTCTTCATAAAAACCAGCACTTGTTGATGGCCGAGAATAATCCATTACAGGTACATTGCTACCAGACCAAGTACTAGTTGACGGGGCAGCTGCAAATGGCACATTGATAGCAGTTATATCAGTCATTGGCTGCTCGCCAAAAACGACTTGTGTTGATGGCTTGTTTGTTACCTGCATAAATAAATTTGAAACGAATACCATTAATGTAAATTTGCAGGGCTAATTAAATTACGATAAATATCATAACAATATATTACGTGAATGTAACTAGTAGCATAGTTCCTAGAGATGAGCGATATATAGCTACCGGTGATTTAATCGCTTCTATTAAAAGATCGCTGTTAGCAGCTGTTATTAAAACACAAAACAACAGCGATTGTGAAAACCGAGATTTACACAAATCATTAGAGTAATTATTTCTATGAAATTCATCTTATACTAAAAACTCCATGACAAACAGCAATTGCTGTATTCATAATACACGCAATCGCAGTTTGTGCGAGCGAGTAGAAGTATCTGTATACTTTCCTTCTCGCCAGTATTAGAATACAACATTTCTCCTTTTCTTATAGGTAGAAAACGAAAAACTCATGATACAAATAACGCGAGATATGATAATGAGACTATCTATTTTTAGAACCGTCACGCGCATGGCGTCATGTGGTGAGTCCAATGCAATAATAATATGCTGTCGTACAGTGGAGTTTGACGGTTCATCACAACCCCTTAACAAATTAGGTATTTTACTGATATTTGAGTGCATACAGTTGGAATTAATTTTTTAAGATCAGAATACTATACTATGATTATGTGACATGATGATCAAATCAAGTTTATGAATGTTAACGCCCCCTGTAAATGTCTACGAACGTCTTCTCTACTTTTTAAGTTTGTGTATCACCAATGCTAATTCAGGGCTCCCCTTAATTATTATACTTCACTTGTGCATATATATATATATATATATATATATATATATATATATATATATATATATATATATATATATATATATATATATATATATATATATATATATATATGTAATATAAAAATGGAATGGAATGTAACTTCAACCACATTAAACTGACGTATAGAAACTTTCTGATTGCGAATGACTTTGTGTTAAGTGTGTAGTTGGCCTTCTATAACGTTACTCACCATGTGATGTCATAGGAGGGGACGGGGCATATGCGCAATATCATATATCTTGTAAGTCATTATATCATGGAAAAACCTGCTGAATCTAAAATTAAAGCAGCACCGAACTGTAGCATATATATGCCTTCCAACTTTTTCATTATATTAAAATAAAAATAATATGTAGATTTCTCTCATCGTATATTCTTGTAATATGCTAATTTTATAGAACTTCTATTAATAGTAAAAATCTGAGTAGTTTTAAAATTATTATAATTTAAAAGCTATCTGAAGATCATATTGTGGTTTCAATTAAGCGGTTAACACTAACACCTTGTAAGTGTTTAAAATAATAGCATACGCACATGCAGCATTGTAAATGGCTAAACCACAATCGCAGTAGCTGTTTAAAGTCCCTGTTATTTAAAAATAACCATTACTGATAGCAGTGCCATTGAAAAACCGCTGTTTGGCTATATATATATATATATATATATATATATATATATATATATATATATATATATATATATATATATATATATATATATATATATATATATCACTAATAGTTACATAAATTAATAACCTTGATTCAGTACTTACCAATACAGGTATAGAACTTTTTTTAAAGTATACTGCAAAAGGGTATTTTTCTAAATCATAAGATTCCTCGGTAAAATGTAAATTGCACACATTTGAGTTCATAAAAATATCTTCATCGCTTAAATTTAATGCTCGTTTCCAAGCCTCGTATCTTTAACCAGCTTTGGGAAATCTGAAAATAATATCTCGAATTATCTACTTTATCAGTGACTGAACCTCTAGAAAGATGCAGTAATAGATAAAACGAAACTATTCTACTTTTTTTCTGCTTCTACTGGAACTACATAGGTAAATACATCTAATTCAAATAATAATTGCCAAACAAAATGCTTAATTTCATTAAAAATATTCAATAAATAATGCATTATTAAGATTATATTTCTTGAAAAAACACAATTGACAATAATAAATGCTAAAGATTTAACAAAAGCAATACAATGTGTAAATACGGACCTGTGAAAACCAATAAACATTTGGCGCCAAACAAGGAAACAGAAGACATGTAAACAACTTACCGAAATAAATGCACAGTTGCTTTATCCTTTTCATAATTGGCACTTTTATTGTACATACAGTTCTTCACAATACACCTTGGCATTTTTTAACTTTTACACTCTTAAAACACTGCTAAAAAACGGCAAAACACACAAGATAACCTCTAATCGCAAATCAACAAACACTTCAAATACTTGTTGACAGCTGACAATAACTTCAAGAGCGGTTGGGGGAACGAATCAAAACAAAACACATTAGCGCGTTATTCAAAATTTTGTTTGTGATTGGACGGTGACAGGAGTGGGAAATCGACAGGCTGCAAACTCGGCTTTGTTCCCTCTAATATATACAACCTCTTTGAAAGTGCATAATGCTACAATAAATAGGCTGTTCCATTATAAAAAAGAAACCTTGTATCACCAGCGAGTTATGGGCCATTTTGTGATTGTCAACATAATTTTATAACATGCAGCTGAAACACCCTATAAATATTTTTTAATTATTTTTTGCTATATCTTATATAATAACAGATACATTGAGCTTGACAGTAAAAATGCACCACCGTGTATAGATCTAAACATGTAAAAACTGAAATTGACCCCGCATGCGCCTAGTCCGCATTCCTTCGAAGAAATATTTTTAAAATTTTAAAGTCGCGGTGTTCTCAATAACGATTTTTTCTGAGAAAATTCCCGAAAAAGTATTGACTATTAAACCACAAACTCTATAACTGAAACTACTGACAAATGATCAGAGAAGAGGTCTATTTAAGATGAATTTTCTGCAAAAATTTTAGTAAAATGAAGAACAATGATAGTTGAAGCTGTAACTTGAGGCTTTGTAAAACAAATTTATTATGACATGTGCTTTACATAGCCCGTATTTGTTTCAGGTTCTCCGTCTAAAAATTGCAAATTTTGACGTTCCAAATCGCGACTGTGACATTTTAAGAAGAAAAACTATAAAATTTTCAAAGTAATTTTTCTGTTATTTCTTGACCTTTTTGCGTCAATATAGCCTAATGTTTGTCTGTAGTATACAATAGATCTCGTTATCCACACATAATATATTGGTTTTGTGCATTTCTCTGGTCATCAGTGACATCCATATTTTTTGAAATGTCTATATATATTTTTTTCCTTTCAACTTAGAGGTCTCAATTTTGGTATGTTGTACGTTTAATAGTGTAAACCTAAATACCAAATTTGGTTGCCATAACTTTGTTATTTTCGGAGAAATTTTACGAAAGAGAATCCAAGATTTTTCAGGAAAAGCTGGGTCGATTTTCCACTTGCAATAGAAATGCACTTACTAAATTTTATCAAAATCAGTGCATTATTTTTTGAATTATTGGTGTGATATATATATATATATATATATATATATATATATATATATATATATATATATATATATATATATATATATATATATATATATATATATATATATTGGGATGTTGCACTACACTGTAATCACTTTAAAATATACACTTTATTTGTTTGCTAACTTTTTGTAATTTTTTATTGGTTTGCGTGGATTGCAGTTTCGAACCGTCCCGGTTCATCATCAGCACGCTACTGACTGTGATCGCTGCTGTGTGGTGTACGGCTGAGATTGTACGCGCCGCCTGCGCGTTGCGCCTCTACTGGTCGGTCTATATAGAAAAAACAAACACTTTCATCTCAACAAACAAATGCAAGAAACTGAACGAAAACCCAACGAAAAAATTCCAAAATCAAATATTAAACATCACAAAAAAACACAAGACAATATTCAACCAAAAAACAACACATTAATATAACAACAACCCTAAAGCACCACCAATGACAGGAATAATAAAAATAGACAAAACGGGATATCCAATAAGACCACTCATCAACTTCAAAGATGCACCGTCATACAAAATAGCAAAAGAACTGGACCGAGTACTAAAACAAGAAATACAACTAGAAAACAAATTTAACATAAAAACTCCATAGAACTAGTGCATAAATTAGAAAACATAAACAGAAAGAAAAACACAAGACTCGTCTCATTCGACATAACAAATATGTACACCAATATACCAATTAACGAAACCAAAAACATAATCGAAAATAAAATGCAAAATAATAACAAAAAACAACAAATCAATGAAATATTAAACATCACATTAAAGCAACATTAGTTTGAGTTCAATGGAGAATACTACATCCAAGAAGACGGACTACCAATGGGATCTCCACTATCAAGCATCATGGCAGAAATATACATACAACAGTTAGAAGATAAAATCAACACCATCATAAAATAAACAGACCCAAAAACCAACATAGACAATATCCTCGAAAAAATAAAACAAATCAACAACAACATAAAATTTACAATAGAAAAATAATCAAACAACACCATAAACTTCCTAGACTTAACACTAATCAGAAAACAAAACCAGATTGAATACAAAAAATACAGAAAACTAACACAAACAGACATTACTATACCCAAGCACCCATTACACCCCCAACATACACACAAAATGGCCGCATATCGATATTTAATAAACAGAATGCTAAATGTACCACTTCATAATGGCGAACGATAAAAGGAGGACAACGTCATAATTCAAATAGCACAAAGAAATGGATACAACAAGAAAACAATAGAAAAGCTGGTAAAACATATCAAAAACAAACAAATCAACAAAACTGAAAACAAAACATTGGAAACAAACACAAAATACACAACATATACTTATAACCACCACAACAAAAACATAACACAAACACTCAAACAACATGACTTAAAAATGAGCTACAAAACCAATAACAAAATAATAAACAAAATAAATAAAAAATAAGAACACAACCCACTTGAATTAAACGGAATATATCAAATAGAATGTAACACATGCAATAAAAAATATATAGGTTAAGACGTATCATAGATTGACCTCTGTATTTTTCTCTGAAAGTTCTGCTCTATTGTGCAGCCTGACTCAACAACTTCTCTACCTGTTGCTATTTGTTCAAAGAAATTAGATTGTAGTGCGTCAGTGCACTTTCAGCTTAACTTACACAGGCTCTGACACGTTTTATCACTTTTGTACTGTGGTTTTTACTGCATGGAGGTACTTTGACCAAATTTTGAGATGTTGGCGTTTTAACTTTTCAGTTTTTAACTTTTTAGCTTTAATTTTTAGAAATGTAACTGTAAGCTTTGAGTTTGCTTTTAATGTAGATTTTGCTCCTAAGACTGTGTCACTGCTTGTGTTCTGTGATATTTGCCAACCTACCAGAAACTTTGTTTCTGACACAACCATTTTTGTAATTTTTCAGGAAGCCCCTAAAAATGGCTCAGGTTATATGAGCCGAAACGCGTAGGGTCTTTATCAATAAATACAGTCTGGAAGTATAGCCTTGTCTGGTTACCTTAGACGTTCCTTAATAAATATTCGTCATACACCCAAACTAATGTTTCTAGATTAATACAGATGCAGGTCAAAAGCATTTGAAAATTTGTGTAAGTGTTTACAACCATAAAGCACTTTTGTCTGCGCAATTTTTAATACATTCGTGGCCTGAGCAGAAACAAAGAGCACTGTAAAATAAAGCTAGATGGTACATATACATTAATAGAAAACTCTGGACGCAGCATGTGCGTTAGGGTAGTGAATTTTTTTTAATGTTTCAAACTTGAATAACTCAGTTTTCTATAAACTTAGAAAGTTTAATTTTGGTACGTAGTAAGGTTTTTCCTAGAGAAATAGATCCACCAAATTTCATTAAAATAACTTTGTAATTTTTGTAGAAAAACATTTTTTCGAAAGAAAATTTAAAATTTGAATAACTCAATTTTCTATAAACTTAGAAAGTTGAATTTTGGTATTTAGTAAGGTCTCTCCCAAGGCAACATATATAATACATTTTATTAAAACAGCTTTGTTATTTTCGGAGTATTTTTTTTTAAAGAAAACTCAAAAATTTTCCGTAAAACCCCGTCCGATTTTCCTGGCTAACGAACTCATCCAAGCCATTAATAAAAGAAAGGCACTTGCGGAGTTTCATTGAAATCTATTAATTTGTATAATAATAATTATATTGAGCTTTACCGTATAAACGCGTCACCCTGTATATATATATATATATATATATATATATATATATATATATATATATATATATATATATATATATATATATATATAAGCAGATCAAAACTGAACGTAAACGCGGATATGGATTCCAGGGGGCCTAGTTTCGCTCATTTGAAGAATTTTTTTTTAAATTCTAAAGTCGCGGTCTCCTCATTGGCAAATTTTTTGTACGAAAATTAGCTAAAAATTATGGACTGTTAAACCATAAACTTAACTAAAACTACCGCCAACGCATCAAAGAGAAAATAACTAGCCTATTGCATATCAGCTTCTTTTGTAAAACTTCTTTTATGTGTTGATAAAACATAACAAACACTGTTCAGTCCACCCACTAACATTAATAAAGGAATAATTTGCACTTGTATATAAACATTTCCCAAATAACACTAATAATTTGTCGACTCAAACAGATAAACATAATATAAACAATCTCATACCAAACGATTACGATAACGTCAGTTACAGCATCTAACAGACCTGCGCAATAATATCAAATGATCCGTCGCCTAGCAACGATATACTAGATCTCATATAAGCCAGGTTTGCGTTGAACAATGAAGAGCTGTGATATTAAAAACAAATGTTTCAAATTTGAATAGCTCCATTTTCTGTAAACCTAGAAAGGTAAATTTAGGCACATAATTGGGTCTTTCCCAAAGCAATATGTACACCAAATTTCATCGAAATATATTTGTAATTTTCGGAGAAAAAAGTTTTTCGAAAGAAAACTGAAAATGTTTTCGGAAAACCTTGTCCGATTTTCCTGGATAACGAACTCATCCAAGCTATTAATAAAAGAAAGGAACTTGCCGAGTTTCCTCAAAATCGGTTAGTTATTTTTTGAGGTATCGGTTGGATATATATATATATATATATATATATATATATATATATATATATATATATATATATATATATTATATAGATATATATATATATATATATATATATATATATATATATATATATATATATATATATATATATATATATATATATATATATATATATATATTATATAAACATTTAAAAATCGAAACTGACCCTGGATATGGGTTCTAGGGGCTCAAATTCGCGCTCATTTGAAAAAATTTTTGCAAAGTCTCACCATTGATACTTCTCTATTAGTGAATTTTTTAAAATAAAAATTCACTAAAAAAGCCTGAAAAATATAATATAATGTGGTGTCAGATAGCTAAGTAATCAAAAAACTCGGGACGCAGCAAGTGCGTTATGGTAGAGAGATTAAGATGTTTGATTTATGAAAAGAAAGGTACTACCAAAGGGACAAATAAAATACAATATCTCTAGATCAATCTTTATAGTGGGTTAATTTAATAAAATAAATAAAATAAATGACAATCAGGAATTTAATTTGTCTAAACAGCACAAAATGAAATATATATATATAAAATTAATTTGGTAAATTAGCAGTTTACCTCATGGAGGGTTTTGAGAATTGTTTTCCGAAACATGCTTAGGATTCTCCTAGGTGCATAACCCACAACAAACATTTCTTATAAACAACCTCTAAAAAAGTTACAGGACCAGGAGTTAATAAGGGTGTAGGGCGAGGAAAACGAACTGTAAATATGAGTGGAAAAGCGAAAAAAATAGCTTAGTCGGATCTCTAACAGCTGCCTTTTTCAGATTTTGCAGTCGTACCTCCTTTAAATGTTTTTTAACTTATAGTAACAGATCATGAAGAAGTTCACATGTAAATAACTCAGTAAAGACAAGGAATGCAAAGGGAAAGAGTAGTGTCGACGTGCATTAGTGATGTCAAATTATATTTATCAGCAGTTGATTTATCTAAAAGTGTTGGATGTGGGAAATTCCCTAATAGTTCTCACAGAAAATAAACAATAAGTTAAAAGAAAGGAAGTTTAATACAATTTTAAAAGTGTAATTAACAAAAAATAATACAAGGTATATTTAAGTAAGGGACAAAATTCGCTTATTGTGACAATACAATCAAAGGCTGTTAATGAAAATCGTGTAAAATAATATATTTACTAACAGGTGTAAGATTTACATTTTATTATTATAATTACGTGGCAGCTGTTTCCCTCCGATATGGATAAATTATCTAAAAAAGACACATCGTTGGGAAAGAGCTGTCATGTAAAATCAATATAATATATAGGTCATATTAATAGTTTTAATATACATTTGAAAGTGAATTTAGTTCTAGTGTTATCTACTATCGACTAATTAAAGAAGACTATGTATCACAATTCCAACAGTTTAGTAAATGTAAAAGTACATGAAATATAATTCTCCAACAAAAAAAAAGAGGCAAAACAATACGCCTAGTTGGTTTTAATTTAAACGTGTTTAATTAAATCATTTCTGATAGTGGTTTGAGATGGACAAATGAACTATTTTAATTTATAATTAATTGTTTTCTACAAAAAATTTTGGTTTGTTTAAAAATACAGACGATACAATGTTTTTATATGTTGAAGCTTAAGGTTTCTCTGGTTGGCGTTTCAAGGAATTGTTACACATGTTGATTTCCTAGCAGTCCAATGTGACACCGTACATATCTCTTCTTGAACTCATTGTGACACTCGAGTAAATTATTGAGTCCTCGCGACTGAACGTTGCTTATAAAAGTCTATACACTAATAAACGGATTTGCGTAGTATGTACATATATACGAGGCCCACTCATTGTTGTTTGATGATCTTTCGCTACCTTACTTAAAACACATTCAAAGCAATCTCAATTGTCAATAAAAATTGGAATCTTCTGCCTGAGGTTCCATAAGTGCACAGTCCATTTTTGTTACAATTTGTGCATTGTGTTGCTTGGAGTTTATGCAGGTACGTCAAAAACTTTTGTAGTTTCAAAGTTTCCATTTATTTTGATTGTCCAAATAACTAATACTGTCCCATACACAAATATAAAAAGCATGATTTGGAAACAATTTTTTTTGGTCTGTAACGAACGGTTCAGATTATTTTAAAATTGCTCCAGGGGATAGGTGATAAATGATTTTGAGAAAATTGAATGTTTTTTTAAACCTTCAGTAATATTATGTTTGTTTGTTTATTACAAAACTTTGAATTTCATCAAACATCTGGTATTCTATGCTGAAATCAAATTTGGGGTTAAATGTGTAAGGGTGGAATATTGATGCCAATTTTTTTTAAGAACAAAAAAAGACAAAACATCTGAAAACGTACACAACTTGATTCTGGAATGGGATTTGTTTTGTCTTTGGCAAAGGAACACTTCATATTGTCTTTGGGTTGGGTCACTTCAGGGGGTAGGGGATCAATGGGGGGTGATTTTATGAAAATTTAATTTTTTTTGTTAAAAGTCGAGTAATATAACCTTTCAGAAGTTTATCGGTAGAGGAATACGAATATTTTCTTTTTGTTCAAGTCATGGATCCTGAAATCATTTCATGAGATAGTATTTCTAACAAGAGTAGATTATCACAGCTATTTGGATGTAGTGATTTAATTTGCAATACTTTCTCGTTAGAAACGATTCTGACAATTGTAGTGGGGTTACCTTCCACTGCATTGAGAACTGACTCTTCAATTTGAGGTCATTGGTATCTTTTGCATATAGAATTAGATTTTACAGATTTCAAGGCATCTATTTCCCTAAAACATCTGCAGATATGTCCAAAAATATTTCTGCTGCGTGCTATTCATCCGGGAAAACCTGTCATAATAAATTCTCACTGCTTCTTTTCCATTTTGTTTCGCTTTACCACAATGTAATAACAAATTAGCTAATTCACCCAAGGTATAATTGAAAAGTGCATTTTAAAAGCATATACAGCATCTATTACAAGGCTTGTTCAATTAAAACCCATCTTTGGTCAGGTTAGCCTTGAAAACAGTTGTAATCACTCAAATGACGTTTTGCAATGTAAGTTTTGTTTGTAAACATCACACTTATGAGTTCCTGTCATTTGTATTTAACAGCGATTTTAAGTATTGTGACTTTAAAATGGCGTTTGTTGTTAACAATCCATCTAAATATAATCAGTGTGCGGTCATTCAATTTTTGTGTGATAAAGGTTTGCAACCATTGCAAATTCAAACACGATTGCAAGCAGTGTATGGAAACACATGTTTTGCATATCCAACTGTCAAGGAATGGTTTCAAAAATTTAAGAGTGAAAGAGAGAAGATAAATGATAAGCCGCAACTAGGTGCATTGAGTACTGCATCAACAGACAGGAATGTGGCATGTGTAGAAGACCTGATTAGAGGAAATCGTCTATTGTCATTCAAAGCAATTACAGAAGATGTTGGTGTGATTATAGAATCTATCCGTAGTATCGTATACAAACTGGCTTACAGCAAAAGGTGTTAAAAGGTAATCGTTTTCAGTCGGATGAAGAAGTACTAAATGCCCTAAAAGAATTTTTCGGGCATTAGCCACAAGAATTCTTTAAGCAGGGTATACATCAGTAGGTGAAACAATGGGATATGTGCCCTAATAATAATAGTAATTATTTGTAAATATATTTGCCAATAAATTTGTTCTGAACCAAAAATGGGTTTCAATTGAACAAGCCTAATTTTTTCATTCTTTCCAAAACACATTCGATACACAACATAAGACAACATAATTGCATTTATCTCATAAGCGAGATGAAAATCGACAAAATATAAAAAAAATTATCAGCACTAAATGACCTACATAACTGCTAAGAAAGAAACGTCAGTGACAGATTTTTTTTTCTTAGAAAGGTAACCACACTCTTTTAGCAGTAAAATATGTACCAGTCCGAATATCTATCACCTTCCAAATTTCATGCAGCTTGCTGGTCATGATCTTCATTTTGATATTTTTGACACATCGATCCTTACCCGATACCAAGTTTGTTTTTTCAAATGAAACCTCCGGTATATATATATATATATATATATATATATATATATATATATATATATATATATATATATATATATATATATATATATATATATATATATATATATATATATATATATGTTTTAATATTAACTAATAAACCAGATTTTTTTTTTCAGCTTTATTTGATAATATGACAGGTTGTTGAGCAATGATTGGTATTACTCCACGGAGTTTCGAAATTTTACTTGCAATATTTTGGTTTTTTGCTAATAAGTCGAAAACCGCTAATAATAGGAGAATATTATATAGTACTTTAAGAAAGAAAATCAATTGATCTTGCTATTCCTATATAATACAGGATGTTCGATTTGAAAATCTCACATTACCTGCCATTATATGTTCTACCTAAAGACCATTTTTATTGTAGACAGCCTATATGCAATAATTGGATTTTCATGACTATATCAACCTATTAGCAAACAGCAACAAAAAACTCAAACCTCTATCTATGCTGGTTATGGAAAGACTCTTTTGTTGTTGTTAATGAATGGAGGTTGCGAACTTTCCTAACTAATAACTTTTATTTTCTTAACGTCTTGAGATAGGTTAACAGATATATAAACACACACACACACACACAAATATATATATATATATATATATATATATATATATATATATATATATATATATATATATATATATATATATATATATATATATACTTTAAAAACATTACTGCAAACATAAGAGTGTCACAATACAGACATTTTTTTCATTTGAAAAATAATGTTATGGGACGACGCCGCCATGTCATAAATATTTTCAAAATGAAGACCATAACCACTTAAGAACATAACCTAAATTCACATTTCTATCAATTTTGAATCACTATATACTTCTAATACTCCATCGAGTTTGGCCCACGCTTTACATATAATTTTGATACAAGTATATAAAGTGGTATTATTTGGTGGTTTTAAATTACAAATGCAAATTAAATTAGCTGCGATTTCTATGAAATCCTGTTTTTAGGATTGTCATTTTAGGACTAAGAGTACAACAATTATACTATTTAACTCATCTGTAAATATGTACAAAGTTTTCACATCACCAGACAGACGATCCTAAATTTGATATTTTATGTCTATGATGGACAAACCTTCCCTTTAAATCTTCATTCATGTCCATGAGGCGTTTCTGGTATGGTTGATAATCTGCAACACAATTATAAAAAAATTAGATGCATAAAAAATTCTAGATTCTATATCTAACATTCTATATGTGAGGTATATAATAAACCTCACCTACCCAACCAATAGCCCCAATAAGGATTCAGATGAAAACCCCACTATAGACAATACAGAACCACCAAAGGACAGTTTGATCTCTTTCAAGTCTATGGTTGAATACACCAAGGCTTTAGAGATGATATCCGGTGAGATTTCGAGAGTAGGAAGATTACGACTCCATAATTGAACTACAACCCAACCTACACCTAACCACCACTCTAAAGATTAGGCAGATTAAGGCCTAAAGAGTTCTATTCCATTCATATTTTACCCAACCTCTTGAAAATGACAAATGGCTCCAAGCCAGAATGTCGAGGTTCAACAAATTCTAGAGAAAGTTCAACCAGACATATTAGTTAAGCGAATGATATGATATCTGTCCGCTTTACATAAGTCGTCACAAGTTATTTACTACCAGTTTCAATAATTTTCTGGGCATACTAGATCATTAAGTTTTCATAGCCAACTTAGAATGTTCTGACGACAGCCATATTTTTATGGGGCTGAATGGAGAATAAAACAAGCAGTATAAGTCACAAAAAATCAGAGATAGCATCACAAAAGGCTAAACTGGCTTCCACTTTTTGTAAGGAGTGTACATATGCTCATGCACTATGTTTGTATAATAGAACATTTCTTCATGACAATGGCAATTTTTTCTTGTTTTAACTTTTTTTTTCCACATATATGAAAAATAAACACTATTCCTTATCCACTTCGACTACTCTCTTATTTCAGCATGCACAACTTGACGAAACTGAGTCACCAGCGATGCCCACTTGTCATGTTACTTGATTCATTTAGATACCACTGCCATATTTTATTTGTCCACTTTTATATACCTACCAGCAATTTTTACATTCTACTAAATATAATATTACAAGATATCACCAATAATACAATTGGTCCACAAATTATCCAAGAGGTTTATGCACCAGTAGTACATATAGCATCACAACGGAAGAACTTCGGCATAGTGTTAAAATCTAAGTATATAATACAATCTGAGTGTAGCGTGACCAGCATTAACATTGCTTTCCATAATTATAATTATAAAATTTAACAATTTAAAGGAGCACCTATTATAATAACCAGTCTAGCTAATCATATAGAATCCTGTCTCATTGAATCAGACAGGATAGAAAGCTTGTCTGCTTATACTTTGTAATCAGTATGGAAAAGCTTTCTGATAATGTAACAAAATTAATCAATGACACCCACTAAGCATGGTAACTTACAAATGCTTACCGCAACGTTAGATAATTTACCATTAGGCAAGTTAAGTTTGCAACATTTCTAAATGTTTGCAGGCAAAAAACCAATGCAAACTTACAAATGAAACTTTAACGTAACTTTCAAAAATAATATCTAGTTTGCCGTGTTGTGGTTTTTCTCCATTTGTAAGCTCACGTTAAGTTACAATTGTAATGTTTCTGAAAGTTTGTTTCAAATTGTAAACATTTGAATTCCCTCCGTTTTCGGGTATGTTCGATCCTATGTCATCGTCGTCCAATAGCAACATAGCAACACCGACGCCAACAGCGAACTGACTGACAAATGACAAAGCGCCCGGCATTAATTAATGGCGGTTTGTTGTTTACTTTTTTTATAATTTCATCATCATAAGTTGTTATTTGATCTATGTCTATTTATTTTCCTGGAAGTTTTAAAGACTGAACAATCTTATTGTAGCCTGAATTGTTTGAATTTTGTAATTCGTTGTCTGGAGAGTAGATAATGAAACATGGAGTATATCGACAAACATTTCAGGTAAGAATCCCTAAAACAGCTATATATTAAATACATGTGTGAATTCATTATTCTCTTTTCTGTAGCATAATTATTTTGGTATGTCGCTATTGGTGAATTATTATAAAATGGCTGCATTTATATTTTTGTTTCTTTTTATGAAATATTATATTATTTACATGAATTTTGTTATGTCCTTAGAAGCAGCCTGGAGATGTCATACCTGGTCAGACCAATTCATTTTAAAACGTTAAATATGATTGACCTATGGAAGCATGTGGCTTATACATAGCAATTGGCATCATAATAACAGTGGAGCAGTACCCATCAAGCTGCCAGGATTGCTTATTTTACACTTGTCGCAGTATTCTATGCTATGGAACATTCATATGGGTTAACTCGTCAGCAGCGGAACATGTGTTTATCATGCAAAAAAGAGCAATAAGGACATTGTGTGCGTAGGTCCAAGAAAAAGCTGCCCTGATGTGTTCGAGGCCAATGGGATACTTAGGTACACTTCCAGCTATATCCTTCTTCAGTATATGTATTCAAAATATCCAGTGAATGATGAAGTTTGCAACATCAATACCTCAATACCAGGTACAGGCATGAATTAAAAATACAGTTCCACAAAAAGGAGAAAACAAAGCAGATGTTTGATTACTTGGGAATCAAATTCCTCAATTTTCTACCTAATGTTATTAAGATGCTTCCACTAACAAGATTACAGTAGGCACTAGTGGATGTTATAAAACAAAAACCAAGGTGAAGGAATTTATTAGTGCTCTAAACCAATGTGTATAGTGTTACATACTACTTGTATTCATTCTTTGTAGTGTGTGTGTCTGTGTGTTAGGCAAAAGCTTTGGAAGGCAAGTTCGACTAGCCACAGACTTTTTTTATAGATACGTAATTCATTGTAGTCATAATTTTGCTTTATTTTAACTCAATGTTTCTGACATTTTAGACATTGACGGTACTATACTTACTCGATAGGGATAGTTAAGACATGCGTGAACACTTTCCGAGACTGTCGTCATGTTTAAGCTATTTTCTCAGTGAAGTTGTATTCATTTACCTGTGCTTGATTTATCCATTGCATATTCTTACGTTTGCTTAATTAAACTTTCTCTAAAATCGAAATGAACGCACCATTTTAGATATTTCTTTTTCACAATAGTATTTGATATGTTGAATTTATTTTATGTAACATATGTCACCACATATTTTAGAAGCTAAAAAAAATCTTGCCTCTCAAAACAAGTAATGCTGCAGAAGGCTTCGTTTTTGTTATTGGTGTTTCACACGTTTTTCTAGACGACTAAAGAGTTATTTAGTAAAACAATATCAAAAACAATTAATTGGTATTTATTTAGAAAAAGGAATTTTTGAAATCCGTCAATTAATAACGATATCACGAGTTCAAGTTATCTATTTTGTCGCTGAGTTTTGACTAGAACTGCATTTTAGGCTAAACATGGACACTCGCTATATGTCTAACTATTTCTATCTAGTAACTATAGTCGGTACTTATAAAGACAGTGACTTACCATGTACATTTGATGGTCAATAAAGTCTATATCTATCTATCTATCAGCAGAAATGAAATTGTAAGTCTTTAATTTTTTTATGTAATAAAGATTTTATTCTAATTAACATTGTCTTGTCATTTTTTACAGTTTTACAAGACATTTTATATTATGTATAAATACACCTATATACCTATATTCAGTATTAGTTTGTAACTTGAAATAAATTCAGTTAATCAAATACAGTTTCTTTTTTCAAAAATGCTTCGACACATTGGTTAGTATTTCGAGTTGCAGTCTTTTAAAAAAGCTATACAGTATATACCATATTTGAAAAATGACTTCATCGATAATTTCTTTAAATCAACCTTACGTTTTTGTTGACTATTTTTAAAGTTCTTACATGTGAAGTTGTAGAAAACCAGCAGATTTAAAATTTTTATTCATTGATAACTACACAATTTTTTTCGTGCTTTCAACTCAAGATTTATAATAAAAATTTGAAAGTTGGTGGTTTTGTATCGCTTGATGTGTACTTTAAAAATAGTCAACAAAAAGCTAAGGTTGTCATTTACAAAAATTATCAATGGCATTTGATACAAATTGTATAATACATTTTTGAAAAGATTGTAACTGAGAATATTATCAGACTCCGAGCATTTTTGAAAAAAAAAGTTGAAGTAGATTAATTGGAATTATCCCAGGTTACAAACTTGCACTGTATATATAATATATACAATTGCAGATAAGTTGCAAATGTAAGTTTAAATTTTACAACTTTGCCAGGCCCTTTTAAAATTGAAGCTTGCTGTAAAGTAACATGTGTAAGTATAAAGAAAGTTTGTAACAGCTCACTACAGTAAACTTGCAGTAAAGTTACAAAAAAAAACACTTACATATGTAAAGTCACTGGGGGGAAGATTTGCCATTTGCAACAAACTTGCAGGAGGCTTTCTGCAAGTTATCTATCAAACTTACACTTGCTTTGGAAAAGATTCTGCAATGTTAATGCAATATTACCTTGCTCAGTGGGCATTAGCTTAAGGGAAATTACAAGTTTGACACTATTTAAAAAAATATTACCTGGACAGTACACTTCCTGTTTTCAATACTCCATACTACATATTTTAATTAGAAAGAAGCCACTGTAGCATCAAAGGTCATAGGTTATACCTCTTGCGTGACCCTCTTACTCTTTCTCATCTTTAAGAAAACTCACTACTGCTGATTTTGTGGAAACTACCATTGCTAAAAAAGGAAATAATTTTTAAAGTAAGTTCTACTTATGTCTCCATTAATGACAATAAATTATAACAAAAACTAATTCAAGCTCACAAAACACAACAGAAAAAATCTTAGGCTTTGGACATGTGCTAAATTATTTCACCTTGGGTAAATACTTCAAAGTATATAAGATTACCTCTAAAATGATAACATAAAAAATAGGAATACATACCTTTTATATATAGTAAACATTTTTCAACTTTAATTATATAAATTCATCTCTGTTTTGTTGTTTTGCTAAAAGAGATTCGCAAATTTAAGGTTACTTTCTTAAAAACAATTCACGTAGATCCTAACTTGAATTTTGCTTTCACTTGTGTGTCTTCTTCTGATAATTTTTGTAAGGTGTTTTTGCTAAAATAAATATAATATCACGATTACCTGAATCATGGTAGTGAAGGAAAGATTTCACCGTACTATTTGATATTTAGAAAAAAAACATTAAAACATGATGTGGATATTATACCGTGTACGTGTTGTAGCGCTTTCCACCCTAACGGCGTTTAAATTGACAGTAGACAGTACTACACTGCTGCATTGACATATAGTGCAAAAAGTTTTCAAGTATAAATAAGTTTTAATTTAAAATATCATACGGATTTGGTAATTCAAAATGTTTGATTATTGTACCGCAATTATTGTTTGAATTATGTCATTAGTAATTTAAAAATATGTTAGGTCCATATGTTTTCATCCTAAGAATCAAATTACATTTTAATATTTGTTAATTTTTATTATATCTGACAACCCTGCTTATTTATATTTACGAACTCTTGTGTCGCTTCGACGATTTTACATTTTTCGGGTCTAAAGTAATAAAACACACATTAATACTCTAACTATCCTTGTCAACGTTGAATGTGCGAAATGGCTATGCAATTCAAACTGATGTCGTAGATTATTTATTTCTTACTCATTAATTATTTCTTACACATTTTTTATTTTCGAACAACTTCTTTCCTCGTGGACCATTTAAGTTGAAATTTGGTTACCAACTTTATTTTGACATCTCCCTTATATGTGCAAATTTTCATTTGAATCACTGCAGTACTTAAAACAAAAAAAAATATTGCGTTTTAAAAATTTCCTTTACATTTTTTATACAAAAAATTTAACCTACGGTGCTCATCTTCGAACTCATCCAAGCCATTAACAAAATCAAGGTAATCTCCAAATTTAGTGAAGATCGGTCAAGTATTTTTTGAGTTATCAGTTGGATACATATATATATATATATATATATATATATATATATATATATATATATATATATATATATATATATATATATATATATATATATATATATATATATATATATATATATATATATATATATATATATATATATATATATATATATATATATATATATATATATATATATATATATATATATATATATATATATATATAAGCATATAAAAATCAAAACCGACCTTGGATATGGGTTCTAGAGGACCAAATTCGCGCTCATTTGAAGAAATTTTTCAAAAGTCTCACCATCGATACCTCTCTATTAGTGAATTTTCTTAATGAAAATTCACTAAAAACGTCATGGTAATTTTCAGTATAAAATTATATATATACAGTGTATCTACGAGAACGGATTTCCGGTTCAAAAGCTGTCACACTGTTTCACAACGCCCTTGCTCAGGGATTTATTTGAAAGATTCCTTTGTGATTGGGTCTAGGCCATTGTTTGCCATAGACTGATTTTAAGGGCATTTGTCAAACGCATGGAACCTATAAAAAAATACATCTAGGAAATTAATGGAACTGTCAAGAAGCTTTTTCCCATCAACCCCAATCTCGATTGTGATACGTTCTCCTCCACATCGAGGCTCGTGCAAGCGGCGTCAATATATTCATTATTGTGTTAGGGAGAGAACTATATGTGGAATAACAATAAGTCGCTTGTCTATAAATATAAGCCAGCTTACACTTCTTGCCAGGAGAAATATTTACATTCAAAACAATTTTATGTCAAAGGGAAATAAATATCCACCGACGGCCATTAATTCATTTTGCTCGCTTTTTCGGACAGAAAGGGCACATAAATAAAAGACGGTTTTCTTATTTTCGTGATATATAGTCCAGAAAACAATGTGTGTGTATATCTTTTCTTCTTTATTATGCAAATTCATTAATAACAAGGACAAGAAGGCACGGCACAAATCGTTTGTATATAGAGAAGGTTTATTTAAAAATTTTATGTGTAGCCTCTTGAGACCCGAGTCTATAAAAAGTGTTTGTTTGGAATGAAATTTTCAGGTTGTCTTTATTTTGGATTAACTAAAGCCCATAAATTAACAAAAATATATTTATTTTTAAAGTACAAAGAACAGTGTCCATTAAAATAAATGGACATCAGTTTAACCTTGCACAGAAATTATCGCAAATTAAAGTCTTTGAAACAACTGTTCGAGCCCGTAAAACACAAAAATAAGTTGTAAAATTCACAGGAAACTTTTATTTTACTCTTGCATCCTGGATTTTTACTTCTAACAGGGTTTTTTTGAATTCAGAAGCCATAACGGAAAGATGCTGAATATTCTGCTTTGATCCTGTCATTGTAGAAAGGTTCTTGGAATGGAAGGGTCTTCTCGTAATTAGTGATGGAATGTTATTTAGTTGAATAGAATTTCTCCATTTGCATTCCTAAGCAAATACTCAACCACACTTACTTTGTACTCCAAGAACTTCATAATCGTGTTTGTACTGTCACCAAACTGTTTCTTGTCATTTATATAAAAAATCTATTAGCTATTCCTAAGTCAAACAGATGAAAAATTGTTTTTGCAGTCCACCTCTTTGTTCTCCTTTCCATTCGATAATAGCTTATCATCCTATCAATGAGGTCTATTCCGTCCATACACTGATTGTATTTTCTGACCAAGTGTGTCCTACGTATTGTAACATATTTTGAATCTTTTTTAGATCATCGTCTAAACATCTTGCTTTGAAGACCCACGATCTAGTCGCGCCAATATTTTGTCTGATTTTACATTCACATTTTAAGGTATGCTGGATATTTTCTTTTTAATTTCAACAACACACTACGAGGGCTCACGACCTAAATACTATCGTACTGTGGGTGTCTACAAGGAGGAAAGAGGCAACTTGTTAATTCTGGACTTGAAGGTTTGGAGGTTCGGAGGAGAAGGAAAAACATATGCCGGCAAGGCACAGCTGCTCTGAGCAGTGCTCGTGCAGATATCTATAAAAGAAAGAGAGAGAGGTTACCAACGGCACGTCGGTGCGCAAGATATGGAAGCCGTTGGGTGAGGGTAGGGCCACACATGAGACGTATAGCTCTCTTCTGAATAGAGTCCAGGATAGCGAGTGGAGAAGCGGCAACGGCACCCCAGATGTGGGAGCAGCAATCGAGGTTTGGCCTTATTTGTGAAGTATATAAGGCATAGAGATTAGCTGGTGAAAAGTATTTGCGAGCCCGGAAGAGGAAACCTAATTTGTTAGCAGCCGCTTCTGCAATTGATGTGACATATTGGTGCCAATTGGGATTTTGATCCACAGAAATGCCAACAAGTGAAAAGGGCTCATTACTTTGAATAACTTGATTGTTCATTGTGATGAGTCAAGGTCTGGTGTATCTCTTATGAGATAGAAAGAAAGACTGAGAGTTGAATTTTACATGATTTGTACTTCCCCAGTCTAATATTTTTTGGAGATCCACAGAGACAAAACCCTCCATGAGTCTGCGATCCTCATCTAATTGGGCTAAAGAGACAGGCTTAGAATATTGTATATTTGAGTGGAGGGTGCTCTCATCCGCGTAACTGTGAACCGGATTGGATGTGCTAGAAAGGAGGTCATTGATGTGGAGAGGAAAAAAAAGTGGGGGCTAAAGCTGAACCTTGAGGGACTTCTGCATTAATTGGATACAGTTTAGAGGCCATCCACGACAACACAAATGCTCCAAAAAAATCTGCGTTCTAACTCCTTGTGAGATAAATGCCTAAAACTCAATTTTCTATGAAGCTAAAGAACTAAATTTTGCTATTTCTGTAGATAGTGTAAATCTATTAAAAAAGAAACTGGCATTACAAAATTCATTAAAGTTATACAGAAGATTTTCAGAAGGAAATTGAATTCATATTTAGAAAAGTAAAGTATCTGCCAAGTTATAAACGTAGCAGTTATTTTTTCTTCTTAATCGTCAGTATGATTTCGTTTTAGTCAACCTAATCAAACCGGTCTTTTCAATACCAACAATAACTTAATTATAATTTCAGACTCAAAGGTGGGAAACTTATTTAGGCGTGTTAAACAAAAATAATATCTTCTACAAAACGTATGAAATATGTGCACTTTGGTTCTCCAAATGTCGAAATAAAGCATAAAAAACATACATTTATCGAGCTGGATTCGATCGCGTAACCTCCTGCTTATAAGGCAAACGCGACGCCACTCAGCCATCTAGGCCTACGTCAAATGACGTTTTGTTACATGATACATTAGATCGGCTTAATGCCCAGGATATTATATTCAAAGTATACGTAACAATTAATTACAGAATCAGAAAAATTACCATCGGCCACATCTCACGATTGTTTCGGTCGTATATGTCGTCTTATGTTGAAGTTTAAATATAAAACAAACTAATCCAGTATCATTTTTATAGAGACTTTGCTTGATTTTGTTCTCATTTCTATTTTATTATGCGACAGCATAATATATCTATGCTGCGCTAAAACTCTATTTGAGGCCGTTGATAAAGCTACAAATATAGGGTCTGTTAATAATTTATCAAATCCCCCAGTTAAATAGCAATGATGTCGTCTGTCATTTTCCAAAATTGTGGCCGAGATTTTATGATTGTTGGTTCGGGTAGTATGTTTTATGCCTGGTATATATTTAGTTTGGTTACCGTTGATGTATGGTTCATACCTGTTGTATTAATCAATCTACGTGTGGCAATTAACTACTCTGTCTGTCAGGCATTTGACATTAACCACCAAGTCGTTTCAACGCATGTCTTCGGGATTTTATTTTTAATTTGGAAAAAACTCTAAATAGTGTGTACCAGATTACTTAAAATTCACAACATAGATTTATTTGAACTATTTCTAGCCAAATGTAAAGTCTCATTCCAATTAGTCTGATATTTACAAAAATATAGCGTTTTCAAAAAGTTTTACCCGATTATTGAGCATAACGGCTTTTTAACGAATTGGGCCTCGATTTTCGCCCAAACAGGATTTTTGCCAAGCTTGATTCAAATCAGTTTTAGTATTTTTTTGAGTTATCGCTCGGATACATACATACCTATCTATATATATATATATATATATATATATATATATATATATATATATATATATATATATATATATATATATATATATATATATATATATATATATATATATATATATATATATATATATATATATATATACTACTACTACTTTGGTTCTAGTGACCGAAATTCGCGCTCATCTGAGGAAATTTTACAACATTTGACTTTGATACTATAATGTGCTAGCACTCATTTCCCTAGGCAATGTTTTACCAACAATAAAGCTAATTTGCTTTAGCATCACAATTCAAGAATATGTAGTTTTGTAATATTACGCTATAAAAAAATAACTCTTTAGAAAAATGATGGAACTAGTACAGAATTTAATATGTTTTTGCAGGTTTGGTAAACGAATTTTTATCACTGCATCTGTTCAGAGTTTTGGGAAGAATTAGCTATGGCATATTTCTATTGCATATGGGTACACAATTCATAAAAGAAGGCTCTGCTAAGGTGTCAGGTTATTATTCTAATTATGAAATGGTAAGTACGCATACAGGCTGTTCTAATTAAAATTATCACCTGGAAAATATCATAATTAGAAAAGTCTGGACGCAGAAAGTGCGTTCTGGTAGTTAATTTTCATAGAAATATTTTTAATGGCAGATATCTCTTTTGTTAATAAATGCAGGCATCAAATTTGGCTAAATATTTTTTACAAGAAATTCTGCTAAGAGAATACATAAAATTCAAATTATATACCTAATCTGTAATTAAAATTGAAAATAAAATAATTTGTTTGCACGAAAATCCATTGAAACCTTGTTTTCGCCGAATTTCATCTAAAAAATGTTCCATCAATTAAATAATTTTTCATACAAAAATGCTCAAATGTTTCTTCAAAAAAAATTATTAAAACCATTTATAAGAAAATTCGATATTAAAAGAACATCGCTAATAAAAATAAATTAAATAAATTTAAAAAAAAACTGGTCAGATTTTCCTGACCAAGCAACCATTTTAAGTTATTTATCAACATACGAAAATATAATTTTTCATAAAAACTTTTTCGACGACACATCAATAATTTCATGAAAATTTGCAAACAATTTTTCAAAAAAATCAGTAAACATTTTTTTAATAATAACTGATTAAACATTTATCATTAATTACCAAAATTTCACAAAAATATCTTACAACAAATGATTTCCACGAAGCACAAAACTGGCTAAATATCTTTTTACACAAGATCTTGCAAAAAAAACATAAAATTCAAATTATATACCTAATCTGTAATTAAAATTGAAAATAACATATTTTGTTTGCATGAAAATCCATTTAAACCTTATTTTCGACGAATCTCGTTTAAACAATATTCCATCAATTGAATAATTTTTCATTCAAAAATTCGCAACAATTGTATCTTCAGAGAAACTTCATTAAATTCATTTATAAGAAAATTCGCCATTAAAAGAACATATTGTACATGACAATTAGCTAATAGAAATAATATCTGATCAAAATACATAACTAGATACTTATTCTGTGACTTCACGGAAAAAATTCTTTTGCCTGTGGATGCTGTAAAAATTGAATCCTGTATTGAAGGAAGTACGCACACATATACTCATGTAGCATCTCAGTTGCTGTCAGAAAATTCGGCTTCTTTGACGGTATTAATAAAACTTCTTTATGTAGCCTTTTCTAAAGGATTTACGTGTCGAGATTTCAGTGATTTATCTGTCAGTCATTTCAATAGTCTGTTATAACGAAAAGAATACAATCTTACATTTTACGCTGCTAGAAATCATTAAAACAATTTTAATTTTAGCGAGAAGTCGGAAAGGTGTTTACTTTGCAGGGAATTTTCATAATTCATTTTGCACACATTTAAATCCAAAGCAACAAAGACCAGTAGAGTTTGAAAAGAAGTGTAAACAGTTGTTAATGCATATGCCTGGTGTCCTAAAAATGTAAGCCGACCCAAGAAGTCGAGCGTAATAATTTCCAGGAGAGTGACTTCTCCCTGGCGTCGGTGATTGGTCGTAGCCACGGAAATAGACAGACTTAGGAAAACAAAGAAAAGAACAATAAAAGGTCACTGTTTTTCTGTGATCCTATTCGGTCATTCTTAACTTACTTACATATAATTTTTAAAAGTTTTGGCTGTAACATTTTATTAGTAGTTCTTTGACAATGTTAAATCAAGCTTTTGCATTTAATGTTTGTTTATTGTACTTATTTTTTGTTATAGATATATAGATGCTTGGCTGATTTAGGTTTGGTTACGATTCTGTCGACCATTTTTACAATTTTGTTTGAGATGCCGTTTAACAACATAACCAGACTGATCATTATTGGAGACCAACGTAAGTAGATACGCTAATTTTTCATTCGTTTCCCTGATAATAGTCAAATTCATCGAGTAAGATCAGTATCTGCATTAAGCAAAAATCTTATATCGCAAAGAGTTTAACCATCACATTTCAAAGGAGATGTCGTCATAATTCGCTCTCTCTCTCTCTCTCTCTCTCTCTCTCTCGAGCAGCTGCCTTCATTTCATTGTAGCATCTGCACTTCACAAATTTGGTCAGGTTCCAAAAAAAAAAAATCAAAGGAGAGAGGTGGATTTCACAAATGAGAGAATGGCAGAGTGTAGGAAAATGTTGGTTAGTTTGTTATATGACACGTCCAAAATGGCAAGTTTTCCTCGGTAGTCACGACGCTCAGGGAGTATCTTTGACACGTTGAGCTCTATGTGCTTTTCTAATATTTTCATTGTCTAAAGATGCAGCCTCAAGGCAATATATATATATATATATATATATATATATATATATATATATATATATATATATATATATATATATATATATATAATAGTCTATTTAATCTTCCAGAACACGCGCGTAATTTTGGAATATGAATACCCGCTGTGGACCCACAACCTTGTGGGGCGGTTCTTCTTGCGATCGCCATATGCACAGCGTCCTCTAGTAACAGACGTATTTCTGGGAGTTGGCTCTGGCATTTATATTTTTAAAATATCTCTTATCCTAATCTTTCTGGTATGTTTTGGACCTGTATCTTTGTCCTGATGTAACTCTCAATGAGATGGAATGATAACTGGCGTAAATATTGTCTTCTGGGCATGCGTATTTAAATGTTGTTGCAGAAAAAGAAAATCATTGAATTGATACCAGCTACATTCAGAATTGAATAAAAAATCACCATAGGCCATCTTCTGGTATTTCTAGCACAATTATTGCTTGCACACAACTTGTCAACACTATCAACTCCGCCTTTCGTCGCATTATAGTCCAAGATCATTTCTGGCTTACCACTACCCACATCGATATTGTCATCATGATGTAGAATCGATACCAATGATACATTTTTTGCTCTTCTATGGATATACGAAACTAGTGTATTATCTTTTGAAACCCAAACATACTGTTGCCGATGGATCTTCGAGTAGGGCGAGAGAAATCTTCAGGTAACTCATGCTTGTTATTGCGTATAGTGCACAGGAATGTGAGTCCATAATTGTGGAGGAGACAGTTCATCAAATCAATGCTAGTGAACCAGTTGTCGCAGATGACGTTTCTATGTATTTGTTCATGGAACAAAAAGCTATCCAGGAGTGCGTTACTAGTCGTGGAAAAATATTTTACTATTATTTAACTTTATAGGAAAATTCGCTATCACAAATCAAATTAATATCATATGAAATTAAGTAGGTCACATAGAAATTATAATTATTGACATGAAAGTCATCATGTTACATGTTTATATAAATAATAAACATGTTGGCATTGCAGCTTGCAATACTGTAGAATGCTGACCAAGGATGATTACGTATGGTTAATAATGTAGTACAAGAAAGTTTATAAATATTGGTGTTTGTAAATATTGAGAGCGATTTTGGTTTTTGAATTCATTTGTTCAACTTATAATCTAGAGATTTAGTTTTAAATTCACTTAGTTAAATTCATTGTAAGAGTTGTTGATTTTTATTTATTATTAAAACTTCTTAGATTTTTACCATGCCTGTCTGATCCAATTTATAAAAGTTATCCCTAATTATCCTCCGCTTCCTAAACAGTATTCCTTCTATAACTCTACACATTTTCTGGACAACGGCAGATCAAAACTTATCTAGAGGATACGATCCATCGGGCTGCTTACCTAGATAGACTTCCATCTTAATGTCTTTGAGTCCGCAAGCGCAAATATTTTGATGCCGTATTTATTTGGCTTACCCGGAATACACTGTCGAAAGCTGCACCGACCTCTAAACGCCTCCAATTTTTCGTCAATAGTTACATTTCGGAAGGAGTATAAGCAGAGCAACATTTTCGCACAAAGGCTTCGAACCAATCTCGAATAGGTGCAAGTTTGTATATTTGATTCCGATCTACTCGTGTCTGCTGATCATCGAATCTGAGGTTCTGAAGGGGAAAGAGGAATCTATTCGTTCCCACCACCAGACGGCATATCTCTATTCCACTTCCCGTAGAATTCTACAAGTCATCAACATTCAATCGACTAGATTTTAGACAACCGGATAAATAAAGCAGACCAACAAAAGCTTGAGTTTCACTTATATCTGTTGGTTTTGCATCTCTCTCTCTCTCTCTCTCTCTCTCTATCTCTACTATATCTATTTTTCACAGTTTCGATATGTTGATTAGTGTCTATAACAATCTGGCGAATTATATCTGATGCGATAAAATATTGTCAAATTTCTAAAATCGATTGTAAATTTTTCGACACCACGCAGCGGTGTCAGATTGAGCAAATTAGAATTTAAGATAAATAGGATGATACATTATTGGTACCTCAACATTTATGAACATTAAACCACATTTATTGGATGGAGTAATTTTTTGACGAACTTTTATTTGTCATTAATAAGTACAAATACGTGTTATGACCATATGTTTTACATTTTAAGATTCAAATTAAATTTTATTATATCTGACAACCCGGCTCATTTATATTTAATTATCAGATGACTGTTGCGTGCTTGGTCGATTTTGAATTATCTACTCAAAATGACACATTCACAGTCTAACCACCCTTGTTATCATTGAACGTGCGAAATGCTTTATGGAATTTGAACTGATATCTTAGACTGTTTATTTCTTTATAATTTTGATTGTCGAATAACTCCTTTTCTCGTGTGCCATTTAACTTCAAATTTGGTTAACAGCTGTAAGGTCACGTGTCCTATATATGTGCAAATTTTCATCCGAATCACTTCAATATTTCAAAAAGTATTGCGTTTTCAAAATTTTCTTTAATTTTTTCTAAGAAAAAATAGACGCACGTCACCCATTTGCGAACTCATCCAAGCCATTAACACAATCAAGCAAGGTAATACCCAAACTTGGTCGAAATCGGTCAAGTATTTTTTGGGTTATCGGTTGGATATATACACACACACACACACACACACACACATATATATATATATATATATATATATATATATATATATATATATATATAAATTGAAACTGACCCCGGATATGGGTTCTAGAGGCCCGAATTCGCGATAATTTGAATTTTTTACCACTCCATTACTGAATTTTCTTAATAAAAAATCACTACAAACATTTGTTGACACTTTGTACTACAGTGTTTGAATTCTACTATCTAATTTTGGGTCCAATAGCACTTAAGGAAATGCAACCGGATAGACTTATTAGGCTCGCAAACAAAATGCTGTATACAAAAGAGCTTTTACATGCTTTTACATGCAAGTCTCATATTCAATTACTTCATCGCTGAAACAAAATGAAGTCAAAGTAGTATGAATAATCGAATGTACTTCTTACATAAACAATTTAAGCAACCGTCAGAGGCTTCAAAAAGGAAAATAGTATGTGAATGATCAATGCAATAAAAGTTTAAATTTTCTTGTTAATCTAATAAATGGACATGCTTTCATAGGAACTCAAATCCTATCAATTGGTTAATGTAAAAAGGATATTATTAACTACATGACTTCAAAATATATCAGGCACCAAATGACGTTTTTATTGTTACATAAGTCAATTAAGTAAGATGCTCTTTAAATTTGATTTATTTAATCCATCTGACACACTTTATGTGTCAGTTTTATCGACTAGTTTAATAAGTTAATGATTTCTTAAATTTTGCCTTTTTCTTTTAGAAGTTTTAAAACATTGTCATGGATTTTTTTAAGTTGCATGTCATTTTAAGTCTTCCATGAGAGGGATTTAGTCAGTTCTGGAATGCGATGGCTTTCCCGGTGCCTGTCCTTAGATTAGATTATATTTTATTGTGAGTGGGCTATTTTAGTCCCTCCACCGCGACCATAGGTCTATTGTGGCTCACGTCTAATTATTTAGATTTCACCCAACAATTCCAGCTCTTTTTTTGAGGGTGAGATTTTGTTTGGCAGGTGTACTGCCATCTGAGTGAAGTCGCTTGCCCGTTTCGAAGCTCAAAGAGAAATAACCTATCTCTGAGTTCGTCTGGACCAGACATCCGTCAGTGTTTGCCTCGAGGCGGTATCATGAAGTCCCGCTCTCCACCAGCATCTAATCTCCAGTTGTAATTCACCCCTAGAGATCTCAGATTCCCTTAGGCCCTTCCAAACCTGACACCTAACAGTGTTAAGACTCAAGGCAACATCCCATCGTCCCGCTCCCGAGCATCACCCCAGCGAGGCCGTCCATCCGTTTCGTAGCACACAGTATGGGCTCCAAACTCCGGGTGTTTACCACTCATCAGAGATCAGAGCCCCTCGGTACGTCTGGATACACGACACACGCCAGGGCTCAATCCAGGGCGGTATTATCTGGAACCCCGCTCTCGAGTAACAACCAAGCGAGGCCAATTGTCAGTCTCGGAGGCCACAGTGGAGGCGCCAAACTCCGGGTGCATATCACTCCCCAGAGATGTCTGCCTCCCCCCAGCCTCACCATCACCAGACCCCCGCCAGTGTTTCATTTACTCGAGGCGGTACCATGAAGTCCCGCCCTCGAGCAGCATCCAAACAGGGTCTTTAGCCTCTATCGATGCTCACAGAGTAGGCCCAAGTATCCAGGTGTAATCCACCCCTAGAGACCCCAGCCACCTCCGGGTTCGTCCATGTCCAACACCTGCCAGAATTAGCTTAAATTTCACCTAACAAATCGAGCTTCCGACAGGAGACGACACCTGCGAGGCAAAACTTTGTTTGACAGATGTACTGCCATCTGATCGAAGTCGCTTGCCCGTCTTAAAGTTCAAAGAGAGATAACCTCTCTCCGAGTTCGTCTGGACCAGACATCCGTCAGTGTATGACTCGGTGCAGTATCATGAAGTCCTGCATCCAAGCAGCATCCAAGTGAGGTCTTTTATTCGTTTCGAAGCTCACAGAAGAGGCCTCAACCCCTAGTGTTATTCCACCCCTAAAGATCTCAGCTCTCCTCCGGGTTTGTCTAGACCCGACACCCAGCAGTGCTAGACTCAAGGCGACATCCCATCGAGTCCCGCTCCCGAGCATCGCCGAAGCGAGGCTATCCGTCCGTTCCGAAGCACACAGTGGGGGCCCCAAACTCCGGGTGTTAACCACTCATCAGAGTTGTCAACCCCCTCTGGGTCGTCTAGACACACGACATCCGCCAGCACTCAACCCAAGGCGGCACCCATCCGGAACCCCGCTCCCGAGTTACAACCAAGCGCGGGCAACCATCCATTTCTAAGCCCAGAGTGGAGGCCTCAAAATCCGGGTGTACATCACTCCCCAGAGATATCCACCTCCCTACAGGCCCACATGGACAAGACCCCCACCAGTGTTTGATTCCAATTAGTCGACTTTTACGACAAGCAGGAGTTACTTTGGGCCTATTCTTTTAGTTAGTCCCCGGACCCACAGGAGACCTGTCCTTAGCCCGGTGAAAGAAAGGCGATCTGTTCTTTCTAAGCGTGCCTTTATTTAGACTATATTAAGTTATTTCAATAATAGAAAATAACATTAGCCTGCACTTGCTGCCTCCAGACTTTTTACTCCTAGATTACAGGCACGTGGTAGGTATTAAATACGTGACGCGATATAACGCTATGCGAGTATGTTTTATGTAGATTTAAAAAATGCCGTAATATGGGCTAATGGATAATGATAGCGTAAAAAAGTTCAGTAAATTAGTTATATATATATATATATATATATATATATATATATATATATATATATATATATATATATATATATATATATATATATATATATTAATAGGTTTACAGTAAAAGCATTTATGGTTGGCTTTTGGAATAACTATATAAAACAAAATTAATATCTATCCACCATACATTTATCAATGTAATATCTTTTCAGTACAGTGGTCAGGCTGTTTTATTTCAAATAATAATGCCACAAAGTGATACAATAGTATTGAAAGTTATTTGTTTTCATTCGTATTTACCCATTTACCCCTGAATTTAAATTTCAATTCAATATATAAACGAATAAAGGAGACCGTCATTTTCGATTATGTAAATAAGTCTAGACACAGCAAGCGCGTTATGGAAGTGAATTTTCATTAAAATGTTTTTAATAGCAAATGCGAGCAGGCATCAATCTGATTACCGGTACCTATGTAGTAGAAACAATGTACTATATTTTATCAAAATTACTTATTGTTTGAAAATGTACTAAAATTTTTCAAAAAGAAACTTAAATCTTGGTTTACTAGCCAACAAACCTTATGTTAATAGCGAATTGAGTTATTGAAAAGGGATTTAATGAAAATTCGCTACCAAAACGCACTTACTGCGTCCAGATTTTTTTTACAAACATGCATCATAATTCTATAAAAAAATGCAAAAATGGATAACGAATTTGTTCTACGAAAATTAGCTACAAATTATAGACCGTTAAACCATAAACCTAACAAAACCTGCAGCGAAAGCATCAACTTAACTAAACCGACAGCCAAAGCATCAGAGAAAGGGTCTATTTGAAATGAATTTTCTGTAAATATTTGAATGATGGGCAATGATGGTTGAATCTTAAACTTAAGGGTTCGCAGAACACTCTTCTTGCAACATTTCGTTTTCACAATCCGTATTTGTTTCACGTTCTTTGCCTAAACATTGCCAATTTGGACGTTTCAAATCGTGAGTTTTTTAGGAAAACAACAAAAAATTTTTTTTAGCCGCCCATAAGTTGTTTGCCTTAAGACCTAAATTTTGGTACAGGGTTGACCCTTTAGGAACAAACACGCGTACCTAATTTGGTTGCCCTTACTTTGTTATTTCCGGAAATATAATTTTTTTAGAAAGAAAACACAAAAGGTTTTGAGAAAACCTAGTCTAATTTTCCGGGCTAACGAACTTGTCCAAGCCACTTGCAAAAGGAAGGTACTCATCAAATTTGATCAAGATCGGTCTATATATATATATATATATATATATATATATATATATATATATATATATATATATATATATATATATATATATATATATATATATATATATATATATATATATATAAGCAAACACGGATCTCTCCACTAGTCAATTTTTTTAAAGGCAATTAACTAAAAAAATTTAAAGGATTTAAAATAAATTTTCAAAATGAGGACCGACCTTTATCACTAAGCGAACACATAATTAATTATTTAATTAACGGCTGATATTAACTTTCTATTTAAGGTGGAATGTGATGAGGTGATAAAAATATGGTGTAAATTTGTCTTCATATTAAAAAATCAATCTACATTATGTAACGACCAAAATCAACTTAAATATATATTGGATAATTTTTTAATGAATATAATATTATTTATAATATGTTTATTAGAATATATTCTTTGAGTTTTAATTTTTTTAGGTACAAAAATTCAACCAGAAGAAGCAGAACTAGTGCAAGTGGTTAAACCAGCCAATCGGGAAAAGGTTTACTAGGTTTAGGGGACACTTAATTAGTAATGTATAAAATAATGAATAAAAATTGAAAGTATAAATTTGTATCAAGTTTGTCGCGTGTCTAATAAAAAGAGTTCAAGATTCCTCTAATGATAATGCAAAAAATTATGTATTCTGCAAACAATAAGCTTCAATTTACTAATTTCTATGGCTGAGTATGGAAAACAGTAGTCCCCATTTTAAGTTTATATATATCTCTTGACAAAATGTCACATCACGAGTAACATGAGTTTTGTGGTGTATCTACCCCTATATATATATATATGTATATATATATATATATATATATATATATATATATATATATATATATATATATATATATATATATATATATATACACTAGTTAACTAAATTTGATTCTTTTATGCCTTAGAAATTTTCTTCCTCTGAAGATGTCGACATTGTCAACGAAGCGATCGTAAGGTCTCTGAAATATGTGTTGTGGTGATTTGGGTTTCTCCAATTACTATAATCTATAGTTATTACTCTATGGGCCGACCATTGCAGACTAGCATGTACATACATAAATATTGTGTGATGATAAAACTTGGAACATAATTCCTAAATGCGTTTTTTAATTTTTTCAAGAAAAACGCTTGGACACGTCAATTTTGTCGCTTTAATTGTTAACTTATGACGTAAAATTACATTTGTGACGTCACCTATTTCTGAATCATGACGTCATCATAAGTTTTTTAAATGACAACCATATTTTATTGCTTTTTCTCCATAGATCTGCTTACTAAGGTAGGTGTACACAATATCGCCATGTTGAAAATATAGCCTTGCTGTATCATTCGCTTTTCTCTGACAGATGGCGCCAGAGATTCTACAGCAAAGCTAAATTCATAACATACTACAAGTTCCCGTGTCTTTTTAACCTAAAATTTCATGTGTTGTGACCCTGCCGCCAAAACCTTGTTCAGTAGAAGTGTATTATAGGCGGTCTTGAAATTTTGTTGGGTTTAAACATAGAAAAAGACTTGGTAAGTACTATTTTTAGTTCGGTACCACATACAGTATAGTTACAGGTATTTGACTGTGATTGTGTTTCTATTTTAAATAATTTCATGACACTAGTAAACAAACAAAGATCTGACTAATAAATGTTGGCAATACCACCAGTGTCACTGTGCGGCCATATCAGCAGTGGCGATATTGCTAGACTTTGAAGCAATAATACTAATTTACAGCATACCTGAATTCCTTGTTTTCAAAAACACTCTGTCTAAAAAACGAAATCGAAGAATATGAGGAAAGTGGAGCCAAGAAAATTTGCAGGCAGCTACCACTGCTGTAGGCAATGATATGTCGAAGAATTCAGCTAGTAAACAATTGTTGGTATTTCGTGGTACATTGAGAGACTATTTGAAAAAGAATCAAACTTTAAAATGTGGAATGGGCCGCATAACTACTCTCACGAAAGAACAAGAAAAAGAATCGTCTTTAGGAATTATCAGATTAGCAGATGTAGGATATCTTCTCACCTCGAAGGTACTACATAGATGCGTTTACAATTTTTGCGAAAAAATGTCATCCATTGCATAAAGAGAGAAAATAGGCAGGGCGTTTCTGGCTCAAAGAATTTCTTTATCGCCATTCTCAAATTAAAAAACGGAAGGCTTAGAGCATGAATTCTGCCAGGGCTCAAAAACCGAACAGGTTTATAGTAAATGATTACTTCGAAAATCTTCGTAACGTTTTGAATGATTTAGATCTTCTAGATAAACCCCAGTGGCATCTCCCCCGCTATGCCTTGCGGTCATGGATTACCACTGTAAACCTGTTTTCTGTGCGGATCCGCTGACCCGTGAAGTCTGACCTCATTTCAAGCATGGGCTCCTTCATGATCTCGCAAATCTTGCAGTGACCCCTGCAATCTGGGTTGGCCTTCCGTCTATCATTGCAGGCTAGTTTGTATAGTCCTAGCCTAGCGTCCCCCATGATAACAAAGTGTGTGTATGTGTGTGGGGGGGAGACAGAACCAGCCACACCTCCATGTCGGCTGTTGAGGTTCAGGTCATGGTCCCTGTGATGCCTACGCAAGCCATCCTTTCAAACATGCCCAGTTTTTGTTCGGCACTGGATTGTGTCACCTTAAGCCACCATACCAGTGCTTCGTATGTTAGCGATGGTCTGACCACCATTGTGTACAGCCAGTGGGCCATACTAGGTCTTAGTCCCCACGTTTTCGATATAGCCGCCTAGTGACGGTCATAACTGCCTTGCGCACTACTCTTTCAACGTGGCCATTCCACCACAACCTGGAGTCCAGTACGACCTCAAGATATTTTAGATATTTTACCTTCCCGGTCATACCAATGTTTCTACCATATAGGGTCAGAGTACTGTGGACCTTCCACTTCCTCCATCTCGTAAATGTCACGACAGTGGCTTTCTCGGGGCTCAAGCCTATCCCCTGGCTAACCCTCCATCTTTCCACCATTTTCAGTGCTGTCTGCATCAGCTCCCAGACTGAATGTGCAACCGTTCCTCTGACCATGATGACAATAGCGCCCGCATAGCTCTGTACCTCGTAACCCTTTCCGAGGGCCTCCGCAACGGGCCGTCCTGACTAGGCACCAGACCGGGGAAGACTGGACGCTTCCCTGCGGGCACCCAGCCGCGACACCACCGCGACCACGCGGCAACCCCGCCAGCAAAGTTTCCATCGCGAGTGAGGTGAACATCACTCTGTCCCTGAGCATGTAATCATTCCACCTGCAGTAGATCTCCTCTATTGCCCGCTCACTGACAGCTGCCAGTACCGATCCGAATGAGGTGTTGCTGAAGGCCCCCTCTATGAGGTCGACTTTCTCGAGGCAAATCTCTCACAGGTCCCGTTTCTGTGAATTTGGTAACCAATATCTTTACTGTAGATCTTGCAATTGGCGGTCTATCAGGATCTTGTTGGTTAAATAACTCGTATGCTTCCTGAAGACTTATTAGCATGTCGCCATGTCCAATCATGATTAATATTCCTTCCCTTTAGTTTAAACGTGTCATTTTTGTTAAATTAGGATTAAAATTCATTACTTTAGGCACTTCTACACTTTCACCACTAATTACTATTAATTAATTTAAACGGCAGGTAATAATTGAAATTTACGATTCAATATTATTGTCTTTATTCACTGAATTCCAAATCTCTACAGCAATAAAAGTCCAATAACTAAATACTGAAAACCGCGAATAATCAATAAATTATCACGAGTGCTGTAGAAAATTGATTTTGACTTCACTTTTTGTATCACCTGTCAAAAATTTGCACGAGAAAGTATTAAAAATCACAAAATCAGGTGTTCATTACTTTGGAAAAGTGAAGGAGAACCATATTATTGTAAAGAAAACCCATTCAAAGTAAAAACGGTAAGGAAATGTCTTATTTCTTAAGTTAACGTTTTATATTTTAGTGAATTTTCTTCGAAAAAATTCACTATTGGGGAGATCCCGACTTTTGATTTTGATAAAAAAAAAATTCAAATGAGCGCGAACTAGGCACCCTAGAACACCTTCAACCCATATCCGGGGTCAGTTTAAATTTTATATATATATATATATATATATATATATATATATATATATATATATATATATATATATATATATATATATATATATATATGTATATATATATATGTATGTCTCACACCGATAGTTCAAAAAATAACGGGCCAATTTTGATAAAATTTGGCATGTGCCTTCCTTTTGTATGGCGCTTGGACAATTTCATTAGCCAGAAAAATCAAATCAGGCATTCCGGAAAAGTTTTGAGTTTCCTTTCGGGAAACATTTTTATCTTCAAAAATAAAAAAAATTCTAGTAATAAAATTGGGTTCACAAGTTTGTAACATTAAAAACTCTGGACGCAGCAAGTGCGTTATGGTAGTAAATTTTCATAAAAATGTTTTTATTGCAAATATGTGTGTTTTCTTTTTAAGAAAGCAGGCATCAATTTTGGTTACCAGTATAACCTATATAGTAAAAACAATGTGCCATGTTTCATAAAAATAACTTTATTGTGTGAAAATGTACAAAAATTTCCAAACACGTAAGGCTGGCTCAGAACTGACACTGATAGAGGGAATCCGTCTGTGTAATTAAAAGAAAACATTGTTTAATCTATTTCAACTGAGCAGATTTTCCTGGTTATCCAAGCCACTTGCAAAATGAAGGTACTCACCAAATTTGATCAAAATCGGCCCATTATCTTTGAGTTTTCGGTGTGATACATATATATATATATATATATATATATATATATATATATATATATATATATATATATATATATATATATATATATATATATATATATATATATATATATATATAACATATAAAAATTGAATTCGACCCCGGATATGTGTTCTTGGGGGCTTAATTAGTGCTAATTTGAAGGAATTTGTTCAAAATTCAAAAGTCGAGATCTCCTCATTAGTGAATGTTTTTTAAGAAAATTCACTAAATGGAAACTATATATCAAAATTTAGATTTCTGTGTTACAGGGAAAAAGTTATAAAAATATTTGGTGCCAGATTATTTATATGATAATTCACTACCATAACGCACTTGCTGCCTCCAAACTTTTTAAAATAAATAATGATATTTAAAAAAATAATGTTTTGTCAGGTACCAATTTTTTTCATCATCATTTAAGTAGTAAGCAGGTTTATGGGAAAACAGCAAAAAACATGGTTGTCATTTAAAAAAACCTACGATGTCATCATTTAGAAATAGGTGACGCCGTAAATCTAATTTTTGCGTCATAAGTCGGCAATTGGAAGGATGGAAATGATTTATATGAGCGTTTTTTTTAAATAAATAGCGCATTCATTAGTTACGTTCTAAACTGTATCATGACACTGTATATGAAAATTGAAACCAGCTATGAAGACGGATTCTAGGGGTCCTATTACCTGCTCACTTAGTGAAATGTTTCGAAGATCTTAAGGTCGTAACATAGCAACTAGCATTCTACAAAAATTCGTTAAGAATCGAGAAACAAAGGTAGTCTTATACAAGCGGCCAACACGTAATAGAAGACTCAAGGTTATTCCATCAAAAGCTTCGCTGGAATTCGTAGGTAGAACTGAAACTACAATAGTATAGATGATACAATAATAACAATGCATTTATTACTCCACATAAGTGTCCACACAAAGCTCTACCAAGCGTCATAACTAATAAACATTCCTTTCCTTAGTGGTTCTTGCTACTCGTGGGGATAAACGTGCTTATTGCTACATTACTGGAATAGAGAAAGGTAAACCTAAACAGCACATACTATCCGTTACCATAGCTATTACACCAACTGAACACGAACCAGTATTAAAATAAAAGAACTCAAACGCTATTTGATTCCTAAGTGAAAATTGCCCTTCGTATTGACATTGCAGTTCTACAGGAATTGCGTTCCTAACTGTGAATATTATATTTAGTAGTAGAAGACCTGCACTGCATTCCACGTTTGCAAATGATGAAAATGTAACGCAGTAGCTGCTCTAGTGTGGTTCTATTCTCAGTTATATAGCTTAAAGGGGTCAGTTTTAATTTTTATATGTTTATATGTAATCACACCGATAACTCAAAAAATAAGAGGCCGATTTTGATAGAGATTTGGCAGATACCTTTCCTTTGTAAGTATCTGGGGTAGGTACGTTAGGTAGGAAAATCGAACCCAGTTTTGCCGGAACATTTCGGGTTTAATTTTGGAACAATTTTTATCCCGAAAAATAAACAACTATGGTAAACAAATTTGGTACGTAGGTTTATGACATAAAAAGTAAACTATATACCAAAATTTATATCTATCTTTCAAAAAGAAGTTATAAAAACATTTAGTGCCAGATCATTTATATAAAAATTCACTACGATAACGCACTTGCTGCGTCCATATTTCTTTATATGTAATTTGGTAAATAGATTAACATTGTAAATACCAAACTAAACACCAAAATCTAGATCCCTAAATAAAATAAAAAACAGTTATAGGCATTTAATGGAGCAACATTTTGGTGCTTCTTTTTTCTTCCTCAGGGATAGTCCGCGGCTCTGCCGCCCTGATAGCACTGCAACCTTTGGCTAATTGTGCATTTCCCTATTCTTTTTACTCTACCCATTCCAAAATCACTGTGCCTTGAAGTAGTCTGCACAGAGATTGGTAGGCTGAAGTTTTATAATGCTCTGTCTCCGGTCTAGACTGACGGTAGATAAGTTGTCTTTTGCGGTCCAGAGCTTTAAACTCGCACAAGATGTGCTGAGCTGATTCCTTACCCTCGCCGCAGAGTCTCAATGCGAGGTTCCCCTCGAAACGCCCCATTTTATGCAGGTGTTTCTTGACGGCCATGTGTCCCGTCAAGAGACCTGTTGTGTTTATGAGCTGTCCTCTGCTAAGATTTAGCAGCTCCACAGCTCTCTTTGTACTGGGTTCGTCAATTATTGACTTCCCATGTCTGAGCCCTGGACAGTCTTCCCAGTATACCTCGTGTCGCTTTCTGACCCAGGATTTAATGGCTCACGCCCAGAGCCGCTTCTGGTCCCATAAATGGTTCTGCTGACCCTCTCTTCGCGAGACTATCAGCTTTTTCATTGTCTTTGACCCCCCGAGTGACCCGGCACCCAGATGAGGGTGACCTTATTCTGCCCAGCCAGGTTGCTTGTCTCGGCACCTGCCAGAAATTTACCAGTGGGCTACTTAGGGCTGCTTCGCTGTCTGTGGCTATAAGGATCCGCTTGTTGGTGTAGCCCCTCCTCTTGTTCTCCCGCACACAGTGTAGGATGGCGTACATTTCGGCCTGAAAGACCGTTGCATGAGCTCCCAGGGAAATACTATAACTTACCCTCGGTCCTTCCGAATAAACACCTGCCCCCGTCCCATGCTCCCCGCCGGATCCTTCCGTGAACCAGACGAGCGCGTCCCGTGGTATGTACGGCGTCTCATCCCGCCATGCCTTGCGGTCGGGGATTTCCACTGCAAAGTCTGACCTCATTTCAAGCATGGACTCCTTCATGACCTCCTGAATTTTTCAGTGGTTCCTGAAGCCTGGGTTGATCTTCAGTCTACCATTGCAGGCTAGTCTGTGTAGCCCTAGCCTAGCCTCCTCCATAATAACTAAGTGGGGGGGTGGCAGATCCAGCAACACCTCCACGGCGGCTGTTGTGGTTGAAGACATGGCCCTGTCATGCCCAGGCAAGCTATCCTTTGGATTTTGCCTAGTTTTTGTTTGGCACTGGATTGTGTCACGTTAGGCCACCAGACCAGTGCCGCGTATGTTAACGATGGTCTGACCACCCTTGTGTACAGCCAGTGGTCCATATTAGGTCTTAGGCCTCGCGTTTTTCCATATAGCCGCCTAGTGACGGCTAAGGTCATGACTGCCTTACGCAGTATTTTTTCAACGTGGCCATTCCAGGTTAGCTTAGAGTCCAATACGACCTCAAGATATTTTATCTCCCTGGTCGTTGGAATGTTACTACCGTATAGAGTAAGAGTGTTGTGGCTCTCTCACTTCCTCCTCCTCGTAAACAATAGTATATGACACCTATTGGACTCTGGGACTGTGTCTGGTCTGTTTTACGCTCAACTTTAGGAATGAATACAACCATGGCCAGTCTCCATGCATTCGGAATGCACTCCAGAGCCAGGCTGGACCTCATAATGAGGGTAAGCGCCGGCGACAGTATATTTATCCCCTGTTGGAGCACGATGGGCATTATTCCATCAAAACCCGGGGAATTGTACGGCTTAAAGCTGTTAATGGCCCATCTAATATTGCTCCACGTAACCACCACTTTAGCGACTGTCCAGTCTACTCTAGATGCCCGCCTATAAGGCGCCTCTATTTCTGAGTGTTCCCAGTCAGGAGGTGTTTGGTTTAATATGTTACAGCCGGGTAAGTGCGTCTGGAGTAAAATTTCCATAGATTCCTCTCCCGAGCTTGTAAAGCCTCCCGTTGAGGTTCTAAGAGAGCCTATGTTGGTCTGAGTGCCCTTGGACAGAATCTTGTGTAGTCGAGTACTCTTGAACATGTTCTCCACTTCCTCGCAGTGCCTCCTCCACGACTCCTTCTTGGCGTTCCTCAGTCTTTTGTTATAGGTCGTTAGGGCCTGTCTATATTCATCCCATGCTTTCGAACTTTTGGCCGCGTTAAACAGCTTACGAACCTGCGTCCTCCTTCGCCTGAGGTCCTCGCTCCACCACGTGACGTTCCTGATAGACGCCTTCATTTTCAGGGAGCAGTTGGCGTTATAGACCGAGGAGATTGCGTTCCGCACTTGGGCTGCAGCAATCTCGAGGTTTATTGAATTTTCTATGGTACTCTTAACTCCCCGCAGTTCCACTGCTAGGTCTACCCTGTAAGCTTCCCAGTCTGCCTTACGGGGGTCCCGGTACCAAACCGTTTGTCTTTCTACTTTGGTGTTTTCAAACCGGATGCACCTGTGGTCTGAGCTACTCACTTTCCCAGACACGGGCCAGTTCTTAACAAAGTCAGTCCTAAACTGTGTGAAAATTTTTAGATCTAAAACTTCCACACGCCGTGTTGTGACGAAGGTCGATTTGTTACCTCTATTCAATATATCTGAAATAAATTTCTTAAAGAATTGTAAAAGTGCCTCACCCATAGAGTTTGTGTGGAAGCTTTCCCATAATTCATGGTGCGCTTTTCTGCAAAATATACATGACAAAATTTGTAACCCAAAGGATAAAGATAAAACCACAGAAGTATCGGGAATTTATGAAAAAGTTTGCAAGGATTGTGAACTTATGTTAGGCAAACTAAATCAACCATTGAAACCACATTTAAAGAACATTTAGCGCAACTGAGATATGGCACTATTAACAAATCATGTATTGCTCAGCATATTTAGGTTAATAATCATCATATAGATAAAGAAAATCTCAAGTCAATCAAATATGTCAGGCAGTTGCGTCAGCTAGATGCTAACGAAAGTGTGTGTGTATATATATATATATATATATATATATATATATATATATATATATATATATATATATATAGTATTAAATTTTTGTGACGGTAATAGTGTTATTTATCAAAAAATTGTGGGAACGCCGTCAGTTGTAGAATAAAACTCTTTATTATACGCCGAGCTTTCGGAAAAATTTATTCCTTTATCGAGGCTACAACATGGAAAGAAAAAAGTTTACAATTTACGTGGAAAAAAATATAAAAGTTTAAAATACTTACATATAACATGAGTTCTACTAAACTATTTATCTAAATTCATCAAAAGGTTTTTTTATGTTTGTTATTAGATAAATAGTTTAGTAGAACTCATGTTATATGTAAGTATTTTAAACTTTTATATTTTTTTCCACGTAAATTGTAAACTTTTTTCTTTCCATGTTGTAGCCTCGATAAAGGAATAAATGTTTCCGAAAGCTCGGCGTATAATAAAGAGTTTTATTCTACAACTGACGGCGTTCCCACAATTTTTTGATATATATATATATATATATATATATATATATATATATATATATATATATATATATATATATATATATATATATATATATATATATGTATATATATATGGTGTTCGAAATTTGATCAAAAATGTTTCGATGAATAGAGTAGGTCCGGTTCTATGTAGTCCATTGTTCGAACTGTTATCTTAATAACCAGCGTGTCCTTCTTAGAAGGATTATTTGATAACGACGCACAATATAACAAAGGCAGGTATTTTTTATTTATTTATTTATTTTCTTCTAATAAATTTTACAAGGTACAATACAAATAAGCTTAGGCTTGTGGCTGTATTAAATGTACAATTTTAAAGCATAGTATCCAAAATAATATTTTCATCCAAAGTCGTGTTTAAAAACTGTCAGATTTGACAGTATAATTGTAATTTATTCTCACTCCTCACCAGTATAGTTCCATCAGTGGCTAACACTTCCAGTTTTGTTAAACTATTATCAGCTTTCTTGTTCAGCAATTTCCATATTATCTTGTTAATGAAAACACAGTGTAGTTTTAAATTTTCTTTTCACAAGGATTTAAGCCTCAACAGTGTGACACTGTCTTTATACCTTCCTAGAGGACGCTGTCCGGAACTGTTTGGCAACGAACATATAAATAGTAGTTCTAGTCTTTGTTCACTTAGTTTGTTTATCCCCTTCATGATGATAACTCTGTAAGCGAAACGATCGTCGGGTCTAAAAACTGTATTGTGATGAATTAGAGTATCCAAATTGTACTTATTATTAATGCTGTTTGTAAAAAATTATATCCTGCTTTATCCCTCAATATATTACAAAAGCGGATACAACTTGTTTTAGCTATTGTTTTAAAAATCTCTCGTCGAACAAATAAACTATCAAACAGTGTAAGATACTCACACGTTATTTGACAATTCAAAGAGGCGATAGGTTTCCAAGTCCAAAAAGTGATTTAAAATTCACTTAATTAAAACTTGGCGTGAAATGCATTCGATAAAGTTTCTTTACTTGCAGCGAAAGAGAAGCTTGAAGTATGCAACTAAGACTTTTCATTCCGATTATTTACTCTTCTAACTTTCCAGTGAATTTTTATCTACAAAAGCATTATCATCATCTGTGGGACCGTTTCTGTCGACTCATTCTTATTCATCAACGGCACACTTGTGAGATCCCATTTCTCAGTTTAAGGGAATCATAGATTTTATCCAGTAAGATTCTCCTTGTGAAGATTCCTTTAAAAATCACACCGTCGTCTCTCGCTTTTATTGTGTTTACTTATGCTTTTTGCCTCGACTACCTCAGATTTGCCTTTTTATGGATAAGAAATATGTTTTTCGAGAGAGAAAAATCGTAGAGATACTGGTGAAGAGCTTTGTTACACACACAGACGTATGTTAATCCTAAAAGTATTGTAAGTATTAGCCGAAAAAGTGGTAGAGGATGCCAGTAAAATTGTTCCCACAGAAAGATAGAATTTTTTTTAAATTACAGTGTTCATCATCCGAACATGGAATATAAATAATGAAGACACAGGTGTAAAAAGAACTTCTTTATTATACGAAAGGTTTACTTGTATGTTTGTTTGTTTACTTTTTGGTTTTGTTTATTTTTATGTTTATTTGATTATTTATTTATTTGTTGGTTTTTTCTTTGTTTATTTATTCACTTGTTGATTTGTTACTTGCTATAAATTTCTTTCATTAAACATAAATTAATCTAGGACTATTTATGTTTATGCTAGCGTTAATAATTGTGTCTATTATTATCAAAGATTGCCGCCCATTTAAAACTAGCGTCCTGTTCTTGCTTTTTCTTTTGTTCTTTAATAATTATTGACAATGTTTACTGGTGATTTTGTTTGCAAAAAATATAACTGCACTTCAATGCTGATAGATTTTTTATTATTGCTTCAATTTACTTTATAAATTTTTAATTTTGTAGCCTTTTTAATTTTTAATTGACAGCAAGTGAGGAGCGCTCAGCTCAAACATTTGATTATGTTTACAGCTGTGCATGGATTTGAAAATATATTTTATTGTGTTGACTTATGCTTTTTGCCTCGATTACCTTAGACTTGCATTTTTTGTGCGCGATAACTATAAAAAATACAAAACTGATTTTAATCAAACTTGGCAAATATCTTGTTTGGGCAAAAGCCGAGGTCGAGTTCGTTGATCAGCCTTTACGCTCAAGTTTTTCCGGTGAAAACTTTCTGAAAACGCTATATTTTTGTAAATATCAGAGTAACTGGAATGAGACTTTACATGTGGCTAGAAATAGTGCAAATAAACCTTTGCTGTGAATTTTAAGTAATTTGGTACACAATTTTGGAGTTTTTTCCAAAGACATGTGTTGAGACGACTTAGTGGTTAAAGTCCAATGCCTGGCAGACAGAGTAGTTAACTGCCACACGTAGATTGATGCATACAACAGGTATAAACCATACATTAACGGTAACCAAACTAAATATATACCAGGCAGAAGACACACTACCCGAACCAACAATCGTGAAATCTCGGCCGCAATGATGTAAAATGACAGACGAATTAAATTTCAAATTTGCCAAGTGATTGTTATTTAACTGGGGGATTTAATCAATTAATAAAGGACACTATATTTGTATCTTTATGAACGGCCTCAAATACAGTTTTAGCGTAGCATAGATATATTATGCACTCGCATAATATGGTAGAAATGCAAACAAAATCATGCCAAGTCTCTATAAAAATGATTCTAAAATAGTTTCTTTTATCCTTAATCTTAAACATAGACGTTATATAAGACCAAAACAGTCGTGGGATGTGTTTTAATGGTAATTCTACTAATTCTATAATTAATTGTTACGTATACTTTGAATATAATATCCCGGGCATGAAGTTTGAGTTTTGGGCATTTTTCTCAAGCGGAGTTAGAACGCAAGATTTTTTAGATAATAGAGAGATATCGATGGTAACATTTATATATATATATATATATATATATATATATATATATATATATATATATATATATATATATATATATATATATATATATATATATATATATATATATATATATATATATATGTATGTGTCACACCTATAATTAAAAAAATAATACGCCGATTTTAGAAACATTTGGTGAGTAGCTTCCTCTCGCAAGTGGATTGGACAAGTTCGTTAGCCAGGAAAATAGGACTATTTTTCCCGGAAAATTTTGCGTTTCCTTTCGGAAAATTTGTATATCTCCGGAAATAACAAAGTTAGGGCAACCATATTGGGTGCGAGGGTTTATATAATAAAAATAAAACCATGCACCAGATCTTGAATCTCTACGTTAAAATTTAAAAAAGTTATAAGCTTTTAAGTTTTTATTCTTAAAACGTCAAAATTGACATGTTCCAGATAGAGAACCTACACGAACGGCTATGCAGCATAAATGTCGCAAGATGTTAAAAAGCCTTAAGTTTCAGCTACAATCTTCATTGTTCTTTATTTTATTAAATTATTTGCAGAAAATTAATTTAAAATAGACCATTTATGTGATGTTTTGGTAGCAGTTTCAGTAGCTGATTTAATTTTAAGGAATCAGATTACGCTTATTATTTAGCGTTTTTTTTTTCAATTGGGCAAAGTGGAATTTTTTATGGAGAAACGGTGTTGGTAACTAGTTTCTCTGTTCTACGGACTTCTGTAAGGTGAGTTTTTTACAGTTTGCATTTCTAGCTCCGCTGTAGCATGTTTACCTTGCATAGAACCTCAAATTTACTTTAGGTTTCTTAACTGCATTGTGAAACTGAGATCACAGCATTTGTCCGATGGTTAATGCATAAAGGTGTTCCTCTGAGCATGTTTCTGAATTTTTTTTACAAAAAACGAACAATACGCTAGTCTGCTAATTTACCTATAAATGTTATTAATATTCAAAAAAGGTGGAAACAACGCTCGTGCCTCGAATAAAGTTCTCTTCGTCATTTTCTTTTTTTTTAATGTTTTTATTTCAACAACACACCACGAGGGCTTACAGCCTAAACCGTGGGTGTCGGCAAGGAGGAAAGAGGCAACTTGTTAATTCTGGACTTGAAGGTTTGGAGGTTCGGAGGAGAAGAAAAAATGTGCCGGCAAGGAATTACACAACTTGAAAGTCCTCGGGACAAAAGAGCGGACATAACAGATGTTATATGTCTGGTGACCTGGACACTAAAAGGGTGCATTCGCTCTTTTGCTCTGGTAGATCAGTTGGGGGCAGCAGGTGGAGGAACTATGGAAGAAAGCTCCTCTGAGCAGTGCCGTGCAGATATCTATAAAAGAGAGACAAGTCACCAACGGCACGTCGGTGGGCAAGGGATGGCAGTCTTTGGGTGAGGGTAAGGGCACCGATGAGACGTATAGCTCTCTTCTGAATGGAGTCCAGGATAGCGAGTGTAGAAGCGGCAGCGGCACCCCAGATGTGGGAGCAGTATTCAAGGTTTGGCCTTATTTGTGCAGTATATAAGGTATAGAGATTAGCTGGTGAAAAGTATTTGCGAGCCCGGAAGAGGAAACCTAATTTCTTAGCAGCCGCTTCTGCAATTGATTTGAAATGTTCGTTCCAATTGAGATTTCGATCCACAGAAATGCCAACAAGTAAAAAGGTGATTTCAATTGTTTTGCAACTTTTCACATTTTTGGCACATATCAAAAATTTTGATACCGCGTTCTAATGCAAGTAACGCATTCGGAGAGATTTTAGTTTATACTATTTCAGGAAAAAATCGAGATGCTATATACAGGGCGCTCTCAAATATTAATTGAATTAAAAAAAATCACACTGTCATAATTCAATTGCTTCAAATAGAATAGTCTGTATTTTGTGCTCCAGAAGTGAAAGGCATAATTATAATTATATGTATTAACAAGTAAAAACTTTTTGGGGGTTTTGCCGAAAATCTTATTTGATGCAATATGGTACATTGTTCTACTAAATAGGTGATTCTGGTAACCAAATTTAATGCCTGCTTTCACCAAAAAAATACATATGAGCTACTAAAAATATTTTTAATAAAATTCACTACCATAACGCACTTGATGCGTCCAGACTTTTCTCTTATATAAAAGCACGAGATACCGATTTACTTTTCCTATTACGTATATGAAATTATGTACAACAAGAAAACCATCTAATGCTGTAGGTTGAAAAATCAACTGAAGTGTATTTTTTAGGTGCTTTTTTGTCTCCCTTAATATTTTTTATAATATTAATAAATCAAAACACTAAGTGAGTGGTGAACGTGTCGCCACCTAGTTCGGAACCAAGTACTATGTTGTCACGCCCGCTCCAAATAACACAGAGTGTTAAAAATAGAGACAGTATACAACTAACTAACAATTTAAAAATTTGTTAGCCCTGGCCCATTTCTACCCCAATATAGGGACAAAATATGTAAGACTAGATGCATTCTCGCCACAATTAGAACCGTAGACCGGTTTCGCTCTCATTAGAGCTCTACAATTAGTATGCCGTACTGAAGAGCTCTAATGAGAGCGAAACCGGTCTACGGTTATAATTGTTGCGATAATGCATCTAGTCTTACATTAATAAATCAATAAAAAAGTATGTTTGAGGTTTGAGTGTGTCCGGGTAACAAATTAAAGAGATAATTAAATAACATCAGTCAAATTTTCACAGTGAGTTTACAATGCTTTCTTGAGATTTATAAAACGTGTAATTTGATCTCTAAACTGTATGATTAAGAAACTTTAAAAAACTTATGTGGTAGGGTGGATTGTGGCGTGTTATAAAACCTCGAAGACTGCAAAGTTGGGAAGCCCTTCAGATAGCTCCTTATTTAGTTTAATGAATCAGTGGCAGAATCGTAACCTGGCAATGAAGCTTTATAAAATTTTCAAGCTGTAGCAAATTGTGGTGACATGAAAACCACAAGTTACAGATTAAAGGCGTCGGATAACGACTTATGTCAGATTGTAAACTTCCTGCCAATGTGCACCAACGAAATTAGAAAACAGGCTGTTCTAAGTGGTCACCAAGGGGCGTACGTCAGATACGAGGGTAAAACTAGTTTAGGATGAAATTTGCTTTCATTAAAACACATTATCAAGTAATGACGCCAATTTTTCTCTAAATTGGGTTTCCGCATTACGATATTCACACATCTTCTCTTTGATAATGTGGGAGAGATTGATCTCATCACAGTCTCAAGGTAATGTCGCTCTGCCATCACAACCATAATTCCCTGTCTCCGTGTCATTGTAGCTTCCATATTTCATCAGTTGTGCCAGTATTTCTACAAGATTCTTCGCAGGGTTCACCTCTTCCATTTTTTCCAAGTTCGTGTCCTTCAAATAATGTTGGCAGGAAGTTACGTTGTCTAAGACTATCTCCACCATTTGTCCTTTCTCCTTCTAATTTTTTCAGCAAGCATCTTGCTTCCTTCACGTCTTCTAGCACACTTTTAACCATCTTTATATAGCGGACCTCCCAGACCAGTTTGACAATTTTTTCCCATCTGCTGCTCAAAATGCAACTGCTCATTTGCCTGCACTCGTAAAGGTGGCACTACAACTCCGCGAACTGGGACGAAATGCGGGATTACTTTTTCTCATTTCCATGTGCATCTGTCTGCTTCTCTCATCCTGACCTCTCTGATATCTCACAAAACGTCACCGAAATCATCCAAGATAGCATGGAATTATTTATGCCACGTACACAAAAAAACTCTTCAACCACTCAAAAGCCTTGGTTCTCTGAATCTTGCGACAAGGCCAGACATGAAAAGGTTAAAGCTCACAAAACGCTTCTACACAATCCCAGTCAAGAAAACCGTCAAGCATTTAACGACGCAAGAAACCGCTATGTCTCCTTCTGAGGCAAAAACTCGTTTAATAACCCTTAAAAAACAAAGTCCTCTTAAGCTCCAACGGCAGCAAACCCTTCGGGACTCTCGCTAAATCTATTGGGAATAATTTCTGCAAGAGCACGTTCCCACCTCTTGTTTCAGGGGATAAAATTGTTTCTACCGCCCTGGACAAGGCTGAACTTTTGCGTCGTTGTTCGCTGGCAATTCTATTCGCAACCCACCTCCAAATGTTCAACCACCAACAGTCCCCAATGTCGCGCATAAAATGACGGATTTCATTTTCAAAACTAAAATGGTATGAAAGATGCTCTCTTTGCTTAATACCAGGAAAGCTTCTTGCCTAGACGAGATCCCAGCAATTGTTCTTAAAAATGCACACCAGAACTTGCTCCTGTCCTGACTCGTCTGTTTCAGACTTCTTACAATAGAGGCACATTCCCTAGTAACTGGAAAGCTGCTCTAGTACAACCCGCCTACAAGAAAAGATCCAAAGCGCTCACTAGCAAATACAGGCCTATTTCTCTACTTTCAGTCGTATCTGAAGTGATGAAAAATTATATAAACACCGAATTATTAAAATTTCTTGAAAAGCACAGTCTAATCCACGACAGGCAGTATGAATTCCGTTAACGCAGATCAACTGCCGACCTCCTTTCCTTTCTCACTCATTCTTGGAACAAGTCTGGAACTACACAGTGAATCCCATATTGTCGCTCTTGACATATACAAAGCATTCTACCAAGTCTGGCAAGCAGCGCTGCTTAATAAACTTCCGGCCTATGGCCTACCACAAAATGAGTGTACCTGGACAGAAAAGTTTTTCTCCAACCGGAGCATTTCTGTTGTCGTGGATGGCCATTCCTCTAGACTGTATTCAATTAATGCAGGAGTTCCTCAAGGTTTAGCTTTAGCCCATACTTTGTTTCTTCTCCACATCAATGACCCCCTCTTTAGCACATCCAACCCAATTTGCAGTTATGTGGACGACATCACCCTCCACTCAAATATACAATATTCTAAGCCTGTCTCTTTAGCCCAATTAGATGAGGATCGCAGACTCATGAAGGGTTCTGTCTCTGGGGATCTCCAAAAAATATTGGACTGGGAAAGTAAAAATCTTCTACAATTCAACTCCAACAAATCCGAGTCTTGCTTTCTATCTCATAAGAGATACACCATCCCTAGACCCATCACAATGAACTTGTTGGCATTTCTGTGGATCGAAATCTCAACTGGCACCAACATGTCACATCTACTGCAGAAGCAGCTGCTAAGAAATTAGGTTTCCTCTTCCGGGCTCGCAAATACTTTTCACCAGCTAATCTCTATACCTTATTTACTTAACAAATAAGGCCAAACCTCCAATGTTTCCTTCACATCTAGGGTTCCGCTGCCGCTGTCGCTTCCACACTCTCTATCCTGCACTCCATTCACAAGAGAGCTATACGTCTCATCGGTGACCCTATCCTCACCCAAAGGCTGCCATCCCTTCTCCACTGACGTGCCGTTTGCGACCTCTCTATCTTTTATAGTGCACGGGCACTGCTCAGAGGAGCTTTCTTCCGTCGTTCCTGTACCTGCTGCCCCAACAGATCTACCAGGGGAACAGAGTACACTCTTTTACTGTCCAGGTCACCAGACATAGAATATCTTGTTATGCCCGCTCTTTTGTCCCGAGGACTTCCAAATTTTGAAACTCCTTGCCGGCACATGTTTTTCCTTCTCCTCCGAACCTCCAAATCTTCAAGTCCAGGATTTACAGATATTGTTCCCAGATCACCATAAAAATAGAAATCTGGGAACAATAATACATTCAAGAAACAAACAATAAGAAACAATTAATGCCAGAACAAATCCAAGTACAAACATTTGAAAAAAATAAAGGCCATACAAATAGACAAATTATCAAACCACAGTGATCAAGACAGGAGACTGATACACACGACACAGTCCGAAGGCACAACCAATCAGAGAACGGTAAAGCGACCAATAGAAGATCACGGCGCAGGCGCTACGTACAATCTCAGACATAGACGACACAGGAAAGATAACAGTCAGTAGCGTGCTGATGATGAACCGGGACGGTTCGAAACTGCAATCCACGCAAACCAATAAGAAATCACAGACGTACAACAAACAAATAAAGTATATATATATATATATATATATATATATATATATATATATATATATATATATATATATATATATATATATATATATATATATATATATATATATATATATATATATATATAATATAACAAATAAAGATTTAAACTGATCTCGGATATGGGTTCCAGGAATTCTAGTTCGCGGCCATTTAAAGACAATATCTACAAAAATTCGCTAAAGAGACTCTTTCACAAAGGTCGCTTTGGGGCCGCAGAGCTGGGAAGTCAAGCCTGTACGACTTATAAAACAATTTACAAAATCTAGAAATAATGGCATAACCAATTTTCTTTTATTGGGTGCTTGCTTTGGCATCGCAATCCTGCGTTTTAGCGAAATTTTCGTAAAATGAAAAATTCGCTATGTGAGGAGAACTGTATATATATATATATATATATATATATATATATATATATATATATATATATATATATATATATATATATATATATATATATATTATCACACTGATAACTCAAAAAATAATAGACCGATTTTGATAAAACTTTGTGCGTGCCTTCCCTTTATAAGTGGTTTGGATAAGTTCGTTAGCCAGAAAAATAGAGTCAGGTTTTCTAGGATAATTTTGGATTTTCTTTTAAAAATATCTTTTATCTAGAAAAGTATCAAAGCTATTGTAACCAAATTTGGTACGTAAGTTTACGATATTTAAAGGAAACTATATACCAAAATGTACATTTCTATGTTAAAAAAAAAGTTATAAGAAATATATGTTGCCAGATCATTTCTATGAAAATTCACTACCATAACGCAATTGCTGCGTCCAGACTTATTTAGTTATTTGCTTCCTTTACCGCCATCCTTAAGAGAATCTACAAAGAATGTAATCAATTCTGGTGAGTAAAGTTGTTAGACTTTTAGCTGTATGTGAATTTGCTTCGTTTACCGCCATCCTTAAGAGAATCTAGAAGCAATTTAATCGATTCTGATAATTCAAGCTGTTAGACTTTTAGCTGTATATTAATTTTTGCAGTCTTATCTTAACGTCTTGTTGTTTTGTTTTGGTAATATTGACTTTTAGTTGGTTTAGTTTTAGCTCTACGTAGAATTTTAAGTGATTCTTTTTCCGTTTCTCATATCAACGCTGCCATCTACGTTCCTGATTCAATATTGCCTATTAAGAATATGACGTTCACAAATCCTGAGATACCTAAACGATTTTCTCCTTGGCGTACTTTTACCGTGATTAACTAGAACGCACGTTATAAAATCACCGACTACTTTATTTATTTTGACGCAAAAGGTTATAAGTTAAATAGCTTTTATAAAAAGTGATCTATTAAGTTAAGCTCCCGGAGAGCTGAGACACATTCACCGTACCTAAATTTGTTCATATTAAGTTGGCGACAGGTCTCGAGAAAATGGAAGGTAAATTAGTTCTCCAATCGAATCTTTGAATAAATCGCTTGAGAATACCTCCACATGGATCATCTGTTTCTAAGCCTGATGCCAGGGAAATTGGCTGCCACAAATCGCACTTTCCTCTAATAGCTGTTCGTCTCTCACGCTATTCTTTTTGTATGCACAAAAAAATTGGAATAAGCTGTACTGTTAAGACGAGCCTTTCTTTTATTTGAATGACGTTACTTTTTTATGCGCAGAAAAGTTTGTAGACTGTGATAGGTGTAATAAAACAAGCATTTTATCTGTTCAAACATCTTAGTTACATACAAAATCACTATTTTTGAGAGAAGACGTATTTGGTTTTATTTCCGCTGGTACGATTTAGTGGAAAACTTTAGGATTTATTTGCATTTGGTTTGCGATTCTCTAGGGCACTTAAAGGGTCTTCTTTTAGAGAACAGCTCTGTCAGTGTAATAATGTCTCTTTTCTAATCTCTTAAACAGAGCCAACAGTTTATACCGTCATGTCTTCGAAATGATCTAATTAGTACTTGATGATATATGTATATATATATATATATATATATATATATATATATATATATATATATATATATATATATATATATATATATATACAAGACATACATTACATGATTTTTTTTATTTATTATTAAGATGATGTTCTTGACAAAATGATTTCGATCTGTTCAATTTGTCTCAGTACTTTGTTTTATACTTTTCCTTTGTTTTTTCCTTATTATAAAGCATTCGTTATTCAGTATTCAAAAGTATTGAGAGGCTTTTAATATGTAAGCAAACAGTAGGGACTAGATAATGAGAAGGAAGGATCAATATGCCGCGATATTATTTTTTGTAAGTTTATAGATAAACAAAAATTGTTTAATTAATTAATTAAAATATTATAAACGTTATTGTACAGGTTAAAGTCATGTGTAATGTGCAGTGCTGGAGAGTGCTTAGAATTACATGGACTTACCTCTAGTATTAAATGGCTAGTATTGTTAGAGTGTCGCGGACTGGATGCTGGGTGACGGTAGTGTAGCCAGTGATTAGATTAGACAGTTGTACCCTGTTAGTATGGATGTGTTTCTCGTGTTCTAGAGATCTGAGAATGGTTCATATTGTCAGGTGCAGACAATCATGTATCTCTATTTATTGTATATCTCTTACAAAGAATCTCCATGTTCTTTATCATCTTCCAAATTGATTTTGTGACTCATGCATGTCTAAATCTGGGATTGTATACATACATATATTATATTATACATTTCTCTATCTATGATATTTATACACTTTGACAATCATAAATCATACTTCTAAATGCAAAGATGCTGAATATAGGAGTGCGCGTGATCTAAAAATCCTCATAGGTGTCTTGAGTCCTTGGTAAAGAACATGAGGGGTCGAAATTTGTATTGTGTCAAGCTGAGAACATGCATTTTGCCAAATTCAAAGTCAATATCTACAATATACTTCGTGTGACTCTATATATGTGTTGAAAGATATATTTTTTTAGTAGTTCATAAAATTTTGATTGCGCACAAGTCTTTCTCTCGAATAGCTGTATTATTATTATTTAATAGTTAGTTTTTGGTTTATAGAAGACAAGACTTTTTTTATCTACCGCCATCTAGGACCAATGTTAGGCTTAACTCACCGATTTACAGATCGTGCTCCATTTATAACAGCGTGCATCAGTCAATAGACATATTGTGTTGTGGTGAGTCTGAAATGAGACACGTTGCATCGCTGCTTGGTAATTAGTAGAACTTTACTATGTCAATTTTTATAGTGTATGATATGTATTGTATTCATACTCCTAATTTGGGATAATTCCCGTTGAGTATTTGTAGTAAATAAATAAATAAATAAATAAATACATACAAGCCAACAACACACTTTTAAAGCAAAGCCTAAAACAAACATATTTCGCTTACTCTTTGGGGTGTGCAATGCTTATGCACTGTATGGCAGGGAGAAACTAATTTTTACAGATATATATGTGTCAGAGAAAATGAGGCAAAGGCATGGCAATGGTGAAATTAGTTTATAAGGAGTGAAAGTTATATCAAAGACAAAAAAATATTGCATAAAAATGATATAACGTAGTGCGGGTAAATAAAAATGTTTGACTAGTTTTTAGGTAGTTCAAAGAGTTACTGTTTACTAGCTTTAAGGATATTGTTTGATAGTTTTTAAGAATATTAAGATGTAAGAATGTTGTATGTAACTTTAAGAATGTCATGTAACCTAGATATAAGATCATCTGCCAGTTACGACAAATGTCAAACTGACAATAAGATGATAGTATAGGTTAACAGATAAGAATCACATGTCAAACTGACAGAAAATGTAAAATGTAGGTTAACTAATCTGTCAGAGACCAACAACAATGAAAATTATGTATCCGTGGTAATAATGAAGAGGATTAGTATTGCATAAAAATTTGTTATGATGAAAATATTTGGAAGAAGGCCAAAAGCAGTTTTTAATTAGTTACGCTGGTTACGGTAAAAAATATTAAATAGATGGGAATTTTTTTGTAGTAAAAAAAAGCTGATTGAAATTTTTATTAAAAATTAATTGATTGAATTTTTGGATATTAAGAAGAAACAGATTGGAATTTTTGGGATAAACTGAACAGATTAAGATTTTTTAGAGAAAGAATTGATTGGATTAAGATTTTTTTGACCGTATGTCAAAGAGTGACATAGGAGAAAAAGAACAATCATAATAAATTGATTTTGAAGGGTAAAAACTTCAGTGCGATAATAGTGAAAGGACCACTCTACGCAGCTAAAACCTTCCAGACTACATACAAAGTGAGTGTTTCATAAATAAACTTATATATATATATATATATATATATATATATATATATATATATATATATATATATATATACACTTCGCTTAGAAGACAAAGATGATTCTTACATAAACATTCAATTGAAGGTTAAATATTAGAGACTGTATACAACCAACTAACAATTTAGTAAATTGTCAGCCCTGGCCCATTTCTACCTTAATATAGGGACATCTATCCTTACACACTTTGTCCCTATATTATGGTAGAAATGGGTCACGGATGACAATTTACTAAATTGTTAGTAGGTTGTATACAGTCTCTAATATTGAACACTGTTATTTGGTGCTGCTGTGACAACATTCTACTTAGTTCCGCAAAGAGGTGGCGGCACTTTACTAATAGTCGTATAATAACAGGTAATAATATCGTTACTATAACGCACTTGCTGCGTCTCGAATTTTTTGTTACTTCCGGAGATATAATTTTTTCCAAAACAAAACACACATTTTTCCGGGAGAACCTACGCCGATTTTCCCGACTAACGAACATATCTAAGCCACTTGCAAAAGGAATTTTATCAAAATTGGTCCATTATTTTTGTTATCGGTCAGTTATCGGTGTGATATATATATATATATATATATATATATATATATATATATATATATATATATATATATATATATATATAATATTATATATAAATTTGAAACCCGCCCTGAGTATGGGTTCTAGGGGGCTCATTTGAAAAAAATTTCAAAATTTTAAAGTTTTGATGTTTTTAAAAGAACATTCACTTAAAGATGCTCTGGGCTGGGATACCAACTCTTACGGTGGGAGCACACGATATACCTAAGTACTATACATACTAGCGAATTGTTTTATTTCATATAAATGGAGTTGTATTCTTGCAAACAAAGTGTTGTAAGCGTAAAGTATTGGTGTGTATAAAATTGTATTAATGAACAAAAACCTTGTAGTGCCATGGATCAAACCGACTTTCGTTAAATACCTTGAGTTGTGTTGGAGATGCTATTACAGGAAAGCTCTTAAAAAGAACTCGTGCGTACACTACAAAGAAATGTAAATTAGAAAGATCCCGGAGTATGATAATTTTAAAGTGTGTATCGCACATCACTCATCTTTTGCGAGATTTGTGTCTAAATGAAAATTGTATTTTCATTTAAATTACATTTGAAATTATATTATAAGAAAGCCCCTTACAAAGAACTCATATACATTGCGCAAAGAAATGTAAATTAAAACATTCTCTGTGTATGACAATTTTATATTGCATATCACTCATCTTTCACAAGATTTGTGTTTAATGGCAAATTGTATTAGTGAATTTTCTTAGAAAAAATTCACTAATGAGAAGATCCCGACTTTCGAATTTTGAACAAATTTCTTCAAATGAGCGCGACCTAGAACCCATATCCGGGGTCAGATTCAATTTTTATATGTTCACTACCATAACGCACTCGCTGCGTCCAGACTTTTTTACCTCTGACGTGATCGTTAAAATAACTAAATATGCAGAAAAGGCATTCAGACTCAAACAGTTCTGAATTATGTAGGCAAAAAGATCTTCAAAGGAAATATTTTGATGAGCATCACTTAGAATTCAATCCATAAATTAAATTTTATAAGGTACATTAATGTTAAGGAGCCACGGTGGTCTAGGGGTAAGAACGTGTGCCTCTGAGCCAAAGGGTAATGAGTTCGTTTCCCGTGGTTTACCTTTCACTCTTTCAGTACAAACCGTAATAAATTAACGTTAACCGAGGTCCTCGAATTTTCGTATTTGAGCAAGTTGAATGTCTGCACGTTCCGCCCTTCGGCGGGGGCATAAAGCCGTCAGTCCCGTGTCCATGCGGTGTTGAGGACTTACACTTTAAAGATCGCTACCCTCCTTACAGAAAGGCAGGGGTGCGGCAAAATTTCCAGGATATTAAGGTGAAACTGCTCCCTGGCTTCGGTGATAGACCATAGTCACGTAAATAGGCAGACGTTAAAGTAAAAAAAAATGTTTATAATCACACTTGGAGAACCCAAATCACCACAACACATTTTAAAATCTGACGATCGTTTTACTAACTAAGTTACGGTCATCAGAGAATGAACAAATCTGGTATTTTTCATCCACTAATGACGCTAATTTGATTAGTGAAACGAGGGTCAGGCTTTTTAAAATGTGTTGTGGTGATTTGGGTTCTCCAAGTGTACTTATCAGTGTTCATCACAGGTTTCTTCACTTAGTAGTTTAGTGTTTAAATAAAACAGCGCTTATTTAAGTGAGTGGACGCTTAAAAAAAAACTAAACGCATTTACGAGGTAAGCGTAACGTTTCCCCGCCTCACTATGAAAGAAGAAACAGCGTAGACCTACAATTACACTTTATTTTAGTGAATTTTTCGTAACATAAAAAGTTCAGTAATGAGGAGATCTGTGTTTATATATATATATATATATATATATATATATATATATATATATATATATATATATATATATATATATATATATATATATATATATATATATATACACGGTGGGGACCTAAATTCCCCCCCCCCCCTCTAATTTCTGAACCGTCCTGTATATTGTGATTAAATTTGGAACGATAATATATGAGAAAGGCCTGCATTTTTTGACATATCAATGAGCTTTAAATGTCAAGGTGGCAGCTGCGCGCGCTTTTGGAATATTTTTTTAAATAGAAATGGGGGTCGAGTGATACCTCATTTTGAAGGTCTTTTTATTCTCAGAATATTCTCCAGTTTTGAAAACATTTGGTTTAGTATTTTCCAAATAAGAATCAATAATATCGGAAATTACATGGATGAGAGGTATGAAAATAGGTGGATTGGTCGTCGAGGTCCTACGGAATGGCCAGCTAGATCCCCGGACCTTACGCCTCAAGATTTTTTTCTTTGGTAATACGTTAAATATGAGGTTTATAAAACGGCTCCCGGCATATTAGATGAACTTAGATAACGAATTACAGATGTTTGTTCAAGAATAACGCCACAGATGCTTCATAATGTCAGAGAAGAATTTACCCGTAGAATATTTATTTGTCAGGAGGTCCATTTTCAACATCTGTTGAAGTAATCACTTCAACAATTTGTGCCTGTGTAGATTTTATTTGAATTGTTTTTTAATTTTCTGGGTTAGGGTTAATTAGTTGTTATTTGTTTACTGTTAAATTGTGTTTTATTTTGAAACATAAATAATTTAAAATTATCTATGTGCACTTTACTGTGGAAACAATACGACAGGAATAATCAATAATGACGTCTAATAGGTAAAAAAAAGTGTGTTATAAACAAGGGTAGTCATAACACAGAAACAGATATTATTGATTCTCATTTGAAAAATACTGAACCAAATGTTTTCAAAACTGGAGAATGTTCTGAGCATAAAAAGACCTTCAAAATGAGGTATCACTCGACCCCCATTTCCAATTTAAAAAAATACTACGAAAGCGCGGGCAGCTGTCACCTTGACATTTAAAGCTGTCATTGATATGTCAAAAAATGCAGACCTTGCTCATATATTATCGTTCTTCACTGTATATATATATATATATATATATATATATATATATATATATATATATATATATATATATATATATATATATATATATATTATTAATTAATGCTTTATTAATGCTTTATTGGTATATAATAATACATCATGTCCATATAAAGAAGTCAGAGACGTGTACATATATTATTTGACATAATTTAAATCGTTTTGGCCCAAATGTGTTAGACGTATGCTTTCCAAATGTTATTAACTTCAGATTTTGACGTACGAAAATTTAATTACCTTTTTCTCCCATCTAGTGTTTCAATCATTGCCTACATTCATAACAGCTCCCAACCATATCAATATTCTCTTCGGATAAAAATCTGTTCTAACCATTCCTTATTAAATACAACATTTTTAAATTTTAAACAGGAATGTATATATATATATATATATATATATATATATATATATATATATATATATATATATATATATATATACATATATATATATATATATATATATATATATATATATATATATATATATATATATATATATATATATATATATATAATATACAGGGTGTTTCATAACATATGGGACGCCGTGGGGTGATTGGGATCTCAAAATAATCAAAGAAGGTACTATAAATATTTGTCTGAAAGCCTGTTGTTTCCGAGATACAGGGTGTTGAAGGTTTGAAAAAAAAAGATTATTTTATATATTTTGAGATAAATTTGAGATAGGCAAATCAAATTTAATGCACAACGTTCATTCATAAGTTGACATATTAGATGAAAATTTCAAGCCTCTCAACCACTGGCGGAGTTTTATGAGTTCCTTATAATTAAGTTACATAAAAATGTTAGTAGGCCCTGCGGAAATCTTTTGCTAGAAATTCTGAATAGACTATTTAAATTTCTACAATTATAGTTCGTAATATCGTGTTTTTTCAACACACTGTATCCTGAAAACAACAGGATTTTAGACTTATCTTTATAGAACTATTTGTGATTATTCTGAGGTCCCCAATAACCTTGTGGCGTATGTTCCACACATTTTAAAAAAGTTCTACAGGGCCGTGCTAACATTTTTTTTTTTTCAACTTTTGTCTAACCACTTTTTACTGTCAAACCAAGACGAATATAAAAAAGTCAAGACATACTTTTTGTAGAAAATTAAATCCTATGTTAAAAAATTCAAACAATAGATTTCTGCAGGGCCGTAGTAACATTTTTTATGTAACTGAATTCTAAGGAACCCATATAACTCCACCACTAGTTGCTTGAGAGGCTTGAAATTTTCATCCAATATGTCAACCTATAAATGGACGTTGCGTATCAAATTCGGTTTGTCTATCTTAATTTTATCAGAAAATATGAAAAATAATCGTTTTCTTTTGAAACCTTCCACACGCTGTATCTCGGAAACAACAGGGTTCCGGACATATATTTATTGGATCTTTTTTGTTTTTTGATTATTTTGAGATCTGCAATCACTCCACGACGTGTGCCCTACATGATATGAAACACCCAGTATATATATATATATATATATATATATATATATATATATATATATATATATATATATATATATATATATATATATAGCGATCTCAAAAAGTTCTCTGCCGATTTCAATAAAATTTGAGTACCTTCTTTTTGAAAACGACTTATATAGATTTGCTGGCCAGCAAAATCGGTCCAGTATTCCGGGAACAATTTATCTCCTCTCGGAAAATGTTTATATCTCAGGAGATAGCAAAGTTATGGCAACCAAACTTGGTATGCGGCTTTACGTCAGAAAAATTAAACCATGCATTAAAATTTAGATCTCTAAGTTGGAAGAAAAAAAGATGTAGTCATTTAAAAACAAAAATTTTTTGGTGCCACTGGTGTCCAGAGAAACGCACAAAACCAAAATATTTTATGTAGATAACAAAAGCTATTGTATTCTACAGACAATGATTAAGTTTTTTTGGCCCGAAAAAGTCTACAAATGCCAGGAAAATTGCTTTAAAATTTTTATAGTTTTTCCTCTTAAAACGCCAAAGTTCGGATTTGAAACGTCAAAATTGGCAACTTTAAAGCAAAGGGCCAGAAACGAATACGACTTATGTAGAGAAAATGTTGCAAAAAGTGTGTTTTACAAACTTCTAAGCTTAAGCTTTAACTTTGTTGTTCTGCATTTTACTAAAATGCTTCCAGAAAATTGTTTTGAAATAGATCCTTTCTCTGATATTTTGGCAGTGATTTTAGTTTATCGTAGAAAAAACTCAATATCTCCGTTAATATACAAGATACGAGAAAAACTTGTATCTGTTAATTATAGGCTGTCTTGAGCTGCATCTTAAAAAATATATTTACAATCATAGCGTGGTTCATAAGTCGTTGGCGATACCATTTTTTTTAAATCGAACACCTCTTATGCATTTTTCATTTAAATCTAATACATGTTTATGAGCAAAAAAACTCGGGACGCAGCAAGTGCGTTTTGGTAGAGAATTTTCATTAAATGCTTTAAATTTCGATCTCAATTTGCAATTAGCCTAAGGTTCGTTGGCTAGGAAACCAGTTTTTTCGGGAATATTATAAGTTTATTTTCGAAAAACTTTTGTACATTTCCAAACAATAAAGTTATTTTGATGAAATATTGTTTCTACTATATTATAACTTACACTGGTAACAAAATTTGATACCTCATTTCACTAAAAAAAGTCATATTTGCTATTAAATTTTTTTTATGGGAATTCACTTCTATAACGCAGTTTTTTTTAAATGAGAAAACACTTTTAGTAAAATATTGTTAAATGTGTCAAATGCTCAAGTTAAAATATATGAACACATAATCTGGCAAAAAGATTCTAGGTTCTGCGGTGCTGGTTGCATCAACATCTAATTTATAATGTAGCAGATGCATTTGATATTGCATTTTACCAACCACGTGAAATTTCAAGTTTCTGCAAAGAAATGGCTACAAAATCAATTTGCAAATCAGTTTGCGCTGCAGGGAATTTCAAACACCGCAGCTGGTTTGTGAAGGAATTGTTTTTGTCTGGGAGATAATTTGTTAACGGAACGCTAGGGATGAAGTAACATTAACCTTACTGTTTTTATCTACTTGCTCATCGCTCGTTTATTACCCTGAAGTAGTTCAAAGTCTTTAATCTTTTGGGCCATAGGTTTTAAAGAGATATGGAGACAAACTGCCTTACGCTCAATCTACTTCTCCCACTGTCAAAATACACTCCTCCGTGTTCTTGACCTGAAGAATTTTAAAATCGTTAACCGGAAAGTTAGGTGGATATTACGTTACGAAATTGAACTTTTACTGATATAATACACCTTCTGTAACTTTCAGAAATCGTATTTGTTATTAAAATTATTCAGTTGTCAGCGGAAAAAATCTGAACGCAGCAAGCGCGTTATGGTATTGAATTTTCGAAAAAATTACCCTAGTCACGAAAAATCCTAAAAAACTTTATCATACAAAAATTATGTCTAAAAATAATGAAGTTCGTTTAATGAATGTTACATTTCGGGAGACAACAGGTTTATAGTAGCCAATTTTCATAAGAATTGTTCACTATTATTGGGGGAGAAAGAGCTTGTTTTCTTGCCCCAATGTTTTGCAGGTGGATTGATCCCACCCTCTCTAACTAGTCGGCTTTGCTAATTAGCGTTGGAAGAAGAATATCTTGAAGATGTGGACTGTATTTATAACTCTAGGTGCACTGGATTCCAGAAGACTTCAATAATACACTTTTTTATATTTATATATGTTGTATTGTTACTATATACACTTTGAACTTAACATTTATTTACAATTTGCGGTTTTATACTTGATTTAATGGGTTATTCAGGAGATTTCACAATCTTATTAGCTACTTGCTATTGCATTTAACTGCGCGTATACTTTCTAATTTCAAAGAAAACACTGGCTTTTCACTGTAATACTGTACGAACGGAATTTCTGTAGGAAGATTGGCGCTTGAACTGAAGTGGCGTAATCACACTAGCGATGTTTAGGTAGAAGATCGGGATCTTAGAAGTCCCAAAAAGCGATGAAGATGAGATTCGTTGTAGAACGGCACTGTAGAATTGAACTGGCTTAAACACACGAGCGATGTTTTAGTGGAAGTTTTGGAACTCCAAGGAGCGAGGAAGGAGCGAAGATGAGATCTGGCTTAGAACTGACTTGCACCTTGCGAAAGGCTTGCTTTTATCGAGCTTTCGCGTAACGCTAGGTGATGTAGTTGACATAACATAATGTCAGTAATACAGAATGGCCAAGTAGGTAGAAGCATTATTCCTAGTAAAGAAAATCCACTGGGTGCATCTTAAGAATACGTCAAAGACAGCTAAAGCCATTTACAATCAAGGACTTAACGGTGTATAAGTATTCTTTGTATGGCATTGTTCATGAGTAAACCTAATGCGATACAAACGAACAGAGGATAAAGATTACCAGCAAATTGGGAAAGATTGTGAAATCCAGAGATAAATAATTCCAGGTAGAAACTTAAATGATAGTCCAACCGAATGAAAGTAAAGAGAGAGGGGCGTACCAATTTGTCTCTCCAACAATTATTATACGACAAATTACTAAAACTTACACAGACATTGAAGATCGATTTGAGAGGTCCTAGTACGCGCACATTTTAAGAATTCTTTCGAAATTCTTACCATCGACATCTCTCTATTATCAAAAAAATCTTGTGTTCTAACTCCTTTTGAGAAAAATGCCCAAAACTCAATTTTCTATGAAGCTAGAAAATTACATTTTGCTATACCTATAGATAGTGTAAGTCTCTTTAAATGAGACTTGTATTACAAATTTCGTTAAAGTAACAAAAGCCTTTCACAAGGAAACCTAATTAATATTTAGAAAAGTAATGTATCTGCCAAGTTATAAACGTAGCAGTTATTTTCCCTCATTAGTCACTTGAATGATTTCGTTTCAGTCAACCTAATCAAACCGGTTATTAAGGAGTTTTAAACCAAAAATGAGATGTTCAAAACGTATGAAATCTGTACACTATTGTTTCATCAAATGTCAAAGTTAACCAAAAAAGTCTGGACGCAGCAAGGGCGTTATGGTAGTGAATTTTAATTAAAATGTTTTCAATAGGAAATATATTTTTTTAAGAAAGCTTGCATCAAATTTGGTTACCAGTATAACCTATATAGGAGAAACAATGTACCATATTTTATCAAAATCACTTTATTTTTTGACAATATACAAAAAACTTCGAAAAATAAACTTAAAATGTGCCCAAAAAACTGGTTTCCTGGCCAACGAAACTTAGGTTAATAGTAAATTAAGCTATCGGAAGAAACATATAATGAAAAATCGCTACCATAACGCACTTGCCGAGTCTCGAATTTATTTTCTTACAAACATGCATTATCTTTCGAAGGAAAATGCAAAAATTGCAATAATATAAGGCGTGTTGGATTAGGAAAAAAATTGCATCACTTATGGGCCACCTGTGATTGTAAGAATAATTTTATAAGATGCAGACATCGTATAATTAACATATAAAATTTTTTCTCATATCTTGTATAATAATGGATATATTGAGCTCTACCCTAGAAACGCGTCACCCTGTATATATGAACACAGATAAAAACTGAAACTAACCCGGATATGGGTTCTATGGCGCCTAGTTCGCGCTCATTTGAAGAAATCTTTTCAAAATTCAAAAGTCACTAAAATTGTATCCAACTCCATGAGTAAAATTGTGATGGCCAAAAATAAATATGAATGCAAGAAGAAGAGCATGCCTGTATTACAAATGTCAGAAAACAAAATACTTATTTACATGTCACTTTGAAAGTAGATCTGTCATTTATCAAAATAATTTGTCAGTTGAATATGACATGTACTGTTGCCGTGGACTATTATTATGCACTATTGTATTACGCCTTATAAAAATCTTGTTTTTTTCTTGAGTACGAAAGCCTATTTTACTGTTTAAACATTTTTCTCTCCTTAACCTGAAATGATTTTCGTCTCATTTAACGTTCTTTCATTATAGAGTCACAGTAGGTTTTAGATTCTAGAAATTATTCTATTTTGTGTGAATTTTTCGTTGCATACCTAGAACAAGTTTTATTTTCCTTCAATTACAAATGACAATTTTAAGTAAATACCCATATTTTCTGTGCCCAATATGTTTAACGGATGAGAAACGGGGGAAGGAAATTTCATTTAAAGTTAAAATGAGAAAGCGAACTTTATTCGTGGCACGAGCGTTATTTCCATTTTTTTAATACTAATAACATTGATAGGTAAATCAGCAGATTAGAGTAGTGTTCGTTATTTGAAAAAAAAATTCAGAAAATGCTTGGCCCTTTATGCATTAACCATCGGACAAATGCTGTAATCTCAACTTCACAATACAGTTAAGAGACCTAAAGTAAATTTGAGGTTCTGTGCAAGGTAAAAATTCTACAAGGGAGCTATAAATGCAAACTGTAAGAAACTCACCTTACAGAAGTCCATAGAAAGGAGAAACTACTTACCAACACCGTTTCTCCATAACAAACTGTCACTTTTCTCAATTGAAAAAAGGTTCGGGACGCAGAAAGTACGTTATGATAGCAAATTTTTCTTAAAATGTTTTTAATAGCAAATGCGAGCAGGCATCAATCTGATTACCGGCATAGCCTATGCAGTAGAAACAATGTACTATACTTTATCAAAATAACTTATTGTTTGAAAATATACAAAAATTTTCCGAAAATAAAGTTAAGTGTTGATTTCCTAACCAACAAAGCTTACGTTAAAAGCAAATTGATATATTGAAATTTGAAGGATTTAATGAATATATATATATATATATATATATATATATATATATATATATATATATATATATATATATATATATATATATATATTATATATATATGTTCAGAAAGATTTCCGCGGTCTTTAATGTGAGACATGCTTGGTTCTCAGGTTAAACCGCGTCCAGAATTTATGGAAATTCGACGTTTCGGCTCCTTTTTTGGAGCCATTTTCAAGAGGTAAAGGAAATATGTAAGGACACTCTAAGGCCTCAATCTGCCTACTCCTTAGAGTGGTGGACAAATGTAGGTAAAGGAAATATGTAAGGACACTCTAAGGCCTCAATCTGCTTACTCCTTAGAGCGGTGGATAAAGGTGGGTTGGGTTGTTGTAGCTCGATTACGGGGCCTCAATCTGCCTACTCCCCAAATCTCGCCGGAGATCGTCTGTGAGGTCTCAGTGTGTTCAACCCTAGACCTCAGAGAGATCTGGCAGTTCGTTGCAAGTCTTGTCATATATATGTCCTTTCGTCTACCTGTTGCGTCATCAGTGAAAGTAGTGGGGTCACCGTCAATTAAGTGGGGGGCTTTGGTCACGGTATCTAGAGGAGGATTAAGAGGGTCACCGGTATTTGTTGAGTCAGATAATGATGCAATAAAATTGTCTGTGGAATATTATATATTATATATATAATATTATATCTTCTTTACAAACACACAAAAAGGAAATAAATTCCACAAACAATTTTATTGCATCATTATCTGACTCAACAAATACCGGTGACCCTCTTAATCCTCCTCTAGATACCGTGACCAAAGCCCCCCACTTAATTGACGGTGACCCCACTACTTTCACTGATGACGCAACAGGTAGACGAAACGACATATATAAGACAAGACTTGCAACGAACTGCCAGATCTCTCTGAGGCCTAGGGTTGAACACACTAAGACCTCACAGACCATCTCCGGCGGGATATGAGGAGTAGGCAGATTGAGGCCCCGTAATCGAGCTACAACAACCCAACCTACCTTTATCCACCGCTCTAAGGAGCAAGCAGATTGAGGCCTTAGAGTGTCCTTACATATTTCCTTTACCTACCTTTGTCCACCACTCTAAGCAGTAGGCAGATTGAGGCCTTAGAGTGTCCTTACATATTTCCTTTACCCACCTTTGTCCACCACTCTAAGGAGTAGGCAGATTGAGGCCTTAGATTGTCCTTACATATTTCCTTTACCCACCTTTGTCCACCACTCTAAGGAGTAGGCAGATTGAGGCCTTAGAGTGTCCTTACATATTTCCTTTACCCACCTTTGTCCACCACTCTAAGGAGTAGGCAGATTGAGGCCTTAGATTGTCCTTACATATTTCCTTTACCCACCTTTGTCCATCACTCTAAGGAGTAGGCAGATTGAGGCCTTAGAGTGTCCTTACATATTTCCTTTACCTCTTGAAAATGGCTCCAAAACAGAAGCCGAAACGTCGAGTTTCCATAAATTCTGGTCGCGGTTTAACCCGAGAACCAAGCATGTCTCATATATATATATATATATATATATATATATATATATATATATATATATATATATATATATATATATATATATATATATATATATATATATATATATATATATATATATAAAATTTAAACTGACCCCGGATATGTATTCTAGGGATCCTAGTTCGCGCTTATTTGACAAATTTGTCGAAAGTCTCAAAGTTATAATCTCAGCAATTTTCTTTATAACACGAGATCCCGTATTTTCAGAGAGTGGCTTTACTGTAAATCTATTGTTTTGTTTTCCATAAACAGTAAATTAACACACTTCACACAATGGCATATTTCATAAAAGCAAGGCTTTGTATGTATTTATCTTGTCAGCGTCGGCCTATTTCCGCAACTACGACCAATCATCGACCACATGTAATAGTTTCATTTACATCTGGAAAGAGGGTAGGGATCCTTTGTGTACCCAACATTCCACAATTTTGTTCATTCTCCGAAGACCAAAACGCGCAATCATTTGATTTTAAGTACATAGAGCCCTAAAAATCAGGACTAAGCTGTTTCATGGAAATCAAAAAAATCTCTAGACGCAGAAAATACGTTATGGTAGTGAATTTTCATAAGAATTGTATACTATTAGTAAGATATATTATTAAAACTAATTCTTTAATTTTAAATGGACCTTGGATATCGGTCCCAGTTAGCGACTATTTGAAAAAATTTATATTTTATATGGATCTCTAAATTAAAATTTGGTGTTAGATACAATATGTAAGTACTGCAAGTGGCTTTAAAAAATTGTGTTACAAATTTCATTAAAGTTACAAACGTTTTTTTCAGAAAAAAATAATTATTTACAAAGGGAATGTACCTGTCGAATTATCAATATGACAGGTATTTTTCCATATTAATTGCTTGGATGCTTTTGTTTTAGTCAACCCATCAGTTTTTGCAAACAATGAACAACAAAAAAAGATTTTTATGTTATGGTAGAAAATTTTAGTAAAAGTATTTCAAATCCGATAGCTCAATAAATTTCCCATTAAGCCAGAATCTTCAATCTTGAACCTTAGTAACGCCTATGTAAACACACGTGGCTAATAAATCAAAGAAAAATAAGATATTGGGCTTCGTTTTGTTTTAAAAAACCTTTTTTGTTGTTTATTGTTTGCAAAAACTGGATGGGTTGACTAAAACAAAACCATCCAAACAATTAATAAGAAAAAATACCTGTCACATTTATAATTTGACAGGTATATTTTAATGTAAATAAATAATTGTTTTCTGCAAAACCTTTTGTAACTTTAATGAAATTTGTAACACAAATTTTTTAAAGACACTTGCAGTATATACATATTATATCTAAGACCAAATTTGAATTTAGTAGCTCCATATAAAACATAATTTTTTTCAAATAATCGCTAACTAAGACTCTAAAACTGATCTCAAAGGTCCATTTAAATTTAAAGAATTAGTTTTAACTACTAACAGTGTACAATTCTTATGAAAATTCACTACTATAACGCACTTGCTGCATCCCGAAATGTTTGTGATACTGGAACCAATATGTATAAGTTAGTATTTGTTTCACTTGCCAGGTTATTAAAAATATTGGAAAACACAAATAACGATAAGCATGTGCTACTTACATTTGATCAACAATTGTGTCAGAAACTTTAGGACCAAATCAAAAGAACACTTTTTAATAACAACTCTAACATAATATGTAAAGATACAATAATAAAGAGCTTTATAACAACAAACGTGGCTAGTCGCTAACACTCCATGTAAGGATGCTTTGCAAAATAAAACCATAAACAATAATAACGAATCTTCGAATGTTTTGAGGTTATATTAATGTTTAAAACTTAATAGATTTCTAGATTATAATGCTACTGACGCTGAAGCGTCGGAAATTAGTACTGAGCTTATAGTTTTAAACCATTTCATTGAAGTGAAACTTCTATGTGGTATATTCTGTAATATAACAAAACATTTCAGTTTTAATAAATATAAATAACACGTTGAGTGTCTCGCGTTTCGGCGTTGGCAGTCGTCGGTCGGCAGCTCCTGTTTCGCGATGGCAGTTGGCCTACCATGCAGCGGTGTCAGATTGAGTAAATTAGAATTTATGATAAATCGAATGAGAAATGATTGGTAACTCAACATTTATTAATATTAAGCCACATTTATTGGATGGATTAATTTTTTGACGAAGTTTTATTTGTCATGTACCAATATGTGTTATTACCATATGTTTTACATTTTAAGATTCAAATGAAATTTTATTAAATCTGACAACCCGGCTCCTTTATATTTAATTGCAGGTGACTGTTTCTATTTGAATTATCTACTTAAAATAACCTATTCACAGTCTAATCATCCTTACAACATTGAAGGTGGGAAATGTTGTATGAAATTTTAACTGATATCTTAGACTGTTTATTCATTTATAATTTTGATTCTTTTTGTCCTCGTACGACATTTAATTTGAAATTTGGTTAACAGCTATATTGTAACGTCTCCTATATATGTGCAAATTTTCATTCGAAACACTTCAATGTTTCAAAAAATATTGCGTTTTCAAAATTTTCTTTGCATTTTTTTCTAAGCAAAATTAGACGCACGGCGCCCATCTACAAACTCATCCAAGCCATTAACAAAATCAAGGTAACTCCTAAATTTAGTCGAAATCGGTGAAGTATTTTTTGAGTTAGCGGTTGGATACATATATATATATATATATATATATATATATATATATATATATATATATATATATATATATATATATATATATATATATATATAAATTGAAACTGACCACGGATATGGGTTCTAGAGGCCCTAATTCGCGCTAATTTGAATCTTTTTCACAAGTCTTACCATCGATACCTCTCTATTAGTGAATTTTCTTATTGAAAATTCACTAAAAAACTATTTTTAGGTTTAGAAAAAAATTGCTAATGTAGGATAATTAGTCTTCATTGCCTTATTATTAAAAGTAAATAAAAATAAATGATGTAGCTTTATTGCTAACATTTCGTAGTAAAAGCCCACCTTCCAGGAAGTGCTTTATCACAATTCGATGCAGGAAATTAGTAGTTCTTATTTTACGTTGTCCAAGATTTATTAGGTGAATTAATCACCGGATTCATGAAGAGATAGCCGGTTGGTTTTCAATAATTCATCTTGTTTTTCCTCGTCTAGAGAATCAGTTGTTCTTTTTATATATATATAAATCTCTGCCTTAGTGAGTCCGCTGAAACTAACGAGGATAAACTCTATGATACGTTTGCCGTGTTAATTTTGTTTTTCTTGTATGTATAGGGTGCCTTGCGTTTGATGGAATCAGTTCTCATAACGTTCATTATTTATACTACAGTTCTCAACTTCTTACATTGAATATGTTAGTTCGATTACTTATATTTACTTATATTTAATTTTTAGTGAATTTTTATTTAAAAAAATTCACTAATAGAGAGGTATTGATGGTGAGACTTTGCAAAAATTCTTTCAAATGAGTGCGAACTAGGACCTCTAGAACCCATATCCGGGGTCAGTTTCAATTTTTATATGTTTATATATATATATATATATATATATATATATATATATATATATATATATATATATATATATATATATATATATATATATATATATATATATATGTATGTATCCGTCTGATAACTCAAACAATAATTAACAGATTAATCGATGAAACTTGGCAAGTGATTTTCTTTTATTAATGGTTTGGATGAGTTCGTTGGCCAGAAAAATCGGACGGGGTTTTCCGGGAAAATTTTGAGTTTCCTTTCGAAAAAATTTTTTTCTCCGAAAGTAACAAAGCTATTTTGTTGAAATTTACTATATATGTTGCCTTGGGAGAGATCTTACTACGTACTGAAATTCAACTTTCTAAGTTTATAAAAAATTGAGTTATTCAAATTTTAAATTTTCTTTCGAAAATTACAAAGTTATTTTAATAAAATTTGGTAGATATCTTTCGTTAGGAGAGGCCTTACTACACACCAGAATTTAACTCTCTAACTTTATAGAAAATTGAGTTATTCAAATTTGAAGCATTTAATATTTAACATGAAGTTTTTACCACAGAAATCGTAGAAACGACGAAACGATTTTCACGTCTCTAGTATCAGGATCACATGAGAGGATAGGCAGTGGCAGTGTTTAAGTTTTGTTTAGTATAGTGTAATGCATGTGGCGTCTGGCGATCGCTTCAGGTCGGTATTGGTATTGTCACATGAATAAGATCTAATATCGCTTGCGTCCAAAAGAAAAATCATGGAAGTTATGCGATTACGTGCCTACTGGACAGTCAGTTTTAATCAACAATACACATCCCTTCCTTTTAAGTTAAAGGCAAGAATTTTAGGCTGTTATTGTATTCTAATTTTAAGAATTTAAATAATGAAGGGAAATATTTATATAATTATATAGTGATAAAACAAATTATTACGATATTCACTCTATATAATTATAATATGAACCGTTTCGTTAAATGTGGCTTCTTCAGAAACAAAAGCAAAATGCATGTAGTAATTAACTACAGATGCAAATATTCATTTGTTTTATTATTTACGTTTGAATTGCATTTACATCAGAGATTATTAGTGCATTTTTATTTTAAAAAAATCACTATTAGAGAGGGATCGATGGTGAGACTTTGCAAAAAATTTTTCAAATGAGCGCGAACTAGGACCCTTAGAACCCATATCCGGGGTCAGTTGCAATTTTTATATGTTTATATATATATATATATATATATATATATATATATATATATATATATATATATATATATATATATATATATATATATATATATATATATATATATATATATATATATATATATATATGTATGTATGTATGTATCCGTCTAATAACTTAAAAAATAATTAACCGATTTCAATGAATAATGGATTGGATGAGTTCGTTATCCAGGAAAATCAAATGAGGTTTTCCGGGAAAATTTTGAGTTTTCTTTCAAAAAAAAAATTGTCTCCGAAAATAACAAAGCTGTTTTAATGTAATTTACTATATATGTTGCCTTGGAGGAGACCTTACTAAGTACCAAAATTCAACTTTCAAAGTTTATCGAAAATTGACTTATTCAAATTTTAAATTTTCTTTCGAAAAAATTCTTTTCTCCAAAAATTACAAAGTTATTTAATGAAATTTGGTGAATATCTTGCCCTCTGAAAGACCTTACTACATACCAAAATTAAACTTTCTAAGTTTATAGAAAATTGAGTTATTCAAATTTGAAGCATTTAATAAAAATTCACTACCATAACGCACTTGCTGCGTCCAGAGTTTTTTATCTAACACCATAAACATCGTGTTTTGAAAAACCCATGTGTTTTTATACACTTTCATTTAGCTTTACCTGTTAGCATGTTTGTTCGTTTGTCAGTATTATATATATATATATATATATATATATATATATATATATATATATATATATATATATATATATATGTATATATATATATATATATATATATATATATATATATATATATATATATATATAGATATATATATATATATATATATATATATATATATATATATATATATATATATATATATATATATATATTATTGATATTTAGAAATATCAATCTCAAACTTAACTTACAATCTAGCATGCGAACTGAAATTTGACCTGAAATAAAACTTACTAACTTTCATATGCGCCTCCGTGGCCGTGCGGGAAAGTCGATTCAGACTTCCCAATACGGACTCGGGGGAGGACGGTTCGAGACACACCGTCAGCGGATGATTTTTCAAATCACTGTCGTCGTTGAGATCGAGCTCAAGGTGGAGGGTAGGTTAGTTTAGATTAGAAAAAAGCGTCAGCAATGGCCTAATAGCCAGTAAGCATCTAACCTTTACCTTTTACTAACTTTGATAAGCGCCTCCGTGGGCATGCGAGAAAGTCGATTCAGACTTCCCAATACGCACTCGGGGGAGGACGGTTCGAGACTCACCGGCGGCGAATGATTTTTCAAATCACTGTCGTCGTTGAGATCGAGCTCAAGGTGGAGGGTAGTTTAGTTTAGATGAGCAAAAAGGGTCAGCAATGGCCTCATTGCCAGTAAGCATACCTTTTACTAACTTTCATGCAAAACTAAAATCAAAACTTACGAACTAGGTATTTACAACTAAAATGTCACTAATAAATACACCTAAACGTTTAAAACAATGGTTGACATGACACTAACACAGCCATATAACGCCACTCGTTTGAGAAAATGGCAATATTTTGAAATTTGTAAGGCATTGTACAACAAAGGTACAAGCATCGTGAACAGGCAGGCAGGATCTTGCATAATAGTGATTTCAGTGGGAGAGACGTGTTTTGCACAGAACAATTTGAGTGAGCATTGCCAATGTACAGCAAACAAATAAAGTATATATATATATATATATATATATATATATATATATATATATATATATATATATCAGGATTACACACCGCATTTCTGTACCTGTACTATACAAGGAAAAAGGGTTAAGGGCAAAGCCGCAAGAAGACAACCGCCTACACGTGTTTCAAGCTTACTAGCCATCATCAGTACGGTATAGCCAGGTGAAGATGGGAACACTCTGGTTGAAGATGCAAAAATACACGGAGTCACAACAAGCAACCAGTGCATATTTGGGCTTCGGATGTTCACTCAGGTGATTTCTTTGCCTCCGTGGTTATTTTGGTTGGTTCCCTCGGATTGAGGGTCTTACAAATGTTGCTGCAAATGTGCACTGGTTGCCTGTTGTGACTCCGTGTATTTTTGCATCTTCATCCAGAGTGTTCCCATCTTCACCTGGCTATACCGTACTGATGATGGCTAATAAGCTTGAAACACGTGTATGCCGTTGTCTCCTTGCGGCTTTGTCCTTAATCTTTTTCCTTGTATATATATATATATATATATATATATATATATATATATATATATATATATATATATATATATATATATATATATATATATATATATATATATATATATATATATATATATTGCTATGTATAGACATAGGATATAAATTAGAATAATAATATTAAGAAATAATGGTCAAGTTATTTTAGTAGTGCAAAATAAAAAGCAAGATAAAGTAAAACAAACAATTTTTGTATGGTTTGCTATCTAGTGATAGGAGACTTGTGGTGAGATTGATAGTCAGGAAGAACCGGTTGAGAGGTTGAAGGCAAAACAGCCGAGAGACAGTAAAATTAATATAGAGCAAACAAGTAAATGTAGTGGCTCGAGGTCGGTACCGAAAATTACCAATAAAAAAAAGTCAGCTGGAGAACGTTGAGGAGTGAACAGGTAGAAGGTGCCTGGTCCACAGGAGAAGGTGCCTGGTAATAATATAGTTACCAGGAGTAGTTAAGCAAGAAGATAATGACTGAAAATAAATAAAACAGTTAAAGATAATCAACCAAAACAACAGAATTTCATAAAAGAGTAGCTTATTAGAAGTACAGGAATGTGTAAGGTGACCGATAATTAACAAGCCAAATCTCTGGTTCTAACAATGTAAGTGATTTGATACTAAATAATATGTTTCTGTTATTAATAACCTATTGTGGTATATTGTGCAACTAATTTGTCCCTTAATTTGTTATATAATATTTGTGAATTTTAATTTCAATGGGTAATCACCATTAAAGATGCCTAACTTTGTATAAAACAATGTAAGTGATTTGATACTGAATAATATGTTTCTGTTATTAATAACCTATTATGGTATATTATGCAACTAATTTGTCCCTTAATTTGTTATTTAATATTTGTTAAATTTAATTTCAATGGGTAATCACCATTAAAGATGCCTAACTTTGTATAAAACAATGTAAGTGATTTGATACTGAATAATATGTTTCTGTTATTAATAACCTATTATGGTATATTATGCAACTAATTTGTCCCTTAATTTGTTATTTAATATTTGTGAATTTTAATTTCAATGGGTAATAACCATTAAAGATGCCTAACTTTGTATAATTAGATTTTCAATTAAATCTCCTATTTGGCATTCATAATAGAAGTGGTAATGCATAATTAAAATAGAAAAAGACCAAGTAATTAGCAAAGACCAATTATACAAAAAAATTACCAAAAAAAAAACAAAAACAAGTTGAATCCTTAAAATCCTGAGAGGGCTGAGCAAATGGAAATTAGAAGTAATTAAGACGGTAAGTGAGTAAAATAAATTATCTTCTAATTGACGGGGTAATATTTGCAGGTTTTGGCTTATTAAAAGTATATTAGATAATGATATTGGCAAACAGTGAGTTGCCTGGCGTCCAACGGTATAAATTATTAATATAAAGATATATTAGAAATTAGATTTATGATTAGAAGTAATTTATGTAATATCAGCATCTAATTAGTAATTAACAAATCATTAATTAAAAAGCCAGACCATATATATATATATATATATATATATATATATATATATATATATATATATATATATATATATATATATATATATATATATATATATATATATATATATATATATATATACCGATAACTGAAAAACTAATGGACCGATTTTGATCAAATTTGGCGAGTACCTTCCTTTTGCAGTGTTTCGTTAGGCAAGAAACTCAGATAGTTTTCCCCCGAAAACGTTGTGTTTTCTTTTGAAAAATTTCATATTGCACCCTTAAAACACTTGTCCCTGCTCTGTGCATATAGGGTGTCTTGAGCTGCATCGTATAAAATTAGTTTTACAATCCTAGGTGGCCCATAAGCTTTTGGTGATACAAATTTTCTTTTGTTTTTTAATCGAACACACCTTATATTATTACATTTTTGCATTTTCCATCGAAATATAATGCATGTTTGTAAGAAAAGAAACTCAGTACGCCGCAAGTGCGTTATAGTAGCGAATTTTCATTATATGTTTCAAATTTCAATAACTCAATTTGCTATTAACTTAACGTTCGTTAGCTAGGAACCAGTTTTTTCGGGAACATTCTCAGTTTATTTTCGAAATTTTTTTTACATTTTTGAAAGATAAAGTTATTTTGATGAATAATGGTACATTGTCAAATCAAATCAAATTTCATGCCTGCTTTCTTTAAAAAAAAAGGCAAATTTGCAATTAAAAACATTTTTATGCAAATTCACTACCATACCGCACTTTCTGCGTATAGATTTTCTAGATTTGTTACTGCTTAAATAGTATTGACATGCATTTTCTTCTTGTTTTAATAATATTTATGTAAATTAACGAAAAATACGTCATTTGATATAATATATTTTTTTAGGGTGTACCATATAAAATATTCCATTGTAATTTAAAAAATAGTTTAACACGAGATAAATGGAGCCCCAACAATGGGCCTTTATGCTACAAAGTCACCTTCTCACAGTCAGGACAGCCGAGTCAGCAGTAAGATTGGAGGCACCTGCAAGTATGCAGGCTCAGACTAGCAAGTTGGACGGAATATCACTCGTGAGAATCTACATCAGCAGATCCAAAGTCACCTCTAGAGACAATAGTGCCACGCCTGGAGGGTAGTGTATAAATAGACTGTTCACAAGGATACAACCGTTCATTCTTGTTTCGAGTTGGTAGACTCTGCACATCGCGTGCTAGACTTTATATCACTTGTATGTTGATAGTCATATTTATCCTTATTTTATATTATTCATTTTTGTATTAATTATTAATTGTTAAAGAGTCAATAAATTGTTTAAAAAAGTAAAACGTCTTAACCGTAAAGTTAAGTGGCGCAGTCGTTAGTATTGGTTAGAAAACCGAAAGCATATCGATTTTTTCAAGCGTATCGACGCCCAATAACCAATCCGAGCTAAGCAGAGCCAACTTAGAGCAGAAATAGTAGCCAAGCAGAGCCAAATAAGAGCAGAAACCATCGTATTATGGTAAGTTTACTGCTATCCCCTTTTTCATTTCCTATATAATTTTATGTATATGTGTTGCAGTGAAGTGTTATATGTCTGATTCAGAAGAAGAATCACAAGGTTTATCGAATATAGAATATAGATTTAGATCGATCAGTATTAGCGATAATAAGATAACAGGGAGCAATTTAAATAATAATAGTAATAGTAGCAACATGACAGACTAATTCAAAATATTTTTCCTTAAGGCTATCCCATAGTTTGATGGTCAACCAGCCAATGTAGAGCCTGGAGGGTAGTGTATAAATAGGCTGCTCACAAGGATACGACCGTTCATTCTTGTTTCGAGTTGGTAGACTCTGCACATCGCGTGCTAGACTTTATATCACTTGTATGCTGATAGTCATATTTATGCTTATTTTATATTATTCATTTTTGTATTAATTATTAATTGTTAAAGAGTAAATAAATTGTTTAAAAAAGTAAAACGTCTTAACCGTAAAGTTAAGTGGCGCAGTCGTTAGTATTGGTTAGAAAACCGAAAGCATATCGATTTTTTCAAGCGTATCGACGCCCAATAACCAATCCGAGCTAAGCAGAGCCAACTTAGAGCAGAAACCATCGTATTATGGTAAGTTTACTGCTATCCCATTTTTCATTTCCTATATAATTTTATGTATATGTGTTGTATTGAAATGTTGTATTGAAATAAGATAACAGGGAGCAATTTAAATATTAATAGTAATAGTAGCAACATGACAGACCAATTCAAAATATTTTTTCCTTAAGGCTATCCCAGAGTTTGATGGTCAACCAGCCAATGTTGACAACTTTTTGAAATCTTGTGACTTGGTCATGAATCAGTTCTACGTAGCAGACGAGAATTTGTATATGAACCATTTTTTATTAAATTATATACAGAGGAAATTAACAGGAACAGCACGGCTTATCGTGGATACTAAAATAATTGATTCGTGGGCAGATCTGAGAAGTGATATTATCCCAATTTAAAGAAACATACAGAAGAGTATGTGAGGAATTGTGAATTATGTAAGACGTGCAAGTATAACAGAAACCCTGTACAAATAGCATTAGAACACACTCCCACAGCATCCAAGCCTTTAGAAATATTACATGTAGATACATTCCAAATTGAACAAGCCATCTTCGTAACAATACTAGATCCATTTAGTAAATTTGTTGAAGCATTTCCGATCAAAAGTAAAAGGGCAACATAAATTGCTAAAAACCCAATTAAATACTTTTCGCAATATGGAGCGTGTACAACCCTAATTACAGATCCAGGTACGGAGTTCTCGAATATAGTGATAAAAGAGCTACTTGCGGCATATCAAACAGAATTACATACCCCTACACCTCAAAACCCAGCATCAAACGATCCAATCGAATGATCTCACAGCACAATCATCGGACATTATCGTTTATTTAAAACAAAATTTAAAAATATGAAACCTATAGACTTAATACCATACTGTATATTCGCCTATAACTCGACAATACATTCCCAGACGCTAAAACCACCGTTCGATTTAATCTTTGCCTATATACAGGAAATGTTCAACTACGACCCGGAAATAATAATCACTTAAGAATATAATGTACAACATAAAAAATTCATGCAAATCATTTACTAAATTGTCAGAAGCCGATTAGAAAACAAAATTAAAAACCTTACAACGTACAAATAAACACACTAACCAACCATTCAAAGAATGCGATGTTGTCTGTAAAAAGATACCACCGGGATTTCATAAAAAACATGAATGTCCATTTTCAGGACCGTACCCAATAATCTCATTATTAAAGCATAACAAGGCTATTTTAATAAACCACAAAAATGACGAACAGACTATAGCACATTTAAGAAATTTACGTCTTGCAGGTCCCTTACAACGGGAATAATCGCCCAAATACAAGACTTGACAGACAATCCAGGCATGCTACCAAAGAAAATAGGAACAGCATACACTGAGACCAGCAGCTGGAATCTGATACACATACATGACTTGACACAATTACATAAAGACTACAACGAAATAAAACGGCACTACGCAAACACCGTTACATTCATGACGAACGATTACCATTCTGAATATCATAATTTGAATTTTACCATAGACAACATAAACGATATATTTTACAGGATTTTTCCAAATAGAAATATTTTTTATAACCGACAGAAGCGTGATAAACGGACTACGTTCTATTTTTAAATCGATCACAGGGAATTTCGATTCACAAGATGGTGAACGCATATATCAAGTAATACAAGTCTTAACGACAGACCAAAATAAAATCCATGAACTTTTTAAGTCTCAGAATTCGGTAATGGTCGAGGCAATAGTAGAGTTCAATAGAAAAATAGTAGGGTTGAGTCATAACCAGGACACAATAGTAAATAGAAAGATGAATTAGGTAATACAATCGATGGCCTGAGGAGCGAACAACCAGCTCACTACCATCGCATAAAAATTCTAGAATTATTCACAGAGCTAGGCCATTTACTAAACAATTTTCAAAAACTAGCACCAACAACAGAAAATACAATTACTTTTTCAAAGTTAGGAATCTTTCACACATCAATCTTAAAACCAAAATTTATAATAAAAGAAATCAATAAAATACAAAATTATGTAACAAATGCAAGATTAATAACAACCACTGATCTAAATCTATACGAAAAAATATTGAAAATAAAAGCAGCTTAAAACAATTTCCAAATTATATTTCAAATGGAGATACCTCTAGTAGACTAATCAGAGTATAATTATTATCAGTTATACACTTTACCTGTCCCTAGCAGTCCACACACTTTTACCATGATAATTCCTAGAACCAAATACCTAATCCTAAGCAGTAAACAATATGCCTATCGTAACGAAAAGTGTCAAAATTTAAAGAACCAAATATATTTCTGCAAAGACGACAATCCAACAACCATGAATGATCAAAACCCATGTGAAATCAAACTAATCAAATTTCAAAAAGCTATCAACAATTTTAATCAAGAATTAGTCAAAATTAATAAAACCACAGTTTCGAGATATGGAGCCAGTCAATACATAGTTATAGCACCCGAAGAAACTAACGCCAGAATAACTTGCGAGGAACAGGACTGGACCAACATGATCAAAAGTACCAAGTTAGTCAACCTTCAACCAAATTGCCAATTGAAAATAGGCACCAAGTTATACAAGACCAGCCCAACAACAGCAGAAACACAACAGCTATTCAATCTGCCTAAATTAGAAACCCCCATTTCAGAAGATCACGTAAATCAAGAAAAGGTACCTGAACTCACATTAGAAAACGTACAGCTACATAACATCTATCAAATACAACATCAGCTTCAGAATATCAAACAGAATATACCAGGATCAATAAAGATAGTTATCCATCACCTGAGTATATGGACCATACTATTATACGTGGCTGTCATAATAGCAATCACAACAATAGCCGTCAAAATGGGGTTGAAGAAAAGAAGAACAACCAAAGAAAATAAGGAAAACAGTCCAAGAAACACCGAAGCCGGATTTCCCTTGAAAATCCGGAACGAACCGTAGTTTCGTTCTTCAAAAAGGGGAAGAGATAAATTGAGCCCCAACAATGGGCCTTTGTGCTACAAAGTCACCTTCCCACAGTCAGGATAGCCGAGCCAGCAGTAAGATTGGAGGCACCTGCAAGTATGCAGGCTCAGACTAGCAAGTTGGACGGAATATCACTTGTGAGAATCTACATCAGCAGATACAAAGTCATCACAACGATACAACCGTTCATTCTTGTTCCGAGTTAGTAGACTCTGCACATCGCGAGCTAGACTTTATATCACTTGTATGTTGATAGTCATATTTATCCTTATTTTATATTATTTATTTTTGTATTATTTATTAATTGTTTAAAGAGTAAATAAATTGTTTAAAAACGTAAAACGTCTTAACCGTAAAGTTAAGTGGCGTAGTCGTTAGTATTGGTTAGAAAACCGAAATCATATCGATTTTTAAGAGTATCGACGCTTAATAACCAATTCGAGCCAAGCAGAGCCAAGTTAAAGCAGAAACAGTAGCCAAGCAGAGCCAAATGAGAGCAGAAACCATCGTATTATGGTAAGTTTACTGCTATCCCATTGTTAATTTCCTATATAATTGTATGTATATGTGTTGTATTGAAATGTTATATGTCTGATTCAGAAGAAGAATCACAAAGTTTATCGAATATAGAATATAGATTTAGATCGATCAGTATTAGCGATAATAAGATAACAGGGAGCAATTTAAATAGTAGTAGTAGTAGTACTAGCAAAATGACAGACCAATTCAAAATATTTTTCCTTAAGGCTATCCCAGAGTTTGATGGTCAACCAGCCAATTTAGAGCCTGGAGGGTAGTGAATAAATAGACTGCTTACAAGGATACAACCGATCATTCTTGTTCCGAGTTAGTCGACTCTGCACATCGCGTGCTAGACTTTATCCTTATTTTATATTATTCATTTATTTATTAATTATTATTTGTTCAAAGGGTAAATAAATTGTTTAAAACAGTAAAACGTCTTAACCGTAAAGTTGAGTCGCGTAAAGTAATAATTATGTTGCTTAACACGTTCCACTCTGTCAGAGAATAGTTGGTTGCGGCCAATTAGTGCGAGAGGGAAATTGCTTACAGTCCTTAATTTTAGATTTCTAACTTCTAACAGTATATGCTTATGTTTACGTTTATAAGCTTATTGTGCTAACAAATTAGTATAGAAAGTTAATTGGGAGCCTAACTTCATTCGATTTTAGTACACAACCGGATTATTATTGCTTAACTTGCTATTTTCGACAAGGAGATATAATATAGAGTGACGAAATGATAAGACAGGTTTTCAGATAATGCAGACATTTCTTGGTTGATCACAAATGTGCCAGGTTACTTGCTAGGAAAACGTGTCAGTATATACAGGGTTCTTCATGACGCCACAGGGATTTGCATGCAAATGCTCAAATATTGGCTTCCCTGGTTATTATTATAGAGCAAAGTCGTATTAGACTTTTACTAAATGCACTAATGAGGAGATCTGTGTTTATATATATATATATATATATATATATATATATATATATATATATATATATATATATATATATATATATATATATATATATATGAGACATAATTGGTTCCCGGTTTGAACCGCGTCCAGAATTTATGAAAACTCGACCTTTCGGCTTCTGCTTTGGAGCCATTTTCAAGAGATAAAGGAAATATGTAGGGACACTCTAAGGCCTCAATCTGCCTACTCCTTAGTGTGCTGGACAAATGTGGGTAAAGGAAATATGTAAGGACACTCTAAGGCCTCAATCTGCCTAGTCCTTAGAGTGGTGGACAAATGTGGGTAAAGGAAATATGTAAGGACACTCTAAGGCCTCAATCTGCCTACTTCTTAGAGTGGTGAACAAAAGTGTGTAAAGGAAATATGTAAGGACACTCTAAGGCCTCAATATGCCTACTTCTTAGAGTGGTGGACAAAGGTGGGTAAAGGAAGTATGTAAGGGCACTCTAAGGCCTTAATCTGCCTACTCCTTAGAGCGGTGGACAAAGGTGGGTTGGGTTGTTGTAGCTCGATTACGGTGCCTCAATCTGCCTACTCCCCAAATCTCGCCGGAGATCGTCTGTGAGGTCTCAGTGTGTTCAACCCTAGGCCTCAGAGAGATCTCTCTGAGGCTTAGGGTTGAAGAGAGAGATATATATGTAAGGTCTTGTGTTGTGCGTACTGTTTTAAAACATAACTATATTGCAAAACTGTATAAAGTTAACAACCGTAGAGTAGTTAGATAACAAGCAATAGGCCGTCGTCTTCAGTTACTGAATCCAGCAGTTATCGTCGTCCGTCGTAGCTGGATGGCCTAGCAGACCGTCGTAAAGTACTTCCCCGTTGTTTAGGTACTCCCTCCTCGCGGACCGCGCACTGACTCTGTTCTTATGACTTGCTTGCGCGGGCCTTGGACTGTATGCTCCCTTTGCCCCTTGACAGATGCGTCTTAGTCTAGGGTCCGGATACCAACACATGTCGTTCGCGATTGAATATTCATGCACATAGTAGTTGGGATAAAATTAATCCTCATACGTATGTATGAATATATATATATATATATATATATATATATATATATATATATATATATATATATATATATATATATATATATATATATATATATATATATATATAACCCATAACTCAAAAAATAATGGACCGATTTTGATATTGCGCCTGGACAGACGCACAAACGCACAACGTCAGACAAAAAGAATTTCGTTACAAAATCAAGTTCTCTATATGTTTTGAGACATACTACGCCGTTTTATTAAAAAAAAATTCGAAATTTTTGTTCGATAATCCACCCCCACACATTCCACCCTTAACTTAATTTCAGCACAGAGTACCAGATCATTTTTCTATATATTTTGAGACTTATTAAGCTCGTTTAACAGAAACAAAATTTCTAAACTTCGGTCACCGATATTCGACCCCTACAAATCAACCCCTAATTTAATTTCAGCACAGAATACCAGACGTTTGATGACATTAAAAGTTTTCTAATAAATATACCCTAAAAACGTTATATTGCTCACGCTTTAACGAAAAAAATGTCAATTTTCCCCAAATCACCCCCTATTCAACCCCTACTCTCTAGAGCGATTTTACCTGAAAACAATCCGAACAGTTCGTTTGTCGGGTGCTAACTGCATACCAAATTGGAAGACGAGATCTCAATTCGTTCTAAAGTTATCGTGGCTACAAACACACACAGACCGATAGACTAACAGACAAAAGAAAATTCCGTTCCAAAGTGATGTTCTCCATATGTTTTGACCCTTTTTTATCGCTGATGCGAAACTTCCTCACGTTGTGGAAGTAATAGGTAACTAAGACAATTATTGTTCTCTGAAAACACTGACTATATATATAGATATATATATATATATATATATATATATATATATATATATATATATATATATATATATATATATATATATATATATATATGTATCACTCCGATAACTCAAAAAATAATGGACCAATTTTGACTCAATTTGGTGAGTACGTGCCTTTTGCAAGTGGCTTGGATAAGTTCGTTAGGCAGGTGCAGGTTTTCTCGCAAAATTTTGTATTTTCTTTCTGTAAAAAATTATATCTCCGGAGATAAAAAGTAAGGGCAACAAATTTGGTACGTTTCTTTTTGTTATAAGTTGTGACCCACGTACCAAAATTTAGGTCTGTAAGTTAAAAGACAAAAGTTATACGCATTTAAACAAAAAGATGGGGGTTATCCTCAAAACAGCAAAGTTGCGATTTAAAACGTCAAAATTCGCAACACTCGCAAATACGCATTATGTAAAGAAAATGTCGCAAGAAGAGTCTTCTGCAGACCCTTAAGTTTTAGCTTCAACCGCACTTGTCCTTAATTTTACTAAAATATTTACAGAAAATTTATTCTCTGGTGCTATGGCTGTAGGTTTAGTTAAGTTGATGCTTTGGCTGTAGGCTTAGTTGAGTTTATGGTATTACGGTCTATAATTTTTAGCTAATTTTCGTAGAAAAAATTCGTTATGGAGGAGACCGCGACTTTTAAATTAAAAAAAAAAAATCGAGGGCAAACTAGGCCTCCTAGAACCCATAATCGGGTTTACTTTCAGTTTTTATCTGTTTGCGTATATACAAGGTGACACATTTCTACAGTAAAGCTCAATATATTTGTTATTGTACAAGATACGAGAAAAATTGTATACGTCAGTTATAGTGTGTCTTATAAAAATATTTTGACAATCTCAGGATAGTCCATAAGTGATTGGTGATCCGTACAATTGTTTTTTTCGAATACACTTATGTTATTGCATTTTCCATTTTTTATTAAAATATTATGCATGTTTGTAAGAAAAAATCGAGACGCAGTAAGGGCGTTTTGGTAGCAAATTTTTATTAAATCCTTCAAATTTCAGTAACTAAATTTGCTATTAACCTAAGGTTTGTTGGCTAGGAAGCCAGTTTTCTCGGAAACATTATAAGATTATTTACGGAAAATTTTCGTACATTTTCCAACAATAAGTCATTTTAAAAAATTCTGGTACATTGTTTCTACTATATAGGCTATACCGATAAGCTGAGTGATGCCTGCTTGATGTAGATATACATAGTTACTTTTAAAAACATTTCTATGAAAATTCGCTTCCGTAACGCACTTGCTGCGTTCAGAATCTTCTTTCGTGGGTTCGAAACATCTTTATTTTCTGAATGTAGTCGAAGCAACATTTAAAAATTTAATTCTACGGACGTAGCACAGTCAGACATCGATCGCAATTGTGTTATACTAGTATAATAAGATAGATTTTCTTTAATCGTCAAATCCTTAACGAAACGTTCACCTTGACTGTTCCTCATGTATTGAGATGCCGAATGAACGAGAATACTCATCTATTAGAAATCCTTGTAAGCTACTTAATGCAAATTAAACAACACTGATATGTTTGCAAATCTCACATATACAAGTTGCAAGATTTACATTGTACCTTATTTGGCATAATAACACCACCGTATACAAACTCTGCACCAGAAGTCTATGACTTGACATAATACTTGCTATGTAGAGACATTGTTAAACTGAATAGAGGCAATTCGTAATTCTATTCACTTGACATAACACTCTATCCGTCTGTAAATTCTGTTATTCTAAATTACAAAGGTATCTTCAAATGGAGAGAAATCCGTAGATATACATATTTAAGCAGTATAACACTATCTCAAACCTTGTAGTGTTTGAACACTTAGAATAAATTTTAAATCGCTGAACAGAATTTATTCATGTTCTAGTAATCCGTTTTCTACAGGTAGTTGCCCCTCTTAAAATCAGTGGCAGCCCCCACAGAAGATTACTTATGAAATAACTCTATAAGAGGCACTAAACTAACGGGAAGAACACTGATAGTGAAACAATAACAATTTAATTTGGAGACTACCGAGTCACTAACAAATATTTATTCGGGTAGAAAAATAATAGTACAGTAAATAAAGCTAGATGTATTCTCACCACAATTAGACCCGTAGACCGGTTTCGCTCTAGTTAGAGCTCGTCAGCACGGCATACTAATTGAAGCGAAAATACACCTATAAAGTAATACGGCTATGGTGGCCAGCCTCCCAACACTAAGTGAGTGGTAGACACGAAGCACGTGCCGCCACCTCCTCGCGGAACCAAGTAGTATGTTGTCATGGCAGCTCCAAATAACACAGAATGCTAAAAAATAGAGACTGTATACAACCAACTAACAACTTAGTAAATTGTCAGCCCTGGCCCATTTCTTCCACAATATAGAAACAAAGTATGTAAGGCTAGATGTATTCTCACCATAATTAGAATCGTAGACCGGTTTTGCTCTAATTAGAGCTCGTCAGTATGGCATACTAATTGCTGCGAAAATACACCTATAAAGTAATACGGCTATGGTAGCCAGCCTCTCAAAACTAAGTCAGCTTTTAGTGTACGTCAAGGGTTGTTGTATAAAAAACAGTTTAATATTTACCGTACTAAAAACTAAGTGAGATGTAAGATACGTTTTTACACGTGTCGCTATCTCGTTGCAGAACCAAGTAGTATGTTCTAACGAACTCAGACTTCGGAAAACAATTTTTAGCGCACTAAAAAACAAAAACGGAAGTCTCTAGGTGGTGTAGAGGCTTCGAAAACCAATTTGTACATATTTTTGCGAAGCTTCTACATCACTTGGACACTTTTTTTTTTTCATTACGCTGAAGAAAAATTTCTTCCAGGAGCTTACTTCGTTGTCCAGTCCTGCAAGTCAAGTTTTTCATGTCTCTGGCGCTGCGCAAAAGACAACCTTGTCCTTTCTAGATTATATTCAGAAACGAACTGTTTGCTCTATAGGGGTTTTATCTATTACCGTAAGTCTTACCTTTCTGGATGACAGAAGGAGATTTAAAGATATATGCCTCTTCTCTCGATATTGCCATCAACACTAAAATTTTCGCTACAAAAGTGACTATCTTCTAAAACTACGATTAAAATTATTTTTTAGTCTTCAGGTCGCAATACCCTCATAAAATATTTTTTTCACTAAGATCTGCTGAAGAAGATATAATATATTCTTCTTCACATCAATGCCCTCCTCTCTAGCACATCCAACCCAGTTCAAACTTACGCGGATGACAGCACCCTCCACTTAAATATACAATATACTAAGCCTGTCTCTTTATCCGAATAAGATGAGGATCGCAGACTCATGGAGGGTTCTGTCTCCGTGGATCTCCAAAAAACATTAGACTGGGAAAGAAGAAATCTTGTACAATTCAACTCCACCAAATCACAGTATTGCTTTCTTTCTCATAAGAGATACACTAGCCCTAGACCCATCACAATAAACAACCAAGTTATTAAAAGTAATGAGTCCTTTTCACTTCTTGGCATTTCTGTGGATCGAAATCTAAATTGGCACCAACATATCACATCAATTGCACAAGCGGCTGCTAAGAAATAAGGTTTCCTCTTGCGGGCTCGCAAATACTTTTCACCAGCTAATCTAAATACGTTACATACTTTACAAATAAGGCCAAACCTCGAATACTGCTCCCACATCTGGGGTGTTGCTGCCGCTTCTACACTCGCTATCCTGGACTCCATTCAGAAGAGAGCTATACGTCTCATTGCTGACCCTACCCTTACCCAGCGACCTCTCTCTCTCTCTCTCTCTCTCTCTCTCTCTCTTTTATATATAGATATCTGCACGGGCACTGCTCAGAGCTCCATCTGCTGCCCACAACAGATCTACCAGGGGAACAAAGCGAATGCACCCTTTTACTGTCCAGGTCACCAGACATACAACATTTTTTTATGCCCGCTCTTTTGTCCCGAGGACTTCCAAGTTGTGGAATTCCTTGCCGGCGCATGTTTTTCCTTCTCCTCCGAACCTCCAAACCTTCAAGTCCAGAATTAACAAGTTGCCTCTTCCCTCCTTGCCGACACCCACGGTACGATAGTATTTAGGTTGTAAGCCCTCGTGGTTTGTTGTTGAAATATATATATATATATATATATATATATATATATATATATATATATATATATATATATATATATATATATATATATATATATATTGTTGCGTTTACTCCGGGTTCTGGATAAGTGAGACTTTAAATTTTAACAAAACAACTTTATTTACACTCTAAATATGGATACAATAAAATTTCTAGAATGTCTCTCTCACAAAACACTTCATTTACTGGCCTTACAATTACTACTCTCAACAAAAGTCACTAATCTGGTACTACAGTCACTACTCTCTTAACACTTTACACTGCTTCTTCAAGTCACTACCACATTCTCTTACTGAACTGAACTAACTCGGGCTGGCTTGCTTCCGCTTTTATATACTCGCCGTACCTTCCCCTCCTTTCTAGAGCATTCCATTCCAGAACCTTCCAGGACCTTCTTTTACTAGAAGGTTCTGTGAATACAGATCGGTCCCGTGTGTATACAGGGGGATGTATATACAGGTGATCCAAATGTGGTCACCACTCCTATGTCACACAAGAGGTGTTTCTCGAACTATAAGATCTCTCTGCGTATACAGGGTGTAAGGGTTGTCTACGTATACAGGGTGTATATACAGGGTGTTCGGAATGTGCAGACCTCAGTTATCCGTTCCGACGGGGTACAAGTTGGTAACTTCGTTATTTCTGGTCCTAGAGGGTTGAGACTTCGCCTGAGGGGGGTCACCCCAGGCACCCCCAGGGGGGTGGGGAGGCGGTGTTGCCAGATTGTGCAAAAATTCCCAGATGTTGGGGAAATTCTGGAGATGTGGCAACACCGCACCTACGTCTATTGAAGTGCTTTGTAACACTGCCCCCCTCCTTAAGACTGTTCGTCCCGAACAGTATTTACCGGCCGCCAACTTGGGGGTTCGTTGCCCCGATAGGGACTCAACCTCTCTATGTGAACAACTTTGGGTTTAGTTCTTGGAGACAGCTGGATTCTGTAGACTAGGTCGTTAATTTTCTTAGTCACCAAGTATGGCCCTTCCCATGGTTTCTGAAGTTTGGGACTGAGGCCCTTTCTCCTTGTTGGTTGGTACAGCCACACTGCATCACCTTCCTTGAATGTATGGGGTGTTGCTCTGCGATCCAAGCGCATCTTCATCCGGTCACTGCTTAAGAGGAGCCTATCTCTGACACATCTGTGTATAGTGCGCAGTTTTCCTTCTAGGTCGGCGACATACTCAGGTAACGTAGCTAGGTCCGCTATGTCCTCGTTCGGTGGTGGTCTCGTCATGTCGATTGGTAACCGCATCTCTCTGCCGGTCAACATCATGGATGGAGTGTAGCCGGTAGATTCATGCTGAGAGCTTCTGTAAGCTAGGAGGAACAGAGGTATCAACTTGTCCCAGGTTCTTTGATTCTCGTCGACAAACATAGCAAGATACTGATTGATGGTCCTGTTATGCCGTTCTACCATGCCGTCTGATTGAGGGTGGAGTGGCGTTGTTCTCGTTTTCTTTATGCCTAGCAAGTCCATTAGGCTCTTCCAGACCTCTGATTCGAAATTCCGGCCCTGGTCGGTGTGAATCTCCAAGGGTACGCCATGCCGTGATATGACATTTTCCATCAGGGCTTCTGCTACGGTCGTTGCCTCTTGGTTGGGGATCGGCGCAACTTCAGGCCATTTCGAGAAGTAGTCCATCGCCACCATTATGTATCTGTTCCCAGACTCTGTGATGGGAAAAGGTCCTGCGATGTCTACGGCAACTCTCTCCCACGGTGTACCTGAGATGTACTGCATCATTTTTCCTCTGGATCGGGTCTTTGGTCCTTTCTTTGAAGCACATTGGTCACACCTTTTGCACCATTCTTCCACGCTTCTTCGGCAGTTTATCCAATAGAAGCGGTCTCTCACTCTGGCAAGAGTCCTGTTGACCCCAAAGTGGCCTCCACTTCTACTATTGTGTAACTCTTGAAGAACACTGCTTATGCACTCACTTGGCACAACGGTCTGGTATATACAGTCTCTACCATCGGCAGTTTCCCATTTTCGAGTGATCATGTCATTCTTTAGACACAATGAGTCCCATTGTAGCCAGTATCCTTTAACCTCCGCCCCAAACCGGGACACATCGTGCCACTCAGGTCTTTTCCCCTTTTGTAGCCATTCTCTAATATTTTTCAAGTCTGGATCTGTCTTCTGTGCGTCTCTGATGTATTCAAGATTTACGTCTAGATCGGTGTTATTCTTCTGTCCTGCCACCAGTTGTTTGATCTGATGAGTTACTTTGTCGATCTCTTTGTTCTCTTGTCGCTCGCAAAATTTACATTCATGCACTGAACATGGTCTTCTCGACAGGCTGTCTGCATTGGCGTGACTTCTTCCTCTTCGATGTTCAATCCGGAAGTCGTAGCTCTGCAGTTTCTCTATCCATCGTGCTATCTGTCCTTCAGGATTTCTAAAGTTCAGAAGCCATTGCAGAGCAGAGTGATCTGACCTCACGCGGAATGTTCTTCCGTACAGGAAGCTGTGGAAATGTTCGATGGATCTTACAACTGCCAGCAGTTCTTTCCGGGTTACACAGTAATTTTTTTCTGCTTTTCCGAACGTTTTGCTGAAGTAGCCTATCACAACTTCTTCTCCGGCTTGGAGCTGTGAGAGTACTGCCCCAATGCCATACTGGGAAGCATCAGTGTCCAGTATGAACAGTCCTTCGTCCTGAGGATAAGCCAGTATAGGAGCAGTGAGAAGACGATGTTTGAGTTCTCTAAAAGACTCTTGGCAATCTGGTGACCAGATGAACTCAACCTTATTTTCAGTCAGGCTATGCAGAGGTTTCGCAATGCTGCTGAAGTACTTCACAAAGCGTCGGTAGTAGCTGCAAAGTCCCAGAAAACTTCTGACCTCATGTTTGTTCTTCGGCACAGGCCAGTCTCTTACTGCCTTTATTTTCTCTGGATCAGTTTCTATCCCTCTCTCAGAAACGACATGTCCGAGGAAATTCACTTTCTTCTGGAAGAGGACGCATTTCTTGGGATTGAGTTGCAGATTGGCACCTCTCAGCCTGGAGAAAACCTGCTTCAGATTCGACAGGTGTTCATCGAAAGTCCTTCCAATCACCATGACATCGTCGAGATACACCAGGCATGTTTCCCATGTAAGTCCTCTCAGCACTAACTCCATTAGTCGCTCGAAGGTGGCAGGAGCATTACATAAGCCGAATGGCATGACCTTGAATTGGTACAACCCATTCCCGGTTGAAAAAGCAGTCTTCTCCTTATCGTCTTTATGGAGTTCTACTTGCCAGTAGCCACTTTTCAGGTCTAATGTAGAGAACCACTTTGATCCGGCCAAAGTGTTCAAAGTGTCGTCGATCCGGGGCAGGGGATAACTGTCTTTCTTGGTGACATCATTCAGCTTCCTATAGTCCACGCAAAATCTCATAGTGCCGTCTTTCTTGGTGACCAAAACTACTGGGGACGACCAAGGACTATTAGACTCCTCGATCACACCATCTTCCAGCATTTCGTTAACCATCGCCTTGATTTCTGATTGCTTGGCAAAAGGCAGTCTTCTCGGCGGCTGTCTAATTGGTCTTGCGTCGCCAGTATTAATTCTGTGTTGCACTAGACTCGTACGACCTGTGATTTTATCTTGAGCGAAAATATCGGCCTCCTCCAATACGAACTTCAGGGCCATTTCCATCTCCATGTCGTTCAATTGGCCCCAAGAATTCTTGAACCGCTCTACCATTTCTACTGGCAGTCTTCTGTCTAATGCCGTGGGTGTCACCTTTCTTGACAACGTCACTCGGTCAATGGGCTCGCAAATGGCGATAACCTCACCTTTCTTCAATGTGACCCTGTTAGTTTGCACGTTAGCCACTCTTATGGGTATTGTCCTCTTCGGGTCTACTAAGCATCGTGCGACGAGGGCACCATCATGTCTATCTTTTAGGGGCTCCGCTATGAGAGCAGACATACCATCAAGTTTCTTCTCTAGTCTGGCTCTGACAATCTTCTCACTGTTACCAGGAATCCGTGTATCCTCGTCGACAATAAGTCTCACCCTGGGATTAGCTTCGCCTGCTGTTGGAGATAAATACAACTCTTCGTTACCGATTTTCAAGATCTTATTCTGGAAGTCTACTGACAGGACATCGAAATCTTCCATTAAATCCAGGCCCAGAATAAATTCGTCGACGATTTCTGCGACGACAGCCCTTACCTGTAGCTCAGTACTGCCCAGCCTAATGAAAACAGTGGCCTCTCCATGCACAGGTATCCTATCTCCTTTTGCCGTCTCCAACACAGGCTGTTTGTTGGTCGTGAGTGCCGACCTGTTTGGCAACATGTCTGGACGTACAACGGATCTAGTAGCACCAGTATCGATGGTGAAACTGCATTGTCTTCCGTCTATACTGCCAGGTATAACGAGGCTCTCGCGGTAGCGTCGGATAGTGGAGACCCTGACCTTGAGGCCTTGGGTCTCGCATGCCACGTGTCGCCCACCTACACTGGCGTCAGGTCGTTTTCCCTGATGGCGCTCCCTGTTGGTGTATTCTTGTCTTCTGCATGCCACCTGTTGGGTTTGTGAGCACTGCCTACTTATGTGCCCTTTCCTACCACACTTGTAGCATTCTATGTGGGACCAATCTGCTTTCGTCTTACGTGCTCCAACCGTTGCAGTGAGCTTGCTTATGGCTTCCTTCATCAACTTGATTTCTCGCCTTAGTTCCTCTGTCGTGTCTGCATGGTCCTCTATCTCCTTCACTTCGCGCAGCCTGTTGCGGCGAGGTTGAGATGCATTCTTCGCTGCTTCAAATTGCAAGCCATAGATAACGCAGTCTGTAAGTGTTTTGAATCTTCCGAGCCTTAAAGCTTGTTGCATCTCGTTGTCAAGTACCCCATCGATGAAGGTCTGGACGGTGATCTGGTTGACAAATTCTTCTGGGGCTTGGGGATATGCCAGTCGCACAAGTTTCTCCACTTCGGCACTGAACTCTTGCAGAGTCTCATTTGGCTTCTGGACCCTTGTCTTTAGTTGTGTCTGGTAGACCTGGCTCATGTACTTGTTACCATATCTCAAGTCTAGGGCCTGTATCACTGTTAAGTAGTTTTGCTGTTTCGACTCCGGGATGTTCTGGAGGATTTCTAGGGCTTTACCTCGAAGCGAGAGAATTAGAGCAGTTGCTGCCTGTTGTTCGCTCCACCCATTGCTGAGAGCTGCCGCCTCAAACTGCCTCCTGTACATGGGCCACGATGTTTCTCCGTCAAAAGTCGGCGGCTTCAAGGTTCCATGAGGCTGCTGCACGATTGGTATACCTTCTTCCGGACGATTTTGAACTGGGGACATTCCAGTAACTCCTCTTGGTTGAGTTCTGTCAGTCTGGCCCATCACCTGCTCTGTCAGTTCTCTATGTCTGACTTCTGTGCCTTTCATCATCATCTTCATTTGTTCTTTCAACCCCTCCACTTCTTCCCATCGTTTGTTCCAATCCTTTACATTTTCTGTTACATTTTCTACTTTACTGTTCACATTTTCTATTTGTTCGTTGATCAGTTCAATTTCCTCTTTTACATCGACTCTCATATTGTGAAACATACTTCGGAGGTCTTCTTTGTCTTCTAGTCGTCGTTTTTCGTCTTCTTCGCGTTGCTTCTTGAGTTCTTCTTTATCTTCAAGACGCCTCTGTTCCTCCTCTTGTCGTCTTCTCTCGTCTTCTTCGCGCCGTCTTCTTTCATCTTCTTGTCGCCGTTGTTCGTCTTCTTCGCGTTGCCTCTTGAGGTCTTCTTTATCTTCTTGCCGCCGTCGTTCCTCTTCTTCGCGCCGTCTTCTTTCTTCTTCTTGTCGTCGTTGTTCGTCTTCTTTGCGTCGTCTTCTTTCATCTTCTTGTCGCCGTTGTTCGTCTTCTTCGCGTTGCCTCTTGAGGTCTTCTTTATCTTCTTGCCGCCGTCGTTCGTCTTCTTCGCGCCGTCTTCTTTCTTCTTCTTGTCGTCGTTGTTCGTCTTCTTCGCGTTGCTTTTTTAGTAAGTCCATCAACTCTTTGATTTCAGCCATCTTGTCGTAGTCAGTCGATCTGGTGTTTACCATTTACAGCTAGCTTGCTTGTTCACTTCTTCACTCACTTATCCCACACTTCTGACACCAAATTGTTGCGTTTACTCCGGGTTCTGGATAAGTGAGACTTTAAATTTTAACAAAACAACTTTATTTACACTCTAAATATGGATACAATAAAATTTCTAGAATGTCTCTCTCACAAAACACTTCATTTACTGGCCTTACAATTACTACTCTCAACAAAAGTCACTAATCTGGTACTACAGTCACTACTCTCTTAACACTTTACACTGCTTCTTCAAGTCACTACCACATTCTCTTACTGAACTGAACTAACTCGGGCTGGCTTGCTTCCGCTTTTATATACTCGCCGTACCTTCCCCTCCTTTCTAGAGCATTCCATTCCAGAACCTTCCAGGACCTTCTTTTACTAGAAGGTTCTGTGAATACAGATCGGTCCCGTGTGTATACAGGGGGATGTATATACAGGTGATCCAAATGTGGTCACCACTCCTATGTCACACAAGAGGTGTTTCTCGAACTATAAGATCTCTCTGCGTATACAGGGTGTAAGGGTTGTCTACGTATACAGGGTGTATATACAGGGTGTTCGGAATGTGCAGACCTCAGTTATCCGTTCCGACGGGGTACAAGTTGGTAACTTCGTTATTTCTGGTCCTAGAGGGTTGAGACTTCGCCTGAGGGGGGTCACCCCAGGCACCCCCAGGGGGGTGGGGAGGCGGTGTTGCCAGATTGTGCAAAAATTCCCAGATGTTGGGGAAATTCTGGAGATGTGGCAACACCGCACCTACGTCTATTGAAGTGCTTTGTAACAATATATATATATATATATATATATATATATATATATATATATATATATATATATATATATATATATATATATATATATATATATATTAAAATTACCATATGTCTGGTTAATTTACTCTGAATTATTTTCATACAATTATATTTTATATTTCAGCTGAAATGTTATACTGCCAGTTATTATAATTATCAATTTGGCCACATAAATACAAATATCGCTACAACACACGTTGTCGACATATCTGAAATTAGGTCGTCGTTATGTCTGCCGAAACCCAGACAAAATATGTAAAAAGTAAAACAGTGAAAAAAGCAAATAACCGCTTGTTTAACTATTGATTTTCTTATCAAAACGAATTCTCATTTTACGAGTGGTGACGATTTCAATGTAAAGTGTGCCATTTGAGTTTTCTTATATTTATCACAAAAGAAATATCCCTCAAACAATTTTTTTCCAATACGAGCTGTTTCGTCTCCACAAAGATACAAATATAGGGCAAGCCTAATAACAAACCACTTGCCAAAAAAAAATATTTTTTTAACTCAGACACGAGAAAAGAGTACATTTTTTGTATTAATCGATAATAGCCGCGAGACAGAAACATTAAGGTCTCTTTACACACGAGTCGTCTTTTCTTAAATGTTGGTGATCATTTCTGTTATAAATAATAATAATAGTAATAATAATAATAATACATATATAAAAAGTATAATCTAGGTGCAGCAACTGCATTATAGCACTAAGTGAAGATTGAAACCTGTGATGAGCACTGATAAGTATACTTGGAGAACCCAAATCACCACAACACATTTAAAAAGACCTGACGATCGCTTCACTAACCAAGTTAGCGTCATCAGAGGATGAAACATTTTCATCCTCTGATGACTTGGTTAGTGAAACGATCGTCAGGTCTTTTTAAATGTGTTGTGGTGATTTGGGTTCTCCAAGTGTACTTATGCATTATAGCAATAATAATAGTAATATGGCGAAACAGATGGATGTATGATATCCATACAAGATAGAGTTGTTAACAGTAAAAACTATCAAAGATTATTAATCAAAGGTGGGATAACTGACAAATGCCAAAAATACCAGGGTTGCTCAGAGACCATCGAACATATCACAGGTGCTTGCCTCTCTTTAGCAAATCGTGAGTATACAGTGTGTCCCTAACTGGATGGGAATATATTGCTATCTCCGCTATTATTAGAGATAGAAAGACGGTTAAATTAGCAATTTTTTGTAGAATTTCATGCTGGTTCTAGATATGACTTATATTTTGCCCTGCCCCTGCCGACCAAAATTTGTCGATTTCTTTTTTCTTCAATATCTAAGTAGGCGTTGATCTGACATGTATAAGACTTGTACATTATCAGGACATTTTTTAGATAGTAATCTTTTTGTGCTATTCTCAACTTTGGATTGTCATTTGTTCTTGAGCTACAAGTATCAACGTTTTTTTTATGGAAGCCATATTTGTTTTGTGCTCGTGTGATAGCCTGTGAAAAGAGCTTTCCAATGATGTACAACATGCACGATGAAAACATTTCTTCAGATGAGCGCGATTTTGGTTCCCTAGAACCCAAAACCAGTCCGTTAAAATTTATATATATATATATATATATATATATATATATATATATATATATATATATATATATATATATATATATGTATGTATGTATGTATGTATGTATGTATGTATGTATGTATGTATGTATGTATGTATGTATGTATGTATGTATGTATGTATGTATGTATCCGAGCGATAACTGGGCGAAAACCGAGGTCGAGTTCGTTAATCAGCCTTTATGCTCAAGTGTTTTCGGTGGAAAATCGGGGAAAACCTTTTAAAAACGCAATATTTTTGTAAGTAGCAGAGTAACTGGAATGAAAAGTTCCATGTGGCTAGAAATAGTGCAAATAAACCTATGTTGTGAAGTTTGAGTAATTTGGTACACAATACACAATATTTAGAGTTTTTTCCAAATTAAAAATAAAATCCCAAACCCATGCGTTGAAACGACTTAGTGGTTGAATGGCAATGCCTGACAGACAGAGTAGTTAACTTTCATGCGTAGATTAATTCATACAACAGGTTTAAATCATACATCAACGGTAACCAAACATAATATACACAAAACATACTACCCGAACCAGCAATCCTGATATCTCGGTCGCAATTATTAAAAAGTACAGACGACATGAAATTAAAAATTTGCCAAGTGATTGTTATTTAACTTGGAGATTCAATCAATTATTAAAATACTTTATATTTGTAGTTTTATTGACGACCCCAAATACAGTTTTAGCGCAGCATAGATATATTGTGCTGTAGCATAATATAGCAGAAATTTCAACAAAATCAAGCCAAGTCTCTACAAAAAAAAAAAAAGATTCTAAAGTAGTTTCCTTCATATTTAAGCTTAAACATAAGACGTCATATGAGATCGAAACAGTCATGGGATGTGTTGCAATAGTAATTCTACTAATTTTGTAATTAATAATTTTTACGTATACTTAGAATATAATATCCCGTGCATGGAACCGATCTAAAGTATGACGCAAATAAAACGTTAGTTGACGCGCGCCTAGATGGCGCAGGGGGCATCGCCCTTGCCTCCTAAGCAGAAGGTTACGCGATGGAATCCAGCTCGATGAATGTATGATTTTTTTAATATTTTATTTTGACATTTGGAGAAACAATAATGCACAGATTTCATACGTTTTGAACACTATCTCATTTTTGTTTAAAACGCCTAAATAAGTTTGTCATCTTTGAGTCTGAAATTATAATTTTGTTATTGTTGATATTGAAAAAACCGGTTTGATTAGGTTGACTAAAACGAAATAATACTGTGGTATAATGAGGAAAAATCACTGCTACGTTTATAATTTGGCAGATACTTTACTTTTCTAAATATGAATTAAGTTTCTTTCTGGAAATCTTTTGCATAACTTTAATGGAACTTGTAATACAAGTTTCTTTTAAACAGACTTACACTATCTACAGATATAGCAAAATTTAGTTCTTTAGCTTTATAGAAAATTAAGCTTTGGACATTTCTCTCAAAAGGAGTTAGAACGCAAGATTTTTTGATAATAGAGAGAAAGCGATGGTAACTTTTTCGAAAGAATTTTTCAAATGTGCGCGTACTAGGCCTTTTAAAATCCATCTTCAAGGTCTGTGTAAGTTTAAAGTATTAGTTTTACTAATATGCTGTATAATAATAGTGTACAATTCTTATTAAAATTCGCTACTATAACGCACTTGCTGCGTCCCGAAATTTTTATTATTCTATACAGATATAGGGTCGATATTTTACTAGCACAAGTGTGTGTGTGTGTGTGTGTGTGTGTGTGTGTGTGTGGAAGGAATTGGCTTGGGACATTACGTCCATTGGCCACAAAACTCTGCAGTAAATTTGTACCATTGTTATATCTATACATTGTTATAAAAAGCGATTCTCCTTCAAATATATTTATAATTTGCAGCATGGATATTAATACTTACAGCAATAGGGAGGATTAAAGCGATAGACGTACCTTTATGTGTAAGCTCTTACAGAGTATGAATATTTCTAAATGGCTATAGCGTAAGCAATATTTATCTTCTAACATATCAATTTTGTCAAATATAAATGTTTGTGTTCTTACTTATTATTAAGGATAGAAACATAGGATACTCGCTTCTCGCCCAGGTGTCCTTCATGGCATTTTTTTTAAACAAACAACACTGGACAGCTGATGACATGGGATAAAAAACAATAGGTGAGACAGTAGGAAAACTAAATTTATAATAATATTATTCTTAACTAAGGCTAATACTAAAATACACATACAGAGAAATAGCAAAACTAAATTTTGATTTTTGTATGCCGAATGAATTTTATAAGTATATTATAAATTTTCAGGCTATTTGTGCAAATAAGTGTTGCTAAGTTCACAGGAAACTCTACTCCTGCATCTTTGATACTAGCACAAATAACTACAACTTTGTAATACTGCAATTTTGTAACAAATACATGCCATGCTACAAGAAGCTTCCTTGTAACTACAGAAACATCTTTATAAGTGTTGAGTTACAGTCGAATTGTTAGAAGCTGAACTACGGAAATGCGGAAACTACTGCGATTATTTGTTGCACGTACCCTTTGGTTATGCAACATAAGCAATATTAGCGAAGCAGTTGTCAATGATTTACCACATTTAAATTATGCTCAAAGGAATTGATGTATTTTCGTGAGCATAAGAGCGATGGTGGTGCAATTTGAAATACTTAGTCTACTGTTACCTTATCTAAACAAAACAAAAATTTCGGCACGTAGCAATTGCGTTACGGTAGCGAATTTTCGTTAAATGCTTCAAATTTCTACCACTCTATTTTCTATAAACCTAGAAAGTTGAGTTTTCGTGGGGTAAGGTATTTACGAGGGCAATATACCAACCAAATATCATCAAAATAATTTTGTTATTTTTGAGATAATTTTTTTTGTCAGAAAAACTGGTCCGATAGCTGGATAATGAACCCATCCAAGCTATTAATGAAATAAAGATTCTTGCTGTGTTTGATCAAAACCGGTTAATAACTTTTTGAATTATCGTGTGGACACACATACACACACACACACAGATATATATAGGTATATATATATATATATATATATATATATATATATATATATATATATATATATATATATATATATATATATATATATATATATATAAACATATAAAAGTTTAAAGGGACCTTGGTTTCGGGTTTTAGGGGCCCAAATTCACGCTCATTTGAAAAAAATGTTGCCAGGCTACCCACCGAGGAAGTCACGGCACCTGGGGAGATAGGGGTACTGTGCGGGGTAGGCAGAGTTTAAGGGGGATATGGCTTCAAGATGTGGAAAAGACAACTTTCAAGCCCGTTTTATTCGAATTTTCTGCTCATATTTCCTTTTTACTACCTACCCCGCCCAGCACCCCTACTCACTCCTGGTCCCGTAACTTTCTTGGGGGGTGTGAACAAGAAACTTTTCTTGGGGTTTGTGGATGCAGGGGCAGCCTAGGCAGATTTCTCAAAACAATTTTTTGAAAAGCGTTCGGGAGCTAAACTGCAAATTTTACCGAAGAGTTGCTAACAAAACGCACTTACTGCGTCCAGATTTTTCCTTACAAACGCATCATATTTCCATATTTCGAAAAAAAATGAAAAAATGCATTATAGAATTTGCTTTACGAAAATTAGCTAAAAAAATTATACACCCCGGATCCCGTAACTTCCTTGGGGAGTGTAAACATGAAATTTTTCGTAGGGTGTGTGGATCCAGGGAGGGGCCTAGGCATATTTCTGAAAACAGTTTTTTCAAAAGCGTTCGGGAGCTAAACTGCAAATTTACCAAAAATTCGCTACCAAAACGCACTTACTGCGTTCAGTTTTTTTTCTCACAAACGCATCATATTTCGATAAAAAATGCAAAAGTGCATTAACAATATTGTTCTACGAAAATTAGCTAAAAAAAATTAAACACCCCTACTCACTCCTGGTCCCGTAACTTCCTTGGGGGGTGTGAACAAGACATTTTTCTTGGGGTTTGTGGATCCAGAGGGGAGGTCTAGATAGGTATCTGAAAACAGTTTTTTGAAAAGCGTTCAGGAGCTAAACTGCAAATTTACCGAAAATTCGCTACTAAAACGCACTTACTGCGTCCCGATTTTTTCTTACAAACGCATATCGCCCGCCATATTTCGATAAAAAATGCAAAAATGCATTAACGAATTTGTTCTACGAAAATTAGTTGAAGAAAATATATAGACCGTTAAACCATAAACTTCATTAAACCCACAGCGAAAGCATCAGCTTAACTAAACCGACAGCCAAAGCATCAGAGAAAGGGTCTATTTGAAATGAATTTTCTGTAAATATCTTAGTAAAATGAAGGGCAATCACGGTTGAATCTGAAACTTAAGGGTTTGCAGAACACTCTTCTTGCAACATTTTCTTTTCAAAATCCGTATTGTATTTGTTTCACGTTCTTTACCTAAACATTGGCAATTTTGACATTTCAAATTGCGAGTTTGGCGTTTTGAGGAAAACTCCAAAATTTGTTTCTTTAGCTGCCCGTAACTTTTTTGTCTTTAAAGCTAGATACCTAAATTTTGGTACAGAGTTCATAATACAAACACGTGTACCAAATTTGGTTGCCCTTACTTTGTTATTTCCGGAGATATGAATTTTTTTAGAAATAAAACACAGAATTTTCCGGGAAAACCTGGTCCGATTTTCCTGGCTAACGAACTTATCCAAGCTACTTGCAAAGGAAGGTACTCACCAAATTTGATCAAGATTCGTCCATTATTTTTTGAGTTATCGGTCGGATAATATATATATATATATATATATATATATATATATATATATATATATATATATATATATATATATATATATATATATATATATATATATATATATATATATATATATATATATATATATATATATATATATATATATATATATATATATATATATATATATATATATATATATATAACACAGGTCTCCTCATTAGCGAATTTTTTTTTAATTCGCTAAAAAGTTCTGGACGCAGCAAGTGCGTTATGGTAGTGAATTTTCCTTAAATACCTCAAATTTGAATAACTCAATTTTCTATTAACTTAGAAAGTTGAATTTTGGTATGTAGTAAGGTATTTCCAAAGTAAAAATGTTCAACAAATTTCACTAAAACTGTTTCGTAATTTTGGTAAAAAAAATTAGTCTCGAAAGAAAACTCCAAATTTTCCTGGAAAACCTTGTCCGATTTTCCTGGCTAACGAACTAATCTAAGGTATTAATAAACGAAAGATACTTACCGAGTTTCATCTAAATCGGTTAATTATTTTTTGAGTTATCGGTTGAACATATATACCATCGATACCTCTCTATTAGTGAATTATTTTAAAATAAAAATCACTAATATATTAGAAAATTGTGTGTAAGGTCTCCTACGTTCTGAGCAGAACTGGTATATAAAATGCTACGACATTTTAATCAAATCCCCGATTCCTTGTAAAAACTTTTGATATAAAAGGCACTCCAGTATCTAAATGAGTCAACACTCCTAATGCATTCAGAATTTCTGGCAAGTGGTTTTACAACCACAATAACAATAATCACATTGGCTGACAGAAAAAGCTATTTGCGAGAGACCGGGGAAAAACTTAACTCTAAACTAATTTGTTTTGCTTTTCACAACAAAAGTTTGTTTCTTCGGCAACATATTTACATAACTGATAAAGTTCCATTAAAGATGAACCGAAACTTCTTTGCTGAAAAAAAAAGAAGCTATATACAATGCTTTTAGCAAAAGCTTAGAAACTACAGCGGTGTACAGATTTTTTGTAAACAAGAATCTAAAGTGTTGAGTTTGTGAATTTATTAACGTTGTTACTCAAAAAAGTCACTGAAAACTGCCAACTTATACAAAACATAGGTGTCCAAAAATTTTTAACTAATCTGTTCCAATGACAGAGTGCTTTGTATTACTAGATCAACATTTTAATTAAAATTTAGTCTGCTTTCATTAAAAAGAGACATATCTGGCATTAAAAATATTTTTATAAAAATTCACTACCATAACGCACTTGCTGCATCCAGACTTTTATTTAAATTCAACGATGTTATATAACTGCCCCTTCTGGAATTGACCAGCGATCTTGGGGCGTGGCACACCCTGGTAATGTCAGAGAGATGTAAATGTCTTTCGTAAATTTGACACTGGTTTGCGGCAGCCCAGCGAAAAAAGTATATATATATATATATATATATATATATATATATATATATATATATATATATATATATATATATATATATATATATGTATATATATATTTCAACAACACACCACGAGGGCTCACAGTCTAAATACTATCGTACCGTGGGCGTCGACAAGAAGGAAAGAGGCAACTTGTTAATTCTGGACTTCATGGTTTGGAGGTTCGGGGGAAAAGGAAAAACATGTGCCGGCAAGGAATTCCACGACTTGGAAGTCCTCGGGACAAAAGAGCGGGCATAACAAGATGTTCTATGCCTGGTGACCTGGACAGTAAAAGGGTGCATTCGCTCTGTTCCCCTGGTAGATCTGTTGGGGGCAGCAGGTGGAGGAACTATGGAAGAAAGCTCCTCTGAGCAGTGCCCGTGCAGATATCTATAAAAGAGAGAGATGTCACCAACGGCACGTCGGTGGGCAAGGGATGGCAGCCTTTGTGTGAGAGTAGGGTCACCGACGAGACGTATAGCTCTCTTCTGAATGGAGTCAAGGATAGCGAGTGTAGAAGCGGCAGCAGCACCCCAGATGTGGGGGCAGTATTCGAGGTTTGGTCTTATTTGTGAAGTATATAAAGTATAGAGATTAGCTGGTGAAAAGTATTTGCGAGCCCGGAAGGAGGAAACCTAATTTCTTAGCAGCCGCTTCTGCAATTGATGTGACATGTTGGTGCCAATTAAGATTTCGATCCACAGAGATGCGAACAAATGAAAAGGACTTATTACTTTTAATCACTTGGTTGTTTATTGTGATGTGTCTAGGGCTAGTGTATCTCTTATGAGAAAGAAAGCAAGACTATGATTTGGTGGGGTTGAATTGTACAAGAATTTTACTTCCCCAGTCTAATATTTTTTGGAGATCCACGGAGATAGAACCCTCCATGAATCTGCGATCCTCACCTAGTTGGGCTAAAGAGACAGACTTAGAATATTGTATATTGGAGTGGAGGGTGCTGTCGTCAGCGTAACTGTGAACTGGGTTGAATGTGCTAGAGTGGAGGTCATTGATGTGGAGAAAAAACAAAGTAGGGGCTAAAGTTGAACCTTGAAGAACTCCTGCATTAATTGGATACAGTTTAGAGGAATGGCCATCCACGATAACAGAGATGCTACGGTTAGAGAAGAAATTTGAGTTTTGGTGGTAGGACATAGGCCGGTAGTTTATTAAGCAGCGCTGCGTGCCAGACCTGGTCGAATCCTTTGGATATGTCTAGAGCGACAATCTGGGATTCATCGTGTAGCTCCATAGACTTGTTCCAACAATGGGTGAAAAAGGAAAGGTGGTCGGCAGTTGATCTGCGCTGACGGAATCTATACTGCCTGTCGTGGATTAGACTGTGGTTTTCGAGAAATTTTAGTAATTCGGTGTTTATATACTTTTTAGTCACTTTAGAGACACTGAAAGGGGATAAATAGGCATTGAAGTTACCAAGAATAGTGACCTCGGAGGAAGGATATTCAGAAATCAGATAGTCGGTTTTTTCAGAAAGGTAGTCAAAGAGCTGGACAAAGTTGTTGTCAGAAGGTGACCGGTAAATGCAACAGATGAATTTAGTTGCAGCCCTGAGAGAGAGTTTTATCCATAGTATGTCTTTTCTTCCAGCTTCTAAATTGGGGAGTCTGGTGCAGGATAGATTGCTACAGACGTATGCGCACACGCCCCCATGCAATCTAAAGGAAGTAAGGATCTCATACCCCGGATAATTTTGGTGATTAGTGGCTGTTTTGGCACTGATTTGGGTTTCGGTGTGGAAGAGGAGTTGGGGTCTGTTAGCCTGGAGGAAATGGTGGACGGAGTTCAGGTTAGAATTTAGGCCACATATATTCGAAAAGGATATGTTAAATCTTGATGTTGGCGCCCCCTGTACACCCCTTTCCCGGAGATCCGAATGGAGGGGTATTTTACCTACAGAATCTTTTGTACAAGGAGGAGCCATCATCATTTTTGCTTATAGGGGAAACCGACTCATACACCAGAACCGGAAACGTCCGTTGGGACTTCACCGGCCCCTTGATGTATGAGGTGGTACCTCCTCGGGCGTGAAAAAATCCTTTACTATTACGTAAAGGAAATTCCACTACCACCTACTATGGATTGTATTGGATCAATGTCTACCCCTTTAAAAATAAGATTAATAAAGGGACTATCAATTGTTCAATAGTTATGCTTTTCGACGTACTATGAGGATACAAAACATTATCATTTTGCATCCATGCCTATTGTCGGAATATTTTCGATACAGTTTATTTGAACATATTACTGAGATATCCTATATTTTTTCCATTTACTCTTGGTGTTACGCCCCCTAGCAGACATCTGACAAACTTGAAAATAATTTCCAATTATTGTTCTTGGCCACATTTACTGAAGATCTTTTTTTCTCAAAGCTATATGGTGAACGGTTTCCGAGACAGCAGCTTACCTCGCTTAATTGGCCACTCGGTACAAGAGGGTAAAATTAACAAGGTTAGTAGGGAAACAAAGACAAAGGCACATGTAGAAGCTATCATTTAATAATTTTATTCCATTTATTTGAAAAACTAGATAAGAATGTCTAGAGAACGTTGTGTTTTTACTGCTTTTAATAACTGATTAAGAAATATATGTCCTACAACTTTTCACATTTATTTTTGGAACATCTTGTATGAAAAAATAATTCATCTAGAGACTGTCTGATGTTACGGGCATCATAGTTGCGACTTTTACAAATTTTATATTAATTTAAGCTCTTAAATTAAACAAAATTCTCTATTCAAATCACCAACAAAACAACACAAAGTAAAAGCAACCCGTTTAGCTACTTTAGATGAACAAGAACGACCTCGAAGCAAAATTTGATTTACTAGAGCATCGCTTTATAAGATAATATCTCTGCTCTTATATAAATTACAACTTTTTCTGTATAATTAGAGAGTCAGTGTTTTTCTTAAATTCATTTAAGTAATGGCGGCAAAAAGTTCCACGATAGGCGTGGAAAGTTGACAGGCGAATTTGTCATGGGCAAGAAAACGAAACTCGGAGTGATGTCACAAAATTAATTAATTAAAAGAGCAAATGGATGTGCAATGGTTAACGCGGGAGTGGGATGAAGTGTAGCGGTAAATTAGAAATAAACTTTTAATGTTCGTAATTTCAGTCTAGTAAATGAAGAGTAATTGTCCCGGCTAGTTCTGTTTAAATGTAACCTTCTGGGTTGTTAAATATTCGACTCTATTTTAGCCTTTTCCGGACAGGGAATCCGTTTAACCTAGATTTGTATACCATTTCCAATATAGCTTGGAATGTACGTTGTATTATATAACTGGACCTGATAGTGTATATTCGTTCCAGTAATAATGTTGTTTAGTATAGTATAATTATGAAGATACAGTGTGCCATGAAAACTGGCATTGTTGTTTTGCTCGTATATAACACAATGAGGAAAAAGTCTGGACGCAGCAAGTGCGTTGTGGTAATGAACTTTCATAAAAATATTTTTAATGCCTACATTATATTTCTTTTTTTTAAGGAATTTTATTTTAAAAAATGACTAATAGAGAGGTATCGATAGTGAGACTTTGCAAAAATTTTTTCAATTGAGCGAGAATTTGGGCCACTAGAACCCATATCCGGGGTCAGTTTGGATTTTTATATGTTTATATATATATATATATATATATATATATATATATATATATATATATATATATATATATATGTATATGTATGTATATATATGTATGTATGTATGTATGTATATATATATATATATATATATATATATATATATATATATATATATATATATATATATATATATATGTATGTATCCAACCGATAACTCAAAAAATAATTAACCGATTTTGATGAAACTCGGGAAGTGCCTTACTTTTATTAATAGCTTGGTAGAGTTTGTTATCCAGGAAAATCGGACAAGGTTTTCAGGGAAAATTTTTTTCTCCGTAAATTATAAAGATATTTCGATGAAATTTAGTGTACGTATTGCTTTGCGAAAGGGCTAACTATGTGCCAAAATTCAGCTTTCTAGGTTTACAGAAAATTGAGCTATTCAAATTTGAAACATTTATTTTTAATATGAGCGCGTTTCATTGACAATGTCAAACCTGGCTTATATGAGATCTAGTATGTCGTTGCTTGGTAACTGAACATTTGATATTATTTCGCAGGTCAATTAGACGCTGTAACTGACGTTTATCGTATGGTATGAGATTGTTTATATTATGTTTATCTGTTTCTGTTTCAGTTTCAGTTGCAAATCATTTGTGTTATTTGGGACATTTTTATATACAAGTGCAAATTATTCATTTATTAATGTTAGTGGGTGGACTAAGCGGTGTTTGTTATGTTTTATCAACACATATAAAGAATCGAAGTTTCACAAAAGGGGCTGATATGTAACAGGTTAGTTATGTTCTCTCTGATGCTTTGGCGGTAGTCTTAGTTTTAGATAAGTTTATGGTTTAACGGTTCATAATTTTTAGCTAATTTTCGTACAAAAAATTCTTCAATGAGGAGACCGCGACTTTAGAATTTTAAAAAGATTTCTTCAAATGAACGCAAACTAGGCCCCCTGGAATCCATATCCGGGTTTACGTTAAGTTTTGATCTGCTTACATATATACAGCGTGACAGGTTTCTACGGTGAAGCTCAATATAATTATTATTATACAAGAGACGAGAAAAAAATGTATCAGTTAATTATAGGCTATCTTGAGCTGCATCTTATAAAATTATTTTGAAAATCACCGGCTGGCCCATAAGTCGTTGGTGATCCCTACAATTTTTTTTTCGAACAGCCTTATTTTATTGCATTTTTTATTGAAATATGTTTGTAAGAAAAAAATTCAAAACGCAGTAAGTGCGTTTTGGTAGCAAATTTTCATTAAATGCTTCAAATTTCAATAACTCAGTTTGCTATTACCCTAAGGTTTGTTGGCTAGGAAAGCAACGTTTAAAGTTTATTGTCGGAAAATTTTTGTACATTTTCAAACAATAAGTTATTTTGATAAAATATGGCACATTGTTTCTATTATATAGGTTATACCGGTAACCAAATTGATGACTGCTTGCATTAAAAAGACATATTTAATATTTAAAGCATTTTTATAAAAATTCACTGCCATAACGCACTTGCTGCGTCCAGAGTTTTATATGTTTACACACACACATATATATGTATATATATATATATATATATATATATATATATATATATATATATATATATATATATATATATATATATATATATATATATATATATATATATACAGTCATCCAACCGATAACTCAAAAAGTAACTAACCGAATGTGATGAAACTTGGCAAGTATCTTTATTTATTAACAGCTTGATAAGTTCGTTATCCAGGAAAATCAGAAAAGGTTTTCTGGAAAAATTTTGAGTTTTCTTCCGAAAAAAAAAACTGTTTCTACGAAAGTTACAAAGCTATTTCGATGAAATTTGGTGCACCTATTGCCTTGGTAGAGGCCTAACTATGTGCCAAAATTTAGCTTTCTAGATTTACACAAAATTGAGCTATTCAAATTTCAAACATTTATTTTTAATATCACAGCTTTTTATTGACAATGATAACAATTGGTTTATATATGAGATCTAGTATCTCGGAATCGTTACCTGGCAACGGAACATTTGATATCATTGCGCAGGTCAGTTACACGCCGTAACTGACGTTTATCGAATATTATTAGATGGTTTATCTGTTTTCAATTTCATTTTACTAATTATTTGTGTCGTTGGGGAATTTTAATATACAAGTGCAAATTATTCCTTTACGATTTTATTACTGTGGGTGGACTAAACAGTGTTTGTTATGTTTTGTCAATAGCTGTAAAGGATCGAAGTTTACAAAAAGGGCTGATATGCAACAGGTTAGTTATTTTCTTTCTCTGATGCTTTGGTGGTAGTTTTGATTAAGTTTATGATTTAACGGTCCATCATTTTTAGCTAATTTTCGTATTAAAAATGTATCAAAGAGGGGACTGCGATTTTAGAATTTTAAAAAGATTTCTTCAAATGAGCGCAAACTAGGCCCCCTAGAATCCATATATGGGTTTACCTTAAGTTTTTATCTGTTTACATATATACAGGGTGACGCACTTCTACTGCAAAGCCCAATATAATTATTATTATACAAGAGACGGGAAAAATTGTATAAGTTAATTATAGGGTGTCCCGAGCTGCATTTTATAACATTATTTTGACAATCACAGGCTGCCTCATAAGTCGTTGGTGATCCCTATAATTTTTTTTCGAACACCCTTATTTTATTGATTTTTTTTACCAAAATATGTTTGTAAGAAGAAAATTCGATAGGCAGTAAGGGCGTTTTAGTAGCAAATGTTCATTAAAAGCTTCAAATTTCAATAAGTCAATTCGCTATTTACCTAAGGTTTGTTGGCTAGGAAACCAAAATTTTAAGTTTACTGTCGGAAAATTTGTGTACATTTCCAAACAATAAGTTATGTTGATAAATATGGTACATCATTTCTACTATATAGGCTATACCGGTAACCAAATTAAAGCCTGCTTGCATTAAAGAGACATATTTGCTATTCAAAGGATTTTTATAAAAATTCACTTCTATAACGCATTTGCTGCGTCCAGATTTTTTTTTATGAAGCCAGACATACAATGTTGTCTGAAATTAACCAGTATTGTCGCTATTTTGTATATAGATTATTCGTCGTTTTATTATTGCTTAGATTATTGTATTTTAGATGATAATATGCATAACACATGCAAGTTTTAGTGAATTTTCTTAAAAACAATTCACTAATGAGGAGATCCCCACTTTTGAATTTTGAAAAAATTTCTTCAAATGAGTGCTATTTAGGACCCCTGGAACCCAAATCCAAGATCGGTTTCAGACTTTGTATATATATATATATATATATATATATATATATATATATATATATATATATATATATATATATATATATATATATATATATATATATATATATATACATATATATTTATGTGTCACACCTATAACTAAAAAAAATAATGGACCGATTTTGATAAAACTTGGTGAGTACCTTCCTTTCGCAAGTTGGTTAGCCAGGAAAATCCGCCGAGGTTTCCCCGAAAAATTTTGTGTTTTCTTTCGAAAAAAAATTTATATCTCCGGAATTGACAAAGTAAGGGCAACCAAGGGTTGCGGTGCTATTGGGGCGGCAAGGCCGCGGACGAGCCCTGAGGGCACAAAAAAAAGGGCAACCAAATTTAACACGCCGGTTTATATCACTATAGGTAAGTTACCTACGAAAATTTAGCTTTGTAGGTTAAAGGACATAAAAGGTATTTAAAAAAAAAGGGTTTTACTCAAAACGCCAAAGTGGAGATTTAAAACGTCAAAATTTGTGATATTTAGACAATGAACCTGAAACTAATATGAGCTATGGAAGGAAAATGTCTAAAGAAGAATGTTTTACAAAGCCTGAAGTCTTAGTTTAAATCGTCATTGTCCTTCATTTTACAAAAATGTTCCCAGGAAATTAATTTCAAATAGAGCCTTTCGCTGATGCTTTGGCAGTAGTGTTGGGTTTAGAGTTTATCGGTTAATGGTATATAATTTTTGTCGAATTTTCGTAAAAATCTTTAAAGCCCAATATATCCGTTATTATGAAAGATACGAAAAAAAATTGTATACATTAAATATAGCGTGTTTACATATTAAAAAAATATTTATACAATTCCAAGCTGGCCCATAAGTCGCTGGTGATTCAAATTTTCTTTTTAGTGAATTTTCTTAAAATATATGGAGATCCGTGTTTATATATATATATATATATATATATATATATATATATATATATATATATATATATATATATATATATATATATATATATATATATATATATATATTTATATCGTACTGATAACTCAAAAAATAATGGACCTATCTTGATCAAATTTGGTGAGTACCTTCCTTTTGCAAGTGGCTTGGACAAGTGGATAAGTTCGTTAGACAGGAAAATCCAAACAGGTTTTCCCGGAAAATGTTGTTTTCTTTCTAAAAAAATGATAACTCCAGAAATAACAAGGTGAGGGAAACCAAATTTGGTACGCGTATTTGTATTATATAGAGTGAACCACGTACCAAAATTTAAGTCTCTAAGTTGAAGGACAAAAAGTTACGGCCAACCAAAAAACAAATTATGGAATTTTCCTCAAAACGTCAAACTCGCAATTTAAAACGTCAAAATTGGCAATGTTTCGGCAAAGAACGTGAAACAAATACGGATTGTGAAAAGAAAATGTTGCAAGAAGAGTGTTCTGCGAACCTTTAAGTTTCAGATTCAACCGCCATTGCCCTTCAATTTACTAACATATTTATAGAAAATTCATATCAAATAGACCCTTTCTCTGATGCTTTGGCTGTCGGTTTAGTTAAGTTGATGCTTTCGCTGTAGGTTAGGTGAAGTTTATGGTTTAACGGTCTATAATTTTTAGCTAATTTTCGTAGAACAAATTCGTTACTGCATTTTAGCATTTTTTATCGCAATATGATGCATGCTTGTAAGAAAAAATCTGGATGCAGTAAGTGCGTTTTAGTAGCGAATTTTCATCAAATCCTTCAAATTTCAATAACTCAATTTGCTATTAACGTAAGTTATGTTAGTTAGGAAACCAACATTTAACTTTATTTTCGGAGAATTTGTGTATGAACGCAGCAAAGGCGTTTTGGTTGCGAATTTTCCTTAAATGTTTCAAATTTGAATAACTTAATTTGCTATTAACCTAAGGTTCATTAGCTAGGAGAACAGTTTTTTCGAAAAGATTTAAAGTTTATTTTCGGAAAATTTTTGTACATTTTCAAATAATTATTTTGATAAAATATGGTACATTGTTCCTACTATATAGGTTATACCGGTAACCAAATTGATGTCTGCTCGCGTTAGAGCGATATATTTGTAATTAAAAACATTTTTATGAAAATTCACTTCCATAACGCACTTGCTGCGTCCAGACTTTTTTTCGTATAATCTATATCGTAATACCACTATCACGCAGAGCTATCTGTAGCATATGATTTTGGTGCCTGAAACAATGCTGTTAATGGCAGCCACTGTGGAAATATTTACCAAAATTCAAACAGTGCTGCTATATACGAAGTAAAAAATGTTGTTTTAAAATTTAACGAATAAATATGAGCTTTTCTAAATATGAGTGTATATGAAATGGGACGCATGAGATAAGAATCATCTATTTAAATTAGGGATGCAAAATATACACGCTTAAGCCATTAGCTAGGTAAATCTACGAAATTATATCAAACATAGCAATTGCCTTCAAAAGGAAAGAGTTGCTACTCAAGGCGTTGCTACGTAACCGAGACCTTACAATTTTCTCAAGAAAATGTACCTTCAAAGCAACGCTTAATTGAAAAATAAACATAAAACAATGAAAGAGTAAACTGGAATTTCGTAAGACGTTGAAAGCTCATAGACAGCCCCTTATCTAAGATGGGGATATAATTAGTTTATCAAGATTTTCTTCGTGTTCGGGAGATGTAGGACGGATTTCTAGGCGCTTTACGATGCCGATAACAAAAGAAAAGCTGTTGAATTGTTTCTATTCAACGGATGTCGACGCTGGGTTTTCTCTTGGCCAGCCTCTGTAACGTCATCCTCGGTTCTGCAAAGAAAGAAAGTACTTTAGATTGGTGCAAAGGCGATCAAAATAAGAATTTCTTTAAAAGCTTTGCAACAATTAGTTTTAAGTTATTGAATCCAATGAACTTATTTGGATAGAATTTCTCAAAAAAGGTTAATGTTTCGGTTTTCATACGCATGCCGTTTTTTTCCGTCAATAGTGAGATGTAGTTAAAAACAGTCTGGACGCAGCAAGTGCTTTATGGAATAGGAATCTTTATTAAAATGTTTTTAATAGCAAATATGTCGCTTTAATGCAAGTAGGCATCCATTTGGTAACCGGTATAACATACAGTGTGACACACTTAAGATGAAGACGCGCCTGTATTTTCATTATTTTTAAAGATAGCGATTTAATTTTTTCTACAGACCTAAAACGTCATTAGGCTGTTTGAATAGCCTACCCACTTCAAATATCAGATGTCAACCCAGCCTACTATGATTTCAGGAATAGGGCCGGTTCTCTATATTTCGTGATGCGTTAGAGATATCAAAAAAAAATTACTTCAGAAACTTATTCAGAATTAAATTATAACAGATACCGAATTTCAAGTCAAAATTATAATTTTTGCTTTTTTGTAAATTTTTAGACAGAGACCAAATTTTTCATAAGATTTTAACAGGTAGATTGCAATAGAAATAACAAACATCGTCAATATCAAAAGAAAACGTGGTACGTGATTAATTCAACTCAACTTACACATAAACTCTAACAAAAGTTCAATTAAATTGAATATAAAATTATTAAATATAGTCTGCTTCAACTAGCCCACCTTCAAGTCTGATGCATTTTTCCATCCGTTTACGATTATTGCTGGCAACTTTTCTTAGTTCTGCTATATTTATTTCACGGCAAGCCTGCCTTATTTTCTCGCAAATTTCCTCGCGACTTTAAGGCCTTTCTTTGTACACCTTATTCTTAACAGAACCCCAAAAATAGAAGTCTAGTGGCGTAATGTCAGGAGACCGAGGAGGCCAGTGTTCATAATGACTATTCCTGCCAATCCATCTTGATGGAAAATGTAGATTTAGCCAATTTCTGACTAACTGAGAGTTGTGAATGGATGCACCGTCTAATTGAAAATACATATCTTTTCGCACGTTGGTAGGTAAACCTTCGATACAGTCCCATAATTCATTATAAAAAAAAATGAAGCAATCGATCTGCGTTCAACGTTGTCAAAAAAAAAAGGACCAATTATTGTATCCCCTAAAATTCCACACCACGTTTTAACTTTTTGTGAATACTGGACTTTACAACTGATAACCCATTGAGGGTTTTCGGTAGATCAATATCTGGAATTTTGGGCAGATACTATTCTATTGGTAGTGAATGTTGCCTCGTCCGTAAATAAAATTTTACTTAAAAATTTATATCATTCAGAAAGGTACCTTGGGCCCAAAGGCAATAATCTAATCGTTTCAGCTGATTACCATCTCTCAACGAGTGCAGAAACTTTGGCTTGAAAGGCTTTATTTTATGACTCACAAGGCATCTTCAGATTTTTTCTCTATTTACATCCAATGCAACAGCCCTTTGACGTAAACTCATCTGGGGATTGGCTTAAGTTGAAGCCTAGATTATGCTATCATCACTACTTGTTCGATTTCTAACAGCCGAGATATTGTTCACCACACTTCCCGTTTGAAAAAATCGTGCATTCAGAGCTGCTGCAGTTCCGCGCCTAATTGGATATCTCTGTGGATGTCTCTGATTAAATTCATCAGCAACTTCTCTGCTATTTCGAACACCATCACCAAACAATCTTATTAATTCAATTTTTTCTCTTACACTGAGACGTTCAACAGGCATTTTGCTGGCAGACTCACAGTTAATGTCAATTTGACATTTATCGCTATATTTTACAAGGTGCTTATTTGTTTTCATGGCAATCTACCGGTTAAATTCTAATGGAAAGTTTGGACTGTCTAAAAATTTACAAAAAAGTAAAAAATTCGAATTTTGACTTGAAACTCGGTAGATAGATAGATAGATAATATATTGTCCATGTTACATAATTAGGTTATGTTTACAGCAAGTCAGTGTACAAGTTAAAAATAGTCATGTCAATACAAAATCAAAACGCCTAAAATTAATCTATCCTAACAACAAAACAAAATTAACCAGCATTCAAAGCACAGTAACAAAATTTAAAAAAACACAAAAATAAAGACAAAAAAAAAACACATCAGTCCAGATCAGAACACTGGCATAGCCACATTAGTATATTCGTCGATGGAGTAAAAACAATGCTGCCGAATAAATGACTTTATCATATACTTGAAGATTTCCAAGTTAACGGCCCTAATCGTCCCTGGTAAACGATTATAGAGAACCACTCCCACCGAGTTTTTAGAAGACATAGCTAGACGACAACGTGGAACCGATACTAGACCGGCATTACGTGTGTTATACGTGTGAATATCACTCCGCAACAAATAATTCCCTGCTGTCTCATGTACCCTCAGAAGGGTGGCATAGATACATCGAAGGAAGATGCATTATCCCATGCTCTACTGCTCTACAAATATAGGCTGACAATGCTCACTGGGACCAACACCCTCCAACAGCCGGATAGCCTATTTCTGAAGTCTAAAAATGGCTATGGAGTGGGTAGAGTTACCCCATAAAATAACACCGTAACTCAATCTAGAGTTAAACAATGAAAAATATGCCGCCCTCAACACATATGGGCTCACTAGAGGCTTCAATCTACGTAATAGATATAAAGTAGTAGAAAGTTTTTTCCCCAATTGCTCAACGTGAAGCACCCAATTCAGGTCACCATCCAAAGTCAGACCCAACAATCCCACCGGTTCATCACCTGCTATGTTATGATTTAAAGAAACAATAAGCGGTTGTGTCTTATCAGAGTTGAGTCTGAGTCTGTTACTAGTGAACCACAGCTCAGCCGAACAAGTCGCCTCTCCAATTGAGTCAGTCATATCGATAGTGTTTTTGTGAGAACTAATAAAAGTGGTGTCGTCGGCATAGCAAATAGTCTTAATTGGCATCATGTAGTAATACAGATCATTAATGTAAATAATAAATAAAAGTGGTGACAAAACCGAACCCTGGGGTACACCATGTCCAACCAACCTAAATTCCGTGCTTCCCACATTCGCCATCGGAACAGCCTGCCGCCTGTGACTAAGCTATGACTCAAAAAATCTAATAGCACCCCCCGAAACTCCATGGAACTCCAACTTCCTCAACAGTATTGAGTGAGACACGCAGTCAAAAGCCTTCGAGAGATCGCACAACAGCACAGCTGAATGCTCTCGTCTCTCAAGGCCATCCACCAAGTACTCAACTACCCTCAGCACAGCGTGGGTTGCAGTACGACCGCAACGAAAACCAAACTGGTTAGGATTGAGTAGGGAATTTTTCTCAAAGGAATTAGCAAGCATGTCCTTGATAATGATCTCCATCAACTTAGCAAACATGGGCACAATTGCCAAAGACCTGTAATTATCCAGCTCATTTTGGTCTCCCTTCCTATGTAAGGGAATTGACTTTGAATATTTAAAAACTTTGGAAAAAATACCACTCTCAAAAGAAGCATTCAACAATAATGTTAATGGCTCAACAAGATAATCCGTTGAGCACTTTATCAACTTGCTATTAACATAACATAATATACATCCGTGCAGCTTGAATCACTTAACCTTAGTATCGCCTCAAGTACTTCCCCTCAGAAACCAGCCCCAGCTCAAAACAGCATTGAGGTTTAGGAACGCAATTCAAAAACTCCGTGAAATCCACAACAGAAGGGGGCAAGGAGTTGACAATCCTGTCCGCTTTGCCACTAAAGAAATCATTGAAATCAGTGGCCGTAATTGTAGTAGGCGACAAATCTGCAGTTAAAATCGAATTCTGAATAACTTTTTAAAGTAACTCTTTTTGATATCTCTAACGCATCGCGAAATATAGATAACCGGTCCTATTCCTGAAATTATAGTAGGCTGAGTTGACATCTGACATTTGAAGTGGGTAAGCTATTCAAACAGCCTAATGAAGTTTTAGGTCTGTAGAAAAATGAAATCGCTATCTCTAAAAACAAAGAAAATACAGGCGTGTCTTCATCTTAAGTGTATCACACTATATATAGTAGACAGAATGTACCATATTTTATAAAAATAATTGTTATTGAAAAGATTTAATGAAAATTCACTACCAAAATCCACTTACCCAGTCTTGATTTTTTTTCTTACAAACATGCATTATATTTTGGTCAAAAATGCAAAAATGCAGTAATATAAGGGTGTTCGAAAAAAAAATTGTAGGTACCACCAACGACTTTTGGGCGACCCGGTCATTGTCAAAATAATTTTATAAGATGCAGCTCAAGAGATCATATAATTAACGTATGCAATTTTTTTCGTATCTTGTATAATAACAATTATATTGAGCTTTACCGTAGAAATACGTCACCGTATAATGTGCAGGTAAACAGATAAAAACTAAAACTAAAGCCGGATATGGATTCTAGCGGGGCTAGTTTGCACCCATTTGAAGAAATCTTTTTAAAATTCAAAAGTCGCGGTCACCTCATTAACGAATTTTTTCCTCGAAAATTAGCTACAAATTACGGACCCTTAAACCATAAACTCAACTAAAACTACTGTTAAAGCATCAGAAAAAAGGTCTATTTGAAATGAATTTTCTGGAGGCATTTTAGTAAAATCAAGTACAAGGACGATTGACGCTGAAACTTAACAATTTTCAGAACTCTTCTTGGGACATTTTCTTTACATAATCCTTATTTGTTTCAGATTATTTGCCAATTTTGACGTTTCAAATCGCAACTTTGTCGTAAAAAATGGGTTTTTCTCAAGTCGCGATTTGAATCGTCAAAATTGGCAACATTTAGGCAAAGATCCTGAAATAAATATGGATTATGTAAAGAGTTTCCTTAAGTTTCAGCGTCAACCATCATTGCCCTTCATTTTAGTAAAATATTTCCAGAAAATTCATTTCAAATAGACACTTTCTATGATGCTTTGGAAGTAGTTTTAGTAAAGTTTATGGTTTAACGGTCTATAATTTTTAGCTAATTTTTGTAGAAAAAATTCGTTAATGAGGAGACATCCCCTTTTGAATTCTAAAAATTTTTCTTCAAATGAGTGCAAACTAGGCCCCCAAGAATCTACATCCGGGTTTACTTTCTGTTTACATATATACAGAAGGACGCATTTCTACGGCAAAGCTCAATATAATTGTTATTATGCAAGATACGAGAAAAAAATTTATACGTTACTTATAGGGTATCTTAAGCTGCATCTTATGAAATTATTTTGATAATCACAGGGTAGCCTATAAGTCGTTGGTGATACCTACAATATTTTTTATCATTCCTTATTGCATTTTTAATCGAACTATGATGCATGTTTGTAAAAAAAAGCGAGACGCAGTTGACAAAGAGCACTGCCAGGAAGCCATTAAGTCCTGGGTCAGAAACCAACACAAGGTGTACTGGGCGGACTGTCCAGGGCTCAGACATGGGAAGTCAATAATTGACGGACCCAGTTCAAAGAGAGCTGTGGAGCTGCTAAACCTTAGCAGAGGACAGCTCAGAAACACAACCGGTCTCTTGACGGGACACATGGCCGTCAAGAAACAGCTGCATAAAATGTGGCAGTTCGAAGGGGACCTCGCATGCAGACTCTGCGGCGAGGAAGAGGAATCAGCTCAGCACATCTTGTGTGAGTGTAGAGTTCTGGACCGCAAAAGACAACTGATCTACGGTCAGTCTAGACCGGAGACAGCGCAATATAAAACTTCACCCTACCAATCGCTGTGCAGACTAGTTCAAGTCACAGTGATTTTGGAATGGCTGGAGTAAACCTAAGGGTATGCACAATTATCCAAACGTTGCAGTGCTATCGGGGCGGCAAGGCTGCGGACGAGACCTGAGGGGAAAAAAGTGCGTTTTGGTAGCAAATTTTTATTAAATGCTTCAAAATAAATAACTCAATTTAATATTAACCTAAGGTTCGTCGACTAGGAAAACAGTTTTATCGCAAAACATTTTAAGTTTATTTTCCGAAAATTTTTGTACATTTTCAAACAAGTTATTTTGATAAAATATGGTACATTTTTTCTACTATATATGTTATACCAGTCACCAAATTGATGCCTGCTTGCATTAAAGAAACATATTTGCCATTAAAAATATTTTTGTGAATATCCACTTCCATAACGCACTTGCTGCGCCCAGACTTTTAGTAATTTATCTTGTTCTTAACTTTTATATAAAATAGCATTTATAATATTAAAAACGATTAGAACCATTGCAGCCACCCAGCTAGTTGCATCATTTAGATTGATTAATTAATAACAGCAGTTAGTGGAATAGTTTGATCAAGTTGTAAGACCAATAATAATAGTTATTATTAGTATTATCATTAGTTTTACATCGAACTACGTAGCATGCATTATTACCATTCTTTGGCTGCGATAAATGCGTTTACAGCAAGAGGTTCTTTGTGTGTGTTTTGCTTCTTTAACGTCGGCTTATTTCCATGACTATGGCCAAACACCGACGCCAGGGAGCAGTTTCACCTCATTATCCTGGAAACTTTGCCGAACCCCTGCCTTTCTGTAAGGAGGGTAGGGATCTTTAACGTGCCCAACATCTCATGGACACTGGACGGACGGCTTTACGCCCCCTCCGAAAGGCGGAACGTGCAGACATTCAACTTGCTCAAATACAATGCCAGAACCTCGGTTGATGTTAATTTTACAGTTTGTACTGAAAAAGTGAAAGGAGTACCCTGGGATCGAACCCAGTGCCCTTCGGTTCAGTACACGTTCTTGCCCCAGAACCACAGAGGTTCTCAAGACGTTTTTATGGTGAAACATACCCGAATAGAAGTGTACCGCAATCTCTAATGTTTCGTACAATCCATAGAGCTTATTCTGGTAGCATGAAATTGTCATCTGTCAAAATAAATTCCAAATAAACTTGTCTCCTAGACAGCTACGATGATTATTTCCTAAGCATGCTTTGTTAATGTTAAAAATGTGAATTGTATTGTATTCATTTACCTCAAAGTAATCTTTAAAAGCGTTGTTCTCAAAAAGAGATAATTTTATCGAAATGCAAAAAGGAACTTTTTGTAGATTTATTGTTTTTTTTTAAATAGGGTGCCCTCGAAATTTTAGAAAATGTTCTGACAATAAACAAATAAGTATTTTTCCATGGGAAGGGCGGTTTCGCCTCTCTGTTTTTTAATAGATTCACGTGAAAACATTAGTATATTACACTATTCTAAGTACACGAAATTTATATAACACGATTTACTGACAAAAAAGTTATTAAAGAAAAGTAATTGAAACAAAAAAATCAAGAACATGTAACTCATTATTTCCGTCAGCCTGTATGAGCTTTGGTTAAATACAAATATGCTAAATGTAATTTCAATATTTTAATGTACCATTTGTCACTTTTAACAGCCAGAAGATAATCGAGTTAAGCTATTTCGGGCTACGAGGTCTCCTTCTTGACGATAAAATGTTCATTTTCACGAATCAATTAACTGCAATGCTAACTACGTTATATCGCAGTGAATTTTTCCCCGCAGGTTTTGCATTTCCTTCTTGAATGTTGTTTTGTTTTTGCTTATTAAGGGACTATTACTGTGACATTTTGCATCAAATATCAAATGTTACACTCTGACTGAATTCAATAATTCATGACAGCCAGAGGCAAGTAATGGAATTTAAATTACATTTAGATTCAGCTTGTTAGTAACTCTTTGATAGATAACACTTTTAGTGATTTAGATATTAGCTATTTTAGCAAACGTTTATAAAAACGTCCTTAGCAACGCTATCGCAACCACAAGCGTATTAAAAATATTGTGTGGTTCTTGCTAAACCTAAAATGGACAAGACAAGGTACAAGTGCGATATACCTATATATATATATATATATATATATATATATATATATATATATATATATATATATATATATATATATATATATATATACAGGGTGGCGCATTGAAAACGAAACAGACCGATTTGCGTCCAGATAATTTTTTAAGAAACGCTGAAACACGTCAATTTTAATATTAAGGGGTACATGTTTTGACATAAGACTCAACTTTGTCACATCAACCCGTTTAGAGTGGTGATAACAACCCTTATATTTTAAATAGGAAACATCGGTCGAGTGCTACATAATTTGAAAGCCCTTTCTTTTCTCAATTCGACACACACATTTTTTGGAAGTTTTATTAACTTGTTTAAAAGTTATTCACAGTTGGAGTTGCAATTACGTATTGCATTCATTGTGATAAGAAATGCACTAATTAGTCAATTTTTCGTAAAAAAAAACTGAAAAACAAAACCAAAATCAAAAATGTTTACTTATTTAACTAAGTGTTTTTTTTTATGTCAACAACACACCACGAGGGCTTACAGCCTAAATACTATCGTACCGTGGGTGTTGACAAGGAGGAAAGAGGCAACTTGTTAATTCTGGACTTGAAGGTTTGGAGGTTCGGAGGAGAAGGAAAAACATGTGCCGGCAAGGAATTCCACAACTTGGAAGTCCTCGGGACAAAAGAGCGGGCATAACAAGATGTTCTATGTCTGGTGACCTGGACAGCAAAAGGGTGCATTCGCTCTGTTCCCCTGGTAGATCTACTGGGGGCAGCAGGTGGGGGAATTATGGAGGAAAGCTCCTCTGAGCAGTGCCCGTGCAGATATCTATAAAAGAGAGAGAGGTCACCAACGGCACGTCGGTGGGCAAGGGATGGAAGCCTTTGGGTGAGGGTAGGGTCACCGATGAGACGTATAGCTCTCTTTTGAATGGAGTCCAGGATAGCGAGTGTAGAAGCGGCTGCTGCACCCCAGATGTGGGAGCAGTATTCGAGGTTTGGCCTTATTTGTGAGGTGTATAAGGTATAGAGATTAGTTGGTGAAAAGTATTTGCGAGCCCGGAAGAGGAAACCCAATTTCTTAGCAGCCGCTTCTGCAATTGATGTAACATGTTGGTGCCAATTAAGATTTCGATCCACAGAAATGCCAACAAGAGAAAAGGACTCATTACTTTGAATAACTTGGTTGTTCATTGTGATGGGTCTAGGGCTGCTGTATCTCTTGTGAGAAAGAAAGCAAGACTTAGTTTTGGTGGGGTTGATGTGTACAAGATTTCTACTTCCCCAGTCTAATATTTTTTGGAGGTCTACGGAGACAGAACCCTCCATGAGTCTGCGATCCTCATCTAATTGGGCTAAAGAGACAGGCTTAGAATATTGTATGTTTGAGTGGAGGGTGCTGTCGTCCGCGTAACTGTGAACTGGGTTGGATGTGCTAGAGAGGAGGTCATTGATGTGGAGAAGAAACAAAGTAGGGGCTAAAGCTGAACCTTGAGGAACTCCTGCATAAATTGGATACAGTTTAGAGGAATGGCCATCCACAACAACAGATATGCTCCTGTTGGAGAGGAAATTTGCTGTCCAGGTACAAAGTTTTGGTGGTAGGCCATAGGCCGGAAGTTTATTAAGCAGCGCTGCGTGCCAGACCTGGTCGAATGCTTTGGATATGTCTAGAGCAACAATCTGGGATTCACCGTGTTGTTCCATAGACTTGTTCCAAGAATGGGTGACAAAGGAAAGGAGGTCGGCAGTCGATCTGCGCTGACGGAATCCATACTGCCTGTCGTGGATTAAACTGTGTTTTTCAAGGAATTTTAGTAGTTCGGTGTTTATATACTTTTCCATCACTTTAGAGATGACTGAAAGGAGAGAAATAGGCCTGTAGTTGCTAGGAAGCGCTTTGGATCCTTTCTTGGGGATGGGTTGTACTCGAGCAGTTTTCCAGTTACTAGGGAATATGCCTTTATTGTAAGATATCTGAAACAGACGAGTCAGGACAGGAGCAAGTTCTGTTGCGCATTTTTTGAGAACAATTGCTGGGATCTCGTCAAGGCCAGAGGCTTTCCTGGTATTAAGAGAAGAGAGCATCTTTCGTACCTTTTTAGTTTTGAAAATGATATCAGTCATTTTATGCGCGACGTTGGGGACTGTTGGTGGTTGAACATTTGGAGGTGGGTTGAGAGTAGAATTTCCGGCGAACAACGAAGCAAAAAGTTCAGCCTTGCCCAGGGCGGTAGAAACAACTTCATCACCTGAGACGAGAGGTGGGAACGTGCTCTTGCAGAAATTATTCCCAATAGACTTAGCAATAGTCCAGAAGGGTTTGCCGCCGTTGGAGCTTGAGAGGACTTTGTTTTTGATGTGGTTATTAAACGAGTTTTTTGCCTCAGAAAGAATGCGGACATAGCGGTTTCTTGCGTCGTTGAATGCTTGACGATTTTCTTGACTGGGATTGTGTAGAAGCGTTTTGTGAGCTTTGACCTTTTCAAGTCTGGCCTTGTCACAGGATTTAGAGAACCAGGGCTTTTGAGTGGCTAAAGAGGTTTTCTGTGTACGTGGAATAAATAATTCCATGCCAGCTTGGATAATTTCGGTGACGTTTTCTGAGATATCAGAGGGGTCAGGATGAGAGAAGCAGACAGACGCCCATGGAAATGAGGAAAAGTAATCCCGCATTTCGTCCCAGTTTGCGGAGTTGTAGTGCCAAACGATACGTGGGTGTGATGACTGTGTGACCTCGGGTTGCATTGCACAGGAAGCAGTGACCATGCCGTGGTCTGAGCGACCAAGGGGGGCGGTGACTGATATCTTATAGCATTCAGGATTTGTAGTAAGAAGGAGATCCAAGGGATTTGAGCTGTGTGTTGGGATACGAGGAAAGTAAGTAGGTTGCTGAACCATATTGGCCAAAGAATTGCTGACTGCAAAGGCCTCCGCTGCTCTCCCTTGTGGATCGGTTTTTGAAGATCCTAGCCATTCCTTATTATGGACATTGAAGTCGCCAAGAATAGTGACCTCGGAGGAAGGATATTCAGAAATCAGATGGTCGGTTTTTTTCAGAAAGGTAGTCAAAGAGCTGGACAAAGTTGTTGTCAGAAGGTGACCGGTAAATGCAACAGATGAATTTAGTTGCAGCCCTGAGAGAGAGTTTTATCCATAGTATGTCTTTTCTTCCAGCTTCTAAATTGGGAAGTCTGGTGCAGGGTAGATTGCTACGGACGTATGCGCACACGCCTCCATGCAATCTAAAGGCAGTAAGGAGCTCATACCCCGGGAAATTAAGGTGATTAGTGGCTGTTTTGGCACTGATTTGGGTTTCGGTGAGGAAGAGGAGTTGGGGCCTGTTAGCCTGGAGGAAATGGTGGACGGAGTTCAGGTTAGAATTTAGGCCACATATATTCGAAAAGGATATGTTAAATCTTGATGTTGGCGCCCCCTGTACACCCCTCTCCCGGAGATCCGAATGGAGGGGTATTTTGCCTCCGGAATATTTTATACAAGGAGGAGCCATCATCTTTTTTGCTTATAAGGGAAACCGACTCATACACCAGAACCGGAAACGTCCGTTGGGACTTCACCGGCCCCTTGATGTATGGGGTGGTACCTCCTCGGGCGTGAAAAAATCCTTTACTGTTACATAAAGGAAAATTCCACTACCACCTGCTATGGATTGGATTGGATCAATGTCTACCCCTTTAAAAATAAGATTAATAAAGGGACTATCAATTGTCCAGTAGTTATGATTTTCGACATAGTAGGAGGATACAAAACATTTTCATCATTTTGCATCCATGCCTATTGTCGGTAAGTGTTCAAATTGTTGACCACCAGCTTCCATACAAAAGTACCAATTTTGTTCAAAACGAGCTTTGACATCCTGGAGCATTTGTGGAGTTATTAGACGGCATTCTTCAACAATGCGTCGTCGTAGAAATAAGTCTAAAGGAGTTAAATCCGGTGATCTAGGGGGCCACTCAATAGCACCTCTACGCCCGATCCATTGCTCTGGAAACTCTCTGTTCAAAAACTTCCTAACACGTTGTGAAAAATGCGGAGGAGCTCCACCTTGTTGAAACACTAATTGATTTTCTTGATAGCGATCATCATTTTCAACAATGTCAATTAGTAGAGGGTAAACGATATCTTCTACTAACTCCAAATACGTTTCGCCACTCAAATTGCCATCAAGAAAAACTGGTCCGATTAAACGGTCTCCAAAAATTTCTGTGGAGTTTGAGTGTGGACTTCGTGAAAATTTCTTGGATTATTATCTGCCCAATAACGACAATTATGACGATTGACTGTAAAGTTTAATGAAGACGTACACTCGTCTGAAAAACAGATATTGAACAGAGAGTTCCCGTTATCAGGTATTCGTGCAGTCACAACTTCACAAAACTCCAGCCGCTGATCAAAATCATCTTCATTCGATTGTTTTACAAGATGAATTTTATACGGGTGAAATTTATAATGCTTCAATATTCGCTGAATAGTTCTTCTGTTGATGTTTGAAAGAGTGGCCAATTTTCTCGTGCTCAAAGTTGGGTCTGTAGCTATTTTTTTCCACAAAAAAATAATGTTTGATGAGCACACGAAATTCACTTTTTTACATTTTCGTTATAACTCAAGAGGTTGTCTGCTTTCAATGGCTATTCAACATAAACTAAATGACGCAACTTGTTTAAAATTTTACAGGAGTCAACTGACAGATGCTTGTTGACAGGATAAGTGTTGACCCTCCTGTGAAGAGGCGGGAAATTAAAAAAGTCACGGACTAATTGAACCGCATTCGTAATTTAACATTGACACAGGTATCCGTTTATATCTTCCTATATATAGTATCACATATATAAGGTTTTGTTAATGTAACTTACGTGGTGTTGAACATTTGCACCCATTTTCAATGAATCTTCATTTTGGGTCAACAAACAGCATCACATATCATCCCTTGTGCGAACAAACTGCACAGTTGTTAACAAAAACTGCAGTAAATTGAACCTCCAATACAAGGGATGTGCTGCAAACCATGAAATACCTCACCCTTCATGGCGAAAATATTTTGCTTAAATTTCATGAGTTGTTAGAGTATATCCATAAACAAACAGAAAGCAATGATTCTCGTTTAGGAATGTTTGAAATTTAAACTATTATTGGGAATTAATTATAAAACAATATGCCACGCACTGAACACGAATTGGTTTACATCATAAAAATGTTTCATAATATTTTCAAATAAAATTCTTTTTATATGTAAAAATGCAATGTTTTGGTTTGATAAAATTTCCATCTATTGCCGAGTTATCTCGTCCTGAATGATTTTCATATAAAGGCAGAAAATTTGTTTAATTGGTTATTCACTCGCAAAAAAGCACACACATGTACAATAATTCCATTAACCACTTGTCACTTTCACATACAATGTGTCTCAATTTTAACCTGCAAGTACGGTTAACTTTTTAGTGAATTTTCATTAAGAAAATTCACTAATAGAGAGGTATCGATGGTGAGACTCATCGACAATTTCTTCAAATGAGCGCGAATTAGGGCCTCTAGAACCCATTTTCATGGTCAGTTAAAATGTCAAATTTGGGAATTACCGTTATTTTGCTAATGACGTGGATGAGTTCGTTCATCAAATCTTAACGGCTAATTTTTCTTAATAAAAAATTAAAAAAATATTTAAAAAACGCAACATCTCGCAAATTTTTTAAGTGATTGAAACGAAAATTTACAACTTAAAAGAACATAGGTAGGCGTGGTTGTATACCAATATTCAAGTCGTTTAATCAGAGGAAAATAAAGTTATTCGAAATTAATAATAAAATAATCCTCGACACCACTTCAGATTCTGTAATGCAATATCTACAATGTTTGACAAAGACAGATGACGTTATCTGTACTGCTATGCTATTTAAATAATTCGTAGATAAAATTCTAAACACTGGAAGTTATTGCAAGATGTCAGACTGGAGAACATGGTGAGAGATCCGACAGGGACGCCATCTCGGTGCAGGACCAGGTAGTATGTTGTCACAACAGCTCTAGTTTACACAAAATTGTATAGATAGAGCCTATGTACAATGTACAATCAACTAACGATTTTGTAAATTGTTGGCCTTGGATCATTTCTTTCCTAATACCGGGACAAGGTTTGCGTCCAAGAACGCTACATTTTCGCATGCGAATATATACTAATAAAAAGTTTGGATGCAGCAAGTGCGTTATGGTAGTGAATTTTCATAAATATGTTTTTAGTAGCAAATATGTTTTTTTACGAAAGCAGGCATCAAATTTGATTACCAGATAACCTATATAGTAGAAATAATGTGCCATGTTTCATAAAAATAACTTTATTGTTTAAAAACGTACAAAAAATTTCCGAAGTAAACTTAAAGTGTTCCCGAAAAAAACCGTTTCTTGGTAAACCTTATAGGTTACTAGGAAACTTAGCTTTTCAAATATGAACCATTTAACCAAAATTCGCTACCATAACGCACTTGCTGCGTCCCGAATTTCTTTTCCTACAAACATGCATTATATTTTGATGGAAAATGCAAAAATGCAATAACATAAGGCGTGTTCGACTAAAGAGAAAAAATTCTGGACGCAGAAAGTGCGTTATGGTAGTGAACTTTCATTAAAATGTTTTTAATAGCAAACATGTGTGTTTTTTTTTCAGAAAGCAGGCGTCAAATGTGATTACCAGTATAACCTATATAGTAAAAACAATGTGCCATGTTTCATAAAAATAACCTTATTGTTTGAAAACGTACAAAAATATCCGAAAGTAAACTTAAAGTGTAACCAAGAAAATCCGTTTCTGGGTCAACCTTATTGGCTAATAGCAAATTGAGCTTTTCAAATATGAAGCATTTAATCAAAATTCGCTACCATAACGCACATGCTGAGTCCAGAATTTCTTTACTTGCAAACATGCATTATATTTCGATAGAAAATGCAAAAACATAACGTTTTCGACTAAAAAAAATTATTTGTATCACCAAGGATTTATGGGCCATCCTGTAATTGTAGAAATATTTTTTAAGATGTAGCTCAAGACACCCTATAATTAATGTACACATTGTTTTTCATATCTTGTATAATAACGGATATATTAAGCTTTATTGATTTTTTATGAAAATTTGACAAAAGTTATATACCATTAAACGACAAACTCTATAGCTAAGACTACTGCCAAGTATCAGAAAAAAGTCTATTTGAAATGAATTTTCTGGAAACATTTTAGTAAAATGATGGACAATGACGGTTGAAACTAAGACTTCAGGGTTTGTAAAACATCCTTCTTGAGACATTTTCTTTCCATAGCCCGTATTAGATTCAAGTTCTTTGCCTAAATGTTGCGAATTTTGAGATTTTAAATTGTCACTTTTTGAGGAAAACCCCAATTTATTTTTCTTTAAATACCCAAAATTTTTTTGTGTTTTAACCTACAGTGCTACATTTTTGTAAGTAATTTACCTATAGCGATATAAAACGACGTAACAAACACGCGTACCAAATTTGGTTGCCCTTACTTTGTTATTTCCCGAGATATGAATTTTTTTCTAAAGAAAACACAAAATTTTCCGGGAAAACCTCGGCCGATTTTCCTGGCTAACGAACTTATCCAAGCCACTTACAAAAGGAAGGTATTCGCCAAATTTTGTCAAAATCGGCCCATTATTTTTTGAGCTATCGGTGTGATACGTACATATATAATATATATATATATATATATATATATATATATATATATATATATATATATATATATATATATATATATATATAAATTAAAACTGACCCCGGCTATGTGTTCTATGGGGCCTAATTAGCGCTCATTTGAAGAAATGTTTTCAAAATTCAAAAGTTGGGATCTCCTCATTAGTGAATATTTTTAAAAAAATTCACTTAAAGACAAACTGTATCACCAACGACTTCTGGGCCAGCCTGTGATTGTAGAAATAATGTTTTAAGATGTAGCTTAAGACACCCTATAGTTAATGTACACAATTTTTTTCGTATCTTCGATAATAACGGATATATTGAACTTTATTGATTTTTTATGAAAATTCGACAAAAATTATATACCATTAAACGATAAACTCTATAGCTAAGGCTACTTGCCAAGCATCGGAGAAAGCGTTTATTTGAAATGAATTTTCTGGAAACATTTTAGTAAAATGAAAGACAATGACGGTTGAATCTAAGACCTCAGGGTTTGTGGAACATTCTTCTTGAGACATTATCTTTCCATAGCGTGTATTAGATTCAAGTTCTTTGCCTAAATGTTGCCAATTTTGACGTTTTAAATTGCGACTTTGATGTTTTGGGGAAAACCCCAATTTATTTTTCTTTAAATGCCTGTAACTTTTTTCTCTTTTGATCTACAGAGCTAAATTTGGGTAAGTAATTTACCTATAGCGATATAAACGCGTGTATCAAATTTTGTTCCCTTACTTTGTTATTTCCGAAGATATAAATTTTTTTAGAAAGAAAATACAAAATTTTCCGGGAAAACTTTGGCTGATTTTCCTGGATAACAAACTTATCCAAGCCAAGAGGAAGGTATTCACCAAATGTAGTCAAAATCAGCCCATTATTTTTTGAGTAATCGGTGTGATACTTATATATATATATATATATATATATATATATATATATATATATATATATATATATATATATATATATATATGTATATATATATATATATATATATATATATATATATATATATATATATATATATATATATATGTATATATATATATATATATATATATATATATATATATATATATATATATATATATATATATAAACATATAAAAATCAAAACTCATCCCGGATATGTCTTCTAGGGGACCGGGGGCCTAATTAGCACTCATTTGAAGAAATTTTTTCAAAATTCAAAAGTTGGGATCTCCTCAGTGAATTTTTTTAAGAACATTACACTAATAGTAAATAAAAAAATTCATGAAAGTGATTCAATTTGTTTAAAAGCAATCTAGAACGTCGTTTCATTATGTATAAATATTAAGCTTCCCATTCTTCACGTTCACGGTATTTAAAATTAAACCCATCTCTCTCTCTCTCTCTCTCTATCTCTCCATATCTCTCTCTCTCTACTAGTTTAATCTGACCACACATAACTATTTGTCACAGAGAAGCGTGTACGCTTTGCGCATCGCATAACCTCGAAATCGACTCCGCTGATGCTAATTGCTAATACATTATTAGAATTTAATAATATAAAACAACTTGGTACCTTTATTCTAAGGTTAATACAAATAGTAGGTAAGTAATGACCCAAGCCATCTATTCAACCCCAACAGCCGCCATGGAGGTGTTGCTGGATCTGGACACTTAGTTATTATGGGGGAGGCCAGACTATGACTATACAGACTAGCCTGCAATGGTAGACTGAAGATCAACCCAGGCTTCAGGGGCCACTGCAAAATTCAGGAGATCGTGAAGGAGCCCATGCTTGAAATGAGGTAAGACTTCGGGGCCCGCGAATGTGCAGGAAAAACAACTTTAGAGTGGAAATCCCCGACCTCGAGGCATGGCGGGAGGAGACGCCGGGTATACCACGGGACGCGCTCGTCTGGTTCACGGGCGGATCCGGCGGGGAGCGTGTGACGGGGGCAGGTGTTTACTCGGAAGGACTGAGCCTAAGTCATAGTATTTCCCTCGGAGCCCAGGCAACGGTGTTTCAGGCCGAGATGTACGCCATCCTGCACCGTGTGCGGGAAAACAAGAGGAGGGGCTACACCAACAAGTGGATCCTCATAGGCACAGACAGCCAGGCAGCCCTTAAGGCACTAAGTAGCCCACGGGTAAATTTCTAGCTGGTGAGTGAGACGAGACGAGCAACCTGGCTGGGCAGAATGAGGTGAGCCTCATCTGGGTGCCGGGTCACTCGGGGGTCAAAGGCAATGAAGAAGCTGACAGTCTCTTGAAGAGAGGGTCAGCAGAACCATTTATGGGACCAGAACCGGCTCTGTGCGTGTCAAAGAGCACTGGCAGGGGAGCCATTAAGTCCTGGGTCAGAAACCAACACAAGGTGTACTGGGCGGACTTCTACAGGGCTCAGACATGGGAAGTCGATAATTGACGGACCCAGTTCAAAGAGAGCTGTGGAGCTGCTGAATCTTAGCAGAGGACAGCTCAGAAACACAACAGGTCTCTTGACGGGACACATGGCCGTCAAGAAACACCTGCATAAAATGGGGCGGTTCGAAGGGGACCTCGCATGCAGACTCTGCGGCAAGGGGGATGAATCAGCCCAGCACATCTTGTGCGATTGTAAAGCTGTGGACCGCAAAAGACAACTGATCTACGGTCAGTCTAGGCCGGAGACAGAGCAATATAAAACTTCACCTACCAATCGCTGTGCAGACTAGTTCAAGGCACAGTGATTTTGGAATGGGTGGAGTAAGACTAAGGGTATGCACAATCAACCAAAGGTTGTAATGCTATAGGGGCGGCAAGGCCGCAGACGAGCCCTGAGGGAACAAAAAAAATAACCCAGCTTCTAATTTTAACTCAATTTTAACAAAATGACTGTAGTACTGTTATTATTGTAACATCCAATTAAATAAATATGAGGGTGATAGGTAAACTGCATGTAGATTGCAGATATTGCATGTATTGGCTAAAGGAAAATTAAAGGCTTTTACTACCAGACAAACTGGCTTGAGAGCGCTTCAAAACAACTGGGAACTGTCTTGTTGATCATATTGCAGATGAACCTAGGACAAAACTCCCTCCGGATGCAGGTCGTCAGGAACCAAATTCTGAGACAATGCGACTGAAGACCTCGACAACTTTCCATAAATTTTGGTGAGGTCAGCCAGCCTCGCCGAGATGATATTATTTCTAAACGTCATAACGTCTGGGTTTAACATGGTTAAAGGAAGATTAAAGGCAACAAACTGGTTTATCTGGTAGTAAAAGTCTTTAATTTTCCTTTAACCATGTCAAACCCAGACGTTATGACGTTTTGAAATAATAATTGTATGTATTACCTAGTAGGGATGGGCACATTTCTTAAAACATCGATGTTAACATCGATGTTTAACATCGAAACCTACTATCGATGGTAGGAAAAACATCGGCTGGAAAACATCGATGTTAGGAAACATCGATGTTTTCACAATAATTGTGAATTTACCAATTCTCTAATTCTATGTTCTTTCGAGAAAAAAATAGTTTGTAGTTTTGTAGGCATTAGAAAATGGTCACATATTCCGATGCAGATTATGGCAGGTGCAAGTAATACAAAAAATAAGTGGTAACAAAAATAGAAAAACTTAACTTCTAATGACTTTAATAATAAAAAGTAAACTTCAAATTTAATTCTAAACTGTTAATAATCCTGTTTATATATATATATATATATATATATATATATATATATATATATATATATATATATATATATATATATATATATATATATATATATATATATATATATATATATATATATATATATATATATATATATATATATATATATATATATATATATATATATATATATATATATATATATATATATATATATATATAATATAATTCACCAATATTAGTGATAATACTGCTAATCTCACCATACAGTTTTATATACTCCAGTAATCTCTTTTAATGGACTGAAGGAATCATATTTTGCCCAAGTGTTCTCCAGTTAAACGGTTTCTTTCTTGCGTGGCTGTCTGTCCAGCTTTGGAAAAAAAATCTGCTGGTGCAGAAGTCGCCACTATGGACAAGAATTTTTTCGGGATCCTATTAGTGAATTTTTTTTAAGAACATTCACTAATACTGTCAAAAATTAACGCGGGATTTTGTGTGATTGTGGCAGCGACGTATTAGAAGCTACAAAATTTAATTCGCTTTTTAATTTGACAAGTCCAGATTTTCTTTTAAGGAAATACAATAAAAACATTACTGGATAGAGGATAGGAGAGTCTGGATTTAGCAATCACGAAGCGAACGGATACATTCGACGCGTTTCAGCGGTTAATGGAATTTTAATGTATCTGAGTGGAAACTGGTAGTTTCCCTGTCATATTTGAGACGAGTATAACATTGGCAAATCTCCGATCGCAAACGAGCGGGATCCGGAGCTAAGTGTATTTTACGAGCGCACCAGATGCTCCCCAGGTGTCCTCCAGGAAGCAGCTGTTCAAGCACTGTTCTACTGACACTTACCGCAGCCTATGTAATGGCCTTATTCTTTATGGTATTGTCTACCGGCATTTACAGCGCCATCGAGCCTTCTCTTCCCTCGACGTCCTCTAGCAGTGGCGTCACTTCTTAAAATGCGAACGTTGCTGAGTCAAAGCCTCAATTGAGTGAATCTAAAAAACGATTTTCAATGTCACCGAATCCTGAATTAGAAAGTTAATCTTTATTTCGTAACATCTGTTGATAATGCTAAAATTGGAAGATTTAAGAAAGAGCTACGTTAAATAAAAAGTCTCGACGCAGCAAGTGCGTTATGGTAGCGAATTTCTGTAAATACGTTTTTAATGGAAAATAATATATAGGGTGGCGCTTTGAAAACGAAACAGACCGATTTGCGTCCAGAGAAATTTTTCTTTAAGAAACGCTGAAACACGTCAATTTTAATATTGAGGGGGACATGTTTTGACATAAAACTTAACTTTGTCAGATCAACCCCTTAAGGGTGGTGATAATAACCCTTATATTTTAAATAAGGAGCATGGATCGAGTGTTACATCATTTGAAAGCTCCTTTTTTTTGTTCAGCACACTAATCTTTTTGGAAGTTTTATTAACTCGTTTAAAAACTATTCACAGTTAAAGATGCAAAAACGCATTTCACTTATTCCGATAAGAAATGTGCTGATAGTCAAAAATTGACTATCAGAACATTTATTATTAGAATGAGAGAAATGCGGTTTATTATTTAAGTTTACCGGTCGGTTTGATACTTGATAGTACTACCGAAAATTAATTTCACAATGGTGTGTTCTGTAGAAGAAAGAGTTTAAATAATTACTCTTTTCTTCAAAAACGATAACTGTGCCGACCGTACTGCAAATTTGTTTAATGAACGACATCCGAACAGACATGTTAACAGAAAATACATCTTGGAGTTAGTTGCAAAGTTTCGACAAAGTGATTCAATACCCAACAAAAAACGGGATCCTGAACCTGAATTTCCGGTTAGAAATGAGACTACTGAGATTGAAGTTTTAGGACAAATTGCTGCAGACCCAACTTTGAACACGAGAAAATTGGCCACTGTTCAAACATCAAAAGAAGAACTATACAGCGAATATTGAAGCATCATAAATTTCACCCGCATAAAATTAATCTTGTACAACAACTGAATGAAGATGATTTTGATCGGCGGCTGGAGTTTTGTGAAGTTATGACTGCACGAATAGCTGATAACTGGAACTTTCTGTTCAATATCTGTTTTTCAGACAACTGTACGATTTTATTAAGCTCTACAGTCAATCGTCATAATTGTCGTTATTGGTCTGATAACCCAAGAAATTTTCACGAAGTCCACACTCAAACTCCACAGAAACTAAATATCTGGACTGGCAGTTTTGGAGAAACTTATTTGGACTTACTAGAAGATATCGTTTACCCTAAACTAATTGACATTGTTGAAAATGATGATCGCTATCAAGAAAATCAATTAGTGTTTCAACAAGATGGAGCTCCTCCGCATTTTTCACAACGTGTTAGGGAGTTTTTGAACAGAGAGTTTCCAGGACAGTGGGTTGGGCGTAGAGGTGCTATTGAGTAGCCCTCTAGCTCAACGGATTTAACTCCTTTAGACTTCTTTCTATGGGACCATTTAAAGAGTAGAATTTACGCAACAGAACCGGAGCCTCTGGAAGAATTACGACGACGCATTGTTGAAGAATGCCGTCTAATAACTTCACCAATTCTCCAGAATGTCAGAGCTCGTTTTGAACAAAATTTGTACTTTTGTATGGAAGCTGGTGGTCAACAATTTGAACACTTACTTATTACATTTTTGAACGTTTGGTTTGGTTTTTTTTTAACGAAAAATTGACTAATTAGTGCATTTTTTATTTCAATGAATAAAACCCTTAAGGGGTTGATGTAACAAAGTTGAGTTTTACGTCAAAATATGTCCCCCTCAATATTAAAATTGACGTGTTTCAGCGTTTCTTAAACGTCAATTTTAATATTGAGGGGAACATGTTTTGACATAAAACTCAACTTTGTCACATCAACCTCTTAAGGGTGGTGATATATATATATATATATATATATATATAT